>OX451737.1:1471575666-1474098528 GCA_948472305.1 Vicia faba | reverse complement strand
AGTAAATAAAAACAATAAACCTAATTACTATTACATACTTGAAGCAGTTACATAATAATCAAGATAAAGTAAATGCGCGCGAATAAAAATTAAATTGGAATGTCCTAAGGGTTTTGACCCTTTTAAGAAAAGAAATTGAATTTTTTTTGTCTTTTTTGTGATTAAATGAAATTAATAACTAATAGTTAAACTAATTAATTAATTTATTAAAAGAAAATATTTTTATATTTTTTTATGTTTTTTTAATGAAAATAAAATAAAGGAATTAAAATTGAAAGTCAATAAAACCTAATTCTAAACTTATTTTAATTATTAAAAAAGTTAAAGTTGCTTAATTAAACTATTTTATTTGTTAATATTTATTTTA
The DNA here is from genome assembly GCA_948472305.1 of Vicia faba. Classification (NCBI taxonomy): domain Eukaryota; kingdom Viridiplantae; phylum Streptophyta; class Magnoliopsida; order Fabales; family Fabaceae; genus Vicia; species Vicia faba. The sequence goes on along the minus strand of OX451737.1, from coordinate 1,474,098,161 downwards.
CAAAAAAAAATAAAATGACTTTAATAATAATAATAATGTTAGTTCTTTTTTTTTGATTTTTTTTATGAAAATATTAATTAAGTTAATAGTTAATAAAAGGGAAAAAATAAAATAAGACAAATAAAGTATAAAAAGAAAAATTGCAAACCCAAGGGGGGGGGGGGCAAATAGGAGGTGTATTGTTGAATTCTTGCCCATTAAGAATATTCCAAGCCACGTTTGACTTTCCTTGATTGTCCAGAGCGCGTTTGACTTGGAACATGGTATTTCTCCCTCTCCTGGCCTTTGGATGGATGTCTGAGGACGCATGGCACGTTGGATGTGTGAGGTGTATGGTGCTCCACGTTTGGGAATCTGCACAAGAATACATTTGAAAAAATAATATTGGAATTATGGGGGGACCTGGGAATCGAACCCAGGTCCCATTGCTCACGTTCCAAGGCTTTGACCAACTGAGCTGCACGTTCCATTCATTATCAAAATAACACGCAATTATTAAATTAGAAAACAAAAGCATATTCCTGGAAAAAAATATAAAAAACGCGCGCTTTTTGAAACAACGAATGAGGAGGGGACGCGTCAGCGTCTTCTTCCTTTGATACTGGTTTTTTACCTGCGAATTTTTATCCGCAGGTGGTTTCGCAGGCTTGCTTTGAAAATGCTCCTCAGGCCATGAAAATCCACTTCAAGACCATAGCTGATCTCGTTTCCACCTCCTGAATCCCTTCATGCTTATGATTTGTCTTGATTGTGCCTGGAGAAAGAATGCCTAAAAACAAACAATGCAAACCCTAGATGCGGGTATCATCATACAAAGCCCCAAAATGAAATTGAACAATATGGTTATGTTAGAAATCAAACAAGGAGTATGATTATGCCATTATTTTCCAGAAAAAATGCAAGAATAGAGAAACATGATTTCGTGTACAGGGGTGAGTTTGTGATGACTTACAGTGCTTAATATGGAGTCTCAGGGCGTGGTAAAGGTCTCTTTAGTTTCAGGGTATGGCAATGAAGGATCTCACGTGCTTTGTTTTGTCTGAAACTGCCTGCAACCTTGCTTTAGATCTCACACTTTTTTGACAAATTCTGAGTTTTTGCTCTGCCGTTTTAGGGATGCCTTTTTTCGTCCATGAGGGTGGGAAGGCTTGCATATATGTTTAGCAATGAGAATCAATCACAATAAGGAGTCTTTAAGCCTTGCAATGAAGTTTTGATTTTCTCCATAACCACCATTGAACAACTTGCCATTTTTGCTCCAAATTTGAATTTTTATGCTTGAAATAGGATGTGCACGAAATTGGTATGTGTTTAATGGTGTATCAAAGCTATTCAAACTCAAAGATATCCCTTAATTAATTTCTTTGATTTTTATTTGAATTTTAAAGATTTAAAATGAATTAAATCAAATAAAATTAAATAAAATTAGAAAAATTAATCTTTAATCTTGAAATAAATCATGGGACACGTGGGTGGCATGGGAAAGCTGAATCAAGTGGAAAAAGTGGGCCCTTTTTTTGTCAAAAATGAAGTTTCAAGGATAGTTGACTTTGGCGATTTCACAAAAATTTCCCAACTTCTCTAATGCATATCTTGCTCAATTTTGATCATATGAACATGTTCTTGGACATTTTGGAAAGGTCTTGAAGTCCTCTAACCAATGCCTTTGGTCCCATGTCATTTGAATTTACCAATCTCAAGTTATGGTCTTTGACTTAAAGTGCCTTTTTGTTGCTTTTGAAAATGACTTATAATGTTGAAATTGATAACTTTTTGTGAGAGCATTTCTTGGATTTGGAATGTGAAGATGAGTTGTAGGAAATGTCATCCCCTTCAAAATGAGCATTGGATGGGATTTTTCTGATGAACCATGAAAAAGTTATGCCTTGGTCAAGTTACAGTTGACTTTTCAACTGTCCAAAAATAGAAACTTTTGCATCTTGATGCTTTTTGACCCATTCTTGTGAAATCATGGTCAAGATTTGACCAAATGATGATTGTGGCTTCAAAATAAGATGTTGACCAAAAATTTTGACTTTTGACGGCCAAATGACCATTTTGCCCCTACAGTTGATTGTGAGGCAATTAGGGTTTTTGAGTGTGCAACTTGACCTTGTGAGCCTTGAAACTTGACATGTAGGTGCTTGACAATGTATATGAGCATATGGGACTTGATTGGGCCCTTGAAAACCTCAACTTCCTTGTAAGAACCAAAACCCTAATTTTTTTCTGCCTTAGGAGGGTGCTTGACTGTGTAGCCCTTGAGTAGACTTTGAACCATTTGAGGTGATGCTTGTCAAAACTTTGAAGAATATGGGAGGGCAAATTTTGGGGTACAACAGTTGCCCCTGTTCAATCTTCATAGACCTGAGGATGTAGATTGGCTTGGGTACAACAGTTGCCCTTGTTCAATCTTCTTATTTAACATTTAGGTTATGTTTTGATCATTTCTTTCCCTTGGTAAGGTTCTATTTTGACCAGTTCCTTCTATTTGGTTCATCCGTTTGGATTGGGTTTTCCTTCTGTTAGGTTAGCTAACATTTCTGATTAGATTATGTTTTGATCATTTCCTTCCCTTGTTTAGATTCTGTTTTGATCAGTTCATTCTCTTTGGTTCATCCGTTTGGATTGGGTTTTCCTTCTGTTAGCTTAGCTAACATTTCCGGTTAGGTTATGTTTTTATCATTTTCTTCCGTTGTTTAGGTTCTATTTTGATCAATTCCTTCTCTTTGGTTCACCCGTTTGGATTGGGTTTGCCTTCTGTTAGCTTAGCTAACATTTAGGTTATGTTTTGATCATTTCCTTCCGTTGGTAAGGTTCTGTTTTGATCAGTTCCTTCTCTTTGGTTAATCTGTTCGGATTGGGTTTGCCTTATGTTAGCTTAGCTGACATTTCCGGTTAGGTTATGTTTTGATCATTTTCTTCCCTTGTTTAGGTTCTATTTTGATCAATTCCTTCTCTTTGGTTCATCCGTTTGGATTGGGTTTGCCTTCTGTTAGCTTAGCTAACATTTCCTGTTAGGTTATGTTTTAAGCATTTGCTTCCCTTGGTAAGGTTCTGTTTTGATCAGTTCATCCTCTCTGGTTTATCCGTTTCGACCAGATTTACCTTCTGTTAGCTTATCTCACATTTCACGTTAGGTTATGTTTTGATCATTTCCTACCCTGGTTTAGGTTATCTTTTGATCAGTTCCTTCTCTTTGGCTCATTCGTTTGGATCTGGTTTTCCTTCTGTTAACTTAGATAACATTTCCGGTTAGGTTATGTTTTTATCATTTTCTTCCCTTGTTTAGGTTCTATTTTGATCAATTCATTCTCTTTGGTTCATCCGTTTGGATTGGGCTTTCCTCCTGTTAGCTTAGTTAACATTTAGGTTATGTTTTGATCATTTTCTTCCCTTGGTAAGGTTCAATTTTGATCAATTCCTTCTCTTTTGTTCATCCGTTTGGATTGGCTTTGCCTTCTGTTAGGTTTGCTAACATTTCCGATTAGGTTATGTTTTGATCATTTCTTTCTCTTGTTTAGGTCATGTTTTGATCAGTTCCTTCGCTTTGGCTCATCTATTTGGATCGGGTTTGCCTTCTGTTAGCTTAGCTAACATTTCTGGTTAGGTTATGTTTTGATCATTTTCTTCCCTTGTTTAGGTTCGATTTTGATCAATTCCTTCTCTTTGGTTCATCTGTTTGGATTGGGTCTGCCTTCTGTTAGCTTGGCTAAATTTCCAGTTAGATTATGTTTTAATCATTTCCTTCCCTCGGTAAGGTTTTGTTTTGATCAGTTCATTCTCTCTGGTTTATCCGTTTTGACCAGATTTAACTTCTGTTAGCTTAGCTAACATTTCAAGTTAGGTTATGTTTTGATCATTTCCTACCCTTGTTTAAATTATGTTTTGATCAGTTCCTTCTCTTTGGCTCATTCATTTGGATCGGTTTTGCCTTTTTTAGCTTAGCTAATATTTCCGGTTAGGTTATGTTTTGATCATTTTCTTACCTTGTTTAGGTTCTATTTTGATCAAATCCTTCTCTTTAGTTCATCCCTTTAGATTGGGCTTGCCTTCTGTTAGCTTAGTTAACATTTAGGTTATGTTTTGATCATTTCTTTCCCTTGGTAAGGTTCTATTTTGATCAGTTCCTTCTCTTTGGTTCAACCGTTTGTATTGGGTTTGCCTTCTGTTAGGTTAGCTAACATTTCCGATTAGGTTATGTTTTGATCATTTCCTTCCCTTGTTTAGATTCTGTTTTGATCAGTTCCTTCTCTTTGGTTCATCCGTTTGGATTGGCTTTGCCTTCTGTTAGGTTAGCTAACATTTCCGATTAGGTTATGTTTTGATCATTTCCTTCTCTTGTTTAGGTCCTGTTTTGATCAGTTCCTTCGCTTTGGCTCATCTATTTGGATCGGGTTTGCCTTCTGTTAGCTTAGATAACATTTTTGGTTAGGTTATGTTTTGATCATTTTCTTCCCTTGTTTAGGTTCTATTTTGATCAATTCCTTCTCTTTGGTTCATCCGTTTGGATTGGGTTTGCCTTCTGTTAGCTTAGCAAACATTTCCAGTTAGACTATGTTTTAATCATTTCCTTCCCTTGGTAAGGTTTTGTTTTGATCAGTTCATTCTCTATGGTTTATCCGTTTCGACCAGATTTAACTTCTATTAGCTTAGCTAACATTTCACGTTAGGTTATGATTTGATTATTTCCTACCCTTGTTTAAATTATGTTATGATCAGTTCCTTCTCTTTGGTTCATCCATTCGGATTGGGTTTGCCTTCTGTTAGCTTAGCTAACATTTCCAGTTAGGTTATGTTTTAATCATTTCCTTCCCTTGGTAAGGTTCTGTTTTGATCAGTTCATTCTCTCTGGTTTATCCGTTTCGACCAAATTTACCTTCTGTTAGCTTAGCTAACATTTCACGTTAGGTTATGTTTTGATCATTTCCTACCCTTGTTTAGGTTATGTTTTGATCAGTTCCTTCTGTTTGGCTCATTCGTTTGGATATGGTTTTCCTTCTGTTAGCTTAGCTAACATTTCCGGTTAGGTTATGTTTTTATCATTTTATTCCCTTGTTTAGGTTCTATTTTGATCAATTCCTTCTCTTTGGTTCATCCGTTTGGATTGGTCTTTGCTCATGTTAGCTTAGTTAACATTTAGGTTATGTTTTGATCATTTTCTTCCCTTGGTAAGGTTCTATTTTGACCAGTACCTTCTCTTTTGTTCATTCGTTTGGATTGGCTTTGCCTTCTGTTAGGTTAGCTAACATTTCCGATTAGGTTATGTTTTGATCATTTCCCTCTCTTGTTTAGATCCTGTTTTGATCAGTTCCTTCGCTTTGGCTCATCTATTTGGATCAGGTTTGCCTTCTGTTATCTTAGCTAACATTTCTGGTTAGGTTATGTTTTGATCATTTTCTTCCCTTGTTTAGGTTCTATTTTGATCAATTCCTTCTCTTTGGTTCATCCGTTTCAACCATATTTAACTTCTGTTAGCTTAGCTAACATTTCACGTTAGGTTATGTTTTGATCATTTCCTACCCTTGTTTAAATTATCTTTTGATCAGTTCCTTCTCTTTGGCTCATTCGTTTGGATCGAGTTTTCCTACTTTAGCTTAGCTAACATTTCGGTTAGGTTATATTTTGATCATTTTCTTACCTTGTTTAGGTTCTATTTTGATCAATTCCTTCTCTTAAGTTCATCTGTTTGGATTGGGCTTGCCTTCTGTTAGCTTAGTTAACATTTAGGTTATGTTTTGATCATTTCTTTCCCTTGGTAAGGTTCTATTTTGACCAGTTCCTTCTCTTTGGTTCATCCGTTTGGATTGGGTTTGCCTTCTGTTAGGTTAGCTAACATTTCTGATTAGGTTATGTTTGGATCATTTCCTTCCCTTGTTTAGATTCTGTTTTGATCAGTTCCTTCTCTTTGGTTCATCCGTTTGGATTGGGTTTTCCTTCTGTTAGCTTAGCTAACATTTCCGGTTAGGTTATGTTTTTATCATTTTCTTCCGTTGTTTAGGTTCTATTTTAATCAATTCCTTCTCTTTGGTTCACCCCGTTTGGATTGGGTTTGCCTTCTGTTAGCTTAGCTAACATTTAGGTTATGTTTTGATCATTTCCTTCCGTTGGTAAGGTTCTGTTTTGATCAGTTCCTTCTCTTTGGTTAATCTGTTTGGATTGGGTTTGCCTTATGTTAGCTTAGCTAACATTTCCGGTTAGGTTATGTTTTGATCATTTTCTTCCCTTGTTTAGGTTCTATTTTGATCAATTCCTTCTTTTTGGTTCATCCGTTTGGATTGGGTTTGCCATTTGTTAGCTTAGCTAACATTTCCTGTTAGGTTATGTTTTAAGCATTTCCTTCCCTTGGTAAGGTTCTGTTTTGATCAGTTCATCCTCTCTGGTTTATCCGTTTCGACCAGATTTACCTTTTGTTAGCTTATCTCACATTTCTAGTTAGGTTATGTTTTGATCATTTCCTACCCTTGTTTAGGTTATGTTTTGATCATTTCCTTCTCTTTGGCTCATTCGTTTGGATCGGGTTTTCCTTCTGTTAGCTTAGCTAACATTTCCGGTTAGGTTATGTTTTTATCATTTTCTTCCCTTGTTTAGGTTCTATTTTGAACAATTCATTCTCTTTGGTTCATCCGTTTGGATTGGGCTTTCCTCCTGTTAGCTTAGTTAACATTTAGGTTATGTTTTGATCATTTTCTTCCCTTGGTAAGGTTCTATTTTGATCAGTTCCTTCTCTTTTGTTCATCCGTTTGGATTGGCTTTGCCTTCTGTTAGGTTAGCTAACATTTCCGATTAGGTTATGTTTTGATCATTTCCTTCTCTTGTTTAGGTCATGTTTTGATCAGTTCCTTCGCTTTGGCTCATCTATTTGGATCGGGTTTGCCTTCTGTTAGCTTAGCTAACATTTCTGGTTAGGTTATGTTTTGATCATTTTCTTCCCTTGTTTAGGTTCGATTTTTATCAATTCCTTCACTTTGGTTCATCCGTTTGGATTGGGTCTGCCTTCTGTTAGCTTAGCTAAATTTCCAGTTAGATTATGTTTTAATCATTTCCTCCCCTCGGTAAGGTTTTGTTCTGATCAGTTCATTCTCTCTGGTTTATCCGTTTCGACCAGATTTAACTTCTGTTAGCTTAGCTAACATTTCACGTTAGGTTATGTTTTGATCATTTCCTACCCTTGTTTAAATTATGTTTTGATCAGTTCCTTCTCTTTGGCTCATTCATTTGGATCGGGTTTGCCTTCTTTAGCTTAGCTAACATTTCCGGTTAGGTTATGTTTTGATCATTTTCTTACCTTGTTTAGGTTCTATTTTGATCAATTCCTTCTCTTTAGTTCATCCCTTTAGATTGGGCTTGCCTTCTGTTAGCTTAGTTAACATTTAGGTTATGTTTTGATCATTTCTTTCCCTTGGTAAGGTTCTATTTTGATCTGTTCCTTCTCTTTGGTTCATCCGTTTGGATTGGGTTTGCCTTCTGTTAGGTTATCTAACATTTCCGATTAGGTTATGTTTTGATCATTTCCTTCCCTTGTTTGGATTCTGTTTTAATCAGTTCCTTCTCTTTGGCTCATTCGTTTGGACCGGGTTTTCCTTCTGTTAGTTTATCTAACATTTCTGGTTAGGTTATGTTTTGATCATTTTCTTCCTTTGTTTAGGTTCTATTTTGATCAATTCCTTCTCTTTGGTTCACCCCGTTTGGATTGGGTTAGCCTTCTGTTAGCTTAGCTAACATTACCGATTTTGTTATGTTTTGATCGTTTCCTTCCCTTATTTAGGTTCTGTTTTGATCAGTTCATTCTCTCGGGTTTATCCGTTTCGACAAGATTTACCTTCTGTTAGCTTAGCTAACATTACACGTTAGGTTATGTTTTGATCATTTCCTACCCTTGTTTAGGTTATGTTTTGATCAATTCCTTCTCTTTGGCTCATTCGTTTGGATTGGGTTTTCCTTCTGTTAGCTTAGCTAACATTTCCGGTTAGGTTATGTTTTTATCATTTTCTTCCTTTGTTTAGGTTCTATTTTGATCAATTCCATCTCTTTGGTTCATCCATTTGGATTGGGCTTTCCTTCTGTTAACTTAGTTAATATTTAGGTTATGTTTTGATTATTTTCTTTCCTTGATAAGGTCCTATTTTGATCAGTTCATTCTCTTTGGTTCATCCGTTTGGATTGGATTTGCCTTCTGTTAGGTTAGCTAGCATTTCCGATTAGGTTATGTTTTGATCATTTCCATCCCTTGTTTAGGTTCTGTTTTGATCAGTTCCTTCGCTTTGGCTCATCTATTTGGATCGGGTTTGCCTTCTGTTAGCTTAGCTAACATTTCTGGTTAGGTTATGTTTTGATCATTTTCTTCCCTTGTTTAGGTTCTATTTTGATCAATTCCTTCTCTTTGGGTCATCCGTTTGGATTGGGTTTGCCTTCTGTTAGCTTATCTAACATTTCCAGTTAGGTTATGTTTTAATCATTTCCTTCCCTTGGTAAGGTTCTGTTTTGATCAGTTCATTCTCTTTGGTTTATTCGTTTCGACTAGATTTACTTTCTGTTAGCTTAGCTAACATTTCACGTTAGGTTATGTTTTGATCATTTCATACCCTTCTTTAGGTTATGTTTTTATCAGTTCCTTCTCTTTGGCTCATTCGTTTGGATCGGGTTTTCCTTCTGTTAGCTTAGCTAACATTTCCGGTTAGGTTATGTTTTTATCATTTTCATCCCTTGTTTAGGTTCTATTTTGATCAACTCCTCCTCTTTGGTTCATCCGTTTGGATTAGGCTTGCCTTCTATTAGCTTAGTTAAGATTTAGGTTATGTTTTGATCATTTCCTTCCCTTGGTAAGGTTCTATTTTGATAAGTTCCTTCTCTTTGGTTCATCCATTTGGATTGGCTTTGCCTTCTGTTAGGTTAGCTAACATTTCCAATTAGGTTATGTTTTGATCATTTCCTTCCCTTGTTTAGGTTCTGTTTTGATCAGTTCCTTCTCTTTGGCTCATCTATTTGTATCGGGTTTTCCTTATGTTATCTTAGCTAACATTTCTGGTTAGGTTATGTTTTGATCATTTTCTTCCCTTGTTTAGGTTATATTTTGATCAATTCCTTCTCTTTGGTTCATCCATTTGGATTGGGGTTGTCTTCTGTTAGCTTAGCTAACATTTCCAGTTAGGTTATGTTTTAATCATTTCCTTCCCTTGGTAAGGTTCTGTTTTGATCAGTTCATTCTCTCTGGTTTATCCGTTTCGACCAGATTTAACTTCTGTTAGCTTAGCTAACATTTCATGTTAGGTTATGTTTTGATCATTTCCTACCCTTGTTTAGGTTATGTTTTGATCAGTTCCTTCTCTTTGGCTCATTCGTTTGGATTGGGTTTGATTTCTGTTAGCTTAGATAACATTTCCGGTTAGGGTATGTTTTGATCATTTTCTTCCCTTGCTTAGGTTCTATTTTGATTAATTCCTTCTCTTTGGTTCATCTGTTTGGATTGGGCTTGCCTTCTGTTAGCTTAGTTAACATTTAGGTTATGTTTTGATCATTTCTTTCCCTTGGTAAGGTTCTATTTTGATCAGTTCCTTCTCTCTAGTTCATCCGTTTGGATTGGGTTTTCCTTATGTTAGGTTAGCTAACATTTCCGATTAGGTTATGTTTTGATCATTTCCTTCCCTTGTTTAGGTTCTATTTTGATCAGTTCCTTCTCTTTGGCTCATTCGTTGGACCGGGTTTGCCTTTTGATAGCTTACCTAACATTTCCGGTTAGGTTATGTTTTGATCATTTTCTTCTGTTGTTTAGTTTTTATTTTGATCAATTCCTTCCCTTAGGTTCACCCGTTTGGATTGGGTTTGCCTTCTGTTAGCTTAGCTAACATTTAGGTTATATTTTGATCATTTCCTTCTGTTGGTATGATTCTGTTTTGATCAGTTCCTTCTCTTTGTTTAATCCGTTTGGATTGGGTTTGCCTTCTGTTAGCTTAGCTAACATTTCTGATTTGGTTATGTTTTGATCATTTCCTTCCCTTGTTTAGGTTCTATTTTGATCAGTTCCTTCGCTTTGGCTCATCTATTTGGATCAGGTTTGCCTTCTGTTAGATTATCTAACATTTCCGGTTAGGTTTTGTTTTGATCATTTTCTTCCCTTGTTTAGGTTCTATTTTGATCAATTCCTTCTCTTTGGTTCATCCGTTTGGATTGGGTTTGCCTTCTGTTAGCTTATCTAACATTTTCAGTTAGGTTATGTTTTAATCATTTCCTTCCCTTGCTAAGGTTCTGTTTTGATCAGTTCATTCTCTCTAGTTTATCCGTTTTGACCAGATTTACCTTCTGTTATCTTAGCTAACATTTCACGTTAGGTTATGTTTTGATCATTCCCTATCCTTGTTTAGGTTATGTTTTGATCAGTTCCTTCTCTTTGGCTCATTCGTTTGGATCGGGTTTTCCTTCAGTTAGCTTAGCTAACATTTCCGGTTATGTTATGTTTTTATCATTTTCTTCCTTTGTTTAGGTTCTATTTTGATCAATTCCTTCTCTTTGGTTCATCCGTTTGGATTGGGCTTTCCTTCTGTTAGGTTTGTTCACATTTAGGTTATGTTTTGATCATTTTCTTCCCTTGGTAAGGTTCTATTTTGATCAGTTCCTTCTCTTTGGTTCATCCGTTTGGATTGGATTTGCCTTCTGTTAGGTTAGCTAACATTTTCGATTAGGTTATGTTTTGATCATTTCCATCCCTTGTTTAGGTTCTGTTTTGATCAGTTCCTTCGCTTTGGGTCATCTATTTGGATCGGGTTTGCCTTCTGTTAGCTTAGCTAACATTTCTGGTTAGGTTAAGTTTTGATCATTTTCTTCCCTTCTTTAGGTTCTATTTTGATCAATTCTTTCTCTTTGGTTCATCCGTTTGGATTGGGATTGCCTTCTGTTAGCTTAGTTAACATTTCCAGTTAGGTTATGTTTTAATCATTTCCTTCCCTTGGTAAGGTTCTATTTTGATCATTTCATTCTCTCTGGTTTATCCGTTTCGACTAGATTTACCTTCTGTTAGCTTAGCTAACATTTCACGTTAGATTATGTTTTGATCATTTTCTAGACTTGTTTAGGTTATGTTTTGATCACTTCATTCTCGTTGGCTCATTCGTTTGGATGGGGTTTTCCTTCTGTTAGCTTAGCTAACATTTCCGGTTAGGTTATGTTTTTATCATTTTCTTCCCTTGTTTAGGTTCTATTTTGATCAATTCCTTCTCTTTGGTTCATCCGTTTGGATTAGGCTTGCCTTCTGTTAGCTTAGTTAACATTTAGGTTATGTTTTGATTATTTCCTTCCCTTGGTAAGGTTCTATTTTGATCATTTACTTCTCTTTGTTTCATCCATTTGGATTAGCTTTGCCTTCTGTTAGGTTAGCTAACATTTCCGATTAGGTTATGTTTTGATCATTTCCTTCCCTTGTTTAGGTTCTGTTTTGATCAGTTCCTTCGCTTTGGCTCATCTATTTGTATCGGGTTTGCCTTCTGTTAGCTTAGCTAACATTTCCGGTTAGCTTATGTTGAGATCATTTTTTTCTATTGTTTAGGTTCTATTTTGATCAATTCCTTCTCTTTGGTTCACCCGTTTGGATTGGGTTTGCCTTCTGTTAGCTTAGCTAACATTTAGTTTATGTTTTGATCATTTTCTTCCCTTGGTAAGGTTCTATTTTGATCAGTTCCTTCTCTTTTGTTCATCCGTTTGGATTGGCTTTGCCTTCTATTAGGTTAGCTAACATTTCTGATTAGGTTATGTTTTGATCATTTCCTTCTCTTGTTTAGGTCCTGTTTTGATCAGTTCCTTCACTTTGGCTCATCTATTTGGATCGGGTTTGCCTTCTGTTAGCTTAGCTAACATTTCTAGTTAGGTTATGTTTTGATCATTTTCTTCCCTTGTTTAGGTTCTATTTTGATCAATTCCTTCTCTTTGGTTCATCCGTTTGGATTGGGTTTGCCTTCTGTTAGCTTAGATAACATTTCTAGTTAGATTATGTTTTAATCATTTCCTTTCCTCGGTAAGGTTTTGTTTTGATCAGTTCATTCTCTCTGGTTTATCCGTTTCGACCAGATTTACCTTCTGTTAGCTAGCTAACATTTCACGTTAGGTTATGTTTTGATCATTTCCTACCCTTGTTTAGGTTATGTTTTGATCAGTTCCTTCTCTTTGGCTCATTCGTTTGGATCGGGTTTTCCTTCTGTTAGCTTAGCTAACATTTCCGGTTACGTTATCTTTTTATCATTTTCTTCCCTTGTTTAGGTTCTATTTTGATCAATTCCCTCTCTTTGGTTCATCCGTTTGGATGGGGATTTCCTCCTGTTAGCTTATTTATCATTTAAGTTATGTTTTGATCATTTTCTTCCCTTGGTAAGGTTCTATTTTGATCAATTCCTTCTCTTTTGTTCATCCGTTTGGATTGGCTTTGCCTTCTGTTAGGTTAGCTAACATTTCCGATTAGGTTATGTTTGATCATTTCCTTCTCTTGTTTAGGTCCTGTTTTGATCAGTTCCTTCGCTTTGGCTCATCTATTTTGATCGGGTTTGCCTTCTGTTAGCTTAGCTAACATTTCTAGTTAGATTATGTTTTAATCATTTCCTTCCCTCGGTAAGGTTTTGTTTTGATCAGTTCATTCTCTCTGGTTTATCCGTTTCGACCAGATTTAACTTCTGTTAGCTTAGCTAACATTTCACGTTAGGTTATGTTTTGATCATTTCCTACCCTTGTTTAAATTATGTTTTGATCAGTTCCTTCTCTTTGGCTCATTCATTTGGATCAGGTTTACCTTCTTTAGCTTAGCTAACATTTCCGGTTAGGTTATGTTTTTATAATTTTTTTACCTGGTTTAGGTTCTATTTTGATAAATTCCTTCTCTGTAGTTCATCCGTTTGGATTGGGCTTGCCTTCTTTTAGCTTAGTTAACATTTTGATTATGGTTTGATCATTTCTTTCCCTTGGTAAGGTTCTATTTTAATCAGTTCCTTCTCTTTGTTTCATCCGTTTGGATTGGGTTTGCCTTCTGTTAGGTTAGCTAACATTTCCGATTAGGTTATGTTTTGATCATTTCCTTCCCTTGTTTGGATTCTGTTTTAATCAGTTCCTTCTCTTTGGCTCATTCGTTTGTACCGGGTTTGCCTTCTGTTAGTTTAGCTAACATTTCTGGTTAGGTTATGTTTTGATCATTTCCTATCCTTGTTTAGGTTATGTTTTGATAAGTTCCTTCTCTTTGGCTCATTCGTTTGGATCGGGTTTTCCTTCTGTTAGCTTAGCTAACATTTCCGGTTAGGTTATGTTTTTATCATTTTCTTCCTTTGTTTAGGTTCTATTTTGATCAATTCCTTCTCTTTGGTTCATCCGTTTGGATTGGGCTTTCCTTCTATTAGGTTTGTTAACATTTAGGTTATGTTTTGATCATTTTCTTCCCTTGGTAAGGTTCTATTTTGATCAGTTCGTTCTCTTTGGTTCATCCGTGTGGATTGGATTTGTCTTCTGTTAGGTTATCTAACATTTCCGATTAGGTTATGTTTTGATCATTTCCATCCCTTGTTTAGGTTCTGTTTTGATCAGTTCCTTCGCTTTGGGTCATCTATTTGGATCGGGTTTGCCTTCTGTTAGCTTAGCTAACATATCTGGTTAGGTTAAGTTTTGATCATTTTCTTCCCTTGTTTAGGTTCTATTTTTATCAATTCCTTCTCTTTGGTTCATCCGTTTGGATTGTGTTTGCCTTCTGTTAGCTTAGATAACATTTCCAGTTAGGTTATGTTTTAATCATTTCCTTCCCTTGGTAAGGTTCTGTTTTGATAAGTTCATTCTCTCTGGTTTATCCGTTTCGACTAGATTTACCTTTTGTTAGCTTAGCTAACATTTCACGTTAGGTTATGTTTTGATCATTTCCTACCCTTGTTTAGGTTATGTTTTGATCACTTCCTTCTCTTTGGCTCATTCGTTTGGATCGGGTTTTCCTTCTGTTAGCTTAGCTAACATTTCCGGTTAGGTTATGTTTTTATCATTTTCTTCCCTTGGTTAGGTTCTATTTTGATCAATTCCTTCTCTTTGGTTCATCCGTTTGGATTAGGCTTTCCTTCTGTTAGCTTAGTTAACATTTAGGTTATGTTTTGATTATTTCCTTCCCTTGGTAAGGTTCTATTTTGATCAGTTCCTTCTCTTTGTTTCATCCATTTGGATTAGCCTTGCCTTCTATTAGGTTAGCTAACATTTCCGATTAGGTTATGTTTTGATCATTTCCTTCCCTTGTTTAGGTTCTGTTTTGATCAGTTCCTTCGCTTTGGCTCATCTATTTGTATCGGGTTTGCCTTCTGTTAGCTTAGCTAACATTTCCGGTTAGGTTATGTTTTGATCATTTTTTTCTGTTGTTTAGGTTTTATTTTGATCAATTCCTTCTCTTTGGTTCACCCGTTTGGATTGGGTTTGCCTTCTGTTAGCTTAGCTAACATTTAGGTTATGTTTTGATCATTTCCTTCCATTGGTAAGGTTCTGTTTTGATCAGTTCCTTCTCTTTGGTTAATCTGTTTGGATTGGGTTTGCCTTCTGTTAGCTTAGCTAACATTTCCGATTTGGTTATATTTTGATCATTTCCTTCCCTTGTTTAGGTTCCATTTTGATCAGTTCCTTCACTTTGGTTCATCTATTTGGATCAGGTTTTCCTTCTGTTAGCTTAGCTAACATTTCCGGTTAGGTTATGTTTTGATCATTTTCTTCCCTTGTTTAGGTTCTATTTGGATCAATTCCTTCTCTTTGGTTCATCCGTTTGGATTGGGTTTGCCTTCTGTTAGCTTAGCTAACATTTCCAGTTAGGTTATGTTTTATTCATTTCCTTCCCTTGGTAAGGTTCTGTTTTGATCAGTTCATTCTCTCTGGTTTATCCGTTTCGACAAGATTTACCTTCTGTTAGCTTAGCTAACATTTCACGTTAGGTTATGTTTTGACCATTTCCTACCCTTGTTTAGGTTATGTTTTGATCACTTCCTTCTCTTTGGCTCATTCGTTTGGATCGAGTTTTCCTTCTGTTAGCTTAGCTAACATTTCCGGTTAGGTTATGTTTTTTTCATTTTCTTCCCTTGTTTAGGTTCTATTTTGATCAATTCCTTCTCTTTGGTTCATCCGTTTGGATTAGGCTTTCCTTCTGTTAGCTTAGTTAACATTTAGGTTATGTTTTGATTATTTCCTTCCCTTGGTAAGGTTCTATTTTGATCAGTTCCTTCTCTTTGTTTCATCCATTTGGATTAGCTTTGCCTTCTGTTAGGTTAGATAACATTTCCGATTAGGTTATGTTTTGATCATTTCCTTCCCTTGTTTAGGTTCTGTTTTGATCGGTTCCTTCGCTTTGGCTCATCTATTTGTATCGGGTTTGCCTTCTGTTAGCTTAACTAACATTTCCGGTTAGGTTATGTTTTGATGATTTTTTTCCGTTGTTTAGGTTCTATTTTGATCAATTCCTTCTCTTTGGTTCACCCGTTTGGATTGGGTTTGCCTTCTGTTAGCTTAGTTAACATTTATGTTATGTTTTGATCATTTCCTTCCATTGGTAAGGTTCTGTTTTGATCAGTTCCTTCTCTTTGGTTAATCTGTTTGGATTGGGTTTGCCTTCTGTTAGCTTAGCTAACATTTCCGATTTGGTTATGTTTTGATCATTTCCTTCCCTTGTTTAGGTTCCATTTTGATCAGTTCCTTTGCTTTGGTTCATCTATTTGGATCACGTTTTCCTTCTGTTAGCTTAGCTAACATTTCCGGTTAGGTTATGTTTTGATCATTTTCTTCCCTTGTTTAGGTTCTATTTTGATCAATTCCTTCTCTTTGGTTCATCCGTTTGGATTGGGTTTGCCTTCTGTTAGCTTAGCTAACATTTCCAGTTAGGTTATGTTTTAATCATTTCCTTCCCTTGGTAAGGTTCTGTTTTGATCAGTTCATTCTCTCTGGTTTATCCGTTTCGACCAGATTTACCTTCTGTTAGCTAGCTAACATTTCACGTTAGGTTATGTTTTGATTATTTCCTACCCTTGTTTAGGTTATGTTTTAATCAATTCCTTCGCTTTGGCTCATTCGTTTGGATCGGGTTTTCCTTCTGTTAGCTTAGCTAACATTTCCGGTTAGGTTATGTTTTTAACATTTTCTTCCCTTGTTTAGGTTCTATTTTGATGAATTCCTTCTCTTTTGTTCATCCGTTTGGATTGGGCTTTCCTCTTGTTAGCTTAGTTAACATTTAGGTTATGTTTCGATCATTTTCTTCCCTTGGTAAGGTTCTATTTTGATCAGTTTCTTCTCTTTTGTTCATCCGTTTGGATTGGCTTTGCCTTCTGTTAGGTTAGCTAACATTTCCAATTAGGTTATGTTTTGATCATTTCCTTCTCTTATTTAGGTCCTGTTTTGATCAGTTCCTTCGCTTTGGCTCATCTATTTGGATCGGGTTTGCCTTCTGTTAGCTTAGCTAACATTTCTAGTTAGGTTATGTTTTGATCATTTTCTTCCCTTGTTTAGGTTCTATTTTGATCAATTCCTTCTCTTTGGTTCATCCGTTTGGATTGGGTTTTCCTTCTGTTAGCTTAGCTAACATTTCTAGTTAGATTATGTTTTAATCATTTCCTTCCCTCGGTAAGGTTTTGTTTTGATCAGTTCATTCTCTCTGGTTTATCCGTTTCGACCAGATTTAACTTCTGTTAGCTTAGCTAACATTTCACGTTAGGTTATGTTTTGATCATTTTCTACCCTTGTTTAAATTATGTTTTGATCAGTTCCTTCTCTTTGGCTCATTCATTTGGATCAGGTTTGCCTTCTTTAGCTTAGCTAACATTTCCGGTTAGGTTATGTTTTTATCATTTTCTTACCTTGTTTAAGTTCTATTTTGATCAATTCCTTCTCTTTAGTTCATCTGTTTGGATTGGGCTTGCCTTCTGTTAGCTTAGTTAACATTTAGGTTATGTTTTGATCATTTCTTTCCCTTTGTAAGGTTCTATTTTGATCAATTCCTTCTCTTTGGTTCATCCGTTTGGATTGGGTTTGCCTTCTGTTAGGTTAGCTAACATTTCCGATTAGGTTATGTTTTGATCATTTCCTTCCCTTGTTTGGATTCTGTTTTAATCAGTTCCTTCTCTTTGGCTCATTCGTTTGGACCGGGTTTGCCTTCTGTTAATTTAGCTAACATTTCTGGTTAGGTTATGTTTTGATCATTTCCTATCCTTGTTTAGGTTATGATTTGATCAGTTCCTTCTCTTTGGCTCATTCGTTTGGATCGGGTTTTCCTTCTGTTAGCTTAGCTAGAATTTCCGGTTAGGTTATGTTTTTATCATTTTCTTCCTTTGTTTAGGTTCTATTTTGATCAATTCCTTCTCTTTGGTTCATCTATTAGGATCGGGTTTGCCTTCTGTTAGCTTAGCTAACATTTCTGGTTAGGTTATGTTTTGATCATTTTCTTCCCTTGTTTAGGTTCTATTTTGATCAATTCCTTCTCTTTGGGTCATCCGTTTGGATTGGGTTTTCCTTCTGTTAGCTTATCTAACATTTCCAGTTAGCTTATGTTTTAATCATTTCCTTCCCTTGGTAAGGTTCTGTTTTGATCAGTTCATTCTCTTTGGTTTATTCGTTTCGACTAGATTTACTTTCTGTTAGCTTAGCTAACATTTCACGTTAGGTTATGTTTTGATCATTTCATACCCTTCTTTAGGTTATGTTTTTATCAGTTCCTTCTCTTTGGCTCATTCGTTTGGATCGGGTTTTCCTTCTGTTAGCTTAGCTAACATTTCCGGTTAGGTTATGTTTTTATCATTTTCATCCCTTGTTTAGGTTCTATTTTGATCAACTCCTCCTCTTTGGTTCATCCGTTTGGATTAGGCTTGCCTTCTATTAGCTTAGTTAAGATTTAGGTTATGTTTTGATCATTTCCTTCCCTTGGTAAGGTTCTATTTTGATAAGTTCCTTCTCTTTGGTTCATCCATTTGGATTGGCTTTGCCTTCTGTTAGGTTAGCTAACATTTCCAATTAGGTTATGTTTTGATCATTTCCTTCCCTTGTTTAGGTTCTGTTTTGATCAGTTCCTTCTCTTTGGCTCATCTATTTGTATCGGGTTTTCCTTATGTTATCTTAGCTAACATTTCTGGTTAGGTTATGTTTTGATCATTTTCTTCCCTTGTTTAGGTTATATTTTGATCAATTCCTTCTCTTTGGTTCATCCATTTGGATTGGGGTTGTCTTCTGTTAGCTTAGCTAACATTTCCAGTTAGGTTATGTTTTAATCATTTCCTTCCCTTGGTAAGGTTCTGTTTTGATCAGTTCATTCTTTCTGGTTTATCCGTTTCGACCAGATTTAACTTCTGTTAGCTTAGCTAACATTTCATGTTAGGTTATGTTTTGATCATTTCCTACCCTTGTTTAGGTTATGTTTTGATCAGTTCCTTCTCTTTGGCTCATTCGTTTGGATTGGGTTTGATTTCTGTTAGCTTAGATAACATTTCCGGTTAGGGTATGTTTTGATCATTTTCTTCCCTTGCTTAGGTTCTATTTTGATTAATTCCTTCTCTTTGGTTCATCTGTTTGGATTGGGCTTGCCTTCTGTTAGCTTAGTTAACATTTAGGTTATGTTTTGATCATTTCTTTCCCTTGGTAAGGTTCTATTTTGATAAGTTCCTTCTCTCTAGTTCATCCGTTTGGATTGGGTTTTCCTTATGTTAGGTTAGCTAACATTTCCGATTAGGTTATGTTTTGATCATTTCCTTCCCTTGTTTAGGTTCTATTTTGATCAGTTCCTTCTCTTTGGCTCATTCGTTGGACCGGGTTTGCCTTTTGATAGCTTACCTAACATTTCCGGTTAGGTTATGTTTTGATCATTTTCTTCCGTTGTTTAGTTTTTATTTTGATCAATTCCTTCCCTTAGGTTCACCCGTTTGGATTGGGTTTGCCTTCTGTTAGCTTAGCTAACATTTAGGTTATATTTTGATCATTTCCTTCTGTTGGTATGATTCTGTTTTGATCAGTTCCTTCTCTTTGTTTAATCCGTTTGGATTGGGTTTGCCTTCTGTTAGCTTAGCTAACATTTCTGATTTGGTTATGTTTTGATCATTTCCTTCCCTTGTTTAGGTTCTATTTTGATCAGTTCCTTCGCTTTGGCTCATCTATTTGGATCAGATTTGCCTTCTGTTAGATTATCTAACATTTCCGGTTAGGTTTCTTTTTGATCATTTTCTTCCCTTGTTTAGGTTCTATTTTGATCAATTCCTTCTCTTTGGTTCATCCGTTTGGATTGGGTTTGCCTTCTGTTAGCTTATCTAACATTTTCAGTTAGGTTATGTTTTAATCATTTCCTTCCCTTGCTAAGGTTCTGTTTTGATCAGTTCATTCTCTCTAGTTTATCCGTTTTGACCAGATTTACCTTCTGTTATCTTAGCTAACATTTCACGTTAGGTTATGTTTTGATCATTCCCTATCCTTGTTTAGGTTATGTTTTGATCAGTTCCTTCTCTTTGGCTCATTCGTTTGGATCGGGTTTTCCTTCAGTTAGCTTAGCTAACATTTCCGGTTAGGTTATGTTTTTATCATTTTCTTCCTTTGTTTAGGTTCTATTTTGATCAATTCCTTCTCTTTGGTTCATCCGTTTGGATTGGGCTTTCCTTCTGTTAGGTTTGTTAACATTTAGGTTATGTTTTGATCATTTTCTTCCCTTGGTAAGGTTCTATTTTGATCAGTTCCTTCTCTTTGGTTCATCCGTTTGGATTGGATTTGCCTTCTGTTAGGTTAGCTAACATTTTCGATTAGGTTATGTTTTGATCATTTCCATCCCTTGTTTAGGTTCTGTTTTGATCAGTTCCTTCGCTTTGGGTCATCTATTTGGATCGGGTTTGCCATCTGTTAGCTTAGCTAACATTTCTGGTTAGGTTAAGTTTTGATCATTTTCTTCCCTTCTTTAGGTTCTATTTTGATCAATTCTTTCTCTTTGGTTCATCCGTTTTGATTGGGATTGCCTTCTGTTAGCTTAGTTAACATTTCCAGTTAGGTTATGTTTTAATCATTTCCTTCCCTTGGTAAGGTTCTATTTTGATCATTTCATTCTCTCTGGTTTATCCGTTTCGACTAGATTTACCTTCTGTTAGCTTAGCTAACATTTCACGTTAGATTATGTTTTGATCATTTTCTAGACTTGTTTAGGTTATGTTTTGATCACTTCATTCTCGTTGGCTCATTCGTTTGGATGAGGTTTTCCTTCTGTTAGCTTAGCTAACATTTCCGGTTAGGTTATGTTTTTATCATTTTCTTCCCTTGTTTAGGTTCTATTTTGATCAATTCCTTCTCTTTGGTTCATCCGTTTGGATTAGGCTTTCCTTCTGTTAGCTTAGTTAACATTTAGGTTATGTTTTGATTATTTCCTTCCCTTGGTAAGGTTCTATTTTGATCATTTACTTCTCTTTGTTTCATCCATTTGGATTAGCTTTGCCTTCTGTTAGGTTAGCTAACATTTCCGATTAGGTTATGTTTTGATCATTTCCTTCCCTTGTTTAGGTTCTGTTTTGATCATTTCCTTCGCTTTGGCTCATCTATTTGTATCGGGTTTGCCTTCTGTTAGCTTAGCTAACATTTCCGGTTAGCTTATGTTGAGATCATTTTTTTCTATTGTTTAGGTTCTATTTTGATCAATTCCTTCTCTTTGGTTCACCCGTTTGGATTGGGTTTGCCTTCTGTTAGCTTAGCTAACATTTAGTTTATGTTTTGATCATTTTCTTCCCTTGGTAAGGTTCTATTTTGATCAGTTCCTTCTCTTTTGTTCATCCGTTTGGATTGGCTTTGCCTTCTGTTAGGTTAGCTAACATTTCTGATTAGGTTATGTTTTGATCATTTCCTTCTCTTGTTTAGGTCCTGTTTTGATCAGTTCCTTCGCTTTGGCTCATCTATTTGGATCGGGTTTGCCTTCTGTTAGCTTAGCTAACATTTCTAGTTAGGTTATGTTTTGATCATTTTCTTCCCTTGTTTAGGTTCTATTTGATCAATTCCTTCTCTTTGGTTCATCCGTTTGGATTGGGTTTGCCTTCTGTTAGCTTAGATAACATTTCTAGTTAGATTATGTTTTAATCATTTCCTTTCCTCTATAATGTTTTGTTTTGATCAGTTCATTCTCTCTGGTTTATCCGTTTCGACCAGATTTACCTTCTGTTAGCTAGCTAACATTTCACGTTAGGTTATGTTTTGATCATTTCCTACCCTTGTTTAGGTTATGTTTTGATCAGTTCCTTCTCTTTGGCTCATTCGTTTGGATCAAGTTTTCCTTCTGTTAGCTTAGCTAACATTTCCGGTTACGTTATCTTTTTATCATTTTCTTCCCTTGTTTAGGTTCTATTTTGATCAATTCCCTCTCTTTGGTTCATCCGTTTGGATGGGGATTTCCTCCTGTTAGCTTATTTATCATTTAAGTTATGTTTTGATCATTTTCTTCCCTTGGTAAGGTTCTATTTTGATCAATTCCTTCTCTTTTGTTCATCCGTTTGGATTGGCTTTGCCTTCTGTTAGGTTAGCTAACATTTCCGATTAGGTTATGTTTGATCATTTCCTTCTCTTGTTTAGGTCCTGTTTTGATCAGTTCCTTCGCTTTGGCTCATCTATTTTGATCGGGTTTGCCTTCTGTTAGCTTAGCTAACATTTCTAGTTAGATTATGTTTTAATCATTTCCTTCCCTCGGTAAGGTTTTGTTTTGATCAGTTCATTCTCTCTGGTTTATCCGTTTCGACCAGATTTAACTTCTGTTAGCTTAGCTAACATTTCACGTTAGGTTATGTTTTGATCATTTCCTACCCTTGTTTAAATTATGTTTTGATCAGTTCCTTCTCTTTGGCTCATTCATTTGAATCAGGTTTACCTTCTTTAGCTTAGCTAACATTTCCGGTTAGGTTATGTTTTTATAATTTTTTTACCTGGTTTAGGTTCTATTTTGATAAATTCCTTCTCTGTAGTTCATCCGTTTGGATTGGGCTTGCCTTCTTTTAGCTTAGTTAACATTTTGATTATGTTTTGATCATTTCTTTCCCTTGGTAAGGTTCTATTTTAATCAGTTCCTTCTCTTTGGTTCATCCGTTTGGATTGGGTTTGCCTTCTGTTAGGTTAGCTAACATTTCCGATTAGGTTATGTTTTGATCATTTCCTTCCCTTGTTTGGATTCTGTTTTAATCAGTTCCTTCTCTTTGGCTCATTCGTTTGTACCGGGTTTGCCTTCTGTTAGTTTAGCTAACATTTCTGGTTAGGTTATGTTTTGATCATTTCCTATCCTTGTTTAGGTTATGTTTTGATAAGTTCCTTCTCTTTGGCTCATTCGTTTGGATCGGGTTTTCCTTCTGTTAGCTTAGCTAACATTTCCGGTTAGGTTATGTTTTTATCATTTTCTTCCTTTGTTTAGGTTCTATTTTGATCAATTCCTTCTCTTTGGTTCATCCGTTTGGATTGGGCTTTCCTTCTATTAGGTTTGTTAACATTTAGGTTATGTTTTGATCATTTTCTTCCCTTGGTAAGGTTCTATTTTGATCAGTTCATTCTCTTTGGTTCATCCGTGTGGATTGGATTTGTCTTCTGTTAGGTTATCTAACATTTCCGATTAGGTTATGTTTTGATCATTTCCATCCCTTGTTTAGGTTCTGTTTTGATCAGTTCCTTCGCTTTGGGTCATCTATTTGGATCGGGTTTGCCTTCTGTTAGCTTAGCTAACATATCTGGTTAGGTTAAGTTTTGATCATTTTCTTCCCTTGTTTAGGTTCTATTTTGATCAATTCCTTCTCTTTGGTTCATCCGTTTGGATTGTGTTTGCCTTCTGTTAGCTTAGATAACATTTCCAGTTAGGTTATGTTTTAATCATTTCCTTCCCTTGGTAAGGTTCTGTTTTGATCAGTTCATTCTCTCTGGTTTATCCGTTTCGACTAGATTTACCTTTTGTTAGCTTAGCTAACATTTCACGTTAGGTTATGTTTTGATCATTTCCTACCCTTGTTTAGGTTATGTTTTGATCACTTCCTTCTCTTTGGCTCATTCGTTTGGATCGGGTTTTCCTTCTGTTAGCTTAGCTAACATTTCCGGTTAGGTTATGTTTTTATCATTTTCTTCCCTTGGTTAGGTTCTATTTTGATCAATTCCTTCTCTTTGGTTCATCCGTTTGGATTAGGCTTTCCTTCTGTTAGCTTAGTTAACATTTAGGTTATGTTTTGATTATTTCCTTCCCTTGGTAAGGTTCTATTTTGATCAGTTCCTTCTCTTTGTTTCATCCATTTGGATTAGCCTTGCCTTCTATTAGGTTAGCTAACATTTCCGATTAGGTTATGTTTTGATCATTTCCTTCCCTTGTTTAGGTTCTGTTTTGATCAGTTCCTTCGCTTTGACTCATCTATTTGTATCGGGTTTGCCTTCTGTTAGCTTAGCTAACATTTCCGGTTAGGTTATGTTTTGATCATTTTTTTCTGTTGTTTAGGTTTTATTTTGATCAATTCCTTCTCTTTGGTTCACCCGTTTGGATTGGGTTTGCCTTCTGTTAGCTTAGCTAACATTTAGGTTATGTTTTGATCATTTCCTTCCATTGGTAAGGTTCTGTTTTGATCAGTTCCTTCTCTTTGGTTAATCTGTTTGGATTGGGTTTGCCTTCTGTTAGCTTAGCTAACATTTCCGATTTGGTTATGTTTTGATCATTTCCTTCCCTTGTTTAGGTTCCATTTTGATCAGTTCCTTCACTTTGGTTCATCTATTTGGATCAGGTTTTCCTTCTGTTAGCTTAGCTAACATTTCCGGTTAGGTTATGTTTTGATCATTTTCTTCCCTTGTTTAGGTTCTATTTGGATCAATTCCTTCTCTTTGGTTCATCCGTTTGGATTGGGTTTGCCTTCTGTTAGCTTAGCTAACATTTCCAGTTAGGTTATGTTTTATTCATTTCCTTCCCTTGGTAAGGTTCTGTTTTGATCAGTTCATTCTCTCTGGTTTATCCGTTTCGACTAGATTTACCTTCTGTTAGCTTAGCTAACATTTCACGTTAGGTTATGTTTTGACCATTTCCTACCCTTGTTTAGGTTATGTTTTGATCACTTCCTTCTCTTTGGCTCATTCGTTTGGATCGGGTTTTCCTTCTGTTAGCTTAGCTAACATTTCCGGTTAGGTTATGTTTTTTTCATTTTCTTCCCTTGTTTAGGTTCTATTTTGATCAATTCCTTCTCTTTGGTTCATCCGTTTGGATTAGGCTTTCCTTCTGTTAGCTTAGTTAACATTTAGGTTATGTTTTGATTATTTCCTTCCCTTGGTAAGGTTCTATTTTGATCATTTACTTCTCTTTGTTTCATCCATTTGGATTAGCTTTGCCTTCTGTTAGGTTAGCTAACATTTCCGATTAGGTTATGTTTTGATCATTTCCTTCCCTTGTTTAGGTTCTGTTTTGATCATTTCCTTCGCTTTGGCTCATCTATTTGTATCGGGTTTGCCTTCTGTTAGCTTAGCTAACATTTCCGGTTAGCTTATGTTGAGATCATTTTTTTCTATTGTTTAGGTTCTATTTTGATCAATTCCTTCTCTTTGGTTCACCCGTTTGGATTGGGTTTGCCTTCTGTTAGCTTAGCTAACATTTAGTTTATGTTTTGATCATTTTCTTCCCTTGGTAAGGTTCTATTTTGATCAGTTCCTTCTCTTTTGTTCATCCGTTTGGATTGGCTTTGCCTTCTGTTAGGTTAGCTAACATTTCTGATTAGGTTATGTTTTGATCATTTCCTTCTCTTGTTTAGGTCCTGTTTTGATCAGTTCCTTCGCTTTGGCTCATCTATTTGGATCGGGTTTGCCTTCTGTTAGCTTAGCTAACATTTCTAGTTAGGTTATGTTTTGATCATTTTCTTCCCTTGTTTAGGTTCTATTTGATCAATTCCTTCTCTTTGGTTCATCCGTTTGGATTGGGTTTGCCTTCTGTTAGCTTAGATAACATTTCTAGTTAGATTATGTTTTAATCATTTCCTTTCCTCTATAATGTTTTGTTTTGATCAGTTCATTCTCTCTGGTTTATCTGTTTCGACCAGATTTACCTTCTGTTAGCTAGCTAACATTTCACGTTAGGTTATGTTTTGATCATTTCCTACCCTTGTTTAGGTTATGTTTTGATCAGTTCCTTCTCTTTGGCTCATTCGTTTGGATCAAGTTTTCCTTCTGTTAGCTTAGCTAACATTTCCGGTTACGTTATCTTTTTATCATTTTCTTCCCTTGTTTAGGTTCTATTTTGATCAATTCCCTCTCTTTGGTTCATCCGTTTGGATGGGGATTTCCTCCTGTTAGCTTATTTATCATTTAAGTTATGTTTTGATCATTTTCTTCCCTTGGTAAGGTTCTATTTTGATCAATTCCTTCTCTTTTGTTCATCCGTTTGGATTGGCTTTGCCTTCTGTTAGGTTAGCTAACATTTCCGATTAGGTTATGTTTGATCATTTCCTTCTCTTGTTTAGGTCCTGTTTTGATCAGTTCCTTCGCTTTGGCTCATCTATTTTGATCGGGTTTGCCTTCTGTTAGCTTAGCTAACATTTCTAGTTAGATTATGTTTTAATCATTTCCTTCCCTCGGTAAGGTTTTGTTTTGATCAGTTCATTCTCTCTGGTTTATCCGTTTCGACCAGATTTAACTTCTGTTAGCTTAGCTAACATTTCACGTTAGGTTATGTTTTGATCATTTCCTACCCTTGTTTAAATTATGTTTTGATCAGTTCCTTCTCTTTGGCTCATTCATTTGAATCAGGTTTACCTTCTTTAGCTTAGCTAACATTTCCGGTTAGGTTATGTTTTTATAATTTTTTTACCTGGTTTAGGTTCTATTTTGATAAATTCCTTCTCTGTAGTTCATCCGTTTGGATTGGGCTTGCCTTCTTTTAGCTTAGTTAACATTTTGATTATGTTTTGATCATTTCTTTCCCTTGGTAAGGTTCTATTTTAATCAGTTCCTTCTCTTTGGTTCATCCGTTTGGATTGGGTTTGCCTTCTGTTAGGTTAGCTAACATTTCCGATTAGGTTATGTTTTGATCATTTCCTTCCCTTGTTTGGATTCTGTTTTAATCAGTTCCTTCTCTTTGGCTCATTCGTTTGTACCGGGTTTGCCTTCTGTTAGTTTAGCTAACATTTCTGGTTAGGTTATGTTTTGATCATTTCCTATCCTTGTTTAGGTTATGTTTTGATAAGTTCCTTCTCTTTGGCTCATTCGTTTGGATCGGGTTTTCCTTCTGTTAGCTTAGCTAACATTTCCGGTTAGGTTATGTTTTTATCATTTTCTTCCTTTGTTTAGGTTCTATTTTGATCAATTCCTTCTCTTTGGTTCATCCGTTTGGATTGGGCTTTCCTTCTATTAGGTTTGTTAACATTTAGGTTATGTTTTGATCATTTTCTTCCCTTGGTAAGGTTCTATTTTGATCAGTTCATTCTCTTTGGTTCATCCGTGTGGATTGGATTTGTCTTCTGTTAGGTTATCTAACATTTCCGATTAGGTTATGTTTTGATCATTTCCATCCCTTGTTTAGGTTCTGTTTTGATCAGTTCCTTCGCTTTGGGTCATCTATTTGGATCGGGTTTGCCTTCTGTTAGCTTAGCTAACATATCTGGTTAGGTTAAGTTTTGATCATTTTCTTCCCTTGTTTAGGTTCTATTTTGATCAATTCCTTCTCTTTGGTTCATCCGTTTGGATTGTGTTTGCCTTCTGTTAGCTTAGATAACATTTCCAGTTAGGTTATGTTTTAATCATTTCCTTCCCTTGGTAAGGTTCTGTTTTGATCAGTTCATTCTCTCTGGTTTATCCGTTTCGACTAGATTTACCTTTTGTTAGCTTAGCTAACATTTCACGTTAGGTTATGTTTTGATCATTTCCTACCCTTGTTTAGGTTATGTTTTGATCACTTCCTTCTCTTTGGCTCATTCGTTTGGATCGGGTTTTCCTTCTGTTAGCTTAGCTAACATTTCCGGTTAGGTTATGTTTTTATCATTTTCTTCCCTTGGTTAGGTTCTATTTTGATCAATTCCTTCTCTTTGGTTCATCCGTTTGGATTAGGCTTTCCTTCTGTTAGCTTAGTTAACATTTAGGTTATGTTTTGATTATTTCCTTCCCTTGGTAAGGTTCTATTTTGATCAGTTCCTTCTCTTTGTTTCATCCATTTGGATTAGCCTTGCCTTCTATTAGGTTAGCTAACATTTCCGATTAGGTTATGTTTTGATCATTTCCTTCCCTTGTTTAGGTTCTGTTTTGATCAGTTCCTTCGCTTTGACTCATCTATTTGTATCGGGTTTGCCTTCTGTTAGCTTAGCTAACATTTCCGGTTAGGTTATGTTTTGATCATTTTTTTCTGTTGTTTAGGTTTTATTTTGATCAATTCCTTCTCTTTGGTTCACCCGTTTGGATTGGGTTTGCCTTCTGTTAGCTTAGCTAACATTTAGGTTATGTTTTGATCATTTCCTTCCATTGGTAAGGTTCTGTTTTGATCAGTTCCTTCTCTTTGGTTAATCTGTTTGGATTGGGTTTGCCTTCTGTTAGCTTAGCTAACATTTCCGATTTGGTTATGTTTTGATCATTTCCTTCCCTTGTTTAGGTTCCATTTTGATCAGTTCCTTCACTTTGGTTCATCTATTTGGATCATGTTTTCCTTCTGTTAGCTTAGCTAACATTTCCGGTTAGGTTATGTTTTGATCATTTTCTTCCCTTGTTTAGGTTCTATTTGGATCAATTCCTTCTCTTTGGTTCATCCGTTTGGATTGGGTTTGCCTTCTGTTAGCTTAGCTAACATTTCCAGTTAGGTTATGTTTTATTCATTTCCTTCCCTTGGTAAGGTTCTGTTTTGATCAGTTCATTCTCTCTGGTTTATCCGTTTCGACTAGATTTACCTTCTGTTAGCTTAGCTAACATTTCACGTTAGGTTATGTTTTGACCATTTCCTACCCTTGTTTAGGTTATGTTTTGATCACTTCCTTCTCTTTGGCTCATTCGTTTGGATCGGGTTTTCCTTCTGTTAGCTTAGCTAACATTTCCGGTTAGGTTATGTTTTTTTCATTTTCTTCCCTTGTTTAGGTTCTATTTTGATCAATTCCTTCTCTTTGGTTCATCCGTTTGGATTAGGCTTTCCTTCTGTTAGCTTAGTTAACATTTAGGTTATGTTTTGATTATTTCCTTCCCTTGGTAAGGTTCTATTTTGATCAGTTCCTTCTCTTTGTTTCATCCATTTGGATTAGCTTTGCCTTCTGTTAGGTTAGCTAACATTTCCGATTAGGTTATGTTTTGATCATTTCCTTCCCTTGTTTAGGTTCTGTTTTGATCGGTTCCTTCGCTTTGGCTCATCTATTTGTATCGGGTTTGCCTTCTGTTAGCTTAACTAACATTTCCGGTTAGGTTATGTTTTGATGATTTTTTTCCGTTGTTTACGTTCTATTTTGATCAATTCCTTCTCTTTGGTTCACCCGTTTGGATTGGGTTTGCCTTCTGTTAGCTTAGTTAACATTTAGGTTATGTTTTGATCATTTCCTTCCATTGGTAAGGTTCTGTTTTGATCAGTTCCTTCTCTTTGGTTAATCTGTTTGGATTGGGTTTGCCTTCTGTTAGCTTAGCTAACATTTCCGATTTGGTTATGTTTTGATCATTTCCTTCCCTTGTATAGGTTCCATTTTGATCAGTTCCTTTGCTTAGGTTCATCTATTTGGATCACGTTTTCCTTCTGTTAGCTTAGCTAACATTTCCGGTTAGGTTATGTTTTGATCATTTTCTTCCCTTGTTTAGGTTCTATTTTGATCAATTCCTTCTCTTTGGTTCATCCGTTTGGATTGGGTTTGCCTTCTGTTAGCTTAGCTAACATTTCCAGTTAGGTTATGTTTTAATCATTTCCTTCCCTTGGTAAGGTTCTGTTTTGATCAGTTCATTCTCTCTGGTTTATCCGTTTCGACCAGATTTACCTTCTGTTAGCTAGCTAACATTTCACGTTAGGTTATGTTTTGATTATTTCCTACCCTTGTTTAGGTTATGTTTTAATCAATTCCTTCGCTTTAGCTCATTCGTTTGGATCGGGTTTTCCTTCTGTTAGCTTAGCTAACATTTCCGGTTAGGTTATGTTTTTATCATTTTCTTCCCTTGTTTAGGTTCTATTTTGATGAATTCCTTCTCTTTTGTTCATCCGTTTGGATTGGGCTTTCCTCTTGTTAGCTTAGTTAACATTTAGGTTATATTTCGATCATTTTCTTCCCTTGGTAAGGTTCTATTTTGATCAGTTTCTTCTCTTTTGTTCATCCGTTTGGATTGGCTTTGCCTTCTGTTAGGTTAGCTAACATTTCCAATTAGGTTATGTTTTGATCATTTCCTTCTCTTGTTTAGGTCCTGTTTTGATCAGTTCCTTCGCTTTGGCTCATCTATTTGGATCGGGTTTGCCTTCTGTTAGCTTAGCTAACATTTCAAGTTAGGTTATATTTTGATCATTTTCTTCCCTTGTTTAGGTTCTATTTTGATCAATTCCTTCTCTTTGGTTCATCCGTTTGGATTGGGTTTGCCTTCTGTTAGCTTAGCTAACATTTCTAGTTAGATTATGTTTTAATCATTTCCTTCCCTCGGTAAGGTTTTGTTTTGATCAGTTCATTCTCTCTGGTTTATCCGTTTCGACCAGATTTAACTTCTGTTAGCTTAGCTAACATTTCACGTTAGGTTATGTTTTGATCATTTCCTACCCTTGTTTAAATTATGTTTTGATCAGTTCCTTCTCTTTGGCTCATTCATTTGGATCAGGTTTGCCTTCTTTAGCTTAGCTAACATTTCCGGTTAGGTTATGTTTTTATCATTTTCTTACCTTGTTTAAGTTCTATTTTGATCAATTCCTTCTCTTTAGTTCATCTGTTTGGATTGGGCTTGCCTTCTGTTAGCTTAGTTAACATTTAGGTTATGTTTTGATCATTTCTTTCCCTTTGTAAGGTTCTATTTTGATCAATTCCTTCTCTTTGGTTCATCCGTTTGGATTGGGTTTGCCTTCTGTTAGGTTAGCTAACATTTCCGATTAGGTTATGTTTTGATCATTTCCTTCCCTTGTTTGGATTCTGTTTTAATCAGTTCCTTCTCTTTGGCTCATTCGTTTGGACCGGGTTTGCCTTCTGTTAATTTAGCTAACATTTCTGGTTAGGTTATGTTTTGATCATTTCCTATCCTTGTTTAGGTTATGATTTGATCAGTTCCTTCTCTTTGGCTCATTCGTTTGGATCGGGTTTTCCTTCTGTTAGCTTAGCTAGAATTTCCGGTTAGGTTATGTTTTTATCATTTTCTTCCTTTGTTTAGGTTCTATTTTGATCAATTCCTTCTCTTTGGTTCATCTATTTGGATCGGGTTTGCCTTCTGTTAGCTTAGCTAACATTTCTGGTTAGGTTATGTTTTGATCATTTTCTTCCCTTGTTTAGGTTCTATTTTGATCAATTCCTTCTCTTTGGGTCATCCGTTTGGATTGGGTTTGCCTTCTGTTAGCTTATCTAACATTTCCAGTTAGGTTATGTTTTAATCATTTCCTTCCCTTGGTAAGGTTCTGTTTTGATCAGTTCATTCTCTTTGGTTTATTCGTTTCGACTAGATTTACTTTCTGTTAGCTTAGCTAACATTTCACGTTAGGTTATGTTTTGATCATTTCATACCCTTCTTTAGGTTATGTTTTTATCAGTTCCTTCTCTTTGGCTCATTCGTTTGGATCGGGTTTTCCTTCTGTTAGCTTAGCTAACATTTCCGGTTAGGTTATGTTTTTATCATTTTCATCCCTTGTTTAGGTTCTATTTTGATCAACTCCTCCTCTTTGGTTCATCCGTTTGGATTAGGCTTGCCTTCTATTAGCTTAGTTAAGATTTAGGTTATGTTTTGATCATTTCCTTCCCTTGGTAAGGTTCTATTTTGATAAGTTCCTTCTCTTTGGTTCATCCATTTGGATTGGCTTTGCCTTCTGTTAGGTTAGCTAACATTTCCAATTAGGTTATGTTTTGATCATTTCCTTCCCTTGTTTAGGTTCTGTTTTGATCAGTTCCTTCTCTTTGGCTCATCTATTTGTATCGGGTTTTCCTTATGTTATCTTAGCTAACATTTCTGGTTAGGTTATGTTTTGATCATTTTCTTCCCTTGTTTAGGTTATATTTTGATCAATTCCTTCTCTTTGGTTCATCCATTTGGATTGGGGTTGTCTTCTGTTAGCTTAGCTAACATTTCCAGTTAGGTTATGTTTTAATCATTTCCTTCCCTTGGTAAGGTTCTGTTTTGATCAGTTCATTCTCTCTGGTTTATCCGTTTCGACCAGATTTAACTTCTGTTAGCTTAGCTAACATTTCATGTTAGGTTATGTTTTGATCATTTCCTACCCTTGTTTAGGTTATGTTTTGATCAGTTCCTTCTCTTTGGCTCATTCGTTTGGATTGGGTTTGATTTCTGTTAGCTTAGATAACATTTCCGGTTAGGGTATGTTTTGATCATTTTCTTCCCTTGCTTAGGTTCTATTTTGATTAATTCCTTCTCTTTGGTTCATCTGTTTGGATTGGGCTTGCCTTCTGTTAGCTTAGTTAACATTTAGGTTATGTTTTGATCATTTCTTTCCCTTGGTAAGGTTCTATTTTGATCAGTTCCTTCTCTCTAGTTCATCCGTTTGGATTGGGTTTTCCTTATGTTAGGTTAGCTAACATTTCCGATTAGGTTATGTTTTGATCATTTCCTTCCCTTGTTTAGGTTCTATTTTGATCAGTTCCTTCTCTTTGGCTCATTCGTTGGACCGGGTTTGCCTTTTGATAGCTTACCTAACATTTCCGGTTAGGTTATGTTTTGATCATTTTCTTCCGTTGTTTAGTTTTTATTTTGATCAATTCCTTCCCTTAGGTTCACCCGTTTGGATTGGGTTTGCCTTCTGTTAGCTTAGCTAACATTTAGGTTATATTTTGATCATTTCCTTCTGTTGGTATGATTCTGTTTTGATCAGTTCCTTCTCTTTGTTTAATCCGTTTGGATTGGGTTTGCCTTCTGTTAGCTTAGCTAACATTTCTGATTTGGTTATGTTTTGATCATTTCCTTCCCTTGTTTAGGTTCTATTTTGATCAGTTCCTTCGCTTTGGCTCATCTATTTGGATCAGGTTTGCCTTCTGTTAGATTATCTAACATTTCCGGTTAGGTTTCTTTTTGATCATTTTCTTCCCTTGTTTAGGTTCTATTTTGATCAATTCCTTCTCTTTGGTTCATCCGTTTGGATTGGGTTTGCCTTCTGTTAGCTTATTTAACATTTTCAGTTAGGTTATGTTTTAATCATTTCCTTCCCTTGCTAAGGTTCTGTTTTGATCAGTTCATTCTCTATAGTTTATCCGTTTTGACCAGATTTACCTTCTGTTATCTTAGCTAACATTTCACGTTAGGTTATGTTTTGATCATTCCCTATCCTTGTTTAGGTTATGTTTTGATCAGTTCCTTCTCTTTGGCTCATTCGTTTGGATCGGGTTTTCCTTCAGTTAGCTTAGCTAACATTTCCGGTTAGGTTATGTTTTTATCATTTTCTTCCTTTGTTTAGGTTCTATTTTGATCAATTCCTTCTCTTTGGTTCATCCGTTTGGATTGGGCTTTCCTTCTGTTAGGTTTGTTAACATTTAGGTTATGTTTTGATCATTTTCTTCCCTTGGTAAGGTTCTATTTTGATCAGTTCCTTCTCTTTGGTTCATCCGTTTGGATTGGATTTGCCTTCTGTTAGGTTAGCTAACATTTTCGATTAGGTTATGTTTTGATCATTTCCATCCCTTGTTTAGGTTCTGTTTTGATCAGTTCCTTCGCTTTGGGTCATCTATTTGGATCGGGTTTGCCTTCTGTTAGCTTAGCTAACATTTCTGGTTAGGTTAAGTTTTGATCATTTTCTTCCCTTCTTTAGGTTCTATTTTGATCAATTCTTTCTCTTTGGTTCATCCGTTTGAATTGGGATTGCCTTCTGTTAGCTTAGTTAACATTTCCAGTTAGGTTATGTTTTAATCATTTCCTTCCCTTGGTAAGGTTCTATTTTGATCATTTCATTCTCTCTGGTTTATCCGTTTCGACTAGATTTACCTTCTGTTAGCTTAGCTAACATTTCACGTTAGATTATGTTTTGATCATTTTCTAGACTTGTTTAGGTTATGTTTTGATCACTTCATTCTCGTTGGCTCATTCGTTTGGATGGGGTTTTCCTTCTGTTAGCTTAGCTAACATTTCCGGTTAGGTTATGTTTTTATCATTTTCTTCCCTTGTTTAGGTTCTATTTTGATCAATTCCTTCTCTTTGGTTCATCCGTTTGGATTAGGCTTGCCTTCTGTTAGCTTAGTTAACATTTAGGTTATGTTTTGATTATTTCCTTCCCTTGGTAAGGTTCTATTTTGATCATTTACTTCTCTTTGTTTCATCCATTTGGATTAGCTTTGCCTTCTGTTAGGTTAGCTAACATTTCCGATTAGGTTATGTTTTGATCATTTCCTTCCCTTGTTTAGGTTCTGTTTTGATCAGTTCCTTCGCTTTGGCTCATCTATTTGTATCGGGTTTGCCTTCTGTTAGCTTAGCTAACATTTCCGGTTAGCTTATGTTGAGATCATTTTTTTCTATTGTTTAGGTTCTATTTTGATCAATTCCTTCTCTTTGGTTCACCCGTTTGGATTGGGTTTGCCTTCTGTTAGCTTAGCTAACATTTAGTTTATGTTTTGATCATTTTCTTCCCTTGGTAAGGTTCTATTTTGATCAGTTCCTTCTCTTTTGTTCATCCGTTTGGATTGGCTTTGCCTTCTGTTAGGTTAGCTAACATTTCTGATTAGGTTATGTTTTGATCATTTCCTTCTCTTGTTTAGGTCCTGTTTTGATCAGTTCCTTCGCTTTGGCTCATCTATTTGGATCGGGTTTGCCTTCTGTTAGCTTAGCTAACATTTCTAGTTAGGTTATGTTTTGATCATTTTCTTCCCTTGTTTAGGTTCTATTTTGATCAATTCCTTCTCTTTGGTTCATCCGTTTGGATTGGGTTTGCCTTCTGTTAGCTTAGATAACTTTTCTAGTTAGATTATGTTTTAATCATTTCCTTTCCTCGGTAAGGTTTTGTTTTGATCAGTTCATTCTCTCTGGTTTATCCGTTTCGACCAGATTTACCTTCTGTTAGCTAGCTAACATTTCACGTTAGGTTATGTTTTGATCATTTCCTACCCTTGTTTAGGTTATGTTTTGATCAGTTCCTTCTCTTTGGCTCATTCGTTTGGATCGGGTTTTCCTTCTGTTAGCTTAGCTAACATTTCCGGTTACGTTATCTTTTTATCATTTTCTTCCCTTGTTTAGGTTCTATTTTGATCAATTCCCTCTCTTTGGTTCATCCGTTTGGATGGGGATTTCCTCCTGTTAGCTTAGTTATCATTTAAGTTATGTTTTGATCATTTTCTTCCCTTGGTAAGGTTCTATTTTGATCAATTCCTTCTCTTTTGTTCATCCGTTTGGATTGGCTTTGCCTTCTGTTAAGTTAGCTAACATTTCCGATTAGGTTATGTTTGATCATTTCCTTCTCTTGTTTAGGTCCTGTTTTGATCAGTTCCTTCGCTTTGGCTCATCTATTTTGATCGGGTTTGCCTTCTGTTAGCTTAGCTAACATTTCTAGTTAGATTATGTTTTAATCATTTCCTTCCCTCGGTAAGGTTTTGTTTTGATCAGTTCATTCTCTCTGGTTTATCCGTTTCGACCAGATTTAACTTCTGTTAGCTTAGCTAACATTTCACGTTAGGTTATGTTTTGATCATTTCCTACCCTTGTTTAAATTATGTTTTGATCAGTTCCTTCTCTTTGGCTCATTCATTTGGATCAGGTTTACCTTCTTTAGCTTAGCTAACATTTCCGGTTAGGTTATGTTTTTATAATTTTTTTACCTGGTTTAGGTTCTATTTTGATAAATTCCTTCTCTGTAGTTTATCCGTTTGGATTGGGCTTGCCTTCTTTTAGCTTAGTTAACATTTTGATTATGTTTTGATCATTTCTTTCCCTTGGTAAGGTTCTATTTTAATCAGTTCCTTCTCTTTGGTTCATCCGTTTTGATTGGGTTTGCCTTCTGTTAGGTTAGCTAACATTTCCGATTAGGTTATGTTTTGATCATTTCCTTCCCTTGTTTGGATTCTGTTTTAATCAGTTCCTTCTCTTTGGCTCATTCGTTTGTACCGGGTTTGCCTTCTGTTAGTTTAGCTAACATTTCTGGTTAGGTTATGTTTTGATCATTTCCTATCCTTGTTTAG
Source organism: Vicia faba (assembly GCA_948472305.1). NCBI lineage: Eukaryota > Viridiplantae > Streptophyta > Magnoliopsida > Fabales > Fabaceae > Vicia > Vicia faba. Next base: position 1,474,062,963 of record OX451737.1, on the reverse strand, counting down.
GTTATGTTTTGATAAGTTCCTTCTCTTTGGCTCATTCGTTTGGATCGGGTTTTCCTTCTGTTAGCTTAGCTAACATTTCCGGTTAGGTTATGTTTTTATCATTTTCTTCCTTTGTTTAGGTTCTATTTTGATCAATTCCTTCTCTTTGGTTCATCCGTTTGGATTGGGCTTTCCTTCTATTAGGTTTGTTAACATTTAGGTTATGTTTTGATCATTTTCTTCCCTTGGTAAGGTTCTATTTTGATCAGTTCGTTCTCTTTGGTTCATCCGTGTGGATTGGATTTGTCTTCTGTTAGGTTATCTAACATTTCCGATTAGGTTATGTTTTGATCATTTCCATCCCTTGTTTAGGTTCTGTTTTGATCAGTTCCTTCGCTTTGGGTCATCTATTTGGATCGGGTTTGCCTTCTGTTAGCTTAGCTAACATATCTGGTTAGGTTAAGTTTTGATCATTTTCTTCCCTTGTTTAGGTTCTATTTTGATCAATTCCTTCTCTTTGGTTCATCCGTTTGGATTGTGTTTGCCTTCTGTTAGCTTAGATAACATTTCCAGTTAGGTTATGTTTTAATCATTTCCTTCCCTTGGTAAGGTTCTGTTTTGATCAGTTCATTCTCTCTGGTTTATCCGTTTCGACTAGATTTACCTTTTGTTAGCTTAGCTAACATTTCACGTTAGGTTATGTTTTGATCATTTCCTACCCTTGTTTAGGTTATGTTTTGATCACTTCCTTCTCTTTGGCTCATTCGTTTGGATCGGGTTTTCCTTCTGTTAGCTTAGCTAACATTTCCGGTTAGGTTATGTTTTTATCATTTTCTTCCCTTGGTTAGGTTCTATTTTGATCAATTCCTTCTCTTTGGTTCATCCGTTTGGATTAGGCTTTCCTTCTGTTAGCTTAGTTAACATTTAGGTTATGTTTTGATTATTTCCTTCCCTTGGTAAGGTTCTATTTTGATCAGTTCCTTCTCTTTGTTTCATCCATTTGGATTAGCCTTGCCTTCTATTAGGTTAGCTAACATTTCCGATTAGGTTATGTTTTGATCATTTCCTTCCCTTGTTTAGGTTCTGTTTTGATCAGTTCCTTCGCTTTGGCTCATCTATTTGTATCGGGTTTGCCTTCTATTAGCTTAGCTAACATTTCCGGTTAGGTTATGTTTTGATCATTTTTTTCTGTTGTTTAGGTTTTATTTTGATCAATTCCTTCTCTTTGGTTCACCCGTTTGGATTGGGTTTGCCTTCTGTTAGCTTAGCTAACATTTAGGTTATGTTTTGATCATTTCCTTCCATTGGTAAGGTTCTGTTTTGATCAGTTCCTTCTCTTTGGTTAATCTGTTTGGATTGGGTTTGCCTTCTGTTAGCTTAGCTAACATTTCCGATTTGGTTATGTTTTGATCATTTCCTTCCCTTGTTTAGGTTCCATTTTGATCAGTTCCTTCACTTTGGTTCATCTATTTGGATCAGGTTTTCCTTCTGTTAGCTTAGCTAACATTTCCGGTTAGGTTATGTTTTGATCATTTTCTTCCCTTGTTTAGGTTCTATTTGGATCAATTCCTTCTCTTTGGTTCATCCATTTGGATTAGGTTTGCCTTCTGTTAGCTTAGCTAACATTTCCAGTTAGGTTATGTTTTATTCATTTCCTTCCCTTGGTAAGGTTCTGTTTTGATCAGTTCATTCTCTCTGGTTTATCCGTTTCGACTAGATTTACCTTCTGTTAGCTTAGCTAACATTTCACGTTAGGTTATGTTTTGACCATTTCCTACCCTTGTTTAGGTTATGTTTTGATCACTTCCTTCTCTTTGGCTCATTCGTTTGGATCGGGTTTTCCTTCTGTTAGCTTAGCTAACATTTCCGGTTAGGTTATGTTTTTTTCATTTTCTTCTCTTGTTTAGGTTCTATTTTGATCAATTCCTTCTCTTTGGTTCATCCGTTTGGATTAGGCTTTCCTTCTGTTAGCTTAGTTAACATTTAGGTTATGTTTTGATTATTTCCTTCCCTTGGTAAGGTTCTATTTTGATCAGTTCCTTCTCTTTGTTTCATCCATTTGGATTAGCTTTGCCTTCTGTTAGGTTAGCTAACATTTCCGATTAGGTTATGTTTTGATCATTTCCTTCCCTTGTTTAGGTTCTGTTTTGATCGGTTCCTTCGCTTTGGCTCATCTATTTGTATCGGGTTTGCCTTCTGTTAGCTTAACTAACATTTCCGGTTAGGTTTAGTTTTGATGATTTTTTTCCGTTGTTTAGGTTCTATTTTGATCAATTCCTTCTCTTTGGTTCACCCGTTTGGATTGGGTTTGCCTTCTGTTAGCTTAGTTAACATTTAGGTTATGTTTTGATCATTTCCTTCCATTGGTAAGGTTCTGTTTTGATCAGTTCCTTCTCTTTGGTTAATCTGTTTGGATTGGGTTTGCCTTCTGTTAGCTTAGCTAACATTTCCGATTTGGTTATGTTTTGATCATTTCCTTCCCTTGTTTAGGTTCCATTTTGATCAGTTCCTTTGCTTTGGTTCATCTATTTGGATCACGTTTTCCTTCTGTTAGCTTAGCTAACATTTCCGGTTAGGTTATGTTTTGATCATTTTCTTCCCTTGTTTAGGTTCTATTTTGATCAATTCCTTCTCTTTGGTTCATCCATTTGGATTGGGTTTGCCTTCTGTTAGCTTAGCTAACATTTCCAGTTAGGTTATGTTTTAATCATTTCCTTCCCTTGGTAAGGTTCTGTTTTGATCAGTTCATTCTCTCTGGTTTATCCGTTTCGACCAGATTTACCTTCTGTTAGCTAGCTAACATTTCACGTTAGGTTATGTTTTGATTATTTCCTACCCTTGTTTAGGTTATGTTTTAATCAATTCCTTCACTTTGGCTCATTCGTTTGGATCGGGTTTTCCTTCTGTTAGCTTAGCTAACATTTCCGGTTAGGTTATGTTTTTATCATTTTCTTCCCTTGTTTAGGTTCTATTTTGATGAATTCCTTCTCTTTTGTTCATCCGTTTGGATTGGGCTTTCCTCTTGTTAGCTTAGTTAACATTTAGGTTATGTTTCGATCATTTTCTTCCCTTGGTAAGGTTCTATTTTGATCAGTTTCTTCTCTTTTGTTCATCCGTTTGGATTGGCTTTGCCTTCTGTTAGGTTAGCTAACATTTCCAATTAGGTTATGTTTTGATCATTTCCTTCTCTTGTTTAGGTCCTGTTTTGATCAGTTCCTTCGCTTTGGCTCATCTATTTGGATCGGGTTTGCCTTCTGTTAGCTTAGCTAACATTTCTAGTTAGGTTATGTTTTGATCATTTTCTTCCCTTGTTTAGGTTCTATTTTGATCAATTCCTTCTCTTTGGTTCATCCGTTTGGATTGGGTTTGCCTTCTGTTAGCTTAGCTAACATTTCTAGTTAGATTATGTTTTAATCATTTCCTTCCCTCGGTAAGGTTTTGTTTTGATCAGTTCATTCTCTCTGGTTTATCCGTTTCGACCAGATTTAACTTCTGTTAGCTTAGCTAACATTTCACGTTAGGTTATGCTTTGATCATTTCCTACCCTTGTTTAAATTATGTTTTGATCAGTTCCTTCTCTTTGGCTCATTCATTTGGATCAGGTTTGCCTTCTTTAGCTTAGCTAACATTTCCGGTTAGGTTATGTTTTTATCATTTTCTTACCTTGTTTAAGTTCTATTTTGATCAATTCCTTCTCTTTAGTTCATCTGTTTGGATTGGGCTTGCCTTCTGTTAGCTTAGTTAACATTTAGGTTATGTTTTGATCATTTCTTTCCCTTTGTAAGGTTCTATTTTGATCAATTCCTTCTCTTTGGTTCATCCGTTTGGATTGGGTTTGCCTTCTGTTAGGTTAGCTAACATTTCCGATTAGGTTATGTTTTGATCATTTCCTTCCCTTGTTTGGATTCTGTTTTAATCAGTTCCTTCTCTTTGGCTCATTCGTTTGGACCGGGTTTGCCTTCTGTTAATTTAGCTAACATTTCTGGTTAGGTTATGTTTTGATCATTTCCTATCCTTGTTTAGGTTATGATTTGATCAGTTCCTTCTCTTTGGCTCATTCGTTTGGATCGGGTTTTCCTTCTGTTAGCTTAGCTAACATTTCCGGTTAGGTTATGTTTTTATCATTTTCTTCCTTTGTTTAGGTTCTATTTTGATCAATTCCTTCTCTTTGGTTCATCTGTTTGGATTGGGCTTTCCTTCTATTAGGTTTGTTAACATTTAGGTTATGTTTTGATCATTTTCTTCCCTTGGTAAGGTTCTATGTTGATCAGTTCCTTCTCTTTGGTTCATCCGTTTGGATTGGATTTGTCTTCTGTTAGGTTAGCTAACATTTCCGATTAGGTTATGTTTTGATCATTTCCATCCCTTGTTTAGGTTCTGTTTTGATCAGTTCCTTCGCTTTGGGTCATCTATTTGGATCGGGTTTGCCTTCTGTTAGCTTAGCTAACATTTCCGGTTAGGTTATGTTTTTATCATTTTCTTCCCTTGTTTAGGTTCTATTTTGATCAATTCCTTCTCTTTGGTTCATCCGTTTGGATTGGGCTTGCCTTCTGTTAGCTTAGTTAACATTTAGGTTATGTTTTGATCATTTCTTTCCCTTGGTAAGGTTCTATTTTGACCAGTTCCTTCTCTTTGGTTCATCCGTTTGGATTGGGTTTGCCTTCTGTTAGGTTAGCTAACATTTCCGATTATGTTATGTTTTGATCATTTCCTTCCCTTGTTTAGACTCTGTTTTGATCAGTTCCTTCTCTTTGGTTCATCCGTTTGGATTGGGTTTTCCTTCTGTTAGCTTAGCTAACATTTCCGGTTAGGTTATGTTTTGATCATTTTCTTCCATTGTTTAGGTTCTATTTTGATCAATTCCTTCTCTTTGGTTCACCCGTTTGGATTGGGTTTGCCTTATGTTAGCTTAGCTAACATTTAGGTTAAGTTTTGATCATTTCCTTCCGTTGGTAAGGTTCTGTTTTGATCAGTTCCATCTCTTTGGTTAATCTGTTTGGATTGGGTTTGCCTTCTGTTAGCTTAGCTAACATTTCCGATTTGGTTATGTTTTGATCATTTCCTTCCCTTGTTTAGGTTCCGTTTTGATAAGTTCCTTCGCTTTGGTTCATCTATTTGGATCAGGTTTTCCTTCAGTTAGCTTAGCTAACATTTCCGGTTAGGTTATGTTTTAATCATTTCCTTCCCCTGGTAAGGTTCTGTTTTGATCAGTTCATTCTCTCTGGTTTATCCGTTTCGACCAGATTTACCTTCTGTTAGCTAGCTAACATTTCACGTTAGGTTATGTTTTAATCATTTCCTACCCTTGTTTAGGTTATGTTTTGATCAGTTCCTTCTCTTTGGCTCATTCGTTTGGATCGGGTTTTCCTTCTGTTAGCTTAGCTAACATTTCCGGTTAGGTTGTGTTTTTATCATTTTCTTCCCTAGTTTGGGTTCTATTTTGATCAATTCCTTCTCTTTTGTTCATCCGTTTGGATCGGGCTTTCCTCTTGTTAGCTTAGTTAACATTTAGGTTATGTTTTGATCATTTTTTTCCCTTGGAAGGTTCTATTTTGATCAGTTTCTTCTCTTTTGTTCATCCGTTAGGATTGGCTTTGCCTTCTGTTAGGTTAGCTAACATTTCCAATTAGGTTATGTTTTGATCATTTCCTTCTCTTGTTTAGGTCCTGTTTTGATCAGTTCCTTCGCTTTGGCTCATCTATTTGGATCGGGTTTGCCTTCTGTTAGCTTAGCTAACATTTCTAGTTAGGTTATGTTTTGATCATTTTCTTCCCTTGTTTAGGTTCTATTTTGATCAATTCCTTCTCTTTGGTTCATCCGTTTGGATTGGGTTTGCCTTCTGTTAGCTTAGCTAACATTTCTAGTTAGATTATGTTTTAATCATTTCCTTCCCTCGGTAAGGTTTTGTTTTGATCAGTTCATTCTCTCTGGTTTATCCGTTTCGACCAGATTTAACTTCTGTTAGCTTAGCTAACATTTCACGTTAGGTTATGCTTTGATCATTTCCTACCCTTGTTTAAATTATGTTTTGATCAGTTCCTTCTCTTTGGCTCATTCATTTGGATCAGGTTTGCCTTCTTTAGCTTAGCTAACATTTCCGGTTAGGTTATGTTTTTATCATTTTCTTACCTTGTTTAAGTTCTATTTTGATCAATTCCTTCTCTTTAGTTCATCTGTTTGGATTGGGCTTGCCTTCTGTTAGCTTAGTTAACATTTAGGTTATGTTTTGATCATTTCTTTCCCTTTGTAAGGTTCTATTTTGATCAATTCCTTCTCTTTGGTTCATCCGTTTGGATTGGGTTTGCCTTCTGTTAGGTTAGCTAACATTTCCGATTAGGTTATGTTTTGATCATTTCCTTCCCTTGTTTGGATTCTGTTTTAATCAGTTCCTTCTCTTTGGCTCATTCGTTTGGACCGGGTTTGCCTTCTGTTAATTTAGCTAACATTTCTGGTTAGGTTATGTTTTGATCATTTCCTATCCTTGTTTAGGTTATGATTTGATCAGTTCCTTCTCTTTGGCTCATTCGTTTGGATCGGGTTTTCCTTCTGTTAGCTTAGCTAACATTTCCGGTTAGGTTATGTTTTTATCATTTTCTTCCTTTGTTTAGGTTCTATTTTGATCAATTCCTTCTCTTTGGTTCATCTGTTTGGATTGGGCTTTCCTTCTATTAGGTTTGTTAACATTTAGGTTATGTTTTGATCATTTTCTTCCCTTGGTAAGGTTCTATGTTGATCAGTTCCTTCTCTTTGGTTCATCCGTTTGGATTGGATTTGTCTTCTGTTAGGTTAGCTAACATTTCCGATTAGGTTATGTTTTGATCATTTCCATCCCTTGTTTAGGTTCTGTTTTGATCAGTTCCTTCGCTTTGGGTCATCTATTTGGATCGGGTTTGCCTTCTGTTAGCTTAGCTAACATTTCCGGTTAGGTTATGTTTTTATCATTTTCTTCCCTTGTTTAGGTTCTATTTTGATCAATTCCTTCTCTTTGGTTCATCCGTTTGGATTGGGCTTGCCTTCTGTTAGCTTAGTTAACATTTAGGTTATGTTTTGATCATTTCTTTCCCTTGGTAAGGTTCTATTTTGACCAGTTCCTTCTCTTTGGTTCATCCGTTTGGATTGGGTTTGCCTTCTGTTAGGTTAGCTAACATTTCCGATTATGTTATGTTTTGATCATTTCCTTCCCTTGTTTAGACTCTGTTTTGATCAGTTCCTTCTCTTTGGTTCATCCGTTTGGATTGGGTTTTCCTTCTGTTAGCTTAGCTAACATTTCCGGTTAGGTTATGTTTTGATCATTTTCTTCCATTGTTTAGGTTCTATTTTGATCAATTCCTTCTCTTTGGTTCACCCGTTTGGATTGGGTTTGCCTTATGTTAGCTTAGCTAACATTTAGGTTAAGTTTTGATCATTTCCTTCCGTTGGTAAGGTTCTGTTTTGATCAGTTCCATCTCTTTGGTTAATCTGTTTGGATTGGGTTTGCCTTCTGTTAGCTTAGCTAACATTTCCGATTTGGTTATGTTTTGATCATTTCCTTCCCTTGTTTAGGTTCCGTTTTGATAAGTTCCTTCGCTTTGGTTCATCTATTTGGATCAGGTTTTCCTTCAGTTAGCTTAGCTAACATTTCCGGTTAGGTTATGTTTTAATCATTTCCTTCCCCTGGTAAGGTTCTGTTTTGATCAGTTCATTCTCTCTGGTTTATCCGTTTCGACCAGATTTACCTTCTGTTAGCTAGCTAACATTTCACGTTAGGTTATGTTTTAATCATTTCCTACCCTTGTTTAGGTTATGTTTTGATCAGTTCCTTCTCTTTGGCTCATTCGTTTGGATCGGGTTTTCCTTCTGTTAGCTTAGCTAACATTTCCGGTTAGGTTGTGTTTTTATCATTTTCTTCCCTAGTTTGGGTTCTATTTTGATCAATTCCTTCTCTTTTGTTCATCCGTTTGGATCGGGCTTTCCTCTTGTTAGCTTAGTTAACATTTAGGTTATGTTTTGATCATTTTTTTCCCTTGGAAGGTTCTATTTTGATCAGTTTCTTCTCTTTTGTTCATCCGTTTGGATTGGCTTTGCCTTCTGTTAGGTTAGCTAACATTTCCAATTAGGTTATGTTTTGATCATTTCCTTCTCTTGTTTAGGTCCTGTTTTGATCAGTTCCTTCGCTTTGGCTCATCTATTTGGATCGGGTTTGCCTTCTGTTAGCTTAGCTAACATTTCTAGTTAGGTTATGTTTTGATCATTTTCTTCCCTTGTTTAGGTTCTATTTTGATCAATTCCTTCTCTTTGGTTCATCCGTTTGGATTGGGTTTGCCTTCTGTTAGCTTAGCTAACATTTCTAGTTAGATTATGTTTTAATCATTTCCTTCCCTCGGTAAGGTTTTGTTTTGATCAGTTCATTCTCTCTGGTTTATCCGTTTCGACCAGATTTAACTTCTGTTAGCTTAGCTAACATTTCACGTTAGGTTATGCTTTGATCATTTCCTACCCTTGTTTAAATTATGTTTTGATCAGTTCCTTCTCTTTGGCTCATTCATTTGGATCAGGTTTGCCTTCTTTAGCTTAGCTAACATTTCCGGTTAGGTTATGTTTTTATCATTTTCTTACCTTGTTTAAGTTCTATTTTGATCAATTCCTTCTCTTTAGTTCATCTGTTTGGATTGGGCTTGCCTTCTGTTAGCTTAGTTAACATTTAGGTTATGTTTTGATCATTTCTTTCCCTTTGTAAGGTTCTATTTTGATCAATTCCTTCTCTTTGGTTCATCCGTTTGGATTGGGTTTGCCTTCTGTTAGGTTAGCTAACATTTCCGATTAGGTTATGTTTTGATCATTTCCTTCCCTTGTTTGGATTCTGTTTTAATCAGTTCCTTCTCTTTGGCTCATTCGTTTGGACCGGGTTTGCCTTCTGTTAATTTAGCTAACATTTCTGGTTAGGTTATGTTTTGATCATTTCCTATCCTTGTTTAGGTTATGATTTGATCAGTTCCTTCTCTTTGGCTCATTCGTTTGGATCGGGTTTTCCTTCTGTTAGCTTAGCTAACATTTCCGGTTAGGTTATGTTTTTATCATTTTCTTCCTTTGTTTAGGTTCTATTTTGATCAATTCCTTCTCTTTGGTTCATCTGTTTGGATTGGGCTTGCCTTCTGTTAGCTTAGTTAACATTTAGGTTATGTTTTGATCATTTCTTTCCCTTTGTAAGGTTCTATTTTGATCAATTCCTTCTCTTTGGTTCATCCGTTTGGATTGGGTTTGCCTTCTGTTAGGTTAGCTAACATATCCGATTAGGTTATGTTTTGATCATTTCCTTCCCTTGATTGGATTCTGTTTTAATCAGTTCCTTCATTTTGGCTCATTCGTTTGGACCGGGTTTGCTTTGTTAGTTTAGCTAACATTTCTGGTTAGGTTATGTTTTGATCATTTTCTTCTGTTGTTTAGGTTCTATTTTGATTAATTCCTTCTCTTTGGTTCAGCCGTTTGGATTGGGTTAGCCTTCTGTTAGCTTAGCTAACATTTCCGATTTGGTTATGTTTTGATCGTTTCCTTCCCTTGTTTAGGTTCTGTTTTGATCTGTTCCTTCGCTTTTGTTCTTCTATTTGGATCAGGTTTACCTTCTGTTAGGTTAGCTAACATTTCCGGTTAGGTTATGTTTTGATCATTTTCTTCCTTTGTTTAAGTTCTATTTTGATCAATCCCTTCTCTTTGGTTTATCCGTTTGGATTAGGTTTGCCTTCTGTTAGCTTAGCTAACATTTCTAGTTAGGTTATGTTTTAATCATTTCCTTCCCTTGGTAAGGTTCTATTTTGATCAGTTCATTCTCTCTGGATTATCCGTTTCGACCAAATTTACCTTTTGTTAGCTTAGCTAACATTTCACGTTAGGTTATGTTTTGATCATTTCCTACCCTTGTTTAGTTTATGTTTTGATTAGTTCCTTCTCTTTGGCTCATTCGTTTGGATCGGGTTTTCCTTCTGTTAGCTTAGCTAACATTTCCGGTTAGGTTATGTTTTTATCATTACCTTCCCTTGGTAAGGTTCTATTTTGATCATTTCCTTCTCTTTGGTTCATCCGTTTGGATTGGGTTTGCCTTCTGTTAGGCTAGCTAACATTTCTGATTAGGTTATGTTTGATCATTTCCTTCTCTAGTTTAGGTTATGTTTTGATCGGTTCCTTCGCTTTGGCGCATTTATTTTGATCGGGTTTGCCTTCTGTTAGCTTAGTTAACTTTCTGGTTAAGTTATGTTTTGATCATTTTCTTCCCTTGTTTAGGTTATATTTTGATTAATTTCTTCTCTTTGGTACTTCCGTTTGGATTGGGTTTGCCTTCTATTAGCTTAGCTAAAATTTCTAGTTAGGTTATGTTTTAATCATTTCCCTCCCTCGGTAAGGTTTTGTTTTGATCAATTCATTCTCTCTGGTTTATCCGTTTCACCCAGATTTAACTTCTGTTAGCTTAGCTAACATTTCACGTTAGGTTATGTTTTGATCATTTCCTACCCTTGTTTAAATTATGTTTTGATCAGTTCCTTCTCTTTGGCTCATTCGTTTGGATCGAGTTTTCCTACTTTAGCTTAGCTAACATTTCCAGTTAGGTTATGATTTTATCATTTTCTTACCTTGTTTCGGTTCTATTTTGATCAATTCCTTCTCTTTAGTTCATCCGTTTGGATTGGGCTTTCCTTCTGTTAGCTTAGTTAACATTTAGGTTATGTTTTGATCATTTCTTTCCCTTGGTAAGGTTCTATTTTGACCAGTTCCTTCTCTTTGGTTCATCCGTTTGGATTGGGTTTGCCTTCTGTTAGGTTAGCTAAAATTTCCGATTAGGTTATGTTTTGATCATTTCCTTCCCTTGTTTAGGTTCCGTTTTGATCAGTTCCTTCGCTTTGGTTCATCTATTTGGATCAGGTTTTCCTTCAGTTATCTTAGCTAACATTTCCGGTTAGGTTATGTTTTGATCATTTTCTTCCCTTGTTTAGTTTCTATTTTGATCAATGCCTTCTCTTTGGTTCATCCGTTTGGATTGGGTTTTCCTTCTGTTAGCTTAGCTAACATTTCCAGTTAGGTTATGTTTTAATCATTTCCTTCCCTTGGTAAGGTTCTGTTTTGATCAGTTCATTCTCTCTGGTTTATCCGTTTCGACCAGATTTACCTTCTGTTAGCTTAGCTAACATTTCACGTTAGGTTATGTTTTGATCATTTCCTACCCTTGTTTAGGTTATGTTTTGATCAGTTCCTTCTCGTTGGCTCATTCGTTTGGATCGGGTTTTCCTTCTGTTAGCTTAGCTAACATTTCCGATTAGGTTATGTTTTTATCATTTTCTTCCCTTGTTTAGGTTCTATTTTAATCAGTTCCTTCTCTTTGGTTCATCTGTTTGGATTAGGCTTTCCTCCTGTTAGCCTAGTTAACATTTAGGTTATGTTTTGATCATTTTCTTCCCTTGGTAAGGTTCTATTTTGATTAGTTCCTTCTCTTTTGTTCATCCGTTTGGATTGGCTTTGCCTTCTGTTAGGTTAGCTAACATTTCCGATTAGGTTATGTTTTGATCATTTCCTTCTCTTGTTTAGGTCCTGTTTTGATCAGTTCCTTCGCTTTGGCTCATCTATTTGGATCGGGTTTGCCTTCTGTTAGCTTAGTTAACTTTCTGGTTAGGTTATGTTTTGATCATTTTCTTCCCTTGTTTAGGTTATATTTTGATCAATTTCTTCTCTTTGGTACTTCCGTTTGGATTGGGTTTGCCTTCTATTAGCTTAGCTAACATTTCCAGTTAGGTTATGTTTTAATAATTTCCCTCCCTCGGTAAGGTTTTGTTTTGATCAATTCATTCTCTCTGGTTTATCCGTTTCACCCAGATTTAACTTCTGTTAGCTTAGCTAACATTTCACGTTAGGTTATGTTTTGATCATTTCCTACCCTTGTTTAAATTATGTTTTGATCAGTTTCTTCTCTTTGGCTCATTCGTTTGGATCGAGTTTTCCTACTTTAGCTTAGCTAACATTTCCAGTTAGGTTATGATTTGATCATTTTCTTACCTTGTTTCGGTTCTATTTTGATCAATTCCTTCTCTTTAGTTCATCCGTTTGGATTGGGCTTGCCTTCTGTTAGCTTAGTTAACATTTAGGTTATGTTTTGATCATTTCTTTCCCTTGGTAAGGTTCTATTTTGATCAGTTCCTTCTCTTTGGTTCATCCGTTTGGATTGGGTTTGCCTTCTGTTAGGTTAGCTAACATTTCCGATTAGGTTATGTTTTGATCATTTCCTTCCCTTGTTTGGATTCCGTTTTGATCAGTTCCTTCTCTTTGGCTCATTCGTTTGGACCGGGTTTGCCTTCTGTTAGTTTATCTAACATTTCTGGTTAGGTTATGTTTTGATCATTTTCTTCCCTTGTTTAGTTTCTATTTTGATCAATTCCTTCTCTTTGGTTCATCCGTTTGGATTGGGTTTGCCTTCTGTTAGCTTAGCTAACATTTCTAGTTAGGTTATGTTTTAATCATTTCCTTCCCTTGGTAAGGTTCTGTTTTGATCAGTTCATTCTCTCTGGTTTATCCGTTTCGACCAGATTTACCTTCTGTTAGCTTAGCTAACATTTCACGTTAGGTTATGTTTTGATCATTTCCTACCCTTGTTTAGGTTATGTTTTGATCAGTTCCTTCTCGTTGGCTCATTCGTTTGGATCGGGTTTTCCTTCTGTTAGCTTAGCTAACATTTCCGGTTAGGTTATGTTTTTATCATTTTCTTCCCTTGTTTAGGTTCTATTTTGATCAGTTCCTTCTCTTTGGTTCATCTGTTTGGATTGGGCTTTCCTCCTGTTATCTTAGTTAACATTTAGGTTATGTTTTGATCATTTTCTTCCCTTGGTAAGGTTCTATTTTGATTAGTTCCTTCTCTTTTGTTCATCCGTTTGGATTGGCTTTGCCTTCTGTTAGGTTAGCTAACATTTCCGATTAGGTTATGTTTTGATCATTTCCTTCTCTTATTTAGGTCCTGTTTTAATCAGTTCCTTCGCTTTGGCTCATCTATTTGGATCGGGTTTGCCTTCTGTTAGCTTAGCTAACATTTCTGGTTAGGTTATGTTTTGATCATTTTCTTCCCTTGTTTAGGTTCTATTTTGATCAATTCCTTCTCTTTGGTTCATCCGTTTGGATTGGGTTTGCCTTCTGTTAGCTTAGCAAACATTTCCAGTTAGATTATGTTTTAATCATTTCCTTCCCTCGGTAAGGTTTTGTTTCGATCAGTTCATTCTCTATGGTTTATCCGTTTCGACCAGATTTAACTTCTATTAGCTTAGCTAACATTTCACGTTAGGTTATGTTTTAATCATTTCCTACCCTTGTTTAAATTATGTTTTGATCAGTTCCTTCTCTTTGGTTCATCCGTTTGGATTGGGTTTGCCTTCTGTTAGCTTATCTAACATTTCCACTTAGGTTATGTTTTAATCATTTCCTTCCCTTGGTAAGGTTCTGTTTTGATCAGTTCATTCTCTCTGGTTTATCCGTTTCGACCAGATTTACCTTCTGTTAGTTTAGCTAACATTTCACGTTAGGTTATGTTTTGATCATATCCTACCTTTGTTTAGGTTATGTTTTGATCAGTTCCTTCACTTTGGCTCATTCGTTTGGATCGGGTTTTCCTTCTGTTAGATTAGCTATCATTTCCGGTTAGGTTATGTTTTTATCATTTTCTTCCCTTGTTTAGGTTCTATTTTGATCAATTCCTTCTCTTTGGTTCATCCGTTTGGATTGGGCTTTCCTCATGTTAGCTTAGTTAATATTTAGGTTATGTTTTGATCATTTTCTTCCCTTGGTTAGGTTCTATTTTTATCAGTTCCTTCTCTTTTGTTCACCCGTTTGGATTGGCTTTGCCTTCTGTTAGGTTAGCTAACATTTCCGATTAGGTTATGTTTTGATCATTTCCTTCTCTTGTTTAGGTCCTGTTTTGATTAGTTCCTTCGCTTTGGCTCATCTATTTGGATTGGGTTTGCCTTTTGTTAGCTTAGCTAACATTTCTAGTTAGGTTATATTTTGATCATTTTCTTCCCTTGTTTAGGTTCTATTTTGATCAATGCCTTCTCTTTGGTTCATCCGTTTGGATTGGGTTTGCCTTCTGTTAGCTTAGCTAACATTTCTAGTTAGATTATGTTTTAATCATTTCCTTCCCTCGGTAAGGTTTTGTTTTGATCAGTTCATTCTCTCTGGTTTATCCGTTTCGACCAGATTTAACTTCTGTTAGCTTAGATAACATTTCACGTTAGGTTATGTTTTGATCATTTCCTACCCTTGTTTATATTATGTTCTGATCCGTTCCTTCTCTTTGGCTCATTCATTTGGATCGGGTTTTCCTTCTTTAGCTTAGCTAACATTTCCGGTTAGGTTATGTTTTTATCATTTTCTTACCTTGTTTAGGTTCTATTTTGATCAATTCCTTCTCTTTAGTTCATCCGTTTGGATTGGGCTTGCCTTCTATTAGCTTAGTTAACATTTAGGTTATGTTTTGATCATTACTTTCCCTTGGTAAGGTTCTATTTTGACCAGTTCCTTCTCTTTGGTTCATCCGTTTGGATTGGGTTTGCCTTCTGTTAGGTTAGCTAACATTTCCGACTGGGTTATGTTTTGATCATTTCCTTCCCTTGTTTAGATTCTGTTTTGATCAGTTCCTTCTCTTTGGTTCATCCGTTTGGATTGGGTTTTCCTTCAGTTAGCTTAGCTAACATTTCCGGTTAGGTTATGTTTTGATCATTTTATTCCGTTGTTTAGGTTTTATTTTGATCAATTCCTTCTCTTTGGTTCACCCATTTGGATTGGGTTTGCCTTCTCTTAGCTTAGCTAACATTTAGGTTATGTTTTGATCATTTCCTTCCGTTGGTAAGGTTCTATTTTGATCAGTTCCTTCTCTTTGGTTAATCTGTTTGGATTGGGTTTGCCTTCTGTTAGCTTAGCTAACATTTCCGATTTGGTTATGTTTTGATCATTTCCTTCCCTTGTTTACGTTTCGTTTTGATCAGTTCCTTCGCTTTGGTTCATCTATTTGGATAAGGTTTTCCTTCTGTTAGCTTAGCTAACATTTTCGGTTAGGTTATGTTTTGATCATTTTCTTCCCTTGTTTAGGTTCTATTTTGATCAATTCCTTCTCTTTGGTTCATCCATTTGGATTGGGTTTGCCTTCTGTTAGCTTAGCTAATATTTCCTGTTAGGTTATGTTTTAAGCATTTCCTTCCCTTGGTAAGGTTCTGTTTTGATCAGTTCATTCTATCTGGTTTATCCATTTCGACCAGATTTACCTTCTGTTAGGTTAGCTAACATTTCCGATTAGGTTATGTTTTGATCATTTCCTTCTCTTCATTAGGTCCTGTTTTGATCAGTTCCTTCGCTTTGTCTCATCTATTTGGATCGGGTTTGCCTTCTGTTAGCTTAGCTAACATTTCTGGTTAGGTTATGTTTTGATCATTTTCTTCCCTTGTTTAGGTTCTATTTTGATCAATTCCTTCTCTTTGGTTCATCTGTTTGGATTGGGCTTTCCTCCTGTTAGCTTAGTTAACATTTAGGTTATGTTTTGATCATTTTATTCCCTTGGTAAGGTTCTATTTTGATCAGTTCCTTCTCTTTTGTTCATCCGTTTGGATTGGCTTTGCCTTCTGTTAGGTTAGCTAACATTTCCGATTAGGTTATGTTTTAATCATTTCCTTCTCTTGTTTAGGTCCTGTTTTGATCAGTTCCTTCGCTTTGGCTCATCTATTTGGATTAGGTTTGCCTTCTGTTAGCTTAGCTAGCATTTCTGGTTAGGTTATGTTTTGATCATTTTCTTCCCTTGTTTAGGTTCTATTTTGATAAATTCCTTCTCTTTGGTTCATCCGTTTGGATTGGGTTTGCCTTCTGTTATCTTAGCTAACATTTCCAGTTAGGTTATGTTTTAATCATTTCCTTCCCTTGGTAAGGTTCTGTTTTGATCAGTTCATTCTCTCTGGTTTATCCGTTTCGACCAGATTTACCTTCTGTTAGGTTAGCTAACATTTCACGTTAGGTTATGTTTTGATCATTTCCTACCCTTGTTTAGGTTATGTTTTGATCAGTTCCTTCTCTTTGGCTCATTCGTTTGGATCGGGTTTTCCTTCTGTTAGCTTAGCTAACATTTCCGATTAGGTTATGTTTTTATCATTTTGTTCCCTTGTTTAGGTTCTATTTTGATCAATTCCTTCTCTTTGGTTCATCCGTTTGGATTGGGCTTTCCTCATGTTAGCTTAGTTAACATTTAGGTTATGTTTTGATCATTTTCTTCCCTTGGTAAGGTTCTATTTTGATCAGTTCCTTCTCTTTTGTTCATCCGTTTGGATTGGCTTTTCCTTCTGTTAGGTTAGCTAACATTTCTGATTAGGTTATGTTTTGATCATTTCCCTCTCTTATTTAGGTCATGTTTTGATCAGTTCCTTCGCTTTGGCTCATCTATTTGGATCGGGTTTGCCTTCTGTTAGCTTAGCTAACATTTCTGGTTAGGTTATGTTTTGATCATTTTCTTCCCTTGTTTAGGTTCTATTTTTATCAATTCCTTCTCTTTGGTTCATCCGTTTGGATTGGGTTTGCCTTGTGTTAGCTTAGCTAACATTTCCAGTTAGATTATTTTTTAATCATTTCCTTCCCTCGGTAAGGTTTTGTTTTGATCAGTTCATTCTCTCTGGTTTATCCGTTTCGACCAGATTTAACTTCTGTTAGCTTAGCTAACATTTCACGTTAGGTTATGTTTTGATCATTTCCTACCCTTGTTTAAATTATGTTTTGATCAGTTCCTTCTCTTTGGCTCATTCATTTGGATCGGGTTTTCCTTCTTTAGCTTAGCTAACATTTCCGGTTAGGTTATGTTTTGATCATTTTCTTACCTTGTTTTGGTTCTATTTTGATCAATTCCTTCTCTTTAGTTCATCCGTTTGTATTGGGCTTGCCTTCTGTTAGCTTAGTTAACATTTAGGTTATGTTTTGATCATTTCTTTCCCTTGGTAAGGTTCTATTTTGATCAGTTCCTTCTTTTTGGTTCATCCATTTGGATTGGGTTTGCCTTCTGTTAGGTTAGCTAACATTTCCGATTAGGTTATGTTTTGATCATTTCCTTCCCTTGTTTGGATTATGTTTTAATCAGTTCCTTCTCTTTGGCTCATTCGTTTGGACTGGGTTTGCCTTCTGTTAGTTTATCTAACATTTCTGGTTAGGTTATGTTTTGATCATTTTCTTTCGTTGTTTAGGTACTATTTTGATCAATTCCTTCTCTTCGGTTCACCCGTTTGGATTGGGTTAGCCTTCTGTTAGCTTAGCTAACATTTCCGATTTGGTTATGTTTTGATCGTTTCCATCCCTTGTTTAGGTTCTGTTTTGATCAGTTCCTTCGCTTTGGTTCATCTATTTGGATCAGGTTTGCCTTCTGTTAGTTTATCTAATATTTCCGGTTAGGTTATGTTTTTATCATTTTCTTCCTTTGTTTAGGTTCTATTTTGATCAATTCCTTCTCTTTGGTTCATCCGTTTGGATTGGGCTTTCCTTCTGTTAGCTTAGTTAACATTTAGGTTATGTTTTGATCATTTTCTTCCCTTGGTAAGGTTCTATTTTGATCAGTTCCTTCTCTTTGGTTCATCCGTTTGGATTGGATTTTCCTTCTGTTAGGTTAGCTAACATTTCCGATTAGGTTATGTTTTGATCATTTCCATCCCTTGTTTAGGTTCTGTTTTGATCAGTTCCTTCGCTTTGGCTCATCTATTTGGATCGGGTTTGCCTTCTGTTAGCTTAGCTAACTGTTGTACCCCAAAATTTTCCCTCCCATTTCCTCAATATTTTCTCATCACAAAGCCCTTGGAGCTCAAGACCCAGTTAGGGTTTCCTCTGCTCAAGACTTCTCCTAGCACTGTTGACCCAAATTAGGGTTTGTGTTTGCACAAAGATGTTTTGACCTAAAATGCCCAAGATGACTTTCATGCTTCATGTTGGACTCCCAAGTTTATCCATACCAAGTTTCAAGCCTTGATTCCAACCTTTGCCCAGTCAATTGGACAGTTGACCTAGAAATCAACTGTGTTGGGGAAAAAGTCAACTGTGGCCAATTGACAGTCAAACCTCATGAAAATTGACCCACATCAACATTATGAACTCATATGAACCATTTGATCAAGTTTGGATCACAATTCCACAAGAAATTTGATCAGATCACCAAAAGGGCAAAATGGTCATTTTTAGGGTTTTGACTGCACAAAGGCAATTTTTGACTGTTTGACCAAGCCAATGGCAAACCAAGCTCACCTATGAACTCAAGGACCCAATGGAATTGTCTTGACATGCTCAACAAGTTCAAAAGATCCCAAATGCACAAGATTGACAGTTGAATTTTCCAGTCAATTGATCAATTTTGACTGTATACTGAAATGTCAAACTTTGACTTTTTGGTCAAAATCAAGTGTCAAGATTCATTTTTCATAAAAACATGTCAAATCATGAAACTTGTTCATCAAGAAACCAAGAATTGCAAATTAGGGTTTGAAATGAAGATTTTTCATAACTTAGAATTTTTCTAAGTTATGAAAAACCCTAATTTTTTCCTAACTTTGTCCCACTTTCTCATCAAGATACATTTGGATTCAAGAAAAAGTCAAAACATGAAAGTTGTAGCCCCTTGCAAAATCTACAACTTTTATTCACAAAGTTTCCTCAAAAGAAGCTTGTAGCTCAAGTTACAATTTTTGGAACAAGGGTACCAAACCATTCTTAACTTAGAGAAATTTTGACCTTTTTAGGCAGGATTTTTGCCTAACTTCAAGACCACTTTTCACATGCTTCCACTTGGAATTTCAATTTTCATTTCCAAGACGGATTGTATTACACATTCCAAGCTTTCCAAAATGTCCAAGAACTCATCAAACAACCTCATGGTTATGGAGAATCGAATTTGGCAAGTTGGGAAAAACTCACTTTGTTCATGACCAAGTTACATGTCCATAACCTTGCATTTTTGAACTCAGCATGCCTTAAGCTTGATTACATGTCCTTATCTCATTCACACTCAATAATTTAATGCTAATTCATTGTGCCAAGACCTTATTTTATGTGTTCAAGCATTATATACAAAATAAAGCCATAAGTAGAAAAAGCAAGTTAACCATTTTAGAAAAGATGAACTTTATGTCAAAGTTGCAAATCAAGAAGTACAAGGCCATATCTTTGGGTACAAGTTCAGAAGCAAAACACACTGATCAAGGGGAAAGGTTGCAGCATAGATTGGGGGGTTGCACCAGTCTAGAACACCACTAGACATTTTGTTGCTTAAGTGTGAAGAAAACTTGCATAACATAAACCAACTCTCATTTCTGCCAAGACCAGCTGAAGCAAACTTGTCAAACACATTCTAAACAACCACCTTGACCTAAACCACGAGCCAACCATCTCCATTGCCTTCTCAAACACTGAATCACCCTAAAACTGCAAAAACAGGGCATAAGCTGCAGTTGGACTTCCATAGTTCATTTCCATCGTGCACCTTGGCCAAAAACACTTCAAACACTTTCCCTACCATCCATACAAACTGTCCAAAGCATTAGAAGCAGACTGTAACATCCCTAACCAACATCACCATTTTCATTTTTCTGTTTTGCAGTTGAAGTGCCATAACACGATTCTCTTGGTTTCCAAGCAAACTAAAGGTTGGAATAGCATCCCTGGACATCAAGAAAGCTATCCAAATCATTCTTTCCCTGAAAGCTCCTCCATTGCCAGACACGATTCCAACTGAACAGGTAAGTTCATGAACTTCTATCTCTCAATGTAGGGAGAGTTAGCTCTAAGTTTGTGAATGAAAAATGTCATGTTCATGTCCCTGAAGCCATACATATCTTTACTTTCCATTTATTTTGCCTGTGCTATGAGAATTTGAGGTCTAAACATTGATAAAAAGTTAGGTTAAGATTTAGGAATGGAGAAATTCTCTCTCATTTCTGAGAGTTAGGAGGAGTTCTTTATATGTCCAGAATCGTGGCTTGATGCTTAACACTTTTCATGTTATGAGTTTGTGCTAAAAGTCCAGGAATCAGGAGTTGTGTTTGAAGCAAGAAAAGGCGCGTGTTTTCAAAGGTTTTGTCTGAAGGTTGAAGACAAAGTCTTCTTGGGCTGGGCCTGAGTTGACTTCTTTTTTGCACTATGCTTTTACAGTTGCACCCCCCTGGCCCATTTTGAGTTTTATTTGCTATTTTCAATTTTTTCTTTTTGATTCTGATTTGTTATTTTTCATTAAAGCATAAAAAATATTAAAAACATTTTTCCACATTTTTTAGCATTTTTATTTGATATTTATTTGCTTTAGTTAGTTATATATATAAATAAATGCATAATACTTTTTTTGTTTAGAATATTAGGAATAATACAAAATACATTTATTTTCTAATTTTTGTTTTATTTTATCTTCTGAAAATATTTTATATAAAATATACTTTTTTTTGTAAATATTAAATATTTTATTTTTGTATATATTTAATATATTTAGTAAATAATACAAATACATATATATTTATATTTAGGTTAAAAGAATACAAAATATATATATTTTCATTTTTATTAATATTTAACATTAAAAATACCTTTTGACAAATATACTTCTCTTTTATTTATTTTATTTTATTTTTGTAAATAATTAATAAATATTGCATATATCATACAATAAATACTTTTATTTTCAAAATTAGGGTTTTGCCCTAAACATGAAAAAATACCCAAAAATTAATACTTTTTTTTTATTTTTGTTTTCTTGACACATAAAAAACACTTTTTTTACATACACATAAAAAAAATCTTTTTTTTTGCATCTTGCATATTTATCTTATTTTATTTAATTATTGCATATTAAATAATTTGTATAATTCCATATGGATTGTAATAGTTTAGGATTTAATTTCTTGCTAAGATATCCCCATTTGAACATTTGTACCCCCTTCCCATATATTGTGTTGTAATAACTTAGGAACTTTATTTTTCTCACTTTAAAGCTTTCTAATTATGCCATGCTAGAATTAGGGTTTGTATGCGAATCAAAAACAACAAAAATAGTTTGACCTAATTTCAAGATAAACAAGCATTAAAATGGACAACACTAATCACACTTGCACCCCTAGGGTATTCCACTTGTTGCCTTCAATAATGGGCCATATTGCATGTTAGGTATCATTGGGCAAAAGCAAAGTAATTCAAATGATCATAGTCCCTCGATGACGCTTTCGAAAGTTGCCTAAAATGATCAAGTCCCTTAAAGGAAAAATTGCCCAAAGATACTTGGCACCATTGCAATCATGGTCTAAACGATGACTCGCGCCCGTCCCGTTAACATCCTAACACAAGATTGCCCACCAAATGCAATGGTGGAACAAAATTGTTAAAAGGGTTAAAACATAGCAAAAATCTTTGAGAACTTTAGGGTAGATAGCTCTTGAGTACTTGTCAACTTGCAAAACAAAAACACTTGCCTATTTTTCAAACCACACATCACTACACTTTCAAAACAACTTTCAAAAAAACCTTGAAACATATTTTCAAAAAGACAAACACCTTTTGTAAAACATTCGAGTAAAGAATTGTTACAAGGGTTGCCTAAAACAAGGCATCTTTTTAAAAACATTTTCAAAACCATGCACAAAGCACCATTTCAAACAATTGAAAATCAAGGCAAGTTGATCTAAGCAAGTAACTAAGAGCCCATGGATAACCAAGGATAAAAAGGGTGCTAATACCTTCCCTTTCTATAATCTACTCCCCGAACCCAAGAAAACATCTCAAAGGTTTTTGCTGTGCTTTTTAACCTTTCCTTAGGATAAAAAAAAAGTCGGTGGCGACTCTTGCTCAACCGAAACATTTGCGAAAACAAACGCAAAACCCTAGTCAGTTCTCCCACCGTATCACACTAACATTTCTGGTTAGGTTATGTTTTGATCATTTTCTTCCCTTGTTTAGGTTCTATTTTGAACAATTCCTTCTCTTTGGTTCATCCGTTTGGATTGGGTTTTCCTTCTGTTAGCTTAGCTAACATTTCCAGTTAGGTTATGTTTTAATCATTTCCTTCCCTTGGTAAGGTTCTGTTTTGATCAGGTCATTCTCTCTAGTTTATCCGTTTCGACCAGATTTACCTTCTGTTAGCTTAGCTAACATTTCACGTTACGTTTTGTTTTGATCATTTCCTACCCTTGTTTAGGTTATGTTTTGATCAGTTCCTTCTCTTTGGCTCATTCGTTTGGATCGGGTTTTCCTTCTGTTAGCTTAGCTAACATTTCCGGTTAGGTTATGTTTTTATCATTTTCTTCCCTTGTTTAGGTTCTAATTTGATCAATTCCTTCTCTTTGGTTCATCCGTTTGGATTAGGCTTGCCTTCTGTTAGCTTAGTTAACATTTAGGTTATGTTTTGATCATTTCCTTCCCTTGGTAAGGTTCTATTTTGATAAGTTCCTTCTCTTTGGTTCAACCATTTGGATTGGCTTTGCCTTCTGTTAGGTTAGCTAACATTTCCGATTAGGTTATGTTTTGATCATTTCCTTCCCTTGTTTAGGTTCTGTTTTGATCAGTTCCTTCTCTTTGGCTCATCTATTTCTATCGGGTTTGCCTTCTGTTATCTTAGCTAACATTTCTGGTTAGGTTATGTTTTGATCATTTTCTTCCCTTGTTTAGGTTATATTTTGATCAATTCCTTCTCTTTGGTTCATCTGTTTGGATTGGGTTTGCCTTCTGTTAGCTTAGCTAACATTTCTAGTTAGGTTATGTTTTAATCATTTCCTTCCCTTGGTAAGGTTCTGTTTTGATCAATTCATTCTCTCTGGTTTATTCCTTTCGACCAGATTTAACTTATGTTAGCTTAGCTAACATTTCTGGTTAGGTTATGTTTTGATCATTTTCTTCCCTTGTTTAGGTTCTATTTTGATCAATTCCTTCTCTTTGGTTCATCCGTTTGGATTGGGTTTGCCTTCTGTTAGCTTAGCAAACATTTCCAGTTAGATTATGTTTTAATCATTTCCTTCCCTTGGTAAGGTTTTGTTTTGATCAGTTCATTCTCTATGGTTTATCCGTTTCGACTAGATTTAACTTCTGTTAGCTTAGCTAACATTTCACGTTAGGTTATGTTTTGATCATTTCCTACCCTTGTTTAAATTATGTTTTGATCAGTTCCTTCTCTTTGGTTCATCCGTTTGGATTGGGTTTGCCTTCTGTTAGCTTAGCTAACATTTCCGGTTAGGTTATGTTTTAATCATTTCCTTCCCTTGGTAAGGTTCTATTTTGATCAGTTCGTTCTCTCGGGTTTATCCGTTTCGACCAGATTTACCTTCTGTTAGCTTAGCTAACATTTCACGTTAGGTTATGTTTTGATCATTTCCTACCCTTGTTTAGGTTATATTTTAATCATATCCTTCTCTTTGGCTCATTAGCTTGGATCGGGTTTTCCTTCTGTTAGCTTAGCTAACATTTCCGGTTAGGTTATGTTTTTATCATTTTCTTCCTTTGTTTAGGTTCTATTTTGATCAATTCCTTCTCTTTGGTTCATTCGTTTGGATTGGGCTTTCCTTCTGTTAGGTTTGTTAACATTTAGGTTATGTTTTGATCATTTTCTTCCCTTGGTAAGGTTCTATTTTGATCATTTCCTTCTCTTTGGTTCATCCGTTTGGATTGGATTTGCCTTCTTTTAGGTTAGCTAACATTTCCGATTAGGTTATGTTTTGATCCTTTCCTTCCCTTGTTTATGTTTTGTTTTGATCAGTTCCTTCGCTTTGGCTCATCTATTTGTATCGGGTTTGCCTTCTGTTATCTTAGCTAACATTTCTGGTTAGGTTATGTTTTGATCATTTTCTTCCCTTGTTTAGGTTATATTTTGATCAATTCCTTCTCTTTGGTTCATCCATTTGGATTGGGTTTGCCTTCTGTTAGCTTAGCTAACATTTCCAGTTAGGTTATGTTTTAATCATTTCCTTCCCTTGGTAAGGTTCTGTTTTGATCAGTTCATTCTCTCTGGTTTATCCGTTTCGACCAGATTTAACTTCTGTTAGCTTAGCTAACATTTCACGTTAGGTTATGTTTTGATCATTTCCTACCCTTGTTTAGGTTATGTTTTGATCAGTTCCTTCTCTTTGGCTCATTCGTTTGGATTGGGTTTGACTTCTATTAGCTTAGATAACATTTTCGGCTAGGTTATGTTTTGATCATTTTCTTCCCTTGTTTAGGTTCTATTTTGATCAATTCCTTCTCTTTGGTTCATCCGTTTGGATTGGGCTTGCCTTCTGTTAGCTTAGTTAACATTTAGGTTATGTTTTGATCATTTCTTTCCCTTGGTAAGGTTCTATTTTGATCAGTTCCTTCTCTCTGGTTCATCCATTTGGATTGGGTTTTCCTTCTGTTAGGTTAGCTAACATTTCCGATTAGGTTATGTTTTGATCATTTCCTTCCCTTGTTTAGGTTCTATTATGATCAGTTCCTTCTCTTTGGCTCATTCGTTGGACCGGGTTTGCCTTCTGTTAGCTTAGTTAACATTTCCGGTTAGGTTATGTTTTGATCATTTTCTTCCGTTGTTTAGTTTTTATTTTGATCAATTCCTTCCCTTAGGTTCACCCGTTTGGATTGGGTTTTCCTTCTGTTAACTTAGCTAACATTTAGGTTATGTTTTGATCATTTCCATCTGTTGGTATGGTTCTGTTTTGATCAGTTCCTTCTCTTTGTTTAATCCGTGTGAATTGGGTTTGCCTTCTGTTAGCTTAGCTAACATTTCTGATTTGGTTATGTTTTGATCATTTCATTCCCTTGTTTAGGTTCTATTTTGATCAGTTCCTTCGCTTTGGCTCATCTATTTGGATCAGGTTTGCCTTCTGTTAGATTATCTAACATTTCCGGTTAGGTTTTGTTTTGATCATTTTCTTCCCTTGTTTAGGTTCTATTTTGATCAATTCCTTCTCTTTGGTTCATCCGTTTGGATTGGGTTTTCCTTCTGTTAGCTTATCTAACATTTTCAGTTAAGTTATGTTTTAATCATTTCCTTCCCTCGGTAAGGTTCTGTTTTGATCAGATCATTCTCTCTGGTTTATCCGTTTTGACCATATTTACCTTCTGTTATCTTAGCTAACATTTCATGTTAGGTTATGTTTTGATCATTTCCTATCCTTGTTTAGGTTATGTTTTAATCAGTTCCTTCTCTTTGGCTCATTCGTTTGGATCGGGTTTTCCTTCTGTTAGCTTAGCTAACATTTCTGGTTAAATTATGTTTTTATCATTTTCTTCCTTTGTTTAGGTTCTATTTTGATCAATTCCTTCTCTTTGGTTCATCCGTTTGGATTGGGCTTTCCTTCTGTTAGGTTTGTTAACATTTAGGTTATGTTTTGATCATTTTCTTCCCTTGGTAAGGTTCTATTTTGATCATTTCCTTCTCTTTGGTTCATCCGTTTGGATTGGATTTGCCTTCTGTTAGGTTAGCTAACATTTTCGATTAGGTTATGTTTTGATCATTTCCATCCCTTGTTTAGGTTCTCTTTTGATCAGTTCCTTCGCTTTGGGTCATCTATTTGGATCGGGTTTGCCTTCTGTTAGCTTAGCTAACATTTCCGGTTAGGTTATGTTTTGATCATTTTCTTCCGTTGTTTAGGTTCTATTTCGATCAATTCCTTCCCTTTGGTTCACCCGTTTGGATTGGGTTTGCCTTCTGTTAGCTTAGCTAACATTTAGGTTATGTTTTGATCATTTCCTTTTGTTGGTAAGGTTTTATTTTGATCAGTTCCTTCTCTTTGTTTAATCCGTTTGGATTGGGTTTTCCTTCTGTTAGCTTAGCTAACATTTCCGATTTGGTTATGTTTTGATCATTTCCTTCCCTTGTTTAGGTTCTATTTTGATCAGTTCCTTCGCTTTGGCTCATCTATTTGGATCACGTTTGCCTTCTGTTAGCTTAGATAACATTTCCGGTTATGTTTTGTTTTGATCATTTTCTTACCTTATTTAGGTTCTATTTTGATCAATTCCTTCTCTTTGGTTCATCCGTTTGGATTGGGTTTTCCTTCTGTTAGCTTAGCTAACATTTCCAGTTAGGTTATGTTTTAATCATTTCCTTCCCTTGGTAAGGTTCTGTTTTGATCAGTTCATTCTCTCTGGTTTATCCGTTTCGACCTGATTTACCTTCCGTTAGCTTAGCTAACATTTCACGTTAGGTTATATTTTGATCATTTCGTACCCTTGTTTAGGTTATGTTTTGATCAGTTCCTTCTCTTTGGATCATTAGTTTGGATCGGGATTGCCTTCTGTTAGCTTAGCAAACATTTCTGGTTAGGTTAGGTTTTGATCATTTTCTTCCCTTGTTTAGGTTCTACTTTGATCAATTCCTTCTCTTTGGTTCATCCGTTTGGATTGGGCTTCCCTTCTGTTAGGTTTGTTAACATTTAGGTTATGTTTTGATCATTTTCTTCCCTTGGTAAGGTTCTATTTTGATCATTTCCTTCTCTTTGGTTCATCCGTTTGGATTGGATTTGCCTTCTTTTAGGTTAGCTAACATTTCCGATTAGGTTATGTTTTGATCATTTCCTTCCCTTGTTTATGTTTTGTTTTGATCAGTTCCTTCGCTTTGGCTCATCTATTTGTATCGGGTTTGCCTTCTGTTATCTTAGCTAACATTTCTGGTTAGGTTATGTTTTGATCATTTTCTTCCCTTGTTTAGGTTATATTTTGATCAATTCCTTCTCTTTGGTTCATCCATTTGGATTGGGTTTGCCTTCTGTTAGATTAGCTAACATTTCCAGTTAGGTTATGTTTTAATCATTTCCTTCCCTTGGTAAGGTTCTGTTTTGATCATTTCATTCTCTCTGGTTTATCCGTTTCGACCAGATTTAATTTCTGTTAGCTTAGCTAACATTTCACGTTAGGTTATGTTTTGATCATTTCCTACCCTTGTTTAGGTTATGTTTTTATCAGTTCCTTCTCTTTGGCTCATTCGTTTGGATTGGGTTTGACTTCTGTTAGCTTAGATAACATTTCCGGCTAGGTTATGTTTTGATCATTTTCTTCCCTTGTTTAGGTTCTATTTTGATCAATTCCTTCTCTTTGGTTCATCCATTTGGATTGGGCTTGCCTTCTGTTAGCTTAGTTAACATTTAGGTTATGTTTTGATCATTTCTTTCCCTTGGTAAGGTTCTATTTTGATCAGTTCCTTCTCTCTGGTTCATCCATTTGGATTGGGTTTTCCTTCTGTTAGGTTAGCTAACATTTCCGATTAGGTTATGTTTTGATCATTTCCTTCCCTTGTTTAGGTTCTATTATGATCAGTTCCTTCTCTTTGGCTCATTCGTTGGACCGGGTTTGCCTTCTGTTAGCTTAGTTAACATTTCCGGTTAGGTTATGTTTTGATCATTTTCTTCCGTTGTTTAGTTTTTATTTTGATCAATTCCTTCCCTTAGGTTCACCTGTTTGGATTGGGTTTGCCTTCTGTTAGCTTAGCTAACATTTAGGTTATGTTTTGATCATTTCCTTCTGTTGGTATGGTTCTGTTTTGATCAGTTCCTTCTCTTTGTTTAATCCGTGTGGATTGGGTTTGCCTTCTGTTACCTTAGCTAACATTTCTGATTTGGTTATGTTTTGATCATTTCATTCCCTTGTTTAGGTTCTATTTTGATCAGTTCCTTCGCTTTGGCTCATCTATTTGGATCAGGTTTTCCTTCTGTTAGATTATCTAACATTTCCGGTTAGGTTTTGTTTTGATCATTTTCTTCCCTTGTTTAGGTTCTATTTTGATCAATTCCTTCTCTTTGGTTCATCCGTTTGGATTGGGTTTGCCTTCTGTTAGCTTATCTAACATTTTCAGTTAAGTTATGTTTTAATCATTTCCTTCCCTTGGTAAGGTTCTGTTTTGATCAGATCATTCTCTCTGGTTTATCCGTTTTGACCATATTTACCTTCTGTTATCTTAGCTAACATTTCATGTTAGGTTATGTTTTGATCATTTCCTATCCTTGTTTAGGTTATGTTTTAATCAGTTCCTTCTCTTTGGCTCATTGGTTTGGATCGGGTTTTCCTTCTGTTAGCTTAGCTAACATTTCCGGTTAAATTATGTTTTTATCATTTTCTTCCTTTGTTTAGGTTCTATTTTGATCAATTCCTTCTCTTTGGTTCATCAGTTTGGATTGGGCTTTCCTTCTGTTAGATTTGTTAACATTTAGGTTATGTTTTGATCATTTTCTTCCCTTGGTAAGGTTCTATTTTGATCATTTCCTTCTCTTTGGTTCATCCGTTTGGATTAGATTTGCCTTCTGTTAGGTTAGCTAACATTTTCGATTAGGTTATGTTTTGTTCATTTCCATCCCTTGTTTAGGTTCTCTTTTGATCAGTTCCTTCGCTTTGGGTTATCTATTAGGATCAGGTTTGCCTTCTGTTAGCTTAGCTAACATTTCCGGTTAGGTTATGTTTTGATCATTTTCTTCCGTTGTTTAGGTTCTATTTCGATCAATTCCTTCCCTTTGGTTCACCCATTTGGATTGGGTTTGCCTTTTGTTAGCTTAGCTAACATTTAGGTTATGTTTTGATCATTTCGTTTTGTTGGTAAGGTTTTATTTTGATCAGTTCCGTCTCTTTGTTTAATCTGTTTGGATTGGGTTTTCCTTCTGTTAGCTTAGCTAACATTTCCGATTTGGTTATGTTTTGATCATTTCCTTCCCTTGTTTGGGTTCTATTTTGATCAGTTCCTTCGCTTTGGCTCATCTATTTGGATCAGGTTTGCCTTCTGTTAGCTTAGATAACATTTCCGGTTATGTTTTGTTTTGATCATTTTCTTACCTTATTTAGGTTCTATTTTGATCAATTCCTTCTCTTTGGTTCATCCGTTTGGATTGGGTTTTCCTTCTGTAAGCTTAGCTAACATTTCCAGTTAGGTTATGTTTTAATCATTTCCTTCCCTCGGTAAGGTTCTGTTTTGATCAGTTCATTCTCTCTGGTTTATCCGTTTCGACCAGATTTACCTTCCGTTAGCTTAGCTAACATTTCACGTTAGGTTATATTTTGATCATTTCGTACCCTTGTTTAGGTTATGTTTTGATCAGTTCCTTCTCTTTGGATCATTCGTTTGGATCGGGATTGCCTTCTGTTAGCTTAGCAAACATTTCTGGTTAGGTTAGGTTTTGATCATTTTCTTCCCTTGTTTAGGTTCTACTTTGATCAATTCCTTCTCTTTGGTTCATCCGTTTGGATTGGGCTTGCCTTCTGTTAGCTTAGTTAACATTTAGGTTATGTTTTGATCATTTCCTTCCCTTGGTAAGGTTCTATTTTGATCAGTTCCTTCTCTTTGGTTCATCCGTTTGGAATGGGTTTGCCTTCTATTAGGTTAGCTAACATTTCCGATTAGGTTATGTTTTGATCATTTTCTTCCCTTGTTTAGGTTCTATTTTGATCAATTCCTTCACTTTGGTTCACCCGTTTGGATTGGGTTTGCCTTCTTTTAGCTTAGCTAACATTTAGTTTATGTTTTGATCATTTCCTTCCCTTGGTAAGGTTCTGTTTTGATCAGTTCCTTCTCTTTGGTTCATCCGATTGGATTGGGTTTGCCTTATGTTAGCTTAGCTAACATTTCCGATTAGGTTTTATTTTGATCATTTTCTTCCCTTTTTTAGGTTCTGTTTTGATCAGTTCCTTCTCTTTGGCTCATCCGTTTGGATCGGGTTTGCTTTCTGTTAGCTTAGCTAACATTTCTAGTTAGGTTATGTTTTGATCATTTCCTTCCCTTGTTTATGTTCTGTTTTAATCAATTCCTTCTCTTTAGTTTATCCGTTTGGAATGGGTTTGCCTTCTGTTAGCTTATCTAACATTTCCAGTTAGGTTATGTTTTGATCATTTCCTTCCTTTGTTTAGGTTTTGTTTTGATCAATTCTTTCTCTTTGGGTCATCTGTTTGGATCAGGTTTGCCTTCTGTTAGCTTAGCTAACATTTACGGTTAGGTTATGTTTTAATCATTTCCTTCCCTTGTTTAGGTTCTGTTTTGATCAGTTCCTTCTCTTTGGATCATCTGTTTGGATTGGGTTTTCCTTCTGTTAGATTAGCTAAAATTTCTAGTTAAGTTATGTTTTGATCACCCCTTGCCATGTTAAGAGCTTGTTTTGAACAAGTCTCATTAAATGCATATTTGTACCCTTGGCATGTCTACTTTCTCCCAGCTGGCTTCAGAGTGAAAATTTTATGGTTCTATTGAGTATTCAATTCTCTTTTACCGTGGTTGTTCGAAAGGCTATTTCCAGTCTTACCCTTTGGTTTATGCTTCATCATACACATTCATATATTCTCATGGTAAGGATTAGGGTATTCAAGTTCCCAAGTTCTTCTACAAGCTCTAGAGGATGTTTGCTTAGTCAATCAGTGTA
Organism: Vicia faba; assembly: GCA_948472305.1. Lineage (NCBI taxonomy): Eukaryota > Viridiplantae > Streptophyta > Magnoliopsida > Fabales > Fabaceae > Vicia > Vicia faba. Next base: position 1,474,032,643 of record OX451737.1, on the reverse strand, counting down.
AAAGAGGATCTCATATCTCCCATCTTTAAACTCTCTCAAAGCCATAAGGTTTTCTTAAATTGATAGACATTCCATTTGTCCCATATGTTCATTAGAAGATGGAAATTTGCAAAGTTTGGAGAAGAATAACATTCCCACTGTTCATCTCTCAAGATTAGGGTTTTGATCAGTTGGGGAATCCGAGGCTTACCAAAGACAAATGTATGAAGCAACTTCTCCTAATCATTATATAAGATATATTTGTTCAACGAATTTTTCAAATTGACCAGGAGAATGAGGGTTTTGAAGCTTGGTCATCATCATCTAACAAAGAGAGCCAAAATTAGGGTTTTTGGTTTAATCAAGAAAACTTTGATTTCTTGGGCAACAATTGATTCCATGCTCCTTAACATGTTAATGTGCATCTATGAAAGGAAGGTTGACCATCAATTTTGACTAAAAGAAGTTTAATTGATCAAAAGGGGAAAAATAGTCATTTTTGACCAAAAGTCAACCAAAGTCAAAGTTGATCAAGTGGACTTTTGGTCAACCGTCAATTAAAGTATTCTATTTTCATATTTTCATAATCATTTGTGTCACAAAATTAAGAGAAACGATCAAAATGGAGATAACTTGTTCAAGAAGGTATTTGGACATTTAGAAAGAAAATTCTAAGTCTTTAAGTCCTATAGTACTGAATTGTGGACATTCATAACTCTCACTTTTTATCCAATGGAGGTAAATCTTATATGCTTGGAAAGCTTTAGAAAAGACCTACAAGTTTGTTGTTGTGTTCTCAAACCTCAAAAGTGAAGCATTTATGAGTTATTGTGCTTAGAAGTTTAGGGCCTAAATTTGGCAAGTTTGCCCAACAAAGGAGGCCTCGCGCGCGAAATTTCATCAAACATGTGGTGGGAACACCTTCACCATCATTTTCTTAATGAATGGATTATAATTTCAAAAATATTTGATTATCAAAGTTGGAGATATTTGTGTCCTCTTCAATTATGATTTAAAGATCATTTCATTCTGAACATTATGGTGAGAGTTACAATGAAATGTACATGAGGGCATGAAATGCTATCTTTCTGGATAGAACTTTTGTCTCACGCGCGCGTTAGTATAGTCGTTACATTAAACACCTAGCATTCCCATATTCACAAGACTCTACCTCCTAATACAAGTGATAATTGGATTTGGAATTCAAAAGCAAATTGTGAATGGTATGTAAGCTATAGTTTTAGCTTTGAACCATTTAATTTTAATCACAATTAAATGGGATACCAGGGTTTGAAGATTGTCTCATAAAGTTTCCTTTCCATGCATATCTTCTTATAACCTGCGCGCGGGCGAAGCCTGCCCCAACCAAATTATTCTCAAATTCATGCCATTTTCCACCAACTTGCAAACACCATTTTAAATTTCCATCAACTACAATATTGTTGCTTGTTGTAACGCCCGTAATTTAATTAATTATTCAAATTAAATTATTTTTGTAATATTTGTGAAGATATGTTGTGATTAATTTGATTTAATTATTTTATTAAGTGGTAAAATAATATTAGCAGTATAATATTATTTGATGTGGGCTTGTTTTAAAGGAACAGTAGTAATAAGGGTGTGTATTAGTTTTGAGCCCAATAAGGAGTAAATATAATAATAGGTTATTTTATTATTGTTATAAAGAATAGAAATAAGAGAAAAATAGAAGAATAAGGATTGAGAAGAAGAACGTGAAGCTGCTGGAAAAAGAGGAAGAACGGCATAACGAGGTTTCGATCGGAAGTTATAGAGCAACCTTCAATCCAAGATAAGGGTGGGGTTCTGACTCTATAATTGGGTTCATGATGATTGGTATGTGGGTTTAGAGGTGATTGTTGTCTTGTTCATGAATTAAATGTATATGATGTTGTATCATGAAATTGATGAATTATAGATGAATGATGATGTTCCGATGCTGTGTAATTGATGTAGAATTATAGGATAACTGTAGGTGATGATTATCTATGATTAGATTAAGTTTTTAGGGCTTAAAATATGGAACCCGTAGTAAAAATACAGAGAAAATCACAGAAATAATGCAGGATGGAGCATTATGCGTCAACCTCAAACATGATGTGTCGATACATGAGGACTTTTAGACTCAGGATGAGTCGACACGAAGAGGTTTTGCATCGATACATGAGCGCTTTTAATCTCAGGATGAGTCGATACATAGGAGCATGTGTCGATACATGCTGTGCGTTAGACTCAGTATGAGTCAATCTAAGAAAGGATGCGTCGACTCATGTTGCGAGTCCAGTGCAATACGCGTCAATCCAAGGAGTTATATATCGACCCATGTTGTCTGGTTTTTGGTAGAATTAGTTGAAGATGTTGTAACTTGAGTTTTCGGACTCTGTTTGAGATTCCGTTTGAAGCGTCGGATAGCTAACGCGATGAGCTTTATTCATGAGGATTAAAATGAAGAATAGGAAGTGTAGTCCTAGTATCCAATTTATTGATTTAGAGTTAGTTCCCATGTTGATTGTTACGTTGATTTTTATGCAGAATGATGAAGATGAGATGCTTAGAGGCTGTTGTTTGATTTGTAACAGTAGGACTCATAATAATAACGATGTAAGATTACAGAATAGAAGTATGTAGAGGTTTGGTGACTTAGAATTAATCCTTAGTTATTTAACTAATTATAGGCAATATCTAGTATAGGCATATGGCCAACGTTGTGAAATTGATGAGTTATTGTCGTATTAAAGTACAACTGAGTTGTTGATGAGATGTTATTAATGAAGTTGTGTTTGATGAATAAATGATGTTTGACGAATAAATGATGTTTGATAAATGATAATGATATGAGTTGTTGATGAAGAGATGTTGAGATACTTATGAGATGTAGTCCTTTGGCCAACGATGGTGTTGTATTGAGACATTGTCAATTATGGTGTTGTTATTACATTCATGGTTGTGCCGCATACATTGCATTTTGAGATGGAGCTTATACTCGTTGAGATGGCCTGTATTGAAGAATAATGAGATGAAGGCTTATGCCTTGTTGATGCCTCTATTAATTGGCAATTTCTGAGATGGGAGTTCTGCTCCAAATGGTACCACATGCATTGCATAGTATTTAGTTACATTATATGACTGCATAAAGAAGTGTGTATTGATGTGGTGAATGTGTATTATTATTATGATTATTGTTGATTATGAGATGAGAAGTGGTGATGTTATGTGATCTAATTTAATATACTAATTATCATGCGCTTTATTATATAGTTAGATATCCCACCCCTTTTGTTTGAATGTTACCCTTCTGTTGGTAACATGCAGGTAATCAAGAGTGAAGGCTGTATATCTTCAGTAGTTTGAGTCAGTATCATTGCTCTGATATGTAACACTCGGGGGGATGAACGCTTGTTGCTTTTGATTGTTGATCATTCAGTTGTTGACTTTAAGTTAATTATTATTAAGTATTTGTTGGTTTGGAGTTGCTGTAATGATGATAAAGATGTTATTAAGAATTCCGCTGCATAGATGTTGGATTATTTAATTAAATTTGTTATGATGACGGTTCATCCGATGTTTTAAAGTGTTATATATCAACGATGAATGAAATGAATTTTGATAGAAGAATTTGTGGCGTCCCAATTCGTTTGCTTGAATGATTTCTATAACTCTGATTTATTTATATATTTTCCGGGGTAGAATTGGGGTGTTACAAAGTTGGTATCAGAGCAATAGGTTGGTCAGACCTTGTCGTCGAGTCGTAGTTGTCTAACAATCGAGTATTGTTAATTTGAGGTCTAACCGTTGTTTATGTTGTAGTGAGATGTTGAGATGGATGAAAGGAATGATGTTGCACTTGCTGCTGCTTTACAAACAATGGAGAATCAGCCGAATGCTGACGGGAATGCCGGATCTCGTAGCTTGGAGACTTTCCAGAGAGAGAATCCGCCTACGTTCAAGGTAAAGTATGATCCTGACGGAGCATTGGAGTGGTTGAAAGAGATTGAGTGAATCTTCTGTGTGATGGATTGCACTCCAGCGCAGAAGGTTCGTTATGGTACTCATATGCTAGCATTCGAGGCTGATGACTGGTGGCTAGAGACTTGTCAGAAGTTAGAAGCTGCAGGTGAGAATATCACTTGGGCTGTGTTCTGTAGGGAGTTTTTGAAGAAGTACTTTCCTGAAGATGTCCGTGGTAAGAAAGAGATTGAGTTCCTTGAGCTGAAGCAAGGGAGTATGTCGGTTGTTGAGTATGCTGCCAAGTTTTCTGAGTTGGATAAGTTTTATCCGCATTACACTGAGGCAGATGCTGAGTTTTCAAAGTGTATTAAGTTTGAGAACGGGTTGTGCCCAGAGATCAAGAAGGCAGTTGGATACCAGAAGATCCGTGTATTTGCTGATTTGATCGATAGTTGCAGGATTTATGAGGAGGATAATAATGCTTATTACAAGATTATCATTGAGAAGAGGGGTAAGCACCAACAGAATTATGGTAAGCCTTATGATACCCCAGCTGGTAAAGGTAAACAGAAAGTTGCTCAGGGTCAGAGGACTAGTGAGGGAGATGCTTCTGCTGGTGTGGTTTGTTTTAAGTGTGGAAAATCTGGACACAAGAGTAATGTGTGCACTATTGAAGTGAAGTGATGTTTCCGTTGTGGCAAGAACGGACATGTTGTATCTGAGTGTGAACATAAGGATGTGATTTGTTTCAATTGGAGAGAAGAAGGGCATATTGGTAGTCAGGGTCTGAAACCGAAGAGGGCTCAGTCAAGTGGTAAAGTGTTTGCTTTGGTTGAGGATCAGATAGCTGCCGAGGACAGACTTATCAGAGGTACATGTTTCATTAATAGTACTCCTTTAATTACTATTATTGATACAGGTGCTACGCATTGTTTTATTGTTGCTGATTGTGTTGAAAGATTGGGTCTTATGTTGTCTTCTTTGAATGGAGAAATGGTCGTTGATACTCCAGCCAAGGGGTCGGTGACTACTTCTTTTGTGTGTTTGAAGTTTCCCTTATTAATCTTCGACAGAGACTTTGCTGTTGATTTGGTTTGTTTACCGTTAAGAGGTTTGGATGTGATTTTGGGTATGAACTGGTTAGAGCATAATTGTGTTCTTATTAACTGTTATGACAAGTCTGTGAAGTTTTGTACTCCTGAAGAAGAGGAAGATAGTCTGTTGTCTGCTAGACAGTTGAGGAAGTTGATGCAAGAGGAAGCACAGATTTTCTCGTTGACGGCGTCACTATCTGTAGAGACTCAAGCTATAATTGAGGAATTGCAGGTGGTGTGTGAATTTCCTGAAGTTTTCCCCGATGAGATTCCTGATGTACCGCCGGAGAGGGAAGTTGAATTTGCGATTGATCTTGTACCTGGTACCAGACCTATGTCTATGGCACCATAAATGATGTCTGCATCTGAGTTGTCAGAGTTAAAGAAGCAATTGGAAGAGTTAATTGAGAAGAAGTTTGTAAGACCGAGTGTATCACCGTGGGGAGCTCCAGTGTTGTTAGTAAAGAAGAAAGATGGAAGTATTAGGCTTTGTGTTGATTATAGACAGTTAAATAAAGTGACGATTAAGAACAAGTATCTTCTTCCAAGAATAGATGACTTGATGGACCAATTGGTGGATGCCCGTGTGTTTAGTAAGATTGATTTGAGGTCGGGTTACCATCAGATTAATGTGAAGGATGAAGATATCCAGACGACGGCTTTCAGAACGCGTTATGGACATTATGAGTATTCGGTAATGCCTTTCGGTGTTACTAATGCGTCAGGAGTATTCATGGAATATATGAATCGTATCTTTCATACTTATTTGGATTGGTTTGTAGTGGTGTTCATTGATGATATTTTGATTTATCTAAGTCAGAAGAAGAGCATGTAGAACAATTAAGAGTAGTATTGCACGTTTTGAAAGAGAAGAATTTGTATGCAAAGCTGTCCAAGTGTGAGTTTTAGTTAAAAGAGGTTAGTTTTCTTGGTCATGTAATTTCAGGTAGTGGCATTGCTATAGATCCATCGAAGGTTGATGTTGTGTTGCAATGGGAGACTCCAAAGTCAGCTATTGAGATTAGAAGCTTTTTGGGATTAGCTGGTTATTATAGAAGGTTTATCGAAGGTTTTTCTAAGTTGGCACTTCCGTTGACTAAGTTGACTTTTAAAGGTAGTGCTTTTGTATGGGATGTTCAGTGCGAAGAAAGTTTTGCAGATTTGAAGAAGAGGTTGACGTCGACTCCATTTTTGACGTTGCCTAATCTAGGAGAGCCTTTTGTGGTGTATTGTGATGCTTCTAAGATGGGTTTAGGAGGTGTGCTTATGCAGAATGGTAAGGTAGTTGCTTATGCGTCAAGGAAGTTGAGGACTCATGAGAATAACTATCATACGCATGATTTAGAGCTTGCTGTAGTTGTCTTTGTGTTGAAGATTTGGAGGCATTATCTTAATGGTTCTAGATTTGAAGTGTTTAGATACCATAAGAGCTTAAAGTATCTTTTTGATCAGGAAGAGTTGAATATGAGGCAACAAAGATGGTTAGAATTGTTAAAGGATTATAATTTCGGTTTGAATTATCATCCAGGAAAAGCGAATGTGGTAGCTGATGCGTTAAGTCGAAAGACTTTACACATGTCAGCAATGATGGTTAAAGAGTTGGAATTGATTGAACAGTTCAGAGATATGAACTTAGTTTGCGAGGTTACACCGCAGAGTGTTAGGGTGGGTATGTTGAAGATTAATAATGAATTTTTAGACAGTATCAGAGAAGCTCAGAAGTTGGATGTTAAACTGGTAGATTTGATGGTTGAAATCGATCAGTATGAGAATAATGATTTTAAGTTAGATGCGCAAGGTGTGTTGAGATTTTGTAATCGGATTTGTATTCCTGATGATGCTGAGATGAAGAAAGTGATACTTGAGGAGAGTCATAGAAGTAAGTTGTGTATTTATCCAGGAGCTACAAAGATGTATCAAGATTTGAAAGGTTTGTTTTGGTGTTCTGGAATGAAGAGTGATGTGGCTCGGTTTGTGTATGCATGTTTGACTTGTCAGAAGTCGAAAGTTGAACATCAGAAGCCTGCATGATTGATGCAACCGTTAGAAGTTCCGGAATGGAAATGGGATAGCATTTCGATGGACTTTGTGACGGGGTTTCCTAATGCTTTAAGAGGACATGATTCAATTTGGGTGATTGTTAATAGGCTTACGAAGTCATCCCATTTTGTTCCTATAAAAATTAGTTTTCCAGTGTTGAAGTTGGCTGAGATTTACACTAGTGTAATTGTGATGCTGCATGGTGTTCCTCTGTGCATTGTGTCAGATAGAGATCCAAGATTTAATTCCGATTTTTGGAAGAATTTGCAAGAAGCATTGGGTTCTAAGTTGAGGTTGAGTTCAGCGTATCATCCTCAGACAGATGGTCAGATTGACCGGACTATTCAATCATTGGATGACTTGTTGAGGGCATGTGTTCTTGAGTAGGGAGGTTCGTGGGATACTTATCTTCCATTGATAGAGTTAACTTATAATAACAATTACCATTCTATTATTGGGATGGCACCTTTTGAGGCGTTGTATGGTCGAAGATGTAGAACTCCGTTATGTTGGCATGAATCCGGGGAAAGTGTAGTACTTGGACCTAAACTTGTCCGTGAAACTACTGAGAAGGTGAAGTTGATTATAGAAAAGATGAAAGCTTCCCAAAGTAGATAGAAGAGTTATCATGACAAGCGACAGAAAGATTTAGAATTTCAAGCTGGTGATCATGTGTTTTTGAGAGTTACACCTGTGACTGGTGTTGGGCGAGCATTGAAGTCTAAGAAGCTCACTTCTCGTTTTATTGGACCGTATCAGATTTCAGAGAGAGTGGGGAATGTTTCTTATAGAGTGGCTTTACCGCCTAATGTTTCGAATTTGCATGATGTGTTTCATGTGTCGCAACTTCGGAAGTATATTTCAGATCCATCTCATGTGATTCATATGGACGATGTGCAAGTACGGGATAATCTTACGGTAGAGACGATGGATGTATGGATTGCAGATCGTGAAATAAAGACTCTGAGGAGCAGAGAGATTGCTTTGGTTAAAGTAGTTTGGCTAGGAGCTGCCGGAGAAAGCATGACTTGGGAGTTAGAGAGCAAGATGCGAGACTCCTACCCTGAGTTGTTTAATTAAGGTAAATTTTAGAGGACGAAAATATTCTAAGTGGGGGAGAGTTGTAACGCCCGTAATTTAATTAATTATTTAAATTAAATTATTTTTGGAATATTTGTGAAGATATATTGTGATTAATTGGATTTAATTATTTTATTAAGTGGTGAAATAATATTAGCAGTATTATATTATTTGATGTGGGCTTGTTTTAAAGGAACGGTAGTAATAAGGGGGGTGTATTAGTTTTGAGCTCAATAAGGAGTAAAGAGAATAATAGGTTATTTTATTATTGTTAGAAAGAATAGAAAGAAGAGGCAGTAGAAGAATAAAGATTAAGAAGAAGAACGTGAAGCTGCTGGAAAAAGAGGAAGAACGATAGGTCGAGGTTTCGACCGGAAGTTATATAGCAACCTTCAATCCAAGGTAAGGGTGGGGTTCTGACTCTATAATTGGGTTCATGATGATTGGTGTATGGGGTTAGAGGTGATTGTTGTCTTGTTCATGAATTGAATGTATATGATGTTGTGTGATGAAATTGATGAATTATAGATGAATGTTGACGTTCTGATGTTGTGTAATTGATGTAGAATTATAGGATAACTGTAGGTGATGATTATCTATGATTAGATTAAGTCTTTAGGGCTTAAAATATGGAACTCATAGTGAAAACATAGAGAAAATCGCAGAAATTATGCAGGATGGAGCAGTATGCGTCAACCTCAAACATGATGTGTCGATACATAAGGACTTTTAGACTCAGGATGAGTCGACATGCAGAGGTTTTGCGTCGATACCTAAGTGCTTTTAGTCTCAGAATGAGTCGATACGTAGGAGCATGTGTCGATACATGCTGTGTGTTAGACTCAGTATGAGTCGATCGAAGAAAGGATGTGTCGACTCATGTTGCGAGTCCGGTGCAGTACGCGTCGATCCAAGTGGTTATGCATCGACCCATGTTGCCTGGTTTTTGGCAGAATCAGTTAAAGATGTTGTAACTTGAGTTTTCGGACTCCGTTTGAGATGTCGTTCGAAGCGTTGGATAGCTAACGCGATGAGCTTTATTCCCGAGGATTAAAATGAAGAATAGGAAGTGTAGTCCTAGTATCCAATTTATGGATTTAGAGTTAGTTCCCGTGTTTATTGTTACGTTGATTTTTATGCAGAATGATGAAGATGAGATGCTTAGAGGATGTTGTTTGATTTGTAACAGTAGGACTAATAATAACGATGTAAGATTACAGAATAACAGTATATAGAGGTTTGGTGACTTAGATGTAAGCCTTAGTTGAATAACTAATTATAGGCACTATCTAGTATAGGCCTATGGCCAACGTTGTGAAATTGATGAGTTACTGTCGTATTAAAGTACAACTGAGTTGTTGATGAGATGTTATTAATGAAGTTGTGTTTGATGAATAAATGATATTTGACGAATAAATGATGTTTGATGAATAAATGATGTTTGAAGAATAAATGTTGTTTGATAAATGATGATGATATGAGATGGTGATGAAGAGATGTTTAGATACTTATGATATGTAGGCCTTTGGCCAACGATAGTGTTGTATTAAGATGTTGTCAATTATAGTGTTGTTATTACATTCATGATTGTGTCGCATACATTGCATTTTGAGATGGAGCTTATGCTCGTTGAGATGGCCTGTATTGGCGAATAATGAGATGAAGGCTTATGCCTTGTTGATGCCTCTATTAATTGGCAATTTTTGAGATGGGAGTTCTACTCCAAATGGTACCACATGCATTGCATAGTATTGAGTTGCATTATATGACTCCATAAATAAGTATGTATTGATGTGGTGAATATGTATTATTATTGTGATTATTGTTGATTATGAGATGATAAATGGTGATGTTATGTGATCTAATTTAACTTACTAATTATCATGCGCTTTATTATATTGTTAGATATCTCACCCCTTCGTTTGAATGTTACCCTTCTGTTGCTAACGTGCAGGTAATCGAGAGTGAAGGTTGTATACCTTCAGTAGTTTGAGTCGGTGTCATTGCTCTGACATGTAACACTTGGGGAGATGAATGCTTGTTGCTTTTGATTGTTGATTATTCATATGTTGACTTTAAGTTGATTATTATTAGATATTTGTTGGTTTAGAGTTGATGTAGTGATGATAAAGATGTTATTAAGAATTCTGCTGCGTAGATGTTGAAATATTTAATTAAAGTTGTTATGATGATGGTTCATCCGATGTTTTAAAGTGTTATATATCCACGATGAATGCAATGAATTTTAATAGAAGAATTTGTGGCATCCCGATTTGTTTGCTTGAATGATTTCTATAACTTTGATTTATTTATATAATTGTCGGGGTAGAATTGGGGTGTTACACTTGTCATGTAAGCTTTCTAAAGGCCTCGTTCATTTAAAAAACGTACGAGGAAATATTGAGAAATTTTAGATTTGTCACAACTGATTCAAATGTACATTGGCAAGGCAAGCAAGGCAGACTATGCCAGCTCATCCTTCACACGCTTATCTAACACAAATCTACTTTGCTGCAAATTTCCAGCATTGCCCTCTAACGGCTCTAAGCTTGCAAAAGACTGAATTATCCCTCTACAAAGCTTCCCCAACACGCTTATTTGCTCTATATAAGCTTGTTCTTCACTCCAGAAAATGGGGTTGGGAATCCTGAAGTTGCATACAAGCTTATTTTCCAAAATCCAATTGCACACTTTTTCTGCATTTTCAAGAATTCTCAAGCTTTCTCTTAACCAGCTCATGCATTCTTCATCTTTTGAGCTCAAAGAGAAGATCCATTGGTTTTCTTGATAAATTCAAAGGCACCTAGAGAATTTACTTTTCACTACTTGAGGTAAGTTCTCATGAACTTTACATCATCATTTCATCGTGAATTTGCAATGTAGATCTTGTTCTAATCATGCTAACTAGCCAGATCTTAGATCTGAAGTATGAATATGATAGATTTGATGATGAATTCGTGATTTGTAAGTTGTTTGAATTTTTATTGGAACAATGCTTTCATGCTCATATTCTGGCTAATCCTGCATTAGTTGTGAAATCTATGTTCATCTTGTTGTTCTTCGCATTTTCGTAACAAACTTTGATGTTTGAATCAAGTGATTTGGCTCAAAAATGAGAGAGATCAATGGATCTGAAGTAGCATGGTCGAATTCTGTTTTTAAAAGTTAAAGAAATGTTGATTTTGGTAATTTTCGCGCGTGATTTTCTCCATGCTTGATGAATGATTTTTGAAATTTCTTGATCCTATGATAATCTACTTCATGAGATCTTTAATTTTGTTGCATATTCGTGCGTTCTCATCAAGACTCAAAGGATATATTAAGGTCTGAAATCAGTGCAAAAAGTGAGTAAAAACGCTTAGGGTATGGTTCAGTTACATGGATGATTACGTGACTGTGATCGGTGGATCTGGAACTGACTGTTTAACGCTGGTTCGCGAAATGTCGCGGAAGCAAGAGTCGCCACCGTCTTTTATTTTCTCCAAATGGAAAGGACAAAAGCACAGAAAAATTAATTATTGAGATTAGTTCTCGGTTCGGGAGGTAGTTTATAGAAAGGGAAGGTGTTAGCACCCTTTCTATCCATGGTTATCCATGGGCTCTTAGATACTTGCTCATTTGTGTTTTCAAAATTGTTTGTTTTCTTTTCAAGGTGAGTGGGTTTGAAAAAGTTTCTTTGAAAATTTCAGTTCGACTCTTGTATCAGTCCTCAAGAGTGTTTGAAAAATTTTCTTTTGAAAGCTTTTTGAAAGGTGTCGGTGTGAAAAGAAGTTTTTGATTGGTTTTGAAATTAGAGCAAGTATCTTCGAGTCATCTACCTACCCTAAGGAATTCGTCTGTGTAAATGTCCTTAAGGTAGTGCCATCCCACCATTGAGAGGTATGTAGCACCACCGTTGGAGGTGTTCGGGTCAATTCGAGGGTTCGGGACATTGTGGTCACCAGAGTAATAGGAAGACACCTTAGAAGCTACCCTCATGCCATGTTCATGGACATGAGGACTTACTAAAACGTCCTCTACTCGACGACCACTTTTCGAGGGGCAAGGCAACAGTGAGGCGTACCCTAGGGGTGGTGTGTGATTTGTGTGTCATTTTCAATTATATTTGTCTTGTTCATGCATCGGTGATCTACGCTTTGTTTTTATTTTTGGCATTCACTCTTTCATGCAAATTATTAACAGTTAAAAGATGCGGAATTAAAAGTCCTACGCTATTACAAAGGCGCGGGTCTACATCGCCAAATTAATCCAAGACCCGATTTGAAAAATAAAATGCGGAAGAATAAATATCCTAATTAATCTATTACAAAGCTTTGGGATAAATACATGAAATTCACAAAAAAGAAATAAAAGTAAAATGCGAGAAGAATTAAAGTCGGGAATGCGAGGGCGTTGGACCCTTTTAAGGAAATTAAATTGGAATTAATGGGATTAATTAAGTTAAATAAGGAAAAAAGAAATTATTTTTGGAATTTAATGAGAAAATTAAATTAAAATCAAAAAACCCTAATTCTAAATTATTTTTAATTTATTAAAAATGTTTAAGTTTGACCTAGTTTTAACCTAATTATTTAATGGCAAATTTATTTACAAAAAATAATTAATAATCAAATATGGTGAAAAAGAAAAAAAGGAATAAAAGTATAAAACCCTAGTTCTACCTTTTTTAGTTTATTACAAAAATATTAAAATTAAAACCTAGAATTAGAACTAAATTAATTATTACATTTATTTATAAAATAAAAACATTAGTGAATTAAATAATAAAATATATTTTTATTTTTTGTCTTTCTGATTTTTTTGTTATTTTTTATGTTATTAAAATTAATTTTAAGGATTAAATAAAACAATTATCATAAATAATCAATTAAAGAAATAAAGAGCAAAAATAAAGAAAGAAGAAAATTGGAGGGATGGACAAACTTTGGGGTGTCTGAACCCAATCAGGAGGTATATTTGAGAAATTTGGCCCATTGAAATCCCAGCCTGTTTGACTTTCAAACGATCATATGCAGACCCATTGACTGGCGTACACAATGGAACTCACATGATAGCCATTAGATTGTGGTTCTGGGACACTTGGCAGGCGCAGGATTTAGAGTGCACGATGGTCTTTTGGTGAGAAGCTGCACAGGAGCATGTTAATTGAAAAAATATGAAATACATAGGGGGACCTGGGAATCGAACCCAGGTCCCAATGCTTGCCAGCACCACGTTCCACCAACTGAGCTGTTTTGCCACTTTGTTATTATAATGGAAAGGAATTAATATATAAAAGCAAACACACTAATGCTATTAATCAAAAAAACGCGCTGAAATTTGAATAGTCCAACCAAGATAGGACACGCAGGCTTCGTCCTCATTGTACCTGTAATCAGAAAAGAGATAGCGGGGGTTTTAAACCCCCACTAAATATACCCTGCGAAAAATAGCGATTACACCATGGGCCATGATAAATTAGGCGCGAGGTGATGAACAGGTTCGTCTAGAGCTTCTGAGTCCAATGATCCTGGTCTTGTTGTCTAATTTTTCCTGAAGAGGAAAGCCCTAATTTTACAGCTTTGAAACCCTAACGAGCTCCAATGGTGGATTCATGTATAGGGCACGAAAACTCAATTGGATGGCATGGTTAGCTTCAGAATGATTAGACTAGTACAAATCAAGCGTTAGAAATAAAAAATATGGCATGAATTATGAAACACGATTATGCAAAAAGTTTGAGAAAGTTGGACTTTGTTCTACCACTTCTTGATGCGTGAGGATTGGAAAAAGATTCAGTTAGGTTCAGGGAGACCTCAGCAAGCTTTTTGGATGGATTATAGGCTTTGAATCACGCCCTATGAGTGTTTTCAGTTTTGTAATTTTTGACAAAAATTGCAAAGTTTGTATGAGGTCTGAGGTGCAGCTTCCAGGTCTTTAGCATTAGGGTTGTGTTTGAGTATGTATATGGAACGAATTAGGGTGAGAATTAAAGTCCATTAACCTTTGCATTGATGTTTTTGAGATTTGATTCTCATGGTATCTTTTTCAATCTTTTCCTCATGAAGAACATGACAATTTGCACAAAATCTTTCCTTTTTTGATGTGCACGAGATCTTGAGTGAATAATGAGGGCATATGCTGCATAAAAAGATTCAAAAACATTTGTTTAGTATTTTTGTCATATTTTATTAAATTAAATGAATTAATGGTGATAAAAATTCAAATAAATAATAAAAAATGATGAAATAAATCCCCTTTGGGTCAAATGGTCGTGCATAGCCTTTGGATAATGATTCTTGGAAGAAAATGTGGCCCATTAGCAATTTTGAGGCATTTGAAGCAAAGTTGACTTTTCAAAATTCCCAAAAATTTCCCAACTTCCACAAGGCATATCATGCTCAATTTTTAAGCTTTGATCATGTTCTTGGACATTTTGGAAAGGTCTTGAAGTCCTCTAACCAATTCTATTGGTCCCATGTCATTTTGATTTACCAATCTCAAGTTATGGTCTTTGACTTAAAGTGCCTTTTTTGTTGACTTTTGAAAATGACCTATAATGTTGAAATTGATAACTTTTTGTGAGAGCATTTATTGGACTTGAAGTGTGAAGAGGAGTTGTAGGAAATGTCTTTCTATTAAAAATGAGCTTTGGATGAATTTTTTCTGATAATCCATGTGGAAGTTATGCCTTGGTCAAGTTACAGTTGACTTTTTCAACTGTCCAAATATGGACACTTTTGCATCTTGAGACTTTTTGAGCCATACCTTGAAAATCATGATCAAGAATTGATCAAATGATGTTTGTGGCTTCAAAATAAGATGTTGATCAAAAATTTGGACTTTTGACTGTCAAATGACCATTTTACCCCTACAGTTGACTGCTGAGCAATTAGGGTTTTTGACTGTGCAATTTTGTGCTGTGAGTCTTGAAACTTGACATATGGATGCTTGACAATGTTTATAGGCATGTGGGACTTGATTGGACCCTTGGAAACTTCAATTTCTTTGCTAGAATTAAAACCCTAGTTTTTGACTGTTAGGAGGCCCTTGAACTGTGCAAACCTTGGGGAGATTTTGAAGCATGCTCTTTACAAATCTTGAAGAATATGGGAGGGCAAATTTTGGGGTACAACAGTGACATTATTCAATTGAACATGGCTTAATTTTCTTTTACAGCACTTTTTGTTTGAAACGGGTGTAGTAGATCTCATTTTATTTTTAATTTTATTTTATTTTATTTATTTTCTTTAATTTGTTTTTAATATTTTTATTGATTCAAAAATCATCACGAAAATATACTAATCTTCTTTTTTAGTACATTTTCACATTTTGAATTTTTATTTCATATTTTCATCATTTTTGTATGATTAAATAAATCAATTAGTTTAATTAGGGTTTTAATCATTTTAAATTTTAAAATTTTATTTTATAATTTTCACTAATATAAAAATTCCCAAAAAAATATATTAGGTTTCATTTTGAATATACTTCATGAAAATAATTTTTGTTTGATTTTATAAAAAAATTTGATAAGATAATAAAATCAATCTTTGGCCATATCTTGTTGTCCTTACTTTTTATTGATATTGAGTAAAAATAATTTTTTTTTTGGTATTTTCCTTTAACAATAAAATTCCATAAAAGTAATTTTACAAACACTTAGATGTTAAACCAATTTATTATTATTATTTTTAATTGAATTGACATCTTAATTTTCCTATTTTTCCAATCTTTAGAAATTAATAATAGTTTTAAACTTTTCTTTTGCTTAGGCTAGAAGCAACTTTTGAAACCCTAATTTCCTCTAATTGAAAAAATCATAGAAAAATATGTTTAATTTTCTTGGATGTTTTGAAACCATAAAATTCATTTTTGTTAATCTTTAACTTTTAATTTTGTGTTTTTTCACAAATATTATACTAAAACTCTCTAGTTTGACCATTTTATTAATTAGTCCTAATAATTCCTAATCATTTCTAATTCCTCAATTAAATTCAAGGAGTATTAATCATATTTCTGATTTTTACATGAATTTAGGGAGTTATGTTTTAATTGGCTTAGTTTTACAACTTCTTTTTTCTGGCAAACTTCAAATCACTTTAAAAATTACTGATGAGAATCATATCTTTGTTGAGCTCGGAAAATGATAAGCGGGTTTGTTCTCGATTTTATTGCTTTTTCCATTCTAAGCTTTGGTATGATTCAAGTCCGAAATATATATTTCATAAATAAGTGGAGAAATGTCTAATATCTCTCTCTTAAACACCGACCAACACGAACTCTTTTGCTTTTGGGGTTTTTTTCAAAACTCTTTTCAAAAGAGCATGTTAATTCACTTATGTGCTGACGGGTAAGTCTCCAAAGATCGATTTGCGGCAGAAGACGAAGTTAATACTTTTCATTAAAAATACAAGCCAACAAAACTTTTGAAGCCGAACTACGGCTGCTCTGATTCCTTAAAGGGATACGTAGGCATTAGGGTAGGGCCCGAACGAGCAAAAAATTTATTTTCTCTATATTATTTTCTCATTTCTTTTTGTATGCACTCCCCCTCTTATATCCTTTTATATTTTAAACTTTAGACATAGAATTTCACACCCTTAAATCAGAACAAACATAAATGGATCAGGTAGAATACTACAAACGTGTGGGGTGCTAATACTCTTGAACATCTTATAATTAAAAACGAAGATAATATAAAAATTATAAAGAATAAAAAGGTTATATAAAGTTTTCTTACCAAAATATCACTCATGTTTTTTATTGATTTATTATCCTATTTTAAAGTATTAAAGTATAATTTTGTAATGTCCCTATTCATTTCTTCTTCCAAAACCTTTAAGAGTAGATTTGGTAATTGCAACTCTTACTAGCTCTAACCAATTTATTTCTTGTTACTAATCACTCCTTCAAAAGAAACACACATGGCTGGATTGAAATTTATCCAAAAGAGACCCCCTTATCATCTCATTTAAATGATATATACTTTTATTATGTTCAATTCCATTATCTTTTGTAAAAAAAGTATTTTAATTTACTTATAGTAAAGTGTTTTTGATTATATAATTCAAAAATTAATAAAATATAAAATAAAATATATAATCATGTAATAATTTCATTTTTTATCATATCATAATTATGAATAAAAAAATTAGCAATATATAATGTGGTAAAAAAATTTATTTTTTGATCATATCATAACTATGAATTATTCATAAACTCATTGAATTTTAATATAATTGAATTCATAAAATCGTTATGAACTTAACACTCTGATGGAATCTTACAATTTTTTTGATACATGTGAAAATGTTAATATGATAATTATTACTCTCTATTTATTTTATAACTATCATTTTAAGGATTTATACGTAATATAATTTTTATAATTTTATGCTTTTTTATACGTTAATTTTTGCATAAGAAATACAAAAAATATTTTTAAATAAATCATACATAAATATTTAAAATTATTTCTGTAAACTACAATAATTATTAATATTTTTAAATAAAATTCACTCGTGTAATAGATTTACTATCGATTCAATATCATTTTCTTAAAGGTATGAGAAAGAGAATAAGGTAAAAAATAAATAATTCTTTTGAGTAACTAAATTTAAGCATAATCACAATTTTTTTTATTATATAACAAAAACCCAAATCACATATTTTATTTATATTTTAAGCACATCGCATTAGTATACAGAATAAACAAATACGCACATATATAATAGATATTTAAAAACTTAGTGATAGTCTTAAATATAAGAGAAAAGTAACTCTATCATAAATGTTATAATTGTCCTCTTTCTTTATTCTCTTTCACAATAATATATAGTAATATCATATTTTATTTTTGGTAAAGATTCAGCATTCATAACATTTCACATCACTTGATACTGGAAAAAAAATACTGTTATTTTTTATATACTAAAAAGCAACACAGCATTCATAATATAAATATTATAAATAGATATTTTTATTTGTCTTCATTTGAAATCACATATAAAAGTAAATAATTTTTCATGCATACAATCACTTTTTGTCTATCTCATATTATTGATCAAATTTAGTACTATATGGTTTTCTCTATGTGAGTACTTGTTTATTTTAAGAATCTAAATATAAAATAATTTATTTTTGTGCAAACAAATACATCATAACTTTTACTCAAAAAGTATAAAACTCCTATTATTACTTCTAATAATATGTGGCACAATTAATTTAGATATGAGGAGCTATTAATATTTTTAATAAAATAAAATAAAATATTTTATTTTAATTATACACTAAAATTTAAACTAAACCTGAATAATATAGATAGATCTTTAAACTTTATTTGTGAGGCTTTATAAGATAAATCTCTTGAAAAATAGCACATTTGATTCATTTTTATTTATTTATATATTAAATTTACAAATTTTAAAAAGTAGTTGGATTGCATTTTATAAGATTTAAATTATTTTTCACAATGTATGTACATCTAGCACAGTTGATGAAATGACCGATCTTGTAAGGGATAGTAGTCCCATATTTTTCAAGGAGTGCAACAACATAACCCACATTGATTCCTTTGATAGAAGTAGCAATCGATTTCAAGCAATTACAAGTTGCACGGTGGTCAACATTAATTTTAGCCGCATTAACTAACTCTTTAATGCCATAACAACAATTTAGCGAAACAACACCACCGTTCTAATGCCATAACAACAATTTGGCGAAACAGCACCACCGTTCTGAAGATAACGTAAGTAAGGCATAATGCTATTGGAAACTTGTACATATGAAACTGTCCCGCCATTTTGTGCATATATTAAAGTCATGCACATCATAACAACACATGCTAGCTTGAAATTTCCCACCATAACAAATTAAATAATATTGGATAGAGTGAATGTTAGATGTCAGTTTGATGCATGGGGTAAGGTTTATATAGTGATTTTTGAAAATATTTTCAAGGTTTTTGAGTTTGATTATAGTTGTACCTTATTCAATATTTCCCTTGAGATATGAGCTTTATGTTTAGTCTTTAATTATGATGTAATAGAAAACACCGTTGGACTATTTTTAAAGTGACACTTTGAACTGGCTCTCTTTAAGAAAACGGTACGTGGATTGTTCTATTCTCATGTTCTATCAATATTATTAAGAAAACAACTATAATATTTAATATATATTTTTATAATAAAATATTTAAATTTTAGGAGGTAGAGTTCAAAGGGAATAATAAATCTGGTTGAACATTTTTAATAAAATTTAGTGCAAAGGGTTTTTACATTTGAAATATTTATGTTTTATTACAATTAGGACACAGTATGAAATGACAATGCATAAAAAGTTTTATTAGTAGTTTAAATCAAAGATTTGATTTGATTTGATTTAATATTTAAATATAATTTAAATTGTATTAGTCCAAGTCAAAATAGGATTATATATAAATAACTATAGTGTATATCTTTATTTTATATAATTCAAACAAGTGAATAATATAATCTTTATTTTTTTTTTATTTATTTCTCTTTTTCTTCTTACTAAAAGTATCTCACGCACTAACAAATTAGTATCCAGAGCTTCTGATTATTATTCTTGATTGAGTTTTCAAGAACTTCATGTCAGAGATCGTGTTTCTAAAGGTAAGTCAATAAACCACTGCGAAGATGGCTAGTGATAAGGGTATTCTGAATTCACTTCCAATGCTTGACGAAAAGAATTGGATCAGATGGAAAAAATAGATGCAATCTTGTTTGGCTTCCATGAAACCCTATAAGTGGTTATCGACGACGTTCATGCGTTGGTTGCAAATGGGACCGACGAACAGATAAAAGCCCACAATAAAGTCAACAAGAAAAATTGCAAGGTGTAGAAACCATTTTTTTAATTACAGCCAACACTATTAGTTTTTATCCTAAGGAAGGGAATCTAACAAAAAACCCTAATTCGCAGACAGAGATTCTAGGTTTCAGACTTCTTTAGACGAAAGGAAGGTGTTAGGCACCTTTCATCTACCTTGTTCACAAGGATATTAGGTTTTAGGTTTAAATTTGGGTAAGATAGGGTTTTATGTTTTTAATAGGGGAAAGGGTTTAAATTTTTAATAGGGATACTCGCCACAATTTTTGATCGTATGCTTACGTATCCTCTTATAAGGAATCAGAGTTCCAATTCTTAGTTCGTATGGGGTTGGTGTTTTTTAGGGGTGGCAAACGTACTTTGAATCACCTCGCATTTTGACCGGTTGTAGCGATTGCGGAGAATTTAACTAAATGTGAGATTAATCAAAATCTGTTTGAATCCCTTTTGTAAAACAATTGATTAGCTTAGTTGATTGTGAAAAATAGTTTCATGTTAATATTTTTTAATCATATAAATTGCAAAAATTCTTGATTAATGCATGACTAAAAATATTTAATGCAAATATTGAAAATAATGTTCATGAGCTTTTTAACTAAAAATAATTATTTTCATGTGATAAATAAAATAATAACAATACTAATAATAATAATAATTTTTGTAATAAGAAATAAATAATGATAATAAGAAAATATTTAAAATAATAATAAGAAAGAATAAATAAGAAAAAATATAGAAAAATATATTGAATCAAAAAAGAAATATAGAAAAGAAATTAATTAGGAAGGGAGGTGCAGTTTCTGTTGACAAGTAAAAATATGGGGTGTTAATAGGAGTCTGGGCTAGGCCCAAATATGTTTTTGAAAGAGGGTGCAAATTGTTTTAGAGTTTAGTAAAAACTAGCGTGGGGGTGGCGAAATCAATTGGGCTTAGGCCCACTACGTAGTTGGAGGAACCCATACGAGTTGTGTGTGGTGCGATGTATGGGAGTTAAGGTGGGACTTGGCCTACAGACGTCTGATGGAGATCGTGCGGATAAAAGTGGAGGGTGTATGATAATTAGGTTATATGCGCACGTACTGGATTTGAACGGAACATGAGTTTATTTTTTCATCTTTTACATTTTATTCATTTCTCCAGTTTAAAGCCTTCTCCCTCTCTCGCGAATAACAACTTTCTTTCTCCTTCGAACCCCTAGCACCCTCAACCTCACGGCGGCACCCCCCTAATCCCCTTCCTCCTCACTACAAAACACAAACACAACAACCCCCCTAAAATGCAATAAATTAGATCACCACAAAAAGGCTAAGTATTGTTTACCTTCATCCTTGATTTCTTCGGTGTGTGGCGTTCCGATTGTAATCCGACCCTTTATTTTCAAGTTGCAGGTTCCGGTGGCGTTGGGAAGATGGTGGTGGATGTGAATGGAGTAGAGGCAAAGCGGTGTTCTATGTCTACATTCATCTTCAAATTCTTCAACTCTCCTCTCTGTATCGACTTTCAAGTTCCTCCGTCTCTGTATATTCCACCTCCCAGCCCCTCAGATTCAAGCTCCTTTTCCCCTGTTCTTCTGTTCCCCTTTGTATTTATAGTCTTAGTTGTATGGTTTTGTATATTGTTAGAATTAGATTAGAGAAGAATTCCAGATTATAGATTATTGATTGGTATTTAGAATGTTTATTGACTCAATTTACTGCAAATTTCGGACTTGATTTGTGATTCTGGGCTTGGACTTTTGGACGAAGATTTGTTTCTGTATAATTGTTGCTATACTGAAGATTTGATTTAATTAATTAATGTTCAAGACTAAGCCATTGGATTGACTAGACTTTATACAAATCAAAATAAAAATCGCCACCGCGCTTTATTGTTTCTAAAGGAATGGGAAAAGAGCGAATAACCCAAAAAAGGGGGAAAGATTCAAGGTAAGGGGGTTGGTTATGCAAAGGGAAGGTATTAGCACCCTAAACATCTACGATACTCCGCAGGAACCTATTTGTAAAATCTGTATATTTTGGCTATAAAAAATGTGTTGTATATAAAATGGATAGTGGAGGTGAGAAGAGAAATATTTTTTATGATTTTTGCACCCGCCGCGGTTGCGAACCTTTAGTGCCTACGTACCACCTTTCATGCAATAGGGGATCAGGGTACACGTAGTTCCTCTTTTAAAAATTTGAAACACAAGTGTGTTGGTTAATTTTATGAGATAAGACATCATTCTCATTGTCCGTGTGGAAAACATACTTACTACCCACAATCATGAGAAAGGAGAATTTGCATCATCTCAAAGTGGAGGATAATGGCTTGGATTTTAAAATAAACAATGCCTTACTCAACACCCAAGTGGAAAATATCTCACTTCACTATATATTGTAGAAGTATAGTTGTTTGCATCACTACAAGGATTGACAAGAGTCTAATCTTTTGAGAAAAGTTTAAAGATAAAAGCCAAAGTGGCAAAAAATGGTTTGGAATGAGATTGATTGACTTTTAGTCTTCTCACAAAAAATGTCAAGGTATTATTAAATTGATTGATGTTTATTGATGAAAATGTTTTGAAAATGCATGGACATAGTCCAAGTTTATTATGAAAGTGTTTCAAGTTTAGAAACAAGAAGAGTTTAAAAAGGTGGGAGAAGATTTTTTTGAAATTAAAGAAGATGGGTGGAGAAGAAGAGACTATCCTAGAGCATAAGGTAAAAGCTAGGGATAAGGACCATCTAACCAACAAGAAGACAAAACTTGACATTATGAGCCAAGATAGAATTCCCATTCTTTGGATTTAAACCAACCAAGCAAAGATACTAGACCTCTTCAAGTGTGTTAAGTCTTCACAAAAATTGGGCAGAGTAACGACTGTATGCGGATGAATTCCAGATTACAAACAAAAGATGTAATCACAAAAACCTGCACATAAAAACAACCAAGCAACCCAATGTCTTGAGGTAAACCTCAAGAGCTCCAGACAAAATAATCAGATAAGATCACAAGGTCTCCAAGATAGGCCAAGGATTCTAATCTTAAGTCCAAGAAATAGGCCACTGCTCCATAATGCCAAGGATAGTAACCAAATAGTCCAAGTACCATTAAGAGTTTTTTAGAGTTTATGTTGATTATTAAGTGTCTTAGGAAAAGAAAAAGAAAAGCTCAAGTGAGCAAAGTAAAAATGACAAGAATATAAATGCTTAAATGAGCAAAGATGAAAATGGCATGAAATGAAATATGCTAAAAAATAAATAATGCCTAAAGCATAAAAGAATAAAAGCATAAAATAAAACAAGTCAATAATTAGTGGTTAGTTGGATGACCATCTTGAAACTTGCATTTGGAACTCATTAGAGGATTGGTAGAACCAAAGCCTCCACACAATAAGTTGCATTTGCTTTTTGTCAAGTATATCATCCATTTGGAATTCTCACAAGTACCATTTAATGATCAACGATGTTTAAGTGATCCGCATTGACCAAAGGTGTTGTAGATTCATTAGAGGATTGGTAGAACCAAAGCCTCCACACAATGAATCTCAAGGTTATTGGATCAAAGAGATCAAATTAACATACTTGGACTTGCAATCATAAGTTTGGGCCATGAATGATCATTTATTCGAATTGGGACAAAATTTAGCACTATGTTAAGCAATCGTATATGGACTTATATAGAAGTCGCACCTATTTTGAGGCCTGTCAATATCAATCTATGCACCATTTGTCTTGAGACATGATATAGAGATCATGCTCTAACAACATTTAATGTAATGAGAAGGGGATGAGATGAAGAGAATTAGGGAAAAAGATGAATAAACCACTTTTGAATTAAAAATTTAATCAAACTATTATTAAAATCATTCATCCATTTTTTGTGGAGTTTAACTCAACACCATGGATCCAATTATGTTAATAAAGTCATGATAAAAAAATCAACCCAAGACAACCAGAAAATAATCACAAAAATAATAATATATTTAATATATACATTAAAGGGTTTAAAAAATGTTTAAAAATGGAAAATGATGAGGAAAATATCAATTATGTTCAAATTAATCAAGAAATTAAAAACAAGGCCATAGAAAAATCAGAAATGGGTCCAAATATTTTTATAAAAATTTTGGTAATTTTTAAAAGTCAGAAACTATTTTTAAAAATTAAATTAAATGGGTAAATTAACAAAAATAGTAAAAAATAGTAAAGTCAGAAAAGAAAAAAAATAAGGTCACCAATATTTGTCAAAATATCATTGGATCATTCCATAATTTTTTCAGAATTTAAAAATGTGTAAAAGTATTTTTAAACATTTTAAACAAATCACATAAGTGTAAAATTCATAAAAAAATACCAAAACACAAAATTAAATTGTGAAAAAATAAAAATCAAAAAGAGAATAATCAAAAATATTTTTCATAAAATTTTCAGATTTTTTGGACTAAAAATGAATTTTCTATGATTTTTTGAAATTTAAAACAATTAAAATATAAAAATCAGAAAAAGAAAAAAAAAGAAAAAATATGGACCATTGGATGAGAGTCAAAACGCGTTAGTAATCAAATCCAAAGGATCTGGCGTGCTGTGCATATCATGGTCTTTAATGAATAATGTATAGAATCATTAATAAAATCAGAATTTGAAAATAACAAATGTCACGCTTTCATTGGTTAGAAGATGACACGTTGGTCATCTTCAACCTCCAGCCTTCATGAATTGCAGGTCTCTCAAACTGTAAAATCAGAAGCTCAGACCTATGCCATTCGCTTCGTCTCTTCAAGACGAAGACAACCACACCCTTGCGCCAAATTTATATAAATTGTAACTCAAGAAATTTGGAAAGAAAGTTTTGAAAAGGGATTTGAAAATTCATGGTCAAAACGTGCTTCCAGATGAAAGTAAGTGTTGCGACTAGAACCAGGGAAATGAGAGCAACACAATGATACCAAAGTTTTGAAGAATTGATGATCGAATCTACCTATTAAAGTTGAGTTGCAGAGCTCTGAAACTGGACTTCTATGGAGCAATATAGGGCACGATTCTTGAATGTGATTATATGGTTAGCTCCAGGGAAGATCAAGAAAGGTGAATTGATGAAAAAAATGGATTGAAAAAGGCTTGAGAATAGGATTCGAAGTAGTTGAATTCTGAGTTGTGAAGCAAGTTTGGCAGGGTGATTCTGGCTATCTAAGCTTGGGAAATTGAATGGGGGATGACCCTATATTTATAGGGAATCAAATGGAATGTTCAAGCGTGTGGAATGATGCAAATTGGATAGAAATCGTGTTAACCTGATGCACGAGCAAAGTGTGGTCTGATTTGCATCAAAACTCATCTAATCCTTGCGTTTCAAGGCTCTAATCCACTTTGGCCACTTGGTTAAATATGTTTAGATCACAAACGCGTGTTAATTTGATGTTTAAAGGCCAAAACATGAATTTCAAATTCTGACTTATGGAGAAACTTCAGTTCAAAGTTACCAAGTTCAATCCAATGGCATTTCAACCTCAAGGGGTCTTAGGGAAAAATTATTGATGCTTTAGAAAGATGAGGTAACAAGCTTTGCAATGGAAAAAGAATGGAATCAAATGGATGCTTGAGCTGAAAGTTACATGGAGTCAAAGTTGAAGAAAAAGAGTTGACTTTCCATACTTAGAAATATTTCAA
Organism: Vicia faba; assembly: GCA_948472305.1. Taxonomy (NCBI): domain Eukaryota; kingdom Viridiplantae; phylum Streptophyta; class Magnoliopsida; order Fabales; family Fabaceae; genus Vicia; species Vicia faba. The sequence goes on along the minus strand of OX451737.1, from coordinate 1,474,007,004 downwards.
ATTCTCCTTTAAAAATGACCTATAATCTCTTGCATCCAAACATGGCCTTCCACTTAGAATTTGCTCTTGACCAAAAATGATGGAATGAAGTATATCTGTTGAATGGCATTTTTCAATTTGAACCACTTAAAATATCCAAAAATTGAGCAAGTTATGACTTGTTGAAGTTAGACAAAAATCATGAAATGACCTATAATATTTTGCATTCTCAAGGCAACTTACATCCATTTTTTCACTTTGCACATAAAAGAAGACATGAAGTACACATCCTTAGGATAATCATGAGAAAAGAATGGGCTCAAAGTGATAAAAATTGACCAAGTTATGACCATTTGAAGTCACATATGAAAAATTGGGGATTCATCTGGATGACTTGTGATCTTCCTTCTTCACCAAGTTCCTTCCACATGAAAACTCCTTGGAACTTTTGAATTGATTTGTTGGTAACTTTTTGAAGACAAGAATGTTTTTGGAATCACTAAAAAATACCAAAAGATGAGCAAGATATACCCCTTTGAAGTCCAAAACCCTAGCCTCTAGATCAAGAGAATGCTTGGTGGAACTTTGCCAAGATATGCCCATTTTTGTTCCAATATTCTTCCTTTGTGAATAGAAATTGTTGAGGATGATGATGAGGACTCATGGCCACCAAAACCACTTCCATACCAACTTCAAAACAACTTCAATGGTGAGGTTTGAATTTCTCAAGATTTTGACTAGGGCATGGAAATAAACTCATGAACCCATGAAGCAACTTGCTAAACCTCATTGCCTTTACCTACATTATTAACAAGTAAGACAAACCAATATTGCATTTTGTTAATTAGAGCAAAATATATATGATCATAAAATAAAACAAGTTAAGGTGCTTGGTAATTCCTCAGAAGAGCAAGGCTAAAGATAAGGAGAAGAACCAAAAGCCCTAATGTGATCTTGTTGTGATTAAAACAAAATGGTATGATGAAGAGATCTTAGGGGGAAAAATTGGGTTACAACAGCTGCCCTTATTTAAGTTTCTTCTATCCAGAGATACGAAGGTTAAAAATCTTTGTGTCGACGTGATCGAAGACACTTAAATATAAAATAAACCCTATTTTTGGCCCTAAGATGCCATGCAAATGCTTATACATATGAATGCATATGAACAGAAGCAAAGAAACGCAAAGTAGCATTGGGGATGCAACAAAAAAATGTAGAATAAAAAAGGAGCAACCCCACCAGGAAAATAAATCATTGGTGAACCACGAGAACATAATCAAAGTAGCATAAGCGTTGAAGTTCACTGCCGATGTACTATCATCGTTCACTGAATATATCATACCACCGTCGTTCACTGACGATGAACTATCAACGTTCACTGAAGATAGAAAAAAAGATAAGAAGCATCAACATTCACTGCCGATGTACTACCAACATTCACTGAAGGTAGAAAGAGTAAATATCATACCACCGCCGTTCACTGACGATGAACTATCAATGTTCACTGAAGATAGAAAAAAGATAAGGAACACTGATGTTCACTGTCGATGTACTACCAACGTTCACTGAAGGTAGAAAGAGTAAATATCATACCATCACCCTTCACTGACGATGAACTATCAAAGTTCACTAAAGATAGCAAAAAGATAAGGAACACTGACGTTCACTGCTGATGTACTACCAACATTTACTGAAGGTAGAAAGAGTAAATATCATACCACCGCTGTTAATTGATGATGAACTATCAACGTTCACTGAAGATAGCAAAAAGATAAGAAACACCTAAGTTCACTGCCGATGTACTACCAACGTTCACTGAAGGTAGAAAGAGTAAATATCATACCATCGCCGTTCACTGACGATGAACTATCAACGTTCACTGAAGATAGAAAAAAGATAAGGAACACCAACGTTCACTGCCGATGTACTAGCAACGTTCACTGAAGGTAGAAAGAGTAAATATCATACCATCACCGTTCACTGACTATGAACTATCAACATTCATTAAAGATAGAAAAAAGATAAGGAACACCGACATTCACTGCTAATGTACTACCAACGTTCACTGAAGGTAGAAAGAGTAAATATCATACCATCGCCGTTCACTGACGATGAACTATCAACGTTCACTGAAGATAGAAAAAAGATAAGGAACACCAACGTTCACTGCCGATGTACTAGCAACGTTCACTGAAGGTAGAAAGAGTAAATATCATACCACCGCCGTTCACTGACGATGAACTATCAACGTTCACTGAAGATAGCAAAAAGATAAGAAACACCGACGTTCACTGCCGATGTACTACCAACATTCACTGAAGGTAGAAAGAGTAAATATCATACCACCACCGTTCACTGACGATGAACTATCAACATTCATTGAAGATAGCAAAAAGATAAGAAACACCGACGTTCACTGCCGATGTACTACCAACGTTCACTGAAGGTAGAAAGAGTAAATATCAAGTTTCCCCAAAATTCTGGTGTTTTGCAAAGAACGGGTCTCAACTTCTTCATTAACCAAGGAAATCTTCCTGGAAAGGGTAATACGTAATCTGTCTCAAATAAAGAGACTCCCACTTATTGTCAAGGGGAATTGCAAAGAGAAATGACTTTCTAGGGATAGAAATATGACTTCCCGGGGAAATGCCATGATATTCCTGCTGAGGAGATGAATCTTCCTGTGCAAAATAAATGCACAAACCAAAACTCAAAGTTTTCAAAAATCCATAATAAATGTGTGATACAGTGGCCAAAACCGGGACTGTTTTTAGGGATGCTGGTTTGCATTTTGCGTTTGTGTTCGCAAAATGTCGCGGTAAGCAAGAGCCGCCACCGAATTTTATTTTATCCAACAAGGAAAGGAAAAAAGCACAGAAAAATTCCTTTTTCGAGATTTTCTGATTAGGGGGTAGATTATAGAAAAGGAAGGTATTAGCGCCCTTTCTATCCGTAGTTTTTTACGGGCTCTTAGGTACTTGCTCATCATTTTTTAAAATTGCTTCTGTGTTTGTGTGATTTGAAAAGTTTTTTGTTTGTCTTCGATTTAACCCTTGCTTCTGTCTTCAAGAGTGTTACAAAGTGTTTTCAAAAACTTTGGTTGAAAAGGAGTGTAAGTGTGAAAAAGTTTGTTTGGATTGAGCAAGTACTTAAGAACAAATCTACCTACTCGAAAAAAGAATTTTTCTATGTTCATTTCCTTTAGACAGCGCTATCCCACTATTAGTGAGTAGGTAGCACCGTCGTCGAAGTTTTGAGAGTCAATTGGAAAGGGACGTACAATCACTAAAGCAATGTTAGGACATCTTAGTAGTAACCCTGATGTCTTAAGGTCAATTATTCGAGGCAACAATATCCGAGGCAACCATTCCGAGGCAACTTTGATTTTTGAGACAAGAGAGCGACCACTAAAATATCCTATACTCAATGACCGTTTACCGAAGGCAACCGAAGTGGGAGTATACCCTAGGAGTGCGCATGTGCGAGTGATTTAATTTCAAGCTTATTATCTTTGCACATTTAGGGTTAGCTAACCGTTTTACAGTTAATCATACATTCTTGTCATGCATCCCTATTACCATACATCTAACAGTTAATATTTTGTGGAATTTAAAGTGCGGAAAGTAAACTACACTATTACAAGGCTTTGGGTATTTACATAGCCAAAAACAAACCCGTAAAACAAAGCGATAAATGAAAATAAAAGATTCTAATTAATCTATTACAACTTGTGAACAATTACATCAATATGGTAAAAATAATAATAAAGTGCGCGCGATGAACTTTAGAACGAGGGCGAACTAGGGTTTTGACCCCGTCTAACCTAATCGAAAGAAAAATTATTTGTTATTTTTAAATGTTTTTAAGAAAAAGAATTAGGTTTTTTAGTTATATACAAAATTAATTAGTTAATTGAATTAATTAAAGAAAATAAATTACATGGCCTATTTTTGTGTTTTGGTCATTTTAAGAAAAAGAAAATATAATTAAGTTAAAAAACCTAATAGTTCTAATTAATTTTAGTTATTTACTAAAGGAATTAAAATTACCCTAAAATTAGATAACCTAATTAAATTAAATTTTTTTTGATAAAAAGTAAACCTAAATCTAATTAGATGAAATATTATTTTTTGTGATTTTTTGATAGAAATAAAATAATGAATTTGTTAGTAAATATAAATAAATAAATTAAATAATGGAAATATAAAAAGAAAAGAAAAGAAACTTGGGCCTGAGAAAGCAGTTTGGGGGGTGTGAGCATCAATTTCTGGGCCCAAAACCAATAACCCACGTTGACTTCCAAGATCTCCTGCCATGCGTTGACTGAGGGCTTTGGTGGACTTTCATCTGGTGGCCCTTAGATCTGGCCTTCTGGACACATGGCTGATGGGATGATGATGGACTATGGTGGTCCTTGGCCTTGTGTGCACGCTGGATCATGGAAAGAAAAAATATGTGAAATAATGGGGGGACCTGGGATTCGAAGCCAGGACCCAAAGTGTTCTCCAATGACCTGGCCACCAACTGAGCTGTGCGTTTCATTTGTATACAACATAAACAACAATTATTATATTATAAACAAGCGAAATAAAGAAATATTCGCGCGAATTTTCAAACGGACGAGTAAAGTGATGCCACACCATCATCCCTGTCCTCTCTCCGTGGCTAAAAGGTATGAAGACCTTTACCTACGGACAACGTCCATTGCTACAAACCTGCAATTTCTCAAAATCAAGCACAAGCAACATAAATGAAATATAAGGCCATGAATCAACTCGTTTGGACCTTCTGAGCGTGATGGTGCCCCTTTCTTGGCCTAATTTTACCTGTATGGAAAGATCCCAAATCGGAGCAACAAACCCTAACAATGGCAAACTCTAATACAGTCCATGAAAACGCAATTAAATGTTACAGATAGTTTGAAAATTCTTCAAGGAGTAAGAATCTATAATTATTTCATGTTATAAGTATCAGAATGATGCAATTCGAATTCAAGAAAGAACCAAGGTCGTGGCTGACTTACAATGCATTTTGGCGATGGAAAAGACTTGTTCTTAATTGGTTTCGCTTGCTTACACTCCCAAGAAGCGATTGGGATGGTTAAAAGGTCTTGAAAATGTATGGAACCATGAATTCGACTCAACACTTTGTTGTGTTTTTTTCAAGTTTGTTCTGATCTTGTGCGCCTCTCTCTCGCCTTGTTTTAGGTCTGCAAATGTTCAATATATATCAAGGATGGGATTAAGGTTCAAAACATGATCTCAATCTTCCTCCATTATTGATTTTGATGTGGATTTGATTCACTTGAAGATCCTTCCGAAAATAGACCAAATTTAATCTTTTTGTGCACTCCAAGGACTTGCACGAATTCAATCACTTGCCAACTGGATATAGGACCTGAAACATGTACAAAATCTTAAGATTTCAATGTTTTGGATTTTTCCATGATTGGTTTTGATTTAAATTGATTTAATTCAAATAAAAATCAAAATAAATAATAAAAATAAGAAAATGACAAGTGGCAAGCTCTAGGGATCGTGGACCATGCTACCAACTCAAAACAAGTGCAAAAGATTGGGCCCATATGGCAAAAATTGCAATTTGAGGCATAGTTGACTTTTGACAATTTTGCAAAAAGGGTCAACTTCACCAATGCATAACTTCCTCTATTTTGAGAAAAGTTGAATTTTAGGAACTTCGGTCGTCCGTTATTCTACTGAGGAATCGCCTCTTAGTTGAAGAGGTGAGAATGAACTACTATCTGGTCGTAATCCAGGCTTTACAGCAACTTACTGGGGAGATGAGATTACACTTGCTATCCGGTCGTAATCCAGGCTTCGCAATTTCTCAATTCTTATCTGGTCGTAATCCGTGCTTTAGAAAGAACTAAGTTGTTATCCGGTCGCATTCGGGCTTCAACTTGAATTTAGGGCACACTAATATACGGTCGACTCCAGGCTTCTTAGTATCTGTCCAGGTAAAACTGCTATTTGGTCGAAATCTAAGCTTCACAGTGTCTTGTATTGTTATCTGTTCGTAATCCAGGCTTCAGTCCTTTTATCGTTATCTGGTCATAATCTAGGCTTCACGATGCTTTATACCATTATCTGGTTGAATCTAGGCTTCATGGTGTCCTGTACTGCTATCTGGTCGTAATCCAGGCTTTACAATACCTTACTTCTTATCTGGTCGTAATCCAGGCTTTAGAAGAAATCAAGTGGTTATCCGGTCGCCTCCGGGCTTCCCTTTGACTGTTGGGCCAACTAATATCCGGTCGAATCTGGGCTTCATAGTAATTGGCCGGGTGAACTGCTATTTGGTCGAAATCCAAGCTTCACAGTGTCTGTCACTGTTATCTGGTCGAAACCCAGGCTTCATAGTGTTCCTTATCGCTATCTGGTCGTAATCCAGGCTTCACGATATAATATACCATTATCTGGTCGAATCCAGGCTTCATGGTGTCCTGTACTGCTATCTGGTCGAAATCCAGGCTTCACAATACCTTACTTCTTATCTTGTCGAAATCCAGGCTTCAGAAGAAATCAAGTGGTTATCCGGTCGCATCCGGGCTTCCCTTTGACTGTTGAGCCTACTAATATCCGGTCGAATCCGGGCTTCTTAGTAATTGGCCGGGTAGACTACTATTTGGTCGTAATCCAAGCTTCATAGTGTCCCTCATTGTTATCTGGTCGTGATCCAGGCTTCAGTGTCTCTTACCGCTATCTTGTCGTAATCCAGGCTTCACGATATAATATACCATTATTTGGTCGAATCCAGGCTTCATGGCGTTCGGAGAAATCAAGATACTATCCGGTCGAACCCGGGCTTCATAACATGTATTAAAGATATACCCTTATCTGGTCAAATCCAGGATTCATGGTACTTGCTGAGCTGTTATCCGGTCGTAATTTGGGCCTCACGGCTTGCTAGGGATTAAAATATTATCCGGACGAATCTGGGCTTCATAGCTTAAAGATAAACCACTATCTGGTCGATTCCAGGCTTCGTGGTGTTTGATACTGCTATCCGGTCGAATCCGGGCTTCACAATATAATGTAGAAATGAAGATACTATCTGGTTGGATCCGGGCTTCATAGCTTGTTTTTAAGAGATACCACTATCTGGTCGTAATCCAGGCTTCGCGGTAGTCTGATACTGTTATCCGGTCGTTCTCCGGGCTTCACAATATGATGTAGAAATCAATATACTATCCGGTCGGATCCGGGCTTCATAGCTTGAACTTAGTGAGAATTTGATTGTATATTTCCTGAAAGGTAAAGGTTAGTCTTATGTAATGCATGACATGTATCAAGCAATGATGTTCTCAAAATAAATGAGATTGTGCTGTATGGTGCGTACATGTATGTCATGATGTATGGATGTGTAATGTTTTTATAATTTTCTCTAGATGGGGGAAAATAAATCCCGGATTGCTGTTGGAGAATGAAAGAGTTTCGCTCGCTGAGGATAACGACCAAAGGTTATTGAGAGGATAATCCTGCTGGAGAATATATTGGCGAGAAAATGACTCTGTGGGGAAGAGATACTTTGTTAGAAGATCTGCTGACTTGGAGAAATAACCTCGGCTGGGGACGAATTACCGTTGCTGGCGATAATAAACTATGTCGGGGATAAAGTTTCTGTTTGTGAAGGAAATAAACTCCACTGGGGATGGTCTTCCATCGTTGGTGATAGATGAACTCTGTTTGGGGAGAATATTACCGACTCATTTGCGGTTGGGAGCCTCAGCTGGGGAGAGCTGACACCACTGTCCTTTTCTTACTCCGCGGGGAGTGAATGTTACTGGGATGCATGCTGAGGATATGACGATGACTCTGCATCGAGACTTTTCTGCCCCTGTTTCTGCGGGAGAAGGTGCCTGCGCAGGCCTTGTGGATCGAGTGTTATCCCAACCTATGAGGTGCTTGGTAACTTTCGATCGAAATGATAAGTATTCTTCTGGTAGGCAAGTGACGAGATGACGGGACATAGTCGTACGCTTTAATCCCTAATTTTTGCCTGGATTGTCTTTTCAGATTTTCAGTCCACCGGGTTACCCTTTTTTGCCCAAGCCGCCTTTTCAGATTTTCGGCTTGTCGGGTGTACATATCTTTTTTTGTTTTTATCCCTAATTTTTTCCCGAACCCTTTTGGTTCGCCGGGATTCCCTTATTTTTTCCTAGGCCAGTTAACCTAGCGGGTCTTTGTTCATGCGCAGTATTTTCTGACTATGTCCACGCTCTCAGGGTGTAGGGAATTGTCATTATCGGTAGTGTTTTGTTTCCATACTACCAGAAGATGTTCGTTTCGATCATGCAAGATTCGTTGCTGGAATTCATGTCCAATGCCCCAAGTGATTCAGATGGAGATTTGCCCGACTATTTGGCATCTTTGCAAGATTCCTTGAATCCTGATTTGACTGCCCCAGTTGATGGACAATGATCATGCCGTGCCCCTTGGTTGGAAGTGTTTATTTCACTTGAAGTGATCCTTTTTATTGAGAAGGTTTTTGTTCGCTAGATATTCGTCGTTCGAATTTATCTGCTGTTGAACAAATAGTCATATGCAAACAATGTTATTTTAAGAATGCAAAGCTTATGTCTGTCTTGATATTTTTGAAAATGCATTTTTCAGTAAAACAGGTAAATTTTGTAAAATGTGATTTCAACTCAAGATTTACAGCAAGTCCTACAGGAGTCAGGATACCTTTTGTAACAGTATGCTTTCGAACTAACCCATGCTTCAGCTAGGGCTTTCAAGGTTTATAACGTGTCCTAGTTCATGGTTCGAGAAACAAAGGATAAAGGCTCAAAATTTATTTGTACCCACTCGTTCTTCGTGATGTTCTTCAATCATAAAACTCAACTAATTGTGCATTTAGATCCCGTTTGAGTCTTGGCTCTAATATTCCAGTGATGGTTCGGATACTGAATAGGCAATCATTTCCTTTTTTGTTTAGGCATTTTTAGGACCTCTTTCCTTTTGATTTTATTATCCCTGTCTTTTGCCTGAACTATTTCTTTTTGTGATTACAGTCAGCGGGATGCCCCAGTTTTTTCTTAAGTCTCCTTCATAGGTTTTGACTTAATGGGATTTTATTTCGAGAGATAATGACTGCCTGTCTTGACGGTTATAGGGAACCATCACCGTCTTTTATTTTGGAAGGACGTCTTTGATGCCATTCATTGTGCACCTGGATTAACTGAGAAAACTACCCTGCCCCATGTTGTGATTAAGGGTTTTAATTTGTGTGAAAAGAAAAACTCTTACTTCTTTGGCTCAAAGGGGTTGACTAGGGATTATCTTCCTTATAACTCCACTGTTTAGGATTTGAAACAATGCCTGTACATCGTCAGCGGGGTCTGTTCAAAAGCATATTGTAGAGATTTTGGTATCATTTTTGTCATCCTCCCTCTAAAGGCTTAGTGTTTTTTTAATCGAGAGTTGAACATCACAAAAAGGAGAGCAACTTAAATATAGTGAATACGAATGGATTGATTCAAAACAGACATATGCAATGCATTGATAAAGTAACAAAGTTTGACATGAATAAATATTCGAACAATCAAAAGAAAATTACAAATTGAAAATTCTAATGAACAAAAGCCTCTCTTGTCAGAAGTTGCTACTTCAAATGGTATGCCTTGGAGGATTGACAGAAGCATTCCAGTTGACCATCTTGTGTGAATTCCAAAGCTCCTTCATCAATCAGGTCTTGAATTTTATACTTCAACTTCCAACAGTCGTCAGTATCATACCCCGGACTGTTGGAGTGATATGCACACCTTGCATCAGGATTGTAGTTAAGCGAAGAAGTCTTGGGATTCTGATGAGGTCCTATCAACGTCACCAGATTCATCCTCAACATGTGTTATAACGCTTGAGACAGCGGCATGTTGAGCTTGGTAAACTGCCTCTTGGGTGTATTTGGCTTACTCTGATTAACCCGTTGTTTTTGGCGAGGTTGTTGTTGGACCCGTGAGGTAGTAGCAACTTGGAGAAGTCCATTCTTCACCAAACCAAACCCTTGTCTTCTTGGAGGCTGATCAATGACTTGGTCCCCGGCCTCGACTGTTTGCTTCATACTGTTGTATCTGTCTTAATGAAGATGGTTGATAACGGTTCTCAACTCTTCTTGTTCCCGGGCTAAGCCTTGGATAAGAGTCATCTGCCCCGGCATTTGGGTTGTCATTGCACCTAACTCAGCTTGCAGTTGTTCCAGTCGTTCGTCCTTATTGTCTTCAGGACCTTTCTTGACCAAGTTCCCAATGAGGAGTGTTTTCAACTCTTCATGCCCCTTGGATAGGTTTAGGAATATTTCCCTGAATTGAGTTTCTTGAATATCTCTGTTGTCTTGTTTGAGAGCCATTGCTGAAATAAACAACGAGAACATGAGAGACCTATACTGGAAGACCTGTTATGCAATGATGTGTATGATATATGTATGCAATGTTTTCAAGGATCTCGCGGGGTAAACAAGAAACTGTTAGAATTTGATTGCAACTTTATTGAAGAAACTTCGCGTCGTTAAGAGTCCTTCTTCAAGAGTCAAGCTCACCATATCGAGTGGGTCATAGCCCCTGACTCAAGTTATCGTGTTTTGATCTCTTGATGACATTGGCTAGAGGAAAATAAATCCCCTTTGCCCCTTGCTAGACATTTGGTTCATCATAACCTGGACCACAGGCCCTTGAGATCCTTGAAATGGTTATGGAAATGTTAAGGCATGATGTTATGATGTGTATGCTATGCGTTTAAGCAAAAGTGCGAGGTGATGTAAGCAAGTAAATCCAGCAAGAAATCCAAGTTATTGGATAAGGACTGTAAACAAAACCTGCAAGGAACTCATGTTGTCAGATAATAAAACTGTGCAAGTAGTTCAAGCTGAAAGCACACAAGTCACACAAACAGCCTTAGTTTTAGGCTTTCATGAGGTCTAGGTATTACCCTTTTGAAGTTCAGTTGGTTTCAACCTGTCCTAATAATAGTAACCGGGTTCTAGAGGTTCTCAATATCACTGACCATCCTCCATCGGTCATGGTTTCAGCTCACGCAATCTTTTCTTGCGGTCAGAACTATCTCGAGAGTATGGTCTCAATGAGTGTTGCATCAAGTATCAACCAGTTCCCAGCTCTACACCGATACCGGCTATCTCACTACTTCATATGGCCAAGTTGGTCAATTATAGGTTCTAAAGTCAGTTGATGCTTAACGACCCATATAGCAGCCCCGTATTCTCCTTGTTCCTCCATAAGGGATACCGATACCAACTAATGTGCCACATCAACGTAGGTATTGCTTCAACCGTATCGGTCTACGCCATACAGTTCCCTCACAGTTTATTTCTACTTACCTAAAAGGTGTTCCCCAGATCCGAGTTAGGATCTATAGTAACTCCGATACAAAGCCCACAAAAATAAAGCAATCAAATCAAACAATAGAAGCAAATATGATGAACTAGTCCTAAGGTATACCCCACTTATTAAGTCCCCAGCAGAGTCCCCAGTTCTGTGATACAGTGGCCAGAACCGAGACTATTTTTAGGAATGCTGGTTTGCATTTTGCGTTTGTGTTTGCAAAATTTCGCGGTAAGCAAGAGTCGCCACCGACTTTTATTTTATCCAACAAGGAAAGGCAAAAAGCACAGAAAAATTCCTTTTTCGAGATTTTCTGAGTACGGGGGGTAGATTATAGAAAGGGAAGGTATTAGCACCCTTTCTATCTATAGTTTTCTATGGGCTCTTAGGTACTTGTTAATCATTTTTTAAAATTGCTTCTGTGTTTGTGTAATTTGAAAAGTTTTTTGTTTGACTTCAATTTAACCCTTGCTTCTGTCTTCAAGAGTGTTACAAAGTGTTTTTGAAAACTTTGTTTGAAAAGGAGTGTAAGTGTGAAAAAGTTTGTTTGGATTGAGCAAGTACTTAAAAACTAATCTACCTACTCGAAGAAAGAATTGTTCTATGTTCATTTCCTTTAGACAGCGCTATCCCACTATTAGTGAGTAGGTAGCACCGTCGTCGAATTTTTGAGAGTCAATTGGAAAGGGACGTACAATCACTAAAGCAATGTTAGGACATATTAGTAGTAACCCTAATGTCTTAAGGTCAATTATTCGAGGCAACAATATCTGAGGCAACCATTCCGAGGCAACTTTTCCAAGGCAACTTTGATCTTTGAGACAAGAGAGCGACCACTAAAATATCCTATACTCAATGACCGTTTACCGAAGGCAACCGAAGTGGGAGTATACCCTAGGGGTGCGCATGTGCGAGTGATTCAATTTCAAGCTTATTATCTTTGCACATTTAGGGTTAGCTAACCGTTTTACAGTTAATCATACATTCTTGTGATGCATCCCTATTACCATACATCTAACAATTAATATTTTGCGAAATTTAAAGTGCGGAAAGTAAACTACATTATTACAAGGCTTCAGGTATTTACATAGCCAAAAACAAACCCGTAAAACAAAGCGATAAATGAAAATAAAAGATCCTAATTAATATATTACAACTTGTGAGCAATTACATCAATATGGTAAAAATAATAATAAAGTGCGCGCCATGAACTTTAGAAAGAGAGCGAACTAGGGTTTTGACCCCGTCTAACCTAATCGAAAGAAAAATCGTTTTTGTTGTTTTTAAATGTTTTTAAGAGAAAAGAATTAGGTTTTTTAGTTATATACAAAATTAATTAGTTAATTGAATTAATTAAAGAAAATAAATTACATGGCCTATTTTTGTGTTTTGGTCATTTTAAGAAAAAAAATATAATTAAGTTAAAAAACCTAATTGGTCTAATTAATTTTAGTTATTTAGAAAAGGAATTAAAATTACCCTAAAATTAGATAACCTAATGAAATTAAATTTTTTTTGATAAAAAGTAAACCTAAATCTAATTAGATGAAATATTATTTTTTGTGATTTTTTGATAGAAATAAAATAATTAATTTGTTAGTAAATATAAATAAATTAATTAAATAATGGAAATATAAAAAGAAAAGAAAAGTAACTTGGGCCTGAGAAAGCAGTTTGGGGGTGTGAGCATCAATTTTTGGGCCCAAAATCAATAACCCACGTTGACTTCCAAGATCTCCTGCCATGCGTTGACTAAGGGCTTTGGTGGACTTTCATCTGGTGGCCCTTAGATATGGCCTTCTGGACACATGGTTGATGGGATGATGATGGACTATGGTGGTCCTTGGCCTTGTGTGCACGCTGGATCATGGAAAGACAAAATATGTGAAATAATGGGGGGACCAGGGATTCGAATCCAGGCCCCAAATCGTTCTCCAATGACCTGGCCACCAACTGAGCTTTGCGTTTCATTTGTATACAACATAAACAACAATTATTATATTATAAACAAGCGAAATAAAGAAATATTCGCGCGAATTTTCAAACGGACGAGTAAGGTGATGCCACGCCATCATCCTTGTCCTCTCTCCGTGGATAAAAATAAGACAAGGACAAGTGGAAAGGGCTAGGGCTCGTGGACCATGCTACCAACTCAAAACAAGTGCAAAAGATTGGGCCCATTTGGCAAAAATTGCAATTTGAGGCATAGTTGACTTTTGACAATTTTCCAAAAAGGGTCAACTTCACTAATGCATAACTTCCTTAATTTTGACTCTTTGAAGGTGTTCTTGGACTTTTTAGAAAGCTTGAGATTTCCTCTAATCAACCTTTTTGGTCTATCATCAATTTGGTATTCCATGCTCATGTATGAAGCTTTGACAAAAAAGGTATTTTTATGGACTTTTCAAAATGACCTATAATGTCAAAATTCATACCTTCTTGTGAGTACATATTTTGAACTTGGGAGATGAATATGCATTGTATGTAATTGAATCCTCTTCAAAATGAGCTTTGTATGGGTCATTTCTCATAAATTATGAGAAAGTTATGCTTGGTCAAAATTGAGTTGACTATTCCTGCAAAACCCTAATTTAGCAACTTTTGGTTATTGATGATTTGTGAGCAATCCTTGATGAATCATGATCAAACCTTGATCAAATGATTAATAATACTTCAAAATGAGGATGTTGACCAAAAATATTGAAGTTTGACTGTATGTAGGCCACAGTTGACATTTTCCCTAGCACAATCAATTTCTAGGTATTTGAGCAATTGACTGAGCAACCTTCCTCTGCAAGGCTTGAAACTTGTCATGGATGATCTTGAGAGCATATTAGGACAATGGTGAGAATTTGGGATCTCTTGGACTCAAGTATCTTGATGCAATATGAAACCCTAATTTGAGGTAGACTGCCTTAGGAGGGAGCTTGTCTGGTCAACCCTTGGACTTCCTTGAGCAACTTGAGGACCTCACTTGAAATGTGTTGAGAAATATGAGAGGGAAAATTTTGGGGTAGAACAAAATGATATTGTCATGTAGCCACAAATCCAATTCAGAAATAAACTAGAGCAACATGGCCAATGCAGATTCATCCTTTGTGAAATAAACTCAAGAGGGAAAACCAAATTCAACTAAGCAAAGAGCGCTGCCAGAAAGGTCAGAACACAATGTAAATGAATGATGATTTTTAATAATGCATGATGTATGTATGAATGTATGAGTTCTATTGTGCATGTGCTAGTAAAAAGGATACATAATCAGCGCAGACAAACAAAACTGCCTCAGGTACTAACAACATTGGGCTAAGCTTCAACCAGAAAGATCAATCCAAGAAAGGTAAAAGCAACTGCAGAAACCAAGCTTATTGCTTTAACTTCATTGAGGAGAAACATAATCCGGCTGTAGATAAATCAAACAGATACCGGGACAGAACATCCTTCTTCCAGTTTCAACAGAGAAAATGGTTTTCCAAAAGTAACATGCCTACTGAAGATTACAAGATCATCCTCAACTAAAGCAGACTGACGCCGAAACAACCAAGCCTCACTGGGGGATTCAAGCCTAACTCTCTGGAGAAAAACTGCGGATTGAAACTTTCATCATGAATACTCATTCCAACAAGAGATGCCCTGGGATAACCTTCCCGGGAAGTCAAGACGTCAATATTAATGCCAAAAATGCAAAAAGAGCGACATCCCAACACACCAAGGGAATAAAACCTTTCATAATATGAGGAAAGACTTCGCTGGGGAATTTGGGACAGAGGCTTCTGATCATGTAAACCTGTAAAAAATGAACCAAGACTTGACTGGGGATAATGGAGTCACAAACCAAATACTATACCTTGTACCTACTGATATCGTCTTTAACAATATGAGAAACACACAAAGATTGCGCATACCAGCAAAATGACCTGAGAAAACCTTCGGGAAAGAAGTAAATCCTCTTAAAATAGACGGAGTTTGTTCATTCTTGGGATCACCATCTTTGTTGTCATTGTTTCATCACAAATCTCAAAGTAAATTGAATTGTAAAGATCTTTTCTCTTTTTTTTTTGAAAAGTTAATCTTGCTTCTTTTAATCTTTTTGCTTTAACTGTAATTATCAGTAATAAATGAGGTCTTTGCAGGCTAAATAAAAATAAGAACACAAATAATTGGGTAAAAGCTCGAATTTCATTAATAGAATGGTAGTCTGCGAATGGCGAGACTCCATGGATGATTACAAAGTTTGGGAAATGGTAATACATAATGGAAAAGATACATTGAGATACAATGACCACTATCCCCCCTACCAACTTTTGAAATCCTGAGCATGCAGCTTTTGTTGAAGTATGGTAAGGATTCGAGAAGATTGTTGATTCAATGGCCAAGTCTTGTCTGACGTAGTTACTTGCCAAGAAAATCCCTAACTTTTTCC
Source organism: Vicia faba (assembly GCA_948472305.1). Taxonomy (NCBI): domain Eukaryota; kingdom Viridiplantae; phylum Streptophyta; class Magnoliopsida; order Fabales; family Fabaceae; genus Vicia; species Vicia faba. The sequence goes on along the minus strand of OX451737.1, from coordinate 1,473,991,249 downwards.
TAAGCTGCCCTTGCGGGTTTTTAACTTAGCGGGAAATTTATTCTGTTTATGTCTCTAATTTTTGCCTAGACCTCCCTTTCAGGTTTTTGGCCTACCGAGACGCTCCTTTTTTTCCTAAGCCGCCCTTTTGGGTTTTCAACTTTGAGAGCTGTCCTTTTATTTCTTTAGGCGAAGTATTTCTTGACTGCGTCAGCATTCATAGGACATGGGAACTCCTCGCCATCCATAGTTTCAAGAATTAATGCACCACCAGAGAAGGCTTTCTTGACAACATACGGGCCTTCAAAATTGGGAGTCCACTTGCCCCTAGAATTAGTGTTGAAAGACATGATCTTCCTGAGCACGAGGTTGCCTTCTCTAAATTCATGAGGTTTGACCTTTTTATCAAATGCTTTCTTCATTCTTTTCTGATATAACTGCCCATGACACAAAGTTGTCATTCTCTTCTCCTCAATCAAATTCAATTGGTCAAACTTGTTCTGAACCCATTCAGCCTTTGTCAATTTGGCTTCCATTATCACACGCAACGGGGGAATCTCTACCTCGACAGGGAGTACAACTTCCATTACATACACTAAGGAAAGCGGGGTTGCTCCTGTTGAAGTGCGAACATATGTTCGATATCCATGCAGAGAAAAAGGGAGAATTTCATGCCAATCCTTATAAGTGACAACCATTTTCTTGATAATTCTCTTGATATTCTTATTAGCAGCTTCAACAGCCCCATTCATCTTTGGCCTGTATGGAGATGAATTGTGATGGACAATCTTGAATTATTCGCACAGTTCAATCATCATCTTGTTGTTCAAATTTGATCCATTGTCAGTTGTTGTACCCCAAAATTTTCCCTCTCATTTTTCTCCAAACATTGCAAGAAAAATCTCCAAGTGGCTCAAGATTGCTCAAGAGTTGGACAGTCAAGCTATCTCCTAAGGCAGTCAACCTCCATATAGGGTTTTGTGTTGCATCAAGATCCTTGAGTACAAATGACATCAAGTTTTCCCCAATGTCCTAATATGTTATCAAGGTCATCCATGTCAAATTTCAAGCCTTGTAGAGGAAGTTTGCTCAGTCAATTGCTCAAAGGGTTCAAAAATCGACTGTGTTAGGGCAAAAGTCAACTGTGACCCAAATACAATCAAACCTCAAGATTTTTTGTCAACATTCTCATTTTGAAGGATATTTCATCATTTGATCAAGGATTGATCATGATTCATCAAGGATTGCTCAAAATTCATCAAGACTAAAAGTTGCTAAATTAGGGTTTTGCAGGAAAAGTTAACTCATCTTTGACCAAGCATAACTTTTTCATACTTTATGCGAAATGACCCATCCAAAGCTAATTTTGAATAGGATGCAATTTCCTACAATCCATATTCATACCCCAAGATCATAAAATGCACTCACAAGAAGTTATAAATTTGGACATTATAGGTCATTTTTGAAAGTCAACAAAAACACCTTTTTTTACAAAGTATATAACTTGAGAATGGAATATCAAAATAAGATAACACCAAAAGGGTTGGTTATAGGACATCTCAATCTTTCTAAAAAGTCCAAGAACACTTCTAAAAGTTTAAAATTGAAGAAGTTATGCATTGTTGAAGTTGGGCATTTTTGCAAAATTGCCAAAAGTCAACTATCCCCAAAACTTCAAATTTTGTCAAATGGGCCCATTCTTTTCCACTTGATTTGAACTTTCCACATTGCACACGTGTCCTAGCTTCAACCTTGTTTCCATTTATCAATTTTATTATTTTGTTTGATTTTTTATTGAATTATTTCATTTTAAATCAAATTAAATCAAATAAAATCCCAAAACTTGATTACATGAGATCTTTTGCTATTTTCAGGACTTAATCATCATCATGGTCCGTATCAAACTCGTATCAAGCATTCCATGTGAAAAAAGATTGGATTTTTGACAAATTAGGCAAGCTTTCAATGGTGGATCAAATCAAATCCCATGGCATTGATGTGCAAAGATTCAATCCACAAATGTTAACCTAACACATTCCATGATACATATACAAGCCAAAGCACACGAAATTGGGGACTAAAGGCTACAAGAACCCTGAAAACAAAACTTGAAAAAAGTGGAAAAAGTGTGAAACCAAAATCACACTTAGAGGCAAATTCAGAAGCCAAGAACGATCTCAATTGTTTCCTTGACAAGCACTGAAGCAGAACCAACCCATAGCCAGTCTCCAACACGCTCAAAAGCTCTGTAAGTATCTCAAAAAACTGCTTTTCGTTTGAATTCGTAGATCCTTATTCTTGCACCTTTCTTACCCACTCTTAGCATATTCATAATTATCGTCAAATTTATAAGCATCCTGCATTAGCCAATTGCGTTTTTCTGGCCTAGATGAAGAACCCCCATAGCTAGGGTTCTTCATTCGTGTTTTAGGGCTTTCTTTTTCAGGGGAAATCAAGACTCAAGAAGGGTATAGGTTTATTCAGGATGCCCAGACGAACTCAACCATGTGCTTGGAATTGATTTTCATAGACTGGAATGGATTTTAGAGTGCACCTACGCATTTAGCTTCGGATCTAAATCCGCAGGTAAATTTATAGGGTTTGAAGGTGAGGGACGACAATATGTCTCCCTCTGAGTGGACCATTCAAACACGCGCGCCTTTTTTTTTCCTGGCATATTAACCCATTATCTCTTATTATCATTATTACTTAATATATTAACAAACAGAACAAAGGGGCTGAGTGGTGGGCGTGTACATCCAATGACCAACAGGACCTGGGTTCGAATCCCAGGTCCTCCAAATGCTTTGTTATATTTTTTATACAGGTTATCACATGCAAATAAAGCGCTGTAGCACATCATACACCATCATCTAATCAATGGACAGATGGCCAATGGCCAGATCTGAAGGCCAAGAGATGAACGTCCACCATGGGGACCAGTCAACCAGCGCGCATGGGATCCCAAAAGTCAACCAGGCCAGCTTGTGATGGGCCTCTGAATTGCTATTCCAAACCTTCAAATCAGGCCCAAACCCCCCCTTAATTCTTTTTATTTCATTTTATTTTATTTATTTGTTTGTTTAATTATTTTTATTATTCATTAACCAATCAAATCTTTTTCTTTAATAAAATTAAAACCAAAAAAATATTTTCTTTATTAATTTAAATTTTAGTATTTTCCTTTTATTAACAAATCAATTAATTAAATTATTTTTAATTAGATAACAACTTTAATATATTTTTGTCAATAATTAAAATTAACTTAGACATAATTAGGTTTTTATTAACATTGATCAATTTTATTTTTCTTTCTTAAAATACCAAAAACCCAAAAATATTTTCATTAATTAATTTATTTATTAATTTAATAATTAATTTAGTTTAATTTCTTTCTTAATTCAAAAATAACCAAAAAATCTTTTCTTTAAATAACAAAGGGTCAAAACCCTATTTGCGCTCGATTTAATTTCTCGCACGCGATCCATTTGATCCAATATTGTATTTGTTTTCGGAATGTAATAGATAATTAGGACTATTTTTATCGCTTTATTTATTTTTCGCATTTAAATTTCAAAGGGTTGCTTTTGGCGATGTAAATACCCGACGCCTTGTAATTTACTTTCCGCAATTTAATTTCCGCAACTTATAAACTGTTAGATGTTTGATAATAGGGATGCATGCCAAGAATGAATGTTTAACCTAAAATCAACATAGATAACCATTGACATGTACAAAGACAAAATAACTGAAAACAACACACTCGCACATGCGCACTCTTAGGGTACACACCACTTGGTTGCCTTTGTACGCGGTCATTGAGTATAGGAAGTTTTAGAGGTCGCCCTCTTGTCCAAAGATCATAGTTGCCTCGAAACGGTTGCCTCGAATAAAATGATCTAAGACATTAGGGTTACCCCTAAGGCGTCCTAACGTTGCTTTAGTGACCGCATGCCCCTTATTTGAATTGACCCTTAAACTCCAACGACGGTGCTACCTACTTATTCATAGTGGGATAGCATTGTCTAAAGGACATTAGCATAGAACGATTCCTTTTTCGAGTAGGTAGATGGTTCTTAAGTACTTGCTCTTTCAAAAAACAAAAACTTTTCACACTTACACTTTTCAAACGAAGTTTCAAAACAAAAACTTTTTTCAAACCCACAAGCACAAAGAAAGCAATATTTTGAAAACAATATGAGCAAGTACCTAAGAGCCCATGGATAACCACAGATAGAAAGGGTGCTAACACCTTCCCTTTCTATAATCTACCCCCCAAACCCGAGAAATATCTCGAAAAAGGAATTTTTCTGTGCTTTTTTCCTTTCCTTGTTGGATAAAATAAAAGACGGTGGCGACTCTTACTTACCGCGACATTTTGCAAAAACAAACGCAAAACGCAAACCAGCATTCAAAAAACAGTCAGTTCTTTCCCACCGTATCACATCAGTGATGATCCTGCTCGGCACACCATACCGGAATATAAGATTGTTTTTTATGAAACGCACAACCACCTGTTTGGTAACATTGGCATATGAAGCAGCCTTTACCCATTTGGTAATGTAGTCAATTGCTACTAAGATGAAACGGTGTCCATTCGAAGCTTTGGGTTCTATCATCCCAATCATGTGAATACCCCACAAAGAGAAAGGCCACGGGGAGGAAATCACATTGAGAAGTGTCGGAGGTACATGGATCTTATCTGCGTAAATCTGGCATTTATGGCACTTCTTTGCAAATTTACAACAATCAGATTCCATCGTCAACCAATAATAACCTGCCCTTAGCATCTTTTTAGCCATTGAATGTCCGTTAGCATGAGTTCAAAATGAACCTTCATGGATCTCATGCATCAACATGTCTGCTTCGTGTCTATCCACGCATCTGAAAAAGACCGTGTCAAAATTTCTCTTGTATAACACATTTTCAGTGTGGAAGAAACTGCCTGCCAATCTTCTCAGTGTCTTTCTATCTTTCTTGGACGCACCAAATGGATATTCCTGAGTCTGAAGAAAATGCTTAATATCATAATACCAAGGTTTTTCATTTGCTACCTCCTCTGTCGCAAACACATAAGAGGGCCTATCTAGCCGTCGAACTGTAATTCGGGGTATATCATTCCAAGCATTTACTTGGTACATGGAATCCAGAGTTGCCAGAGCATCTGCCATTTGATTTTAATCCCTAGAAATGTGATGGAACTCAACTTTATTGAAGAAGGGTAGTAATCTTCTAGCATAATCTTTGTAAGGGATTAAGCCAGAGCGACGAGTATCCCATTCTCCTTTAATTTGATTTTTCACCAGAGCTGAATCACCATACACATCCAGAATCTTGATCCTGATATCAATAGCTTCCTCAAGACCCATGATGCAAGCCTCATATTCTGCAATATTATTAGTGCAATCAAATGTTAACCTTGCGGTAAAAGGAATATGTGATCCATGCGGAGTGACAATCACAACACCAATTCCTTTACCATAAGCATTCACAGCTCCATCAAATACCATACTCCAACGAGATTCAGGGTCAGGGCCCTCCTCAGGCAATGGTTCATCACAATATTTCACTTTCAAGAACATCACATCTTCATCGGGGAATTCATATTCTACAGACTGATGATCTTCTATTGGCTGGTGAGAAAGGTAATCTGCCAACACACTACTTTTGATAGCCTTTTGAGTGCGGTACTCGATCTCATATTCAGATAACAACATCTGCCAGCGGGAAATTCTCCCAGTAAGAGCAGGCTTCTCAAAAATATACTTGATTCGATCCATTTTGGAGATCAACCAAGTAGTATGATTCAACATATACTGCCGCAAACGCTTTTCCGCCCAGGCCAAAGCACAACATGTTTTTTCTAGCATAGAATACCGCGAATCACAATCAGTGAACTTTTTGTTGAGATAATAAATGGCGAACTCTTTCTTTCCTGTTTCATCATGTTGTCCCAGAATACAACCCATAGATTTATCTAACACTGTTAGATACATAATCAACGATCTTCCTTCTACAGGAGGGAGCAAGATAGGATGTTCAAGCAGATACTCTTTAACACTTTCAAATTCCCTTTGGCAGTCATCCGTCCACACACAACCTTGATCTTTCTTCAACCACTTAAAGATCGGTTCATACGTTGCAGTCATGTGGGAAATAAATCTGGAGATATAATTCAAACGCCCGAGGAAACCCCTGACTTGCTTTTCAGTTCTTGGTGCTGGCATTTCTTAAATTTCTTTGACTTTATCAGGGTCAACTTCAATTCCTTTCTGGATAACAATAAAACCCAACAATTTCCCCGATCTAACTCCGAAGGTGCATTTATTTGGATTCAGGCGGAGACGATACTTCCTCAAACAATGAAATAACTTCAACAAATCTTCTATATGCCCTTCTTCAGTTTGGGATTTGGCAATCATATCATCAACATATACTTCGATTTCAATGTGCATCAGATCATGGAGTAGGGTTTTGATAGCCCTCTGGTACGTTGTACCGCCGTTCTTCAACCCGAAGGGCATCACTCTGTAACAGAATGTTCCCCAGGGCGTGATAAATGTTGTTTTTTCCATCTCCTCTGGAGCCATTCTTATTTGATTATACCCGGAAAATCCGTCCATGAACGAGAATACCTTGAATTTTGCTGTGCTATCCACTAACATGTCGATGTGAGGCAATGGAAAATCATCTTTTTGACTAGCTTTATTTAGATCTCTGTAATCTACACACATGCGGACTTTTCCGTCTTTTTTCGATACTGGGACAATATTGGAAATCCATTGAGGATACACTGCTGTCACAAGAAAACCAGCATTAATCTGCTTCAGGACCTCCTCTTTGATTTTTACTGCCATATTTGGGTGGGTTCTTCTCAACTTTTGTTTAACTGGCGGACACTCTGGCTTCAATGGCAAACGATGCTCGACAATGTCTGTATCTAGACCAGGCATATCTTGATAAGACCAAGAAAAAATATCCACATACTCTTTCAATAGCTCAATAAACCCGCTCTTTACATCAGGATGCAACGATGCTCCAATCTTAACTTCCTTCGGATCTTCTTCTAAACTGAAATTAACCACTTCCAAAGGCTCTTTATATGGCTGAATGGTATTTTCCTCGTGCTCAAGCAACCGTGAGACCTCTTCTGGAATATCATCATAATCTTCTTCTTCATCCCCAAACACTGGACATTCAAAGTTGGGGGAGGGTGCAGGGTCAATGTATTCAACAGGTTTTTTAATTAATCTGCACATATGATTTATGATCGCTTTTAGAAACTGACACATATAACAAGTGATCATGCATATTAATTTCAGTTACTATTTATTTTGAAAGGTTTTTTTTTATTTTTTATTACCATTTCCCAGGAAAAAAGCAGAAAATTAAAGACATATTTTGGAAGCAAAGACAACTTTCATTAATGATCTTAACATTTATAGCAAACAGATAAGCCCTATAAAATTAATACTTCCACCTTGGGCAAGGTTAAAGCTTTTCAAAAGAAAGAAACAGATTAACAAAACAAATTACTTTGAAACATGTATGCAAGAAGGAACATCAATGGTGACCCAGTTTTGAACTCGGACTCCATGTGTCACATAATTCGATATTTCCTGCTCTGCTTCATCTTCTTCAACAACATTAATTCCAGAACCAATTGGATGGAGGTAGCCTCCGCTGCGGAAAACATCATGATAACTGTTCACAGAAGATTTTGACTTCAAATTTTCTCCTTTGCCATTCCTCGAAGAGAAACCCAAACCAGTTCTGTTCTTGTTCACAGGTGGATCCACAAGTCGTCCCCAAACTGCATAATGACCATTGCGGACAACCTTCTACGCGTCTGTTGTACCCCAAAATTTTCCCTCTCATATTTCTCAATACATTTCAAGAAAGATCCTCAAGTTGCTCAAGGAAGTCCAAGGGTTGACCAGACAAACTCCCTCCTTAAGGCAGTCTACCTCAAATTAGGGTTTCATGTTGCATCAAGATACTTGAGTCCAAGGGATCCCAAATGCTAATAATTGTCCTAATAGGTTATCAAGAACATCCATGTCAAGTTTCAAGCCCTACAGAGAAAGTTTGCTCAGACAATTGCTCAAAGGTATGAAAATCGACTGTGCTAGGGCAAAAGTCAACTGTGGCCCACATACAGTCAAACTTCAAGATTTTTGGTCAACATCCTCATTTTGAAGTATTATTCATCATTTGATCAAGGGTTGATCATGATTCATCAAGGATTGCTCACAATTCATCAAAACCCAAAAGTTGCTAAATTAGGGTTTTGCAGGAAAAGTCAACTCAACTTTGACCAAGCATAAATTTCTCATACTTTATGAGAAATGACCCATCCAAAGCTCATTTTGAATAGGATGCAATTCCCTACCATTAATCCTCAGCTCCCAAGTTCAAAATATGCACTCATAAGAATCCATGAATTTGGACATTATAGGTCATTTTGAAAAGTCAACAAAAACACCTTTTTTGTCAAAGCTTCATAAATGAACATGGAATACCAAATTGAGATGAGACCAAAAAGCTTGCTTAGAGGACATCTCAAGATTTCTATAATCCACCCCCCGAACTCGAGAAATATCTCGAAAAATGAATTTTTCTGTGCTTTTCTCCTTTCCTTGTTGGATAAAATAAAAGACGGGTGCGACTCTTGCTTACCGCGACATTTTGCGAAAACAAACGCAAAACGCAAACCAGCATTCCAAAAACAGTCAGTTCTTTCTCACCGTATCAAAGAACTGGCGACTCTTCTGGGGAGAATATAAGTTGGGTGTACCTTAGGATTAGATCATTGTGTTTTCAATTGTTTGCTTTGTATGCTTTATATTTGTGGGCTTGTATCAGAGTTACTATAGATCCTAACTCAGATCTGGGGGTACCCTTTAGGTAAGTAGCAATAAACTGTGAGGGAACTGTACGGCATCGACCGATACGGTTGAAGTAGTAGCTACGTTGGTGTGGCACTTTAGTTCGTACCGATATCCCTTGTGTTGGAACAAGGAGAATATGGGTCTTCTAAGGGGTCATTAAGCACCAATTGACCTTAGAACCTTTAAATTGACCAACTTGGCCATAGAACAGTAGTAGTATGCTACGCTCATTGAGACTAAACTCTCGCGATGATTCCGGCCGCAAGAAAAGGTTGCTAAACTGGAATTATGACCGATCGAGGGTAGTCGGTGATATTGAGAACCTCTAGAACCCGGTTACTATTTTTAGGACAGGTTTGAACCAACTGAACTGAAAGAGGGTAGTACCTAAGCTCCTTGCCAGCCTGAAATCTAAGGGCTCTCTGTGTGACTTGGGTGCCTTTACCATGTTTGCTATTTGTGGATACTTGTGGTGTGCTTTCTATCATGACATCATGACATCATAACATTGCATTCATCTTGCATTGGACTAACCTATTTCAAAGACGGGAGGGATTCATCTTTGTTCTGTTTTGTAGGTCATGATAGCCATGCGTAGGAACCCCATCCGGATCAACTTTGTCCAGGTTCCCACTATGCTTAAAGAATTGATTGCAAAGATGTCAGATACTACCTCCTTCATCAGAAGACATGGGCATCTTCTTGGTTTGGTCACTTCCAAATTGGACGAGCAAATGATGAGTGTCTTGGTCCAATTCTATGATCCACTTTACCATTGCTTTACTTTTCAGGACTACCAGTTGGTCCCCACCTTAGAAGAGTTCTCTGATCTGCTTGGTATCCCTATCCGAGAGCAGACCCTGTTTACTGGTTGGGAGAAGATTCTTAGGCCGGAAGAGATTGCTTCAGCCCTCCACCTGACAAAGGCTGAAGTGATGTCTAATTGGGAGACTAGAAGTGGAGCAAAGGTTTTTTTGACTAAGTTCTTGGTTGGTAAGGCTAATCATTTCCGGGATAGTCTAGACTTCCAAGCATTCGAGGATATTTTGGCTCTTCTGATATATGGCTTGGTACTGTTTCCTAACTCTGACTCCTTTATTGATGTGACTGCAAAGAAAATCTTCATCTCTCGTAATCTTGTACCCACTCTCTTGGGTGACATTCTTCATCAGCTTTATGCCCGTACTGCTCGAAAGTGGGGAACCTTGATGTGGTGTGCTCCATTATTGGCAAGGTGGTTTATTTCTCACCTTCCCAAGTCTATTTTGAAGAATAAAGAAGGCATGGGCTGGGCCTATAGGGTTATGTCTCTCTCTCATAATGACATCATCTAGACTATCAAAGGTATGGACGAGGTGGCTATTATTGATCATTGTGGGGAGTACCCCAATGTTCCACTGATAGGAACCAATGGAGGGATCACTTATAATCCGTGCTTGTCCTTACGTCAGTTTGGGCGAGCTAGAAGAGAAGGACCTCATGAATTACTGATGCCTAGTATCATCTTTGATTTTCAAGGGGATAGTGATGAGAAACGCCGCAGATTCATAAGAGCTTGGGATAGAGTTCACAGATCTGATCCACACGAGCTGGGTCCAAAGACTTCTCTTCCAATTGAGCCGCATCTCCGATGGGTTCGTATCCGTGCCCAAAAGCTGGGAATTCCGTATGAAGCCGTCTTGCCTATCATTGTTGAATTTGCTAATGAAGAGGGGGTTCTTCCTACCATCCTCCATCCTTACATGCCCACTGACGTTGGGGCACTGAAAAGGTCTTGGATGCAGCTGAGAGAAGAGCGGGATACTTACCGAGAAAAGTTTAACGAGCAAGAGTAGAAGATTCAGAGGTTGACTAGAAAGATGGAGAACGAGCGGATCCTCAATGACTATGTCCGCACCGACAAGAAGCGACCATGGGAGAACTGATCGTCCTTTGATTATTTTATTTCCAGTCTTTATTTACTTTTCAGTATTTCCTTTCTTGTAACGCCTTAAGGGCATCTGTTGAACAATTTGAATTTCAAGATTATCTAATAAAAGTGTGTTTCCTTTTTGGTTTACGAATTTGAATCTCTCGATGTCTTTGAAATCATAGCATACACATTTCATTCCATGCACCTCATAACAGGTACCCATTACAGGTCTCTTATCTTCTTCGCTGTTTATTTCAGCATCATGTCTTCTGAATCATCAACTGAGCAAGAAATCAAGGCCCTACAGGCTCAAAACGCCTAGTTCCAAGAATTGTTCATGAATCTAACTAAGGGTCAGCAAGATCTGAAGACCCTTATTCTGAAAGAGAAGAAGAAGAAGAAGAAGAGGACAGTCCTGTTTAACACAGGTCACAGGTTTGGAAACAGGCTATGGGATAAAGTTGATTTGACCACCTCATCGGGAGGGAAAGATAGTCAGGAAGAAAGGAGGGCTCCTAGCCCTGTAGTTTCAGACAACGAGATGGATTTCAATGAAGACCAGTATCCTCCGGCTGAGGATAGATACAAGCAACTGGAAGACCGTTTGAGCGCGATGGAAGTACAGAAAGTGCATGGTATGGACTTTGGTGATCTGGGTCTGTCATCTAGGGTGGTGATTCCCCACAAATTCAAAGCACCAGCCTTTGCTAAGTATGACGAAGTTTATTGTCTGAAGCTGCAACTCCGGTCATATGTAAGGAAGATTCAGCCGTACACCACTGATAAGAACCTATGGATCCACTTCTTTCAAGATAGTCTCTCAGGGACTTAGCTTGAATGGTTTTACCAGTTAGAAGGAGCCAGTATTCGCAGTTGGGAAGATTTGGCTGCTGCTTTCTATAGGCAATACCAATACAATACTGACCTCGCTCCTACGCGTACCCAACTCCAGGGTATGTCTATGGGAACGGGCGAAGGTTTCAAATATTATGCTCAGAAATGGAGGGATCTCGCTGGAAGAGTGCAACCATCCTTGGCTGATAGGGAGCTAGTTGATATGTTTCTGGGGACCTTGTCTGGTCCGTTTTTCGACCATCTGATCGGAAGTTCTTCATCTGGGTTTACAGAGCTAATTATGACCGGTGAAAGGATTGAGGTTGGTATTAAGTCTGGTAAAATGCAGAAGGGTGCTTCATCAGGCACCGAGAAGAGGCCTTTTAAGAAAGAGTCCAGTGTTGTCTACAGTTCGAAAAGCCAGAATATACCTAACCGCCGCCAAGCTGTTAAAGCAGTTGTTATTTCAAGACCTGCTGGTGCTACTCAGCGCAACAATCAACCAAAGGTCGAGAGACCTCGAAGACAGTTCACTTAGCTCAACATAACTTTATCTCAGATTTTGCCGCAGTTATTAAAGACCAATCTAGTAACTCCAAGGGAGGCTCCGCAGAATCCCAACACTGCATCACCTAAGTATAACCCTAATGCCCGCTGTGCTTTTCACTCTGATAGCCCGGGACATGATACAGATGATTGTTGGGCTTTGAAGAAAAAAATACAGGACTTAATTGATGCTAAGGAGATTGAGTTCGAGACGCCCGAAAGACCTAATGTTGTGACTGCTCCTATGCCCAAGCATGGAGTAAATGCTATAGAGGAAGACTCGTTTGTGGTTTCTGTGAAAGATATTGCTAATCCCTTGATGATTGTGAAGAAGAATATTTTGTCAGGCGGTTTATTTCCGGGTTGTGACGAAGGTTGCCGTATGTGTTCTGCCCTACCAACCGATTGCCATCTTTTGAAATCAGGTGTCCAACGCCTGATGGATAGTAAAGAAATTTTGTTTGAGAAGACTGTTGTTCCTTTAATTCATACTGAAGAAGTTGCTATAATCACCAATATCGACAATTCTTCCAAGGCTCCCACGAGAAAGCCTGTTAGAATTACATTTGTTCCAAGAATCGCACCATTGATCATCACTGTTCCAGGGCCTATCCCCTATACATCTGATAAAGTTGTCCCTTGGCACTACGGGGCTGATGTTTATTTTCACGGAGTTAAACAAGATTTGGATGCTAATATCGACGTCAGCAATATTGTTGGACCTGTTAAAGTCACCCGCAGCGGAAGACTTTTCTCAACTGATATCTCTCCACCAACTGCCCGAAAACTTGTTGTTATTACACCTGCCAGTGTACCTGCTACTATTCCTGTTCAAGTTCCTATTCTTACCCCTGTTGCCGAGTCATCTCACACTCGGAGCAAAGGGATCACCAGTGAGCCTGCCCAGAAGGAGGCACCGAAGACGATTACTGTTGAAGCTTCTAGACAAGAGATGGAAGAGATTTTAAAGATCATCAAAAAGAGTGACTACAATGTAGTCGAGCAGCTGGGGCAAACCCCATCCAAAATCTCTATGTTGTCACTGTTGCTATGCTCAGAGGCCCATGCCAAGGCTCTAATTGCATTCCTAAAGACTGCACACGTACCGCAAGAAACGCCAGCTGATCAGTTTAAAGATTGTGTGTCTAGTCTGACTGCTGATAATGGGTTGGGATTCTCTGATGCCAATTTGACTGTTAAGGGGAAGAATCACAATGATGCCCTGCATGTCTCCATTGAATGCAGGGGCACCACTCTTTCTCATGTATTAGTGGATACTGGTTCCTCATTGAACTTTTTGCCTAAGAAAGCTCTAGACCGGCTAGACTGTGAAGGGTTGGAGCTGAAACCTAGCAACATTGTTGCTAGGGCCTTTGATGGGTCTAAGAGGATGGTGCATGAAGAAGTGGATATTCCGATTAAGGTTGGTTCTCAGGTTTTCACCTCTACATTCTATGTGATGGACATTCGGCCATCTTATTCTTGTTTGCTGGGTCGTCCATGGATCCATAAGGCTAGGGCGGTGACGTCTACGCTCCACCAGAAGCTAAAGTATCCAGTGAAAGGGAAAATTGTGACAGTGCAAGGAGAAGAGGAGTACATTGTGAGCCACCTCAACTCTTTCCGATATGTAGAGATGTATGGGGAGTTCATTGAGACCCCGTTCCAACATTTTGAAGAGGTTCCTCAGACACTGGCGTCAACTGAGACTGTTGTTGAAGACCCCCCTATGAAGATGGCTTCCTTCAAGGATGCCCGGGCTGTTGTCGAGAAAGTTGGGTGTGCAAATTGGGGACAACCCCCTGATTTTGCACAGAAGACTAACAAGTTTGGTTTGGGTTTGACTGCAGAAGCTCAAAAGGCTGTTCGGAATGCACAAATCAGAAGACCTCCCTTGTTCATCAGCAATTCAGGAGTGAATGCCATTGAAGACGATGTTGAAGAGGCTGAATTCGACAGTTGGATTTATCCTACGACCGACGGTGGACTAAGCAATTGGGCAGCAAAGGACTTCATCCCTATTTCTTTTGTTACCCAGTAATGAAAGTTTTTATTTTGAATTTGTAACAGACAATGTTTTAAACTTTACGGGCCGGTGTCTTACCCGGGGCACTGTGGTTTCATTTGTGAGGGCTTTATGTGTGTCATTTACATATATCATTAATAAAAGCATTGGACGTTTCTTGCATTTCAAATTTTGCGCTCTTTGTTTTTCTTTTATTATTGCAAAACAGCTATTTTACACACACTCACATATACAGGTCTACATCCACTCTAGATCTCATTGGTAACGACTCTGCTACTGCCAGTTATAACTTCGAAAGTCCGATCAACTTAGACGAAGAGGAAGGTGAAGATGATTGTGAAGTTCCTGGTGAACTTGCGAGACTGCTACTCCAAGAAGAGAGGGCTATACAGCCACATGAAGAGCTAGTGGAAACAGTGAATCTGGGTACAGAGGTAGACAAGAAAGAGGTCAAGATCGGCGCAAACCTGGAGCTTAGTGTGAAACAACGGTTGATTCATATGTTGCGTGACCATGTTGAGATCTTTACCTTGTCTTATGAAGATATGCCTGGGTTGGATACCTATATTGTGGTTCTCCGCCTTCCTACCAAGGAAGATTGTCCTCCAGTGAAACAGAAAGTTCGCCGAATGCGCCCAGAGATGTCCGAGAAAATCAAGGCTGAAGTAATGAAACAGTTTGACGCCGGTTTTCTAGCTGTTACTTCTTACCCTCAGTGGGTGGCCAATATGGTTCCTGTGCCGAAGAAGGACAGTAAGGTTCGAATGTGTGTTGACTATAGGGACCTGAACAGGGCGAGCCCCAAGGATGATTTCCCTCTGCCTCATATCAATGTTCTGGTTGATAACACCGTACATCATAAGGTCTTCTCCTTTATGGATGGTTTCTCCTGTTATAATCAGATTAAAATGGCCCCCGAAGACATGGAGAAGACGACCTTTGTTACTCAATGGGGCACCTTTTGTTACAAGGTCATGCCTTTTGGATTGAAGAATGTTGGGGCAACATATCAGCGTGCCATGGTTTCTTTGTTTCATGACATTATCCATCACGAGATTGAGGTATACGTCGAAGACATGATTGCAAGATCCCAAACTGAAGAAGAACATCTGGACCACCTTCAGAAGCTATTTGACAGATTGAAGTTGTACAAGTTAAGGTTAAACCCGAACAAGTGCACCTTCGGGGTGAGATCTGGTAAGTAGCTGGGTTTCATCATAAGCGATAAAGGTATTCAAGTGGGTCCTGCCAAAGTAAAGGCTATATAGGAAATGCCAGCCCCTAGAATAGAGAAAGAAGTCAGAGGCTTCCTGGGACGTTTGAACTACATTGCCCGATTCATCTCGCACCTGACTGCTACTTGTGAACCAATCTTCAAGTTACTGAAGAAAGATCAAGTGGTACGTTGGAACGATGAATGCCAGGCCGCTTTCGAAAGGATCAAAGAGTATCTCCAAGAGCCACCCATTCTGATGCCTCCAGTTGAAGGGAGACCTTTGATCTTATACTTGACAGTACTCGATTACTCAATGGGGTGTGTGCTGGGTCAGCATGACGAGTCTGGCCGAAAAGAGCATGCTATTTATTACCTTAGCAAAAAGTTTACCGACTGCGAGACCCGATACTCGTTGCTTGAGAAAACTTGTTGCGCTTTGGCATGGGTTGCTCACCGGCTGAGATAGTATATGCTGACTCACACTACTCTATTGATATCAAAGATGGATCCAATCAAGTATATCTTCGAGAAGCCTGCTTTGTCCGGAAGAATAGCAAGATGGCAGATGATCTTGACTGAGTATGACATCCAGTACACGACCCAAAAGGAAATCAAAGGAAGTGTGTTGGCAGATCATCTCGCACATCAGGCGGTGGATGATTACCAGTCTATGAACTTTGAATTTCCGGACGAGAATATCATGATAGTGATTGACTGTGAGACACCTGGACCGGATGAAGGACCTGAGGAAGGATCCCGATGGTCTATGTACTTTGATGGAGCTTCGAACGCTTTGGGCAATGGCATTGGAGCCGTGATCATATCTCCTAAAGGCTCTCATACTCCGTTTACCGCCCGACTATGTTTCAACTGCACCAATAATATGGCGGAGTATGAAGCATGCATCATGGGTCTTCGAGCGGCAATTGACCTAAGGATTAAGTTCTTAAGTGTTTTCGGAGATTCCGCTCTCGTGATCAGTCAGATCAAAGGCGAGTGGGATACGAAACACCCAAATCTTATTCCTTACAAGGAGTATGTATTGACGTTGCTTCCACATTTTTAGGAGATAACCTTTGAACACTTCCCTAGAGAAGAGAATCAGTTGGCGGACGCGCTGGCTACGATGTCTTCTATGTTCAAAGTCAATTGGGACAACGAGGCCCCTCAGATTATCATTGAAAGGTTGGATGAACCTGCGCATTGTTGTAACATTGAGACTGAAGAGGTAGCGGATAAACCCTGGTTTCATGAGGTGAAGAGGTATCTTGAGGCCCAGGAATACCCCGAGGGCGCATCTGTTAATGATAAGAAGTTTCTGAGGAGATTCGCGGCAAAGTTCTTCATCAGCAATGGTATCCTTTACAAGCGTAACCATGATTCAACCTTACTGCGATGTGTGGATAAGAACGAGGCAGAAAGGATCATGGCGGAGTTACATGAAGGTATTTTCGAAACTCATTCTAGTGGACATACCATGGCAAAGAAAATCCTACGGGAAGGATATTATTGGTCCACAATGGAAGCCAACTATTATCAGCATTCTCGGACATGTCACAAGTGCCACGTCTATGCTGATAAAGTGCACATACCTCCAGTTCCTCTGAATGTCTTGGCGGCACCTTGGCCTTTTGCAATGTGGGGCGTTGACATGATGAGCGAGATCAGACCTACAACATCCAACGGGCATCATTTCATCCTGGTAGCAATTGATTACTTTACGAAGTGGGTTGAAGCAACTTCCTTTGCTACAGTAACCAAGAACGTCGTGGCACGGTTCATTCGGCATAATCTGATTTGTCGATACGGTGTAACAGAGAGGATCATTATGGACAATGGTACGAATCTCAACAATAAGATGATCACCGAGCTCTGCAAGCAGTTCAAGATATAGCATCATAACTCTTCTCCCTATTGGCCGAAGATGAATGGGGTTGTAGAAGCAGCTAATAAGAACATTAAGAAGATTGTGCAGAAGATGACGGTGACATACAAATACTGGCAAGAGATGTTACCGTTTGCTCTTCATGGGTATCGTACCTCATCACGGACGTCAACAGGGGAAAAACCCTATTCCTTGGTGTATGGCATGGAGGCCGTCTCGCCTATTAAAGTTCAGATACCCTCTCTTCGGATCATGAAGGACGCAGGTTTGAGCGAAGATGACTGGATTCAGACCCGGCTTGATCAGCTGAACCTAATTGACGAAAAGAGACTTACTGTTATTTGTCATGGTCAGACGTACCAAAAACGGATGATCAAGGCATTTAACAAGAAAGTCAGATGACAAGAGTATCAAGTTGGGGATCTGGTGATCAAGCGTATTATCTTACCTCAAGGTGATCCCAGGGGCAAATGGACCCCTACTTACGAAGGGTCATTTGTGGTTAAAAACATTTTCTCAGGAGGAGCTATGATTCTAACCACCATGGATGGTGACGACCTTCCTCACCCTGTCAATGCAGACATAGTAAAAAGATACTACGCATAATCAAAGACCCGCTAGGTCTACTGGCCTAGGCAAAAATAAGGGCTTCCCAGCGAACCAAAAGGGTTCGGGCAAAAATAAGGGATGAAAATGAAAAAATCTTTACACCCGGCAAGTCGAAAACCTGAAAATGCGGCTTGGGCAAAAAAGGGTATCCCGGTGGACTGAAAACCCGAAAGGGCGATCCGGGAAAAAATTAGGGATCAAAGCGTAACACTATTTATCATTGGATCATCTCGCATCCAGACTTCGGTATCGACTATCAAGCTCGGACGGTGCTAATCAATCTGATCTACCTTCAACCAAGTAGCAAAGTGATGAGATGCTCGAGGACATAAAGGCAATAGAAGAGTTGGAACCCAGTGGGATTATTCACATAGTTGTCTTGTTTTTCACAATTTGTGTAAATTCTATCTGCTCGGCGGCGTTCTCTTACTAGGACGTCAGCCTCTTGTACAAAAAATGCCTATTTACAGGCCAAACTTCAAAATCAATACAATTCATTTTCAAAGAAATTTCAAACTGTTTTTTTCTTTATCTGTTTTGACTCGCAAAGAACGTCCAATGTTCATTTTTTGATATATGCACTTGACATTAATTGCTGCTAATGAATATTTACATGCGAAACAAAATACGATTACTGGTAATATCAGAAACAGGGGCAAATGAGAATTGTCCAAGCTGTATAGTTGCTCTGTCCACCAGGTACAAGGTAAATTCAGCTGAAGAATATGACCAAGGTATCTTCATTCCCCGCATAGTAAGACAGTAATGATAGCTCTCCCCAGCGGAGACTTGTAACTATGAATGTATCAGTAATATTATCTAAAAAGGCTTGATATCCCCGGCAGTCTTAATATTCCCCAACGGAGTATAAGGGTGTTCCCCAGCAGAGTACAAGATATCCCCAGTGGGGTTAAAATTTTCCCAGCACAGTCTGAAAAAGCTTCCCCAGTGGAGTTGAAGAATTATCCCCAGTAGACTCTGGAAGTTTATCCCCTGCGGAGTACAAAAATAAATCTCCCCAGTCGAGTTCAAAGGATCATTCCCAGCAGAACTCGAAGGATTATCCCCATAAAAGTCTAACAGGTTATTCCCAGAGAAGTCGCAACCGAAGATCATCCCCAACGAAGTTCTTTCCTTTCACAAACAGGAATTCAATCCCCAATAGGATTCAATATCACCAGCAACGATAATTCATCCCAACAGAATTTATCAGTGGAATCTTCAGCAGAACATCTCTTCCCCACAGAGTAATCTCCTCATCAGTTTATTCCCCCAACGGAGTCATCCTCTCCTGCAGGTTTATTCTCTTTGTTCACCATCCCCAGAGGAAACGAAGAATCCAGCTCTATTCTTCAGCAGCTATCCGGGATTTATTTTCCCCAGCTAGAAACATTACATTTCCATACATCATATACGCATCATACCACACAATCTCATTTATTTTGAGAGCATCATTGCTTGATATATATCATGCATTTCATACATCATGACATTGCATATGACTAACTCTTTACCTTTTCAGGGAAAGAAGAATCAATAAACACCGTTGACTACTTATATGACCTGGTAGTCCCATCAAAAACTACATCTATTGAGGGTTGTTTCAGCGGATTCCTCAGAAAGATGCTCTCACAAGACTTTCGTCTTGTTCAGTTAAATCGATTCAAAGATTTTTCTGATTCTTATCCAGTCAAAGTTAATCCAAGACCTTCTCTGGTTCAGTCAGATCGACGTTAAGATCTCCCTGATTCTTATTCTAGTTGAAGATATTCCAAAACTTTCATCTGGTTCAGTTAAATCAATTCTAAGATTTTTCTGATTCTTATCTAGTCAAAGTTAATCCAAGACTTTCTCTGGTTCAGTCAGATCGACACGAAGATCTCCCTGATTCTTATTCCAGTTGAAGATATTCCAAGACTTTCGTCTGGTTCAATCAAATCAATTCTAAGATTTTTCTGATTCTTATCCAGTCAAAGTTAATCTAAGACCTTCTCTGGTTCAGTCAGATCGACGCTAAGATCTCCCTGATTCTTATTCCAGTTGAATATATTCCAAGACTTTCGTCTGGTTCAGTTAAATCGGTTCTAAGATTTTTCTGATTCTTATCCAATCAAAGTTAATCCAAGACCTTCTCTGGTTCAGTCAGATCGACGCTAAGATCTCCCATATTCTTATTCCAGTTGAAGATATTCCAAGACTTTCATCTGGTTCAGTTAAATCGATTCTAAGATTTTTCTTATTCTTATCTAGTCAAAGTTAATCCAAGACCTTCTCTGGTTCAGTCAGATTGATGCTAAGATCTCCCTGATCCTTATTCCAGTTGAAGATATTCCAAGACTTTCGTCTGGTTCAGTTAAATCGATTCTACGATTTTTCTGGTTCTTATCTAGTCAAAGTTAATCCAAGACCTTCTCTGGTTCATTCAGATTGACGCTAAGATCTCCCTGACTCTTATTCCAGTCGAAGTTCTGACCTCCTATCAACAGTCTCCAAATGGCATCTGTAAGCCCATTCCCGACATCACCAGGATGACACCACTTCATGCGAGTGCAAATTTCTAGGCACTCTAGTGTTCAATCACCTTCCACCTTCGGATCACGAAAGGCACGAAAGCCAATCTACATCCTCAGGTTTAAGAAGATTGAACAGGGGAAGATGTTGTACCCCAAAATTTTCCCTCTCATATTTCTCCAAACATTGCAAGAAAAATCTGCAAGTGGCTCAAGATTGCTCAAGAGTTGGACAGTCAAGCTATCTCCTAAGGCAGTCAACCTCCAATTAGGGTTTTGTGTTGCATCAAGATCCTTGAGTCCAAATGACCTCAAGTTTTCCCCAATGTCCTAATATGTTCTCAAGGTCATCCATGTCAAGTTTAAAGCCTTGCAGAGGAAGTTTGCTCAGTCAATTGCTCAAAGGGTCCAAAAATCGACTGTGTTATGGCAAAAGTCAGCTGTGACCCAAATACATTCAAACCTCAAGATTTTTTGTCAACATTCTCATTTTGAAGGATATTTCATCATTTTATCAAGGGTTTATCATGATTCATCAAGGATTGCTCAAAATTCATCAAGACTCAAAATTGCTAAATTAGGGTTTTGTAGGAAAAGTCAACTCAACTTTGACCAAGCATAACATTCTCATACTTTATGAGAAATGACCCATCCAAATCTCATTTTGAAGAGGATTCAATTTCCTACAATCCATCTTCATACCCCAAGATCCTAAAATGCACTCACAAGAAGTTATAAATTTGGACATTATAGGTCATTTTTGAAAGTCAACAAAAACACCTTTTTTTCCAAAGCTTATAACTTGAGCATGGAATATCAAAATCAGATAATGACCAAAAGGGTTGGTTAGAGGACATCTCAAGCTTTCTAAAAAATCAAAGAACACTTCCAAAAGTTCAAAATTGAAGAGGTTATGCATTGTTGAAGTTGGGCATTTTTGCAAAATTGCCAAAAGTCAACTATCCCCAAAACATCAAATTTTGTCAAATGGGCCCATTCTTTTCCACTTGATTTGAACTTGCCACATTGCACACGTGTCCTAGCTTCAGCTTTGTGTCCATTTATCAATTTTATTATTTTGTTTGATTTTTTATTGAATTATTTCATTTTAAATCAAATTAAATCAAATAAAATCCCAAAACTTGATTACATGAGATCTTTTTCTATTTTCAGGACTTAATCATCATCATGGTCAGCATTAAACTCGTATCAAGCATTCCATGTGCAAAAAGATTGGATTTTTGACAAATTACGCAAGCTTTCAATGGTGGATCAAATCAAATCCCATGGCATTGATGTGCAAAGATTCAATCCACAAATGTTAACCTAACACATTCCATGATACATATACAAGCCAAAGCACACGAAATTGGGGACTACAGGCTGCAAGAACCCTGAAAACAAAACTTGAAAAAAGTGGAAAAAGTGTGAAACCAAAATCACACTTAGAGGCAAATTCAGAAGCCAAGAACGATCTCAATCGTTTCCTTGACAAGCACTGAAGCAGAACCAACCCAAAGCCAGTCTCCATACACGCTCAAAAGCTCTGTAAGTATCTCAAAAAACCCTTTTCGTTTGAATTCGTAGATCCTTATTCTTGCACCTTTCTTAAAAACTCTTTGCATATTCATAATTATCGTCAAATTTATAAGCATCCTGCATTAGCCAATTGCGTTTTTCTGGCCTAGATGAAGAACCCCCATAGCTAGGGTTCTTCATTCGTGTTTTAGGGCTTTCTTTTTCAAGGGAAATCAAGACTCAAGAAGGGTATAGGTTTATTCAGGATGCCCAGACGAACTCAACCATGTGCTTGGAATTGATTTTCATAGACTGGAATGGATTTTAGAGTGCACCTACGCATTTAGCTGTGGATCTAAATCCGCAGGTAAATTTACAGGGTTTGAAGGTCAGGGACGACAACGTGTCTCCCTCTGAGTGGACCATTCAAACACGCGCGCCTTTTTTTATTTTTTCTGGCATATTAACCCATTATCTCTTATTATCATTATTACTTAATATATTAACAAACAGAACAAAGTGGCTGAGTGGTGGGCGTGTACATCCAATGACCAACAGGACCTGGATTCGAATCCCAGGTCCTCCAAATGCTTTGTTATATTTTTTCTATAGGTTATCACATGCAAATCAAGCGATGTAGCACATCATACACCATCATTTAATCAATGGACAGATGGCCAATGGCCAGATCTGAAGGCCAAGAGATGAACGTCCACCATGGGGACCAGTCAACCAGCGCGCATGGGATCCCAAAAGTCAACCAGGCCAGCTTGTGATGGGCCTCTGAATTGCTATTCCAAACCTTCAAATCAGGCCCAAACCCCCCCTTAACTCTTTCTATTTCATTTTATTTTATTTATTTGTTTGTTTAATTATTTTTATTATTTATTAACCAATCAAATCTTTTTTTTAATAAAATTAAAACCAAAAAAATATTTTCTTTATTAATTTAAATTTTAGTATTTTCCTTTTATTAACAAATCAATTAATTAATTTAGTTTTAATTAGATAACAACTTTAATATATTTTTGTCAATAATTAAAATTAACTTAGACATAATTAGGTTTTTATTAACATTGATCAATTTTATTTTTCTTTCTTAAAATACCAAAAACCCAAAAATATTTTCATTAATTAATTAATTTATTAATTTAATGATTAATTTAGTTTAATTTCTTTCTTAATTCAAAAATAACCAAAAAATCTTTTCTTTAAATAAAAAAGGGTCAAAACCCTATTTGCGCTCGATTTAATTTCTCGCACGCGATCCATTTGATCCAATATTGTATTTGTTTCCGAAATGTAATAGATAATTAGGACTATTTTTATCGCTTTATTTATTTTTCGCATTTAAATTTCAAAGGGTTGCTTTTGGCGATGTAAATACCCGATGCCTTGTAATTTACTTTCCGCAATTTAATTTCTGCAACTTATAAATTGTTAGATGTTTGATAATAGGGATGCATGACAAGAATGAATGTTTAACCTAAAATCAACATAGATAACCATTGACATGTACAAAGACAAAATAGCTGAAAACAACACACTCGCACATGCGCACTCTTAGGGTACACCCCACTTGGTTGCCTTCGTACGCGGTCATTGAGTATAGGATGTTTTAGAGGTCGCCCTCTTGCCCAAAGATCATAGTTGCCTCAAAACGGTTGCCTCGGATAAAATGATCTAAGACATTAGGGTTACCCCTAAGGCGTCCTAACATTGCTTTAGTGACCGCATGCCCCTTATTCGAATTGACCCTTAAACTCCAACGACGGTGCTACCTACTCATTCATAGTGGGATAGCATTGTCTAAAGGACATTAGCATAGAACGATTACTTTTTCGAGTAGGTAGATGGTTCTTAAGTACTTGCTCTTTCAAAAAACAAAAACTTTTCACACTTACACTTTTCAAAAGAAGTATCAAAACAAAAACTTTTTTCAAACCCACAAGCACAAAGAAAGCAATATTTTGAAAACAATATGAGCAAGTACCTAAGAGCCCGTGGATAACCACGGATAGAAAGGGTGCTAACACCTTCCTTTTCTATAATCTACCCCCTGAACCCGAGAAATATCTCGAAAAAGGAATTTTTCTGTGCTTTTTTCCT
This sequence comes from Vicia faba, assembly GCA_948472305.1. Lineage (NCBI taxonomy): Eukaryota > Viridiplantae > Streptophyta > Magnoliopsida > Fabales > Fabaceae > Vicia > Vicia faba. The sequence goes on along the minus strand of OX451737.1, from coordinate 1,473,967,214 downwards.
TTCCTTGTTGGATAAAATAAAAGATGGTGGTGACTCTTGCTTACCGCGACATTTTGCAAAAACAAACGCAAAACGTAAACCATGATTCAAAAAACAGTCAGTTCTTTCCCATCGTATCACATCAGTGATGATCCTGCTCGGCACACCATACCGGAATATAAGATTGTTTTTTATGAAACGCACAACCACCTGTTTGGTAACATTGGCAGATGAAGTAGCCTCTACCCATTTGGTAATGTAGTCAATTGCTACTAAGATGAAACGGTGTCCATTCGAAGCTTTGGGTTCTATCATCCCGATCATGTGAATACCCCACAAAGAGAAAGGCCACGGGGAGGAAATCACATTGAGAAGTGTCGGAGGTACATGGATCTTATCTGCGTAAATCTGGCATTTATGGCACTTCTTTGCAAATTTACAACAATCAAATTCCATCGTCAACCAATAATAACCTGCCCTTAGCATCTTTTTAGCCATTGAATGTCCGTTAGCATGAGTTCCAAATGAACCTTCATGGATCTCATGCATCAACATGTCTGCTTCGTGTCTATCCACGCATCTGAGAAAGACCGTGTCAAAATTTCTCTTGTATAACACATTTTCACTGAGGAAGAAACTGCATGCCAATCTTCTCAGTGTCTTTTTATCTTTCTTGGACGTACCAAATGGATATTCCTGAGTCTGAAGAAAATGCTTGATATGATAATACCAAGGTTTTTCATTTTCTACCTCCTCTGTCGCAAACACATAAGAGGGCCTATCTAGCCGTCGAACTGTAATTCGGGGTATATCATTTCAAGCATTTACTTGGTACATGGAATCCAGAGTTGCCAAAGCATCTGCCATTTGATTTTCATCCCTAGGAATGTGATGGAATTCAACTTTATTGAAGAAGGGTAATAATCTTCTAGCATAATCTTTGTAAGGGATTAAGCCAGAGTGACGAGTATCCCATTCTCCTTTAATTTGATTTTTCACCAGAGCTGAATCACCATACACATCCAGAATCTTGATCCTGAGATCAATAGCTTCCTCAAGACCCATGATGCAAGCCTCATATTCTGCCATATTATTAGTGCAATCAAATGTTAACCTTGCGGTAAAAGGAATATGTGATCCATGCGGAGTGACGATCACAACACCAATTCCTTTACCATAAGCATTCACAGCTCCATCAAATACCATACTCCAATGAGATTCAGGGTCGGGGCCCTCCTCAGGCAATGGTTCATCACAATCTTTCACTTTCAAGAACATCACATCTTCATCGGGGAATTCATATTCTACAGACTGATGATCTTCTATCGGCTGGTGAGAAAGGTAATCTGCCAACACACTACTTTTGATAGCCTTTTGAGTGCGGTACTCGATATCATATTCAGATAACAACATCTGCCAGCGGGAAATTCTCCCAGTAAGAGCAGGCTTCTCAAAAATATACTTGATTGGATCCATTTTGGAGATCAACCAAGTAGTATGATTCAACATATACTGCCGCAAACGCTTTTCTGCCCAGGCCAAAGCACAACATGTTTTTTCTAGCATAGAATACCGCGACTCACAATCAGTGAACTTTTTGTTGAGATAATAAATGGCGAACTCTTTCTTTCCTGTTTCATCATGTTGTCCCAGAATACAACCCATATATTTATCTAACATTGTTAGATACATAATCAACGATCTTCCTTCTACGGGAGGGAGCAAGATAGGATGTTCAAGCAGACACTCTTTAACACTTTCAAATTCCCTTTGGCAGTCATCCGTCCACACACAACCTTGATCTTTCTTCAAAAACTTAAAGATCGGTTCACACGTTGCAGTCATGTGGGAAATAAATCTAGAGATATAATTCAAACGCCCGAGGAAACCCCTGACTTGCTTTTCAGTTCTTGGTGCTGGCATTTCTTGAATTGCTTTGACTTTATCAGGGTCAACTTCAATTCCTTTCTGGCTAACAATAAAACCCAACAATTCCCCCGATCTAACTCCAAAGGTGCATTTATTTGGATTCAGGCGGAGACGATACTTCCTCAAACGCTGAAACAACTTCAACAAATCTTCTATATGCCCTTCTTCAGTTTGGGATATGGAAATCATATCATCAACATATACTTCGATTTCTTTGTGCATTAGATGATCGAGTAGGGTTGTCATAGCCCTCTGGTACGTTGCACCACCGTTCTTCAACCCGAAGAGCATCACTCTGTAACATAATGTTCCCCAGGGTGTGATAAACGTTGTTTTTTCCATCTCCTTTGGAGCCATTCTTATTTGATTATACCCGGAAAATTCGTCCATGAACGAGAATACCTTGAATTTTGCTGTGCTATTCACTAACATGTCGATGTGAGGCAATGGAAAATCATCTTTTTGACTATATTTATTTAGATCTCTGTAATCTACGCACATGTGGACTTTTCCATCTTTTTTCGGTACTGGGACAATATTGGCAATCCATTGAGGATACACTGGTGTCACAAGAAAACCAGCATTAATCTGCTTTAGGACCTCCTCTTTCATTTTTACTGCCATATTTGGGTGGGTTCTTCTCAACTTTTGTTTAACTGGCGGACACTCTGGCTTCAATGGAAAACGATGCTCGACAACGTCTGTATCTAGACCAGGCATATCTTGATAAGACCAAGCAAAAATATCCACATACTCTTTCAATAGCTCAATCAACCCGCTCTTTACATCAGGATGCAACAATGCTCCAATCTTAACTTCCTTCGGATCTTCTTCTAAACCCAAATTAACCACTTCAAAAGGCTCTTTATATGGCTGAATGGTATTTTCCTCGTGCTCAAGCAACCGTGAGACCTCTTCTGGAATCTCATCATAATCTTCTTCTTCATCCCCAAACACAGGACATTCAAAGTTGGGAGAGGGTGCAGGGTCAATGTATTCAACATGTTTTTTAATTAATCTGCACATATGATTTATGATTGCTTTTAGAAACTGACACATGTAACAAGTGATCATGCAGATTAATTTCAATTATTATTTATTTTGAAAGGTTTTTATTTATTTTTTATTACCATTTCCCAGGAAAAAAGCAGAAAATTAAAGACATATTTTGGAAGCAAAGACAACTTTCATTAATGATCTTAACAGTTATAGCAAACAGATAAGCCCTATAAAATTAATACTTCCACCTTGGGCAAGGTTAAAGCTTTTCAAAAGAAAGAAACAGATTAACAAAACAAATTACTTTGAAACATATATGCAAGAAGGAAAATCAATGGTGACCCAGTTTTGAACTCGGACTCCATGCGTCACATAATTCGGTATTTCCTGCTCTGCTTCATCTTCTTCAACAACATTAATTCCAGAACCAATTGGATGGAGGTATCCTCCGCTGCGGAAAACATCATGATAACTGTTCACAGAAGATTTTGACTTCAAATTTTCTCCTTTGCCATTCCTCGAAGAGAAACCCAAACGAGTTTTGTTCTTGTTCACAGGTGGATGCACAAGTCGTCCCCAAAATGCATTATGACCATTGCGCACAACCTTCTACGCATCTGTTGTACCCCAAAATTTTCCCTCCCATATTTCTCAATATATTTCAAGAAAGATCCTCAAGTTGCTCAAGGAAGTCCAAGGGTTGACCAGACAAACTCCCTCCTTAAGGCAGTCTACCTCAAATTAGGGTTTCATGTTGCATCAAGATACTTGAGTCCAAGGGATCCCAAATGATAAAAATTGTCCTAATAGGTTCTCAAGAACATCCATGTCAAGTTTCAAGCCCTACAGAGAAAGTTTGCTCAGTCAATTGCTCAAAGGTATGAAAATCGATTGTGCTAGGACAAAAGTCAACTGTGGCCCACATACAGTCAAACTTCAAGATTTTTGGTCAACATACTCATTTTGAAGTATTATTCATCATTTGATCAAGGGTTGATCATGATTCATCAAGGATTGCTCACAATTCATCAAAACCAAAAAGTTGCTAAATTAGGGTTTTGTAGGAAAAGTCAACTCAACTTTGACCAAGCATAAATTTCTCATACTTTATGATAAATGACCCATCCAAAGCTCATTTTGAATAGGTTGCAATTACCTACCATTAATCTTCAGCTCCAAAGTTCAAAATATGCACTCATAAGAATTTATGAATTTGGACATTATAGGTCATTTTGAAAAGTCAACAAAAACACCTTTTTTGTCAAAGCTTCATAAATGAACATGGAATACCAAATTGAGATGAGACCAAAAGGGTTGCTTAGAGGACATCTCAAGCTTTCTAAAAAGTCAAAGAACACCTTCAAAGAGTCAAAATTGAGGAAGTTATGAATTGGTGAAGTTGACCTTTTTACAAAATTGCCAAAAGTCAAAAGTGCCTCAAATTGCAATTTTTGCTAAATGGGCCTAACTTTTTGCACTTGTTTTGAGTTGGTAGCATGGTCCATGAGCCCTAGCTCTTCCCATTTGTCTTTATATTATTTTTGCTATTTATTTTTTATTTTTTATTATAATTAAATCAAATTAAATCAAAACAAATCATGAAAAAATCAAATCATTCAAACTTTAAGATCTTGTGCACATTTCAGGTCCTATATCCAGATAGCAAGTGAATCAAATCGTGTAAGGCCTTTGGGTGCATGAAAAGATTGGTTTTGGCCTATTTTTGGAAGGATTTTCAAGTGAGTCAAATCAAGATCAAAAATCATAATGGACAAAGATTGAAGGCATGTTTTTAACCCTAATTCGTTCCTTGGTATAAAGTGAACAATTGCATATCAAAAGGACAAGGTTTAGAGGCGTGAAAAGGAAGAACAAAACTTGGAAAAATCACCAAAAAGTGCTGACTTGATTTCATACTTCCAGGCATTTACAAGGCTCCCTAACCATCTCATTCGCTTCCTGGGATTGCAAGGAAGTCGTAGCAATCAGAAACAAGGATCCTCGAGCGCTAGAACTCACTGTAAGTAAGCCACGACCATGGCTTTTTCTTGAAATTGAATCACATGATTTTGGCGCTTATAGCATGAATTACATATATATTATTGTTCCTTGAAACATTTGCAAGCTGTTCATAACAATTAATTGCATTTTTTCTAACTCTATAAAGATTTTCCATTATTAGGGTTCCTGGTCTCGTTTTAGGGTCTTTGTGTACAGGTGAAATTGGCCCACAAGAGAGGCACCATCATGCTCAGCAGGTCAAAGCGGTTTAATTCAAGGCCTTAGACTCTATTTATCATACCCATGTGAGATTTTGAAACAAGCAAGGTTTGTAGCTACGGACATATGTCCGTAGGTAAAAGTCTATGACTTTTACCAACGGTGAGAGGACAGGGACGACCTGCGTGGCACTATCTTACTTGTCCATTTGAATTCTGGCGCTTTTTTATTTATTTATTCCCACTAACTTGAATTATTATATATTATCAATTATTATTATTTTGTATACAACATAAGCGCGCAACTCAGTTGGTGAAGAGGCATTGGAAAAAGCTATAGGACCTGGGTTCGAATCCCAGGTCCCCCATATTCTTCAATAATATTTTGCTTTGTGTAATCACGTGGTTGTACAGGCCAAGACTCCACCATGTGCCATCAACATGCCACCACTAGATCTGAAGCAGATTTAATCCAAAGGGCATCACGTGATGAACCACCATACAACTCAGTCAACGCATAGCACTGGAACATGGAAGTTAATATGGGTCAGAATCATTTGGGCCCAAAAGCTACTATCCACACCCCCCAAATTGCTTATTCTCAGGCCCATATCCCTTTTCCTTTATTCTTTTTATTTTCATTAATTAATTCATTTGACTATTTTTACTAACATAAAAATCAATTCTTTTTTATTAAAAAACCATAAAAATAAATTTTCATCCAATTAGATTTAGGTTATTTTTTATCAAAAACATTAATTTAATTAGTTTATTTAATTTTAGGGTAACTTTAATCCTTTTGTAAATGAATTTAAAACAAGTTAGAAATTAGGCTTTTGTTTAATTTAAATTCTATTTTCTTTTTCTTAAAAAATAACCAACAATACAAAAATAGGTCTTATAAATTATTTTGTTTAAATTAATTTAATTACTAATTAGATTTGTATTTAATTCAAACCCTTATTTTCTTAAAAATAATAAAAAACAACCAAAAAATAATTTTTTCTTTTAATTAGGTTTGACGGGGTCAAAACCCTAATTTCCTTACGTTCTATATTTGTTGCGCGCTTAATTATTTTTATCATATTGATGTAATTTCTCATGGGATGTAATAGATTAATTAGGATTTTTTTCGTTCATTTATCGTTTTTTATACGGGTTGTTTTTGGCTATGTAAATTAATACTCGAAGCCTTGTAATAGCGTAGCTTTACTTTACGCACTTTAATTTCCGCAAAGTATTTAACTGTTAGATGTATGGTATTAGGGTTGCATGACAATAATGTATGATTAACTTTAAAATGGTTAGCAAACCCTAAATGTGCAAAGATAATAACTTGAAATTGAATCACTCGCACATGCGCACTCCTAGGGTATACTCTCACTTCGGTTGCCTTCGGTAAACGATCATTAAGTATAGGTTGTTTTAGTGGTCGCTATCTTGTCTAAACAAAGATCAAAGTCCCGTTCGGAAAAGTTGCCTCGGAAATGTTGCCTCGAAGATGATCTTAAGACATTAGGGTTATTACTAAGACGTCCTAACATTGCTTTAGTGATCATACGTCCCTTTCGAATTGACCTTTAAAACTCCAACGAAGGTGCTACCAACTCACTAATAGTGGGATAGCACTGTCTAAAGGAAACAAGAACAGAAACATTCTCTTTTTTTCGAGTAGGTAGATTAGTTCTTAAGTACTTGCTTAAAACAAACTTTTTCACACTTACACTCTTTTCAAACAGTTTTCAAAACAACTTCGTAACACTCTTGAAGACAGAAGCAAGGGTTAAATCGAAGTAAAACAAAAACTTCTTTCAAATTAAACACACACAAGCAAATTTGAAAATGATAAGCAAGTACCTAAGAGCCCGTAGAAAACTACAGATAGAAAGGGTGTTAATACCTTCCCTTTCTATAATCTACCCCCCGTACTCAAAATCTCGAAAAAGGGAATTTTTCTGTGCTTTTTTCCTTTCCAGTTGGATAAAATAAAAGTTGGTGGCGACTCTTGCTTACCGCGACATTTTGTGAACACAAACGCAAAACACAAACCAGCATTTTAAACAGTTCGGTTCTGGCCACCGTATCATAGTGTCCTTCAGGGAAACCACAGAATTCTCATTCTTCCTTATGTTGTCAATGGATAAGGCTTGGAACTGGGTTCCAATAGCAGCTTCATTCGCTTCTACAATACTGAAAGAGGATAGATGGGATATCAATAATGCCTGCCCCCTATTTATGATCACTACCTTCCCTTCATGCACAAACTTTAGCTTCTGATGCAGAGTTGAAGTTACAACCCCTGCTTCGTGTATCCATGGTCTTCCTAGCAAACAACTATATGCGAGAATAATGTCCATTACCTGGAAAGTTATCAAGAACAAATGTGGTCCTATGTGGATGGGTAAGTCCACCTCACCGATGACAGATTTCCTCGACCCATCAAAAGCCTTCACAATGATGCCACTCGGGCGAATAGGTGTTCCCTGATACTTTAACTTCATGAGAGTACTCCTAGGTATAATATTCAACGCAGATCCGTTATCAATCAGCACATTGGATAGCGAATCATTCTTGCAGTTCATAGATATATGGAGGGCCAAGTTGTGATTCCTCCCTTCATCTGGTAACTCATCATCGCAGAAACTCAAGTTGTTACATGACGTAATGTTTCCAATTACGCTGATGAACTAATATAACGACATGTCATTCTCTATAAAAGCTTGGTCTAGTACTCTCATTAGTGATTCTCTATTCGCGGAGGAATTCATCAATAAAGCTAGAATGGATATTTTTGAAGGAATCTGTAATAGTTGGTCTACAACTTTGTAGTTGCTCATTTTAATTATCTTCCAGATATCATCCACTTCTTTCTCCAATGTAGCTCCACTAGTCTCTCCTGCAACCTTCTTAGACTCATCGTTCTCAGCAATTTTCTTTCTAGCAACAACATCTCTTTGAATAACCAGCGCAAACACACGATCACTACGGGTCACCCTGCTATTATCAGCTATATTTCCAACATCTAGCATTGGCTGGATGGGAATTTCCGCCCCATCTTCTAAGATTGTAGCGTTGTATTTGTAAGGCACGACCTTATCTAATTTATAGGGAACAGTTCCTGGAAGACTAATTACCAATGGGGTAACAACTGGTTTGCTATGGTACTCCACCTCAAAATGAGCAGGTGCACCAAAACAAAGTATAATGACATTCACACCTTTCTCGGTACAATCAGCCTTCAAAAGGTCATTTCCGACAAACAAATCTTCGTCTGAAGAGAAATACTCATCCGCGAAAGCATACTTTTCCTCTGACTCTTCTTCCATCAAACAAACTTCAACCATATCAATCTCGTGATAATCATCTCTCTGACCTGTGATCTTGACAGTTCCATTGTCTAACAGCAGCTGAACACCCTCTCTCACAATAGAACATCCTTTGGGGTCTTGACAGCAAACTACGCATGATCTATAATGGTGTTCCACCTGACCAGCAGTACGGAAGAAGGGAGCATGCAACTATACGAGATCTTCACTCAAATGCTCTACTTCAAAAATTCTGAATTCACCCGAACATCCAGAAACCATATTCACTTCCTCTTCATATTATGCCATAGGCCTGATTATATGAATTAGACCTTCATCCATCATATCTTGTAAATCATCCTTTATCTTCTCGCAACCTTGTATGTTTGTACTGCAAATAGCACAACCAGCATGGTCATGCGTATAATAACTGAATTCACAGAGGTTTGCATGCATCTTCACCAAATCCCCTCTAACCAGATTAATGTCAAAAATCCGGAAGTCGCCTGGACAACCGGCCACCATATTCATAGTATTCACTCCCCCGTGCTTGGGTAGAGGATTGTCTTTCATATTAGGTCCCATGTCTTTGAAAGATAAAATTACAAACTTCATCAACCTTTGAACTTCAGTCCTCAAAGATAACAATTTTCAACACTATGCCCTGGTGCTCCGTGATGAAAGGCACGCGTCTGGTCTGCTTTGTAATACCAAGGCAATGGTTATGGTACTTCTGTTGGTGGTCGTGTCTGGACCAACTTCTTCTGAATCAATGCTGGTAGTAGCTCTGCATAACTCATGGGAATAGGGTCGTAGTTCTCCCTTCTTTGATTATTCCCTTGGTTTCCCTGTTGGGACTGTCTTTGATAAGCAATGGTAGTCAGAGCAGCATTCATAACAGGAGTCACTGAAGCAACTTGCTGGTGACGCTGATAAATCCTTCTAGGAGAATTTACTCTCCTCTTTTGTATGACAGCATTTGTATCCCCCTCTTTCTTCTTAGAAAACCCATAAGCTGTCTTCTTCACACCTTCGAATCCTTCACCCTTTGTCAAACGGCCTTCTCTTACTGTCTCTTCTAGGCGGACCCCCATCCCTACCATCTCTGTAAAATCACTTGGGGTACTTGCTACCATTCTTTCGTAGTAGAAAGCGCTTAGCGTCTTCAGAAAGATTTTAGTCATTTCCTTCTCTTCCATAGGAGGAATCACTTATGCAGCCACTTCGCGCCATCTCTGCGCGTACTCTTTGAATGATTCCCTGTCTTTCTGAACCATGGCCCTAAGCTGGTCACGGTTAGGCGCCATGTCTACATTGTACTTGTATTGTTTTATGAATGCTTCTCCCAAATCATTAAAGGTATGGATGTTGGCGCTGTCTAAACTCATGTACCACTTCAATGCTGCGACGATCAGACTATCCTGGAAAAAGTGAATCAGCAGACGCTGATCATTGGTGTGGGTAGACATTCTCCTTACGTACATCACCAGGTGAGCACGTGGGCAAGTGTTTCCCTTGTACTTCTCAAACTCCGGGACTTTGAACTTAGCATTCACTTTAACATTCGGGACCAAACACAACTCATTCACATTCTGTCCAAATAGCTCTTTTCCCCTAAGAGCTTTCATCTCTCTTTGTATTCTATCAAATTTCTCTTGGAAATCATCCATTCTGTCATAAAGACCCAAGTCTTCACTCGGCAGAGGGAAAGGACGACATACATCTTCATTAACAAATGGAACCAAATTCACTGAAGGAGGTGCAGCAGGAACAATATGCACCACAGGAGGTGCTAGAGTAACAACATTTGGAACCACTGGAGCATCTTGGGGGCCCAAATTGAAACCTTCATGTGCAAAATTCTCTAGCATTCCTCACGGATAACCTTGAGGCATGCGGTTTTGAGCAACAGTCGGAGTAGCGGATACAGGAATAGTAAGAACTTCATCATTTGCCCTTGTTGGTTGAGGTTGAACACTCGGTGGCTGATTGTGAGAAACCGCCAGAGCTTCCATAAGAGTAGTCAAATTGTCCAAGCCGGCCTTCAAAGCAAAAAATTCTTCACGCAGCTCGCGATTTTCCTGTTCTAAGTTGTCCATCTTCTTTTTGAAGTTAGCCCGAGTGTTGTAGTGATGAGTCAGTTTGCTGAACGAAGCAAAAAGCTGGGTAAGGCACTTGGATATGCATAATAAATGCAAGAAATATGTGAAATATTATGCATGACATGCAATGCACATGATTATTTTACTTTATCATTTAATATTTCAAGGGATTTAACGCTTATAGACATATTACAAACATCAAAATAATAACATATTTGAAATACTGAAAAATTTTATTATAATAACTTCAAAATGGATTACAAGTTTCAATGATCCCAAATACAATATGAGAATACAATCTAAAATTCCTGAGAGAAAGAAACTGATAGAGATCAATCTGTACGTTGTCGCTTCCCTGTGAACCTAGCAATCTGATCCCTCAACCTCTGGTTTTCTTCCACCTGTCTGATGGCAACCTCCTTCCAATCATCTGGATTAGGAAATGACCAATCCACACCTGTTTGAGGCTTAGAGGAAAATAAATCCCCTTGCCTCTCCATAGACTCCACCGCTCGACTCTCAAGGATCTCGATAAAATCGTCTCTCTCCTTCAAGTCTACTTTGTAGGAACTCTCTAAAGTTTGTAACTTGTTCTTCCAAGCATCTCTTTCTTGTTGCATCCTAACCAAATCAAGCTGCAACTCTTCTAGATCATCTAATAAATGAGGAGTAGTCTTCACAAACAGGTCAGGCATGGGTGTCTTCTGAGTATATGGCATCTTTAACTGAATGGCTCTCGATCAGACCCACTGAAGATATGGCTCCAAAGAAACAGCACCCCTAGGTCCCAAATCCTTCCTACTCTTCTTATGAATGTGACGTCAGGCCTTCGCAATTTGATCCCTAGCTTCTCTGTGGTCTTCTCCTTCCTTCAGAAAGAAACTACTCAAATGAATATTGTTCAGTTTATCCCTCATCGGATAACCAAGCTGTCGCCGGGCAAGAACAGGGTTATAGTTAATTCCTCCCTTTGTACCAAGAAGAGGTACATTGGGGAAACTACCACAACTGTCAATAATCTCCACATCCTGGTGAGCTCGATGATACCAATCAATATCCTAGTGAGTAAGTGCCATGATCTTAGGATCCCAATGGGGTTCCTTCTTGACATCCCAAAAAGCATCAGACTGAGGCATATGAGAGATGAACCATCGGTACAACAAAGGCGTGCAACAGATAATCATTCCTCCATGATAAGAACTCTGAAGATGAACAGAGTAATAAGCATCACCCAACAGTGTCGGAACTGGGTTTCCAAACATGAAAATCCTGATAGCGTTGACGTCGACAAACTTGTCCACATTAGGGAATAGGAATAATCCATAAGCAAGTAAAGCAAAGATGGCCTCAAAAGCTACCGTACTCTTCATCCTGGCAAAGTAACGAGCTTTCTCCAATAAGAACTCAGCTGGTAATCTTCTATACCCTCCTTTGGTAGTCATATGGGCTTCCACCTCAGACTTCCCTAGATGAATCAAAGCAACAATCTCATGTGGTTTTGGCTAACCCTCCAAACCAGTAAAAGGAACACGATCAGTAACGGGTAAATTCAAGAGATAAGAATACTCCTCCAGTGATACATCGGATCATAGAACTAGACCAAGGTCGAGAGAATACCCTCCTTCATCTTCAGCTTCATGAGAGGCATAATGGATCCATACTTCTTCCGAAAGTCTGCAGGACACTCAATCTCTGGAATTAGACTGACCAACTCATCTATCTTGGGATCTTTAAAACTGTATTTTCCGGTCTTTCTCTTTCCAGAATCCATGGTTAAAAGTACCTGAGATATTCATAAATAGTCAACCTTTAAATCCCTTGAAATATTATTTCCTCCAAAAGATGCTTATGAGTGCATGGATGTATGATGCAACAATAACACATAAAATCACACATATAGGGTTCATAGGTTCAACGTCACGAGCATGAGGTCGAAGGTATTACTAATAAGTGGTTGGTCTAAGAGTTATCGCCTTCCGAACAAGGTTCTATAGGTTCCCATAGTCTACATCCTTCCTTCGAATATTACCAACTTCCCGATTAACTCGGTAATTAGTAATATTCTCAAGAAAGACTCGTCCGAGCATAGTATCGCGTGACAACTATTTCCGGATTACTCCGTCATAGCTTTTGCACTACACCTAAAAGGCAAAGATGGGTTTGTTATTCTACGGTCCTCGGTTTCAGTAGGCTCCCAGGTCGTAAGCAGTACGTCTTCCCGATTACTCGGTAAACGACACTACAATCAAAGGGGCCTCCACTGAGTGGGGGATCTCATGCCTCCTTTTTTGGGATTACTCCCTCAAAGTTAACATGAATATACCGCCTGTCCTATCTTAAAGTTTTCCCAAGTCCGGGTATAGGACTTATGAGTAAACACCAAGCACCCTGAAAACCAGGAAATTCCAAACAAACATATATACAACATATAACATATAAACAACAATAACACATATACAGATATAAACAAATATAGGCTTAACCCACTTAGGGATGGACCAGCAAGAGGTCAATCTTTCCCCAGTGAAGTCGCCATTTTTCTGTAGCGGTAGAAATGTTAAAGACTAAGCCATTGGTTTGACTAGACTTTATACAAATCAAAACAAAAATCGCCACCACGCTTTATTGTTTCCAAAGGAATGGGAAAAGAGAGAATAACCCAAAAAAGGGGGAAAGATTCAAGGTAAGGGGGTTGGTTATGCAAAGGGAAGGTATTATCACCCTAAACATCTACGGTACTCCGCAAGAACCTCTTTGTAAAATCTGTATATTTTGGCTATAAAAAAGTGTTATATATAAAATGGATAGTGGAGGTGAGAAGAAAAACATTTTTTATGATTTTTGCACCTGCCGCGGTTGCGAACCTTTAGTGCCTACGTACCACCTTTTGTGCAATAGAGGATCAGGGTACACGTAGTTCCTCTTTTAAAAATTTGAAACACAAGTGTGTTGGTTAATTTTATGAGATAAGACATCATTGTCATTGTCCGTGTGGAAAACATACTTACTACCCACAATCATGAGAAAGGAGAATTTGCATCATCTCAAAGTGGAGGATAATGGCTTGGGTTTTAAAATAAACAATGCCTCACTCAACACCCAAGTGGAAAATATCTCACTTCACTACATATTGTAGAAGTATAGTTGTTTGCATCACTACAAGGATTGACAAGAGTCTAATATTTTGAGAAAAGTTTAAAGATAAAAGCCAAAGTGGAAAAAAATGGTTTGGAATGAGATTTATTGACTTTTAGTCTTCTCACAAAAAATGTAAATGTATTATTAAATTGATTGAAGTTTATTGATGAAAATGTTTTGAAAATGCATGGACATAGTCCAAGTTTATTATGAAAGTCTTTCAAGTTTAGAAACAAGAAGAGTTTAAAAAGGAGGGAGAAGATTTTTTTGAAATTAAAGAAGATGGGAGGAGAATAAGGGACTATCCTAGAGCATAAGGTAAAAGCTAATGATAAGGACCATCTAACCAACAAGAAGCCAAAACTTGACATTATGAGCCAAGATAGAATTACCATTCTTTGGATTTAAACCAAGCAAGCAAAGATACTAGACCTCTTCAAGTGTGTTAAGTCTTCACAAAAATTGGGCAGAGTAACGACTGTATGCAGGTGAATTCCAGATAACAAACAAAGGATGTAATCACAAAAACCTGCACACAAAAACAAACAAGCAACCCAATGTCTTGAGGTATACCTCAAGAGCTCCAGATAAAATAATCAGATAAGATCACAAGGTCTCCAAGATAGGCCAAGGTTTCTAATCCTAAGTCCAAGAAATAGTCCACTGCTCCATAATGCCAAGGATAGTAACCAAATAGTCCAAGTACCATTAAGAGTTTTTTAGGGTTTATGTTGATTATTAAGTGTCTTAGGAAAAGAAAAAGAAAAGCTCAAGTGAGCAAAGTAAAAATGACAAGAATATAAATGCTCAGATGAGCAAAGATGAAAATGGCATGAAATGAAAAATGCTAAAAAATAAATAGTGCCTAAAGCATAAAAGAATAAAAGCATAAAATAAAACTAGTCAATAATTAGTGGTTAGTTTGATGACCATCTTGAAACTTGCATTTGGAACTCATTAGAGGATTGGTATAACCAAAGCCTCCACACAAAAAGTTGCATTTGCTTTTTGTCAAGTATATCATCCATTTGGAATTCTCACAAGTACCATTTAATGATCAATGATGTTTAAGTGATCCGCATTGACCAAAGGTATTATAGATCCATTAGAGGATTGGTAGAACCAAAGCCTCCACACAATGAATCTCAAGGTTATTGGATCAAAGAGATCAAATTAACATACTTGGTATTGCAATCATAAGTTTGGGCCACGAATGATCATTTATTCGAATCGGGACAAAATTTAGCGCTATGTTAAGCAATCGTAAGTGGACTTATATAGAAGTCGCACCTATTTTGAGGCCGGTCAATAGCAATCTATGCACCATTTTTCTTGAGACATGATATAGAGATCATGCTCTAACAACATTTAGGGCAATGAGAAGGGGATGCGATGAAGAGGATTAGGGCAAAAGATGAATAAACCACTTTTGAATTAAAAATTTAATCAAACTATTATTAAAATCATTCATCCATTTTCTGTGGAGTTCAACTCAACACCATGGATCCAATGATGTTAATAAAGTCATGATAAAAAAATCAACCCAAGACAGCCAGAAAATAATCACAAAAATAATAATATATTTAATATATACATTAAAGGGTTTAAAAAATGTTTAAAAAATGGAAAATAATGAGGAAAATATCAATTATGTTCAAATTAATCAAGAAATGAAAAATAAGGCCATAGAAAAATCAGAAATGGGTCCAAATATTTTTATTAAAATTTTGGTAATTTTAAAAGTTAGAAACTATTTTTAAAAATTAAATTAAATGGGTAAATTAAATTAAATGGGTAAATTAAACAAAAATAGTAAAAATATAGTAAATTCTAAAACAAAAATAAAATAAGGCCATAATTTTTTTAGAATTTAAAAATGTGTAAAGGTATTTTTAAACATTTTAAACAAATCACATAAGTGTAAAATTCATAAAAAATACCAAAACACAATATTAAATTGTGAAAAAATAAAAATCAGAAAGAGAATAATCAAAAATATTTTTCATAATTTTTTCAAATTTTTTGGACTAAAAATGAATTTTCTATGATTTTTTGAAATTTAAAACAATTAAAATATAAAAATCAGAAAAATAAAATAAAAGAAAAAAATGTGGACCATTGGATGAGAGTCAAAACGCGTTAGTAATCAAATCCAAAGGATCTGGCGCGCTGTGCATATCATGGTCTTTAATGAATAATGTACAAAATCATTAATAAAATCAGAATTTGAAAATAACAAATGTCACGCTTTCATTGGTTAGAAGATGACACGTTGGTCATCTTCAACCTCCAGCCTTCACGAATTGGAGGTCTCTCAAACTGTAAAATCAGAAGCTCAGACCTATGCCATTCGCTTCGTCTCTTCAAGACAAAGACAACCACACCCTCACGCCAAATTTTTATAAACTATAACTCAAGCAATTTGGAAAGAAAGATTTGAAAAGGGATTTGAAAATTCATGGTCAAAACGTGCTTCCAAATGAAAGTAAGTGTTGCAACTAGAACCAGGGAAATGAGAGAAACACAATGATACCAAAGTTTTGAAGAATTGATGAAGGAATCTACCTATTGAAGTTGAGTTGCAGAGCTCTGAAACTGGACTTCTATGGAACAATATAGGGCACGATTCTTGAATGTGATTATATGGTTAGCTTCAGGGAAGATCAAGGAAGGTGAATTGATGAAAAAATGGATTGAAAAAGGCTTGAGAATAGGATTCGAAGTAGATGAATTATGAGTTGTGAAGCAAGTTTTGCAGGGTGATTCTGGCTATCTAAGCTTGGGAAATTGAATGAGGGATGACCCTCTATTTATAGGGAATCAAATGGAATGTTCAAGCGTGTGGAATGATGCAAATTGGAGGGAAATCGTATGAACCTGATACATGAGCAAAGTGTGATCTGATTTGCATCAAAACTCATATAATCCTAGCATTTTAAGGCTCTAATCCACTTTGGCAACTTGGTTAAACATTTTTAGATCACAAACGCATGCTAATTTGATGTTTAAAGGCCAAAACATGAATTTCAAATTTTAAGTTATGGAGAAACTTCAGTTCCAAGTTACCAAGTTCAATCCAATGGCATTTCCACCTCAAGGGGTCTTAGGGAAAAATTCTCGATGCTTTGGAAATATGAGGTAACAAGCTTTGCAATGGAAAAATAATGGAATCAAATGGATGCTTGAGCTGAAAGTTACATGGAGTCAAAGTTGAAGAAAAAGAGTTGACTTTCCATACTTAGAAATATTTCAAATTCTCCTTTAAAAATGACCTATAATCTCTTGCATCCAAACATGGCCTTCCATTTAGAATTTTCTCTTGACCAAAAAAGATGGAATTAAGTAGATCTCTTGAATGACATTTTTCAATTTGAAACACTCAAAATGTCACAAAATTGTGCATGTTATGACTTGTTGAAGTTGGCCAAAAATCATGAAATGACCTATAATCTTTTGCATTGTCAAGGCAACTTCAATCCATTTTTTCACTTTGCATATAAAAGAAGGCATTAAGTACACATCCTTAGGATAATCATGAAAAAATAATGGGCTCAAAGTGATAAAAATTGACCAAGTTATGACAATTTGAAGCCACATATGAAAAATTGGGGATTCATCTGGATGACTTGTGATCTTCCTTCTTCACCAAGTTCCTTCCACATGAAAACTCCTTGGAACTTTTGAAGTGATTTGTTGGTAACTCTTTGAAGATAAGAATTTTTTTGGAATAACTCAAAAATACCAAAAGATGAGCAAGATATGCCCCTTTGAAGTCCAAAACCCTAGCCTCTAGACTAAGAGAATGCTTGGTGGAACTTTGCCAAGTTTGAAGAAACTTTTTGTGCCAATATTCTTCATTTGAGTATAGAAATTATAGAGTATGATGATTATGACTCATGGAAACCAAAACCACTTCCATACCAACTTCAAAAAAACTTCAATGGTGAGGTTTGAATTTCTCAAGCTTTTGACTAGGGCATGGAAATAAACTCATGAACCCATGAAGAAACTTGCTAAACCTCATTGCCTTTACCTACATTATTAACAAGTAAGACAAACCAATATTTCCTTTTGTTAATTAGAGAAAAATATCCATGATCACAAAAGAAAACAAGTTAAGGTGCTTGGTAATTCCTCAGAAGAGCAAGGCTAAAGATAGGGAGAAGAACCAAAAGCTCTGATGTGATCTTGTTGTGATTAAAACAAAATGGTATGATGAATGGATATTAGGGGCAAAATTGGGGTACAACACCAATGCTGATTGTTTAATCAAAAGCTTTTAATAAATGAAAAAATTTAATGATTAATGAAAACATTATTAAAAAAAAAGTCTAACAGCAGTAAAAGAGATGTCACGTTTTCTTAAAAAAATATATATTACTTATCATACTTTTTTCAATTAAAATAAGGATAACATCATTTTTAATAATAGTTTTCCTAAAAAATCCAACAACAAAGCAACAAATGGGCTGCTAAGTCTTAATGGGCTTGCAGTTTGTAATTGTACCCTTCTTTTTTCTATTTAAAGACAGAACAAAAATGGGTCAACAGAAATGGACTAGTATATTGCAGTCCCACCTCCTGTTTTTACTAACAGCAACAAATCCTAATGGACTAAGTTACTTAATTTTAAATTAATAGAAAATTAAACCTTAGTAGTTTTAATAAATTAATAATTTTTTAATTACTTGGATGATTTTTTATTTTCGAATTGCATCGGCCATTGGAAAACATGCCTCGAAAACGGACTTATGATCTTTTCGATTTAGAAAGCCCCACTCTCCTGGATTAAAATACACCCTTGGTTGACTTAAATTTTAAGAATGGGCCATCAGATATTGCTGTACCATCCTTAATTAAACATTTCTTTATTATTATAATCTTGAAAATACGATCATTGAGGTAGGACAAATTTGGGGTACGAAAGCTGCCCCTATTCAATTATCTTTCAATCGAATAGCGCGAGAAGATGCGGGTCTCGCGCATTCTGATTGGGAGTTTATTGAATACTTTCGTGATACGGTGGGAGAACTGACTTGAGGGTTTTGCATTTGTGTTCGCAAATGTTGCGGTTTAGCAAGAGTCGCCACCGACTTTTCTTTTATCCAAAAGGAAAGGTGAAAAAGCACAGGAAAGACCTTTAGAGATGTTTTCGAGTTCGGGGGGAAGATTATGAAAAGGGAAGGTATTAGCACCCTTTTCATCCATGGTTTTCCATGGGCTCTTAGTTGCTCGCTAGATCACTTGCTTTTGTTTGAATGTGTGCTTGTGGTGTGGGTTTTGAAAGAATTTTGAAAATATAACTTTGTAATGATTCTCGTTTATATAAGAATGCATACGAAGTATTTGTTTTGAAAATGTTTTCAAGAAAGTGTTTGTGAGATGTGTTTTTGAAAGTGATTTTGAAAAGGGTTTCCTTTGTAATGGCTCTCGTTTCTTTAAGAACGCATATAAAGTGTTGTCTTTTGAAAATGTTTCAAATGAGAGTGTTGGTGTAAAAAAAAATTTATTATGATCAAGCGAGTAACGAAGAACGAATCTATCTAATCAAAAGGTCTTAGATGTGTTTTTCCTCCTCTTTTAGATGTTGCTATCTTACCATTGTTTTGGTAAGACGCCCCATCGTTGGATGTGAAGAGACGGGCGTTGGGACGTTTGTATAGTCATAGAAGGCAACATATGGGACATTTTAGCAATGTCGTTTCAAGGACTAGATCGTTTACCGAAGGCAACATCGAGGGTCATCGAGGGACTACGATCTTTTATCGAGGGTCTTTTTCTAAAACGCCCATGTTCGAGGGACATGACTATTTTCCGATAGGCAACAAGTGGAATTACCCTAAGGGTGTAAGTGTGCAAATGTGTTTGATTTGCATGCATTTAGTCTTTGATTAGGGGTTGTCTACTTGTTGGTTTTATCTTGCCATACATCCTAGTTACTAATATTTGTATAAACCAATAAAAATGCAGGAAATAAATATCCTACACTATTACAACCATATCGAAAGTCAAGAAAATGTAAAGGAAAAAATAAAATAAAAGAAAGGAAAATGAGTCTTCGACCAAGGCAGTAACACCCTTCGATTCAAATCTTCATGGCCCCTTTCGAATCTGCCTTTTTTTTGTTTCCTTCGACTGCAGGAGTGTTAGCCGGTAACCTTCGACTCACCCTTCTTGCTATTTCATTTGACAGGCTTTAGGAGTCAGCACGTTGTGCCTTTCGATTAGGCCTGGAACTAATGCAAGGTGCAATCTGCCTTTCTGCCTCCTTCGACTGGAGACTGAAAGCAGTGAGGGAGTGTCTTTCGCCTGGGCTTGCAGGTCAGTGTATTCGAAGCAAGTGTGTGTGTGCTGAACATGTCTGTGTCGAAGCATGCGTATGCATCGAAGCAAGTATATCGAAGCATGCATATTTTGTATTCCAACATTTTTAGGGGATGGGGTTTCAAATTTACAATGGGGATGAAGTGGAGACTGAAATATTACAACCATATCGAATGATAATTAAAACAAGGTAGAAACAGTGTAAAACAAAAGGAAAACTGCATTTTGAACTGCTATGTGTCGACCCATGTTGCTATGCATCGACACATAGTTTTTCCTTGCTCCTGTAAAACAAAATCTGCTCAGTATGAGTCGACACATAATGGGATGTGTCGACTCATGAACCTTCTTTCATCAATGCGAAATGCGTATGTGTCGACTCATAGTTTTTTCCTTTCTCCTGTAAAACAAAATCTGCTCAGTATGAGTCGACACATAATGGGATGTGTCGACTCATGAACCTTCTTGCATCAACGCGAAACGCGTATGTGTCGGCTCATAGTCTTTTCCCACTTATATTTTCTAACTTGAAATCAGTATGAGTCGATGCATGGGGGTTATGTGTCGACTCATACCCTGTTTTTTCACTAGGATGAGTCGACACATGAGGATATGTGTCTACACATGCTGCATTTTCCTGCCTTAAACAATATTTTACTGAATGTACAGGTTAGCTTATGGCATATGATGGATAAAAATGAATAACAAGTCATTGAATAAGCCTAAACTAGGTGCAGATGACTAGTTCAAAAAGATATTAAAGTACTACATCTTGTCTTCAAAGAACAACAGCTTGTTAATGATGTAATGACAAGGTATCAAGTCAAGAGGACTTACCTTTGGGTTGTACTGGTTGTTTTAGATCTGAATGCTTTTGCAAATGATAGGATAACCTTGTGAGTCTTCAGGAAGCTACTCTGGACTGCTAGAATTGAGTTGGACTGTACTGTAATATTTTTGGTATTTTTAATGATGAAGGTGAGTAGCAATGCAAGGACTGTTTTTTTTTTGTTATATTTGGACAGTCTTTGAGGGAGAGTTTGTATGGTGGAACAATGGGTTGGATTTCTGTTTTGAACAAGAGCAGTTTTTTTTGTTTTGAAAATGAGTCAAGGTTGCACATAATATTGTTTTTCTGCTCAACAAAACTCTCTATTTTCTCTCTCTATGCCTCTTCCAAAATCCAACCCCTTTGTCTTATGAGACAGACCTCTTTTGTAGACCCCTTGACTGTGGTTTAGGGGGGAAAATAAATAAGTTATTTTTGAATTGTTTTTGCTTACTTCTTTGACACTTTCTGCACACAATTTTCCCTTGCCATTTTGGTGCAATTTTGGGGTTGTTGTGGTGCAGGTTTTGGCAGACTGCATAGAGCAGTTTTGGACTGTATTGGGCAGCATGTATACTTGGGATGAAGCATTGCACAAGCATTCTTGTAGGGCAGCCTGGGGTGTTGTGGCATATCACATTTTATTCAACTTTGGACAGCATAGTTTGTAGCATGTCACAAATTTGGTCTTGTGCACATTATGTAAAAGGAAAAAATATTGTGACAAGGTTTTTAATCAAGACATAGTTTTAGAATTTGTAATTTTGCAAAATGTCACTTTGTAATAACTTGAATTACTTTCATCATCTTGAATTATTTGGAGTTGTAGTAAAATTCCATGAAGAAAATGAAATTAACCATGTATAGAGAATACTTAGAAAAATCTCAAAGTCTTGCAAAGTTGGATTTTTGATTCTCTTGATTCGTTGATGGTCACATTTCATTTTTTGGATGTCTTGACATAATGTGATTTTTGGGACTCAAATTTGGTCAAAAAGTCAAAGTTTGACTTTTCAGTATGCAAATGACCATTTTGCCCTTGTGAGTGATTTTCTTGGAAAATTGCAGTTCAAGCCTTGGAAACTTTATGGAAGCAAACCTGGGATCCAGGCTGATCCCTTGTGAAATGAGAGGGAGAATTTTAGGGTACAACAGCTGCCCCTGTTCAATCTTCTTACACCTGAAGAGTTAGATTTGTAATTCTGCCATTCGTGACTTGAAGGTGGAAGATGATTGAACACTAGAGTGCCCAGGAAATTTACACTCGAAGATGTGTTAGTTGATTATATGGGGAATGGGCTTAAAGATGGCATTTGGAGAGGTAATGGATAGCAGTTGGAGATGGGCTTAAAGATGCCATCCAGAAATGGTTGCTAAATCTGAAAGAGAAACTGAATGAGTATCATGATGGCATCCGTGTCTGGAGCGTATTTGTACTGTATTAGAAAGTTAGGTTGTTTGATGATGAGTCCGTGTAAAACTTCATCAAAAATTTCCTGATAAGGAACCTGTGTAGAGTTGTTTCATGATGAGTCCGTGTAAAACTGCATTTGGAATTGAGAAGGAACCGATGTAGGGTTGCTTCATGATGAGTCCGTGTAAAACTGCATCTGGAATTGAGAAGGAACCGATGTAGGGTTGCTTCATGATGAGTCTGTGTAAAACTGCATCTGGAATTGAGAAAGAACCGGCGTAGGGTTTCTTCATGATGAGTCCGTGTAAAACTGCATCTGGAATTGAGAAGGAACCGGTGTAGGGTTGCTTCATGATGAGTCTGTGTAAAACTGCATCTGGAATTGAGTAGGAACCGGTGTAGGGTTGCTTCATGATGAGTCTGTGTAAAACTACATCTGGAATTGAGGAGGAACCGGTGTTAATCTTTGATCTCTTCATGTAGATAGTTTTCTTGGCTTGTTACAAGTATTAATCTACAATCAGTCGTCCACAGATAGTTTTCCTGGCTTGTTACAGGTATTAATCTGGAACTTGAAAAGGTTGAGGGTAGCCACCTGTTAATTGACCTTTTCCTAAAAAGGTAAAACGCTAGTTGTATGCAATGTCATGATGTTTGAAATGCACGATGTCATGATGTTCTCAAAATAAATGAGATTGCATTGTATGCACTTATCATGTATGTAAATAGGAGGTGTGAAATGTGAAATGTTAAAGAATGTATTTTTGTCTAGGAAAATAAATCTTTGGCAAATATCGGGGAGTTTGTTAAATCCTGAACTGCTATTGAAGAGTATGTGTGTCTTCAAACTTTGCCTAGAATGTTTCCACCGGGGGTTCCTATTTTGTTGTTTGAGGAGAACTCCGCTGGGGAATATTGAAAACTCTGTGGGGAGAATTTTTATTCCTGCTTGGGAAAAGAGTTTAGGAATCTTAGTAGTTTGTTGCTCTACTGAGGAGTCGAAGTTGAACTGATATCTGGTCGGGTCCAGGTTTCACAGTAACTTGCTGGGGTTGTAGAGTAGTCTACTGGGGAAAAGGAGTTGTGGTCCTTTGATTTGTAGTAGTCGAAGAGGCAAACTCAAGATGGGGAATCTGTAGTTTGTTGGGGAAATAAACCCTGTTGTCGGTCTTCTAGAGAGGTGACGACTTTGTTGGGGGAAAGTCTTCGAGGATTCTTGAGGTTGTCTCAGCTGGGGAAAGGTTTTCAGAGATTGAAAATCTGGCTGGGGAATCATCCTATGAGAAGGCTTGTTGGGGAGATTTTTCACTACCCCTAGAAGCAAGTTTTTATGGCACCTCCAGGAAATGTTTGACTGTACGTAACCCTTTGTCGGGATTGACGTTCAATGCCCCCAAGTAACAGAGATGGAGGCTTGCCCCAGGTTACTCTGTGCACTTCTTGAGAGGTTTCCTGGAATCTTGACTGGACTGCCCCTGGTGTGTTGGATAGTGACATGTCATGTCCCCTTGTCGATAGGAGATTTTTCAATGGAAGTATCATCCTTCTTGAAGTGATTTGGTTCACTGAGAGAGCTTTCGTTCATCGGATATTCGTTGTGTGAATTTCTCTGATGTTAAACAAATAGCCAAATGAAAACAGTGATATTCAAGTAATGAAAAGTCTATGCTTGTCTTGAAGTTTTGAAAAATGCATTTTTAGCAGGTAAAGAAGTTTGTAATTAAACTCTGGATTTAGAGTAAAGCCTTACAGGAGTCGGGATACCTTTTGTAACAGTATGCTTTCGAACTAACCTATGCTTCAATTAGGACTTTTGAAGGGTTGTAACGTGGCTTGGTTCACAGTTTAAGAAACAAAAGATATAGGCTCAAAGTGTATTTTTACCCACCCATTCATCGTGATTTCTTCAGTCCTAAACTCAGTTAATTGTGCATTTTGAACTCCAATTGAGTCTGGAATGACATTTTAGTGATGGTTCAGACAAGTTAAGTTTGTTGGAAGGCAGTCATTTTTGCAACATTTTTTTTCATGTTGTTGAGGATTTGTAGTAACCTCTTTTGATTGATTTGTTACCCCTATTTTTTGCCTGACTGTTCTTGTTTTGAAATTACAGTCAGCGGGATGCCCCAGTTTTCTTAAGTCTTCTTTGTAGGTTTTGACTTAATGAGCTTTTCTTTTTGAGAGATAATGATTGCCTATGTGATAGGGAACCATCACCGTCTTTTGATTCCAGAGGAATGTTTCTTGACGTCATTCGTTGCATTACGAGATGAGAGTTTGCCGCTAAACGCGCGTTTGAATTAACTGAGAGACTACCCTGCCCCGGGTTTTGATTAAAGGTTTCAATTTGTGTTAAAATAGAAAACTTCTACTTATTTGGCTCGAAGGGGTTGACTAGGGATTATCTTCCTTATAACTCCAGTGTTTAGGATTTGAAAGAATGCCTGTACATCGTCAGTAAGGTTTATCCAAAAGCATACTGTATGAGATGAAGGTATTGTTTTTGTCATCCTCCCTCTAAAGGCTTGTAACTTTTAGCAAGAGTTGAATGTCATATAGTGAGTAAAAAAAGCATATTTTAAATGTAATGAAAATGAAATAATTCAAGACAAACATATGCAATGCATTAACGAAACAAAGTTTGACATTAATAGGTAATTGTTTGAATAAAAAAAGAAATTACAAATGAAAATTCAAAATGAAACAAGTTTCTCTCAATGATTTTGCAAGGGAGTAGTGATCACGTTTGGAGTCTCCGAAGGGTCGAACTCGATCTCCTTGGCGTCAATCAAATTCTGAATCTTGTACGTCAATGCCTAGCAATCGTTAGTGTCATGCCCGGGACTGTCAGAATGATAAGCACATGTCGCATTAGGATTGTAGTTAGGAGAAGAAGTTTTGGGGTTTGGATGAGATCCTATCAATGCGATCAGATTCATCCTTAACAAGTATTGTAGCGCTTGATACAGCGGCATGTTGATGTTGGTAAACTGTCTTTTAGGCTCGTCCGGCCTCCGTTGATTTCCCCTTTGCTGTTGTCGGTGTGACGCAGAACCAGGGATCAGGACTGCCCCTACGTGTTGGTAACGGCGACTCTTTTGACTGTACACAACATTGGACTCTTTCTTCCCACTGTATGGCTTTTTCTGAGAATCAAAAGGTGTAGCTTCTTGAATCTTTCAACTTTTAATGCCAGCTTCAACCCTTTCGCCGGTCAGTATTAGCTCGGTGAACCCGGCTTAAGAGCTTCCGATCAAGTGTTTGAAGAAAAGCCCTGTCAAAGTTCCCATGAAGATGTTAATCAGCTCCCTGTCAGTTAAAGGGGGCTGCACCCTACCATCCAGATCTCTCCACTTTTGGGTGTATCCTTTGAAGCTCTCGTTGGAACCCATGGTCATGTTCTGCAATTGCACACGAGTTGGTGCAAGATCAGCATTGTACTGATACTGCTTATAGAAAGTAGCAGCTAAATCCTCCCAGGTGTGGATGCGAGAACTCTCCAATTGATAGAACTATTCGAGTTGAGTCCCTATTAGGATTTCTTGGAAGAAATGGATCCAAGGCTTCAGATCAGTTGTGTATGGTTGAATCTTGCGGACATAAGACTTTAAGTGCATCTTAGGGCAAGAGACTCCATCGTACAGGGCAAAAGT
Source organism: Vicia faba (assembly GCA_948472305.1). Taxonomy (NCBI): domain Eukaryota; kingdom Viridiplantae; phylum Streptophyta; class Magnoliopsida; order Fabales; family Fabaceae; genus Vicia; species Vicia faba. The sequence goes on along the minus strand of OX451737.1, from coordinate 1,473,941,323 downwards.
AGGGATTTTGAACTTTGGCGGGATGACCACTCCAGAAACCAAACCCATGTCTCCTAAATCCAAGCCAGGTATCTTTTGAATCTCCATAGCACTGAGGCGATCCTCCAACTATTTGTACTTGTCATCAGCGGGAGGATATTGTTCCTTGGAGTAGTCAACTTCAACTTCATCAATCTCCAGATTGTTGTCTTCTTCATGACTATCCCCCATGTTGGATGGAGTCGAAAGGTCTAGAGCTCTCTTGACTGGTCCTCTAGGTCTTCTTCTCAAGTTCAGGACACCCACTGACTTCTTGTACTTCTTCCCCTTGTCTTTGAGAAGGAGAGTTTTCAGGTCTTCTTTCCCCTTAGCCATAGCCAGGAACATTTGTTGGAATTCAGCATTTTGAGCTTGGAGATCTTTCACCGTTTGTTCCATATCCCTCATACTGAAATAAATAGCAAGAAGATAAGGAGACCTGTATGGGAGAAACCTGTCATGATATGGTGCATGATATTTGGATGCATGTTTTCAAGGATCTCGCGGGGTAAACACAAGAAAAAGTTAGGGATTGAATTTTGATCAACGGCTTTGTTTTGTATTGGTGGATGTTCTTTCACGAGAATTAAGCTCACCATGTCAAGTGGGTTATAGCCTTTGACTGAAGTTTGTTGTACTTGATCTTTGACGGTGTTTGATCAGAGGAAAAGAAATCCCCCTGCCCCTTGTTAGACGTTTGGTTCATCATAACCTGCATCAAAGACCCTCGAGATCCTTGAAATGGTTATTGAAAATGCTATGGTATGATGTTATGATGTTATGTACAAATATGGGAGGTAAGCAAGTGTATATACAAATAATCATATTCACATAAAGCAGACAAGTCCTTAGTTTCAGGCTTGCATGGAGTTTGTAGGTAAGTACCCTCTTGAAATTTAGTTGGCTCAACCTGTCCTAGTTAATAGTAACCGGGTTCTAAGGGATCTCAATATCACTGACCTTTCCCACAAGCTTTGTTCAATAAGAAATTGACTCACAACCGAACAAAACTCAGGGGTCAAGTCTCAATGAGTGTAGCATCCAGTATCAACTAATTTTCATCTCTACACCGAAACCGGTCATCTCACTACATCTTAATGGCCAAGTTGGTCAAGTAAGGTTCTAAGGTCAGTTGATGCTTTACGACACCACGCGGCGGCCCCGTACTCTCCTTGATTCAACTCAAGGGTTACCGGTACCAACCAAAGTTCCACATCAACGTAGCTACTACTTCAACCATGTCGGTATACCCCGCACAGTTCCCTCGCAGTCTATTGCTACTTACCTAAAAGGTGCCCCCAAATCCGGGTGTAGGATTTAAAATAAACCTAAACAAGGAACTAAAATGTAAAACAAACAAATCAATCAATGTAAGCAAGTAAAGGTGATCTAGCCCTAAGGTAACCCCACTTTAAGTAATATCCCCAACAGAGTCGCCAGTTCTGTGATACGGTGGGAGAACTGACTTGAGGGTTTTGCATTTGTGTTTGCAAATGTTGCGGTTTAGCAAGAGTCGCCACCGACTTTTCTTTTATCCAAAAGGAAAGGTGAAAAAGCACAGGAAATACCTTTAGAGATGTTTTTGAGTTCGGGGGGTAGATTATGAAAAGGGAAGGTATTAGCACCCTTTTCATCCATGGTTTTCCATGGGCTCTTAGTTGCTCGCTAGATCACTTGCTTTTGTTTGAATGTATGCTTGTGGTGTGGGTTTTGAAAGAATTTTGAAAATATAACTTTGTAATGATTCTCGTTTCTATAAGAATGCATACGAAGTGTTTGTTTCGAAAATGTTTTCAAGAAAGTGTTTGTGAGATTTGTTTTCGAAAGTGATTTTTAAAAGGGTTTCCTTTGTAATGGCTCTCGTTTCTATAAGAACGCATACAAAGTGTTGTATTTTGAAAATGTTTCAAATGAGAGTGTTGGTGTAAAAATGTTTTTGTTGTGAGCAAGCGAGTAACTAAGAACGAATCTATCTACTCAAAAGGTCTTAGATGTGTTTTTCCTCCTCTTTTAGATGTTGCTATCTTACCATTATTTTGGTAAGAAGCCCCATCGTTGGATGTGAAGGGACGGGCGTTGGGACGTTTGTATAGTCATAGAAGGCAACATATGGGACATTTTAGCAATGTCGTTTCAGGGACTAGATTGTTTACTGAAGGCAACATCAAGGGTCATCGAGGGACTACGATCTTTTATCGAGGGTCTTTTTCTAAAACGCCCATGTTTGAGGGACCTGACTATTTTTCGATAGGAAACAAGTGGAATTACCCTAAGGGTGTAAGTGTGAAAATGTGTTTGATTTGCATGCATTTAGTCTTTGATTAGGGGTTGTCTACTTGTTGGTTTTATCTTGCCATACATCCTAGTTACTAACATTTGTATAAAGCAATAAAAATGCAGGAAATAAATATCCTACATTATTACAACCATATTGAAAGGCAAGAAAATGTAAAGGCAAAAATAAAATAAAAGAAAGGAAAATGAGCTCTTCGACCCAGGCAGTAGCACCATTCGACCCAAATCTTCATGGCCCCTTCGAATCTGCCTTTTTTTGTTTCCTTCGATTGCAGGAGGGTTAGCCGGTAACCTTTGACTCACCCTTCTTGCTATTTCTTTTGACAGGCTTTAGGAGTCATCACGTTGTGCCTTTCGATTGGGCCTGGAACTAATGCAAGGTGCAATCTGCCTTTCTGCCTCCTTCGACTGAAGACTGAAAGCAGTGAGGGAGTGTCTTTCTCCTGGGCCTGCAGGTCAGTTTATTAGAAGCAAGTGTGTGTGTGTGTGTTGAACATGTCTGTGTCGAAGCATGCGTATGCATCGAAGCATGTATATCGAAGCATGCATATTTTTTATTCCAACATTTTTAGGGGATGGGGGTTCAAATTTACAAATGGGGATGAAGTGGAGACTGAAATATTACAACAATATCAAATGATAATGAAAACAATGTAGAAACAGTGTAAAACAAAAGGAAAACTGCATTTTAAACTGCTATGTGTCGATCCATGGTGCTATGCATCGACACATAGCTTTTCCTTGCTCCTGTAAAACAAAATCTGCTCAGTATGAGTCGACACATAATTGGATGTGTCGACTCATGAACCTTCTTGCATCGATGCGAAACGCGTATGTGTCGACTCATGGTCTTTTCCTTGCTCCTGTAAAACAAAATATGCTCAGTATGAGTCGACATATAATGGGATGTGTCGACTCATGAACCTTCTTGAATCGACGCGAAACGCGTATGTGTCGACTCATAGTCTTTTCCCACTTCTGTTTTGTAACCTGAAATCAGTATGAGTCGATGCATGGGGGTTATGTGTCGACTCATACCCTGTTTTTTCACAAGGATGAGTCGACACATGAGGATATGTGTCTACACATGCTGCATTTTCCTGCCTTAAACAATATTTTACTGAATGTACAGGTTAGCTTATGGCATATGATGGATAAACATGAACAACAAATGATTGAATAAGCCTAAACAAGGTGCAGATGACTAGTTCAAAAAGATATTAAAGTACTACATCTTGTCTTCAAAGAACAACAGCTTGTTAATGATGTAATGACAAGGTATCAAGTCAAGAGGACTTACCTTTGGGATGTACTGGTTGTTTTAGATCTGAATGCTTTTCTAAATGATGGGATAACCTTGTGAGTCTTCAGGAAGCTTCTCTAGACTGCTAGAACTGAGTTGGACTATACTATAATATTTTTGGTATTTTTGATGATGAAGGTGAGTAAAAATGCAAGGACTGTTTTTTTTGGTTATATTTGGACAGTCTTTGAGGGAGAGTTTGTATGGTGGAACAATGGGTTGGATTTCTGTTTTGAACAAGAGCAGTTTTTTGTTTTGAAAATGAGTCAAGGTTGCACAGAATATTGTTTTTCTGCACAACAAAACTCTCTATTTTCTCTCTCTATATGCCTCTTCCAAAATACAACCCCTTTGTCTTATGAGACAAACCTCTTTTGTAGACCCCTTGACTGTGGTTTAGGGGGGAAAACAAATAATTTATTTTTGAATTGTTTTTGCTTACTTCTTTGACACTTTCTGCACACAATTTTCCTTTGCCATTTTGGTGCAATTTTGGGGCTGTTGTGGTGCAGGTTTGGGCAGACTGCATAGAGAAGTTTTGGACTGTATTGGGCAGCATGTATACTTGGGATGCAGCATTGCACAAGATTTCTTGTAGGGAAGCCTGGGGTGTTGTGGCATATCACATTTTATTCAACTTTGGACAGCATAGTTTGTAGCATGTCACAAATTTGGTCTTGTGCACATTATGTCAAAGGCAAAAATATTGTGACAAGGTTTTTAATGAAGACATAGTTTTAGAATTTGTAATTTTGCAAAATGTCACTTTTTAATAACTTGAATTACTTGCATCATCTTGAATTATTTGGAGTTGTATTAAAATGCCATGAAGCAAATGAAATTAACCAAGTATAGAGAATACTTAGAAAAATCTCAAAGTCTTGCAAAGTTGGATTTTTGATTCTCTTGATTTTTTGATGATCACATTTAATTTTTTGGATGTCTTGACATAATGTGATTTTTGGGACTCAAATTTGGTCAAAAAGTCAAAGTTTGACTTTTCAGTGTGCAAATGACCATTTTGTCCTTGTGAGTGATTTTCTTGGAAAATTGCAGTTCAAGGCTTGGAAACTTGATGGAAGCAAACCTGGGATCCAGGGTGATCCCTTGTGAAATGGGAGGGCGAATTTTTGGGTTCAACAACTTGGAATACCCAAAAATTTCCGACTAATCATAAGGTCACGCTGATATAGCATTCCCTCATGAGTCTTGAGGTAATAGGCGAAGCTGATGATATATCGCTCACCAGGGTTTGAGGTAGATGGTTTTGAACTTTGAGAGCGTAGTTTTGTATGCCTTGGTTTTGCTTTTGTTTATTCATCCCTTTTGGAGGAATGAATGAAACAATAATTGGTGATGCATGGCTGCTTGAAGACTAAGGCCATGGGTCATGCTCAGAGATCGTTGCGTGAAGTCTGAGGTTATAGGCTAGATTTTGGTTTTCGAGCATCGCTGCATGAAGTCTGAGGCGATGGTCTGTGTTGAGGAATAAAGAAACACATTAATCCATGAAGTCTTAGGCAATGGGTTAGGTTCTCAAATAGCTGCATGAAGTCTGAGGCGATAAGATATGTTTTGGGTTTTTGAGCATCGTTGCACGAAGTGTGAGGCAATGATCTGTGTTGCAGAATAAAGAAACACATTGCTACATAAAGTCTTAGGAAATGGGTTAGGTTCGCAAATCGCTGCGTGAAGTCTGAGGCGATAAGCTAGGTTTAGGTTTTTGAGATGCGCTGCATGAAGTCTGAGGCGATAGGCTAGATTTGGTTTTCGAGCATCGCTGCATGAAGTCTGAGGTGATGATCTGTGTCACAAAATAAAGAAACACATTGCTGCATGAAGTCTTAGGCAATGGGTTAGGTTCGCAAATCACTGTGTGAAGTCTGAGGCGATAGGCTATATTTTTTATTTTTTCGAGCATCCACTACTACGGAAAAGGGCTACTAAAGCGCTTATTTTGGCCTTTAAAAGCGCTTAAAAGCGCTTTAATAGCTGGCGCTGGCGTAGGTAACAAAAGCGCTTCTAAAAGTGCTCTGGTAGACCCCCCCTTTAAGAGCGCTTTCCTGGAAAAAGCGCTCTGGTAGGACCCCCTATAAGAGCGCTTTCCTGGAAAAAGCGCTCTGGTAGACCCCCCTTTAAGAGCGCTTTTCCCAGAAAGCGCTGCCAAAGACCAGTAAAAAAGCATAAAAAATTTAAAAAAAAACGCAGCATACAAAAGCGCTTTTGGAAAAGCGCTCTGGTAGGCCCCCCTATGAGAGCGCTTTTTCTGGAAAAAGCGCTCTGATAGGCCCCCCTATAAGAGCGCTTTTCCAAAAGCGCTTTTGTATGCTGCATTTTTTTTTAATTTTTTATGCTTTTTTACTGGTCTTTGGCAGCGCTTTTACTAAGAAGCGCTTTAGTAGGTGGACCTTTAAGAGCGCTTTTTAAAAGCGCTGTCGTTTCTAAATGAGGTATTTTTATGTGCAGCCTATAATTTAATCCTCCCAGTCGACCTGTAATGTTTTCGACCTGTAATATTTTCGACCTGTAATATATTTTTGACCTGTAATATATTTTCGACGCTATTATTTCAGCCATCAGTAAGACAATATATATACTAATATAATACCATTATAATATCCAAAATTATATATATACATCATTACATCAATAATATTATAGTTCAAATCGACACAAATCCTACATGAAAAATTGCTTAATATAATATTGACACAAATCTTCTTTAATTTCTTCCAACTTAAGCTTCGGGTACGCAGCAGCACGGAATTCGTCAAGGTACTACAAAACAAAAACATAATATAAATGATATATTTAGTTAAATGTAATAAATTATATGAAATTATCTTAAGTTATAAATTCATACCGTGAGCGGAATCTCTAATTGATTCGCCTGAAGGATTTCTTTCATGAACCTCAAAACAAAGTATCCGCAATCATGACTGTTTCGCTGTTGCGGACACTACATAATAAAACAAATAAGATTCTATAGTTGTCTTGTTTTACCCAGTAGCATAAATATTATAAGCAAAATTGTGAAAAGTAATGTACCTGCACTTGGATCCAAGTGATGTTGTTTGATTTAGTACGGGATACCTGTGCGTCCCGTTGACTACGGAACACTTGTATTGATCTAATTATTAAATATATAAAAGCATATGTTTAAATCAATCCCACAAATAAGAAAATATATAAATATACACGAATATATATTTAGAACGATCCCACTTACAAATCAACGATTTCCTTCATAGCCGGATAATTGGTCCATTCACCATTTACCGAATTCAGATAATACACGACTTCTCTTATCGGGTTGATAGCAAGCAGCAACCAGTGTGCTCTATAAATTAAAACAATAGGTTATATGAAAATTTTGCTATACACAAAAGAAACAGAGATTAGATGAACCAAGAATGAGAAACTAACCCTACTGGTCGGGTATTATACGCCCAAAGATGCAGACTTTCTGTATTGCCGGTGGACATGAATCTATCTACTAAGCGCTGTCTAACTGATTCCGGTTCCGAAGCAATTGTCATTCCGCTGCAATGGGCGGAAGACACGAAACGGAATCTGTTAGACAATGCAGTCCCGCGCAACACTCTGTCATACAACAACCTTAAATAAAAACATAATAAACATTAGATTATTTTCATTGAAATGTGTAAATAAATTATATTGTGGGACTAATTAAATAATATATCGAATGAGTGAATATTACCGGATGTATGAGTGCATATTACTGACGCCTAGTTGATCATGCCTAAAAATCTCTTCCAAGTCATCAAATGTAATATGTGACTGGAATTCAATACCGAAGACACTTTCATCCATGTTGATTTCACGTAAACCACCATCCTTCAAATCGGACATATCAACCATTGTTGCGAGTGTCGAACGGTATCGAGGCACAAAAGCACCGCCTTTTTTTGCCGCTTGCTTCGGAGGACCAGTGGGTGGTAAGCTACGAACCTGCTGCGTCACTTGTTGTGACTCCCGAGCGGATGCCTAAAAATCATATAAGTTAGGTAAAATATAAAATCATGCAGATTTAGATTCAGACTATATATTAACACTTTAAATGTACCTCTTTTAGTGATGCAACAGACTCCTCCTCCTGTAAAATCCCTTTACCCTTAATTGCGGGTTTTATAGGAGCAGTCTAAAATTAAAATGTAAAAAATAATTAATAAACGGTTTAGAATTGACATTCGAAAACTAAATGATTCATAATCGTTTTCAGTATACCTCATCACTAATGGTAATGAGCTCCGAGGGCCATGCAACAAATGATCCTATTGCATCTCGCAGCAATGTCGTCTCTGAGACCATGTCAGGTACCGGTAGAATCGCATCACGATCTAATACAACATCCACCGATACTTTCAGGTGTCCATCCGGGAGGGGTCTGTGGTGAAGTAAATCTCCCGAAGTGTTGTGCACTTTTCCCTGGTTGTTTAGGCCCAGAAATTAGCATAGATAACATCATGTACTTACGATTCATACATAGCCACGGAGGTAAGTTATAAATCATAAGAATCACAGGCCATGTGCTATGCGAGATACTTTGAATACCATGCGGGTTCATTCCATCAGTAGACAATGACAACCGAAGGTTTCTTGCTTCTTTTCCAAATTCAGGATATTCAGTATCAACTTTACTCCATTGTGGTGAGTCTGCCGGATGTCGCAACTTTCCATCAATAATTCTTTCATCTGCATGCCAAGTCAAGTGTCTTGAATCGGTCTCACTACGATACATGCGTCTAAATCTCGGAATTATAGGAAAATACCATAAGACTTTAGCAGGAGACAACTTTTTCTTATATCGAGGGGCACCACATTTAGGACACTCATTCAACGCTGCATACTCGTTTCGAAACAAAACGCAATCGTTTGGACATGCATGTATCTTATCATAGCTCATTCCAATAGAAGACAACATCTTTTTGGCTTCATACGTTCGATTGGGAAGAACATTATCCTCTGGTAGCATATCTTTCATAAGGGCTAATAACTCTGTGAAACTTTTATCCGACCATCCATTGTCCGCCTTTAAGTTGTACAACTTTAACACCGCAGACAATCTTGTGAATTTTGAACAACCAACATACAACGGTTTCTCTGCATCGCTTACCAACCTCTCAAACATTTTGGGACAATCCGCAAGATCTTCTTCAAGCGCTTCTGCAATCTCTTCGACTCGATCACAATCGTATGTGTCTATGCAATCGTCGTTTGAAGCATACTTCCTATTACAACTCGACTCAGCATTCCCGGTACTTTTCTCACCATGCATTGTCCAACATGTATAACTTCTATCAATTCCAAACCGTAGTAAATGAGATCCCAACTGATTCCCGTCAACCTTACCCCCGGCATAACAGCAACCCAAGCAAGGACACGGCATTCGAAGCGGGTCTTTGGAGTGCGCAACCGCAAACTCAACAAATTCCCATACCCCTTTCTCGTACTCTTTCGACAATCGGTTTGAATTCATCCATGTCTTATCCATGTCTTAATTAAGCTAAACAAAAACGGTCAAACTTTCACTCTTCACAAGTAACCCCTATGGCGAATTCAATTCACAAAGTTAGTAAGTACCTCACTTAACGATAGATAAATATATGAAATTAAAATTGTAAGAAATCTCTTTTAAATAAAAAGATGTTTTAAGTTTGAACTTAATTTTTGATAGTCTTGTTTAAAATTTTTATTGTATGTATAGTAGATGTGTCAACAAATATCAAAATACAATGACTAAAATTTATGATTACAGTTATATCAATATCAATTATACACATTTTATCCCTTAATCCATATTTTCACTTCACTATACAAACTCAGCATTTAATTTCAGCAGATTCACACTCTTAACTATACAAACTCAGCATCTAAGCTTACTACTACTAAGCCATATGCTGGATGTTAAACAATATCTAAAGAGCAATATTAGAGACATTGATTGATCTATCTATTTCAAGCATATTGAAAAGAAATTCAAAAAAAGATATATAATATAATGATATTCACCAAAAAAGCTACACTGTAAGGCATAATAATTTTAAACCACTGTTGCAAGACATTATGATATAGACCTCTAGTTATATTTATTAGGATTAGTTCAGTTCATTAAGATTTATTATTTTATTTATTTTTAGTTAGTATTTTTTGAATTTTTAAATTTGAATGTCCTATTTTTAAGAAAAGATTTAAGTTAAAACATAAGCTACCTATTAACTAGTAATTTTAGGAGAAACCAATCACAAACTCCGCCACTGCCGCCTGCATAGGTCTTAAGAACATATTTTCAGTTGGTTACAATACTTCCTTCCTACCACTTCATCAACAAAGGTCATGGCTACGGAATATCCTGAGCATGTTCAGGATATTCCGTAGCCATGACCTTTGTTGATGAAGTGGTAGGAAGGAAGTATTGTAACCAACTAAAAATATGTTCTTAAGACCTATGCAGGCGGCAGTGGCGGAGTTTGTGATTGGTTTCTCCTAAAATTACTAGTTAATAGGTAGCTTATGTTTTAACCTAAATCTTTTCTTAAAAATAGGACATTCAAATTTAAAAATTCAAAAAATACTAACTAAAAATAAATAAAATAATAAATCTTAATGAACTGAACTAATCCTAATAAATATAACTAGAGGTCTATATCATATGTGTAAGAGAAAATTATATATTTTTCATATTTTCATTGAAAAATAAAATCACAAATCTTACTGATGAATAGTTACCAGGTATACTGAGTTTTACATTGATTGATAAATAAGTCATAGCCTTACTTATACAGTTGTTTACACAAAATTGGACCCTACCCACTTTTAACTTTAACAATATTATTTTGGATATCCAAATTTCATGGAACATTTACAATAGAAAACTTTAAACTTATTGCAAGATCATAACTGTTAAGCTTATTAGATTGGCTCCAAAAATAGTCTTAGAGAATCGGAGAGGATTCATATGAGACATAGTACAAGAAATCTTTTGAAAGAAACATGGCTATGAAAATTGATATAAAAAAAAAAAGCATTTGTATTCACCAAAAAAGCTACACTGTAAGGCATAATAATAAAATAATGAAAATCACCTTAGACGAAGATGTGAGTAGATTCAATTCAAATAGCAAAACAGCAAAAAGCAGCAGCAAAGATGGAAGACGATTGAGAAGCAATACCAAAACTTTATTCTCAAAACCACGCAAGCTCTAACCCTCCACCCAGGGCAAGACCATCAATAGCAGCAACTGAAGGTTTCCTTCCCCCTGAAAGATGAAATGAAATTCAAAATCAAAATAGAATACATCGACAAATGAGTTGCAAAGAAAACTTCAAAAGAAACCGTACCTTCTATAGTGTCAGTAAGAAGGTCTACTGATATCAAACCAGGACTTGTCTTCTCTGTATATGGCAATGAAGAATTAGAAAATGAGTGCAAATACATTTACTAAAACAGAAAACCTTAAAAAAAATATAAGAAAAATTCCGCAAGCAATACCATTAGGTGAAGCCTCTAGCTTCTTGAGAATCACTGGCTCAGCTCTCACACAGTCTAAAAAGACAAAGCAAACATCATAAAAAAACATAACCTCATGGATTTTCATAAATGGAAGAAGTATCATGCTTCTCAAACTGCAAATCAAATATATAAAACACCCAAAATAAATCAGAATCACATAACATCAATTTTAGGAAATTCTTTTTCCCTAAAACGCGCACAGATCTTTCTTCTTATAGACACACCAATACATCATCATTTTTATCACTATTAACTTTTTTTCAAGTCTTGTCTCTTTTCAAAGTCGAAATTGAGTATTTCTCAATACATCCGGTAACATGAACTTGAGTAATTCTCAATACACCCCGTTGTCAATTGCAGATAGCATATATTTAAAATTCACAATAGTGCTGTAGCACCACTATAGTTGCTATTTGGCAACAGCATTTTGTACTAAACAACTTATGGCAGAACATTGGGGTTAGACCAAATTCTTCTACGGTGTAACGCCGTTATAGTTACACTTACACATAATACAAAAGTCTAATATTCATAGCTCAATTTTCATTTCAAAGATAAAATAAGTTTTAGTGCATGTTTGGATTTGTGATGAGTTTGGCAGAATCACGTCATGCTACTCTGATCTTGGCAAAATTACATTTCAAAGCATCAACAAAATTACAATGCCACCATGATTTCCTCAAATTCATTCGTCTTTGAGAGCATGCAAGGAAGACTATCGCACATGAGGGCATGCAAGGAAGACTATCGCACATGACCCTAAATTTGTCAGGGTTAAATTACAACTAAATACGGGCACATAAAATATCTATCCGATTAAATCGTGATTAAATAAGACCTCTATTTGTCTTGCCATAGTGAAACTCTGGCTAACCTACACACAGGGCTTCTAAAAACTAGATAGGGCTTTGATTCCAAACATATACTAGTAACAAATCGATCACCCAAAATAATTTCCGGATCCAATTTTTCTTATGCAGCATTTTCACAAACAGTGTGTCTACATAGTGCTATGTTATCAAAAAAAAACAATCAACTAAGAAAAGAAAAATACCAGGGCACCAGCTGAGAGAGGTAGAAGGATCATTATCAGCCAAGAACAGAACGAGGTTTGCTCTGTTTTTAGGAGCCTCTGATCGGAATTTCTCAAAGACAGAATCAAAGTTCGATACCTGCTAATCCCTCCGGTCTTTGAAGTAAAAGCAATACCACGCAAGCAAAGAGTTGAAGACAAGATGCAAGCAAAGATGGAAGACGATGAACGCGTTTCTGAGAATGCAAGATTTTGTGCGTTTTCAGCAGAAATTAGGGATTTGGAAGAAGAACGCGTTTAGGGATTTGGAAGAAGAATGCAAGATTTTGTTTTAAAAAATTTTAATTGTAAAGAGGGTATGACAGCGCTTTTGAAAAGCGCTTTCGTAACTAAGGCTATACCAGCGCTTTTGAGGATAAAAGCGCTCTTGTACCCCACCCCCTATATCAGCGCTTTTGAAAGCGCTTTCATAAGCCCCCTATAAGAGCGCTTTCAGAAAGCGCTTTCATACCCCCCCCCCCCACTATAAGAGCGCTTTTCAAAAGCGCCTTCGTACCCCAGCCTCTAAGAGCGCTTTCTGAAAGCGCTTTTGTAACCCCCCCCCCCTTTAAGAGCGCTTTTTTAGCGTGTTTTTTTATTTTGTTTTTAGCGCAACCTATACCAGCGCTTTTACAAAAAGCGCTTTAGTAGGGGTGCTGCTAAAAGACAAATTTGGTGTAGTGATCGCTGCATGAAGTCTGAGGCGATGATCTGTGTTACAGAATAAGGAAACGCATTGCTGCATGAAGTCTTAGGCAATGGGTTATGTTGAGGAGAGTACATTGAGGCTTAGAGGCAATGTACCAAGTTTGGAGAATACATTGAGGCTTAGAGGCAACATACTGAGTTTGGAGAATACATTGAGTCTTAGAGGCAATGTACCGAGCTAGGAGAATACACTGAGGCTTAGAGGCAATGTACTAAGTTTTGAGAATACATTGCGGCTTAGAGGCAATGTACTGAGTTTTGAGAACACATTGCGGCTTAGAGGCAATGTATTGAGTTTTGAGAATACATTGCGGCTTAGAGGCAATGTACTGAGTTTGGCAAATACATTGTGGCTTAGAGGCAATGTATTGAGTTTTGAGAATACATTGCGGCTTAGAGGAAATGTACTGAGTTTCGTTCATTACTGAATGGAGACTTAGGTGATGGACTACTTTGTAAGGAACTCATCACTTCATGGAGACTTAGGTGATGGGCTGAACGCGTCACAGCATGGAGACTTAGGTGACGGGTTGAATAACAGGAGAAGTGTTTTGTTGACTGACCCTTAGATGATTGAATCGAGGGTAAGATGGTTTACTTGTTGCGTGATATAGGTGTATGCTGCCTGATACCGGGATGGAACCCTGAGTGTGTTTATTGAATGTTTGTATCTATTCAATGTATAGTGTATGTATGCTTTGGATATGCCAGATGTATGTATGAAATGTGTGTAAAATATGTGTATGCCTTGAAATGTTATGAAGACTATTTCTGGCATTCTCTCCTTTAAACCATTGGCTTAGAGTTACCAATTCCATGGCGTTGTATGTTGTGTCATTATAGCTTTGTTTAATTTTATTGCAAGGTGTAAAAAAGTTAGCAAACTTTTGGACATTGAATTTATGTATTGTAAGAGTAGGTGTAGACGTGGCGTATGTATTGGACACATAGGTTTTTAGTTGTGAGCGTAGACATAGGCGTGGACAGATGCATAGACTTTGTGTTACAGGTGCAAGCATAGGCGCAGACATGTGTATGGACATAGACATGTGCGTGAACATGGTCGTGGATTTTCCTTCGATATTTTCCTAACCAAAATGCTTTTTCGATGTTTTGTCAAATGCTTTTATTTTGTTAATTTCCCTAAAATGATTTCAAGACAATATTCACAAGCAGTCATCGTAGTATTTTGTAAACAAGTCTGAGAAAAGAAAAATAAAATTTGAAAGGTGAAAAGAAAGGTGAATGTTATATTGATTATGCCTCTCAATAGGCGAATGTACAAGATGAAATTCCTAGAAAGAGGTAATTACATAAAGTTTTAAAACTGTAAATGGCAATAAAAAAGGATAATTGTTGATGCTGTTTCCCAATATCCTTTTATTATCCCTTATCTCTTTCGCTTCTGAGTTGTATGATTCAAATCTATCTCTCCCCTCGTGGTTCGTATCGCAGTTCTTAGATCACAGTCTTTTTGTTCTTTATTTCTTTGTATGATCCTTAATTTTTTCCTGGATTGCCCTTTCAGGTTTTCAATCCACCAGGATAAATTTTTCTGTTATACGCCCCTAATTTTTTCCTAGATCTCCCTGTAGGGTTTTTGATCCACCAGGACGCTCCTTTTTGCCTAAGTCGCCCGTTTAGGGTTCGAGCTTAGCGAGCTTTTTATACATAGTATTTTTTGACTGCGTCTGAGTTTTCCAGATGCAGTAGTTCTTCCCCATCCATTATTGCAAGGATGAGACCTCCACCGGAGAATGTTGTTTTGACTATGCATGGACCTTCGTAGTTGTGTGTTCATTTACCACGTGCGTCGAGGCAAGGTAGCAGAATCTTTTTTGAGTACTAGACCATGTTATGGTTTATCTTTTGCAGTACAGCATTACTCAAAAATAATTTTGAGGGTAATTTCCATAGAGTTAGTTTGTCAATGATAGAGGCATTTTTTGGATAGTCCTGCTTTTCCAGGTACTTCTTGATGTTGTAAAACCATGGCTTATTGTTCGGTCCTTCTTAAATAGTGAGGCAATGTGCGGTCTCTTCGAAGTGTCTAATTATGATGCATGGTTGGTGATTCGGCCAGGTTATTTTGAACATAGCTGAGAGAGTTTCCAGAGCGTCTGACATTTGATTTTCTTTTCGTGGGATATGGCTGAAAGTGATCTCTATAAGTTCTACATCCAGCTTTAAAACATGATTCCGATAGGGAATCAGTTTTGGATGTTTAGTATCCCATTCGCCATTGACTTGGTATATGGCTTGTGAGCATTCTTTGGAGAAGTCAAAATTGCCCCTATATCGTGCCCCAATGCATTTGAAGCCCCGTTGAACGCGAGTATCCAACGTGCCCTTGGCTCGGGTCCTTTGTCAAGTTCTGGTATTTCGTAGTTGCTTATTTTTACAGCAATGAATGTATATAACCTTGTCTGTTTCTGTAGGAACAAGCAGATATGTGTAATAATTTGATCATCTTCTTTATGTCCCGCTCTAACATTGCCCCTTAGCTTGGTTTCTTCCGGATCTTCCCTTGTGCTTAGATTATTTGTCTTAATAGGCTCTTGATACAGTTGTATGTTGTCAGCCTTTTGTTCTATTTCCCTCGCCCTTTCCTCAGAGATTTCAAGATCTTCATCATCTTCATCTTTAGCTTGGTTGATAGGAGTATTAAAATTATATTGGGTCACAGCAGTAGCATTATCGGTGGTTTTGGGAATGGATTTGCACCATTATCATGTTTTGGTGTAGATTTTAGTATATGAATATTTGAAAATGCATATGCAGAGAAGGTATTGCCATTTTTACATTTGAGAGTTAAATGCAAATGAAAGAAAATGATCTTAATTGAAAACAAAATATAACTTTTATTGATTATAAATATTGTCTGAAACAAAACAGGGGAACCCTTACAAGCAACCCTTATGCCTCGGGCTTTACATATGTTCTTTTTAAAACATAGAAAAATTACTTAAGGAAGAAAAAGATCTCGGGAATCTCTGCGGCAGCCCATCTTCTGAGCTCTTCTCCTGGGGCGCATTCTCTGGTGAAGTCAGTTACCCTTTTGGTATTGACTTTGTTGGATATCATCATCACATGTTCACCATGCTCTATTCCCTTATTGACAAAGGTCTCTTGGATTGGAGGAAATTATGCTTTACTCTTCAGGGTAGCTACATATTTTTCTTCAGGGTATGGTCCGAATTGGACTATCCCCTGGTCCACTAGCTTTTGTAGCGTTCTCTTGAAAGCTTCATTATGTTCTAGCAAGAATCCACATCCCAACAGATATTCTTTCAGCAAGTTTATCAGGGTTTTTGCTCGTCTTCTTGCCCCAAAGTCAGTAACTACTTCGATTTCATTTATTGTCGGTCCACCGTGCGGAGGCATATGGTTTTATTTGATGTTGGGCTTCTCGAAAGTGATGTCTTGAGATTCTAACAAATCTTGGACCTTATGCTTGAATGGCCAACATTGTTCTATGGTATGTCTAGGAGAATTAGCGTGATACTCACATCTAGCGTTGGCATTGTACTTTCGCAGGAGCGGCCCGACTGGAGGAGCCAGAGGATTCAGTTCCACTAAGGATACCTTGACCAGGTGTTGTAATAACTGACTGGGTGGCATCGGAAGTGGATCAAAATTTTTTGCGGCTTTCTGCCTTGTTGCTGCCCTTGTGGGATCACTAATGGTTGTTCTACCTTGAGTTGTGACGCTACGACATTAATTTCTCCCTCTTTTCCTTTGGGGAAGTTTGAAGAAGGCTTTCTTGAATTGTAGCGGGTAATTGACGGTCCCTCTTTTATTTTCCCACTTTTTATTCCAGTATCGATTCTTTCTCTGATAGTCACTAGATCTGAGAATCCCGAAGAGATACTTCCAACCATCTTCTCAAAATAAAGCCCCTGCAAAGTTCCCATGAACATGTCTACTAATTCTTTCTCTAACAGTGGTGGTTGCGCACGGGGTTCCATCTCCCTCTATCTCTGAGCATACTCTTTGAAGGACTCTTCTTTCATTTGGGACAGATTATGGAGTTGCATGCAGGTAGGCGCCATGTCCAGGTTATATTTGTAATGCTTTAAGAAAGAATTAGCAAGATCTGCCCACATTCGAATATGGGTTTGCTCCAATTGCATATACTAGTCTAAATATGACCCACTCAGGCTATCTTGAAAACAGTGAATCATCAACTTCTGATCATGGGCATGCATCTTCCTGCAATACATGTGAAAATGATTTCTTGGACAGGTGAGCCCCTTGTATTTTTCAAAGTCAGGTACTTTGAACTTCAACGGAATTACCACACTGGGAACCAGGCTCATTTTTTAAAGCGTTTACCTTGAAAGCGTCAAAACCCTTAACAACTTTTAATCTTTCCTCCAGAGCTTTGCACAGATTCATTACCAGTGGATTATCAACAACATAAGTAGTAGTCGTCTTTAAGGGTGCTTGGTTGGCATCCTCTTGGTCGTGGTCTCCGTATTGTAGGTCCAAGTAGTTGTCTACATTATTGGTTGGAATTTGTAGGGTATGTGATGCCCCTGCTTTTGGTGGAGGTGGAACAAATCCTTCAGTTTCAACTTCTTATTGGGCCATGACGGACTTTTGGAGTCCTGCTTTTGACTCTTTCCTCAGCTGGTGACGACTTGATGCACCAATTCTTTGGGCTACTTCTTTGAAAGCTACCCTGGGAATCTGGTCTTTCATGTCAATGATGTTATTCAAAGCTAGGAGAACTTGACTCAGATCTCCTTTCATTGAAGTTACACCACCCTTTACTTGGTCGAGATCCTCTTTGAATGCAACCTGAGTTTCCTCGATTTGCTCTATTGCTTTTTATTGAGAGGCCCTTTTTTGATATGGAGGACAAGGAGGTGGAGATCTTCTTCTACCAATGTCTTAACTGGAGAGATATTTTTTTGGAAAAATGAGTTTCGATATGATATGCATGTGTTCGTGATTGCATGTGTGCGAACGGATGTGTATGAACATGAAATGGTTTCTTGTTTTAAATATCTTATTCATCTGGGTACATACTTGTCTTTTGCTTATTATTTTACTTGGTGATTATCTTTAAAATAGATACACAAACGATATGTGGAAAAAAATGCCTTTATTGAAGGTAACATAATTCAGATATTGAAAAATATTACAATATGCCTTTATTGAAGGTAACATAATTCAGATATTGAAAAATATTACAATCTTAAACCAAAACTTTATTTGCATGAAATCATGCAAAGGGAAATAAGTCTTCTAGGTGCGCCTACTGATATCTGCTCTTAAAACCATGCATATTTGCTTGACAAACTTGAGAAAGTCTTCAGCATATTATTTCCCTTTTGTGGCTTTGATTTTAGACATGTTTGACGCATTAACGTGGACAAGTTATTTCCTTTGGTATCCATTTTTAGAGACAGTCACCAAATATCTTGAGTTTATTATTATCATTTATACCCCCAGTGAATAAGACAAATATAAAGGAACGGGTGACGAATATATGAAATGTATGACTAATATATGAAATGTATGACTAATATATGAAATGTATGAATGCATAGGTGTAGGGTTTAGTGACAGGTTTTTGTAATAAGTACCCCTATAAGGTATGGATGCATGGTTCAGTGACGGGGTTTTTTTGATAAGCACCCTTAGAAGGTAGGCTCCTTAATTTTGACCTACAGTTAGTCTACCCTTCCAAAAGGTGGTTTCCTTAATGGTATCATGAATAACACCAGAGGGAAAAAGCACAAGGCACCCCTTAGGTGGAGCCTCTTTATAGACTGAAACTTTCGTCTCGAAGTCGTGAAAGGTCTCGTCATGAGATTTTAGGTTAAGGTCGTTACAAAGAGTCATGGGTGTCCTTCCAAAGTCCTACTCGTCAAGAGGATATATCTCGATAATTATTCCTTTTTTGGAAGTCCACCGACTTTAGGCAAAGTCGTCACATAAACTCGCAGGGATGATGTACCCCCTAAGCTAATAGACGAACCTTCTTTCTAAGGGTTATTAATATTTTGAGAAATAAAAAAATATCGCCACACAGTATATATGATTATAAACAATAAACAATAATTAAAAAATTCCAATGAATAAATGAAAGCAATAAATAAATAAATAAAGCAATAAAAATCTCAAAGAAAACAACCCCAAAACCTAAAGTTCAAGTCCCCAACAGAGTCGTCACCAATAGCAGCCAGTTTTTTAATCAGAGCCGCCACTATTAGTTTTTATCCTAAGGAAGGGAATCTAACAGAAAAAGCTAATTCGCAGACAGAGATTCTAGGCTTCGGACTTCTTTAGACGAAAGGAAGGTGTTAGGCACCTTTCATATACCTTGTTCACAAGGATATTAGGTTTTAGGTTTAAATTTGGGTAAGATAGGGTTTTAAGTTTTTAAAAGGGGAAATGGTTTAACTTTTTAATAGGGGAACTCATCACGATTTTTGATCATATGCCTACGTATCCACGATTTTTGTAGTTCGTATGGGGTTGGTGGTTTTTAGGGGTTGCAAACGTACTTTGAATCACCTCGTGTTTTGATCGGTTGTAGTGATTGCGGAGATTTTGGCTAAATACGTGATTAGTCAAAATCCGTTTGAAACCCTTTTGCAAAAACAATTGATTAGCTTAGTTGATTGCGAAAAATAGTTTGATGTTTGTTAATATTTTTTAATCATATAAATTGCAAAAATTCTTGATTAATGCATGACTAAAAAATATTTAATGCAAATATTTGAAATAATGTCCATGAGCTTTTTAACTAAAAATAATTATTTTCATGTGATAAATAAAATAAAAACAATACTAATAATAATAATAATTTTTATAATAAGAAATAAATAATGATAATAAGAAAATATTTAAAATAATTATAAGAAAGAATAAATAATAATAATAATAAAATATATAAAAAATATATTGAATTATAAAAGAAATATAGAAAATCAATTAATTAGGCAGGGAGGTGCAGTTTCTGTTGACAAGTAAAAATAAGGGGTGTTAATAGGAGTCTGGGCTAGGGCCAAATATGTTTATGAAAGGGGGGTTGTTGTACCCCAAAAGTTTCCCTATCATTTCACTCAAGACATGCCCATTAAGGTTCTCAATTTTCTCAAGGATGACCAAGAATTGATCAGGCAAATTCTCCTTCTAAGGCAATGAATCTCAAACTAGGGTTTTAATTTTAAGAAAGATGTGTGAGTCCCAAGGATCCCAAATTTTCTCCATGGTACTAATATGTACTCAATATCATCCATGCCAAATTTCATGCCTTGAACAACAAGTTTTCTTAGTCAACTGCTAAAATACCTAGAAATCAACTATACTAGGTCAAAAGTCAATTGTGGCCCAAATACAGTCAAACTTCAATATTTTTGGTCAACATCAATATTTTGAAGTAATATTCATCATTTGATCAAAGGTTGGTCATGATTCCTCAAGAAAGGCTCCTAACTCATCAAAAGTCAAAAATGGCAAATTAGGGTTTCTATAAGAAAAGTCAACCAAACTTTGACCAGGCATAACTTTCTCATACTTTATCAAAAATTTTCCCAACAAGGCTCATTTTGAAGAGAATCAAATTCCCTACAACTTCTCTTAATCACTCAAGTTCACGAAATGCCCCAATCAAAAGATACAAGCTCATATATTATAGGTCCTTTCAAAAAGTCAACAAAAACACCTTTTGGGTCAAAGCTCCTTACATGAACATGGAAGATCCAATTGAGATGAAACACAAAGGGTTGTTTAGGAGACATCCTAAGCTCTCTAAAAAGTCAAATAACATCCTCTTATGGTTAACATTGATAGAGATATGCATTGCTAAAGTTGACAAATTTTTGGAAAAATGCATGAAGCCAATATTGACCAAACTTGAATTTTTTTCAAATGAGCCCATGTTTTCATGCTTGAAACTTGTTCTTAACATGGCCCACGACCTCTGAGCTCACTCATACACTATTTCATTCTTTTTATTATTTATTTTGATTTTTTATTCATTATAATTCAAAATGAAATAAAGAAATAATGGAAAATATGTAAATTATGATTTGGGAATCTTTTCTCATCAAATAAAGGATGAAATATGCTGGCAAATAAAAGGGAAATCATGGAGGGAAAGCAAGATTGGATTTCTTCTAAAAGAGGCCAAAAATCACATAATTGAAAGAAGATTTTTTTTTCTCATTAAAGTATGGATATTCTTCCATAATTATTACCCTAATTTGATTTACTACATATACACTACAAACCTAGATCAAAAGGACACCTGAAAACTGCCTATACACACCTTAAAAAATTTTCCAAATTTTCTCAAAGAGAGGTGCAACTTATATCATACGATCCAGGCATCTTTAATCCATTCCAGGCACCGCATCTTCATCTTGAGGTTCCCATGAAGATAAGTCAGTCCTCACACACGCCTGAAACACACTGAGATTGCCCAACCAAATCTCAATTTTTTTTGTAAAATCTTGGATCTCAAACATTCACAATAGGCCATATAAATTTTGTTTGAGTTTATATTCATGTTGCTAATGATATTTGATGGATTTTTGACGTATTACATGAGATCATAGGGCCTGGAATCATATTGTGCCATGGATGACCGCCGTTAGGGTTTTAGATTCGAACCCTATGATGTAGGAGGAATTAGCCATTTTTAAGGTCATATTCGTGATCAGGGGACATTTTTAAGTCAATCTGCATATTTGGTTTTTTGGTTTGCTCACATTTCCAGGTGACCCCATCGAAGAAGACGGTTGAAACCACCAGCTCCGGTGGTTGGACTGGCCGGTCTTCAGTTAACCAGCTGGCGTGGCAGGAGGACAACATCCCATTGGTTGGATTCAAATGACTCTCCCTCTCTACGCGCCTGAGTGGACAATTTGAAATGCAGGGACCCCACTTGTCGGTGCGTGTTTGACAACTCAGCAAGTGTCCTTGTTTTACGTTATATAATTTTGTCTTGATTATATACATGAATGATCCAGCAGCGCAGATGGAAAAAGCATAAGGGTGCAAAGGGAGAGACCTGGGTTCGATTCCCAGGTCTTGAAGTTTATTTTTTCTAATGAGTTCCTTGCAAATCCAATGTTCCAGGGGCCAGCGTGCATACCATGTGTCATCAGGACATCACCATCAGATCAATCATTCTCAGATCCAGCGCCTCTAGCACGCAGGCATACCATGGACCGCCCTAACACAATAACACCAAATCTCACGCAGGCTTTGGGCTTGCATAAGATCTGGGCTTTAGAATTCCAGCCTGCACCCCCCAGTTTGCTTTCTCACCCTTCAGGCCCATTTTTTTAAATTTCTTTATTCTATTTAAGTAGTTTAAATTAATTTGTTTATTCATTTTTTTTAAATCATAAAATCAAAAAATCACAAAAAATTAGGACTTAGAGTTTTTTCTTAGAAAAATTAGTTTTTTGCAAATTAATTAATTTAATTAACTTTAATTTATTTTCTTTAGGTTAAAATTAGTTAGAGGTTAGGTTAGATTTTAAATCTTTTCTTATAAAATACCAAAAAATATTTTTAATAGGAAATTAGACTTTTAGGGTTTCAAGCGTAGGTCAATCCTAATTTTTGCACGTTATTATTTTTTCATACAATTACTTTTATTATGTAACTGTGCCCGGTTTGTAATAGTTTAATTAGGGTTTTCAATTTTCCCATTTTACTTTTTCGTTCATTACTTATGTAACTATACCAAAGCCTTGTAATAGTTGTAGGAACTTTATTTCTCGCTCTTTATATTTCTTATATGCTTGTATATAAATTGTTAGTAAATTAGGTGCATGACAAGATTAAATCAATTAATCATTCGGTCACTAACTTCAAGATAAATATCTGAAAAAAGCGCATTGTTGCACACTTGCACCCTTAGGGTATACCTCACTTGTTTCCTTCTGAAACGGTCATGTCCCTCGAACGTAGGGATATCTTAGCAAATACCCTCAATTTAAAAGTCATCATAAACATCATGGTCCCTTAATATCCGTCGAGTTTCCTACGAGAAATGATATTGTCCCTCGACGTTTCCTATATGACTACATTCCCTTCGAAATGCTAAGGTATCCTTACATATTGCTTCTATGTCCATAAACGTCCCTTTCGATAGTCCCTCAACATCGGACGATAGGGCTACCTACTCACTTATAGTTGGATAGCACTATATAAAGGAGAGGAAAAGAACGCCCTTTTTCGATTAGGTAGACAGTTCTTAAGTACTTGCTCAAACCTGATTCCTTTTTTATACTTACACACTTTCAAACTTCTTTTCAAAAACGCTTTATCACACTCTTGAGGACTGATACACGAGTTATTATAAAGCAAACAAAAATTTTCAAAACACACAAACACGAAAACAATTTTCAAATTGAGAAAGTACCTAAGAGCCCGTGGAAAACCACAGATGGAAAAGGTGCTAACACTTTCCCTTTCCATAATCTACCCCCCTTACACAGAAAATCTCGAAAAAGGTCTTTTTCTGTTCTTTTCACCCTTTCGTTTGTTGGATAAAAGAAAAGTTGGTGGCGACTCTTCTGGGGAAATAATAAAAGTTGGGTTTACCTTAGGGTCTAGTTCATTTATAATCTATTTTCTTGGTCTGTCTTGATTTTCTTTACTTTTAAGGGTATTGCTTAGGTTATGTAGATCCTACACCCAGATCTGGGGAAACCTTTTAGGAAAGTAGAAATAGATCGTGGAAACTGTACGGGGTATACCGACACAGTTGAAGAGATGGCTACGTTGATGCGACACTTTGGTTGGTACCGGTAGCCCTTGAGTTAATCAAGGAGAATACGGGGCCGCTGCATGGTGTCATAAAGCGTCAACTGACCTTAGAACCTTAACTGAACAACTTAGCCATTAGGACATAGTGAGATGACCGTCTTTGGTGTATTCCCAAAGTCGACAGATAATCGATGCTACACTCATTGAGATTTGACTCCCAAGTTTTGTTTGGTTATAAGTCAGTTGCCTATCGGAACAAAACTTGTGGGAAGGATCAGTGATATTAAGATCCCTTAGAACCCAGTTACTATTTATAGGACAGGTTGAACCAATCCAAACTTCAAGAGGGTATTACCTTAAAACTCATGCAAGCCTTAAACCTAAGGTCTTTATGTGATTTGCTTGTGTTGTCTATATTTGTGATTTCTTAGTATAATCATGGCATCATAACATGGCTTATCAGACTAACTATTTCAAGGATTTTCTAGGGCTTATCTTTGTCTTGTTTTGTAGGGCATGACATCCGCTCGCAGAAACACTATCCAAGTCAACCTTATGAAAGTACCTCCTCAACTCAAGGAATTAGCATCAAGGATTCCTGAAAGCTCTCCCTTCCCTGAAAAGCATGGTCGACTTCTCAACTTGGTCACTTCAAACCCTGATGAAGAAATGTTATAGGTGCTCTTTCAGTTCTTTGACCCGTTACATCACTGCTTCACTTTTCCCGATTACCAGTTAGTGCTTGCTATGGAGGAGTTTTTTTAATTATTGTGGGTACCTATCCTTAATCAATTACCATTCAACAGTATGGAAAGATACTCAAAGCCTGAAGAGATTGCTCAAGCTATGTCTTTACAACGGTCTGATGTAGTGGCAAATTGGGAAACTAGAAAAGGCATCAAAAGATTTCCAGCTAAGTTTTTATTTGAGAAAGCGCACCATTTTTGGGATAGCCTGAATTTACAAGATTTTGAAGAAGTGTTAGCCCTTCTCATCTATGGGGTGGTACTATTCCCTAACACGGACCAACTCATAGATATGAATGCGGTTAAGATTTTTTTGTCTCATAATCTGGTGCCTACTTTACTTGGGGATATTCTACACTCTTTGCATACTCGCACTCTAAAGAGAAGAGGGACCCTTTGGTGTTACACTCCTCTATTGGCTAGGTGGTTTATTTTGCACCTACCTCAGTCTGTTTTGAGAAATGAGCAGGGTATGAGACAGTCTCATAGGTTGATGTTCCTTACATGTTCGGATATTCATTGGTGTTCTCGGTCCTTGGAGAGTGACACTATCATTGATCGCTGTAGGGAATTCCATAATGTCCCTCTCTTAGGCATTAGGGGAGGAATCACATATAATCCTTGTTTGGCATTGCGACAGTTTGGTTATGCTAGAAGGGATGGTCCTCACGACACACTCGTCCAAGGAATCACATTTGACCATGAGAATGATGTTAAGGGTTATCGTTAGAGGTTCATTCGAGCTTGGGGCATGATAAACAAAGTTGATAGCAAGACATTGGGGCATAATAATTCCATCCCTCTTGAGCCTTACCTCAAATGGGTGCAAGCTCATGCTAAATGTCTTATGATGCCTTACCCTCCCACCTTACCTGTAATTATGGAGCCAATTGTTGAGGGAGACACTCCTTATATTGTTCTTCATCCTGACATGTAAACTGATCTTGAGGAGCTACAGAAGTCCTGGATCCAACTCAAAGAAGAATGGGATACTTTCGAAACCCAATTCTACGCCAGTGAGAAGAAGGTTTTAGAGCTCACCAGGTTACTTTACAAGGAGAAGAGTATAAATGTTTACATCGCACCAAAGAGGATGCGCCGATGAGAAGCTTGAGTCTCTTTGCTTAGAGAGTTATTTTTCTTTATTACCTCCTTTGTAAGCCCAAGAGGCATTATGGTGACCAATAAAACTTCTTAATGCAATTAACGTTTTTTCTATTTTTGTTTAAGATAATTTAAGTCTTAGAAATCCTTGAAAACATTGCATACATATATCATACATATCATTGCATAAGCAAGTTTCAAAGCAAATTTCTCATCTTCTTCGTTGTTTATTTCAGCAATGGCTCTAGAACAAACAATGAAGAATCTACATGATCAGAATGCTCAATTTCAATAGATGATCATGGCTCTCGCCAAGGGGTAAGAGGAACTGAAATACCTGATTGTTAAAGAGAAGACTAAGAAGCCAAGGAAGACAGCTGGTGTGGTGAACATGGGAAGAAGGTTCAAAGGACCGCTAAGGCAAGTGGTTGAGCTGACATCTTCATCAAAATAAGGAGATAATCAAGAAGGGGAGACAAGAGAGGAAGACCCTAGTCCAAGGTAATTTGATAATGAGACTGACTATAATGAAGAGTAGTACCCTTCGGCCGATGAAAAATACAAACAGCTGGAAGAGTGTCTGAGTGAAATAGAAATCCAGAAGGTGCCAGGGTTGGATTTTGAAGAGCTGGGTTTGGTTTCTGGGGTTGTCATCCCGCAGAAGTTCAAGGTTCCGGTGTTCGCCAAATATTATGGGGTTTCGTGTCCCAAAATGAACCTTCGATCTTATGTAAGGAAGATCCAGTCTCACACTGCTGACAAGAACTTATGTGTTCACTTATTTCAAGAAATTCTATCCTGGACTCAACTATAATGGTTCTACCAGCTGGAAGGGACCAACATTTGTAATTGGGAAGACTTGGCTGTTGCTTTCTACAAGCAGTATCAGTACAATACAGACCTCGCTCCCACCCGTACACAACTCCAAAGTATGTCTATGGGTTCGAGCGAGGGCTTTAAAGACTATGCTCAGAAGTGGAGGGACTTAGCAGGAAGAGTCCAACCCCCCTGTTTGATAGGGAGCTAGTGGATATGTTTTTGGGTACCCTATTTGGTCCATTTTTCAATCATCTGATAGGAAGCTCCTTGGCCGACTTTACTGAATTAATTTTCATAGGAGAAAGAGTGGAAGCTGTGATTAGGAGTGGTAAGATTCAAAAGGATGCATCCTCTAGTATAGTAAGGAAGCCATTTTCTTGGAAGAAGGAAGTCAGTGCCACATATAGCCAAGGGAATCAGGGCAGAACTGAACACCATCTAGCGGTGGGGGCTGTTGTGATCTCTAAACCTGCACCTAATCAACAAAGGAACAATCAGCCAAGAGCAGAAAGGCCTGTAAGACAATTTACCCGGATAAATATGACTCTATCTCAAGTGTTTCCTCATCTGCTGAAGTCTAATCTGGTAACTTTGCGGGAAGCTCCGAAGAATCCCAACACTGCCTATCCCCGTTACAATCCAACTGCTCATTGTGCTTACCATTCAAAAAGTCCAGGCCATGATACAAACGACTGCTGGGCTTTGAAAAACAATGTGCAAGACCTTATTGAAGCAAAGGAGATTGAATTTGAAGCTCCTGAAATCCCCATGTCATCATTGCTCTTATGCCCAAGCACGGCCGTGGTGTTAATGATATTGAAGACGATATGTTCGTTACTTTTGTTGAGGAACTTGTTACTCCTCTCATGACCGTTAAGTGGAACTTGTTGAAAGCCGGTTTATTTTCGGGTTGTGGCAAAGGTTGCAACTTATGTTTATCTCTACCGACTGGTTTTCCTTTGTTGAAGGCAGGTGTTTAGCGTCTGATGGATAATAGAGAGATTTTGTTTGAGAAGACTCTCGTCCCGACTATTTCTTGTAAGGATGTTCCAATCATAACCATTTCTGCAAATCCTTCCAGGGTTTCCACCAAAAGACCCTTCAGGATTACATTTGCTCCGAAGTTGGCTCCTCTCATCATCACTATGCCAGGGCCAATCACATACTCCTCGGACAAGGTTGTTCCCTGGAACTATGGGGCTGATGTCTACTACCACGGCGTCAAGCAAGACATGATGGTTATTGAAGACCAAGTTTATGATCCTGACATTGGCAACATCATTGGGACCAGTAAAATAACAAGAAGTGGAAGAGTGTTCCCCCTGAAATTTCTCCTCCAAAAGCCGTTACTAGTTATATGATCATTCCTACTGTTGTTCCTACTGATACTATCACCGCAATTCCTGTGATTACCCCTGTTGACACCCCTATCATCGAGTTGGCCGAGACTCGGGGCAAAGATATATTGATTGAGCCTGACCAGGCGAAGGCACATTTAGAATCTATCACAGAGGCTTCCAAGAAGGAAATGGAAGAAATTTTGAAAATTATAAAGAAGAGCGACTACAATATGGTCGAACAGCTAGGGCATACCCCTTCCAAGATTTCTATGCTAGCCTTACTGTTATGCTCTGAAGCTCATGCAAAGGCTTTGGTGAAATTTCATAAAACTGCCCATGTGCCACAAGAAACATTCGCTGACCAATTTGAAGATTGTGTGGCCAGTTTAACGGCTGATAACGGTTTGGGTCTTTCTAATGATGATCTGATAACCATAGGGAGGAAACACAATGATGCGCTGCATGTTTCCGTCGAATGCAAGGCCACTACTTTGGCCCAAGTTCTAGTAGATACTAGTTCATCATTGAACATGCTGCACAAGAAGGCTCTGGATAGATTAGACTGTGAAGGTTTGACCTTGAAGCCCAACAACATAGTAGTAAGGACTTTCGATTGTTCGAAAAGAATGGTGCACGGGGAGGTGGACATCCCCATCAAAGTTGGTTCTCAGACCTTTGACTTCACCTTCTATATGATGGATATCAGACCATCTTATTCTTGTTTGTTGGGACATCCTTGGATCCATGGGGCGGGAGCTGTCACATCCATGCTACATCAGATGATGAAATACTCAGTGAAAGGAAGGATTGTTACCGCACATGGCGAAGAAGAATACAAGGTAAGTCACCTGAACTCCTTCAGGTATGTTGAAATGGATGGCGAGTTCATCAAGACTCCATGTCAGAACTTCAAATAGGTGCCTTAGACTTTGGCTGCAACTAAAACTGTGACCAGTATGCCGAATATCACCAGACCTCCTTTAAATATGGCCTCTCTCAAGGACACCATATCGGTTATTGAAGAAGGTGGGCGTACCATCTGGGGCCAGCTTCTTGATATTCCATACAAATCTGATAAGTTTGGTTTGGGTTTCTCTTCAGGGGCTCAGAGGGTTGTTTGTCGTGCTCGTGCTGGAGGACCTCCCCTACGCATCAGCAATCATGGGGTCAACGCTCTAGAAGACAGTGATGGTGACTATGACATGGATAGCTGGATATTCCCTACTACCAACAGTGGACCCAGTAACTGGACGACAAAAGACTTTGTACCAACTACTTTTATTCGGAAGTAATTTCCTTTCTTGTTTTTGGATATGTAATAAACAATATAAACTCTATGGCCTTGTGTCTTACCCGGGGCACAATGGTTTATTTGTGAGGGTTATCATGTTTCGATTTCATATGGCATTAATAAAGCATTGGACGTTTTGCATACAAATTTTGCGCTCTTTGTTTTTATTTTCTGCTTTTTTACTTTGTCTATACAGCAACGCTCTTACACACACTCACGTATCAAACTGCAGATCCATATCCACTCTAGATCCCATTGATAACAGTTCTGCTATTGCCGGTTATGACTTTGAAAATCCGATCAACCAAGCCGAAAACGAAGGTGAGGAAGATTGTGAGGTACCCGGAGAACTTGCTAGGCTATTACAGCAGGAAGAAAGGGCTATACAGCCTCATGAAGAGCCAGTTGAGACAATAAACTTGGGCACAGAAGAGGACAGGAAATAAGTCAAGATAGGTGCAAACTTGGAGCTTTGTGTCAAACAACGGTTGATACAGATGTTTCATGATTATGTCGAGGTCTTTGCCTGGTCATATGAAGATATGCCGGGACTAGACATGGATATTGTGGTTCATCGTCTGCCAACTAAAGAAGATTGCCCTCCGGTAAAGCAGAAGGTTCGTCGTATGTGCCCTGAAATGTCAGAGAAGATCAAAGCAGAGGTTATGAAGTAGTTCAACACTGGGTTCTTAGATGTCACCTCTTATCCCCAATGGATTGCTAACGTAGTCCCGGTGCCTAAAAAGGACGGAAAGGTACGGATGTGTATGGACTACTGAGATTTGAACAGGGAAATCCCCAAGGATGACTTTCTGCTTCCCCACATTGACGTTCTGGTTGACAACACCGCTTAGCACAAGATCTTTTCCTTCATGGATGGTTTCTCTGTTACAATCAGATCAAGATGGCACCCGAAGACATGGAGAAGACAACCTTCATCACACAATGGGGCACTTTCTTCTACAAAGTGATGTCGTTTGGGTTGAAGAACACAGGGGCAACCTATCAGCAAGCTATGGTAGCTCTGTTTCATGACATGATTCACCATGAGATAGAGGTCTATGTTATGACATGATAGCCAGGTCTCAAACTGAGGAAGAGCACCTTCATCATCTATAAAAGTTGTTTGATAGGTTAAAGATGTAAAACCTAAGGTTAAATCCAAACAAGTGCACCTTCGAGGTAAGGTCTGGTAAACTGCTAGGTTTCATTGTCAGTGACAACGGTATTCAGGTAGACCCTGCAAAGGTGAAAGCTATACAAGAAATGCTGGCTCCTCGCACTGAGAAGGAGGTTAGAGGCTTCTTAGGATGCCTAAATTACATTACCAGATTCATTTCCCATTTAAATTCTACAGGTGATCCAATCTTCAAACTCCTGAAGAAAGATCAAGTGGTAAAATGGAATGAAGAATGCCAGACTTCCTTCGAGAGAATCAAGGAATACCTTCAAGAGCCTCCAATTCTGATGCATCTGATTGAAGGAAGACCTTGGATAATGTACCTAACAGTGTTAGATAATTCAATGGGGTGTGTGTTGGAGCAGTATGATGAGTCTGGTCGAAAAGAGCATGCGATATACTACCTTAGCAAAATGTTTACCGACTGTGAAACAAGATACTCACTTCTCGAGAAAGCTTGCTGCACTTTGGTATGGGCTGCTCTCCGACTGAGACAGTATATGTTGACCCACACTACTTTTTTGATATCTAAGATGGATCCAATCAAGTACATCTCCGAGAATCCCGCTCTCTCCGGAAGAATAGAAAGATGGAAAATAATCTTGACCGAATACGATATCTAATAACAACCCAGAAAGCAATCAAGGGAAGTGTGCTAGCTGATCATTTGGCTCATCAGGCTGTGGATGACTACCAGTCCATGAATTTTGAGTGCCCGGACGAGAATATTATGCTAGTGACTGACTATGTAGAACCTGGACCGGATGAAGGACCTGAGGAAGGATCCCGATGGACTATGGTTTTTGACGAAGCTTCCAATGCACTCGGCAATGGCATCGGTGTTGTAATCATA
The DNA here is from genome assembly GCA_948472305.1 of Vicia faba. Taxonomy (NCBI): domain Eukaryota; kingdom Viridiplantae; phylum Streptophyta; class Magnoliopsida; order Fabales; family Fabaceae; genus Vicia; species Vicia faba. The sequence goes on along the minus strand of OX451737.1, from coordinate 1,473,910,317 downwards.
TCTCCTGAGTGATGGCACACTCCTTTTACCTCCAGATTATGTTTCAATGGTACCAACAATATGGCGGAGTATGAAGCATGCATCATGGGTCTCAAAGCTGCTATTGACCCGAGGATTAAGTTCTTGAGCATTTTCGAGGATTCATCCTTAGTAATAAGTCAAATCAAAGGAGAGTGGAACACGAAGCACCGGAATCTTATCCCTTACAAAGAACATGTGCTGACATTGCTTCCATACTTTGAGGAAGTCACCTTTGAACATTTTCCACGAGAAGAGAACCAGTTAGCGGACCCGATAGCCACTATGTCATCTATGTTCAAGGTTAAGTGGGACAGCGAGGCTCCTTAGATCACTATCGAGAGGTTGGAGGAACCAGCATACTACTATGATATTGACACTGAATAAGTAGCAGACAAACCTTGGTTCCATGAAGTGAAAAGATATCTCGAGGCTCAAGAATATCCTGAGGGAGCGTTTGTCAATGATAAGAAGTTTTTGAGAAGGTTCTCCACAAAGTTCTTCCTAAGTAATGAAGTCCTCTACAAGCTCAATCATTACTCTACTTTACTTTGGTGCGTAGACAAGAGCGAAGTAGAGAGGATTATGGAAGATCTACACGAAGGTACCTTTGGCACCAACTCTAGTGGACACACCATGGCTAAAAAGATCCTATGGGCAGGATACTATTGGTCCATTATGGAAGCAAACTGTTATCAGCATTCCCGAACTTGTCACAAATGCCAGATCTACGCTGATAAAGTACATGTACCTCATGTTCCCTTGAATGTCTTGACAGCTCCCTGGCCCTTTACAATGTGGGGAATTGACATGATTGGAGAGATTAGACCTACCGCTTCTAATGGGCATCGCATCATCCTAGTGGCCATTGATTACTTCACGAAGTGGGTCGAGGCTGCCTCTTTTGCTACTCTTACCAAGAATGTTGTGGTGTAGTTTATCAAGCATAACCTGATTTATCATTATGGTGTGCCAAAGAGAATCATCATATACAATGGTACAAATCTCAACAATATGATGATCAGCGAACTCTGTAAACAGTTCAAGATCCAGCATCATAATTCGTCCCCTTACCGGCCGAAGATGAATGGCGTTGTAGAGGCTACTAACATGAATATTAAGAAAATAATACAGAAGATGACGGTGACATACAAACACTGGCATGAGATGTTACCATTTTCTCCTCATGGTTACCGCACCTCAGCACATAGGTCAACAGGGGAAACACTTTATCCTCTGGTGTATAGTATGGAGGTTGTCCTGCCTATTGAGGTCCAGATCCCTTCTTTGAGGATCATGAAGGATGCGGGTTTAAAAGAATACGATTGGATTCAGACTCGACTTGATCAGTTGAATCAGATTGATGAGAAAAGGCTTACTGCTGTCTGTCATGGTCAAATGTACCAAAAACGGATGATCAAGGCTTTCAACAAAAAGATCACACGTCAAGTATATCAAGTGGGTGATCTAGTAATCAAGCGCACCATACTGCCACAAGGTGATCCCAGGGGAAAATGGACTCTCACGTACGAAAGACCATTTGTAATCAAAAGAATATATTCCGGTGGAGCCATGATTCTGACCACCATCAATGGTGACGACCTTCCTCACCCTGTTAATACGGACATAGTGAAAAGATACTATGCATAAATAAAGACCCGCTAGGTTGACTGGCCTAGGAAAAAATAAGGGCATCCCGGAGAAACAAAAGGGTTCAGGAAAAAATTAGGGATAAATATAAATAAAAAATTGTACACCCGGCAAGTCGAAAACCTGAAAAGGCGGCTTGGGAAAAAAAGGGTATCCCGATGGGCTGAAAACCCGAAAGGGAGGTCCAGGCAAAAGTTAGGGATTTGAAGTGTACAATTATATCCCATTGGATCACCTTGCGACCAGACATCAATATCAACTATCAATCTCAAACGGTACCGATCAATCCAGTCAGCTTCATACGCATAGCAAAGTGATGAGATGCTCAAGGACATAAGGGCAATAGTAGAATTGAAACTCGATGGGATTATTACACATAGTTGTTTTCTCTTTTTACACTATTTTGTGTAGTTTTCATTTTTTACGATGGTGTTCTCCTAATAGAATGTCAGTCTCTTTGTACAAAATTCCTGTTATAGGAGAACTACAAAAAATCAATACAAATCATTTCTTTGAAAGTACAAAACTAGGTTTTTTTCTTTTTCTGTTTTGTTTGCAAAAACGTCCAGTGATTATTTTTGACATATACATTTGAATATGATTACTGTTTACAAATACTATCATAAGAAACAGAAAGACAATTGTTAATGACTTTAAGAAGCAGGGCAACGTCTAAAAAACAATTTTTAGTCTCGACAGTTAATATTTCCAGCATGGTACAGGGGCAGAGACAGTATGAGACCAAGTCACCATTACATACGACCCCGTGACGTCTATGTTCCCCACAGAGTAGAAACAACCAAAGTTTTGATCTCTTCTTCCCCAAGCAGGAATCATCTCCTCCAACAAAGTTCCTTCAGAGAGCTGCAATCTATTTTCCCCAGCTGAGTTTTATAATCTTAGACAGTTTATAAAACCCCCTCCCAGGTAGAGTTTATTTCTCTAAACTGCGGAAGTTTATTCCCCAACAGAGTTTATTTCTCCACATCGGAAAAGCCTTCCAACAAAGTATTATCACTCTCCACAGAGTCAATCCCCGGCAGAATATTCTCAAACGGAAAGAGGAAATCCCCAGCAAATAATCTCCATTCATCATCCCCGGCGGAAATGAAGGATTCAACTTCCCAATACTCTTCAGCAGCAGTCAGGGATTTACTTTCCCAGACTAAGAAATATCCAATAGAATCCCATATTCATACATCATGACATGTGCATACACATTGCATACAGCATAATCTCATTTATTTTGAGACCATTATCACACAATGCGTTTCAAGCATCGCGACATTGCACTCGACTAACTTTTTACTGTTTTTAGGAAATATCAATTCAACAAACATCGTTGACTACTTACATGACTTGGTAGTCTTCTCAAAAGCTACGTCTGATGAAGGGCTATTTTAGTATTTTCCTCTGAAAGATGTCCTCACAAGACCTTCTCTGGTTCAGTTAGATCGACACTAAGATCTCTCTGATTTCTATTCCAGTTGAAGATATTCAAAGATTTTTGTCTGGTTCAGTCAAATCAATACTAAGATTTTCCTGATTTCCATTCCAGTCAAAGTTAATTCAAGACCTTCCCCTGGTTCAACTAAATTGATACTAAGATTTTCTTGATTTCTATTCTAGTTGAAGACAACTCAAGACTTTTTTCTGGTTCAGTTAAATCGACACCAAGATTTTTTTGATTTCTATTCCTGTTAAAGAAACTGCAAAGCCTAGAATCTGACCAGATAAAAGTCTACTCTGTCAATTACTATGAAGCCTGGACTCGACCAGATAATTGTGTATCTCAAATTCAAGTTGAAGCCTGGATCCGACCAGATAACAGCTTAATCTATTCGAATCACTGAAGCCTGGACAAAACTAGATAACAGTTCAAGTCACTGAAGTCTGGATTCCGACCAGATAATAGTTAAAGAAACTATAAAGCCTGGAGTCCGACTAGATAGCAGTTAATTTCACATTTCCCCAGTAAAGTGGTGTGAAGCCTGGAATAAGACCAGATAGCAGTCGTCCTTATTATCCTTAACAAGTCAATTTGAAGCCTGGTGTTGTTCCTTAAAATTTTCCCTCTCATTTTTACTCAAAATATACTCCTAGAGGTCCTTACCTTGCCCAAGGATGCCTAAGGATTGACCAGACAAATCCTCCTCCTAAGATTATGAGCCTCAAACTAGGGTTTCCATTTTTATCAAGATGTTTGAGTTCCAATGGTCCCAATTGGTCTCCATTTCCCTAATATGTTCTAAAGGCCATCCATGCTAAGTTTCATGCCTTGCACAACAAGTTTGCTCAGTCAATTGCTCAGATGCCTGAAAATCAACTATATTAGGTCAAAAGTCAATTGTGACCCACATACAGTCAAACTTCAATATTTTTGATCAACATCAAAATTTTAAAGTGATATCCATCATTTTATCAAGGTTATATCATGATTCCTCAAGGAATGCCCCAAAATCATCAAAACTCAAAAGTTGTTAAATTAGGGTTTCTACAGGAAAAGTCAACCAAACTTTGACCAGGCATAAATTTCTCATACTTTATCATAAATTTCCCATATAAGGCTCATTTTGAAGAGGATTCAATTACCTATAACTCATATTCATCCCTAAAGTTCAAGAAATGCACTCATGAAAAGATATAAATTCATACATTATAGGTCATTTCAAAAAGTCAACAAAAACACCTTTTGGGTCAAAGCTTCTTACATGAGCATGAAAGATCCAATTGAGATGAAACCGAAAGGGTTGTTTAGAGGACATCCTAAGCTTTCTAAAAAGTCCAAGAACACCTTCTTAGGGTTAAAATTGAGGGAGATATGTATTGTTAAAGTTGACCAATTTTGGGAAATGTGCATGAAGTCAACATTGATCAAAATGACTTTTTTTTCCAAATGGGCCCATGTTTTCTTGTTTGAAACTTATTCCTAAGATGGCACACGACCCTGAGCTTATCCACATATTATTTTATTATTTTTATTATTTATTTTGATTTTTATCCATTTAAATCAATTTAAATAGTAGAATAATGAAATAAAATCCAAGATTTGATTTTATGAGCATATTATGAGTCAATGAACAGCTAGCAAATCATCCAAATTCTTGAAAAAGCTAATTGATTGGAAAAGATCTTAATTTAGTCTATTTTGGAAACAAAACATACAAGGAAAAGAATGAAATTAAATCTCCATGATTTGCAAAGATATGATCATTTTTGTTGACCTAAATCATTCCATGATATATACAGAACATTTCCAAAGCATAAGAAGGAGGTTTGGGTTGTGAAAACAAAAGAATAAACTTCAATTTTTTGTCAAAAAAAAGTGTTGATCACATATTGATCCATAGACTGATTCAAGCCATTCCATGATCACAAACAACTTCAGTGAGTTCCTCTAATCAATTCCAGAACTTCACAAGTGACCATAACATTCAGAATCGTAAAATCCATAACCCACCCAACCTTTTTTGATTTTCAATTACATGCATACATGTGTTTTAAATGAAATTTAACCATGCACTTTTGTTTATCATAAGGTTTCGATGCTTTCGGATTTGTTTGATTGAGTTTTAAATGCAGGAATCAAATGATACCATTGCTAGGGTTCCAAGCTTCAAATCAGGGCTTTCTGATTTAGACATAATTGGGACAAACCAATGCCATCATCGTGTTCAAGGGACCAAAACGAGTTGATTCATAGCCTCACCATTAATTTATATTGCATATTTTGAGAATTTTGATTATTGCAGGGGGCTTTAGTGACGCTTGATTCGTTGCTATAAGCTATAGTAACAGATGCAGTCTGTAGGTAAAAGTGTGGTAAAAAACGACAGCTCTAGGGAGAAGATGAGTGATGTGGCAGACTCCCATTGGGAGATTTGAATCACGCACGTTTTTTGGGAAATACTATTTTGCTTGCTTTATGTTTTATTTGTTTGATTAAATTAACGAATGATCTAGTGGCACAGTTGGTAAAGGCAGCGTGTTTGGAAGAGAGAGGACCTGGATTCGAGTCCAGGTCCAGCATTTTGTTATTTTCTGAATATTTTTTGTAGGTTCCCTAGTGCATGGCACCCCTATACATACACCATACGCTCAAGATTCACCATCATCAGATCATCTCAGATCCAGATCCAGCGTCCAACAATTCACCCCCATGGTGGACCCTCAGAGGCAGGCTTCATTGAATCGCGCGCTAGAAAATTGGGCCATCAGCCAATTGGGCTCAACCAATTTCCACTCACACCCCAGGCTGGAAACAGTAACAGGCCCATAACTATTTTTTTTTAGTTTATTTTTTTCCATTTCTTCCTTGTTATTTTAATTATTTCAAAAATTAATTTTTTATTTAATCATAAATCAATAAAATCACAAAAAATAGAATTTATATTTTTTATTAAATTAATTTTGTAAATTAATTTGATTTAATTATTTTGATTTGTTTTCTTTAAAAATAATGTCAATTAGAATCTAGGATTGGACTTCAAATCTTTTTCTTTAAAAATATCAAAAATATTAGTTTTTATTTAGAATTAATTTTTAATTAATCATTTTTTATCAATTAATTAATTACTCTTTTTATTATTTAACTTTTTCCAGATAAAATCCAAAAAAAAAATACCTTTCTCTATTTACTAATTAAATATCTTTGAATTTAATTTTAGTTCCGTATTTAATTTTGCCGCGCGCGTTTATTTCATTATTTTCCTAATTAATGTAATTGATCTTGGTTTGTAATAGTTTAATTAGGTTTAAATATTTGCATCTAATTATGTAATTGCCCCAAGGCCTTGTAATAGTTTAGGAACCCTTATCTTTCTGCAATTTATTTTCTGCACAATAAACTGCTTAGATGAATGGATAATAGGCTTGCATGCAAAAGAAAAATGAAATTAAAACAATAGATCACCTTAATTGTGCAAAGATAAATAAACTGAAAATAACACATGCACATGTTCACTCCTAGGCTTTATCCCACTATGGTTGCCTTCGGTAAACGATCATGAAGCATAGGGAATTTTAGTGATCGTCCTGTAGTCCCAAAATATCAAAAATGACTCATTTGAATGTTGCCTCAGAAAGATCTTTAAGACTCTAGGGTAATTACTAAAGTTTCCTAACCATTCTTTTGTGATCGTAATTGTCCCTTCGAATGTCCCTTAAACTCCAACGATGGGGATACCTACTCCTTAATAGTAGGATAACGCTGTCTAAAGGAAACGAGAAAATGAACAATCTTTTTCGAGTAGGTAGAAACTCATAAGTACTTTCTCAAAACAATAAAAACTCTTTTTCAAAAACACTTTCAAAATAGTTTTCAAAAACAACTTCGTCACACTCTTGAGGACAGATACAAGGGTTATCACGAAGTTTAACAAAAACTTTTCAAAACACACACAAGAAATTTCAAAATGAGCAAGTACCTAAGAGCCCATAGAAAACTATGGATGGAAAGGGTGCTAACACCTTCCTTTTCCATAATCTACCCCCCTTACTCAGAAAACTCTCGAAAAGTCTTTCCTGTTCTTTTCACCCTTTCCTTTATTGGATAAAAGTAAAGTCGGTGGTGACTCTTGCTTACTGCAACAATTGCAAACACAAACACAAAACTAGTATAACATTCGGTTCTGCCATTGTATCAAACCTGGATCCCGACCAGATAGTCGTTCACTTTCGTCTCTTCAATCAAGAGATGAATCCCCAATAGAGTAATGGACAATTGAAGCACGTAAGCTCTATTTTCCCCAAGACAAAGACCGATATTCCTCAGCGGAGTCCTCCCAACCAACAGGCATAAGAATTCCCACAAAAGAGTATCTCATGTAATCAACATTGTTCTAGGTGGTATCTTTAAGCCCATCTCCGACGACTCTACGTCATATCCTTTGGATGGCATCTTTAAGCCCATCTCCGACGATCTTCCGTCATCTTCCCCAAATGGCATATTTAAGCCCATTCTCGATATTATCTACACAGTCAAGTATCATTTCAGACGAGTGCAAATTTTTGGACACTCTAGTGTTCAATCATCTTCCACCTTCAGATCACAAAAGGCAGACCAGTCAATCTACACCCTCAGGTTTAAGAAGATTGAACAGGGGCAGCTGTTGTACCCCAAAATTTGCCCTCTAATTTCACTTAAGACATGCCCATTAAGTTTCTCAATTTGTCAAGGATGACCAAGAATTGACCAGACAAATTCTCCTCCTAAGGAAATAAATCTCAAACTAGGGTTTTAATTTTAAGAAAGATGTGTGAGTCCCAAGGATCCCAAATGTTCTCCATGGTCCTACTATGTCCTCAAGATCATCCATGCCAAATTTCATGCCTTGAACAACAAGTTTGCTCAGTCAACTTCTCAAATGCCTAGAAATCAACTGTACTAGGTCAAACGTCAACGGTTGCCCAAATACAGTCAAACTTTAAGATTTTTGGTCAACATCAACATTTTGAAGTAATATCCATCATTTGATCAAGGGTTGACCATGCATAACTTTCTCATAGGAAAAGTCAACCAAACATTGACCAAGCATAACTTTCTCATACTTTATCAGAAATTTTCCCACCAAGGCTCATTTTGAAGAGAATCCAATTCCCTACAACTTATCTTCAACCCTCAAGTTCAAGAAATGACCCAATCAAAAGATACAAGCTCATACATTATAGGTCATTTCAAAAAGTCAACAAAAACGCCTTTTGGGTCAAAGCTCCTTACATGAATATGGAAGATCCAATTGAGATGAAACCAAAAGGGTTGTTTAGGGGACATCCTAAGCTCTCTAAAAAGTCAAAGAACACCCTCTTAGGGTTAAAATTGAGAGAGATATGTATTTCTAAAGTTGACCAATTTTTGAAAAAATGCATAAATCCAATATTGACCAAACTTGATTTTTTTCCAAATGGGCCCATGTTTTCATGCTTGAAACGTATTCTTAACATGGCCCACGACCTCTGAGCTCACTCGTACTTTATTTCATTATTTTTATTATTTATTTTGATTTTTTATTCATTAAAATTTAAAATGAAATAAAGAAATAATGGGAAATATGTAAGATATGATTTGGGAATCTTTTCTCATCAAATAAAGGATGAAATATGCTGGAAAATCAAAGGGAAATCATGGAGGGAAAGCAAGATTGGATTTTTTCTAAAGAAGGACAAAAATCACATAATTGAAAGAATATTTTTTTCTCATTAAAGGATGCATATTATTCCACAATTGTTACCCTAATTTGATTTACTACATATACACTACAACCCTAGATCAAAAGGACACGTGAAAACAGCCTCTACAAACCCTAACAAATATTCCAAATTTTCTCAAAGAGAGGTGAAACTTATATCATACGATCCTGGAATCTTAAATCCATTCCAGGCACTCCATCTTGATTTTGAGGTTCCCAGGAAGACAAGTCAGTCCTCACACACACCTGAAACACCCTGAGATTGCCCAACCGAATCTTAAAGTATTTGGTAAAATCTTGGATCTCAAACTTTCACAATAGGCCATATAAATTTTGTTTGAGTTTATATTCATGTTGCTAATGATGTTTGCTGGATTTTTGACGTATTACATAAGACCATAGGGCCTATAATCATATTGTGCCATGGATGACCGTTATTCAGGTTTTAGATTTGAACCCTATGATGTATGAGGAATTAGCCATTTTTGAGGCCATACTCGTGATCAGAGGACATTTTTAAGTCAATATGCATATTTGGTTTTTTGGTTTGCTCACGTTTTCAGGTGACCCCACTGGAGAAGACGGTGGAAACCACCGGCTCTGGTGGTTGGACTGGTCGGTCTTCAGTCAACCAGTTGGCGTGGCAGGAGGACAACATCCCATGGGCTGGATTCAAATGACTCTCCCTCTCTTCGCGCCTGATTGGACCATTTGAAATGCAGGGACCCCACTTGTTGGCGCGTGTTTGACAACTCAGAAAGTGTCCTTGTTTTACAATATATAATTTTGTTTTCATTACATACATGAATGATCCAGCAGCGCAGATGGAAAAAGCATAAGGGTGCAAAGGGAGAGACATAGGTTCGATTCCCTGGTCTTGAAGTTTATTTTTTATAATGAGTTCCTTGCAGATCCAATGTTCCAGGGGCCAGCGCGCATACAATGTGTCATCAGGCCATCCCCATCAGATCAATCATCCTCAGATCCAGCGCCTCTAGCACGCAGGCGTACCTTGGACCTCCCTAACACAATAACACCAGATCTCATGCAAGCTTTGGGCTTGCACAAGATCTGGGCTTTGGAATTCCATCCTACACCCCCTAGTTTGCTTTCTCACCCCCAAGACCCATTTTTTTTAAAAAAAATTATTCTTTTTAATTAGTTTATATTAATTAGTTTATTCATTTTTTTAAATCATAAAATCAGAAAATCACCAAAAATTAGGACTTAGAGTTTTTTCTTAGAAAAATTAATTTTTTGCAAATTAATTAATTTAATTAACTTTAATTTATTTTCTTTAGTTTAAAATTAGTTAGAGGTTAGGTTAAATTTCAAATCATTTCTTATAAAATACCAAAAAATATTTTTAATAGGCAATTAGACTTTTAGGGTTTCAAACGTAGGCCAGTATTAATTTTTACGCGTTATTATTTTTTCATACGATTATTTTTATTGTGTAACTATGCCCGGTTTGTAATACTTTAATTAGGGTTTTCAATTTCCGCATTTTACTTTTTCGTTCATTACTTATGTAACTACACCAAAGCCTTGTAATAACTGTAGGAACTTTATTTCTCTCTCTTTATATTTCTTATATTCTTGTATATAAATTGTTAGTAAATTAGGCGCATGACAAGATTAAATCAATTAATCATTAGGTCACTAACTTCAAGATAAATATCTGAAAAAAGCGCATTGTTGCACACTTGCACCCCTAGGGTATACCTCACTTGTTGCCTTCGGAAACGGTCATGTCCCTCGAAAGTAGGGATATCTTAGAAAATACCCTCAGTTTAAAAGTCATCATAAAGATCATGGTCCCTTAATATCCCTCTAGTTTCCTACGAGAAATGATCTTATACCTCGACGTTTCCTATATGATGACAGTCCCTTAGAAATGCTAATGTATCCTTACATGTTGCCTTCGATGACCATAAACGTCCCTTTCGATAGTCCCTCAACATCCGACGATGGGGCTACCTACTCACTAATAGTAGGATAGAACTATCTATAGGAAAGGAGGAAAAGATCGCCCTTTTTCGAGTAGGTAGACAATTCTTAAGTACTTGCTCAAACCTGATTCCTTTTTTACACTTACACACTTTCAAACTTCTTTTTAAAAATGCTTTATCACATTCTTGAGGACTGATACAAGAGTTATCATAAAGCAAACAAATTTCTTCAAAACACACAAACACGAAAACAGTTTTCAAAATGAGCAAGTACCTAAGAGCCCGTGGAAAACCACAGATGGAAAGGGTGTTAACACCTTCCCTTTCCATAATCTACCCCCCTTACTCAGAAAATCTCGGAAAAGTTCTATTTTTGTTCTTTTCACTCTTTCCTTTGTTGGATAAAAGAAAAGTCAGTAGCAACTCTTGCTTACCTCAACATTTGCGAATACAAAATGAAAATCAGTATAACAGTCTGTTCTGCCACTATAACATAGGGGTGCAAATTGTTTGAGTTTAGTAAAAACTAGCGTGGGGGTGGTGAAATCAATTGGGCTTAGGCCCACTACGTATTTGGAGGAAGCTAGACGAGTTGTGTGTGGCGCATTGTATGGGAGTTAAGGTGGAACATGGCCTACGGCCGTCTAATGGAGATCATGCGGATAAAAGTGGAGGGTGTATGATAATTAGGATATATGTGCATGTACTGGATTTGAACGGAACATGAGTTTGTTTTTTTATCTTTTACATTTTAATCATTGCTCTAGTTCACAGCCTTCTCCCTCTCTTTTGAATAACAACTATCTTTCTCCTTCAAAACCCTAGCACCCTCAACCTCATGGTGGCACCCCCCTAATACCCTTCCTCCTCACTTCAAAACACAAACACAACAACCCCCCTAAACCACAATACAGTGGATCACAATAAAAAGGCTAAGTATTGTTTACCTTCGTCCTTGATTTCTCTGGTGTGTGATGTTCTGATTCTAATCCGGCCTTTCTTTTCAAGTGTAGGTTCCAGGGGCATTGTGAAGATGGTGGTGGATATGAATGGATTAGCGGCAGAGCGATGACAACGTCTAGCGGCTACCGATTAGGGTTTCGGATATCAAAACCCCAATCGCATCAACCTTCTTCTTCAACAGCGAGTGAGGTGCTCCCTTATTCGTGTTCTACGTTCGTATTAAAATTGTTCAACTCTCCTCTCTGTATCGACATTTAAGTTCCTCTGTCTCTGTATATTCCTCCTCCCAGCCCCTCCAGATTCAAGCTCCTTTTTCCCTGTTCTTCAGTTCCCCTTTGTATATTTTTTTTGTCACAGCAAAAACCTTATTTAACACCACTAGGCCCAATTGACCTCTAACCCACTGCTGATTGTTTAATCAAAAGCTTTTAATAAATGAAAAAATGTAATGATTAATGAAAACATTATTAAAAAATAAAGTCTAACAGCAGTAAAAGACATGTCACATTTTCTTAAAGAAATATATATTACTTATCATACTTTTTCAATTAAAATAATGATAACAACAGTTTTAATAATACTTTTCCAAAAAAAGCCAGCAACGAAGCAACAAATGGGCTGCTAAGTCTTAATTGGCTTGCAGTTTGTAATTGTACCATCTTTTTTGCTATTTAAAGACAGAACAAAAATGGGTCAACAGAAATGGACTAGTACATTGCAGTCTCACCTCCTGTTTCTACTAACAGCAACAAATCCTAATGGACTAAGTTACTTAATTTTTAATTAATAGCTAATTAAATCTTAGTAGTTTTAATAAATTAATAATTTATTAATTACTCTGATGATTTTTTATTTTCGAATTGCATGGGCCATTGGACAACATGCCTCGCGAACGGACTTATGAGTCTTTCCGATTTAGAAAGCCCCACTCTCCTGGATTAAAATACACCCCCGGTTGACTTAAATTTTAAGAATGGTCCATCAGATATTGATGTACCATCCTTAATTAAACGTTTATTTATTATTTTAATCTTGAAAATACGATTGTCGAGGTAGGACAAATTTGGGGTACGACATAAGGCTTCTTATTGCATTCAAACGGTCGTTGATGCTGCTAATTATGACAAAATCTCTAATGCTGAAAAGGCGAAGGAGGCATGGGATATTCTGGTGAAGTATTACGAAGGAGGTGATAAAGTCAAAATTGTTAATTTATAAACCTTGCGTCAACAATATGAGTTTTTGTTGATGGGAGAAGATGAAAAAGTTGCAGAATATGTGTCGAAGGTTCAAAAAATCGTCCATCTTATGATAGTTGAGAAGGTAATGAGAATGTTAACCTCTCACTTTGATCATGTTATCATAGATATTCAAGAATCCAACAATCTTGAAACCACTAAAGTGGAAGATTTGGTTGGTTCGTTGGAGGCGCATGAGATGAGGATTGTCGAAAGGAAAGAGGTGCAAGACTCTATATCAGCTTTGCAAGCTCAGTTATGTAAAAGGATGGTGGTTCCAACAAATTCAAAGGCAAGTTCGACAAGACTAAGGGCAATAAGTCTTGGTTGAAACCTCACAAACATCAGGTCGAAGAAGGAGCTTTTAAATCCTCGAAAGAAGGAGGAGGAAACTATTGAAAGGGCAAAGAAGATAAAAAAAAAGGTGTGCAATGATATAACTTTGAAAAATGGGGTCACGTAGCCAAGAATTGTTGGTACAGAAAAGATAAGGAACCAGCAAGCAATGACTAAGAAGCGAACCTTGCACACGAAGCTTCATATGATTCTGAAGGTGGTATTGTGGTTATGGATGCAGTTGTAGATAACCATGTCGAGTCCAAAATTTGGTTTCTGGACTTAGGCTGCTCGAACCACATGACTTGTCGAAAGTAGTGGTTGGGAGATTTTGATGAGTAAAAGAAGAGCAAGGTAAAACTTGCTGAGAATAGTTCGTTTCAAGAAGAATGTACTGGAAATATAGTCATTCAAATGAGTAATGGAGGGAAAGCTATGATCAAAGATGTGCTTTATGTACCTGGAATAAAGTGCAACTTGCTAAGTGTTGGATAACTAGTCGAAAAAGGTTTCTTGGTTGTCATCAAAGATGGAGTTTTGAAAATTTTTAACACCGAGAACAATTTGGTCTTAAAATATCTGTTGTCGAAGAATAGAACATTTAAGACTATGGTTATTGGAGATATGGTTACTTGAATTCCAAGTCTTGAGATGCTTGAAAAACATTGTGAAGGTTGTTTAGTAGGAAAGCAATCCAGAAATTCTTTCATTTTGACTATTCCAATGAGATCATCTTGCATACTTGAAGTGGTACATTCAGAAGTATGTGGTCCATTCGAAGAACATACAATTAATGGAAATAGATATTTTGTTTTTTTTTTGTCGATGAGTTTAGTCAAAAGTTGTGGAGGTGGAAAATACACATCCAAGATGTTTGAAGATTTTTGTGTAGAACATGGTGTTGATCTTGAGGTAACTACTCCTTATACACCTTAACATAATGGAATTGTTGAAAGAAGAAACATTACCATATTAGATATGGAGATATGCATGATTAAGCAAAATAATTTGTCGAAGTCTTTATGGGGAGAAGATTTTTCGAATATAATTTATATTTTTAATAGGTGTCCTACAAAGATATTGAAGAACAAAGTTCTTGTAGAAGTATAGAGTGGAAAACGATCATTAGTAAGTCATTTGAAGGTGTTTGGTTCTATGTGTTACAAGCATATTCCTGTGAAAGAAGAAGGAAGCTTGATGAGAAAAGTGAACATCTGATTCAGGTAGGATATCATAAAACCGGTGCATACAGACTATTCAATATATTTTATAAGAAGATTGTGTTAAGTCGAGATTTTGTGATTAATGAAAATTCTTCCCTGGATTGAAATTCTAGCATTTCAATTAAAAGGCCATTGATGAGTTTTGATGTCGATGAAGAAACTGATGAAGTAGAAGTCGAAGGAATTGGTGAGAATCCAGTCGAAGTCAAAGAAGAAGTTGTTGCTGGAATTCCCAACATAGTCAAAGTCAAAGAGGTCGTGGCTGAAACAAGCCAAAGACCTCAATGAAATAAAGTTCTTCGAACAAGACTTCATGATTATGAAGTCATGTGGATAATGAAGTCACACTAGATGGAGAATTATTTCATTTTTCTTTCATTGCAGGTGTTGAACCAATTAACTATAGTGAAGCTTTGAAGACTAAACAATGGAAGTTAGCCATTAGTCAAAGAGTTACAGGAAATCGAAAGAAACAACACATGGGAGTTAGTCAAATTTCCAGCACATACAAAAGATATCTAAGTAAAGTGGATATTCAAGTTGAAACATAATGTTGATGGCTCGATAGAAAGACAAAAATAAAAATTAGTAGCTCGAGTGTTTCTTAAAAGAGAAGGATTTGACTACTCTGAAGTATTTTCTCCAGTAGCAAGATTGGAGACTGTTCGACTAGTGGTAGCATTGACATGCAACCAAGGCTAGTCGACATTTCATTTAGATGTGAAATCAACATTTCTGAATGGTACTTTAGACGAAGAGGTATATTTAACACAACCTCCATGGTTTTTGATTCAGAAGGAAGCGAGTAAATTATTTAATTTGCACAAAGGGCTCTATGGCCTCAAGCAGGCACCTAGGGCATGGAACAAGAAGATCGACTCAACTTAGTCGAATTGGGATTTTTCAAATGCAAATCTGAGTATGGTGTCTATGTTCAAGTTGTAGCACAAGATATAAAAATCATCTACTTATATGTAGATAAATTGATAGTAATTGGAAATATCTTGGAGAAATTGTCGAAGTTCAAATAGCTAATGATGAAGGAATTTGAAATGTCTGATCTGGGAAAATTGTCTTATTTCTTAGGTATGGAATTTTAAATGTCGAAGCAAGGTATGGTTCTACTTCAAAGGAAGTATGTCAAAGAAATACTCAAGAGATTCAGAATGGATGATTCGAATCCTACATCCTCACCTGTCGAACCAAATGTAAAATTGGAGACGAATATAGAGGAAGACAAAGTCGATTTTACTTTGTTCAAGCAAATTGTGGGATCTCTGAGGTACATGTGCAATAGTCTACCTGATATAGGTTTCGCTGTAGGATTAGTTACCAGATAAATGAGTGAACCAAGAAGGTCACATATGAAGGCTGCAAGAAGAATCCTGAGATATTTGAAGGGTTTGATAAACTGTGGAATACTATTTAGATGAGATTCTGAAGACAAAGAAGAAATAGTTAATTCTTTTTCAGATGCTAAATGGTATGGAGATAAGGAAGATCGAAGAAGCACAATTGGATATTTCTTTCAACTATTTGGTTCCCCGATCTCATGGTGTTTGAAAAACAACTTGTGGTGGCATTATCATCTTGTGAAGATGAATATATAGCAAAATCATATGTTGCATGTCAAGCAATTTTGATCAGATATATACTTGAAGAAATGAAGATCTAAGTGAAGAAACCTCTTGTGTTGCAAATCGACAAAAAAATAGCCAAAAATTTGGCGAAGTATCCAGTTCTGCATGGAATAAGTAAATATATTGAAGCAAAGTTTCACGTCTTTAGAGAAAAGGTAAATTGAGGGGAACTTGAAGTAAGGTATTGCTCGAGTGAAGCACAATTGGCCGACATTTTCACCTAAGGATTGAAGATTGACAAATTCCTGAATTTGAGAAAGAAATTAGGAATAGTTCAGATTGACTATTTTTGAGGATCTTCGACAACTTGGATTATGGGGGTGTGTTAAAATATTATATTTGATTTGTTAAAATATTAGATTAGATTAGATTTGATTACATTTAATATTTAAATATAATCAAAGTTGTATAGACCCAAGCCCAATTCGGGTTCTATATAAATAGTCCTAGTTTGTATCATTATTTGTACAATTTAATAATATAAATCCTCATTTCCTTTATTATTCCCTCTTTCCCTTCTCACTAAAGTCCCTCACGCACTAACACATACTTTGGCATCTAGAGTATACTTTGGGTAATTTACAAGATTTGGGAGATTGATTATGTTTTATTTAAAATGTCTTTATTAAAATGCTAGTGGATTGGAAATAACACTGGTGTACAGAATAATAAGTTAGGATTCACACGGATTGACCTTTGCTAGACAACTTATATGACCAAACCATTCATCATGGTTACCCATGCAAAACAAGTATTTTATGTGACTGACCGTTCTAAAACAAGATGGCCAATTATTCTCCAAGGAAGATACATTCCTCATAGTGACTAAAATCATGATTTAAATTCCAATATTCCTTCAATTCCTTCTTACACAACATAAGTTCATACTTCATATGAGCAATTTGATATGATAGAGATGATGTGCATGTTCTTTGTAATGATCAGCAAGAAGGCATATGGGAAAATTAGCAAATAAATATTTTTTATTGTTTATTCAAGATTTATTATATGTTATAATTTCTAAAGTTATATACTAACAAGTATAATTATTTGACACTGCAGGTGTTTAAAGTCAAGACACCAAAAAACAATACACATTCCTTATATTGTAGATATTATTTGATATAATGGTGTGTAAATTGTGTATTGTTTTTTACCATTTTAGTTTTGATGTAATGTAATTTTTTATTCTTAATTGTTATCAATTTATAGGTGTAGTTCACAAATAATTTGTGTTCTTGTTTCTTGTCCATTTATGATTAACAAAAATAAAGGTAAAAAAATGTAAATTTTTTAAAATCTAAAAATTATGTTTTAAAAATTAAATTGACCTTTTAGTTTTTTACCTTGGATAAAGATAAGACATATATTAACCTAAAAACAAGTTCAGTACATGCCAATCAAACGATCTATGCTACAAGACGACTAGGGCAGTACAACATGATCAGATTTACAGAGAACCCCCCATAAATATTATGTTTCATCTTATACTTTTCCATACCCATACAAATTATATCCTTAATGTCTTCTATCTTTAACTCATCTTTAGATTTACCTTGGAAAATAATGAGATTACGAGTTGTCCATAAGTTGTACAGCGACTCAGCAAACGTTACCTTAATCCTTTTACACTTTAGTGATTTGCCTTTAGTCCTTTGCACAAACCACTACAGGCTCCAGTGATCATTAGGTGGCTTTTGGTGACCAAGCAGCCAGTAAAACAATTGGTTCCATATGTTCTTTGTAAATTGGCATTCAAAGCATAAATGAATGATACTCTCTCGAACCTATAGAAAACGCACATTCTATCTGTGTTCATCCCAAATCTGTTTAGCCTGTCTTTGGTTGGGAGTCTCCCAAGGCACGCCATCCACACCACAAAAAGCGTTATGGGTCTGGCTTGGTTCCCCATTGTTAGATTTCTCCAGCAAGTTTTAGTCTTGTCTCCTCTTAGCATGTCATATATCCCCTGGTTCTGTACTCATGAGCCACTTTGAATATTTCCCATAAATCAGATTTCATCAGCTTGTCCCTATTCTTGAGTAACACTTTCAATCTGCAGGAGCTATGAATAAGGGCTGGAACTCCATATAGTTCTTGCCTTTTATATAGAAATGGTGTATCCAATTAATCCATAATTTATCCTTTTTTTCATTCAGATTCCAAAGCATTTTTCCAATAGTAGCCTGGTTCCATTCCCCCGGGATTTCTTAGGGTTGCTGCTCCCAAGCAACATGCTCCTTCTTGGATTTGCTATCACTACCTGTCCACATAAATCTTTTACACAAGCCTTTTATATGGTGAATGATTTTTTTGGGGAAAACAAATATCTGCATCTAATAGTTAACACTCTTCACCAGTAGGAATCTTCTAGCATCGGAGAGGAGTCTTATTACAATTAATTATTACAACCATAGTGATATGTAGAGTGCTTTCTAATTTAAAATGATGAAAGATAAGAATATTTCTTATTCATGAAAATGGATTCTATCTTACTCGTATACTTTCCTCGATCGACATTCTAACCATATCCTTTATTTGAGCCAATAACAGTTTAAAAATTTGACCTATTTCTCTTAGGGTTGTGTATAGAGGTGTTGTTTTGTTAATTGCCTCCATTAAATATATTTTGTTAATTAATATTTATATAAGAGTATTTATTATAGATTGAAATAAAATATATGATATAATTAGGAGTTTGTTTAAAAAAAATAATTAATATATAATGAGAAGAATCTTATAAAAAAAAACACTCTTGAGCATCTTATAATTAAAAACAAAGATAGTATAAAAATTATAAAGGATAAAAATGTTATATAATTTTTTTTACCAAAATAACAAATGTTATATAAATTTTTTTTACCAAAATAACACTCATGTTTTTTTATTGATTTGTTATCGTATTTTAAAGTATTAAAGTATAATTTTGTAATGTCCCTGTTCTTTTCTTCTTACAAATCCTTTAAGAGTAGATTTGGTAATTGCAACTCTTAGTAGCCCTAATCAATTTATTTCTCCTTACCAATCACTCCCTCAAAAGAAAACACATGGCTGGATTTAAATTTATTTAAAAGAGACCTCTTATTATCTCATTTAAATTATATATATTTTTATTATGTTCTATTACATTATCTTTTGTAAAAAAAAAAAAATTTAAATTACTTATAACAAAGTGTTTTTGATTATATAATTCAAAAATTAATAAAATAAAAAATAAAAAATATAATCATGTAATAATTTCATTTTTTATCATATCATAATTATGAATTAAAAAAATTAGCAATTATAATCTTGTAATAATTTAATTTTTTGATCATATCATAATTATGAATTATTCATAAACTCATTGAATTTTAATATAATTGAATTCATAAAATCCTTATGAACTTAACAATCTTATGGAATCTTACAATTTATTTGATACATGTGAAAATGTTAATATGATAATTTTAAGGATTTATACATAATATAATATTTATAATTCTATGCTTTTTTATATGCTAATTTTTGCATAAGAAATACAAAAAATATTTTAAAATAAATCAAACATAAATATTTTAAATTATTTCTGTAAACTACAATAATTATTAATATTTTTAAATAAAATTCACATGTGCAATAGGTTTACTATCGATTCAATATCATTTTCTTAAAGGTATGAAAAAGAGAGTAAGGCAAAAAAATAAATAATTCTTTTAAATAACTAAATTTAAGCATAATCACTGATTTTTCTTTTATTATATAACAACAACCACAAACCACATATTTTATTTATATTTTAAGCACATCACATTAGTATACAGAATAAACGCACATATATAATAGATATTTAAAAACATAGTGATAGTTTTAAATAGAAGAGAAAACTAGCTCTATCATAAATGCCATAAATGCTAGAACTGTCCTCTTTCTTTCTTCTCTTTAACACTAATATATTGCAATACCATATTTTATTTTTGTTGAAGATTCAACATTCAAAACATTTCACATCTGTTGATACTGCAAAAAAAAATGCTGTTATTTTTTATATACTAAAAAGTCAACATAACATTCTAGTATAAACATTATAAATAGATATTTTTATTTGTCTTCATTTAAAATCACATATAAAAATAAATAATTTTCTCATACATACAATCACTTTTGCGTATCCCATATTATTGATCAAATTTAGTACTATATGTTTTTCTCTATCTGACTACTTTGTTTATTTTAAGAATCTAAATATAAAATAATTTATTTTTGTGCAAACAAATACATCATAACTTTTACTTAAAAAGTATAAAACTACTATTATTACTTCTAATAATATGTGGCACAATTAGTTAATTTAGATATGAATAGCTATTAATATTTTTAATAAATTAAAATATAACATTTTATTTTAATTATACACCAAAATTTAAATTAAACCAAAATGACATGAATATATCTTTAAACTTTATTTGCGAGGCTTTATAACATACACCTCTTGAAAAATACCACATTTCATTATTTTCTATTTACTTAGAAATTAAATTTAAGAAATTTAAAAAATAGTTAGTTCTGTTTTATATGACTTAAATTATTTTTCACCTATCATTAATATTTGAATAATGCATGTATACTTAGTAGAGTTGATGAAATGACTGACCTTTTAAAGGATACTAATTCCACATTTTTCAGGGAGTGCAGCAACATAGCCCACATTGATTCCTTTGATAGAAATAGCAGTCGATTTCAAACAATCACAAGTTACACGGCGATCAACAATAGTTTTAACCACATTAACTAACTCTTTAATGCCATAACAATAACTTGTTGAAACAACATCACCATTCTGAAAATAATGTAAGTAAGGCGCAAGCCTACTGAAAACTTGTATACATGAAACTGTCCCACCATTTTGTGCATACATTAAAGTCATGCATCATAACAACACATGTTATATTGAAATTTCCCATGATAAAAAATTAAACAATATTGAATAGAGTGAATGTTAAGTGTCAGTTTGATGCATGGTGGTAGAGATTTATATAGTTATTTTTAAAATATTTTTAAGGTTTTTGAGTTTGGTTGTGGTTGTGGTTGTACCTTATTAGATGTTTGACTTGGGATGTGAGCTTTATGTTTATTCTTTTATTATGATGTAATAGATGACACCGCTAGACTATTTTTAAAGTGACACTTTGAACCGGCTCTCTTTAAATAAACGATACCAAGTGGATTGTTTTATTCTTAAGTTACATCAATATTATTAAGAAAATAATTATATTATTTAATATTAATTTTTATAATATAATATTTAGATTTCGGGAGGTAGAGTTCAAAGGTAATAATGAATCTGGTTGAACATTTTCAATAAAATTGAGTGTAAGGGGTTTTTACTTTTGAAATATTTAACTTTTATTATAATTGGAACACAGTATAAAATGATGGTGTATAAAAAATTAGATTAAAATATTAGATTAGATTTTATTAGATTTAATATTTAAATATAATTTAAAGTGTATTAATTTATTTCTAATTAGGATTATATATAAATAGGTATAGTGTGTATTTTCATTTTATCCAATTCAAATAAGTGAATAATATAATCTTTATTTTCTTTATGGTTTTCTCTTTCTCTCTTCGATAAAAGTCTCTCACACACTAATAAATTAGTATCCAGAGTTTCCATTTATTATTTTTGATCGAGTTTTCAAGAACTTCACGTCAGAGATCGTGTTTTCAGGATAATTGAATAAATCGTTGCGAAGATGACTAGTGATAAGGACATTCTAAATTCTCTTCTAATGCTTGAGTGTAAAAATTGAATATGATGGAAAAACATATGTACTCCTTGTTTGACTTACATGAAACTCTAGAAGTGGTTAGCGACGACGTTCCTGCGCTGGCTACAAATGCAACCGAGAAATAGAAAAAAGCCCACAACAAAGTCAAGAAGAAAGATTGCAAAACTGCTTAATGCATTCAGACAGTGGTCAACGCTGCTAACTTCGACAAGATTTCTAATGCTGAAACGGTGAATGAGGCATAAGATATTTTGGTAAAGTATTACGAAGGAGGTGAGAAAGTCAAGGGTTTCAAGTTACAAACCTTGCGCTGACAATATGAGTTGTTGTCGATGGGAGAAGACGAAAAAATTGTAGAATATGTGTTGAAGGTTTAGAAACTCGTGTATCTCATAAAGGGTTATGGTGAAACCATAACTGATAAACTGTTAGTTAAGAAGGTAATTAGAATATTGACCTCTCACTTTGATCACATTATCATAGCTATTCAAGAATCCAACAATCTTGAAACCCTAAAAGTGGAAGATTTGGTTGGTTCGTTGGAGACGCATGAGATAAAAATTGTCGAAAAGAATGGAGTTAAGGATCGATATAGGCACTGCGAGCTCAGTCATGGATAAAAGATAACGGTTCCAACAAATCCAAAGGCAAGTTCGACAAAACTCAGGGCAAGAAGTCTTGGTCTAATCCCACAAGAATAAGGTCGAATATAGAGCTTCTGAATCCTCGAAAAAGGGAGGAATAAACTATCAAAAGGACAAAGAATATAAGAAAGGTATGCAATGTTATAACCGTAAAAATGGGGTCACTTGGCTAAACATTGTTGGTACAGGAAAGACAACAGATCCACAAAAGGCAAGGATGAAGGAGCGAACCTTGCACGTCAAGATTCCGATGATTTTGAAGGTGGTATGGTGGTTATGACTGGAGTTGTAGATAACCATGTCAAATCTAAGATCTGGTTCCTCGACTCAAGCTGCACAAATCACATGACTGGTCGAAAGAAGTGGTTGGCAGATTTTGACGAGTCAAAGAAAAGCAAGGTAAAGCTTGTGGATAATAGTTCATTACAAGCAGAAGGTACTGGTAACATAATTTTTCAAATGTGTAATGGAGGGAAAGCTATGATTAAAAATAGGTTCTAGGTACCTGGAATGAAGTACAGCCTGCTAAGTGTTGGACAACTGGTCCAAAAAGGCTTTTCAGATGTTATGAAAAATTAAGCTTTGAAATAGTTCAACACTAAACACAATTTGGTCTTTACATCTCCTTTGTCGAAGAACATGACGTTTAAGACTATGATAAGTTTGATTGAAATACAATGTATTTAACCTGTTTCCAACCACAAGGATAGTTGGTTGTGGCATTTGAGGTTTGGAAATTTTAAATTTCGATCACTTAATCAGCTGATTACTCAAGATATGGTATTTGGTATCCCAAGTCTTGAGAAGCCCGACAAACTATATGAAGGTTTTTTAGTCGAAAAGCTATCCATAAATTCTTTCGTTTTGACTATGATAATGATATCATCATAAATACTCGAAGTGGTACCTTCAGATGTATGTAGTCTTTTCGAAGAATATGCTATTGGTGGAAACCGATATTTTGTTTCATTTGTCGATGAGTTCAGTCAAAATCTTTAAGAGCGATAAGAGGTTCAAAGTTCTACGAACAGATGCAGGTGGAGAATACACATCCAAGATGTTTGAAGATTTCTATGCAGAATATAGTGTCGATCTTTAGGTAACTTCTTTGTATACTCCTCAACATAATGGAATTGCAGAAAGAAGAAACAGAACCATATTGGTTATGATGATATGCATGCTAAAGGAGAAGAATTTTCCAAAATCTTTATGGGGGTGAAGTTGTTTCGACCCTATCAAGATATTGAAGAATAAGGTTCCTGAATAAGTATGGAGTGGCAAGCGACCATCAGTGAGTCATTTGAAGGTGTTTGGATCTAGGTGTTACAAGTATGTCCCTAATCTAAGAAGAAGAAAGCTTGATGACAACAGTGAACCCATGATTCTATTAGTATATCAAAAAATTGGTGCATATAGGCTATACAATCCAGTTAATGAGAGATTGTGTTAAGTCGAGATGAAAATTCGCCCTTGGATTGGAATTCTAATGATGCAATTAACAAGTCATTGGTGAACTATGGTTTCGACGAAGAAACTAATGAAGTCGAAGTCGAAGAAATTGCTAATATACCAATCAAAGATGAAACATTTGTTGACATTCCAGAAACAGTCCAAATAGAAGAGGTTGTGGCTGAAACAAGCCAATGACCTCAAAGAAATAGAGTTCTTCCAACAAGACTTTATGATTATGAAGTGATGGATGATGATGAAGTCACACCAGATGAAGAATTAGTTCATTTTGTTTTACCTGCAGGTGCTAAACCAATAAACCATAACGAAACTTTGAAGATTAAATAGTGAAAGTTAGTTATGATCGAAGAGTTACAGGAAATCGAACGAAACAATACATGGGGGTTAGTTGAATTGCCAGCACATACAAATGCTAATCAAGTGAAGTGGGTGTTCAAGTTGAAACACAATGCTGATGGGTCGATAGCAATACATAAAGAAAAACTAGTAGCTCGAGGGTATCTTCAAAGAGAAGGACTCGACTACTCTGAAGTATTTGTTCCAGTAGCATGATTGGAGACTGTTTGACTAGTGGTAGCATTGGTATGCCACTAAGGCTAGTTGACATTTCATTTAGATGTGAAATCAGCATTTCTGAATGATCATTTAGACAATGAGGTCTATGTCACACAACCTTTGGCGTCTATGATTCTGAAGGAAGCGAGTAAAGTATATAAGTTGCACAAAGCACTCTATAGCCTCAAGCAGACACCTAGAGCATGTAACAAGAAGATGGACTCATACTTAGTCAAATTAGGATTTGTAAAATGCAACTCTGAGTATGGTGTCTATGTTCAGGTTGTATACAAGATATAACAATCAACGGCTTATATGTTGATGACATGTTAGTAAATGGAAACAGTTTGGAGAACTTGTCGAAGTTCAAAGAGCTGATGATGAAGGAATTTTTAATGTCGGATATGGGAAAATTGTCTTATTTCCTAGGCATGGAATTTCAAATGTCGAAGCAAGGTATGGTGCTACATCAAAGGAAATATGTCAAAGAGATACTCAAGAGATTCATAATGACAAAGGCGATGAAGACAAAGGCGATGTAACTTTGTTCAAGCAATTTCATGGTGATCGAAGAAGCAACCTATGATGGCATTATCATCGTGTGAAGCTGAATATATATCAGGATCCTATGCTGCATGTCAAGTAATCTGTACTTGAAGAAATGAAGATCAAAGTGAAGAAACCTCTTGTATTGTAGATCGATAACAAGCCAGTCATCAATCTGACGAAAAATCCAATTCTGCATGAAAAGAGTAAGCATATCGAAACTAGATTTCACTTCCTAAAGAATTAAAAAATATATAAAAAATTATTTATTAAATATAAAATAATTTTTGGTGTTTATATAATATACTATATGGGTTTTTTGAAGTTAAAAAATATTTGTTTTAAATATTTTTATTGTAACAGTACATACCATCTAAGATAAAAAACATATGAATAATTTATAATTTGTTCCAAACATAAAAAAAGACATGTCTTGTAACGGAGCAAGGAAAAAGATTGACAATGAACAAAAAAAAAAATTTATAAAATACATTTGCATGTTACAAATAAAACAACTATAAAATAAATGTACTTATTCACCTCTTTTTTGCACTAGCTTAACATCTTATTAATCACTTTAGCCATGATCGTGTCAAGTTGTTCCTCATCTTATTAATCACTTTTTTGCAACGTGTTGGAGTTTTGTTGAAACAATGTTTTTTTAGGGAGACGTAGCGGAAGTTCGTGAGGTGTTCCATCATGTAAAGACTCTGTTTGCAATAGTATATGATAGGCTTAAAATTCAAAGCTTGTTTTAGTTTTTATGATTAGAGAAATGGTCCATTGTTATATCTAAATTTGTGTTGAAGTTTTGTTTTTTGGATTGAGTATTCCCAGTTGTCTTTAATTTAATATTGTTTATAAAAAAACATCTTATTATTCACGTGAAAAGTATGATTAACTTGAACAAATTGTTAATTTAATTAGGTTGAAAAATACGATTAATTCAACTACAAGAAATAACTATGGTTTTAAAGATAAATTGAATTAATAATTTACTCAAAATTATATATATATATATATATATATATATATATATATATATATATATATATATATATATATATATATATATATATATATATAAAACACATGATTAAATAAGTGTCGTGTGAATGTAAAAAAAGTTGTGCATTTAATAATTTTCTTTTCTATATTAGTATGTTATTTTTCAGAATCTATTATGGTTTGTTTGTTTTTGGTTGCGATAGCTTTTTCTCTATTTATTTGTATTTCGTTAGTTTCTCTTTTGATACATTTTTGTTTGTCAATTTTTTATTTATTTTTATTTTGTTAAAATTTTTGTGTCACAAATGTTAAATTACATGTGTTAGACCAATTATATAATTAGTAAAAAATGAAGTCATTTAATTAATAATAAATATGTAATTAAAAACATAAATATAATAAAAATTAATATTATTGTGTAGATATGATAAGTCAATATTTAATTTGATGATAAGCTAAATTAGAATCTTGAAAATTAAGAAATAACGTTAAGATTATTTATAGGGATTACGATCTCTTATTTATAGACAATCTGAAAACGGCTCATCAAGAAAAATTCTTTCTTCATCTCCGTCAAAGGAGATTCAAAAAGGCATAAGAAACTCTACAAATTAGAAGATCATATACCCGCAAACTTTCGGTAATTCTAAATGACAAACACAAGTAGACTTCTGTTTTCATTCTCATAATTATATTTAGATATAGATTTAAATGATTTATTTAGAGTTATGTTCTTGATTTTAAATTGTTAGAAATTGTAAGGCTATGAACAGATCTTACAAGTAGTATCAGAGTCATCTACATCAAATTCAATTTGAATTTCGAAATTTTTTAAATTAGAGTTTTAAAATTGTTAGTGCGTGAGACACTTTTAGTGAGGAGAGAAAGAGAGAATAATAAAGGAAATAAGGATTTGTATTATTCAAGTGTACAAATAATGATACACACTATGACTATTTATATACAACCCTAATTGGGTTTGGGTTAACACAACTTGGATTATATTAAATATTAAATCTAACCAAATCTAATCTAATCTAATTTAATATTTCAACACACCCATATAATCCAAGTTGTCGAACATCCTCAAAAACAGTCAATCTGAACTATTCCTAATTTCTTTCTCAAATTCAGGAATCTGTCGATCTTCAATCCTTTGGTGAAAATATCGGCCAACTGTGCTTCACTTGAGCAATGCCTAACTTCAAGTTCACCTTGATTTACTTTTTCCCTCAAGAAGTGAAACCTTGCTTCAATATGTTTAATTCTTCCATGCATAACTGGATTCTTCGCCAGATTTATGGCTGACTTGTTGTCGATTTGCAATACTAGAGGTTTCTTCACTTCGACAGTCATTTCTTCAAGTACAGATCTGATCCAAATTGCTTGACATGCAACATAGGATCCCGCTATATATTCAGCTTCACACAATGACAATGCCACCACAGGTTGCTTCTTGGAACACCATGAGATTGGGGCACCAAATACTTGAAAGAAATATCCAGTTGTGCTTCTTAGATCTTCCTTATCTCCACACCAATCAGCATCTGAAAAACAATTAACTATTGCTTCTTTGCCTTCAGAATCTCGTCGAAATAGTATTCCACAATTTATTGAATCCTTCAAATATCGAAGGATTCTTCTTGCAGCCTTCATATGTGACACTCTTGGTTCACCCATATATCTGCTTACTAATCCGACTGCGAAACCTATATGAGGTCGACTATTGCACACATACCTCATAGATCCCACAATTTGCTTGAACAAAGTTGCATCGACTTTGTCTTTCTCTCCATTCTTCTCCAACTTCACATTTGGTTCGACAGGTGAGGATGCAGGATTCGAATCATCCATTCTGAATCTCTTGAGTATTTCTTTGACATACTTTCTTTGATGTAGCACCATACCTTGCTTCGACATTTAAAATTCCATGCCTAGAAAATAAGACAATTTTCCTAGATTCGACATTTCAAATTCCTTCGTCATCAACTCTTTGAACTTCGACAAGTTCTCCAAACTATTTCCAGTTACTAGCAAGTCATCAACATACAAGTAGATGATTGTTATATCTTGTGCTACAACCTGAACATAGACACCATAGTCTGATTTGCATTTGATAAATCCTAATTCAATTAAGTATGAGTCGATCTTCTTGTTCTATGCCCTAGGTGCCTGCTTGAGGCCATATAGCGTTTTGTGCAATCTATATACTTTACTCGCTTCCTTCTGAATCACAAACCCAGGAAGTTGTGTGACATAAACTTTGCTGCATCTAAAGGACCATTCAAAAATGCTGATTTCACATCTATATGAAATGTTGACCAGCCTTGGTTGCATGCCAATGCTACTACTAGTCAAACAGTCTCTAATCTTGCTACTGGAGCAAATACTTCAGAGTAGTCAAGTCCTGCTCTTTGAAGAAAACCTCAAGCTACTAATCTTGCTTTATGTCTTGCTATTGACCCATCTTCATTGTGTTTCAACTTGAACACCCACTTTACTTCGATAGCTTTTGTATGTGTTGGCAATTCGACTAACTCCCATGTGTTGTTTCTTTCGATTTCCTGTAACTCTTCGACCATAGCTAACTTCCACTTGTTAATCTTCAAAGCTTCTCTATAGTTGATTGGTTCAGCACCTGCAAGTAAAGCAAAATGAACTAATTCTCCATCTGGTGTGATTTCATCATCACCCATCACTTCATAATCATGAAGTCTTGTTGGAAGAACTCCATTTCTTTGAGGTCTTTGGCTTATTTCAGCCACAACCTCTTCGACTTCGATTGTGATGGGAGTGTCAGCAACCGCTTCTTCTTCGACTTCGACTGAATTCTTAACAATTTCTTCGACCTCTACTTCATTAGTTTCTTTTTCGAAATCAAAGTTCATTAATGATTTGTTAATTGAATTGCTAGAATTCCAATTCCAGGAAGAATTTTAATTAATCATAATATCTCGATTCAACACAATCTTTTCATTAATTGGATTGAATAGTCTGTATGCACCAGTTTTATAATATCCTACCAGAATCATAGGTTCACTCTTGTCATTAAGCTTCCTTCTCCTTGTATCAGGAACATGCTTGTAACACATAGAGCCAAACACCTTCAAGTGACTTACTGATGGTCGTTTGCCACTCCACACTTCTTCAGGAACTTTGTTCTTCAATATCTTAGTAGGACATCTATTCAAAATATAAACTGCAGTCAAAATAGCTTCTCCAGGTAAAGATTTTGGCAAATTCTTTTGCTTCAGCATGCATCTTACCATATCTAATATGGTTCTATTTCTTATTTCAGCAATTCCATTATGTTGAGGTGTGTAAGGAGCAGTTACCTCATGATCAACACCATGTTCTGCACAAAAATCTTCAAACATCTTGGATGTGTATTCGCCACCTCCATCTGTTCGTAGAACTTTGATCTTCTTCTCACTCTGGTTTTCGACAAGTATCTTGAATCTCTTAAAGATTTCGAATACTTCGTCCTTTCGTTTGATCACATAGATCCATAACTTTCGGCTAAACTCATCGACAAAGGAAACAAAATATTTGTTTCCACCAATTGTATGTTCTTCAAATGGACCACATACATCTGAATGCACCACTTCGAGAATGCAGGATGATCTTATTGACATAGTCGAAACGAAAGAATTTCTGGATTGCTTTTCCACTAAACAACCTTCACAAAGTTTTTCAAGCATCTCAAGACTTGGAATACCAGTAACCATATCTTGAGTAATCAGTTGATTAAGTGATCGAAAATTCAAATGTCCAAACCTCAAATTCCATAACCAACTATTCTTGTGGTCGACAACAGTTTTCAAACATTGAACTTCTGTCGAACTGATCATAGTCTTAAATGTCCTATTTTTCGACAATGAAGATTTTAAAACCAAATTGTTCTTAGTGTCGAACAATTTCAAAACTCCATCTTTCATGATAACTGAGAAACCTTTTTCAACTAGTTGTCCAACACTTAACAAGTTACATTTCATTCCAGGTACATAGAGCACATCTTTGATCATAGCTTTTCCTCCATTACTCACCTGAAAGACTATGTTGCCAGTACCTTCTGCTTGCAACGAACTATTATCAGCAAGTTTTACCTTGCTCTTCTTCGATTCGTCAAAATTTGCCAACCACTCATTTCCAATGTTTTAAAACCCAGACCGGTGATCGACTCGGTAAAGTTACTGGGTCACTGGATTACTGGTCGGACCAGTGGGTCACTGGTCAGACCGCATGGCTTTTGACCCGGTTTCTATAAAAAATATATTCATTACCTGAAATTTGTAACTATAATAATATAGAAAATTATAAATTCAAATAATTTAGAATAAACAAAAGTATTAGTAACAATCAAAATAAGTGATAGAAACTTAATGTAGCAAATTATAAATTCAAAGAAGTGATAGAAACTTAACAATTCATAAGTTATAGTATTATAATAAGTGACAAAAATCCATACTCAACGATCCATAATTTTTTATGTCCATGAAGTCAAATTGTCATAATCTTGATATTCATATCCATCTTCAACTTCATTGTCTTCTCCGCCAACTTCATCTTCTTTGGTGTTGCTTTTTTCTTGATTTACAGTATCAACAATAGTATCTTGTGCATTACCCATATCTCCATGTTCATTCTCATCTAAATCTATTTGATCTATAACAATATTTTAAAAAATAATAAACAAAAAAAATTTAGAGATGGTAAATATGAGACATTAAATTGATTCAAAACCACAAACTATATTATGCTCATATTAGAACATACCAATATCACTTGAAATTGGTTGGATGGTCATATTTGCAAGGTCATTCCGCAATGCTTCCAACTCTTCATTGGTTAAGAGAGGTGGTGAATCCTCTAATACCCAACTAGAATGGTCGGCAATTATTTCAATATTGATAGTATCATAACTCCCATTTCTTATTTTCCTAAGCACACATGAATTAAATCTAAGTATATGTATTTAAATATAAAAATATAATGATCAGAGAAAAATAACCATAATAATACCTATTTTGAAGTCTCAAGTTGTAACAAACAAACACTAAATCATTAAGTCTTTGGTGCTCCAATCTATTTCTTATTTTGGAATGAATATGCTCAAATATACTCCAATTGCGTTCACATCCCGAAGCACAACAAGTTTGGCTTAAAATACGAATTTCTAACCTTTGCAAAGTTGGTGTACAAGTGCCATAAGTTTCCCACCATTGATCTGTTTATACCATGTGATTAAATAAATGTATAAACATATTAAAATATAAAATAAAATATATATCAAGAGTTAGAAGTTATGAAATTACCCGCCCTCACAATACATCGTTCATCCACGACTGATTTCCTTCCAAAATCTAATTCACCGTCTTTGAATATTCTCATCTCATCTGTTAACTTCAATCGAAGTTCAGAATTTCCATTAGCATGCTTTTCAATGACATCTAAAAGTCCTGATGTTGTGGATGCATGTTTTTCAAATTTTACATCATTATATCTACAAGTTGGATTCAACCAATAACCGGCAACATGAAGATTTTTGCGGAGCTGTGAATCCCAACGTTTATCTAAGATTTTCAAGTAAGGATCCACTTTCTTCTTATTTCTTTGAAACCTCCTCACCATCTCCTCTCTAGCTTTGACTATAGATTTGTATAGAATGCCCATAGCAGGTTTATCTTCACTATCAACAATACGCAACACACGCACAAGTGGTTCAGTGAGTTTAACTACATCAGCACATTTACTCTAAAATCCAGAATCTAAAACTTGATCCACAAACTGTTTTGCCTTTGCTTCTTTGGCATATGTTGAGCTTTTCCATTCTTTAGATGTTACCATGGCTCTTAGTGAGTTTTTGTGAGACAAAATACTTTGCAAAGCAATGAAATTAGTGGCAAACCGAGTTGGAGCAGGACGAAGGATTTCTCTTCCACCTGTTTGCTTTCTCATTAAATACAATGCATAACAATGGTTATAAATATATTTGGTAACATTAGAAGCATGTGACACTAACTCACTTAATTCCTCTAATTTTCCCATGTCTTGCAACATCAAGTTAATGCAATGTGCCGCACAAGGAGACCAAAATAAAGTAGGAAACTCATTTTCTAATAACCTTCCAGCAGCAACATAATTTGCAGCATTATCTGTCACTATGTGAACTACATTTTCAGGCCCAACAAATAAAACCACCTCTCTAAAAAGCTTATACAACATATCTGCAGTTTTTAAAGCATGAGAAGCATCAACGAATTTTAGAAAAATAGTACCTTTGGGACAATAAACTAGAAAGTTTATAAGAGTTCTTCTTTTTCGATCAGTCCATCCATCGGCCATTAGAGTACAACCAGTTTTCTTCCAAATCTCACGATACCCCTCTATCAATTTGTTCACATCTTCAACCCATTTATTTAACAAATAGCCACAAAGACTATGCATAGTTGGAACTTTATACCCCGGACTCGTGTTGCAAAGTGCATCAGCCACAAATTGAAAATATGCAGAATTAGCTGCATTGAATGGCACAGAAG
The DNA here is from genome assembly GCA_948472305.1 of Vicia faba. Classification (NCBI taxonomy): domain Eukaryota; kingdom Viridiplantae; phylum Streptophyta; class Magnoliopsida; order Fabales; family Fabaceae; genus Vicia; species Vicia faba. The sequence continues at coordinate 1,473,877,574 of OX451737.1, read as the reverse complement.
AATCAATGAACCATCTTGCAATAGCTAGATCACACTTCTCCACCAATTCCTTACTTTGTAACACACTTTTTAAAGAAGGTTGAGCTCCAGGAGTTGTTCTAGGCATAAAATAATTACCAATACGACTAATATTCTTTCTCTTTTGAGACACAATCACCGAATTTGATCTTGATTGTTCTACATCCATTTATACTATACCACCCTCTTGAGTAGTAAGATCAACATCAAAATTTTGTGCTTGAGTCTTTCTTCTCTTATTTGCACCTTCATCAAGATTTTGTTTCATTTGATATTGAACATCTGGAGGCACCTTTTTACATGTTTCAACTTGACCTTTTATTCCAGCCAAATGGAATTTAAACCTATTAATCCCCCCTCCTCTAATAATTTTATCACAGTAAATACACAAATTAACAAGTTTTCCTTTCTCTTCAATTTATTTACAATGACCCCAAGCTATATCAGTTTCTCCCCTACTGCTCTGGAGTTGGGTTGGATTTTGAGATGTAACTTCTTCTGAAATTATTACTTCAGCGGATTATGTCATATCTAATATCAATCAAAATTTAAAAATACAAAACTATATTACAAAAATATTAACAAAACACAATTCTAAACAAAAATTATTGAATTTATAAAAACATTATAAGAAACATTAAATATGTAGCATATCTAAATCCAAAATATATGAATATGTTGTTTTATATTACATATCGGCTACCAAGCATCGTTACTGTGCATCACCATATATAATAAAAAAATAGAAACTTTTCTTTCCAACCTTTGCTATATATTTTAGATTAATAAAATCCTGAAACTTTTCTTTGTTATATAATTTAAATTAATAAAAAACAGAAAACTTTGTGTTACTATATAATTTAGATCACATAATTTTAAACCCAATTTCTATCTCCATAATATATACAACGACTATTACAGTAATATATATCTATCCCGATTTCTATCTCCAATATACAACAACTTCATTACCACTCTATAATAAGTTAATTCATAAAAGTATAAAACTGCTTCATTCATACAAATTCTATCTCAATTTGTTAAACTAAAAGACCCAATTTTATAGAAAATGATCAAATTTAATCATTTACTTTCTATATCAATTAATCAACAAAATGAAACAATAATATTAATATTGAAAAACATCAATGCAAATTAGACCAAGTAAAAAAGAAATAACATGTTTTTGATGTTTTGATGAAATTTTTGACGGCAAACAAGGAATGTCAAATAACAACAACAAGTGGGAGTTTTTGTTGGTAGAGAAAATTGAGAATATGACTTCAATTAGAAAAAGAAAAGACAGAATAAAAAAGAAATCCTTTCAAATGCCTAGGTTTGAGGAACGAGGAGGCAAAGCGTTTATGTTAATTTTTTTTTCAAAAGCCCTAAAAAATAAAATAAATAGTCAAACCCGCCGGTTCAGTAAAAACCGCCAATTCACTGGTTTAACCAGTGATCCGGCCGGTTCACACTGGTTTCATCCGGTCTAAATGTAATTCCGGTCTTATCCCTTAATCAGACCGCCTGACCCACTGGTTCTCGGTCAGACCGGTCCGACCGGCCGGGTCGGGCTGAGTTTTAAAACACTGCTCCTTTCGACCAGTTATGTGGTTCGAGCAACCTGAGTCGAGAAACCAGATATTAGATTCAACATGGTTATCTGCAACTGCAGCCATAACCATCATACCACCTTCAGAATCATCTGAATCTTGGCGTGCAAGGTTCGCTCCTTCGTGCTTGCCTTTCGATCCCTTGTATTTTCTGTACCAACAATTCTTGGCCAACTGTCTCCACTTTTCACAGTTATAACACTGCATACCTTTCTTATCTTCTTTGTCCTTTCGATAGTTTTCTTCTCCCCTTTTCGAGGATTCAGAAGATCTATCTTCGACCGTATTCTTATGAGAATTCGACAAAGACTTCTTGCCATGAGTCTTGTCAAACTTGCCTTTGAATTTGTTGGAACCACCATCTTTTTTCCATGATTGAACTTGCAGTGCATGTATCGAGTCCTGAACTCCATTCCTTTCAACAATCCTCATCTCATGCGCCTCCAACGAACCAACCAAATCTTCCACTTTAGTGGTTTCAAGATTGTTGGATTCTTGAATAGCTACGATAACGTGATCAAAGTGAGATGTCAATGTTCTCATTACCTTCTCAACTATCATCTTATCAGTAATGGTTTCGCCACAACCCTTCATGAGATGGACGAGTTTCTGAACCTTCGACACATATTCTGCAACTTTTTCATCTTCTCCCATCGAAAACAACTCATATTGTTGACGTAAGGTTTGTAATTTAAAAATCTTGACTTTCTCACCTCCTTCGAAATACTTTACCAGAATATCACATGCCTCATTCGCTGTTTCAGCATGAGAGATTTTGTCGAAGTTAGCAGCATCGACAGCCGTTTAATGCAATAAGCAGCCTTGCAATCGTTTTTCTTAACTTCGTTGTAGGTTTTTTCTGTTCGTCGGTTGCATTTGTAGCCAATACCGGAACGCCACCGGTAACCACTTCTAGGATTTCATGAAAGCCAAATAAGGATTGCATCTGTTTTTTCCATCGGATCAAATTTTTACCATCAAACATTGGAAGAGAATTTGGAATTCCCTTATCACTAGCCATCTTCGCAGCGGTTGATTTACTTGCCCTAGAAAAACGTTCTCTGACGTGAAATTCTTGAAAACTTGATCAAGAACAATAACCGGAAGCTCTAGATACCAATTTGTTAGTGCGTGAGACACTTTTAGTGAGGAGAGAAAGAGAGAATAATAAAGGAAATAAGAATTTGTATTATTCAAGTGTACAAATAATGATACACACTATGACTATTTATATACAATCCTAATTGGGTTTGAGATAACACAACTTGAATTATATTAAATATTAAATCTAATCAAATATAATCTAATCTAATTTAATATTTAAAAAAAATTGAAATCACTTTTGATCTATTGATTTGTCTAAGATTTATGTTTAATTTACATCGTAATCATACACTTTTAGTGATTAAAATATGTTTGATCATGTGTATATGAAATTCTCTATTTAATTTTAATTTTATTTTCAATTTTCAAATTGTGATACTATTATTTCTAATTTGTTGTGCTACTGTTTATAGACTGCGATACAATTACACATACCTCTATACTGCTTTTTTATATTGCAGTCCTATTTTACTAGGATGATAAGGTATAAATTGTGGGTGAAATTGTATTCAATTTTACAAGTCAACGTTTGCGATTGATAACAAAATATTATGTGAAAGTTCGGTGCCATCCGGCGTTATATGAAAATTGGGTGCAGAATTCTTCTTGTGATAAGGCTTGTACAATGTTTTGATAACTTAGGATTGGAATCCAGAATTATTATTATTATTATTTTTTTTAATATAGTTATCAAATTTTGTAACAAGTAAATGAATAACTAAATGTCATATTATGATAAGTTATTTTAATAAATAAAATATTTTTTTATAAATTTATTATTATTATTATTATTATTATTATTATTATTATTATTATTATTATTATTATTATTATTATTATTATTATTATTATTATTATTATTATTATTAATATATGATATATTACTCGGTTATTATTTTGTTGTACTTCGCATACCAAAATAGATAAAGTAAATTTTGGTATAATTTTTGTTCAAAGTATTAACTATGGATTATTTGTTATACAATAATTTAACCTTTTAAATAAATAGTTGAATGAAAAAGTTGTTAAAGTGACCTCTTTTGTGGAAATTATTTATGAAAAATGTTTAAATTTTTTTTATGGTTTGTGTGTATGTTTATCCATGCGAGTATCAATTGACTAAAGAATAGTTGATGGTTGGCCGATTTTCATACGCGCGTGTGATGGTAAACATGTGATAACTATAAGGTCTTACATGTTAATAATAAATGAATCCAAATAGGGGTTTATTATTCAACATGTTTTTATTATTAATGTTTGATCGTTACAACAAGAGTACCATTGGCAGTTAATATTAGTGTCTAAAGACTCAATATTGATGGTGCACTAGGTATCTTGAGATGTGTTATGTCTTTATTTTAAATGTTTAATTTTATTATTCTTTTTTAGCTACAATTGTTTCAATATCTGCTAATCTGAATTCAGTTTCGGTCTTTAATGGTGCAAATTTGAATGACTGGAAAGAGAACATAGAGATTTTTCTTGGCTGCAGGGATCTTGACCTTGCAATAAAAAATGAGGAACTTGCTTCTCCTACAGAATCTACTACCTTTGAACAGAGGACATATTATGAGAAGTGGAATCGCTCCAATTGCATGAGTCATCCTTTAGTCTATTCTGAGGTCAATTTAACTTCAGTAATTGGAAACACTTGGTGGTTAGAATCTGGAGCAACTTCTAACACCAGTGTTTCAATGAAGGATTGTCTAACTACTGAAAGTCAAATGATGTTGAAAGATACATCTATGTAGGAGATGGTAAGTCGGTGGAGGTGGAAGCTATAAGGCATTTTATATTATTACCGTGTACCCGTCATTTAGACAAAATTTAATTTTAGTTTTTTATTTGGACAAATCAGATTATTTTTGTTCATTTGGAAACAATATGTTCAAGTTGTCTTTCAATTCAGATATTTTTGGAACTGGATCACTTTTGGATCATGATAATCTATATTTGCTTTACACAATAGCTATCTATGGTGAATCATTTAATGTGGAATCACGTGGTACTAAGCATAAAATTGATGATAACAATTTTGAAGCATTATGGCACAAACGCCTAGGTCACATCCCTAATAGAGTTGAGCGATTTGTGTCAGTTGGAATTTTGGATTTCATTGTCTTCACAAACTTTGATGTTTGTGTTTAATGCGTTAAAGGTAAACAGACCAAAATAAATATTGCACATAAAGCTACAGTTTCTTAGAATTGATACATACAGACATTTGTGGACCATTTCCTACACCTTCTTATAATGGTCAATAATATTTTATATCATTCATAAACTATTATTCTAGATATGAATACATATTTCTCGTACATGAAAAGTCATAATCACTAGATATGTTCAAATCATTTAAGGCTGAAGGTGAGAATCAACTAAACAAAAGAATTAAGAAAGTCAAATATTACTATGGCGGTGAATATTACGACATATATGATGGTTCAAGTGAACAACGTCCAGGGCCTTTTGCCAAATACCTAGAGAAATGTGGAATTACCCCACAGTACATCATGCCAAGATCACCTAGCATGAACAGTGTTGCTGAAAGACGAAACCGTGCTCTTAAAGATATGGTAAGGAGTACGATTTCTCATTCTACTTTGCCAAAATCACTCTAGGGAATGACACTAAAGAATCCAACATGCATTATAAATAGAGTACCAACAAAAGGAACTTTCAAAACACCTTACGAGCTTTGGTCTGGAAGAAAGCCTAGTCTAAAACATTTTCATGAGCAGGGATGCTCAGTTGAGGCAAGGCCTTATAGGCTAAATGAAAAGAAATTGGACTCCAGAACAGTGAGCAACTACTTTATTGGTTATTTTAAAAGATCTAGGGCTACAAATTTTATGATCCCAAGTTAAATTTAATTATTGAGACGGGAACAACCACATTCTTTGAGGATATTGAGATTGGGTGGAAGAATAATGTTAGAGACTTTATTTTAGAGGAAAAATCGATAACAATTCGAGAATTGATTCATACAGATGCTTTTGATCAAGGAAGTATGAAACCTCCATAATACATTTTTTATTTTCCTCCTACTCAAGATGATTTGGTAATTCATGAAGAACAAACTCAAAATCCTCAAGAACAAGTGTTACAAGAACCAATACCTTTGCGGAGATCCTCTAGAGAAACGAGAAATGTTATTCTGGATAACTACATAGTCTTTCTCTAAGAACATGAGGAAAATAATAGTATCATAGAAGATGATCAAATAAAATTTTGTTAAGCCATGCAGGATTACCACTCAAAAAAGTGGATTGATGCAATGAAGGAGGAGTATAAGTCCATGCAAGATGATAAAGTTTGGGAACTTGTCCCATTACCATAAGGTGTGAAACCCATTGATTGCAAATGGATTTTTAAGACCAAACGAGATTCTAATGTTAATGTAGAGAGGTATAAATCTAGTCTTGTCGCTAAGGGTTATACCAAAAAGGAAGGGATTGACTTTAAGGAGACCTTTTCTCCGGTTTCAGTGAAAGACTCTTTTAGGACAATCACGACACTTGTTACACATTATGATTTTGAACTCCTTAAAATGGATGTCAAGACGGCATTCCTCAATGGAAACGTTCATGAAACGAATTATATGGTGTAACCAGAGAACTTTGTGTCAGTAGACTCAAACAATATGGTTTGTAAAAAGAAAAAAATCCATTTATGGACTAAAGCAGACGTCTCGTCTATGGTACCACAAGTTTCATGAAGTAATTCTATTGTTTGGTTTTGAGGTGAATGTTGTTAAAGATTGCGTGTATCACAAATTTAGTGAGAGCAGGTACTTTTTCCTTGTCTTGTATGTCGATGACATAGTACTTGATGCTAATGATATATGCGTGATGCACGAAACCAAGAAATTTATGTCAAGAAAATTTGAAATGAAGGTCTTGGTCATGCCTCATTTGTATTAGGAACTCAGATACATCGAGATCGATCTCGGGGTATTCTAGGATGATCACAAAGGAGCTATATCGATAAAGTAATTAAAAGGTTTGGCATGCAGGGATGTAAACTAGGGGATACCCCAATTTCTAAGGGAGAAAAAATTAGTCTTAATCAGTACCCAAAGTAATACTTAGAAATTCAAGAAATGCAAATGATTCCTTATGCATCAATAGTAGGGAGTCTGATGTATACCCAAGTATATACGCGTCTGGATATTGCGTTCATAGTTGGGATGTTAGGTAGACATTTGAGCAATCCATAAATGAATCGTTGGAAATAAGTCAAAAAGGTTATGTGGTATTTAAAGAGAACAAAAGACAATATGCTCACATATTGAAGTCCAGGCCAGTTAGAGATACTAGATAATCTGACTCAAATTTTGCTTGATGCCAATATCGCAAAAGATTCACTTCAGGCTATATATACATGTTGGCTGGTGGTGATGTTTCTTGGTGCAATGCTAAGCAAATTCTTATGACTTCATCCACCATTGTGACAAAATTTATAGCATGTTATGAGGCATCCAATCATGAGACTTGGCTGATGAGTCTTGTCAATGGGTTATGTGTAATACATCAATTCTACCCCAAGCAATTATATAAATAAATAAGAGTTATAAAAATCATTCATGCAAATGAATCGGGACGTCACAAATTCTTCTATCAAATTCATTGCATTCATCGTGGATATATAACACTTTCAAAAACATCGGATGAACCATCATCATAACATCTTTAATTAAATAACTCAACATCTACGCAACGGAATTCTTAATAACATCTCTAACAACAAAACAGTAACTTCGAAACAGCACATATATAATAATAATCAACTTAAAGTTCAACTACTAAAATTTCGACAATCAAAACAACAAGCGTTCATCACCCCCCCCCCCCCCCCGAGTGTTACATATCAGAGCAATGACACCGACTCGAAATACCGAAGGTATACAGCCTTCACTATCGATTACCTGCACGTTACCAACATGAGGGCAACATTCAAACAGAAGGAGTGAGATATCTAACAATATAATAAAGCACATGATAATTAATATATCAAATTAGATCAATAAAATCACCACTTCTCATCTCATAGTTAACAATAATTACAATGTATATACACATTCATCAACATCGAAATACACTTCTTTATACAATCATATAATGTGAGTCAATACTATGCAAATGCATGTGGTACCATTGGAGCAGAACTCCCATCTCAAAAATTTGCCAATTAATAGAGGCATCAACAAGGCATAAACCTTCATATCAAAATTCGCCAATACAGGCCATGTCAACGAGCATAAGCTCCATCTCAAAAATTCAATGTATGCGACACAATCATGAATGTAATAACAACACCAAAGTTAACAACATCTCAAAAACATCTCAAATCAACAACATCTCAAAAGCATCTCAAATTAACAACATGTCAAAAGCCTCTCAAATTAACAACATCTCAAAAGCATCTCAACGTTTAGTCATCAACAACTCATATCATCATAATAATTCATCAAACATCATTTATTTATTATAAATTATCAACATAATATCATTAATAGCTTCTCACTAACAACTCAGTTGTACATTAATTCCACAGTAATTCATACTGCTATTCTGTAACTCTTACGTCATTACGTCACTATTCCTACCGTTATAGTTCAAACAGCAGGAATAATGACGTAATGACGTAAGAGTTACAGAATAGAAGTATGAATTACAGTGGAATTAATGTACAATTGAGTTCTAAGCATCTAACCTTCATCATTCTGTGCAAAACTAACACAACGACTAGCACAACTTCTGACCAATACAACCTCTGACCAACACAACTTCTAACCATACAACTTCTAACCAACACAACTTCTACTAACACAACTTCTGACAACACAACTTCTGACAACTCAACTTCTAACAACTCAACTTCTGACAACACAACTTCTGACAACACAACTTCTGGCCAACACAACTTCTGACCAATACAACTTCTGACAACACAACTTCTGACAACACAACTTCTGACCAACCCAACTTCTGACAACGCAACTTCTGACAACACAACTTCTACCCTCAGAACTTCTACTTCTTACTAATCTAATGAAACTTCTAACCAACATAGCTTCTACCATCAAAACTTCTACTTCTTACTAATCCACACAACTTCTAACCAGCACAACTTCTACCATCAGAACTTCTACTTCTTACTAATCTAACGCAACTTCTAACCAACATAGTTTCTACCATCAGAACTGCTACTTTTTATTAATCCTACTATTTTAAATTCTTAGCTTGATATCAACCTAACTAAAAACAGTACGACCAACTCTATCCCCAAATTAATTCATTGTCCTAATACAGCAACTTCTGATACCCTTCACGCATACTTCTGCAATTTTCTTCCCTGCAATATTTTGCGTTTTCTTCCCTGCATCTCACTACAGTTCCATAACTAAAGCCCTAAAACTTAATATAATCATGACAATTCATCACCCATAATCATCCTATAATACTACATCAATCGAACAACATCATGACATCATTATTCATCTAAAATTCATCAATTCTCATTATATAACAATCATATACTTTCAATTCAAGAACAAGACAACAATCACTTCTAACCCCACATACCAATCATCACAAACCCAATTATAGAGTCAGAACCCCACCCTTACCTTGGATTGAAGGTCGCTCTACAATTTCCGGTTGAGTTCTCGTTCTTGCGGTTTTTCCACTTTTCCAAGAGCTTGCACGTTCTCCTCTCAATCCTTATTCTTCTATTGCTTCTTTCTTTCTATTCTATTCCAACAACAATAAAATAACCCTATTATTATTTATTCCTTATTGGGCTTAAAACTAATACACCCCCTTATTACTTATATTCCTTTAAAAGCAAGCCCACATCAAATAATATTATTCTTCTAATATTATTTCACCACTTAATAAAATAATAAAATCCAATTAATTATAACACAACTTCATAAATATTCCAAAAATAATTTAATTAAATTACGGGCGTTACAACTCTCCCCCACTTAGAATATTTTCGTCCTCAAAAATTTACCTCAATCAAACAACTCAGGGTAGGAGTCTCGCATCTTGCTCTCCAACTCCCAAGTCATGCTTTCACCAGCAGCTCCTAGCCAAACCACTTTAACCAAGGCAATCTCTTTGCCCCTCAGAGTCTTCATTTCACGATCCGCGATCCGTACGGGCATCGTCTCCACCGTAAAATTATCCCATACTTGCACATCGTCAATATGAATCACATGAGAAGGATCTGAAACATACTTCTGAAGTTTCGACACATGAAACACATCATGCAAATTCGAAAGATTAGGCGGTAAAGCCACTCTATAAGCAACATTCCCCACTCTCTCCAAAATCTAATACGGCCCAATAAAACGAGAAGTGAGCTTCTTAGACTTCAATGCTCGCCCAACACCAGTCACAGGTGTAACTCTCAAAAACACATGATCACCAGCTTGAAATTCTAAATCCTTCCTTCGCTTGACATGATAACTCTTCTGTCTACTTTGTGAAGCTTTCATCTTTTCTCGAATCAACTTCACCTTCTCAGTAGTCTCACGAACAAGTTCAGGTCCAAGTACTACACTTTCTCCAGATTCATGCTAACATAACAGAGTTCTACATCTTCGACCATACAACGCTTCAAAAGATGCCATCCCAATACTGGAATGATAAATGTTATTATAAGTGAACTCTATCAACGAAAAATAAGTATCCCACAAACCTCCCTGCTCAAGAACACATGCCCTCAACAAATCTTCCAACGATTGAATAGTCCGTTCAGTATGACCATATGTCTGAGGATGATACGCTGAACTCAACCTCAACTTAGAACCCAACGCTTCTTGCAAACTTCCAAAAATCATAAGTAAATCTTGGATCTGTATCTAACACAATGCACAAAGGAACACCATGCAGCTTCATAATCACACTAATATAAATCTCAGCCAACTTCGGCACTGGAAAACTGATGTTAATGGGAATAAAATAAGTTAACTTCGTAAGCCTATCAACAATCACCCAAATCGAATCATGTCCTTTTAAAGTATTAGGCAACCCTGTCACAAAGTCCATTGAAATGCTATTCCATTTCCATTCTGGAACTTCCAATGGTTGCATCAATCCTGGAGGCCTCTGATGTTCAACTTTCGACTTCTGACAAGTCAAACATGCATACACAAACCGAGCCACATCACTCTTCATCCCAGACCACCAAAATAAACCTTTCAAATCTTGATACATCTTTGTAGCTCTTGGATGAATACTCAACTTACTTCTATGTGAAGAAGTGAAAAACACAAGAAGGGGGGTTGAATTGTAAAACTGAAAATCAATGCAATGTGTGATCGGTGGATCTGGAACTGACTGTTTATCGCTGGTTCGCGAAATTTCGTGGAAGCAAGAGTCGCCACCGTCTTTTATTTTCTCCAAATGGAAAGGACGAAAGCACAGAAAAATTCCTTATAGAGATTGCTCTCGGTTCGGGAGGTAGATTATAGAAAGGGAAGGTGTTAGCACCCTTTCTATCCATGGTTATCCATGGGCTCTTAGATACTTGCTCACTTGTGTTTTCAAAAATGGTTTGTTTGCTTTTCAACTGTGGGTTTTAAAAAAAGTTTCTTTGAAAATTCCAGTTCGACTCTTGTATCGGTCCTCAAGAGTGTTTGAAAAATTGCTTTCGAAAGCTTTTTGAAAAGGTGTCGGTGTGAAAAGTATTTTTGAGTTTGTTTTGAAATTAGAGCAAGTATCCATGAGAACCTTCCTACCCTAAGGAATTCGTCTGTGTAACTGTCCTTTTAAAGTAGTGCCATCCTACCATTGAGAGGTAGGTAGCACCACCGTTGGAGGTGTTCGGGTCAATTCGAGTTTAGGGACATTGTGGTCACCGAGCAAAGGTAAGACACCTTAGAAGCTACCCTTATGCCATTGATCTTTTATTCCGAGGCAACTATTCCGAGGCAACTTGTTTTGAGGCAACCAGATCAATGGGACATAAGGACTCACTAAGACGTCCTATAGTCGACAACCACGTTTCGAGGGACAAGGCAACAGTGTGATCACCGGAGTAATGGGAAGACACCTTAGAAGCTACCCTCATGCCAGGTTCCTGGATCATGAGGACTTACTAAAACGTCCTCTACTCGACGATCACCTTTCGGGGCAAGGCAACGGTGAGGCGTACCCTAGGGGTGGTGTGTGCGATTCGTGTGTCGTTTTCATTTGCATTTATCTTGTCATGCATTGGTGATCTACGTTTTGATTTTATTTTTGGGCATTCATTCTTTCATGCTTTGTTTAACAGTTTAAAAATATTGCGAGAAAAGTAAATTCTAAGCTATTACAAACGGCGCGGGTCCACATCGCCAAAATTAACCAGGACCCGATTTGACAGAAAAATAAAGAAAAGCAAATAAAGAATGAAAAGTGCGAGAAGTAATTTACATGGCTTCGGGAGAGGTACATAATGTTATAAAAATAAATGCGAATTAATAAGAAGTTAAGAACGAGGGCGTTGGACCCTTTTGCAAGAATTAAATTAATGAGGAAATAATTAAAATTAAAAGAAAGCAAGAATTAGTTTTTTTTTGTATTTTTATGTATTTTAAGATTTAATAGAAAAAATTAATTGCAATTAAACGCTAACCCTAATTCTATTTTATTTTAATTTTTAAGAAAACATTAGACTTTAACCTAAATTAAACCTAATTTTTATTTTCATGCAATTTTAATTAAAACAAATAAAATATTTAATTATTTAATATATTTATGAAAGAAAAATAAAAGAAGGATAGAAATTATTGCTTAAACCTATTTCTACATTTTTTAGGTTTTTTTTTGTTAAAAGTATTAAAATTACACTTAAATTAGAACTAAATATTTACATGCAAATTTATTTAAGAAAATTCTAAGATAAAAATTATTTATTGTTTTAACTTTTTTTTCTTCTGATTTTTTATGATGTTTTATATTTTTTGTGAAAATAAGGAATTAATTAAAGACAATAATCAAAAAGAAAATAAATAATAAAAAAAAAAGAAAACATAAAGAAAGTGAAAAAAATTGCAAACCAAGGGGGGTTCAGATCCCAAATTAGGAGGCATTCTATAGCAATCCAGGCCCACTCAAATTGATGGCCTCTTTGACTTTTCAGGACGCGTATACACGCGTTGACCAGGGTGTATGGTGTTCTCCAACCCAGGGCCTTTGATCTGATGCTCCAAGACGCGTGTACGCTGGATTCTGATGGTGTATCATGGACTATAACGTAGGCGCTGCATGTGAACGTTAAATGAAAAATAACATAGAAATTATTGAAGACCTGGGGCTCGAACCCAGGTCATGTGCTTTGCCACCGTTAAGCCTTGCCAGTTGAACCAATTGCGCGTGTTGTATACATAACAACGAATAAATAATAAAAATAAAAAATGGTTAGTGGCATGAGAAACATAAAAAAACGCACGCTGATTTAAAGAGACCAATCATGGCTGGCCACGCATTCATCTTCTCCATGGGATTTTATTTTCCTGAAACGAAAGAAACATAGGCAACGGTTTTGGATGTGTTCTCTTAGGTATGTTTTGAGAAAATAGCGAATAGGTCTAGGAGCTCTATAAATTAGGCGCGATGGCATGTTTGAGATCGTCCATATGCGCTGAGTTGAATGGTGGTGGTCTTGAGGGCCAATTTTTCCTCGTTTCAAAATCCCTAATCTGAAGCTCTGTAAACCCTAAAAATCAAACATGGCATAATCGTGTACACAGCATAAAAATATAATTAAAGCATATGGTTAGCTTGCAAATACTTCACTGATCACGAATATATGAACAAAACGTCATGAAAGTGCATAGAATGCAAAACACGATAATGAAAAAAAAGGGAGAAAGGTTAGCTTCTGTACAACGATTCTTGAGGTTTTGATGAGCGTTTTTGATTGGAATATGTTCAGTGATGCTTGAGGAAGCTAATGAGATGAGAATTATGCCTTGAATCGTCCTAGAAAGTAGTTTTCAGATTTGAGTTTTAGACCAAAATTTCCAAGTTTGATAATGGCTTTTGGGCGCAGCTCAGTGTGTATTCTGATTAGGGTTGTGTTCCATACTTATGCAAGAATGAATTAGGTTAAAAATATGGATCCAAATATCTTGCATTCATGATTTTGGAAATTTGATTTTCTAAGATTTTTTCCAATCTTTTTCCATGTGCTTTTTGTTCTCAATCAAGCCAATCAATCCAAATCTTTCCATATTGGTACAAGCACGAAATCTTGAGAGTGAAACATGCACAAAAAGATTTAAAACTTTAGGTTAGCATTTTTCATACATTTATTTTGATTTAAATGAATTATTATAAATAAAAATTCAAATAAATAAATAGAAAATGAATAAAGACTTCCCTTTGGGCCAAGTAGTCGTGCATATGTCATGGATGATGAATTATGGAAGAAAAATGGGCCCATTAGCAATTTTAGGTCATTTGAAGTAATGTTGACTTTTCAAAATATCCAAAAATTTCCCAACTTCCACAAGGCATAACTTGCTCAATTTTTAAGCTTTTCTCATGTTCTTGGACATTTTGGAAAGGTCTTTGAGTCCTCTAACCAACGTCTTTGGTCCCATGTCATTTTGATTTACCAATCTCAAGTTATGGCCTTTGACTTAAAGTCCCTTTTTGTTGACTTTTGAAAATGACCTATAATGTTGAAATTGATAACTTTTTGTGAGAGCATTTCTTGGACTTGAAGTATGAATATGAGTTGTATGAAATTTCTTTCTCTTCAAAATGAGCTTTGGATGGGATTTTTCTGATAATCCATGTGAAAGTTATGCCCTGGTCAACTTCAGTTGACTTTTTCAGCTGTCCAAATAAGGAAACTTTTGCATCTTGATGATTTCTGAGCCAAATTTTGAGAATCATGATCAAGCATTGATCAAATGATGTTTGTGGCTTCAAAATGATATGTTAACCAAAAATTTGAACTTTTGACTGTCAAATGACCATTTTGCCCCTACAGTTGACTGTAGTGCAATTAGGGTTTTGACTGTGTAATTTTGAGCTGAAAGCCTTGAAACTTGATATGAGGATACTTGACCATATTTGTAGGCATATGAGACTTGATTGGACCTTTGAAAGCTTCATTTTCTTGACCAGGATACAAACCCTAATTTTGACTGTTAGGAGACCCTTGCACTGTGCAACCCTTGGGGAGATTTTGAAGCTTGACTTGGCAATTTCTTGGAGAATATGGGAGGGCAAATTTTGGGGTACAACAGTTGCCCCTGTTCAATCTTCTTAGACCTGAGGATGCAGATTGGCTGACGTGCCTTTCGTAATCCGAGGGTAGAAGATGATTGAACACTAGAGTGCCCAGAAATTTGCGCTCACATGGTAGCAGTGATGGTGGGATGGGCTTATAGATGCCATTTGGGGATTGATGAATAGGATGATGGGCTTATAGATGCCATCTGGATGTTGATTGCGTAAGAGATTCCTTAGCGAGAACCTGCATACCTGCAAAAGAAAAAAGAGTACCTGGCACGTTGCAAGAACTGGTTTTCAGATGCTTGGCCTAGATATGTCCTGACTGGTTACAGGAGCTGGGTCTGGAGCTTCAAAAGATGATGAATGAACCAGGGATGGTTACTACCTTAGCACGAACGGTAAGAGAACCTTGGGTGACTTTAACCTCAACAACGCTCGTTGAGAAAATCTTGGTAGGAATTACCATCTTCGCAGTGTCAGGAAGAGAACCAATAGAAAATTATAATCTGAAAAGGAATTATCACCTCACTCACCATCGGAGAGGGAACCATAGGAAATTATAATCTGAAAGGAATTATCACCTCACTCACCGTCGGAGAGGGAACCATAGGAAATTATAATCTGAAAGGAATTATCACCTCACTCACCGTCGGAGAGGGAACCATGAAATTATAATCTGAAAGGAATTATCACCTCACTCACCGTCGGAGAGGGAACCATAAGAAAAGGAATTATCACCTCACTCACCGTCGGAGAGGGAACCATAGGAAAAGGAATTATCACCTCACTCACCGTCGGAGAGGGAACCATCCGAAATTATAACCTGATAACTTCTACTGAATCTTCATCCGAAAAATCTGTTGGGAGTCGATTTAGCTGGACTAGAGAAGGCCTTGAAATATGTTTGAGAATTTTAACTGCATCTTTCCTGAAAGGTAAAGGTCAGTCATATGCAATGCATGATATGGATCAAGCAATGATGTTCTCAACATAAATGAGATTTGTATGATATGATGCGTTATGCATGCTATAATGATGTATGTGATGTTTATGTATGTGTTTTTCGTCTAGGAAAGTAAATCCTTGACGGGTGCCGGGGAGCCACTCCTGGACTGAGGTTGAAGAATATATTTCGCTTCCACTGGGGATGATAACTGCAAGAATACCGGTAGGAGAAGATGACTCCGTTGAGGAATAAACTTGGCAAATGGAAGATTCTGCGGGGAGAAAAGATACTCTAGCGACCATGCTGGGAAGCAATACTCTGTGGGAAGAGGGATGCCTTGCTGAATGTTGATAATAATTTGCTGGGGATACCCTTGTTGTTGGAAGTGTTGATAGACTTCGCTGGGGATAAGAAGGCTTCGTCGAGGGCGCTCTTTCCGTGGCTTTTGGCTGAGGATAACCCAGTTATATCCTGTTAAGGAAATAACTCTTTGAATAAAGCCGGACGACGCGTTCGTGCTCTGCGAGGGATAAGCTTCCAGAATCTACTGGGGATAAGCCTACTGCTTGGGGGTATGAATTCCAGCTTCCTGGGGAAACTAGATTGGACTCTCCTGGGGAGATTTTGAACTGTAATTTTGTAAGTTGAAAGAGGGCACATATGTAGGGTTGCCTGCTGATGAGCTCGTGTAAAACCGCATCTGAAATGGAGAAGGAACCTGGGTAGGGTTACTTTGATGATGAGTTCGTGTAAAACTTCGTTCTTGGAAAGGGAGAACCTGTGTAGGGTTTCTGGGTGACGAGTCCATGTAAAACTGCATTTTGAAGAGAGGGAACCGGTGTAGGGTTGCTTGGTGAGGTAAGTTCATGTAAAACTTCTTGATGAACCGGGGTGAGGTTATCTTGAGCTAAATCCATGTAATACTTCTGGGGGGAACCGGGGTTAGGTTGCCGTAGGATAAGTTCGTGTAAAACTTCTTGATGAACCGGGGTAAGGTCATCCTGAGATAGGTCCATGTGAGACTCTTGGAGGAGCCGGGGTTGGGTTACGGCAGGATAAGTTTGTGTAAAACTTCTTGATGAACCGGGGTTAGGTCATCTTGAGATAGGTCCATGTAAGAATTCTGGAGGAACCGGGGTTAGGTTACTTGGATAAGTTTGTGTAAAAACTTCTTGATGAACCGAGGTTAGGTTATCTTGAGATAAATCCATGTAAGATTTCTGGAGGAACCGGGGTTAGGTTACTTGGATAAGTTTGTGTAAAAACTTCTTGATGAACCGGGGTTAGGTCATCTTGAGATAGGTCCATGTAAGACTTCTGGAGGAACCGGGGTTAGGTTACTTGGATAAGTTTGTGTAAAAACTTCTTGATGAACCGGGGTTAGGTCATCTTGAGATAGGTCCATGTAAGACTTCTGGAGGAACCGGGGTTAGGTTACCTGGATAAGTTCGTGTAAAACTTCTTGATGAACCGGGGTTAGGTCATCTTGAGATAGGTCCTTGTGAGACTTCTGGAGGAACCAGGGTTAGGTTACTTGGATAAGTTCGTGTAAAAACTTCTTGATGAACCGGGGTTAGGTCATCTTGAGATAGGTCCTTGTGAGACTTCTGGAGGAACCGGGGTTAGGTTACTTGGATAAGTTCGTGTAAAAACTTCTTGATGAACCGGGGTTAGGTCATCTTGAGATAGGTCCTTGTGAGACTTCTGGAGGAACCGGGGTTAGGTTACTTGGATAAGTTCGTGTAAAAACCTCTTGATGAACCGGGGTTAGGTCATCTTGAGATAGGTCCTTGTGAGACTTCTGGAGGAACCGGGGTTAGGTTACTTGGATAAGCTCGTGTAAAAACTTCTTGATGAACCGGGGTAAGGTTACTTGGGATAAATCCATGTAAGATTTTTGGGAGGAACCGGGGTTAGGTTACCTTGGGATAAATCCATGTAAGATTTCTGGAGGAACCGGGGTTAGGTTGCCTTGGGATAAATCCATGTAAGATTTCTGGGGGAACCGGGGTAAGGTTACTTGTGATAAATCCATGTAAGATTTCTGGGGGAACCGGGGTAAGGTTACTTGTGATAAATCCATGTAAGATTTCTGGGAGGAACCGGGGTTAGGTTACCTTGGAATAAATCCATGTAAGATTTCTGGAGGAACCGGGGTAAGGTTGCTTCGGGATAAGTTCGTGTAAAACTTCTGGATGAAAATTGAGAAGGAACTGGTGTAGGGTTGCATGATTTTGATTAAGTGGATGATTGTCCTGTTTGGTCTCGGATGTTAACCCACAATCTGGAATTTGTAAAGGTAGATGGTAATCATCCTTATGTTGATCTTTCCTTTGTACTTTGGTTAACAGAGTAATTGGATCGCCTGGATAACTCATTATTGCCCCTGTTTCGGAGATGAGGGAAGAGGATACCTGTGGAGGTGATCGACAAATCTTCTGGTAGACAAGTGACGAGATGCTGGGACATAATCGTACGCTTTGATCCCTAACTTTTGCCTGGACCGCCCTTTCGGGTTTTCAGTCCACCGGGATACCCATTTTTGCCCAAGCCGCCTTTTCAGGTTTTTGACTTGCCGGGTGTACATATTTTTTCATTTCATCCCTTCATTTTGCCCGAACCCTTTTGGTTCGCCGGGAAGCCCTTATTTTTGCGTAGGTGTGTCAACCTAGTGGGTCTTTGATTTCGCGCAATACTTTTTCGACTATGTCCACGCTCTCAGAATGTAGGGAGTTGCCCCTGTTGGAAGTATTTTGCCATGCCCCAGAAGATTTTTGATCAGGCAAGATTCGTTGTTGGAATGCCCCAAGTGACTCAGGTGGAGATTTGCCCCAGGCTATTTGGCCTTTGAGAGATTCTCCGAATCTTGATTGGACTGCCCCAGATAATAGGCCATGGTCATGTCTGCCCCTTGATTGGAAGCGCTTTTGTTCACTAGGTATTCATCGTGCGAATTTTCCTGCTATTCAAACAAAAAGTCATATGCAAACAAAGTTATGTTAAAAATGCAACGTCTATGTCTGTCTTGAAGTTTTTTTTTAAAATGCATTTTTTTCATAAAAAAAGTGGTTGTTTGTAAAACGTGATGTCAACTCCGTATTTACCGTAAGCCTTAAGGAGTCAGGATACCTTTCGTAACAGTATGCTTTCGAACTAACCTATGCTTCAGCTAGGACTTTTGAGGGTTATAACGTGGCCTGGTTCACGGTTTAAGAAACAAAGGATAAAGGCTCAAATTTTATTTGTACCCACCCGCTCTTCGTGATGTTCTCCAAACCTAAACTCAGTTGATCATACGTTAGACCTTGTTTGAGTCTTTACTCTGATTTTCCGGTGATGATTCCGATGTTGACAATTTATTTTGAATAGGCAGTCATTCTTGTTTTTGTTGAGGGTTTGTATGACCTCTTTCTTTTTGATTTTGTTATCCCTTTCTTTTTTTTGCCTGAACTGTTTCCCCCCTTTTTTTTGGAATTACAGTCAGCGGGATGCCCCAGTTTTGTAAGTCTCCTTCGTGGATTTTGACTTAATGGTTTTTTCATTTTTTGAGATAATGACTGCCTTTCTTTATTGATTATTTGGAACCATCGCCGTCTTTCTTTGTTTTTGTAAGGACCTCTTTGGTGCCATTCGTTATGCACTTGGATCAACTGAGAGACTACCCTGCCCCAGGTTATGATTAAGGGTTTTAAATTTCGAAAAGAAAAACTCCTACTTCTTTGGCTCAGAGGGGTTGACGAGGGATTATCATCCTTATAACTCCAGTGTTTAGGGATTGAAACAATGCCTGTACTTCATCAGCAGGGTCTGTTCAAAAGCATATTGTAATGATTGTGGTATCGTTTTCGTCATCCTCCCTCAAGAGGCTTAGAATTATTATTTAAGAGTTGATCATCAGAAAAAATATGAAAATAATTTGCGTATAGTGAATGCGAATATATTGCTTCAAGATAGACATAAGCGATGCATTAATGTGATAACAATGTTTAACATGAATAAATGTTTGAACAAAAGAAAATTGCAATTTGAACATTCGAATGAACAAAACTTTTCTAGTCTCAGGGCTTGTTACTTCACATGGTGCCTTCTGTAGGGATGGTAGAAGCACTCAGCCTGGCCATCTTGGGTGAATTCCACAGCTCCCTCCTCAATCAGATCCTGGATCTTATTTTTCAGAGTCCAACAATCCTCTGTAGCATGCCCCGGGCTGTCAGAATGATAAGCGCAGTGAGCATTGGGATTGTACCTTGAAGGTGTCCTGTTGGGATTCTTAGGAGGATCCTTTAGAGTTACCAAGTTCAACCTCAACAGTTGTTGTAAGGCTTGAGGCAGCGACACGTTGAGCTTGGTGAATTGTCTTTTGGGCTTGTCTGGCTGAAGCCGGTGAGGTTGATACTGAATTGGTGATACTGGAGCCATATGAGGAACTTTCTCCTTGCCTCTTTGTCTCAAAGATGGTCGAACGGTGACTGGCTTTTTACCCTTAGACGTTTGTCCCAGTTGGTTACCCTGAAGCAGTTGGTTGACGAGAAACCGGAGCTCATCTTGTCTTTGAGCTAAACCTTGAATGGCATTCCTCTGCCCCAGCATTTGGGCTTTCATTGCATCCATCTCAGCTTGTAGGTGTTTCAACCTTTCATCCTCAGCACTGTTCTTGACAAAAGTCCCCATGAAAAGTGTCCTTAGCTCTTCCTGCCCCTTGGATAGATTCAGGAGGATTTCCCCTAACTGAGTCTCTTGAGCCAGAAGGTCCTGGTCATCTGGTTGGAAGGCCATTGCTGAAATAAACAGCAAGAAAGGTAAGTGACCTGCAACAAAGATACTTGTTATGTAATGATGTGTATGACATGCACGCAATGTTTCCAAGGACCTCGCGGGGTAAACAAGAAAATTGGTTAGAGTTTGAATCCAGTAGCTTGATTGAAGGAAACCCATGCTGTTGAGGATTCTTCTTTAAGGGTCAAAGGCTCATCATATCCAGTGGGTCATAGCCCCTGACCACTTAGGCTAGAGGAAAATAAATCCCCTTTGCCCCTTGCTAGATGTTTGATTTTATCATGACCTGCATCACAAGCCCTTGAGGTTCTTGAAATGGGTTAGGATGTATGCAGGATGCATGCAATGATATGATGTCATGTTATGCATGGGGTAATATGGATAAACCTTGTTATGAGCCCTTATTAAGGACTAAATAAAACCTGCAGAACACTCAGTAAACCCTGTTATGAGTCCCAATTAAGGACTAAAACAAAACCTGCAAGAAACTCGGTAAACCTTGTTATGAGTCCTAATTAAGGACTAAAACAAAACCTGCAAGAAACTCGGTAAACCTTGTTATGAGTCCTAATTAAGGACTATAAACAAAACCTGCAAGAAAACTCAAGTGTCAGATAACAAGCATGCAAGTAGTCAAGTTGGAAGGCACACAAGTCACACAAGAGAAACCCTTAGAGTTCAGGCCAGCATGGGTTCTAGGCATTACCCTCTTTCAGTTTGTTGGTTCATACCTGTCCTAATCAAAAGTAACCGGGTTCTTAGAGGATCCCAATATCATTAACTACCCTCAATCGGTCATAACTCCAGCATCGCAATCTTTTCTTGCGGCCAGAACCATCACGAGAGTTTAGCCTCAATGGGCGTAGCATACTGCTACAATTCTAAAGGCCAAGTTGTGTCAATTAAGGTTCTAAGGTTGTTGGTGTTTAATGACTCCTTAGAAGACCCATATTCTCCTCGTTGCAACACAAGGGATATCGGTACAGACCAAGGTGCCACACCAACGTAGCCACTGCTTCACCTGTGTCGGTCTACGCCGGACAGGTCCCTCACAGCTTATGCTACCTAACAGGGTATCCCCAGATCCGGGTTAGGATCTATGTAACTCCGATGCAGCCCACAATAATAAAGCAAACAAACACAACAATTGAAAACACAAGTGATCTTAGTCCTAAGGTACACCTAACTTTATAAGAGTCCCCAGCAGAGTCGCCAGTTCTGTGATCGGTGGATCTGGAACTGACTGTTTATCGCTGGTTCGCGAAATGTCGTGGAAGCAAGAGTCGCCACCGTCTTTTATTTTCTCCAAATGGAAAGGACGAAAGCACAGAAAAATTCCTTATAGAGATTGCTCTCGGTTCGGGAGGTAGATTATAGAAAGGGAAGGTGTTAGCACCCTTTCTATCCATGGTTATCCATGGGCTCTTAGATACTTGCTCACTTGTGTTTTCAAAAATGGTTTGTTTGCATTTCAACTGTGGGTTTTAAAAAAAGTTTCTTTGAAAATTCCAGTTCGACTCTTGTATCGGTCCTCAAGAGTGTTTGAAAAATTGCTTTCGAAAGCTTTTTGAAAAGGTGTCGGTGTGAAAAGTATTTTTGAGTTTGTTTTGAAATTAGAGCAAGTATCCATGAGAACCTTCCTACCCTAAGGAATTCGTCTGTGTAAATGTCCTTTTAAAGTAGTGCCATCCTACCATTGAGAGGTAGGTAGCACCACCGTTGGAGGTGTTCGGGTCAATTCGAGTTTAGGGACATTGTGGTCACCGAGCAAAGGTAAGACACCTTAGAAGCTACCCTTATGCCATTGATCTTTTATTCCGAGGCAACTATTCCGAGGCAACTTGTTTTGAGGCAACCAGATCAATGGGACATAAGGACTCACTAAGACGTCCTATAGTCGACAACCACGTTTCGAGGGACAAGGCAACAGTGTGATCACCGGAGTAATGGGAAGACACCTTAGAAGCTACCCTCATGCCAGGTTCCTGGATCATGAGGACTTACTAAAACGTCCTCTACTCGACGATCACCTTTCGGGGCAAGGCAACGGTGAGGCATACCCTAGGGGTGGTGTGTGAAATTCGTGTGTCGTTTTCATTTGCATTTATCTTGTCATGCATTGGTGATCTACGTTTTGATTTTATTTTTGGGCATTCATTCTTTCATGCTTTGTTTAACAATTTAAAAATATTGCGAGAAAAGTAAATTCTAAGCTATTACAAACGGCGCGGGTCCACATCGCCAAAATTAACCAGGACCCGATTTGACAGAAAAATAAAGAAAAGCAAATAAAGAATGAAAAGTGCGAGAAGTAATTTACATGGCTTCGGGAGAGGTACATAATTTTATAAAAATAAATGTGAATTAATAAGAAGTTAAGAACGAGGGCGTTGGACCCTTTTGCAAGAATTAAATTAATGAGGAAATAATTAAAATTAAAAGAAAGCAAGAATTAGTTTTTTTTTGTATTTTTATGTATTTTAAGATTTAATAGAAAAAATTAATTGCAATTAAACGCTAACCCTAATTCTATTTTATTTTAATTTTTAAGAAAACATTAGACTTTAACCTAAATTAAACCTAATTTTTATTTTCATGCAATTTTAATTAAAACAAATAAAATATTTAATTATTTAATATATTTATGAAAGAAAAATAAAAGAAGGATAGAAATTATTGCTTAAACCTATTTCTACATTTTTTAGGTTTTTTTTGTTAAAAGTATTAAAATTACACTTAAATTAGAACTAAATATTTACATGCAAATTTATTAAGAAAATTCTAAGATAAAAATTATTTATTGTTTTAACTTTTTTTTTTCTGATTTTTTATGATGTTTTATATTTTTTGTGAAAATAAGGAATTAATTAAAGACAATAATCAAAAAGAAAATAAATAATAAAAAAAAAAAGAAAACATAAAGAAAGTGAAAAAAATTGCAAACCAAGGGGGGTTCAGATCCCAAATTAGGAGGCATTCTATAGCAATCCAGGCCCACTCAAATTGATGGCCTCTTTGACTTTTCAGGACGCGTATACACGCGTTGACCAGGGTGTATGGTGTTCTCCAACCCAGGGCCTTTGATCTGATGCTCTAAGACGCGTGTACGCTGGATTCTGATGGTGTATCATGGACTATAACGTAGGCGCTGCATGTGAACGTTAAATGAAAAATAACATAGAAATTATTGAAGACCTGGGGCTCGAACCCAGGTCATGTGCTTTGCCACCGTTAAGCCTTGCCAGTTGAACCAATTGCGCGTGTTGTATACATAACAACGAATAAATAATAAAAATAAAAAATGGTTAGTGGCATGAGAAACATAAAAAAACGCGCGCTGATTTAAAGAGACCAATCATGGCTGGCCACGCATTCATCTTCTCCATGGGATTTTATTTTCCTGAAACGAAAGAAACATAGGCAACGGTTTTGGATGTGTTCTCTTAGGTATGTTTTGAGAAAATAGCGAATAGGTCTAGGAGCTCTATAAATTAGGCGCGATGGCATGTTTGAGATCGTCCATATGCGCTGAGTTGAATGGTGGTGGTCTTGAGGGCCAATTTTTCCTCGTTTCAAAATCCCTAATCTGAAGCTCTGTAAACCCTAAAAATCAAACATGGCATAATCGTGTACACAGCATAAAAATATAATTAAAGCATATGGTTAGCTTGCAAATACTTCACTGATCACGAATATATGAACAAAACGTCATGAAAGTGCATAGAATGCAAAACACGATAATGAAAAAAAAGGGAGAAAGGTTAGCTTCTGTACAACGATTCTTGAGGTTTTGATGACGTTTTTGATTGGAATATGTTCAGTGATGCTTGAGGAAGCTAATGAGATGAGAATTATGCCTTGAATCGTCCTAGAAAGTAGTTTTCAGATTTGAGTTTTAGACCAAATTTTCCAAGTTTGATAATGGCTTTTGGGCGCAGCTCAGTGTGTATTCTGATTAGGGTTGTGTTCCATACTTATGCAAGAATGAATTAGGTTAAAAATATGGATCCAAATATCTTGCATTCATGATTTTGGAAATTTGATTTTCTAAGATTTTTTCCAATCTTTTTCCATGTGCTTTTTGTTCTCAATCAAGCCAATCAATCCAAATCTTTCCATATTGGTACAAGCACGAAATCTTGAGAGTGAAACATGCACAAAAAGATTTAAAACTTTAGGTTAGCATTTTTCATACATTTATTTTGATTTAAATGAATTATTATAAATAAAAATTCAAATAAATAAATAGAAAATGAATAAAGACTTCCCTTTGGGCCAAGTAGTCGTGCATATGTCATGGATGATGAATTATGGAAGAAAAATGGGCCCATTAGCAATTTTAGGTCATTTGAAGTAATGTTGACTTTTCAAAATATTCAAAAATTTCCCAACTTCCACAAGGCATAACTTGCTCAATTTTTAAGCTTTTCTCATGTTATTGGACATTTTGGAAAGGTCTTTGAGTCCTCTAACCAACGTCTTTGGTCCCATGTCATTTTGATTTACCAATCTCAAGTTATGGCCTTTGACTTAAAGTCCCTTTTTGTTGACTTTTGAAAATGACCTATAATGTTGAAATTGATAACTTTTTGTGAGAGCATTTCTTGGACTTGAAGTATGAAGATGAGTTGTAGGAAATGTCTTTCTCTTCAAAATGAGATTTGGATGGGATTTTTCTGATAATCCATGTGAAAGTTATGCCCTGGTCAACTTCAGTTGACTTTTTCAGCTGTCCAAATAAGGAAACTTTTGCATCTTGATGATTTCTGAGCCAAATTTTGAGAATCATGATCAAGCATTGATCAAATGATGTTTGTGGCTTCAAAATGATATGTTAACCAAAAATTTGAACTTTTGACTGTCAAATGACCATTTTGCCCCTACAGTTGACTGTAGTGCAATTAGGGTTTTGACTGTGTAATTTTGAGCTGAAAGCCTTGAAACTTGATATAAGGATACTTGACCATATTTGTAGGCATATGAGACTTGATTGGACCTTTTAAAGCTTCATTTTCTTGACCAGGATACAAACCCTAATTTTGACTGTTAGGAGACCCTTGCACTGTGCAACCCTTGGGGAGATTTTGAAGCTTGACTTGGCAATTTCTTGGAGAATATGGGAGGGCAAATTTTGGGGTACAACACAATGAACACGATATTTTTATCCTGTTTCGTTTGATCTCAAACTACTCCAGTCCACCCGTCAAAGTGATTTCGCCTCTCTCCAACGAGGTCTTAATCCACTATATTCAACTGAATATTACAATCTGCTTTAACAACTGCTAAAGCCTTCTTGATGCAAACCACAAACCGGTTTGTCAAGGAATCACTTTCTTACAAAGAATTGAAATCTAGGTGTGTGAATGTTTTCTACAAAACTGTTTATCACAACTGTGATACTACACAACTTAAGCTTATGGAAACTAGATTGCTAAAATAATTGAATAAGGAAATATGGAGCTTTTAGCAAACTGAGAGTAAGGAAGATGATGATTAGCTTTTAGGCGTGTAAAATGATGTAGAGCATTAGCCAATTCAATCTTCATTGACTTGTTTATATAGCATTGAAATTGATGAACGTTGGAGCAATAATTCTGATTCAATGCCAATAACAATCTTTCCTTATTAAGCAGATCTTGTCTGGAATGATGTCGTTGGTAATAACTCATCTTGAATGCACAGTACCGTTGCAACTAAGGCGTGTTCTGGCTTTGGCTCATTCTGACGCTGCTTAAGTGCTGATGAACTATTGTTGTCTTTATCAGAGTTCAGAGTGTTGAGCGCAGATCTGTTCATCAAGCTTCAGCATAAGCGTGAGTTGTTCTTCTGATCTTGGTATCTGATATAGCATCTTCTGATGCTGATGTTAATATCCAATATTCTGATGCTGATTATGATGTACTCTTGCTGATACCCATCAGAGTTTCTGCAAAACAGAAAGTAATATTTTAGGTAGCAAATAGTTCTTACATGAATCACATAATTAATATATCTTTTCATTTTGTTATCATCAAAACTTAAACTTAGGGTAGTAGATTCAAACTTTGTTCTAACACTATGGCTCTCTTCAAGTATCACTTTCTTCATCTCAACATCATCAGGAATACAAATCCGGTTACGAAACCTCAACACACCTTGCTCATCTAGCTTAAAACCACTATGCTCAGACTAATCAATCCCAACCATCAAATCTACCAGTTTCACATCCAACTTCTGAGCTTCTCTGATACTGTCTAAAAAGTCATTATGAATCTTCAACATACCCAACATAACACTCTGCGGAGTAACCTCGCAAACTAAGCTCATATCTCTGAACTGCTCAATCAATTCCAACTCTTTAATCATCATTGCTGACATATGTAAAGTCTTTCGACTCAACACATCAGCTACCACATTCTCTTTTCTTGGATGATAATTCAAACTGAAATCATAATCCTTTAACAATTCCAACCATCTTCGTTGCCTCATATTCAACTCCTTTTGATCAAATAAATACTTCAAACTCTTATGGTCACTAAACACTTCAAATGTAGAACCATAAAGATAATGCCTCCAAATCTTCAACACAAAAACAACAGCAGCAAGCTCTAAATCATGCGTAGGGTAGTTCTTCTCATGAGTCCTTAACTGCCTTGACGTATAAGCAACTACCTTACCATTATGCATAAGCACACCTCCTAAACCCATCTTAGAAGCATCACAATAAACCACAAAAGGCTCTCCTGGATTAGGCAATGTCAAAATCGGAGTTGACGTCAACCTCTTCTTCAATTCTGCAAAACTTTCTTCGCATTGAATATCCCATACAAACGCTCTACCTTTACAAGTCAACTTAGTCAACAGAAGTGACAACTTAGAAAACCCTTCGATAAACCTTCTATAATAAAAAACTAATCCCAAGAAGCTTCTAATCTCAGTAGCTGACTTTGGAGTTTCCCATTGCAACACAGCATCAACCTTCGATGGATCTACAACAATGCCACTACCTAAAATCACATGACCAAGAAAACTAACCTCTTTCAACCAGAATTCACACTTGGACAGCTTTGCATACAACTTCTTCTCTTTCAAAACTTGCAATACTACTCTTAAGTGTTCAGCATGCTCTTCTTCTGACTTAGAGTAAATCAAAATATCATCAATGAACACCACCACGAACCGATCCAAATAAGTATGAAAGATACGATTCATATATTCCATGAATACTCCCGGCGCATTAGTAACACCGAAAGGCATCACCGAATACTCGTAATGTCCATAACACGTTCTAAAAGCCGTCTTTTGAATATCTTCATCCTTCACTTTAATCTGATGGTAACCCCGAACTCAAATCAATCTTACTAAACACACGAGCATCCACCAATTGGTCCATCAAGTCATCTATTCTTGGAAGCAGATACTTGTTCTTAATCGTCACTTTATTCAACTGACTATAATCAACACAAAGTCTCATACCTCCATCTTTCTTCTTTACTAACAACACTGGAGCTCCCCACGACGACACACTTGGTCTTACAAACTTCTTCTCAAGTAACTCTTCCAATTGCTTCTTCAACTCTGACAATTCAGATGCAGACATCTTGTATGGTGCCATAGACACAGGTCTGGTACCAGGTACAAGATCAATTGCAAATTCAACTTTCCTCTCTGGCGGTACATCAGGAATCTCGTCAGAGAAAACTTCAGGAAATTCACACACCACCTGCAATTCCTCAATTATAGCTTGAGTTTCCACAGATAGCGACGCCATCAACGAGAACATCTGTACTTCTTCTTGCATCAACTTCCTCAACTGTTTAGCAGACAACAGACCATCTTCCTCTTCTTCAGGAGTAGAAAACTTCACAGACTTGTCATAACAGTTAATATGAACACAGTTATGATCTAACCAGTTCATACCCAAAATTACATCCAAACCTCGTAATGGTAAACAAATCAAATAAAAAACAAAGTCTCTGTTGAAGATCGATAAGGGACACTTCAAACACACAAAAGAAGTAGTCACCGACCCCTTGGCTGGAGTATCGACGACCGTTTCTCCATTCAAAGAAGACAACACAAGACCCAATCTTTCAACACAATCAGCAGCAATAAAACAAGCGTAGCACCAGTATCAATAATAGTAATTAAAGGAGTACTATTAATGAAACATGTACCTCTTATAAGTCTGTCCTCAGCAGCTGTCTGATCCTTAACCAAAGCAAACACTTTACCACTTGACTGAGCCCTCTTCGGTTTCGGACACTGACTACCAATGTGACCTTCTTCTCTATAGTTGAAACAAATCACATCCTTGCGTTCACACTCAGATACAACATGTCCATTCTTACCACAACGGAAACACCTCTTCACTTCAGTCGTGCACACATTACTCTTGTGCCCAGGTTTCCCACACTTAAAGCAAACCACACCAGCAGGAGCATCCCCCCCACTAGTCCTCTGTCTTTGAGCAACTTTATGTTTACCTTTACGAGTTTGGGCATCATAAGGCTTACCACAATTCTGTTGGTGCTTACCCCTCTTCTCACTGATAATCTTATAATGAGCATTATTATCCTCTTCATAAATCCTGCAACTATCAATCAAATTAGCAAAGACACGGATTTTCTGGTATCCAACTGCCTTCTTAATCTCCGAGCGCAACCCGTTCTCAAATTTAATACACTTCGAAAACTCAGCATTTTCCTCAGCGTAATGCGGATAAAACTTAGCCAACTCAGTAAACTTGGCAGCATACTCAACCACTGACATACTCCCTTGCTTCAGCTCAAGAAACTCAATTTCCTTCTTACCACAGACATCTTCAGGAAAGTACTTTCTCAAAAATTCTTTATGGAACACATCCCAAGTGACATTCTCACCTGCAGCTTCTAACTTCTGACAAGTCTCTAGCCACCAGTCATCAGCCTCGACTGCTAGCATATGAGTCCCATAACGAACCTTCTGCGCTGGAGTGTAGTCCATCACACGAAAGATTCTCTCAATCTCTTTCAACCACTCCAATGCTCCATCGGGATCATACTTTCCCTTGAATGTAGGTAGATTCTCTCTCTGGAAAGTCGCCAAGCTACGAGATCCAGCATTCCCGTCAGCATTCGGCTGATTTTCCATCGCATGAGCCATTTCTTCTAAAGCAGCAGCAAGTGCATCATCATTCCTTCCAGCCATCTCAACTTCTCACTACAACATAAACAACAGTTAGAACTAAGATTAACAATACTCGATTGTTAGACAACTACGACTCGACGACAAGGTCGGACCAACCTTTTGCTCTGATACCAACTTTGTAACACCCAAATTCTACCCCAAACAGTAATATAAATAAATAAGAGTTATAAAAATCATTCATGCAAACGAATCGGGACGTCACAAATTCTTCTATCAAATTCATTGCATTCATCGTGGATATATAACACTTTAAAAAACATCGGATGAACCATCATCATAACATCTTTAATTAAATAACTCAACATCTACTCAGCGGAATTCTTAATAACATCTCTAACAACAAAACAAAAACTTCGAAACAGCACATATAAAATAATAATCAACTTAAAGTTTAACAACTGAAAAATCAACAATCAAAACAGCAAGCGTTCATCCCCCCCCCCCCCCCCCCCCCCCCCCCCCCGCCCCCGAGTGTTACATATCAGAGCAATGACACCAACTCGAAATACCGAAGGTATACAACCTTCACTCTCGATTACCTTCACGTTACCAACATCAAGGCAACACTCAAACAGAAGGGGTGAGACATCTAACAATATAATAAAGTGCATGATAATTAATATATAAAATTAGATCAATAACATCACCACTTCTCATCTCATAATCAACAATAATTACAATGTATATACACATTCACCAACATCGAAATACACTTCTTTATACAATCATATAATGTGACTCAATACTATGCAAATGCATGTGGTACCATTGGAGAAGAACTCCCATCTAAAAAATTTGCCAATTAATAGAGGCATCAACAAGGCATAAGCCTTCATCTCAAAATTCGCCAATACAGGCCATCTCAACGAGCATAAGCTCCATCTCAAAAATTCAATGTATGCGACACAACCATGAATGTAATAACAACACCCAAGTTAACAACATCTCAAATTAACAACATCTCAAAAACATCTCAAATCAACAACATCTCAAAAGCATCTCAAAAGCATCTCAAATTAACAACATCTCAAAAGCATCTCAATATCTCGTCATCAACAACTCATATCATCATAATAATTAATCAAACATCATTTATTTATTATAAATTATCAACATAATATCATTAATAGCTTCTCACTAACAACTCAGCTGTACATTAATTCCACAGTAATTCATACTGCTATTCTGTAACTCTTACGTCATTACATCATTATTCCTACCGTTATAGTTCAAACATCAGCTTCGAAGCATCTAACCTTCATCATTCTGTGCAAAACTAATGCAATGACCAGCACTACTTCTAACCAATACAACCTCTGACCAACACAACTTCTAACCAACACAACTTCTAACCAACACAACTTCTAATAACACAACTTCTGACAACACAACTTCTGACAACTCAACTTCTGACAACTCAACTTCTGACAACACAACTTCTGACAACACAAATTCTGGCCAACACAACTTCTGACCAATATAACTTCTGACAACAAAACTTCTGACAACACAACTTCTAACCAACCCATCTTCTGACAACGCAACTTCTGACAACACAACTCCTACCATCATAACTTCTACTTCTTACTCATCTAATGCAACTTCTAACCAACATAGCTTCTACCATCAGAACTTCTACTTCTTACTAATCCACGCAACTTCTAACCAACACAACTTTTACCATAAGAACTTCCACTTCTTACTAATATAACGTAACTTCTAACCAACATAGTTTCTACCATCAGAACTGCTACATTTTATTAATCCTACTATTTTAAATTCTTAGCCTGATATCAACCTAACTAACAACAGTACGACCAACTTTATCCCCAAATTAATTCATTATCCTAATACAACAACTTCTGATACCCTTCACGTATACTTCTGCGTTTTTCTTCCCTGCAATATTCTGCATTTTCTTTCCTGCATCTCACTACGGTTCCATAACTAAAGCCCTAAAACTTAATATAATCATGACAATTCATCACCCATAATCATCCTATAATACTACATCAATCGAACAACATCATGACATCATTATTCATCTAAAATTCATCAATTCTCATCATATAACAATCATATACTTTCAATTCAAGAATAAGCCAACAATCACCTCTAACCCCACATACCAATCATCATAAACCCAATTATAGAATCAGAACCCCACCCTTACCTTGGATTGAAGGTCGCTCTATAATTTCCGGTTGAATTCTCGTTCTTGCCGTTTTTCCACTTTTCCAAGAGCTTGCACGTTCTCTTCCCAATCCTTATTCTTCTACTGCTTCTTTCTTTCTATTCTATTCCAACAACAATAAAATAACTCTATTATTCTTTATTCCTTATTGGGCTTATAACTAATACACCCCCTTATTACTTCTATTCCTTTAAAAGCAAACCCACATCAAATAATATTATATTTCTAATATTATTTCACCATTTAATAAAATAATTAAATCTAATTAATTATAACACAACTTCACAAATATTCCAAAAATAATTTAATTGAGTAACTAATTAAATTACGGGCGTTACATTATGAATTACTGAAAGAATTGAAAGACCATGCTTTGGTTGATGAATCAAGGTTCCTAATCACATGTTTTGGTTCATGATATCAAGAATCGATTCGAGCATGCAAGTGGAAAGTCCATTATTGTAGATTATTTTGAATTCAAGTCCAAGGACAAAACTATACATCTTGATGTCAATAATAAATTCAAGTGTGTAAAATTGGAAGATTCATGTCACTTAGAATTTAAGTCATTGGTACAAGTTTTCGAGCATTTCTCAAGATCACTATTTTCAAGCTCAACATCATTAAACTTTCAAGTAAAATTTCAAGTTCAAATGTCATTCAAAATTCAAGGCCATTATGCTAAGTTTAAAGATTCAAGGTCCATGTTTCATTCAAAATTCATGTTCTATAACCCAAACCACATTTTTTTCGTACAAGCTTCAATCTTCATTCTCATTGGAATCAAATTAAAATATTGGAATACTTCTCTTGATTTTTCAAAGTTTGAAACTTAAAGGATTACAACGCTTCAGTTTATTTCAAAATTGTCAAGATTCATCAATCATGTTACAAAGGAACAATTTCAAGCCAATTCCTAATTTTTACACTATTATTATCATCACCATAAGATTCAAACAATTTGGAATTGTGAAAAGTTTGAATTCAAATACAACAAGTCAAGTTACAAGAACAAGTCAAGACTTTTTCCAAATGTCTAACTTCAATTCAAAAATCAATTCTATACAAGCATTTCAAATTCTATGGACATCACAAGGTTTTGTTTATCTTTTTTAACCTTGGACTTTCTATGTTTCTCCATGCCAAGTTTCAAGGTCTCATTCTCAAAACTCTAAGCCACAATTTCATTTTCAAGTACTCACCATATTCTTCATGCTTGCCATGGCTTCTTCTCCAAAAAACTTTCATCATGCTCTCAGTAATCATTAACAACACATAAAAAAGGAAGAATAATGAAAGAGGAAGTTAGTACATATTTGCAAGCAACGGGCATAAGATTCAAAGTTTACAATTTGGAAAAGTGAATAATCAAAGTGCAAAGAGAATAATGAGGCCTGTGATTTTGTACTTGAATTGGAGCATGTACAACAACTCAAATTCCACAAAATTACATGTCCAAATTAACAGATTTCACAAGGCCCAATATAAAATTTAATTTAGCATCAAAATATTGAAAACAAAGATGATTATTGGACTAAGAGAAGGATTTTCGGACTTTGGATGTTTTAAGAAAAGTAACTAATATTTCATTCAGACATCATTCTAACATATAAGTTCAACCAAATCAAGTTTTGTTCACACAAAGCCCTAATCACTAACAGTATATAAGGAATCATTTGGCATTGAATGAGAGGATATTTTTGAACATAATTTTCAAATCAAATTCCGTAGCACACAAAAATAGTAAGAAGACAAAGGAAAACTTACCTCAGAACCATGACCGGAAAACCCTCCTCCGATGTGGAAGTGACCGGAAATTAGGGTTTTGTTGCTTATGGTGTAAGTTTCATTTTCAAAACCTTTATGCCCTGGATTTTCATTGGAATTTAAGTCTTGATTATGGTTCATGAATGCATTGAGGATTTTAAAACCATTTTTCTTGAATTATTTGACTTGGTTTGACATTTTTTCACAAATTATTTTGAAAACTTGTCTAGTTTGGTAGTTTTGCCAACTAGTCTTGAACTTTGGACCTCATTTGATCTCCTCCTCAATCATTCATGAACTCAAGACTTGCTTTCTGAATTTTACACACTTCAAAGATGCTAAGAAGTTTTTGGTTTGATTTATTAATCCTTGTTTCTATTTTTGATGTATTTTTGAAGTTAAGGTACTCAATTAATGTTGCATGTCTTGTTGCAATTTGATTGATGGCCAAGGAACTTGAGTGAGTCCTATAATTGGGCACCTAATGATCATGTTGAATATTTTCATCCAAATAAACTCAAGCCATTTTACTTAATGCCCCATGTTTGAATGTTTGAACCTTTTTGATGCACTGTGTGGAATCCCTCTTCTATTATGCTTGTAAGCTGTGATAATTTAATTGAGAATGGTTGAAATGTGTTTGCTACTGACCTCCATGGCCTCTGATTGTATTCTTCTCAAGCTCCCATGATCCTTGATTGATATTCAATTGTCAACTCAACATGGTGATAAATAGGAGCAACATTCCTCTGATCCTTTTGACCAAATTGTGCATATGCTTGTTTCCTTTTATCTATCATGACTAATGTTTGATGATTGCTATCATGTTTTTCTCATTTCATCATGGTGTCCCCATCCATCCTTTATGTGAATCACCATTCTATTTATGAGAATACTAACTTGGTTGTTGAATGTGCGAGGTACTTTGAGGGAAAGTTTCTATTTTTGGCTTGGGGCTACTGTGTTTCACTTTATTTGTGGAACAAAACTTATTACTTTGGAACTATTCTTGTGTTTGGCATGTTGCTGGTTTATGCAGGATATATATACATGTGATTATGAATGCTATACATTGTATGTGGGATCTGTTCATATCTGATGACTTCATTACTTATATCCTGATGGCGTAATTTCTGACTTGATTTGTCTACTGATGCCAGCTTGCTTGAAGTTCTCTGGGTTTCTTTTATTCTTGCTCAGTTGCTACGGATATTTATCCGTTTGGTATTGCACTATTGACTTTCTTCTATTTTCATGTTGCATAGTTCTCTGATTGCATGATGGGACCTCTGTTGCTGATTTATGTCAGGAGGCCCTCTGGTTTCTGTCTGATACACGTGTTGTGTTTGCTTTTGATCGATGAGTCACTCAATTTAGAAATTGAGATCACAACTTCGCTCTCAGCGCATGTTCCCTATAGGATGTTTATTGCTTTTCTTCTTTAATTGTTGATCGCTGAGTCACTCAATTTAGAAATTGAGATCACGACTTCGCTCTCAGTGCATGTTCCCTATAGGATATTTATTGCTTTTCTTCTTGAATTGTTGATCGATGAGTCACTCAATTTAGAAATTGAGATCACGACTTCTCTCTCAGTGCATGTTCCCTATAGGATGTTTATTGCTTTTCTTCTTGAATTGTTGATCGATGAGTCACTCAATTTAGAAATTGAGATCACGACTTCGTTCTCAGTGCATGGTCCCTATAGGATAGTTTTGTTAAGCTTCCATTGACATGTTAATTAAGGTAGGATTTTCTTTTATCCTTAACCTTAGGACCAATCATTGTATGATAACACTAGGGATAGTTCTAGGCTAGTCTCCCCTAGTTGTTTTCTTTTTTTCTTTGCATTTTGCATCTTAAAACAAAAACTGTTTTCTTGGCAAATCATAAGACATTTCTAATAAACTCAAACCCTTCTTAAAGGTAAAAGATACAAACCAATCATACTTTGTCTGCGTGCCTCTTGGCTTTGCTTTTAAACCTAGTTTACCGATGTTTCACCATCGCACATTTGTTTGAAACCGATGTTTCGCCATTGCATATGTTTGTTATCCTACTTTGATCCTCAATATCATTGTTAGGTGTGATGTTTTTTCATCTGTCTTATCGATGTTTCGCCATCTTTGCCATGATATCTTGTTAACTTTTAGTCGATGTTTCGCCATCGCATATTTGTTTGAAGCCTATGTTTCACCATCGCACATGTTTGGTACCCTACTTTGATCCTCAATATCATTGTTAGGTGTGATGTTTTGTCATCTGCTTTATCGATGTTTCGCCATCTTTGCCATGATATCTTATTATCTTGAAGCCGATGTTTTTTCATCGCACATTTCTTTGAATCCGACATTTCGCCATCGCACATTTGTTTGAAGCCGATGTTTTGCCATTCGCACATTTGTTTGAAGCTGGTGTTTCGCCATCACACATGTTTGGTACCCTACTTTGATCCTCAATGTCATTGTTAGGTGTGATGTTTTGTCATCCGTTTTATTGATGTTTCGCCATCTTTGACATGTCACTTTCTTATTATTTAGCCGATGTTTTACTATCTCATTTGTTTGTTGTTTTATTTGATGTTTTGCCATCTTGCCTGTCTTTGTTGTCTTAACTAAAAAACACAAACCAACCAAAATATGTAAGCCGAACTACGGCTGCTCTGATTCCTTAAAAAGGATACGTAGGCATTGGGGTAGGGCCCGATCGAGCACATCTTTTTATTTTCCCTAGTTTGTTTTCTTTTTTTCTTTTGCATGCATTCCCTTTTCAGCTTTAAGCCATAGACATAGGATTTGACCACACCCATTTCATTAGACAACAAGAGTGGATATCATAGAGTACTACGGGCGTGTGGGGTGCTAATACCTTCCCCTCGCGTAACAGAATCCCTTACCCGATCTCTCGGTCGAAAGACCGTGATTTCTCCCTCTTCAGGTTTTCTCGATGTTTACCTTTCCCTTTCGGCGGGATAAAAGACGTTCGGTGGCGACTTCATTGATGTTTATTTTTTTTTTAATATTTCTTTGATTTGAAAAAAATTCCACAAAAATATTTTGGACTCATAAAATAATGTAGAATTTGATTCTAAATTTTGTTTAGCATTTTTTTTCTCTAATTTTGATTATGAATTTAATTTGAGATGCTTATTTTGAATTTTTGCTTTATGATTTTTATTTTAATGCTTCCATTAATTTAAAAATTCCCAAAAAAATCATGCAAGCTTGTTTTTAATCATAAAATCAGAATATAATTTTATTTTGACCTTTTCATGACTTTTGGCTAGGGTTGGTATTTTTACCTTTAAATAATAGTTTAATTGTTAATTGTTTGTTTAATTTTTATTTTAATATTTTCTCTAATTCAAAAATTCCACAAAAAATCAGAGATGTGTGTTTTTTAATTCTAATATTTGAATATAATTTTTGTTGGACATTTTTATGATTTTTGATTAGATGTTTCCTTTTAGATTTACTTATTTTTTTAAATGATTAATTGTTTGAATTTAATTTTATTTTTGACTTTTCTTTAATTCAAAAAATATAAAAAAATATGTATTCTGACATTTAGGATTTCCTTGTGTTTGTCATGATCTTGGTTTGAATTGTTTGAAATTTAATCTCATCTAATCAATATTTAAGATTAAAAGTCAAAAATTAGGGTTTTGTTGCTTATGGTGTAAGTTTCATTTTCAAAACCTTTATGCCCTGGATTTTCATTGGAATTTAAGTCTTGATTATGGTTCATAAATGCATTGAGGATTTTAAAACCATTTTTCTTGAATTATTTGACTTAGTTTGACATTTTTTCACAAATTATTTTGAGAACTTGTCTAGTTTGGTAGTTTTGCCAACTAGTCTTGAACTTTGGACCTCATTTGATCTCCTCCTCAATCATTCAGGAACTCAAGACTTGCTTTCTGAATTTTACACACTTCAAAGATGCTAAGAAGTTTTTGGTTTGATTTATTAATCCTTGTTTCTATTTTTGATGTATTTTTGAAGTTAAGGTACTCAATTAATGTTGCATGTCTTGTTGCAATTTGATTGATGGCCAAGGAACTTGAGTGAGTCCTATAATTGGGCACCTAATGATCATGTTGAATATTTTCATCCAAATAAACTCAAGCCATTTTACTTAATGCCCCATGTTTGAATGTTTGAACCTTTTTGATGCACTGTGTGGAATCCCTCTTCTATTATGCTTGTAAGCTGTGATAATTTAATTGAGAATGGTTGAAATGTGTTTGCTACTGACCTCCATGGCTTCTGATTGTATTCTTCTCAAGCTCCCATGATCCTTGATTGATATTCAATTGTCAACTCAACATGGTGATAAATAGGAGCAACATTCCTCTGATCCTTTTGACCAAATTGTGCATATGCTTGTTTCCTTTTATCTATCATGACTAATGTTTGATGATTGCTATCATGTTTTTCTCATTTCATCATGGTGTCCCCATCCATCCTTTATGTGAATCACCATTCTATTTATGAGAATACTAAATTGGTTGTTGAATGTGCGGGGTACTTTGAGGGAAAGTTTCTATTTTTGGCTTGGGGCTACCGTGTTTCACTTTATTTGTGGAACAAAACTTATTACTTTGGCACTATTCTTGTGTTTGGCATGTTTGCTGGTTTATGCAGGATATATATACATGTGATTATGAATGCTATACATTGTATGTGGGATCTGTTCATATCTGATGACTTCATTACTTACATCCTGATGGCGTAATTTCTGACTTGATTTGTCTACTGATGCCAGCTTGCTTGAAGTTCTCTGGGTTTCTTTTATTCTTGCTCAGTTGCTACGGATATTTATCCGTTTGGTATTGCACTATTGACTTTCTTCTATTTTCATGTTGCATAGTTCTCTGATTGCATGATGGGACCTCTGTTGCTGATTTATGTCAGGAGGCCCTCTGGTTTCTGTCTGATACACGTGTTGTGTTTGCTTTTGATCGATGAGTCACTCAATTTAGAAATTGATATCACGACTTCGCTCTCAGCGCATGTTCCCTATAGGATGTTTATTGCTTTTCTTCTTTAATTGTTGATCGATGAGTCACTCAATTTAGAAATTGAGATCACGACTTCGCTCTCAGTGCATGTTCCCTATAGGATATTTATTGCT
This sequence comes from Vicia faba, assembly GCA_948472305.1. Classification (NCBI taxonomy): domain Eukaryota; kingdom Viridiplantae; phylum Streptophyta; class Magnoliopsida; order Fabales; family Fabaceae; genus Vicia; species Vicia faba. The sequence goes on along the minus strand of OX451737.1, from coordinate 1,473,838,607 downwards.
TTTCTTCTTGAATTGTTGATCGATGAGTCACTCAATTTAGAAATTGAGATCACGACTTCTCTCTCAGTGCATGTTCCCTATAGGATGTTTATTGCTTTTCTTCTTGAATTGTTGATCGATGAGTCACTCAATTTATAAATTGAGATCACGACTTCGCTCTCAGTGCATGGTCCCTATAAGATAGTTTTGTTAGCTTCCATTGACATGTTAATTAAGGTAGGGTTTTCTTTTATCCTTAACCTTAGGACCAATCATTGTATGATAACACTAGGGATAGTTCTAGGCTAGTCTCCCCTAGTTGTTTTCTTTTTTTCTTTGCATTTTGCATCTTAAAACAAAAACTGTTTTCTTGGCAAATCATAAGACATTTCTAATAAACTCAAACCCTTCTTAAAGGTAAAACATACAAACCAATCATACTTTGTCTACGTGCCTCTTGGCTTTGCTTTTAAACCTGGTTTACCGATGTTTCACCATCGCACATTTGTTTGAAACCGATGTTTCGCCATTGCATATGTTTGTTATCCTACTTTGATCCTCAATATCATTGTTAGGTGTGATGTTTTTTCATCTGTCTTATCGATGTTTCGCCATCTTTGCCATGATATCTTGTTATCTTTTAGCCGATGTTTCGCCATCGCATATTTGTTTGAAGCCTATGTTTCACCATCGCACATGTTTGGTACCCTACTTTGATCCTCAATATCATTGTTAGGTGTGATGTTTTGTCATCTGCTTTATCGATGTTTCGCCATCTTTGCCATGATATCTTATTATCTTGAAGCCGATGTTTTTTCATCGCACATTTCTTTGAATCCGACATTTCGCCATCGCACATTTGTTTGAAGCCGATGTTTTGCCATTCGCACATTTGTTTGAAGCTGGTGTTTCGCCATCGCACATGTTTGGTACCCTACTTTGATCCTCAATGTCATTGTTAGGTGTGATGTTTTGTCATCCGTTTTATTGATGTTTCGCCATCTTTGACATGTCACTTTCTTATTATTTAGCCGATGTTTTACTATCTCATTTGTTTGTTGTTTTATTTGATGTTTTGCCATCTTGCCTGTCCTTGTTGTCTTAACTAAAAAACACAAACCAACCAAAATATGTAAGCCGAACTACGGCTGCTCTGATTCCTTAAAAAGGATACGTAGGCATTGGGGTAGGGCCCGATCGAGCACATCTTTTTATTTTCCCTAGTTTGTTTTCTTTTTTTCTTTCGCATGCATTCCCTTTTCAGCTTTAAGCCATAGACATAGGATTTGACCACACCCATTTCATTAGACAACAAGAGTGGATATCATAGAGTACTACGGGCGTGTGGGGTGCTAATACCTTCCCCTCGCGTAACAGACTCCCTTACCCGATCTCTCGGTCGAAAGACCGTGATTTCTCCCTCTTCAGGTTTTCTCGATGTTTACCTTTCCCTTTCGGCGGGATAAAAGACGTTCGGTGGCGACTTCATTGATGTTTATTTTTTTTTTAATATTTCTTTGATTTGAAAAAAATTCCACAAAAATATTTTGGACTCATAAAATAATGTAGAATTTGATTCTAAATTTTGTTTAGCATTTTTTTTCTCTAATTTTGATTATGAATTTAATTTGAGAAGCTTATTTTGAATTTTTGCTTTATGATTTTTATTTTAATGCTTCCATTAATTTAAAAATTCCCAAAAAAAATCATGCAAGCTTGTTTTTAATCATAGAATCAGAATATAATTTTATTTTGACCTTTTCATGACTTTTGGCTAGGGTTGGTATTTTTACCTTTAAATAATAGTTTAATTGTTAATTGTTTGTTTAATTTTTATTTTAATATTTTCTCTAATTCAAAAATTCCACAAAAAATCAGAGATGTGTGTTTTTTAATTCTAATATTTGAATATAATTTTTGTTGGACATTTTTATGATTTTTGATTAGATGTTTCCTTTTAGATTTACTTATTTTTTTAAATGATTAATTGTTTGAATTTAATTTTATTTTTGACTTTTCTTTAATTCAAAAAATATAAAAAAATATGTATTCTGACATTTAGGATTTCCTTGTGTTTTGCATGATCTTGGTTTGAATTGTTTGAAATTTAATCTCATCTAATCAATATTTAAGATTAAAAGTAAAAAATTAGGGTTTTGTTGCTTATGGTGTAAGTTTCATTTTCAAAACCTTTATGCCCTGGATTTTCAATGGAATTTAAGTCTTGATTATGGTTCATGAATGCATTGAGGATTTTAAAACCATTTTTCTTGAATTATTTGACTTGGTTTGACATTTTTTCACAAATTATTTTGAAAACTTGTCTAGTTTGGTAGTTTTGCCAACTAGTCTTGAACTTTGGACCTCATTTGATCTCCTCCTCAATCATTCATGAACTCAAGACTTGCTTTCTGAATTTTACACACTTCAAAGATGCTAAGAAGTTTTTGGTTTGATTTATTAATCCTTGTTTCTATTTTTGATGTATTTTTGAAGTTAAGGTACTCAATTAATGTTGCATGTCTTGTTGCAATTTGATTGATGGCCAAGGAACTTGAGTGAGTCTTATAATTGGGCACCTAATGATCATGTTGAATATTTTCATCCAAATAAACTCAAGCCATTTTACTTAATGCCCCATGTTTGAATGTTTGAACCTTTTTGATGCACTGTGTGGAATCCCTCTTCTATTATGCTTGTAAGCTGTGATAATTTAATTGAGAATGGTTGAAATGTGTTTGCTACTGACCTCCATGGCCTCTGATTGTATTCTTCTCAAGCTCCCATGATCCTTGATTGATATTCAATTGTCAACTCAACATGGTGATAAATAGGAGCAACATTCCTCTGATCCTTTTGACCAAATTGTGCATATGCTTGTTTCCTTTTATCTATCATGACTAATGTTTGATGATTGCTATCATGTTTTTCTCATTTCATCATGGTGTCCCCATCCATCCTTTATGTGAATCACCATTCTATTTATGAGAATACTAACTTGGTTGTTGAATGTGCGAGGTACTTTGAGGGAAAGTTTCTATTTTTGGCTTGGGGCTACTGTGTTTCACTTTATTTGTGGAACAAAACTTATTACTTTGGCACTATTCTTGTGTTTGGCATGTTTGCTGGTTTATGCAGGATATATATACATGTGATTATGAATGCTATACATTGTATGTGGGATCTGTTCATATCTGATGACTTCATTACTTACATCCTGATGGCGTAATTTCTGACTTGATTTGTCTACTGATGCCAGCTTGCTTGAAGTTCTCTGGGTTTCTTTTATTCTTGCTCAGTTGCTACGGATATTTATCCGTTTGGTATTGCACTATTGACTTTCTTCTATTTTCATGTTGCATAGTTCTCTGATTGCATGATGGGACCTCTGTTGCTGATTTATGTCAGGAGGCCCTCTGGTTTCTGTCTGATACACGTGTTGTGTTTGCTTTTGATCGATGAGTCACTCAATTTAGAAATTGAGATCACGACTTCGCTCTCAGCGCATGTTCCCTATAGGATGTTTATTGCTTTTCTTCTTTAATTGTTGATCGATGAGTCACTCAATTTAGAAATTGAGATCACGACTTCGCTCTCAGTGCATGTTCCCTATAGGATATTTATTGCTTTTCTTCTTGAATTGTTGATCGATGAGTCACTCAATTTAGAAATTGAGATCACGACTTCTCTCTCAGTGCATGTTCCCTATAGGATGTTTATTGCTTTTCTTCTTGAATTGTTGATCGATGAGTCACTCAATTTATAAATTGAGATCACGACTTCGCTCTCAGTGCATGGTCCCTATAGGATAGTTTTGTTAAGCTTCCATTGACATGTTAATTAAGGTAGGGTTTTCTTTTATCCTTAACCTTAGGACCAATCATTGTATGATAACACTAGGGATAGTTCTAGGCTAGTCTCCCCTAGTTGTTTTCTTTTTTTCTTTGCATTTTGCATCTTAAAACAAAAACTGTTTTCTTGGAAAATCATAAGACATTTCTAATAAACTCAAACCCTTCTTAAAGGTAAAAGATACAAACCAATCATACTTTGTCTGCGTGCCTCTTGGCTTTGCTTTTAAACCTGGTTTACCGATGTTTCACCATCGCACATTTGTTTGAAACCGATGTTTCGCCATTGCATATGTTTGTTATCCTACTTTGATCCTCAATATCATTGTTAGGTGTGATGTTTTTTCATCTGTCTTATCAATGTTTCGCCATCTTTGCCATGATATCTTGTTATCTTTTAGCCGATGTTTCGCCATCGCATATTTGTTTGAAGCCTATGTTTCACCATCGCACATGTTTGGTACCCTACTTTGATCCTCAATATCATTGTTAGGTGTAATGTTTTGTCATTTATTTTATCGATGTTTCGCCATCTTTGCCATGATATCTTATTATCTTGAAGCCGATGTTTTTTCATCGCACATTTCTTTGAATCCGACATTTCGCTATCGCACATTTGTTTGAAGCCGATGTTTTGCCATTCGCACATTTGTTTGAAGCTGGTGTTTCGCCATCGCACATGTTTGGTACCCTACTTTGATCCTCAATGTCATTGTTAGGTGTGATGTTTTGTCATCCGTTTTATTGATGTTTCGCCATCTTTGACATGTCACTTTGTTATTATTTAGCCGATGTTTTACTATCTCATTTGTTTGTTGTTTTATTTGATGTTTTGCCATCTTGCCTGTCTTTGTTGTCTTAACTAAAAAACACAAACCAACCAAAATATGTAAGCCGAACTACGGCTGCTCTGATTCCTTAAAAATGATACGTAGGCATTGGGGTAGGGCCCGATCGAACACATCTTTTTATTTTCCCTAGTTTTTTTTTCTTTTTTTCTTTCGCATGCATTCCCTTTTCAGCTTTAAGCCATAAACAAAGGATTTGACCACACCCATTTGATTAGACAACAAGAGTGGATATCATAGAGTACTACGGGCGTGTGGGGTGCTAATACCTTCCCCTCGCGTAACAGACTCCCTTACCCGATCTCTCGGTCGAAAGACCGTGATTTCTCCCTCTTCAGGTTTTCTCGATGTTTACCTTTCCCTTTCGGCGGGATAAAAGACGTTCGGTGGCGACTTCATTGATGTTTATTTTTTTTTTAATATTTCTTTGATTTGAAAAAAATTTCACAAAAATATTTTGGACTCATAAAATAATGTAGAATTTGATTCTAAATTTTGTTTAGCATTTTTTTTCTCTAATTTTGATTATGAATTTAATTTGAGAAGCTTATTTTGAATTTTTGCTTTATGATTTTTATTTCAATGCTTCCATTAATTTAAAAATTCCCAAAAAAAATCATGCAAGCTTGTTTTTAATCATAGAATCAGAATATAATTTTATTTTGACCTTTTCATGACTTTTGGCTAGGGTTGGTATTTTTACCTTTAAATAATAGTTTAATTGTTAATTGTTTGTTTAATTTTTATTTTAATATTTTCTCTAATTCAAAAATTCCACAAAAAATCAGAGATGTGTGTTTTTTAATTCTAATATTTGAATATAATTTTTGTTGGACATTTTTATGATTTTTGATTAGATGTTTCCTTTTAGGTTTACTTATTTTTTTAAATAATTAATTGTTTGAATTTAATTTTATTTTTGACTTTTCTTTAATTCAAAAAATATAAAAAAATATGTATTCTGACATTTAGGATTTCCTTGTGTTTGGCATGATCTTGGTTTGAATTGTTTGAAATTTAATCTCATCTAATCAATATTTAAGATTAAAAGTCAAAAATTAGGGTTTTGTTGCTTATGGTGTAAGTTTCATTTTCAAAACCTTTATGCCCTGGATTTTCAATGGAATTTAAGTCTTGATTATGGTTCATGAATGCATTGAGGATTTTAAAACCATTTTTCTTGAATTATTTGACTTGGTTTGACATTTTTTCACAAATTATTTTGAAAACTTGTCTAGTTTGGTAGTTTTGCCAACTAGTCTTGAACTTTGGACCTCATTTGATCTCCTCCTCAATCATTCATGAACTCAAGACTTGCTTTCTGAATTTTACACACTTCAAAGATGCTAAGAAGTTTTTGGTTTGATTTATTAATCCTTGTTTCTATTTTTGATGTATTTTTGAAGTTAAGGTACTCAATTAATGTTGCATGTCTTGTTGCAATTTGATTGATGGCCAAGGAACTTGAGTGAGTCCTATAATTGGGCACCTAATGATCATGTTGAATATTTTCATCCAAATAAACTCAAGCCATTTTACTTAATGCCCCATGTTTGAATGTTTGAACCTTTTTGATGCACTGTGTGGAATCCCTCTTCTATTATGCTTGTAAGCTGTGATAATTTAATTGAGAATGGTTGAAATGTGTTTGCTACTGACCTCCATGGCCTCTGATTGTATTCTTCTCAAGCTCCCATGATCCTTGATTGATATTCAATTGTCAACTCAACATGGTGATAAATAGGAGCAACATTCCTCTGATCCTTTTGACCAAATTGTGCATATGCTTGTTTCCTTTTATCTATCATGACTAATGTTTGATGATTGCTATCATGTTTTTCTCATTTCATCATGGTGTCCCCATCCATCCTTTATGTGAATCACCATTCTATTTATGAGAATACTAACTTGGTTGTTGAATGTGCGAGGTACTTTGAGGGAAAGTTTCTATTTTTGGCTTGGGGCTACTGTGTTTCACTTTATTTGTGGAACAAAACTTATTACTTTGGCACTATTCTTGTGTTTGGCATGTTTGCTAGTTTATGTAGGATATATATACATGTGATTATGAATGCTATACATTGTCTGTGGGATCTGTTCATATCTGATGACTTCATTACTTACATCCTGATGGCGTAATTTCTGACTTGATTTGTCTACTGATGCCAGCTTGCTTGAAGTTCTATGGGTTTATTTTATTCTTGCTCAGTTGCTACGGATATTTATCCGTTTGGTATTGCACTATTGACTTTCTTCTATTTTCATGTTGCATAGTTCTCTGATTGCATGATGGGACCTCTGTTGCTGATTTATGTCAGGAGGCCCTCTGGTTTCTGTCTGATACACGTGTTGTGTTTGCTTTTGATCGATGAGTCACTCAATTTAGAAATTGAGATCACGACTTCGCTCTCAGCGCATGTTCCCTATAGGATGTTTATTGCTTTTCTTCTTTAATTGTTGATCGACGAGTCACTCAATTTAGAAATTGAGATCACGACTTCGCTCTCAGTGCATGTTCCCTATAGGATATTTATTGCTTTTCTTCTTGAATTGTTGATCGATGAGTCACTCAATTTAGAAATTGAGATCACGACTTCTCTCTCAGTGCATGTTCCCTATAGGATGTTTATTGCTTTTCTTCTTGAATTGTTGATCGATGAGTCACTCAATTTAGAAATTGAGATCACGACTTCGCTCTCAGTGCATGGTCCCTATAGGATAGTTTTGTTAAGCTTCCATTGACATGTTAATTAAGGTAGGGTTTTCTTTTATCCTTAACCTTAGGACCAATCATTGTATGATAACACTAGGGATAGTTCTAGGCTAGTCTCCCCTAGTTGTTTTCTTTTTTTCTTTGCATTTTGCATCTTAAAACAAAAACTGTTTTCTTGGCAAATCATAAGACATTTATAATAAACTCAAACCCTTCTTAAAGGTAAAAGATACAAACCAATCATACTTTGTCTGCGTGCCTCTTGGCTTTGCTTTTAAACCTGGTTTACCGATGTTTCACCATCGCACATTTGTTTGAAACCGATGTTTCGCCATTGCATATGTTTGTTATCCTACTTTGATCCTCAATATCATTGTTAGGTGTGATGTTTTTTCATCTGTCTTATCGATGTTTCTCCATCTTTGCCATGATATCTTGTTATCTTTTAGCCGATGTTTCGCCATCGCATATTTGTTTGAAGCCTATGTTTCACCATCGCACATGTTTGGTACCCTACTTTGATCCTCAATATCATTGTTAGGTGTGATGTTTTGTCATCTGCTTTATCGATGTTTCGCCATCTTTGCCATGATATCTTGTTATCTTGAAGCCGATGTTTTTTCATCGCACATTTATTTGAATCCGACATTTCGCCATCACACATTTGTTTGAAGCTGATGTTTTGCCATTCACACATTTGTTTGAAGCTGGTGTTTCGCCATCGCACATGTTTGGTACCCTACTTTGATCCTCAATGTCATTGTTAGGTGTGATGTTTTGTCATCCGTTTTATTGATGTTTCGCCATCTTTGACATGTCACTTTGTTATTATTTAGCCGATGTTTTACTATCTCATTTGTTTGTTGTTTTATTTGATGTTTTGCCATCTTGCCTGTCTTTGTTGTCTTAACTAAAAAACACAAACCAACCAAAATATGTAAGCCGAACTACGGCTGCTCTGATTCCTTAAAAAGGATACGTAGGCATTGGGGTAGGGCCCGATCGAGCACATCTTTTTATTTTCCCTAGTTTGTTTTCTTTTTTTCTTTCGCATGCATTCCCTTTCCAGCTTTAAGCCATAGACATAGGATTTGACCACACCCATTTGATTAGACAACAAGAGTGGATATCATAGAGTACTACGGGCGTGTGGGGTGCTAATATCTTCCCCTCGCGTAACAGACTCCCTTACCCGATCTCTCGGTCGAAAGACCGTGATTTCTCCCTCTTCAGGTTTTCTCGATGTTTAGCTTACCCTTTCGGCGGGATAAAAGACGTTCGGTGGCGACTTCATTGATGTTTATTTTTTTTTAATATTTCTTTGATTTGAAAAAAATTCCACAAAAATATTTTGGACTCATAAAATAATGTAGAATTTGATTCGAAATTTTGTTTAGCATTTTTTTCTCTAATTTTGATTATGAATTTAATTTGAGAAGCTTATTTTGAATTTTTGCTTTATGATTTTTATTTTAATGCTTCCATTAATTTAAAAATTCCCAAAAAAAAATCATGCAAGCTTGTTTTTAATCATAGAATCAGAATATAATTTTATTTTGACCTTTTCATGACTTTTGGCTAGGGTTGGTATTTTTACCTTTAAATAATAGTTTAATTGTTAATTGTTTGTTTAATTTTTATTTTAATATTTTCTCTAATTCAAAAATCCACAAAAAATCAGAGATGTGTGTTTTTTAATTCTAATATTTGAATATAATTTTTGTTGGACATTTTTATGATTTTTGATTAGATGTTTCCTTTTAGATTTACTTATTTTTTTAAATGATTAATTGTTTGAATTTAATTTTATTTTTGACTTTTCTTTAATTCAAAAAATATAAAAAAATATGTATTCTGACATTTAAGATTTCCTTGTGTTTGGCATGATCTTGGTTTGAATTGTTTGAAATTTAATCTCATCTAATCAATATTTAAGATTAAAAGTCAAAAATTAGGGTTTTGTTGCTTATGGTGTAAGTTTCATTTTCAAAACCTTTATGCCCTGGATTTTCAATGGAATTTAAGTCTTGATTATGGTTCATGAATGCATTGAGGATTTTAAAACCATTTTTCTTGAATTATTTGACTTGGTTTGACATTTTTTCACAAATTATTTTGAAAACTTGTCTAGTTTGGTAGTTTTGCCAACTAGTCTTGAACTTTGGACCTCATTTGATCTCCTCCTCAATCATTCATGAACTCAAGACTTGCTTTCTGAATTTTACACACTTCAAAGATGCTAAGAAGTTTTTGGTTTGATTTATTAATCCTTGTTTCTATTTTTGATGTATTTTTGAAGTTAAGGTACTCAATTAATGTTGCATGTCTTGTTGCAATTTGATTGATGGCCAAGGAACTTGAGTGAGTCCTATAATTGGGCACCTAATGATCATGTTGAATCTTTTCATCCAAATAAACTCAAGCCATTTTACTTAATGCCCCATGTTTGAATGTTTGAACCTTTTTGATGCACTGTGTGGAATCCCTCTTCTATTATGCTTGTAAGCTGTGATAATTTAATTGAGAATGGTTGAAATGTGTTTGCTACTGACCTCCATGGCCTCTGATTGTATTCTTCTCAAGCTCCCATGATCCTTGATTGATATTCAATTGTCAACTCAACATGGTGATAAATAGGAGCAACATTCCTCTGATCCTTTTGACCAAATTGTGCATATGCTTGTTTCCTTTTATCTATCATGACTAATGTTTGATGATTGCTATCATGTTTTTCTCATTTCATCATGGTGTCCCCATCCATCCTTTATGTGAATCACCATTCTATTTATGAGAATACTAACTTGGTTGTTGAATGTGCGAGGTACTTTGAGGGAAAGTTTCTATTTTTGGCTTGGGGCTACTGTGTTTCACTTTATTTGTGGAACAAAACTTATTACTTTGGCACTATTCTTGTGTTTGGCATGTTTGCTGGTTTATGCAGGATATATATACATGTGATTATGAATGCTATACATTGTCTGTGGGATCTGTTCATATCTGATGACTTCATTACTTACATCCTGATGGCGTAATTTCTGACTTGATTTGTCTACTGATGCCAGCTTGCTTGAAGTTCTCTGGGTTTCTTTTATTCTTGCTCAGTTGCTACGGATATTTATCCGTTTGGTATTGCACTATTGACTTTCTTCTATTTTCATGTTGCATAGTTCTCTGATTGCATGATGGGACCTCTGTTGCTGATTTATGTCAGGAGGCCCTCTGGTTTCTGTCTGATACACGTGTTGTGTTTGCTTTTGATCGATGAGTCACTCAATTTAGAAATTGAGATCACGACTTCGCTCTCAGCGCATGTTCCCTATAGGATGTTTATTGCTTTTCTTCTTTAATTGTTGATCGACGAGTCACTCAATTTAGAAATTGAGATCACGACTTCGCTCTCAGTGCATGTTCCCTATAGGATATTTATTGCTTTTCTTCTTGAATTGTTGATCGATGAGTCACTCAATTTAGAAATTGAGATCACGACTTCTCTCTCAGTGCATGTTCCCTATAGGATGTTTATTGCTTTTCTTCTTGAATTGTTGATCGATGAGTCACTCAATTTAGAAATTGAGATCACGACTTCGCTCTCAGTGCATGGTCCCTATAGGATAGTTTTGTTAAGCTTCCATTGACATGTTAATTAAGGTAGGGTTTTATTTTATCCTTAACCTTAGGACCAATCATTGTATGATAACACTAGGGATAGTTCTAGGCTAGTCTCCCCTAGTTGTTTTCTTTTTTTCTTTGCATTTTGCATCTTAAAACAAAAACTGTTTTCTTGGCAAATCATAAGACATTTATAATAAAATCAAACCCTTCTTAAAGGTAAAAGATACAAACCAATCATACTTTGTCTGCGTGCCTCTTGGCTTTGCTTTTAAACCTGGTTTACCGATGTTTCACCATCGCACATTTGTTTGAAACCGATGTTTCGCCATTGCATATGTTTGTTATCCTACTTTGATCCTCAATATCATTGTTAGGTGTGATGTTTTTTCATCTGTCTTATCGATGTTTCTCCATCTTTGCCATGATATCTTGTTATCTTTTAGCCGATGTTTCGCCATCGCATATTTGTTTGAAGCCTATGTTTCACCATCGCACATGTTTGGTACCCTACTTTGATCCTCAATATCATTGTTAGGTGTGATGTTTTGTCATCTGCTTTATCGATGTTTCGCCATCTTTGCCATGATATCTTGTTATCTTGAAGCCGATGTTTTTTCATCGCACATTTCTTTGAATCCGACATTTCGCCATCGCACATTTGTTTGAAGCCGATGTTTTGCCATTCACACATTTGTTTGAAGCTGGTGTTTCGCCATCGCACATGTTTGGTACCCTACTTTGATCCTCAATGTCATTGTTAGGTGTGATGTTTTGTCATCCGTTTTATTGATGTTTCGCCATCTTTTACATGTCACTTTGTTATTATTTAGCCGATGTTTTACTATCTCATTTGTTTGTTGTTTTATTTGATGTTTTTCCATCTTGCCTGTCTTTGTTGTCTTAACTAAAAAACACAAACCAACCAAAATATGTAAGCCGAACTACGGCTGCTCTGATTCCTTAAAAAGGATACGTAGGCATTGGGGTAGGGCTCGATCGAGCACATCTTTTTATTTTCCCTAGTTTGTTTTCTTTTTTTCTTTCGCATGCATTCCCTTTTCAGCTTTAAGCCATAGACATAGGATTTGACCACACCCATTTGATTAGACAACAAGAGTGGATATCATAGAGTACTACGGGCGTGTGGGGTGCTAATATCTTCCCCTCGCGTAACAGACTCCCTTACCCGATCTCTCGTTCGAAAGACCGTGATTTCTCCCTCTTCAGGTTTTCTCGATGTTTAGCTTACCCTTTCGGCGGGATAAAAGACGTTCGGTGGCGACTTCATTGATGTTTATTTTTTTTTAATATTTCTTTGATTTGAAAAAAATTCCACAAAAATATTTTGGACTCATAAAATAATGTAGAATTTGATTCTAAATTTTGTTTAGCATTTTTTTCTCTAATTTTGATTATGAATTTAATTTGAGAAGCTTATTTTGAATTTTTGCTTTATGATTTTTATTTTAATGCTTCCATTAATTTAAAAATTCCCAAAAAAAATCATGCAAGCTTGTTTTTAATCATAGAATCAGAATATAATTTTATTTTGACCTTTTCATGACTTTTGGCTAGGGTTGGTATTTTTACCTTTAAATAATAGTTTAATTGTTAATTGTTTGTTTAATTTTTATTTTAATATTTTCTCTAATTCAAAAATCCACAAAAAATCAGAGATGTGTGTTTTTTAATTCTAATATTTGAATATAATTTTTGTTGGACATTTTTATGGTTTTTGATTAGATGTTTCCTTTTAGATTTACTTATTTTTTTAAATGATTAATTGTTTGAATTTAATTTTATTTTTGACTTTTCTTTAATTCAAAAAATATAAAAAAATATGTATTCTGACATTTAGGATTTCCTTGTGTTTGGCATGATCTTGGTTTGAATTGTTTGAAATTTAATCTCATCTAATCAATATTTAAGATTAAAAGTCAAAAATTAGGGTTTTGTTGCTTATGGTGTAAGTTTCATTTTCAAAACCTTTATGCCCTGGATTTTCAATGGAATTTAAGTCTTAATTATGGTTCATGAATGCATTGAGGATTTTAAAACCATTTTTCTTGAATTATTTGACTTGGTTTGACATTTTTTCAAAAATTATTTTGAAAACTTGTCTAGTTTGGTAGTTTTGCCAACTAGTCTTGAACTTTGGACCTCATTTGATCTCCTCCTCAATCATTCATGAACTCAAGACTTGCTTTCTGAATTTTACACACTTCAAAGATGCTAAGAAGTTTTTGGTTTGATTTATTAATCCTTGTTTCTATTTTTGATGTATTTTTGAAGTTAAGGTACTCAATTAATGTTGCATGTCTTGTTGCAATTTGATTGATGGCCAAGGAACTTGAGTGAGTCCTATAATTGGGCACCTAATGATCATGTTGAATATTTTCATCCAAATAAACTCAAGCCATTTTACTTAATGCCCCATGTTTGAATGTTTGAACCTTTTTGATGCACTGTGTGGAATCCCTCTTCTATTATGCTTGTAAGCTGTGATAATTTAATTGAGAATGGTTGAAATGTGTTTGCTACTGACCTCCATGGCCTCTGATTGTATTCTTCTCAAGCTCCCATGATCCTTGATTGATATTCAATTGTCAACTCAACATGGTGATAAATAGGAGCAACATTCCTCTGATCCTTTTGACCAAATTGTGCATATGCTTGTTTCCTTTTATCTATCATGACTAATGTTTGATGATTGCTATCATGTTTTTCTCATTTCATCATGGTGTCCCCATCCATCCTTTATGTGAATCACCATTCTATTTATGAGAATACTAACTTGGTTGTTGAATGTGCGAGGTACTTTGAGGGAAAGTTTCTATTTTTGGCTTGGGGCTACTGTGTTTCACTTTATTTGTGGAACAAAACTTATTACTTTGGCACTATTCTTGTGTTTGGCATGTTTGCTGGTTTATGCAGGATATATATACATGTGATTATGAATGCTATACATTGTCTGTGGGATCTGTTCATATCTGATGACTTCATTACTTACATCCTGATGGCGTAATTTCTGACTTGATTTGTCTACTGATGCCAGCTTGCTTGAAGTTCTCTGGGTTTCTTTTATTCTTGCTCAGTTGCTACGGATATTTATCCGTTTGGTATTGCACTATTGACTTTCTTCTATTTTCATGTTGCATAGTTCTCTGATTGCATGATGGGACCTCTGTTGCTGATTTATGTCAGGAGGCCCTCTGGTTTCTGTCTGATACACGTGTTGTGTTTGCTTTTGATCGATGAGTCACTCAATTTAGAAATTGAGATCACGACTTCGCTCTCAGCGCATGTTCCCTATAGGATGTTTATTGCTTTTCTTCTTTAATTGTTGATCGACGAGTCACTCAATTTAGAAATTGAGATCACGACTTCGCTCTCAGTGCATGTTCCCTATAGGATATTTATTGCTTTTCTTCTTGAATTGTTGATCGATGAGTCACTCAATTTAGAAATTGAGATCACGACTTCTCTCTCAGTGCATGTTCCCTATAGGATGTTTATTGCTTTTCTTCTTGAATTGTTGATCGATGAGTCACTCAATTTAGAAATTGAGATCACGACTTCGCTCTCAGTGCATGGTCCCTATAGGATAGTTTTGTTAAGCTTCCATTGACATGTTAATTAAGGTAGGGTTTTCTTTTATCCTTAACCTTAGGACCAATCATTGTATGATAACACTAGGGATAGTTCTAGGCTAGTCTCCCCTAGTTGTTTTCTTTTTTTCTTTGCATTTTGCATCTTAAAACAAAAACTGTTTTCTTGGCAAATCATAAGACATTTATAATAAACTCAAACCCTTCTTAAAGGTAAAAGATACAAACCAATCATACTTTGTCTGCGTGCCTCTTGGCTTTGCTTTTAAACCTGGTTTACCGATGTTTCACCATCGCACATTTGTTTGAAACCGATGTTTCGCCATTGCATATGTTTGTTATCCTACTTTGATCCTCAATATCATTGTTAGGTGTGATGTTTTTTCATCTGTCTTATCGATGTTTCTCCATCTTTGACATGATATCTTGTTATCTTTTAGCCGATGTTTCGCCATCGCATATTTGTTTGAAGCCTATGTTTCACCATCGCACATGTTTGGTACCCTACTTTGATCCTCAATATCATTGTTAGGTGTGATGTTTTGTCATCTGCTTTATCGATGTTTCGCCATCTTTGCCATGATATCTTGTTATCTTGAAGCCGATGTTTTTTCATCGCACATTTCTTTGAATCCGACATTTCGCCATCGCACATTTGTTTGAAGCCGATGTTTTGCCATTCACACATTTGTTTGAAGCTGGTGTTTCGCCATCGCACATGTTTGGTACCCTACTTTGATCCTCAATGTAATTGTTAGGTGTGATGTTTTGTCATCCGTTTTATTGATGTTTCGCCATCTTTGACATGTCACTTTGTTATTATTTAGCCGATGTTTTACTATCTCATTTGTTTGTTGTTTTATTTGATGTTTTGCCATCTTGCCTGTCTTTGTTGTCTTAACTAAAAAACACAAACCAACCAAAATATGTAAGCCGAACTACGGCTGCTCTGATTCCTTAAAAAGGATACGTAGGCATTGGGGTAGGGCCCGATCGAGCACATCTTTTTATTTTCCCTAGTTTGTTTTCTTTTTTTCTTTCGCATGCATTCCCTTTTCAGCTTTAAGCCATCGACATAGGATTTGACCACACCCATTTAATTAGACAACAAGAGTGGATATCATAGAGTACTACGGGCGTGTGGGGTGCTAATACCTTCCCCTCGCGTAACAGACTCCCTTACCCGATCTCTCGGTCGAAAGACCGTGATTTCTCCCTCTTCAGGTTTTCTCGATGTTTACCTTACCCTTTCGGCGGGATAAAAGACGTTCGGTGGCGACTTCATTGATGTTTTTTTTTTTTTAATATTTCTTTGATTTGAAAAAAATTCCACAAAAATATTTTGGACTCATAAAATAATGTAGAATTTGATTCTAAATTTTGTTTAGCATTTTTTTCTCTAATTTTGATTATGAATTTAATTTGAGAAGCTTATTTTGAATTTTTGCTTTATGATTTTTATTTTAATGCTTCCATTAATTTAAAAATTCCCAAAAAAAATCATGCAAGCTTGTTTTTAATCATAGAATCAGAATATAATTTTATTTTGACCTTTTCATGACTTTTGGCTAGGGTTGGTATTTTTACCTTTAAATAATAGTTTAATTGTTAATTGTTTGTTTAATTTTTATTTTAATATTTTCTCTAATTCAAAAATCCACAAAAAATCAAAGATGTGTGTTTTTTAATTCTAATATTTGAATATAATTTTTGTTGGACATTTTTATGGTTTTTGATTAGATGTTTCCTTTTAGATTTACTTATTTTTTTAAATGATTAATTGTTTGAATTTAATTTTATTTTTGACTTTTCTTTAATTCAAAAAATATAAAAAAATATGTATTCTGACATTTAGGATTTCCTTGTGTTTGGCATGATCTTGGTTTGAATTGTTTGAAATTTAATCTCATCTAATCAATATTTAAGATTAAAAGTCAAAAATTAGGGTTTTGTTGCTTATGGTGTAAGTTTCATTTTCAAAACCTTTATGCCCTGGATTTTCAATGGAATTTAAGTCTTGATTATGGTTCATGAATGCATTGAGGATTTTAAAACCATTTTTCTTGAATTATTTGACTTGGTTTGACATTTTTTCAAAAATTATTTTGAAAACTTGTCTAGTTTGGTAGTTTTGCCAACTAGTCTTGAACTTTGGACCTCATTTGATCTCCTCCTCAATCATTCATGAACTCAAGACTTGCTTTCTGAATTTTACACACTTCAAAGATGCTAAGAAGTTTTTGGTTTGATTTATTAATCCTTGTTTCTATTTTTGATGTATTTTTGAAGTTAAGGTACTCAATTAATGTTGCATGTCTTGTTGCAATTTGATTGATGGCCAAGGAACTTGAGTGAGTCCTATAATTGGGCACCTAATGATCATGTTGAATATTTTCATCCAAATAAACTCAAGCCATTTTACTTAATGCCCCATGTTTGAATGTTTGAACCTTTTTGATGCACTGTGTGGAATCCCTCTTCTATTATGCTTGTAAGCTGTGATAATTTAATTGAGAATGGTTGAAATGTGTTTGCTACTGACCTCCATGGCCTCTGATTGTATTCTTCTCAAGCTCCCATGATCCTTGATTGATATTCAATTGTCAACTCAACATGGTGATAAATAGGAGCAACATTCCTCTGATCCTTTTGACCAAATTGTGCATATGCTTGTTTCCTTTTATCTATCATGACTAATGTTTGATGATTGCTATCATGTTTTTCTCATTTCATCACGGTGTCCCCATCCATCCTTTATGTGAATCACCATTCTATTTATGAGAATACTAACTTGGTTGTTGAATGTGCGAGGTACTTTGAGGGAAAGTTTCTATTTTTGGCTTGGGGCTACTGTGTTTCACTTTATTTGTGGAACAAAACTTATTACTTTGGCACTATTCTTGTGTTTGGCATGTTTGCTGGTTTATGCAGGATATATATACATGTGATTATGAATGCTATACATTGTCTGTGGGATCTGTTCATATCTGATGACTTCATTACTTACATCCTGATGGCGTAATTTCTGACTTGATTTGTCTACTGATGCCAGCTTGCTTGAAGTTCTCTGGGTTTCTTTTATTCTTGCTCAGTTGCTACGGATATTTATCCGTTTGGTATTGCACTATTGACTTTCTTCTATTTTCATGTTGCATAGTTCTCCGATTGCATGATGGGACCTCTGTTGCTGATTTATATCAGGAGGCCCTCTGGTTTCTGTCTGATACACGTGTTGTGTTTTCTTTTGATCGATGAGTCACTCAATTTAGAAATTGAGATCACGACTTCGCTCTCAGCGCATGTTCCCTATAGGATGTTTATTGCTTTTCTTCTTTAATTGTTGATCGACGAGTCACTCAATTTAGAAATTGAGATCACGACTTCGCTCTCAGTGCATGTTCCCTATAGGATATTTATTGCTTTTCTTCTTGAATTGTTGATCGATGAGTCACTCAATTTAGAAATTGAGATCACGACTTCTCTCTCAGTGCATGTTCCCTATAGGATGTTTATTGCTTTTCTTCTTGAATTGTTGATCGATGAGTCACTCAATTTAGAAATTGAGATCACGACTTCTCTCTCAGTGCATGGTCCCTATAGGATAGTTTTGTTAAGCTTCCATTGACATGTTAATTAAGGTAGGGTTTTCTTTTATCCTTAACCTTAGGACCAATCATTGTATGATAACACTAGGGATAGTTCTAGGCTAGTCTCCCCTAGTTGTTTTCTTTTTTTCTTTGCATTTTGCATCTTAAAACAAAAACTGTTTTCTTGGCAAATCATAAGACATTTATAATAAACTCAAACCCTTCTTAAAGGTAAAAGATACAAACCAATCATACTTTGTCTGCGTGCCTCTTGGCTTTGCTTTTAAACCTGGTTTACCGATGTTTCACCATCGCACATTTGTTTGAAACCGATGTTTCGCCATTGCATATGTTTGTTATCCTACTTTGATCCTCAATATCATTGTTAGGTGTGATGTTTTTTCATCTGTCTTATCGATGTTTCTCCATCTTTGACATGATATCTTGTTATCTTTTAGCCGATGTTTCGCCATCGCATATTTGTTTGAAGCCTATGTTTCACCATCACACATGTTTGGTACCCTACTTTGATCCTCAATATCATTGTTAGGTGTGATGTTTTGTCATCTGCTTTATCGATGTTTCGCCATCTTTGCCATGATATCTTGTTATCTTGAAGCCGATGTTTTTTCATCGCACATTTCTTTGAATCCGACATTTCGCCATCGCACATTTGTTTGAAGCCGATGTTTTGCCATTCACACATTTGTTTGAAGCTGGTGTTTCGCCATCGCACATGTTTGGTACCCTACTTTGATCCTCAATGTAATTGTTAGGTGTGATGTTTTGTCATCCGTTTTATTGATGTTTCGCCATCTTTGACATGTCACTTTGTTATTATTTAGCCGATGTTTTACTATCTCATTTGTTTGTTGTTTTATTTGATGTTTTGCCATCTTGCCTGTCTTTGTTGTCTTAACTAAAAAACACAAACCAACCAAAATATGTAAGCCGAACTACGGCTGCTCTGATTCCTTAAAAAGGATACGTAGGCATTGGGGTAGGGCCCGATCGAGCACATCTTTTTATTTTCCCTAGTTTGTTTTCTTTTTTTCTTTCGCATGCATTCCCTTTTCAGCTTTAAGCCATCGACATAGGATTTGACCACACCCATTTAATTAGACAACAAGAGTGGATATCATAGAGTACTACGGGCGTGTGGGGTGCTAATACCTTCCCCTCGCGTAACAAACTCCCTTACCCGATCTCTCGGTCGAAAGACCGTGATTTCTCCCTCTTCAGGTTTTCTCGATGTTTACCTTACCCTTTCGGCGGGATAAAAGACGTTCGGTGGCGACTTCATTGATGTTTATTTATTTTTTAATATTTCTTTGATTTGAAAAAAATTCCACAAAAATATTTTGGACTCATAAAATAATGTAGAATTTGATTCTAAATTTTGTTTAGCATTTTTTTCTCTAATTTTGATTATGAATTTAATTTGAGAAGCTTATTTTGAATTTTTGCTTTATGATTTTTATTTTAATGCTTCCATTAATTTAAAAATTCCCAAAAAAAATCACGCAAGCTTGTTTTTAATCATAGAATCAGAATATAATTTTATTTTGACCTTTTCATGACTTTTGGCTAGGGTTGGTATTTTTACCTTTAAATAATAGTTTAATTGTTAATTGTTTGTTTAATTTTTATTTTAATATTTTCTCTAATTCAAAAATTCCACAAAAAATCAGAGATGTGTGTTTTTTAATTCTAATATTTGAATATAATTTTTGTTGGACATTTTTATGATTTTTGATTAGATGTTTCCTTTTAGATTTACTTATTTTTTTAAATGATTAATTGTTTGAATTTAATTTTATTTTTGACTTTTCTTTAATTCAAAAAATATAAAAAATATGTATTCTGACATTTAGGATTTCCTTGTGTTTGGCATGATCTTGGTTTGAATTGTTTGAAATTTAATCTCATCTAATCAATATTTAAGATTAAAAGTCAAAAATTAGGGTTTTGTTGCTTATGGTGTAAGTTTCATTTTCAAAACCTTTATGCCCTGGATTTTCAATGGAATTTAAGTCTTGATTATGGTTCATGAATGCATTGAGGATTTTAAAACCATTTTTCTTGAATTATTTGACTTGGTTTGACATTTTTTCACAAATTATTTTGAAAACTTGTCTAGTTTGGTAGTTTTGCCAACTAGTCTTGAACTTTGGACCTCATTTGATCTCCTCCTCAATCATTCATGAACTCAAGACTTGCTTTCTGAATTTTACACACTTCAAAGATGCTAAGAAGTTTTTGGTTTGATTTATTAATCCTTGTTTCTATTTTTGATGTATTTTTGAAGTTAAGGTACTCAATTAATGTTGCATGTCTTGTTGCAATTTGATTGATGGCCAAGGAACTTGAGTGAGTCCTATAATTGGGCACCTAATGATCATGTTGAATATTTTCATCCAAATAAACTCAAGCCATTTTACTTAATGCCCCATGTTTGAATGTTTGAACCTTTTTGATGCACTGTGTGGAATCCCTCTTCTATTATGCTTGTAAGCTGTGATAATTTAATTGAGAATGGTTGAAATGTGTTTGCTACTGACCTCCATGGCCTCTGATTGTATTCTTCTCAAGCTCCCATGATCCTTGATTGATATTCAATTGTCAACTCAACATGGTGATAAATAGGAGCAACATTCCTCTGATCCTTTTGACCAAATTGTGCATATGCTTGTTCCTTTTATCTATCATGACTAATGTTTGATGATTGCTATCATGTTTTTCTCATTTCATCACGGTGTCCCCATCCATCCTTTATGTGAATCACCATTCTATTTATGAGAATACTAACTTGGTTGTTGAATGTGCGAGGTACTTTGAGGGAAAGTTTCTATTTTTGGCTTGGGGCTACTGTGTTTCACTTTATTTGTGGAACAAAACTTATTACTTTGGCACTATTCTTGTGTTTGGCATGTTTGCTGGTTTATGCAGGATATATATACATGTGATTATGAATGCTATACATTGTCTGTGGGATCTGTTCATATCTGATGACTTCATTACTTACATCCTGATGGCGTAATTTCTGACTTGATTTGTCTACTGATGCCAGCTTGCTTGAAGTTCTCTGGGTTTCTTTTATTCTTGCTCAGTTGCTACGGATATTTATCCGTTTGGTATTGCACTATTGACTTTCTTTTATTTTCATGTTGCATAGTTCTCCGATTGCATGATGGGACCTCTGTTGCTGATTTATGTCAGGAGGCCCTCTGGTTTCTGTCTGATACACGTCTTGTGTTTGCTTTTGATCGATGAGTCACTCAATTTAGAAATTGAGATCATGACTTCGCTCTCAGCGCATGTTCCCTATAGGATATTTATTGCTTTTCTGCTTTAATTGTTGATCGATGAGTCACTTAATTTAGAAATTGAGATCACGACTTCGCTCTCAGTGCATGTTCCCTATAGGATATTTATTGCTTTTCTTCTTGAATTGTTGATCGATGAGTCACTTAATTTAGAAATTGAGATCACGACTTCTCTCTCAGTGCATGTTCCCTATAGGATGTTTATTGCTTTTCTTCTTGAATTGTTGATCGATGAGTCACTCAATTTAGAAATTGAGATCACGACTTCGCTCTCAGTGCATGGTCCCTATAGGATAGTTTTGTTAAGCTTCCATTGACATGTTAATTAAGGTAGGGTTTTCTTTTATCCTCAACCTTAGGACCAATCATTGTATGATAACACTAGGGATAGTTCTCGGCTAGTCTCCCCTAGTTGTTTTCTTTTTTTCTTTGCATTTTGCATCTTAAAACAAAAACTGTTTTCTTGGCAAATCATAAGACATTTCTAATAAACTCAAACCCTTCTTAAAGGTAAAAGATACAAACCAATCATACTTTGTCTGCGTGCCTCTTGGCTTTGCTTTTAAACCTGGTTTACCGATGTTTCACCATCGCACATTTGTTTGAAACCGATGTTTCGCCATTGCATCTATTTGTTATCCTACTTTGATCCTTAATATCATTGTTAGGTGTGATGTTTTTTTATCTGTCTTATCGATGTTTCGCCATCTTTTCCATGATATCTTGTTATCTTTTAGCCGATGTTTCGCCATTGCATATTTGTTTGAAGCCTATGTTTCACCATCGCACATGTTTGGTACCCTACTTTGATCCTCAATATCATTGTTAGGTGTGATGTTTTGTCATATGCTTTATCGATGTTTCGCCATCTTTGCCATGATATCTTGTTATCTTGAAGCCGATGTTTTTTCATCGCACATTTCTTTGAATCCGACATTTCTCCATCGCACATTTGTTTGAAGCCGATGTTTCGCCATTCGCACATTTGTTTGAAGCTGGTGTTTCTCCATCGCACATGTTTGGTACCCTACTTTGATCCTCAATATCATTGTTAGGTGTGATGTTTTGTCATCCGTTTTATTGATGTTTCGCCATCTTTGACATGTCACTTTGTTATTATTTAGCCGATGTTTTACTATCTCATTTGTTTGTTGTTTTATTTGATGTTTTGCCATCTTGCCTGTCTTTGTTGTCTTAACTAAAAAACACAAACCAACCAAAATATGTAAGCCGAACTACGGCTGCTCTGATTCCTTAAAAAGGATACGTAGGCATTGGGGTAGGGCCCGATCGAGCACATCTTTATATTTTCCCTAGTTTGTTTTCTTTTTTTTCTTTCGCATGCATTCCCTTTTCAGCTTTAAGCCATAGACATAGGATTTGACCACACCCATTTGATTAGACAACAAGAGTGGATATCATAGAGTACTACGGGCGTGTGGGGTGCTAATACCTTCCCCTCGCGTAACAGACTCCCTTACCCGATCTCTCGGTCGAAAGACCATGATTTCTCCCTCTTCAGGTTTTCTCGATGTTTACCTTTCCCTTTCGGCGGGATAAAAGACGTTTGGTGGAGACTTCATTGATGTTTCATTACATCCAGATGACAGGTTCCGGCCGCGCGTTTTCAGCTGGCGACTTCACTAGGGAAAAATTGACCTCTTGCTGGTCCATCCCAGAGTCGATCCTAGCTCTTGTTTGTTTTCTTTTTGGGTGTTTATTTTACCGCTTTGCATATTTACCTGTTTGCATTGCATCCTATGTGCGCTTTACTTTCTGCATACTGGATTTGGCTGGACTGTTTGGATTATGGATTTCTTGGTAGGTGGGTTATTCCATGAGGTAAAAGGCCTCATGCCTAGGATATGAGTGAATTCCATAGGAACTAGGAATAGAGTGGCCATGGCAGCTATGAGGCGGATGCTTTGTAGACCTGACCATGAGACCCATGACTTCAGAGGTAGTTCGGATAGGTGTTATCATATGATGATACTGACATTCGAGCTCTTGTACTCTTATTTGACTTTTAACCTTACCATGACCTAGACTACACCCGTGAGAGGGGCGGGATAACTTTTCTTACAGGTACAGGTATTATTGGTGACTTTGTGTTGCGAAGGTGACTAAGGTTCCCATGATAGTTTTGAAGCTTTGGGATTTTCTTTTGATCTTGAGTGGTGATGTTCTGTAATGGTCCAGTGTGAAACTTTGATCCCGTCATGTTGCATTATAGCATATTTATTTCTAAAAAAAATGATGTATAAAAAATAACTAGCATGCGCATGTCATATTCCAGGGACATTCAAGAGTCTTCTTTCCATCAGAAATGGATGGCCTCCCGTCAGATGAGTTTGATTCAGTTCGTGTTAAAGAGCCCACCATATATACATTCTCTTATCAGATTCCTACTATTGATGTGTCCGAATTGAAGAGGTTAAGTTCTTATCTGAAGGATGATGTTCTAAATAATTTTAACAAAAAGTATGGCAATTTGTTACTAATCCTTAGCACTCCAGTTGACCCAATGTCTTTGATCACCCTCTTCCAGTTCTATGACAAGGAATTATGGTGTTTTACTTTTCAAGATTATGAACTGGTTCCCACACTGGAAGAGTACGTGTACCTGCTTAATATCAAGTTGTCCGATGAAGTTCCGTTTGTCCAAGTGTCGGAGAAGCCGAAGTTCGAAGTTATTGCTGAAATTCTTCATTTGAGTTGCAAAGAGGTGAAAGACAATTGGAAGTCAAGTGAGGATACTACAGGGTTTTATTTGGATTTCTTAGTAAAGAAAGCTGAAGACTGGGCAAAGATAGGGAATTGGAGTAACTTCAGCTCCCCGTTTGCTATCATGATATACGTGATCATCCTTTTCCCTCGCAAGAGAAATTTTGTGGATTTGACGGCTATTTGTGTTTAGAAATAAGAACCCGGTACCGACACTCTTGGCAGATACTCTTTACACCATTCATTTCAGGCATGGAAAAGGAGGTAATGTAAGTTTATGTCATTCGATGTTGTATCAATGGTTTAAGTTGCACCTACCAACAAGTGGCCCTTTCGTGGATACCAGGCATTCTCTCCGATGGTCATCAAGTCTTGTCAACCTTACTTCATTTGATATCCGGTGGAATTATGACATGGGGGAAGTACGAAGTATTATCACTAGCTGCAGAGATTTCCCTAATGTTCCCCTCATAGGAACTAAGGGATGTATAAACTATAATCCTGTTCTTGCTTATCGTCAATTGGGATATGCAATGGATGGACCGCCAAAGGTTGAAGAGGTGTCTGAGTCAGTGTATTTTGCTAGAGGAAGTGATCATGTGATGTTGAAAAGAGTGACAAGTGCTTGGAAGAGAATTCACAGGAAGGATAGGACTACTTTGGGCAAGAAGGTTCCTATTGCTAAGGTTCCCTACTTCGATTGGATTAGAGCCAGGGTTAAGATTTTACGGTTACCATTTGCAAGGTCGGCTCCTATATGTGAGCAACCTCCTACTGTTCTGAGTAACAGAGTGCCTACCAAGGTGTTCACCCAGGTTCATGTTGAGAACATTCAACTTCATGCAAAAGACCGCGAGGCGGGGATGAAACTTTATTGGGTAGATCAAGAAAGGGCCGACTTAGCTCGCAAAATCAAAGAAGCTCAAGCGGAAACTTCTGATGCAACCTGTTTTAGGAAGAGGTCTCATGCTAAAATGGAAGAAGAGTTGAGTAAAACCCAGCAAGAGTGTCATAAGCTTCAGGCATCTGAGAATAGCTACAGGAAGAAGATTCAAAATTTGGAGAAACAACTCAAAGACAAAGATGCTCAACTTAAGAAGGAAGTAGCCTAGAGGCGTGTCGCAGAAGATCGGTTTCAAGAAAGCAAAGTAGTCACATCATAACTTTTGAAGGAGAAAGCCAGGCTTGAAGAGTATTGTCAACACCTTGAAGCGTGTCTTGTTCCAGAGATTTAGTTTTTGTTACTTGCCTTTGGTGTATTTGGTCACCCCCAGGATTGTTGGAAGGGACCATTTGTTTGTTTTATTATTCAATTTTTTTGTTAAGTTTACTTTGAGACACATATTTTGTTGTTTATCGCTACACTCTTAAATGTCCGAAGTCACTCAAACATCGTTTCTTTTGTTTGTAAATAATTGAAGTTTTTGTCTTATTGTCATTTTTTCCATTGATTGTATGTTTTATATTTGGTTTCACGCCGTTGTTGTACCCCAAAATTTTCCCTCCCATATTTCTCAAAACATTTCAAGAAAGATCCTCAAGTTGCTCAAGGAAGTCCAAGGGTTGACCAGACAAGCTCTCTCCTAAGGCAGTCTACCTCAAATCAGGATTTCATATTTCATCAAGATACTTGAGTCCAAGGGATCCCAAATTCTCACCAATGTCCCAATATATTCTCAAGATCATCCATGTCAAGTTTCAAGCCTTGTAGAAGAAATTTGCTCAGTCAATTGCTCAAAGGCCTGGAAATCGACTGTGCTAGGGCGAAAGTCAACTGTGGCCTACAAACAGTCAAACTTCAAGATTTTTGGTCAACATCCTCATTTTGAAGTATATTTCATCATTTGATCAAGG
This sequence comes from Vicia faba, assembly GCA_948472305.1. Classification (NCBI taxonomy): domain Eukaryota; kingdom Viridiplantae; phylum Streptophyta; class Magnoliopsida; order Fabales; family Fabaceae; genus Vicia; species Vicia faba. The sequence continues at coordinate 1,473,812,505 of OX451737.1, read as the reverse complement.
GTTGATCATGATTCATCAAGGATTGCTCTCAATTCATCAAGAACTAAAAGTTGCTAAATTAGGGTTTTGTAGGAAATGTCAACTTAATTTTGACCAAGCATAAATTTCTCATACTTTATGAGAAATGACCCATCCAAAGTTCATTTTGAAGAGGATGCGATGATATATAATCCATCTTCATCTCCCAAGTTCAAAATATGCACTCACAAGAAGTTATGAATTTGGACATTATAGGTCATTTTGAAAAGTCAATAAAAACACCTTTTTTGTCAAAGCTTCATACATAAGCATGATATATCAAATTGAGATGAGACCAAAAGGGTTACTTATGGGACATCTCAAGATTTCTAAAACGTCCAAGCACACCTTCAAAGAGTCAAAATTGAGGAAGTTATGCATTGGTGAAGTTGGCCCTTTTTGCAAAATTGCCAAAAGTCAACTATACCTAAATTGCAAATTTTTCCAAATGGGCCCAATCTATTGCACTTGTTTTGAGTTGGAAACATGGTCCACGAGACCTAGCCTTGGCCACTTGTAATTATCTTATTTTTATTATTTATTTTTATTTTTATTTGAATTAAATTAATTTAAATCAAAATAAATCATAGAAAATCCAAAGAATTGAAAACTCAAGATTTTGTACTTGTTTCAGGTCTCAAATCCAATTGCCAAGTATTTGAAATCGTGCAAAGCATTGGTGTGGACAAAAAGATTGAATTTGCCTAATTTTAGAAAGATATTCAAAGTGAATCAAATCCAAATCATAAACATTGATGGAAGAAGATTGAGATCAGTTTTTCAACCCTAATTGATTCCTCAGTACATAAAGAACGTATGCAGACCTAAAAGCAAGGCTAGAAGGAAGCGCATCAACCAGAACCAAACTTGAAAAAAACAAGAAAAAGTGTTGAATCGAATTCCTAGTTTCAAGCAGTTTCAAAGCTTCCTGCCCATCCCAATCGCTTCCTGGGGTTACCAGCAAGCAAAACCAATCGAGAGCAAGCATTTCTAGGCCCTATAATGCACTGTAAGTCTGTCACGACATTGCTTCTTTCTTGAATTCGAATTGCATAATTCTTATACTTGTAGCATGAAATAGATGTAGATTCTTGTTCCATATTACATTTGCAAGCTTTCTGTAATAATTAATTGCATTTTCATGGCTTGTATGAGGTTTCACCATTATTAGGGTTTGTAGCTTCGATTTGGGGAATTCTGTGTGCAGGTAAAATTGGGCCATGAAAGGGCCACCATTATACTCATAAGGTCCAGACGAGTTGATTGGTGGCCCTAGTTTTTATTTATCTTGCTCATGGTTGATTTTAAGAGAATGCAGGTTTGTAGTGACGGACAAACGTCCGTAGGTAAAAGTCTGGGACTTTTACCCACGAAGAAGGGAAGAAGATGATTAGCTGACACCTTTCCATTGGATCATTTGAATTTCTGCGCGCAGAGATTTAATGCTTTGTTGTTTCCCATATTATATTTTACGCTTATTTTATATACAACAAAAATAACTAGCTTAGCTGGTGGCCAGGTCATTGGAACATGCCTTGGGGCTTGGGTTCGAATCCCAGGTCCCCCCTTATTGCATATAATTTGTTTTTTCATGATTCAGCGTGCATACAAAGCCAAGGAACACCATGCTCCCTCAAGATCCAACCATCCAGGTATCCAAGAAGCCAGATCTGATGGCTATGATGTGGTGACCATGGTGTGCCTCAGTCAAGGCAACGCATCAGATCTTGGAAGTCAACGTGGACAAATTTGTTTTGGACCCAGTAGTTGCTATTTGCACCCCCTCAAATTGCTGATTGCAGGCCCAAGTTTCTTTTTACTTTTCTTTTATATATTTTATTTAATTAATTTATTTTATTCATTAACAAATTAATTATTATTTTTATCAAGAAATCACAAATAATATTTTTCACCCAATTAGACTTAGGTTTATTTTTTATCAATAAATTAATTAATTTAATTAGATTTTAATTTTAGATAACTTTAATTTCTTTTTGTAAATAAATTTAAAATAATTAGAACAATTAGGGTTTTGTTTATAATTTAATTCTACTTTTTTTCCTTTTCTAAAAATAACAAAAACACAAAAATAGGCCATTTATTTATTTTCATTAGTTAATTTAGTTAACTAATTAATTGTGTATTTAATTTAAAAACTTAATTCCTTTTTCTTAAAAATATTAAAAACTACAAAAAACATTTTTCTTTTAATTAGGTTAGAAGGGTCAAAACCCTAATTTCTTGTCGATCTAATTTTCCTCGCGCGCGCTTTATTATTTTATTTTTATCCTATTAATGTAATTGCTCACAAGTTGTAATAGTTAAATTAGGTCTTTTATTTTCATTTATCGCTTTATTTTTTAAGGGTTTATTTTTTGCTATGTAAATACCCGAAGCCTTGTAATAGCGTAGTTTAATTTCCGCACTTTAAATTCTACAAAATATTTAACTGTTAGATGTATGAATATTAGGGATTCATTACAAGAATGTATGTAAAACTTTAAAACAGTTAGCAAACCCTAAATGTGCAAAGATAAATAATCTGAAATTGAATCACTCGCACATGCGCACTCCTAGGGTACACTCCCACTTGGTTGCCTTCGGTAAATGGTCATTAGGTATAGGATATTTTAGTGGTCGCTCTCTTGTCTAAACAAAAGATCAAAGTCCCGTTCGGAAATGTTGCCTCGGAAACATTGCCTCGGAATGGTTGCCTCGGATGTTGTTGCCTCGAATAATTGATCTAAGATATTAGAGTCATTACTAAGATGTCCTAACATTGCTTTAGTGACTGTACGTCCCTTTCGAATTGACCCTCAAAACTCCGACGACGGTGCTACCTACTCACTAATAGTGTCTAAAGGAAACGAACATAGAACAATTCTTTTTTTCGAGTAGGTAGTTTAGTTCTTAAGTACTTGCTCAATCCAAACAAACTTTTTCACACTTACACTCCTTTTCAAATAAAGTTTTGAAAAAATACTTCGTAATACTCTTGAAGACAGAAGCAAGAGTTAAATAGAAGTCAAACAAAAACTTTTCAAATCACACAAATACACAAAGAAGCAATTTTGAAAATGATGAGCAAGTACCTAAGAGCCCGTAGATACTTACGGATAGAAAGGGTGCTAATACCTTCCCTTTCTATAATCTACCCCCCGTACTCAGAAAATCTCAGAAAAAGGAATTTTTCAGTGATTTTTTTCCTTTCCTTGTTGGATAAAATAAAAGTTGGTGGCGACTCTTGCTTACCGCGACATTTTTCGAACACAAACGCAAAACACAAACAAACAATTCCTAAAGAAACAGTCCCGGTTCTGGCCACCGTATCACAGAACTGGCGACTCTGCTGGGGAATAAATAAGTGGGGTGTACCTTAGGATTAGTTCATCATATTGTTTTCTATTGTTTGATTTGATTGCTTTATCTTTGTGGGATTTGTATCGGAGTTACTATAGATCCTAACCTGGATCTGGGGGACACCTTTTCGGTAATGTAGCGATAAAAAATGTAGTGGGGTAAATCGGAGATCGAATTATTGATTAATTCGTCTCACAAAAGCAAGAGTCGCCACCGCGCTTTATTATTACCAAGGGAAAAGGGAAGAGAGCAAAATAAAACCCTAAATATGCAATATAAAATAATACTTTTAAAAGTAATAAAAATACAAGGCGTTTTTGAAAAGAGATCTATGGATCGGGGGTTGGTTATACAATGGGAAGGTATTAGCACCCAATGTATCTATAGTATTCTATAGGAACCTTTTGAAATATCTGTTTATTAAAGTGTTCGTTTGATTAAAAATAAATTGTTTTGGCCGAAAAGGGGTACGGACGGGTTTTTGAAGATACGACGACCTAATGTCGAAGTTTTGGCTTGAAAGGTATAAGTTTGAAAAGGTTGGATATTTGGGGAAAAATTGTCTTAAGTTTTAATGAAATGCAACTATTCGCGCGATTGGACTTGAGGACATGAAGTCAACAAGTTTAATCGTTTTTCCCTTGGATTTAGACGTAAACGGAATAAACAAATAAAGATAAAGTAATTAAACAGAAAATTTAAGCAGATAAGTGGTATATAATAATTAAATAAAAGACTAAATGGTGTAAATATGCATTTTTTTGATTTTTTTGTTTAATATTAATAACGCAAGAGAATTAATTAAATAAAATGTTTTTAATTTTAATCATTTTTATTTTTTTATATGTTTTTTAATATTTTTATTTTTTGAGGTATTTTTGGTATTAATATAAAGTATTACTTGATAAATAAATCTAAACTAAACTAAACTTTAAAAGTTATTTAACTAAACCTAATAAAAAAATACTAACATTTCTAGATTAAACCTAATGTTAAACTAATAAAATGATCCCATTATTAAAAAAAGTTTTAATTAAATTATACCTCTCATTTTGATTAACTCTAATAATTAACTAAATCAATAAAGTTCTAAAAAAACTAAAATAGAAAAAAGGTGTATTTAGAAATAAAGGGGTGAGACATAAACTAAACATATGGGCTAAAGGGTTTTAAAGGGGGCCAATTAGAAACAGAGATGGGGGTGTTTTAAGCATTTCGTTGGGCTTAGGTGTAAAAGGGGAACAGGTTTAGTCCAATATCCATAATTTGTTTTTAGGGTTAAACATGTTTTGGTTTAGTTGAACAAAGGGCTTAAGGGTTTGGTTATGCAGCGCCGCTTGCTTGTTCGTATCGTCTTCTTCTTGATTCGTCCTCATCTTCTCTTATGCCCTCGCCTGAACTCTCTTGCCCAATGGCCACCAGCTTCCTCCACTTCTTCTTCCCTCCAACGACAGCGTTATGGCGACGGATTTACGGTACAAATCGTTTTCTTATTCGTTTAGGGTTTTGTTACAATTTCATGTTTGTGATTCTTATATCTATCGATTCTGACTTCGTATTTATGTGATTATTTGAGGAATTTGAGAGAAAAAGAAGGTGAAATGCTACCTGGAGAAGGAGGAGGAAGGTTGGGGGCGAGCTAGGAGGCCGGGGCGAGGAAGGTTGACGCTGTGAGCTTGCTTCAGTTGCCTGGTTTGTCTTCTTATTGCTTAAGTTTGATGATGACTTGAAAACCTCTGTGCAATATATTCTTCTCTTCTGCCTTTGCTTTGCTTTGCTTAACTGTCGCCTATGATGAATATCTGTGAGGCCTTTCCTTCTTCTCCTTTAATCGCTTATGTATGTTGGGTTTGGTTGCCTGGATGCCTTGAATGCTTTACTGTTGCCTTGAAACATGTTGAAATGGTTTGACAGTGTTGATGCTTTTGCTGTCTTCGAATAATTTTCTCTCTTCTTCTTTACTGTGCCTCGGTTGCATTTCTCATTGGCCTGTGATGAATTCTTCTGAGGCTTTGGTATTGGACATTGGTTTCATGGTTTATGCTTTGTGGTTAAGATTGATGGTGTTTTGTTTGACAGTAGATTATGGCAACAGGTTACTGGTTTTTTAGGCCATATTATATGATGGTTTATGCAGGATAATGGTTTAGGCCATATTGTTTTGGCCTTTCTGGTTTATGCTGATTTTATGGTTAGGTTGGACAGGTTTTGATCTTTCTGGTTTTCGTTTAGGCCATGGTTTATGTTTTGATATATCAGGTTCTTCTGGTTTTTTGGCTTTGAGACCTTTTTGTATTGTGTTGACAGTTGAGCTTTGAAGGCTTGAAGATAGGTTCAACTCTCTAATTTTCTTGAAGTGTTTCTGTTATGTTATAACAGTTTTGCCTTTTTGGTTTATGGTATCAGGTTTGAATATTTTTATTATATTTCTTGATGCTCTGCACATATGCTGCTACATATGGTTTGTCTCTATTCCTATTTCATGCTTTTCATTTTTTCTACTATGTTACTGCTGCTCTGTTTCTATCCTCTTCCTGCCTAAACCAAAACCTGTAAAACCACACTTTCTTCTCTCTTCTCTCTCTTAAGTACATTTTGACATAAAATGATGCTATGTACTTTATTTGTTCTGAAAAAGCATGCTGGAAAGTGATGAGAAAAAAGGAAAATACACTTTGCTTGCACATTGGTTTAAACTGCATATTTCCTCTTTGTATACTGCATGGGAGCCTATGTTTTTTTACTTCTTCCCATATCCTGCATGTTTACGTTACATATGCTTGTGTTGAAAATTTGGGACTTGACTTGGAGTTTGTATACTTGTATATGCTGTTGCTTTTTGACAATGCAGTGTATTTTGAAAATGTGCAAATGATTTGAAAAATGCAGTTTACAATTAAAATGCAATTTTGACAAAAGAAGTGAATTTGTGCATATTTAAATTGTGCATTCATTTTTGAAAATAAAAATTCCTCCCTTTTTTGTGAACCGGGAGAAATCCCGTGATTTGCAAAAAAGGGTAAAACTGATTCCAGCCGTTTGCTTTTAATGATGAACACTAAAAATAATTTTTCTGCTTTTAATTATTTATTTCTGACTTTTCTTTTAATTCTTTTGCAGGTAAAATTAAATGAGCAGACAAAGAAGCATTGGATAGAAGATGAAGAATTAGAATCTTAGAAAAATAGTTTTTATTTTACTTTAAACTTTTTATGTAATTGTCATTATAAATATTTTGTAAATAATACAATATTTAAATAACAATTGTAATAAATAGAATAAAGTGAATAAAATTCTATTATTTCCCAATTAATTCTTTTACTTTCCAATTATTTATTTATCGTTTATAATTCTTTAAATTGTATAATAACTGAAATTCAATTTCAATTACTTAAATTCAGAATAATAAACAAATAAATAAACATCATTGATCAATTAATAACTTCAATTATTTAATTCATTATTCATAATTCTCTAAATTATAATAATTGAAAATAGAATTTCAATTATTTAACTTAGAATGATAAATAATTAAATAATCATTGTTGACCAATTAATAAACCTCTTTTCAAATATTTATTTTATTATTTATAAATCTTTAAATTATATAATAACTGAAAATAAATTCCAATTATTTAAATTTAAGATAATAAATAATTAATAAACATTGTCTGATCAATTAATAAACTTCTTTTCAAATATTTATTTTATTATTTATAAATCTTTAAATTATATAATAACTGAAAATAAATTCCAATTATTTAAATTTAAGATAATAAATAATTAATAAACATTGTTTTAGCATTGATCGATTAATAAATTTAGCGTTCAAAAAATAAACAGCTCTCGACTTGGAAAAGTTATGAATTTTTACACTGCTTTGAAAAATTGATAAAAATAGGTCAAAACCCTTGCAATGCAATGATGCAGATGGGAGATGGTATCTTAGGTCAAAATTTGGGGTACAACAGGTAAGTAGCAATAGACTGTGAAGGAATTGTACGGTGTAGACCGATACGGTTGAAGCAATAGCTACGTTGATGTGGCACATTAGTTGGTATCGATATCCCTTGTGGAGCAACAAGGAGAATATGGGGCTGCTATATGGGTCATTAAGAATCAACTGACCTTAGAACCTATAATTGACCAACTTGGCCATAGGAAGTAGTGAGATGCTACACTCATTGAGATCATACTCTCGAGATGGTTCCGGCTGCAAGAAAAGATTGTGTGAGCTGAAACTATGACCGATAGAGGATGGTCAGTGATATTGAGAACCTCTAGAACCCGATTACTATTATTAGGACAGGTTGAACCGACTAAACTGCAAGAGGGTAGTACCTAGAATCCATGCAAGCCTAAACTTAAGGATTATTATGTGACTTGTTTTCCCTTACCATGTTTGCTATCTGTGATACCTATGGTGTGTTTTTATCATGACATCATGCATCATGACATCGCATGCATATTTCATTAGACTAACCATTTCAAAGACCGAGGGGATTCATCTTTGTTCTGTTTTGCAGATTATGGCTTATATGCGCAGAAATACCATTCGAGTTAACTTCGTGCAAATCCCTGCTCAGCTCAGAGAGTTAGTCTCAAGAGTTCCTGATACTTCATCATTTGTTAGGAGACATGGTTATCTCCTTGGCTTGGTCACCTCAAAGTTGGATGAGCAAATGATGAGTGTGTTATTCCAGTTCTTTGATCCATTGCATCATTGTTTCACCTTCCCGGATTATCAGCTAGTCCCTACTTTGGAGGAGTTTTCTGATTTACTAGGCATATTTATCCTCGAGCAAACACCCTTCACAGGTTTGGAGAAGGTTCCTAGGCCAGAGGACATTGCTACAGCTCTACACTTGACAAAGGCTGATATAGTGTCTAACTGGGAGACTCAGAGTGGGGTTAAAGGTTTCTTGGCTAAGATTTTGATCAATCAAGCTCAACTGTTTTGGGATAACTTGGATTTTCAAGCATTTGAAGACATCTTGGCTCTCCTCATCTACGGATTGGTTCTTTTTCCAAATCCAGATTCCTTCATAGATGTGCACGCAGTTAAGATCTTCATGTCTCGTAACCCAGTGCCTACTCTCTTGGGTGATATTTTGCATGCTATCTATACCCGTACTGTGCGAAGGAGGGGGACCCTCATTTGTTGTACACCGCTGTTGGCGAGGTGGTTTATTTCACACCTCCCCAAATCTGTAATGAAGAATGAGGAAGGCGTAGGTTGGGCTTACAGAATCATGTCCCTTGCTCATACGGACATCCTCTGGAGTTCTAAAGATATGGAAAGAGTAGCTGTCGTTGATCGATGTGGGGAATACCCTAATGTTCCGTTGCTTGGAATTCGAGGGGGTATAACCTACAATCCTTGTTTGGCGTTTCGACAGTTTGGACGCGCTCAGAGAGATGGTCCTCATGAGTTTCTTCTTACAGACATTGTCTTTAACTACAAGGAGATGTTGAGGGACATCGCCGCAGGTTTATACGAGCCTGGGGCATGGTGAACAGGGCTGACCCACATGAGCTAGGACTGAAGACTTCTCTCCCAATGCAACCATATATCCAGTGGGTTCGAGCCCGTGCTCAAAAGCTGGGGATGCCTTATGAAGCTGTTTTGCCGGTGATCATAGAGCATATTAATGAAGAAGGTGTTCCTTATACGGTCCTCCATCCATACATGCCTACTGATCTTGGGGCATTGAAGAAATCTTGGATCCAGCTAAAGGAAGAAAGGGATACCTACAGAGATAAGTATCATGAGCAGGAGAGGAATATCTTGAGGCTTACAAAGCATCTTGAGAATGAAAGGACGATCAACGACTATGTCATCACGAATGGAAAGCGACCATGGGATTTTTGATTTCTTTGTTGTTTTTCTAGTTTAGATTTATTTTCAGTTATTTCTTTTGTAACGCCTTAAAGGCATTGTTAAACATTGTTACAAGTTTTAATCTAATAAAGTGTGTTTTATTTTGGTTTACAAATTTGAATCTCCCAAAGTCTTTGAAATCATTTCATACGCATTCCATTACCATGCACCTCATCACATGTACCATTACAGGTTTCTCATCTTCTTCGCTGTTTATTTCAGCAGCCATGTCTTCTGAAACACTTACTGGTCAAGCCATCAAGGCTCTTCAGGCTCAGAATGCTCAATTCCAGGAGATGTTCTTGAATTTGGCCAAAGGGCAGCAAGTTTTGAAATCTCTCATCTTGAAGGACAAGAAGAAGAAGAAGAAGAAGAAGAAGGTGGTCCTCCTGAATATGGGTGGCAGATTCGGGAACAATTTGCGACAGGAAACTGATTTGTCCCATTCATCTGGAGGGGGAGAGAATCAAGAGGAAAGAAATGGGCCTAGTCCTGTGGTCTCTGATAATGACAACGACTTTGATGAAGACCTGTATCCTCCTGCCGAGGATAGGTATAAGAAACTCGAAGACCGGTTGAGTGCAATGGAGATCCAGAAGATACCTGGGTTGGACTTTAGAGATTTGGGTTTGGCATCTAGGGTGGTGATCCGACACAAGTTTAAAGCTCCTGTCTTTGCTAAGTACGATGGGGTATCCTGCCCGAAGCTACACCTCCGCTCGTACGTCAGAAAGATTCAACCATATACTGCCGGTAGGAACCTGTGGGTTCATTTCTTTTAAGATAGTCTGTCAGGGACTCAGCTTGAATGGTTCTATCAACTGGAAGGAGCTAATGTCCGCAACTGGGAGGACCTTGTTGCTGCCTTTTACAAGAAATACCAGTATAATGTCGACCTTGCTCCCACGTGTACTCAACTTCAGGGTATGTCTATGGGTGCGAGCGGAGGTTTTAAGGACTACGCTCAAAAGTGGAGATGTCTGGACGGAAGAGTACAACCCCCTCTGTCTGATAGGGAGTTGGTGGATATGTTTCTTGGGACTTTGTCTGGTCCGTACTTCAATCATTTGATCGGTAGTTCATCGTCTGGGTTCACTGAATTGATTATGACTAGGGAGAGAGTAGAAGCTGGTATCAGAAGTGGAAAGATACAGAAAGGTGCTTCGTCAAGTACAGAGAAGAAGCCTGTCAAGAAATAATCTAGTGCAGTTTACAGCTCGAGGAGCCATAATTGATCTGAACACCGCCAAGCAGTTAATGCGGTAGTAATATCAAGACCAACTGTTGCCCCACAATGCAACAATCAGCAAAGAGTGGAGAGACCGCAAAAGCAGTATACTCGGCTCAGGATGACTCTGTCTCAAATTTTACCGCAGTTGAAAACCAACTTGGTGACTCTGAGGGAAGCTCCGAAGAATCCCAGTACTACATCTCTGCTGTGTAATCCGAACGCCCGTTGTGCCTATCACTCCGATAGTCCAGGGCATGATACAAACAACTGTTGGGCCTTGAGGAATAAGGTGCAAGATTTGATTGAAGCTAAGGAAATCGAGTTTGACGCTCAGGAAAAGCCCAACGTCATAATCGCACCCATGCCTAAACATGATCAGGGAGTGAATGCAATTGAGGATGGTGAAGAAGAGTCAGGTATCGACATCTGGATTTACCCGACTACCGACGGTGGCTTGAACAATTGGACGACAAAGGACTCCGTGCCCGTTTCTTTTATTACACAGTAATAGACTTTTGTTTTGAGATTTGTAATAGACAATTTAAAACTTTACGGCCCAGTGCCTTACCCGAGGCACCTTGGCTTTGTTTGTGAGGGCTTATTATTTGACATTTCTATATATCATCAATAAAGCATTGGACATTTTCTTGCATTACAAATTTTGCGCTCCTTGTTTTTCTATCCTGCACTTTATTAAAACAGCTATTGTCTTACACACACTCACATATCATAATACAGGTCTACATCCACTGTGGATCCCACTGATAACGACTCTGCTACTGCCAATTATGACTTCGAAAGTCCGATCAACCAAGCCGAGGACGAAGGTGAGGATGATTGTGAAGTGCCTGGGGAACATGCTAGACTATTACTACAGGAAGAGAAGGCCATACAGTCTCATGAAGAGCCAGTGGAATCAATAAATCTGGGTACAGAAGAAGACAAGAAAGAGGTCAAGATTGGTGCGAATCTGAAGTCTGGTTTCAAGCAACGGTTAATATAGATGCTGCGTGACTATGTTGAGATCTTTGCCTGGTCTTATGAGGATATGCTGGGGTTGGATACCGATATTGTGGTTCACCGCTTGCCCACCAAAGAAGACTGTCCTCCAGTGAAGCAGAAAGTTCGCCGTATGCGTCCAGATATGTCTTAGAAAATCAAAGCTGAGGTTATGAAACAGTTTGATGCCGGTTTTTTAGCAGTTACTTCTTACCCGCAGTGGGTTGCCAATGTGGTTCCGGTGCCGAAGAAAGATGGTAAAGTTCGAATGTGTTTTGACTATAGGGATCTGAATAGGGCAAGCCCCAAGGATGATTTCCCACTACCTCACATCCATGTTTTGGTCGATAACACCGCACAACATAAGGTCTTTTCCTTTATGGATGGTTTCTCCGGATACAATCAGATTAAGATGGCTCCCGAGGATATGGAAAAGACAATGTTCGTCACGCAATGGGGTACCTTTTGCTACAAAGTCATGACGTTCGGATTGAAGAATGCTGGGGAAACGTATAAGCGCGCCATGGTCGCCTTGTTCCATGACATGATTCATCATGAGATTGAGGTATACGTTGACGACATGATTGCAAGATCCCAAACTGAAGAGGAACATCTTGACCACCTCCAGAAGCTATTCGACAGGTTGAAGATGTATAAGCTGAGGTTAAACCCGAACAAGTGCACCTTCGGGGTAAGGTCCGGTAAGCTGCTGGGCTTCGTCGTTAGTGATAAAGGTATTCAAGTGGATCCCGCAAAGGTAAAGGCTATACAGGAGATGCCCTCTCCCCGAACAGAAAAAGAAGTCAGAGGCTTTTTGGGACGACTGAATTACATTGCCCGATTTATTTCGCACTTGACTGCTACTTGTGAACCAATCTTCAAGCTGTTGAAGAAAGATCAAGTGGTAAGATGGAATGATGAATGTCATGCCGCTTTTGAAAGGATCAAATAATATCTCCAAGAGCCTCCTATTCTGATGCCTCCAGTTGAGGGAAGACCTTTGATCCTCTACTTAACAGTACTCGACAATTCAATGGGGTGTGTGCTGGGGCAGCATGACGAGTCTGGCCGAAAAGACCATGCTATTTACTACCTTAGCAAAAAGTTTACCGACTGTGAGACCTGATACTCACTGCTTGAGAAAACTTGCTGCACTTTGACATGGGCTGCTCACCGGCTGAGATAATATATGCTGACTCACACTACTCTATTGATATCAAAGATGGATCCAATCAAGTATATATTCGAAAAGCCTGCCTTGTCCGGAAGGATAGCAAGATGGCAGATGATCTTAACCGAGTATGACATCCAATACACAACCCAAAAGGAAATCAAGGGAAGTGTGTTGGCAGATCATTTAGCACATCAGGCCGTGGATGATTAGAAGTCTATGAATTTCGAGTTTCCGGATGAGAGCATCATGTTGATGACTGACTGTGAAATACTTGGACCGGATGAAGGACCTGAGGAGGGATCCCGATGGTCTATGTATTTTGACGGAGCTTCAAATGCATTGGGTAATGGCATTGGCACCGTGATCATATCTCCTGAAGGCTGTCATACTCCGTTCACCGCCCGATTATGTTTTAACTGCACCAACAACATGGAGGAGTATGAAGCGTGCATCATGGGCCTTCGAGCATCTATTGACCTAAGGATTAAGTTCTTAAGTGTATTTGGAGATTCTGCTCTCGTGATCAGTCAGATCAAAGGCGAGTGGGATACGAAACACCCAAATCTTATTCCTTACAAAGAGTATGTATCGACACTGCTTCCACATTTTGAAGAGATAACCTTTGAACACTTCCCCAGAGAGGAGAATCAGTTAGAGGATGCGCTAGCTACCATGTCTTCTATGTTCAAGGTCAGGTGGGACAATGAAGCTCCCCAGATTATCATTGAGAGGATGGACGAACCTGCGTGTTGCTATGATATTGAGACTTAAGAGGTATCAGATAAACCCTGGTTTCACGAGGTAAAGAGGTATCTTGAGGCTCAAGAGTATCCCAAGGGGGCATCTGTTAATGATAATAAGTTTCTAAGGAGGTTCACTGCGAAGTTCTTCATCAGTAATGGTATCCTTTACAAGCGTAACCATGAGTCAACCTTGCTGCGGTGTGTGGATAAGAATGAGGCAGAAATGATTATGGCAGAGTTACATGAAGGCACTTTCAGGACTCATTCCAGTGGACATACCATGGCAAAGAAGATCCTACGGGAAGGATATTATTGTTCTACCATGGAAGCCGACTGTTATCAGCACTCTCGGACCTGTCATAAGTGCCAAGTCTATGCTGATAAGGTGCACATACCTCCAGTTCCTCTGAACGTCTTGACAACTCCTTGGCCTTTTGCAATGTGGGGCATCGATATGATTGGTGAGATCAGACCAACTGCATCCAACGGACATCGTTTCATCCTAGTAGCAATTGATTATTTTACAAAGTGGGTTGAAGCAGCTTCATTTGTACAGTGACCAAGAACGTCGTGGCAAAGTTTATTCGGCACAACCTGATCTGTCGATACGGTGTACCAGAGAGGATCATTACAGAAAATGGTACAAATCTCAACAATACAATGATCACCGAGCTCTGCAAGCAGTTTAAGATACATCATCATAACTCTTCTCCCTACCGGCCAAAGATGAATGAGACTGTTGAAGCGGCTAATAAGAATATCAAGAAGATTGTGCAGAAGATGACAGTGACATACAAAGATTGGCACGAGATGTTACAATTTGCTCTTCATGGGTACCGAACCTCAGCGCGGACTTCAACAGGGGCAACACCCTACTCTTTGGTATATGGCATGGAAGCAGTCTTACCCATTGAGGTCCAGATACCCTCTCTTCGGATTATGAAGGATGCAGGTTTAAGCGAAGACGATTGGATCCAGACCCGGCTAGATCAGCTGAACTTAATCGACGAAAAGAGACTTACTGCTGCTTGTCATGGTCAGATGTATCAAAAGCGAATGATCAAGGCATTTAACAAGAAAGTCAGACAACAAGAATATCGAGTTAGGGATCTGGTAATCAAGCGCATCATCTTACCTCAAGGTGATCCAAGGGGCAAATGGACCCCTACATATGAAGGGCCATATATGGTTAAGAACATTTTCTCAGGAGGAGCTATGATTCTAACCACCATTGATGGTGACGACCTTCCTCACCCCCTCAATGCAGACATAGTGAAAAAATACTACGCATAATCAAAGACCCGCTAGGTTGACTGGCCTAGGCAAAAATAAGGGCTTCCCGGTGAACCAAAAGGGTTCGGGCAAAAATAAGGGATGAAAATAAAAATCTGTACACTCGGCAAGTCGAAAACCTGAAAAGGCGGCTTGGGCAAAAAAGGGTATCCCGGTGGACTGAAAACCCGAAAGGGCGGTCCAGGTAAAAATTAGGGACTGAAGCATAACACTATGTCTCATTGGATCATCTTACAACCAGACTTCGGTATCGACTATCAAGCTCGGACGGCGCTAATCAATCTGATCTACCTTCAACCAAGTAACGAAGTGATGAGATGCTCGATGATATAAAGGCAATAGCAGAATTGGAACCCAGTGGGATTATTCACATAGATGTCTTTCTTTGTTTTACACAAAGTGCATAAATATTCTATCTTTCGACGGCGTTCTCTTACTAGGACGTCATCCTCTTGTACAAAAACACCTATTTACAAGCCAACTTCAAAATTAATACAATTCATTTTTACAAAGAAATTTCAAATTGTTTTCCTTTTTCTGTTTTGTTTTGCAAGAACGTCCAATGTTCATTTTTGATATATGCATTTGACATTAATTGCTGCTCATAAATATTTATGTGCGAAAAAAAAGACGATTACTCGTATTATCAGGAACAGGGGCAAACAAGAAATGTCCAAACCGTACAGCTGCTCTATCTACCAGGTATAGGGATAGACCTAGTTGGAGAAAACGATTGAAAGTACATTCACTCCCTGCAGAGTAAGAAAAAGACAGTGACATTAGCGGTCCCGAATAGGACATCACTCTCCCTAGTTAAGGCTCGCAATCGCTAATGAATCGGTAAGATTCTCCCCAAGCATAGTTTATCTATCATCAGCACTAGAGGATTATCCCCAATAGAGTCTGGAAGATTGTCCCCAGAAGAGTCTAAAAGATTATTGTTGTACCCCAAAATTTTCCCTCCCATTTCCTCAACATTTTCTCATCACAAGACCCTTGGAGTTCAAGATCCAGTTAGAGTTTCCTCTGCTCAAGACTTCTCCTTACACTGTTGACCCAAATTAGGGTTTGTGTTTGCACAAAGATATTTTGACCTAAGATGCCTAAGATGACTTTCATGCTTCATGTTGGACTCCCAAGTTTATCCATACCAAGTTTCAAGCCTTGATTCCAATCTTTGCCCAGTCAATTGGACAGTTGACCTAGAAATCAACTGTATTGGGGAAAAAGTCAACTGTGGCCAATTGACAGTCAAACCTCATGAAAATTGACCCACACCAACATTATGAACTCATATGGACCATTTGATCAAGTTTGGATCACAATTCCACAAGAAATTTGATCAGATCACCAAAAGGGCAAAATGGTCATTTTTAGGGTTTTGACTGCACAAAGGCAATTTTTGACTGTTTGACCTAGCCAATGGCAAACCAAACTCACATATGGACTCAAGGACCCCATGGAATTGTCTTGACATACTCAACAAGTTCAAAAGATCCCAAATGCACAAGATTGACAGTTGAATTTCCCAGTCAATTGATCAATTTTGACTGTATACTGAAAAGTCAAACTTTGACTTTTTGGTCAAAATCAAGTGTCAAGATTCATTTTTCATAAAAACATGCCAAATCATGAAACTTGTTCATCAAGAAATCCAAAATTGCAAATTAGGGTTTGAAATGAAGTTTTTTCATAACTTAGAATTTTTCTAAGTTATGAAAAACCCTAATTTTTTTCCTAACTTTGTCCCACTTTCTCACCAAGATTCATTTGGATTCAAGAAAAAGTAAAAACATGAAAGTTGTAGCCTATTGCAAAATCTACAACTTTGATTCACAAAGTTTCCTCAAAAGAAGCTTGTAGCTCATGTTACAATTTTTGGAACAAGGGTACCAAACCATTCTTAACTTAGAGAAAATTTGACCTATTTTAGGCAGGATTTTTGCCTAACTTCAAGACCATTTTTCACATACTTCCACTTGGAGTATCAATTTTCATTTCAAAGATGGTTAGGGAGAATCGAATTTGGCAAGTTGGGAAAAACTCACTTTTGATTTGGCCAAATTACATGTTCATACATCTAGGCCATTTTGAAATCAGCTAGCACAACTTTATTACAGGTCCTATATCCCTTTTGCACTCATAAATTTAATGCAAACTCTTTGTGCCAAGACCATATTTTATGTGTTCAAGCATTACATAAAGGTTTAGTCCCAAAATAGAAAAAGCATAATGTCCATTTTTGCAAAAGTAAACTTTATGTCAATTAGCAATCCATGCAAGTACAGTGCAAATCTCTTTGGCCCAAGTTTATGAACTAATTACACTGATCAAGGCCAAGGTATGCAGCACATTAGGGGGGCCTGTACAAGCTAGAAACTCAAGTGGACACTTTGTTGCTTAAAGTGGAAGAAACCTAGCATAACAACATACAACTCTCATCTCAGCTAACACAAGCTTAAGCAAACTTGTCAAACACATTCTAAACATCCATCCTGACCTGAGACACGAGCCTATCGCCTCCAATACCTCCCTATTCCCAGAATCACCATTGAACTGCCCAAACAGGGTGCCTGCTGCAGATTGAGTTCCATAGCTCAATCCTTTCATACATTCTTGCTAAAATCACTTCAAACACATCCCACATCATCCCTTGAAACTATTCCAAACCTCAAACACGACCTGTAACACTCCCAGGCAACATCACCATTTTCATTTTCTTGTTTTGCAGTTGAAGTTCCATAACACGACTCACTAGGTTTCAAAGCAAAGTAAAGCTTGGAATAGCATCCCTGGACCTCAAGGAAGTTGTACCAATCATCACCTTGCATTGAAGACACCTCCATCACCAGATACAATTCCAACTGAACAGGTAAGTTCATGAACTCGTATCTCTCTATCCAGGCATTGTTAGCTTTAGGTTTGTGAAGAAAATATGTCACATTCATAGCCCTGAACATGCCCATGTAGTTAGTTTTCATTTATGTTACGTGTGCCATGAGAATTTGATGTCTGAACATGGAACAAAAACTAGGTCAGGAATTGGGGGAGAAGAAATTCTCTCTCATTTCTGAGAGTTAGATTGAGTTCTTTATATGTCTGGATTCGTCTTTTAATGCTCTACATTTTTCATGTTGTGAGTTTTGCTTGAAAGTCCAGGAATTGGGAGATAGAAAACGCGTGTTGATTGTTGTTCATACAGGTTCAGAGGTTGAAGAAGGTCCTTTTGGGCTGGGCTTTGTTTCAGTTTCCTATTTGCACCCTTTTGTTACTTTTGAACCCCCTTGGCCCATTGTGCTCATTTTGATCATTTTTTGACTTTCGTTTTTTATTTCTGACTTATTTATTTTTTCTAATAATATTAAAAATATAAAAAATATTTTTCACACCATTTTTGAATTTATTAGGCATTTATTTGTTTAAAATAGATATTTGTACATAAATAAATACCTAGATATACTTTTATTTAAAAAATACTAAAAATAATGCAAACACATTTATTTTCTAACTTTTATTTTATTTTATCTTCTGAAAATACTTCATATAAAATATACCTTTTTTATAAATATTAAATATTATTATTTTGTATATATTTAATATATTTAGTAAATAATACAAATACATACATATTTATTAGCATATTTAGGAAAAAATGCAAAATATATACATTTTTATTCTTATTAATATTTAATATTAAAAATACCCTTTTTTACAAATATACTTCATTTTTATTTTATTTTTGTACATAATTAATAAATATTGTACATATTAAATAATTAATACTTTTTATTTAATAAATTAGGGTTTTACCTTAGATACATAAAAACTCCAAAAAATAATACTTTTTATTTTGTTTATTTGACATATAAAAAACACATTTTGTCATACATATAAAAAATATTTTTTTTTGCATCTTGCATATTTATTTTTATTTAATTTGTGCAATAAAATAATTTGTATAATTCTCAATTTGATGTAATAGGATAGGTTTAAATTCCTTGTCAAAATACCCCCATTTGAACATTTGTACCCCCCTTCCCATATATTGTGTTGTAATAACTTAGGAACTTTATTTTTCGAACTTTAAAGTTTTCTAAATATACCATGTTTGAATTAGGGTTTGTATGCGAATCAAAAACAACAAAAATAGTTTGACCTAATTTCAAGATAAACAAGCATGAAAATGGACAACACTAATCACACTTGCACCCCTAGGGTATTCCACTTGTTGCCTTCAATAAATGGGCCATATTGCATGTTAGGTCTCTTTGGATAAAACAAACACAATTCAAATGATCATAGTCCCTCGATGACGCTTTCGAAAGTTTCCTAAAAAATGATCAAGTCCCTCCAAGGAAAAATTGCCCAAAGATACTTGGCACCATTGCAATTATGGTCTAAACGATGACCCGCGCCCGTCCCTTTCACATCCTAACAAAGGATTGTCCACCAAATGCAATGGTGGAACAAAATTGTTAAAAGGGTTAAAACATAACAAAGATCTTTGAGAAATTTAGGGTAGATAGCTCTTGATTACTTGTCAACTTGCAAAACAAAACACTTGCCTATTTTCTAAATCACACATCAATACACTTTCAAAACAACTTTCAAAAACAATGAAAACCTTTTCAAAAGACATACACCTTTGTATACATCCCAACATGGATCATTACAAAGGTTGCCACCACATTGGCTTCTTTTCAAAACATTTTCAAACCCACACACACAAAGCACCATTTCAAACAATTGAAAATTAAGGCAAGTTGATCTAAGCAAGTAACTAAGAGCCCATGGATAACCATGGATAGAAAGGGTGCTAATACCTTCCCTTTCTATAATCTACTCCCCGAACCCAAGAAAACATCTCAAAGGTTTTTGCTGTGCTTTTTAACCTTTCCTTAGGATAAAATAAAAAGCCGGTGGCGACTCTTGCTCAACCGAAACATTTGCGAAAACAAACGCAAAACCTCAAGTCAGTTCTCCCACCGTATCACAGAACTGGCGACTCTGCTGGGGATATTTTTTTTTAAAGTGGAGTAACCTTAGGGCTTAGATCACCCTATTGCATGACTAATTGTTTGTTTGATTGCTTTATATCTTGGCTCTCTTGTTTGGGTTTACAATCCTACACCCGGATTTTGGGAAACATTCATAGATAGCAATACGTTATGGAAACTGTGCGGGGTATACCGACACGGTCGAAGCAATAGCTATATTAGTGCGACATATTTGTGAGTACCGGTAACCCTTGAGTTCAATCAAGGAGAGTACGGGGCCGCTGAGTGATGTCACTAAGAACTAATGACCTAGAACCTTACTTGACCATCTTGGCCTTTTATTAGGGGTAGTGAGATGACCGGCTTTGGTGCAGCCCGAAGTTGGTAGATACTCGATACTACACTCATTGAGGGTTGTTTTCTTGGAATATTTTGGTTGCTAGTTAAGTGGCTAAACCAAAACAATGAACAAATGAAAACAATCCAGTGATATTGAGCTCCTTAGAACCCGGTTACTATTTATAGGACAGGTTTTTAAGCCAACTACACTCAAGAGGGTACTTACCTATGAAACCCCATGCAAGCCTGAAACTAGGGTTTTGTGTGATTTGCTTGTACATATGTTTGTGCATACATCATAAACATCATAAAGCATCATATGCATTCACTAACCACTTCAAGGGTTTAGGTCTTCATCTTTGTTCTTGTTTTGTAGGTCATGGAAATTCCTCGCAGAAAAACCATCCAAGTCAACCTTGTGAGAATCCCTCCTCAACTCAAGGAGCTCACATCAAGAATTCCGGAAAGCTCTCCCTTCAGTGAAAGACATGGTAGACTGCTCAGCTTAGTCAACACCAACATTAAAGAGGACATGATGAAAGTGCTATTCCAGTTCTTTGACCCTCTTCATCACTGTTTCACTTTCCCCGACTACCAGTTGGTGCCCACTTTGGAAGAATTTTCTCAATTCCTGAGAATTCCTATCCTTAATCAACTACCTTTCAACGGTACGGAAAAGGAACCAAAGCCAGAAGATGTTGCTCGAGCATTACATCTACAGCCTTCCGATATCAAGGGGCATTGGGAAACTAGAAGCGGCGTCAAAGGTTTCTTAGCAAAATTCTTGTTTGAGAAAGCACAAGAATGTTGGAATTCATTGGACCTACAAGCCTTTGAAGAAATTGTGGCACTCCTTATCTATGGGTTGGTCTTGTTCCCAAATCCTGACCAGCTTGTGGAGATCAACGCCGTCACAATCTTCTTGTCCATAAATCCAATACCAACATTGCTTGGGGACATCCTTCACTCATTTTACACACGAACAATGAGAAAGAGGGGTGTTCTCATGTGTTGTACTCCTCTTCTTGTAAGGTGGTTTATTTCGCACCTTCCACAATCTGTCTTGAAGAATGACCAAGGCTCGAGGTGGTCCCAACGATTGATGACTCTTACTCACTCTGATGTACATTGGTGTTCTCGGTCCAGAGAAAATGTCATCATCGTCGATCGTTGTGGAGAGTTCCCTAATGTTCCATTACTTGGAATTAGAGGGGGCATTACCTACAACCCTTGCCTAGCTTTGAGGCAATTTGGATATGCACGGAGGGATGGCCCTCACGACATGTTGATTCTTGACCTGGTTTTTGACTTCGACAACGATGCGCAAGGACTTCGCCAAAGATTCATCGGAGCTTGGAGGATGCCCAACAAGGTTGATAGCAAGACACTGGGGCACAAGAATTCCATCCCTCTTGAGCCTTATCTCAAGTGGGTACGAGCCCGAGCCCAGAGTCTAATGATGCCTTATCCTCATGTTCTCCCCGTGATTAAAGAGCCCTTCAAGGAAGGAGAGGTTCCCTACACCATCCTACATCCTGACATGCCTACATTGTGGGAGGAGATGCAGAAGAGTTGGATCCAACTCAAGGAGGAACATAGCACTTTTGAAGCCAGCTTCTACGCCAGTGAGAAGAAGGTTTTAGAGCTCACCCGCCGACTCCATGAGCAAGAGACCCTCAACACCTACATTGCGCCAAAGAGGATGCGCAACGTCTTTTTACCTTGAGAAGTTGTTTTTGTAATATTTGGCCCATGGGGCATTTATGTAGTAATAAAATCTTTTCTTATTAATATGACGTGCGTTCTTTTTGTCTGCAACAATTGTGAATTTCTAAAACCCTTGAATGCATTGCATAGATAGCATCTCATGCATCATGTGCATAACAGGTACCCTTTTTTCTACAGGTTGCTTAATCTTCTTCGCTATTTATTTTGAACAGTCATCATGGATCCTGAATCATCCAGTGAACAAGCTATCAAGGCCCTCCAGGCCCAAAACGCCCAGTTTCAAGAAATGGTCATGAGCCTGGCTCAAGGTCAACAAGATTTGAAGGCTCTGCTCCTAAAGAAGAAGAAGAAGAAGAGGACTGCTTTGTTCAACACTGGACGCAGGTTTGGGAATACACTCCATAATGAGGCTGATCAAGCTACCTCCTCTGCAGAGAAAGACAGTCCCCAAGGGGTGAGGGCTCCTAGTCCAGCAGTCTCCGACAACGAGACGGATTACAATGACGAACAATACCCTCCCGCTGCTGACAGATACAAGCAATTAGAAGACCGCTTAAGTGCCATGGAGATTCAGAATGTGCCGGGGCTGGATTTCGGAGATTTGGGGTTATCTTCTGGGGTGGTAATCCCACACAAGTTTAAGACGCCCGCCTTTGCCAAATATGACGGGGCTTCCTGTCCAAAGCTGCATCTCAGGTCGTACGTAAGGAAGATCCAACCTTACACGGCAGATAAGAACCTTTGGATTCACTTCTTCCAAGATAGCCTTTCGGGGTCACAGCTTGAGTGGTTCTATCAGCTAGATGGAACCAGTATCCGATATTGGGAAGACTTGGCAACCGCATTTTATAGGCAATATCAATACAATTCTGACCTCGCTCCTACGCGTACCCAACTTCAGGGTATGTCTCTAGGAACGGGCGAAGGGTTCAAAGAATATGCGCAAAAATAGAGAGATTTGGCTGGCAGGGTGCAGCCTCCATTGACTGATCGTGAGCTGGTTGACATGTTTCTAGGGACCTTGTCTGGTCCATTCTTCAATCATCTGGTTGGCAATTCCTCCGCTGGGTTTACGGATTTGATCCTAACAGGTGAAAGGATAGAAGCTGGCATCAGGTCAGGAAAGATACAAAAAGCTGCCTCCGCAAGTACTGAGAAGAGGCCTTTCAAGAAGGAAGCTAGTGCCGTCTATGGTCCTAGAAGACAAGTCAAGCCAGAAAGCCGTCAAGCCGTTAATGCTTTGGTCATTTCAAAACCTGTTGCTGCTCCTCAGCAGTACAATCAACAAAGAGGTGAAAGGCCCAAGAGGCAGTATACTCGGCTGAGTATGACCTTGTCACAAATCTTACCGCAACTGCTATCAACCAGCTTGGTGACCATCAAAGAGGCTCTGAAGGTCGTGAATACTGCATCTCCTAAGTATAACCCAAATGCCCGTTGTGCTTATCATTCTGATAGCCCCGGGCATACTACTGATGATTGTTGGGCCCTGAGAAATAAGGTGCAAGACCTTATCGAGGCGAAGGAAATTCAGTTTGAGGTGCCTGAGAGGCCAAATGTTGTAACTGCTCCTATGCCCCAGCATAGAGTAAATGCCGTCGAAGAAGATTTGTATGCTGTTTCGGTGAATGATGTTGCTACCCCTCTATTGACTGTTAAGAGGAACCTACTGCTAGCCGGTTTATTTCCGGGTTGTAGCAAGGGTTGCCTCCTGTGTGCTGTTATCCCTACCGGTTGTCCGCTGCTGAAATCAGGCATCCAAAGCCTGATGGATAGCAAAGAAATTCTGTTCAAGAAAATCGTTGTTCCATTTGTTTCCGCTGAAGAAGTATCTGTCGTCACAATTTTCAACAATCCTACCAAGGCTCTCCCAAGGAAGCCAGTCCAAATTATATCTGTTGCACCCATTACCATTACTGTTCCGGGGCCCCTCCCCTATGAATCCGACAAGGCTGTCCCATGGCACTATGGGGCAGACGTGTATGTGCTTGGAGTGAAGCAGGAGTTCAACACCGGTACCAGTGTCAGTAACATCACTGGTCCAGCTAAGATTACTCGCAGTGGCAGACTCTTCTCGCCTGACATTGCACCACCAGTTATCTGAAAGCCTCTTATCATCACACCCGCAAGTGTGCATGTTTCAAATCAAATTCCTATGTCTACCACTGCCGCCGAGTCCTCTGATGCTCGGGGCAAAGAAGTTGCTACCGATTTTCCTGCCAGGACGGAGGCACCAAAAAAGACCGCTGTCAAAGCCTCCCAACAAGAGATGGAGGAAATCCTTAAAATCATTAAAAAGAGTGACTTCAATGTCGTCGAACAGCTGGGGCATACCCCCTCCAAAATCTCTATGCTATCATTGCTGCTGTGCTCAGAGGCCCACGCCAAGGCCCTGATTTCATTTCTGAAAACGGCCCATGTGCCGCAAGAGACATCTGCAGATCAATTCACTGACTGTGTGGCTAATTTGACAGCTGACAATGGCTTGGGGTTCTCGGATGCTGACCTTACCGCCAAGGGGAAAAATCACAATGATGGCCTGCATGTCTCTATAGAATGCAGAGGCACTACTCTCGCACACGTGTTGGTGGACACCGGTTCTTCCCTGAATGTTTTGCCCAAGAAGGCCTTAGATCGGTTGGATTGCGAGGGTCTGGAATTGAAACCTAGTAACATCATTGTTAGAGCCTTCGACGGTTCTAAGAAGATGGTGCATGGTGAGGTAGACATTCCTATCCGTGTGGGTTCCCAAGTCTTCAACTCAACGTTCTACGTGATGGATATTCGTCCATCTTATTCCTGTTTATTGGGTCGACCCTGGATTCACAAGGCTGGGGCGGTAACATCCACTCTACACCAAAAGCTCAAATACCCTGTCAAAGGGAAGATTGTTATTGTGCAAGGTGAGGAGGAATACATGGTTAGTCACTTGAATTCATTCCGGTTGTTGTACCCCAAAATTTGCCCTCCCATATTCTTCAAAGATTTGCCAAGTCAAGCTGCAAAATTCCCCAAGGGTTGCACAGTGCAAAGGCCTCCTAAGCAGTCAAAATTAGGGTTTTTGTTCTGATCAAGAAAATGAAGTTTCCAAAGGTCCAATCAAGTCTCACATGCCTACAAACATGGTCAAGCATCCTCATACAAAGTTTCAAGACTTTCAGCACAAAATTGCACAGTCAAAAACCCTAATTGCACTACAGTCAACTATAGGGGCAAAATGGTCATTTGACAGTCAAA
Organism: Vicia faba; assembly: GCA_948472305.1. Taxonomy (NCBI): domain Eukaryota; kingdom Viridiplantae; phylum Streptophyta; class Magnoliopsida; order Fabales; family Fabaceae; genus Vicia; species Vicia faba. The sequence continues at coordinate 1,473,787,505 of OX451737.1, read as the reverse complement.
AGTTCAAATTTTTGGTCAACATATCATTTTGAAGCCACAAACATCATTTGATCAATGCTTTATCATGATTCTCAAAATTTGGCTCAGAAATCATCAAGATGCAAAAGTTTCCTTATTTGGACAGCTGAAAAAGTCAACTGAAATTGACCAGGGCATAACTTTCACATGGATTATCAGAAAAATTCCATCCAAATCTCATTTTGAAGAGAAAGACATTTCCTAAAACTCATCTTCATACTTCAAGTCCAAGAAATGCTCTCACAAAAAGTTATCAATTTCAACATTATAGGTCATTTTCAAAAGTCAACAAAAAGGGACTTTAAGTCAAAGACCATAACTTGAGATTGGTAAATCAAAATGACATGGGACCAAAGGAATTGGTTAGAGGACTCAAATACCTTTCCAAAATGTCCAAGAACATGAGAAAATCTTAAAAATTGAGCAAGTTATGCCTTGTGGAAGTTGGGAAATTTTTGGATATTTTGAAAAGTCAACATTACTTCAAATGACCTAAAATTGCTAATGGGCCCATTTTTCTTCCATGATTCATCATCCATGACATATGCACGACTACTTGGCCCAAAGGGAAGTATTTTCTCATTTTTTATTTATTTATTTGAATTTTTATTTATAATAACTCACTTAAATCAATTAAATATGTGAAAAATATTTAACTTAACCTAACAAATCTTTTTGTACATGTTTTAGCCTCAAGATTTCGTGCATATGCAAATAAGGAAAGATTTGGAGAGATTGGAGCTGATTTGAACCAAAAACACATGGGAAAAGATATGGAAATCATGGTGAAAAATCAAATCTTCAAATTCATGAATACAAGAGATTCTGATCAAATTTGTTAACCTAATGGACTCAGTACATAAGCCTAAAGGAAACCCTAATGTACACACACACAGAGCTGCGCCCAAGAGCCATTGAAAAACTTGAAATTTCTCTCTAAAACCTCAAAACTGAAAACACCCTTACAGGGCGATTCAAGCCTCAAAACCTATTCCATTGGCTTCTTGGAGGATTATAGGACATAACTGAATCATTCCCCAAGCCCCATACTCAAGGAAACGCCAGGTTACCATTGAAGTTGGTAAAGGAAATTCCAAAACTGTTTTCCATTATCCATGCATCTTTATCATATTTTGTTGTTATGTTTATGTTTATGATGAAGTTTACAAGCTAATCATAAGATTTAATTGAAGTTTCACGCATTCTATGCCAAGATACCATGTTTGATTTTTAGGGTTTACAGGGCTTCGGATTAGGGATTTTGAAACGGGGAAAAATTGGCCCTCAAGACCACCACCATCCAACTCAGCACACTCAGGCGGTCTTAAGACCACCCTCACGCTCAATTTATGAGTGACTGAGGGCTAATCGCTATTTTCCCTAAAGCTACCTAACAGAACGCGTATAAAACCGTGGCTTAATGTTTTGTGTTTCAGGAATAGCGAAGAAGACGACTTCGTGGCGCACGCTGGTTGGATCTTTTGAATCTCGCGCGCAAAGCCCACTAATGCGTTGATTTTCTTTTATAATATTTGTTATTCATTATATATTAACAACGCATGGAATGGCTCAGTGGCGAGCGTAGCTATAGGTAATGTTAATGACCTGGGTTCGATCCCAGGTCTTCACCCTTTCCATTTGTTATTTTGCAATTAATGTTCAGATATAGCGCTTGAACTGAAGACCATCATACACTGCCAAATCAAACGTGCCACGTCCATCTCAAGATCAGATCAAAGGCATGGATTGGAGGGACACCCTAAACCCTAGTCAATATGCCAGCAGGTTGTCTGAAAAAGTCAAATGGACTACGCTTATTGGGCCAGAATCTCCATGATTTCACCTCCATGTTGGGGACTGATACCCCCTTGGTTTGCAACTTCTTTTAATTTTCTCTATTTTTTATTCTTGTTATAATTTTTTATTTTTCTTTTAATTACTGTTTGTTTAATTAATTATATTTTCATAAAATCATAAAACACATAAAAAAGTCAGAAAAGAGCAAAAATAATCAATATTTTTATTTCTAGTATTTTTATAAATAAATTTGCATATAATTGAATTTAGTTTTAAATTAGGTTTGCAATTTTAATTCTTTTAATAAAAAATCTAAAAAATGTAGAAATATGTTTAATTAATGTTTTTACTCCTTTTAATTTTTCTTTTTATAATAATATTTATTTATTTTATTTGTTTTCATAATTAAACTTGTAAATTAATTAGGGCTTCATTTGGGTTAAAAACTTCAATATTTTTCTTAATAACTTAAAAGCCATTAGAATTAGGGTTAGCGTTTAATTGCAATTAATTTTCTCCTATTAAATCCTAAAATACATAAAAATACCAAAAAAAACAAATTCTTGCTTTCTTTTAATTTTAATTAATTCCTCATTAATTTAATTTTGCAAAAGGGTCCAACGCCCACGTTCTTAATTTTTATCCCAATTCGCATATTTATTTTATTCCGTTTAAATACTTATGTATCTCTCCCGAAGCCGTGTAAATAATTGCTCGCACTTTTAGTTCTTTTAATTTCTTTATTTTCTGTCAAATCGGGTCCTGGTTAATTTTGGCGATGTGGACCCGCGCCATTTGTAATCGCTTAGAATTTACTTCTCCCGCAATATTTTTTAACTGTTAAACAAAGCATGAAAGAATGTATGGACAAAATAAAAACAAACGCTAGATCACCAATGACATGACAAAAGACAAAAATATCTGAAAACGACACACAAATCGCACACACCACCCCTAGGGTACGCCTCACTGTTGCCTTACCTCGAAAGGTGATTGTCGAGTAGAGGATGTCTTAGTAAGTCCTCATGATCCGGGAACCTGGCATGAGGGTAGCTTCTAAGGTGTCTTCCCATTGCTCTGGTGATCACCATGTCCCGAACCTCGAATTGACCCGAACACCTCCAACGGTGGTGCTACCTACCTCTCAATGGTGGGATGGCACTACTTTAAAGGACATTTACACAGACGAATTCCTTAGGGTAGGTAGGTTCTCGTAGATACTTGCTCTAAATTCAAAACAAATCAAAAAATACTTTTCACACCGACACCTTTTCAAAAAGCTTTCGAAAGCAATTTTTCAAACACTCTTGAGGACCGATACAAGAGTCGAACTGGAATTTTCAAAGAAACTTTTTTAAAACCCACAGTTGAAAAGCAAACAAACCATTTTTGAAAACACAAATGAGCAAGTATCTAAGAGCCCATGGATAACCATGGATAGAAAGGGTGCTAACACCTTCCCTTTCTATAAATCTACCTCCCGAACCCGAGAGCAATCTCTATAAGGAATTTTTTTGTGCTTTTGTCCTTTCCATTTGGAGAAAATAAAAGACGGTGGCGACTCTTGCTTCCGCGACATTTCGCGAACCAGCGTTAAACAGTCAGTTCCAGATCCACCGATCACAGAACTGGCGACTCTGCTGGGGAGTTAAACTTAAAGTGAGGTGTACCTTAGGGCTAGTTCATAACTGTGTTTTCAATTGTATTGATTTGTCTGCTTTAACTTTGTGGGTTGCATGGGAGTTACATAGATCCTAACCCGGATCTGGGGATACACTGTTTAGGTAGCATAAGCTGTGAGGGACCTGTCCGGCGTAGACCGACACGGGTGAAGCAGTGGCTACGTTGGTGTGGCACCTTGGTCTGTACCGATATCCCTTGTGTCGCAACGAGGAGAATATGGGTCTTCTAAGGAGTCATTAAGCACCAACAACCTTAGAACCTTAAATGACACAACTTGGCCATTAGAACAGTAGCAGTATGCTACGCCCATTGAGGCTAAACTCTCGTGATGGTTCTGGCCGCAAGAAAAGATTGCGATGCTGGAGTTATGACCGATTGAGGGTAGTCAATGATATTGGGATCCTCTAAAAACCCGGTTACTTTGATAGGACAGGTATGAACTAACAAACTGAAAGAGGGTAGTACCTAAACCCCATGCTGGCCCTAAACTCTAAGGGTTTCTCTTGTGTGACTTGTGTGCCTTTAAAACTTGACTACTTGCATGCTTGTTATCTGACCCATGGGTTTCTTGCAGGTTTTGGTCATAGTCCTTAATGGGGACTCATGACAGGTTTTACTTGAGCTTCTTGCAGGTTTTGGTTTGCAGTCCTTAATAAGGGCTCATAACAGGGTTTATCTATACTACCCCATGCATCATGACATAATACCATTGCATACATCCTAATCCATTTCAAGGATCTCAAGGGTTTGTGATGCAGGTCATGATGAACCAACCGTCCAGCCAGGGGCAAAGGGGATTTATTTTCCTCTAGACAAGGTTGTCAGGGGCTATGACCCACTGGATATGGTGAGCCTTTGACCCCTTGAAGAAGGATTCTCAGCAACATGGAGTTCCTTCAATCAAGCTACAAATTCAAATGCTAACAATCTTCTTGTTTACCCCGCGAGGTCCTTGAAAACATTGCATGCATATCATACATATCATTGCATAACAGGTACCCATTCTCTGCAGGTTGCTTACCTTCTCCGCTGTTTATTTCAGCCAATCGCCATGAATCCTGACTCATCATCAACCGAGATGTCCATCAAGGCCCTCCAGGCTCAGAATGCCCAGTTCCAAGAGCTGATCATGAATTTGGCCCAGGGGCAACAAGATCTGAAGACCCTGCTCTTGAAAAAGAAGAAATGTGCTATTCAGCCCAAGGCGCAGATATGGGAATACACCACAGATTGAAACTGAGAGGACAACCCCATCTGTTGGGAAAGACAGTCCCCAAGAAAGGGAGGTTCCTAGTCCAGTGGTCTCCGACAACGAGACCGATTTCAATGATGAGCAGTACCCTCCAGCTGAGGACAGGTATAAACAGTTGGAAGACCGGTTAAGTGCCATGGAGATACAAAAAGTGCCCGGCCTGGACTTCGAGGATCTAGGTCTGTCTTCTGGGGTGGTAATCCCGCACAAGTTCAAGGCAGCTGCCTTTGCAAAGTACGACGGGGCATCCTGTCCTAAACTGCACCTCAGGTCTTACACCAGGAGGATCCAACCCTACACAGCTGACAAGAATTTGTGGATCCATTTCTTCCAGGAGAGTCTTTCAGGGACTCAGCTCGAGTGGTTCTATCAACTGAATGGAGCCAACATCCGTACCTGGGAAGACTTAGCCACTGCATTTTACAAGCAATACCAGTATAATGCCGACCTTGCTCCCACGCGCACTCAGCTTCAGGGAATGTCTATGGGTGCAGGTGAAGGTTTCAAAGAATATGCTCAAAAATGGAGGGACCTTGCTGGAAGGGTACAACCACCTCTGACTGACCGCGAGCTCGTCGACATGTTCTTGGGGACCCTGTCTGGTCCATTCTTCAACCACCTGATTGGGAATTCTGCTGATGGGTTCACAGATTTGGTCTTGACCGGGGAAAGAATAGAAGCTGGCATCAAGTCAGGGAAAATACAGAATGGTGATTCCTCGAACATTGAGAAGAAACCATCCAAGAGAGAATCTAGTGCTGTCAACGCAGTAGCTATTGCAAAGCCGGCCGGTGCTCCTCAGCGTCACCATCAACAAAGGGAAGAGAGACCTAAAAGGCAATTTACTCCCCTCGGCGTGACCTTGTCACAGATATTGCCACAGTTGCTGGAAACCAAGTTGGTAACTCTCATGGACCCTCCAAAAAATCCCAACAGGACACCGTCAAGGTATAACCCCAACGTTCGCTGCGCCTATCATTCTGACAGCCCGGGGCATGCTACCGATGACTGTTGGACTTTGAGAAACAAGGTTCAGGATCTGATCGACGCGAGGGAAGTCCATTTCGACTCTCCAGAGACTCCGAACGTGATCACTGCTCCCCTGCCAAAGCACGGCTAGGATCGGAAATTTTTTGTTCATTCGAATTCAAGTTGTAATTTTCTTTTGACTGTCCAAACATTTATTCATGTTAAACATTGTTATTTCATTAATGCACTACACATGTCTGTTTTGAAGTAATTAATTCGTATACACTATACGCAAACTATTTTCATATTTTTTCTGATGTCAACTCTCAATTAATATTTCTAAGCCTCTTGAGGGAGGATGACGAAAACGATACCGCGATCATTACAGTATGCTTTTGAACAGACCCCGCTGATGAGGTACAGGCATTGTTTCAATCCTAAACACTGGAGTTATAAGGAAGATAATCCCTCGTCAACCCCTTTGAGCCAAAGAAGTCGGAGTTTTTCTTTTCAAAAAATTAAAACCCTTAATCATAACCTGGGGCAGGGTAGTCTCTCAGTTGATCCAGGTGCATAACAAATGGCACCAAAGAGATCCTTACGAAAAAGAAAGACAGTGATGGTTCAGAACAATCAAAAGGACAGGCAGTCATTATCTCAAAAAATAAAAAACCCATTAAATCAAAACCCATGAAGGAGACTTACAAAACTGGGGCATCCCGCTGACTGTGATTCCAAAAAAGGAAACAGTTCAGGCAAAAAAGAAAGGGATAACAAAAAATCAGAAAAGAAAGAGGTCTTACAAACCCTAAACAAAAACAAAAATAACTGTCTATTCAGAATAAATTGTCAACATCGGAATCATCACCGGAAAATCAGAGTAAAGACTCAAACAAGGTCTAACGTATGATCAACTGAGTTTAGGTTTGGAGAACATCACGAAGAGCGGGTGGGTACAAATAAAAATTGAGCCTTTATCCTTTGTTTCTTAAACCGTGAACCAGGCCACGTTATAACCCTCAAAAGTCCTAGCTGAAGCATGGGTTAGTTCGAAAGCATACTGTTACGAAAGGTATCCTGACTCCTTAAGGCCTACGGTACAATACGGAGTTGACATCACGTTTTACAAACAATCACTTGTTTTATGAAAAATAATGCATTTTCAAAATCTTCAAGACAGACATAAGCTTTGCATTTTTGACATAACTTTGTTTGCATATGACCTTTTGTTTGAACAGCAGGGAAATTCGCACGATGAATACCTAGTGAACAAAAGCACTTCCAATCAAGGGGCATGGCATGATTATTGTCCATCATCTGGGGCAATCAAGTCAAAATTCGGAGAATCTCTCAAAGGCCAAATAGCTTGGGGCAAATCTCCGCCTGAGTCACTTGGGGCATTCCAACAACAAATCTCGCCTGATCAAACACCTTCTGGTGGCATGACAAAACACTTCTAATTGGGGCAACCCCCTACAATTCTAAGAACATGGACATAGTCGAAAAGATACTACGCAAAATCAAAGACCCGCTAGTTTGGCATGCCTAGGCAAAAATTAGGGCTTCCCGTCGAACCAAAAGGGTTCGGGCAAAATGAAGGGATGAAATAAAAAAATCTATACACCCGGCAAGTCAAAAACCTGAAAAGGTGGCTTGGTTAAAAAATGGGTATCCCGGTGGACTGAAAACCCGAAAGGGCGGTCCAGGCAAAAGTTAGGGACTAAAACGTACGACTATGTCCTGTCATATTGTCACCTGCCTACCAGAAGAAGGTTTGACCCTCAACAACTATCAGCATCCCACAAGCGCCTCCCCCATAGAAACAGGGGCAATAACGGGTGGTTTAAGCAATCTGATTGTTCTGTCCTCCAAGATATCAAGGTGAGCTCAGCTGAAAAACATGACTAGCACATCTTAATTCCCCAGAGAGTAAGTCAGCAGTCAGTGCATTCTTCTCCAAGCAAGGTTATCAAATCTCAAGGAAGTTGAGCATCCTCCAATAGATCTCAATACTTCCCCAGCGGCATGTATATCTTTAACAAGCATCCCCGGCAGTCTTGGTCTAAAGATTGTTCCCCGGCGGTATACCAACATTCAAAAGAATCATCTTCCCCGCAGTGCAAAACTTCCCCAGGAAAAGTCCAATCCAGTTTCCCCGGGAAAGTTGGAATTCGTATCCCCCAAGCAGTAAGCTTATCCCCAGTAGATTCGGGAAGCCTATCCTCGCAGGGCACGAACGCGTCGTCCGGCTTTATTCAAAGAGTTATTTCCTTAACAGGATATAACTGGGTTATCCTCAGCCAAAAGCCATGGAAAGAGCGTCCTCGACGAAATTCTCTTACCCCCAGCGAAGTCTATCAGCACTTCCAATACAACCAAGATATCCTCAGCAAATTACCTTCAACAATTCAGCAGAGTATCTCTCTCCCCACAGAGTATCACTCCCCAGCATGGTCGCTAGAGCATTTTTCTCCTCGCAGAATATTCCATTTGCCAAGTTTATTCCGCAACAGAGTCATCTTCTCCTACCGGTATTCTTGCAACTATCATCCAGCGGAAGCAAAATCCATGCTCCAACATCAGCCCAGGAGTGACTTCCCGACACCCGTCAAGGATTTACTTTCCTAGACGAAAAATACATACATAAACATCACATACGTCATTATAGCATGCATAGACGCATCATATCTTACAGATCTCATTTATGTTGAGAACATCATTGCTTGATTCATATCATGCATTGCATATGACTGACCTTTACCTTTCAGGAAGGATACAGTTAAAAGATCAGCTATGTCAAAGTAGACAAATATAGTCAAAAGAGACTAATCCAGTCAAAGAAAACAATCCGTCAGTATAGACACCCGTCATTGAAGACATCTCGTCAGTATAGACACCCGTCATTGAAGACATCTCGTCATTAAAGACAACTCGTCCAAGAAGACAAATCCAGTTAAAATTACTTCCACTCGTTGTTATAGACACTCGTCGTTATAGACACTCGTCGTTTTAGACACTCGTCGTTATAGACACTCGTCGTCATAGACACTCGTCGTCATAGACACTCGTCGTTTTAGACACTCGTCGTTATAGACACTCGTCGTTATAGACACTCGTCGTTATAGACACTCGTCGTCATAGACACTCGTCGTTATAGACACTCGTCGTCATAGACACTTGTCGTCATAGACACTCGTTGTTTTAGACACTCGTCGTTATAGACACTCGTCGTTATAGACACCCGTCGTTATAGACACTCGTCGTTATAGACACTCGTCGTTTTAGACACTCGTCGTTATAGACACTCGTCGTTTTAGACACTCGTCGTTATAGACACTCGTCGTCATAGACACTCGTCGTTATAGACACTCGTCGTTATAGACACTCGTCGTCATAGACACTCGTCGTTATAGACACTCGTCGTCATAGACACTCGTCGTCATAGACACTCGTCGTTTTAGACACTCGTCGTCATAAACACTCGTCGTCATAGACACTCGTCGTTTTAGACACTCGTCGTTATAGACACTCGTCGTTAGAAACACTCGTCGTTAAAGACCACTCGTCCATGAGGATAACCTGCCAGTAGAGACAACTCACCAACCTTACTAATTCCAGACCCGATTCCTGTACCTTGCCAGGGTGTGTCTGAAGAGTTCGAGGATCCGATACCTGAATCTTGCCAGGGTGTATCCGTTGAAGACTAACATTATCAGACCCGATTTCTGTATCTCGCCAGGGCATGTCTGAAGAATTCAAAGATCCGATTCCTGTAACCAGTCAGGACATATTTACACAAAAGCATCTGAAAACCAGCTCCTGCAACATGTCAGGTACTCTTTTTTTTTTTTTTTTTTTTTGCAGGTATGCAGGTTCCCGCTAAGGAATCTCTTACGCAATCAACACCCAGATGGCATCTATAAGCCCATCATCCTATTCATCAATCTCCAAATGGCATCTGTAAGCCCATTCCCATCATCACTGCTACTATGTGAGCACAAATTTCTGGGCACTCTAGTGTTCAATCATCTTCTACCTTCGGATTACGAAAGGCACGTCGGCCAATCTGCATCCTCAGGTTTAAGAAGATTGAACAGGGGCAACTGTTGTACCCCAAAATTTGCCCTCCCATATTCTTCAAAGATTTGCCAAGTCAAGCTGCAAAATTCCCCAAGGGTTGCACAATGCAAAGGCCTCCTAAGCAGTCAAAATTAGGGTTTTTGTTCTGATCAAGAAAATGAAGTTTCCAAAGGTCCAATCAAGTCTCACATGCCTACAAACATGGTCAAGCATCCTCATACAAAGTTTCAAGACTTTCAGCACAAAATTGCACAGTCAAAAACCCTAATTGCACTACAGTCAACTGTAGGGGCAAAATGGTCATTTGACAGTCAAAAGTTCAAATTTTTGGTCAACATATCATTTTGAAGCCACAAACATCATTTGATCAATGCTTAATCATGATTCTCAAAATTTGGCTCAGAAATCATCAAGATGCAAAAGTTTCCTTATTTGGACAGCTGAAAAAGTCAACTGAAATTGACCAGGGCATAACTTTCACATGGATTATCAGAAAAATTCCATCCAAAGCTCATTTTGAAGAGAAAGACATTTCCTACAACTCATCTTCATACTTCAAGTCCAATAAATTCTCTCACAAAAAGTTATCAATTTCAACATTATAGGTCATTTTCAAAAGTCAACAAAAAGGGACTTTAAGTCAAAGGCCATAACTTGAGATTGGTAAATCAAAATGACATGGGACCAAAGGCATTGGTTATAGGACTCAAAGACCTTTCCAAAATGTCCAAGAACATGAGAAAATCTTAAAAATTGAGCAAGTTATGCCTTGTGGAAGTTGGGAAATTTTTGGATATTTTGAAAAGTCAACATTACTTCAAATGACCTAAAATTGCTAATGGGCCCATTTTTCTTCCATGATTCATCATCCATGACATATGCACGACTACTTGGCCCAAAGGGAAGTATTTTCTCATTTTTTATTTATTTATTTGAATTTTTATTTATAATAACTCACTTAAATCAATTAAATATGTGAAAAATATTTAACTTAACCTAACAAATCTTTTTGTACATGTTTTAGCCTCAAGATTTCGTGCATATGCAAATAAGGAAATATTTGGAGAGATTGGAGCTGATTTGAACCAAAAACACATGGGAAAAGATATGGAAATCATGGTGAAAAATCAAATCTTCAAATTCATGAATACAAGAGATTCTGATCAAATTTGTTAACCTAATGGACTCAGTACATAAGCCTAAAGGAAACCCTAATGTACACACACACAGAGCTGCGCCCAAGAGCCATTGAAAAACTTGAAATTTCTCTCTAAAACCTCAAAACTGAAAACACCCTTACAGGGCGATTCAAGCCTCAAAACCTATTCCATTGGCTTCTTGGAGGATTATAGGACATAACTGAATCATTCCCCAAGCCCCATACTCAAGGAAACGCCAGGTTACCATTGAAGTTGGTAAAGGAAATTCCAAAACTGTTTTCCATTATCCATGCATCTTTATCATATTTTGTTGTTATGTTTATGTTTATGATGAAGTTTACAAGCTAATCATAAGATTTAATTGAAGTTTCACGCATTCTATGCCAAGATACCATGTTTGATTTTTAGGGTTTACAGGGCTTCGGATTAGGGATTTTGAAACGGGGAAAAATTGGCCCTCAAGACCACCACCATCCAACTCAGCACACTCAGGCGGTCTTAAGACCACCCTCGCGCTCAATTTATGAGTGACTGAGGGCTAATCGCTATTTTCCCTAAAGCTACCTAACAGAACGCGTATAAAACCGTGGCTTAATGTTTTGTGTTTCAGGAATAGCGAAGAAGACGACTTCGTGGCGCACGCTGGTTGGATCTTTTGAATCTCGCGCGCAAAGCCCACTAATGCGTTGATTTTCTTTTATAATATTTGTTATTCATTATATATTAACAACGCATGGAATGGCTCAGTGGCGAGCGTAGCTATTGGTAATGTTAATGACCTGGGTTCGATCCCAGGTCTTCACCCTTTCCATTTGTTATTTTGCAATTAATGTTCAGATATAGCGCTTGAACTGAAGACCATCATACACTGCCAAATCAAACGTGCCACGTCCATCTCAAGATCAGATCAAAGGCATGGATTGGAGGGACACCCTAAACCCTAGTCAATATGCCAGCAGGTTGTCTGAAAAAGTCAAATGGACTACGCTTATTGGGCCAGAATCTCCATGATTTCACCTCCATGTTGGGGACTGATACCCCCTTGGTTTGCAACTTCTTTTAATTTTCTCTATTTTTTATTCTTGTTATAATTTTTTATTTTTCTTTTAATTACTGTTTGTTTAATTAATTATATTTTCATAAAATCATAAAACACATAAAAAAGTCAGAAAAGAGCAAAAATAATCAATATTTTTATTTCTAGTATTTTTATAAATAAATTTGCATATAATTGAATTTAGTTTTAAATTAGGTTTGCAATTTTAATTCTTTTAATAAAAAATCTAAAAAATGTAGAAATAGGTTTAATTAATGTTTTTACTCCTTTTAATTTTTCTTTTTATAATAATATTTATTTATTTTATTTGTTTTCATAATTAAACTTGTAAATTAATTAGGGCTTCATTTGGGTTAAAAACTTCAATATTTTTCTTAATAACTTAAAAGCCATTAGAATTAGGGTTAGCGTTTAATTGCAATTAATTTTCTCCTATTAAATCCTAAAATACATAAAAATACCAAAAAAAACAAATTCTTGCTTTCTTTTAATTTTAATTAATTCCTCATTAATTTAATTTTGCAAAAGGGTCCAACGCCCACGTTCTTAATTTTTATCCCAATTCGCATATTTATTTTATTCCGTTTAAATACTTATGTATCTCTCCCGAAGCCGTGTAAATAATTGCTCGCACTTTTAGTTCTTTTAATTTCTTTATTTTCTGTCAAATCGGGTCCTGGTTAATTTTGGCGATGTGGACCCGCGCCATTTGTAATCGCTTAGAATTTACTTCTCCCGCAATATTTTTTAACTGTTAAACAAAGCATGAAAGAATGTATGGACAAAATAAAAACAAACGCTAGATCACCAATGACATGACAAAAGACAAAAATATCTGAAAACGACACACAAATCGCACACACCACCCCTAGGGTACGCCTCACTGTTGCCTTACCTCGAAAGGTGATCGTCGAGTAGAGGATGTCTTAGTAAGTCCTCATGATCCGGGAACCTGGCATGAGGGTAGCTTCTAAGGTGTCTTCCCATTGCTCTGGTGATCACCATGTCCCGAACCTCGAATTGACCCGAACACCTCCAACGGTAGTGCTACCTACCTCTCAATGGTGGGATGGCACTACTTTAAAGGACATTTACACAGACGAATTCCTTAGGGTAGGTAGGTTCTCGTAGATACTTGCTCTAAATTCAAAACAAATCAAAAAATACTTTTCACACCGACACCTTTTCAAAAAGCTTTCGAAAGCAATTTTTCAAACACTCTTGAGGACCGATACAAGAGTCGAACTGGAATTTTCAAAGAAACTTTTTTAAAACCCACAGTTGAAAAGCAAACAAACCATTTTTGAAAACACAAATGAGCAAGTATCTAAGAGCCCATGGATAACCATGGATAGAAAGGGTGCTAACACCTTCCCTTTCTATAAATCTACCTCCCGAACCCGAGAGCAATCTCTATAAGGAATTTTTCTGTGCTTTTGTCCTTTCCATTTGGAGAAAATAAAAGACGGTGGCGACTCTTGCTTCCGCGACATTTCGCGAACCAGCGTTAAACAGTCAGTTCCAGATCCACCGATCACACTGGTATATCGAGATAGACGGGGAGTTTATTGAAACCCCCTTTCAGCATTTTGAGGAGGTACCTCCAACGTTGGCATCAGCTGAAACAGTGGTTGAAGAAGACTTTCCCTTGAAGATGGCTTCCCTGAAGGATGCCCGGGCAGTGATTGAGAATGGAAAATGTGCAAACTGGGGTCAGCTTCCTGACTTCACTCAAAAGACCGACAAGTTTGGGCTAGGCTTCACTGCAGAGGCTCAGAGGGCTGTGCGCAAAGAAAGGATCAGAAAGGCTCTGGTGTTTATCACCAACCCAAGGGTGATTGCTATCGAGGAGGACGTAGAGGAAGCAGAATTTGACAGTTGGATCTATCCAACCACCAACAACGGACCAAGCAACTGGACGGCAAAGGATTTTACACCTATTACATTTGTCACGCAGTAATGAACTCTTTTGATTTTCGATTTGTAACAAACAATATGTTGAAACTTTTATTGGCTCGGTGTCCTACCTGGGGCATCGTAGCTCCATTTGTGAGGGCTTTTTGTATGACATTTCCATATATCATTAATCAAAACATTGGACGTTTGTTGCATTTCAAATCTTGTGCTCTTTTTTTTCTTTCTGTGTTATATATATTGCAAAACAGCTATATTTACACACACTCACTTATACAGGTTTCAATCCACTCTGGATCTCACTGGTAACAGCTCTGCTACTGCCAGTTATGACTTCGAAAATCCGATCAACTTGGCCGAAGACGAAGGTGAAGATGATTGCGAAGTGCCTGGTGAACTCGCAAGACTGCTACTCCAGGAAGAGAGGGCCATTCAGCCGCATGAAGAGCCCGTGGAAACAGTGAACCTGGGTACTGAGACAGATAGAAAAGAAGTCAAGATTGGTGCGAATCTAGAGCTCAGCGTGAAGCAACGATTGATCCAGATGCTGCATGACTACATGGAAATCTTTGCTTGGTCTTACAAAGACATGCCTGGTTTGGATGCCGACATTGTAGTTCATCACCTGCCTACCAAGGAAGACTGCCCTCCGGTAAAGCAAAAGGTCCGCCGTATGTGCCCAGAGATGTCTGAAAAGATCAAAGCTGAGGTTATGAAGCAATTCGATGCCGGATTTCTAGCAGTGACTTCTTATCCTCAATGGGTTGCCAACGTGGTGCCAGTGCTGAAGAAGGATGGTAAAGTCAGAACGTGTGTCGACTACAGGGATTTGAACAGGGCCAGCCCCAAAGATGATTTCCCTCTGCCTCACATCGACGTTCTTGTTGACAATACTGCTCAACACAAGGTGTTCTCCTTCATGGATGGTTTTTCAGGGTATAATCAGATCAAGATGGCTCCGAAAGATATGGAAAAGACTACCTTTGTTACTCAGTGGGGCACCTTCTGCTACAAGGTCATGCCGTTCGGGTTGAAAAATGCTGGGGCAACCTACCAACGTGCCATGGTTGCTTTATTTCATGATATGATCCATCATGAGATCGAGGTATACATCGATGATATGATTGCAAGGTCCCAAACTGAGGAGGAATACCTTGACCATCTGCGGAAGCTGTTTGACCGACTGAAGTTGTACAAGCTGAGGTTGAACCCGAACAAATGCACCTTTGGGGTGAGGTCTGGAAAATTGCTAGGTTTCATTGTAAGCGATAAAGGTATTCAGGTGGACCCTGCCAAAGTGAAAGCCATACAAGAGATGCCGACTCCCAAGACAGAGAAAGAAGTCAGAGGCTTTCTAGGACGACTGAATTACATCGCCCGATTCATCTCACACCTAACTGCTACCTGTGAGCCAATCTTCAAATTACTGAAGAAAGATCAAGTAGTACGTTGGAACGATGAATGTCAGGCCGCTTTCGAAAAGATAAAGGAGTATCTCCAAGAGCCACCCATTCTTATGCCACCGGTTGAAGGGAGACCTCTAATCCTATACTTAACAGTGCTTGACAATTCAATGGGGTGTGTGCTGGGGCAGCATGACGAGTCTGGCCGAAAAGAGCACGCTATTTATTATCTGAGCAAAAAGTTTACCGACTGTGAGTCTCGGTACTCGCTGCTCGAGAAAACTTGCTGCGCTCTGGTATGGGTTGCTCGCCGGCTGAGACAATATATGCTAACTCACACTACTCTGTTGATTTCAAAAATGGATCCAATCAAGTACATATTCGAAAAGCCTGCTCTGTCTGGAAGAATATCAAGATGGCAAATGATCTTGACGGAATATGATATCCAGTACACAACTCAAAAAGCAATCAAGGGAAGTGTATTGGCAGACCATTTGGCACACCAACCTGTGGACGATTACCAATCATTGAACTTTGAATTTCCTGACGAAGATATCATGGTGGTAATTGATTGTGAAGTGCCTGGACCGGATGAAGGACCTGAGGAAGGATCCCGATGGTCTATGCACTTTGATGGAGCCTCCAATGCTTTGGGTAATGGTATCGGCGCTGTGATCATATCCCCCAAAGGTACTCATACTCCACTCACCGCCCGGCCGTGTTTTAACTGCACCAACAACATGGCAGAATATGAGGCGTGTATTATGGGACTTCAAGCTGCAATCGACTTAAGGATTAAGTTTCTGAGTGTCTTCGGAGATTCCGCTCTCGTGATCAATCAGATCAAAGGCGAGTGGGATACGAAACACCCAAATCTTAATCCTTACAAGGAGTATGTGCTGACTTTGCTTCCCCACTTTGAAGAGATAACTTTTGAACACTTCCCAAGAGAGGAGAATCAGTTAGCAGACGCACTAGCGACGATGTCTTCCATGTTCAAAGTCAAATGGGACAATGAGGCTCCCCGGATCATTATCTGGAGGTTTGACGAACCTGCATACTGCTGCGATCTCGAGGCCGAAGAGATAACCGAGAAACCCTGGTATCATGAGGTGAAGAGATATTTGGAAGCTCAAGAATACCCCGAAGGCGCATCGGTCAATGACAAGAAGTTCATGAGAAGGTTTGCAGCAAAATTCTTCCTCAGCAACGGCATTCTCTACAAACGAAATCATGATTCAACTCTACTGCGTTGTGTGGATAAGGCTGAAGCACAGAAGATCATGGTAGAACTGCATGAAGGTACATTCGGAACACATTCCAGTGGACACACCCTGGCAAAGAAAATCCTTCGGGCATGATATTTCTGGTCCACAATGGAAGCCGACTGTTACCAACATTCTCGGACATGTCATAAATGCCAGATCTATGCTGATAAGGTGCACATCCCTCCGGTTCCTCTGAACGTCCTGACGGCACCTTGGCCTTTTGCAATGTGGGGCATTGATATGATCGGCGAGATCCGACCGACGACATCCAACGGGCATCGCTTCATCTTGGTAGCAATTGACTACTTCACGAAGTGGGTAGAAGCAGCTTCCTACGCCACCGTAACCAAGAGCGTCGTTGCACGTTTCATTCGGCATAACCTGATCTGTCGATACAGCGTCCCGGAAAGAATCATTACGGACAATGGTACCAATCTTAACAACAAGATGATCACTGAGCTCTGCGAGCGATTCAAGATACAGCACCACAACTCTTCTCCTTACCGACCGAAGATGAATGGGGCTGTAGAAGCAGCTAATAAGAACATCAAGAAAATTGTGCAGAAGATGACAGTGACCTACAAAGATTGGCACGAAATGTTACCATTTGCTCTTCATGGGTACCGTACCTCAGCAAGGACGTCAACCGGAGCAACACCATTTTCCTTGGTTTATGGCATGGAGGCAGTCTTGCCAATTGAAGTCCAGATACCCTCTCTCCGGATAATGAAGGATGCAGACTTGAGTGAAGATGACTGGATCCAAACTCGACTTGATCAATTAAACCTAATTGACGAAAAGAGACTCGCCGCTATCTGTCATGGTCAGACGTACCAAAAACGAATGATCAGGGCATTTAACAAGAAAGTCAGACCACAAGAGTATCAAGTTGGGGACCTGGTAATCAAGCGCATCATCCTTCCTCAAAGTGATCCCAGGGGCAAATGGACCCCTACATATGAAGGGCCATTTGTGGTTAAACATGTGTTCTCAGGAGGAGCCATGATTCTGACCACCATGGATGGTGACGACCTTCCTCACCCCACCAATGCAGACATAGTAAAAAGATACTACGCATGAATGAAGGACCCGCTAGGTTGACATACCTAGGCAAAAATAAGGGCTTCTCGGCGAACCAAAAGGGTTCGGGCAAAAATAAGGGATGAAATGAAAAAAATCTGTACACCCGGCAAGTCGAAAACCTTAAAAGGCGGCTTGGGCAAAAATGGGTATCCCGGTGGACTGAAAACTCGAAAGGGCGGTCCAGGCAAAAGTTAGGGATAAAGCGTAACACTATGTCTCATTGGATCACCTTGTATCCAGAATTCGGCATCAACTATCTGGCTCAGACTTCGGCATCGATCAATCAGCTTCATCTTCAACTAAGCAGCAAAGTGATGAGACGCTTGAAGACATAAAGGCGATAGCAGAGTTGGAACCCAGTGGGAATTTTGTGCACATAGCTGTTTTGTTTCCTTTTTTCAAAATTGTATAAACTTTATTTGGCGGCGTTCTCTTACTAGGACGTCAGCCTCTTGTACAAAAAAAACGCCTATTTTCAGGCAAACTTCAAAATAAATACAAATTAACTTTTCCAAACAAATTGCCAATTGTTTTTCTCTTTTCTGTTTTGTCTTGCGAAGAACGTCCAATGTTCATTTTTTTGATATATGCATTTGACATTAAATTGCTAATTCATAAATACTTGCATATGAAACAAAAAGACTAATTACAGGTTACATCGGAAACAGGGGCAATGTAGAATTGTCCAGGCAGTCTAGTTGCTTTATCCGCCAAGGTACCAAGGTAGATTCAACTGAAGAATGTGACCAAGTTATCTCAACTCTCCACAGAGTAAGACAAGATTCAGCAATACTCTCCCCAGGAAGAGTAGTCTATCATCAGCCCTACAATAGGCACCCTGTTCCCCTAGCAAGTCAGCAATACTCTCCTCCAGCAGAGTTAGTCTACGGGCAGCCTAAAGGAAGTTGGGTATCCCCAGAAGATATCAACATTCCCCAGTGGAGTATAGGCGTTTCTCAGCAAGCATCCCCGGCAGTCTTGATCTAAGATTGTTCCCCGGCGGAAAACCAACACCCCAGTACAGTCTGAAAAGTTTCCCCAGGAAATCTGGAATCCATATCCTCTCGTCGGTCTTGAAGCTTATCCCTAGTAGATTCTTGAAGCTTATCCCCTGCAGAGTACGGACGTCTCTCCCGAGCTTTATTCAAAGTTATTCCTCACAAGGGCTTATAACTGGGTTATCCTCAGCTACTTACCACGGAAGATCGCTCTCGGCAAAATTCTTCTAATCCCCAGCGGAGTTCATCAAAGTTCCCCAACATAACTTATCAACACAATCCCCAGCAGAGTTTATCATTGTCGTCCCCAGAGGAGTTTATCATTATTATCCCCAGCGGAAGCAAAGAGCTCTACCCTTCAACATCAAGCCAGGATTTAATTCCCCGGCCGGTCGTCAAGGATTTATTTTCCTAGACAAAAATACATTCATAAACATTTCACATTTCATACATCTCGCTTACATACATGATAAAGTGCATACAACACTATCTCATTTTGAACATCGTCATGTATTTCATACATCATGACATTGCATATAACTAATGTTTTGCCTTTTCAGGGAAAAAGACAATCCAAAAGACAACTACCTTCAACTGTCACAATTCCAGATTCGATTCCTGTATCTAGCCAGGGCACATCTGTGAGTGACTATTTCCAGATTCGATTCCTGTATCCAGCCAGGGAACATCTGAAGTGTTTGAAGATTCGATTCCTGTATCCAGCCAGAGCATATCTGTTGACGACTATTTCCAGATTCGATTCCTGTATCTAGCCAGGGCACATCTGTGAGTGACTATTTCCAGATTCGATTCCTGTATCCAGCCAGGGCATATCTGTTGACGACTATTTCCAGATTCGATTCCTGTATCCAGCCAGGGCATACCTGTTGACGACTATTTCCAGATTCAATTCCTGTATCCAGCCAGGGCATATCTGTTGACGACTATTTCCAGATTCGATTCCTGTATCCAGCCAGGGCATATCTGTTGACGACTATTTCCAGATTCGATTCCTGTATCCAGCCAGGGCACATCTGAAGTGTTTGAAGATTCGATTCCTGTATCCAGCCAGGGCATATCTGTTGACGACTATTTCCAGATTCGATTCCTGTATCCAGCCAGGGCATACCTGTTGACGACTATTTCCAGATTCGATTCCTGTATCCAGCCAGGGCATATCTGTTGACGACTATTTCCAGATTTGATTCCTGTATCCAGCCAGGGCATATCTGTTGACGACTATTTCCAGATTCGATTCCTGTATCCAGCCATGGCATATCTGTTGACGACTATTTCCATATTCGATTCCTGTATCCAGCCAGGGCATATCTGTTGACGACTATTTCCAGATTCGATTCCTGTATCCAGCCAGGGCACATCTGAAGTGTTTGAAGATTCGATTCCTGTATCCAGCCAGGGCATATCTGTTGACGACTAATTCCAGATTCGACACCTGTATCTATCCAGGGCATATCTGCATGAAGAGATTGAAGATCAACACCTGTAACAAGCCAGGAAAACATCTGTCTTTCTCAAAATACACAAGTTCTCGCTAAGGAATCTCTTATGCGATCAACACTTCCAAATGGCATCTATAAGCCCATTCCCGACAAGGTTTTGTCACGCCTTAGGATGGCATCTATAAGCCCATCTCCCTATCCACCCTCTCTCCAAATGGCATCTATAAGCCCATTCCCGGTATCACATTGCTGATACTCCAACATGCGAGTGCAAATTTCCGGGCACTCTAGTGTCCAATCTCCTTTTACCCTCGAGTCTCGAAAGGCAAACTTGCCAATCTAACTCTTCAGGTTCAAGAAGATTGAACAGGGGCAACTGTTGTACCCCAAAATTTGCCCTCCCATTTCCTCAACATTTTCTCATCACAAGACCCTTGGAGTTCAAGATCCAGTTAGAGTTTCCTCTGCTCAAGACTTCTCCTTACACTGTTGACCCAAATTAGGGTTTGTGTTTGCACAAAGATATTTTGACCTAAGATGCCTAAGATGACTTTCATGCTTCATGTTGGACTCCCAAGTTTATCCATACCATGTTTCAAGCCTTGATTCCAATCTTTGCCCAGTCAATTGGACAGTTGACCTAGAAATCAACTGTATTGGGGAAAAAGTCAACTGTGGCCAATTGACAGTCAAACCTCATGAAAATTGACCCACACCAACATTATGAACTCATATGGACCATTTGATCAAGTTTGGATCACAATTCCACAAGAAATTTGATCAGATCACCAAAAGGGCAAAATGGTCATTTTTAGGGTTTTGACTGCACAAAGGCAATTTTTGACTGTTTGACCTAGCCAATGGCAAACCAAACTCACATATGGACTCAAGGACCCCATGGAATTGTCTTGACATACTCAACAAGTTCAAA
This sequence comes from Vicia faba, assembly GCA_948472305.1. Lineage (NCBI taxonomy): Eukaryota > Viridiplantae > Streptophyta > Magnoliopsida > Fabales > Fabaceae > Vicia > Vicia faba. Next base: position 1,473,766,432 of record OX451737.1, on the reverse strand, counting down.
AGATCCCAAATGCACAAGATTGACAGTTGAATTTCCCAGTCAATTGATCAATTTTGACTGTATACTAAAAAGTCAAACTTTGACTTTTTGGTCAAAATCAAGTGTCAAGATTCATTTTTCATCAAAACATGCCAAATCATGAAACTTGTTCATCAAGAAATCCAAAATTGCAAATTAGGGTTTGAAATGAAGTTTTTTCATAACTTAGAATTTTTCTAAGTTATGAAAAACCCTAATTTTTTTCCTAACTTTGTCCCACTTTCTCACCAAGATTCATTTGGATTCAAGCAAAAGTCAAAACATGAAAGTTGTAGCCTATTGCAAAATCTACAACTTTGATTCACAAAGTTTCCTCAAAAGAAGCTTGTAGCTCAAGTTACAATTTTTGGAACAAGGGTACCAAACCATTCTTAACTTAGAGAAAATTTGACCTATTTTAGGCAGGATTTTTGCCTAACTTCAAGACCATTTTTCACATACTTCCACTAGGAGTTTCAATTTGCATTTCAAAAATGGATTGTATTACACATTCCAAGCTTTCCAAAATTTCCAAAAACTCATCAAACAACCTCATGGTTAGGGAGAATCGAATTTGGCAAGTTGGGAAAAACTCACTTTTGATTTGGCCAAATTACATGTTCATACATCTAGGCCATTTTGAAATCAGCTTGCACAACTTGATTACAGGTCCTATATCCCTTTTGAACTCATAAATTTAATGCAAACTCTTTGTGCCAAGACCATATTTTATGTGTTCAAGCATTACATAAAGGTTTAGTCCCAAAATAGAAAAAGCATAATGTCCATTTTTGCAAAAGTAAACTTTATGTCAATTAGCAATCCAAACAAGTACAGTGCAAATCTCTTTGGCACAAGTTTATGAACTAATTACACTGATCAAGGCCAAGGTATGCAGCACATTAGGGGGGCCTGTACAAGCTAGAAACTCAAGTGGACACTTTGTTGCTTAAAGTGGAAGAAACCTAGCATAACAACATACAACTCTCATCTCAGCTAACACAAGCTTAAGCAAACTTGTCAAACACATTCTAAACATCCATCCTGACCTGAGACACGAGCCTATCGCATCCAATACCTCCCCATTCCCAGAATCACCATTGAACTGCCCAAACAGGGTGCCTGCTGCAGATTGAGTTCCATAGCTTAATCCTTTCATACATTCTTGCTAAAATCACTTCAAACACATCCCACATCATCCCTTGAAACTATTCCAAACCTCAAACACGACCTGTAACACTCCCAGGCAACATCACCATTTTCATTTTCTTGTTTTGCAGTTGAAGTTCCATAACACGACTCACTAGGTTTCAAAGCAAAGTAAAGCTTGGAATAGCATCCCTGGACATCAAGGAAGCTGTACCAATCATCACCTTGCATTGAAGACACCTCCATCACCAGATACGATTCCAACTGAACAGGTAAGTTCATGAACTCGTATCTCTCTATCCAGGCATTGTTAGCTTTAGGTTTGTGAAGAAAATATGTCACATTCATAGCCCTGAACATGCCCATGTAGTTAGTTTTCATTTATGTTACGTGTGCCATGAGAATTTGATGTCTGAACATGGAACAAAAACTAGGTCAGGAATTGGGGGAGAAGAAATTCTCTCTCATTTCTGAGAGTTAGATTGAGTTCTTTATATGTCTGGATTCGTCTTTTAATGCTCTACATTTTTCATGTTGTGAGTTTTGCTTGTGTGATCGGTGGATCTGGAACTGACTGTTTTAAAGCTGGTTCGCGAAATGTCGCGGAAGCAAGAGTCGCCACCGTCTTTTATTTTCTCCAAATGGAAAGGACAAAAGCACAGAAAAATTCCTTATAGAGATTGCTCTCGGTTCGGGAGGTAGATTATAGAAAGGGAAGGTGTTAGCACCCTTTCTATCCATGGTTATCCATGGGCTCTTAGGTACTTGCTCATTGTGTTTTCAAAATTGTTTGTTTGCTTTTCAATGTGGGTTTAAAAAGTTTCTTTGAAAAATTTCAGTTCGACTCGTACGTCAGAGTGTTTGAAAAATTTGCTTTGAAAGCTTTTGAAAATGTGTTGGTGTGAAAAGATTTCAGTTTGTTTTGAAGAGAGCAAGTATCTATGAGTCGTCTACCTACCCTAAGGAATTCGTCTGTGTAAATGTCCCTTAAAGTAGTGCCATCCCACCATTGAGAGGTAGGTAGCACCACTGTCGGAGGTGTTCGGGTCAATTCGAGGTTCGGGACATGGTGATCACCAGAGCAATGGGAAGACACCTTAGAAGCTACCCTCATGCCAGGTTCCCGGATCATGAGGACTTACTAAGACATCCTCTACTCGACGATCACCTTTCGAAAGGCAACAGTGAGGCGTACCCTAGGGGTGGTGTGTGATTTGTGTGTCGTTTTCATTTGTATTTGTCTTTTGTCATGTTCATTGTGATCTACGCTTGATTTTATTTGAGGCCATACATTCTTTCATGCTTTTGTTAACAGTTAAAAGTTGCGGGAAAAGTAAATCTAAGACTATTACAAATGGCGCGGGTCCACATCGCCAAAATTAAACCGGACCCGATTTGACGGAAAGTAAATAAAGCAAATAGAAAGTGTGAAAAGTTTAAGTTACAACGCTTTGGGAGAGTTACATAATTATTTAAGCAATGAAATAAATACGCAAATTAAATAAATCACAATATGGGCGTTGGACCCTTTTGCAAAATATTATTAATAAGGAATTAAAATTAAGAATTAAAAGAAATGTTTTTTAGTATTTTTGTGTTTTTTGAGATTTAATAAAAAAGAATTAATTAAAAACCAAAATGAAATGTTAAACCTAGTTCTAATTATTTTTAAGTTTATTATGAAAGTATTAAAATTTAACCTAAATGCAACCCTAATTAGTTTACAAGTTTAATTATGAAAATAAATAAATCACTAATATTATGGCAAAAAAAGAGGAAAATTAAAAGGAATAAAAAGTCATTAAACCTAATGCTATATTTTTGGATTTTAGTTATTAAGAAAATGTTGAAATTTTTAACTAAATGAAACCCTAATTTTTATGTACAATTTAATTATAAAAATAAATAAAATAAACATCATCATGGTCAAAGGGAAATTTAAAATAAAAAAACAATAATTAAACCTATTTCTACATGTTTTTTGTATTTTTGTTAAAAAGGATTAAAGTTGCAACCTAAATTAATACTAAGTTAATTTACATGTTAATTTACTTATGAAAATAATTAAATTAAATATTTATTATATTTGCCATCTTTTCTGATTTTTTGTGATATTTTTATATATATGGTAAAAATAATTTATTAAATTAAAACAATAAAAGAAATAAAATAAGAATTGAAAACAAAATAAATAAAAAAAGGAAATTGCAAACCAGGGGGGGGGTTCAGGCCCCAAAGTGGAGGTGTGGCCCAGTAGTTTGAGCCCAATTAGCTTTGAATTCGTTGACTTTTGTGCATGCGTGTGTCACATTTGACTCATTCTCATGGTGTTCATCAATTCCCAGCCTTGGATCTGAATATGCTAGACGCGTGTATGGATAGATGATGAAGGAACATGATGTGTCTGCAGCCTTGAAGCACATGGGAATTGCTTTTGAAAAATAATATGGAAACTTGTAAGACCTGGGGCTCGAACCCAGGTCATGTATCGTTCCAAACAACGCATTTGCCACTGAACCATCGCTCATACATTTGACATATAATAACATATAAATAACAAAAAGAAAAATTGGTTAGTGGCCACTAAAAACAAAAAAAACGCGCGCTGATTTAAATGAGCCAACCAGCGTTTGACACGGCTTCTTCTTCCTCACCATCCCTGTAAAACAAAACCATACGGCAACGGTTTCTATGGCGTGGGTTTAGGCAGCTTTAGAAAAAATAGCGAATAGCACTATGTGATTCATAAATTAGGCGCGAGTGCATTAATCTCTTCGTCCAAGCTTCCTGAACCCACCCATGGCATTGTGGTGGTTGAATTTTACGTGTTTAAGAAACCCCTAATTGGGAGCTCTGCAAACCCTAGACTGCATCAATGGCCAAATCACGCATATAGCACCAAAACGAAATTAACTTGCATGGTTAGTTTCAGAAACACATAACAAACATGAATCAGTAATTAATTCTCATAAAAAATGCCTAGAACATGATATGCGATTATGAGTTTCATGCTGTACAGTTTCAGTTTAATCTACCAATTCTTGAGGTTTTGGTTGTTGTTTTTGATTGGAATGCGTTCAGGGGACCACAAGGAAGCTTTTGGAATGAATTCCGTGCCTTGAATCCACCTCAAACAAGGATTTCAGTTTTGAGTTTTATGGCTAATTTTTCAAGTTGGCAATGGTGTCTCCTGCGCAGCATTCAGTGTGTTGTGATTAGGGTTAGCCTTAGTACTTATGAGAGAAGGGAATTAGGTCATTAGTTGGCCTTTTTCCATGCCCATGAGAGAACTAGTCTTAGGTCTTTCACCATTAACAAACTTTCCCTTTTTTAAGCAAAACCAAGACTTGGTGTATAACCTAACCCTAGCATGAGTTTGTGAGCTGGCATATGATATATGGAAGCTATTCCAATTCAAATGACACTATTCCATTGACTTTTAAATTTTATTTGAATTTTTAAAGATTTAAAATGAATTAAATTATCAAAAATTAAATAAAATAGAAAAATCAATGTTTGCTCTTGAAATTAATCATGGGACACGTGTGTGGCATGACAAGGCTGAATCAAGTGGAAGAAAGTGGGCCCTTTTGTCAAAAATTGAAGTTTCAAGGATAGTTGACTTTTGCCATTTCACAAAAATTTCCCAACTTCTACAAGGCATAACTTGCTCAATTTTTAAGCTTTTATCATGTTCTTGGACATTTTGGAAAGGTCTTTGAGTCCTTTAACCAATGCCTTTGGTCCCATGTCATTTTGATTTTCCAATCTCAAGTTATGGCCTTTGACTTAAAGTCCCTTTTTGTGGACTTTTGAAAATGACCTATAATGTTGAAATTGATAATTTTTTGTGAGAGCATTTCTTGGACTTGAAGTATGAATATGAATTGTAGGAAATGTCTCTCTCTTCAAAATGAGCTTTGGATAGAATTTTTCTGATAATCCATGTGAAAGTTATGCCCTGGTCAATTTCAGTTGACTTTTTCAGCTGTCCAAATAAGGAAACTTTTGCATCTTGATGATTTTCTGAGCCAAATTTTGAGAATCATGATCAGGCATTGATCAAATGATGTTGGTGGCTTCAAAATGATATGTTGACCAAAAATTTGAACTTTTGACTGTCAAATGATCATTTTGCCCCTACAGTTGACTGTAGTGCAATTTAGGGTTTTGACTGTGCAACCTTGAGCTGAATGCCTTGAAACTTGATATGAGGATGCTTGACCATGTTTGAAAGCATATGAGACTTGATTGAGCCTTTGAACACTTCCTTTTCTTGATCAGACTCAAAACCCTAATTTTGACTGTTTAGGAGGCCCTTGCACTGTGCAACCCTTGGGGAATTTTGTGACTTGGCTTGGCAATTTCTTGAAGAATATGGGAGGGCAAATTTTGGGGTACAACAGTTGCCCCTGTTCAATCTTCTTAGACCTGAGGATGCAGATTGGCTGACGTGCCTTTCGTAATCCGAGGGTAGAAGAAGATTGGACACTAGAGTGCCCAGAAATTTGCGCTCACATAGTGGCAGTGATGGTGGAATGGGCTTATAGATGCCATCTGGATGCTTGATTGCGTAAGAGATTCCTTGGCGAGAACCTGCATACCTTAGCATGAATGGTAAGAGAACCTTGGGCGACTTTAACTTCAACAACGCTCGTTGAGAAAAATCTTGGGTGTCTTTAACTTCAACAACGCTTGTTGAGAAAAATCTTGGGGTGTCTTCTACTGGAATAAGAATCAGGGAGATCTTAGGGTCGATCTGACTGAACCAGAGAGGCCTTTGACTGGGTAAGAATCAGGAAAATCTTAGGGTCGATTTAACTGAACCGGACAAGGTCTTGAAATATCTTCAACTGGATAAGCATCAGGGAGATCTTAGGGTCGATCTGACTGAACCAAGAGAAGGCCTTTGACTGGATAAGCATCAGGAAAATCTTAGGGTCGATTTAACTGAACCGGACAAGGTCTCGAAATATCTTCAACTGGATAAGCATCAGGGAGATCTTAGGGTCGATCTGACTGAACCAGAGAAGGCCTTTGACTGGATAAGCATCAGGAAAATCTTAGGCTCGATTTAACTGAACCGGACAAGGTCTTGGAATATCTTCAACTGGATAAGTGTCAGAACGTCACCATATCTGGTTCATATCTGGACTATATCTGGAAGGAAGCCTGGAAGCAGTATCAGAACGTCACCCTATCTGGTTTACATCTGAAACTATATCTGGAAGGAAATCTGGAAGCAGCATCAGAACGTTACCATATCTGGTTTACATCTGAAACTATATCTGGAAGGATATCTGGAAGCAGCATCAGAACGTCACCATATCTGGATCATATCTGAAACTATATCTAGAAGGATATCTGGAAGCAGCATCAGAACGTCACCATATCTGGATCATATCTGAAACTATATCTAGAAGGAATTCTGGAAGCAGCATCAGAACGTCACCATCTCTGGGTCATATCTGAAACTATATCGAGAAGGAATTCTGGAAGCAGCATCAGAACGTCACCATATCTGGTTTACATCTGAAACTATATCTGGAAGGATATCTGGAAGCAGCATCAGAACGTCACCATATCTGGATCATATCTGAAACTATATCTAAAAGGATATCTGGAAGCAGCATCAGAACGTCACCATCTCTGGGTCATATCTGAAACTATATCTAGAAGGAAATCTGGAAGCAGCATCAGAACGTCACCATATCTGGATCATATCTGAAACTATATCGAGAAGGAAATCTGGAAGCAGCATCAGAACGTCACCATATCTGGATCATATCTGAAACTATATCGAGAAGGAAATCTGGAAGCAGCATCAGAACGTCACCATATCTGGATCATATCTGAAACTATATCGAGAAGGAAATCTGGAAGCAGTATCAGAACGTCACCGTATTTGGATCATATCCGAAACTATATCGAGAAGGAAATCTGGAAGCAGCATCAGAACGTCACCATATCTGGATCATATCTGAAACTATATCGAGAAGGATTTCTGGAAGCAGTATCAGAACGTCACCATCTCTGGGTCATATCTGAAACTATATCTAGAAGGGTATCTGGAAGCAGTATCAGAACGTCACCATTTCTGGGTCATATCCGAAACTATATCGAGAAGGATTTCTGGAAGCAGTATCAGAACGTCACCATTTCTGGGTCATATCTGAAACTATATCTAGAAGGGTATCTGGAAGCAGTATTAGAACGTCACCATTTCTAGGTCATATCCGAAACTATATCGAGAAGGATTTCTGGAAGCAGTATCAGAACGTCACCATATCTGGATCATATCTGAAACTATATCGAGAAGGAAATCTGGAAGCAGCATCAGAACGTCACCATATCTGGATCATATCTGAAACTATATCGAGAAGGATTTCTGGAAGCAGTATCAGAACGTCACCATTTCTGGATCATATCTGAAACTATATCTAGAAGGAATTGCGATAGTTGATAGTAATCATTTTTGTATTGACTTTTTTCCTGAAAAGGCAAAAACATAATTGTATGCAAAATCATGATGCATGAACTATATGTCTTCAAAATTAATGAGATTCGAACAGTATGATGCATATGCATGCTATAATGTATGAAGATGTAATGTTTATGAACATATGTATTTTCGTCTTAGGAGAATAAATCCTTGACGGGTGCCGGGAAGTCATATCCTGGGCTGATGTTTGCAGGATAGATTTTGCCTCCGCTGGGGATGTTGGTTGCAAGAATTCCGACAGGAGAAGATGACTCCGTTGAGGGATGTACTTGGCGAATGGATTACTATGCGGGGATAAAAGTACTCCAGCGATCTTGCTGGGGAGTAATACTCTGTGGGGATAGAGATGTACTCTGACTTGTTGAGAATAACTTGCTGAGGATATCTTTGCTGGCTTGGAAGTGTTGATAGACTTCGCTGGGGATAAGAAAGACTGTGTTGACGACGACCCTTCCGTGGCTTTTGGCTGAGGATAACCCAGTTATATCCTGTTAAGGAAATAATTCTTTAAATAAAGCCGGACGACGCGTTCGTGCTCTGCGAGGGGATAAGCTTCCAGAATCTACTGGGGATAAGCTTATTGCTTGGGGATGTGGATTCCCATTTTTCTTGGGGAAACTGGATTGGACTCTCTCGGGGGAGTATTGAACTGTATTGGTTATGTTCTTCAATGGAACTTACCCTGATGCTTTGAAGGATAGAACAATCAGACTGCTTAGACCACTCTTCATTGCCCCTGTTTCTATGGGAGAGGAAGACCTATGAGGTGCTGATTGTTGTTAACGGGCGAACCTTCTTCTGGTAGGCAGGTGACAAGATGGCAGGACATAGTCGTACGCTTTGATCCCTAATTTTTTTTTTGCTTGGACCGCCCTTTCGGGTTTTCAGTCCACCGGGATACCCATTTTTGCTCAGGCCGCCTTTTCAGGTTTTCGACTTGCCGGGTGTACAGATTCTTCATTTCATCCCTTCATTTTGCCCGAACCCTTTTGGTTCGCCGGGAAGCCTTTATTTTTGCCTAGGTGTGTCAACCTAGCGGGTCTTTGATTTTGCGTAGTATTTTTCGACTATGTCCACGCTCTTAGAATGCAGGTAGGTGCCCCTGGCTGCTTGTGTTTCCATATTACCAGAAGGTGTCTGATCGTGCAAGATTCGTTGCTGGAATGCCCCAAGTGACTCAGGCAGAGATTTTCCCCAGGCTTTTTGGCCTTTTGAGAGATTCTCTGGATCTTGACTTAACTGCCCCAGATGGTAGACCATGATCATGCCGTGCCCCTTGATTGGAGATACTCTTGCTCATTAGATTTTCGTCATGCGAATTTCTATGTTGTTCAAACAAAAAGTCATATGCAACCAAAGTTATGTTAAAAATGCAAAGCTTATGTCTGTCTCGAAGATTTTGAAAATGCATTCTTTTTCATAAAACAAGTAAATGTTTGTAAAAACATGATGTCAACTCCGTATTTACCGTAGGCCTTAAGGAGTCAGGATACCTTTCGTAACAGTATGCTTTCAAACTAACCCATGCTTCAGCTAGGACTTTTAAGGGTTATAACGTGGCCTGGTTCACGGTTTAAGAAACAAAGGATAAAGGCTCAAATTTTATTTGTACCCACCCGCTCTTCGTGATGTTCTCCAAACCTAAACTCAGTTGATCATACGTTAGACCTTGTTTGAGTCTTTGCTCTGATTTTCCGGTGATGATTCGGATGTTGATGATTTATTCTGAATAGGCAGTCATCATTTTTTGTCGGGGGTTTGTGGGACCTTTTCCTTTTTGATTTTGTTATCCCTATTTTTTGCCTGAATTGTTTCCTTTTTTGGAATTACAGTCAGCGGGATGCCCCAGTTTTGTAAGTCTTCTTCGTTGGCTTTGACTTAATGGGTTTTTGATTTTGGTAATGACTGCCTGTCTTTATGATTATTCGGAACCATCACTGTCTTTCTTCGTTTTGTAAGGACCTCTTTGGTGCCATTTGTTATGCACTTGGATCAACGGAGAGACTACCCTGCCCCAGGCTATGATTAAGGGTTTCAATTTTCGAAAAGAAAAAACTCCTACTTCTTTGGCTCAAAGGGGTTGACGAGGGATTATCTTCCTTATAACTCCAGCGTTTAGGAATTGAAACAATGCCTGTACCTCATCAGCGGGGTCTGTTCAAAAGCATACTGTATATTGTGGTATCGTTTTCGTCATCCTCCCTCAAGAGGCTTAGAATTAATGAGAGTTGATCATCAGAAAAAATATGAAAATAATTTGCATAGAGTGAATACGAATATATTGATTCAAAATAGACATAAGCGATGCATTAATGGAGTAACAATGTTTAACATGAATAAATGTCTAAACAACCCAAGAATAACACAACTTGAACATTCGAATGAACAAAAGTCTTTTCATCTCAGGGCTTGTCACTTTAAATGGTGAGCCTTGGAGGGATGGTAGAAAAATTCAGCCTGACCACCTTGTGTGAATTCCAGTGCTCCTTCATCAATCAGGTCCTGGATCTTGTTCTTCAGAGCCCAACACTCATTTGTATCATGTCCTGGACAGGCAGAGTGGTAGGCACACCTTTTATTGGGATCATAAGTAGGATGTGCTGTGTTGGGGTTCTGGGGATGAGCCCTTAATGTGATCAAATTCAATCTCAACAGGCGTTGTAAAGCTTGAAACAGCGACATGTTGAGCGGGGTGAATTGCCTCCTGGACTTGTCTGGCTGAGGCCGGTGATGTTGATGCTGAATTTGTGACGCTGGAGCCATTTGAGGAGCTTTCCCCTTACCTCCTTGTCTCAAAGATGATTGAACGATGACTGGCTTTTTACCCTTAGACGTTTGTCCCAGTTGGTTACCCTGAAGCAGTTGGTTGACGAGAAACCAGAGCTCATCTTGTCTTTGAGCTAAACTTTGAATGGCATTCCTCTGCCCCAGCATTTGGGCTTTCATTGCATCCATCTCAGCTTGCAAGTGTTTCAGCCTTTCATCCTCAGCACTGTTCCTGACAAAAGTCTCCATGAGAAGTGTCCTTAGCTCCTCCTGCCCCTTGGATAGATTCAGGAGGATTTCCCTGAACTGAGTCTCTTGAGTGTGGAGGTCCTGGTTATCTTGTTGTGAAGCCATTGATGAAATAAACAGCGAGAGGGTGAGCAACCTGTAAAAGGATACCTGTTATGCAATGATGAGTATGACATGCATGTAATGTTTTCAAGGACCTCGCGGGGTAAACAAGAAAATTTGTTAGCATTTGAATCCGGTAGCTTAATTGAAGGAAACCCATGTTGAGAATTCTTCTTCAAGGGTCAAAGGCTCACCATATCCAGTGGGTCATAGCCCCTGACAACCTTGGCTAGAGGAAAGTAAATCCTCTTTGCCCCTGGCTAGACAGTTGGTTCATCATGACCTGCATCACAAGCCCCTGAGATCCTTGAAATGGGTTAGGATGTATGCAATGGTATGATGGTATGATGTCATGCTATGCATGGGGTGATGTAGGTAAACCCCGTTATGAGTCCCAATTAAGGACTATAAACAGACCCTGCAAGGAATTCAGTATACTTTGTTATGAGTCCCAATTAGGGCTATAAACAAAACCTGCAAGAGATCTAGTAAACCCTGTTATGAGTCCTAGTTAAGGACTATAAACAAAACCTGCAAGTAGCTCTAGTGTTAGACAAAAAAGCATGCAAGTAGTCAAGTACGAAGGCACACAAGTCACACAAGAGAAACCCTTAAGGTTTAGGCCAGCATGGGGTTTGGGTGGTACCCTCTTGAAGTTGGTGGGTTCAACCTGTCCTAATCAAAGTAACCGGGTTCTAAGGTTCCCAATATCACGGGATTGCTTTCATTGTTCATCGTTTCGATTTAGCCACTGGACTGGCGACCGAAATATTCCAGGAAAGCAACCCTCAATTGAGTGTAGTATCGAGTATCAACCAACCTCGGACTGCACCAAAGTCAGTTATCTCACTACCCTAAAGAGGCCAAGATAGTTCAATTAAGGTTCCTAAGGTCTATTGATGCTTCACGACACCACGCGGAGGCCCCGTACTCTCCTTGACTGAACTCAAGGGTTACCGGTACACACCAAAGTGCCACATCAACGTAGCAGACTGTTTCAACCATGTCGGTATACCCCGCACAGTTCCCTCACAGCCTTGTTGCTACTTTCTAAGAAAGGTATCCCCAGATCCGGGTTAGGATCTATAGAACTCCCAAGTCAGTACCCACAATAATAAAGCAAGCAATTCAGACAATTGAAAACACAAGTGATCTTAATCCTAAGGTACACCTCACTTATAATAGTCCCCAGCAGAGTCGCCAGTTCTGTGATCGGTGGATCTGGAACTGACTGTTTTAAAGCTGGTTCGCGAAATGTCGCGGAAGCAAGAGTCGCCACCGTCTTTTATTTTCTCCAAATGGAAAGGACAAAAGCACAGAAAAATTCCTTATAGAGATTGCTCTCGGTTCGGGAGGTAGATTATAGAAAGGGAAGGTGTTAGCACCCTTTCTATCCATGGTTATCCATGGGCTCTTAGGTACTTGCTCATTGTGTTTTCAAAATTGTTTGTTTGCTTTTCAATGTGGGTTTAAAAAGTTTCTTTGAAAAATTTCAGTTCGACTCGTACGTCAGAGTGTTTGAAAAATTTGCTTTGAAAGCTTTTGAAAATGTGTTGGTGTGAAAAGATTTCAGTTTGTTTTGAAGAGAGCAAGTATCTATGAGTCGTCTACCTACCCTAAGGAATTCGTCTGTGTAAATGTCCCTTAAAGTAGTGCCATCCCACCATTGAGAGGTAGGTAGCACCACTGTCGGAGGTGTTCGGGTCAATTCGAGGTTCGGGACATGGTGATCACCAGAGCAATGGGAAGACACCTTAGAAGCTACCCTCATGCCAGGTTCCCGGATCATGAGGACTTACTAAGACATCCTCTACTCGACGATCACCTTTCGAAAGGCAACAGTGAGGCGTACCCTAGGGGTGGTGTGTGATTTGTGTGTCGTTTTCATTTGTATTTGTCTTTTGTCATGTTCATTGTGATCTACGCTTGATTTTATTTGAGGCCATACATTCTTTCATGCTTTTGTTAACAGTTAAAAGTTGCGGGAAAAGTAAATCTAAGACTATTACAAATGGCGCGGGTCCACATCGCCAAAATTAAACCGGACCCGATTTGACGGAAAGTAAATAAAGCAAATAGAAAGTGTGAAAAGTTTAAGTTACAACGCTTTGGGAGAGTTACATAATTATTTAAGCAATGAAATAAATACGCAAATTAAATAAATCACAATATGGGCGTTGGACCCTTTTGCAAAATATTATTAATAAGGAATTAAAATTAAGAATTAAAAGAAATGTTTTTTAGTATTTTTGTGTTTTTTGAGATTTAATAAAAAAGAATTAATTAAAAACCAAAATGAAATGTTAAACCTAGTTCTAATTATTTTTAAGTTTATTATGAAAGTATTAAAATTTAACCTAAATGCAACCCTAATTAGTTTACAAGTTTAATTATGAAAATAAATAAATCACTAATATTATGGCAAAAAAAGAGGAAAATTAAAAGGAATAAAAAGTCATTAAACCTAATGCTATATTTTTGGATTTTAGTTATTAAGAAAATGTTGAAATTTTTAACTAAATGAAACCCTAATTTTTATGTACAATTTAATTATAAAAATAAATAAAATAAACATCATCATGGTCAAAGGGAAATTTAAAATAAAAAAACAATAATTAAACCTATTTCTACATGTTTTTTGTATTTTTGTTAAAAAGGATTAAAGTTGCAACCTAAATTAATACTAAGTTAATTTACATGTTAATTTACTTATGAAAATAATTAAATTAAATATTTATTATATTTGCCATCTTTTCTGATTTTTTGTGATATTTTTATATATATGGTAAAAATAATTTATTAAATTAAAACAATAAAAGAAATAAAATAAGAATTGAAAACAAAATAAATAAAAAAAGGAAATTGCAAACCAGGGGGGGGGTTCAGGCCCCAAAGTGGAGGTGTGGCCCAGTAGTTTGAGCCCAATTAGCTTTGAATTCGTTGACTTTTGTGCATGCGTGTGTCACATTTGACTCATTCTCATGGTGTTCATCAATTCCCAGCCTTGGATCTGAATATGCTAGACGCGTGTATGGATAGATGATGAAGGATCATGATGTGTCTGCAGCCTTGAAGCACATGGGAATTGCTTTTGAAAAATAATATGGAAACTTGTAAGACCTGGGGCTCGAACCCAGGTCATGTATCGTTCCAAACAACGCATTTGCCACTGAACCATCGCTCATACATTTGACATATAATAACATATAAATAACAAAAAGAAAAATTGGTTAGTGGCCACTAAAAACAAAAAAAACGCGCGCTGATTTAAATGAGCCAACCAGCGTTTGACACGGCTTCTTCTTCCTCACCATCCCTGTAAAACAAAACCATACGGCAACGGTTTCTATGGCGTGGGTTTAGGCAGCTTTAGAAAAAATAGCGAATAGCACTATGTGATTCATAAATTAGGCGCGAGTGCATTAATCTCTTCGTCCAAGCTTCCTGAACCCACCCATGGCATTGTGGTGGTTGAATTTTACGTGTTTAAGAAACCCCTAATTGGGAGCTCTGCAAACCCTAGACTGCATCAATGGCCAAATCACGCATATAGCACCAAAACGAAATTAACTTGCATGGTTAGTTTCAGAAACACATAACAAACATGAATCAGTAATTAATTCTCATAAAAAATGCCTAGAACATGATATGCGATTATGAGTTTCATGCTGTACAGTTTCAGTTTAATCTACCAATTCTTGAGGTTTTGGTTGTTGTTTTTGATTGGAATGCGTTCAGGGGACCACAAGGAAGCTTTTGGAATGAATTTCGTGCCTTGAATCCACCTCAAACAAGGATTTCAGTTTTGAGTTTTATGGCTAATTTTTCAAGTTGGCAATGGTGTCTCCTGCACAGCATTCAGTGTGTTGTGATTAGGGTTAGCCTTAGTACTTATGAGAGAAGGGAATTAGGTCATTAGTTGGCCTTTTTCCATGCCCATGAGAGAACTAGTCTTAGGTCTTTCACCATTAACAAACTTTCCCTTTTTTAAGCAAAACCAAGACTTGGTGTATAACCTAACCCTAGCATGAGTTTGTGAGCTGGCATATGATATATGGAAGCTATTCCAATTCAAATGACACTATTCCATTGACTTTTAAATTTTATTTGAATTTTTAAAGATTTAAAATGAATTAAATTATCAAAAATTAAATAAAATAGAAAAATCAATGTTTGCTCTTGAAATTAATCATGGGACACGTGTGTGGCATGACAAGGCTGAATCAAGTGGAAGAAAGTGGGCCCTTTTGTCAAAAATTGAAGTTTCAAGGATAGTTGACTTTTGCCATTTCACAAAAATTTCCCAACTTCTACAAGGCATAACTTGCTCAATTTTTAAGCTTTTCTCATGTTCTTGGACATTTTGGAAAGGTCTTTGAGTCCTTTAACCAATGCCTTTGGTCCCATGTCATTTTGATTTTCCAATCTCAAGTTATGGCCTTTGACTTAAAGTCCCTTTTTGTGGACTTTTGAAAATGACCTATAATGTTGAAATTGATAATTTTTTGTGAGAGCATTTCTTGGACTTGAAGTATGAAGATGAATTGTAGGAAATGTCTCTCTCTTCAAAATGAGCTTTGGATAGAATTTTTCTGATAATCCATGTGAAAGTTATGCCCTGGTCAATTTCAGTTGACTTTTTCAGCTGTCCAAATAAGGAAACTTTTGCATCTTGATGATTTTCTGAGCCAAATTTTGAGAATCATGATCAGGCATTGATCAAATGATGTTGGTGGCTTCAAAATGATATGTTGACCAAAAATTTGAACTTTTGACTGTCAAATGATCATTTTGCCCCTACAGTTGACTGTAGTGCAATTTAGGGTTTTGACTGTGCAACCTTGAGCTGAATGCCTTGAAACTTGATATGAGGATGCTTGACCATGTTTGTAAGCATATGAGACTTGATTGAGCCTTTGAACACTTCCTTTTCTTGATCAGACTCAAAGCCCTAATTTTGACTGTTTAGGAGGCCCTTGCACTGTGCAACCCTTGGGGAATTTTGTGACTTGGCTTGGCAATTTCTTGAAGAATATGGGAGGGCAAATTTTGGGGTACAACAGCTTGAAAGTCCAGGAATTGGGAGATAGAAAACGCGTGTTGATTGTTGTTCATACAGGTTCAGAGGTTGAAGAAGGTCCTTTTGGGCTGGGCTTTGTTTCAGTTTCCTATTTGCACCCTTTTGTTACTTTTGAACCCCCTTGGCCCATTGTGCTCATTTTGATCATTTTTTGACTTTTGTTTTTTATTTCTGACTTATTTATTTTTTCTAATAATATTAAAAATATAAAAAATATTTTTCACACCATTTTTGAATTTATTAGGCATTTATTTGTTTAAAATAGATATTTGTACATAAATAAATACCTAGATATACTTTTATTTAAAAAATACTAAAAATAATGCAAACACATTTATTTTCTAATTTTTATTTTATTTTATCTTCTGAAAATACTTTATATAAAATATACCTTTTTTATAAATATTAAATATTATTATTTTGTATATATTTAATATATTTAGTAAATAATACAAATACATACATATTTATTAGCATATTTAGGAAAAAATGCAAAATATATACATTTTTATTCTTATTAATATTTAATATTAAAAATACCCTTTTTTACAAATATACTTCATTTTTATTTTATTTTTGTACATAATTAATAAATATCGTACATATTAAATAATTAATACTTTTTATTTAATAAATTAGGGTTTTACCCTAGATACATAAAAACTCCAAAAAATAATACTTTTTATTTTGTTTATTTGACATATAAAAAACACTTTTTGTCATACATATAAAAAACATTTTTTTTTTGCATCTTGCATATTTATTTTTATTTAATTTGTGCAATAAAATAATTTGTATAATTCTCAATTTGATGTAATAGGCTAGGTTTAAATTCCTTGTCAAAATACCCCTATTTGAACATTTGTACCCCCTTCCCATATATTGTGTTGTAATAACTTAGGAACTTTATTTTTCGCACTTTAAAGTTTTCTAAATATACCATGTTAGAATTAGGGTTTGTATGCGAATCAAAAACAACAAAAATAGTTTGACCTAATTTCAAGATAAACAAGCATGAAAATGGACAACACTAATCACACTTGCACCCCTAGGGTATTCCACTTGTTGCCTTCAATAAATGGGCCATATTGCATGTTAGGTCTCTTTGGGTAAAACAAACACAATTCAAATGATCATAGTCCCTCGATGACGCTTTCGAAAGTTGCCTAAAAAATGATCAAGTCCCTCCAAGGAAAAATTGCCCAAAGATACTTGGCACCATTGCAATTATGGTCTAAACGATGACCCGCGCCCGTCCCTTTCACATCCTAACACAAGATTGTCCACCAAATGCAATGGTGGAACAAAATTGTTAAAAGGGTTAAAACATAACAAAGATCTTTGAGAAATTTAGGGTAGATAGCTCTTGATTACTTGTCAACTTGCAAAACAAAACACTTGCCTATTTTCTAAATCACACATCAATACACTTTCAAAACAACTTTCAAAAACAATGAAAACCTTTTCAAAAGACATACACCTTTGTATACATCCCAACATGGATCATTACAAAGGTTGCCACCACATTGGCTTCTTTTCAAAACATTTTCAAACCCACACACACAAAGCACCATTTCAAACAATTGAAAATTAAGGCAAGTTGATCTAAGCAAGTAACTAAGAGCCCATGGATAACCATGGATAGAAAGGGTGCTAATACCTTCCCTTTTTATAATCTACTCCCCGAACCCAAGAAAACATCTCAAAGGTTTTTGCTGTGCTTTTTAACCTTTCCTTAGGATAAAATAAAAAGTCGGTGGCGACTCTTGCTCAACCGAAACATTTGAGAAAACAAACGCAAAACCTCAAGTCAGTTCTCCCACCGTATCACAATTATCCCCAGTGAAGTCGCCACTAGAAAATCATCCCCAGCGGAGTTCATTCCTTTCACAAACAGAAATTCAATCCCCAATAAGGTTCATTATCGTCAACAACGGTAACTCATCCCCATCTGAGGTTGTTTCTCCAAATCAATAGAGCTTCTAGCAGAGTATGTCCTCCCCACAGAGTCATTTCCTCGTCAGTTTATTCCCCAGCGGAGTTATTTTCTCCGGCATGATTATTCTCACAAACATCCCCATTCACTCTCCCTAGTGGAAACGAAAAATTCAACTCTTCTCTCCAACAACAATCCAGGATTTATTTTCCCCAGCTAAAGGATATCATAAAAACATTTGCATATCCATACACCATGACATATCCATACGCATCATACAACACAGTCTCATTTATTTTGAAAACATCATTGCTTGATACATATCATGCATTTCATACGACTAACCTTTACCTTTCAGGAAAGATATAGTCAAATTCTCACCAAGTTCAAGCTATGAAGCCCGGATTCGACCGGATAGTACCTTGATTTCTACAGCATATTGTGAATCCCGGAGAACAACGAGATAGCAGTATCAAACATCGCGAAGCATGGATTCGACCAGATAGTGGTTTATCTTTAAGCTATGAAGCCTGGAGAACGACCGAATAATAGTTTAATCCCCAACAAGCCGTGAAGCCCGTATTACGACCGGATAACAGCTCAGCCAGTTACTGTGAAGCCTAGATTACGACCAGATAGCAGTACGAGTTACCATGAAGCCTGGATTACGACCAGATAGTGGTATGTCATAAACACAAGCTGTGAAGCCCGGATTACAACCGGATAACAGCTCAGCAAGTTATTGTGAAGCCTAGATTATGACCAGATAGCAATACAAGTTTCTGCGAAGCCTAGATTACGACCAGCTAGCAGCCAAAGACACCGTGAAGCCTAGATTATGACCAGATAGTGGTATATCTTTAACACAAGTTATGAAGCTCGGATGACGACCAGATAGTATCTTGATTTCTCCGAACACCATGAAGCCTGGATTCGACCAGATAATGGTATGAGACATCGTGAAGCCTGGATTACGACTGGATAACGATAAAAGACACTGAATCCTGGATTACGACCAGATAACACTGAGGGACACTGTGAAGCTTAGATTACGACCAAATAGTAGTTTACCCGGCCAATTACTATGAAGCCCGGATTATGACCGGATATTAGTATGCCCAAAAGCCAAAGGGAAGCCCGGATTATGACCGGATAACCATCTGATCTCTTCTGAAGCCTGGAGTACGACCTGATAAGAAGTAAAGTATTGTGAAGCCTGGATTACGACCAGATAGAAGTACAGGACACCATGAAGCCTGAATTCGACCAGATAATGGTATAAAACATCGTAAAGCCTGGATTACGACTAGATAGCGGTAAAAGACACTAAAGCCTGGATTACGACCAGATAACAGTACAAGACACTGTGAAGCTTGGATTTCGACCAAATAGCAGTTTACCTGGACAGTTACTAAGAAGCCCGGAGTCGACTGGATATTAGTGTGCCCTAAGGTCAAGTTGAATCCCGGATGCGACCGGATAACAACTCATTTCCTTCTGAAGCCTGGATTACGACCAGATAAGAATCGAGAAATTGTGAAGCCTGGATCACGACCGGATAGCAATTTTAATATCATCTCCCCAGTGAGTCACTGTAAAGCTTGGACTACGACTAGATAGCAGTCGGTCTTATCACTATGAAGCCTGGATCACGACCATATAAGTAGTTCATTTTCACCTCCTCGACTAAGAGACGATCCTCAGTAGAATAATGGACGACCGAAGTTCCTAAAATTCAACTTTTCAAAAAAAAAACAAAGATGATTCCCCAGTAGAATAACGGACGACCGAAGCTCCTAAAATTCTACTTCTCTCAAGACAGAGATCAGCATTCCCCAGCGGAATTTTCCTCAACAACAGGTATACAGACTCTCGCTAAGGAATCTCTTATGCGATCGACACTCCTTCAGATGGCATCTTTAAGCCCATCTCCTGTCATTAACTTTCCAAATGGAATATGTAAGCCCATTCCTGACATCACAAGACAAATATTACTTCATGCGAGTGCAAATTTCTGGGCACTCTAGTGTTCAATCATCTTCCACCTTCGGATCACGAAAGGCACGAAAGCCAATCTACATCCCCAGTTTTAAGAAGATTGAACAGGGGCAGATGTTGTACTCCAAAATTTTCCCTCCCATATTTCTCAAAACATTTCAAGAAAGATCCTCAAGTTGCTCAAGGAAGTCCAAGGGTTGACCAGACAAGGTCTCTCCTAAGGCAGTCTACCTCAAATCAGGGTTTCATATTGCATCAAGATACTTGAGTCCAAGGGATCCCAAATGCTCAACAATGTCCCAATATGTTCTCAAGATCATCCATGTCAAGTTTCAAGCCTTGCAGAGGAAATTTGCTCAGTCAATTGCTCAAAGGCCTGAAAATCGTCTATGCTAGTGCAAAAGTCAACTGTGGCCTAAAAACAATCAAACTTCAAGATTTTTGGTCAACATCCTCATTTTGAAGTATATCCATCATTTGATCAAGGGTTGATCATGATTCATCAAGGATTGCTCACAATTCGTCAAGAACCAAAAGTTGCTAAATTAGGGTTTTGCAGGAAAAGTCAACTTAACTTTGACCAAGCATAACTTTCTCATACTTTATGAGAAATGACCCATCCAAAGCTCATTTTGAATAGGATTCCATGCTTTACAATCAATCTTAAGTTTCCAAGTTCAAAATGTGCACTCACAAGAAGTAATTAATTTGGACATTATAGGTCATTTTGAAAAGTCAACAAAAACACTTTTTTTATCAAAGCTTCATACATGATCATGAAATATAAAATTGAGATGATACCAAAAGGGTTGTTTGAGGACATCTCAAGCTTTCTAAAAAGTCCAAGAACACCTTCAAAGAGTCAAAATTGAGGAAGTTATGCATTGGTGAAGTTGGCCCATTTTGCAAAATTGCCAAAAGTCAACTATGCCTAAATTGCAAATTTTGCCAAATGGGCCCAATCTTTTGCACTTGTTTTGAGTTGGCAACATTGTCCACGAGCCCTAGCCTTGGACACTTGTGATTATCTTATTTTTATTATTTATTTTGATTTTTATTTGAATTAAATTAATTTAAATCAAAATAAATCATAGAAAATCCAAAGCATTGAAAACTCAAGATTTTGTATTTGTTTCAGGTCTCAAATCCAGTTGCCAAGTATTTGAAGCCGTGCAAAGCATTGGTGTGGAAAAAAAGATTGAATTTGCATAATTTTAGAAAGATATTCAAAGTGAATCAAATCCAAATCATAGACATTGATGGAAGAAGATCGAGATCAGTTTTTCAACCCTAATTTATTCCTCAGTACATAAAGAACGTATGCAGACCTAAAAGCACGGGTAGAAGGAGGCGCAACAACCAGAACCAAACTTGAAGAAAACAAGAAAAAGTGTTGAATCGAATTCCTAGTTTCAAGCAGTTTCAAAGCTTCCTGCCCATCCCAATCGCTTCCTGGGGTTACCAGCAAGCAAAACCAATTGAGAGGAAGCATTTCCAGGTCCTATAACGCACTGTAAGTCAGTCACGACATTGCTTCTTACTTGAATTCGAATTGCATCATTCTTATACTTGTAGCATGAAATAACTGTAGATTCTTGTTCCCTATTACATTTGCAAGCTTTCTGTAATAATTAATTGCGTTTTCATGGCTTGTATGAGGTTTCACCATTATAAGGGTTTATAGCTTCGATTTGGGGAATTCTGTGTGCAGGTAAAATTGGGCCATGAAAGGGCCACCATTATACTCAGAAGGTCCAGACGAGTTGATTGGTGGCCCTAGTTTTTATTTATCTTGCTCATGGTTGATTTTAAGAGAATGCAGGTTTGTAGTGACGGATAAACGTCCGTAGGTAAAAGTCTGGGACTTTTACCCACGGAGAAGGGAAGAAGATAATTAGCTGGCACCTTTCCATTGGATCATTTGAATTTCCGCGCGCAGTGATTTAATGATTTGTTGTTTCCCATATTATATGTTACGCTTATTTTATATACAACAAAAACAACTAGCTCATCTAGTGGCCAGGTAATTGGAACATGCCTTGGGGCCTGTGTTCGAATCCCAGGTCCCCCCCTTATTGCATATAATTTGTTTTTTCATGATCCAGCGTGCATACAAAGCCAAGGAACACCATGCTCCCTCAAGATCCAACCATCCAGGTATCTATGAAGCCAGATCTGATGGCTATGATGTGGTGACCATGGTGTGCCTCAGTCAAGGCAACGCACCAGATCCTGGAAGTCAACGTGGACAACTTTGTTTTGGGCCCAGTAGTTGCTGTTTGCACCCCCTCAAATTGTTGATTGCAGGCCCAAGGTTCTTTTTCCTTTTCTTTTATATATTTTATTTAATTAATTTTATTCATTAACAAATTAATTATTTTTTTTATCAAAAAATCACAAATAATATTTTTCACCCAATTAGACTTAGGTTTATTTTTTTATCAATAAATTAATAAATTTAATTAGATTTTAATTTTAGATAACTTTAATTTCTTTTTGTAAATAAATTTAAAATAATTAGAACAATTAGGGTTTTGTTTATAATTTAATTCTTTTTTTTTCCTTTTCTCAAAATAACAAAAACACAAAAATAGGCCATTTATTTATTTTCATTAGTTAATTTAGTTAACTAATTAATTGTGTATTTAATTTAAAAACTTAATTCCTTTTTCTTAAAAATATTAAAAACAACAAAAAACATTTTTCTTTTAATTAGGTTAGAAGGGTCAAAACCCTAATTTCTTGTCGATCTAATTTTCCTCGCGCGCGCTTTATTATTTTATTTTTTATCCTATTAATGTAATTGCTCACAAGTTGTAATAGTTAAATTAGGTCTTTTATTTTCATTTATCACTTTATTTTTTAAGGGTTTGTTTTTGGCTATGTATATACTCGAAGCCTTGTAATAGCGTAGTTTAATTTCCGCACTTTAAATTCCGCAAAATATTTAACTGTTAGATGTATGAATATTAGGGATGCATGACAAGAATGTATGTAAAACTTTAAAACAGTTAGCAAACCCTAAATGTGCAAAGATAAAAAATCTGAAATTGAATCACTCGCACATGCGCACTCCTAGGGTAAAATCCCACTTTGTTGCCTTTGTTAAATGGTCATTAGGTATAGGATAATTTAGTGGTCGCTCTCTTGTCTAAACAAAATATCAAAGTCCCGTTTGGAAATGTTGCCTCGGAAACGTTGCCTCGGAATGGTTGCCTCGGATATTGTTGCCTCGAAGAATGGATCTAAGACATTAGGGTCATTACTAAGACGTCCTAACATTGTTTAGTGACCGTACGTCCCTTTCGAATTGACCCTCAAAACTCCAACGACGGTGCTACCTACTCACTAATAGTGGTATAGCACTGTCTAAAGGAAACGAACATAGAACAATTCTTTTTTTTCGAGTAGGTAGATTAGTTCTTAAGTACATGCTCAATCCAAACAAACTTTTTCACTCTTACACTATTTTGTACCCC
This sequence comes from Vicia faba, assembly GCA_948472305.1. Classification (NCBI taxonomy): domain Eukaryota; kingdom Viridiplantae; phylum Streptophyta; class Magnoliopsida; order Fabales; family Fabaceae; genus Vicia; species Vicia faba. Next base: position 1,473,743,153 of record OX451737.1, on the reverse strand, counting down.
AAAATTTTCCCTCCCATTTCCTCAACATTTTCTCATCACAAAACCCTTGAAGCTTAAGATCCAATTAGGGTTTCCTCTGCTCAAGACTTCTCCTTGCACTGTTGACTCAAATTAGGGTTTGTGTTTGCACAAAGATGTTTTGACCTAAAATGCCTAAGATGACTTTCATGCTTCATATTGGACTCCCAAGTTTATCCACACCATGTTTCAAGTCTTGATTCCAAATTTTGCCCAGTCAATTGGACAGTTGACCTCTAAATCAACTGTATTGGGGAAAAAGTCAACTGTGGCCAATTGACAGTCAAACCTCATGAAATTTGACCCACATCAACATTATGAACTCACATGGACCATTTGATCAAGTTTGGATCACAATTCCACAAGAAATTTGATCAGATCATCAAAAGGGCAAAATGGTCATTTTTAAGGTTTTGACTGCACAAAGGCAATTTTTGACTGTTTGACCTAGCCAATAGCAAACCAAGCTCACATATGGACTCAAGGACCCCATGGAATTATCTTGACATGCTCAACAAGTTCAAAAGATCCCAAATACACAAGATTGACAGTTGAATTTCCCAGTCAATTGATCAATTTTGACTGTATACTGAAAAGTCAAACTTTGACTTTTTGGTCAAAATCAAGGGTCAAGATTCATTTTTCATCAAAACATGCCAAATCATGAAACTTGTTCACCAAGAAATCAAAAAATGCAAATTAGGGTTTGAAATGGAAATTTTTCATAACTTAGAATTTTTCTAAGTTATGGAAAACCCTAATTTTTTCCCAACTTTGCCCCACTTTCTCACCAAGTTTCATTTGGATTCAAACAAAAGTCAAAACATGAAAGTTGTAGCTTGTTGCAAAATCTATAACTTTGATTCACAAAGTTTTCCCAAATGAGGCTTGTATCTCAAGTTACAATTTTTGGAATAAGGGTACCAAACCATTCTTAACTTAGTGAAAATTTGACCTATTTTGGCAAGGTTTTCTACCTAACTTCAAGACCATTTTCCCTACACTTCCACTTGGAATTTCAACTTGCACTTCAAAGATGGATTGTAGTACACATTCCAAGCTTTCCAAAATGTCCAAGAACTCATCAAACAACCTCATAACTTGAGAGAATCGAATTTCACAATATGGCAAAAACTCACTTTTGATTTGGTCATGCACATGTTCATAACTTATGCCATTTGCAAGTCAGCTTGGTTTATGCTACATTACAGGTCCTTAAACCATCCAACACTCAATAATTAAATGCAAACTCTTTGTGCCAAGACCATGTTCTATGGATTCAAGCATTGCATAGTAGATTAATCCCAAAATAGATAAAGCACTTTATCCATTTTTGAAAAAGCAAGCTTTATGTCAAATTGAAAATCCAAGAGGTACAGTTAAGATCAAATTGGCACAAGATTATGAGCAAAGCACACTGATCAAGGAGAGGTTATGCAGCACATTAGGGGGCCTCTAGCAGTCAAAACACCAACTTGACCTTTTCTTGCTTAAGTGTTAAGAAACATTGCATTTTGCAACACAACTCTCATATCAGCTTACAAACACTTAAGCAAACATGTAAAACACATTCAAGAGATCCCAACTGAGCTAGTACACGACCCTAACATCCCTCACACACTCCCATTCCCAGAATCACCTTCAAACTGCAAGAACAGGGTAGGGCCTGCAGTTTGAGTGCCATCTCTCATTCCTCTCCAGCTTTCTTGTCCAAACCAGTTCACACACCTTCCCTACCATCTATGCAAGCTAACCAAAACCTAAAACACGACCTGTAACTCCTCTAACTAGTTCCACCATTTTCACTTTTCTGATTTGCAGGTGAAGTGCTCTAGCACGATTCAAAAGCTTTCAAGACAAAGTAAAGCTTGGAATAGCATCCCTGGACCTCAAGGAAGCTATACCAATCATCACCTTGCACTGAAAGCTTCTCCATTGCCAGATAGAACTTCAATTGAACAGGTAAGTTCATGAACTCGTATCTCTCTTATTAGGCATTGTTAGCTTTAGGTTTGTGAAAGAAACATGTCACAATCATAGCCCTGAACATGCCCATATAATTAGATTTCATTTATATTATGTGTGCTGCAAGAATTTTGAGTCTGAACATTGATAAAAAAATAGGTCAGAGATTGGGGGAGAAGAAATTCTCCCTCATCTTAGAGAGTTAAGTCAAGTTCTTTATATGGTTGGATTCGTCTTCTCATGCTCTACATTTTTCATGTTGTGAGTTTTGCTTGAAAGTCCAGGAATCAAGAAATAGAAAACGCGTGCTTTGGTTGTTCATAACAGGTCTGAAGGTTGAAGAAGGGTCTTCTTGGGCTGGGCCTGAGTTGACTTTCCTATTTGCACCATACATTTACTTCTGAACCCCCCAAGCCCATTTTGTTCATTTTATTGATTTTTTTACTTTTCTTTTTTTGGTTTGACTTCTTTATTTTTTCTTATGATATTAAAAATATGAAAAATATTTTTCTCACCATTTTCCTATTTTTTAGGCATTTAATTGTTTATATTGACATTTGTACATAAATAAATAAATACATATACTTTTATTTAAAATATTAAAATAGTGCAAATACATTTTCATACATTTTTATTTTGTTTTACTTTCTGAAAATATTCTATAGAAAAAATACCTTTTTTTAAAATATTAAATATTATTAATTTTTATATATAATACATATTTAAAATAATACATATATATATATATATACATTTTATTAATATATTTAGGTTAAATAATAAAATATACACATTTTTATTTTTCTTATTAAAATTTAATATAAAAATACCTTTTGACAAATATACTTCATTTTATTTTATTTTTTTTGTATATAATAAATAAATATTGATGCATAATAGATAAATAGTACATTTTATTTAATAAAATTAGGGTTTAACCCTAGACATGAAAATTCCATAAAAATAATACTTTTTTATTTTATTTTGACATATAAAAATACCTTTTTTCCACATATACACAAAAACAAAAGAAAAAACATTTTGCATCTTGCATATTTATTCTTATTTTATTTAATTTATGCAAATTAAATATTCTTGTAAATAATTCCAAATTGATGTAATAGATTAGGTTTAAATTCCTTGTCAAAATCCCCATTTGAACATTTGTACCACCCTTCCCATATATGGTGTTGTAATAGCTTAGTAAATTTATTTTCGCACTTTATCGCTTCCTAAATATACCATGCTAGAATTAGGGTTTGTATGCGAAAAACAATCAAAAAATAGTTATGACCTAATCTCAAGATAAACAAGCATGAAAGTGAACACACAAATCACACTTGCACCCCCTAGGGTATTCCACTTGTTGCCTTTCAAAATTGGGCCATATTGCATGTTAGGTCTCTTTGGGCAAAACAAACACAAATCAAATGATCGTAGTCCCTCGATGACGCTTTCAAAATGTTGCCTAAACAAATGATCAAGTCCCTTAAGAAAATTGCCCAAAGATACTTAGCACTATTGCAATTATGGTCTAAACGATGACCCGCGTCCGTCCCTTTCACATCCTAACATGAGATTGTCCACCGAATACAATGGTGGAACAAACTTGTTAAAAGGGTTAAAACATAGCAATAATCTTTGAGAAATTTAGGAGTAGATAACCTCTTAGTTACTTGAATCAACTTGCAAAAAACAAAACACTTGCCTATTTTCTAAAATACACCTCATAACACTTTCAAAACAATTCTCACAAACCAAATGGAAACCTTTTCAAAAGACGTACATCTTTGTATACATCCCAATATGGATCATTACAAAGGTTGCCACCACATTGGCTTCTTTTCAAAACATTTTCAAACCCACACACACAAGCACCATTTCAAACAATTGAAAACAAAAGGCAAGTGATCTAAGCAAGTAACTAAGAGCCCATGGATAACCATGGATAGAAAAGGTGCTAATACCTTCCCTTTCTATAATCTACTCCCCGAACCCAAGAAAACATCTCAAAAGGTTTTTGTTGTGCTTTTTAACCTTTCCTTAGGATAAAATAAAAAGTCAGTGGCGACTCTTGCTCAACCGAAACATTTGCGAAAACAAACGCAAAACTCAAGTCAGTTCTCCCACCGTATCACAGAACTGGCGACTCTGCTGGGGAATGAACTTAAAAGTGGAGTAACCTTAGGGCTTAGATCACCCATTGTTTTCAATTGTTTGCCTTGTTTGCTTTTATAATTGTGGGCTTTGCATCGGAGTTTCATAGATCCTAACCCGGATCTGGGGAATACCCTTTTTAGGTAGCATAATATGTGAGGGACCTGTCCGGCGTAGACCGACATGGGTGAAGCAGTGGCTACGTTGGTGTGGCACCTTGGTCTGTACCTATATCCCTTGTGTTGCAACGGGGAGAATATAGGTCTTCTAAGGAGTCATTAAACACCAATTGACCTTAGAACCTTAAATTGACCAAACTTGGCCATTAGGACAGTAGCAGTATGCTACACTCATTGAGGCTAAACTCTCGAGATGGTTCTGGCCGCAAGAAAAGATTGCGATGCTGGAGTTATGACCGATTAAGGGTAGCCAATGATATGAGATCCTCTAGAACCCGGTTACTTTTGATAAGACAGGTTTTAACCAACGAAACTAAAAGAGGGTAATACCCAAACTTCATGCTGGCCTGACACCTAAGGGTTGTCTTGTGTGACTTGTGTGCCTTATCATGCTTGCCTATGTGAATACTTGTGGTGGGCTTCATCATAGCATCATTCCATCATACCATTGCATGCATCCTGTACAAAGGACTAACCCATTTCAAAGACAAAAAGGTTTCATCTTTGCTCTGTTTTGTAGGACATCATGATGCCCGTGCGTAGGAATACTGTCCGGCTCAACTTTGTTCAACCACCAACTTTGCTCAAGGATTTGATTGGTAGGATTCCAAACACTTCCTCTTTCATCAAAAGACATGGTTCTCTCCTTGGCTTGATCACTGCAAAATGGGACCAACAGCTGATAAGTGTTCTGACCCAGTTTTATGACCCCCTGTATCATTGTTTCACCTTTCAAGACTTCCAGCTGGTTCCTACCCTGGAAGAATTATCTTATTTGCTTGGGATCCCTGTCTTGGAGCAAACTCCTTTCACTGGTTTGGAAAAGACTCCTAGGCCTGAAGAGATTGCTGCAATTCTCCCCTTGACCAAAGAAGAGATATTGGCTAACTGGGAAACTAGAAGTGGAGTTAAAGGCTTTTTGGTCAAATTTCTGGTTGGCAAAGCTAATGATTTTTGGAATGACTTGGACTTCAAAGCATACGAAGATATTCTGGCTCTTTTAATCTATGGTCTGGTATTGTTTCCCAATCCTGACACCTTTATCAGTATCCATGCCATAAAGATTTGCATGTCTCGGAATCCTGTACCCACTCTTTTGGGTGATATCCTGCAACAACTCTATGCTCGTACTGCTCGAAAACGGGGAACTCCTTGGTGTTGTGCTCCTTTGCTAGTGAGGTGGTTTATTTCGCACCTTCCTAAGTTCGTGCTGAAGAATGAAGAAGGAAAGGGTTGGGCTCAAAGATTAATGTCTCTCACTGATAAGGACATCACTTGGACTCTCAGAGGTTTGGATGAGGTAGCTGTTATTGATCGTTGCGGAGAATACCTCAATGTTCCGTTGATTGGTATCCAAGGAGGAATCTCTTATAATCCATGCTTAGCTCTCCGTCAGTTTGAAAGAGCCAGAAGAGTTGGGCCTCATGAAATGTTGGTTCCTCACTTCCATTTTGAGTTTCAGGCAGACAGTGACAAACTACGCCATGGATTCATTAGAGCTTGGGACAGAATTCACAAAGCTGACCCACATGAGTTGGGACCAAAGACTTCTTTACCATTGGAACCCTTTTGCAAATGGGTCCGCATCCGTGCTCAAAAGTTAGGTATGCCGTACGAAGCTGTCAGACCTATCATTCTTGAATCTCCTGATGAAGATGGGGTTCCTCCAACTGTCCTCCCTCCTCAGATACCCACTGATTTTGACACAATGAAGAGATCTTGGACACAGCTAAAGGAAGAATGGGATTATCGAGAAAAGTTCAACGAGCAGGAACGGAAGGTCCAGAGGCTGACCAAGCAATTGGAAGAGGAGCGGGTTCTGAATAACTACATCAACACTGAGAAGAGGAGGCCATGGGAGCACTGATGGGGCTTTGGATATTACCTTTTATAGCTTTCATTTCCTTTCCAGTATTTTTCATTCCTGTAATGCCTAAGGGCAAGTTGTTGAACAATTAAAATTTTAATCTAATGAAGTGTGTTTCCCTTTTGTCTACAAAGTTGAATCTTGTTTGTCTTTGAAAACATAAAACATACGCATCTCATTGCACCATATGCATAGCAGGTACCCTATTTTCACAGGTTGCTTAATCTTCTTCGCTGTTTATTTGAACAGTCATCATGAATCCGGACTCATCCAGTGAGCAAGCAATCAAGGCCCTTCAGGCCCAAAGTGCCCAGTTTCAAGAGATGGTTCTGAGCCTGGCCCAAGGACAGCAAGAGTTGAAGACTCTACTCCTGAAGAAGAAGAAGAAAAAGAGGACTGCGTTATTCAACGCTGGACGCAGATTTAGGAACACACTCCATAATGAAGCTGAACCAACCACTTCTTCTGCTGAGAAAAATAGTCCCCAAGGGGGAGGAGCTCCTAGTCCTGCAGTCTCTGACAACGAGACGGACTACAACGATGAACAATACCCACCTGCTGCTGACAGATACAAACAATTAGAAGACCGCTTGAGTGCCATGGAGATTCAGAATGTGCCGGGGTTGGATTTCGGAGATTTGGGGTTATCCTCTGGGGTAGTAATCCCACACAAGTTTAAGGCGCCTGCCTTTGCCAAATATGACGGGGCTTCCTGTCCAAAGTTGCATCTAAGGTCGTACGTAAGGAAGATCCAACCTTACACGGCAGATAAGAACCTTTGGGTTCACTTCTTCCAAGATAGCCTTTCGGGGTCACAGCTTGAGTGGTTCTACCAACTAGATGGGACTAGCATCCGACACTGGGAAGATTTGGCAACCGCATTCTACAGACAATATCAATACAATTCTGATCTCGCTCCTACGCGTACCCAACTTCAGGGTATGTCTCTAGGAACGGGCGAAGGGTTCAAAGAATATGCACAAAAATGGAGAGATTTGGCTGGCAGGGTGCAGCCTCCATTGACTGATCGTGAGCTAGTTGATATGTTTCTAGGGACTTTGTCTGGTCCATTTTTCAATCATTTGGTTGGTAACTCCTCCGCTGGGTTTACGGATTTGATTCTAACGGGAGAAAGAATTGAAGCTGGCATCAGGTCAGGAAAGATACAAAAAGCTGCCTCCCCAAGTACTGAGAAGAGGCCTTTCAAGAAAGAAGTAAGTGCCGTCTATGGCCCTAGAAGACAAGTCAAGCCAGAAAGTCACCAAGCCGTCAATGCTTTGGTCATTTCAAAACCTGTTGCTGCTCCTCAGCAGTACAATCAACAAAGAGGTGAAAGGCCCAAGAGACAGTATACTCGGTTGAGTATGACCTTGTCACAAATCTTACCACAACTATTATCAACCAATTTGGTGACCATCAAAGAAGCTCCTAAGGTCGTTAATACTGCATCTCCTAAGTATAACCCGAATGCCCGTTGTGCTTATCATTCTGATAGCCCCGGGCATACTACTGATGATTGCTGGGCCTTGAGAAACAAAGTGCATGATCTTATCGACGCGAAGGAAATTCAGTTTGAAGCGCCTGAGAGGCCGAATGTTGTAACTGCTCCCATGCCCCAGCATAGAGTAAATGCCATTGAGGAAGAGTTGTACGCCGTTTCGGTGAATGATGTTGCTACCCCTCTTTTGACTGTTAAGAGGAACTTACTACTAGCCGGTTTATTTCCGGGTTGTAGCAAGGGTTCCCTCCTGTGTGCTATTATCCCTACCGGTTGTCCACTGCTGAAATCAGGTATCCAAAGCCTGATGGATAGCAAGGAAATTCTGTTCAAGAAAACTGTTGTTCCGTTTGTCTCCGTTGAAGAAATATCTGTTGTCACAATTTACAATCCTGCCAAAGCTCCCATGAAGAAACCAGTCCAAATTATGTCTGTTGCACCCATTACTATTACTGTTCCGGGGCCTCTCCCCTATGAGTCTGATAAAGCGGTCCTATGGCATTATGGGGCCGACATGTATGTGCTTGGGGTGAAGCAAGAATTCAACACCAATACCAATATCAGTAACATCACTGGTCCCGCCAAGATTACCCGCAGTGGCAGGCTCTTCTCGCCTGACATTGCACCGCCAGTTATCCGAAAACCTCTCACCATCACACCCGCAAGTGTGCATGTTCCGAATCAAGTTCCTGTGTCTACTACTGCCGTCGAGTCCTCTGATACTCGGGGCAAAGAAGTTGTTACCGATTTTCCTGCCAGGACGGAGGCACCGAAAAAGACTGCTGTCGAAGCCTCCCAACAAGAAATGGAGGAAATCCTTAAAATCATTAAAAAGAGTGACTTTAATGTTGTTGAACAGCTGGGGCATACCCCCTCCAAAATCTCCATGCTATCATTGCTGCTATGCTCGGAGGCCCATGAAAAAGCCCTGATTTCATTTTTGAAAACGGCCCATGTGCCGCAAGAGACCTCTGCGGATCAATTCACTGACTGTGTGGCTAATTTGACAGCTGACAATGGCTTGGGGTTCTCGGATGCTGACCTTACCGCCAAAGGGAAAAATTACAATGATGCCCTGCATGTTTCCATAGAATGCAGGGGCACTACTCTCACACACGTGTTGGTGGATACCGGTTCTTCCCTGAATGTTTTGCCCAAGAAGGCATTGGATCGCTTGGATTGTGAGGGCCTGGAATTGAAACCTAGTAACATCATTGTTAGTGCCTTCGACGGTTCTAAGAGGATGGTGCACGGTGAAGTAGACATTCCTATTCGTGTGGGTTCCCAAGTCTTTGACTCAACGTTCTATGTAATGGATATTCTTCCATCTTATTCCTGCTTGTTGGGTCGACCCTAGATTCACAAAGCTGGGGCAGTAACATCCACTCTACACCAAAAGCTCAAATACCCTGTCAAAGGGAAGATTGTTACTGTGCAAGGTGAGGAGGAATACATGATTAGTCACTTGAATTCATTCCGGTATATCGAGATGGACGGGGAGTTTATTGAAACACCCTTTCAGCATTTTTAGGAGGTACCTCCAACTTTGGCATCAGCTGAAACAGTAGTTGAGGAAGACTTTCCGTTGAAGATGGCGTCCTTGAAGGATGCCCGGGCTGTAATCGAGAAAGGCAATTGTGCAAATTGGGGTCAGCTTCCTGACTTCACTCAAAAGAACGACAAGTTCGGGCTGGGCTTTACTGCAGAGGCTCAAAGGGCTGTGCGCAAGGAAAAGATCAGAAAGGCTCCGATGTTTATCTCCCACCCAAGGGTGAATGCTATCGAGGAGGATGTAGAGGAAGCAGAGTTTGACAGTTGGATCTATCCGACCACCAACAACGGACCATGCAACTGGACGGCAAAGGATTTTACTCCTATCACATTTGTCACGCAGTAATTAACTCTTTTGATTTAAAATTTGTAACAAACAATATGTTGAAACTTTTCTGGCTCGGTGACCTACCCGGGGCATCGTAGCTCCATTTGTGAGGGCTTTTTGTATGACATTTCCATATATCATCAATCAAAACATTGGACGTTTGTTGCATTTCAAATCTTGTGCTCTTTTTCCTTCTGTGTTATATATTGCAAAACAGCTATATTTACACACACTCACTTATACAGGTTTCAATCCACTCTGGATCTCACTGGTAACAGCTCTGCTACCACCAGTTATGACTTCGAGAATCCGATCAACTTGGCCGAAGACGAAGGTGAAGATGATTGCGAAGTGCCTGGTGAACTCGCAAGACTGCTACTCCAAGAAGAGAGGGCTATTCAACCACATGAAGAGCCGGTGGAAACAGTTAACCTGGGTACTGAGACAGATAGAAAAGAGGTCAAGATTGGTGCCAATCTAGAGCTCAGCGTGAAGCAACGATTGATCCAGATGCTACATGATTACATGGAGATATTTGCTTGGTCCTATGAGGACATTCCAGGTCTGGATGCCGACATTGTAGTTCATCACCTGCCGACAAAGGAAGACTGCCCTCCGGTAAAGCAAAAGGTCCGCCGTATGCGCCCCGAGATGTCCGAAAAGATCAAGGCTGAGGTTATGAAGCAATTCGATGCCGGGTTTCTAGCAGTAACTTCTTACCCTCAGTGGGTTGCCAATGTGGTGCCAGTGCCGAAGAAAGACGGAAAAGTCAGGATGTGTGTCGACTACAGGGATTTGAACAGGGCCAGCCCCAAAGATGATTTCCCTCTACCTCACATTGACGTTCTTGTCGACAATACTGCTCAACACAAGGTGTTCTCCTTCATGGATGGTTTTTCAGGGTATAATCAGATCAAGATGGATCCGGAAGATATGGAAAAGACTACCTTTGTGACTCAGTGGGGCACCTTCTGCTATAAGGTCATGTCGTTCGGGTTGAAAAATGCTGGGGCAACCTATCAACGTGCCATGGTTGCTTTATTTCATGATATGATCCATCATGAGATTGAGGTATACGTTGATGACATGATAGCAAGGTCTCAAACTGAGGAGGAGCATCTCGATCATCTGAGGAAGCTGTTTGACCGACTAAAGTTATACAAGCTGAGGTTGAATCCCAACAAATGCACCTTTGGGGTAAGGTCCGGAAAATTGCTAGGTTTCATTGTAAGTGATAAAGGTATTCAGGTGGATCCTGCCAAGGTAAAAGCCATACAAGAGATGCCAACTCTAAAGACAGAGAAAGAAGTCAGAGGCTTCCTGGGACGACTGAATTATATTGCCCGATTCATCTCACATCTGACTGCTACTTGTGAGCCAATCTTCAAATTACCGAAGAAAGATCAAGTAGTACGCTGGAACGATGAATGTCAGGCTGCCTTTGAAAAGATAAAGGAATATCTCCAAGAGCCACCCATTCTTATGCCACCAGTGGAAGGAAGACCTCTGATATTATACTTGACTGTACTTGACAATTCAATGGGGTGTGTGCTGGGACAGCATGACGAGTCTGGCCGAAAAGAGCACGCTATTTATTACCTGAGCAAAAAGTTTACCGACTGTGAGTCTCGTTACTCACTTCTTGAGAAAACTTGCTGCGCTCTGGTATGGGCTGCTCGCCGGCTGAGACAGTATATGCTGACTCACACCACTTTGTTGATTTCAAAGATGGATCCCATCAAGTACATATTTGAAAAGCCTGCTCTGTCTGGGAGAATAGCAAGATGGCAAATGATCTTAACATTATATGATATCCAGTATACAACTCAGAAAGCAATCAAAGGAAGTGTACTGGTAGATCATTTGGCACACCAACCTGTGGACGATTACCAATCATTGAACTTTGATTTTCCGGACGAAGACATCATGGTGGTAACTGACTGTGAAGTACCCGGACCGGATGAAGGACCTGAGGAAGGATCCCGATGGTCTATGCATTTTGACGGAGCCTCCAATGCTTTGGGTAACGGCGTCGCGCTGTAATCATATCCCCCAAAGGAACTCATACTCCACTCACCGCCCGATTGTGTTTCAACTGCACCAACAACATGGCAGAATATGAGGCATGCATCATGGGTCTGCAAGCTGCAATCGACTTAAGGATCAAATTTCTGAGTGTCTTCGGAGATTCCGCTCTCGTGATCAATCAGATCAAAGGCGAGTGGGATACGAAACACCCAAATCTGATTCCTTACAAGGAGTATGTGCTGACTTTGCTTCCCCACTTTGAAGAGATAACTTTTGAGCACTTCCCAAGAGAGGAGAATCAGCTGGCGGACGCACTAGCTATGATTTCTTCAATGTTCAAAGTTAAATGGGACAATGAGGCTCCCCGGATCATCATCTGGAAGTTGGACGAACCGGCATACTGCTGCGATCTTGAGGCCGAAAAGGTGACTGAAAAACCCTGGTATCATGAGGTGAAGAGGTACTTGGAAGCTCAGGAATACCCTGAAGGTGCATCTGTCAATGACAAGAAGTTCATGAGGAGGTTTGCTGCAAAATTCTTCCTCAGCAACGGCATTCTCTACAAACGGAATCATGATTCAACTCTACTGCGTTGTGTGGATAAGGCTGAAGCAGAGAAGATCATGATAGAATTGCATGAAGGTACATTCGGAACACATTCCAGTGGGCACACCATGGCAAAGAAAATCCTTAGGGCAGGATATTTCTGGTCCACAATGGAAGCCGATTGTTACCAACACTCTCGAACTTGTCACAAATGCCAGATCTATGCTGACAAGGTGCATATTCCTCCAGTTCCTCTGAACATCCTGACGGCACCTTGGCCTTTTGCAATGTGGGGCATTGATATGATCGGTGAGATCCGACCGACGGCATCCAATGGGAATCGCTTCATCTTGGTGGCGATCGATTACTTCACGAAGTGGGTTGAGGCAGCTTCCCACGCCACAGTAACCAAGAGCGTCGTAGCACGTTTCATCCGGCATAATCTGATATGTCGGTATGGCGTCCCAGAGAGAATCATTACAGACAACGGTACCAATCTCAATAACAAAATGATCACTGAGCTCTGTGAACAATTCAAGATACAACACCACAACTCTTCTCCTTACCGGCCGAAGATGAATGGGGCTGTAGAGGCAGCTAATAAGAATATCAAGAAAATTGTGCAGAAGATGACGGTGACCTATAAAGATTGGCACGAGATGTTACCGTTCGCTCTTCATGGGTACCGTACCTCCGCAAGGACGTCAACCGGGGCAACTCCCTTCTCCTTGGTCTATGGCATGGAGGCCGTCTTGCCAATTGAAGTCCAGATACCCTCTCTCCGAATAATGAAGGATGCAGACCTGAGTGAAGATGACTGGATCCAGACCCGACTTGATCAATTAAATCTGATTGACGAAAAGAGACTCACCGCTATCTGTCATGGTCAAACGTATCAAAAACGAATGATCAGGGCATTTAACAAGAAAGTCAGACCACAAGAGTATCAAGTTGGGGACCTGGTAATCAAGCGCATCATCCTTCCTCAAAGTGATCCCCGGGGCAAATGGACCCCTACATACGAAGGGCCATTTGTGGTTAAACATGTGTTCTCAGGAGGAGCCATGATCCTAACTACCATGGATGGTGACGACCTTCCTCACCCCGCCAATGCTGACATAGTGAAAAGATACTACGCATGAATAAAAGACCCGCTAGGTTGACATACCTAGGCAAAAATAAGGGCTTCCCGACGAACCGAAAGGGTTCGGGCAAAAATAAGGGATGAAATGAAAAAATCTGTACACCCGACAAGTCGAAAACCTGAAAAGGCGGCTTGGGCAAAAATGGGTATCCCGGTGGACTGAAAACCCGAAAGGGCGGTCCAGGCAAAAGTTAGGGATAAAGCATAACACTATGTCTCATTGGATCATTTCACATCCGGAATTCGGCGTCAACTATCTGGCTCAGACTTCGGCATCGATCAATCAGCTTCATCTCCAACTAAGCAGCAAAGTGATGAGATGCTCGAAAACATAAAGGCGATAGCAGAGTTGGAACCCAGTGGGATTGCTCACATAGCTGTTTTGTTTCTTTTTTCAAAATTGTAAATTCTATATTATTCGGCGGCATTCTCTTACTAGGATGTCATCCTCTTGTACAAAAAACGCCTATTTACAGGCAAATCTCAAGATCAATACAAATACACTTTTCAGACAAATTGCCAATTGTTTTTTCCTTTTTGTTTTGTCTTGTGAAGAACGTCCAATGTTCATTTTTGATATATCCATTTGTCATTAAATTGCTAATTCATAAATACTTGCATGTGAAACAAAAGACTAATTACAGGTGACATCAGAAACAGGGGCAATGTGAAGTTGTCTAATGCAGTCTGTTTGTCTTGTCCGCCGAAGTACCAAGATGGATTCAACTGAAGAATGTGACCAGGTTATCTCAACTCCCCACAGAGTAAGATAAGTTTCAGCAATACATCAGCCCTACAATGGGTGCCCTATTTCCCCAGCGAGTCAGCATTACTTTCCCCAAGCAGAGTTGGTTCCCCGTCAATCCTGAAAAGGCACAACATTCCCCAGTAGGAGTATGGGCGTTTCATCAACAAGCATCCCCGGCAGTCTTGATCTAAGATTGTTCCCCGGCGGTATACAGACATTCCAAATTTCCCCGGGAAAGTGGAATCCATCTCCCCGGCAGGAAGCTTATCCCCGGTAGATTCTGGAAGCAGTTCCCCTGCAGAGTACGAACGTTTCTCCCGATATTTATTCAAAGTTATTCCTCATAAGGGCTTATAACTGGGTTATCCTCAGCTAATTGCCACGGAAGATCGCCCTCGGCAAAGTTCTTTCATTATCCTCAGTGGAGTTTATCTTTGGTATTCCCCAGCGGAGTTTATCATCCTTATCCCCAGCGGAATCCATTATTGAAGTCCTCAGCAGGCTTCTCATCAAAACTTCAGCAAAGTATCTCTTCCACAGAGCAATCCCCCGGCTGTTTGTCAAGGATTTATTTTCCGAAAACGAAAATACATTCATAAACATTTCAAATTTTCATACATTTTGCTTACACACATGATAAAGTGCATACAACACTATCTCATGTTGAACATCATGACATCATGCATATCATACATCATGACATTGCATACAACTTATGATTTTTGCCTTTTCAGGGAAAAAGACAATCTCAAAAACAACTACCTTCAACTGTCACAATTCCAGACTCGATTCCTGTATCTAGCCAGGGCACGTCTGAAGAGTTCGAAGATTCGATTCCTGTATCCAGCCAGGGCATATCTATCAACTATCAGATTCCAGACTAGATTCCTGTATCTAGCCAGGGCACGTCTGAAGAGTTCGAAGATTCGATTCCTGTATCCAGCCAGGGCATATCTATCAACTATCAGTTTCCAGACTCGACTCCTGTATCTAGCCAGGGCACGTCTGAAGAGTTCGAAGATTCGATTCCTGTATCCAGCCAGGGCATATCTGTTGACCACATATCCGGACTCGATTCCTGTATCTAGCCAGGGCACGTCTGAAGAATCCAGATTCGATTCCTGTATCCAGCCAGGGCACATCTGTGAGCAACCAATTGTAGATTCAACACCTGTATCTATCCAGGGCATATCTGCATGAGAAGATTGAAGATCAAACACCTGTAACAAGCCAGGAAAACATCTTCCTTTCTCAAAATACACGAGTTCTTGCTAAAGAATCTCTTATGCGATCAACACTTCCAAATGGCATCTATAAGCCCATCTCCCTATCCACCATCTCTCCAAATGGCATCTGTAAGCCCATTCCCGACATCACATTGCTGATACTCCAACATGCGAGTGCAAATTTCCGGGCACTCTAGTGTCCAATCTCCTTTTACCCTCGAGTCACGAAAGGCAAACTCGCCAATCTAACTCTTCAGGTTCAAGAAGATTGAACAGGGGCAACTGTTGTACCCCAAAATTTTCCCTCCCATTTCCTCAACATTTTCTCATCACAAAACCCCTGAAGCTTAAGATCCAATTAGGGTTTCCACTGCTCAAGACTTCTCCTTGCACTGTTGACTCAAATTAGGGTTTGTGTTTGCACAAAGATGTTTTGACCTAAAATGCCTAAGATGAATTTCATGCTTCATATTGGACTCCCAAGTTTATCCATACCAAGTTTCAAGTCTTGATTCCAAATTTTTCCCAGTCAATTGGACAGTTGACCTAGAAATCAACTGTATTGGGGAAAAAGTCAACTGTGGCCAATTGACAGTCAAACCTCATGAAATTTGACCCACATCAACATTATGAACTCACATGTACCATTTGATCAAGTTTGGATCACAATTCCACAAGAAATTTGATCAGATCATCAAAAGGGCAAAATGGTCATTTTTAGCGTTTTGACTGCACAAAGGCAATTTTTGACTGTTTGACCTAGACAATGGCAAACCAAGCTCAAATATGGACTCAAGGACCCCATGGAATTATCTTGACATGCTCAACAAGTTCAAAAGATCCCAAATACACAAGATTGACAGTTGAATTTCCCAGTCAATTGATCAATTTTGACTGTATACTGAAAAGTCAAACTTTGACTTTTTGGTCAAAATCAAGGGTCAAGATTCATTTTTCATCAAAACATGCCAAATCATGAAACTTGTTCACCAAGAAATCAAAAAATGCAAATTAGGGTTTGAAATGGAAATTTTTCATAACTTAGAATTTTTCTAAGTTATGGAAAACCCTAATTTTTTCCCAACTTTGCCCCACTTTCTCACCAAGTTTCATTTGGATTCAAACAAAAGTCAAAACATGAAAGTTGTAGCTTGTTGCAAAATCTACAACTTTGATTCACAAAGTTTTCCCAAATGAGGCTTGTATCTCAAGTTACAATTTTTGGAATAAGGGTACCAAACCATTCTTAACTTAGTGAAAATTTGACCTATTTTGGCAAGGTTTTCTACCTAACTTCAAGACCATTTTCCCTACACTTCCACATGGAATTTCAACTTGCACTTCAAAGATGGATTGTAGTACACATTCCAGGCTTTCCAAAATGTCCAAGAACTCATCAAACAACCTCATAACTTGAGAGAATCGAATTTCACAATATGGCAAAAACTCACTTTTGATTTGATCATGCACATGTTCATAACTTATGCCATTTGCAAGTCAGTTTGGTTTATGCTACATTACAGGTCCTTAAACCATCCAACACTCAATAATTAAATGCAAACTCTTTGTGCCAAGACCATGTTCTATGGATTCAAGCATTGCATAGTAGATTAATCCCAAAATAGATAAAGCACTTTATCCATTTTTGAAAAAGCAAGCTTTATGTCAAATTGAAAATCCAAGAGGTACAGTTAAGATCAAATTGGCACAAGATTATGAGCAAAGCACACTGATCAAGGAGAGGTTATGAAGCACATTAGGGGGCCTCTAGCAGTCAAAACACCAACTTGACCTTTTCTTGCTTAAGTGTTAAGAAACATTGCATTTTGCAACACAACTCTCATATCAGCTTACAAACACTTAAGCAAACTTGTAAAACACATTCAAGAGATCCCAACTGAGCTAGTACACGACCCTAACATCCCTCATACACTCCCATTCCCAGAATCACCTTCAAACTGCAAGAACAGGGCAAGGCCTGCAGTTTGAGTGCCATCTCTCATTCCTCTCAAGCTTTCTTGTCCAAACCAAATCACACACCTTCCCTACCATCTATGCAAGCTAACCAAAACCTAAAACACGACCTGTAACTCCTCTAACTAGTTCCACCATTTTCACTTTTCTGATTTGCAGGTGAAGTGCTCTAGCACGATTCAAAAGCTTTCAAGATAAAGTAAAGCTTGGAATAGCATCCCTGGACCTCAAGGAAGCTATACCAATCATCACCTTGCACTGAAAGCTTCTCCATTGCCAGATAGAACTTCAACTGAACAGGTAAGTTCATGAACTCGTATCTCTCTTATTAGGCATTGTTAGCTTTAGGTTTGTGAAAGAAACATGTCGCAATCATAGCCCTGAACATGCCCATATAATTAGATTTCATTTATATTATGTGTGCTGCAAGAATTTTGAGTCTGAACATTGATTAAAAAAATAGGTCAGAGATTGGGGGAGAAGAAATTCTCCCTCATCTTAGAGAGTTAAGTCAAGTTCTTTATATGGTTGGATTCGTCTTCTCATGCTCTACATTTTTCATGTTGTGAGTTTTGCTTGAAAGTCCAGGAATCAAGAGATAGAAAACGCGTGCTTTGGTTGTTCATAACAGGTCTGAAGGTTGAAGAAGGGTCTTCTTGGGCTGGGCCTGAGTTGACTTTCCTATTTGCACCATACATTTACTTCTGAACCCCCCAAGCCCATTTTGTTCATTTTATTGATTTTTTGACTTTTCTTTTTTTGGTTTGACTTCTTTATTTTTTCTTATGATATTAAAAATATGAAAAATATTTTTCTCACCATTTTCCTATTTTTTAGGCATTTAATTGTTTATATTGACATTTGTACATAAATAAATAAATACATATACTTTTATTTAAAATATTAAAATAGTGCAAATACATTTTCATACATTTTTATTTTGTTTTACTTTCTGAAAATATTCTATAGAAAAAATACCTTTTTTTAAAATATTAAATATTATTAATTTTTATATATAATACATATTTAAAATAATACATATATATATATATATATATATATATATATATATATATATATATATATATATATATATATATATATATATATATATATATATATATATATATATATATATATATACATTTTATTAATATATTTAGGTTAAATAATAAAATATACACATTTTTATTTTTCTTATTAAAATTTAATATAAAAATACCTTTTGACAAATATACTTCATTTTATTTTATTTTTTTTGTATATAATAAATAAATATTGATGCATAATAGATAAATAGTACATTTTATTTAATAAAATTAGGGTTTAACCCTAGACATGAAAATTCCATAAAAATAATACTTTTTTATTTTATTTTGACATATAAAAATACCTTTTTTCCATATATACACAAAAACAAAAGAAAAAACATTTTGCATCTTGCATATTTATTCTTATTTTATTTAATTTATGCAAATTAAATATTCTTGTAAATAATTCCAAATTGATGTAATAGATTAGGTTTAAATTCCTTGTCAAAATCCCCATTTGAACATTTGTACCCCCCTTCCCATATATGGTGTTGTAATAGCTTAGTAAATTTATTTTCACACTTTATCGCTTCCTAAATATACCATGCTAGAATTAGGGTTTGTATGCGAAAAACAATCAAAAAATAGTTATGACCTAATCTCAAGATAAACAAGCATGAAAGTGAACACACAAATCACACTTGCACCCCCTAGGGTATTCCACTTGTTGCCTTTCAAAATTGGGCCATATTGCATGTTAGGTCTCTTTGGGCAAAACAAACACAAATCAAATGATCGTAGTCCCTCGATGACGCTTTCAAAATGTTGCCTAAACAAATGATCAAGTCCCTTAAGAAAATTGCCCAAAGATACTTAGCACCATTGCAATTATGGTCTAAACGATGACCCGCGCCCGTCCCTTTCACATCCTAACATGAGATTGTCCACCAAATACAATGGTGGAACAAACTTGTTAAAAGGGTTAAAACATAGCAATAATCTTTGAGAAATTTAGGAGTAGATAACCTCTTAGTTACTTGAATCAACTTGCAAAAAACAAAACACTTGCCTATTTTCTAAAACACACCTCATAACACTTTCAAAACAATTCTCACAAACAAAATGAAAACCTTTTCAAAAGACGTACATCTTTGTATACATCCCAACATGGATCATTACAAAGGTTGCCACCACATTGGCTTCTTTTCAAAACATTTTCAAACCCACACACACAAGCACCATTTCAAACAATTGAAAACAAAAGGCAAGTGATCTAAGCAATTAACTAAGAGCCCATGGATAACCATGGATAGAAAGGGTGCTAATACCTTCCCTTTCTATAATCTACTCCCCGAACCCAAGAAAACATCTCAAAAGGTTTTTGTTGTGCTTTTTAACCTTTCCTTAGGATAAAATAAAAAGTCGGTGGCGACTCTTGCTCAACCGAAACATTTGCGAAAACAAACGCAAAACTCAAGTCAGTTCTCCCACCGTATCACACACTCCTTTTCAAACAAAGTTTTCAAGAAATACTTCGTAACACTCTTGAAGAAAGAAGCAAGAGTTAAATCGAAGTCAAACAAAAACTTTTCAAATCACACAAATACACAAAGAAGCAATTTTGAAAATGATTTGCAAGTACCTAAGAGCCCGTAGATAATTACAGATAGAAAGGGTGCTAATACCTTCCGTTTCTATAATCTACCCCTCATACTCATAAAATCTCGGAAAAAGGTATTTTTCTGTGCTTTTTTTCCTTTCCTTGTTGGATAAAATAAAAGTCGGTGGCGACTCTTGCTTACCGCGACATTTTGCAAACACAAACGCAAAACGCAAACCAGCAATTCCTAAAGAAACAGTCCCGGTTCTGGCCACCGTACCACAGCCGTGATTGATGAATAAAAAGGACTCTTGAATACTGGGAAATGACAAACATATCATGCACATCATGCATTTCATAACATTACAGGTTATCTCAAGACAATATTCTTATTCTTCTGGTTTTCTTATTCAGAATTCAAGACGACTACTTATCGGTATTCTACCAGAAACAATTTGCCAAGACAGATGGAACAAGTTCAAGCTGAACTCGCTGAAATGAGAGCCCAGATGGCTACTCAAATGACTCAGTTCATGGAGGTCATCACCAATGTAAATCACCGATAGGAGGAACTGGCTGCCATTGTCAACAACCAGCGCCACTATCAAGGGGATGGTGGAAATCAAGGGCTCTATCATGACATTTCTGTAGGAGTGGGGGATGTGCAAGATCAGCCTGCTAGAAATTTTCACGGGATTCCTGGAAACCCTTTTGTGCGCAACATAGGGCAGTTTCCCCTGTCTCCGGGACCTCGTCTTGAATGGAACAGAAGAGATAATCAGGGCGGTGTAAGGAACTATCAGGAGCAGGATTATGACTTTGACCAGGATGAAGATCAGTTTTCTGTTCGGTGTTCAGATTCGGAAGTTCAGGGTGAGGATAGGAAGTATCGGTTGTTGGAAGAACATTTGAAGGCTGTGGAAGGGCAAAGAGTCCTTGGTATGGATGCTAATGATCTCGGGTTGGTGTCTGGGGTGAAAGTTCCTCCAAAGTTCAAGCCTCCGGTATTTGAAAAGTACAACGGAATATCATGTCTTATTACTCATGCGACTGCTTTTTTCTGGAAGATATCGGTGCATACTGAGGATCAGGAATTTTGATTCACTTTTTCCAGCATAGCCTATCTGGGGCATCCCTGGAGTGGTACATGAAGTTGGAGAAAAACCATATTCGTTGCTAGAATGATCTTGCTCGGGCTTTTGTCAAACATTATCAGTACAATGTGGATATGGCACCGAATTGCACTCAGTTACAGAATATGTCACAGGGACCAAAACAATCTTTCAAGGAATACGCTCAGAAGTGGCGTGAGTTGGCTGCAAGGGTTCAACCTCCACTCATGGAGAGAGAACTCATTGATATGTTTATAAGTACCCTGCAAGGGCCTTTCTATGAGCACATGATATAAAGTACTTCGGCAGGATTTGCAGACTTGGTTATGGGTGGTGAATGAATTGATGTAGGTTTGAAGTTGGGGAAAATTCAGATTGGAGGTTCTAGTGGCTCATCAGGAGGCAGTAAGAAACCATTCAGCACTTACTCTAAGAAAAGGGAAGGCGACGCAAGCGCGGTTTACTCTCATAGAGGAAGAAGAGAGGATCGCCAGAATTAACAAATCAATGCTGTTTCTATCCCTGTTAATGCTCCTCCGCAGCAGAGACCGAATACAGTGCCTCAACAACAAAGACAACACGATGCTCCCCGTCAGTATAATAATCAACAGCAGAGATAGCCTAGAAAATTCAATCCCTTGCCGGTATCTCTTACTGAAGCACTCCACCATTTGTTCGATTTGAAGTTGATCTGTTTGAGAAATATGCCACCACCACCCGCAAGACTTCCTCCTAACTATGATGCTAACACAAGATGTGAATTCCATTCAGGCGGAGTTGGTTATTCTAATGACAATTGCTTTGCGTTGAAGTGCAAAATACAAGACTAGTTGGATGCTAAGGCAATTGAGTTTACTCTAGTGACTGGTCTGAATGTTACTCAAAACCCAATGCCTAGGCATGGAGGGGGTGTTGTTAATATGATAGATGATGGTGGTGAAGTGTTGAATTTAATCATGAATGTGGAACAAGTAACTACTCCGTTGTGCTATGTTAAGAGGTATTTGCTTGACAATTCTATTTTTCCGGGTTGTACTTCAGAGTGTGCTAAGTGTAGAGAGCAACCGAAGGGCTGTGATGATTTAAAAGCCGGTATCCAGTTGTTGATAAAGGAGGGTTCCCCGCAGTTTGATAGAAAACCGAGCTACCGTAGGGTTGCCGAAGAAGATGTTGTTGTGGTATCTATTCCTTACACCCCTGTGCGCATTCCCACCCCATTTAGGGCACCCCCTTTGATGATTACGGTACCTATTCCCATGTTGTATACCAGTGAGAAGGCCATCCCATGGCATTACGGTGCCGACGTTTATTATCATGGGGTGAAGCAGGAGGTAAGTACACGTTTGTTTGAGGGAGAATGTACTGAAGGTAATGAAGAGGAAGTTCATAACTTTTCTGGTGTGGGTCAAATGACTAGAAGCGGGAGAGTATTTGGTCCTTCCAATGTGAAAGATGCGGAAGATGCTTCTGGAAGAGAAAAAGGAAAAAAACAGGTAATGATTGGTAATCCAAGGGTGATGCCAGCCAGTGTGACTCAACCAATTCCGATCCAGAAGCTTCTTCAGTTCCCGATGAGGTTGAAGAGTTGATACGAATTATCAGAAAAGTGATTATAGCATAATTGATCATCTGATCCATACTCCTTCTAAGATGTCTATCTTATCTCTGTTGATTTATTCAAACCTCACAGAAATGCTTTGATGAAGTTGTTATAGAATGCGTTCGTGCCACATGAGATAACAGTCAATCAGTTTGAGAATGTTTGTGCCAACATATCTGCCGGGAACGGTCTGGGCTTCACAGATTTTGATCTTCCTCCAGAGGGGCCAGACCATAACAAAGCATTGCATATTTCAATGGAGTGTAGGGACACTACTTTACCCCAGGTTTTGGTGGACACAAGGTCGTCTTTAAATGTATTTCCCAAGTCAGCATTGATGAAGATTGATTATTCTGGACTGGAGCTGCGCCCCAGTGATTTGATGGTGAAGGCATTTGATGGGTCTCGAAGGTCAATGTTTGGGGAGGTGGAGTTACCAATCAAGGTTGGTCCTCGCACCTTTACGGCTACATTTTTTGTGATGGATATACAACCAACGTATTGTTGTTTGTTGGGGCGGCCGTGGATTCATAGAGCAGGGGCAGTCACTTCTACTCTTCATCAGAAACTCAAGTATCCTGCAGAGGGAAAGGTGATAACCGTGTGCAGCGAGGAAGAGTACATCGTGAGTCATTTGACATCATTCCGCTATGTTGAAGTTGAAGGCGAGATACATGAGACTCTGTTTCAAGCGTTTGAGACAGTTCATGCTGTCAATTTTCCTCCTCAGAGAAGAAAAGGAAACCTGAAACTGTTATGTCCTCTCTCAAGGATGCGAGAGATGTGATGGAAAATGGTAACCCTGAAGGTTGGGGTCAGGTGCTGAACGTTACCCCAAAATTTGATAAATTTGGTCTTGGTTTTAGCCCAGGCCAGCCGAGTACAACTCCCAAAGCATCTAGTTTATCTACTCCTGTGAAGTTTTCCCGTCCTTGTCCTACTCAAGAAGGACACGTCAATGCAGTTCGTGACGATAGGGTGGATGGCTACAATGTCGAAGATTAGGTTCATCCGAGTATTCCAGGCCAGACACTCAACAATTGGACTTATGTGGATGTTATCCAAGTTTCAAGCGCTGAGGAGTAATATTCTTGTTTTCTTTTATTATCATATCATAATTCCTACGCTCTGCCCAAGGCGTAGTGGATCATTTGTGTAGGGACACCATGTTTATTTTTCAAGTTTATCATGAAATAAAGGACGTTTTTACATTCAAAATTTTGCTCCATTTTTTTTATTTAAATGGAAATGTTTCTCTTTTCACACACTATCACTAAAAACGCCAAAATGTCATTCATGCAGATGCACTTCCACCACCAATCATATTGATAACGACTCTGCTATGGCTCATTATGGCTTTGATACTCCTATTTATCAAGCTGAAGAGGAATCATATCAAGATTGTGATCTTCCTGAGGAACTAGCAAGATTGTTAAAACAAGAAGAGAAGGTTATCCATCCGAATCAAGATTCAATTGAGGTGGTAAATATTGGCACAAAAGAGGTAAGAAGAGAAGTCAAGATAGGGGCAGATCTTGAAGAAAGTATAAAGGTCAGATTGATTGAGCTACTCCATAAGTATTCTGATATCTTCGCTTAGTCTTATGAGGATATGCTTGGGTTGGATACAAACATAGTGGTGCACCGACTGCCTCTCAAAGAAGGTTGTTCTTTTGTCAAGAAGAAGCTCCGAAGAACTCATCCTGAGATGTCCAAGAAGATCAAGGAGGAAGTCCAGAAGCAGTTGGACGCGAATTTCTTAAAGGTCATCAATTATCTACCATGGATTGCAAATATTGTGCCTGTGCCCAAGAAGGATGGTAAGGTCAGGATGTGCGTGGATTATAGGGATTTGAACAGGGCCAACCCTAAAGATAATTTCCCTCTTCCGCATATTGATGTATTGGTCGATAATACTGCTCATTCCAAAGTGTTTTCGTTCATGGATGGCTTTTCGGGTTACAATCAAATTAAGATGGCTCCAGAGGATATGGAGAAGATAATATTTATCACGCCTTAGGGAACTTTTTGCTATAAAGTGATGTCGTTTGGTTTGAAAAATGCTGGGGAAACATATCAGCGCGCCATGGTCACTCTCTTTCATGATTTGATTCACAAGGAGATTGAGGTTTATGTGAATGATATGATTGCTAAGTATGACACGGAAGAGGAACACCTTGTTCATCTGGAAAAGTTGTTCGAGAGATTGAGGCAGTTCTTGTTGAGGTTGAATCCGAATAAGTGCACCTTTGGGGTGAGATCCGGCAAGCTGTTGGGTTTTATTGTAAGTGAAAAAGGTATCGAAGTTGACCCGGCCAATGTAAAAGCGATACAGGAAATGCCCGAACCAAGGACAGAGAAGGAAGTACGCGGTTTCTTGGGAAGGTTAAACTACATCTCTAGATTTATTTCTCATCTCACAGCTACCTGTGAACCTTTGTTCAAGTTGTTGAAGAAAAGTCAGACAGTGAAATGGAACTAAGATTGTCAGGAGGCCTTTGACAAAATAAAGGAGTATTTGTAGGAACCTACGATACTCATTCCTCCAGTGGAAGGAAGGCCACTAATCATGTATCTAACTGTGTTGGAGAGTTCAATGGGTTGTGTCCTTGGTCAGCATTACGAAACAGGGAAGAAAGAGTAGGCTATTTACTACTTGAGTAAGAAGTTTATGGAATGCGAGTCGAGATACTCATTGTTGGAAAAGACTTGTTGCGCGCTTTCCTGGGCCGCCAAAGTTTGAGGCAATACATGTTAACTCACAACACCTACTTGATATCCAAAATGGATCCAATCAAGTATATTTTTGAGAAGCCAACTCTTACAGGTAGGGTAGCCCGTTGGCAGATGATACTCACCGAATATGATATCCAATACACTTCTCAAAAAGAAATTAAGGGTAATGTACTGGCCGACCATCTTGCTCATTAGCCCATGAAAGATTATGAACCGATGAAGTTTGATTTTACAGATGAGGAAATTGTGTATATTCGGGATTGTAATATGCCAGACCCAGAAGAAGGACCCGAGCCGGGATCACGTTGGATGCTTGTTTTTGATGGTGCCTCCAATGCCATGGGCAACGGTGTCGAAGCTATTATCACTTACCCTGAGGGATACCACATTCCTTTCACGACTCATATTTGTTTCGATTGCACTAACAACATGGCCGAATATGAGGCTTGCATTTATGGCATTGAAGCGGCGATCGACCTGCGCATCAAATTTTTGAAAGTTTACGGGGATTCCAATCTTGTTATCAGCCAGATTAATGGAGATTGGGAGAATCGCCATCAGAACCTAATTCCCTATCACGAGCATGTTATGAATTTGATTCCATACTTCAAGGAAATCACGTTTGAGCACATTCCCAGAGAAGAAAACAATCTAGCTGATACACTGGTGTGATCGGAGGATCTGGAACTGACTGTTTAACGCTGGTTCGCGAAATGTCGCGGTAAACAAGAGTCGCCACCGTGTTTTATTTTCTCCATCATGGACAGGACAAAAGCACAGAAAAATTCCTTATTGAGATTAGTTCTCGGTTCGGGAGGTAGATTTATAGAAAGGGAAGGTGTTAGCACCCTTTCTATCCATGGTTATCCATGGGCTCTTAGATACTTGCTCATTGTGTTTTCAAAATGTTTGTTTTCTTTTCAACTGTGGGTTTAAAAAAGTTTCGTTTTAAAATTTCAGTTCGACTCTTGTATCAGTCCTCAAGAGTGTTTGAAAAGTTGTTTTTTGAAAGCTTTTTGAAAAGTGTCGGTGTGAAAAGATTTTTGATTTGTTTTGAATTAGAGCAAGTATCTACGAGTCATCTACCTACCCTAAGGAATTCGTCTGTGTAAATGTCCTTAAGATAGTGCCATCCCACCATTGGGAGGTAGGTAGCACCATCATTGGAGGTGTTCGGGTCAATTCGAGGGTTCGGGACAGTGTGGTCACCAGAGCAATAGGAAGACACCTTAGAAGCTACCCTCATGCCATGTTCATGGACATGAGGACTTACTAAAACGTCCTCTACTCGACGACCACTTTTCGAGGGGCAAGGCAACAGTGAGACGTACCCTAGGGGTGGTGTGTGAACTGTGTGTCATTTTATGTTTATCTTGTCATGCATTGGTGATCTACGCTTTGTTTTTATTTTTGGCATTCATTCTTTCATGTGGTTATTAACAGTTAAAAGGTGCGGAATTTAAAGGTCCTACGCTATTACAAAGGCGCGGGTCTACATCGCCAAATTAAACCAAGACCCGATTTGAAATAAATAAAAATGCGGAAAGTAAATACCCTAATTAATCTATTACAAGGCTTTGGGGCAAGTACATGAAATTTTTAAAAAGGGAAATAAAAGCAAATGTGCGAAAAGAAATAAGATCGAGAATGCGAGGGCTTTGGACCCTTTTAAAGAAATTAAATCGAAATCGTAAATTAATTAAATTAAATAAAAGCAAGAACTTATTTTTTTGGAGTTTTTGTATTTATGGAATTTAATGAGAAAATTAAATGGAATTAAAACCCTAATTCTAAACTATTTTTAATTTGTAAAAAAATGTTTAAGTTTGGCCTAGTTTTAACCTAATTATTTAATTACAAGTTATTTATAAGATAATTAAGAATAATAATAATGATGATAAGGAAATAAATTATTTATTAAGAAAAAGAAGAAAAATATTAAAACCCTAATCTCTAAACTTTTTAGTTTATTTAAAAAAAAATGAGAATTAAACCTAAAATTAAAACTAAGTTAATTGTTTAATTTATTTACAAAATAATATTAATTAATATTAACAAAGCATATTTTTTTATTGTTTTATGATTTTCTGTTTTTTTTTATTTTTATGTTATAAAAATTAATTTGAAGAATTAAAAGAAAGTAATTAAATTAAAACAAACAAAAAAAATAGAAAAAAAGAATGAAGGAGAGAAATACAAACAAGAGGGGTGGTAGACCCAATTTTGGAGGTATGATCAACAGTAGTTTGGCCCAATAGAAGCTTGGCCTGTTTGACTTTCAACGTTCACGTGTGCATGGTTGACTGATGTGTATGATGGACCTCTCATCCTGACCTTCAGATTCATCTTCTGGGACATTTGGCAAGCCAAGGCATGGAGTTGCATGGTGGACCTTAGGATGCAAGCTGCGTAGAAACACATTACAAGAAAAAATATGAAATATATATGGGGGACCTGGGAATCGAACCCAGGTCCCAGTACCTGTATTACACGTTGGCCACCAACTGAACTAGCGCGTTTGGTTGTATATTTAGTGGGCAATGAATAATAAGAGAGAGAAAAAGCATTATGCTGGATAATCAACAAAAAAGCGCCAATGTTTGAATCCACAAACCACGTTCCTCCACGCATCGTCTTCCCCACTTGTTCTTTATTTTGCCTGAAAAATAAAACTAGATAGCGGGGGTTTTAAACCCCCACAATCTGAAACACCAAAAAATAGCGAATAGAACATCGTTGGTCATAAATTGAGCACGACATGTGGAATTAATTCGTATGAAGCTTCTGATTCTAATGGCATAGGTCTTGTTGTCTGATTTTTCCAGAAGAGAAAAGCCCCAAATTCACACCTCTGAAAACCTAGAAAACATCAATGGCATTTTTCTATACAAGCACTATTAATCCAATTCAATGGCACCATTAGCTTTATTGAGTTCATGTTAGTGCAAAACAATCATTAGAATGCATTAATATGGTATGAAAAAGTAAATACGAATATGTAAAATATCAAGAACAGGGTGGCCTCATTCTACCGATTCTTGAGGTTAGAGACGGTGGTTTTGATTGGAATAGATCCCTGGTAACCTTGGCAAGCTTGTGGGATCGTTCTTTTGCCTTGAAACACCCTGCAGCGCAGTTTTCAGTTTTGAAAATTTTGGTGAAAAGTGAAAAGTTTGTTCTTAGTCTGAGGCGCAGCTTCTTCGTCCTCTTGATTAGGTTTGCAATGAGTATATATGTATGACTGAATTAGGTTAGAAATCCATGCCAAAAACCTTTGCATTCATGAATCAAATATTTGGTTTTCAATGTAATCTTTTTCAATCTTTTTCATGTCTTTTTAATGCCAATCAATGCCAATTCTTTCCTTTTTAGTGATGCACGAAATCTTGAGGTTATGATGAGTAGAAATGCTGCATAAAAAGATTTGAAAGGTGGCATTTAGTATTTTTTTCATATTTAATTTGAATTAAATGAATTAATAGATTTAAATATTCAATTAATAAATTAAAAATAAGAAAATAACTCCCCTTTGGGTCAATGGGTCGTGCATAGCTTTTGGGTGATGATTCTTGGAAGAAATTGAGGCCCATTAGCAATTTTGAGGCATCTGAAGCAAAGTTGACTTTTCAAAATTCCCAAAAATTTCCCAACTTCCACAAGGCATATCTTGCTCAATTTTTAAGCTTTGATCATGTTCTTGGACATTTTGGAAAGGTCTTGAAGTCCTCTAACCAATGCCTTTGGTCCCATGTCATTTTGATTTACCAATCTCAAGTTATGGTCTTTGACTTAAAGTGCCTTTTTGTTGACTTTTGAAAATGACCTATAATGTTGAGATTGATAACTTTTTGTGAGAGCATTTCTTGGACTTGAAGTGTGAAGAGGAGTTGTAGGAAATGTATTTCTCTTCATTTGGATGGGATTTTTCTGATAAACCATGTGGAAGTTATGCCTTGGTCAAGTTACAATTGACTTTTTCAACTGTCCAAAAATGGAAACTTTTGCATCTTGAGACTTTTTGAGCCATGCCTTGAGAATCATGATCAAGAATTGATCAAATGATTTTTGTGGCTTCAAAATAAGATGTTGACCAAAAATTTGAACTTTTGACTGTCAAATGACCATTTTGCCCCTACAGTTGACTGTTGAGCAATTAGGGTTTTTGACTGTGCAATTTTATGCTGTGAGTCTTGAAACTTGACATGAGGATGCTTGACAATGTTTATAGGCATGTGGGACTTGTTTGGACCCTTGGAAACTTCAATTTCTTTGCTAGAATCAAAACCCTAATTTCGACTGTTAGGAGGCCATTGAACTGTGCAACCCTTGGGGAGATTTTGAAGCATGCTCTTTGCAAATCTTGGAGAATATGGGAGGGCAAATTTTGGGGTACAACAGTTGCCCCTGTTCAATCTTCTTAGACCTGAGGATGTAGATTGGCTGACGTGCCTTTCGTAATCCGAAGGTGGGAGATGATTGAACACTAGAGTGCCCAGAAATTTGCGCTCACATGTTGGCAGTATGATGGGGAATGGGCTTACAGATGCCATATGGAGATTGATGGATAGGATGATGGGCTTATAGATGCCATGCTAAGAGGTGATGGATGAGTGGATGGGCTTATAGATGCCATCTGGGGTGTCGATCGCACAAGAGATTCCTTAGCGAGAACTTGCGTACCTGAAAAAGAAAATGATTACCTGACCTGTTACAGGAGTTGGTCTTCAAACTCTTATGTAGATGTGCCGTGACTGGTTACAGGAATTGGGTCTGGAGCTTCAAACGGTGATGAATGAATCAGGGATGGTTGCTACCTCAACGGGACGGTGAGAGAACCTTGGACGATTACTACCTCAGCAGGAACGCTGAGAGAACCTTGGACGATTACTACCTCAACAGGAACGCTGAGAGAATCTTGGGGCGATTACTACCTCAACAGGAACGCCGAGAGAACCTTGGGGCGATTACTACCTCAACAGGAATGCCGAGAGAATCTTGGGGCGATTACTACCTCAACAGGAACGCTGAGAGAACCTTGGGCGATTACTACATCAACAGGAACGCTGAGAGAATCTTGGATGTCTTCTACTGGGATAAGAATCAGGGAGATCTTAGGGTCGATCTGACTGAACCAGAGAAGGCCTTTGACTGGATAAGAATCAGGAAAATCTTAGGGTCGATTTAACTGAACCGGGCAAGGTCTTGGAATATCTTCAACTGGATAAGAATCAGGGAGATCTTACGGTCGATCTGACTGAACCAGAGAAGGCCTTTGACTGGATAAGAATCAAGAAAATCTTAGGGTCGATTTAACTGAACCGGACAAGGTCTTGAAATATCTTCAACTGGATAAGAATCAGGGAGATCTTAGGGTCGATCTGACTGAACCAGAGAAGGTCTTAGAATAAATTCAACTGGATAAGAATCCGGGAGATCTTAGGGTCGATCTGACTGAACCAGAGAAGGCCTTTGACTGGATAAGAATCAGAAAAATCTTTAGTATCGATTTAACTGAACCGGACAAGGTCTTGGAACATCTTCAACTGGATAAGAATCAGGGAGATCTTAGGGTCGATCTGACTGAACCAGAGAAGGTCTTGGAATAACTTCAACTGGATAAGAATCAGGGAGATCTTAGGGTCGATCTGACTGAACCAGAGAAGGCCTTTGACTGGATAAGAATCAGAAAAATCTTTAGTATCGACTTAACTGAACCGGACAAGGTCTTGGAACATCTTCAACTGGATAAGAATCAGGGAGATCTTAGGGTCGATCTGACTGAACCAGAGAAGGTCTTGGAATAACTTCAACTGGATAAGAATCAGGGAGATCTTAGGGTCGATCTGACTGAACCAGAGAAGGCCTTTGACTGGATAAGAATCAGAAAAATCTTTAGTATCGATTTAACTGAACCAGACTAAAGTCTTGAAATATAGCTGAGAACTTAACTGGATCTTTCCTGAAAGGTAAAAGTCAGTCATATGCAATGCATGATATGGATCAAGCAATGATGTTCTCAACATAAATGAGATTTGTAAGATATGATGCGTATATGCATGCTATAATGTATGGAAATGTGATGTTTTTGAATGTATGTTTTTGTCTAGGAAAGTAAATCCTTGACGGGTGCCGGGAAGTCACATCCTGGGCTGATGTTTGGAGAGTAGATCTTTGCTGTTTCCGCTGGGGAGTGATGGTTGCAAGAATACCGGTAGGAGAAGATAACTCTGTTGAGGAATAGACTTGGCGAATAGAACACTCTGCGGGGAGAAAAATTACTCTAGCGACCTTGATGGGGAACAATACTCTGTGGGGAGAGAGATACTTTGCTGGGATGTTGATGGTAACTTCGCTGGGGATACCGTTGTTACGTTGTAAGTGCTAATAGACTTCGCTGGGGATAAGAAGACTTCGCCGAGGACGATCTTTCCGTGGCTTTTGGCTGAGGATAACCCAGTTATATCCTGGTAGGGAAATAACCTTTGAATAAAGCCGGGGGACGCGTTCGGGCTCTACGGAGATAAGCTTCCAGAATCTACTGGGGATAAGCTTACTGCTGGGGAGATGGATTCAAACTTTCCTGGGGAAATCTTGATTGGACTCTCCCTGGGAAATTTTGAACTATGTTGGGGAAGTGGCTCCACTGAATGTCGGGTATACCGCCGGGGAACAATCTTTAGGTCAAGACTGCCGGGGATGCTTGTTTAAGAATATCTGTATATCGTGCTGGGGAATGTTGAGATCTGCAGGGGTACCCAACTTCCTTAGGGCTGATAATAACTTTGCTTGGGGAGAGTGCATTGACTTGCTGACTCACTCTCTGGGGAATTAAGATATACTGGTTATGTTCTTCAGTCGAACTCACCTTGGTACCTTGATGGACAGAGCAATTAGATCGCTTAGACAACTCATTATTGTCCCTGTTTCTAATGTCATCTGTAATTAATCCTTTGTTTCGTATGCAAATATTTATGAGTTAGAAATTATTGTCAAATGCATATATCACAAATTGAACCTTGGACGTTCTTCACAAAACAAAACAGAAAAGGAAAATAATTGGCAATTTTAGCTGAAAAGTGTATTTGTATTGATTTTGAATTTGCCTGTAAATAGGCGTTTATATACAAGAGGCTGACGTCCTAGTAAGAGAACGCCGCCGAACAAAAGATTTTATACAATTTTGTATAAAGGAAAATAAAACAGCTATGTGAAAAGAATAATCCCACTGGGTTCCAACTCTGCTATCGCCCTTATATCTTCGAGCGTCTCATCACTTGATGACCTAGATGGAGATGAAGCTGATTGATCGATGCCGTCTGAACTTGATGCTGATACCGGATTCTGGATGCAAGGTGATCCAATGAGACATAGTATACGCTTTATCCCTAACTTTTGCCTGGACCGCCCTTTCGGGTTTTTAGTCCACCGGGATACCCATTTTTGCCCAAGCCGCCTTTTCAGGTTTTCGACTTGCCGGGTGTACAAATTTTTTTATTTCATCCCTTTATTTTGCCCGAACCCTTTTGGTTCACCGGGAAGTCCTAATTTCTGCCTAGGTATGTCAACCTAGCGGGTCTTTTTTCATGCGTAGTATCTTTTTACTATGTCTGCATTGGCGGGGTGAGGAAGGTCGTCACCATCCATAGTGGTCAGAATCATGGCTCCTCCTGAGAACACATGTTTAACCATGAATGGCCCTTCGTATGTAGGGGTCCATTTGCCCCTTGGATCACTCTGAGGAAGGATGATACGCTTAATTACCAGATCCCCAACTTGATATTCTTTTGGTCTGACCTTTTTGTTAAATGCCCTGATCATCCGTTTCTGATACGTCTGACCATGACAGATAGCAGCAAGTCTCTTTTCGTCGATTAAGCTTAACTGATCAAGTCGTGTCTGGATCCAATCATCTTCGCTCAGATCTGCATCCTTCATTATCCAGAGAGAGGGTATATGCACTTCGATCGGTAAGATTGACTCCATACCGCAGACCAAGGAGAAAGGAGTTGCCCCGGTTGACGTCCTGGTTGAGGTACGGTACCCATGTAGAGCGAACGGTAACATCTCGTGCCAATCTTTATAAGTCATTGTCATCTTCTGCACAATTTTCTTAATGTTCTTATTTGCTGCTTCTATAGCCCCATTCATCTTCGGCCGGTAAGGAGAAGAGTTGTCGTGCTGTATTTTAAATTGCTCGCAGAGCTCAGTGATCATCTTGTTATTAAGATTGGTACCGTTGTCTGTAATGATCCTTTCTGGGACGCCGTATCGACAGATCAGGTTGTGCCGAATGAACCGTGCCACAACGTTCTTAGTTACGGTAGCGTAGGAAGCTGCTTCAACCCACTTCGTGAAGTAATCAATCGCTACCAGAATGAAGCGATGCCCATTGGACGCTGTAGGTTTAATCTCGCCGATCATATCTATGCCCCACATTGCAAACGGCCAAGGCGCAGTCAGAACATTCAGAGGAACTGGAGGAACATGCACCTTGTCTGCATATATCTGGCATTTATGGCATGTCCGGGAGTGTTGGTAACAGTCGGCTTCCATTGTGGACCAGAAATACCCTGCCCGAAGGATTTTCTTTGCCATAGTGTGTCCACTGGAATGTGTTCCGAAGGTCCCTTCATGTAGCTCTTCCATGATCCTTTCCGCTTCAGTCTTATCCACACAACGTAGTAAGGTCGAATCATGGTTTCGCTTATACAGGATGCCATTGCTAAGGAAGAACTTTGCTGCGAATCTTCTTAGAAACTTCTTGTCATTGACAGATGCACCTTCAGGGTATTCCTGAGCTTCCAAGTATCTCTTCACCTCATGGTACCAGGGTTTCTCAGTCACCAATTCAGTCTCGAGATCACAACAGTATGCCGGTTCGTCCAGTTTCCAGATGATGATCCGGGGAGCCTCATTGTCCCATTTGACTTTGAACATGGAAGACATCGTAGCTAACGCGTCCGCTAACTGATTCTCCTCTCTTGGGAAATGTTCAAAGGTTATCTCTGTGAAGTGGGGGATCAATGTCAATACACATTCTCTGTAAGGAATAAGATTTGGATGTTTCGTATCCCACTCCCCTTTGATCTGATTGATCACGAGAGCGGAATCTCCGAAGACACTCAGAAACTTGATCCTTAAGTCGATCGCAGCTCGGAGACCCATGATGCACGCCTCATACTCCGCCATGTTGTTGGTGCAGTTGAAACATAGCCGGGCAGTGAGTGGAGTATGAGTGCCTTGGGGGGATATGATCACAGCGCCGATACCATTACCCAAAGCGTTGGAGGCTCCGTCAAAGTGCATAGACCATCAGGATCCTTCCTTAGGTCCTTCATCCGGTCCAGGTACTTCACAATCAGTCACTATCATGATGCTCTCGTCAGGAAACTCAAAGTTCATTGACTGATAATCGTCTACTGCCTGATGTGCCAAGTGGTCTGCCAATACACTTCCTTTGATAGCTTTCTGAGTTGTGTACTGGATGTCGTATTCTGTCAAGATCATTTGCCATCTTGCTATTCTCCCAGACAGAGCAGGCTTTTCAAATATGTACTTTATAGGATCCATCTTTGAGATCAACAAGGTAGTGTGAGTCAGCATATACTGTCTCAGCCGGCGAGCAGCCCATACCAAAGCGCAACAAGTTTTCTCGAGCAGTGAGTATCGGGTCTCACAGTCGGTAAACTTTTTGCTAAGGTAATAAATGGCATGCTCTTTTCGGCCAGACTCATCATGCTGCCCCAGCACACACCCCATTGAGTTATCAAGTACTGTCAGGTATAGTATTAGAGGTCTCCCTTCAACCAGTGGCATAAGAATGGGTGGTTCTTGGAGATACTCTTTGATTCTGTCAAAAGCGGCCTGACACTCATCATTCCAACGTACTACCTGATCTTTCTTCAGCAGCTTGAAGATTGGTTCACAAGTGGCAGTTAGGTGTGAGATGAATCGGGCAATGTAATTCAGGCGTCCTAAAAAGCCTCTGACCTCTTTCTCTGTCTTAGGAACTGGCATCTCTTGAATGGCTTTAACCTTGGCAGGGTCCACTTGAATACCCTTGTCACTTACAACGAAGCCTAGCAATTTCCCAGATCTTACCCCGAAGGTGCACTTGTTCGGGTTCAACCTCAGCTTGTACAACTTCAGACGGTCAAACAATTTCTGCAGATGATCAAGGTGTTCTTCCTCAGTTTGGGACCTTGCAATCATGTCATTGACATACACTTCGATCTCATGATGGATCATGTCATGAAATAAAGCAACCATAGCACGTTGGTAGGTTGCCCCAGCATTTTTCAACCCGAATGGCATGACCTTGTAGCAGAAGGTGCCCCACTGAGTAACAAAGGTAGTCTTTTCCATGTCTTCCGGAGCCATCTTGATCTGATTATAACCTGAAAAGCCATCCATGAAAGAAAACACCTTGTGCTGAGCCGTATTGTCGACAAGGACATCAATGTGGGGTAGAGGGAAGTCATCCTTGGGGCTGGCCCTATTCAGATCCCTGTAGTCAACACACATTCCGACCTTACCATCTTTCTTTGGTACCGGCACCACATTAGCAACCCACTGAGGGTAAGAAGTCACTGCAAGAAACCCGGCATCGAATTGCTTCATAACCTCAGCTTTGATCTTCTCAGACATCTCTGGACGCATACGGCGGACCTTTTGCTTAACCGGAGGGCAGTCTTCCTTGGTAGGCAAATGATGGACCACGATGTCGGTATCCAACTCGGGCATGTCTTCGTAGGACCAAGCAAAGATCTCCACATAATCATGTAACATCTGAGTCAACCGTTGCTTCACGCTGAGCTCTAGGTTGGCACCAATCTTAACCTCTTTCCTGTCCGTCTCAGTACCCAGATTTATTGTTTCCACTGGCTCTTCATGTGGTTGAATTGCCCTCTCTTCCTGGAGTAACAGTCTTGCAAGCTCGCCAGGCACTTCGCAATCATCTTCACCTTCGTCTTCGGCTAAGTTGATCGGATTTTCGAAGTCATAACTGGCAGTAGCAGAGTCGTTACCAGTGAGATCCAGAGTGGATTGAAACTTGTATGAGTGAGTGTGTGTAAATACAGCTGTTTTGCAATATATAAAGAAAGGAATGAAAGAAAAGGAGCATGAGATTTGATTTGCGAGAAAACGTCCAAGGTCTTTATTCATGATATATGAAATGACAATTAATGTACCCTCACAAATAAAGCCACGGTGCCCCGGGTAAGACACCGGGCCATAGAGTTTATAATTAATGTTTATTACAAATAACAAAACAAAGGAGTTTATTACTGCGTAACAAAAGTAACAGGAGTATGATCTTTGGCGGTCCAATTGTTCAATCCACCGTCAGTCGTCGGGTAGATCCAGCTATCGAACTCTGATTCTTCCACTTCAACTTCATCCCCAATAGCATTCACTCCTGGATTGGTGATGAGCACAGGAGGTCTTCTGGTCCTAGCCTTGCGCACAGCCCTCTGAGCCTCTGCAGTAAAACCCAGTCCAAACTTGTCATTTTTTGGTGTAAAATCAGGGAGCCTGCCCCAGTTAGCACATTCGCCTTTCTTGATTACAGCTCGGGCATCCTTCAGGGAATCCATCTTCAAAGGAAAGTCCTCTTCAATCACTGCTTCTACTGCTGCCAAAGTTGGAGGTACCTCTTCAAAATGCTGAAAGGGGGTTTCAATAAACTCCCCGTCCATCTCAATATATCGGAAGGAATTCAAGTGACTAACCATATACTCCTCCTCTCCCTGCACAGTGATAATCTTCCCTCTGACGGGGTACTTGAGCTTCTGGTGTAGGGTAGAGGTCACTGCCCCGACTTTGAGAATCCAAGGTCGACCCAGTAAACAAGAATAAGATGGACGGATATCCATCACATAGAAAGTTGAGTCGAATACTTGAGAACCCACACGAATAGGAATGTCTACCTCTCCATGAACCATCCTCTTAGAACCGTCAAAGGCTCTGACAATTATGTTGCTAGGTTTCAGCTCCAGGCCCTCACAATCCAACCGGTCTAAGGCCTTTTTGGGTAGCACATTCAGGGAAGAACCGGTGTCCACCAACACGTGTGCAAGAGTAGTGCCCCTGCATTCTATAGAGACATGCAAGGCATCATTGTGGTTCTTTCCCTTAGCAGTAAGGTCAGCATCCGAGAACCCCAAACCATTGTCGACTGTCAAATTGGCTACGCAATCAGTAAACTGGTCTGCAGAGGTCTCTTGTGGCACGTGGGCCGTCTTCAGAAATGAAATCAGGGCCTTAGCGTGGGCCTCTGAGCACAGTAGTAAGGAGAGCATAGAGATTTTGGAGGGTGTATGCCCCAACTGTTCAACGACATTGAAGTCGCTCTTTTTGATTATTTTAAGAATTTCCTCCATCTCTTGCTGGGAGGCTTCAACATTTACAGATTTTGGCGCCTCCATCCGGGCAGGCTCATCTTCAATCCCTTTGCCCCGAGCATTAGATGACTCGGAAGCAGGGGAAGCAACTTGATCAGAAATGGGAACAGGTGCACTTGCAGGTGTTATAACGAGAGGTCTTCGAATAGCTGGTGGCGCAATGTCAGGCGAGAAGAGCCTGCCACTGCGGGTAACTTTTGCTGGACCAGTGATATTGCTGATGCTGGTGCCAGTGTTGAACTCTTGCTTTATACCATGTACATATACATCTGCCCCATAGTGCCATGGGACAGCCTTATCAGATTCATAGGGGAGAGGCCCCGGAACAGTAATCACAATGGGTGCGACGGTCATGATTTTAACTGGCTTCCTCGGGGGAGCCTTGATTGGATTATTGAAAATTGTAACAACAGATACATCTTCCACAGGAACAAACGGAACAGC
Organism: Vicia faba; assembly: GCA_948472305.1. Taxonomy (NCBI): domain Eukaryota; kingdom Viridiplantae; phylum Streptophyta; class Magnoliopsida; order Fabales; family Fabaceae; genus Vicia; species Vicia faba. Next base: position 1,473,704,997 of record OX451737.1, on the reverse strand, counting down.
GGTCTTCTTGAACAGAATCTCTTTGCTGTCCATCAGGCTTTGGATGCCCAACTTCAGCAAAGGACAACCAGTAAGGTAAACAACACAGAAAAGGCAACCTTCGCTACAACCCGGAAATAAACCGGCCAGCAGTAGGTTCCTCTTAACAGTCATCAGAGGAGTAGCTACATCATTCACAGAAACGGCATACACATCTTCATCAACGGCATTCACTCCATGCTGGGGCATAGGAGCAGTCACCACATTTGGCCTCTCAGGCGCTTCAAATTGTATCTCCTTCGCATCAATAAGGTCTTGCACCTTATTCCTTAAGGCCCAACAATCATCAGTAGAATGCCCCGGGCTATCGGAGTGATAAGCACAGCGGGCATTTGGATTATACTTGGGAGAGGCAGTATTCACAACCTTCGGGGCCTCTCTGACAGTCACCAAGTTGGTGGATAGCAACTGCGGCAAGATTTGTGATAGGGTCATACTCAGCCGGGTAAACTCTTTTCTGGGTCTTTCAGCCCTTTGTGGATTGGTTTGCCGAGGAGCGGCAGCAGGTTTAGCAATTATTACCGCGTTGACAGATTGGCGGCGCTCAGGTTTATCATGTTTTCTAGGCCCATATACAGCACTGGCCTCCTTCTTAAAGGGCTTCTTCTCAGCACTTGAAGACACACCTTTCTGAATTTTACCAGACTTCATTCCAGCCTCTATTCTCTCCCCAGTCAGAATAAAATCAGTGAACCCTGCAGACGAATTACCGATAAGATGATTGAAAAATGGCCCAGATAGGGTCCCCAAGAACATATCCACCAGCTCACGGTCTGTTAACGGAGGCTGCACCCTGCCAGCCAGATCCCTCCACTTCTGTTCATACTCTTTAAAACCTTCAATTGATCCTAGCGACATACCCTGGAGTTGGGTACGTGTAGGAGCAAGGTCGGCATTATATTGATACTGCTTGTAAAAAGCAGTAGCCAACTCCTCCCAGTTACGAACTTTGGTCCCAATCAGCTGATAGAACCATTCGAGATGAGTCCCTGAAAGACTCTCCTGGAAGAAGTGGATCCACAAGTTCTTGTCCACTGTGTACGGTTGAATCTTCCGCACATAATATCTGAGGTGTAGCTTGGGGCAAGAAGCCCATTCATACTTGGTGAAAGATGGTGCCTTAAACTTGTGAGGAATGATTACAGCAGTAGATAAGCCCAAGTCTCCGAAATCCAGCCCAGGCACTTGTTGGATCTCCATGGCGTTCAGTCTGTCTTCCAACTTCTTGTATCGGTCTTCAGCAGGAGGATATTGTTCCTCATTAAAATCAGTCTCGTTGTCAGAGACTACTGGACTTGAAGCCTTTCCCCCCTGGGGACTGTCTTTGCCTACAGAAGAACCAGCTTCTTCATTCTGCAGAGTGTTACCAAACCTCCGGCCCGAGTTGAAAAGAACAATTCTCTTCTTCTTCTTCCCCTTCTTCAGGAGTAAAGCCTTCAGCTCTTCTTGGCCTTGAGCCAAACCCATGATCAGCTCCTGAAATTGCTTGTTCTGCGCCTGAAGGGCCTTGATAGACATCTCGGTTGATGATGAGTCAGGGTTCATGATGCTGAAATAAACAGCGAAGAACAGTAAGCAACCTGAAAAGAAGGAAACCTGCTATGCACATGATGAATGATATGTGTTTATGCAATGCATTCAAGGGTTCGAAAGTTCAAACTTGTTGTAGACAAAAAAGGAACACACATTATCATTAAGGAAATAATTGTTCAGTACATCAAAGACTTATGGGCACATGTTACAAAGCAAATCAATCCCAAAAGACACTACGCATCCTCTTCGGAGAAATGTAGGTGTTGAGATTCCTCTCCTCGTGCAATAGGCGGGTGAGCTCCAAGACCTTCTTTTCACTAGCATGTAGACTGGTCTCAAGAGAATTCCGTTCTTCCTTAAGCTGGATCCAGCTTTTCTGCATCTCTTCCCAGGATGTGGGCATGTCAGGATGTTGAATGGTGTAGGACACCTCTCCCTCCAAGACTGGCTCTTTGATCACAGGGAGCACATGGGGATAAGGCATTACTAACTTCTGGGAGGGGCTCGTACCCACTTGAGATAAGGTTCCAACGGGATGGAATTCTTGTGCCCCAGTGTCTTGCTGTCTATCTTACTAGGCATCCTCCAAGCTCTGATAAATCTCTGGCGAAGTCCTTGTGCATCGTTGTCGAAGTCAAAAACTATGTCAGGAATTAACATGTCATGAGGGCCATCCCTCTGAGCATAACCAAACTGTCTCCAAGCCAAGCATGGGTTGTAAGTAATACCTCCTCTGATTCCAAGTAACGGAACATTAGGGTACTCCCCGCAACGATCAATGATAGTGACATCCTCTCTGGACCGAGGGCACCAATGTATATCTGCATGTGTAAGAGTCATCAACCGTTGTGACCATCTCAAACCCCGCTCGTTCTTCAAAACTGATTGTGGAAGGTGCGAAATAAACCACCTTCCCAGGAGAGGAGTGCAGCACATAAGAACACCTCTTTTTCTCATGGTTCGAGTGTAACATGAGTGAAGGATGTCCCCCAACAACGTAGGTATATGGTTCCTGGACATGAAGATCTGGACAACATTGATATCTATAAGCTGATCTGGGTTAGGGAACAACACCAACCCATAGACAAGGAGGGCCACAACTTCTTCAAAAGCTTGTAAGTCAAGGGAGTTCCAACATTCCTGGGCCTTTTCAAACAGAAACCTGGCTAAGAACCCTTTGATGCCACTTCTAACCTCCCAATGTCCCTTGAGGTCAGATGATTGTAGGTGTAAGGCTTTAGCAATCTCTTCAAGCTTGGGTTCCTTTTCCGTACCGTTGTAGGGTAGTTGATCAAGGATAGGGATCTTCAAAAGCCGGGAGAACTCTTCTAATGTAGGCACCAGTTGATAATCCAGGAAAGTGAAACAGTGATGCAGAGGGTCAAAGAACTGGAACAAGACCTTTATCATATCTTCCTCAATGTTGGTGTTGACCAAGCAGATGAGTCTTCCATGCCTTTCACTGAATGAAGAGCTCTCGGGAATCCTGGATATAAGCTCCTTAAGCTGTGGAGGGATCCTTACAAGGCTGATCTGAATTGTCTTTCTGCGAACAGTTTCCATGTCCTACAAAACAAGAACAAAGATGAAGATTCGAACCCCTGAAATGGTTAGTCAATGCATATGATGCTGTATGATGTCATGATGCTATGATTAAACACACCACAAATATTTACAAAGGCAAACATGTTAAGGCACACAAGTCACACAAGACAAGCCCTTAGAGTTTAGGCCAGCATGGGGTCTGGGTATTGCGCTCTTGAAGTTGGTGGGTTCAACCTGTCCTATTAGAAGTAACCGGGTTCAAAGGGTCCCAATATCACTGGATTGCTTTCATTGTTCATCGTTTCGATTTAGCCACTGAACTGGCGACCGAAATATTCCAGGAAAGCAACCCTCAATTGAGTGTAGTATCGAGTATCAACCAACCTCGGACTGCACCAAAGTCAGTTATCTCACTACCCTAAAGAGGCCAAGATAGTTCAATTAAGGTTCCTAAGGTCAGTTGATGCTTCACGACACCACATGGAGGCCCCGTACTCTCCTTGACTGAACTCAAGGGTTACCGGTACACACCAAAGTGCCACATCAACATAGCAGACTGCTTCAACCATGTCGGTATACCCCACACAGTTCCCTCACAGCCTTGTTGCTACTTTCTAAGAAGGTATCCCCCAGATCCGGGTTAGGATCTATAGAACTCCCAAGACAGTCCCACAATTTAAAGCAAACAAGTCAAAGCAATTGAAAACACAGTGATCTTAGTCCTAAGGTACACCTCACTTTAAAAGTATCCCCAGCAGAGTCGCCAGTTCTGTGATTGGTGGATCTGGAACTGACTGTTTAACGCTGGTTCGCGAAATGTCGCGTTAAGCAAGAGTCGCCACCGTCTTTTATTTTCTCCAACATGGACAGGAGAAAATCACAGAAAAATTCCTTATTGCGATTAGTTCTCGGTTCGGGAGGTAGATTTATAGAAAGGGGAGGTGTTAGCACCCTTTCTATCCATGGTTATCCATGGGCTCTTAGATACTTGCTCATTGTGTTTTCAAAATGTTTGTTTGCTTTTCAACTGTGGGTTTAAAAAAAGTTTCGTTTTAAAATTTCAGTTCGACTCTTGTATCAGTCCTCAAGAGTGTTTGAAAAGTTGTGTTCTGAAAGCTTTTTGAAAAGTGTCGGTGTGAAAAGATTTTTGATTTGTTTTGAATTAGAGCAAGTATCTACGAGTCATCTACCTACCCTAAGGAATTCGTCTGTGTAAATGTCCTTAAGATAGTGCCATCCCACCATTGAGAGGTAGATAGCACCATCATTGGAGGTGTTCGGGTCAATTCGAGGGTTCGGGACAGTGTGGTCACCAGAGCAATATGAAGGCACCTTAGAAGCTACCCTCATGCCATGTTCATGGACATGAGGACTTACTAAAACGTCCTCTACTCGACGACCACTTTTCGAGGGGAAAGGCAACAGTGAGACGTACCCTAGGGGTGGTGTGTGAACTGTGTGTCATTTTATGTTTATCTTGTCATGCATTGGTGATCTACACTTTGTTTTTATTTTTGGCATTCATTCTTTCATGTGGTTATTAACAGTTAAAAGGTGCAGAATTTAAAGGTCCTACGCTATTACAAAGGCGCGGGTCTACATCGCCAAATTAAACCAAGACCCGATTTGAAATAAATAAAAATGCGGAAAGTAAATACCCTAATTAATCTATTACAAGGCTTTGGGGCAAGTACATGAAATTTTTAAAAAGGGAAATAAAAGCAAATGTGCGAAAAGAAATAAGATCGAGAATGCGAGGGCGTTGGACCCTTTTAAAGAAATTAAATCGAAATCGTAAATTAATTAAATTAAATAAAAGCAAAAACTTATTTTTTTGGAGTTTTTGTATTTATGGAATTTAATGAAAAAATTAAATGGAATTATAACCCTAATTCTAAACTATTTTTAATTTGTAAAAAAATGTTTAAGTTTGGCCTAGTTTTAACCTAATTATTTAATTACAAGTTATTTATAAGATAATTAAGAATAATAATAATGATGATAAGGAAATAAATTATTTATTAAGAAAAAGAAGAAAAATATTAAAATCCTAATCTCTAATGTTTTTAGTTTATTTAAAAAAAATTAGAATTAAACCTAAAATTAAAACTAAGTTAATTATTAAATTTATTTACAAAATAATATTAATTAATATTAACAAAGCATATTTTTTTATTGTTTTATGATTTTCTGTTTTTTTGTATTTTTATGTTATAAAAATTAATTTGAAGAATTAAAAGAAAGTAATTAAATTAAAACAAACAAAAAAAAAATAGAAAAAAAGAATGAAGGAGAGAAATACAAAAAAGAGGGGTGGTAGACCCAATTTTGGAGGTATGATCAACAGTAGTTTGGCCCAATAGAAGCTTGGCCTGTTTGACTTTCAACGTTCACGTGTGCATGGTTGACTGATGTGTATGATGGACCTCTCATCCTGACCTTCAGATTCATCTTCTGGGACATTTGGCAAGCCAAGGCATGGAGTTGCATGGTGGACCTTAGGATGCAAGTTGCGTAGAAACACATTACAAGAAAAAATATGAAATATATATGGGGGACCTGGGAATCGAACCCAGGTCCCAGTACCTGTATTACACGTTGGCCACCAACTGAACTAGCGCGTTTGGTTGTATGTTTAGTGGGCAATGAATAATAAGAGAGAGAAAAAGCATTATGCTGGATAATCAACAAAAAGCGCCAATGTTTGAATCCACCAACCACGTTCCTTCACGCATCGTCTTCCCCACTTGTTCTTTATTTTGCCTGAAAAATAAAACTAGATAGAGGGGGTTTTAAACCCCCACAATCTGAAACACCAAAAAATAGCGAATAGAACACCGTTGGTCATAAATTGAGCGCGACATGTGGAATTAATTCGTATGAAGCTTCTGATTCTAATGGCATAGGTCTTGTTGTCTGATTTTTCCAGAAGAGGAAAGCCCCAAATTCACACCTCTGAAAACCTAGAAAACATCAATGGCATTTTTCTATACAAGCTCTATTAATCCAATTCAATGGCACCATTAGCTTTATTGAGTTCATGTTAGTGCAAAACAATCATTAGAATGCATTAATATGGTATGAAAAAGTAAATACGAATATGCAAAATATCAAGAACAGGGCGGCCTCATTCTACCGATTCTTGAGGTTAGAGACGGTGGTTTTGATTGGAATAGATCCCTGGTAACCTTGGCAAGCTTGTGGGATCGTTCTTTTGCCTTGAAACACCCTGCAACACAGTTTTCAGTTTTGAAAATTTTGGTGAAAAGTGAAAAGTTTGTTCTTGGTCTGAGGCGCAGCTTCTTCGTCCTCTTGATTAGGTTTGCAATGGATATATATGTATGACTGAATTAGGTTAGAAATCCATGCCAAAAACCTTTGCATTCATGAATCAAATATTTGGTTTTTAATGTAATCTTTTTCAATCTTTTTCATGTCTTTTTGATGCCAATCAATGCCAATTCTTTCCTTTTTAGTGATGCACGAAATCTTGAGGTTATGATGAGTAGAAATGCTGCATAAAAAGATTTGAAAGGTGGCATTTAGTATTTTTTTCATATTTAATTTGAATTAAATGAATTAATAGATTTAAAAATTCAATTAATAAATTAAAAATAAGAAAATATCTCCACTTTGGGTCAATGGGTCGTGCATAGATTTTGGGTGATGATTCTTGGAAGAAATTGAGGCCCATTAGCAATTTTGAGGCATTTGAAGCAAAGTTGACTTTTCAAAATTCCCAAAAATTTCCCAACTTCCACAAGGCATATCTTGCTCAATTTTTAAGCTTTGATCATGTTCTTGGACATTTTGGAAAGGTATTGAAGTCCTCTAACCAATTCCTTTGGTCCCATGTCATTTTGATTTACCAATCTCAAGTTATGGTCTTTGACTTAAAGTGCCTTTTTGTTGACTTTTGAAAATGACCTATAATGTTGAGATTGATAACTTTTTGTGAGAGCATTTCTTGGACTTGAAGTGTGAAGAGGAGTTATAGGAAATGTCTTTCTCTTCAAAATGAGTTTTGGATGGGATTTTTCTGATAAACCATGTGGAAGTTATGCCTTGGTCAAGTTACAGTTGACTTTTTCAACTGTCCAAAAATGGAAACTTTTGCATCTTGAGACTTTTTGAGCCATGCCTTGAGAATCATGATCAATAATTGATCAAATGATGTTTGTGGCTTCAAAATAAGATGTTGACCAAAAATTTGAACTTTTGACTGTCAAATGACCATTTTGCCCCTACAGTTGACTGTTGAGCAATTAGGGTTTTTGATTGTGCAATATTTTGCTGTGAGTCTTGAAACTTGACATGAGGATGCTTGACAATGTTTATAGGCATGTGGGACTTGTTTGGACTCTTGGAAACTTCAATTTCTTTGCTAGAATCAAAACCCTAATTTTGACTGTTAGGAGGCCATTGAACTGTGCAACCCTTGGGGAGATTTTGAAGCATGCTCTTTGCAAATCTTGGAGAATATGGGAGGGAAAATTTTGGGGTACAACAACTGGCAACTTTGTCCTCCATGTTCAAGGTTAAGTGGGCTAATGAGGCACCTTCCATTACTATCAGAAGTTTGAGTGAGCCAGCTTTCTGTTTTGAGGCCAGTCTAGAATCAGATGTTAATCCTTGGTTTTATGATGTTAAACGATATCTTGAAACACAAGAGTACCCTGAAGAGGCATCCGTCACAGATAAGAAGTTCTTAAGAAGATTTTCAGCCAAGTTCTTTCTCAGTGGAGGTGTATTGTATAGAAGGCATCATGACGGTTTACTGCTCAGATGTGTTGACAAGAAAGAAGCAACTAGAATCATTGAGGAGATACATGAAGGTGATATTGGGACCCACTCCAGTGGGCATACCATGGCCAAAAAGATTTTGCGAGCAGGTTATTATTGGTCCACCATGGAGACTGACTGTTACAATCATGCACGAGTTTGCCACAAATGTCAAGTCTATGCTGATAAAGTGCATGTGTCGCCAGTACCTTTGAATGTATTGACTTCCCCTTGGCCATTTGCAATGTGGGGAATTAATATGATCGGCAAAATTGAATCGATTGCGTCTAACGGGCACTGTTTCATTCTGGTTGCCATCGATTATTTTACAAAATGGGTCGAAGCTGCATCCTATGCCAATGTCACAAAGCAGGTGGTAACTCGGTTCATTAAGCACAATATTATCTTTCGCTACGGAGTGTCTGAAAAGATTATTACCGATAATGGGTCTAATTTGAACAACAAAATGATGAAGGAGCTTTGTGAGTCCTTCAAAATCAAGCATCATAACTCTTCTCCATACCGACCAAAGATGAAAGGTGTTGTCGAAGCGGCCAATAAGAATATCAAGAAAATCGTGCAGAAGATGGTGGTAACCTATAAAGATTAGCATGAGATGCTGCCTTTCGCGTTGCATGGTTATCGCATCACTATGCATACTTCGACTGGGGAAACCCCATTTTCATTGGTTTACAGCATGGAAGTGTTATTACCGGTAGAAGTTGAGATTCCTTCTCTTAGATCATGAGAGATGTTGAGCTGGATGAAAGTGAGTGGGTAAAGAATTGGCTGGATCAGTTGGAACTTATTGACGAGAAGAGGTTGACGGCTGTATGTCATGGTCAGGTATATCAACAAAGGATGAGGAAAGCTTTTGATAAAAGGGTACAACCTCAGTGTTACAAGCCAGGTGACCTTGTGCTGAAAAGGATAATTCTCCCCAAGGGAGATCCCAGGGGCAAGTGGGCTCCGACTTATGAAGGTCCTTTCGTGGTCAGAAAAGTTTTCTCTGGAGGAGCAATGATGCTCACAACTATGGATGGAGAGTACTTCCCTCTCCTTGTGAATGCTGACGTAGTTAAAAAATACTTTGCATAAAAAATATTAAAAAAAAAACCGCTAAACTGAAAACCCGAAAGGGCGGTTTAGGAAAAAAGAGGGTGTCCTGGTGAATCGAAAACCCGAAAGGGAGATTCAGGCAAAAGTTAGGGACTTAAAGCAAATGACTACGATCGACATAAGATCCTTTGTTTCTTTCCTTCGTTTCATCACCTGGCATAAGCGCGAGGCTAATCCAAGAATGATATGTCTGAAAGCAGGAAGATGATAGCGTGAGATCCATAAGAGTCATGGCAGAGTCGGGACTTGATGGATATCCACATTCACATTGCCATTTGTAAACACTTGTTTGCTTTGATTTTGTAAATTACTTGCTTCCAAATGTAAATACCTTTTCACAGGCTGATTTCTCAAAATCAATAGAATATCTTCTTTCAAGTATACGTATACGTTTCTTTTCTCCCTTTTTACTATTTTGTTTGCAAAAACGTCCAATATTTTTGATAAACATGTGCATATAAACTTCGGGGGCCTTACACGGAAATGGTAATCTAAGTCATGGTTAATTGATCACTTGAAATATGGATAACAAACACAACTACTACTATGCAAGAGGCGTGTTTGTTTCCTTGTTTGATGGGATTCTCATTCACTTTACTGGTGGATGCCTTGCCATTTTGTTTCACAGCTCCGTGTTGTTGGCGAAGGTCATGAGTCAGGGTAATATCAAGATTACGGCAGGTCGGCAAGATCGGCGAACCTAATTTGAGAACTTTTCTTCCCCATAATGATTTTTATTACGTTCTTTGCCTCACTTTCATGTGTTATCTTGATTGATTGTTTTAGCATTGTCTGCATATAGGATTTTGTTTAAAGCCGAATGTCAGTCTTGATGTGTTGAATAATTTTGCCTTAAATTTTTTTCTTTCATTTTTACTTAATTCATCCAGTATCACACTTTAATCAACTTTTTGGACATTTCGATACCAACTATGCTAATTCTTTTGCTTAGCCAAGAGTTTGGAGGAAGGGTTTAGCTAAAAACGATGACTGTAGTGGTATGCTTTTGTGTAGAACCCTGTTGACGATGTACAGGCATTGTTTCAATCCCCAAACACTGGAGATATAACGGAGTTAGACCCTCGTTAACCCCTCCGAGCCTTCGAAGTAGGAGTTTCTTTTCCTTTAAAAAATACCTTGTTTTTTTTAAACCAGGGGTAGGGTAAATGTTCAGTTGATTAGACCAAGCATTCACATTTCAAAAGGAATGTCCCATCTGAGGATCACCACATTTTATCTTTCGCATCATGAGATCAGGAGAAATGTCTAAACCACGATGTTTATTTCCTCACAAAGTCCTGAGGTCTAGATCGAATTGATACAATAATGGCTATCCCTCACCAACCAAGGAGTGAGGCATTTGTTTTCTTCAACAAAAAAAAGAGAGAAAGAAAGAAAAATTCAAAGACCTAAAGTCACATTGACTTGTTCGAAGTGGAAAGTATGAATAAGAAAGAAACAAAAAGCCCCGCTAAGTCGAAACTTGAAAACAAGTCGCTTAGGCAAAAGTTAGGGCATCCCGCTGGACTCCCAAAATTGAAATTCAAAAGATTTTGTCCAGGCAAAAGTTAGGGAAAAGAGAGCCTAAAAGGAAAAAAAAACAAAAAAGAGAGAGATTATTCAATAAACTTTCATCAAAAGAAGAGGAACAATAGTATCAAAAACAAAAGCAGCAAAACTTAAGCGACAATCATCTTGGAGAATTTGTCGCGATCACTCAACCATTATAAATCCTTTTGAAAGATGAATGCTTGTGATGAGTCAGTTGAACTTAGGACAGGAGAATATCATGAAGGGGGTGGGCACCAAATAACTTGAGCCTTGAAAAACTTTTTTCTAAAAAAACCTCGAACCAGGCCACGCTACAACCTTTAAAAGTCCTAACTGAAACAAAGGTTTAACTCGAAAGCATGCTACAACAGGATAGCGTTTCCTAAACTCTAAAATATGTGTTGCATACTCATGTTGGTATCTTATCACCCGCATCTTGGCTCGTTTTTCTAAAAAGAAAAAAAAGGGGTTTTGAAATTTTTTTGCACTCTAGCCAGTGATTCATTCACAACAGAGATGCAACACTTTGTAAAGGTTTTCAATTTCAAGGCTTAAATAATCATCACATCAGGTCTATCATTCCCAAAATAAACATCTTTATGCATGCAAAACATTTGTTTGACATCATAAGAGAGTTTACACATTGAACACCTGTAAAGAGCTTAATGATTGTCAGGAAGGGAATATTTGGTCTTCTTCTGTTAGACAGAGCCCATGTATGAACAGGACTTTACTTATCCCCAGTGATGTTTCATTTCCCCAACGAAGTTTCATTTCCGCAACAAAGTTTTGTTGCCCCAGGAATCTTATTTTAAAATCTTCATTCTAAGACTTTAAGTTTAGGTATGTCGCATATCCCCAGTGGAGTTGTTTAATTGGGAACCCACTTTCTGAAGAAGTTTCAAATCCCCAACGAAGTTGCCGACGGAGATCCTTCGCCTTGTCCTCTCATTTCCCAGTCGGTCTGCTGACTGGGGCATTCGTATGTTAAGATCTTTCCTTATCCCTAGTAAGGCCGATATTTTGTGACTATCTACATGATCCATTCAATGGTTGCATTCCAAAAGCAAAATCTCTCTTCAAAAATCTTCAACAGAGTTCTGTCACCCCGGTGAAGTCCTGTTTCCCCAGCAGATCTTTGTTCCCCTAGCAAAGGTTTTCACCCCTCACGCCGGGTTTGTTGTCTTGGTATCATCCTCAACACGGCCGCGCGCTGTCTTTTCCAAAGATTGCAGTCTTGCCCTAATTTTCTCCCTCAATGTCTAAACCTCTCTCCAGAAGCTACAGTGTTGATCTGACCTTCGTAGGAGTTTGCAATTTATTTTTGCGGCTCCTCTCATTGTTTGTGGCCTGTTTCTACTGATTGCTTGGTTGTTATTCCCCTCCAAGTTTCAACTCTCCAAGGTTCCCTCTCTAGCGGTCCCCCGTATTTTCTCCTCTCCTTTGGATTCTGCAATTTATTTTTGCAAGTCATGTCAAATTCCGACTTCTTGGTTATTGGCTTCTCAGTTGGCCATTCCCCAATGATGTTTTTAAACGTGCATCATCACATTGCATCTACCAAAACGCCAAGCATTTCCATTATGTGGAACATTGCGCTATATAAAAAAGGAATTCAAACATGCATCAGAACATAAGCCATTATTGTTTCTGTTGTCCCCAGTGAATTTGCTAATACTTCAGATTAAATCCCCAGCGAGGTCTTCGTCCTCATTATCTAGGTTTCATCCCCATACCAATATCTTTTTGACGTTAATCATTTGTTTGTTTGAGTGTCTACTCTTGACCATAGATCAGTTTAGCCCTGGCGTGGTCCTCTTAGGTTTAGTCTTCGCTACCCTCTCCGGTTCATTCCTTTGTCTTTCGATGCATCTTTCGAATACCAGTTTTGTCCTGATATTCGCTTTCAGCAGGTTTTTAGGTGTACGCCCTAATCTCCTTGCTTTGGGTTGAGCTCAGAGTTTCGTCTCCTCACCCTGTGCATGAAATCCAGTTTCGTCCTGGTACTCATCTAGTTTAGTTTTGCCTAACTAGTTATTGAGTCGAGTTTTGTCTCGTCTTTACTTTCATACCTTTGACCCTTTGACGGTGTTTGGTTACCGAGTGCAGTGTTCGTACTGTGCCCCTGGTTTGAAATCAGTCTCCTTTGTTCCTTGGATTCTTCTATCAGTTTTTGTCACTGTTTATCCATTGATCTGAGACCAGCAGGTGCTCTGAGAAACATGCACTCTCATCACTTTGCTATGGGTCGAGTTTCGCCTTGTTACCCGTGCGTGAAATTAAGTTTCGTCCTGGTACTCATCTAGTTTAGTTTCGTCTACCTGGTTATTAGGTCGAGTTTCGTCTTGCTTTTGTTTCTCATTTCTGGGATTCTTTCAGTTCCTTCATACTGTCTATCTTAGTTTTAGATTTGCAAGTGCTCCTAGAATCACGCACTCTAGCCACTTCTTCTTTGGGTCGAGCTCAGAGTTTTGCCTCCTCACCCGCGTACGTTTTCTTTTCCAGAGCTTAGTTTCGCCTATACTCCGTGGTTTGAGTTTTGTCTCACCCCTTTTGAAGCCCAGTTTTTCCCTGGCACATCTGTCCGGAAGTTTAGTCGCGTCTACTCTTCTTTGTTTTTTTTCTGTTTCAACCTGCGTTACAGCTTCATTCTGACGCATGACTCGGGGGTTTTCTGCTTCTTTTTATTTCTTCTTCAAGAGTGTAAATTTTTGGGTTCTTTTGTATTCAATCATCTTCAACTTGGAACGCTCGAAAGTTGTCACTTTTCTCACTTATCATGTTGAAGATATTTGAATAGGGGCAGCTGTTGCACCCCAAAATTTACCCTCTTGATTTAGGCTTATGTTTCATCATGAGTATCATATTGCATTGCACTCATACATTGTGATGGGATCAAAGTACTTTGGTTATCAAGTCTTCCTCAAGTTTTGATGGTTGATTGCATTGACAAGTTGCTTAAGTAAAATCTTATCATCTAAACCTTTGGATCTTTCAAGCTCAAAAGTTATTACATATCTCAAGGTATTCTATCCATCTCTTTGGATCATCATAGGATTGAAGTTTGTGTTTGATTACAAGGGGAATCACTCTTGTGATTCACCAGTCAAAATTAGGGTTTTGCTTGATCAAGGCTATTGATCAATGTACAAGTCTTGATTTGGAAGCTATAACATCTCATTGGTATTTGGAAGGTCTTAGTACAAGAAATTGGCCAGGACGCCCAAAAGACTTAAAGTTTTGAAGATGGTTCATCATTCTCCTAAGATGTAAACAAAAATTAGGGTTTAGTCCAAGTTGAAGTAATTGGGGTCTAAATGAGCCAATTCATGAAGCATCACTATCTTATCATCATTAGAATCAAGTTTGATCAAAGAGTCTCTCATAATGCCCAGTGTAATTAAGGTTTTGAAGCTGGATCAACTATCTTCTAGTACATGGTACAAAACTAGGGTTTTGGATTTAATCAAGATTTCTTTGACTTTTTCACCCAAACTTGTTTCCATGATTCACCACATGTTATTAAGCATTTAGGATTGAAATATTGAGGTTCAATTTCGATTGGAAATGGTTCAATTGATCAAAAGGGGCAAATTGTTCATTTTGACTAAAGTCAGTAAAATCAGGAGTTGACCAAGTAGACTTTTGGTCAACCATCAATTCAAGCATTCTCTTTTCATATTCCATACCCAAATTCATCTTTGAATCATGAGAAATGGTGAATTTGAGTGTAACTTGTTCAAGAAGTAACTTAAAAATTGAAAAAAATGCTAAGTGCCAAAATGACTTCTCTTGGGCAAGCCACGCGCGTGATTTCATCAAACACTTGGCAGGCCATTTTGTGGGATCATTTTCTTGTGACACAAGACTCAATTTTAAAAATAAAAAGTGCATTTTGAAGATGGCTATGAAACCTTCTCATTAAACTTGGAATCACTCAATTTAGATTGAAATTGAGGAAGTTATGATTTGAGGAAGTTAGGTGGCAAAACCAGATTTTCTTGAAGGCACATGGGCAGGCCAACGCGCGCGCAGTCTTGGGTAATTTGGCTTGACTTGCCCAGGAATCCTAATGACCACGTCTTTTTCATTTCTCCACCAATTTTGATGAATCAAAGATCATTGCAAAGCTCATCCTTTGGATTTCAATTGGCTCAAAGAAGTTTGGAAAATGCACGAGCCAATTTGAAATGGCCTCAATTGGATGTCAGCTGATTCTTGATGTATGCTTGGCCATGGCAACCTTCATGTTTTGGTTTATTTTTGGTTCAGTCATTCCAAGTCCAATTGCACATGCTTGGCACGAATTGGATACCTCATGTGCTTGCCAAAAAAGGCCAAACCAGGTGCATACCTCGTGCCTCTCTCATTCTCACATTTTGACAAAAATGAGAAACTTCTCACTCAAGCAAATCAGTCCCATGTGCAAAAGAGGACAGCTCACCTCATCACGCTTTTTTCACTCACTCACATTCCCCTTTTGTTGCTCAAAACGACTGCAAGCATTGCCTAAAAACCAAGCAAAACGCAAATGGCCATCACACTTGTTTTGGTTTGACAGAAATTTCATTTTTCCCTCCAACGGCTCTCAGATTGAATTACCACTCTAACCTCACTCGAAACACTCTATATAAGTTGTTCAAACTCTCCTTTCACGCATAGACGCACTGCATTGGAAAAAGCTTCTCAAAATTTTCTCATTTTTTTGCTCTGCAACTTAAATCAAGTAGTTCAATTCTCTTGATCCAGTCCTCATTTCTCTACTCAAACACCTTCATTAGATCACAAGGAAGTTATTCAGAAGGATTTCTTGTTAGATTTCAGAGGTACGAAGTGAATTTATTTTTCACTTTTGAAGGTATGCTCACTGAATCAAAAGCTTGATTTGAGCACGAATTGAAGTGTTTTATGGTGTGCATTGTGTTTATAGCTGGCCAATCATTAGGATTGATGTATATTTGAGCTTTGACTCAAGCAGATTTGGTGAAATCGCGTTTCTAGTTTTTGATGTTTGCAGTGTGTTTTTTCCAGTTTTTGAGACTTGATTTATTGATCTATGCTTGATCTTTGAGTTTGATTCGAATTGCATGATGTTGTATGATATATCAACTTTAATTTAAGCTTAATTTCATGGATTTTGGTTTAGAATCGTGCTTGTTTGATGGATCTGAAGTGAGCATGTTAGAACTGATGGAAACAAGTATTTTGCCTAGGTTGGAGGTTGAAGATGATGTGTGACGTCATCTCATTGGCCATGTTCTTGTTTTTGTTATTTTTAATTTTCATTGATTCTCTTATTTTATTTTCTTGATCAAAACTTGATGCAAAATTATGAAAAAATTCATGAAACTTAAAAATAATATTCCTGACCTTGTGCATTTTTTTGATCATTTTTGAAAATGTTTTGATTGGTTCAAAAATTAATGAGTTTAATTAATTGTTTGTTTAGTGTTTATTTTATTTTAATATTTCTTTGATTTGAAAAAAATTCCACAAAAATATTTTGGACTCATAAAATAATGTAGAATTTGATTCTAAATTTTGTTTAGCATTTTTTTTCTATTTTTGATTATGAATTTAATTTGAGAAGCTTATTTTGAATTTTTTCTTTATGATTTTTATTGTAATGCTTCCATTAATTAAAAAATTCCCAAAAAAAATGATGCAAGCTTGTTTTTAATCATAGAATCAGAATATAATTTTATTTTGACATTTTCATGACTTTTGGCTAGGGTTGGTATTTTTACCTTTAAATAATAGTTTAATTGTTAATTGTTTGTTAAATTTTTATTTTAATATTTTCTCTAATTCAAAAATTCCACAAAAAATTAGAGATGTATGTTTTTTAATTCTAATATTTGAATATAATTTTGGTTGGACATTTTTCTTACTTTTTGATTAGATGTTTCCTTTGAGATGTAATTATTTGTTTAAATGATTAATTGTTTGAATTTAATTTAATTTTTGACTTTTCTTTAATTCAAAAAATATAAAAAAAATATGTATTCTGACATTTAGGGATTCCTTGTGGTTGGCATGATCTTGGTTTGAGTTGTTTGAATTTTAATCTCATCTAATCAATATTTTAGATTAAAAGTCAAAAATTAGGGTTTTGTTGCTTATGGTGTAAGTTTCTTTTTCAAAACCTTTATGCCCTGGATTTTCAATGGAATTTAAGTCTTGATTATGGTTCATGCATACATTGAGGATTTGAAAACCATTTTTCTTGAATTATTTGACTTGGTTTGACATTTTTCCACAAATTATTTTGAAAACTTGTCTAGTTTGGTAGTTTTGCCAACTAGTCTTGAACTTTGGCCCTCATTTGATCTCTTCCTCAATCATTCATGAACTCAAGACTTGCTTTCTGACCTTTTCACACTTCAAAGATGCTAAGAAGTTTTTGGTTTGATTTATTGATCCTTGTTTCTATTTTTGATGTATTTTTGAAGTTAAGGTACTCAATTAATGTTGCATGTCTTGTTGCAATTTGTTTGATGGCCAATGAACTTGAGTGAGTCCTATAATTTGGCACCTAATGATCATGTTGAATATGTTCATCCAAATAAACTCAAGCCATTTTACTTAATGCCCCATGTTTGAATTTTTGAACCTTTTTTATGCACTGTGTGGAATCCCACTTCTATTATGCTTGTAAGCTGTGATAATTTACTTAAGAATGGTTGAAATGTGTTTGCTACTGAACTCCACGGCCTTTGATTGTATTCTTCTCAAGCTCCCATGATCCTTGATTGATATTAAATTGTCAACTCAACATGGTGATAAATAGGAGCAACATTCCTCTGATCCTTTTGACCAAATTTTGCATATGCCTGTTTCCTTTTGTCTATCATGACGAATGTTTGATGATTGCTATCATGTCTTTCTCATTTCATCATGGTGTCCCCATCCATTCTTTATGTGAATCACCATTCTATTTATGAGAATACTAACTTGGTTGTTGAATGTGCGAGGTACTTTGAGGGAAAGTTTCTATTTTTGGCTTGGGGCTACTGTGTTTCACTTTATTTGTGGAACACAAATTATTACTTTGGCACTATTCTTGTGTTTGGCATGTTTGTTAGTTTATGCAGGATATATATACATGTGATTATGAATTCTATACATTGTCTGTGGGATCTGTTCATATCTGATGACTTCATTACTTACATCCTGATGGCGTAATTTCTGACTTGATTTGTCTACTAATGCCATCTTGCTTGAAGTTCTCTGGGTTTCTTTTATTCTTGCTCAGTTGCTACGAATATTTATCCATTTGGTATTACACTATTGCCTTTATTCTATTTTCATGTTGCATAGTTCTCTGATTGCATGATGGGACCTCTGTTGCTGATTTATGTCAGGAGGCCCTCTGGGTTTTTTCTGATACACGTGTTGTGTTTGCTTTTGATCAATGAGTCACTCAATTTAGAAACTGAGATCACGACTTTTCTCTCAGTGCATGTTCCCTATAGGATGTTTATTGCTTTTCTTCTTTAATTTTAGATCGATGAGTCACTCAATTTAGAAATTGAGATCACGACTTCGCTCTCAGTGCATGTTCCCTATAGGATGTTTATTGATTTTCTTCTTGAATTGTTGATTGATGAGTCACTCAATTTAGAAATTGAGATCACGACTTCGCTCTCAGTGCATGTTCCCTATAGGATGTTTATTTCTTTTCTTCTTGAATTTTTGATCGATGAGTCACTCAATTTAGAAATTGAGATCACAACTTCGCTCTCAGTGCATGTTCCCTATAGGATAGTTTTGTTAAGCTTCCTTTGACATGTTAATTAAGGTAGGGTTTTATTTTATCCTCAACCTTAGGACAAATCATTGTATGATAACACTAGGGATAGTGCTAGGCTAGTCTCCCCTAGTTGATTTCTTTTTTTCTTTGCATTTTGCATCTTAAAACAAAAATTGTTTTCTTGGCAAATCATAAGACATTTCTAATAAACTCAAACCCTCCTTCAAGGTAAAAGATACAAACCAATCTTACTTTGTCTGCGTGCCTCTTGGCTTTGCTTTTAAACTTGGTTTACCGATGTTTCGCCATTGCACATTTGTTTGAAGCCGATGTTTCGCCATCGTATCTGTTTGTTATCCTACTTTGATCCTTAATATCATTGTTAGGTGTGATGTTTTGTCATCTGTATTATCAATGTTTCGCCATCTTTTCCATGATATCTTGTTATCTTTTAGCCGATGTTTCGCCATCGCATATTTGTTTGAAGCCGATGTTTCGCCATCGCACATGTTTGGTACCCTACTTTGATCCTCAATATCATTGTTAGGTGTGATGTTTTGTCATCTGCTTTATCGATGTTTCACCATCTTTGCCATGATATCTTGTTATCTTGAAGCCGATGTTTCCCCATCGCACATTTGTTTGAAGCCGATGTTTCTCCATCGCACATTTGTTTGAAGCCGATGTTTCGCCATTCACACGTTTGTTTGAAGCTGATGTTTCGCCATCGCACATGTTTGGTACCCTACTTTGATCCTTAATGTCATTGTTAGGTGTGATGTTTTGTCATCCGTTTTATTGATGTTTCGCCATCTTTGACATGTCACTTTGTTATTATTTAGCCGATGTTTTACTATCTCATTTGTTTGTTGTTTTATTTGATGTTTTGCCATCATGCCTGTCTTTGTTGTCTTAACTAAAAAACACAAACCAACCAAAATATGTAAGCCGAACTACGACTGCTCCGATTCCTTAAAAAGGATACGTAGGCATTTGGGTAGGGCTCGATCGAGCACATCTTTTTATTTTCCCTACTTTGTTTTCTTTTTTTCTTTTGCATGCATTCCCTTTTAAGCTTTAAGCCATAGACATAGGATTTGACCACACCCATTAGATTAGACAACAAGAGTGGATACCGTAGAGTGCTGCGGGCGTGTGGGGTGCTAATACCTTCCCCTCGTGTAACAAACTCCCTTACCAGATCTCTCGGTCGAAAGACCGTGATTTCTCCCTCTTCAGGTTTTCTCGATGTTTACCTTTCCCTTTCGGCGGGATAAAAGACGTTCGGTGGCGACTTCATTGATGTTTCATTACATCCAGATGACAGGTTCCGGCCGCGCGGTTTCACAATGCAGACAACTATATAGATCTAAAATACAGAGATCTTGATTTGGAAGGTGTTACTCAAACACACCAACCTAAGATTGTTGAGAATTCCTTGGCGCTCAATCAATATAAAGCTCTTGAAGAAAGGTTGAAGGCTGTGGAGGGTTACGATACTTTCGATGTCGATGCTATCAATTTGGGTCTAGTTCCGTATGTGGTGACCCCTCTAAAATTCAAAGTACATGTTTTTGGAAAATATGAGGGACTCACATGCCCGAGGAACCATCTACGCATGTATTGCAGAAAAAGGAATGCCTATGCTCAAGATCAAAAGCTGATGATCCATTGTTTTTAAGACAATTTGAGTGGGGTATCTTTAGGTTGGTACATGTAATTGGAGCGAATTCATATCCAAACATGGGCAGATCTTACCAACGCTTTGCTGAGACAATACAAGTACAATTTAGACATGGTGTCTATCGGCATACAGCTCCAAAACTTATCTCGGAAGAAGGATGAGTCCTTCAAAGAATATGCTCAAAGGTGGAGATAATTGGCATTCCGTGCACAACCACCATTCCTGGAGAAAGCATTGGTCGATATGTTCATAGGTACTTTACAAGGGTTGTAATATGATAAAATGGTAGGAAGTGTCTCTTATGGATTTTTTGATTTGGTAACTATTGGTGAAAGGATTGAAGTAGGCATAAAGAGTGGCAAGATACAAGGGGAATCATTCAATACTCCTTACAATTCAAAGAGCCATATTCCTAACTTTCCAAAAAAGAAGGAAGGGGAAATTAATGTTGTGGCATCGCATCCAAGGGCACAATAACTATTGGTAATTTCCCAAGAATAGCAACAGCAGAAAAGGTTTGATCCTCTCCCCCATTCCGCATAATCAATTATTGCAACACTTACTCAAAGCATCTTTGGTAGGGTTAAAGCTTCTAGCTCCTACAGTTGGGGCACTCCCACCAAAGTATGATGCAAATTCCAGGTGCTAGTATCATGCTAATTCTCTGAGGCATACCATAGAAAAATTTTGGACCTTCAAACATAAGGTTCAAGATTTGTTGGATTCTCAGGATATCAATTTTGACAAACCGAACATCAAGACGTACCTCATGCCTCCACATGGTGGGATAATTATGAAAGCAATTGAGGTGATGACTGACTTTGGGGCAGCCGAACGAGTAAAATCTTTGATAGATCTCTTGAAAGAGTATTTATTTGAATGATGGTTCTTCTTGGAACACAATGAAACTTTTGAGAAGACGTTATAGAAGTTGGTGGATAAGGGGATAGTCCAACTCGGGAAATACCCTAAAGAAGAATACGTAGCTGCGATTGATGGAAGTACAAAGAAGCCATTGGTAATTCCCTACCAAGGGAAAAGTCCTAATAAGAAAACTCTTGTGATTATAAGGGGAGAGTAAACAGAAGCACCGATGATGATACCATGCTAGACTCTGATAATTCCAGTAATTCCAAAGACTACAATGGTGATTAGGAGGCCATATCCCACTCCTTATGAAAGTAACAAAGTGGTACCGTGGAGTTATGATTCTACTATTTATGTCAATGGTTTAAAGCATGAAGATAAGCCATCGATAAGTCAAGGACCTGGAATAAAAAAATAGTAGAACAAGGGGCATGACTCGCAGTGGTCAAATCTATGGTCCCGAACAACAAAAAAGAATGATGTTGTAGTTGAGGATAAAGGGGAAGTTTTGATATAGGCAAGCCAAGAACAATAACTTCCAAGCAAGGATTTTACCGACCAAGATGTGGAAGAATTCTTGAAAATAATCAAGAAAAGTGATTATAGGGTGGTGGATCAGCTACACCAAACCCCCTCCAAGATTTCAATACTCTCGTTGCTCCTCAATTCTGAAGCGCACCGAGACTCTCTAATGAAGGTTATATGTTTTTCTCAGGTTACAAAGGAGATTACAATGAATCAGTTTGACAATATTGTAGAAAACTTAAAATCTGGATCATACCTAGGCTTCAATGATTATGAGTTTCCTCTACAAGGTAGAACTCACAACAAGGCATTGCACATTTCAATTCAGATAAGTACAACTAACCTTTCTAGGGTACTCACTAATACTGGTTCTTCCCTCAATGTGTTCCCTAAAAATCCACTTGATGAAGTTAACACTAGATGGTGTTGTTATAAGACCAAGTTCTACGATATTTAAAGCTTTCAACAGTTCTCAAAGTTCAGTATTTGGAGAAGTGGATATTCCTGTTAAGATCGGTCCAAATATGTTTTTTATTACCTTTCAAGTGATGGATATAGAGCCCGCAGAGACATGTTGTTAGAACATAGTTTGATTCTACAACCCTTAGTTAGAGTTTTGATGATAAAAAATACAAAGAACAAATATGCACCCTAAAAATTATGTTATTGTGTATGCAAAAGTTCTGACCAAGGCAGCATTAGAAGTTAAGCTATAGAAGTTACACGCTGAAGCAATCAAAAGTTTCGCTGAAGATTGATGACCAGAACCTGCGCTTAAGTGAAGTAAACTCTGATTCTGAATAGAAGCATTATAACCTAAGTCATCAATGTTCTGAAGCATCAGCAACAGGCAAGGATGTAAGATTCTGAAGCGTTACTACTCATTTAAGACAACATCAATTACAACGGCTTCATTCAGACAGGATCTTCTCCAAATGGAAACTGAGTTAATGACATTTATCACGCTTAATGCTCAACAAGAATCCATTGCCTATATAAACAAGCTCAGTGATCAAATCGTTCACGATTTTCCAATACTACCACACGAGAATTCAAAAATGCTGCAAGCTTACTCATCTATTCCACGCTCTATATTTGTGAAAATATCACAGTTGTGATAACTGTTTTTGTAACGAAAAACATATGTACACACATTCTTGTATCTTTGTTTAAGACTGTGTTCCTTGAGATTAACCGGATTGTGGTTGTACTCAAGAAGACTTTGACAATTGTTAAAGTAGTGATTGTAATCTATTTGTGATTAGTGAATTAAGTCCTCGTTGGAGAGAGGCGAAATCACCTTGACGGGTGGACTGGAGTAGTTTGAGATCAAACAAACCTGGATAAAAATACTGTGTCATTGCGCATTTGATTTGAAGTTTTCAACTCAACCCCCCCTTCTTGTGTTTTTCACTTCTTCAATTGGCATTAGAGCCCCTGGTTTTGAGCTTAAACACTTAACCGTGTCAGTACAAGATCCAAGCTTCAGAAAAACACTATGGTGGGACCAAGCCAAAACATCAACAATGACTACCATGAAGACAAGGACATAATCAGTGGCAAACCTTCAGTCTTTGATGGAGAAAACTTTGACTACTGGAAATATAGAATTGAGAGTTTCTTTCTGGCCCATGATGTTGATCTGTGGGACATGGTAACTGATGGATACACACACCTAGTTGATGGAAGTGGTCAGAAGATAGACAGAAAAATGATGTCTGACCAGCAAAAGCGTGATTTTAGAAACCACCACAAAGCTAGAACAATACTCCTCAGCGCTATCTCATACTCAGAATATGAGAAAATCTCAAACAGAGAGACAGCCAGGAACATGTTTGACTCTCTGAGAATGACGCATGAAGGCAGCATTCAAGTCAAAGAAGCCAAGGCCTTTGCGCTCATTCAGAAGTATGAGGCATTCAATATGGAAGATAGTGAATCCATAGAAGTAATGTTCTCAAGGTTCCAAATCCTTGTTTCTGGGATGAAGTTCTTGACAAAGGATATTCTACTACTGATCACGTAAAGAAGATCATCAGAAGTCTACCCAAGCAATGGAGGCCAATGGTCACAACACTTAAGCTAGCCAAAGATCTCAACAAAATATATCTGGAGGAACTTGTCACCTCCCTCAGAAGTCATTAGATAGAGCTAGAAGAATATGAGCCTCAAAAGCAAGGTAAGCCACTAGCTTTAAAATCTAACAAAAAATTTGATTCTAAGGTTTTGCAGGCTGTAGAAGAAACTTTTGATGGATCCTCACCAGAAAAAGATGAACTGTCTCTCCTCTCCAGAAGGGTGAACCAAATGTGGAAGCAGAGACAAAGGAAATTCAGAAATCCTAGAAGATCAGAGAATCAAAATGAATCCTCCTAGAAATACAGAAAGTCTGAGTCTTCCTCTGGACACAGAAGATCTGAAGGTTCTTCAGGATACAGAAAGCCAAATAACAAGGAAATCATCTGCTATGAGTGTAATGAGAAAGGGAACTACAAAAGTGACTGCCCATGGTTTCAGAAGGAGAAGCCCAAAAATAAGTTCTTCAAGGAAAAGAAGAAAAGCCTCATGGCAACATGGGACAATTCAGACACCTCTGAAGCTGACTCAGTCAGATGATGAAAGAGAAAACATAGCTCTCATGGCAAACGTGTCAGAAGATAGTGAAGCTTCTGGTTCAGACTCAGAATCAGACACTGAAGAGGTAATCCCTGACTTCACCATTAATTTTACTAAGGCTGAACTTGCAGAAAGTCTAAATGAAATTCTGGAAAAGTATCAGCAAATCAGAGTCAAATTCAAGAACCTGAAAAGGGATCCTACCTCTGACTCTGAAAAGACTGAGAGTCTCAGATTAGAAAATTCGGAGTTAAAAGAAAAAGTTTCAAAATTAGAAAATGATTTGCAAAACTCTCAGAAGGAAATAATATCAGAGATTCCCAATAATGCTGATGAGATCATTAAAGAATATGATAACAACTTTCAGAAGTTTCTGGCTAAAAACATAGATAGAAGCAAAATGGCTTCAATGATCTATGGAGTTAGCAGAAATGGCATAAAAGGGATAGGATATCAAGGTAAGCTATCTACACCTAAACAGACCATGGACTTAGTCATAAAATGCACACCACTTAAATCACATTTTATATATAGGCACACACATGACATAAAATACACTAGTAGTTATTATTCTGTCAAACCAAAATTCAACCAGAAATTTGGTAAAACTAACAAACCAGGACCCAAGAAGATATGGGTACCTAAGGAAAAAATTATATATGTAGCAGATATCTTTAGCAGTAAGGCTAAAACACCGGTCAAGGTACCTGGACTCTGGTTGCTCTCGACACATGACGGGAAGAAGGCATATGTTCCAAAGCCTAGAACTTAAGCCTGGAGGATACGTGGGCTTTGGAGGCAACCAAAGAGGAAAGATCATTGGCTTTGGAATAGTAGGATACTCTTAACGCTCAAGAGGGTACATAGTATACAATACAGAAACACAGATTGTTGAAGAGTCAATCAGTGTTAGATTTGATGATAAGCTTGACCCTCAAAAGTCAAAGCAGAATGAATTCCTTGCAGATATAGAAGTTGAATTCACAGGTACTGAAGACAACTCGTTAGAAGTTCTCAACAGAGACGCTCGCACAACATCAGAAAGAAATATTGCAAGCAATCCATCTCCTTCAGTTGATCAACTTCAAAAAAGGCTATCCAGAAGCAGCATAGCTCACCGAGAAGATAAAATACTGGGAAAGAAGGATGATCCAATCAAGACAAGATCAACATTCAGAAACTCTGAAGAATCCTTCATGGGACTGGTCTCTCTGATTGAACCAACAACAATTGATGAAGCGCTTCTGGACAATGACTGGATTCTGGAAATGCAGGAGGAATTGAATCAGTTCACCAGAAATGACGTATGGGATCTGGTTCCCAAACCAAAAGGATTCAACGTCATTGGAACAAAGTGGGTGTTCATAAACAAACTTAACGAGCAAGGAGAAGTCATCAGAAACAAATCACGACTGGTGGCACAAGGTTATAGTCAGCAAGAAGGGATATACTATACAGAAACCTTTGCTTCAGTCGCCAGGTTAGAATCTATCAGAATTTTAATCCCATTTTCCATAAACAATGGCATCACTTTGTATCATATGGATGTCAAAAGTGCATTCCTAAATGGCTATATAGATGAAGAGGTATATGTGCACCAACCCCCTGGGTTTGAGAATTCTAAACACCCAGAATATGTTTTCAAACTAAAGAAGTCACTCTATGGTCTGAAACAAGCTCCCAGAGCTTGGTATGAAAGACTAAGTAACTTCCTGTTAGAAAAGGAATTCACCAGAGGGAAAGTTGACACAACCTTGTTCTGTAAGACATTTAAGAATGAAATCTTAGTATGTCATATTTATGTTGATGACATCATCTTTGGATCTACTAAATCCTCTCTGGGAAGAGAGTTTGCTAAATGCATGCAGGCAGAGTTTGAGATGAGCTTAATGGGGGAACTCAAATTCTTTCTGGGTATTCAGATAAACCAAACTCCATAAGGAACTTACATTAATCAGAGCAAATATGTCATAGAACTTCTGAAGAAATTTGATCTCTTATAATGTAAGCCCTCAAAGACTCCAATGCACCCCACGTGCATTCTGGAAAAAGAAGAGGTAAGTAAAAAGGTAGAACATAAGGTCTACAAAGGTATGATTGGTCCTCTCCTTTATCTGACGACTTCAAGGTCTAACATTTTATTTAGTGTTTTCTTATGTGATATATTCCAATCAGATCCTAGAGAATCTCACTTAACAGCAGTTAAGCGAATTTTCAAGTATCTGAAAGGCACTACTAATTTGGGTTTGTTTTATAGAAAATCAAATGATTACAGCTTAGTAGGATATTGTGACGCTGATTTTGCTGGAGACAGAGTAGAATGTAAAAGCACTCCTGGAAGCTGCCAATTTCTGGGAGAAAATCTGATCTCATGGACCAGCAAGAGACAGTCCACAATAGCACTACCAACAACAGAAGCTGAATACATAGCAGCTGCTGGATGTAGCACACAAATGCTCTGGATGAAAAGTCAACTTGAAGACTTCAACATATTTGAGAGTAACATTCTTATCTTCTGTGACAACACTTCTTCTATATGTCTCAGTAAGAATACTATTTTGCATTCTAGGGCTAAGAATATAGAAATAAAACATAATTTTATTCGGGACTATATTCAGAAAGGAATTCTTACCTTAAAATTTATTGAAACATACCATCAATGGGCTGACGTATCTACAAAACCTCTTTCTGAAGATAGATTCAATTTCATTCTGAAACATCTTAGCATGAAATTATGCCCAGAATAAAATGTTTTATTTATATCTTAAACCTCAGAACTTTATTATTTTCTGTAAACAATTGATCAACCTGTGTTCAGAGTTTAGAAGTACAGATTGCATCAGAATCTATCCATGAAGATCTGAACGTTTCATTTCAAGAATAGAGGCGTGTAGTTCACATCATCAAACATTTGTCATCCTCTCACCAGCTACCTTCTGAGGCTGAACACGCATTCAATTTCTGAAGGGTACAAGGCGCTGATTGGATGCATTGAGACACTTGTCAATGGTAACCGTTAAGTATCTTTCTAAATCCCCAAATCGCAGGTGTCATTAATGCATATAATCATTACTAATTTTTTCTTACTTACTGTTTACGTTTTCAAGAAACCTATTTAGACTCAAAATTATTTTTTTCATTCATTCACTTTTACCCTCCTAAATATTTTCTCTTGTTTCAAGTTCTTTCTTTCAGAAACCCTCTTCATCATCCTCTAAAACCTGTGTGAACAATGGCATTATCAAGTCTCAAAAATCTCAGTGCTCCTGAATCTTCATCAACGGAACAATATGAAGAACCCTTTAGAATGCTTCTTACTCCTGTTGACAACCTGGAAGTTCTCTCTGAACTGATAATTGATTTTGAGAGCTTGCAAGAAAATGGTTTCAACCTCTATGAAGATGTTACTACACAGGGATGGAACAGGTATTTTGACCGTCTGTTGGGTCCTACGTTTCCCATTCTCGTCAAAGAATTCTGGATACATGCTTCCTCATCCAACCACTGAGTTACTTCTTATGTTATGGGAAAGGAAATTGTGATAACAGAAGATCTTATTGCAAATATTCTTGGCTACAATGGTGGTGGAGTCAGATGCATTGACATGGCTGAGAGATGCTCTAACCTAAGATCAATTGCAAAGGAAATTTTCACTTCTGGACAGCCCTCCAGTAAAATCAGAGATTTAAAGGATCATCCTAGAATCTGGGCCAGAATCATTCTGGGATGTATCCACCATAGGAAGCCTACAAGCTCTCTTGATTACAATAATATTGATCAGCAATTTCTGATCTATTTAATTGCTAAGAAGACAAAGGTAAATCTTCCACACTTGCTCTTCAACCATCTCAAAACAAGTGTGAAGGAAAACAGAGAATACGAAAGGACTAAGAGGGATTGGATTCCCTTATGAAGGATAATATCAGATATTCTAACATAGAACAGGCTGATAGAACATCTGACAGAGGCTCAGGAAATAAGCACATTGGAAGCAACTGCTGGGAAGCCTTTGGACGCCAAAAATCTGAAGAAAATGAAGATCATTGAGAATATCAAGAAGTGTGATACGGTGGGAGAACTGACTATGGTTTTGCGTTTTGTTTTCGCAAATGTTTCGGTTGAGCAAGAGTCGCCACCGACTTTTTAATTTATCCTAAGGAAAGGTTTAAAAAGCACAGCAAAAACCTTTGAGATTTTTCTTGGGTTCGGGGAGTAGATTATAGAAAGGGAAGGTATTAGCACCCTTTCTATCCATTGTTATCCATGGGCTCTTAGGTACTTGCTTAGATCAACTTGTCTAGGTTTTCAATTGTTTGAAATGGTGCTTTGTGTGTGGTTTTGAAAATGCTTTGAAAAAAGATGCCTTGTATAGGCTACCCTTGTAACAATTCTTTACTCGAATGTTTTACAAAAGGTGTTTGTCATTTTGAAAAGATGTTTCAAGGTTTTTGAAAGTTTATTTTGAAAGTGTTTGTGAAAGGTGATTTGAAAATAGGCAAGTGTTTTCTTTTGCAAATTGGCAAGTACTTAAGAACCATCTCCCCTAAAGTTCTCAAAGATTTATGCTATGTTTTAACCCTTTTAACAATTTTTCTCCACCATTGTATTTGGTGGACAATCTTGTGTTAGGATGTGAAAGGGACGGGCGCGGGTCATCGTTTAGACCATAATTGCAATAGTGCTAAGTATCTTTGGGAAATTTCTCTTTGAAAAGGGACTTGATCATTTTAGGCAACTTTTCGAAAGCGTCATCGAGGGACTATGATCATTTGATTGTTTGTTTTACCCAAAGAAACCTAACATACAATATGGCCCATTTATTGAAGGCAACAAGTGGAATACCCTAGGGGTGCAAGTGTGGTAAGTGTTGTCCATATTCATGCTTGTTTATCTTGAAATTAGGTCAAACTATTTTGTTCTTTTTATTTGCATACAAACCCTAATTCTAGCATGGTATATTTAGAAAGCGTTAAAGTGCGAAAAGTAAAATTCCTACACTATTACAACACAATAATATGGGGAGGGGGGTACAAACGTTCAAATGGGGATTTTGACAAGGAATTTAAACCTAAACTATTACATCAATTTGGAATTATTTACAAGATGATTAATTTGCATAAATTAAATAAAATAAGAATAAATATGCAAGATGCAAAAATGTTTTTTATATGCATGAAAAAAGGTATTTTTATATGTCAAAATAAATAAAATAAAATAAAAAAAGTATTATTTTTTTGGAGTTTTTCATATTTAGGGCAAAACCCTAATTCTATTAGATAAAATGCATTATTTATTTATTATGTACAAAGATTTATTTATTATATACAAAAATAAAATAAAATGAAGTATATTTGTCAAAAGGTATTTTTATATTAAATATTAAATAAAAAATAAAAATGTGTATATTTTGTATTCTTTCCTAAATATATTAATAAATGTATATGTATATATGTATTATTTCCTAAACATGTATTATATATACAAAAATAATAATATTTAATATTTATAAAAAAAGTATTTTTTTATATAAAATATTTTCAGAAGGTAAAAATAGAAATGAAAATAAAAATACATTTACACTATTTTTTAGTATTTAAAGTAAAAATGTATCTATTTATTTATTTATGTACAAATAACTAAACTAAACAAATAAATGCCTATAAATTCAAAAATGGTGAGAAAAATATTTTTTATATTTTTTATATTATAAGCAAAAATAAATAAGTCAGAATGAAAAAAGAAAAGTCAAAAAATCATTGAAATAAACCAAATGGGCCTAGGGGGTGTCAAAGTGAAAAGAGTGTGTGAAAAGAAAATACAAAAACAAGCCCAGCCCAGATAACCCTTCTTCAACCTCTGGCCAGAAAATGTCAAAAAACGCGCGCCTTGTTCACTGGTTCAAACATCCTGATTCCTGGCTTTTTAATGAAAACTCACAACATCAAAAATGTTCAGCATCAAGAGACAAATTCAGGGATATAAAGAACTTGTCTTAACTCTCTAAGATGAGGGAGAATTTCTTCTCCCCCAATTTCTGACCTAGTTTTTTATCAATGTTCAGACTCAAAATTCTTGCAGCACACATAATATAAATGAAATCTAATTACATGGACATGTTCAGGGCTATGAATGTGACATATTCTCTTCACAAACCTAAAGCTAACAATGCCTAATAAGAGAGATACGAGTTCATGAACTTACCTGTTCAGTTGAAGTTCTATCTGGCAATGGAGAAGCTTTCAGTGCAAGGTGATGATTGGTATAGCTTCCTTGATGTCCAGGGATGCTATTCCAAGCTTTACTTTGTCTTGAAACCTTTTGAATCGTGCTAGAGCACTTCACCTGCAAATCAGAAAAGTGAAAATGGCCAAAAGGATTAGAGGAGTTCAGGTTGCTTCTAATGCTTTGGATAGTTTGGATTGATGTTAGGGAAGGTGTTTGAAGTGGTTTGGGCAAGAATGCTTGAAAGAATTGAGAGTTGGAACTCAATCTGCAGAGGTTGCTCTGTTTTTGCAGTTTGAGAGTGATTCTGAGTTTGTGAAGGTTTGGGACTTAGTTGGCTCGTGTTCTAGCTTGTGTTTGATGTTTAGAATGTGTGTGATAACTTTCTCTAAGGCTTGGTTTGCAGGAATGGAAGTTGGTATGTGATATGCAATGTTTCTTACACTTTAAGCAAGCAATGGTCATTTTGTGTTCCTAACCTGTACAGACCCTCATACTATGCTGCATAACTCAGTCTTGATCAGTGTGATTTATCCCTAAACTTGTGCCAAAGAGATCTTAACTGTACTTGCTTGGATTTGCATTTTGACATAAAGCTACCTTTTGCAAAAATGGCTATTTCACTTTTTCCATTTAGGGATTAATCCTTTAGGCAATGCTTGAACACATAGAACATGGTCTTGGCACAATTAGTTTGCATTAAATTTATGAGTGTAATTGAGATAAAAGGCCTGTAATCAAGTTGCATGCTGATTTGAGAAATTTGCACAAGTTATGAACATGGAAATTGACCAATTCAAAAGTGAGTTTTTGCCATATTGCAAAATTCGATTCTCCCTAACCATGAGGTTGTTTGAGAAGTTCTTAGACATTTTGGAAAGCTTGGAATGTGTACTACAATCCATCTTTGAAATGAAAATTGAAATTCCAAGTGGAAGTATATGGAAAATGGTCTTGAAGTTAGGTAGAAAACCTTGCCAAAATAGGTCAAATTTTCACTAAGTTAAGAATGGTTTAGTACCCTTATTCCAAAAATTGTAACTTGAGATAAAAGCTTCTTTTGGGAAAACTTTGTGAATCAAAGTTGTATATTATGCACCAAGCTACAACTTTCATGTTTTGACTTTTGCTTGAATCCAAATGAATCTTGGTGAGAAAGTGGGGCAAAGTTGGGAAAAAATTAGGGTTTTTCATAACTTAGAAAAATTCTAAGTTATGAAAAATTCTCATTTCAAACCCTAATTTGCAATTTTTGATTTCTTGGTGAACAAGTTTCATGATTTGGCCTGTTTTCATGAAAAATGAATCTTGACTCTTGATTTTGACCAAAAAGTCAAAGTTTGACTTTTCAGTATACAGTCAAAATTGATCAATTGACTGGGAAATTCAACTGTCAATTCTGTGCATTTGGGATCTTTTGAACTTGTTGAGCATGTCAAGATAATTCCATGGGGTCCTTGAGTCCATATGTGAGCTTGGTTTTCCATTGGTTAGGTCAAACAGTCAAAAATTGCCTTTGTGCAGTCAAAACCTTAAAAATGAACATTTTGCCCTTTTGGTGATCTGATCAAATTTCTTGTGGAATTGTGATCCAAACTTGATCCCATGGTCCATGTGAGTTCATAATGTTGATGTGGGTCAATTTTCATGAGATTTGACTGTCAATTGGTCACAGTTGACTTTTTCCCCAATACAGTTGATTTCTAGGTCAACTGTCCAATTGACTGGGCAAAACTTGGAATCAAGACTTGAAACTTGATATGGGTAAACTTGGGAGTCCAATATGAAGCAAGAAAGTCATCTTAGGCATTTTAGGTCAAAATATCTTTGTGCAAACACAAACCCTAATTTGGGTTAACAGTGCAAGGAGAAGTCTTGAGCAGATGAAACCCTAACTGGATCTTGATCTCCAAGGGCTTTGTGATGAGAAATGTTGAGAAAATGGGAGGGAAAATTTTGGGGTACAACAGTTGCCCCTGTTCAATCTTCTTGAATCCGAAGAGTTAGATTGGCAAGTTTGCCTTTCGTGACTCGAGGGTAAAAGGAGATTGGACACTAGATTGCCCTTAAATTTGCACTCGTCAAAGCAATGGATGCGGGAATGGGCTTAGAGATGCCATTTGGAGATGGGCTTAACGATGCCATCGGGAGGAGTGACAGAAACCTGTCGGGGATGGGCTTAAAGATGCCATCTGGAATGAGTATCAGAAAGGTGTCCATGTTTTGAACCACATCTGAATTGGGGGTCTGAATAAGCGATAGATTGACATCCGTTGTTGGGAAGAATCCGTA
This sequence comes from Vicia faba, assembly GCA_948472305.1. Classification (NCBI taxonomy): domain Eukaryota; kingdom Viridiplantae; phylum Streptophyta; class Magnoliopsida; order Fabales; family Fabaceae; genus Vicia; species Vicia faba. Next base: position 1,473,672,469 of record OX451737.1, on the reverse strand, counting down.
AACCGTTTGGAGAAGAAACTGAACAAGCGATAGGTTAACATCCGTTACTTGGAGAACCCGTGAACTGTTTTCAGACATCTTGAAGTTGAATAAGCAATAGAGCAGCATCCGTTGTTGGGAAGCATCCGTAAACTGTTTTCAAAAGTTGCATCTGAACAAGTTGATAGATTAACATCCGTTGTTGGGAAGAATCCATAAACTGTTTTCAGAAGTCTTGAGACGAAACTGAACAAGCGATAGGTTAACATCCGTTACTTGGAGAACCCGTGAACTGTTTTCAGAAATCTTGAAGTTTGAATAAGCAATAGAGCAGCATCCGTTGTTGGGATGCGTCCGTAAACTGTTTTCAAAGGTTGCATCTGAACAAGCGATAGATTAACATCCATTGTTGGGAAGAATCCATAAACTGTTTTCAGAAGTCTTGAGAAGAATCTGAACAAGTGATAGGTTAACATCCGTTACTTGGAGAACCCGTGAATTGTTTTCAGAAATCTTGAAGTTTGAATAAGCAATAGAGCAGCATCCGTTGTTGGGAAGCGTCCGTAAACTGTTTTCAAAGGTTGCATCTGAACAAGTGATAGATTAACATCCGTTGTTGGGAAGAATCCATAAACTAATTTCAGAAGTCTTGAGACGAAACTGAACAAGCGATAGGTTAACATCCGTTACTTGGAGAACCCGTGAACTTTTTTCAGAAATCTTGAAGTTTGAATAAGCAATAGAGCAGCATCCGTTGTTGGGAAGCATCCGTAAACTGTTTTCAAAGGTTGCATCTGAACAAGTGATAGATTAACATCCGTTGTTGGGAAGAATCCATAAACTGTTTTCAGAAGTCTTGAGAATAATCTGAACAAGTGATAGGTTAACATCCGTTACTTGGAGAACCCGTGAACTGTCTTCAGAAATCCTGAAGTTGAATAAGCAATAGAGCAGCATCCGTTGTTGGGAAGCGTCCGTAAACTGTTTTCAAAAGTCTTGGAAGATAATGATTTTAGTCTGTCGACTGATCTTATCTGAAAAGGTAAAGAGTTAGTTGTATGCAATGTCATGATGCATGATGCGACGTATGTTATATGATATGAATGTAAATGAATGCGTATGTAAGCTGATGAGCTGTCTTGCAAAGGATGGATGAATCCGAGACGGCTGAAGATAACATTATCTTGACTGCTGCCGGGAAGAATAATTCCTTGGCTGTTGCTGGGGAAGAGAATTCCTGATGACTTCTACTGGGGAGTTCCAATCTAATAGACTCAAGCAGGGGATGTAAGACTGAGAATCTTCAGTTTGGTGGGAAGCATCTCTAGCGACTTCACCGGGGAACTCAAGATTTGCCCTTACAAAAACTCTGTGGGGAGAAGGTTCATTAGTCTGGCTCTGCTGGGGATTGATAATTTGAAGCTTTAGATCGGCTGGAGATACTGGAACATAAACTCTGAGGGGAATTGAATTCCGGAGGATTCTCTGGCTGGGGATTGTATCGATAGGTTATGCTGGGGAACTTTGATGAACTCTGTTGGGGATAGGAAGAATTCGTCGAGTGCGATCTTCCGTGGCAATAAGCTGAGGATAACCCAGTTATAATCCTTTGTGAGGAATAACTTTAGATAAAGCTCGGGAGAGACGTCCGTACTCTGTAGGGGATAAGCTTCCATAATCTACTGGGGATAAGCTTTAAGACTTGTTGAGGATGTGGATTCCAAATCTCCTAAGGGTTTCTTTTGAAAGGGTGTCAAAATATCCAACTGTACCTTCATCCTATCAGTAATCCTCTTTCTTGATTCATAAGGAAATGATTATGTTCAAATGCATATGCCTATTTAACAAAACATTGGACGTTTCTCAAAATAAAACAAATAGTACAAGAGAAAAAAGAAAAAGGGAAATGGCACAAATTTCTGGGAAGAGTATTTGTATTAACTTTCTCTGAGTATATTTGTACAAAGGAGACAATCATCCTAGTAAGAGGATTTTGTCGTAAATATTGAAAAATTTATACAAAATAAAGATGGCTATGTGAAATAATTCCATGGGATTTCATTCCGCTATAGCCTTCACAACTCTGAATATCTGTTCATTCAAATTCTTCGTTTGCCGATGACTGGATTGATCAGAATCCTGGAACTGGTTGATGAAGAGATTGTCTTTGAAGTGATCCGACGAGACATAGTCATACGCTTTAATTCCCTAACTTTTGCCTGAATCGCCCTTTCGGGTTTTCGATCCACCGGGAAACCCCTTTTTGCCCAAGCCGCCCTTTCGGGTTTTCAACTTGCCGGGTGTACAAATTTTTGTTGTTGTTTTTATCCCTAATTTTTGCCTGAACCGCCCTTTCGGGTTTTCGGTTCACCGGGATGCCCATTTTTGCCTAAGTCGCCCTTTCGGGTTTTCGACTTGTCGAGTTATTTTATGCGTAGTATCTTTTGACTATGTCTGCGTTCGCAGGGTGCGGCAAATCATCGCCGTCCATGGTGGTCAGAATCATTGCACCACCAGAAAATATGCTCTTGATCACAAATGGTCCTTCATACGTAGGAGTCCATTTGCCCCTGGGATCACTTTGCGGCAAGATAATCCGCTTGATTACGAGATCTCCGACTCGATACACTTGACGTCTGAATTTCTTATTGAAGGCCTTGATCATCCGTTTTTGATACGTCTGACCATGGCATATAGCAGCGAGTCGCTTTTCGTCGATCAGATTGAGTTGATCAAGTCGGGTCTGCATCCAATCATCTTCATTCAAACCTGTGTCCTTCATAATCCTTAAAGAAGGAATCTGAACCTCCATAGGCAGGACAACTTCCATGCCATATACCAAAGAAAATGGGGTTGCCCCGGTTGAAGTACGTGTTGTCGTGCGGTATCCATGTAGAGCAAACGGTAACATCTCATGCCAGTCTTTGTAAGTGACTTTCATTTTCTGAATGATCTTCTTAATGTTTTTGTTCGCAGCTTCAACAACACCATTCATCTTTGGCCGATAGGGAGATGAATTGTGATGATAAATCTTGAACTGTTCGCACAATGCGGTGATCATCGTGTTATTCAGATTTGTACCGTTGTCTGTGATGATTCTGTCTGGGACACCATACCGACATATGAGATTTTGCTTGATAAAGCGGGAAACCACATTTTTAGTGACAGAGGCGAAGGAAGCTGCTTCAACCCATTTGGTGAAATAGTCAATGGCAACCAGGATGAAGCGATGTCCGTTGGAAGCCGTGGGCTTGATCTCTCCAATCATGACAATGCCCCACATTGCAAATGGCCAAGGAGCAGTCAAAATGTTGAGAGGAACCGGAGGAATATGAACTTTGTCTGCGTAGACTTGACATTTGTGGCAAGTACGGGAATGTTGGTGGCAGTCAGCTTCCATGGTAGACCAATAATAGCCTGCCCTTAGGATCTTCTTAGCCATCGTATGCCCGCTCAAGTGAGTGCCAAATGTGCCGCTGTGTATCTCAGTCATAATTAATTCTGCTTCAGCTTTGTCTACGCATCGGAGTAATACACAATCATGGCTTCGTTTGTAAAGGATGTCGTTGCTCAGGAAGAATTTGGCAGCAAATTTCCTTAAGAACTTCTTGTCATTTACGGAAGCTCCTTCGGGATAATCTCTGGTCTCGAGATACCTCTTGATTTCATGGAACCAGGGTTGTTCCACTACTTCTTCGGTATTAATCTCGTGGCAATGTGCAGGTTCATCCATTCGCTCGATGGTGATTTGGGGAGCCTCGTTATCCCAGTTGAGTTTAAACATGGAGGACATTGTAGCCAGAGCATCTGCTAGCTGATTCTCTTCTCGCGGGAAATGCTCGAAGGTAATTTGCTCGAAGTGAGGCAACAATGTCAGGACATGTTCTTTGTATGGGATAAGATTAGGATGCTTGGTATCCCACTCTCCTTTGATTTGACTGATAACCAAAGCCGAGTCCCCAAATATGATCAAAGATTTGATCCCCAAGTCTATAGCAGCCTTGAGACCAAAGATGCAAGCTTCATACTCAGCCATGTTGTTTGTGCAGCTGAAGCAAAGTCGGGCCGTGAAAGGTGTGTGACAACCGTCCGGAGAAATGAGTACTGCGCCGATACCATTTCCAAGTGCATTTGAGGCACCATCAAAGTACAGGGTCCATCGGGATCCCTTTTCGGGTCCGTCATACGGTCCGTTACCTTCAATGTTGTCCAAATTCATGATGTCCTCGTCTGGGAAGTCAAATCTCATGGGTTGGTAATCTTCGATAGCTTGATGAGCCAGATGGTCAGCTAGTACACTCCCTTTTATAGCTTTTTGAGTGGTGTACTGGATGTCATACTCAGTTAGGATCATCTGCCATCTGGCTATTCTTCCAGATAAAGCGGGCTTTTCAAAGATATACTTGATAGGATCCATTTTGGAAATTAACAAGGTAGTATGAGTCAACATATACTGTCTTAGCCGGCGAGCAGAACAGACCAAAGCGCAGCAAGTTTTCTCGAGCAGTGAGTAGCGAGTCTCACAGTCGGTAAACTTTTTGCTAAGGTAATAAATAGCATGCTCTTTTCGACCAGACTCGTCATGCTGGCCCAAAACACACCCCATTGAGTTATCCAAGACGGTCAGATACATGATCAATGGTGTTCCTTCGACGGGTGGCATCAGAATAGGAGGTTCTAGCAAATACTCCTTGATTTTATCAAAAGCAGCTTGGCAATCGTCGTTCCATTCGACTACCTGATCTTTCTTCAAGAGTTTGAAAATTGGCTCACAGGTAGAAGTCAGATGAGAGATGAATCTGGCAATATAGTTCAAGCGCCCCAAGAATCCTCTAACCTCCTTTTCAGTACGGGGAGCAGGCATCTCTTGTATTGCTTTTACTTTTGCTGGATCGACTTCAATGCCTTTGTTGCTTACAATGAATCCTAGGAGTTTACCAGACCTAACTCCGAAAGTGCACTTACTTGGATTCAGCCTGAGTTTGTATTCTTTCAATCTGGCAAACAGCTTTTCTAGATGTTCAAGGTCCTCCTCCTCTGTTTGTGACCGAGCTATCATATCGTCTACGTAAACTTCGATCTCATGATGTATCATATCATGAAACAAAGCTACCATGGCGCGTTGATAGGTTGCCCCAGCGTTCTTCATCCCGAACGGCATCACCTTGTAACAGAAAGTGCCCCACTGTGTGACAAAAGTTGTTTTCTCCATATCTTCGGGGGCCATTTTGATTTGATTGTAACCCGAGAATCCATCCATGAAGGAAAACACTTTGTGCTGAGCCGTATTGTCGATCAAGATGTCAATGTGTGGAAGTGGAAAATCATCTTTGGGGCTGGCCCTATTCAAATCCCGGTAGTCCACACACATCCTGACTTTGCCATCTTTTTAGGTACTGGCACGATGTTAGCGACCCATTGAGGATAGGACGTAACGGCCAGAAAGCCAGCGTCGAATTGCTTCATCACTTCTGCTTTGATTTTTTCAGACATGTCAGGCCTCATTCGGCGGACTTTTTGCTTGATCGGTGGACAATCCTCTCTTGTGGGGAGACGGTGAACCACGATGTCTGTATCTAAACCCGGAATGTCTTCATAGGACCAAGCGAATATTTCAACATACTCATTCAACAACTGTATCAGGCGTTCCTTGACACTCGGTTCCATATTGGCACCCACTTGTACCTCCTTCTGGTCTTCCTCGGTTCCCAAATTGACAGTTTCCAATGACTCTTCGTGTGGTAAGATGTCCCTCTCCTCTTGCTGTAGAAGTTTGGCTAGTTCCCCTGGTACTTCACAACCTTCGTCATCTTCATACTCGGCATGATTGACCAGATCTTCAGAGTTACTGAAGGATATAGCAGAATAGTCACCCATGGAATCCGGAGTGGATGGGTACCTGCATTTGTGAGTGTGGGTGCGTGTAAGTGATAGCCATCCTTAAACAAAAAAATGCAAAAGGAAAGAAAATGAACACAAGCAGTTTATCAAATGAAAAACGTCCAATGAATCATTAAACATGGCATATGGATATGAAAAATAATCAAAACCCTTACAAATGGACCTACATGACCCGGGCAAGGCATGAGGTGAAAAGGTAGTGTACGGATTGTTGAAAATAAATATTACAGACCAAATAGGAAATGTTTGACAGATAAATTACTGATGAATAAAAGTGATGGGGACAAAGTCTTTTGCCTCCCAATTGCTCAATCCTCCTTTGACAGTCAGGTAAATCCACTCTTCGATGTTGCTCTCTTTGTCTTCATCCTCCAAAGCGTTGATTCCGTAGGGAGAAATTTTGACTGGCGCCCTTTCAATCTTCGAACGGCGCATAGCTTTCTGGCCTGCGGTAGTGAACCCCAATCCAAATTTGTCGGTCTTATGCGGAATATCAGGCAACTGCCCCCATGCTGAATTCTTCCCTTCCTTTATTGCGGCCCTTGCGTCTTCCAGAGATGCCATCCTGGCCATCTGCCTCGGCGTCTCAGCTGCCAACTTTGCTACTGTTATTTCAGGAAGGACTTCTTCGAAATGATGGAAAGGCGTCTCAATAAACTCCCCTTCTACCTCCACATATCGGAAAGAGTTCAAGTGGCTAATCATGTACTCCTCTTCGCCATGGACAATAATGATCTTTCCCTTGACGGGATACTTCAACATCTGATGCAAGGAGGAGGTGACTGCCCCAGCATGGTGTATCCAAGGCCTACCCAACAAGCAAGAGTATGATGGACGGATGTCCATCACATAGAAAGTAGATTTAAACACCTCAGTGCCTATCTTGACGGGAATTTCAACCTCCCCATGGACCATTCTCTTCGAACCATCGAATGCTCTGACAACAATATCACTCGGTTTCAACTCCAACCCTTCACAATCTAGTCGGTCCAAGGCCTTCTTAGGCAAAACATTCAGCGACGAACCAGTGTCAACCAAGACATGTGCGAGAGTAGTTCCCCGGCACTCGACTGAAATGTGCAAAGCATCATTGTGGTTTCTACCTTTAGGAGTTAGGTCGGCATCAGAGAAACCTAATCCATTGTCCGCAGTAAGGCTAGCCACGCAATTTTGGAATTGATCTGCCGAAGTTTCCTGGGGAACATGGGCTGCCTTCAGGAATTTTATCAGAGCTTTAGCGTGCGCCTCTGAGCAAAGTAGTAATGCCAGCATGGAGATCTTTGAGGGGGTTTGCTTCAGCTGTTCTACCACATCGTAATCACTCCGCTTGATTATCTTCAAGATCTCATCCATTTCCTTCTTGGAGGTTTCCGGGATGACCAAGGGTTGAGCCCTCGTCCTGACGAGCTCATCTTGGATTCCCTTACCTTTATCAGCAATGGTAGGAGGGACAGTACTAGGAACAACAACATCTTCAATCAATGGGGTTCTAGCGGAGAGTTTTATTGGTGCAGGGACGACCTTGTCGGCATATGAGGGTCCAAAGATTGCTCTTGGAGGGGCAATCTCTAGAGAAAATATTCTCCCGCTCCGGGTGATTTTGCTCGTGCCTGCAATGTTACCAATGCTGGCTTCTTCATCATCCGAACTTTCTTCACTTATTTCGATTTGTTTAATACCATGGTAGTAGACGTCACCGCCATAGTTCCATGGTATCGACTTCTCAGAAACATAGGGGACAGGCCCTGGCATTGTTATCTTCAAAGGAACAGATTTCGTAACTGGTGTAATCTTAACAGGCTTTCTGACGGCCTTGGAAAGATTGTCGTGAATGGTTATGATTGAGACATCTTCAGTATGAGTTGGAATGGCAGAAATGTTTTCAAACAAAATTTGTCGACTATCCATAAGGCCTTGGATGCCTTTCTTCAGTAGCGGACAATCAAACGGCAGAGAGTAACAACAATAGCAATCTTCATTACATCCCGGGAAGATCCCGGCCCTTAACAGATTCAACTTGATGGTTAATAATGGAGTTATCAGATCATTGACATCAGCAACATACAAATCTTCTTCAATGGCATTGACATTTCGGCCGTGCTTCGGCATGGGGGCAGATATCACATTAGGCTTCTCTGGAGCGTCGAACTCCACCTCCTTAGCCTCTATCAGGTCTTGGATTTTATGCTTGAGTGCCCAACAATCATTGGTGTCGTGCCCGACACTGTCAGAATGGTAGGCGCATTTAGCATTGGGATGATAATGCGGAGAGGATGTATTCACATTCTTTGGTGCCTCCTTGATGGTGGCAAGATTCAACTTTAACAGATGGGGAAGCACTTGCGCTGGAGTCATGTTAATGCGAGTGAACTGCCGTTGTGGCCGTTCCACCCGTTGCTGATTTGGTCTGGACTGGTTGTAGCGAGGCTGCTCACTCGGAGTATTTTGAATCATTACGGCCCCCACAGTTGGCCGGCGCTCAGTCTTCCCTGCTCTTCTCTGAGAATATACCATAGCCGTTTCCTTCTTAAAAGGCTTCTTCTCGACACTTGCAGCAATGCTCTTCTGAATCTTTCCTGACTTGATGCCAGCTTCTATTCTTTCGCCTGTTAAGATCAAATCGGTAAACCCCGCGGAAGAGTTACCAATCAGATGGTTGAAATATGGCCCAGATAGGGTCCCTAGAAACATATCAACAAGTTCGCGGTCGGTTAAAGGAGGCTGCACCCTGCCAGCCAAATCCCTCCATTTTTGTGCATATTCTTTGAATCCTTCGCTTGTTCCCAAAGACATACCCTGAAGTTGGGTACGCGTAGGAGCAAGGTCAGAATTATACTGATATTGTTTGTAAAAAGCGGTGGCTAAATCTTCCCAATTTCGGACGCTGGTTCCCTCTAGCTGATAAAACCACTCCAACTGAGCTCCCGAAAGGCTGTCTTGAAAGAAATGAATCCAAAGGTTTTTATCTGCCGTATAGGGTTGAATCTTTCTCACGTAGGACCGGAGATGCATTTTTGGACAAGACAGCCCATCATACCTCACAAACACTGGTACTTTGAATTTTGGGGGAATCACAATCCCGGCGACCAAACCTAAGTCTTCAAAATCCAAACCCGATACTCTTTGTAGCTCCATGGCGGCCAACCTGTCTTCTAAACCCTTGTATTTGTCATCAGCTGGAGGGTATTATTGATCAGAATAGTCTTCATCCTCTTCGGCCTCCTCTTCTTCCACATCGGACTCGGAAGGTACCGCAGCCCCGCCTCCTTTGCTGGTTCCTTCATCAGAAATAGGAGGAAATTCAAGCACTCTCTGAGCTTCTCCGTCAAATCTTCTCCCCAAAGTAGCCACCCCGAGTCTCTTTTTCTTCTTCTTCACTGGGTCTTTATTCCCCAATTGGATCTTGATATCCTCCTGACCCTTAGCCAAGGTCGTCAGGAGTTGCTGGAACTGTGCATTCTGAGCTTGTAGGTCTTTGACTGTTTGCTCGAGATCCATCCTACTGAAATAAACAGCAGACAGATAAGGAAACCTGGCGTGAGACCTGCTTATGCACATGATGAATGGTATGCTTATGTATGCAATGCATTCAAGGATTTAGAACATTCAAAATTGTTTCAGACAAAGAAGAACGCACGTCATCTTAATAAGAAGAAATTTGTTAGTACATAAATGCCCCATGGGCCAAATATTACAAAATAACTTCTCAAGGTAAAAAGACATTGCGCATCCTCTTTGGCGCAATATAGGTGTTGAGAGTCTCTTGCTCATGGAGTCGGAGGGTAAGCTCTAGAACCTTCTTTTCGCTAGCGTAGAAGCTGGCTTCAAAAGTGTTTCGTTCCTCCTTGAGCTGAATCCAACTTTTCTGCATTTCCTCCCACGATGTAGGCATGTCAGGATGTAGGATGGTGTAGGGAACCTCTCCTTCCTTGACGGGCTCTTTAATCACAGGGAGAACGTGAGGATAAGGCATCATTAGACTTTGGGCTCGGGCTCGTACCCACTTGAGATAAGGCTCAAGAGGGATGGAGTTCTTATGTCCCAGAGTCTTACTGTCAACCTTGTTGGGCCTTCCCCAAGCTCTGATGAATCTTTGGCGAAGTCCTTGCGCATCGTTGTCGAAGTCAAAAACTAGGTCAGGAATCAACATGTCATGAGGGCCATCCCTCCGTGCATATCCAAATTGCCTCAAAGCTAGGCAAGGGTTGTAGGTGATACCTCCTCTGATTCCAAGTAAAGGAACATTAGGAAACTCTCCGTAATGATCGACGATGATGACATTTTCTCTAGACCGAGAACACCAATGTACATCAGAGTGAGTAAGAGTCATCAACCGTTGGGACCACCTTGAACCTTGGTCATTCTTCAAGACAGATTGTGGAAGGTGCGAAATAAACCACCTTGCAAGGAGAGGAGTACAGCACATGAGAACACCCCTCTTTCTCATTGTTCGTGTGTAAAATGAGTGAAGAATGTCCCCAAGCAATGTTGGTATTGGATTCCTGGATAAGAAGATTTTGACGGCATTGACATCTACCAGCTGGTCAGGATTTGGGAACAAGACCAACCCATAGATAAGGAGTGCCACAATTTCTTCAAAGGCTTGTAGGTCCAATGAAGTCCAACATTCTTGTGCTTTTTCAAACAAGAATTTTGCTAAGAATCCTTTGACGCCACTTCTGGTTTCCCAATGCCCCTTGATGTCAGAGGGCTGTAGATGTAATTCTCGAGCAACATCTTCAGGCTTTGGTTCCTTTTCCGTACCGTTGTAGGGTAGTTGATTAAGGATAGGGATTCTTAGGAGTTGAGAAAACTCCTCCAAAGTGGGCACCAACTGGTAATCAGGGAAAGTGAAACAATGGTGAAGAGGGTCAAAGAACTGGAATAGCACTTTCATCAGGTCTTCTTCAATGTTGGTGTTGACTAGGCTGAGCAGTCTACCATGTCTTTCACTTAAGGGCGAGCTTTCCGGAATTCTTGAGGTGAGCTCCTTGAGTTGAGGAGAGATTCTCACAAGGTTGACTTGGATGGTATTTCTGCGAGGAATTTCCATGACCTACAAAACAAGAACAATGATGAAGATCCAAACCCTTGAAATGGTTAGTGAATGCATATGATGTTTTATGATGTTTATGATGTATGCACAAGACATATGTACAAGCAAATCACACCAAACCCTAGTTTCAGGCTTGCATGGGGTTTCATAGGTAAGTACCCTCTTGAGTGTGGTTGGCTTAAAAACCTGTCCTATAAACAGTAACCGGGTTCTAAGGAGCTCAATATCACTGGATTGTTTTCATTGTTCATTGTTTTGGTTTAGCCACTTAACTAGCGACCAAAATATTCCAAGAAAACAACCCTCAATGAGTGTAGTATCGAGTATCTACCAACTTCGGACTGCACCAAAGCCGGTCATCTCACTACCCCTAATAAAAGGCCAAGATGGTCAAGTAAGGTTCTAGGTCATTAGTGCTTAGTGACATCACTCAGCGGCCCCGTACTCTCCTTGATTGAACTCAAGGGTTACCGGTACTCACAAATATGTCGCACTAATATAGCTATCGCTTCAACCGTGTCGGTATACCCTGCACAGTTTCCACAATGTATTGCTATCTATGAATGTTTCCCAAAATCCGGGTGTAGGATTGCAAACCCAAACAAGAGAGCCAAAATGTAAAGCAAACAAGACAAACAATTAATCATGCAAGAGGGTGATCTAAGCCCTAAGGTTACTCCACTTTTAAAATTATCCCCAGCAGAGTCGCCAGTTCTGTGATACGGTGGGAGAACTGACTATGGTTTTGCGTTTTGTTTTCGCAAATGTTTCGGTTGAGCAAGAGTCGCCACCGACTTTTTATTTTATCCTAAGGAACGGTTTAAAAAGCACAGCAAAAACCTTTGAGATTTTTCTTGGGTTCGGGGAGTAGATTATAGAAAGGGAAGGTATTAGCACCCTTTCTATCCATGGTTATCCATGGGCTCTTAGGTACTTGCTTAGATCAACTTGCCTAGGTTTTCAATTGTTTGAAATGGTGCTTTGTGTGTGGTTTTGAAAATGCTTTGAAAAAAGATGCCTTGTATAGGCTACCCTTGTAACAATTCTTTACTCGAATGTTTTACAAAAGGTGTTTGTCTTTTTGAAAAGATGTTTCAAGGTTTTTGAAAGTTTATTTTGAAAGTGTTTGTGAAAGGTGATTTGAAAATAGGCAAGTGTTTTCTTTTGCAAATTGGCAAGTACTTAAGAACCATCTCCCCTAAAGTTCTCAAAGATTTATGCTATGTTTTAACCCTTTTAACAATTTTTCTCCACCATTGTATTTGGTGGACAATCTTGTGTTAGGATGTGAAAGGGACGGGCGCGGGTCATCGTTTAGACCATAATTGCAATAGTGCTAAGTATCTTTGGGAAATTTCTCTTTGAAAAGGGACTTGATCATTTTAGGAAACTTTTCGAAAGCGTCATCGAGGGACTATGATCATTTGATTGTTTGTTTTACCCAAAGAAACCTAACATACAATATGGCCCATTTATTGAAGGCAACAAGTGGAATACCCTAGGGGTGCAAGTGTGGTAAGTGTTGTCCATATTCATGCTTGTTTATCTTGAAATTAGGTCAAACTATTTTGTTCTTTTTATTTGCATACAAACCCTAATTCTAGCATGGTATATTTAGAAAGCGTTAAAGTGCGAAAAGTAAAATTCCTACACTATTACAACACAATAATATGGGGAGGGGGTACAAACGTTCAAATGGGGATTTTGACAAGGAATTTAAACCTAAACTATTACATCAATTTGGAATTATTTACAAGATGATTAATTTGCATAAATTAAATAAAATAAGAATAAATATGAAAGATGCAAAAATGTTTTTTATATGCATGAAAAAAGGTATTTTTATATGTCAAAATAAATAAAATAAAAAAAAGTATTATTTTTTTGGAGTTTTTCATATTTAGGGCAAAACCCTAATTCTATTTGATAAAATGCATTATTTATTTATTATGTACAAAGATTTATTTATTATATACAAAAATAAAATAAAATGAAGTATATTTGTCAAAAGGTATTTTTATATTAAATATTAAATAAAAAATAAAAATGTGTATATTTTGTATTCTTTCCTAAATATATTAATAAATGTATATGTATATATGTATTATTTCCTAAACATGTATTATATATACAAAAATAATAATATTTAATATTTATAAAAAAATTATTTTTTTATATAAAATATTTTCAGAAGGTAAAAATAGAAATGAAAATAAAAATACATTTACACTATTTTTTAGTATTTAAAGTAAAAATGTATCTATTTATTTATTTATGTACAAATAACTAAACTAAACAAATAAATGCCTATAAATTCAAAAATGGTGAGAAAAATATTTTTTATATTTTTTATATTATAAGCAAAAATAAATAAGTCAGAATGAAAAAAGAAAAGTAAAAAAATCATTGAAATAAACCAAATGGGCCTAGGGGGTGTCAAAGTGAAAAGAGTGTGTGAAAAGAAAATACAAAAACAAGCCCAACCCAGATAACCCTTCTTCAACCTCTGGCCAGAAAATGTCAAAAAACGCGCGCCTTGTTCGCTGGTTCAAACATCCTGATTCCTGGCTTTTTAATGAAAACTCACAACATCAAAAATGTTCAGCATCAAGAGACGAATTCGGGGATATAAAGAACTTGTCTTAACTCTCTAAGATGAGGGAGAATTTCTTCTCCCCCAATTTCTGACCTAGTTTTTTATCAATGTTCAGACTCAAAATTCTTGCAGCACACATAATATAAATGAAATCTAATTACATGGACATGTTCAGGGCTATGAATGTGACATATTCTCTTCACAAACCTAAAGCTAACAATGCCTAATAAGAGAGATATGAGTTCATGAACTTACCTGTTCAGTTGAAGTTCTATCTGGCAATGGAGAAGCTTTCAGTGCAAGGTGATGATTGGTATAGCTTCCTTATGTCCAGGGATGCTATTCCAAGCTTTACTTTGTCTTGAAACCTTTTGAATCGTGCTAGAGCACTTCACCTGCAAATCAGAAAAGTGAAAATGGCCAAAAGGATTAGAGGAGTTACAGGTTGCTTCTAATGCTTTGGATAGTTTGGATTGATGGTAGGGAAGGTGTTTGAAGTGGTTTGGGCAAGAATGCTTGAAAGAATTGAGAGTTGGAACTCAATCTGCAGAGGTTGCTCTGTTTTTGCAGTTTGAGAGTGATTCTGAGTTTGTGAAGGTTTGGGACTTAGTTGGCTCGTGTTCTAGCTTGTGTTTGATGTTTAGAATGTGTGTGATAACTTTCTCTAAGGCTTGGTTTGCAGGAATGGAAGTTGGTATGTGATATGCAATGTTTCTTACACTTTAAGTAAGCAATGGTCATTTTGTGTTCCTAGCCTGTACAGACCCTCATACTATGCTGCATAACTCAGTCTTGATCAGTGTGATTAATCCCTAAACTTGTGCCAAAGAGATCTTAACTGTACTTGCTTGGATTTGCATTTTGACATAAAGCTACCTTTTGCAAAAATGGCTATTTCACTTTTTCTATTTAGGGATTAATCCTTTAGGCAATGCTTGAACACATAGAACATGGTCTTGGCACAATGAGTTTGCATTAAATTTATGAGTGTAATTGAGATAAAAGGCCTGTAATCAAGTTGCATGCTGATTTGAGAAATTTGCACAAGTTATGAACATGGAAATTGACCAATTCAAAAGTGAGTTTTTGCCATATTGCAAAATTTGATTCTCCCTAACCATGAGGTTGTTTGAGAAGTTCTTGGACATTTTGGAAAGCTTGGAATGTGTACTACAATCCATCTTTGAAATGCAAATTGAAATTCCAAGTGGAAGTATATGGAAAATGGTCTTGAAGTTAGGTAGAAAACCTTGCCAAAATAGGTCAAATTTTCACTAAGTTAAGAATGGTTTAGTACCCTTATTCCAAAAATTGTAACTTGAGATACAAGCTTCTTTTGGGAAAACTTTGTGAATCAAAGTTGTAGATTATGCACCAATCTACAACTTTCATGTTTTGACTTTTGCTTGAATCCAAATGAATCTTGGTGAGAAGGTGGGGCAAAGTTGGGAAAAAATTAGGGTTTTTCATAACTTTGAAAAATTCTAAGTTATGAAAAATTCTCATTTCAAACCCTAATTTGCAATTTTTGATTTCTTGGTGAACAAGTTTCATGATTTGGCCTGTTTTGATGAAAAATGAATCTTGACTCTTGATTTTGACCAAAAAGTCAAAGTTTGACTTTTCAGTGTACAGTAAAAAATGATTAATTGACTGGGAAATTCAACTGTCAATTCTGTGCATTTGGGATCTTTTGAACTTGTTGAGCATGTCAAGATAATTCCATGGGGTCCTTGAGTCCATGTGTGAGCTTGTTTTGCCATTGGTTAGGTCAAACAGTCAAAAATTGCCTTTGTGCAGTCAAAACCCTAAAAATGACCATTTTGCCCTTTTGGTGATCTGATCAAATTTCTTGTGGAATTGTGATCCAAACTTGATCCCATGGTCCATGTGAGTTCATAATGTTGATGTGGGTCAATTTTCATGAGATTTGACTGTCAATTGGTCACAGTTGACTTTTTTCCCCAATACAGTTGATTTCTAGGTCAACTGTCCAATTGACTGGGAAAAACTTGGAATCAAGACTTGAAACTTGATATGGGTAAACTTGGGAGTCCAATATGAAGCAAGAAAGTCATCTTAGGCATTTTAGGTCAAAATATCTTTGTGCAAACACAAACCCTAATTTGGGTTAACAGTGCAAGGAGAAGTCTTGAGCAGATGAAACCCTAACTGGATCTTGATCTCCAAGGGCTTTGTGATGAGAAATGTTGAGAAAATGGGAGGGCAAATTTTGGGGTACAACAAGAAGGAACAAACTTTTACTTCTCATGAGACCATTACTTCAAGGAGGATACCTCTGAAGGATTTTCCTTTATTTTCTGAGATAGACTCCAAACCAGAAATCATAGTCAGATATCTTGAAGTTGCAAGGCTGATGGGACTGCTCCAGAAATCAACATTCAGAATCTGCACAAGGCTGCTCAAGAGGTTGCGTTAAAGAAATCAAAGAAGAGGAAAGCAGCAGGAGAAGGACCCTCTCAAAGGACACCTAAAGCTTCCAAAAAGAAAGGTAATCCATCTTCTGTTTCTGTTATAGAATCAATAACTGTTTCAACATCTGAATCCATGCCTTATCAACCAGAAAATCCATCACCCCAAACCTTTGAAGATTATGACATAGAGTTTGATCCATTTTTAACTATAGGTAATATTTTGAAAGAACCTCACTCCCCTAATCCAAATTCAAATCCTGAACATCATCAACCAGAACTTGCCAAATTTCTGTCTGACATTGAACTATTTCATCAAGATTTTTCCTCTCCTATACCAAAAAATTCAAACTCTCAACTCCCAGAAAATCCAAATACTCAACAACCACCAGAAATTCCTCAACCAGAAATCCCACAATCTCCTCAACCAGAAATTCCACAACCACACTCTCCTCAACTAGAAATTCCACAGCCAGAAAATACTCAACCACAATCTCCTCAACCAGAAGATCTGAACCCCAACTCACCACAACCAGAAACTCAACCTTCTAAAAATCCATCTTCTGATATTCCTGAATCAGAAACCCAACATGCTGCCACAAACCAATCTGAAGACTCTCCTTCAGATTCTGATACCACAATCCCAATCCCTGGAATAACATAACCTCTTGTGGTTCACATGCCTCTCAATATTCATGACATTCCAGAAATCCCTTCATACCTTGAATCCACACCACCAAACACCCCTACCAGACCAATTATTATTCCTGACTCTCCCACTCCTTCACCCACTAACTATCCAGCTCACAACTTCAGACTTGTCATTGATCCAATTGTGCTGGAAAGACTAGCCTCCACCTCACACAAAACGGCCATTCCCAAACCTATACCAACTGCAACCACATCATATGTTGGTACAAGTTTATTGATTTTTGAAACAGGAATGCAGGAATGGATCAATTCTTTGAAGCATGCAAGTTAAGAGATTTCTAATCCTGCTGCTTCTGATTATATGTGGGAAAGATTCAGAAACTGGCTCAACTCTGAAACTGTGAAGCTGAAGAAATTGGGTTATGAAAAGGCTCAACAGAACTTTAGTGATCAGCTGAAGGCTTTCCAAGACCAAGTTGTGAGCCAACTGTTCAAGAAAGATATCCTCTCTCTTGATAATTCTCCCTTGAAAGAGCATCATCCTTCAGATGTAGCTGAACTAGAATCAGAAAGTCTCTCTCTGACTACTGCTCTAGAAGACATGATTGTAGCAGAAGAAATGGTTCACTCAGAAGAGGCTACAGAATGCTCTGAGCAACATCCAACCCCTGAAGAGACATCGACTTCCTCCTTAGTCATGCAAACTCTGGAAGAGTTGAAGAAAGAGAATGCTTTAATCCATGCAAGACTGGATAAGTAAGAGGATACGAACAAAGAGATCAAGAGTATTCTGGGTAAACAAGAAGACACTACAAAGGAAATTAAAGGAAACCAAGAAGAGTCAAATACTCAGATCAAGAGCTTGTTGGAAGCGTTGTTCACACGTCTTCCCCCTCCTTCTTAGATTTTCTTTTAAAATTGTTTATCTGTAACTTTTATCTTTACCTCTTTGCTTCTGAAACTTGCCATTGCATTATGTTCTGAATATAATACATCTATTTTGGCTCTGATTATATTTCATTTTTGATACCTGACAAAAAGGGGGAGAAAGTAAGATATTTTCAATAATGGTTTACCGGGACAAAAGTCTCAAACATTCTGAATTATTTAACCTCTACTTTCTAAAAAGTTTGAACAAGAACAGATTCTGATAGGAGATGCAGCTAAAACTCTGATGAGAAGGAACTTCAAGGAAGTAATCAACTTAGGGGGAGTTTCTCTTAAATCTTTTGTTCTTTATTTTTCATTGAAAATTCTAGTTTTTGTCATCATCAAAAAGGGGGAGATTGTTAGAACATAGTTTGATTCTACAACCCTTAGTTAGAGTTTTGATGATAACAAATACAAAGAATAAATATGCACCCTAAAAATTATGTTATTGTGTATGCAGAAGTTCTGACCAAAGCAGCATCAGAAGTTAAGCTATAGAAGTTACACGCTGAAGCAATCATAAGTTGCGCTGAAGATTGATGACCAGAACCTGCGCTTAAGTGAAGTAAACTCTGTGTCTGAACAGAAGCATTATAATCTAAGTCATAAATGTTCTGAAGCATCAGCAGCAGGCAAGGATGTAAGATTCCGAAGCGTTACTACTCATTCAAGACATCATCAATTACAACGGCTTCATTCAGACATGATCTTCTCCAAATGGAAACTGAGTTAATGACATTTATCACGCTTAATGATCAACATGAATCCATTTCCTATATAAACAAGCTCATTGATCAAATCGTTAATGATTTGCCAATACTACCACATGGGAATTCAAAAACGCTGCAAGCTTACTCATCTATTCCACGCTCTATATTTGTGTAAAATATCACAGTTGTGATAACTGTTTTTGTAACGAAAAGCATCTGTAAACACATTCTTGTATCTTTGTTTAAGACTGTGTTCCTTGAGATTAACCGGATTGTGGTTGTCCTCAAGAAGACGTTGACAATTGTTTAAGTAGTGATTGTAATCTATTTGTGATTAGTGAATTAAGTCCTCGTTGGAGAGAGGCGAAATCACCTTGACGGGTGGACTGGAGTAGTTTGAGATCAAACGAACTAGGATAAAAATACTGTGTCATTGCACATTTGATTTCAAGTTTTCAATTCAACCCCCCTTCTTGTGTTTTTCACTTCTTCACATGTTTGCTCGGACGACCTTGGATTCATGCAACAGGGGCTGTTACTTCAACTCTACATCAGAAATTGAAGTTCCTCGTTGAATTAAGATTGGTTATAATCGACAGTAAAGAGGACATCTTTGTAAGTCACATATAGTCATGCAAATATATCAGTGCAGATGAAGAAAGTATAGTAAAACCATTCCAAGTCTTAGAGGTCGCTTCAATGGTAACCCTACTAGTGGAGAAAATAAAGAAACCCACTGTGACTTCATGGAGACATTTACAAGCAACTATGGAAGATGGTACCTTAAAAAGTTGGGGTAAACTTGTGGATATACTTGAGAAGAAAAATCGTTTTGGTTTGGGATACGAATCATCAAAGGCTACTCTGAAAGGCAAGGGGAAATTTCTCCAATCCAGGAAACCTTCATCAACAAAGGAACAAAGCATGGTGGACAAGTGGCGATGATATCTAATAAGAGTAGCACAAAGAGAGCATCCGACTTCATCCATTAATGTTCTCTAGGAGAAGAACTCAAGAATTGGATAGTCGTGGAGATTCTAGAGATCTTTTACTTTCTAAAGTATTTTTTCTTGTTTTTAAGAACCTATGTCAAGCCCGAAGCATAGGGGTAGCTTGTAAGGGTCCCCCGATTTTTTTAAACAATATTTTAAATTAATAGGAGTTATATTTCTCAGTTAATTAAGATCCATGTCTTTCTCTTGCATTTATCTCTTATGTTTTAAAATGGCAATACTTTTCTTCATATTCATCTTCAAATTCACATACTAAATATGCACCAAAACATGATAAATGTGCAGATCCGTGCCTAAATTTATCGATAATGTTACTTTTGCTATCCGATATAATTTTGATGCACCCATCAACCAAGCGGAAGACAGAGATGATGAAGATATTAAACTCTCCAAAGAATTGGCAAGAGAATTAGAGAAAAAAAGCTGACAATATACAACCATACCAAGAATCCATTGAGACCATCAACCTTGGCACATAGGAGGATTCGAAAGAGATCAAGCTAGGGGAAACATTGGAGGAAAGCATCAAAGAAAGACTAATCAAGCTGTTACATGACTATGTGGATATATTTTCCAGGTCTTACAAAGATATGATAGGATTGGATACAAATATTGTGATGCATAGACTACCTCATAAGGAAGGTTGTTCTCTAGTTAGACAAAAGCTCAGAAGAACTCGTCTGGACATGTCTAGAAAGATTCGAGAAGAAGTCCTTAAACAATTCGATGCAGGGTTCTTAGTAGTGGTAGATTATCCACCTTAGATAGCTAACATAGTGTCGGTTCCCAAGAAGGACGACAAAGTACACATGTGTGTAGATTATCGGGATCTAAATAAAGCAAGTCCCAAAGACAACTTCCCGTTACCTCACATAAATATTTTGGTGGATAATACAACTTATGCTTCGGTATTCTCATTCATGGATGGTTTCTCATGTTATAATCAAATCAAAATGGCACACGAAGATATGGAAAATACTACTTTCATGAATCCTTAGGGATCTTTCTATTACAAGGTAATGCCTTTCATTCTAAAGAATGTAGGGGTAGCTTATCAATGAGCTATGGTCAAACTATTTCATGATATGATCCACAAAGAAGTTGAGGTATACATGGATGATATGATTACCAAATCCTATTTGGAGGAGGATCACCTCATGCACTTGCAAAAATTATTCGAGCGTCTGTGAAAGTTGAAACCGAGGTTGAATCCGAACAAATGTAGATTTGGTGTCAGGTCAGGCAAGTTATTGAGTTTTATTATAAGCCAGCATGGTATCAAGGTAGATGCCGATAAGGTGAAGGCCATACAAAAAGTGCCAGATCCAAGTACAGAAAAGTGGTATGTGGTTTCTTAGGACAACTCAATTACATTTTGAGGTTCATATCGCACCTAACTTCTACATGCGGGCCTATATTCAAATTACTTCGAAAATATCAAATAGTGGTGTGGAATGATGATTGTCAAATGGAATTCAAGATGATAAAACAATATTTATAAGAGCCACCAATCTTGATACCACCAGTTCCTGGAAGACCGCTCATCATGTACTTAACAATGCTTGAACGATCTATGGGATTTATATTGGGGCAACACGATGAAACATGCAGAAAAGGGCATGCAATTTACTACCTCAAAAAGTAATTCACCAACTTTGAAACCAAATACTCACTTCTCTAGAATACTTGTTGTACATTGGCTTGGGATACTAAACGATTGATGTAGTATATAACTCTCACCACATGGTTAATATCAAGAATGCATGCTTTGAAGTATGTGTTCAAAAAACTAGCTCTTACAGGAAGGATAACCAGATGGTAGATGTTATTATTCAAGTATGACATCCAATATGTTACTCAAAAGGTCGACAAGGGCAGTGTACTGGTTGATCATCTGGCTCATCAGCCGTTGGACACTCATGTTTAATGGTGCTTCAAACGCACTAAGGCCTGGTATCGAGGCAGTGTGGACTTCTCCAAAGAATTTTCACAAACCTTATACTACAAGGTTATGTTTTGACTACACCAATAATATCATTGAATACGAAGATTGTATCTTGGGACTAGAAGCTGCTATTGATATAAGAATTAAAATTGCGTACCCCAAATTTTCCCTACCTTTTACTTTTGTCTGGCTTAGACATTGCATCCCATTTGCATCATTTTCACTAAGTCGTCCACATATCATGCATCTCAGGGAATCAAGCACTTTGGTTTAAAGCATTAGGGTTGTGTCATCTTTATGTTTAATTTTGTTTTGAAGTTTCCTCATCAGGTTAAAGGAAAATTCATCTGGTTATAGAGTAGTGGACTATGGAATTAAGTTTTGGGAGTAGGGCTATCATTGATTTCTTTCTCATCAAGTTACAAAGCTGTTTCTCACTCAAATTCCACAGAGCCTGGATTAGGGTTTATTTCCCTATTGTTTGTCAAGAATATCTGAGTCACCAAGTCAAGAGTTTGAAGTTTAAATTGATGAACATGGAGTCTGGGCACAAGAAATAAGGTTGGAGGTTCATGATAATCGAGGCATGTTTTTGTTGCTTCAATTACAAGTTACTTGTGGTTTGGACATCAAGGTTATGGTTCTCATTGAGGGTGCGAGTTTGATTTGGATACAATATGAAGATTGAGGATTAGAAGACAACGCATACAATTTACTTAAAATACAAGTTACAAAGGTCATCTGTGATTTCTTGAAGTTCAAGTTACAAAAGCGACGGGTATCATTCAAATCATTCAAGTAAGGAACTTCCAATTTTAAACAAGATTCAAGACTTATCCAATTCATCATTCATAAAGTTCAAAGAAATATCATTCAAGTTACATTTTTTGGGGCAACTTACAAAGCAGGTTACAAATGTGAAATATGAGATACAATTTTTTTGTTTACAAAGAAAATGTTTGTTCTTCAAGTTTCATTGCTTCATCTTCAAGCAACTTGTCCACGCTCCTCACCATGACTTTTTATTCACCTTTCAACCATTCTTTTGCTATCCAATTCTCATTTGATCATGAAACAAGAAAAAGGGAAAGAGTTAGCAAACATCAATAAGTTTAAATGAAATTCCATACAAGAACTAAGTGTTAAAATAGGATTTTTATTTCAACATTAGGGTTTGTATTCGGAATCGGAAATAAAAAAGGGGTTTTAAATCATAGGTTATCTTCTCATATTTTGCAAATCACAAAAAAGTTTGGGTTTTTGGTTCCCAAAAGGAAAAGAAGTTTGCAAACATTTTCTTACTGCAAAAGCAAAGTCAAAACTGCCAAATATACAAACAACACCATCAAAAACAGTCACAATAGCAAAACAACAAGCCCAATTATAACAACTACTGCAAACAAAAACAACAAACAATAGGAAGCCTGAAATTAAACCATGGGACAGCAGCCCAAAGAAGCAAAGCTGCTAAGCAACAAAACATCATCCCACTGCAATCACAGGCCCAAAACAGAAAAACAAACAGTGGCAGCAACATAGGAGCTGCAAGCAGCTACAAGCACAACATGCAACATCTAAACACACAAAACAGCAAAGCAGAACAACAACAGGATAACAGCAGAATAACAACAAATATAAGAAAAGCAAAGGGCAGGTTTGCAGGAAATGAAAATAGACAGCAGTTCATAAAAGCAGTAAGCTAACAATAGCTCACAAAACCTCAAATGCATCATTTTCCTAAAATGAAAACCCTTCAGAATTATGTAAAAGGAAAAATAGCTTTACATCATAGAAAGATGTCACCTAACCAGAATAGTCGAAATTTGCTTCAAACCAAATAGAACATGCCAAAACCTATGCCAAATCTGTTGCAAGCCTCCAAAAAACCAATTGCACAAATATAGACATAACCAAAAGCTAGATCAAAAGCCACCAAGACAACATACCAAGATTCTTTCAAACCTCACAAAATTTCCCCCTAACTTCCACATTTCATATCTATAAAAACAATAGAGAATGGGCAGAAATAGGAGAGATTTTACCAAGGAAAAGACAAAAAATTACACCTGCAGAAAATAAGCAAAAAGACCTCTACACCAAAATCATATCATTCTCTATTTTTTTAAACCTTACCAATACAACAAGAACTAGATGCCATTGTCATAACCACATCGTTCCACTAACTGAAACGACACACACTCCACTATGAATCTGCAAGAAATCAACAAACCTCCAACAGAAGAAGCACCACACTCATATTCCAAATGGGGAAGGAACTAAGTAGCATACCTCTGGTTTTCCTTGTTACTTTATCGTCGGCATCCAAATCCTTGGACTAGCTCCAAGCACGAAAGTTCTTTTCTTTTCCTCAAATGTATTGATGGTGGATTTGCTACGGTGATGTCAATATATTTATTTTATGCTAAGCCTTGAAATAAAGATGTGAGAGAGAGTTAGGTCATTGTCGTTGATAAGAAACGAGGGAGCAAGAACCTGTGAGGAGGTCATAGAATAATAGAAAAATAGAGTTTGTTAAAACTGTAAAACAAAGCTATACAAAAAAAAGATACACAAGAAAACTTCACCAAAAAGCCATGTTAGATTCACAGAGAAAAAAGGTCACAAAGAGAAAAAATTAGAAAACTCATCTCTTGAAAACACCCATCGCTCCATCTCTCTAAACATCACAATCGTCCTCCATTCTCTGCAAGTAACAACTTCATTACCATAATTTCATTCCCTTAAATCCCCTACTACATCTTCAATAATCTCCCATGAATCATCATAGTTCAACGGTTTTGAAAACCTCTCACCGCATCAACTCCTGCAACAGCAAGAATGCACAACGGTTTCAATACAAATCACCCAAGGAAGAGTAACCGAAATTGCAGAGGAACGGAAAAGAACAGGGAAGATAAGAAGAATAAATTTTGTGTGCTTGTTGTGATCGGTGGATCTGGAACTGACTGTTTAACGCTGGTTCGCGAAATGTCGCGGAAGCAAGAGTCGCCACCGTCTTTTATTTTCTCCAAATGGAAAGGACAAAAGCACAGAAAAATTCCTTATAGAGATTGCTCTCGGTTCAGGAGGTAGGTTATAGAAAGGGAAGGTGTTAGCACCCTTTCTATCCATGGTTATCCATGGGCTCTTAGATACTTGCTCACTTGTGTTTTCAAAATTGGTTTGTTTGCTTTTCAACTGTGGGTTTTAAAAAAAGTTTCTTTGAAAATTCCAGTTCGACTCTTGTATCGGTCCTCAAGAGTGTTTGAAAAATTGCTTTCGAAAGCTTTTTGAAAATGTGTTGGTGTGAAAAGGTTTTTGTTTGTTTTTTTGAAAAGAGCAAGTATCCATGAGTCATCTACCTACCCTAAGGAATTAGGCTGTGTAAATTTCCTTAAGGTAGTGCCATCCCACCATTGAGAGGTAGGTAGCACCACCGTTGGAGGTGTTCGGGTCAATTCGGGTTCAGGGACGTTGTGGTCACCGAGCAAAGGTAAGATACCTTAGAAGCTACCCTTATGCCATTGATCTTTTATTCGAGGCAATCGTTCTGAGGCAACTTATTCGAGGAAACTTTGTTTTAGGCAACTAGATCAATGGACACAAGGACTCACTAAGACGTCCTATAGTCGACGGCCACGTTTCGAGGGACAAGGCAACAATGTGATCACCAGAGTAATGGGAAGACACCTTAGAAGCTACCCTCATGCCAGGTTCCTGGATCATGAGGACTTACTAAAACGTCCTCTACTCGACGATCACCTTTCGGGGCAAGGCAACAGTGAGGCGTACCCTAGGGGTGGTGTGTGCGATATGTGTGTCGTTTTCATTTGCATTTATCTTGTCATGTTATTGGTGTTCTATGCGTTTGTTTTATTTTGTCCATACATTCTTTCATGCTTTTGATTAACAGTTAAAAAGTTGCGAGAAAATAAAATCTAAAGCTATTAAAAATGGCGCGGGTCCACATCGCCAAAATTAACCAGGACCCGATTTGACGGAAAATAAAGAAATTAAAAGAAAATAAAAGAATTAAAGAGTGCGAGTAATTAAATACATGGCTTCGGGAGAGATACATAAGTATTATAAAGAAATAAAAATAAATAAATACGCGAAATTAAATCGAAACGAGGGCGTTGGACCCTTTTGCAAAAATTAAATTAATGATGAAGTTAATTAAAATTAAAAGAAAAAGGAATTTGTTTTTTTATGATTTTTTAGGATTTTAAGGAAAAAGAATTAATTAAAATTAAAATAAGATGCAAACCCTAATTCTAGTGGCTTTTAATTTATTAAGAAAAATGTTGAAGTTTTTAACCTAAATTAAACCTAATTTGTATATACAAGTTTAATTATAAAAATAAATAAAATAAGTAATATTAAATGTTTGATTATCATGAAAAGAAAAATAAAAAGATGAAAAATTATTAATTACCCTATTTCTACATTTTTTTAGATTTTTATTAAAAGAATTAAAATTGCAAACCTAATTTAAAACTAAATAATTACATGCAAATTTATTTATGAAAATATTAGAAATAAAAATTATTATATTTTTGCTCTTTTTTCTGATTTTTTTGTGATATTTTGTGATTTTATAAAAATATTAAATTGATTAAATAAATAATAGTTAAAAGAAAATAAAAATAATAAGAAGATAAAAAATAACAAAATTTGGCAAACCTTGGGGGTGTCAGTCCCCAGATAAGAGGTATAGTTTAGGAATTCTGGCCCATTTAGCATGGCCCTTTTGACTTTTTGCATGACACGTACATACGCATTGACTAGGGCGTTCTGTGTTCCCCAATCCATGGCCTTTGATTTGATGGAGCTGGACGCGTGGACATTGATCTTTGAGGATGCATGATGGTCTTTGTTATTGAAGCTGCATAGGAATCGTTATTGAAAAATAATATGGAAATATGGAAGACCTGGGGCTCGAACCCAGGTCATGTGTTTTACCAACCCTTATGCTTGCCAGCTGAACCACTTTGCTTTTCTGTAATTAATATGACAAACAAATATAATAAAAAAACATGCGTTAGTGTTTCGTTATTCGCGCGAAAATTTAAAAGAACCAATCATGGCCGGCCACGAGTTCGTCTTCTTCTTCATCCCTGAAATACAAAACATAAGACAACGGTTTTTTTTCGTTTCAGAATGGGTCCTTTGAGAAAATAACGATTAGCCATTAAGTGCTCATAAATTGAGCGCGAGAGATCCATTGTCTTCGTCCAAATGCGCTGGTTTGAATGGTGGTGGTCAGGGGTGCTAATTTTTCCTTGTTACAGAACCCCTAATTTGAAACTCTGCAAACCCTAAAACTTGGCAATGGTGAAATCGTCCACAATGCATAATAATCCAATCAAACGCATGGGTTAGCTTCAGAATAGCATAAGAACCGTAAATCATATATTAAAACTTGTAAAAGACGCATGAATTGATATGTACGATCATGAGTTTTATTTGAAACATTTTGACTTCACTATACCAATTCCGGGCGTTTTGATGAATGTCTTTGATTGGAACACGTTCAGTGATGCTTGAGGAAGCTAATGAGATAAAAATTACGCCTTGAATCAACCTGCAAAGATGTTTTCAGTTTTTGATTTCTTTGCCAAAATTTCAAGTTTTATCAATGGTTTCTAGCGCAGCTTGATTGTCATTGGCATTAGGTTTTCGTTCATGCTTATGTACTGAATAGATTAGGTCAACAATATTGATCCAAATCTCTTTCATTCATGGATTTGAAGATTTGATTTTCAAGCTTTATTTTTCAATCTTTTTCATACAACTTTGTACCAATCATGATCCAATCATTCCAAATCTTTCCATATTGGATTAGGCACGAAATATTGAGAGTAAAACATGTGCAAAAAGATTTAAAACTTTAGGTTAAGTATTTTTCATATATTTAATTTGATTTAAATGAATTAATATAAATAAAAATTCAAATAAATAAATAAAAATGAATAAAAACTTCCCTTTGGGCCAAGTGGTCGTTCACATGTCATGGATGATGAATTAAGGAAGAAAAATGGGCCCATTAGCATTTTTAGGTCATTTGAATCAATGTTGACTTTTCAAAATATCCAAAAATTTCCCAACTTCCACAAGGCATAACTTGCTCAATTTTTAAGCTTTTCTCATGTTCTTGGACATTTTGGAAAGGTCTTTGAGTCCTCTAACCAATTTCTTTTGTCCCATGTCATTTTGATTTACTAATCTCAGGTTATGGCCTTTGACTTAAAGTCCCTTTTTGTTGACTTTTGAAAATGACCTATAATGTTGAAATTGATAACTTTTTGTGAGAGCATTTCTTGTACTTGAAGTATGAAGATGAGTTGTGGGAAATGTCTTTCTCTTCAAAATGAGCTTTGGATGGAATTTTTCTGATAATCCATGTGAAAGTTATGCCCTGGTCAATTTACAGTTGACTTTTTCAGCTGTCCAAATAAGGAAACTTTTGCATCTTGATGATTTCTGAGCCAAACTTTGAGAATCATGATCAAGCATTGATCAAATGATGTTTGTGGCTTCAAAATGATATGTTAACCAAAAATTTGGACTTTTGACTGTCAAATGACCATTTTGCCCCTACAGTTGACTATAGTGCAATTTAGGGTTTTGACTGTGCAATTTTGTGCTGAAAGTATTGAAACTTGATATGAGGATGCTTGACCATATTTGTAGGCATGTGAGACTTGATTGGGCCCTTGAAAACTTCCTTTTCTTGATCAGAATCAAAACCCTAATTTTGACTGTATAGGAGACCTTTGCACTGTGCAACCCTTGGGGACTTTTGAAGCTTGACTTGGCAATTCCTTGAAGAATATGGGAGGGCAAATTTTGGGGTACAACACTTGTTGTTACATGGAATTCTTGAAGATCTCTGAACTCTCACTCTCGCCTTCAACAAGTGTAACAAACTATGAGGCGATTCACCCCGTCGTAGGTTTCATTTGTTTCACTAAGAAATTTGAAGTGGGATTAGGAGGAGAAGTGTGGCGAAGTTGTGGAACGTCACAGTTATTGGCTTGGAACAACGGCGGAAAGAAAACAAACAGAAATGGATCGCGACAAAGACATAGGTTAAGCATCATAGCAGCTGAGATATGGGTCGATTGGAAGATGCAACTGGTGGTGATCAGCGTCGGATTGAAGCCAAATAACGTCGATTTTGGTTCTCGGTGCAACATTGGCGAAGGGGATTTTCAACCGTAAATCCTCTGAACTCTCTCTATTTCCTTTGCTTCATGTTATTTATGTTTTTATTGTTTAATTAATGATATACCAAAACAAAAAGTCTGGTGTTTCAGAATGGGCTATACACTCCCTGATTTGGCCCGTTTGCATTTCTTTGGTGTAAAGCATGGACTGCATACAAAAATTTGAATGCTTGTGACAAAATAAACCATAATGGACCATAGCTTGAATGGGCCTAATGCCCTGAAGGCTATTCACTCTTGGGTTTGACATCATACCTCCCTTTGTTTCAAATATTTTGATCTCCCTATTAGTTCTTGTTCTTTTCATGATGTCGATAATAATTTTTTTAACATTAGTAAGAAATTAAATAATAGAATATATTAAAATTTCATTAGGATTTTCTCTTTAGAACTTAATTAGGGTTGTTTTCTTTCTTTAGTTAATTGTGATTAATTTTGTACGTGACTTTTGGTTATCATTTTATGTACTCGTGCAATTTTCAATGACTTAGTTGATATTGTTCTTATTTCTTCTTGCCATGCTCCCTTAGGATATCTAATACAATCTTAATCTCATAATTAAGTCTAATTAAATTAGACTTTAGTCCATCTCTGTACATGACGACATTAGGATATTTCTTAGTCTCCCTCTTAACTTTTATCTTTTGTAATTAAAACTTATCATTCACAAATAAAAAATTCAAAAACATTTAATCATTACTTGAATACATTTTAAAACTCGCAAAACACTCAAACAATCAAAACTCCTCAAAAAGGGATGTTATCTCCGTTCTACCGCGATACAGGCCGTGCCTACTGGTAGAATTTGTATGTTAACGTCGCCCACTAAAAAACACCAACAAACCAACATTGTCTAGAAGAACTACGGTGTTCTGATTCCTTCACTGGATACATAGGAAAAGGGTCGCGAAACCATCATGAACCCACTAATAAAAAACCATTTCTTTTCCCTTAAGCAAGTATAGTTGTAGATAAACACACCCTTTGAAGCAAACAAACAAAATGGATCCCGTTGAGTACAACGGATGTGAGGGGTGATAATACCTTCCCCTCGCTTAATTGACTCCCATACCATTTCTATTGGTCGCAAGACCATCTTATCCATCCTCTTGTGTTTTTCTCAATATTTCCCCTTCCTTCGGGATAAATAAAGTTTGGTGGCGGCTCTGTGTTTTTTTGCTGGTAGCTTCAGCTAACGACTCTGCTGGGGAACTTTCTTTCACGAGTCTCTCCTAGTTTTGCTTGTCTCTTTGGGTATTTATTTATTTTCTTTATGTTCCATACCACTTTGTTTCTTGGATTTATTGTTTACTTTTGTATATATTGCATTATATTGTTGCTACTCACATATTCTGGATATTATGTGATGTTGGGTTGGGTGATTAGATTTGATAAGTCTTATTCCCGGACTCAGGTTACACCTAGGATTAGGACGGGCGGTATAGTCATATTGACTTTGAGGGAGTAATCCCGAAGAAGGAGGCGAGAAACTCCCCCACTCAGTGGAGGTCCCCTTGAAAATAGCGATGTTTATCGAGTAATTGGGAAGACATAGTTGCTTTTGACCTGGGAACTCGAGAAGCTTAGAGTCGTAGAACCATCAACCCATCCTAGAATTTTTAGGTATAGTGCGGAGACTATAATGGAGTAACCCGAAAGTAGTTGTCACGCGATGCTGCGCTCGAACGGGTTTTTCCTGCGAATATTAATGATTAACGAGTAATTAGGACGTCGATAATATCCAAAGGAAGAGCGTAGACTTTGAGATTTCCCTAGAACCTTATTCAGCAGGTGATAAACCCCTAGTACATACCTTATGGGTGGTTACTTGGACTTCATGCCTGTGTTCGTCAGACTTTTGATCATGTTACTTTTAGTTTATGCAAAGGACTACACAGTGGTTATCCAGAATATGTGGAGCTGAAACTTCATGCCATAGCATACCATGAAATCATTCCATCATGTATATACATCTCATATATAAGGAATTCCAAAGATTCATTCATACTATCATGAATTCATTATTCATAACAAAAACTTATTGGTGTACCTTTTCCACCAGACTTCAGTAAACAACAAAGATGAAAACAAAATTTTAAAAGATAGACGAGTCTATGAATTTCCTCAGAAATGAAGATAAAACATTCATTCATACTATCATGCATTCATTATTCATAACAAAAACTTATTGGGGTACCTTTTCCACCAGACTTCAGTAAACAACAAAGATGACTTCTCCATATCCCTACTGTACAAGAAGCAACCAACAAAGACTGGTGGATCTTTTTGTAGAGAATCAGAATGCTCTCCGCCGAGATATGGACACCATGGACACTCGCATGGATCAGCTTATGGAAACCCTTCATGCTATTATCAAGGGTCAAGAAGAGTTACATCAAAGTGTTGCCAAGATTCCTACTATTGCTCCCTCAACTTCTGCTAATGGGAGGAATGGCAATGCAAATGTTGAGACCCCTATTGGAGCTCCTCGGAATTATGATGATGATCATCACAACGTCATTGATCTTGATGAACCCCAGGTGAATCTTGCCATGAGAGTTGCTGAAACTGCAAAGATATACCATGCTATCGAAGAGTGTCTCAGAGCCATGGAGGGTTTCAAGATTTCTGGATTCAATACTACTGCAATGTGTCTCGTCCATGGGGTGATTATTCCTCCCAAATTCAAGGTTCTTGATTTTGACAATACGAAGGCACCTCTTGTCTAGAGACTCATCTCTGTTCCTACTATCGCAAAATGGCAGCCTATGCTGAAAATGAACTATTACTCATGCACTTATTCCAAGATAGCTTGATCATGGCACCGTTGCACTGGTATATGCAACTAGAAAGAACTCATGTCATTACTTGGAGAGAACTTGCTGACGAATTTTTGAAACATTATCATTATAATACTACCATGGCTCCTAGTGGTACTCAGCTTCAAGGGATGATATAGAAATATGAAGAGTCATTCAAAGAGTACGCTCAAAGGTAGTGTGAACTGGCTGCAAGGGTCTAACCTCCTCTCTTGGATCGTGAACTGATTGGTTTGTCTATGGGTACTTTACGAGGTGCTTATCTCCAACATATGCTCAGCAATACTTCTACTTCTTTCTCTGACATGGTCATTATTAGAGAGCATGTTGAAACTTGTATGAAGGCTGGAACGATCCAAGGTATCCCTAACAATACCAGCAAAAATACTAGCATTGGTAGGAAGCTGTTTTCTAGTTTCGTCAAGAAGAAAAAGGGTGATACTAGTGTTGTCACCATCAACCAATGAAAAGCTCTTGCATATCCTCAAGTTCAATTTTTGTATTTTCCAACACCTGCCGTTGTTCCTAATAAATTTGTTCCTCAAGTGTATACTGCTACAAATCCAACACCCTGGATGGCCCAACAACGACCTTTCACTCCTCACCCACAATATCTTCCACAACAACAATTTACGCCACCTCCAATTTATCAACAACAGAATCAGCAACCTCAAGGTTCGAGAGCTCCATAGAGACAGAGAGCTCCTGAAAGAAGATTTGATCCCATTCCTATGTCTTATGCTCAGCTTCTCCCCCAGTTACTTGCTAATCAGTTGGTTCAACTATGTGAACTTGGTCCACCACCAAATCTTCTCCCCAAGGGGTATGACATTAATGTTCATTGTGATTTTCATTCTGGAGCTCTAGGCCACACGATTGAGAATTGTAGAGCATTTAAATTTAAAGTTCAAGACCTCCTCGATGCAAAGGCCATAAATTTCAACCCTGTTGGTCCCAATACTCAGAATAATCCCATGCCTCCTCACCCAGGGGAAACAGTCAATTCTATAGGAGAAAGTAGTGAACATAATCCGGTAACCAATGTTGACGAGATCAAGATGTCGTTAGGAACTGTTAGAGAACATTTGTTGGAGCATGAGGTGCTGCAAGAAATCCATGATTTTTGATTAACGTGTTCCTCTAAACCTGAAGAGTGTACTAGTTTGAAGAGGGCTATCCAACAACTAATGGATGAAGGTATCCTAAAGGTAGAGAAGATATTTGGAGAAGAAGAGATTGATGTCTTGGAAATTCCTTATTATCCGAGAAGCATCTCAGCAAAACCAGGTACCTTGTTGACAATTCAAGCTCCTACTATCCCATTAATTATTCAAGCTCCCGCTACCCCCGTAACAACTCCAACTCCTATTTCGTGCAACAACTCAAAAGAAGTTCTGTGGGAGTATAATGTGGTCTATATTCTTGGGAAGAAATGCGAGTGCCCTCTATTGTGCTGACAAGAGTATTACCAACATTGCTGGAACTAGTAACATGACTCGTAGTGGCAGGATCTTTTCTCCCGCACCACCTCCTCCCAAAGAAACCAATAATGATGCTTTGGCCAAAGCTAGGGGCAAGCAAGTGATTGATAGTCAACCTGAACCTTCTATAGGACAAGAAGCGGAGCAGCTTTTGATGATTCTTAAGTGAAGTGATTACAAAGTGGTGGATCAACTCAACTAGACACCATCCAAGATCTCCATTTTGTCTCTTCTCTTGTGTTCAGAGACTCATCGCAATGCCTTACTAAATATTCTATGTTCTTCCCATGTTACATAAGACATTTCTATGGCCCAGTTTGAAGGGATCGTAACCAATATTACTCTAGGAAATTGTTTAGGTTTCTGTAATGATGAGCTCCCAATTAAAGGAAGAGCCCACAATAAAGCGTTTTAAGTTTCCATGAAGTATTTGGATACAATTTTATCTCGAGTTTTGGTAGATACGGGTCTTCACTAAATGTGATGCCTAAGACTACTCTGTTTAAGCTGAACATGGATGGGGTAATGATGAGCCCTGAGTGTTAGAGCGTTTGATTGTTCAAGGAGATCTGTGGAATGATAAGTGAACTTGCCTATCAAGATTGGTCCCCACACTTTATATCCGTCATTCTATGTTATGGACATCCGTCCGTCTTTTACTTGCCTTTTGGGTCGCCCATGGATCCATGTAGCAGGAGCTGTGAAATCTACTCTCCACCAACGCATGAATTTCATTGTAGATTACAAAGTTGTTATGGTTTATGGAGAAGAAGATGTAGTCATTAACAATCTGACAACTTACCGCTATATGTAAGTGGAAGGTGAGGTTCAGGAGTTTCCCTTTCAAGCTCTGGAGATTGTTACTGTTGACAAGTTCCCCGTTGTTGAAGGTAAGAAGTCTGAAGCACCCATGGCCTCTTTGAAGGATGCCAAAGCCCTCATAGAAGCGAGAGCTCCCCATGATGGTTAGGGAAAATTGATTGAAGTACCAGAGAATAAATATCATTATGGTCTTATGTATCAGCCATCATCCTCCGTTCAAGCTAGATTATTTCCTCTCAAAGGAAAGAAGGTTCCCCCAATTTCTGAAGTGTTCATCAGTGTTGATATAAGACAAGAAGGACAAGTTCTCTCGACAGATGATGAAGGTGACAATGAAGATGTTTCAAGATTTATCTACCAGATTGCGCTAGACCAGGAGCTCAGCAATTGGACTTCCGTGGACATCCCTGAAGTTGTTTTCCTTGATGTGTAATTTTTTATTTCCATTAAGTCATATGCCCAGCCCAACGCATAGAGACAACTTGTACAAGGGGCCCTTATGTTTCAATCTCAGTTTAAAATTTAATGAAAATCACACTTTCACATACAAATTTATTCCCCGTCTTTACTTTTAATTTTACTTTTTCAAAATAAAAAATTGTAATACTTTTCCTTTCATATTCTAAATATTTTCTTGCACTTTATAAAATAAAACATAAAATCATCAATCATTCAGATCTGTCTCGAATTCCATTGGAAATGATAGTGCTATGGTTCCTTATATCCTTGAGAATTCAGTTGACCATGCTGACGAAGATAATGGGGAAGATTGTGAAGTCCCTGAAGAACTAGCGAGACTCTTGAGAAAGGAATAAAAGGTCATCCAACCATATCAAGAAGAAAAAGAAGTTATTAATCTCGATATTTAAGAGGTAAAGAGAGATGTCAAGATAGGATCTCCCTTGCAAAGTGAAGAAAATAAGGGGTTGATTGAGATGCTTCGAGAGTACGCTGACATCTTCGCCTGGTCGTATGAAGACATGCCCGGTTTAGACACTGATATAGTGATGCACAAATTACCACTCAAGCCAGAATGTCCTCCTGTAAAGCAGAAGCCGAGAAGGATCAGACCTGACATGGCTTTGAAGATCAAAGAAGAAGTTCAAAAAGAGCTGGATGCAGGCTTCCTATCTTTGATAAATTATCTGCCTTGGATTGCTAACATTTTGTGTATACCTAATAAAGATGGTAAGGTACGTATGTGTGTTTACTACTGAGACTTGAATAGAGCAATCCCGAAGGATGATTTCGCGTTGCCTCATATTGATGTATTATTTGATAATACTGCTCAGTCAGTGTTCTCCTACATGGATGGGTTCTCGGGTTATAATCAGATAAAGATGGTTCCTGAAGACACGGATAAAACAACCATCATAACTCCTTGGGGTACCTTTTGCTATAGGGTCATGCCTTTTGGTCTCAAAAATGCTAGTGTGACCTATCATCGAGCTATGGTGACTCTCTTTCACGACATGATTCATAAAGAGATCGAGGTGTATGTGGACGATATGATCGCAAAATCACAAACTGAGGAAGAACATTTGGTCCATTTGCAGAAGTTGTTTGATCGTCTACGAAAGTTGAGGTTAAGGTTTAATCCCAAAAAGTGCACCTTTGGGGTTCGACCGGGAAGGTTACTTGGTGTTATCGTAAGTCAACGAGGAATTGAAGTAGATCTAGACAAGGTAAGAGAAATATAGGATATGCCGACACCAAAAAATGAAAAGGAAGTACAAGGTTTTCTTGGAAGGTTGAATTACATTGCCAGGTTCGTTTCTCATCTTACTGCTACCTATGAACCAATCATTAAATTGTTACGCAAGAATCAAGATGTCCATTGGAATGAAAGTTGTCAAGAGTCCTTCGAAAAGATTAAGTAGTACCTTCAGGAACCACCAATACTCATACCTCCAGTTCCAGGGAGACCTCTCATATGTATTTGACTGTGCTTGAAGGATCTATGGGTTGTGTACTCGGCCAACATGATGATACTGGACGAAAAGAACACGCCATCTATTACCCGAGCAAGAAGTTTACTGATTGTGAATTAAGGTATTCATTAATTGAGAAAACTTGTTATGCTCTTGCATGGGAAGCTCTACATTTGAGGAAGTACATGTTAACGCATTCTACACTTCTGGTATCTAAAATGGATCCGATAAAGTATATCTTCGAGAAACTAGCCCTTACAGGGAGATTGGCTCGGTGGAAAATGCTCTTGTCTGAGTATGACATCCATTACGTCACACAAAAGGCTATCAAAGGTAGAATTCTTGCTGATCATCTCGTCCACCGGCCATTGGAAGAGTATCATTCAATGAAGTTCAATTTTCCAGACAAGGATGTTATGAAACTTGATGATAAGGAAGGACCCGAACCAGGGGAGCGATGGACTCTCACGTTCGATGGTACATTAAATGCCATGGGCCATGGTATTGGGGAAGTTTTGACTTTTCCACGTAATACTCACATACCTTTCACAGCCAGGTTATGTTTTGATTGTATGAATAATGTTGTGGAATACAAAGCTTATGTAATGGGTCTTGAAGCAGCCATTAATTGGAAGATCAAGATTCTTGAAGTTTTTGGGGATTCTGCCTTAGTAATACATCAAGAGTGAGGTGATTAGGATATACGACACCCTAATTTAGTTCCATACCGGGATTACATATTAGAGTTATTGCCCGCTTTTGATGAGATCACCTTTGATCACACTCCTAAAGAAGTAAATCAACTGGCAGACGGCCACTTTAGCAGTAATGTTCAAAGTCAGTTATCCGAATCATGCACCCAATATAAGAATCCTTCGTTACAAGGAACCAACACACGTTTTCCATGCTTATTGTCTCACAACTGAAGGCGTGTCGGGCCAAAAGCCATAGTATTTTGACATCAAAAGATATCTTGAGAAGCAGGAGTACCTCGAGGGTGCTACAATTTGTGATAAGCGGACTCTTAGAAGTTTGGCATCTAAGTTATTACTGTCAGGAGATGTTCTATACAAAAGAAACTATGATTCGGTTCTTCTCAGATGCGTGGATAGACACGAAGCAAAATCCATCATACGAGAAATCCACGAAGGATATTTTGGGACTCATGCCAGTGGATATTCCATGGACAAGAAAATCCTACGAGCAGGTTATTTCTAGGTGACGATGGAAAGTGACTTTTGTGTGTATGCGATGATGTGCCACAAATGTCAGGTTTATGCAGACAGGATACATGTTCCTCCCACCCCTTTGAATGTGATGACTTCACCATGGCCCTTTGCAATGTGGGGCATTGATATGATTGGACGGATTTAGCCAAACGCTTCAAATGGACACATGTTCATTCTCGTTGCTATTGACTAATTCACAAAATGGGTGGAAGCGGCTTCGTACAAGAATGTGACCAAGCAAGTTGTCACACACTTCATCAAGAAAGAAATCATATTTCATTATGGGACTCCTAACAAGATCATCACTAATAACGCGTCGAATCTCAACAACAAAATGATGAAGGAAATGTGTGAAGAATTCAAGATTGAGCACCATGACTCATCACCCTATCGACGAAAGATTAATGGGGCAGTCGAAGCAGCTAACAAGAACATAAAGAAGATCGTCTAGAAAATGGTTAGAAAATACAAAGATTTGCATGAGATGTTGCCTTTTTCCCTGCACGTCTATCGAACTTCAGTGCATACTTCCACTGGGGCAAATCCTTTTTCACTAGTGTATGGTATGGATGCGGTGCTCCCAGTCAAAGTGCAGATTCCATCATTGAGGGTCTTGATGGATACTTAGCTTGATGAAGGTAAATGGATTCAAACAAGGCTCGACCAACTCCATCTCATCAAAGAGAAGCACCTAGCAGCCATTTGTTTGGGTCAGTTATATCAATAGCGTCTCAAAAGAGCATTTGGCAAAAAGATTCGACCTCGAGAGTTTCACACAAGTGACCTGGTCTTAAGTAAGATTCTCCCAATTCACAGTAATCTAAGAGGAAAGTGGACTGCTAACTATGAGGGGCCATACATCGTGAAGAAAGCTTTCTCAGAAGGTTTTCTAATCCTGACAAACATGGATGGGGAAGACGTTCCACTTCCAATCAATTCAGACTCAGTAAGAAAATACTATGCATAAAAAGACCCGCTTAGTCGAAAACCCGAAAGTGCGACTTAGGCAAAAGTTATGGGTAAAAAAGAAAAAAAGAATAACCTGCTAAGTTGAAAACCCAAAATGGCGACTTAGGCAAAAATGAGCGTCCCGGTGGATTGAAAACCCGAAAGGGCGATCCAGGAAAAAATCTGGGACAAAAAGCGAGAGACTGCAGTCTGAAAACTCTTCATGAATAACAAATACACCCTCCTAGCATGGTATGAATTAATTGAACTATTATCCTTCGGAAACATAACACTAGGACGATCCAGGATATGGGAACTATAGCAATATCAATTTTAATGGAAGTTCGAGATTTTCTTATTGCCATTTTACCTATTGTATTTTATTTGTTCTTCTCAACTTCCTCATTTAGGAGTTTCCTGCATGTACAAATGCCTATTCATAGGCCAAACTCATTAATAAAAATTTTCCCTTCCACCAAAAAGTCTTTGTTATGTCCTTTTACTTTATTTTCGTATGCGAATTGTGATTTAAATTCTTTGTTAAGCATTTCATTGAAAATAATATGGCAATAATAATCACAAGCTAAGATGAGAAACGCGACATTACATGGATATGAAGGAATCCCAAGGGAATTCCACGGCGTTTAAGTGTTTGTTTTTCTGTACATGTAGCAAGTGGTAACGGTCACCTCGACCAAGCTTTCGTCCTCGTCACCTCCTTACAGATGACTGAGCAACTGATTCTCCAACACCAAGAAACTTGGGGTATTTGACGAGATCCACGTCTATACTCAATTATTCACAAGAATTCCAGCATATGAAGAAAGTCAGATCAAGATACTCCTCCTCTACAAGATTTAATCCACAGTAAACTCGACAAGGCTATAACTCAATTCTCCCAGTTTTCAAGCACCAATTTTTTGTGGTATCTCAAGACAATAGGAAACGAATCCCAATGAGCATAATATTTGACACATTTCATACAATAATCATCACTTCATATTGCACTGCATCCTCAAACGCATAGCATATCCATGAATCATCATGCTGCACTTGAAAATGCATGGGTAACATGAGCCAAATTTGGTATCTTGCCCGAAAGCCCCAAATCAATCCCCAATCAACAAAACATCCCCACAAAGAATATCATCCTTATAATTCCCAGTTGATATCTTTCTCTACACTACCGACCATAAGCCCTAGTTCCAATACATTGTACTCCCCAACTCTCAATACTCTCGTTATTTTTCTAGGGTCGTAGGTCGTCCGTAGATCTTACCCTCATGTTATCTTTTCCAGGTCCGTAGGTCGTCCGTAGATCTTACTCCCCCATTATCTTAGGGCCATAGGTCGTCCGTAGATGTTACCCTCATGTTATCTTTGTTAAGGTCGTAGATCGTTCATAGATCTTACCTTCACGTTATCCTATCTTGGGTCGTAGGTCGTCCGTAGATCTTACCCTTGCATTATCTTTTCTAGGGCCGTAGATCGTCCGTAGATCTTACCTTTAGATTATTGTTTTTAATGTCGTAGTTCGCTCATAGATCTTACCTTTGTGTTATCATTTTTAAGGTCGTAGGTCTTCTTTAGATCTCACCTTCGCTATATCTTTTTTAAGGTCGTAGGTCGTCCGTAGATCTTACCTTCACGTTATCTTTTCTAGGGTCATAGGTCATCCGTGGATCTTACCCTCACGTTTTCTTTTCTTAGGTCGTAGGTCGCTCGTAGATCTTGCCTTCACATTACCTTTTTTAGGGGGGGTAGGCTGCCCGTAGAATTTACCCTCACGTTATCTTTTTTAAGGTCGTAGGTCGCTCGTAGATCTTGCCCCTACGTTATCATTTTTAAGGTCGTAGGTCACTCGTAGATCTTGCCTTCGCATTACCATTTTTTAGGGATGTAGGTCACCCATAGACTCTACCCTCACGTTATCTTTTTAGGGTCGTAGGTCGTACATAGACTTTACCCTCACATTGTCATTTTAAAGTCGTAGGTCGTCTGTAGATCTTACCCTCATATCATCTTTTCTAGGGTCGTATCTTGTCCATAGATCTTACCCTCACATTATCTTTTCTAGGGTTGTAGGTCGTCCGTAGATCTTACCCTCACATTATCTTTCTTGGGTCGTAGGTTGTGCGTTGATCTTACCCTCGTGTTGTGTTTTCTTGGATTGTATGCCGCACACCAGTCTTACCCTTGTGACATCCTTTCTCTCGAGTCATAGATCATACGCCGATCTTTACCCATTGTCTTTACCTTTTGGGCCGTGAATCCCACACGTTAGATTCTCTGTTGTCGTCAAGTTCTACCCATTGTACTTAAGTTATCATTTCGTGATTAATCCTACTTTCAGTCACCACGACATCGTCAACCATATCCTTTCAGTCACTTTAACACCCACTTACCCGAGAACCCTGTGTTGGCACTGCTACCCCAATACGAGCTACCATTATTCAACCCCATTTATCCGTCATGACCAGTTAAACAAAAAACAAAATTTTCTTTCCCAAGCAGACGTTACAAATAAATAACACTCACATCATCTCTCCAGGATAAACTTCAGGTCCTGGTATTTAATCATCTTCCACCTTGAAATTTCGAAAGGCTGATGCCAATCTCACCTCCAGGTTTAAGACGATTAAATAGAGGCAGCTGTCGTACCCAAAATTTTCCCTACCTTTTACTTTTGTCTGGCTTAGACTTTGCATCCCATTTGCGTCATTTTCACTAAGTCCTCCGCATATCATGCATCTCAGGGAATCAGGAACTTTGGTTTAGTGCAATAGGGTTTTTCCATATTTATGTTTAATTTTGTTTTGAAGTTTCCTCATCAGTTTAAAGGCAAATTCATCTGGTTCTCGAGTAGTGGACTGTGGAATTAAGTTTTGGGAGTAGGGTTATCATGGATTTCTTTCTCATCAAGTTACAAGGCTATTTCTCACTCAAATTGTTCAGATCCTGGATTAGGGTTTATTTCCCTATTGTTTGTCAAGAATCTCTGAGTCACCAAGTCAAGAGTTTGAAGTTTAAATTGATGAACATGGAGTCCGGGCACAAGAAATAAGGTTAGAGGTTCATGATAATATAGGAATATTTTTGTTGCTTCAGTTACAAGTTACTTGTGATTTGTACATCTAGGTTATGGTTCTCAATGAGGGTGCGAGTTTGAGTTGGACACAATATGAAGATTGAGGATTATAAGACAAGGCATACAGTTTACTTGAAATACAAGTTACAAAGGTCATCTGTGATTTCTTGAAGTTCAAGTTACAAAAGCGAGGGGTATCATTCGAATCATTCAAGTAAGGAATTTCCAATTTCAAACAAGATTCAAGACTTATCCAATTCATCATTCATAAAGTTCAAAGAAATATCATTCAAGTTACATTTTTTTGGGTCAACTTACAAAGCAGGTTACAAATTTCAAATACAAGCTACAATTTTTTTTGTTTACAAAGAAAATGTTTGTTCTTCAAGTTTTCTTTGCTTCATCTTCAAGCAACTTGTCCATGCTCCTCGCCATGGCTTTTTCTTCACCTTTCAACCATGCTTTTGCTATCCAATTCTCATTTGATTATGAAACAAGAAAAAGGGAAAGAGTTAGCAAACATCAATAAGTTTAAATGAAATTCCAAACAAGAACTAAGGGTTAAAAGAGGATTTTTATTTCATCATTAGGGTTTGTATTCAGAATCAGAAATTAAAAGGGGTTTTCAATCATAGGTTATCTTTTCCTTTTTTGTAAATGACAAAAAGTTTGGGTTTTTGGTTTATAAAAGGAAAAGAAGTTTGCAAACATTTTCTTACTGCAAAAGCAAAGTCAAAACTTCCAAATATACAAACAACATCATCAAAAATAGTCACAGTAGCAAAATAACAAGCCAAATAATAACAGCTGCTGCAAACAAAAATAATAAATAGTAGGTAACCTAAAATCAAACCAAGGGACAACAGCCCAAAGCAGTAAAACTGCTAAGCAACAGAACAACAACCCACTGCAATCACAAGCCCAAAACAACAAATATATGGGCAAACAAGCGTAACAAGCAAAACAAACAACGACAGCAACACAGCAGCTGCAAGCAGCTACAAGTGCAATATGCAGCAGCTAAACACACCAAAACAACAAAGCAGAACAACAACAAGACACAACAGAAGAGCAGCAAATATAAGAGAAGTAAAGGGCAGGTTTGTGGCAAATGAAAATAGACAGTAGTTCATAAAATCAGCAAGCTAGCAATAGCTCACAAAACCTCAAATGCATCATTTTCCTAAATTGCAAACCCTTCAGAATCATGTAAAAGGAAGAATAGCTTTACATCATAGAAAGACAAATAGGAAAATAATAGGGTTTAGAAAGATGTCACCTAACCAAAACAGTCCAAATTTGCTTCAAACCAAACATGCCAAAACCTATGCCAAACCTGTTGCAAGCCTCCAAAAAACCAGTCGCACAAATATAGACATAACTAAAAGCTGGCTCAAAAGCCACCAAAACAACATACCAAGATTGTTTCAAACCTCACCAAATTTCCCTCTAATTTCCATATTTCATCTGCTATAATCACAATAGAGAATGGATATAAAGAGGAGAGATTTTACCAAGGAAAAGACCAAAAATTACACCTACAGAAAATCAGCAAAAAGACCTCCACCAAAATTATATCACTCTCTATTTTTTAAACCTTACCAATACAAAAAGAACTAGCTGCCATTGCCATAACCACATCTTTCCACAAACTAAAACGACACATACTCCACTGTCAATCTGTAAGCAATCAACAAACCTACAATAGAAGAAGCACCACACTCATATTCCAAATGGCCAAAAATCATAATATGAGCAAAAGGGGAAGGAACTAAGGAGCATACCTCTGGTTTTCCTTGTTACTTTATCGTAGGCATCTGAATCCTTGGACTAGATCCAATCATGTATGTTCTTTTCTTTTCATCAAATGTATTGATTGTGGCTTTGCTATGGTGATGTCAATATAATTTTTTTGTGTAAGCCTGGAAATATAGATGTGAGAGTGTGTTAGGTAATTGTCGTTGATAAGAAACGAGGGAGAAAAAACCTGTGAGGAGGTCTTAGAATAATAGAAAAATAGAGTTTGTTAAAACTGTAAAACAGAGATATACAAAAAAGATACACAAGAAAAAAGGTCACAAAGAGAAAAAACATAAAACTCATCTCTTGAAAACACTCGTCGCTCCATCTCTCTGAAATTCACGATCGTCCTCCATTCTCTACAAGTAAGAACTTCATCACCGTAATTTCATTCCCTTAAATCCCCTACTACATCTTTAGTAATCTCCCACGAATCGTCATAGTTCAACAGTTTTGAAAACCTTTCACTGCATTAACTTCTGCAACAGCAAGAACGCACAAAGATTTCAATACAAATCGCCCAAGTCAGAGTAACTGAAATTGCAGAGGAACAAAAAAGAACAAGGAAGATAAGAAGAATAAATTTTGGGTGCTTGTTGTTACCTGGAATTCTTGACGATCTCTGAACTCTCACTCTCACCTTCAAGAAGTGCAAAAAACTATGAGGCGATTCACCCCTTCATAGGTTTTGTTTGATTTGCTAAGAAATTTGAAGTGGGATTAGGAGGAGAATTGTGGCAAAGTTGTGGAAATTCGCAGTTATTGGCTTGGCACGACGGCAGAAAGAAAACAAATAAAAGCAGATCGTGACAAAGACAGAGGTTGAGCATCATAGAAGCTGAGATGGGGGTCGATTGGAAGGTGCAACTGGTGGCGATCAGTGCCGGATCAAAGCCAAACAACATCAATTATGGTTCTCGGTGGAGCTTTGGCAAAGGGGATTTTCAACCCTAAATCCTCTGAACTCTATATTTCCTTTGCTGCATGTTATTTAAGTTTTTATTGTTTAATTAATGAGATACCAAAACAAAAAGTCTGGTGTTTCGGATTGGGCTATACACTCCCTGCTTTGGTCCGTTTGCATTTCTTTGGTGTAGAGCCTTGATAGCATACAAAAACTTGAATGCTTGTGAAAAAATAACTATGTTGGACCATAACTTGAATGGGCGTAACACCCTGAAGGCTATTCACTCTTGGGCTTGACATTATACACCCCTCCGTTTCAAATATTTTGATCTCCCTATTAGTTCTTGTTTTCGTGATATCGATAATAATTTTTTTAACATTAGTAAGAAATTAAATAATAGAATATATTAAAATTTCATTAGAATTTTCTCTTTAAAACTTAATTAGGATTGTTTTCTTTCTTTCGTTAATTGTGATTAATTTTGTACATGACTTTTGGTTATTATTTTATGTACTAGTGCAGTTTTCCATGACTAGGTTGATATTGTTCTTATTGATTCTGGCCATGCTCCCTTAGGATATATAACACAATCTTAATCTCTTAATTAAGTCTAATTAAATTAGACTTTAGTCCATCTCTGTACATGACGACATTAGGATATTTCTTAGTCTCCCTCTTAAATTTTTTTCTTTTGTAATTAAAACATATCATTCACAAATCAAAAATCCAAAAACATTTAATCATTACTTGAATTCATTTTAAAACTCGCAAAACACTCAACCAATCAAAACTCCCCAAAAAAGGATGTTATCTTCGTTCTACCACGATGCAGGACGTGTCTATTTCTAGAATACGTGCGTTAACGTCGCCCACTAAAAACGCCAACAAACCAACATTGTCTAGAATAACTATGGTGTTCTGATTCCTTCTCTGGATACGTAGGAAAAGGACCATGAAACCCTCACGAACGCACTAATAAAAAACCATTTCTTTCCCCTTAAGCAAGTATTGTTGTAGATAAACACACCCTTAGAAGCAAACAAACAAAATGGATCCCTTTGAGTACAACTGATGTGCGGGATGCTATTATCTTCCCCTTGCATAATCGACTCCCTTACCAATTTTCTTGGTCGCAAGACCATATTATCCACCCTCTTGTGGTTTTCTCAATATTCCCCTTCCTTCTGGATAAACGAATTTCGGTGGCGGCTCTGTGTTTTTTTGCCGGTAGCTTCATAGAC
The DNA here is from genome assembly GCA_948472305.1 of Vicia faba. Classification (NCBI taxonomy): domain Eukaryota; kingdom Viridiplantae; phylum Streptophyta; class Magnoliopsida; order Fabales; family Fabaceae; genus Vicia; species Vicia faba. Next base: position 1,473,627,761 of record OX451737.1, on the reverse strand, counting down.
ACCTCGAAGTGTATGGAGACTCAAAATTAGTCATATACTAAGTCAACAATGAGTGGGATACTAAACCTCCCAAACTGATTCCATATTAGGATCATGTTTTGAAACTAGCTATGAAATTTACTGAGATTACCTTTAGTCATATTCCACGAGAAGAAAATCAAATGGAAGACGCCTTGGAAACTTTATCAGCCGTGTTCGAAATAACTTGGCCAAATCACGAACCATATATTATGATCAGACATTTTGAAGAACCGGAACATTGCCTTGCGATTGAAGAAGGACCAGATAACAAGCCTTGGTTATATGACATCAAAAAGTATCTCGAGAAGCAAGAATATCCAGAAGATGCCTCTAATATTGACAAGCGAACTCTATGGAAGCTAGCTTTAATGTTTTTTCTAAATGGTGACATGTTTTATAAAAGAAACTAAGATATGGTGTTTCTCAGATGCGTGGAGAAACCTGAAGCAGATACACTTATGAGAGAAATCCATCAAGGCACTTTTGGAACTCACAGATACAGACACACCATGGATAGAAAGATCTTGCGAGCAGGTTATTAGTGGTTGATGATGGAAGTTGATTGCTACCATTATACAAAGACGTATCACAAATTTCAAATTTACACTGACAAAATGAATGTGCCACCGACTCCCCTGAATTTCTTAAGTTCTCCTTGGCCATTTTCGATGTGGGGAATTGATATGAAAGGAATGATCGAATCGAAAGCCTCTAACGGACACCGGTTCATACTAGTTTCAATTGATTACTTCACCAAATGAGTGGTAGATGCATCCTACGCAAATGTGACAAGAAAAGTAGTTACTTGGTTCATCAAGCCGAATTTTATAGGTAGATACGGAGTTCCTAGCAAGATCATTACAGACAATAGGTCCAATTTGAACAATAAAATTATGAAAGAGTTATGCGATGACTTCAAAATTGAGCATCATAATTCCTCACCATATCGACCCAAGATGAATGGTGCCATTGAAGATGCCCATAGGAATATCAAGAAAATCATTCAGAAAATGGTGAAGATATACAAAGATTGGTACGAAATGCTCTCATTCGCTCTACGTGGCTACCGTACTTCTATACCTACGTTAACACGTGCAACTTCTTTCTCTCTAGTATATGGTATGAAGGAAGTACTCCTAGTTGAAGTAGAGATTCTGTCACTACGAGTTCTAATGGAAGTAAAGCTTGTAGAGTTATAATGGGTTCAGATGCGACTTTATCATCTTACCCTCATTAAAGAAAAATGCTTAATAAATCTATGCCATAGTTAATTTTACCAAAAGTGAATGAAGAAAGCATTTAACAATAAGGTTCATCCTCGAGTGTTCAAAGAAGGAGATTTGGTGCTCAGGAAGATTGTACTACCTCGTCTTGATTCACGTGGTAAATGGACACCCAACTACGATGGTTCGTATGTGGTAAAAACAACATTCTCAGGTGGTGGTCTTATCCTCACAACAATGGATTGGGAAGAACTGCCACATCCGACAAACTCTAACGCAACCAAAAAATACTATGTTTAAAATGACCTCTAAGTTAGAACCATAAACATGCGACTTATGTAAAAAGGGGAGTCCCAGTGGATTGAAAACCCTAAAGGGCGATCCAGGAAAAATTAGGGACATAAAAAAAAATTATCCCGGTGGATTGAAAACCCGAAAGGGCGGTCCAGGAAAAAGTTGGGGATCTCACTCAGAAATAAAAAACAAAAAGACCGTGATCTAAGAACCACGACCACAAATATGGAGGAGAGGGATTAATCAATATTATTTGACTTAGAAGCAAAGAATATTGGAGCTATCAAAAGGACATTGGAGAAACAGCAGTAGAAATTTTCAATTTCATTGCCATTGTTAGATTTTGTTAAACTTTTCTGTGATTACCTCTTTCTAGGAATTACATCATGTACTCTCTCCTATTCAAGGGCATGTTTATCAATAAAACATTAACTTTCAATCTTTTAAATTTGTGTTTTCCTTTTTTTGGACTTGTTTGCAATATACTATGATTATTTCTTATGAATACTGCATTGAAATAATTCCGGGGATTTGATAAACAAATAGAAACATTTGATAAAACATAAAAGATCATTTTGGTTAGAAAAACATATAATGAAAATTTGCGCCTACGTCCACGCCTACAACCATGGCCACACCCACGCCTATGTCCATTACGTCGACGCCTACGCCTGCGCCTCTTATACAAATATCAAAATCTTGCTGACACTTATTCAAATTAACTCAAAGATACCATAACAACGCAACCTACAACATTGGGAAGTCGGTGACACAAATAAAATCAATGGTTTAAAAGGAGAGAATATCTAAAATATTTACAAAATTGTTTTGGGGCATATACAAATATTTTAGGCATATACAAACATTTGGGGGCATTTATAAACATGTGGTGCATATATATATATATATATATATATATATATATATATATATATATATATATATATATATATATATACATTTAGGGTATATGTAGAAAAATTCAACACATATACATTTGGGTTCAATATCAATCTAGGGCATTATGCATATATATCATGCATGACATTTTTTCAATTCCTTTTTTGTTAAAACTAGGAACTTTTCTTGGGGCCCATTGATGAATTATCTTTTCCGCAAAACAAACGAATACCTTGGTTGAGAACAGACACAACCGGTAAACTCTGACCTTATCCTTGGTTTAGTTATTTAAGATTAAATTACCAAAACACTTTTCAAGTATCTATCCTCTAGGTTGTGGTAGGTACGCAAATTTTCAGAGTTATTTATCCTCTTGGTCGTGATAAATACATAAACTTACTCTGGTTTTACTTATCCTCTAGGACTTGATAAATGCACAAGCGTATCCTCGTTTTATCTATCCTCTAGGTTGCTGTAGGTATGTGAACTATAAAGTTATGTTATTCATCCTCTAGGTCATGATAAGTGCAAAAGTCTATCCTCGTATTGTTTACTCTCTAGGTTGTAGTAAACATACGAAATTTACAGTATGATTCATTGTGTTAGTCTCCAATGTGAGTATGAATTATCAAGATCTGTTTTATTCATCCCCTAGGTTTTGATGAATAGACAAAATCCGTGTTATAAGCTTACAATGTTAGTCTCGAAGCATTAGTAAGTCAATTTTAAAATTTTATTGTTTACCTCCTAGGTTATGGTCAATACGCGAAAAATCTACGATCTCTTTTAGGTATGGACGAGTTATTTGCGTTGTTGTATCTAAGTCGAATCAAAACTTTTTGTTCAAACTCTGGTAAGATGATACATCATCATCTGTGCCTATTTTTCGTGCTCTTTGGAATGTTGTACAACGTATCCTTATAACCTTGGGTAAATTTTTGGGGTCTTCCATTATTTAATAAACCTCTAATTCAAATGTGCGAGACCTGCATATTCTCGCACCCTTCAATCAAAGAGTAATTAAATAAGGGAAACTGTCATACCCCAAATTTTCCTATTATTTTCAATAGTCATATTATTTCAATGTTACTATTTTCTAATCCTCAAATCATATTGTTTAGTTTGAACTTTATTTTTCACGGGGGTTAAATTAATAAGAAGGGTGTTTGCTTCAAAATAGACCATCAAAGTCTGATGGCCCATTAAGAGTTTTTACTCATTTTTATAATATAGGGGGAGACACGTTTTTATTTATTTTGAATTCATCAGGCCCATCTAAAATTTGAAAGCCCATATCAATTTGTGTTTTAGGCCCATATTAAATAATAGAGGGGTGTATTGCTTCAAGAAGGCCATCAAAGTCTAATGGCCCAATAAGGTTTTTTTTTTACTCTTTTACAAACAATAAGAGAGTGGTATATCTTTGGTGGGTTGCATTATTTTTTATCAGAGTGGCCCATTATAGTTTGAAACAGATTTGTTGGCAAGGGGTGTATGGTTATTGCTTTAATTTGCAACAGATTGGCCCATTAGAGTATTGAGCCAGTTTGAAGAAATTGTTGACTAAAGTCAACATTAGGCTTGGATTATTTTTCTATTTTTATTATTATTTATATTATATAATAAATATTATTATTATTATTAATGATTATAGTAATTAGTAATATTATTTTAATTATTGTTAATTACATTGCTGTTATTATACTAATTTCATTGTTATTATAACATTTATATTATTATAACTAATATTATTTTTACTAAAATATCATTATTACAATTATTATTATTATTATTGATATTATTATTATTAACATTCATTTTATTATTTTTATTATTATTATTTAGTTGACCGAGTAAACTGCAAGGGAAAGAAATCCTAATTTTCCAAACGGCGCACTATTGTTCATCTACTACCCTAAGTCATCCAAATCCAAAAATGCTATAAGGCCCAGAAACGGCAAAAACGCAAGGAAACACAAGGATTTACAATCAAAATCGTATCAAATATACAATAACAAAATCAAATCTCCGAATTGAATCAATCTAAAATTAAATAATCAATCTTTTTTGAAATGGTTAGATTTACAACAAATCTAATCCCTAATCAAATCTAAATCTTCCTAATTCCTAAATCAATTACAATTTGTAATAACAAATCAAATAAAAATTTCCTAATTTAACAAACCTAAGAACACTATAAATAGACCATAATTTCTACAAGAAGGGGGAAGGAAAATATTTAGAAGAACAACAAGACGGTGAGGAAGAGTTTGACGAAATCGCAGCAGAAAGAAGGAGAAGAAGAAGATATGGGTTTCGAAGTCCGAAACCCTAGATCCGATTGGTGCACCTCCGTTACCTACAAAATCAATAAAAGAAGGGGAATTAGAAAGCGAAATCGAAGAAAAGTAATACGATTCACGGCCAAGAAGAGGTACCCAAACAATTAGATTTTTCAATTTTCAATTTTTGTTTCGATAAACCATTGAAAGATTTGGGGATTAGGGTTGTAAATTAGTGATTTGAGGTTTGGATTTAGGGAGTTTGGGGAAGGCCATCGTCATTGTCGTTTGGATTAAGGTTGATGTTGTTGTTTGTTATGTGGGATGGGAGAAGAATAAAACGAGAGAGAGAAAGAGTGTTGGAAATGAAATGAAAATGAAAAGAAGAACAAAAATATAATATCGTCTAGATCCCATACGGTCCGCCTTACTGTACGCCTTTAATCATAACTTTCTGATCTTGATCAAATCTAACAAAACCGTGTGCCCACCGTAACTCCCAACGCACGCTCACGCACGATCCAAAACGGACCTCCCAGCGTTCAATGTTTGGGCCGAGCCCATTTGCTACCCACGTCTTCCTTATTACTTCACCGTCATAAGCTGCACCCCCCATGCGTTCTTGGTCAAGTCCAACATCTGGGCTTGGGCCCTGTTATTCACACCCCCATATTTTACTTCCCAAACTGAATTGCACCCCTTGCATCTAAAAATAAAATAAATTTATTTTTTTAACAATTCTATTTATTTATTTGTTTGTTTATTCATTTATTATGTTTTTTTCATATTAATAAATTATTAGACATTATTAATATTAAAAATATATTTTTAATAAATTATAATAGTATTAATTAAACTATATATTCAAAAAATACTAATCTGTTAAATACTTTTTAATGGCATTAAATATTTTTCTCATGCGTTAAAATCTTTTTTTCTCATATTGCATAATATATTCGAAAACATCTAACCAATCAAATACTAACTTTTTTTCTAATAACCTAACTCAAATATATATATTTTTTTAAGAAAGGATTATGGAAACTTCTTTTATCGACTACGAACTTCGTATATAATTCTACTATTCACACACCCAGACTTGGTTCAAGGAGAATTCAAGATATTTCCATAATCCATAAAAAAACTAACAAAACAACTACGAACTACGATTTGGGACTTTGATTCCTTATAAGATAATACATAGGCATACGACTTAAATTTGTTGCGAGTTCCCCTACTGAAAAACTAAAACCTTATTCCCAAACCTTTAACCTAAACCCTAGTATCCTTGTGATCAAGGTATATGAGGGGTGCCTAACACATTCCCTTCATCTGAAGCGAGTCAACAACATAGAATCTCTGATCCAAATTTGGGTTATCTGTTATATTCCCTTCCTTAAGATAAAAATTAATGGTGGCGACTCTATCGTTTCCAGTCGGTTATTACAAACGTGAAGTTGTTATGACGTTGTTGTGATGTAAATGGTGTTATCCACGATGATGTTTTGATTATTTTCATATTTAATGTGTATACATGCTAGGTGAATGTGATTATATTAATGATGATGCAATTGGGTAGACGTGGTCAAACTTATATGTGACATTATTGTGCATCAAACATTTATATCATTTTTGGACGATGGTCCGTCTGTTATGAGCCTCAATCCCATTGTGCAGATTGAGTGTGTTTGTGATGTGCTCCAGTTATAAGAGGGAGTTGAACCTATTGTGGGGATCATGGAGGGTGATGAACCAAGTTTTCTTCAATTTGGTACCACATGCATTTTGTCAGTGTTATTGCACTAACATCCTATGCAACATTGCACGAGTTTTGTTGAAGAGTTGTGATGTGATAATAATTGTGAACTATATGAGTATTTTATGATTTTGATGATGAATGATGTATAAGGGATATAATGAAGTATCAATATGAGTATGAAGCATTAATGACTGATATGTGTTGTTATATGATGATGTTGATTATAACCACTAATTTTTTTCGTATATCTTTTATAATGTATTATGATTACTTACCCTTTCTATTTGAATGTTGCCTCCACTTGGGTAACGCACAAATGCTCAGGAGTAGCTCGTAGGAGCGTTGAAGATATCTTAGAAGTATTTTATTAGTTTTCGTTAACTAGAGGTGTCTTTCTCTGATACGTAACATCAGGTTGGGAACACTTTATTTTGTGAATGTTATGTTCCTTTTTTTTATTGACGTACTTTATGACGATTTGATTGTTAAATTGATTTTAGTTCCAACTTTTGATGATACTAAAATACTTTGAGTTTTGATTTATGAATAATTTTCTTTATGCTGATGAATCCCCTGCGATGTTGTTATATGGATGATTTAAAGTATAAAAGGGTGTTATCACTATTGATTAACCCGTGTTACAAAAATGATTGTTATTACGATGTTTTGTATGAAGTGTGACACACTTGTGTGGTGGTTTTACCTAATTTATTTCGTATATTAAATGAGAAATACATGTGGGGTTAGAAAGGTGTTACATTAGTGGTATCAGAGCAAGTCGGTATGTCCGACCAGGTTTTTTATACGATGTATATCTCTTGGTGGTCAATTTGTGTGTAAACACAATCAATGTTTCGTTCTCCTAATGATGTCTGCCATGTGCAGTGAGAAATGACCGGAAGAAGAAATGATGATGCAATTGCTGAGGCTTTGGAGTCATTGGCTCAGGAAATGGCCCAAAATTAGTAGAATCCCCAGAATTCTTGACGGAATGACGAGTTTTGTGCATTGGAAAGGTTTCAGTGAAACAACCTACCGATCTGTAATGATAAACATGATCCTGATGGTGCACAGGCGTGGCTCAGAAAATAGAGAAGATCTTTAGGGTGATGGATTATTCCATGGAGAAAAAGATGCAGTTTGGTACCCACATGTTGGAAGTAGAGGCTGAAAACTGGTTGGAAAATGCAAGTCAGAGAATGGAGATTTTGGGTGCTGAGAACAGTTGGATTATTTTCATCACTGCGTTTTTGGAGAAGTATTTTCCTAAAGATGTGTGTGGCAAGAAGGAGATTGAAATTCTTGAGCTAAAACAAGGGAATTCGACTATTGTTGAGTATGCCACCAAGTTTAAAGATTTGGTGAAGTTCTGTTTGTATTATATTAATCTGGAAGCTGAGGCATCTAAGTGTATCAAATTTGAGAATGGGATGCGTCCAGAGATTAAGCAGGAAATTATATATCAAGAGATTTGCGAGTTTCCAATACTAATGAATAAATGTTGGATCTATAATCAGGATACCAGACCCAAATATTCTTTTTATAAGAGTTATAATGAGAAGAAGGGGAAGAACCAGGATCATGGTAAGCCGTATATTTCTCCTTCTAACAAGGGGAAGCGGTAAGTTTCTGATGAGAGGAAGCCAATTGGGGTAGGAGCTACCACTTCTGTCAAGTGATTTAAGTGTGGAAAGCAAGGCCACCTTGCTGATACTTGCAACAATAAGGTTCTTAGATGTTACAAATGTGGTAAGATAGGTCATCATGCTTTTGAGTGCAAGAATGAAGGTTCGACTTGTTTCAATTATGGTGAACAGGGTCACATCAGTACCCAGTGTCAGATGCCGAAGAAGACTTCTACTGTTGCTTAGACTAATGGCAGAGTGTTTGATTTGAATGGTTCACAGGTTCCGAAGAAGGATAATCTAATTCAAGGTACTTGCTTTATTAACAATGCTGAGTTGATTTCTATCATTGATACAGGTTCTACTCATTCGTTTATTTTGCTTAAATGTGTCATGATGTTGGGATTGAAATTGTCTTCTATGAATGGTAGGATGGTGATAGACACTCCTACTAAGGGTTCTATTATTGCTGCTTATGTTTGTTCGATTACTCCTTTAACTATCTTTGGTAAGAGTTTCGTGATGGGTTTGGTGTGTCTACCTTTGCACCAAATTGATGTTATCTTTGGAATGAACTGGTTGGAGTTCAACTATGTTCATATCAACTGTTATAATAAGACTGTGAGGTTCCTTAAGTTTGGTTATAATGGAGAGATGTTGTTTCTATTTTCTAAGCAAGTGGAAGGACTCTTAGAATACGAAGCCTTGATGTTTGCAATGTTTGCATCATTGTAAGTTACTCGTGAAGCTGTAAGGGTTGAATTACCTGTTGTCGGTGATTTCGCAGAGATGTTTCCAAATTACACCAGTGGTTTATGTTAGACAACAATAACGTATCTAGACGGCGGTGGGTGAATAGATACCCCTTTGAAAAATTAGAAATAAATTTGGTTCTAAAAAAAAGTGTATCAAAGTACAACGCAAAAGCTTTTTCAAATTGTCGTTTATACGAACATTATCGGGAAGCTCAGATACGCAAACTGTAAAAAAATTCAATATGGAATATGAATGATAATAGAATTAATACGCTTTAATCACTTGGAACTTATTTATCATTTAATCAACTTCACTTAGAAAATCTATTTCCAACGGTAATATTAAAATAACTGTCAATTTATCAAACACTTGGTGTGTAAGTGAAATTTCAGAATTTTTCCTTTGATTGAGTTGTTACATAAACCACTTATAATAAAAAGTGATTATAATCTATATCAAAACTTAAGTTAAAATCAAAATTCTTACAATTCAAATGATAACGCGATGACATTTGACAAATTAATCAATGAATATCAAAGAAAGTAAAAAGAAAAAATAAAAGCGACACAAAATTCCTAAAGTTGTCCTCGCGTGTGGGTACGCTTGCGCCTAATTCCAATGGAATTAGGATAATTCTTACTATGCAAAATTGTTGATACAAAAGAAGTGTTCAAGAGCAACTCCATAAACCTTAATCTTATTATGGATTCAACCCCTTCTCCACTTTTGATCTTGAGAGAGACCAAAAAAAATAGATGAAAAATGACTATCTGGATCTTGCAACTCCTTTGCTTTCTTTATCTCCAAAGCTTTCGCGCACCGTCAATTTCAAACTATTGCAACACAAGACTTTGATTCTATCTAGTACTCCAAGTTACTTCCTTGCAAATATTTCAAACACTCCAAGGTTCACTGCAAAGATTTAAAGCACTCCAAAGTTGTTCACTTTATCGCAATTACCTCTCCAACGTCTTGCACATAATCCCCAAATTAACCAATGATCTTGGAGGCAAATCCGAGGTATTTCCTAGATGAAAACCCCTACAAAACTCCACCCAATACACAATTCGAAACTAGCAATCCTCGTCTAGATGGAACCCCAATGAAATAACGTTACAATGTAACATCAATGTGTATGCATAGATTGAAGGTTGAATGTGAAGAGAGAAGTAGGTTAATTTTTTGTTTTTCAACAAGTTATGAATGATGCATGAAATAGAATTTATAGTTTTGGAACTTTTAGGGCAACATGAGTAAATTTGGAATAAAAAGATTTTAAAAATTAACAAAACAAAAAAGTATGTGTCAACCTATGTATCATATGTTTCGACACATACGTGAGATTTAAAATGTATGTGTCGCCTTTGAGAAGCCATGTGTCGACGGAAACAAGTCAGAAGCTATATGTTTTAAAACAATAGTAAATGTGTCGACCTGAAAAGAGGATGAGTCGACACATAAAATAAGATTTTCTGCAATTTTATAAATGCTTCAGTATGTGTTGACCTGAATCATGCATGTGTCGGCCTAAGACTTACAAAGACTATAGGATTTAATAATAGGTTACATGTGTCGACCATAAACACAGATGTGTGTACACATGAAGTGAAAAATCATGCAAAAAACTATTTTTAATGACTTGGATCAATTTCAAGATGCTTTTTAATGATTCCTAAGACTTATAATGCCGAGGAGTCCCACAATACATAAGGATACTATCTAATACTCAGAAGTGCAAGTTTCTCCCAGTTTTGACATCATTCAAAACATTTGACAACGAAGTTTGTACTCACATACTCCCCCTTTTTGATGATGGCAAAACTTGCGACGATGCAATCCTATATATTGAAGGATCCCCCTGACTTTGTGCTTCCCTAGTTTGACTCACATTTGTTTCTCCCCCTTTAACAACATAAAAAAAATATAACAAATCGTGAGAAGTAACATAGTTTCATAATAATACTAATACAACAATCAGAGGCTATTTTGCATAGAAAAGTAACAAAAACATTTCCCCATATATATGTGATGATGCAAAATTTTAAAGAATAAGCAAGAAATATTACAACAAATGTAATGAATTCCATATACTAAATAAGCAAGATATGGCAATAATGTGAAGCTTTTTTTTTGTAGCGTCACAGACAAGCAACGCTTCATAATGGAACTCCTGACGCTGCACACGCGTGTTCCTAGCATAGCAACACAGATATGTCACTACTAAAACAAAAATGAAGACGAGATATATGTCATGTAAGCAAGAGTACATGTAACATATATTGCAAATACCTAGCAAACAAAAATTTCAAGCACAAGTGCGGAGAATAAAAAAAATAAACAAGAAGTACATGTTCGCATGATAAGAATTAACATATACAAATGTGAAAGAATTAATACATATATTCATTATAAGCATAAGGATTAAGAAAACACAATGGTTATTAATAAAAAAAATGGAAATGAACATTCATGGTTTTCCTCATTTAAGAAAATATCAAGCATTTTTTTGAACTACCTAGTAGCATATATGAAGGAAAATATCACTTTAAAGGAGAAATTGAAACGATATTACATCACTCTTGATTGAGATCGAAGTTGCACTTGCATGATTTAAAGAACTCAAACACAAGATTAGAGTGAAATTATAAAGTGAAAGCAATAGTATAGGATTAGGAAACATTTGAGATATCGATTATCACCAATTCCCTACGTATGTCAATAAAAGGTTCCGTTGCGAGTGGTTTAGTGAAAATATCGGCAAGTTGATTTTTACTATCAACATGCTCAAACACAATATCCCCTTTTTTAACATGTTCACGAAGGAAGTGGTGGCATATTTCAATATGTTTAGTGCGTCAATGTAATACATCATTTTTGGTTAGATTAATAGCACTATTATTGTCGCACATGATAAGAATACATAAGATTTTAATATCAAGATCAAGTAGTTGTTGTTTAAGCCACAAAATGTGGGCACAACAACTACCGACTGCCACGTATCCCGCCTCGGCCGTTGACAAAGTGACAAAAACTTGAATTTTGCTATGCCAACTTATCGAGGAATTTGAAAACATGTGACATGTTCCACTAGTACTTTTCCTATCCAATTTGCAACCAGAAAAATTTGTACCGGAGTAACTAATCAAGGTACAATTGTTTCCCTTGGAATACCAAAGTCTAAACTTAGATATACTAGTTAGGTATCTAAGAATGCGGTTAACAACTTTTAAATTTGATTCCTTAGCTGTCATACCCAACTTTTTACCCCTAATTTGTTCATCCATAACATCATATTCAGTTACATTATAAACCTTTCATTCATTTCAGCCCTTAAGGCATGGGATCAAATGGCTCTTGACTTTAGGGTTTTCCCCTATATATTTAGGTTACTACTTCTCTCAAGTTGATTCCACTATTTCATTTATCACTCTTGGTATAAAACCAGGGTTTTGGATCTACAAGCATCATGGGTATTTTCCTTGGCAATATTCCTCAAGATACAAATTTTCTTCATCAGAATTTTCTTCGAAGAAAAAATGCATTAGGGTTTCTCCTATCTTTCTTGAGCATTGGTAATGATTCTTTAATAAAGTTTATCGTGCTAGGGTTTACATCTCATCATGATTGAGTTTGTCAACATTTCGATTGAAATTCATTGGACTTCATACTTCAAGTCCTATCGTTCATCTTTAAGTCGTTCCTCAAGGCACTAATTTTGTTTCAAGATTAATAGTTATCAAGCTAGGACGAGTTTGTGGATTAAATTACAAAACATGAATAATGGCATAAGGTGTGAAGTTGTAGATTCTTTGTGACCAAAACATTCTTCCTCTAGGAGTTATTTTGTTTAAGGATTGCTTGGATATATTACTTGCTTGATTGAGATATGGACTAAGGTTATTTGAAATACGTTGTATCATTTGCAAGATAATGTGGATCTATGAACTCAAGTGAAGTTAAGGTTCACTTTTAGGCTTAAAAGATTGAAAAGATCGTTTATGTCTAACTTATCATGATTCAAGTGACGAAGGCTTATATCATGATCATGCAAGATTCCAAAGCATACACCATTTGTTCATAAAATCTTATTCAATATGTTCTCAAGGCTCAATTTTGTCCATTTTTCTATCATTTCAATCCTTTTATTCAAGGGCATTCAAACATGATTCAAACTTTATTCATTCTTGGGATCTTGGTGCTGCTGATCAACGGGATCCAAAGTGGATTTGGATATGAAATTTATTGTGTGGGTGTGTGTAAGAACACATATTAATTCGAAATTAATAAAAGAAAGATAAAGAGCGCAAAATTTAAATGCAAAACATCCAATGCTTTATTAAATGAAGATATGTTTATGAGATGACAACCCTAACAAATGGACCACTATGCCCCGGGTAAGGCACAAGGCTTAAAGTCATTGTTTAAAAAGGTCTTCAGTATTCCAGTTGCTAAGCCCGTTGCCGATGGTGGGAAAGATCCAGTTGTCTAGGTCATAGTCACTGTCACCATCTCCTATAGTGTTGACTCCATTGTTGCTGACACGAAATGATGGTCTTCAGGCGCGAGCGTTGACTCCATTGTTGCTGACATCCCTCTGAGCCTCTGCATTAAAACCCAAACCAAACTTGTAAGATTTATACGGAATTTCTGGAATCTGGCCCCAAGTAGTACAACCACATTCTTCTAAAACAACTTTAGCATCCATCAAAGAAGCCATTCTGGGTGGAACCCTGGTAATATTTGGAATAGCAGGAACATCTTCTGTAACAGTAGGAGGTACAACTTCAAAAGTCTGGCAGGGAGTTTCAATAAATTCTTCGTCCATCTCTACATACCAGAATGATTTCAAATGACTCACAATATACTATTCTTCACGAAAAACAGTAACAACCTTTCCTTTCACAGGATATTTCACGTTCTGGTGTAGGGTTGAGGTAACAGTGTCTGCCTCATGGATCCAGGGGCATCCTAGTAAACAAGAATAAACCAGTCGAATATCCATCACATAAAAGGTAGATTCAAAGACATGCCAAGCTACATTTATTGGAAGATCCACTTCTCTGTGTACCATCCTCTTTGAACCATCAAAGGCTCTCACCACAATATCACTAGGTTTCAGTATAACCCCTTTGCAATCAAGTCTCTCAAGAGCGCATTTTGGTAGAACATTTAGTGAGGAATCAGTATCAACCAATACATAAGCTAGAGTAGTGCCCATGCATTCAATAGAGACATACAAGGCCTTGTTATGGTTCCTTCCTTCAAGGGTCAAGTCGGCATCAGAAAAGCCTATCCCATTATCAATAGTTAGGCTAGAAACATTATGTCTAAATTGATTGGCATAAATTTCTTGTGGCACGTGAGCATACTTTAAGAATTTTACTAAAGCTTGTGCATGGGCTTTAGAACACAATAATAGGGATAAAATGGAGAGTTTAGAGGGGGTCTGCCCCAGTTGTTCAAAAAGTTTGTAATCACGTTTAAGGATAATTTTCAATACCTCCTCCAACTCTTGCCTGGAGGTATCTTGAATTGTAGCTTCCTTAGGTGCCTCTGTCTGGGCAGGCTCCGTCATTTATTCTTTTCCCCGAGTCTCAATAGTTGACTTGGTAGCAGTAACTCAAACTGGTGTGGCAGCAGTCTTAAGAGAGATTTCTGGAGAGACAAACCTTCTGCTTCTAGTAACTTTACTGGTCCCAGCAATATTGCCAATAGTGGGATCAGCAACTTCAGTACCTTCATATTTAGTAGTTGATAGTTCTTGCATGACGTCACGGTAGTAGATGTCAGTTCCATACTTCCAAAGAATAACTTTATCCAAAGAATAAGGAATGGGTTCGGGTGTAGTAACTATTAGAGGAACAACTTTGGGTTTGTAAGTGATCCTTAAAAGACCCTTGGAAGTGATCCTGATAGGAGTTCCAGAAATAATATATAAGTCTTGAAACAAATTCTCAACACACGCAATCTTCTCAATCTGAATTAGGTGATTGTCCATTAGCCGCTGAATACCTTCTTCCAGCAATTTGCAGTCGTTGGTTTAGGTTGTGCAGTAGTAACATCTTTCAATACAACCTTGAAATAAATCGGCCTTCAACAGATTGTTCTTGATAATTAAGAGGGGAGTAGCTAAATCACTTACAGTAGAAACATAAAGAACATCATCAATAGAACTTATGCCTTTGTCGTGCTTTGGCATAGGTGCAGTAATAACATTGGGAGTCTCGGGTGGATCAAACTCAATCTCTTTATTGTCAATCATGTCTTGGATTTTTCTCTTAAAGGGCCAACAACTATTGGTGTCATGCCTAGGGTTATTGGAATGGTAGGCCACTTCACATTAGTATTATAACAAGGAGAGGAGGTGTTGTAATTTTGAGAAGGATCCCTTAATGTTATTAAATCCTCCATTAGAAAGTGTTGTACTGCCTAAGATAACGACATGTTAATCTTGGTAAACTGTCTTCCATGTGCGTCTGACCTACACTGATTATTTTGTTGATGTTGTTAAATAGGTGCCGAATTAGAAATTAACATAGCTCCTATAGATGGATTGCGATCATTTCTAGTACGACCCTTCTAGCCATAAACAAAGTTTGTTTCCTTCTTACCATTGAACGTCTTCTTTACAATACTCGAAGACGCAACCACTTGAATCTTTCCACTTCTGATACCCCCTTCGACACTTTCACCTATTAGTATTAATTCGGTAAAACTAGATGAAGAACATCCAATCAAATGATTAAAGAAGTGCCCTATCAACATGCCCATGAACATATAAACCAGCTCTCTATCAGACAAAGGAGGTTGAACTCTTCTAGCAAAATCTCTCCATTTCTAGGCATATTCTTTAAACCCTTCATTCGAGCCCATAATCATTCTTTGTAATTGCACACGGGTTGGTGCAAGGTAAACATTATATTGATACTGCTTGTAAAAAGCAGCAGCCAATTCTTCCCAAGTGCAGATGTTGGTTCCTTCAAGTTGATAGAACCATTCCAGTTGTGTCCCAGATAAGCTCTCTTGAAAGAAGTGAACCCATAACTTTCTGTTAGTAGTATGGGGTTGGATCTTTCGAACATAGGACCGTAGATGAAGCTTGGGACAATAAACACCATCATATTTGGCAAAGACGGGAACCTTGAACTTGTGAGGGATAACAACCCCCGAAATAAGACCCAATTCCTCAAAATCTAGTCCAGGCACTTTCTGGATTTCTATAGCATTAAGACGGTCTTCCAAATGTTTGTATCTATCATCAGCGGGAGGATATTGGTCATTAGAGTAGTCTTCTTCATTAAGAATTCTACCACAACCAAGGTTTCTTCCCCCCTCAACTTTGATAGTTCTATCGTCTTCCTCACCCTGATTTCCATCTTCATGTGATGGAATATCAGAAGCTTGAACCCGTTTGGAAGGACCTTTAAACCTTATTCCCATGTTGAGTATAAAAGTTGATTTCCTAGTCTTTTTATTCTTGGCGATGAGAACCATCAATTCTTATTTCCCCTTGGCTAAGTTCAGAAGTGTCTCTTGGAATTATGCGTTTTCAGCTTGAAGGTCTTTTACAGTTTGATCTAGAGCCTTCTTTTACTGAAATAAACAGTAAGAAGATGAGAAAAATTGTCTCAGAATCCTGTTATGGTATGATGTGCATGATATGTGGATGCAATGTTTTCAAGGATCTCACGGGGTAAACAGAAAAAAAATGTTAGAAGTTGAGTTTGGCTGCAGCTCTAACTGAAGAACTTTGTGTTGTTGAACTTCCTTTTATGAGAATCAAGCTCACCATGTCAAGTGGGTCTTAGCCTTTGACTCAAAAGAATACACTTTAGTCTTTGATGGCATCTGGTTAGAGGAAAATAAATCCTATTGCCCCTTGTCAGCAGTCTGGTTCATGATAAACCTGCATCACAGGCCCTTGAGATCCTTGAAATGGTTAATGAAAATGCTATGGTATGATGTCATGATGCTATGATGTCATATTTGAACAAATAACAAACACAAACAAAGCACACAAGATCCTTAGTTTTAAGGCTTGCATGGGATTCATAGGTAAGTACCCTCTTGAAGTTTAAGTTGGCTCAACCTGTCCTAAGATTAGTAACCGAGTTCTAGGAGTCTCATATCGTTGATCTTTCTCGAAGGCATCGTTTCAGCGGTGCAAATGACTTGCCATTGAAATATCCCGAGAGTCGAATCTCAATGAGTGTAGCATCGAGTATCAACCAACTTTGGATTGCACCAATGCCGACCTTCTCACTACCTTCTAATGGCTAAGTTTGGTCAATTAAGGTTCTAAAGGTCAGTTATTGCTTATGATACCACGCGACAGCCTAGTATTATCCACGACTGACTCGAGGGACACCAATACAAACCAATGTGTCTCACTAATGTAACCATCACTTCAACCATATCAGTCTATGTTGTACAATTTCCATGATCTATAGCTACTTACCTAAGGGTACCCCCAGATCTGGGTATATGATCTTTGCAAAAAATTAAAACCCGAGCGACCCTTAAATATAAAGCAAGCAATGCAAACAAATAAAAAAAATAACGTGATGTAGACTCTAAGGTAACCCCTCTTTTTTAAGAAATACCAAGAAGAGTCTCCAGTTCTATAATACGGTGGGAGAACTGACTTGTTTTGTGTTTTATCGCAAATGTTGCAGATAACAAGAGTCACCATCAACTTTTATTTTATCCAGTAAGAAAAGGGTGAAAAGAATAGGAAAGGCCTTGATAGATTTTGAGTTCAGGGGGTAAGTTATGAAAAGGGAAGGTGATAGCACCCTTTTCATCCGTAGTTATCTACGGGCTCTTAATCGCTATCTCACTTTTGAAAATTTTCTTTTTGTGTAAGTGTTTTAATTTTTTTTTTGAAAATGCCAATGTAAGGAAAACTTTGTATTGATTGTTGTATCATTCCTCAAGAATGTGTACAAAGTGTTTTGAAAATATTCGTTGTTTTTAAGGTGATGTGTGAAAAGTATTCATGAGAAAAATTTGTGAGCAAGCGATTAAAATTTTCCTTCCCACTCAAGGTCGTTTTTATTATTTTCCTCCTCCTTTATAGATAGTGCTATCCACACCACTAGTTGGTAGGTAGCCCTATCCGTTGGATGTGAAAATACAAGCTAAGGGTCATCGTACGGTCATTGAAGGAAGCTTTTAAGGATGCTTTAGACGTTTCATAAGGGACTAGATCATGTTATTCATAGGCAACACGAAGGGTCATCGAGGGACTATGATCTTTTGTATCGAAGGTCTTTTGATAAAGTGTCCCTATTTTCGAGGGACACAACCGTTATTTCGAAAGGCAACGAAGAGAGGTTACCCTAAAGGTGTGAGTGTGAAAATGGTTTGTGATTCAGTTATTTTAATCTTTGATTAGGGTTAGCTATCGTTTGTTTTTAATTTTTCCATACATGACATAATTACTAACAATAATAGAAAGATATTAAATCGGCAAATATGCAGAAAGTAAAAACGGAAAGTAAACCTAAACCTATTATATTTCTTTGAGAGAGATACATAAGCAATAAATCAAGGAAAGTAAACACTAATTATTATTACAAACCGGAAAACACTTACATAATAAAAAATGCAAGAATAATAAATGTTCGCTAAAGTAACGGGTGATCTGAAAATATGAAAAAGAAAAGAAAATATTTTTTTGTATTTTTTATGGTAAAATGGTTTATGATGAATTTATAAAAAAATCTAAGAAACTAATTAATTTTAGTGAAAAAATTCAATTAATTAAATTAAGAAAACCCTAAAAATCTACTTAATATTAATTAAGAAAATAATTAATTAATTAATTAATTTAAAAAAATGCTTAAAACTAACCCTAATTAATTTAACCTAAAACTAATATTTTTGGTGTTTTAAATAAATAAATAAATAAAAGAAATCCGTTAGGGGGTGCAGGTTGAAATCCGTTAGGCCCAATAAGGAGAAGCCCTAGAGATCCAATGCATTCAACCAGAGGGGGTGCGGCTTGCGCTTGTGGATCTGGGGTCATTGAACCAGATCTATACAGATCTAATGGTGATGCTTGAGGAGGCGTATAATTGATGCGTGATACGTGCTACACTAGACCCACATAAGAGAGAAAATATGAAAAAACATTGTGAAGAGCCAAGATCAAACCCACGGCCTGGGATATGTATTCGTTAATGCACGCTCGCTTGCCACTAGGGTGGCTATACATCCGTTATTTAAACTGACACGATTTAAATAAATATTAAACAAAATGAATGGACCAGAGAAGCGTCGACGCCCTAGCTCCGGTCGTCTTCTCCGGTGGCTCCTTTTCTTTAAACCGACACAATAATAAGCATTAGAGATCCAAGAATACCCTACTCTCCTAAATAAAGGCTTACGGATTTAATGGAATCATGATATTTTACTGAACTGCAATGGTTTGTGAGGTACGATCAAAACAACATGGATCGGTGCATGTATGAGATCTACTTTTCCAGCACTAACATACCTGAGAAACATATTAATACAATTAGTTTGTAATGAAACATGAAGAAAACAGAACTATGAGTTTTGCAAAAAAATATGAAACGACCATGTATGCGTGCAGGTTCTGAGGGTTTGGGATCATTGTGTTTGATCCATTCATACTCTGTAGGTTTACTGGAAGTGAACGAGCAGGTTTGAACGCTTTGAAAACGGCTGCAAGTTATGGTTTCAAGTTTCCCTAATTTGATAATTTTTTGATTTTTTGAAAGTGGTTTCTAGCACAAGGTTTCATGTCTGAATTGAAGTGAATATATAGTTTGCAATTAGGTCAAAGGATCATGCGCTTGGACTTGTGTAATAAGTCTTGTTTTTGTTTTACTTATTTTGACTTTTTAAATTAATAAAAAAAATATAATAAAACAAAGGGAGGTGTATGAACAAGTCTTGAGGTGCATATGAAATGAAGAACACGTTTGGTCTTTGAAACAAAAGCCCATTTGCCCAAAGTTTCAAGTTTGCTCAATTTGAACTTCATGCATTTTCTCAAAATTTCCCAACTTATATTGGTCATAACTCTCTCAATTTTTTTCATTTGAGGGTGATATTTGACTTTTTGGAAAGCTCAAGATGTTCTCTACAATCTTTATGTTGCCTTGAAAAAAGGTGTCTTTTTGTTGACTTTTGAAATGACATATAATGTATTGGCCCATATCTCTCAGATGAAGCACTTTTTGGACTTGAACCTAGAGAGACAAAGTTGTAGAGAATTGAATTTCCTTCATAATGAGATTGGGTTGAGGAAAATATGATGAAGCATGTGAATTTTATGCTTAGTGAAAGTCCAATTGACTTCTCCTCAGGAAACCCTAATTTGACAACTTTTGACTTTTGATGATTTAAGAGTTTTCCTTGATGAATCATGATCAAACCTTGATCAAATAATGAACATGACTTAAAAATATTGACGTTGACAAAAAATCTTGAAGTGTGACTGTATGTTGACCACGGTTGATTTTTCGCCCAATACAGTTAATTTTCAGTTATCTGAGCCATTGGCTGAGCAAATTTTTTATGCAGGGCATGGAACTTAGTATAAGCATTTTTAGAACCATATAAGGAATCATGGAAACCACTTTAGGCCTTAGAAACCCAAACTTCCTTGATAAAAATGAAGCCTTAGTTGTAAGTCCATTGCTTAGGAGGAGAATTTGAATGGTCAATTCTTGAGCAACCTTGAGCATTTGAGAACCCTAGGAGAATGTATTGAAGAAATGGGAGGCCAAATTTTGGGGTACAACAACTTCTTACATTCTAACCTAGTTCAATTTCTGTTTCTATTATAATTATTTTTCTTTTTTAGGAAATTAGAACTCTGATTAAAGGAAAAATATTTGAAAGCACTATTCAAAGCTTATGCCTAACCTGTTGGCTTCAGACTCTGAAGATGCTTTTAAATTCATAATCAGACTTCAAGAAGTGAAACCTGGAATCAGACTCCAAAAATTAGAATCTATTGAGAATCTGGAAGATGTCTTAGTCACATTAAAGTTTCAAAGATTCAATAAAGAAGTTATGTGAAATAAACATCTCAATTTGTCTATTGGCATCCAAAGTCAAGACTCTCAAGATCTCGATATCTGATCTAGTGGAACCAGGGGAGTTTTTACTCAAATGGTTCAGAGTCAGGATATTTAATCTTCATCAAGTCATTGATTAGGGGGGAGTATCAGAAAAGGGATAAGTATTTCTTACCCTTCTAATTTCACTGATTATGATTATAGGTACAAAATTATGTCATCAAAATACATAGTTTTGTCTTCATCAAAAATGGGGAGATTCTAAGAAGAAGAATTGGTTCTACAATAATATCTCTGAGTTTTGATGATAACAAATGAGTATGATTGTATGAACAATTTTGTTGTACTAATGTTTGTTATTATTGAGTACTTGACAAACAAGTTTTGCTTCTGATGGATAGTGTGAACAAGACATTAGAAGAGAATTGATTCTGCTTCTATGATACACAAGTTCTGCTGAACAGTAGAAAGACACTCCAGAAGGCTCTGAAGTTTAAACTATAATGTTTGTCTAAAAGAAACCAGTCAAAGATCCGAAGACAGAAGTCTCTACTTATGTAAAGATTATGATGACTTAAGTTGCTAAAGACAACGTGTTCCAAAAAAACAAAGTTAGAAGATATGAAGACAAAGGTTTTACTGAAGTCCAGATGCTGAAATCTTGTGTTTCTATTAATGAAGTTCTAAAGATAAGGGTTATAATGACCAAATGATGAAGACTCTAAAAGACATAAGGTTTAAATATTCTAAATACTTGAAGTTCTAAAGACCCAAGTGTCATACCCCAAAATTTCCCTACTAGTTCCTAATCTATTATTCCTAAAATGCATCATTTTGCTTAATATGTTCATGGGGTTTAGTTTATGATGGGTTTTTTTTATCTTATTAAAAACTAATGGACCTTTCTAAATCAGAAAAGGACCATGTAAAATTTGGGGGCCCATTTTGAAGGATAACTTTTTTGAGAACTCTTGGGCCTTTCTAAAATACCAAGGCACATGCAAAAATTTTGGCCCATTTAAAATTCTATAGAAGGGGGGGGGGTATGTTATTACTTGAGAGGTTTATTAATTAAATCAGGAATGACCCACTAGAGTGTTGAGGCCTTTATTAAAATAAGTGAGGGGTGTTTTGTTCTAGTTAGGGAGGCCCATAAACATGTCGGTTTTATTAAGGCCCAATAATTATAACCATTGTGGTCCATTTTAGTTTTTGTTTATTTAAAAAAAATTCATTTTGTTCTTACTAACATTATTATTATTATTATTATTATTATTATTATTATTATTATTATTATTATTATTATTATTATTAAACATTATATTTTTAACTTATTAAAATATGGTGTTTGTTTTATTAATAAAAAATGTTTACATTAAAGCCCTCGGTCGTATGGTCCAATAGAGGCCCAATCAAAGGCCAATCAAAAAAATAAACGCACACTGTGCAAATTAAGGAAAGAAAAAACGCATCTTTTGAAGCTAATTATTTACTATTCAAATCAAGCAAAAGTCATATTACATAATTAAATATTTCAATAAATTACAATTGCAACAAATTGTATCAATTGAAAATCAAATCTAAAATTGTCCAAAATTGTATCAAAGTATACAATAACCCGAATTGAATCATATCAATTACAATCAAATCAGAAAAACCTAATTTATCAAACTAATCCATAATCAACAATTCTTAATGACAAACAACAACAAAAATTCTAATTTATCTAAACCTAAGCCTATAAATTAACCCTAATTCTAAGAGAAAAAAGGGGGGTTTTTTGAAGAAGAAAAGAAACTATAGATATGAAAAGCTTGTCCCCTTAATGCCTCCTCGCTGCATAGATCTAGGTGTTATACCCTAAAATTTTCCCTCTCATTTCTCAAGGCATTTTCTCACAAGAATTTTCAAAAGCTCAAAATTTGTACAAATACAAAGAAGACAAAAAGGGTAAAACAGATAAAAAATGATTTTTGACAAAATTGAAGAAAAGCAAGCTTGCTTCGACTCATTCATCCTTCGACTGAACATTTTGTCTTCTTCGACGCAACCTTGATTCACACGCTTCGACTGAACATGAGGCCTCCTGCATGAAAGCCTCGATTCAGGAAGCAATGACCTCCGGCAGGCAAGCTTCGATTGGGAAATTATTACCTTCTCACAAAGCATCGATTGGGGTATGGTTTCCTTTCAAAATAACATACGTCGAATCCAACTCTGGACCCTTTCATGTATCCTTTGGTCCATAAGCTTCATTCAAGAAATTGCCTTCTGCAATGAAGCTTCGATTCAGATAGAAATAGCCTCCTGAATGTTTGTCTCACAAAGCATTTTCCTTCTTCATGCTAGTTTCGACTGGGCATTATGACCTTCATATTAGTTTCCTTCGATTCAGAAGGATATGACCTTCTAAAATATTTCTTCGATTCAGAGGGCAATGGTCTTCTGAAGGTTTTCCATTTACCCAAAGTAGGGACCTCCTGCATGCTGGTTTGGATTGCACCATTGGCTCCTGTAACACGGTGGGACAACTGACTTGGTAACTTTGTGTTTGATTGCAAATGACGCGGTTAACAAGAGTGGCCATCGACTTTTTATTTATCCAAAAGGAAAGGTTGAAAAGAACAGGAAAGACCTTTGAGATGTTTTCTTGAGTTCGGGGGGTAGATTATGAAAAGGGAAGGTATTATCACCCTTTTCATCCATTGTTTTCCATGGGCTCTTAGTTTCTTGCTAGATCACTTGCTTTTGTTTGAAAATGTGCTTTGTGTGGTTTTTGAGAGTATTTTGAAAAAGACGCCATCGTTTAGGAAAACTTTGTAATGATTCTCGTTCGTAAGAATGTATACAAAGTGTTGATCATTTGAAAATGTTTTCATGTTTGAAATATGGTTTTCAAAGTGTTGGTGTTTGTTTTGAAAATAGCAAGGATGTTTTTGGTTTTGAAATTGAGCAAGAAACTAGGAACAATCTACCTACTCAAAAGTCTTTCATGTTTATTTCCTCTTTCCTTTGACATTGTTATCATACCATTGATTTGGTAAGAAAGCCTATGTTTGGATGTAAAAGGGACGGGCGTGGGTCATCATATAACCATGTTTAGCAATATTGTAAGATATCTTAACATTTCCTTTAGGGACTAAGATCAGTTTTGAAAGGAAATTTTGTTAGCGTTATCGAGGGACTATGATCTTGTATTTGTGCTTGTTTTTTCTAAGATACCTCACATGCATAATGTGGCCATTTTTGTAAGGCAACAAAGTGGGTTTACCCTAAGGGTGTAAGTGTGCAAGTGTGTTGGTTTGCATGCTTGATTTGTCTTGATTACGGTTTGCTATTTGTTAGTTTTAATCTTTCCATACAAACCCTAATTACTAACATTTGTATATAAAGCATTAAATTGCGGAAAATAAAAATACTAAGCTATTACATCATTAGGGGAGGGGGTGTACACATTACAAATGGGGAATTGCAAGAAATTAAAACCCTAATTATCTATTACAACCATATTGAAATAATGTACAAGAAATGAATAAATATAAATTACAAGTATGGATAGATAAGGAAAATAAAATAATTGACTAGAATAAGAAAATTAAAATAAAGTTAATAAAAGAAATTAATTTATTAAAGAAAACAAGTTTTTTAGTGTATTTGTGAATTTAATTAATAAATAAAATTAATCAAATAAAAGTCCTAAATTCTAAATTAATTTTAATTTATAAGAAAAATAATATAATATAATAATTAAACCTAAATATTAATTATTAAGAAAGAAATTAATTTATTAAGAAATGTTTTTGTTCTTTTGATTTTTTATAAAACAAAATTTAAAATAAATAAATGTAAAAAATAATAAATAAAATATTTTTTGGGTTTTTATTACTAACAATAAAAAAAAATTATAATAATACTAATAATAATAATAATAATAATAATAATAATAATAATAATAATAATAATAATAATAATAATAATGAAAATAAAAAATAAACAAAATAAAATGGGCCAGGATGTATGAAAGTGAAACAGGGGGTATGGTACAGCAAAAAATGGAGAAAGCCCAAAGTTGGGCCCAGGCGCTGTAAAAGAAACAAAAAAATGGAAAAAGCATGAAAAATGCCAAAAGGCAGCGCGCCGGGTCTAGAACCCACGTCCTCTTGATTACCAGCGTGCTGCCTTACCACTAGGGTGGCTATACATCTGTTAACTTATGTCAAACCATAAATATGTATTAGAAACTGCTTCCTGAAGACAAACTTCATGTTCAACCTCGCGCATAGCTAGACAACTTGCATCTCGCTCATTTCTCATCCATTTGCAAAAATTTAAACATGAATCTTGTGGAAAATTTCCTCACGATTTCAGAAATGTAAAGCATTAAAACTATATATCAAAGACAAACATGAATTTTAATGGCCCTAATCTGAGCCCTTAGTTTTCCATAAATTTCAATCTTAAAATTCTCTAAGCTCAAGCAACATAAATTAAAACTATGGACATGGTTAGCTTCAGGGCAATGATATATACGTTTTTCATTCATAAATTAAACATTAATGATGCCTATATGAAGAGTTCAAAAGTCAGAAAACTCACCTTGCAAGAGGGTATCGTGTTTTGAGTTTGAGCAGCTTTTGATGAGTTCCAGTGATTGGGTTAGTTTCCTCAAGTTCCCAGGAAGCTAATGTGATGATTGGCTTGAGCTGAAAATGGCTGAGGAGTTTTGGAGAAGTCTACTTGCAGAGCTCTGTTTTTGAAAATGGAACTTGATGATGGAGATGTTACAATTATGAAACAGGGTCAGGGATGAGTTGTATTTGATGTTTAAAAGCTTTAGGAACCAAAAGGCTTGAAAACGCGCGAGGGAGATGTGAGTTTCATCTTTTTGGTCAGAATGTACAACAATGGTGATTTTTGATACAGTTCTGAGTTCTTGTGTGTTTTAGGGCTTGTGTATGCGTGTGTTTTCTTGCAAACAACTTGTGTATATGTATGGAAAAGGTTAGAGCACAAGTGTACTCAAGACTTCTGAGTTCTAGCCTTTTCGCTCTATAACTTGCTTTTGAATAAAAGTGAGAAGACAAATCTCAAAATGTTGTACAAGCATGTTCTGAGTTCAAAGAGGCTTTAGACACATAGCTTTTGGGTTATAGGGGTTGTGTGTGCAGAAAGAACAAGTGCAAAGCTTAAGAAGTTGACAATTACAAAAAGTGATGCTTTATCAAAACGGAAATAATGACTTTCTCCCTAAAATGGCAAAATGCTTTGGACAATGCTTGAATCAATTGGAAAAGGGAACAATTAGTTGTGTAAACCATTAATTATGAAGTGACAAAAAAGTTTGAGTACTTCAAAGTGAGATTATGCAGCATGGCTATGGATTTGGTTCTTGTTGCATCACAAATTTTGCCTTGCAAAACAACTTGAAACTCCGACTTCTTGCCTTTGATTCTTCTTGCTCACAAATGATCTCAAGGAGTTATTTGAAATTTTGGAAATCTTGTAATGTTCTCTATAACTCCTCTTTGAATCACTTTTGAAAATTCCCCTTGGAACTATATGAAAAAATTCCATGAAGTTAGGTCAAAATCCTGCCTAAACTAGGGCAAAATTTTCACCAAGTGTTTAGTTTCATGACCATGACTTAATGTATTAATAACTTGAGATACAAGCATTTCTAGGAGAAGTTGTGTAAAGCAATGTTTTAGATCTCATGTAGATCTACAAATTTCATTTTGAAAGTTTCTTTTGAATCATCTTGCATCATGGTGAAAAAATGGCTCAAAGTTGTGAAAAAATATGAATTTTGACATGTTTTCAAAATATGAAAAAAATGGCTCAAAGTTGGAAACTTTGACTTTTCAAAATGAAATCTTGAATTTTTTATCTTGATGAAAAAGTTTCATATTTTGACATGTTTTGATGAATTTTAATCTTTGACACTTGATTTTGTCCAAAAAGTCAAAGTTTGACTTTTCAGTGTACAGTTGACTTTTGATCAGTTGACTGAAAATCAACTATCAATCAAATGACCATGAGAAATTTTTTGAGTCATGACATTAGGTTAAAATGATGCAATTGAACTCTTGAGATCATTCCTCAAACCAATTAAACATTTTCTAGGTCAAAAATCAGAAATTTCCCTCTCTCAGTCAAAACCCTAATTTTGACAATTTTGCCCTTTTGATGATCTGATCAAATTTCTTGATGAATTGTGGTCAAAACTTGATCAAATGATACATATGAGTTTATAATGTTGATATGGATAAAAAATTATAGAGTTTGACTGTAAATTGGCCACAGTTGACTTTTTCCCTGATATAACTGATTTTTAGGTCAACTGGTCAATTGACTGAGCAAAAATGTGATCCATGATTTAAAACTTGACATGAGTAATCTTGAGGGTCCATAATGATCCATGAAAGTCATATGAGGTATTAAAAGTTAAATTATCCTTGTGCAATCTCAAACCCTAATTTCAGTCATCAATGCTTAAGGAGGTGTCTTGAGCTGATCAACCCTTGTGCAGTCTTGAACCAAAGGAGATCTTTGTGAGAAAATATTGGGTAAATGAAAGGGCACATTTTGAGGTACAACATCTGCCCCTGTTCAATATTCTTAAATCTAAAAAGTTATATTGGCGGATTTTCCATTCGTGACTTGAAGGTGGAAGATGATTGGACACTAGAGTGTCCGGAAATTTACACTTGAAGATGACTTGTGAATGGGATTATAGATTCCATTTGGAGGAATGGTGGAGATTTGCTGGAGATGGGCTTGTAGATGACATCCAAGGGTGACTATTTATAGAGAATGGACTAAGTCTGAACTTGATTTCAACTGGAAAAGAATCAGAATAAATCTTTTGAGCGACTTATCTGAATTAGAAGAACTCTTGTATGTTGTTTGACTGGGAAGAATCACAATAAATCTTGGAGCGATTTATCTGAACCAGAGAAAGCATCTGCTGGAAAGAATCTGAATAAACCGTTGAGAGATTTATCTGAACCCAAAGTGTTCCTTTGGAAAGTATCAGAATAAACCGTTGAGGGGTTTAAATTGAACCAAAAGAAGATCTTGAATATTCTTTAACTGGAAAAAATCAGAGTAAATCTTTGAGGGATTTATCTGAACCAAAGAAAGCGTCTGCGGGAAAGAATCAGAATAAATCATTGAGAGATTTATCTGAACCCGGAGTGTTCCTTTGGAAAGTATCAGGATAAAGCGTTGAGAGGTTTAAACTGAACCAAAAGAGATCTTGAATATTCTTTAATTGGAAAGGATCAGAGTAAATCTTTGAGTGATTTATCTGAACCAGATAAAGCGTCTGCGGGAAAGAATCAGAATAAACCATTGAGAGATTTAAACTGAACTGTCAGGGATCTGGAGAAGAATCAGAACAAATCATTCCGAGATTTATCTGAACCAGAGAAGACGTCTGCGGGAAAGAATCAGAATAAACCATTGAGAGATTTAAACTGAACCGGCAGGGATATGGAGAAGAATCAGAACAAATCATTGAGAGATTTATCTGAACAAGAGAAGACATCTGCGGGGAAAAATCAGAATAAATCGTTGAGAGATTTAAACTAAACCGGCTGGGGTCTGAAAGAAATATCTGTTGTGTAGATGGTTGACCAGTCCTTTCTTGGGAATTGATCTGTAATTGACTTGTTGAAAATTTGACGATAATTTTCTGTTGATTGATCTTTCCTGAAAAAGATGAAAAGTTAGTTTCGTGCAATGTCATGATGTATGAAATGCATGGTACAATGATATTCTCAAAATAAATGAGATTGTGTCGTATGTATCTGTGCTGTCAATGATATGACGTATGGATGTAATGTATGGACACGTTAGTTGTTAAGTCGCAGTGTTGCTGGAGTCAGGGAAAATAAATCCCCGAGCATTGCTGAGAATGAGGAGTGTAAGTCTTCATGTTTTGAAGTTGAAGTGTTGATGAGCTTCCATTTGTTAGAGAAATAATCTCTGTTGTGTAAGGGAAAAGTCGTGTATTGCTTCTGGACCTTGTGAAATCCTGTTGGGGAATTCTGAGAAATTGGGCGACTTTTACCAAGTAATCTTAGGAGCGGTAATTGGAAGTTTTGTTCTTTCTGGGATGTGAGAGAGGTTGATATCATTAAGCTGTATACTGGAGATATGTTAGCGTTCCTATAGTGGGATGTTCTGATTTCCTTTCTTGTTGGAAAAGGTACCTGCGGGGAATTCTATGGAATAGTCTAAAGATATTATCCTATTACTTAAAGCCATTAGTGATTGTCTTTCTATTTTCTGTTCCCCTTTTGCTCATTTGTAAATAGTAGTTACGTTTAAATACATATGTTCAAAAATAAATCATTGGATGTTTTTGTAAACAAAACACATAAATAAAGAAAAACAGATAGTTTTCACTTTCAAAGGAATATCTTTGTATTAACTTGAATAAGTATTTTTGTACAACGAGACGAACATCCTAGTAAGAGAATGTCGTTGTAGAAAATGAAAATTTGATACAGAGAAAAGATAGCTATGTGAAATAATCCCATGGGGTTCCCATTCTGCTATAGCCTTCGTGTCTCTAAGCGTCTTGTCCACTTGCTGCTGTAATGCCCCAAATTTGTCCTACCCTTTTACTTCTATCTGGCTTACGCATCTCGCATTTTACTCATATACATAACTCCCATTAGGTCATTTAACAATGCCATTCATTCATTAATCAATAATTTGGCATGGGATCAGAGATCTTGAAGGATTAGGGTTTGCAGTGGTTAAGGCGTTCATATCTAATAAAGTTTGATTCCTTTTGCAGAGGCATTAAGGTTGTGATCTGTGGTTATTGAGATTTCTCTCTCCTTGAGCTACAAAGCTATTATTTCCATATCAACAGCATGTCGCAGGGTTTTCCTCTTTAGAGCTATGAATCTAGGGTTTATATCCTATTTTACTCGGGTTTGTCAACATTTTTACGGGATGTTTGATGGATAGAAAAACATGATAAAAGGAGGGTGTTGTGAATTCATCGTGATCAAGGCATTATTGTCCTCTCAATTGCTTATTGCTTGTATTGCAATATAATATTGAGTTGAGATCGAGGTTAGGAGTTTTGATAAGAAGGCAAGTTGATTTAGGTTTTTGTTTGTTAAGAATTAAAGTCAATTTAGATTCATTGAAACTACTAATTTCACTCAAGATTAATATTAGCTCAAGGTCTCAATTTCATGATTTGGCAATGGTTGATTCAAGATGAAGTTATAAGATTCCTTCATGTGGTTCTCTTGGTGTACAATTTACGAATTTGCAAAGAATTATAAGTCATAACATCATTCAAGGTTATTCACTTAGTTTTGTTCATCAAAACTTATCAAGATCCAAGGGTTCACGTTCATTCAATGATATGATCATTACAAGTTCTAAACATCACGCATGATTTGTCAAAGGGTTATCCAACTTCATTCTCGTTCATTCAAGGTCATAACCATGCAATTTACAAGCTATGTTATTGGAGCATTACAAGGGAAAATTACAAAGACAATAGAAAAGAACGACTCATTTACATGGAAAATCTATCCAAAGCACATCCATACTGCTACAAATGTTATGAAAGATTTCAAGTTTTATGCCATCAGCAACTTCATGATATGTGCCATGCTTTAACCAATATTCAATGCTCCATAACCAACCTCCACCTTCATTCTTCTTCATGTTGCTCAAATTCTAAGATCTACATGTACCAACATTTCATGTCCTTCAGGTTTCAAGCTTTTGTCATAATCTAAATAATCAGCCCTGCATATTTCAGAAAAAAATCAGAAATTAAACAAAGCATCTAGCAGAATTCCAATTTTTACAAATTCCTAATCAACTTCTCAGCAAAAATAACAGTTTTCTAACCAACTACCTAGTTCACATTCAAAACAGAACTTCATAACAAAACACCCTAACCATAATCTCCAAATATAACCCCTAACTGCCTTAAAAAGAAATTCCAGCCAAGAGAAAAAAAAACAGAATTTCTTAACCGAAACAGAACTTCACCCAACCATTTTCCAAACTCCCCTGTAACCGAATCCCAATTAAAAAAAAACTAACCTGCATAAGAAAAACCAAAAGAGAGTGAATGTCATGCCTCCAGTTCATCTCAACCGAATACATAACCGATCATGCTAAGCTTGCATCATCAAGTACAACCTGCAGCCAATTACATCGCCATGACTGTGCATCCCAAAACCCCGTGCTGCCCTGATATATAGCCTACATCAAAATTAACAGAGGACACTATGAATCATGAGATCACATCATGCTAAAAAACATACATTGGCTCCCAAAAAACAGAAAATCAGAGCAGGGCGAGCAGAGAAATGTAACAGAAAACCAGCAGGATTATCCAAAACCAAAAACAGAAAACAAATTCCAACCAAATTTCTAACCTCCTAACCGCCTATAACTAACTCACCAACTGTCAACAGATTTTTATAATTCCCTAACCACCTAACCAATTCCAACTAACCTTCTAACAAACCCCCAACCCTTTAACTGTCAAAAACAGAATCATAACAGAATTTCCAACTAACTGTCAAAGTGACCTCTAACATAATTCTCTAATAGATCTAATAGCATATATAACAGAAAAACTGACCTTGTCTCATTCATGCTCCAACTTCTGTAGAATCATACTAAAAACTCACATAAATTTCTCTTCTCTCCTCATGTTATACTTCATCTTCATCATTCCTCAACTGGCAGAAAAACACAAATTCTCTCTTTCTTCTCCTCTCATCAACCTCATTCTTCAGTTTCTAAGAAGAATCACAAAAACTCCAGAGAATTTATCTGCTCCCTGATAGTTACTATCTTCAATCCTCTCCTATATATTCATCTCTTTACTCTCTACTTCAATCTTCAAGAATCATTGAACAATTTCATCTTCATACATACACCATCAATCTTCATCACCTCTCAACAACTTCTCTACAAACAAAAAATTCTCCGCAATCTTCTTCTCTGCAAAATCTCCATCAATCAATCTTCATCTCTGCAACAATAACAAACACCTCAGCGTAATCGCACGATTTCCTTAAATGATCGTCATTTCCTACAACAAGAACACAACATTAAAACTTTGTTCAAAATTGCAAGATTGAAAGAGAGAAAGGAGGAAAAGAAAACTTACTGAGTCATCAAATAGAATTCTCTGATCTTCGTATCATCGTCCTCGCGATTAAAGAACTGTCAATGTTGCTCCGGCATAAGAGATGTGCCGAAGATGATGAACGAAGACACTATTAAATGAGGTGGAGGAGAGCGGTGCTTCACCAGTGAGACTTGAGTCAGTTTAGGTTGTATGTTGAAATGCTGCTATCGACGCAAGTAGAGCGGAGAAAGTGTTGGTTCGGCCGCCACTGTGCTTATGTTGCTCAAAGAAGAGGCGAATGAATCGAGAGGAGTGATGCCAGAGTGAAACGAATTAGGAATCAGTTGAACTCCACGAAGGAGGAAGGTTAGGTTGGAGCGAAATTCGAGAGGGCATAAGAGAGGGTTTCGCGGCGCTACATGAAAAGATGAAGAGAGAAGATCGTGCTTCAGAAAAGTCCAATAGCCACAAACCTTAAAACCCTATTCCTTTGGACCAAACGACATCGTATTTGTTTCTGTTAATATTTTTACTTTTTATTTTTTTTAAATGATATGTTGAGGAAATGGATAAATTGCTGGTAAATGCATGGGCTGAACTGAGTTTCCATAGGCCCATTCTATGCGTTTTTGTTAAACCTTGTACTTGCAAAAAATGCTTGTGGGCTCATTTTAATGGGCTTAGTGCCATTTTGATTTCTTCTTGCTGTTTACACCCCCTGACTTTTCTAATCTCATTAAGATTTTAGTTTTTCTTCTAGTTTAATTTTTTTTCTCTTAATTGATAATGAAAATGATACAAAAATATTAGAATATTTTAAAATATTTTAGGATTTCTCTTTAGGATTTCAATTACAATTTTCTACTTTTGTTTCTATGTTTGGTAATCATTTTGTTGTCATGTTTTAGCTAAGATTTTGTAATAGAATGTTGATGTAACTTTCGCGATATGGAATGCTTGGAGAGTAATTTTTGATCACTCATGTGGAGCAACTTCTGTAGAGCTTTCTTATTGCTTGTGTGGTTATGAAGAGGAAACTGACCTTCTCTGTTTGGTATCATCGCAACTTTATTTTATTCCTCATTTCCGCACTTTACCGCTTTCTAGATACCATGAGAAGTAGGAAATAAAGAGCGTGCGCTTGAAGTCGCTGTTTAAAGACTTATAGCAGGCATTCTGCACTTCATTTACTATAGGTGTTGTGCTTGTGTTTGTTTACTTTCTTGTCAATCGATGATTCACTCAATTTAGAAATTTAGATCACGACTTCGCTCTCAGTGCATGCTCCCTATAGGATTTTATTACTTTCTTTTCTTTCTTGTTGGTCGATGAGTCACTCAATTTAGAAATTGAGATCACGACTTCGCTCGCATTGCATGTTCCCTATAGGATAGTTTTGTTAGACTTTCTATGGCATGCTAACTCAGATAGGATCTCTCTAGGGGTGCTCTCTTGAGCTTATTGGCTTGTTTTCTTTATCCCTGTACATACCATGTTCCCTTAGGATGCGCTTACTCCATTCGGACGCAAGTTAGACCTTAGGTTGTAAACCATGCATGCAAACATTAGGTAGAAACCACCCCTTTCATCCTCGACATAGGGCTACCATTGTATGATGACATTAGGATAGAAATAGGCTAGTCTCCCAAAGACTCTTTTCTTCCCCTTTTTGTATCCTTGAATCTAAAACAAAACTTCTTTTCTTAGCAAATCAAAAACATGCTAATCATACTTAAACCCTTTTTCAAGGTAACAAAAATACAAACCAATTCAAACAATTTTGTGCGCTCAAGCACCTTTTCTCTAAAACCCTTTTCAGGTAAGGACATGATTAGTTTACTTCTATGCCAACACATAGGTCTCTAAAGGTCGAGCTGCGGCAGAAGGCGGAATTAAATTCGTCCATAAAAAACATAAAAAAACAAAAACATGTGAGCCGAACTACGGTAGCTCTGATTCCTCAAAAAGGATACGTAGGCATTGGGGTAGGACCCAAGCGAGCACAATTTTATTTTCCCTACATTCTTTTCTCCTTTATTTTGCATGCATTCTCCCTTCAGTAGTATAGTAAACAATAAGCATAGATTGAACACACCCATAAGATAGATAACAAGAGTGGATACCGTAGAGTACTACGGGCGTGTAGGGTGATAATACCTTCCCCTCGCATAACAGACTCCCTTACCCGATCTCTCGGTCGCAAGACCTTGACTTCTCCCTTCTTAGGTTTTCTCAATGTTTACCTTTCCCTACATGTGGGATAAAAGAAGTTCGATGGCGACTTCATTGTTTGATGATTTTCAGCCGGTTGTTTCAGCTGCCTTGTCCGAAGTTTATTCGATTGATTAGACCTGTTTGCGCTTGTCAATTGATGCTAAAGGTTGTCTGCAAGGTTATCCAATGGGACATAGTCATACATTTTCATTCCATAACTTTTGTCTGGACCGCCCTTTTGGGTTTTCAGTCCACCGGGATACCCTTTTTTGCCCGAACCTTTGTGGTTCGCAGGGATGCCCCTATTTTTCCTAGGTGTGTCAACCTAGCGGGTCTCTTATGCGTAGTATCTTTTGACTATGTCCGCGTTTACAGGATGCGAAAGGTCGTCGCCATCCATAGTAGTTAAGATCATTGCTCCACCAATGAATATGATTTTGATCACAAATGGTCCCTCGTATGTAGGAGTCCATTTTCCATTGGGATCACCTTATGGTAATATGATACGCTTGATTACTAAGTCACCAACCTTATATACCCGACGTCTGACCTTTTTGTTAAAAGCTTTGATCATACATTTTTGGTATATCTGGCCGTGGCAGACAGCCGTAAGCCTCTTCTCATCAATTAGGTTCAACTGGTCAAGCCGATTTTGGATCCAATCATCTTCATTCAGCCCTGCATCCTTTATGATTCTCAGAGAAGGTATTTAGTCTTCAATTGGTAGAACAGCTTCTATGCTGTATACCAAGGAGAAGGGAGTTGTCGTTGTTGATATGCGCGCTATGGTATGGTAACCGTGGAGAGCTAATGGTAGCATCTCATGCCAGTCCTTGTAGGTTATTATCATTTTTTTGTATGATATTATTGATGTTTTTATTTGCAGCTTCGACAGCGCCATTCATCTTTGGCCGGTAAGGAGAAGAATTATGGTGCTGGATCTTGAATTGCATGCACAGTATGGTGATCATAGTATTTTTGATCTTTGTACCATTGTCTGTGATGATTCTCTCTAGGATACCATACCGATTGATGAGATTCTGTTTGATGAATCGGGCGACAACATTCTTGGTGACAGAAGCGAAAGAAGCTGCTTTATCCCACTTCGTGAAATAGTCAATGGCTACCAAGATGAAGCGGTGTCCATTAGAAGCTGTAGGTTTGATTTCTCCAATCATATCGATGCCCCACATTGCGAACGTCCAGGGAGCAGTCAGGACGTTTAGAGGAAATGGAGGCACATGTACTTTGTCAGCATAGATCTGACACTTGTGGCAGGTTCGAGAATGCTGATAGCAGTCTGCTTGCATGGTAGACTAGTAATACCATGCCCGTAGGATCTTTTTAGCCATCGTGTGCGCACTAGAATAGGTTCCAAAAGTGCCTTCATGTAGATCAACCATGATCTTTTCTGCCTCAACCTTGTTTATGCAACGAAGCAAAACAGAGTCGTGGCTGCGCTTGCAGAGAATGCCATTGCTGAGGAAGAACCTAGCAGAGAATCTTCTCAAGAACTTCTTATCATTGACTGAAGCTCCTTCTGGATACTCTTGAGCCTCGAGATACCTCTTAACTTCAGGGAACCAAGTCTTGTCCATTACTACTTCAGTATCGATCTCGTGAAAGTAAGCTGGTTCATCCATCCTTTCAATGGTGATCTGGGGAGCCTCGTTACCCCACTTGAGTTTAAACATGGATGACATAGTGTCTAGCGCGTCCGCTAGTTGATTTTCCTCTCGTGGAAAATGCTCAAAGGTAATTTCCTCGAAATGCGGGATTAATGTCAACACATGTTCTTTGTAGGGGATGAGGTTAGGGTGCTTCGTGTCTCATTCTCCTTTGATTTGACCGATGACTAAGGCTGAATCTCCAAATACACTTAAAGACTTGATTCCCAAATCTATGGCAGCTTTGAGACCAAAAATACACTCTTCGTATTCTGCCATATTATTAGTACAGTTGAAACAAAGTCTTGTAGTGAAGGGAGTATGACATCCTTCAGGGGATATGATTACAGCACCTATGCCATTGCCGAGTGTGTTGGAGGCTCCTTCAAAAAACAAGGTAAATCGGGATCCTTGTTCAGGTCCATCATATGGTCTGAATTCTTCACAGTTGTTTACCATCATGATGTCTTCATCTGGGAATTCGAATTTCATGGACTAATAGTCGTCCACAGCCTGTTGAGCAAGGTGATCGTCCATTACATTACCCTTTATTGCTTTTTGGGTAGTGTACTGAATGTCGTATTCAGTCAGGATCATCTTCCATCTTGTTATTCTCCCAGAGAGGGCAGGCTTCTCGAATATGTATTTAACTGGATCCATCGTGGATATCAATAACATAGTATGGGTCAGCATATACTGTCTTAGCCGGCGAGCAGCCTATGCCAGAGTGCAGCAAGTTTTCTCGAGCAGTGAATATCTTGTTTCACAGTCAGTAAACTTTTTCCTCAGGTAGTATATAACATGCTCTTTTTGGCCAAACTCGTCATGCCGCCCCAACACACACCCCATTGAATTTTCCAAGACAGTTTGATACATGATCAATGGTTTTCCCTCGACTGGTAGCATCAAAGCAGGAGTTTCTTTGAGGTATTCTTTGATATTGTCGAAGGCAGCTTGGCATTCATCATTCCACTAACTATTTGATCTTTCTTCAGTAATTTGAAGATTGGTTCACAAGTAGCGGTTAAGTGAGAAATGAATCTGGCAATGTAGTTTAGCCGTCCTAAGAATCCTCTGAACTCCTTCTCGGTGCAAGGAGCAGGCATTTCTTGTATTTCTATCACCTTATCAGGGTCCACCTCGATACCTTTACCGCTGACGATGAAGCCTAGGAGTTTTACGGACCTCACCCAAAATGTGCATTTATTCAGTTTCAACCATAACTTGTATTTTTTTAGCCTTTCAAACAATTTCTGCAAATATTCAAGATATTCTTCTTCAGTTTGAGATCTGGATATCATGTCATCCACATAGACCTCTATTTCGTGATGGATCATTTCATGAAATAGAGCTACCATGGCGCGCTGATAAGTTGCCCCAGCATTCTTCAACCCGAATGGCATAACCTTGTAACAGAACATGCCCCACTGTGTGACAAAGTTCGTTTTCTCCATGTCCTCAGGTTCCATTTTTATTTGATTGTAGCCCGAGAAACCATCTATAAATGAGAATACTTTATGTTGTGCGGTATTGTCAACCAGAATATCGATATGGGGAAGTGGGAAATCATCCTTAGGGCTTGCCCTATTCAAATATCTAGTCTATACACATGCGTACTTTATCATCCATTTTATGCACTAGAACAACATTGGCGACCCATTGTAGATAGGAGGTGACGGATAAGAATCCGATGTTGAATTGTTTCATGAATTCAGTCTTGATCTTCTCTGACATGTCTGGCGGCATGCGACAGACTTTCTGTTTTACTGGAGGGCAGTCTTCTTTTGTCGGTAGATGATGGACCACGATATCTGCATCAAGTCCTAGCATGTATTTGTATGTCCAGGAAAAGATCTCAACATATTCATGTAGTAACTGAATTAAACGCTTCTTGACACTAGGTTACAAATTGGCTCCTACATTGACTTTTTTCTTGTCCTCTTAGGTACCTAAGTTAACTGTGTCAACCTGTTCTTCGTGGGGTTGTATGGTCCTTTCTTCCTGTTGTAGTAACCTGGCTAGTTACCCTGAAACTTCACAATCTTCCTCACTTTCGTCTTCGGCTTGGTAGATTCAATTTTCAAAGTCACAATAGGCCATAGCAGAATCGTTACCCATGGGATCCTGAGTGGATGTAGATCTGCATTTTGATATGTGAGTGTGTGTAAGAGCATAGCTATTTTTGAAAGAAATAAAAATGTAGAAAAAGAAAGACAAAGAGCATAAAGTTTTCATGCAAAAACTTCCATGATTCATTGATGACATATGAAAATGAAGTAACAACCCTTACAAATGGACCGTTGTGCTTCGGGTAAGACACAAGGTTTTAAAAGTCTGAATTGTTTAATTATTGCAAGTCTGACAAAAATTTAAAGACAATTACTGCTGGATAAAAGTAATTGGGACAAAATATTTGGCTTCCCAGTTGGTGAGTCCTTCGTTGATGGTTGTGAAAATCCAATCTTCCAGGTCACAATTGTCATCACTATCCTCCAATGCATTAACTTCATGGTTGCTGATCTTCAAAGGTGGTCCCCCGGAACGAGCATGACGAACAGCTTTTTGGGATCATGAAGTGAAACCCAAACCAAAATTTTCATATTTGTAAGGGATATCCGGGAGTTGGCCCCAAATAGTACACCCACCTTCTTCGACCACTGCCTTGGCATCTTTCAGAGAAGACATCGTTAGCGGAGGTCTAGTAATCTTCGGGACTTGGGAAACAGTCTTGGTTGTTGCCACTATTTGTGGGACTTCCTCGAAATGCTGACACGACATTTCGATGAATTCACCATCCATTTCTACGTATCTGATGGAATTCAAGTGACTGACCATATATTCCTCCTCTCCATGGACAATAATGATTTTTCCCTTGGTTGGGTATTTCCACATCTGATGTAATGTAGAGGTGACGACACCAGCATCGTGAATCTAAGGTCAGCCTAATAAATAGGAATAGGAAGGGCGAATGTCCATCACGTATAAAGTTTAATCAAAGGTTTGAGTTCCAACTTTAATGGGGATGTCCACCTCCTCATGCACAATTCTTTTTGAACCGTCGAAGACCCTTACTACTATGTTGTTGGGTTTTAAGGTCAAACCTTCAAAGTCGAGTATATCTAAATCTTTCTTAGGTAGAACATTCAAAGATGAACTAGTATCAACCAGTACATGGGCCAAAGTGGTGCCCTGTATTCAACAGAGACATGCAACCCCTTGTTGTGTTTCCTCCCTCTAGGTGTCACGTACGCATAAAAAAAGCCTAAACGATTATCAGCAGTTAAACTGGCCACATAGTCTTGGAATTGATCAGCAGAGGTTTCCTGTGGCACATGGGCAGTTTTAAGAAATTTCACCAAGGTCTTCGCATGAGCCTCAGAGCATAACAGTAAAGCTAGCATAGAGATCTTTGACGGAGTCTGTCCTAGATGTTCGACTATGTTGTAGTCACTTCTCTTTATAACTTTCAGAATTTCTTCCATCTATTTTTTGGAGGCTTCTGGGATAGATACTGATTGTGCCTTCATCCAGACAGGCTCAACCAAAATTCCTTTGCCCCGAGTCTCGGTCGACTCGGTGGTAGGGGTGTCAGTAGGGGTAACCATAGGAACTGTAGTAGTAGTGTCAACAGGAATAAAAGCAGGAATGATCACAGGACTGGTAACAATTTTCAAAGGAGAAATCTCAGGGGATATTACTCTTCCAATTCGGGTTATTTTGCTGGTTCCTGCAATGTTGCCGATGTCGGGGTTAGCCTTCTCAAAAATCGAGTCTTCATCAGCCAGCCAATCCTGCTTGACACCGTGATAGTAGACATCAACCCCATAGTACCAGGGGACAGTTTTACTGAGGAGTACGGGATCGGTCCTGGCATAGTAATTATCAGCGGAGTCACCTTAGGAACAGATATAATCCTAATGGGTCTTTTGGTGGAGACCCTGGAAGGATTGGCGCAAATGGTTACTATTGAAACATCCTTGTAAGAAATGGTTGGAAAGGGAGTATTTTCAAACAAAATCTCTTTGTCATCCATTAGGCGCTGGACACCTGCTTTCAATAAATGACAACCAATTGGTAGGGATAAAGAGAGGTGACAGCCTTCACCATAACCCGGAAATAAACCGGCCTTCAACAGGTTTCTCTTGACTGTCAGGAGAGGAGTAACAAGTTCATCGACAAAAGTAACAAACATATCATCTTCAACAGCGTTAACATCACATCCATGCTTGGGCATAAGAGCCGTGATAACATTTGGGATCTCAGGAGCATCAAATTCAATTTCTTTTGCCTCGAGAAGGTCTTACACCTTGTTTTTCAAAGCCCAACAGTTGTTGGTATCATGTCCTGGAATTTCTGAATGGTAAGCACAGCGAGCATTAGGGTGGTAATAAGGAGAGGCGGTGTTTGGATTCTTCGGGGA
Source organism: Vicia faba (assembly GCA_948472305.1). Classification (NCBI taxonomy): domain Eukaryota; kingdom Viridiplantae; phylum Streptophyta; class Magnoliopsida; order Fabales; family Fabaceae; genus Vicia; species Vicia faba. The sequence continues at coordinate 1,473,587,413 of OX451737.1, read as the reverse complement.
TTCCTTCCATGTTACCATATTAGATCTCAACAAATGTGGCATGACTTGAGACAATGTCATATTTATTCGGGTAAATTATCTTACCGGTCTTTCTGTTCTAGGCTGGTTATTCCTTTGTTGAGTAGGTGCAGGCTTAGCGATCATGATGGTCCCTACCATTGGACGATGTTCAGTTATGTCCTGATTCCTTTGAGGGTACACAACACCAACTTATTTCTTCCTAATAAATTGTTTTCTCACGGCACTGGATGATGCGTCCTTTTGGATCTTCCCACTCTTAATCCCAGCTTCCTCTTTTTCCCCAATCAAGATTAATTCAGTGAAGCCTGCTAAGGAGCTTCCAATTATATGATTAAAGAAATGATCGGATAGGGTACCCAAAACATGTCTACTAGATACCTGTCAGACAGAGGAGGCTAGACTCTTCATGCTAAGTCCCTCCATTTCTGAGCATAGTCTTTGAAACCCTCGTTCGAAACCATAGTCATACTTTAGAGTTGAGTACGGGTAGGATCAAGGTCTGCATTGTATTGGCCCTTTCCAATTATGGATATTAGCCCTTTCCAGTTGATAGAACCAATCTAGCTGAGTCCCGCATAGACTATCCTGAAAGAAGTGGACCCACAAATCTCTGTCAGCAGTGTGAGGCTGTATCTTCCTCACGTAAGATAGGAGATGCATCTTGGGAAACGAAACCCCGTCGTACTTAGAAAACACTGGTGCCTTGATCTTTGGTGGAATAACAATCCCAAACACCAAACCCAGCTCTTCAATGTCCAGCCCAGAAACTTTCTGAATCTCCATTGCACTTAGACGCTCTTCCAGATGTTTGTATTTGTCGTCATCCGGAGGATACTACTCTTCTGAGTAATCATCGTCTTCTTCCTCTTCAGATTCTGGATGGGTAATCACTTCTTTGTTTTTCCCTTTTTGATTATCCTTTCACCTGATGATGTTGCGAAGTCTAGGGTCCATCAGGCTGGCCCTGGGAACCTTCTTCCTATATTCAAAACACCGGTTGATTTCTTTTCTTTCTTCTTCTTTTCTTCGATCAACAAAGTTTTCAAATCCTCTTGTCCTTTTGCCAAAGTCAATAAAATTTGTTGAAACTGAGCATTTTGCGCCATGAGATCTTTTACTGTGTGTTCCACGTCCATCTCACAGAAATAAACAGGAGAAAGATGAGGAGACTTGTTGTAATAATCCTGCTTATGTTATGATGAATGAAGATGCATATGTTATGATTTCAATGAAATAATAGATTTAAATTTTCTTTAGAATAAAATAAACACACGTTATATTAATAAATCAAAGCTTGAGTACATCGTGCCTCTTTGGGCTTACAAAGAAATACAAAAAACTCTAAGATAAAAAAGTTGAGCGCATCCTCTTTGGTGCGATGTAGGCGTTCCGACTCCGCTCCCCCTTAAGTTGTATCCAATCCCTTTGCAAGTCTTCGAGAGAGGTGGGCATGTCAGGATGCAGGATCATGTATGGGACATCTCCTTTCACAATAAGGCTCTTTGATAACCGGGAGAATAAAGGGGTAAGGCATCATAAGACTTTGAGCATGGGCTCGTACCCATTTGAGATAAGGATCAAGAGGGATGGAATTCTTATGCCCCAACGTCTTGCTATCTACCTTGTTCAACATCCTCCAAGCTCGGATAAACCTCTGACTGTGACCTTGATCGTCATTCTCGTAGTTAAATACAACCCTTGAATAAGCATCTCATGTGGGCCATCCCTTCGGGCGTAACCAAACTGTCTTAAGTCTAAGCAGGGGTTGTAGGTGATACCTCCTCTAATGCCAAGTTAGGGGACATTAGGTAATTCTCCACAACGGTCGACGATAGTAACATTCTCGACAGATCGGGAACACCAATGAATGTCTGAATGTTTGAGTGTCATCAACCTATGTGACCATCTTGAACCTTGATCGTTCTTCAATACAGATTAGCGAAGATGAGAAATAAACCATCTTTCCAATATAGGAGTACAAAACATAAGAATACCCCTTTTACTCATAGTGCGAGTGTGAAAATAATGTATGATGTCTCCTAACAAAGTAGGCACTGTGTTACGAGACATGAAGATTTTGACGGTGTTTACATCTATGAGTTGGTGATAATTTGGAAACAAAACCATCCCATAGATGAGGAGATCCACAATTTCCTCAAAAGCTTGCAAATCCAAGGAGTTCCAACAGTTTTGAGCTTTCTCAAACAAGAACTTGGCTAAGAAACCTTTGACACCACTCCTTGTTTCCCAAGTAGTTGTGACATCAGATGGTTTCAAGTGTATGGTTTAAGCAATCTCTTCTAGTTTTGGATCTCTTTCCGTACCATTGAAGAGTAGTTGATTCAGAATGGGAATCCTCAAGATTTGGGAGAATTCCTCCAAAGTTGGCACAAGTTGATAATCGGGAAATATGAAGCAATGGTGTAGAGGATCAAAGAACTGGAAGAGAACCTTCACCACGTCCTCATCAGTGTTGGAGGTAACTAAGTTTAGGAGGCGACCATGTCTTTCGGTAAATGGAGAATTTTCAGGAACCCTTGATGCTAACTCTTTAAGTTGAGGAGGGATCCTTACAAGATTGACTTGAATGGTTTTCCTGTGAATAGAATCCATGTCCTACAAAATAGAACAAAGATAAATCCCAAAAATCCTTGAAATGGTTAGTGAGTATGCGTATGATGTTATGTACAAGTAAAATATATACAAACAAAACAAACAAGTCCTTAGGTTTAGGCTTGCATGGAGTCTCATAGGTAAGTACCCTCTTGAAGTTTAGTTGGCTCAAACCTGTGCTAGCAATAGTAATTGGGTTCTACGGGAGCTCAATATCACTGATTTGTTTCCTTAGGCATTGTTTCAGCGCAAGCCTCTTTAATGGCGACTGAAATATCCCAAAAAACCAAAACTCAATGAGTGTCGTATCGCGTATCTACCAACTTCGAACTACACCAAAGCTAGTCATCTCACTATGTCCTAAAGTCCATGTTGGTCAAGTAAAGGTTCTAGAAGTTAGTTAGTGCTTCATGACATCACTAAGCGGCCCTGTATTCTCCTTGACTACTCAAGGGCTACCGGTACCCACAAATATTTCACACTAACGTAGCTATTGCTTAGACCATGTCGGTATACCCCGCACAGTTTCCACAACGTATTGCTACTTACCTATAAGGTATCCCAAATCTGGGTTGAGGATTCAAACCCAAACAAAGAACAAACATGTAAAGAATACAAGTAAAACAATGAAAGAAAATAAATGTGATCTAGCCCTAAGGTAACCCCACTTTTAGAATTTTCCCCAGCAGAGTCACCAGTTCTGTAACGCGGTAGGAGAACTGACTTGGTCGTTTTGCGTTTGATCGCAAATGTTGCGGTTAGCAAGAGTCGCCACCGACTTTTATTTTATCCAAAAGGAAAGGTTGAAAAGAACGGGAAAGAGCTTTGAGATGTTTTCTTGAGTTCGGGGGGTAGATTATGAAAAGGGAAGATATTAGCACCCTTTTCATCCATTGTTTTCCATGGGCTCTTAGTTGCTTTCTAGATCACTTGCTTTTGTTTGAAAATATGATTTGTGTAGTTTTTGAGAGTATTTTGAAAAAGACGCCATCATTTAGGCAAACTTTGTAATGATTCTCGTTCGTAAGAATGTATACAAAGTGTTGATCTTTTGAAAATGTTTTCAAGTTTGAAAGATGTTTTTCAAAGTGTTGGTGTTTGTTTTGAAAATAGCAAGGATGTTTTTGGTTTTAAAATTGAGCAAGCAACTAGGAACAATCTACCTACTCAAAAGTCTTTCATGTTTATTTCCTCTTTCCTTTGACATTGTTATCTTACTATTGATTTGGTAAAAACCCTATCTTTGGATGTAAAGGTACGGGCTTGGGTCATCGAATTACCATGATTATCAATGTTGTAAGATATCTTTGCATTTTATTTAGGGACTAAGATCATTTTTGAAAGGCAATTTTGATAGAGTCATCGAGGGACTATGATCTTGTATTTGTGCTTGTTTTTGCTAAGATACCTCACATGCATAATATGGCCATTTTTGTAAAGCAACAAAGTTGGTTTACCATAAGGGTGTAAGTGTACAAGTGTATTGGTTTGCATGCTTTATTTGTCTTGATTAGGGTTTGATATTTGTTGGTTTTAATCTTTCCATACAAACCCTAATTACTAACATTTGTATATAAAGCATTAAATTGCAGAAAATAAAAATACTAAGCTATTACATCATTAGGGGAGGGGGTGTACAAATTATAAATGGGGAATTGCAAGAAATTAAAACCCTAATTATCTATTACAACCATATTGAAATAATGTACAAGAAATGAATAAATATAATGTATAAGTATGGATGGATAAGGAATGTATTTTTGTATTAAAGGTTTTGACCTAATTAAAGTAAAATAAAATAATTGACTAGAATAGGTAAATTAAAATTAAGTTAATAAAAGAAATTAATTTATTAAAGAAAATAAGTTTTTTGGGTTTTTGTGAATTTAATTAGTAAATAAAATTAATCAAATAAAAGTCCTAAGTTCTAAATTGATTTTAATTTATAAGAAAAATAATATAATATAATAATTAAACCTAAATATTAATTATTAAGAAAGAAATTAATTTATTAAGAAATGTTTTTGTTCTTTTGATTTTTTATAAAACAAAATAAAATAAATAAGTGTAAAAAATAATAAATAAAATATTTTTTGGGTTTTTATTACTAAAAATAAAAAAATATATATTAATACTACTACTACTACTACTACTACTAATAATAATAATAATAATAATAATAATAATAATAATAATAATAATAATAATAATAATAATAATAATAATAATAATAATAATAATGAAAATAAAAAATAAAAATAAAATAAAATGGGCCAGGATGTATGAAAGTGAAACAGTGGGTATGGTACAGCAAAAAACGGAGAAAGCCCAAAGTTGGGCCCAGGCGCTGTAAAGAAACAAAAAAATGGAAAAAAGTATGAAAAATGCCAAAAGGCAACGCACTGGGTGTTGAACCCACACCCTCTTGGTTACCAGCGTGCTGCCTTACCACTGGGGTGGCTATACATCTGTTAAATCATTAAAACTATAAACAAGGTTAGCTTCAGGGAAATGATATTGTTGTACCCCAAAATTTGACCTCCCATTTTACTCAACACATGTTCATTAGGACCTTCAACTTGCTCAAGGATACCCAAGAGTTGACCAGATAAACTCTCTCCTAAAGCAATGAACCTCCAACTAGGGTTTCCATTTTCATCAAGATGGGTGAGCTCCAAAGGCCTCATATGATCTCCATAGTCCTAATATGTTCTCAAGATTATACAAGAAGTTTGCTCAGTCAACTGCTCAGATGCTTGAAAATGGACTGTCCTTTTGAAAAGTCAACAAAAACACCTTTTGGGTAAAAGCTTCTTACATGAACATTGAAGACCCAATTGAGATGAGACCAAAAGGGTTGTTTAGGGGACATCCTAAGCTTTCTAAAAAGTCCAAGAAAACCTCTCTAGGGTTAAAATTTGAAGAGATATGCATTGTCAAAGTTGACCATTTTTGGAAAATTGCCAAAAGTCAAATGTGTTCAAAAGTGCATTTTTTGTCAAATGGGCCTAGCATTTCAGGATTGTATCTTGTTAGGGACATAGTCCACGACCCAAATCAGTAGACATATATTACTTTCTCTATTTATTTATTTCATTTTGATTTTTATTTACTAAAAATCACATGAAATCAAATAAATGACAAAAAATATAAAAGATTGATTTGTTGTTCTGATTTTGGTGAGAATCAAATCTAATTAAGCTGGCCTAATCTGATCAAATCGAATCAAGGAAAATTGAGGAAAAAATAGAACGATTTGGATGGCTTTTGAAAGATATCATATAGCAAGCAAATATCAATTAATCTCCATGATTCCAAAAGATGCAGGTCGTTTTTTTTGCCCTAATTCATCACACTACATATAATGAACAAAAACAATGCAAATAGACAAGGGTTGCAGTCGTGAGAGCTGAGAAAGAAAACTCAAAAATTGGACAATAAGTGGTGGATCGTTTTCTCACATAGAGGGTGATTCAAGACATTCCAAAGCATCCAATCGCTTCCTGGACATCTCCTGAAGCTAACATGACCCATTGCAAGCATTCCCAAGCCTAGAATCGTCCAATAGTCTTCACACGGTTTGCCTCCTTTTTCAAAATCGATTACAACAATTCTTGCATCCTAAGCATATTATAATGATGTATTTGTGATTATTAACATATTCTCAACATGTTTGATTGATTTAATTGATGTTTTGATGCATATATTGATGATGGCCATGGTTAGGGTTTAAGAAGCCATTTTGGGGCTTCTCTATACAGATGAAATTGGACCAAGAAAATAATGCCAAGATACTCGTGAGATCAAGACGATTTGATTGGTATAGTTAGAATTAATTTATCATGCGTCACATGAATTTTTAAAGCTTGCAGGTTTATAGATATGGAGTTTTCTCCGTAGGTATAAGTTTGTTCCTAAGACGACGGACAGGGAAGAAGACGATGACTTGTCACCATCCCACTAGGCCATTTGAATTACGCGCATTTTTCCAGTTACTCACCTTGTTTTGCATATTACAATTTAATCTTATTATTATAACAACTAAACAACGTAGCACAGATGGCCTAGGCAAGTGTTGAATGAGTGGGAGGACCTGGGTTTGATCCCAGGTCCCAGCATATTTTCTTTATTTTCTTAACATGTGATTGCAGATTCCATGCATTACATGGCCAGATGTTCATCATGCGCCCCCACTGATCCATCCACTGGATCGTTGCCAGCACAGATCCAACGTTCAAACCAAGGAAGGACCATGGTGCACTCTCCAGGCGCAGCAACACCGAATCATGCGTAGGAGTGGGCTCAGCCATAATGGGCCTGGATAAATTCAGAAACGCACCCCCCCTATTTTCTCATCATACAGGCCAAAATTCTATTCTTTTTTATTTCAATACTTTTTTATTACTTATTAACTATTTCTTTTTCAAATAACTCCAAAAATCATGTTTTTTTATTTAATCAAAAAAATCATAAACACATCAAAACCATTTTTTTCATAAAAATATTTTTATTAATTCATTAGTTTAATTAAATTTAGGAAATTTGATTCTCTTTTATTATAATTTAAAATAATTAGAATTAGGGTTTAATTTTTTACATAACCTAGTTTTTTCCTCAAAAATAACATAAATATTTTCTCAAATTAGATTTTTTAAGTTTTCTAATTATTTCTCGCATTTAATTTGCCGCGCGCGCTTTTAGTTTTCCTTTTTATTATTATTGTAACTGCTCCGAGTTTGTAATAGATTTAAGTAGGGTTTTAATTCCGCATTTTATTTCCAGTCAAAAATAATTATGTATCTGCTCAAAGCCTTGTAATAATTAGGACTCTAACTTCTCGCATTTTTATTTCCGCAAACTATAAACTGCTTAGATGTATGTATAGGATTGTATGGAAAGACAAATTGAAATTAAAACAATAGAAAACCCTAATTGTGCAAAGATAATTAACTGAAAAAATACAATTGCACATTCTCACTCCTAGGGTTTACTCCACTCTGGTTTCCTTTGGTAAACGGTCATGAAGTATAGGAAATGTTAGTGGTAGTCCTCTAGTCCCAAAAGATCTAAAATGACCCAATCGGATGTGGCCTCGGAAAAAGATCTTTAAGGCTTTAGGATGATTACTAAAATTTCCTAACATTGCTTTTGTGATCGTATTTGTCCCTTCAAACGTCCCTTAAAACTCCAACGACGGTGCTACCTATTCCTATATAATAGGATAGCGCTGTCTAAAGGAAAACGAACATACTTTTTTCAAGTAGGTAGATTAGCTCCTAGATACTTGCTCAAGCAAAACTTTTCACATAAACACTTTTCAAAACAATTTTCAAAACAACTTCGTCACACTCTTGAGGATTGATACAAGGGTTATCACGAAATAAAACTTTTCAAAATAAGCACACACAAGCAATTTTAAAAATGAGCAAAGTACCTAAGATCCCATGGAAAACCATGGATAGAAAGGGTGCTAACACCTTCCCTTTCTATAATCTACCCCCCGTACTCAGAAACACATCTCGGAAAAGGTTTTTCTGTTCTGTTTCCTTTTCCTTAGTTGGATAAAATAAAAGTCGGTGGCGACTCTTGCTTACCGCGACATTTGCGAATAAAAAACACAAAATAGTATAACAGTGGATTCTGCCACCGTATCACAAATATCTACATTTTTCATTCACAAATTAAACATTAATGATGCCTATATGAAGAGTTCAAAAGTAAGAAAACTCACCTTGCAAGAGGGTATCTTGTTTTGAGTTTGAGTAGCTTTTGATGAGTTCAAGTGATTGGGTTAGATTCCTCAAGTTCCCAGGAAGCTAATCTGATGCTTGGCCTGAGCTGGAAGTGGCTGAGGAATTCTGGAGAAGTCCACTTATAGAGCTCTATTCTTGAAAATGGAACTTTATGATGGAGATGTTACAATTATGAAATAGGGCCAGGGATGAGTTGTATTTGATGTTTGGAAGCTTTAGGAACCAAAAGGCTTGAAAACGCACGAGGGAGATGTGAGTTTCAAGTTTTTGGTCAGAATGTGCAACAATGGTGATTTTTGATACAATTATGAGTTCTTTTGTGTTTTAGGGCTTGTGTATGCATGTGTTTTCTTGTAAACTACTTGTGTATATGTATGGAAAAGGTTAGAGCACAAGTGTACTTAAGACTTCTAAGTTCTAGCCTTTTGGCTCTATAACTTACTTTTGAAGAAAATTGAGAAGACAGATCTCAAAATGTTGTACAAGCATGTTCTGAGTTCCAAGAGGCTTTAGACACATAGCTTTTGGGTTATAGGGGTTGTGTGTGCAGAAAGAACAAGTGCAAAGCTCAAGAAGTTGACAATTGCAAAAAGTGATGCTTTATCAAAATGGAAATGGTGACTTTCTCTCTAAAATGGCAAAATGATTTGGACAATGCTTGAATCAATTGGACAAGGGCACAATTAGTTGTGTAAACCATTAATTATGAAGTGACAAACAAGTTTGAGGCCTTCAAAGTGATATTATTCAGCATGGCTATGGATTTGGTTCATGTTGCATCACAAATTTTTCCTTGCAAAACAACTTGAAACCCCAACTTCTGGCCTTCGATTCTCCTTGCTCACAAATGATCTCAAGAAGTTATGGGAAATTTTGGAAAACTTGTAATGTGATATACAACCCCTCTTTGAATCACCTTTGAAAATTCCCCTTGGAACTATATGAAAAAATGAAATGAAGTTAGGTCAATATCCTGCCTAAACTAGGGCAAAATTTTCACTAATAGTTTCATGACCATGACTTCATGGATTAATAACTTGATATCCAAGCATTTCTAGGATAAGTAGTGTAAATAAATGTTTTAGATCTCATGGATATCTACAACTTTCATGTAGAAAGTTTCTTTTGAATCATCTTGCATCATGGTGAAAAAATGGCTCAAAGTTGTGAAAAGTATGAAGTTTTCAACACTTAGAAAAATTTCTAAGTTTGCAAACTTTGACTTTTCAAAATGAAATCTTGACTTTTTGATTTCTTGATGAACAAGTTTCATATTTTGACATGTTTTGATGAATTGTGATCTTTGACACTTGATTTTGACCAAAAAGTCAAAGTTTGACTCTTCAGTGTACAATTGACTTTTGATTAGTTGATTGAAAATCAACTATCAATCAAATGACCTTGAGCAATGTTTTGAGTCATGCCATTAGGTCAAAATTATGCAATTGAAATCTTGAGATCATGCCTCAAACCAATTAAACATTTGCTAGGTCAAAAATCAGAAATTGCCATTTCTCAGTCAAACCCCTAATTTTGACCATTTTGCCCTTTTGATGATCTGATTAAATTTCTTGATGAATTGTGGTCCAAACTTGATCAAATGATGCATATGAGTTTATAATGTTTATATGGATAAAAAATTATGGAGTTTGACTATAAATTGGCCACAGTTGACTTTTTCCCTAATATAGCTGATTTTTAGGTCAACTGGTCAATTGACTGAGCAAAAATGTGATCCATGATTTGAAACTTGACATGAGTAATATTGAGCGTCCATAATGATCCATGAAAGTCATATGAAGCATTAAAAGTTCAATTATACTTGTTCAATCTCAAACCCAAATTTCAGTCATCAATGCTTAAAGAGGTGTCTTGAGCTGATCAACCCTTGTGCAGTCTTAAACCAAAGGAGATCTTTGTGAGAAAATACTTGGAAATGAGAGGGAAAATTTTAGGGTACAACAGCTCCTTACGTGTTTGCTTTGATTCACAGGGAAAGAGTTTTTCCTCGTGTTCACGTGCACAAGACATTGTCACCTTCATGTCTCCTTCGAATACGCCTACATGTTGGCTTCGAATCAATCTTCAGGCTTGTTTCAAATCCTTTTTCATGTAAACCTTCGAATCCTTCTACAAACTTGTATGCACAAGGAAAGAGTTTCTCTCATGCTAGCACCCATAAGGAAATGATTCCCTTTTATTGCTTCGAATATACCTACATACTGGCTTCAAATCCACCTTCAGGATTGTTTGGAGCCACCTTCACATCACTTTCGAAACCACCTTTCAAGATTGTCTTGAATAACTTTCATATCACCCAGTCCAAGGGAAGATCGTTACTGTCAGCGGTGAACAAGAATTTATGGTGAGCCATCTTAATTCCTTCAAATATGTGGAAATGGATGGCGAACTTATAGAAAATCCATGCCAGGCATTTGAAATTATTCCTCTTATGGTCGCCACCACCAAAGCCTCCTCCATTGTGTCAAAAGCTAATAAAGTTGTACCAAGAATGATTTCAATCAAGGATGCCCGTGCCATGGTCGAGGAGGGAGATTTTACTATCTGGCGCCAACCTCCCGACATCCTGTTTAAAACAGACAAGTTCGGATTGGGTTTCACCATCCAAGCTAAAAAAGAAGTTAGATGTGCTCGTATAGGAAAGATACCTCTCTGCATCAGAAATCATGAAGTGAATGTTGTAGAAGATTCTGACAATGAATTCCCTTTTGAAGAATGGATCTACCCTACTGTCAAAGGAAAGCTCACCAACTGGCAGGAAAAAGACTTCACACCCATCTCCTTCATAGAGGAGTAATTACTGTTTACCATTTTCTGCCAATTCAAAAAAATTTGTCTGACTTTTAAGCCATGTGCCTTGCCCGGGGCACTTTGGTCTTTTTTGTTAAAGGGTTTTGTTCATGTTCATCTATCATATGATCATTTAATATAAACAGTTGGACCTTTTGGCATTTAAATTTTTGCGTTCATTGTCTTTCTTTCCTTATATTGCATTTTCTCAAAATAGCGATGTAGCTTACATGCACAAACACACACACACACACACTTGTAGATCGTCATTCACTTAGGATCTCATTGCCCACGACTCTACTATTACCAGTTATGATTTCGAACATCCAGTTAACCAAGTTGGAGACAAAGGCGAGGAAGGTTGTGAAATAACAAGTAAATTACCTAGACTTCTAATGCAAGAAGAGAAAGCTATTCAACCTCACGAAGAATCGGTTAAAGTTATCAACTTAGGCATAGAGATAGATAAAAGAGAGGTCAAGATCGGTGCCAACCTAAAAAATGGTATTAAGAGCAGATTGGTTCAGATGTTACATAATTATGTTGAAGTGTTTGCTTGGTCGTATGAAGATATGCTCGGGTTAGATACTGACATTGTGGTGCATCGTCTGCCAACGAAGGAAGATTACCCCCTGTTAAGAAAAAGATTCGTCGCATGCGGCCTAACATGTCCGAAAAGATAAAAGCCGAGGTAATAAAGCAGTTTGATGCAGGTTTTCTTCCCGTCACATCTTATCCTCAGTGGGTGGAAAACGTGGTCCCTGTGCCAAAGAAAGATGAAAAGGTTTGCATGTGTGTGGATTATAGAGATCTTAATAGGGCAAGCCCCATGGATGATTTCCCTCTACCACATATTGACGTCTTGGTTGACAACAACACTCAAAACAAAGTCTTTTCCTTCATGGATAGGTTTTCTGGCTACAACCAAATCAAGATGGCTCCTGAAGACATGGAAAAGACCACTTTTATTACATAATGGGGCACCTTTTGTTATAAAGTTATGCCATTTGGATTAAATAATGCAGGGGCAACATATCAAAGGGCTATGGTAACTTTATTTCATGATATGATTCATCATGAAATAGAAGTCTATGTGGATGATATGATTGCAAGATCGCAAACCGAAGAAGAGAATCTCGATCACCTACACAAGCTATTTGAGAGGCTAAAGAAGTACAAATTGAGGTTTAATCCTAATAAATTCACATTCGGAGTAAGGTCTGGGAAGCTTCTAGGTTTCATCGTCAGTGGCAAAGGAATCGAAGTTGATCCTGCAAAAGTAAATGCCATTCAAGAAATTCCAGTTCCCCATTCTGAAAAGGAGGTCATAGGATTCTTGGGTCGTCTCAATTACATTTCTCGCTTCATCTCTCATTTAATTGATACTTATGAGCCAATCTTCAAACTCTTGAAGAAAGATCAAGTAGTAAAATGGAACGACAACTGCTAAATTGCCTTCAACAAAATCAAGGAATATTTGCAAGAACCTCCTATCCGCATGCCTCCAATTGAAGGGACACCTTTGATCATGTACTTGACTGTGCTAGAGAATTCTATGGGGTGTGTGTTGGGCCAACAGGACGAGCCTGGCCGAAAAGAGCATGCAAGACTGTGAAACCAGATATTCACTACTCGAGAAAACATCCTGCGCTATGGCATGGGCTGCTCGCCGACTAAGACAGTATATGCTGACTCACAATACTCTATGTATCTCTAAAATGGACCCTATCAAATACATCTTCGAAAATCCTGCTCTCTCCGGATAGATAGCTATATGGCAAATGATTCTGACTGAATATGATATCCAGTATACAACATAAAAGGCCATCAAAGGAAGTATATTAGCAGATCATTTGGCTCACCAAGCTGTTAATGACTATCAATCTTTTAACTTTGAATTCCCGGATGAGAATATCATGTTAGTGACTGACTGTGCAAAGCCTGGACCATATGAGGGACCTGAACAAGGATCCTGATGGACTATGGTTTTTGTTGGGACCTCTAATGCTCTGGGTAACCGAATTGGTGCTGCGATAATCTCTCCTGAAGGTTGTCACACTCCTTTCACTACTAGATTATGCTTCGATTATACGAATAACATGGCCGAGTACGAAGCATGTATCTTAGGTCTGAAGGCTGCCATTGACTTGAAGATCAAAAACATGGATGTATTTTGAGATTCCACTCTAGTAATTAGCCAAGTAAAGGGAGAATGGGATACCAAGCATCCTAACCTCATTCCATACAAAGAACTTGTGTTGACTCTAATTCCATAATTCAAAGAGATCACCTTTGAGCATTTGCCTAGGGAGGAAAATCAGTTATCCGGCGCTTTAGCCACAATGTCTTCCATGTTCAAGGTCAAATGGTACAACGGAGCTCCTATGATAACTACCGAAAGATTTGAGGAACCTGCACACTTCTACGAGCTTAGCACTGACGAAGAGAAACCATGGTATCACGAGGTGAAAATATATCTTGAAACACAAGAATATCCGGAAGGGGCTTCCGTCAATGATAAGAAGTTTTTGGGAGAATTCTCAGCCAAATTCTTTCTTAAAAATGAAACCCTACACAAGCGTAATCATGATCCTATTCTACTCCGATGTATGGACAAGAAGGAGGCAGAGAATATTATTGAAGACATGTATGATGGCCTCTTTGGGACCCACTATAGTGGACATACTATGGCCAAGAAAATCCTGAGGGATGGTTATTATTGGTCCATAATGGAAACTAATTGTCATCATCACTCAAGAACTTTCCATAAATGTCAAATCTATGCTGACAAGGTCCATGTACCACCTATTCCCTTAAATGTCATGACTGCTCCGTGGCCGTTAGCGATGTGGGGCATTGACATGATCGGAGAAATCAAACCTACTACCTCAAATGGACATCGTTTCATTGTTGTTGCCATTGATTATTTTACCAAGTGGGTTGAAGTTGCTTCATATGTCTCAGTTACCAAGAATGTTGTAGCCAAGTTCATTAAGCATAATCTAATCTGCCGTTATGGCATCCCCGAAAGGATTATCACCGACAATGGAACTAATCTCAATAATGTTATGGTTACGGAACATTGTACTCAATTAAAAATCAAGCATCACAAATCATCTCCAAATAGACCCAAGATGAATGGCGCAGTGCAAGCTGCCAATAAAAATATCAAGAAGATTGTGCAAAAGATGGTGGTAACCTACAAAGATTTGCATGAGATGTTACCATTTGCTCTCCATGGCTATTGTACTTCGGCTTGCTTGTCAACTGGGGCAAATCCTTTTTCTTTGGTCTATGGCATGGAATCCATCTTACCCATAGAAGTTTAAATCCTTTCTTTAAGCATAATGAAAGAAGCAGGTATACGCGAGGATGAATGGATTCAGACTAGGTTGAATCATCTAAACTTGATCGACGAAAACGGCTGACTGTTGTTTGCCATGGTCATATGTATCAAAGGTGTATGGTCAAAGAGTTCAACAAAAAGATCAAGCCTCGAGTGTATCAAACTGGTGAATTGGTAATAAAACTCATCATTCATCTACAAGGCGACCCTAGGGGCAAATGGAGTCCCACATACGAAGGACCATTTGTTGTAAAGAAAGTCTTCTCTGGTTGTGCCATGATGTTGACTACTATCGATGGAAAAGATTTACCACATCTCATAAACACGAACATAATTAAAAAATATTACGCATAAAATGACCCGCTAGGTTGACACACGTAGGCAAAAATAAGGGCATCCCGACGGACCAAAAGGGTTGGGGCAAAAATTAGGGATATATGCAAAAGATTATACACCCGGCAAGTCGAAAACATGAAAGGGAGACTTGGGAAAAAATGGGTATCCTGGTGCGCTGAAAACCCCAAAGGGTGGTCCAAGTAGAAGTTAAGGATTAAAGCATATGATTATGTCCCGTGGAATCCCTGCAGCCAGTTTTATTACCAAAAATCTGAAAGTTCAAATGGTCCAAAATCAATCAAATCGACTTCGTTCCATGGCAAAGATTTACTCGAAGACATAAAGGTAATAACAGTTTGGGGACAACGAGATCACTTTCACATGGATATTATTTTTGTTTTCACTATGTACTCTTTTCATTTCTTTTGGCGATTTCCTCTTACTAATATTTCTGTCTGTTTGTACAAAGAGCCTATTTATGGGAAAAACATCAGTACAAATATTCTTTGAAGTACAAACCTTTTTTTCCTTCTGTTTTGAATGCGGAGAGGTCCAATGACTAAAATTGAATGAACATATGCATACGAACATGGTTAAACCTTTTAGCAAACATATGTTTCAAAATAAACATCTCCCTAGTCGCATTCTAGACATCCCCACAGATTTTTTCCATTAGCATTATCCTCACAAAGTTGGATCCATAAACTCCCCAGTCAGAGTTTCAATCCCTGGAAAACTCTTTTCCCAACTGATTTGGTCATAAAAAGAAGTCTTGAGGAGTTTTGTCAAAATAATACATCTTCCTCATCATCTCATCAAATATTCCTCAACAAGGTTTATTTCCCCGACAAACTGTAAATCCCCCAACTGAGTCTGTCTTCCCCGACTGAGTTTGTCCTGTCTAACTTGAGTTTACCTCTCAGACCATTACGAATCAAGGGGCTACAACCCCTGAACCCCAGTGAAGTCACCAATAGAGTATTTGCTATCTCTAAAAGTTATTGAAAATCCTGGAACCCGACCAGATAACAGTCAACTTCATCCTTTCAAGCAAGTTACTACGAAACCTGGACCCGAAAAAATACTAGTTCGACTTCACCCTACTCTCAATTCACCGTGAAGACTCGGTCCGACTAGATAACAGTTAACCACCAGTACAACCTACTGTGAAGACCGGATCCGACCGGATAATAGTAAACCACATTCCAAGTTACTAAAGCCTGGGCCCGATCAGATAATAGTTTAACTTCTTTATTTGCTGAAACCCAAACCCGACCGGATAACAGTCAATCCCCTTTTAAGTTGCTGAAGCCTGGACCCAATCTGATAACAGTTAACCACCAGTACAACTTACTGTGAAGACCGGATCCAATCAGATAACAGTAAACCATAATTTCAAGTTACTAAAGGTGAGCCAGACCAAATAATAGTTTAACTTATTTTTTTGCTAAAACCCGGATCCGACCGGATAACAGTCAATCTCCTTTTAAGTTGCCGAAGCCTGGACCCGACCAAATAATAGTTAACTACCAGTCCAACTTACTGTGAAGACCAGATCCGACCGGATAACAGTAAACCACAATTCCAAGTTACTGAAGTGTGGGCCCGACCAGATAACAGTTAATCTCGTTCCAAGTTGTTGGAGTCCGGATCCGACCAGATAATAGTCAATCCCATTTTTAAAGTTGCTGAAATCTGGACCTGATTAGATAACAGTTAACTTCTAGTTCAAATTTTTAAAACCTGGATCCGACCAGATAACAGTTTGAATTTTGCAAATCACTAAAAAAAATCCTCTTCCCCATTATACTTTTCTACAATCCCCGACGAGTTACTGTAAAACCTGGAAAACAACCATATAACCATCAACTTCTCAATCCCTAGCAAGTCGTTGTGAAACCTGGAGTCCGACCAGAAAACAACTGACTTTCAAGAGATAATTCCCCAGTAGAGCAATAGACAATTAAGACTCCTAAGCTCTTTTCCCCAGACTAGAGATCAACATTCTCCTCAAAGTCTTCTCAAACACAACAACATTCCCCAGTAGAAACATCCTAAAGAAAAGTCTGAAGAGGAGCGTGCTCTTCATCCCCAACAATAGTCTGGGATTCAGCTTTCCAAGGCTCCCCATCATTTTTCAAGGATTTATTTTCCCATAAAAGGATGCACTTCAAACATATTTCATCTTCACACATCATACATCATACACATACATCATAATCTCATTTATTTTGAGAACATCATTACGCCATGCATATTTCTGCATGCAACTAACTCTCTTCCTTGTAGGAAAAAACAGGCAAACAAATACCTTTTCTATCACTATGGATAGCATCTGTAAGCCCGTTTCAAAAAAATCTCCATCATCTCTCCAAATGGAATCTATAAGCCCATTCTCAATTCAACACGTCAAAGCAAAATTTAAGGGCACTTTAAGTGTTCAATCATCTTTCACCTTCAAGTCAAGAAAGGCAGATCTTCCAATCTCACTCTTCAGGTTTAAGAAGATTGAACAGGGGCAGCTGTTGTATCCCAAAGTTTTCCCTCTCATTTCTTAAGTCATTTTCTAACAAGAATTTTCAAAAGCTCAAAATTTGCACAAATACAAAGCAGACAAAAAGGGAAAAACAAATAAAAAATGATTTTTAACAAAATTGAAGAAAAGCAAGCTTGCTTCGACTAATTCATCCTTCGACTGAACATTCTGGCTTCTTCGACGCAACCTTGATTCACACGCTTCGACTGAACATGAGGCCTCCTGCATGCAAGCCTCAATTAAGGGAGAATGACCCCCTGCATGCAAGCTTCGATTGGGTAAGGATTACCTTCTAACAAATATTCGATTAGGGTATGGTTTCCTTTCAAAACAACATACATCCAGTCCAACTCTGGACCCTTTCAAGCATCCTTTAGTCCACAAGATTCATTCAAGCAATTTCCTCCTGCATGCAAGCTTCGATTCAGAGAGAAATTTCGTCCTGAATGTTTATCTCACAAAGCATTTGCCTTCTGCATGCTAGTTTTGATTGGCCATTATGACCTTCATATTAGTTTCCTTCGATTAAAAAAGATATAACCTTCTGAAATATTTCTTCGATTCAGAGGGCAATGACCTTCTGAAGGTTTTCCATTGACCAACAATAGGGACCTCCTACATTCTGGTTTTAATTGCACCACTGGCTCCTTACGTGTTTGCTTTAATTCACAAGGCAAGAGTTTTTCCTCATGTTAACATGCACAAGGAATTGTCACCATCATGTCTCCTTCGAATACGCCTACATGATGGCTTTGAATAAATCTTCAGGATTGTTTCAAATCCTTTTTCATGTAAACCTTAGAATCCTTCTACAAACTTGTATGCACAAGGAAGGAGTTTCTCTCATGCTAGCACCCATAAAGAAATGATTCCATTTTAAATTTCTTCGAATAAACCTACATATTGGCTTCGAATCTACCTTCAGGATTGTTTGGATTCACCTTCATATCACTTTCGAATCCACCTTTCAAGATTGTCTTGAATCACTTTCGTATCACCTTCGAACCCATCTACAGACCCTTTAACACACATAACGCTGCATTATGATACACAACTTGGTGGCCCATCCGAATGACTTTCCATGGTTAGGAAATATTTGGTTTTTGGTTACTTTTGAGTCTGGTTGAAGGTTTGGCCTAAGTGATCAAAAGCATGAAGACTCAGTGTCACATTCAGCTGAAGAGGGCCATTCGAAGAACACACAGTTGGTCCATTCGAAGGATATACAACTGGTGGAAACGAATGTTGCTTCATTAAGTCTGGTCGAAGGCTATTAAAAATGAAGGATTCGATTCAAGGAGTCAACTTGTCCATAGGTCAGGCTACATAAGCCTCCAACTTGTGCCTCACTCCATATTAAATTGTTCTTCAAGCCAACTTGCTCTTGATGACATCACTACCTTTTTAGACAGTTCTTTAGCCTTGCGCCTGCCTCTTCTGCACTCTTCCCCCCTATAAACTAGGAGCCACCCCTCTCAGCAATTGATTTTAGTGCTTTTATCTTGGGATTATAAAAAGTTGACACAAATGGATGTTGGCCTTTCAAATAAACTATATTTTGTTCCTTCACAAAGTTGTTCATTAAAAATTTTCTCTATAAATATTGAGTTCACTTGCATTTTGTTGTACCCCAAAATTTTCCCTTTCACTTATCAAGAATTTGCTCACAAGATCTCCTTTACTCAAGACTGCATTAGGGTTTTATCAACTCAAGAAGCCTCCTTATGCACTGATGACCAAAATTAGGGTTTGAGTTTTCACAAGGACATTTGAACTTTCAATGCCTCATATGACTTTCATGGATCATTATGGACCCCCAAGATTACTCATGTCAAGTTTCAAGCCTTGAATGGCATTTTTATTCAGTCAATTGAGCAGTTGACCTAAAAACTAGTAGTATTGGGGAAAAGTCAACTATGGCCAATTTACAGTCAAAATTCATAATTTTTTATCCACATAAACATTTTAGACTCTTTTGAATCATTTGATGAAGTTTGGACCACAATTCATCAAGAAATTTGATCAAATCCCCAAAAGGGCAAAATGGTCAAAATTAGGGTTTTGACTGGGAAAGGGCAATTTCTGATTTTTGACTTAGCAAATGGTCATTTGATTTCAGGAATGATCTCAAGAGTCAAATTTCATCATTTTAACCTAATGACATGGTTCAAAACATTGCAAGTCCATTGGATTGACAAATGAATTTTGCAGTTAACTAAGAAAAGTCAATAGTATACTGAAAAGTCAAACTTTGACTTTTTGGTCAAATTCAAGTGCCAAAGATCATAATTCATAAAAACATGTCAAAATATGAAAATTATTCATCAAGAAATCAAAAATTTAAGATTTCATTTTGAAAAGTCAAAATTTCTAAACTTAGAAATTTTTCTAAGTGTTGGAAAATTCATGATTTTTCATAACTTTGCGCAAAATTTTCACCATGATACAAGATGATTCAAGAGAAACTTCCAACATTAAAGTTGTAGATCTCCATGAAATATACAACTTTTCTTTACACAACTCCTTCCAAAAGTGCTTGGATCTCAAGTTGTAATTTTATGAACATAGGGTTATGAAACTAAACACTTAGTGAAATTTTGCCCTAATTTGGCCAGGATTTTGACCTAACTTCATGGAACTTTTTCATATAGTTCCAAGGGAAATATTCAAAAGAAATTCAAATATGGGTTGTAGAGCACATTGCAAGATTTCAAAAATGTCCAAGAACTCCTTCAGATCATTCTTGAGTAGGGAGAATCGAAGAGATGAACTTAGGGTTTTGTCACTTGAATTACAAGCCATTTTTGATGAACACATGAACCAAATCCATGCTAGGCTGCATAATATTTGCTTTGCAGGCCTCAAACTTGTTTGTCACTCCATAATTAAATGTTTACACAGCTATTAGGGCTTTGATCCAAACAATTATGCTATTAACCAAGTTGTATTTCCATTAATGGCACAAAGTTGACATTGCCATTCTTGTAAAGCAAGCTTTTTGCATAAAGTTCACATTGAGCCTCTAACTTGTTCCCTCTGATCACACTCCATTCACAAAGTCAGAAGCAAGCTTGTTTAAAGTATAACCACCCTATCTTAGAAAGTACACAATACTTTGAAACTTGAATTTCTCAAAAATCACATGTTATGCATAAACTTGTGATTTTGAATTCTGACCAACAAGAGGTCTCCAAACTTGTTTCTTATAAATAGTCACTATTTGTAAGTTAGAACACAAGTTTGAGAACCCTGAAATACACCAAAACTCTTTCAAATCAAAAATTGCACAAAAACTCCATTTTTGCACAGTTTCTGACCTTGAACATCAAACTCCCATTTCCCTCGTGTGTTTCTTGTCCTTTTAGTTTCTAAAGCTTCCTTACATCAAATACAACTCATCCTTATCCTTATTCCAGAACTATAACACCATTTACCATAACTTCCATAACCAAAAAATAGAGTCTGCAACTTGACTCCTCCAGGCCATTTCAGCCATCCATTATTCCAGCTAATAATTGCTTTAGCTTCTTAGGACCTCAAGAAAGCTA
The DNA here is from genome assembly GCA_948472305.1 of Vicia faba. Lineage (NCBI taxonomy): Eukaryota > Viridiplantae > Streptophyta > Magnoliopsida > Fabales > Fabaceae > Vicia > Vicia faba. Next base: position 1,473,566,449 of record OX451737.1, on the reverse strand, counting down.
ACCTGATCATCATCACTTAAAACAAGCTCAAACTCCAAACACGATTTCCAGTTTTGAGGTAAGTTTTCTCAACTTGAAAGTCTTCATGCATGCATCATCAATAGCTTATTTGTGAATAAAACATGTAGATATCATTGCCCTGAAGCTAACCATGTCCTTAGTTTCCATTAATTTTGCTTGAGCTTAGAGAATTTTGAAACTGAAAGTTCTAAAATTTTTAGGGTTCAGATTAGGGCCATTAAAATTCTTGCTTATCTTTGATCTATAGTTTTAATACTTTACATTTCTGGAATCGTGAGAAAATTTGCTACAAGTTTCATGTTTACTGTTTTCACTATTTATGAGAAATAAGCAAGTTACAGTTGGTCTGGCTGGAAGTTGAAGATGAAGTCTTCACGGGGAGTTTTGCCTTACATATTAATTGTTTTATTTGTATTAACGGATGTATAGCCACCGCAGTGGTAAAAGTGCGCTCCTGTAACCTATGGGACCTGGGTTCGAGCCCCAGTGGTACCCTTTTCATTTTTCACATTTTTAATTTCATGATTTTTGTTGTTTTTTGGCAGGCGCTGGGCCCTTTGGGCCTGGCTTATTTTTGTTTTTGCTAGCTGACCTCCATATTGACTCTTGGCACCCCCTGGCTGAAGTTTATTTATTTATTTATTTATTTCTTTTATTTATTTTTTCTTAAATATATATTTTTTAAATACTAAAAATCAAAAAATACAAAAAAATGATGTATTTATATTTTTACTTATTTTGTTTTATTTTTCTCACAAAAAATATTTTTTATTAATTATACTCTATTTATTTTTTTACTTATTATCTTGCAAATATAAATAAAATTAGGTTATTAATTATTTTATTTCACACCATTTAAAATACATTATTTTTTGATATAAAAAAGAATAAATATAATTAGGGTTTTATTCAAAAAATCTTTTCTTAATAAATTCAAACTTAATTAATCATTTTCTTTATTTAATTAGGTTAAGACAAAATCCCTTTTTCATGAAAAAATCAAACAAACTCATTTTCTTTACACTTTGCATCCTTGTACATTTATTCATTTTTATACTTTGTATTTATTTTATTCCTTGTATATTTTATATCAATTCAATAGGGTTGTAATAGACTAATTAGGGTTTAAATTCTTGCAATCCCCATTCAACATGTACACCCCCTCCCCACAAATGTTGTAATAGCGTAGTAACTTTAAATTTCGTAATTTATCGCTTTTATATAACATGTTAGTAATTAGGGTTTGTATGGAAAGACTAAAATCAACACTTAGAAAACCCTAATTCAAGACAAAAAACAATCATGAAAACAATACACTTGCACACAAGCACCCCTAGGGTTATTCCCCTTGTTTTCCTTATACAAAATGACCATATTACGCATGTAAGGTATCTTGGCAAAAACAAGAAAATACAAGATCATAGTCCCTCGATGACGCTATTTAAGTTGCCTTATAAATGATCTTAGTCCCTGAAAAAGAATGTTAAGATATCTTGCAACATTTCTAATCATGGTTATACGATGATCCACGCCCGTCCCGTTTACATCCAAAGATAGGGTTACTAACTAAATCAAGGGTAAGATAACAATGTCAAAGGAAAAGAAAATGAACAAGAAACACTTTTGAGTAGGTAGAATGCTCCTAATTACTTGCTTAATTTCAAAACAAACATCCTTTCTATTTTCAAAACAAACACCCACACTTTTCAAAACATCTTACAAATTTGGAAACTTTTTCAAAAGATCAACATCTTTGTATACATTCTTATGAACGAGAATCATTACAATGATTGCCTAAACAATGGCCTCTTTACAAAATACTTTCAAAAAACCAAACAAAGCATGATTTCAAACAAAAAGAAAGTGATCTAGCAAGTAACTAAGAGCCCATGGAAAACCATGGATGAAAAGGGTAATAATACCTTCCCTTTTCATGATCTACACCTCGAACTCAAGAAATAATCTCAAAGGTCTTTCCTGTGCTTTTTCACCTTTCCTTTTGGATAAAAGAAAAGTCGGTGGCGACTCTTGCTAATCGCAACATTTGCGATCAAACGCAAAACCCTCATGTCAGTTCTCCCACCGTATCACACACATCAAAGGGCTGGAAAAAGAAAGAGAAAGAAGAAGAATGATGAAGGAGATTTTGGCTGTGTGGAAAGAATATTCAAAGAACTCTCAAAACTTTCAAACACTTAACACCCTCCCAAACCCAGAACTTGAAGAAGCACCACACTTGTTTCTTTAAAATCCAGAAACAAACAAACACATACCAACTTTTCTTGGTTTTCGAATCTAGCCAAAAAAAACACCACGTTTTCTTCTTCCCCTTCATATCCAAGAGTGCCCATGGAAACAACTTAAGTCCAAAACCCATATTCCAGCTTCAAACAAGGTAAGTTCTCTTGACTTTAACCTTTCGTTCAAGCATAACATGTGAATACTCATTTCTTTTCGTTTCAAGCATCATCATTACTTTTTTTGTTTGTCTTTATTTTCACCTTTTTCGTTTGCTTTCTTCGCTAAGTCTTTTGGTTTTCTTTCTTTATTTATCAAACATATTTTTTAAAGAATTAATCTGGCCATGAAGCAATATTAGCATGGCTTCACCCCATGCTGCTACTTAGTCCCCAAACGAAGAAAACAGGAAGAAGGTTGTGTGAATCAAAGCCTTTTAGGCTTCGCCCCATGCTGCTATCTAAAACTAAAGAGGTGTGGTCGAAGGACATATATTCATTTTACTTTACAGGACTAGTCGAAGTAAAAAGAAAAAGGAGTGTGGTCTAAGTATACATTCATTTTTGTTTTACAGGTCCAGTAGAAGTGAGCAGAAAGAGGGGTGTGGTAGAAGGCTACATTCATTTTTGTTTTGCAGGCCTAATCAAAAGAAGCTGAAACAGGGTGAATTAAAGAAGCATAATGCCTGGGTCGAAAGACTCACTTTTACTCTTTTCCTTTTGTTTTTCATAGTTGCAATACTTAGGATTTATTATTTTAATTTTTATTATTAGTAACTAGGCTATGTGGCAAAATAAAATCAACAAATAGATAAATTTTAAATTCAAGACAAAAACACATTAAATTAAACATACTATTCACACATATGCACCTCTAGGGTAAACTCATTTGTTTCCTCGGAAAATAGTCATGTCCCTCGAATATGGGCGTTTTAGCAAAAGTCCCTCGATAAAAAGATCGTAGTCCCTCAATGTTGCCTTCGGTAAGCGATCTAGTCCCTAAACGAAAAATTGTTAAAACGTCTCATAGGTTGCCTTCTATGACTATATAATTGACCCACGCTTGTCACTTTACATCTAAAGCTAAGGCTTCTTACCAATGAATGTTAAGAAGGAAATATTAAAGGAAGAGAGAAATGAGCAAAAGACTTTTGAGTAAGGTAGAACATTCTTAGTTGCTTGCTCACAATCTATTCTCAAAAATAAAACATTTTTCAAACACACCAAATGCTTTCAAAAACATGAAATATTTTCAAAAAGTCCAACACTTTGTATATGTTCTTATAGAGACGAGAATCATTAAAAAGTTTTCCCAAACGAAGGCGCTTTTAAAAAATACTTTCAAAATCCACCACAAACACATTTTCAAACAAACAAGTGATCTAGCTAGCAACTAAGAGCCCGTAGATGACTATGGATGAAAAGGGTGATAATACCTTTCCTTTTCATAATGTATCCCCTGAACTCAAGAAAACATCTCAAAGGTCTTTCATGTTCTTTTCACCCTTTCCTTTTGGATAAAAGAAAAGTCGGTGGCGACTCTTGGTATCCGCAAAAATTGTAATCAAATGCAAAAACACCAAGTCAGTTCTCCCCCCCTATTATAGAACTGGCGACTTAGCTGGGGAATATATCTTAAAAGTGGGGTTACCTTAGAGTTAGATAAAATTTACTTGCTTTCATTTTTTATTTATCTGCTTTACATTATGGTTCTTTGTTTGGGTTGTATTGATCCTCTACCCGGATCGGGGAACACCTTTTAGGTAAGTAGCAATAGATTGTGGAAACTGTGCGGCGTATACCGACATGGTTTAAATAATAGCTACGCTAGGGTGACACATTTGTTGGTATCGGTATCCCTTGAGTAGTCAAGGAGAATACGGGGTTAATGAATGGTGTCATGAAGCACTAACTGACCTTAGAACCATTAATTGAACAACTTTGCCATTAGGAAGTAGTGAGATAGCCGGCTTTGGTGCAATCCGAAGTTGGTTGATACTTAATACTACACTCATTGAGATCTGACTCTTGGGATATTTCGGTCTCCAATAAAGAGGCTTGCACTAAAACAATTCCCGATGAAGAAGGATCAGTGATATTAAGATCCCTTAGAACCAGGTTACTTTCTAGGACCGTATGAGCCAACTAAAAGGGTACTTACTTGTGAACCCCATGCAAGCCTAAACCTAAAGGCTTATTTTTCTTTTCTCATACCATGGCATTTTGCATTAACCATTTAAAGGACCTGGGGATTTATTTTGTTCTGTTTTGTAGGACATGACTCCTGAAATTCTGGCAACAGATACTTAATGTCACAGTGAATGTTATGACACCGTATCTGACAAATTGTACACAAACCAAACAGTAATTTAAAAGACAGTAAAGAACATAATCAATTGTTAACCCAGTTCAGTGTATAACAATACCTACATCTGGGGGCTACCAAGCCAGGGAGGAAATTTACTATAAGAGATATTAATTTAGGAACAAACCAACCAGTTTATCTCCTTCACTTAAGACCTACCCAATGCAACTTCAATCTAAGTCCTACTTAAACCTGAGTTCCTACTCACCCCCCCTCAATAACAGCAGTGATACTAATCTACTGATTAATAAGATTATGAAGACATTCTTCAATACACACGCTTGATTTTGCTTCAAAGCTTTAATCAAGAGACACAACACTCGTGCTTCAAAGCTTTGAGTGATAAACAACCCTTACAACCAAATCCTACTCCAAGTCACTTATCAAGTGATAATTGCTTGGCTCACAGTAATTACTAAAACTATCACAACTACAAAATGCCTTATTGATCTTCTCTAAAAAGCGCTGCACACCATTAGGATTCGTGAGAAATATATATGCAGTGTATTCTTCATTTTGGGCTTCTATAAAAATAGATAGGGTTAACCAAAGTTAACCTAAAGACTTGGTCTTGGGCTTTCATCATAACAGATTAGGGTTAAGCAAGGTTAACCTAATATCCACGTGAGCATCTGGTCTAGTCAATATACTTCAACTCAGAATAGCACACCAGATTCCTGAAAATTCTCAGGAACAATAAATCTGCACAATAACTTGATCAATACAGGATGTCTTAACATTGGTTATGACATCATGTATCCTGATCACTGATTTTGGTAGAATTCAGTACATATGATCATAGCTTAATCATCATGATATTCACTCATACTGGGTTGTTCCTGTAGAACATTCCTTCTGTAGAATTTGTCTTTATCCCAGAATGTTATGACATCAGTCATGAAATTCGCAAATCTGGTTTTACCAAAAATTAATGCCAATAAGCAAACACTTACAAACTCCCCCTTTGGCAAATTTTTGGCTAAAACCCCTAAACAATCAAAGATTAGAATGCAGAAGCAACATGCAGTAGAACCTATAACATGCAGAAACCAAATGCAGATGAAACAATCAGATGCAGATGAAACTATCAGAGAAATTACCACAATTACTTCTCCCCCTTTTTAGCCATAAAGAGGCCAAAGGATCTAGTACTTCAAGTTATACAATCATCAAAAGGAAATCCAAAATACACAGAAACGGAGAAAAGGTATCAAATAGCAACAGCAAGTTCCAGCATCAATCTCTACAACTCAGCAAACACATACCTTCAGGTACTGTCATCCCTTGAGGAAGCACTATTTTCAGCAGCATCTTCTGGTGAGCTTCTTGCAGAACCATCATGCTGTTCTTCATCAGCATCAATGACAGGAGGTTCAACAGCCTTGTCAGTAGGGGTCTGGTGATCATCAGGTTTCTCTGGAGATTTCTCAATGTTGTCATCAGGTGTCTCAACATTCTGAGTGACATTGGGATCACTCTCTAAATTAGGGCTAGCAGTTTCTTGGTTCAATGGTACAGATACACCAGGAACAGAGTGATTCTCATTAAGAATCCTAGTGACTAGTCTGGCAATAGCTTGATGCACATAAGCATAACCTTCCCTATTAGCTATCTCTGGAGGAACAAAGGATGATGGTTGAGAAGATTTACCAGAGGGAGAAGCTTGTGATATTCTTGCATGTCTGGTTCGAAGCTTCTTGACCTTAGTAGGATCATCTGCCATTGCACGAAGTGGAGTTACCTCAAGAACATCATCATCCATGGGGTTTTCGTTTGCCCTATGTTCGGTGTTAGTGGGTGAGGAAGACGCAGTTGCCTTTGATGAAGGTGATGACACAGATTGTTGAGACATCTTGAGAGATTGAGAATACAAGTGACAGCGAGTGTGAAATTTTCTTTTGAGGGAATGGAGAGTGATGCAGCAAACTGATAAGAGGGAGATATAAATATGTCTATTCCTCTTCTTAAACTTTTGGAAAGAAAGAGGGAAACAAATGATTAGCCCAATCAGAATAAACTTGATTAAAATATCTCTTTCAAACCTTGTATTAAGCAAAATTAATTGCTACATCTCTTCATATTGGCAAATACCCAGCTTGCCCCTTAAATTCTCAAACTTACTAGCATCAAGTGCCTTGGTAAAAATATCAGCCAGTTGTAGTTCAGTGGAAACATGTTCCAGCTTAATCACCTTCTCCTCCACAAGATCTCTGATGAAGTGATGTCTAATGTTAATATGCTTAGTCCTGCTGTGCTGTATAGGATTCTTGGATATGTTAATAGTACTCAAATTGTCACAGTACAATTTCATGACATCTTGTTTGACATTATACTCAGTCAGCATTTGTTTCATCCAGATCATTTGAGAACAGCTGCTACCAGCTGCTATGTATTTAGCTTCAGTAGTAGATAGAGACACACAATTTTGTTTCTTGCTGAACCAAGAAAAAAGATTATTTCCCAAAAAGAAGCAACGTCCAGAGGTGCTCTTTCTATCATCAGCACTACCAGCCCAATCAGCATCACAATAACCAGACAGAATTGGTTCACATCCATGAGAGTACAGCATGCCATAATTGTAAGTTCCACTCACATACTTCAGAATTCTTTTCACCTGGTTGATGTGACTTACTTTGGGTTCAGCCTGGTATCTTGCACATACTCCAACTGCAAAGGCAATGTCAGGTCTGCTGGCTGTTAAGTATAGCAGACTTCCTATCATGCTTCTGTACAAGCTTTGATCCACATTTGCCCCACTTGTGTCTTTGGACAACTTTAAATGAGTAGGTGCAGGAGTCCTTTTATGACTGGAATTCTACATCCCAAACTTCTTGACAATATTCTTTGCATACTTGCTTTGAGACAGAAAAATTGAGTCTTCCATCTGTGTGACTTGTAGTCCAAGAAAGTAGGTTAATTCTCCCATGTGGCTCATTTCAAATTCAGCTTGCATCTGGTTAGCAAAATGTTTAACCATTTTATCTGACATTCCTTCAAACACTATGCCATCAACATAAATTTGAGCTACCATTATCTTTCCTCCTTCATCCTTGACAAAAAGAGTTTTATCCAAACCTCATTTCCTGTATCCTTTGTCAGTGAGGAACTTTGTCAACCTTTCATACCAAGCTCTAGGAGCTTGTTTCGGACCATATAATGCTTTCCTTAATTTGTAGACATGATTAGGACAGTTTGGATCCACAAATCCTTTATGTTGTTCCACATACACTTCCTCATTTAAGTACCCATTTAGGAAGGCACTCTTCACATCTATCTGAAACAGCTTGAACTTAAGGAGACAAGCAACTCCCAAGAGAATTCTGATTGATTTCAGTCTGGCTACAGGAGCAAAAGTCTCATTAAAATCAACCCATTCAACTTGAGTGTACCCTTGAGCAACAAGCCTTGCCTTATTCCTGGTGACAACTCCTTCAACATCTGACTTGTTCTTGTAGATCCACTTTGTGCCAATGATGTTTGTTCCTTCTGGTCTAGGAACTAACTCCCATACTTCATGTTGCTTGAACTGGTTCAATTCATCTTGCATTGCTCCAATCTAGTATTCATCAGTCAAAGCCTGTTTAACATTTTTTGGTTCAATCTTAGACACAAAACAAGAGTTTGTGATGATTTCTCTAGATCTTGTAGTGACTCCACTGTTAGGATCTCCTATGATGAGTTCCTTAGGATGATCTTTCTAAATTCTGATGGAAGACTTTTTGTTAGCTTCCTTTGATTCAGACTCTGATGGAGTAGGATTAGGCACATCATCCTTTTTAGACACTTGTGTTGAAGTCTCAAAGAATGTCTCAACATCATATGGTACATTTGTTTCCTCATGGTGATCATCAACTATGACATTTATAGACTCCACCATAACTTTGGTCCTGGAATTGAACACCCTATATGCTCTGTTGTTGGTAGAGTATCCTAGGAACATTCCTTCATCACTTTTAGGGTCCATCTTTCTCCTTTGTTCACGATCTGTCAGAATATAGCATTTGCTCCCAAAGACATGGAAGTACTTCTCTGTAGGCTTTCTTCCTTTCCATAGTTCACAAAGGGTGGATGATGTTCCCTTTCTCAAGGTGACCCTGTTGTGGACATAACAGGCTGTATTCATAGCTTCAACCCAAAAATGAATAGGAAGCTTCTTGGCATGTATCATTGCTATGGCAGATTCCTGTATAGTCCTGTTTTTCCTTTCCACAACACCATTTTGTTGAGGAGTTATAGGTGAAGAGAACTCATGATTGATTCCTTCTGAGGAACATAACTCATCAAACTTACTATTTTCAAATTCCTTACCATGAGCACTTCTGATTCTGACAATGCATCCTTCTTTTTCTCTAGGAATTCTTTTGCACAATTCCTTAAATACATCAAATACATCAGACTTTTCCCTAATGAAGTTTATCCAGGTGAATCTGGAAAAATCATCCACAACAACATATGCATATCTCTTTCCACCAAGACTTTCCACCTGCGTGGGACCCATCAGATCCATATGTAGAAGTTCTAGCACCTTAAAGGTGGTCAGATGTCTTGTCTTTGGATGTGACATTCCAATTTGCTTTCCAACCTGACATTCACCACAGACTCTCCCTTCATCAATATGAAGCCTTCGAATCCCTCTGATAGCCTACATGGATATGATCTGTTTCATCCCTCTAAGATGTAAATGACCAAGTTTTTGGTGCCACAGTTTCACTTCCTTTTCTTCTTTGGCTATAGAGCACACAAAAGAGTAGTTAGTGTTCTCAGACTCCCATAAGTAACAGTTGTCTTTTGATCTGACTCCTCTCATTACAACTTCTTGTTTTTCATTAGTTACAAGATATTCAGACTTGGTGAAGTTGACCTTGAATCCTAGATCACATAATTGACTGATACTTATGAGATTAGCAGTCAAACCATTTACCAGCAACACTTCATTTAGGTTTGGAACTCCAGGGCAGTCCAAGTTTCCAACTCCTTTGATTTCTCCTCTAGCACCATCTCCAAAAGTGACATAACTAGTAGTATGAGGTTTGACATCATTCAGCAGATTCTTGATTCCAGTCATGTGTTTAAAGCATCCATTGTCAAAGTACCAGTCTTCCTTGGCAGAAACTCTAAGGGAGGTGTGAGCTATCAAGGCTGCAGTCTTTTTCTTCCACTATTGAGTATATGGTGCCTTGTTAGTCTTAGGTTTGACATATGGGGTATGATTAGGATATCCATATAATCTGAAGCAGAATGGCTTTATGTGACCAAACCTCCCACAATAATGACATCTCCATCTTTGATACTTTTTCTTCATATTTCTCTGTTCTTGATGTTGAGTCCTATGTTGTGACATCAACTTTGACATTTGTTTATCAGGCCTGGTCTTCTTCTTGTCAACAACAGATTTCTTTGCAGCCACAAATCCTAGACCAGACATGTTTCCTGCATTTTGTCCAGCCTGAAGGATTTCTTCCAACTTGTCAGTTCCAATTGTTAACATCTTGACAGACTTAGTCATCTGATCAAGTTTGGAGTTCAATATTAGAACTTCACCTTTGAGATGGCTTATAGTAGCAGTGTCTTCCTTCTTCTCAACCTCCAACTTCACTATGAGCTTTTTCTGTTTCTCATTTTGCTGACAGACTTCAGCACTTCTGATACATAGCTTCTTGTAGGAGTCAGCAAGTTCTTCAAATGCCACTTCCTCATCACTAGAATCATTATCAGAGTTACAAACACCAGATAGTGCATGAACTAGTTTAGCAGATTCTTCTTCAGATTCACTTTCTGAGTCACCATCAGACCAAGTAACAAACATTCCTTTCTTTTGTTTCTTTAGAAAGGTAGGACATTCAGCTCAAATGTGCCCATATCCTTCACATCCATGGCATTGGATTCCTCTGCTTTGATTTCCCTTTTCTTCAGACTTAGTTCTTCTGCTGGAGTCATAGGATCTGCTAATGTCAGAGGAAATGTTCTTGACATTTGACCTTGACTTTGGGTCCATTCTCTTGATGAGTTTGTTGAACTGCCTTCCAAGCATAGCTATAGCTTCTGATATATTCTCTTCATCACTCTCCTTGCTTTCATCTTCAGTATTGGATACAAGGGCTATGCTCTTGTTTTTCTTATCAACATTGTCACTGATCCCCATCTCAAATGTCTGAAGTGACCCAATGAGTTCATCAACCTTCAAGTTGCAGATATCCTGAGCTTCCTCTATAGCAGTCACTTTCATTTCAAACCTTTTAGGCAAGGATCTGAGAATCTTTCTCACCAGCTTTTCTTCTGACATCTTTTCTCCCAATGCTCCTGAGGTGTTGGAAATTTCCAAGATGTTCATGTGAAACTCATGAATGGTCTCATCTTCCTTCATCCTTAGATTCTCAAATTTGGTAGTGAGCATCTGAAGTCTTGACATTTTTACTTTGGATGTACCCTCATGGGTGGTTTTGAGTGTCCCAAACATCCTTGGCCAGTTCACATTGATGTACTAGTCTGAATATGTTTCTATCCATTCCATTGAACAAGGCATTCAATGCTTTAGAGTTACCCAGGGCTAACTCTTCTTCTTCTTTGCTCCATTCTTCCTCAGGTTTCAGACTAGTCGTCCCATCTTTCCCAGTTATGGTGGGATGGTTCCATCCTTTGTCAGCAGCTCTCCAAGCTTTATTGTCCAGTGACTTCAAGAAGGCAATCATACTAAGTTTCCAGTAGTCATAGTTTGATCCATCCAGAATAGGTGGTTTGTTCCCAAATCCTCCTTCCTTGTCCATAGCGCCAGAAAATAATATCCCTAGATCTCACCAAGAAAGACAGGCAGGGTGCCTGCTCTGATGCCAATTGAAATTCTGGCAACAAATACTTAATGTCACAGTGAATGTTATGACACCGTATCTGACAAATTGTACACAAACCAAACAGTAATTTAAAAGACAGTAAAGAACACAATCAATTGTTAACCCAGTTCAGTGTATAACAACACCTACATCTGGGGGCTACCAAGCCATGGAGGAAATTCACTATAAGAGGTATTAATTTAGGAATAAACCAACCAGTTTATCTCCTTCACTTAAGACCTACCCAATGCAACTTCAATCTAAGTCCTACTTAAACCTGAGTTCCTACTCACTCCCCCTCAATCACAGCAGTGATACTAATCTACTGATTAATAAGATTATGAAGACATTCTTCAATACACACGCTTGATTATGCTTTAAAGCTTTAATCAAGAGACACAACACTCGTGCTTCAAAGCTTTGAGTGATAAATAACCCTTACAACCAAATCCTACTCCAAGTCACTTATCAAGTGATAATTGCTTGGCTCACAGTAATTACTAAAACTATCACAACTACAAAATGCCTTATTGATCTTCTCTAAAAAGCGCTGCACACCATTAGGATTCGTGAGAAATATATATGCAGTCTATTCTTCATTTTGGGCTTCCATAAAAATAGCTAGGGTTAACCAAAGTTAACCTAAAGACTTGGTCTTGGGCTTTCATCATAACAGATTAGGGTTAAGCAAGGTTAACCTAATATCCACGTGAGCATCTGATCTAGTCAATATACTTCAACTCACAATAGCATACCAGATTCCTGAAAATTCTCAGGAACAATAAATCTGCACAACAACTTGATCAGTACAGGATGTCTTAACATTGGTTATGACATCATGTATCCTGCTCACTGATTTTGGTAGAATTCAGTACATATGATCATAGCTTAATCATCATGATATTCACTCATACTGAGTTGTTCCTGTAGAACATTCCTTCTGCAGAATTTGTCTTTATCCCAGAATGTTATGACATCAGTCATGACATTCGCAAATCTGGTTTTACCAAAAATTAATGCCAACAAGCAAACACTTACAACTCCCACTCAAAGAAATATTATCCAAGTTAACCTCGTAAGACTACATCCTTAACTCAAATAATTAGCATCATGGGTTCCTAGGAATTCTTCATTTACCGAGAGACATGGTCGACTTCTCAACCGGGTCACTTCAAGCTATGATGAAGACATGGTGAAAGTACTTTTCCAATTCTTCGACCCTTTGCACCATTGCTTTACCTTTCCTAATTACCAGCTTGTGTCCACTATGGAAGAATTTTCTCGACTCTTAGGGATCTATATCCTTGATCAACTACCCTTCAATGGTATTGAAAGAGACCCAAGACCTGAGGTTATTGCTTGAGCTTTACATTTGCAACGATCTGATGTTACAGCTAATTGGGAAACGAGAAGTGGCGTCAATGGGTTTTTGGACATGTTTTTGTTTGAAAGGGCTCAATTCTTTTTGGATGCTTTGGATTTACAAGCCTTCGAAGAAATGTTTTCTTCTCTCATCTATGGGATGGTCATGTTTCCCAATCCAGACCAACTTATAGATGTGAATGCTGTCAAAAAATTTCTATCTCATAATCCGGTTTCCACTTTACTTGGGGATATCTTGCATTCTTTTAACTCTCGCACCATGAAGAGAAGAGGACTCCTTATGTGTTGCAATCCTCTTTTATCTAGGTGGTTTATTTTGCACCTACCCAAATCTACTGTAAAAAATGAGCAAGGTTTAAGATGGTCTAGTAGGTTGATGTCGCTTACACATTCAGATATCTATTGGTGCGCGCGAACTATGGAAGGCATTAATATTATTGACTGTTATGGAGAATTCCCTAATGTCCCTCTACTTGGCATTAGGGGAGGTATCACTTACAATCCTTTTTTGGCGTTGCGACAGTTTGGGTATGCTAGGAGGGACGGTCCTCAGTATGCACTGGTTCAGGGAATTGCATTCGACTATGAGAACGTTATCCAAGGGTACCGTCAGAGGTTCATTCGTGCTTGGGGTATGGTGAAAAAAATGGATATCAAGACATTGGGGCATAAGAACTCCACCCTTTTAGAGCCTTATCTTTAATGGGTACGAGCACGCGCTCAAAACCTCATGATGCTTTACCCCACCATTTCACCTATCATCATGGAACCTGTTGTCGAAGGAGACGTTCCATATATTGTCTTCTATCCGGATATGCCAACAAACTTTGAAGAATTGAAAATGTCTTGGGTCCAACTCAAAGAAGAACGAGATACCTTTGAGACCCAATTTTATGCCAATGAGAAGAAAGTTCTGGAGCTCATAAAACAGCTTCATGAAGAGAAAAATTTGAACGCCTACGTCGCGCCGAAGAGGATGCGCTCGACCTTTTTATCTTAAAGAAGTTATTTTATTTTTATTCCTTCCATTGTAATCCCAAGAGGCATGGTTGTAATGGAATCAAACTTATTAATACAAATGATGCTTATTCTTTTTGTCTAAGCAAATTTAAATCTTCTAAGTCCTTGAATCATTTGCATACGCGTTTTTCATGCATCATGACATAAACAGGTTCTCCACAGCATGCTTCCTTATCTCTCTACTATTTATTTCAGTAAGATGGATATCGAACAAACAGTGAAGGACTTACAAGCGCAGAATGCCTAATTCCAAGCAACTTTGTTGACCCTCGCTAAGGGACAACAAGATTTGATGGTAATTCTAACAACCAAAAAGATGACCAAAAAGAAGGCCCTCATCAACATGGGCAGGAGATTTAAAGGTTCGGTTCGTCATGTACAAGTAGTTGAAGAGTCATCTGAAGAGGACAAAGATCAAGACAAGGAGGTAAGAAGCACCCATACTGCAGTTGCAAATAATCAAGCTTCTAAATATGAATACTGCTTTGATGAGTAATACCCAACATCCTAGGATAGATGCAAATAGTTGGAGGATAGGCTAAAAGCTGTTGAAATTCAAGTCGTACCTGGTTTAGATTTTGGCGATTTGGGTTTAGTGCCTGGAGTCATCATTCCCCGTAAATTCAAAATACTAGTTTTCGCCAAATATGATGGGGTCTCCTGCCCGAAACATCACCCAAGGTCTTACGTGCGTAAGATGCAACCGCACACCACCGACAAAAAGCTTTGGAACTACTTCTTCCAAGAGAGTCTGACCGGGACTCAACTAGAATGGTTATATCAATTAGAGAGTTCTCGTATCCAGACATGGGAAGATCTAGCCACCGCTTTCTATCATCAATATCAATACAATGCCGACTTGGCACCAACCAGAGTTCAGCTTCAAGGTATGGAAATGGGTGCAAATAAGGGGTTTAAGGAGTATGCACAAAAATTGAGAGATCTCGCTGTTAGGGTCCAACCACCGCTCACTGACAGAGAATTAATTTACATGTTCATGGGTACATTGACTGGCCCATTTTTCAACCTATTAATTGGCAGTTCCGCATCCGGCTTCACCGAGTTAATAATAATCGGTGAAAGGGTGGAAAACGGTATTAAGAGCGGAAAAATCCCAATGACGTCTGCTTCCACTTCCAACACTGCAAAGAAACCTTTCATTGGAATGAAAGAAGAATATTCTGTGTATGGGGCAAGATCCCACGCCAAGAAGGATCATCAACCTTTTGTTAATGTTGTGTTAATATCCAACCCTCTGTCCGCTCAAAGACAATCCTTCAACAATTAACGACCCGAAATTCCACGAACACAATTCACGAAGATTAGCATGTCACGGTCCCAAGCCTTGCAAGATTTGTTAAAGGCCAATCTAGTGACACTGCGTGATCCACCATCCAAGCCGAATACTTCATAACCTAAATACAATCCAAATGCCAAGTGTGCATATCATTCCAACAGCCCCAGGAATGAAATCGATCAGTGATGGGCTCTGAAGAATAAGATTCAGGATTTGATAGAGAACAATACAATTAAATTTGATCCACCGGCTACTCCTAATGTAATAACCGCACCGATGCAAAACCATGGCAAAAGTGTTAATATAGTTGATGATTTCACTTTCGTTTCCTCCATTGAAGATTTAACAACTCCGTTAACTATTGTGAAGGTTAACTTGTTAAAAGCCGGGGTTTTTCCTGGCTGTTCTAAAGACTGTGTCTACTGTGATCAACAAGTGAGTGGGTGCAAGTGGTTGAAGGAAGGTGTGCAACGCTTTGTAAATAGTCGCGAGATTCTGTTTCAAAAGAGTCCTGCCATCAAGAGTTTGACCAACAGAATTGAAGACCTGTATGTGATAAAAATTTCTAATAAGACTTTTAGGATCCCCTCAAACGGTTCTATTAGGATTTCAAATGAACCAACCATCGCCCCTTTAATAATCATTGTCGCTGGGCCCATCCCCTATTCCTCTGAAAGAGCAGTTCCATGGAACTATGGTGCTGAGGTTTATTACCACAGGATAATACAAGATTCTTGGATCGACGAAAATAAAGCTTATGTCACCAATATCACCGGTTCTAGTAAAGTAACGAGAACAGGGAGGATCTTTTCACCCATTTCTACAATAATTCCCGCCCGCCTAACCAATAACAAGTCCAGTATCAACACCAAAGACAAAGAAAGAGAAGGTAAGCCTGATAGGATAGAGGCACCTATCGAAGAGGAAAATTTCTGGGCACTATAAGTAATCAATCATCTTTCACCTTCAAGTCACGAAAGGCATATCTTCCAATTCCACTCTTTAGGTTCAAGAAGATTGAACAGGGGCAGCTGTTTTACCCCAAAATTTGCACTCTCATTTCTTAAGGCATTTTCTCACAAGAATTTTCAAAAGCTCAAAATTTGCACAAATACAAAGCAAACAAAAAGGGAAACACAAATAAAAAATGATTTTTAACAAAATTGAAGAAAATCAAGCTTGCTTCGACTCATTCATCCTTCGGCTGATTATTCTGTCTTCTTCAATGCAACCTTGATTCACACGCTTCGACTGAACATGAGGCCTCATGCATGCAAGCCTCAATTAAGGGAGCAATGACCTCCTGCATGCAAGCTTTGATTGGGAACGGATTAACTTCTCACAAATCTTCAATTAGGGTATGGTTTCCTTTCAAAACAACATAAGTCGAGTCCAACTCTGGACCCTTTCATGCATTCTCTGGTCCACAAGCTTCATTCAATCAATTTCCTTCTGCATGCAAGCTTCGATTCAGAGAGAAATGGCCTCCTGAATGTTTATCTCACAAAGAATTTTCCTTCTGCATGCTACTTTAAATTGGCCATTATGACATTCATATTAGTTTCCTTCGATTCAGAAGGAGATGACCTTCTGAAATCTTTCTTCGATTCAGAGGGCAATGGCCTTCTTAAGGTTTTCCATTGACCAAAAGTAGAGACCTCCTGCATGCTGGTTTTGATTCCACCATTGGCTCCTTACGTGTTTGCTTTAATTCACAAGGAATGAGTTTTTCCTCGTGTTAAAATGCACAAGGCATTGTCACCTTCATGTCTCCTTCGAATACGCCTAAATGCTAGCTTTGAATCAATCTTCAGGATTGTTTCAAATCCTTTTTTATGTAAACCTTTGAATCCTTATACAAACTTGTATGCACAGGGCATGAGTTTCTCTCATGCTATCACCGATAAAGAAATTATTCCCTTTTAAATTGCTTCGAATACACCTACATACTGGCTTTGAATCCACCTTTAGGATTGTTTGGATTCACCTTCATATCACTTTTGAATCCACCTTTCAAGATTGTCTTGAATCACTTTCGTATCACCTTCGAACCCATCTGTAGACCCTTCAACACACATAACGCTGAATTATGATACACAACTTGGTGGCCCATTCGAAGGACTTGCCATGGTTAGGAAATATTTGGTTTTTGGTTACTTTTGAGTCTGGTTGAAGGTTTGGGCCTAAGTGATCAAAAGCAAGAAGACTTAGTGTCACATTCTGCTGAAGAGGGCCATTCGAAGAATAAAAAGTTGGTCCATTTGAAGGATACACAACTGGTGGAAACGAATGATTCTTTAATAAGTCTGGTCGAAGGCTATTAAAAATGAAGGATTCAATTCAAAGAGTCAATTTGTCCATAGGTCAGGCTACATAGGCCTCCAACTTGTGCCTCACTCCATATTAAATTGTTCTTCAAGCCAACTTTCTCTTGATGACATCACTACCTTTTTAGGAAGTTCTTAAGCCTTACGACTGTCTCTTCTGCACTCTTGCCCCCTATAAACTAGAAGCCACCCATGTCAACCATTGATTTTAGTGCTTTTATCTTGGGATTATAAAAAGTTGACACAAGTGGATGTTGGCCTTTCAAAGAAACTATATTTTATTCCTTCACAAAGTTGTTCATTCAAAATTTTCTCTATAAATAGAGAGTTCACTTGCACTTCAAGGGGGCTGGAAAAAGAAAGAGAAAGAAGAAGAAGGCTGAAGAAGATTTTGGCTGTGTGGAAAGAATCTTCAAAGAACTCTTAAAACATTCAAACACTTAACACCCTCTGAAACCCAGAACTTGAAGAAGCACCGCACTTGTTTCTTTAAAATCCAGAAACAAACAAACACAAACCAACTTTTCTTGGTTTTCGAATCTACCCAAAGAAACACCACAATTGCTTCTTCCCCTTCGATTCAAAGAAAGCTCAGGGAAACAACTCAAGTCCAAAACCCACATTCCAGCTTCAAACATGGTAAGTTCTCTTGACCTTAACCTTTCGTTAAAGCATAACATGTGAATACTCATTTCTTTTCGTTTCAAGCATCATCATTACTTTTTTTGTTTGTCTTTATTTTCACCTTTTTCGTTTGCTTTCTTTACTAAGTCTTTTGGTTTGTTTTATTTATTTATCAAACATATTTTTTAAAGAATTAATCTGGCCATGAAGCAATATTAGCATAGCCTCACCCCAGGATGCTACTTAGTCCCCAAACGAAGAAAACAGGAAGAAGGTTGTGTGAACCAAAGCCTTTTAGGCTTCGCCTCATGCTGCTATCTAAAACGAAAGAGGTGTGGTCGAAGGACAAATATTCATTTTACTTTGCAGGACCAGTCGAAGTAAGTAGAAAAAGGGGTGTGGTCGAAGGACACATTCATTTTTGTTTTGCATGTCAAGTCGAAGTGAGCAGAAAGAGGGGTGTGGTCGAAGGTTACATTCATTTTTGTTTTGCAGGCCTAGTCAAAAGAAGCTGAAATAGGGTGAGTAGAAGGAGCATAATGCCTGGGTCGAAGGACTCACTTTTCTTCTTTTTCTTTTGTTTTTCATAGTTGCAATAGATTAGGATTTATTCTTTGCATTTTTATTATTAGTAACTAGGCTATGTGGCAAAATAAAATCAACAAATAGATAACTTTCAAATTCAACACAAAAACGCATGAAATCAAACATACTATTCACACATATGCACCTCTAGGGTAATCTCACTTGTTTCCTCGGAAAATAGTCATGTCCCTCACAATCTTCCTCACCTTCATCTTCGGCTTGGTAGATTAGATTTTTAGAGTCACAGAAAGCCATAGCAGAATCGTTACCCATGGGTTCCCGAATGGATGTAAACATGCATTGTGAGTGTGAGTGTGTGTAACAGTATAACTATCTTTGAAAAGAAATGAAAATGTAAAAAAGAAAAACAATGAGCACAAAGTTTGTATGCAAAAACGTCCATGATTCATTGATGTCATATAAAGATGAGATAATAACCCTTAAAAATGGACCATTGTGCCTCGGGTAAGAGACAAGGTTTTAAGATTCTGAATTGTTTTAATATTATAGATCTGACAAAATTTAAATACAAATTACTGTTGGATAAAAGTGATCGGGACGAAATCTCTATCTTCCCAATTGCTGAGCCCTCCATTGATAGTTGGGAAAATCTGATCCTCTAGGTCATATATGTCTTCATCATCCTCTACTATATTGACTTCACGGTTATTGATCTTCAAGGGCGGTCCTCTGGCACGAGCGCGGCGTACAACTTTCTGGGCACCTGAAGTGAAACCCAGACCAAATTTGTCATATTTGTATGGGATATCTGGGAGTTGTCCCCAAATAGTGCACCCACCTTCTTCTATCACTACCTTGGAATCCTTCAAAGACGACATCTTGAGTGGAGGCCTCGTCATCTTGGGGACTTGAGACACAGCCTTGGTTACTTCCACATCTTGCAGGACTTCTTCAAAGTGCTGGAATGTAGTTTTAATAAATTCACCATCTCGTTCCACGTATCTAAATGAATTTAGATGGCTGACCATATACTCTTCTTCTCCATGAACGGTGGTGATTTTCCCTTGAATTGGATATTTCAGCATTTGATGCAACATAGAGGTAACGACACCAGCATTGTGGATCCATGGTCGGCCTAATAAGCAGGAATATGAAGGACGAATATCCATTACATAAAAGGTTGAATCAAATGTTTGGATTCCAACTTTTATGGGGATGTCCACTTCCCAATGAACCATCCTTTTTGAGCTGTCAAAAGCCCTCACTACTATGTTGCTTGGTTTCAATGTTAATCCCTCACAGTCCAGCCTATCAAGAGCCTTTTTAGGCAACACATTCGAGACGAACTGGTGTCAACCAACACATGAGCCAGAGTTGTGCCCTTGCATTCAACTAAGACATGTAATGCCTCATTATGCTTCCTCCCTCTTGGCGTTAAATCAACATCTGAAAAACCTAAACCATTATCTGCAGTTAAGCTGGCTACGCAGTCTTGGAACTGATCGGCAGATGTTTCTTGAGGTACATGGGCAGTTTTTAGGAATTTTACCAAGGCCTTTGCATGCACCTCGGAAAATAACAACAAAGCCAACATGGAAATTTTTGATGGAGTTTTCCCCAGTTGCTCGACTATGTTGTAGTTGCTTCTTTTTATGATATTTAGAGTTTCCTCCATCTCTTTCCGGGAGGTCTCAGGGATAGTTACTGAGTGTTCCTTCATCCAGACAAGCTCAATCAAAATACCTTTACCTCGAGTCTCAGTTTACTCGGCAGCAGGAATGTCAGTAGGGGTGATAATAGGGATTGTGACAATTTTGTCAACAAGAGTACTAGTAGAGATGATTGTAGGACTAAGGATAGCCTTTGGACGGGTAACAACAACAATAATGATTACTGGTCCAGAAACAACTTTGGAGGAGATATCTCTAGAGAGAAAACCCTTCCACTTCGAGTGATCTTGCTAGTCCCTACAATATTACTGATATCGGAATCAACTTTCTTAGAACTTGAATATTCAACAGCTGGCCAATCTTGCTTGATATCATGGTAGTAGACATCCCCTTCATAATTCCATGGTACGGTTTTGTCTGACGAATACGGGATTGGTCCAGGCATTATAATTATCAAAGGAGCTACTTTAGGAACTGATGTAATTCTAACGGCTCTTTTGGTGGAGACCCTCGAAGAATTATCTGAAATGGTCACGATGGAAACATCATTATAAGAAACAGTTGGAACATAAGTTTTCTTGAACAAAATTTCCTTGTTATCTATTAGGCACTGAACGCCTGCTTTTAACAAAGGACAGCTGGTTGGTGAGGATAAATAGAAATGACAGCTTTCATCACAGCCTGGGAATACACCTGCATTCAACAAGTTCTTTTTGATAGTCAGGAGTGGGGTCACAAGTTCATCAACTGAAGTAACAACTAAATCTTCCTCAACGGCGTTGACATCACGACCGTGCTTGGGCATAGGGGCAGTAATGACATTGGGCTTTTCTGGCGTGTCAAATTAAATCTCTTTGGCTTCAAGAAGATCTTTCACTTTGTTCTTTAGAGCCCAACAATTGTTAGTGTCATGGTCGAGACTCTCAAAATGGTACGCACAGCGGGCATTAGGATGATAGTGAGGATAGGTTGTGTTAGGATTCTTTGGAGCTTCTTTCAAGGTCACTAGATTGGATCTTAACAAATGTTCCAATACTTGAGATAGTGTCATATTAATTTGGGTGAACTGTCTGACTGGTCTATCCATTCTTGGTTGGTTGTTTCTTTGCTGAGCAGGCACATGTTTAAGAATCATGACAGCCCCCACCATTGGACGATGTTCAGTCCTATCTTGATTTCTCTGAGGATATACAGCAACCACCTCCTTCTTTCCAATGAAATGCTTCCTTACAGCAGCAGAGGATGCATCTTTTTGGATCTTCCCATTCTTTATCCCGCTTCCACCTTTTCTCCGGTCAATATCAATTCAGTAAATCCTGCTGATGAACTCTCAATTAAGTGATTGAAGAACGGTCCGGACAAGGTGCCTAAAAACATATCAACTAACTCTCTTTCAGATAGGGGAGGCTGGACTCTTCCTGCTAAGTACCTCCACTTTTGCGCATATCTTTAATGCCTTCACTTAAAGCCATGGCCATACTCTAGAGTTGAGTACGGGTAGGCGCAAGATCAGCGTTGTACTAGTATTTTTTGTAGAAGGCAGCAGCAAGATCTTCCCAGTTATGAACATTTGCTCTTTCTAATTGATAAAACCAATCAAGTTGAGTTCCAGACAGACTATCTTGGAAGAAGTGTACCCATAAATCCTTATCAGCAGTATGAGGATGGATTTTCCTCACATAGGACCGGAGATACATTTTGGGACATCAACCTGCGTCATATTTGGCGAACACCAGTGCTTTGAATTTTGGAGGAATGACTATGCCAGATACTAACCCCAACTCCTCAAAGTCCAATCCAGGAACTTTTTGGATTTCCATTTCACTTAACCGTTCTTTTATATGCTTATACTTGTCGTCGGCTGTAGGGTATTGTTCTTCATAATAGTCTTCTTCTTCCTCTTCCTCTTCTGACTCTGATTGGACAACTGTTTCTTTGCCCTTCCCATCTTGATTATCTTTCTCACCGGATTTTGTTGCAAAGTCTAGGGTCCTTCTTGCTTGCCCTTGGAATATTCTTCCCATGTTTCGAACTCCGGTTATTTTCTTTTTCTTCTTTTTCTCTTCAACCAGCAAAGTCTTCAACTCTTCTTGTCCTTTAGCTAGAGTTAAGAACATCTCTTGAAACTTAGAATTTTGAGCTTGGAGGTCCTTCACCGTTTGCTCGAGATCCATCTTCTTGAAATAAACAGTAGAAAGATGAGGAGACTTGTTGCAAGAAACCTTCTTATGTTATGACGAATGGTAAATGCATATGCAATGATTTCAAGGATTTTAAAGATTCAAATTTGTTTTAGACAAAAAGGAAACACACGTTATATTAATAAATCAAAGCTTCAGTACATCAATGCCTCCTTTGGAAAAACAAATACAAAAACTCTAAGATAGAAAGGTTGTACGCATCCTCTTTGGTGCGATGTAGGCATTCAAGTTTCTCTCCTCATGAAGTTGCTTAGTGAATTCCAAAACCTTCTTCTCGCTAGCGTAGAATTGGGATTTGAAAGTATCTCGCTCCCTCTTTAGTTTTATCCAGTCTCTTTGTAAGTCTTCAAGAGAGGTGGGCATGTCAGGATGTAGGATAGTGTATGGAACATCTCCTTCCATGACAGACTCAATGATTACTGGGAGAATGGAGGGATAAGGCATCATAAGACTCTGAGAACGAGTGCGTACCCATTTGAGGTAAGTCTCAAGAGGGATGGAATTCTTATGCCCTAGTGTCTTGCTATCTACCTTGTTCAACATCCTCCAAGCTCGGATAAATCTCTGGCGAAGACCTTGATTGTCGTTCTCGTAGTCAAATACCAAACCTTGAATCAACATCTCATGTGGGCCATCCCTTCGGGCGTAACCAAAATGTCTTAAGGATAAGTAGGGGTTGTAGGTGATACCTCCCCTAATGCCAAGTAAAGGGACATTACAGAACTCTCCACAATTGTCGACGATGTCTATAGATCTAGAGCACCAATGGATGTCTAAATGTTTGAGCGTCATTAGTCTTTGTGACCACCTTGAACCTTGCTCGTTCTTTAATACAAATCGGGGAAGATGTGAAATAAACCATCTTGCCAAGAGAGGAGTGCAACACATAAGGACACCACTTTTCCTCATAGTGCGAGTGTGAAAAGAATGTAGGATGTCCCCTAGAAAAGTAGGCATCGGGTTGCGGGATATGAATATTTTGACGACGTTCACATCTATGAGTTGGTCAGAATTTGGAAACAAAACCATCCCATAGATGAGGAGATCCACAATTTCCTCAAAGGCTTGTAAATCCAAGGAGTTCCAACAGCTTTGGGCTTTCTCAAACAAGAACTTTTCTAGGAAACCTTTGACACCACTCCTTGTTTCCCAATTAGTTGTGGCATCAGATGAGTGCAAGTGTAGAGCTTGAGCAATCTCTTCTGGATTTGGGTATCTCTCTGTACAATTGAAAGGTAGTTAATTGAGAATGTGAATCCTCAAGAGTTGGGAGAATTCTTCCAAAGTTGGCACAAGTTGATAGTCGGGAAATGTGAAGCAATGGTGTAAAGGATTAAAGAACTGAAAGAGCATCTTTATCATGTCTTCATCAGTGTTGGAAGTGACCAAATTGAGTAGGCGACCATGTCTTTCGGTGAATGGAGACCTTGTGACCTCAACTGTTATTTTTTTCTAGAGTTATTGGCGTTTTCCCGAAGACATTGGGTTGTTTGTTTATTTTGTGTGCAGGTTATTGTTATTATATGCTTTGTTTGTGATCTGGAATTTATCTGTATACAGCTGTTACTTTTCCCAATTTTTATGAAGACTTAATGCAAATGAATCTTGGTTTCTTAAGAGGTTTATTAATTTTGTTTGTTTGGTTTCAATCCAAAGGATGAGAATTCTACATTGACTCATTGTGTCAAGTGTTGGCTTCTTTTTGGTTAGATGGTTATTTTCCCTAGCTTTTACCTTATGCTTTAGGATAGTCCCTTCATCTTCCTCCATCTTCTTTAATTTCAAAAATCTTCTCCTTCCTTTTGAAAACTCTTCTTGTTTCTAAACTTGAACTACTTTCATAATAAACTTGGACTTAGGTCCATGCACTTTCAAAATATTTTCTTAATCAAACTTTAATCAACTTAATAATACATTGACACTTTTGTGAGAAGAGTAAAAGTCAATCAGTCTCATTCAAACTATGTTGCCATTTTATCTTTTATCCTTAAAACTTTTCTCAAAAGATTAGATTCTTGTCAATCCTTGTAGTGATGCAAACAACTATACTTGTACAATATGTAGTGAAGTGAGATATTTTCCACTTGGGTGTTGAGTGAGGCTTTGTTGGTTTTAAAATCCAAGCTATATCCTATACTTTGATATGACGCAAATTCTCCTTTCTCATAATTGTGGGTAGTAAGTATTCTTTCCACTCGGATAAGACAATTATGTCTTGTCTCTTAAAATTAACCAATACACTTGTGTTTTAAAATTTTTAAAGATAAACTACGAGTACCCTGATCCTCTATTGCACAGAAGATGGTACGTAGGAACTAAAGGTTCGCAACCGCGGCAGGTGCAAAAATCATAAAAAATACTTCTTTTCACATCTCCATAATCTATTTTTATACAACATTTATAGCCAAAATACACGGATTTTCAAAGAGGTTCCTATAGAGTAACGTATATGTTTAGGCTGCTAATACCTTCCCTTTAGATAACCAACCCCCGAACTTAGATTATCTCCCCCTCTTTTGGGTTAATCGCTCTTTTCCCATTTCTTTGGAAACAATAAAGCACGGTGGCAATTTTCATTTGATCTGTGTGAGTCGACTCAATCCAATGGCTTAGTCTCAACATTTCTACCACTACAGAAAAAATGGCGACTTCACTGGGGAAAGATCAACCTATTGTTGGTACATCCCTAAGTGGGTTGAGCCTATCCTTTCTTATTTGTATATGTGATATTATATGTTGTATATTATATGTTGTATATATGTTTGTCTGGATTTTCCCGGTTTTCAGGGTGCTTGGTGATTTCTAATAAGTCCTATACCCGGAAATGGATAAACTTAAGATAGGACAGGCAGTATAGTCATGTTAACTTTGAGGGAGTGATCCTAAAAAAGGAGACATAAGATCCCCCATTCACTGGAGGCCCCTTTGACTATAGTGTTATTTACCGAGTAATCAGGAAAACGTGCTCCTTTCGACTTGGGAGCCTGCTGAAACTGAGGACGGTAGAACCTTTAATCCATCTTGGCCTTTTAGGTGTAGTGCGGAAGCTATAACGGATTAATCCAGAAGTGGTTGTCACACGATACTACGCTCAGACGAGTTTTTCTTGAGAATATTTCTAATTTACGAGTCAATCGGGAAGTTGGTAATATCCAAAGGAAGGATGTCGACTTTGGGAACCTCTTAGAACCTTGTTCGGTAGGTGATAACTTTTAGATCATACCTTATGGGTAGTACCTTCGACCTCATGCTCGTGACGTTGAACCTATGAACCCTATGTTTGTGATCCTGTGTGTGATTGTTTCATCATGCATTCATGCACCCATGAACATATTCTAAAGACATTTTGTTTCAAGGGACTTAAAAGTTGACCCTTTGTGAATATCGCAGGTACTTTTTGACTATGGATTATGTAAAAAGAAAGACTAAGAAGTACAGTTTCAATGATCCCAAGATAAATGAGTTGATGAGTCTAATTCTTGAGATCGAGAGTTGTACAGATTTTCAGAGGAAGTATGGGTCCATCATTTCTCTTATGAAGATCAGGATGAAGGATGCTCCCTAATTTGGTCTAGTTCTATTATCCGAGGTATCGATGCTTTATTTTCGCTGAATACCACTTGATGCCTACATTAGAGGAGTATTCTTATTTATTGGCTTTACCTATTACGGATCGTGTTCCTTTTACCGGTTTAGAGGGGGAGCCAAAATCTCATGAGATTACTGCTTTGTTCCATTTGGGGAAGTCTGAAGTTGAAGCCCACATGACTTCCAAAGGAGGGATTAGAAGACTACCAGCTCAGTTCTTATTAGAGAAAGCTCGCTACTTTTCCAGGATGAAGAGTACGGTTACTTTTTAGGCTATCTTTGCTCTACTTGCTTATGGATTGTTCTTATTCCCTTATGTCGAAAAATTTGTGGATATCAACGCCATCAGAATATTTATGATTGGAAACCTAGTTCCTACATTACTGGGTGATGCTTATTACTCTATCCATCTTCGGAATTTCTTATCATGGAGGGATGACCATTTGTTGCACACCTTTGTTGTATCAGTTGTTTATTTCTCAGTTGCCTCGATCTGATGCTTTCT
This sequence comes from Vicia faba, assembly GCA_948472305.1. Classification (NCBI taxonomy): domain Eukaryota; kingdom Viridiplantae; phylum Streptophyta; class Magnoliopsida; order Fabales; family Fabaceae; genus Vicia; species Vicia faba. Next base: position 1,473,539,838 of record OX451737.1, on the reverse strand, counting down.
GGGATGTCAGGAAGGAACCTTGTTGGCTCCAAATATTATTTCCCTCACTCATTCAGATATTATTTGGTATCATTAGACTTACCATGATGTAGAGATTGTCGATAATTGTGGTAGTTTCCCCAATTTACTTCTTCTTGGTACAAAGGGAGGAATTAATAACAACCTTGTTCTTGAACGACAACAGCTTGGATATCCGATAAGGGATAAGCAAAATAGTATTCATTTGAGTGGTTTCTTCCTTAAAGAGGGAGAAGTTCAAAAGGAAACTAAGGAGAAGATTGCAAAGGCTTGGCATCATATTCAAAGGAAGGGTAGGAAGGACTTGGGAGCTAGAGGGGATGTTTCTTTGAAGACTTATCTTTAGTGGGTACAAGAAAGAGCCATCCAGTTGAAGATTCCATATTCCTGTGAAGCACCCATGCATAATATGTTTTTGAAGACCACTCCTCCCCTATTGGATGATGTGGAAGAGCTCCAGCTTGCTCTAGTCAGAATGCAGCTGAAGAAGGAGGCTTGGAAGAATAAGTGTCAAACTTTAGAAGTGTCATACCGAGCAGAATTGAAGGAGAAAGATGACTTGATTGAGATTCTTGAGAGTCATGCTATAGAGGCGATGGAGAGGCAAGAGGATTTATTTTCCTCTAGGGTTCATTCCATATATGGTTGCTCACTTCCCGACTCTAGTGATTGGAAACAGGTCGCTGATTGGTTTGCAGAAGAGAACGAACAGCTGAAGGCTTAGATTGCAAGACTCACAGAGAAACGTCAGCGTGTAGAGTGATATCCATTAGTTTTGTTTTTATAGGATTTTAGACTTTATCTTCATCTTGTACTTGGTATTATTGAAACTTGTACTAAAAAGTTGCAATCCGTTTCGAAGTTATTATAATGATATTTTCAGTATTTCAAATGTGTTAGTACTTTGATATTTGCAAATTGTCTATAAATCTTTGAGTTTCTTGAAACAATAGTAAAATAAATCATGTGCATTACAAATCACGCATCATATTGTACATACTTCTTGCATTTTTGTTCATATCCAGGTGTCTTACCGAGCTTCTTTACTTCATTCAGCAAGGTGTCTTATCAGTACAATACTCGGGCCAATTTTAGAAGGAAGATGGTTAATCTAGAATAAGAGAATTGCGAGCTACGCGAGGAAGTTTCTGTTCTGAAGGCCGGTATGGCTAATAGGACTGCTCTGATGGAATCTTTGGTGGCTAGTCAGAATCAGCCACCACTTGCTCAACCTCAACAGACAACGATTGCTTCTAAAGCTCTGACAGTTCCTGTTTCTTCTACTCCAGCTGTTGTTGTTCAAAATCGCATGCCTCAAGGATATCAGTGGGGAATTCCAGAGAACATCATGCTAGGAGGTCATAATGAAGATGCTCAAGTTGCTCCACTTGCTCAGGCTGCTGCTGCTCTTGCACCTTCTATGGTACATATTACCCCGGTTGCTAGAAATGAGATTCACTATTTTGCACCTCCCTCGGTGAATGTTGTACCATTAGTTAATGATGAAGTGTATCGCCATATTCCTCCACCAAGTGAAAGCTTGGTGTGTATGATTGAATGGAAGATTTTCAAGACCAGTTTGATAAGATGCAGAAAGAGTTAAAGGACCTAAGAGGAAATGTATTATTTGGGCAGAATGTGAATGATCCGTGTTTGGTTCCAAATGTAAAAATACATGCAAAGTTCAACGTATCGGAATTCGAGAAGTACAAGGGAAACACTTTCCCTAGTGCCCACTTAGTGATATATGTGAGAAGAATGTCTACTCATGCTGATGATCAACGCCTGTTGATTCACTTTTTCCAAGACAGTTTGACCGGTGGAGCGTTGAAGTGGTACATGAGCCTGGATAGTGCCAGCATTCACTCTTTCAATGACTTGGTTAAAGTTTTTATTAGACAATACAAATACAATATGGAAATCGCGCCTGAATGTGATCAACTCAGGGCCATGGTCAAGAAGGATAAGGAGTCGTTCAAATAATATGCATAGAGATGGCGTGAAGTAGCCGCCTAGGTGATTTCTCCAATGGAAGAAAAAGAAATGACAGATATATTTCTGTAGACTTTAGATACATTATATTATGAGAGAATGGTGCCGAGTGCACCCAATGGTTTTACCGACATGGTAGGAATGGGCGTCCGTTTGGAAGAAGCCGTAAGAGAAGGTCGTTTAACAAAAAGTGTAAATTCTGGAAATATGAAGAAACCATCATACGGGTTTTCTAAAAAGAAAGAATGAGAGACAAATGTTGTTATTCAAGAGATAAGGGTTAATCATTCTAAAAGAAATCATCAACGCCATCAACAGGTTGTCTCGGTAACTCCAGTTGTTAATACAGCTCCGACAACAGTCGCTAAATAAAGACTAGCCGCTCAAGGAAATCAAGAGAAGAATCAGAGGAGAGAGCCTTTTGAATCTATCCCCATGAGTTATAGAGAGCTACTCCCAACATTGATCCATAAAAAGTTGGTCCAGACTAGGCCACCCCCGGATATATAATCACCTTTGCCTTGTACTATAAGGCACATCAGACGTGCGCTTTCCATCAGGGTGCACCAGGGAACAATGTGAAAAATGTTATCCCCTTAAATCGGAGGTACAGAAAATGGTGAGGTCTAGCCTTTTTTCCTTCAAAGATGTCAACTCAAATGTAAAAGATAATCCTCTTCCAAAGCATGGAGGAACAAATATTATCAACATGGTCGCTGGTTGTCCTAGGGACTTTCGAATTTATGTTATCAACTTGGTCAGCGGAGACTTGGTAAAGATGAATGTAGACACTTGCGATTTTAGTTACTATACTCATGACCATGCTAGTTGTGGTATTTGTAGCACTGATATACAAGGGTGCGATAAGATAAAGGCTAATTTGCAGGAGATGATGGATGAGGGCTTCATCCATATAATCAGGCCTAGGGCAGAATATAAGGAGGAAGTGAACATGGTCATTATGTGTCCAGGTGAGTTATGGATCTTTGATGTGAACCATATGAACGATGATCTGGTGCAATTGCATGCTACCTTCTGTTATATGGAGGGTAAGGCAGATCACCGATATGGATCTTGCAGGTATGTTGTAGAGCTTTTTAGGGATGTTCCATTTTAAGAAAAGGTATTCGGTTGTTATTGGACAATGGCACTATCAAGGTGTAAGGCCATAAAGATGATTACCATAAGGTTAATGCGATAGAAGTTTGCTTGGTTGAGACTGAGTCGGAGGATGAATATGCTTTTACGGATTAATTCTTTTCTTTAGATGAAGATATGATCTCTGGTGATGATTCTGCAATGCTAAATTATTATGAGGAAGGGGTGAACGTAATTGTGCCTTGTTTCAATTATTCTTCCCATGTTAAGATTGAATACTGTTGCAAGTTGATTGTTGCCCCAATAAAGATTTACTTACTGGGTCTTGTTCCTTACAAATCAGACAAAGTTGTACCGTAAAATTACATTGCTACAATCTTAGAGGATGGTGTGGAGGTTCCCATCCAGCCTTTGTCTAATATTACTGAGACCAGTAGAGTGACCCGCAGTGGTCGTGTTTTTGCACCAGTTGTTCGGGGAAATGATAGTGCTAGTAAGAAGGTTATTGAAAGCATTTAACCTAACTAAGCTATAGGGGAATCCAGTGGTGCTACTCTAGAGAAAGATATGGATGATATTTTGAAAATTATCAAAATGAGCGACTACAGGATTCTAGATCAGCTATTGCATACTCCTTCAAAAATATCTAGTTTGGCTTTGTTGATGAACTCGTCAAGTCATAGAGAATCCTTGATGAAGGTGTTGGATTAAGCCTTCATGGAGAGTGATACGCCGCTAGATCAATTTAGCAGTGTGGTAGGTAATATTACATCCTGTAATAACCTAAGCTTTTGCAATGATGAATTTCCTAATGATGGGAGGAATCACAATCTGGCTCTCCATATATATATCAACTGTAAGAACGATTCATTGTCAAATGTGCTGATTGATAATGGGTCCTCCCTAAATGTCACACCGAGGAACACGTTGATGAAGCTGAAGCATCAAAGAGCTCCTATGCACCCAAGTGGTATTATTGTAAAATCTTTCGATGGATCAAGGAAGTCTTTTATTCGGGAAGTAGATATGCCTATTCATATAGGCCCGTACCTTTTTCAGATTACTTTCCAAGTCATGGACATTGTGCCTACATATAGCTGCTTACTGGGACGACCATGGATACATGAGACAGGGGCCGTCACTTCAACTCTACACCAAAAGCTAAAGTTTGTACGTAAAGGAAAGGTGGTTATTATAAATGGAGAGCAAGTACTGTTAATCTCTCATTTATATTCTTTTAGTGTAATAGAAGCAAATGAAGCTACTGTGTCAACGCATTTCCAAGCTTTATCCATTGATAACATAAGAGAGAATGATAATTGTATGGCTTCATTCAAATATGCTCGACAAGTTATGTGCAATGTGTAACGCCCGTAATTTAATTAAACTATTTTTGGAATATTTGTGAGGTGGTTTTATAATTAAATTGGATTTATTTTATTAAGTGGATAAATAATAATATTAGAGGTATAATATTATTATGTGGTGAAATAATATTAGAAGTGTAATATTATTAAGGCCGGCTTAATTTGAGATAGTAGATTAATAAGGGGGTGTAAGTTTGGAGCCCACTAAGGAATAATAGAATATTAGGTTATTTTATTATTTGTGAGAAGGTAGAGTAGAAAGAAGCAGTAGAAGAAAATAAGGATTTGGAAGAGAACGTGAAGCTGCTGGAAAAAGTGGAAAACGGCAAGAACAAAGATTCAACCCAGAAATTGTAGAGCGACCTTCAATCCAAGGTAAGGGTGGGGTTCTGACTTTATAATTGGGTTCATGATGTTTGATATGTGGGGTTAGAGGTAATTGTTGTTTGGTTCTTGAATTGGATATGTATGATGATGTATGATGAAGATTTGATGAATTTTAGATGAATAATGATGTTATGATGCCGTATAATCGATGTAGTATTATAGGTTAATGTTAGGTGATGAATTATCATGATTATATTAAGGTTTGTAGGACTGTAACATAATTCCCGTAGTGAAATTACAGAAGGAAATGCATAAATTATGCAGACTGTAGCAGGATGTGTCGACCCCAAACTGAATGTGTCGATACATGAGGGCTATAAGACTCAGGATGAGTCGACACGAAGAGAGTATGCATCGATACATGATGGTTGCAAGACTCAGGATGAGTCGATCGGTGAGAAGTATGTGTCGATACATGTTGTGTTTGAGACCAGGATGAGTCAATCCATAAGGAGGATGTGTCGACTCATGATGTACAGATGAAGCAGTACGCGTCGATCCATAGGGTTTTGCGTCGACCCATGTTGTAAAGGAGAAGCAGGATGAGTCGATCCATAGGGTTTTGTGTTAACCCATAAGGTCTGATTTTTTACATAATCGGTTTTTAGTTGCTGTAACGTGAGTTTTAGGATGTTGTTTGAGATGTCGTTCGAAGCGTTGATTTACTAACGCGATGAACTTTATCCTAGATGATTTAGATGATGATTAAGAAGTGTAATCCTAATACCTAGTTTAGGATTTAAAATTAATTCCCACGATTGATCGTATGCTGGATTTTGGACAAAATGATGATTATGAGATGTTAGAGGCCGCTGTTAGAATTATGACAGTAGGATTAGTGACAGTAATGATGTACAGTAGCAGAATAACAGTATGGATTATTGTAGTACTAATATATCATCGAGTTGTTAGTGAGATGTTGTTACTAAAACGGTGTTTGATAATTATGATGAACCAATGTCGTTTGATAAATAAGTGATGTTTAATAAATTATTTTGAGATGTTTATGAGATGCTGTAATTGAGATGTTTCGAGATGATTGAGATGTTGTTGTTTTGAGATGGTTTAGATGTGTTATTTTGAGATAATTGAGATGTTGTTATGTTAATTGAGATGTTAATTGAGATGTTGTTGTTTTGAGATGATTTGAGATGTTTGTAGTTTGGGTGTTATTATTACATTCATGATGAGTCTCATACATTGCATTTTTGAGATGGAGCTTATGCTCGTTGAGATGGCCTGGATTGGAAAATTTTGAGATGAAGGCTATGCCTTGTTGATGCCTCTATTAATTGGCAGATTTTTGAGATGGGAGTTCTGCTCCAATGGTACCACATGCATTTGCATAGTTTTGAGTCGCATTTTATGATTGAATAATGAAGTGTATTTGGTGTTGATGAATGAGTATATATGCTGTAATTATTGTTTATTATGAGATGAGAAGTGGTGATATTGGTGATCTAATTTAATATATTAATTATCATACGCTTTATTATATTGTTAGATATCTCACCCCTTCTGTTTGAATGTTGCCCCTATGTTGGTAACGTGCAGGTAATCGCGAGTGAAGGTTGTATACCTTCAATAGTTTGAGTCGGTGTCATTTCTCTGATATGTAACACTCGGGGGGATGAACGCTTGCTTATTTTTTATTGTTGATTTTCAGTTGTTGAGTTTTGAAATGATTATTATTAATTCGAAGTTGCTGTTTTATTTAGAGATGTTATTGAATAATTCCGCTGCGTGGTTGTTGAATTATTTTATTAAAGATGTTATGACGATGGTTCATCCGATGTTTTAAAAGTGTTATATATCCATGATGAATGCAATGAATTTGTTATAAGAATTTGTGACGTCCCGATTCGTTTGTATGAATGAAATTTTATAACTCTGATTTATTTTGCATAATTTGCTTGGGGTAGAATTGGGGTGTTACACAATGGCCCAAGTAAAGTATGGGGGCGGATTGTTGACCCCCCAGTGAACAAGAATAGGGCTGGTTTGGGATTTTCTGCAAAGAATCGTAAAGGTGAAAGCATAAAGCAGAATACTACTTTGAGAAGCTATCAGAATATTTTCCATAGTGGAGGTTACCTCCACCCAACTGTTTCTGGGATCAGCGTTGTTGTGGGGGATGAAAAAGAACAGGAGATGCCTAATTATGTGACTGCTGGATTTAGAGTCCAGAATTGGATCACTATTGATGTTCCCTCTTGCATCCATGTCTTAAAGTAATTTCTTTTTGTTAAATCTTTGCAAAAATATTTCACCCTGCCCAAAGTGAAAGTTAATGTTGTATGGGCTTATCTGTTTGCTTTGACTAGTAAAATCATAAATAAGAGTTGTCTTTGATTCTCATATTGTGTTTTTCTTTCTTCTGCTTTTTCTTGGAAAAATGGTAACCAAAAAAAACCCTTTGGGAATAAATAATAATTGTAAATAAATCTGCATGATCACTTGATATATGTGTCCGTTTCTAAACGCAATCATAACTCACATGTGCAGGTTATTGTGATTACATACTTTGTCTGTGATCTGGAATTCATCTGTATACAACTGTTACTCTGCCAAATTTTTGTGAAGACTTAATGCAAATGAAGCTTGGTTTCTTAAGAGGTTTATTACTTTTGTTAGTTTGGTTTTAATCCAAAGGATGGGAATTGTTGTACCCCAAAATTTGCCCTCCCATATTTCTCAAAACATTTCAAGAAAAATTCACAAGTCCAACTCGGCGCATCATATTCAGGTGTTCTTTCGCCAAGATATCTCTGATAACGTATGCTCAAATTCAGGTTCGACTCAAGAGTCAATTCTTTAAAGAAGGTATCCGACTGTGTGAGTTTTCTCGAAGAAATATGGTGAAAAAGTGTGCTGAAAGTGCAGTTTTTATGCGCTAAAAAATTCATAACTTGAAGATCATGACTCGTTTTGAACCCGTTCCGGTGGCCAAAATTCCGTCTTGACATTATCTACGTTTTCATCTCTCACGGCTGGAAGCCAATTTCGATCAGAAGGTCTTCAAAAATGTGGATTTATCAAGTATTTTCATACAGAAAATTTGTGACAGAAGTTTATTTGCGTCATGTTCAGAAAATCATAACTTGGTCGATTTTCATCGTATCGAGCTGGTTCTGGCGCCAAAATTTCACAAATTGAGTTGGCTACATTATCACAGAAGGTATTGAGTTCAAACGGTATTCAAAAGGCCTTCGTTTTTTGCTCAGAGTGCATGACACGCTGAAAATCCTGAATGCTGAATATTATTTCATCTGGGCCGAAACTTCGAAAATTCATAACTCGGTCAATTTTTATCAGATTGGGCTCATATTTTTACACAAGGTCCCTGACTCATAGATCTACAACTTTGCTTCAAAAGTCGAGACCGGATTATGCTCCGATCAATACCATTTTTTTTATTGAAGAACGTGTCAGAGTCGACACTGGAGCCCAAAATAAGTTTGTCTAAGCTGAAACTTCAAAAATTCATAACTAATTCACCGTTTATCCGATTGAGTCGATTTTCGGACAGGAGTTAGTTATCGATGTCGGCTACATTTTGTTTTCACATTTCAACTTCAAAAATTGCACTTAAGTCCCTGCGATTTAGCCTGGAAAGTGACGAACTCAAGTGAACATTGGAGGCCCAATTGCACATTCAAAGCCCATTTTCTTTACCCTAATTTCCATTATATAATCACCTTCTTTTCACACAAACCAGAGAGGAGAAAAAAGAGAAAAAAAACTTTTCCACAACACTGTTAGAATATCAAATTCTTTCAAGAACCCTAAAACCTTGAAATCCTTATTACAAATCCCTCTCTCACTACAAACAAGCCATCACAGTTACAAACCAACACCTCACTACTTCTTCAGTAAGGGTAAGGCTGGCTTGATCTCCATGATCCAAAAGGCATAAAAGCATTCATGTTACTAATTTTCCAGTAAGGGTAAGATTGATTTGATCTCCATGATCAAAAGGGTATAATCATTCATACATGCCATATTGTGCCTAAACATTAAATTTCTTCATATATTGGCTTTATTTGCATTTTATGATTTTATTTAATGTGTTCATGAGATTCAACACTGCAGATTTAGACAGGATCCCATGCAGGTTCGTTAAGGAACGTTGAGGCCAAAACACAAATGGCCAAAAGCCAAAAGCCAAATGGCCAAACTAGAACAACTTATGCATGACACCAATACATGGCGAGACAGACATCCTGAGAAGATTAAGGAACGTTGAGGCCAGAACACAAATGGCCATGAAACCCAATCCAATGGCCAAAGAATGCAGACCACGGTACTCAAGAGTCAATGAACATGCACGTAATGCCAGAAAGTCAAACAAGGCTTTTTGTCTAATGGGTCAAATTACTTCCAAAAAACCTCCAAAAAGGGTCAGACACCCGCCATGGTTTGCTTTTTTTTTAATTCTTTTTCATATTTTTTCTATTTTATTTGTTTTGTTTAATTTTTATTTAAATCTTTAAATTAATTTACTTTCATAAAATATAAAAATAATATAAAAACCAGAAAAGACAAAAACAAAAATATATTTTATTTTAGTATTTTTGTAAATAAAAATCATTAATCAATTTAGTTTTCAATTCTATGATTAATTTTGACATTTTTCTTAATAAACTTAAAATTTGTAGAATTAGGGTTTTAATCAATTTTTATCTTTTTCTTTTCTTTTATCATCATTAATTATTAATTATTATATTTTTGTAAATAAAATTGCATTGATTAATTAGGTTGACTTTAGATTAAATTTTAAATGCTTTTCTTAATAAATTAAAAATAACTAGAATTAGGGTTAATTAAATTTTAAATTTCATTTAATCTTCTCATTAAAAATTCATAAATACAAAAAAAACTCAAAAATCTTTTCTTTTTTCTTTAATTTAATTAATTTCATAATCATAATTTAATTTCATTAAAAAGGATCCAACGCCCTCGCTTTCGATTATTAATTTGTTTCGCACATTTTTATTTCCTTTCTTATAATATTTATGTAACTCTCCCAAAGCCGTGTAAATTTGATATTTATATTTCTCGCACTCTTTATTTTATGTCAAATCGGGCCCTGGATTAAATTTGGCGATGTGGACCCGCGCCTTTGTAATAGTTTAGGAACTTTACATTTCTCGCAACTTCTTAACCGTTAATAATTGCATGCAAGAATGAATGTTAAAATAAAAACAAAAGCGTAGATCACCATGATACATGTACAAGATAAATGATAACATGAAAATAACATACAAATTCACACACCACTCTTAGGGTACGCCTCACTGTTGCCTTGCCTTCGAAACGTGGTCGTCGAGTATAGGACGTTTTAGTAAGTCCTTATGTACGTTGATCCAGTTGCCTCGAAACGGTTGTCTCGGATTAAAAAGGATCAATGGCATAGGGGTAGCTTCTAAGGTGTCCTACTGTTGCTCTGGTGGCCACACTGTCCCTACAAACGAATTGACCCGAATACCTCCAATGGTGGTGCTACCTATCTCTCAATGGTGGGATGGCACTACCTTAAGGACATTTACACAACCTAATTCCTTAGGGTAGGTAGATGACTCGTAGATACTTGCTCTAATTAAAAGAAAAAACAAAACAAAACTCTTTTCACACCGACACTTTCAAAAAAGCTTTCAAAATAATTTTTCAAACACTCTTGAGGACTGATACAAGAGTCGATCTGAAATCTTTAAACGAAACTTTTTCAAACCCACACACTTGAAAAGCAAACAAATTTTGAAAACACAATGAGCAAGTATCTAAGAGCCCATGGATAACCATGGATAGAAAGGGTGCTAACACCTTCCCTTTCTATAATCTACCTCCCGAACCCGAGAAACATCTCGAAAAGGAATTTTGCTGTGCTTTTGTCCTTTCCATGTTGGAGAACATAAAAGACGGTGGCGACTCTTGTTTACCGCAACATTTCGCGAACCAGCGTTAAACAGTCAGTTCCAGATCCACCGATCACAGAACTGGCGACTCTGCTGGGGAATAAACTTAAAGTGAGGTGTACCTTAGGGTTAGTTCATAACTGTGTTTTCAATTGTATTGATTTGCTTGCTTTAAATTGTGGGACTGTCTTGGGAGTTCTATAGATCCTAACCCGGATCTGGGGGAATACCTTCTTAGAAAGTAACAACAAGACTGTGAGGGAACTGTGCGGGGTATACCGACATGGTTGAAGCAGTCTGCTACGTTGATGTGGCACTTTGGTGTGTACCGGTAACCCTTGAGTCCAGTCAAGGAGAGTACGGGGCCGCCGCGTGGTGTCGTGAAGCATCAACTGACCTTAGGAACCTTAATTGAACCATCTTGGCCGCTTTAGGGTAGTGAGATAACTGACTTTGGTGCAGTCCGAGGTTGGTTGATACTCGATACTACACTCGATTGAGGGTTGTTTTCTTGGAATATTTCGGTCGCCAGTTCAGTGGCTAAATCGAAACGATGAACAATGAAAGCAATCCAATGATATTGGGACCCTTAGAACCCGGTTACTTCTGATAGGACAGGTTGAGCCCACCAACTTCAAGAGGGTAATACCTAGACCCCATGCTGGCCTAAACTCTAAGGGCTCTTTGTGTGACTTGTGTGCTTTCAAACTTGACTATTTACATGCTTGTTATTTGACACTCGAATTTCTTGCAGGTTTTGTTTACAGTCCTTAATCTGGACTCATAACAGGGTTTACCTACATTACTCCACGCATAGAATAACATCATAACATCATATCATTGCATACATCCTACATAAGACTAACCCATTTCAAGGATCTCAAGGGCTTGTGATGCAGGTCATGATGAACCAAAATGTCTAGCAAGGGGCAAAGGGGATTTATTTTCCTCTAGCCAGGTTGATGACTTAAGTCAGGGGCGATGACCCACTCGATATGGTGAGCCTTGACTCTTGAAGAAGGCCTCTCAACAATACGCAGTGCCTTTCATCAAGCTACAAAATGCAGATTCTAACAAAGTTTCTTGTTTATCCCGCGAGGTCCTTGAAAATATTGCATGCATATCATACATATCATTGCATAACAGGTACCCTTTTGACAGGTCACTTACCTTCTTCGCTGTTTATTTCAGCAATGGCTTCCCAACAAGATAACCAGGGTCCTCATGCTCAAGAGACTCAGTTCAGGGAGATCTTCCTAAGCCTATCCAAGGGGCAGGAAGAGCTGAGAACACTCCTCATGGGAAATTTGGTCAAGAGAAGTCCCGAAGATGACAAGGACGAACGGCTGAAACATCTACAAGCTGAGGTGGATGCAATGAGAACCCAAATGCTGGGGCAAATGGCTCTCATCCAAGGCTTAGCTCGGGAGCAAGAAGAGTTGAGGACCATGATCAGTCAGCTTCATCAAGACATGAAGCAACCAGTCCAAGTCAGGGACCAAGTCATTAATCAGCCTCCAAGAAGTCAAAGGTTTGGTTCAATGAATAGACCTCTCCAAGTTGCTACTACTTCACAGGTACAACCACAACCCCGCCCAGAGCAACAGGTTGATCAGAGTAAGCCTAGCAGGTCCAGGAGGCAATTCACCCAGCTCAACGTGTCGCTGTTTCAAGCTTTACAACACCTGTTGAGTTTGAATCTGATTATACTAAGGGCTCCTTCCCGGAATCCCAACATCTCTGCTCCTAACTATCATCCCAACAAAAAATGTGCATACCACTCCGATAGTCCTGGACATGACACTGTCGACTGTTGGGCTCTGAAGAATAAAGTCCAGGACCTGATTAATGAAGGAGCAGTGGATTTCACCCAAGTGGGTCAGGCTGAGTTTTTCTACCATCCCTACAGGATTCACCAGCTGAAGTAACAAGTCCTGAGATGAGAAGACTTTTGTCCATTAGAACTTTCAAGTTGTAATTTTCTTTTGATTGTTCAAACAATTATCATGTCAAACGTTGTTATTTCATTAATGCATCGCATATGTCTGTTTTTGAATCAATATATTCGCATTCGCTATATTCAAACTGCTTTCATTTTTTGATGTCAACTCTCGATTAATAATGCTAAGCCTCTTGAGGGAGGATGACAAAAACGATACCACGATTTTTACAGTATGCTTTTGAACAGACCCCGCTGATGAGGTACAGGCATTGTTTCAAATCCTAAACACCGGAGTTATAAGGAAGATAATCCCTCGTCAACCCCTTTGAGCCAAAGAAGTAGGAGTTTTTCTTTTCGAAAATTGAAACCCTTAATCATAACCTGGGGCAGGGTAGTTCTCTCAGTTGACTCAAGTGCATAACAAATGGCACCAAAGCGGTCCTTACAAAATAAACAAAAGACAGTGATGGTTCCGAATAATCATAATGACAGGCAATCATTATCTCTCAAAATAAAAGCCCAATAAGTCAAAACCTATGAAGGAGACTTACAAAACTGGGGCATCCCGCTGACTGTAAATACAAAAGAAACAGTTCAGGCAAAAAACAGGGATAACGAAATCAAAAAAAAAAAAAAAAAAGAGGTCCTACAAACCCTCAACAAAAAATGACTGCCTATTCAAAATAAATTGTCAACATCCGAACCATCATTGGTGCATCAAAGCAAAGACTCAAACAAGGTCTAACGCACGATCAACTGAGTTTAGGTTTGAAGAACATCACGAAGAGCGGGTGGGTACAAATAAAATTTTAGCCTTTATCCTTTGTTTCTTAAACCGTGAACCAGACCACGTTATAACCCTCAAAAGTCCTAGCTGAAGCATGGGTTAGTTCGAAAGCATATTGTTACGAAAGGTATCCTGACTCCTTAAGGCTTGCGGTAAAATAACGAGTTGACATCACAGTTTACAAAATTCACTTGTTTTTACTAAAAAATGCATTTCCAAAAACTTCGAGACAGACATAAGCTTTGCATTTTTAACATAACTTTGTTTGCATATGACTTTTTGTTCAAACAGCAAAGAAATTCGCACGAAGAATATCTAGTGAACAAAAGCGCTTCCAATCAAGGGGCATGGCATGATTATTGTCCATCATCTGGGGCAGTTAAGTCAAGATTCAGAGAATCTCTCAAGTGCCAAATAGCCTGGGGCAAATCTCCGTCTAAGTCACTTGGGGCATTGGACGATCTAACGAAGATCTTCTGGTGGCATGGCAACACAATAACAGGGGCACCTCCCTACATCCTGAGAGCGTGGACATAGTCGAAAAAAATACTGCGCATAATCAAAGACCCGCTAGGTTGACACACCTAGGCAAAAATAAGGGCTTCCCGGCGAACCAAAAGGGTTCGGGCAAAATAAGGGATGAAATGAAAAAATCTGTGCACCCGGCAAGTCGAAAACCTGAAAAGGCGGCTTGGGAAAAAAAGGGTATCCCGATGGACTGAAAACCCGAAAGGGCAGTCCAGGCAAAAGTTAGGGATCAAAGCGTACGACTATGTCCCGGCATCTCGTCACTTGCCTACCAAAAGAAGATTTGTCAATCGGCAGTCACCAAGCACCTCCACAGGTAACATCAGAAACAGGGGCAATAATGAGTGGTCCAGGCGATCCAGTTGCTCTGTCAACCAAAGTACCAAGGAAAGGTCAATCAAAAGATGATTACCATCTACCTTTACAGCTTCAGATCAACACTGGTAATAAGCCAGGAAAATTCGGTGAACGACTGATCGTGGGTTAATATCTGAAACCAAACAGGACAATTATCTACTTGATCATCCTCGGGCAACCCTACACCGGTTCCTTTTCTTTCAGAAGAAGTCTTACACGGGCTCATCAACAGGTAACCCTACCCCGGTTCCTTCTCAACCTCAGATGTAGTTTTACACGAACTCATCATCAGGCAACCCTACACCGGTCCCTTCTCAATTTTCAGACGAAGTCTTACACGGACTTATCATCAAAGTAACCCTACACCGGTTCCTTTTCTTTCAGAAGAAGTCTTACACGGACTTATCTCAAGATGACCTTACCCCGGTTCATCCAGAAGTTTTACACGAACTTATCCTGCAGTAACCTTACCCCGGTTCCTCCAGAAGTTTTACACGAACTTATCCTGAAGTAACCTTACCCCGGTTCCTCCAGAAGTCTTACACGGACTTATCTCAAGATGACCTTACCCCGGTTCATCAAGAAGTTTTACACGAACTTATCCTGAAGTAACCTTACCCCGGTTCCTCCAGAAGTCTTACACGGACTTATCTCAAGATAACCTTACCCCGGTTCATCAAGAAGTTTTACACGAACTTATCCCGAAGAAACCCTACACAGGTTCTCTCTTTCCAAAGATGCAGTTTTACCCGGACTCATCATCAAGGTAACCCCACACAGGTTCCCTTCTAAAACTCCAGACGTAGTTTTACATGGACTCGTCATCAGTAAACCCTACACAGGTTCCCCTCTCAAATTCCAGACGTAGTTTTACACGGACTCGTCATCAAGAAACCCTACACAGGTTCCCTCTCTCCAGACGTAGTTTTACACGGACTCGTCATCAAAAGTAACCCTACACAGGTTCCTTCTCCATTTCAGATGCAGTCTTATACATACTCTTTACCAGTAAACCCTACACAGGTTTCCTCCCTCCAAAGATGCAGTTGTACATGAGCTCATCATCAGGCCTCCACCAGTATCTTCTCCCTCAGAAACAGGGGCAACAAAGAGTTGTCTAAGCAATCTAATTGTTCTGTCCTCCAAAGTATCAAGGTGGGTTCAGCTGAAGAACATAACCAGATATCTTAAATCCCTAGAGAGTGAGTCAGCAAGTCAATGCACTCTCCCCAAGCAAAGCTATTATCAGCCTTAAGGAAGTTGGGTATCCTCCAACCGATTTCAACATTCCCCGGCATAATACACGCCTTCTTAACAAGCATCCCCGGCAGTCTTGGTCTAAAGATTGTTCCCCGGCGGTATATCAAACATTCGGTGGAATCACTTTCAAAACATCTCAAAACTTCCCCAAGAGAGTCCAATCCAGTTTCCCCAGGAAAGTTGGAATCCATCTCCCTAAGCAGTAAGCTTATCCCCAGTAGATTCTGGAAGCTTATCCTCTACAGAGCACGAACGCGTCTCCCCGTTTTTATTCAAAGGTTATTTCTCCACCAGAGCTTATAACTGGGTTATCCTCAGCCAATAGCCACGAAAAGATCGTCCTCGGCGAAGTCTTCCTATCCCCAGCGGAGTCTATCAACACTTCCAACACAACAATGGTATCCCCAGTAAAGTTACCATCAATATCTCAACAAAGTACCTCTCTCCCCACAGAGTATTGTTTCCCAGCAAGATCTTTAGAGTACTTTTCTCCCCGCAGAGTAATCCATTCGCCAAGTTTATCCCCCAATGGAGTTAGCTTCTCCTACCGGTATTCTTGCAACTATCATCCCCAGCGGAAGCTAAGATCTATTCTTCAACATCAGCCCAGGAATGACTTCCCGGCACCCGTCAAGGATTTATTTTCCTAAGACGAAAAGATACATTCATAAACATCACATTTTCATACATTATAGCATGCATATACGCATCATATCTTACAAATCTCATTTATGTTGAGAACATCATTGCTTGATCCATATCATGCATTGCGTATGACTGACCTTTACCTTTCAGGAAAGATCCAGTTAAGTTCTCAAGCAATATTTCAAGCCTTCTCTGGTTCAGTCAGATCGACCCTAAGATCTCCCTGATTCTTATCCAGTTGAAGACATTTCAAGACCTAGACCGGTTCAGTTAAATTGACCCTAAGATTTTTCTGTTTCTTATCCAGTCAAAGGCCTTCTCTGGTTCAGTCAGATCGACCCTAAGATCTCCCTGATTCTTATCCAGTTGAAGACATTTCAAGACCTAGACCGGTTCAGTTAAATCGACCCTAAGATTTTTCTGTTTCTTATCCAGTCAAAGGCCTTCTCTGGTTCAGTCAGATCGACCCTAAGATCTCCCTGATTCTTATCCAGTTGAAGACATTTCAAGACCTAGACCGGTTCAGTTAAATCGACCCTAAGATTTTCCTGTTTCTTATCCAGTCAAAGGCCTTCTCTGGTTCAGTCAGATTGACCCTAAGATCTCCCTTGTTCTTATCCAGTTGAAGATTTCAAGACCTTGACCGGTTCAGTTAAATCGACCCTAAGATTTTCCTGTTTCTTATCCAGTCAAAGGCCTTCTCTGGTTCAGTCAGATCGACCCTAAGATCTCTCTGTTTCTTATCCAGTTGAAGATTTCAAGACCTAGACCGGTTCAGTTAAATCGAACCTAAGATTTTTCTGTTTCTTATCCAGTCAAAGGCCTTCTCTGGTTCAGTCAGATCGACCCTAAGATCTCCCTGTTTCTTATCCAGTTGAAGATTTCAAGACCTTGTCCGGTTCAGTTAAATCGACCCTAAGATTTTCCTGATTCTTATCCAGTCAAAGGCCTTCTCTAGTCCAGTTAAATCGATTCCTAAAAGATTTTTCTAATGAAGACTCAGTAGAAGATATCCATGATTCTCTCAGCATTACTGTTGAGGTAGTAATCACCCCAAGGTTCTCTCACCGTTCCTGTTGAGGTAGTAACCATCCCTGGTTCATTCATCACCTTTTGAAGCTCCAAATCCAGCTCCTGTAACCAGTCAGGACACATCTACACAAAGAATTTGAAGACCAGCTCCTGTAACAGGTCAGGTAATCATTTTTCTTTTGCAGGTACGCAAGTTCTCGTCAAGGAATCTCTTACGCGATTGACACCCAGATGGCATCTATAAGCCCATCCACCTATCCATCATCTCTCCAAATGGCATCTGTAAGCCCATTCCCGCCATCACGTTGCTGATACTCTACTATGTGAGTGCAAATTTCTGGGCACTCTAGTGTTCAATCATCTTCCACCTTCGGATTACAAAAGGCACGACAGCCAATCTACATCCTCAGGTCTAAGAAGATTGAACAGGGGCAACTGTTGTACCCCAAAATTTGCCCTCTCATATTTCTCAAAACATTTCAAGAAAAATTCACAAGTCCAACTCGGCGCATCATATTCAGGTGTTCTTTCGCCAAGATATCTCTGATAACGTATGCTCAAATTCAGGTTCGGCTCAAGAGTCAATTCTTTAAAGAAGGTATCCGACTGTGTGAGTTTTCTCGAAGAAATATGGTGAAAAAGTGTGCTGAAAGTGCAGTTTTTATGCGCTAAAAAATTCATAACTTGAAGATCGTGACTCGTTTTGAACCCGTTCCGGTGGCCAAAATTCCGTCTTGACATTATCTACGTTTTCATCTCTCACGGCTGGAAGCCAATTTCGATCAGAAGGTCTTCAAAAATGTGGATTTATCAAGTATTTTCATACAGAAAATTTGTGACAGAAGTTTATTTGCGTCATGTTCAGAAAATCATAACTTGATCGATTTTCATCGTATCGAGCTGGTTCCGGCGCCAAAATTTCACAAATTGAGTTGGCTACATTATCACAGAAGGTATTGAGTTCAAACGGTATTCAAAAGGCCTTCGTTTTTTGCTCAGAGTGCGTGACACGCTGAAAATCCTGAATGCTGAATATTATTTCATCTGGGCCGAAACTTCGAAAATTCATAACTCGGTCAATTTTTATCAGATTGGGCTCATATTTTTACACAAGGTCCCTGACTCATAGATCTAAAACTTTGCTTCAAAAGTCGAGACCGGATTATGCTCCGATCAATACCAGTTTTTTATTGAAGAACGTGTCAGAGTCGACACTAGAGCCCAAAATAAGTTTGTCTAAGCTGAAACTTCAAAAATTCATAACTAATTCACCGTTTATCCGATTGAGTCGATTTTCGGACATGAGTTAGTTATCGATGTCGGCTACATTTTGTTTTCACATTTCAACTTCAAAAATTGCACTTAAGTCCCTGCGATTTAGCCTGGAAAGTGACGAACTCAAGTGAACATTGGAGGCCCAATTGCACATTCAAAGCCCATTTTCTTTACCCTAATTTCCATTATATAATCACCTTCATTTCATACAAACCAGAGAGGAGAAAAAAGAGGAAAAAAAACTTTTCCACAACACTGTTAGAATATCAAATTCTTTCAAGAACCCTAAAACCTTGAAATCCTTATTACAAATCCCTCTCTCACTACAAACAAATCATCACAGTTACAAACCAACACCTCACTACTTCTTTAGTAAGGGTAAGGTTGGCTTGATCTCCATGATCCAAAAGGCATAAAAGCATTCATGTTACTAATTTTCCAGTAAGGGTAAGATTGATTTGATCTCCATGATCAAAAGGGTATAATCATTCATACATGCCATATTGTGCCTAAACATTAAATTTCTTCATATATTGGCTTTATTTGCATTTTATGATTTTATTTAATGTGTTCATGAGATTCAACACTGCAGATTTAGACAAGATCCCATGCAGGTTCGTTAAGGAACGTTGAGGCCAAAACACAAATGGCCAAAAGCCAAAAGCCAAATGGCCAAACTAGAACAACTTATGCATGACACCAATACATGGCGAGACAGACATCCTGAGAAGATTAAGGAACGTTCAGGCCAGAACACAAATGGCCATGAAACCCAATCCAATGGCCAAAGAATGCAGACCACGGTACTCAAGAGTCAATGAACACGCACGTGATGCCAAAAAGTCAAACAAGGCTTTTTGTCTAATGGGCCAAATTACTTCCAAAAAACCTCCAAAAAGGGTCAGACACCCCCCATGGTTTGCTTTTTTTTTTATTCTTTTTCATATTTTTTCTATTTTATTTGTTTTGTTTAATTTTTATTTAAATCTTTAAATTAATTTACTTTCATAAAATATAAAAACCAGAAAAGACAAAAACAAAAATATATTTTATTTTAGTATTTTTGTAAATAAAAATCATTAATCAATTTAGTTTTCAATTCTAGGATTAATTTTGACATTTTTCTTAATAAACTTAAAATTTGTAGAATTAGGGTTTTAATCAATTTTTATCTTTTTCTTTTCTTTTATCATCATTAATTATTAATTATTATATTTTTGTAAATAAAATTGCATTGATTAATTAGGTTGACTTTAGATTAAATTTTAAATGCTTTTCTTAATAAATTAAAAATAACTAGAATTAGGGTTAATTAAATTTTGAATTTCATTTAATCTTCTCATTAAAAATTCATAAATACAAAAAAACTCAAAAATCTTTTCTTTTTTCTTTAATTTAATTAATTTCATAATCATAATTTAATTTCATTAAAAAGGATCCAACGCCCTCGCTTTCGATTATTAATTTGTTTCGCACATTTTTATTTCCTTTCTTATAATATTTATGTAACTCTCCCAAAGCCGTGTAAATTTGATATTTATATTTCTCGCACTCTTTATTTTATGTCAAATCGGGCCCTGGATTAAATTTGGTGATGTGGACCCGCGCCTTTGTAATAGTTTAGGAACTTTACATTTCTCGCAACTTCTTAACCGTTAATAATTGCATGCAAGAATGAATGTTAAAATAAAAACAAAAGCGTAGATCACCATGATACATGTACAAGATAAATGATAACATGAAAATAACACACAAATTCACACACCACTCTTAGGGTACGCCTCACTGTTGCCTTGCCTTCGAAACGTGGTCGTCGAGTATAGGACATTTTAGTAAGTCCTTATGTTCGTTGATCCAGTTGCCTCGAAACGGTTGTCTCGGATTAAAAAGGATCAATGGCATAGGGGTAGCTTCTAAGGTGTCCTACTGTTGCTCTGGTGGCCACACTGTCCCTACAAACGAATTGACCCGAATACCTCCAACGGTGGTGCTACCTATCTCTCAATGGTGGGATGGCACTACCTTAAGGACATTTACACAGCCTAATTCCTTAGGGTAGGTAGATGACTCGTAGATACTTGCTCTAATTAAAATAAAATAAAAACAAAACTCTTTTCACACCGACACTTTCAAAAAAGCTTTCAAAACAATTTTTCAAACACTCTTGAGGACTGATACAAGAGTCGATCTGAAATCTTTAAACGAAACTTTTTCAAACCCACACACTTGAAAAGCAAACAAATTTTGAAAACACAATGAGCAAGTATCTAAGAGCCCATGGATAACCATGGATAGAAAGGGTGCTAACACATTCCCTTTCTATAATCTACCTCCCGAACCCGAGAAACATCTCGAAAAGGAATTTTGCTGTGCTTTTGTCCTTTCCATGTTGGAGAACATAAAAGACGGTGGCGACTCTTGTTTACCGCGACATTTCGCGAACCAGCGTTAAACAGTCAGTTCCAGATCCACCGATCACAGGAATTATATGTTGACTCATTGTGTCAAGTGTGGGCTTCTTGTTGGTTAGATGGTTCTTTTCCCTAGCTTTTAACTTATGCTTTAGGATAGTCCCTTCATCTTCCCCCATCTTCTTTAATTTCAAAAATCTTTTCCCTCCTTTTGAAAAATCTTCTTCTTTCTAAACTTGAACTACTTTCATAATAAACTTGGACTTAGGTCCATGCATTTTCAAAATATTTTCTTAATCAAACTTTAATCAACTTAAAAATACCTTAACACTTTTGTGAGAAGACTAAAATTCAATCAGTCTCATTCAAACTATTTTGCCATTTTAGCTTTTATCCTTAAAACTTTTCTCAAAAGATTAGACTCTTGTCAATCCTTGTAGTGATGCAAACAACTATACTTCTACAATATGTAGTGAAGTGAGATATTTTCCACTTGGGTGTTGAGTGAGGCTTTGTTGATTTCAAAATCCAAGCTATATCCTACACTTTTAGATGTCACAAATTTTCCTTTCTCATAATTGTTGCTAGTAAGTATGTTTTCCACTCGGATGATATGATGATGTCTTGTCTCTTAAAATTAACCAACACACTTGTCATTTAAAATTTTTAAAGATGAACTACGAGTACCCTGATCCCCTATTGCACAGAAGATGGTACATAAGTTCTAAAGTTTCGCAACCGCGGAGGGTGCAAAAATCATAAAAAATTCTTCATTCCTGATCTCCATAATCTATTTTTATACAACATTTATAGCCAAAATACACAGATTTTCAAAGAGGTTCCTACACCGTAGATGTTTAGGGTGCTAATACCTCCCCTTTCCATAACCAACCCCTGAACTTAGATTCTCTCTCCCTCTTTTTGGGTTATTCGCTCTTTTACCATTCCTTTAGAAACAATAAAATGCGGTGGCGATTTTTATTTGATCTATGCGAGTCGAGTCAATCCAATGGCTTAGTCTCAACATTTATACCGCTATAGTAGGACTTTACATTACGCACTTTACTTTTCCTACTATATTTTATACTATTACTGACTAGGGTTTGTATGGCAAGACTAATAACTGAACATAGAAAACCCTAATCTCAAGATGAATAACTGAAATTAACACACTCTTCATACTTGCACCATCAGGGTACCCTCTCTTGTTGCCTTACAATTAATGATCATGTCATTCGAGGGTAGTGATACTTTAGCAAAAGACCCTTATGAATGAATATCATAGTCCCTCAATGGCCCTTCGAAGTTGCCTACGAAAAATGATTTAGTCCCTCCGATACAAATTTCTAAAGTATCTCTACATGTTGCCTTGAATGGCCATTCGATGACTCTACGATTGTCCCTTCACATCCAATGGATACGGCTACCTACCAACTAATGGTATGGATGGTGTTGTACCCAAAAAATTTCCCTCCCATTTTCTTCAAAATATTCTTCTAGGGTTCTCAAATGCTCAAGGATGCTTAAGAGTTGATCAGACAAATACTCCTCCTAAGAAATGGGTCTACAACTAGGGTTTTGAGTTTCTCAAGGAAGATTAGGTTTCAAAGGTCTCAACTGGTTCCCATGGTACTCCATAGGTCTCCAACAATGTTCATGTCAAGTTTCGGGCCTTGCATAACAAGATTGCTCAGTCAATGGATCAAATGATACAAAATTAATTGTATTGGGTAAAAAGTCAACTATGGTCAACATACAATAAAACTTTTAGATTTTTTGTCAACATCAACATTTTTAAGTAATATCCATCATTTTATCAATGGTTGATCATGAATCCTCAAGAAAATCCCTCAAATCATCAAAAGTCAAAAGTTATCAAATTAGGGTTTCCTTAGGAGAAGTCAATTGAACTTTGACCAAGCATAACTTTCACATTCTTCATCAACTTTTCCCCAACCAAAACCCATTTTTAAGGAAATTCAATTCTCTATAACTTTTTATATGTATGCTCAAGTCCAAAAGGTGCTTCATTTGAGAGATATGAGCCCATACATTATAGTTCATTTCAAAAGTCAACAAAAAGTCACTTTTTGTCAAGGAAACTTACATCAAGATAAACAATTCAAATGCAAAAATTATCAAAATAGAAGTTTAAGAGGGCATCTTAAGCATTCTAGAAAGTCAAATATCACCTTCAAATAATGAAAATTGAGAGAGTTGTGAGCATTACAAGTTTTGAAATTTTGATAGAATGCATGAATCCCAAATTAAGCAAACTTGTGATTTTGAGCTAATGGGCCTAACTTTTGATGTTCAAGCATGATCATGATTCCTTAGAGGACTCCTAAACTCATTCTTACCTTACCCTAATTTTTTATTAATGTTTATTTGGATTTTTACTCAATTAAATTTTAAATAAATATAATAAAATACAAGTAAAAGGTAATAGGCGCATGGATACTCATGTTAGATCAAATCAAAAGCCCAAATCCTTGCTAACTAATGCTAGAAACCGTGTGGATCTATTTTGGAAATGAATCTTCAAAATTTGAAAAGTATTTGGAATTAAATTGGAAACAAATCATGCTCTGACCACACAAGATTGTTTACCAAGTTAGTTAACCTAATTCCACAAGTCTATATATAGACAACATCATCAGATGCAAGAGGAGGCGCAACTACCACAAGAATAAGGGTTTAAAAACACAATTTTTAATGAAAACTTGAAATTTCGTATAGCAATTTCAAGCCATATTCGAGCAGAACCAAGCACTCTTATCACTTCCTGAACATCTAAAGAGTAAGTACATATGATTTTTAAGAGTTTCCCATGCCTGAAATGATTATGTTCATCATCTTCGATTGCAATTTTTTACATCAGTCGCATTTTTAATTCTATGAATTGTTGAATATTCCTAACCATCCAAAACAGTTTATATGAATGTTCAAGACAGGTTGCAACCATTACATGAAATTTTGGACGTCTGGACCTTGATTTATCATGCCTGAAGTGAATTAGGTTTTTTGGTTCAAAACTCATGATACAAGCACTTTTGGCCAAAACTAAGTCCATATTTGTATTCAGGAGGGTCAAATTAGGGATACTAGGATGTTTTTGATCACTAACATGTTAAATTCGCAGGTTTTGAATCTTACAGGTTACCAGAGAAGACGACCGGATCTAGGGCTCCGGTGCCTCTCCAGCCGTTAAAATCATGCTTCATATTTATTTTTATTATTTGATTTATATTAGAAGATGAAATGTCGCCCCAGCGGTAGAAGGGTGTATTACTAAGGTGTTAGTGTACTAGGGCACGTGTTTGATCCCTGCCCTTGGTATTATATTTTTCATGTTTTTTCTTACTTGCAGATCCAGTACAAGCCAGCCTCATGCACATGATATGTGTGATACGATGGCAGAACCGACTGTTAAATACTGGTTTTGTGTTTTTTGTTCGCAAATGTGCGGTAAGCAAGAGTCGCCACCGTCTTTACTTTTATCCAACAAAGGAAAGGGTGAAAAGAACAAAAAAAAACTTTTTGATGTTTTCTGAGTAAGGGGGTAGATTATGGAAAGGGAAGGTGTTAGCACCCTTTCCATCCGTGGTTTTCCACAGGCTCTTAGAGGTTTGCTCATTTTTCAAGATGCTTTTGTGCTTTGTGTTTGAAAATCTTTTGAAAACACCTTAGTACGACGAACTTTGTAATGTTTCTCGGGATAGTGGAGAACAAATACAAAGTGTTTTGAAATGTCTTTTGAAAAGTAGTTTTCTGTGTGTAAGTGAAAAAATAGTTTGAGCAAACTTCTAACAGCTATCTAGTTTTGTACTCGAAAAGGTTGATCTTTTCCTCTTTTCCTTTAGATAGTTCTATCCTACTATTAGTGAGTAGGTAGCTCCATCGTTTGATGTTTTTAGGGACAATCGAAGGGACGTTACAGTCACGAAGGCAATTTATGGAGATGCTTTAGCAATTCTGTTTTAGGGACTAGATCATTTACCGAGAAGGCAACTGTAGGATCATCGAGGGACTATGATATTTTGATTTTACGCGTCTTTGCTAAAGCATTCCTGCCCCATGACTATTTTATTGAAGGCAACCGATGTGGGCGTTCCTTAGAGGTGCTTGTGTGCAAGTGTGTTCAATTCAATTATTTTATCTTTAAACATTTACGTGTTCTACCGTTTGTTTTCAGATCTTGTCATGTAATCCTAGTTAGCATACATTTAAGAAGTTGATATATATACAGGAATTTAAAGTGAGGGAATTGTAAATCCTACGCTATTATAAGGATTTGGGGAGGGGATTTACATTATACAAGGATAAAGGGGATAAAGCAGTAAATATCCTAATTTTATCGATTTGGGCACTTTCTGGATGTGGGCACCTTTGATCTGGAATTTCAAAGCTTAAATATTTTTGTTGAATGGTGGCTTTGGCTTGAAAAATTATAACAACCTTTGATGGATTTTGTGGGAAGCGTATCTCCAATCTTGTTTAATTTTCCTCCCCTCCCCCCCCCCCCCCCCCCCCCCCCCGTAATGTGTCCTTGTGATCTTTTTATATATAGGAGGTAGAGGGGACAAGAAGGCAAATGTTTAAACAGCCTTGATTATGTGTTTGAAAGCCATGAATGAGAATTTGTAATGTTTGCAAAACACATGGGATCTTGTCCCTTTTTTTTAATTTTGAATGATATGTAACTGGCCTTCGAATTCTCCCTTTCGAATGGCTTTGACGGCCTCTTCGAATGAACCTTTTGAAACTTCTTCGAATGGACCCTTTGAAAGCTTCTTCAAATGGACCTTTGCATGTTCTTCGAATGGAACCTTACATCTTATTAGAATGGACCTTTTGAAAGCTTCCACGAATGGACTCTTTGAATGCTTCTTCGAATGAACCTTTGCATGTTCTTCGAATGGACCCTTTGAAAGCTTCTTCGAATGGACCTTTTGGAATGCCAATTGAAAGGCCTTTGTCTATACCAATCGAAGGCCTTGTTGAAATCCCAATCGAAGGACACGGTTACCATGCCAATCGAAAGGTACTTGTTAAAATGTCAATCGAAAGACCTTGTTAACAGGCCATCCGAAGGACCTTTGTCCATGCCAATCAAAGGGTGCTATGTAGATGCCAATTGAAAGGCAATTTGGAGATGCCAATCGGAAGGCATTTTGGAGATACCAATCGAAAGACATTTTGGAGACGCCAATCGAAAGGCATTTTGGATATGCCGATGGTGACTCTTACTATCCACAACATTTGTGATAAAACCGCTAACCTAAAAGTCAGTTCTCCTATGGTATTACAGAACTGGAGACTCTATTGGGGAATTACAAAAAGTGGGGTTACCTTAGAGTTAAATCACATTTAAAATGCTTTACTTGCTTAATTTGTATGCTTTATATTTCAGGGTTTTGCTAGGGTTTATTTTTTTGTAAAGATCCTATACCCGGATATGGGGGCATTTTAGGTAAGTAGAAATAGATCTTGAAAACTATACGACGTATATCAATATGGTTAAAGCGATGACTATGTTAGTGTGAGATATTGGTTGGTGTCGGTGTCCCTTGAGGTAGTCAAGGAGAATGTTGGGTCGTCGCGTGGTGTCATAAGCACTAACTAACCGTAGAACCTTAGTTGACACAACTTAGCCATTAGAATGTAATGAGATGGTTGGATTTGGTGCACACTAGAGTTGGTTGATACTCGATACTACACTCATTGAGATCAAACTCTCGGGATGTTTCGGTCACAAATCAGATGTTGTGCTGAAACAATGTCTGAGAGAAAGATCGGTGATATTGGGGCTGCTAGAACTCGGTTACTTCTTTTAGGACAGGTTGAGCCAACTAAAACTCAAGATGGTAATTACCTACAAAATCCATGCAAGCTTGAACCTAAGCCTTGTGTGTTTTGTTTGTGTCTGATGAATCGTTCCAACATGACATCATAACATCAGGACATCATACCATATCATTTTCACTAACCATTTCAAGGACCAACGAATTTATATTTGTTCTTTGTTGTAGGTTATGGCATCCGCTCGCAGAAACACTATCCGGATCAAATTCGTAAGGGTACCTTCTCAGCTTAAGGAGTTAGTCTCAAGGGTTCCTGAAAGTTCTCAATTCATTAAAAGACATGGTCAACTACTCAATCTAGTTAACTCAGGTTTCGAAGAAGACATGATGAGTGTTCTATTCCAGTTCTTTGACCCTGCACATCACTGTTTCACCATTCCATATTATCAGTTGATACCCATAATGGAAGTGTTCTCTAAACTATTAGGAGTAGCTGTTCTTGATTAGACACCCTTCATTGGTTTAGAGAAAGCTCCAAAACAAGAAGATATTACAGCAGCCTTACTGTAATACGGTGGGAGAACTGAGTTTTAGGTTTTTCATTTTATCGCAAATGTTGCGGATAACAAGATTCACCCCTACTTTTTTTTATCCAACAAAGGAAAGGGTGAAAAGAACGGGAAAGACCTTTTTGAGAATTTTTCTGAGTAAGGGGGGTAGGTTATGAAAAGGGAAGGTGTGATCGGTGGATCTGGAACTGACTGTTTAACGCTGGTTCGCGAAATGTCGCGGAAGCAAGAGTCGCCACCGTCTTTTATTTTCTCCAAATGGAAAGGACAAAAGCACAGAAAAATTCCTTAAAGAGATTGCTCTCGGTTCGGGAGGTAGGTTATAGAAAGGGAAGGTGTTAGCACCCTTTCTATCCATGGTTATCCATGGGCTCTTAGGTACTTGCTCAATGTGTTTTCAATTTGTGTGTTTGCTTTTCAGATGTGGGTTAAAAAGTTTCTTTTGAAAAAAAAAAAAAATTCCAGATCGACTCATACGTCAGAGTGTTTGAAAAGTTTTTGTTTTGAAAGCTTTTGTGTGGTGTGAAAAGTATTTTTTGAGTTTAGAGCAAGTGCCTACGAGAACCTACCTACCCTAAGGAATTCGTCTGTGTAAGAGTCCTTTAAAGTAGTGCCATCCCACCATTGAGAGGTAGGTAGCACCACCATTGGAGGTGTTCGGGTCAATTCGAGGTTCGGGACATGGTGATCACCGGAGCAATGGGAAGACACCTTAGAAGCTACCCTCATGCCAGGTTCCCGGATCATGAGGACTTACTAAGACGCCCTCTACTCGACGATCACCTTTCGAAAGGCAACAGTGAGGCGTACCCTAGGGGTGGTGTGTGCGAATTGTGTGTCATGTTTCAGTTTATTTGTCTTGTCATGTTTGTCGTGTTCTACGCTTGATTTTAATTTAAGTCCATACAGTCTTTCATGCTTTTTTAACAGTTATAAGGTTGCGGGAAAGTAAATCTACGATTATTACAAATGGCGCGGGTCCACATCGCCAAAATTTCCAGGACCCGATTTAGCGGAAAGTAAAAGAGCAATAAAAAGTGCAAGGAATTCAAGGTTACATGGCTTCGGGGCAATTACATTATTATTTAAACGATATAAAGTAAAGGCGCAAAATTAATAATTGAACGAACTAGGGCGTTGGACCCCTTTTACAACAATAATTAAATTAATGAATTAAAGATTGAAATTAAATGAAAATAATATTTTTGGTATTTTGTGTTTTTTAAATTTAATAAGGGAAGGAAATTAATTGAAATTAAATTGAAAGACAACCCTAATTCTAGTATTTTTATTTATTATGAAAGTTTTTTTGATTAAACCTAAATTAAACTCTAAATTAATTTATGTACAGTTAAAAATAGAAAATAAATAAATAAATAATATTATTCTGAAAAAAAGGAAAATTAAAAAAAGAAAATAAAAAGTTGTTTAAACCTAAATTCTACTTTTTGATTTTTTATTAGAAAGATTAAAATGATAGTCTAATTAACCTAAATTATTTACATGTTTAAAAATAATCATAACAAATAAATATTACATTTTTTATTTTTCTGACTTTTGTATGTTTTTGTTATTTTGATGAAAATAATTAATTAATGAAAACCAATGAAAATAAGAAAATAATATAACAATTAAAAAAGAATGAAATATAAAAAAAAGGAAGTCAAACCAGGGGGGGGGTAGTCCCCAAGTGGAGGTTCAGGCCTGGTAATTTAAGCCCATCAAGCATTGAGTTCGTTGACTTTTATGGATCAGGTGTGAAGCATTTGACCAGCATAGCATACTCTTTGATTCTTGGCCTTTGATTGGAATCCCCTGGACACGTGCACGCTTGGATTTGATGGACACACGGTGTACTGGGACGTTAACGCTGCACATGATTAATTGTGGAAAAATAATATTGAGAATGTGAAAGACCTGGGGTTCGAACCCAGGTCAAGGGAATTGCTAACGCTTGCATCAACCACCTGAGCCAATGAACATATCTGATATATAATTAATCAATAAATAAAATAAGAGTAAACAAAAGCTAATGCGTCAAAACGCGCGAAATTTCAAAAGGGCCATTCACGCCTTGCCAACTCAGCTTCTTCTTCTTCATTCGTTCTTCTCTGAAAAATAAAAGAAAGTTAACGGGGGTTTTAAACCCCCCCAGAATAGGCAATTCTGAATAATAGCGATTAGGCCACACGCTTGTATAAATTAGGCGCGACCAGTGGAATCGAATCGTCCAGAGGTCCTGAGTTTGTTAGGCTTGGTCTTATTGTCTAATTTTGCCGTATGAGAGAAACCCTCTTTGGGACTTCCTGAAACCCTAAAGATCATTCATGGTAATATCGCGTATGTTGCTCAAAAACGAAATTCATTAGCATGGTTAGCATCAGAACAAAACAACAATCATGAATCCACAAACAAAAATCAAGAAATATGCTTAAATTATGATATGCGTTCAAGAATTTTTCTTTATACAGTCACGAGTCTTGATACCGTTTCTTGAGGTCTGCCTTGATTCTAATGGTTGGAACGTGTCCAGTAATTGCCACTGAAGCTTTTTGGATAGGTTTGGAAGCTTGAATCGGTTCCTAAGGCACTTTTCAGTTCTTGAATTTTTATGGAAGAATTCAATATGCAATGGCTTGTTTCTTGCGCAGCTACCAGTCTTGGATGATTAGGGTTGTGTTCTGATACTTGTAAGGAGGCAATTAGGTTAAGAAAGCTGTACAAAATCCATGGTATTCAATGTTTGGATATTTGATTTGTTTAAAGATCTTTTTGAATCTTTTCCCATGGCTTTTGTACCAATTATGTGCCAATCATACCAAATCTTTCCTCATTTGCCTTCACACGAAATATTGAACCTATAATGTGTATAAAAAGATTTTTCATGTTAAGGTTTATATTTTTCATGAATTAAAATCATTTAAATGAATATAAATTAATATTAATTCAAATAAATAATTAAAAAAATATGAGAATACTTCCCTTTGGGCCTAGTGGTCGTGCATAGGCTTGGCATGAAGAAATTTGGAAGAAACTTGGGCCCATTTGCATTTTTAGGCCTTTTGCATCAATGTTGACTTTCAAAAACTTCCAAAAATTTCCCAACTTCTACAAGGCATAACTTGGTCAATTTTTAAGCTTTTCACATGTTCTTGGACATTTTGGAAAGGTCTTTGAGTCCTTTAACCAATGCCTTTGGTCCCATGTCATTTTGATTTACCAATCTCAAGTTATGGCCTTTGACTTAAAGTCACTTTTTGTTGACTTTTGAAA
This sequence comes from Vicia faba, assembly GCA_948472305.1. Lineage (NCBI taxonomy): Eukaryota > Viridiplantae > Streptophyta > Magnoliopsida > Fabales > Fabaceae > Vicia > Vicia faba. Next base: position 1,473,509,178 of record OX451737.1, on the reverse strand, counting down.
ATGACCTATAATGTTGAAATTGATAACTTTTTGTGAGAGCATTTCTTGGACTTGGAACATGAAGATGAATTGTAGGAAATGTCTTTCTCTTCAAAATGAGCTTTGGATGGAATTTTTCTGATAATCCATGTGAAAGTTATGCCCTGGTCAATTTCAGTTGACTTTTTCAGCTGTCCAAATATAGCAACTTTTGCATCTTTGATGATTTCTGAGCCAAATTTTGAGAATCATGATCAAGCATTGATCAAATGATGTTTGTGGCTTCAAAATGATATATTGACCAAAAATTTGAACTTTTGACTGTCAAATGACCATTTTGCCCCTACAGTTGACTGTAGTGCAATCTAGGGTTTTGACTGTGCAATTTTGAGCTGAATGCCTTGAAACTTGATATGAGGATACTTGACCATCTTTGTAAGCATGTGAGACTTGATTGGGCCTTTGAAAAGTTCATTTGCTTGACCAGAACTCAAACCCTAGTTTTGACTGTGTAGGAGACAGTTGAGCTGCACAACCCTGGGGGAATTTTGTGACCTTGACTTTGACAATTCTTGATGAATATGGGAGGGCAAATTTTGGGGTACAACAGTTGCCCCTGTTCAATCTTCTTAGACCTGAGGATGCAGATTGGCTGACGTGCCTTTCGTAATCCGAGGGTAGAGGATGATTGAACACTAAAGTGCCCAGAAATTTGCGCTCACATAGTAACAGTGATGATGAGGGAATGGGCTTATAGATGCCATTTGGATGTTGCTTGGATAGGATGATGGGCTTATAGATGCCATCTGGATATTGATCGCGTAGGAAGTTCCTTAGCGAGAACCTGCATACCTGCAAAACAGAAAAATGAGTACCTGACGCGTCGCAGGAGCTGATTTTAGATGCTTGATATAGATATGTCCTGATTGGTTGCAGGAGCTGAGTCTGGAGCTTCAAACGCTGATGAATGAACCAGGGATGGTTACTGCCTTAACCTGAATGATAAGTGAACCTGAATGATCTCAACAACGCTCGCTGAGAAAATCTTGGTGAGAATTACCATCTTTGTAGTGTCGGGAAGAGAACCAAAGGACATTATAATCTCAAGGGGAGTTACCTCACTCACGTTGGAGAGGGAACTATAGGAAATTATAATCTGGAAGGAAATGTCACCTCACGCTCATGCCGGAGAGGGAAACATTTGAAGAAGGAATTACCACCTCACACGCCGTTGGAGAGGGGACCATAAGAGAATATCACCTCACGCTCATCGTCGGAGAGGAGAACATCTTGAAAAAGGAATTACCACCTCACGCTCACCGTCGGAGAGGGGACCCCAAAAGAATATTACCTCACGCTCATCGTCGGAGAGGAGAACATCTTGAAAAAGGAATTACCACCTCACGCTCACCGTCGGAGAGGGGACCCCAAAAGAATATTACCTCACGCTCATCGTCGGAGAGGAAAACATCTTGAAAAAGGAATTACCACCTCACGCTCACCGTCGGAGAGGGGACCACAAAAGAATATCACCTCACGCTCATGCCGGAGAGGAGAACATCTTGAAGAAGGAATTACCACCTCACACGCCGTTGGAGAGGGGACCATAACTTCTACTGAGTCTTTATCAGAAAAATCTGTTTGGAGTCGATTTAACTGGACTAGAGACAACCTTGAAATATGTTTGAGAGTTTCAACTGCATCCTTCCTGAAAGGTAGAGGTCAGTTATATGCGATGCATGATATGGATCAAGCAATGATGTTATCAATATAAATGAGATTTGTATGATGCAATACGTTATGCATGCTATAATGATGTATGTGATGATTCATGTATGTTTTTGTCTAGGAAAATAAATCCTTGACGGGTGCCGGGAAGTCATATCCTGGGCTGATGTTGAGGAAGAGATTTTGCTACCGCTGTGGATGATTGTTGCAAGAATACCAGTAGGAGAAGATAACTCTGTTGAGGAATGAACTTGGCAAATGAAATAATTTCTGCGGGAGAAAAGATACTCTAACGATCATGCTGGGAAGTACTACTCTGTGGGGATAGCGATGTTTTGCTGAGTTGATGAAGATAACTCCGCTGGGTATACCGTTGATGAGTTATGCTGGGGATATTCTTATTGTGCTGGAAGTGTTTGATAGACTTCGCTGGGGGTAGAAAGATACTTTGCAGAGGACGCTCTTTCCGTGGCCTTTGGCTGAGGATAACCCAGTTATATCCTGTTGAGGAAATAACTCTTTAAATCAAGCCGGGACGACGCGTTCGTGCTCTGCGAGGGGATAAGCTTCCAGAATCTACTGGGGATAAGCTTACTGCTTGAGAGATATGACTTCCAACTTTGTTGGTGAATCTGGATTGGACTCTTCTGGGGAGTTTGATATGCTGGGGAAGTGATTCCTTTGAATAGTGGTATACCGCCGGGGAACAATCTTTAGACCAAGACTGCCGGGGATGCTTGTTAAGAATGCGTGCTGCTGGGGAGGTATTGAGAACTACAGGAGGATACTCAATTTCCTTGATATTTGATGATTTGCTTGGAGGAGAATGTATTGTTTCGTTGAACCACTCTCTGGGAATTAAGATACACTTGGCCGTGTTCTGTAGCTGAACCTACCCTGGTACCTTAGAGGATAGAACAATTAGACTGCTCAGACAACTCTCTTATTGCCCCTGTTTCTAGTGTCACCTGCAATGAATTCCTTCGTTTCGTATGCAAATATTTATGAGTTAGCAAATTATTGTCAATGCATACATCACAAATTGAACCTTGGACGTTCTTCGTAAAACAAAACAGAAAAAAGAAAAGCACTTGGGCACGTTTAACTGAAAATATATTTTTATTGATTTTTGAATGGCCTGAAAATAGGCGTTTTGTGTACAAGAGGCTGACGCCCTAGTAAGAGGTACGTCGCCTGATCAAAAGAGTCTATACAGGTTTTGTACAAAAGAAAAATAAAACAGCTGTGTGAACGATGAATGATCCACTGGGTTTCAACTCTGCTATTGTCTTCATAACTCCGAGCGTCTCATCACTTGATGACCTTGGTTGAAGATGGAGCTGACTGATCGATGCCGTTTGAGCTTGATGTAGATACCGGATTCTGGATGCAAAGTGACCGATGAGACATAGTTTTACGCTTTATCCCTAATTTTTGCCTGGACCGCCCTTTTCGGGTTTTCAGTCCACCGGGATACCCATTTTTGCCCAAGCCGCCCTTTCAGGTTTTCGACTTGCCGGGTGTACAGATTTTTCATTTTCATCCCTACATTTTGCCCGAACCCTTTTGGTTCGACGGGAAGCCCTAATTTTTGCCTAGGCATGTCAGCCTAGCGGGTCTTTTTTTCATGCGTAGTATTTTTTAACTATGTCTGCATTGGCGGGGTGAGGAAGGTCGTCACCATCCATGTTGGTTAATATCATTGCTCCTCCTGAGAACACATGCTTAACCACAAATGGCCCTTCGTACGTAGGGGTCCATTTGCCCCTTGGATCACTCTGAGGAAGTATGATTCTCTTGATAACCAGATCCCCAACTTGATATTCCTGTGGTCTGACCTTTTTGTTAAATGCCCTGATCATTCGTTTCTGATACGTCTGACCATGACAGATAGCAGCAAGTCTCTTTTCATCAATAAGGTTGAGTTGATCAAGTCGTGTCTGGATCCAATCATCTTCGTTCAGATTTGCATCCTTCATTATCCGGAGAGAGGGAATTTGCACTTCGATCGGCAAGACTGCCTCCATACCATAAACCAGAGAGAAAGGAGTTGCCCCGGTTGACGTCCTAGCTGAGGTACGGTACCCATGCAAAGCGAACGGTAACATCTCGTGCCAATCTTTGTACGTTACTGTCATTTTCTGCACGATCTTCTTGATGTTTTTATTAGCTGCTTCTACAGCCCCATTCATCTTCGGTCTGTAAGGAGAAGAATTGTGGTGCTGTATCTTGAACTGTTCGCAAAGCTCGGCAATCATTTTATTGTTCAGATTGGTACCGTTGTCTGTAATGATCCGTTCAGGGACGCCGTATCGACAGATCAGGTTGTGTCGAATAAACCGTGCCACAACGGTCTTGGTTACTGTAGCATAGGATGCTGCTTCAACCCACTTCGTAAAATAGTCAATCGCCACTAGGATGAAGCGATGTCCATTGGATGCCGTGGGTCTTATCTCGCCGATCATGTCTATGCCCCACATTGCAAATGGCCAAGGCGCAGTCAAAACATTCAGGGGAACCGGAGGAACATGCACCTTATCTGCATAGATCTGGCACTTGTGGCATGTCCTAGAATGTTGGTAGCAGTCAGCTTCCATTGTGGACCAGTAATATCCTGCCCGTAGGATTTTCTTAGCCATAGTATGCCCACTGGAATGCGTACCAAAGGTCCCTTCGTGTAGCTCTTCCATGATCCGTTCTGCTTCAGTTTTGTCCACACAACGCAGTAAGGTTGAATCATGATTCCTTTTGTACAGGATGCCGTTGCTTAGGAAGAACTTGGATGCGAACCGTCTCAGGAATTTCTTATCATTGATAGAGGCACCTTCAGGGTATTCCTGAGCTTCCAGATATCTCTTCACTTCGTGGTACCAAGGCTTCTCAGTTACCAATTCAGTTTCGAGATCACAACAGTATGCCGGTTCGTCCAGTTTCTCGATGGTGATCTGGGGAGCTTCGTTATCCCATTTAACCTTGAACATTGAAGACATTGTAGCTAACGCGTCCGCTAACTGATTCTCTTCTCTTGGAAAGTGCTCGAAGGTTATCTCTGTGAAGTGGGGAATCATGGTCAACACACATTCTCTGTAAGGAATCAAGTTTGGATGTTTCGTATCCCACTCTCCATTGATCTGATTGATCACTAGAGCGGAATCTCCGAAGACACTGAGGAACTTGATCCGTAAGTCGATCGCAGCTTGAAGACCCATGATACACGCCTCATACTCCGCCATGTTGTTGGTACAGTTGAAACATAGCCGGGCCGTGAGTGGAGTATGAGTACCTTGTGGAGATATGATTATGGCGCCGACACCATTTCCCAAAGCATTGGAAGCTCCGTCAAAGTGCATAGACCATCGGGATCCTGGTTCAGGTCCTTCATCCGGTCCAGGTACTTCACAATCAGTCACAATCATGATGCTTTCGTCTGGAAACTCGAAGTTCATTGATTGGTAGTCATCTACAGCTTGATGAGCTAAGTGGTCTGCCAATACACTCCCTTTGATGGCTTTCTGGGTTGTGTACTGAATGTCGTATTCCGTCAAGATCATTTGCCATCTTGCAATTCTCCCAGACAGAGCAGGCTTTTCGAATATGTACTTTATCGGATCCATTTTTGAGATCAACAAGGTAGTGTGAGTCAGCATATACTGTCTCAGCCGGCGAGCAGCCCATACCAAAGCGCAGCAAGTTTTCTCAAGCAGTGAGTATCGGGTCTCACAGTCGGTAAACTTTTTGCTAAGGTAATAAATGGCATGCTCTTTTCGGCCAGACTCGTCATGCTGCCCCAGCACACACCCCATTGAGTTGTCCAACACTGTCAGATATAGGATCAGAGGTCTCCCTTCAACCGGTGGCATGAGGATGGGTGGTTCTTGGAGATACTCTTTGATTTTGTCGAAAGCAGCCTGACATTCATCGTTCCAACGTACTACCTGATCTTTCTTCAGTAGCTTGAAGATTGGCTCACAGGTAGCAGTCAGATGAGAGATGAATCGAGCGATGTAATTCAGGCGTCCTAAAAAGCCTCTGACTTCCTTCTCTGTCTTAGGAACTGGCATCTCTTGAATAGCCTTGACCTTGGCAGGGTCCACTTGAATACCTTTATCACTGACCACGAAGCCTAGCAACTTCCCAGATCTTACCCCGAAGGTGCACTTGTTCGGGTTCAATCTCAGCTTGTACAGTTTCAGACGGTCAAACAACTTCTGCAGGTGATCTAGATGCTCTTCCTCAGTCTGGGACCTTGCGATCATGTCGTCTACATACACTTCGATCTCATGATGGATCATATCATGAAATAAGGCAACCATGGCACGCTGGTAGGTTGCCCCAGCATTCTTTAATCCGAACGGCATGACCTTGTAACAGAAGGTGCCCCACTGAGTAACGAATGTAGTCTTTTCCATATCTTCAGGTGCCATCTTGATCTGATTGTAACCTGAAAAGCCATCCATGAAAGAGAATACCTTGTGCTGAGCCGTATTATCAACAAGGACATCAATGTGAGGTAAGGGGAAGTCATCCTTGGGGCTGGCCCTGTTCAGATCCCTGTAATCGACACACATTCTGACCTTGCCGTCCTTTTTAGGTACCGGCACCACATTAGCAACCCACTGAGGGTAAGAAGTTACTGCAAGGAACCCGGCATCAAACTGTTTCATGACCTCGGCCTTAATCTTTTCTGACATCTCTGGACGCATCCGACGAACCTTTTGTTTAACTGGAGGGCAGTCTTCTCTAGTTGGCAAGTGATGGACGACAATATCGGTATCCAACCCTGGCATGTCTTCGTAGGACCAGGCAAAGATCTCCATGTGGTCATGTAGCATCTTGGTTAACCGCTGCTTCACGCTGAGCTCTAGGTTAGCACCAATCTTTACCTCTTTTCTGTCTGCCTCAGTACCCAGGTTTATGGTTTCTACTGGCTCTTCATGGGGTTGAATTGCCCTCTCTTCCTGAAGTAACAGTCTTGCAAGCTCGCCAGGCACTTCGCAATCATCTTCACCTTCGTCTTCGGCTAAGTTGATCGGATTTTCGAAGTCATAATTGGCATTAGCAGAGCTGTTATCAGTGAGATCCAGAGTGGATTGGAACCTGTATGAGTGAGTGTGTGTGTAAATACAGCTGTTTTTGAAAATTATGTAAAGGAAAGGAAAGATAGAAAAGGAACACAATATTTGCAATGCGAAAAAAGTCCAAGATTTTCATTCATGATGTTTGAAATGACAGTTCATATGCCCTCACAAATAGAACCACGGTGCCTCGGGTAAGACACCGGGCCACAGAGTTTATCATTGTTTATTACAAAACATAATGAAACAAAGAAGTTTATTACTTAGTGACAAAAGAAACAGAGAGGTTGTCCTTGGCGCTCCAATTGTTAAGTCCACCATCAGCAGCCGGGTAGATCCAGCTATCGAACTCAGCTTCATCAACTTCCTCTTCATCACCAATAGCATTAACTCCATGAGCAGGCAGGGGAGCTGTCACCACATTAGGTTTGTCAGATGCCTCGAACTGTACCTCCTTAGCATCAATGAGGTCCTGCAGCTTGTTTCTTAGTGCCCAACAGTCATCAGTGGCATGCCCCGGGCTGTCTGAATGGTAAGCACAACGGGCATTCGGGTTGTATTTAGGAGAGGTAGTGTTAGGGAACTTTGGTGCCTCCTTGACAGATACCAAATTGGTTGCGAGCAGCTGTGGCAGAATCTGCGATAGGGTCATGCTTATCCGGGTAAACTCTCTCCGGGGTCTATCAACCCTTTGAGGATTGTTGGGCCGGGGAGCGGCAGCAGGTGTAGCAATCATGACCGCACTGACAGATTGGCGGCGATCAGGTCTTTCTGATTTTCTGGAGCCATACACAGCACTAGACTCCTTTTTAAACGGTTTCTTGTCCGACCCAGATGATGATACAGCCTTTGCAATCTTTCCAGACTTCAACCCAGCTTCAATTCTCTCTCCAGTTAAGATTAAATCAGTGAAACCAGCAGACGAATTCCCGATGAGATGGTTGAAGAACGGCCCAGATAGGGTCCCCAAGAACATGTCCACTAACTCTCGATCAGTCAAAGGTGGCTGCACCCTGCCAGCCAAGTCTCTCCACTTCTGCGCGTACTCTTTAAAACCTTCACTTGCACCTAACGACATACCCTGGAGTTGGGTACGTGTGGGGGCAAGGTCGGCATTATACTGATACTGCTTGTAGAAAGCAGTAGCCAGCTCCTCCCAGTTACGAATTTTGGTCCCATCCAGCTGATAGAACCATTCGAGGTGAGTCCCTGAAAGACTCTCCTGGAAGAAGTGGATCCATAGATTCTTGTCCGCAGAGTACGGCTGAATCTTTCGAACATAAGACCTCAAATGCAGCTTGGGACAGGATGCCCCGTCATATTTGGAGAAGGTGGGAGCTTTGAATTTATGTGGAATAACCACACCAGTTGACAAACCCAGATCTCCGAAATCCAGCCCAGGTGTCTGTTGAACTTCCATGGCCTTCAACCTGTCCTCCAGTTGTTTGTACTTGTTGTCTTCAGGAGGGTATTGTTCCTCATCAAAATCTGTCTCGTTGTCGGAGACCACCGGACTAGGAACCCTTGCTTCTGCCTGAGAAGGACTTTTGCCAACAGAAGAAACAACCTCTTCTTGGTGCAGAGTATTACCCAACCTTCGGCCCGAGTTGAATAGAACAGTCCTTCTTTTCTTCTTCTTCTCCTTCTTCAGGAGCATGGCCTTCAGCTCTTCTTGGCCTTTAGCTAGACCCATGATCATTTCTTGAAACTGCGCATTCTGCGCCTGGAGAGCCTTGATTGAAGTCTCAGTTGATTCAGATCCGGAATTCATGATGCTGAAATAAACAGCGAAGAACTGTAAGCAACCTGAAAAAAGGGAAAAACCTGCTATGCACATGATGTATGAAATGCGTATGCAATGCATTCAAGGGTTCGAAAGTTCAAATTCATTGTAGACAAGAAAAGAACACACGTTATCATTAAAGAAATCATTGTTTAATACATCAAGGCCTCGTGGGCAAAAAGGAAATACAAAAGTCAAGTCAATCCCAAAATACACTGCGCATCCTCTTCGGAGCTATGTAGGTGTTGAGGTTCCTCTCCTCGTGCAGCAGACGGGTGAGCTCCAAGACTTTCTTTTCACTGGCATGCAGATTAGTCTCCAAAGAATTCCTTTCCTCCTTAAGCTGAATCCAGCTCTTCTGCATCTCTTCCCAGGATGTGGGCATATCAGGGTGCTGAATAACACGAGACACTTCCTCTTCCAAGACAGGCTCTTTGATTACTGGAAGCATGTGAGGATAAGGCATCACTAACTTCTGAGAACGGGCGCGTACCCATTTGAGATAGGGCTCCAAAGGGATGGAGTTCCTGTGCCCCAGTGTCTTGCTGTTTATCCTACTGGGCATCCTCCAGGCTCTGATAAATTTCTGACGAAGTCCTTGAGTATCACTGTCGAAGTCAAAAACTATGTCGGGAATTAACATGTCATGAGGACCATCCCTCCGAGCATAACCAAACTGTCTCCAAGCCAGGCATGGGCTATAAGTAATACCTCCTCTGATTCCAAGTAAAGGAACATTAGGGTACTCCCCACAACGATCAATGATAGTGACATCTCCTCTGGATCTAGGGCACCAATGTATATCTGCATGTGTAAGAGTCATCAACCGTTGTGACCATCTCAAACCCCGCTCATTCTTCAGGACTGGTTGGGGAAGGTGCGAAATAAACCACCTTCCCAGGAGAGGAGTGCAACACATAAGGACACCTCTTTTTCTCATGGTTCGAGTGTAACATGAGTGAAGGATGTCCCCCAGCAATGTAGGTATGGGATTTCTGGACATAAAGATCTGGACGGCACTGATATCAATAAGCTGATCTGGATTAGGGAATAGTACCAAACCATAAACAAGGAGGGCTACCACTTCTTCAAAAGCTTGCAAATCAAGAGAGTTCCAACATTCAAGGGCTTTCTCAAACAGAAACTTGGCTAAGAACCCTTTGACGCCACTTCTAACTTCCCAATGTCCCTTGAGGTCAGATGACTGTAGGTGCAAGGCTTTAGCAATCTCTTCCAGCTTAGGTTCCCTTTCTGTGCCGTTGAAAGGCAGCTGATCAAGGATAGGGATCTTCAGGAGCCGGGAGAACTCCTCCAGTGTAGGTACCAACTGATAGTCCAAGAAGGTAAAGCAGTGATGCAGAGGGTCAAAGAACTGGAACAAGACCTTTATCATATCTTCCTCAATGTTGGTGTTGACCAAGCTGATGAGGCTTCCATGTCTGTCACTGAATGAAGAGTTCTCGGGAATCCTGGATATAAGCTCCTTAAGCTGAGGAGGGATCCTTACAAGATTGACCTGAATTGTCTTTCTACGAGCAGTTTCCATGTCCTACAAAACAAGAACAAAGATGAAAATTCGAACCCCTGAAATGGTTAGTCAATGCATATGATGCTGGATGATGTCATGATGCTATGATTAAACACACCACAGATATTTACAAAGACAAACATGTAGGGCAAACAAGACACACAAGACAAGCCCTTAAGGTTTAAGGCCAGCATGGGGTCTGGGTAATACCCTCTTGAGTTGGTGGGTTCATACCTGTCCTAATCAAAGTAACCGGGTTCTAAGGTTCCCAATATCACGGGGTTGCTTTCATTGTTCATCGTTTCGATTTAGCCACTGAACTGGCGACCGAAATATTCCAGGAAAGCAACCCTCAATTGAGTGTAGTATCGAGTATCCACCAACTTCGGACTGCACCAAAGTCAGTGATCTCACTACCCTAAAGAGGCCAAGATAGTTCAATTAAGGTTCCTAAGGTCTGTTGATGCTTCACGACACCACGCGGAGGCCCCGTACTCTCCTTGACTGAACTCAAGGGTTACCGGTACACACCAAAGTGCCACATCAACGTAGCAGACTGTTTCAACCGTGTCGGTATACCCCGCACAGTTCCCTCACAGCCTTGTTGCTACTTTCTAAGAAAGGTATCCCCCAGATCCGGGTGTAGGACCTATAGAACTCCCAAGCAACCCACAATTTAAAGCACACAAGGAAGACAATTGAAAACATAGTTATAAGCTAGCCCTAAGGTACACCTCACTTTATAAAGGCTCCCCAGCAGAGTCGCCAGTTCTGTGATCGGTGGATCTGGAACTGACTGTTTAACGCTGGTTCGCGAAATGTCGCGGAAGCAAGAGTCGCCACCGTCTTTTATTTTCTCCAAATGGAAAGGACAAAAGCACAGAAAAATTCCTTAAAGAGATTGCTCTCGGTTCGGGAGGTAGGTTATAGAAAGGGAAGGTGTTAGCACCCTTTCTATCCATGGTTATCCATGGGCTCTTAGGTACTTGCTCAATGTGTTTTCAATTTGTGTGTTTGCTTTTCAGATGTGGGTTAAAAAGTTTCTTTTGAAAAAAAAAAAAAATTCCAGATCGACTCATACGTCAGAGTGTTTGAAAAGTTTTTGTTTTGAAAGCTTTTGTGTGGTGTGAAAAGTATTTTTTGAGTTTAGAGCAAGTGCCTACGAGAACCTACCTACCCTAAGGAATTCGTCTGTGTAAGAGTCCTTTAAAGTAGTGCCATCCCACCATTGAGAGGTAGGTAGCACCACCATTGGAGGTGTTCGGGTCAATTCGAGGTTCGGGACATGGTGATCACCGGAGCAATGGGAAGACACCTTAGAAGCTACCCTCATGCCAGGTTCCCGGATCATGAGGACTTACTAAGACGCCCTCTACTCGACGATCACCTTTCGAAAGGCAACAGTGAGGCGTACCCTAGGGGTGGTGTGTGCGAATTGTGTGTCATGTTTCAGTTTATTTGTCTTGTCATGTTTGTCGTGTTCTACGCTTGATTTTAATTTAAGTCCATACAGTCTTTCATGCTTTTTTAACAGTTATAAGGTTGCGGGAAAGTAAATCTACGATTATTACAAATGGCGCGGGTCCACATCGCCAAAATTTCCAGGACCCGATTTAGCGGAAAGTAAAAGAGCAATAAAAAGTGCAAGGAATTCAAGGTTACATGGCTTCGGGGCAATTACATTATTATTTAAACGATATAAAGTAAAGGCGCAAAATTAATAATTGAACGAACTAGGGCGTTGGACCCCTTTTACAACAATAATTAAATTAATGAATTAAAGATTGAAATTAAATGAAAATAATATTTTTGGTATTTTGTGTTTTTTAAATTTAATAAGGGAAGGAAATTAATTGAAATTAAATTGAAAGACAACCCTAATTCTAGTATTTTTATTTATTATGAAAGTTTTTTTGATTAAACCTAAATTAAACTCTAAATTAATTTATGTACAGTTAAAAATAGAAAATAAATAAATAAATAATATTATTCTGAAAAAAAGGAAAATTAAAAAAAGAAAATAAAAAGTTGTTTAAACCTAAATTCTACTTTTTGATTTTTTATTAGAAAGATTAAAATGATAGTCTAATTAACCTAAATTATTTACATGTTTAAAAATAATCATAACAAATAAATATTACATTTTTTATTTTTCTGACTTTTGTATGTTTTTGTTATTTTGATGAAAATAATTAATTAATGAAAACCAATGAAAATAAGAAAATAATATAACAATTAAAAAAGAATGAAATATAAAAAAAAGGAAGTCAAACCAGGGGGGGGGTAGTCCCCAAGTGGAGGTTCAGGCCTGGTAATTTAAGCCCATCAAGCATTGAGTTCGTTGACTTTTATGGATCAGGTGTGAAGCATTTGACCAGCATAGCATACTCTTTGATTCTTGGCCTTTGATTGGAATCCCCTGGACACGTGCACGCTTGGATTTGATGGACACACGGTGTACTGGGACGTTAACGCTGCACATGATTAATTGTGGAAAAATAATATTGAGAATGTGAAAGACCTGGGGTTCGAACCCAGGTCAAGGGAATTGCTAACGCTTGCATCAACCACCTGAGCCAATGAACATATCTGATATATAATTAATCAATAAATAAAATAAGAGTAAACAAAAGCTAATGCGTCAAAACGCGCGAAATTTCAAAAGGGCCATTCACGCCTTGCCAACTCAGCTTCTTCTTCTTCATTCGTTCTTCTCTGAAAAATAAAAGAAAGTTAACGGGGGTTTTAAACCCCCCCAGAATAGGCAATTCTGAATAATAGCGATTAGGCCACACGCTTGTATAAATTAGGCGCGACCAGTGGAATCGAATCGTCCAGAGGTCCTGAGTTTGTTAGGCTTGGTCTTATTGTCTAATTTTGCCGTATGAGAGAAACCCTCTTTGGGACTTCCTGAAACCCTAAAGATCATTCATGGTAATATCGCGTATGTTGCTCAAAAACGAAATTCATTAGCATGGTTAGCATCAGAACAAAACAACAATCATGAATCCACAAACAAAAATCAAGAAATATGCTTAAATTATGATATGCGTTCAAGAATTTTTCTTTATACAGTCACGAGTCTTGATACCGTTTCTTGAGGTCTGCCTTGATTCTAATGGTTGGAACGTGTCCAGTAATTGCCACTGAAGCTTTTTGGATAGGTTTGGAAGCTTGAATCGGTTCCTAAGGCACTTTTCAGTTCTTGAATTTTTATGGAAGAATTCAATATGCAATGGCTTGTTTCTTGCGCAGCTACCAGTCTTGGATGATTAGGGTTGTGTTCTGATACTTGTAAGGAGGCAATTAGGTTAAGAAAGCTGTACAAAATCCATGGTATTCAATGTTTGGATATTTGATTTGTTTAAAGATCTTTTTGAATCTTTTCCCATGGCTTTTGTACCAATTATGTGCCAATCATACCAAATCTTTCCTCATTTGCCTTCACACGAAATATTGAACCTATAATGTGTATAAAAAGATTTTTCATGTTAAGGTTTATATTTTTCATGAATTAAAATCATTTAAATGAATATAAATTAATATTAATTCAAATAAATAATTAAAAAAATATGAGAATACTTCCCTTTGGGCCTAGTGGTCGTGCATAGGCTTGGCATGAAGAAATTTGGAAGAAACTTGGGCCCATTTGCATTTTTAGGCCTTTTGCATCAATGTTGACTTTCAAAAACTTCCAAAAATTTCCCAACTTCTACAAGGCATAACTTGGTCAATTTTTAAGCTTTTCACATGTTCTTGGACATTTTGGAAAGGTCTTTGAGTCCTTTAACCAATGCCTTTGGTCCCATGTCATTTTGATTTACCAATCTCAAGTTATGGCCTTTGACTTAAAGTCACTTTTTGTTGACTTTTGAAAATGACCTATAATGTTGAAATTGATAACTTTTTGTGAGAGCATTTCTTGGACTTGGAACATGAAGATGAATTGTAGGAAATGTCTTTCTCTTCAAAATGAGCTTTGGATGGAATTTTTCTGATAATCCATGTGAAAGTTATGCCCTGGTCAATTTCAGTTGACTTTTTCAGCTGTCCAAATATAGCAACTTTTGCATCTTTGATGATTTCTGAGCCAAATTTTGAGAATCATGATCAAGCATTGATCAAATGATGTTTGTGGCTTCAAAATGATATATTGACCAAAAATTTGAACTTTTGACTGTCAAATGACCATTTTGCCCCTACAGTTGACTGTAGTGCAATCTAGGGTTTTGACTGTGCAATTTTGAGCTGAATGCCTTGAAACTTGATATGAGGATACTTGACCATCTTTGTAAGCATGTGAGACTTGATTGGGCCTTTGAAAAGTTCATTTGCTTGACCAGAACTCAAACCCTAGTTTTGACTGTGTAGGAGACAGTTGAGCTGCACAACCCTGGGGGAATTTTGTGACCTTGACTTTGACAATTCTTGATGAATATGGGAGGGCAAATTTTGGGGTACAACAGAAGGTGTTAGCACCCTTTCCATCTGTGGTTTTCCACGGACTCTTAGAGGTTTGCTCATTTTTCAAGATGCTTTTGTTCTTTGTGTTTAAATTTTTTTTGAAAACTCCTTAGTAAGGCGAACTTTGTAATGTTTCTCAGGATAATAGAGAACACATACAAAGTGTTTTGAAATGTCTTTTAAAAAGTAGTTTTTTGTGTGTAAGTGCAAAAATAGTTTGAGCAATTTTCTAACAGCTATCTAGTTTTGTACTTGAAAAGGTTGTTCTTTTCCTCTTTTCCTTTAGATGGTGCTATCCTAATATTAGTGAGTAGGTAGCCCTATCGTTGGATGTTTTGAGGGACAATCGAAGGGACGTTACAGTCACGAAGGTAATTTATGGAGATGTGTTAGCAAATCTGTTTTAAGGACTAGATGATTTACCGAGAAGGAAACTGTAGGGTCATTGATGGACTATGATCTTTTGATTTTATGGGTCTTTGCTAAAGCATTTATGCCCCATGACTGTTTTATTGAAGGCAACCGAAGTGGGCGTACCTTAGAGGTTATTATGTGCAAGTGTGTTCAATTCAGTTATTTTATCTTTAAACATTTACGTGTTCTACCGTTTGTTTTCAGATCTTGTCATGTAATCCTATTTAGCATACATCTAATCAGTTGATATATATATACAGGAATTTAAAGTGCGGGAATTGTAAATCCTATGCTATTACAAGGTTTTGGGGAGGGGATTTACATTATACAAGGATAAAGGGGATAAAGCAGTAAATATCCTAATTTTATCTATTACACCTAGTAAACAGATACAATAATAGTAAAAATACGAAATTAAATAAACGCGTGCAAAGTAAAAGAAAATATGTTTGTTGTTTTTTGGTATAAAAGAAAATAAGTCCTAAGTATATTTAATTTTAATTTTAAGAAAAAAGATGTTAAAATAATTAATTTATTTATTTACAAAATTAATTTAGTTGGAAAAACAACTAGCATAATATTTTTGTGATTTTGATTTTAATGTCTTCTTTCGATTGGGCTAGGGAGTGGGCGTGAATAGCCTTTGATCCAGGGAAGGGGATTGCCCTTCGATCCTGGGGAAAGAGAATGCCCTTCGATCCAAGAAGGAGATGTCTTCTTTGATCCAGGAGGACAATGGGCATCTTCGATCCAGAGAAGGTTCTTCCTTCGATCTGGAATGTTATACCTGCAAAAGTATGTTAGCGAAATAAAAAGCAGGACCTGGGTATCGAAATCCAGGCCCTTCATTTCTGCGTGCGCTGGGTCTTTTCATCTTATATCTGCAGCAAGTGTGAGCAAACAAAGTACATTACCTGGGTGTCAAACCCAAGCCCTTTGGTTCTGTCTAGCGTGACAAGTCGAATGGAACAAGCAAATATGGATGTGTTATGCAAATACAAAGTTGGACAATTTACCCTCTCTTACCAGCAGATTGAACTTTCGATTTGGGCACTTTCTGGATTTGGACACCTTCGATCTGGAACTTCTGAGCTTGGATATTTTTGTTGAAGGGTGGCTTTGGCTTGTAAAATTATAACAACCTTTGATGGATTTTGTGGGCAGCGTGTCTCCAATCTTTTTTCGTTTTCCTCCTCCCCCCCCTGTAATGTATCCTTGTGATCTCTTTATATAAAGGGGGTAGAGGGGACAAGAAGGCAAAGGTTTAAACATCCTTTATTATGTGTTTGAAAGCCATGAATGAGAATTTGTAACGTTGGCCAAACACATGGGATCTTGTCCCTTTTTTTGAATTTTGAATGATATGTAACTGGCCTTCGAATGCTCCATTTCGAATGGGTTTGATGGCCTCTTCGAATGAACCTTTTGAAAGCTTTTTCGAATGGACCCTTTGAAAGTTTCTTCGGATGGACCTTTGCATGTTCTTCGAATGGACCCTTGCATTTTCTTGGAATGGACCTTTTGAAAGCTTCCTCGAATGGACTCTTTGAATGCTTCTTCGAATGAACCTTTTCATGTTCTTCGAATGGACCCTTTGAAAGCTTCTTCGAATGGACCTTTTGGAATTCCAATCGAAAGGCCTTTGTCTATAACAATCGAAGGCCTTGTTGAAATGCCAATTGAAGGACATGGTTACCATGCCAATTGAAAGGTACTTGTTAAAATGTCAATCGAAAGACCTTGTTAACAGGCCAATCGAAGGACCTTTGTCCATGCCAATCGAAGGGCGCTATGTAGATGCCAATCGAAAGGAAATTTGGAGATGCCAATTGAAAGGCATTTTGGAGATGCCAATCGAATGGAATTTTGGAGACGCCAATCGAAAGGCATTTTGGAGATGCCAATCGAAGGAAACTTAAAAACATCACTCACAAATTTTCCTTTTCTTTAGGCAAGGGTTTGTGACCAACCATGTAGGGGAAGATCTTGGAAAACATGAGAGGGAAAATTTTGGGGTACAACACTATGCAACCTCCATCTCATCACCATATGATCATCACAAAGCCAGATCCAGCGTTCCAGATCCCCAGGCCCATATTGGACTCTCATTGAAGAGGAACACACTGGATCTCACGCCTATGGGCTTGCGCGTTTGGGCCTCACGAATCTCCATCCTTGCACACCCAGGTTACTGCAATCAGGCTCATCACTTCCTTTTTGTATTTTATTTCAATTTCTCTTT
This sequence comes from Vicia faba, assembly GCA_948472305.1. Lineage (NCBI taxonomy): Eukaryota > Viridiplantae > Streptophyta > Magnoliopsida > Fabales > Fabaceae > Vicia > Vicia faba. Next base: position 1,473,491,965 of record OX451737.1, on the reverse strand, counting down.
TTTTAAAACATAATTAACTCTTTTTTTATAAATAAAATTAAAATTATTTAGATTTAGGGTTTTTTTTCTTTGATTAAATAAAATTAAATCAACTTAACATTTTTAATTAAATTAATTAAATTAGTTTCTTTAGGTTTTATCATTAAAATTTTTTCAATTAAATAATTTAGGGTTTTATTTTAGGTTTAAATTAGTTCCCTTTTCTCAATTAAAATTAATTATCATTAACATCATTCATAAATTATTTTTCGTTAAACACTTTCTTTGGTTCTTTCTATAATCTTCGCGCTTTTCTTATTTTTGCATTTGTTTTCACAATTATGTATATGCTAAAGGTTATAATAGTTAATTAGGCTTTTTATCACTTTCTTTCTTTCCCCTAACTTTGTGGATTTGTACCCTTTCCCCGAAGCATTGTAATAGCGTAGACTCTTTTCTTTTTACCGCTTTTACTTATTATTGTATAGTAATTAGGCATGTATGGCAAGATAAAAGCAAACACTAGCTAACCCTAATATACAATACAAATTAACTGGAAAAAAAACACTATTCACACATGCACCTCTAGGGTGACTCAACTTGTTGCCTTTGGATAAAAATGGTCATGTCCCTCGAATTTATAGATACCATTAGCAGAGACCCTCAGTTAAAAATCATCATAAAGATCATAGTCTCATGATGACCCTTCGATGCTGCCTTCGAAAAATGATCTTGTCCCTCGATGTTTCCTACTAATATATGATGATAGTCCTTTTGAATTGTTCAAGGTATTCCTTTATTTTTCCTTCTGTGACCATAACGATGACCCGTGCATGTCCCTCAAACATCCAATTATAGGACTTCCTACTAGCATATGTTAGGATAACACTATCTAAAGGAAGAGGAAAATAACGCGAAAGAATTTTGAGTAGGTAGATAGTTCTTAATCTCTTGATCATGAACATTTCAAAACATTTTTCACACAAAGACACTTTTTTTCAACAAATATTTTAAAAATAAACATTTTTTATGCATTCTCAAAGATATGAGAATCATTACCAAATTGCCGCACTAAGTAATTCTGAAAATATTTGCAAACACACATTCACAAAGCATTTTCAAAGTGAGCTAGAGATTAAGAGCCCGTGGATAACTACGGATGAAAAGGTTGATAGCACCTTCCCTTTTCATAACCTACCCCCCAAACTCAGAAAATTCTCAAAGGTCTTTCATGTTCTTTCCACACTTTCCTTTATTAGATAAAAGAAAAGTCGGTGGCGATTCTTGCTATCCAGAATCTTTGTGATAAAACACAAAACTAAAAGTTAGTTCTCCTACCGTATTACAGAACTGGTGACTCTACTGAGGAATTACTAAAAGTGGGGTTACCTTAGAGTTATATCACATTTAAAATGCTTTACTTGCTTAATTTGAATGCTTTATATTTCAGGGTTTTGTTAGGGTTTATTTTTTGTAAAGATCCTATACACCGATCTGGGGGCATTTTAGGTAAGTAAAAATAGATCTTGAAAACTATATGGCGTATACCAATATGGTTAAAGCGATGACTATGTTAGTGTGACATATTGGTTGGTGTCGGTGTCCCTTGAGTCAGTCAAGGAGAATGCTGGGCCACCGCATGGTTGATATTCGATACTACACTCATTGAGATTAGACTCTAGGGATGTTTCGGTCGCAAATCAAATGTTATGCTGAAACAATGCTTGAGAGAAAGATCGGTGATATTGGGACTCCTAGAACCCGGTTACTTCTTTTAGGACAGGTTGAGCCAACTAAAACTCGAGAGGGTAATTACCTACAAAATCCTTGCAAGCTTGAACCTAAGGCCTTGTGTGTTTTGTTTGTGTCAGATTAATTGTTCCAACATGACATCATAACATCAGGACATCATACCATATCATTTTCACTAACTATTTCAAGTACCAAGGGATTTATCTAAGTTCTTTGTTGTAGGTTATGGCCTCCGCTCACAGAAACACTATCGGGATCAAATTTGTAAGGGTACCTTCTCAGCTTAAGGAGTTAGTCTCAAGGGTTCCTAAAAGTTCTCAATTCATTAAAATACATGGTCGACTACTCAGTCTGGTTACCTCAGGTTTTGAAGAAGACATGATGAGTGTTCTATTCCAGTTCTTTGACCCTTCACATCACTGTTTCACCTTTCCATATTATCAGTTGGTACCCATAATGGAAGAGTTCTCTAAACTACTAGGAGTACCTGTTCTTGATTGGACACCCTTCACTGGTTTAGAGAAAGCTCCAAAAAAAGAAGATTTTACAGCATCCTTACTGTAATACGGTGGGAGAACTGACTTTTAGGTTTTGCATTTTAACGCAAATGTTGCAGATAACAAGATTCACCACCAACTTTTCTTTTATCCAACAAAGGAAAGGGTGAAAAGAACATGAAAGACCTTTTTGAGAATTTTTCTGAGTAAGGGGGGTAGGTTATGAAAAGGAAAGGTGTTAGCACCCTTTTCATCTGTAGTTATCTACGGGATCTTAGTTGCTAGCTCACTTTTTGAAAATGCTTTGTGCTTGTGTGTTTGAAAAATATTTTGAAAATATGCATAAGTGCGGCAAATGATTCTCGTATCGTTGAGAACTCATACAAGGTGTTTTGTCTTTGAAATTTTTTTTAGAAAATAGAGTGTATGTGTGAGAAATTTGTTTTGTTCTGGTGAGCAAGCAACTACGAGCTATTTACCTCCTCAAAAATTCTCGTTCTTTTCCTCTTTCCTTTAGATAGTGATATCCTACCATTAGTTAGTAGGTAGCCCTATCATTGGGTTTTTGAGGGACATGCGTGGGTCATCGTACAGTCACGAAGGCAACTCGTAGGATATTTTAGCAATTACCCTAAGGTACTATGATCATTTACCAAGGCAGTATCGAAGGGTCATCGAGGGACTATGATCTTTTAACCAAAGGGTCTTTGCTAAAACGTCCCACGTTCGAGAGACGTGATTGCTTTAAATTCGAAGGTAACAAGGGAGGGTCACCCTAGAGGTGCATGTGTGCGAAGTGTTTTATGTTTCAATTATTGATCTTGAAGTTAAGTTATCTAACGCTTGTTTTTTATGTCTTGCCATGCAAGCCTAATTAATCTAACAATTAGATATATATACAAGTGCTGAAAGTAATCTACGCTATTACATTGCTTCGGGAGTGGGGGAGTACAAACCAAAAAAATTTGGGAAAGGAAGTATAAAGGGGCCTAATTAGCTATTATAAACTTTTGACAGTTACTATATTATTTAAAATAATAATGCAAAAATAAATAAATACGCGGAGATTGAAGAGGGCAAGATATCTAAAAAACCTAAAAAATTCTAAGTATAAAAAATATTTTTGGTGTTTTTATTTTGAAAAATAATTGAATGATAATTAAAGCCTAATTCTAATTATGTTTTTATTATTAAAATAAATTTAGAGTGATTAAATTAATTGATTTTATTGTGAAAAATAAAGTTAATTAATTAAAATCTATATCTAATTTTTTTGATTTTTGTCTCTTTAATTAAAAATTAGTTATTTTTGTACCCCAAAATTTGCCATCTTATTTATCAAGAATTTGCTCACAAAATCTCCTTTGGCTCAAGACTGCACTAGGGTTGATCAGCTCAAGATACCTCCTTAAACATTGATGACCAAAATTAGGGTTTGAGTTTGCACAAGGATTTTTGAACTTCCAATGCCCCATATGACTTTCATGGATCATTATGGACCCCAAGATTACTCATGTCAAGTTTCAAGCCTTGGATCACACTTTTGCTCAGTTAATTGAGCAATTGACCTAAAAATCAACTATATTGGAGAAAAAGTCAACTATGGCCAATTTACAGTCAAACTTCATAATTTTTTATCCACATCAAAATTTTAAACTCATATGTATCATTTGATCAAGTTTGGACCATAATTCCTCAAGAAATTTGATCAAATCTTCAAAAGGGCAAAATGATCAAAATTAGGGTTTTGACTGGGAAAGGGAAATTTCTGATTTTTGACCTAGCAAATGATTAATTGGTTTAAGGAATGTTCTCAAGATTCCAATTGAATCATTTTGACCTAATAACATGGCTCAAACATTTCTCAAGTCCAATGGATTGACAGATGAATTTTTAGTCAACTAATCAAAAGTCAATTGTATACTGAAAAGTCAAACTTTGATTTTTTGGTCAAATTCAAATGCCAAAGATTAAAATTCATCAAAACATGTCAAAATATGAAACTTATTCATCAATAAATCCAAAATCCAAAATTTCATTTTGAAAAGTGAAAATTTCTAAACTTAGAAATTTTTCTAAGTGTTGGAAATTTCTTATTTTTTCACAACTTTGAGCAATGTTTTCACCATGATGCAAGATGATTCAAGAGAAACTTCCAGCATGAAAGTTGTATATCTCCATGAAATATAAAACTTTTATTTACATAACTTCTTCCAAAAGTTCTTGGATCTCAAGTTATAATTTTAAGAATACATGGTCATGAAACAAAACACTTAGTGAAATTTTTGCCCTAATTTGGTCAGGATTTTGACCTAACTTCATGGCACTATTTCATATAGTTCCAAGGGGAATATTCAAAATCAATTTAATGATGGGTTTGTATAGCACATTACAAGCTTTCCAAAATGTCAAATAACTCCTTGAGATCATTCTTGAGTAGGGAGAATCGAAGAGATGAAGTTAGGGTTTTATCACTTGAATTACAAGGCATTTTGTGATGAACAAAATTTAAATTCAAAGTTATGATGCATAAACTCTACTTTGCAGGCCTCTAACTTGTTAGGCACTCCATAATTAATGGCTTGCGAAGTTGTTAGAGGTCTCATTTCAAGCATTCAATGCAAGGCCATGCTTTATATCCATTTTTAGACGAAAGTGTACATTGCCATTTTGATAAAGTGCTTTTTTTGCACAAAACTTGTTCTTGAGCCTTCCACTTGTTCTCTTCTGATCATACATGTCTCATAACACATGAGAAATGGTTTATACACTTATAATCACCCAGCCCATGCTTGTACCTCACATTGAAACTTGGTTTCCCACTTTTCTTCAAAATCAAGTAACCTAGCAATTAGCTGAAAACTTGTACTTCTGATTGTCCAAACCACTCTAATCCTTTTGCTTATAGATATAAAAACCAATTGCCACAAAATGAACAAATGCTTGACCCCTAAAAACACCAAGAGCTCAGAATCACATCTTATACCTCCATTTTCACATAAACTGACCAAAAACTTAAAACTCATAACTCCCTCGTGCGTTTTCAAGCCTTTTGGTTCCTAAAGATTCTAAACATCATTTAGAACTGATCTCACACCCTGTTACAAGACTGTAAAACCATTAACACCATCCTCCATTTTCAAAAACAGAGCTTTGCACTTGGACTTCTCCAGAACACCTTTGGTACTTTCAGCCCAAGCTAAGCATCCCATTAGCTTCCTAGGAGCTTGAGGAAGCTAACCCAACCATTAGAACTCATTGAAAGCTGCTCAAACTTCAAACCCGATACCCTCTTGCAAGGTAAGTGTTGTACCCCAAAATTTACCCTTTCTTTTTCAAGAAATCACAGCTTCGGGCTTTTCCTGATTTTTCATATTGGCTTAAGAATCGGTCAAACAGACTTTTCTCATCAGTCAGACAAAATTAGGGTTTCCATTGATTTTGAATCAGTTCAAACAGATTATTAGGGTTTCTATTGATTTGGTTGAGTTTGGCTCAGGGTTTGATCAGGCAGACGCTTCTTTGACAATAAATCAAGAATTAGGGTTTGCACGCGCATTTTCAGAAGAATTTGAATCCACAGTGTCTTAATTGGCTGTTACACTGCTTTGACGGTTGCTCAAGATTTCTGTTTGTTTCTCAAGGTCTAAACATCTGGGACATGGGCTGAGGCTTCTGATTGAGAGTTTGAAGTATAGGTCTAATCAGTGAAATGAAAGGCGTATGGACATTTGTTTTGATTGACTGTGCAATGCATATAGTTAATTGGGACGCCGGGTTTATTATTGATTAATGCGAAGTTGCAAGACTACGGTGATTATTAATTATTTATTTTATCTAAGTTAGAATAATTGGGATTTACTTCCAGTTATTTTAATTCAAGAAACTTAAGTAATTAAATAGACAGTGGATTAAAAGAGATTAACTGTACAATGCTTTTGGTTATTCGGAACGCCGGACGTTTATTGATTATTTATAATTTCTAAGTTAGAATTATTGGATAATTTCCAATTATTATAATTCAAGAAATTTAAGTAATTAAATAAATAAATGCAGAAGAATTAAAAGAATTATCTGACAAAAAGACTTTTATTTATTTTTAATTGTTTGTTACAAATATTATTTGAACACTATAAATTTATTTACAGTTGTTTATATTAATATTATTACAATAATTAAAATGAAATAAAACTATATCCTAAGTGTCTTGAAATCTTCATCTTCTACTGCTGCTCCCCATTGCTCAACTGATATTTATCTGCAAAGACAAAGAAGAAAGAAGTCAAATGCAGATGAATTAAAAAACGGCATTTTCAGGCAGTTAATCATAAAAACTCATCATTAAAAGTGTTGGCCGGAATCAGTTCATTCGCCCTCTCTGCAAATCACAAGAAGACTCTTGGTTCACAAAGAGGGAAAGGAAATATGTTTGCAAATATAAAAATGTACAAGGCTGCATAATTTCAAATTGCAAAGTGTCAACAAAAATGTCAACCAAGCTGCAAAAATCCAAACTGAATTGCACTATCAAACAAGGCAAACCAGACTAAGTCAAAATGGCCAACTAAGTCACAAGTTCAAGAACTGTCATAAAGCTGTCAACAAGTAGACAAAATGCAGAAAATCTGAAGAAAGAAGATATGCAGAGCAAAGCTAACAATGCAAGCAACATATTCAAAAATTGTCATCATTTCCCAGCCAAACACTTTTTCAGAAAAAGGACAGTAAAGCATTAAAATATGCTTTTCTGATAGAGAGAGAAAAGAGAGAAAGAGAGTAGAAAGTAGCAGGCTTACAGTTTTTTGAGGAAGGCTTAAGAGATATAAAACAAACATTATCTTAACATTGTAAAGGGGGACAGAATATCACAAAAAAACAAGAGATACCACAAACTGCAACATTGCAAAAGCCTGCATAAACACAAGCCCTCAAACTGTTACAGAATACAAACCAAGACTGCCTTCAAGCTTACAAACTGAAGCAAGCCTCAAACCAGAAGCCAACAACAATGAGCCTGTAACTTCCAAACAAGTTCTCAAACCTGTTAAGCTTTAAACTGTATCAACACAAGCCTGAAGCCTGCTAAGCCTTCAACAAACCACCAAACTGTATCAACCTGCCTAAAAACTCAGTATCAAAACCTGCATACCAACCTACTTGCCTCAAGTATTCAAGCCAAGCATAAGCCCTGAAGCCTGCTCTAACTACCTGAAGCCTGCACAAACTTCAAACTACCAGAAGCCTACTTCAAAACAACCAGAAAAAAGCACAAGCATATCAACCTGCACAAACTCAAGACATAGTAACCCAAAGCAAACCTAACAGCCTTCAAACCAGAAGCCCACAAGCCTTTCAAAGCCTAAGCTCCAAACAAGCCTGCATAAGCCTGACAAACACGAGTCTAGCTTACAAACTAACACAAGCAAGTCCAAACCAAATATCCAAACCAAGTCAGAATCAAACAAATCCCAAAAGCCCTCGGAATAAGTTCATCATAGGGTTAGCAATCAAAGCTCAAGGCAAGCCCAGGAACAAACTCAGATTCAAACATCATCATCATTATAAAAGAACAACAAGGTACATCAAAGAACATCATCAAATAAACATACAGAAATCCAAGCATCCTCAGAGCTAAGCTCATCACAGGATCCAACAACAGGAAACTCAGAATCAACATCATCAAAATCAGAGGCAAGCATTTAGAAGAGGAAAAGAAGCAACTATTACAGGGTTTTCAGAGAAATTATCATCATAAAACCATAGAGGCAATCAAGATACAAAAATACCAGGAAGCAAGCTCATCAGCATCATCACTCCCCGCCTTGGCCGCCTAAGGAGCCTCCTGTCCAAGCTCTCCTCCTTCCCTCCAACAAAGGTATTGTCCTCCTTTCTTTAACACCTCACACAATAATAATAACATGAAGATCAGAATGTGTCGAGAACTAATAACATGCACGAACTGAAACCCTAAAACATGAAAGGACAGAAATCATATACCTTTTCTTGCCACCGCTTTGCTTAACCATGGAGGGAGGAGGAGTTGGAGGTGGCGCCTAGTGGCCATAGGTGGAGCGGAGGTTCGTTTAAAAAGCTTGGCTCAAGAAAGTGAAGAGACGAAGAAGAAGACGATGGAAGCGGCGCCGTTCACACAAACCCTTTTCCGAACAATACAAAATAAACCCTAAGCAAATTTGTCAAACAATGGGCCTGACCCCTGGAACTAATGCCTAAGCCCAATGATTCTGGCACCTTACCCCTCCTTCAGCGTGTGCACCCCCTCCCTTTGTGGATCTGTTCTTTGGACCAAACACCTCCTAAGGCCCATTTAAACCTTTTTTTTATTTATTACAAATCAACCATTTTTTTTTATCACATTACTTTTTTACCTTTTTTATACACATAACTTAAATTAACATTTTTGTTAAAAATGATACATTGACTTTTTTTTATATATACAAAATTTTCTTAATTGCTTCTTTTTATTTTTTATTACATTTAAAAATATATAAATATTAGATTTTATTAAGTTTAAACATTTTTTCTTATATTAAAACCTTTTTGTTTAAATTTAAACCTTGTATAAAACATTAACAAAAATATGTAAGCAATAGATTTTCTTTATTAAGTTAAGATATTTTTTCTTTTAAGAACTTCTTGTACATAAAAACATTAACTAAATACATAGATAATAGAATACTTAAATTTGAACAATTTTCTTTTAATTTATTAAAACTTTTGTTTACACATAATTAACAAAAATACAAAAAATAATAATATTACTTAATATTGCATTAGGTTAACAATTTGATCACTTGTAAATAATCATGTGCATTATACTTTACTTTTGATTCTCCATTCTTATACATTGCTATATTTTACATTGAGAATGCTATTCGATTTGGTTGTCAATATTATTTGGACACTACTATCCTGATAAGACTCATCCGCATTTGTAAACATTTGTACTCCCATCCTCGGATACTTATTTGTAATAGCTTAGACTTTAAATTCCCGCAATTTATCGCTTTCTATATACTGTATAGTAATTTGGGTTTGTATGCGAAGATTTAAAATCAACCGCTAGATAACCTAATACAAAGACAAATGCATGAAAACCAATACACAATTCACACTTGTACCACTAGGGTAATCCCGCTTGTTGCCTTCCAAAATGGGCCATGTTTGCATGTCGAATACTTTGGCAAAACAAAAACAAATCAAATGATCATAGTCCCTCGATGACGCTTTCGAAGTTGCCTAAACAAAAATGATCGTAGTCCCTTAAAGGAAAATTGCCAAAGACACTTGGCACTATTGCATTCATGGTCTAAACGATGACCCGCGCCTGCCCTGTTAACATCCTAACACAAGATTATCCACCAAATACAATGGTGGAACAATACTGTTAAAAGGGTTAAAACATAAGAAAGATATTTGAGTAAAATTAGGGGTAGACAACTCTTAGTTACTTGATCAAACTTGCAAAACACACTTGCCTACTTTCAAAACACACTCCACAACACAATTTCAAAACAAACTTTCAAAAACATTGAATATCTTTTCAAAAAGACAAACACCTTTGTAAAACATTCGAGTAAAGAATTGTTACAATGGTTGCCTAGACAAGGCATCTTTTTCCAAATATTTTCAAAAACCACGCACACAAAGCACCATTTCAAACAATTGAAAAAGCAAGGCAAGTGATCTAAAACAAGTAACTAAGAGCCCATGGATAACCATGGATGAAAAGGGTGCTAGCACCTTCCCTTTTCATAATCTACCCCCTGAACCCACGAAAACATCTCAAAGGTTTTTCCTGTGCTTTTTAACCTTTCCTTTAGGATAAAATAAAAAGTCGGTGGCGACTCTTGCTAAACCGAACAAGTGCGAATACAAACACAAAACCTCAAGTCAGTTCTCCCACCGTATCACAGAACTGGTAACTCTGCTGGGGAAAAATTTAAAAGTGGAGTAACCTTAGGGCTTAGATCACCCTTTTGCATGACTAATTGTTTGCCTTGATTGCTTTACATTTTGGCTCTCTTGTTTGGGTTTGAAATCCTACACCCGGATTTGGGGAAACATTCATAGATAGCAATACGTTGTGGAAACTGTGCGGGGTATACCGACACGGTTGAAGCAATAGCTATATTAGTGCGACATATTTGTGAGTACCGGTAACCCTTGAGTTCAATCAAGGAGAGTACGGGGCCGCTGAGTGATGTCACTAAGCACTAATGACCTATAACCTTACTTGACCATCTTGGCCTTTTATTAGGGGTAGTGAGATGACCGGCTTTGATGCAGTCCGAAGTTGGTAGATACTTGATACTACACTCATTGAGGATTGTTTTCTTGGAATATTTTGGTCGCCAGTTAAGTGGCTAAACCAAAACAATGAACACGGAAAATAATCCAGTGATATTGAGCTCCTTAGAACCCGGTTTCTATTTCTAGGACAGGATGAGCCAACTAACTTCAAGAGGGTACTTACCTACGAACCCCATGCAAGCCTAACCCTAAGGACTTGTTTGCTTTGTGTGAATATGATTACCTGTATATACACTTGTTTAGTTTTGCATACATGTACATAACATCATAACATCATACCATAGCATTTTCAATAACCATTTCAAGGATCTCGAGGGTCTTTTGATGCAGGGTCACGTTGAACCAGACGTCTACCCAAGGGGCAAGAGGTTTTCTCCTCTAAACAAATTCCATCAAAGATCAAGTGCAACAACTTGAATCAGGGGCTATGACCCACTTGACATGGTGAGCTTGATTCTCGTGGAAAGACATCCACCGTTACAAAGCTCTCCAATCAGAGATGTTGATCAAAGTTCAACCTCTAACATTTTCTTGTGTTTACCCCGAGAGATCCTTGAAAACATGCATTCACATATCAGGCATTGCATCATAACAGTTTTCCTTTTCAGGTTTCCTTACTCTCATACTGTTTATTTCAGTAGAGATGGCTCTAGAGAGGACTGTCAAGGATATCCAGGATCAAAATGCTTAACTTCAGGAAATGTTCTTGAACCTGTCCTTGGGGCAAGAAGAAGTGAAAGCTATCCTCACAAGGGGCATGGTCCAGGGGAATTCAAGAAATTCCAGGAGTGATCAGTTGGAAGAGCTGCAGTTTGAGCTGGCAACAATGAGATTCATGCCAGATGGCGAGATGAAAATCTTCCGTTAAGGGTTTCTCCACCTGAAATGACAAAGCTCGAACTGAGAGACTTTTGTTCCATTTGAATTTTCAAGTTGTAATTTCTTCTGTTATTCAAACAATTATTTATTAATGTCAAACTTTGTTTCATTAATGCATTGCATATGTTTGTCTTGAATTCATCCATTCGTTTTCACTACTCTTATGCTTTCCTTATGATATTTAACTCTTGATAAAAAGCTGCAAGCCTTTAGAGGGAGGATGACGAAACAATACCATAATCTCATACAGTATGCTTCTGAACAGACCTCGCTGATGATGTACAGGCATTTCATTCAAATCCCAAACACTGGAGTTATAAGGAAGATAATCCCTAGTCAACCCCTTCGAGCCAAAGAAGCAGGAGTTTTCTGTTCTAAACAAATTGAAACCTTCGATTTAAACCTGGGGCAGGGTAGTCTCTCAGTTAATTCAAAAAAAAAAGATGCGCATTAAGGTAGCAAACTCTCAGTTCGTAATACAACGAACAACATCAAAAAAAATATTCCTTTGGAACCAAAAGACAGTGATGGTTCTTTATCTCATAATCAGTCAATCTCTCAAAAGAGAAAAGCCCACTAAGCCAAAACCTATAAAGGAGGCTTAAGAAAGCTGGGGCATCCCGCTGACTGTAATCTCGAAAACAGGAACAGTCAGGCAAAAGTTAGGGATAACAAATCAAAAGAAAGAGGTCATTACAAATCCTCAACAACATGAAAAATGTTGAAAAAGAAAAAGGAGATAATGACTGCCTTCCAAATTCAACAGGGGAACCATCACCCAAAAGTCGTTCCAAACTCGAATAGAGTGCGACGTACAATTAACTGAGTTTAGGATTGAAGAACATCACGAAGAGCGGGTGGGTACAAATATACTTTGAGCCTTTATCCTTTATTTCTTAAACCGTGAACCAAACCACGTTACAACCCTGCAAAAGTCCTAATTGAAGCATGGGTTAGTTCGAAAGCATATTGTTACAAAAAGTATCCTGACTCCTGTAAGGCTTTGCCCTGAATCTTGTGTTGAAATTGTCTTGTAAAAAGTTTTCTGCTAAAAAACGCATTTTTCAAAACTTCAAGACAAGCATAAACTTTGCATTATTTGAATATCGTTGTTTGCACATGGTTATTTGTTTGACAGCGAAGAAATTCCTACAACGAATGTTCGGAGGAGCGAAAACTCTCTCAGTGAGTAAAATCACTTCAAGAAGGATGACACTTCCATTGATAAATCTCCTATCAACAAGGGGGCATGACATGTCACTATCTAGTTAATCTGGGGCAGTCCAGTCAAGATTTCAACAAATCTCTCAAAAGTTCAGTGAACTTGGGGCAAGTCTCCTTCATCATCACTTGGGGCATTCGAATGTCAATCTCAGGGTCGTTCAAAATTTCCTTCATCACCTGCTGGAAGTTACGATCAACATCACAAATTCCTTCATCACCTGTTGGAAGATACAGTTTCAGATACGCTCCAAACACGGTAGCCATTCTGTCACTCATTCAGATCCCAGTTACAGTTTCAGATACACTCCAGATACAGAAGTCATTCTGCTACTCATACAGATCTCAACTCCAAGATACAGTTTCAGATACGCTCCAGACACGGTAGCCATTCTGTAACTCATTCAGATCCCAGTTACAGTTTCAGATACACTCCAGATACAGAAGTCATTATGCTACTCATACAGATCTCAACTCCAAGATACAATTTCAGATACGCTCCAAACACGGTAGCCATTTTGTCACTCATTTTGATCCCAGTTACAGTTTCAGATACACTCCAGACACGGAAGTCATTCTGCTACTCATACAGATCTCAACTCCAAGATACAGTTTCAGATACGCTCCAGACACGGTAACCATTCTGTCACTCATTCAGATCCCAGTTATAGTTTCAGATACACTCCAGATACGGAAGTCATTCTGCTACTCATACAGATCTCAACTCCAAGATACAGTTTCAGATACGCTCCAGACACATTAGCCATTCTGTCACTCACTCAGATCCCAGTTACAGTATCAGACTACCGCGAAGCCTGGATTACAACCAGATGGTGGTATCTCCTAAGAGCAAGCTATGAAGCCCGGATTCGACCGGATAATAGCTTAATCCCTAACTAGTTATTGTGAAGCCTGGATTACGACCAGATAGCAATACAAGTTTCTGTGAAAGCCTGGATCACGACCAGATAGCAGCCAAGAATACTACGAAGCCTGGAGTCGACCAGATAGTGGTATATCTTTAACCCAAGCCGTGAAGCCCGGATTTGACCAGATAACAGCTTAGCAAGTTATTGTGAAGTTTGGATTACGACCAGATAGCAATACAAGTTTCTGTGAAAGCCTGGAGATCGACCAGACAGCAGTTAACGGTTAACAGAATGAAGATTCTCATTCTTAAAACCTCAGAAGATTGGTATACTCCCAATTTCTGACTGTTAACAGAATGAAGACTCTCATCCTTAAAACCTCAGAAGATTGGTATACGCCCAATTTCTGACCCCCAACAGAATGAAGATTCTCATTCTCAAAGTGGCGTATAACCCAAGTTCCAGATTAATACCTGTAGCAAGCCAGGAAAATTATCTGTGGACGACTGATTGTAGATTAACACCTAAAACCAGCCAGGAAAACTATCTACATGAAGAGATCGAAGATTAATACCTGTAACAAGCCAGGAAAACTATCTTTCTTTCTCAGGTCAGAGATTAATACCTGAAACCAGCCAGGACAACTATCTCACCGACCAACCTTTTCAAGATTCCAGATCAATACCTGCAGCAATCAAAAGATTCTTGCAATCCCCAGCGGAGCTAAAACTTTCAACTATCAATCCCCAAGCAGAATGAAGACTCTCATTTTCAGTCCCTCACAGGATATTTAGATATTCCCCAGTGAAGATCTCCTCCAGACAAGAATCCCCAGTAGATTGGCATACAACCCAAGCTCTTGATTCCCCAACAGCGGTCCAAGGATTTCTCATCTTCAGCAATCAAAGATTCTTGCAATCCCCTGCAGCAGTAAAGGATTCACTTTCCCCGACATCAGTCAAGATTCTATTATCTCCAGCCATCCAGGATTCATCTATCCTCAGCAAGACAGCTCATCAACTTACATGCGCATTCATTACATTCATATCATAAACACTGATATAACATATATTGCATCATACATTTCATGCAACATAACTTTGTGTTTAGCTAACATTTTATCCTTTTCAGGATAAGAATAAAAGGTTATCATTAACAATTATCCAAGATGCAGTTTTACACGGACTCATCATCAGGAAACCCTACACCGGTTCCTTCTCAATTTCAGATGCAGTTTTACATGGACTCATCATCAGGAAACCCTACACCGGTTCCTTCTCAATTTCAGATGCAGTTTTACACTGACTCATCATCAGGAAACCCTACACCGGTTCCTTCTCAATTTCAGATGCAGTTTTACACGGACTCATCATCAGGAAACCCTACACAGGTTCCTTCTCAATTCAAGACTTCTGAAAACAGTTTACGGGTTCTCCAGACACGGATGTTAACCTATCGCTTGTTCAGATTCTTCAACTTCTGAAAACAGTTTCAGGATTATCCAAACACAAATGTTAATCTATCGCTTGTTCAGACTCAACTTTTGAAAATAGTTTACGGACGCTTCCCAACATGGATGCTACTCTATTGCTTATTCAACTTCAAGACTTCTGAAAACAGTTTACGGGTTCTCCAGACACGGATGTTAATCTATCGCTTGTTCAGATTCTTCAACTTCTAAAAACAGTTTACGGATTCTCCAAACACGGATGTTAATCTATCGCTTGTTCAGACTCAACTTTTGAAAACAGTTTACGGACGCTTCCCAACATGGATGCTGCTCTATTGCTTATTCAACTTCAAGACTTCTGAAAACAGTTTACGGGTTCTCCAAACACGGATGTTAATCTATCGCTTGTTCAGATTCTTCAACTTCTGAAAACAGTTTACGGATTCTCCAAACATGGATGTTAATCTATCGCTTGTTCAGACTCAACTTCTGAAAACAGTTTACGGATGCTTCCCAACATGGATGCTGATCTATTGCTTATTCATCTCCAAGACCTCTGAAAACAGTTTACGGGTTCTCCAGATACGGATGTTAACCTATCGCTTGTTCAGATTCAAGATTTCTGAAAACAGTTTACGGATTCTCCAAACACGGATGTTAATTTATCGCTTGTTCAGATGCAACTACTGAAAACAGTTTACGGATTCTCCAGACACGGATGTTAATCTATCGCTTGTTCAGATTCAACTTTTGAAGACAGTTTACAGATGCTTCCAGATACGGATGTCAATCTATTGCTTATTCAGACCCCCAGTTCAGAGATGTTCCAAAACATGGGTACCTTTCTGATACTCACCCACTCACCAACGACATACAGTTCAACAAACATTTCCAGATGGCATCTCTAAGCCCATCCTCCTACCAGCAATTTCCAGATGGCATCTTTAAGCACATCCCCCTGTCACATCTCCAGATGGCATCTTTAAGCCCATCACCAAATGGCATCTTTAAGCCCATTCCCTCAAACTACGCTTTGACGAGTGCAAATTTTTTGGGCACTCTAGTGTCCAATCTCCTTTTACCTTCGAGTCGTGAACGGCAAACTTGCCAATCTAACTCTTCAGGTTCAAGAAGATTGAACAGGGGCAACTGTTGTACCCCAAAATTTTCCCTTTCTTTTTCAAGAAATCACAGCTTTGGGCTTTTCCTGATTTTTCAGATTGGCTTAAGAATCGGTCAAACAGACTTTTCTCATCAGTCAGACAAAATTAGGGTTTCCATTGATTTTGAATCAGTTCAAACAAATTATTAGGGTTTCTATTGATTTGGTTGAGTTTGGCTCAGGGTTTGATCAGGCAGACACTTCTTTGACAATAAATCAAGAATTAGGGTTTGCACGCGCATTTTCAGAAGAATTTGAATCCACAATGTCTTAATTGGTTGTTACACTGCTTTGACGGTTGCTCAAGATTTCTGTTTGTTTCTCAAGGTCTAAACATATGGGACATGGGATGAGGCTTCTGATTGAGAGTTTGAAGTATAGGTCTAATCAGTGAAATGAAAGGCGTATGGACATTTGTTTTAATTGACTGTGCAATGCATATGGTTAATTGGGACGTCGGGTTTATTATTGATTAATGCGAAGTTGCAAGACTACGGTGATTATTAATTATTTATTTTATCTAAGTTAGAATAATTGGGATTTACTTCCAGTTATTTTAATTCAAGAAACTTAAATAATTAAATAGACAGTGGATTAAAAGAGATTAACTGAACAATGCTTTTGGTTATTCGGAACGCCGGACGTTTATTGATTGTTTATAATTTCTAAGTTAGAATTATTGGATAATTTCCAATTATTATAATTCAAGAAATTTAAGTAATTAAATAAATAAATGCAGAAGAATTAAAAGAATTATCTGACAAAAATACTTTTATTTATTTTTAATTGTTTGTTACAAATATTATTTGAACACTGTAAATTTATTTACAGTTGTTTACATTAATATTATTACAATAATTAAAATGAAATAAAACTATATCCTAAGTGTCTTGAAATCTTCATCTGCTACTGCTGCTCCCCATTGCTCAACTGATATTCATCTGCAAAGACAAAGAAGAAAGAAGTCAAATGCAGATGAATTAAAAAAGGGCATTTTCAGGCAGTTAATCATAAAAACTCATCATTAAAAGTGTTCGCCGGAATCAGTTCATTCGCCCTCTCTGCAAATCACAAGAAGACTCTTGGTTCACAAAGAGGGAAAGGAAATATGTTTGCAAATATAAAAATGTACAAGGCTGCATAATTTCAAATTGCAAAGTGTCAACAAAAATGTCAACCAAGCTGCAAAAATCCAAACTGAATTGCACTATCAAACAAGGCAAACCAAACTAAGTCAAAATGGCCAACTAAGTCACAAGTTCAAGAACTGTCATAAAGCTGTCAACAAGTACACAAAATGCAGAAAATCTGAAGAAAGAAGATATGCAGAGCAAAGTTAACAATGCAAGAAACATATTCAAAAATTGTCATCATTTCCCAGCCAAACACTTTTTCAGAAAAAGGACAGTAAAGCATTAAAATATGCTTTTCTGATAGAGAGAGAAAAGAGAGAAAGAGAGTAGAAAGTAGCAGGCTTACAGTTTTTTGAGGAAGGCTTAAGAGATATAAAACAAACATTATCTTAACACTGTAAAGGGGGCAGAATATCACAAAAAAACAAGAGATACCACAAACTGTAACATTGCAAAAGCCTGCATAAACACAAGCCCTCAAACTGTTACAGAATACAAACCAAGACTGCCTTCAAGCTTACAAACTGAAGCAAGCCTCATACCAGAAGCCAACAACAATGAGCATGTAACTTCCAAACAAGTTCTCAAACCTGTTAAGCTTTAAACTGTATCAACACAAGCCTGAAGCCTGCTAAGCCTTCAACAAACCACCAAACTGTATCAACCTGCCTAAAAACTCAGTATCAAAACCTGCATACCAACCTGCTTGCCTCAAGTATTCAAGCCAAGCATAAGCCCTGAAGCCTGCTCTAACTACCTGAAGCCTGCACAAACTTCAAACTACCAGAAGCCTGCTTCAAAACAACCAGAAAAAAGCACAAGCATATCAACCTGCACAAACTCAAGACATAGTAACCCAAAGCAAACCTAACAGCCTTCAAACCAGAAGCCCACAAGCCTTTCAAAGCCTAAGCTCCAAACAAGCCTGCATAAGCCTGACAAACACGAGTCTAGCTTACAAACTAACACAAGAAAGTCCAAAACAAATATCCAAACCAAGTCAGAATCAAACAAATACCAAAAGCCCTCAGAATAAGTTCATCATAGGGTTAGCAATCAAAGCTCAAGGCAAGCCCAGGAACAAACTCAGATTCAAACATCATCATCATTGTAAAAGAACAACAAGGTACATCAAAGAACATCATCAAATAAACATACAGAAATCCAAGCATCCCCAAAGCTAAGCTCATCACAGGATCCAACAACAGGCAACTCAGAATCAACATCATCAAAATCAGACGCAAGCATTTAGAAGAGGAAAAGAAGCAACTATTACAGGGTTTTCAGAGAAATTATCATCATAAAACCATAGAGGCAAGCAAGATACAAAAATACCAGGAAGCAAGCTCATCAGCATCATCACTCCCCGCCTTGGCCGCCTAAGGAGCCTCCTGTCCAAGCTCTCCTCCTTCCCTCCAACAAAGGTATTGTCCTCCTTTCTTTAACACCTCACACAACAATAATAACATGAAGATCAGAATGTGTCGAGAACTAATAACATGCACGAACTGAAACCCTAAAACATGAAAGGACATAAATCATATACCTTTTCTTGCCACCGCTTTGCTTAACCATGGAGGGAGGAGGAGTTGGAGGTGGCGCCTAGTGGCCATAAGTGGAGCGGAGGTTCGTTCAAAAAGCTTGGCTAAAGAAAGTGAAGATACGAAGAAGAAGACGATGGAAGCGGCGCCGTTCGCACAAACCCTTTTCTGAACAATACAAAACAAACCCTAAGCAAATTTGTCAAACAATGGGCCTGACCCCTGGAATTAATTCCTAAGCCCAATGATTCTGGCACCTTACCCCTCCTTCAGCGTGTGCACCCCCTCCCTTTGTGGATCTGTTCTTTAGACCAAACACCTCCTAAGGCCCATTTAAACCTTTTTTTTATTTATTACAAATTAACCATTTTTTTTATCACATTACTTTTTTTCCTTTTTTATACACATAACTTAAATTAACATTTTTGTTAAAAATGATACATTGACTTTTTCTTATATATACAAAATTTTCTTAATTGCTTCTTTTTATTTTTTATTACATTTAAAAATATATAAATATTAGATTTTATTAAGTTTAAACATTTTTTCTTTTATTAAAACTTTTTTGTTTAAATTTAAACCTTGTATAAAACATTAACAAAAATATTTAAGCAATAGATTTTCTTTATTAAGTTAAGATATTTTTTCTTTTAAGAACTTCTTGTACATAAAAACATTAACTAAATACATAGATAATAGAATACTTAAATTTGAACAATTTTTTTTTATTTTATTAAAACTTTTGTTTACACATAATTAACAAAAATACAAAAAATAATAATATTACTTAATATTGCATTAGGTTAACAATTTGATCACTTGTAAATAATCATGTGCATTATACTTTACTTTTGATTCTCCATTCTTATACATTGCTATATTTTACATTGAGAATGCTATTCGATTTGGTTGTAAATATTATTTGGACACTACTATCCTGATAAGACTCATCCCCATTTGTAAACATTTGTACCCCCATCCCCGGATACTTATTTGTAATAGCTTAGACTTTAAATTCCCGCAATTTATCGCTTTCTATATACTGTATAGTAATTAGGGTTTGTATGCGAAGATTCAAAATCAACCGCTAGATAACCTAATACAAAGACAAATGCATGAAAACCAATACACAATTCACACTTGCACCCCTAAGGTAATCCCGCTTGTTGCCTTCCAAAATGGGCCATGTTTGCATGTCGAATACTTTGGCAAAACAAAAACAAATCAAATGATCATAATCCCTCGATGACGCTTTCGAAGTTGCCTAAACAAAAATGATCATAGTCCCTTAAAGGAAAATTGCCAAAGACACTTGGCACTATTGCATTCATGGTCTAAACGATGACCCGCGCCCGCCCTGTTAACATCCTAACACAAGATTGTCCACCAAATACAATGGTGGAACAATATTGTTAAAAGGGTTAAAACATAAGAAAGATCTTTGAGTAAAATTAGGGGTAGACAACTCTTAGTTACTTGATCAAACATGCAAAACACACTTGCCTACTTTCAAAACACACTCCACAACACAATTTCAAAACAAACTTTCAAAAACATTGAATATCTTTTCAAAAAGACAAACACCTTTGTAAAACATTCGAGTAAAGAATTGTTACAATGGTTTCCTAGACAAGGCATCTTTTTACAAACATTTTCAAAAACCACACACACAAAGCACCATTTCAAACAATTGAAAAAGCAAGGCAAGTGATCTAAAACAAGTAACTAAGAGCCCATGGATAACCATGGATGAAAAGGGTGCTAGCACCTTCCCTTTTCATAATCTACCCCCCGAACCCACGAAAACATCTCAAAGGTTTTTCCTGTGCTTTTTAACCTTTCCTTTAGGATAAAATAAAAAGTCGGTGGCGACTCTTGCTAAACCGGACAAGTGTGAATACAAACGCAAAACCTCAAGTCAGTTCTCCCACCGTATCACAGTAAGTTTTCTAACTTTGAAACTTTTCATACAGGCATCATCAATGATTTATTTGTGAATGAAACATGTAGATATCATTACCCTAAAGCTAACCATGTTCATAGTTTTCATTAATTTTGTTTGAGCTTAGAGAATTTTCAGATTGAAGTTTCTGAGATTTTGTAGGGTTCAGATTAGGGCCAATGAAATTCATGTTTGTCTTCGATCTATAGTTTTAATGCTTTACATTTATGAAACCGTGAGGAAATTTTCTACAAGTTTCATGTTTACAGTTTTCATATTTGTTGAGATTTGAATGAGTTACAGAAGCTCTGGCTGGGCGTAAGGTTGAAGATGAAGTTCAGGTCAGGGAACATGTTTTCCATATGTATTTATTGTTTGATTTATATAAACGGATGTATGGCCACCCTAGTGGTAGAAGCGCGCGCCTGTAACCAGAGGGACCTAGGTTCGAGCCCCAGTGGTACCCTTTTGATTTTTCATATTTTTTTTCTTTCTGACTTTGTTTCCTAGACAGGTGCTGGGCCTCATTAGGCTTTGTTGTTTTTGTTTTTGCTTTCTAACCCCTTGTAAGGTATCAGCACCCCTGGCCCAATTTTATTTTCTTTTCTTATTTTCATTTTATGTATTTTCTTAATTATTTTTCTAATATTAAAACAAAATCATAAAAAATATAAAAATAGTAGATTTATGTTTTGACTTAGTTTATTTAATTTTTTTTTCAATAAAAAATTTATTTTATTTAATCAATACTTTATTCATTTCACTAAATATGTTGTAAATTTAATTAAAATACTAGGTTTTATTTATTTTCTTTTACACCAATTAAAATATATTATTTTAATATAAAAAAGGCCAAAAACATTTTATAATACTATAAATTATTTTCAAGACAAAAAAATACAAAAAAAATACTTTTCTTATAAACTTAATTTCTTTTTAATCAATTAATAGATTTAGGGTTTTATTTAAAAACTTTTCCTAGTAAAATTAGGTTTACTTTTTTACCTTTAATTAATTATTTTTCCCTTTATTTAATTAGGTTAAACTAAAATTCCCTTTTTCCTAAAAAATCCAAACAAAAAGATACATTTTCTTTGCATTTACATTCTTGCATATTTATTTAATTTGTATATTATTTATTTCAATTCTTGTAAAAATTCAATATGGTTGTAATAAATTAAATAGGTTTATTTTCTTGAAATCCCCATTTAAAATTTGTACACCCTCCTCCCACAAGTATTGTATGGAAAGACTAAAACCAATACTTAGAAATCCATAATTCAAGACAAAATCAAGCATGAAAACAATACACTTGCACACAAGCACCCCTAGGGTAAATCCACTTGGTTGCCTTTACAAAAACGGTCATATTACGCATGTGGGGTATCTTAGCAAAAAGCAAGCAAAATACAAGATCATAGTCCCTCGATGACGCTATCTAAGTTGCCTTCCGAATGATCTTAGTCCCTAAAAGAGAATGCTAAGATATCTTGCAAACATTGCTAATCATGGTTATACAATGACCCACGCCCGTCCCATTTACATTCAAAGATAGGGTTATTCACTACAAGAAATATCATCTCCAGCCACGTGTTTTTGCCACGTGATTATCATGTGGCTAAAAAAAGTCAATTGCGACGTGATAATCACGTGGAAAAATGTTTTATTAATAAAATAAAGAAGCATGACGATTGTCTGAGTTTTTAAAAAAAAAATATGTTGCGACGTGGGAATCACATCGCTAGTAAAAATATAATATAAAATATTTTAATTGGTCTAACGTTCAGATGGAGGGATTTTTGAAATTTTGAAAAAGTCAGTTGTGACGTGGTATTCACGTCGCAACATTTAAGAGGGAAAATCAAATTAATTCAGACTGGCATGATCAGCTTTTGCAGGCATGTGAAGAAAGAGAATGTGACCGTTGGCATTGTTGCGACGTGAAAGTCACGTGGCAAAGTTGCGGCATGATTTTCACGTCGCTGTATAGTTTATATATTTAATTAAATCACGTTACACCAAGCACAAGACAGTAGTATATTTTCAACAAACACAACTCTCCCTCTCTCATTCCATCCCAATCTCCGTTAACCCTCTTCTTCTTTATAAAATCTAACTCAATCTCCATTATAAAACCTCTTCTTTTTCATAAAATCCAACTTCAATCTCCATTAATCCTTGTTTTTCAGGTTAATTTAATTTAATTTTGTCTCTATTTTGTTTACAAGTTTTTATTTATTGTATTATGTGATTGTAATTTATTTTAATTTTTCTTTGAATAGAAGAAGATTGATATAGTAGAAGTAGATTGGAAAAAGGTTGGACAAGAAGATTTTAAGAGTTAGAAGAGAAGAGTATTTCTTGGAAAAAACTTTTACATTTGATATAATTTCTAAATTTAGTTAGATTTTAGGTTGAATTTGGTTAAATTATAATATTGTAATTTTCATTAAATATAATTTTAAAAAATGAGAATATATATTATATAGGTACTTCTTGTTAAAAAACGAAAATATATATAAATAAATATTTATTAATAAACAAAAATATATATTATGATAAGTTATATATCTTGATTTATTTAATTTATTTATTATTAAAAAAAACAGAATAATATATAAATTTTATAAAAACAGTTTTAATGTTAATATATATTTTATTTAAAACAAATATAATATAATATTTTATGTATTGATTAAAAACATATATAAAAAACTATTTTAATATGTATATATTTAGTAAAAACTGTTTAATGTTATTATTATAAAATTTGTTTTATAATTAAAAATATATATATTTAATTTTATTATTTAAAAACTCTTTTATAATTATGCATATATAAAAAACAGTATAATATTATAAAAAACAGTATATATTTGATGTTAATATATTTTTTAAAAACAAATATAATATTATATTTTATGTAGAATATTAATAAAAATGGTTTTATAATTAAAAAGTAATTATATAATAATTCTATTATATGTTAATTAAAAACTGTTTTATAATTAAAAAATATTATATAAAAACAATATTATATGTCAATAAAACATTAATATAGTATGTTAAAAAACATTATATGTCAATAAAACATTATATATAGTATGCTATAAAATATTATATATAAAAAATTGGTTTATGTATTTAATTATTGTATATTATATTTATGTAAATAAAAACGGTTTTATAATTAAAAATTGTTTTATAAAAACTATATTATATGTCAATAAAAAATATTATATTAATAATTATATATTTAATAAACTATATTAATGGTATATTTAATAGTATATAATAAAAAATATTATATATTAAAAATAGTTAAAATAAAAGCATATGTTTATGTTTAATAGTATATATACATAGTATATTTTTAGTAGTAATAAGAACAAGAATAATATGTTTAGGATTATTATTAAGTTGATTAATTAATATTTCTAATTAAAAAGGTTTTGATTATATAAAAAGGTTTTGATATATTTAGTTTTATTTTTGATAATTTATTTATAATATTGAATTTAATAAATAAATTATAATATTTAATTTATAAATTTAATGAAAGAGAAAATAATATTAATTATTAAATCAGAATTATTATATTTAAAACAGAAAATAAATTATTATTTTTAAAATAAGTTGCGACGTGTTTTCCACATCACAAATTAGTGACATGAAAAATACGCCGCAACACACAACGTAAAAGTGAATATAAAACCTGCTCTGACCTCTGCTCTGCTCTGACTGCCTTTGACCCCATAAAGTTTGCTGCGGTGGGAATTTCACGTGGAAACGTTGTGACATGTTTCCCACGTTGCAACAACATTGCCACGCGCTCTCCAGCGACGTGTTTCTTCACGTGGCAAAAACAAAGTTGTGACATGATTTTGGTGTTAGCGACGTGGGAGTCACGTGGCAATATACAACTTATTTTGTAGTGATTTACCAAATCAATGGTAAGATAACAATTTCAAAGGAAAAGGAAAATGAACATGAAAGACTTTTGAGTAGGTAGAATTCTCCTAATTACTTGCTCAATTTCAAAATAAAACTCCTTGCTATTTTCAAAAACAAACACTTAGAGTTTCAAAAAATATCTTTCAAACTTGAAAATATTTTGAAAAGATCAAACATCTTTGTATACATTCTTACGAACGAGAATCATTACAAAGATTTCCTAAACAATGGCCTCTTTACAAAATACTTTCAAAAACCACACAAAGCACAATTTCAAACAAAAGCAAGTGATCTAGCAAATAACTAAGAGCCCATGGAAAACCATGGATGAAAAGGGTGTTATAACCTTCCCTTTTCATAATCTACCCCCCGAACTCAAGAAATAATCTCAAAGGTCTTTCTTGTGCTTTTTCTCCTTTTCTTTTGGATAAAAGAAAAGTCGGTGACGACTCTTGCTAGCTGCAACATTTGCGATAAAACACAAAACCCTCAAGTCAGTTCTCCCACCGTATCACAGTTATTAAAAGAAAAAGAAAATAATTAAATTAAAACCAAATAATAATAAAGTATATGGGTTGCATTGTGAAAAAGAAGATGGGGGTGCAAGGGGAGAAATTTGCTTGCAATGTCCGGTTCGATGATCGATGACTTCGGTGCCCTAACCATCGTAAAACACCATTTCTGCGTCAAAATTTACATGTAATCTACCTATCCAATTATAATGATGCATAAGTGGAGATCAAACATGTTAATAATGATTAAAAATGCAAGAAAACATAGTTTTGGTTTTTACCAATTTTAATAACTAGTGTGATGCACAGATCGGGTTCTGGCATTTGAGGGTTGCGAATATGTACTTGGATCAACACTTTTGACCCTCATGAAATGAATGCAAGCTTTATTTTGGATCAAAACTTTCTGGAATGTGAGATATAATTTTCACAACTTTTTTGAATTTTGGAGAATTTTTGGAGAGCTTTGGTGCAAATGATTTTGTGTCCCTTTGGTATGGCTTTGCTTGCATTATATAGAGGAATAATTTGAGCCAACATATATGAAAAGGGATCAAGGCCATGAAGCCATAATAAAGTCATAATCAAACAATTTGAAAACTTGTCAACTTGATGTTTCCCTTGCCTTTCTTATGCTTGCATGATTTTGGAAAGGAATCAAGGCCATGAAGCCATGGTTTAAACAAGGATAAAACACCTTTAAAACTTGACAAACTTGAAAAATCCTTGCCTTCTTGAGCTTGCACGAATCTGGACATGTCGTGACAAGCTTGTATGCATTATTGGACTGGCAAAGGGAGTGAAATCTAAAGGCCTAAGCCTTCAAACATTATTTTCATTTTTACTTGATTTTATTCATATTAAATGAATAAAAATTCAAATAAAAGAAATAAAAATCATAAAAATGTGTGAATGCTTTTTATAGGTCCTCTAACATCTTATGATCATGTTTGAATATCAAAAGTTACGCCCACTAATTTAAAATTGCATGTTTTCTCAATTTGTATTTCATGAATTTCCTCAAAATTCCCCAACTTGTGAAAATCATAACTCGCTCAATTTTCATCTTTTGAAGGTGATCTTTGAATTTTTGGAAATATAAAGATGTCCTCTACACTTTCTCTGTTGATCATTTTTGCATTTTGAGACATTATCTTGATGTAAGTCGCCTTGACAAAAAGTGTCTTATGTTGACTTCTGAAAATGACCTATAATGTATTAGCTCATATCTTTCAAATGAAGCACTTTTTGGACTTCAGTATAAACCCAAAGATATAGAGAATTGAATTTCCTTCAAAATGGGTTTTGGTTGGGGAATAGTTGATGAAGCATGTTAAAGTTTTTCCTGGTTAAAGTTCGATTGACTTCTCCTATGGAAACCCTAATTTGGCAATTTGGACTTTTGATTATTTGAGAGCTTTCCTTGGGGAATGATGATCAATCGTTGATAAAATTATTTATATCACTTCAAAATGTTGATGTTGACCAAAAATCTTGAAGTTTGACTGTATGTTAAACAAAGTGACTTTTTGACCAATACAATTGATTTTCAGTCATCTGAGCTATTGACTGAGCAAACTTGTGATGTGGGACTTGAAACTTGACATGACCCTTATTAATGACCGATGGAGAACCATGGAATCCACTTGAGACCTTTGAAAATCAAACTTCTTTGAGAAACTCAAAACCCTAGTTGTAGACCCCTTGCTTAGGAGGAGGTTTGACTAGTCAACCCTTGAGTATCTTGAGAACCTTTGAAGGCATGTCTTGAGAAAAATGGGAGGGAAATTTTTTGGGTACAACAGCTGCCCCTTCTCAATCATCTTAAACCTGAAGGGATAGATTGGCTTGTCCTCCATTCGTGACTTGAAGGTAGAAGATGATTGAACACTTAAGTGCCCAAAAATTTGCACTCGCATGTGCAAGAAGTAACGTTGATTGATTTTGTTGGGAATAGGATTAAAGATGCCATTAGGAGAGGTGACAGAGAGTCATCGAAGATGGGCTTATAGATGCCATTCAAAGTAACTTTTGACTTCAATCTGGCAGAAGTATCAGAATAAATTTATGGTCGATTTAGTCTGAGCCAGAAGATGTATATGCTTGTCTGTGACTAGAAGTAGTATCAAAATAAATCTATGGTTGATCTAATCTAAGCCAGAGGATGTCTACGACCGTCATCAACTGGAAGAATTATCAGAATAAACCTTTGGTCGTTTTAATCTGAGCCAGGAAAGGTGTATATTTGTCTTTAATTGGAAAAAGTATCAGAATGAATCCATGGTTGATTCTCTCTGATCCAGAAAATGGTCTGCTATAAGAAGTATCAGAATAAATCTTTGGTCAATTTAATCTGAGCTAGGGTATATTTATGTCCAACTTTGACTGGAAAAAGTATCAAAATAAATATTTGGTCAATTCAATCCAATCCAGAAGAGGTCTCTTTATCTTTAACTGGAAGAAGTATCATAATAAATCTCTGGTCGATTTAATATGAACCACAAAAAGGTATACTGGAAGAAGTATTCGAAAATATCTTTGGTAGATTTAATCTAAGCCAACGTATATTTATGTCCGTCCAACTTCGACTGGAATATGTATCATAATAAATCTTTGGTCGATTTAATCTGAGTCAGAAGATGTCTCTTTATCTTCACTTGAAGAAGTATCAAAATAAATCATTGGTCAATTTAATCTGAGCCAGAGAATGTTTATACCCGACTTCGACTAGAAGAGGTATCAGAATAAATCATTGGTCGATTTAATCTGAGCCAGAGGATGTTTATGTCCGACTTCGATTGGAAGAAGTATCAGAAAAAATATTTGGTCGATTTAATCTGATCCATAAGAGGTCTCTTTGTCTTTAATTGGAAGAAGTATCAAAGTAAATCTTTGGTCGATTTAATCTGAGACAAAAAAAAGAACCGCTGGAAGAAGTATCAGAATCAATCATTGGTCGATTTAATCTGAGCCAGAGGATGTTTATGTCTGACTTCGACTGGAAGAAGTATCAGAATAAATATTTGGTCTATTTAATTTGAGCCAGAAGAGGTCTATTTGTATTTAACCGAAGAAGTGTCAAAATAAATTATTGGTCGATTTAATCTGAGCCAGAAAAAGATCTGCTGGAAGAACTATCAGAATAAATCTTTGGTCGATTTAATCTGAGCTAGAGGATGTTTATGTCTAACTTTGACTGGAAGAAGTATCGGAATAAATCTTTGGTCGATTTAGTTGGATCTAGAAAAGGCCTCTTTATCTTTAACTAGAAGAAGTATCAGAATAAATCTTTGGTCGATTTAATCTGAGCACAAAAAAGATTCGATGGACTAAGTATCAAAATAAATCTTTGGTCGATTTAATCTGAGCCAGAGGATGTTTATGTCTGACTTCGACTAGAAGAAATATCAGAATAAATATTTTGTTAATTTAATCTGAGCCTGTGGATGTCTCTTTGAGAACGACCTTCTAAGGAAATTTCCGAAAATAGGTTTTTGTCAGATGTAGCCTTTGCGAAGACTGTCGGGTCATCTAAGTAGATGATGATGTTTGTCTGTTGACTGATCTTTCCTGAAAAGGTAAAGAGTTAGTTGTATGCAATGTCGTGATGTATGAAATACATTGCATAATGATGTTCTCAAAATAAATGAAATTGTGCTTATATGTCTTTCGTATGCATATGTTATGTCGTTTGTAAATGATGTATGAATTTGAAATGTTATTGCAACGTATTTGTAAACTCAAGCAATATCTTTGTCTGGGAAAATAAATCCCCGACTATTGCTGGGAATGAAGAGTATGTGTATCTTCGATCTTCTTGGGATTATTTTCGTTGGGGACTCCTGCTTTCTTATTTGAGGAAAATCCGCTGTGGAACATTGATTTCTGCTTTTTGCTTGAGGAAACTCTGCTGGAGAATGTTAATTCCTGCTTGGGGAGAAAAGTTCAAGAACATTGGTTGTTCATTGCTCTGTTGGGGAGTTTATACCCTGGTTGGGGATAGAAGAGATGGATAACCTTCTGACTTGTGTGTGGAGGATAAAGTTGATTAATATCTGGCCTAATTTTATATTCATTAGCAACTCCCTGGGGATAGTGGCAACTTTACTAGGGAGAGGAATTTTGTCGATGACTCCTGGCCATCTGAGTAACAGACTCAAGTTGGGGAAACGATAATTTTTTGGGGAAATTAACCATATTGGGGAATAAACCCTATCGACGTAGCAATACTCTACTGAGGAAACACCCTTGTTGAGGAAATGAACTTTGCTGGAGAGTAGAGACCTGCAGGGGGTTTTGCAATCTCGTAGGAATAAACTCAACTGGGGAAGAGAACTTCCATGAACTGCATTGGTCGGAACATCGTAGGTTGGTGACATTTCCATGAAAAAGATCATACTCCTTTATCCTCCAGAGCGATCTGTCAGGGAAATTGCGGGAAATGTATGAACTTGTGAAGATTAATCTGTGGGGGATAATCTCATGACGTTCTCTGTGACGTTCTCCGTGACGTTCTTCTAGCCCTATACTCAGTTAATTGTGCGTAATTGAGTGTGGAATGATATTTTGGTGATGGTTCGGATAATGGAAGTTTATTTGAGAAGGAAGTCATTTTTTGTGACATTTTTTCTATTACCGAGAATTCGCAACAACCTTTTTTTATATTTAATTACTTCTACATTTTGCCTAAACTGTTTCTTTTGTGATTACAATCAGCAGGATGCCCCATTTTTTCTTAAGTCTCCTTCATAGGTTTTGACTTAACGGGCTTTTCTTTTGAGAGATAATGATTGCCCGCCTTACGAGGAACCATCACGGTCTTTTGATTTTGAAGTACATTTTTTATACTATGAAGTGAAAGCTTGCGACTGAATATGCTTTTGAACTAACTAAGAAACTACTATGCCCCAGGTTATGATTAAAGGTTTCAATTTGTGTGAAAAAGAATCATGCATGTATATCGTCCTTATAACTCCATTGTTTAGGATTTGAAACAACGCCTGTACATCGTCAGCAAGGTCTGTTCAAAAGCATATTGTATGAGATTATGGTATTGTTTTCGTCATCCTCCCCCTAAAGGCTTATAGTTTTTAATCGACAGTTGAATATCACAAAAAGAATTAAAAGAATAGTATAGGTAAAATGAATGGATTAACTCAAGACAAAGATATGCAATGTATTAATTGGAAGAACCAAAGTCTGACATAAAGATAAGTGTTTGAACAAACAAAGAAATTACAAATGAAAATTTGAATGAACAAAAATCTTATGCTCATGAATTTATCACTTTAGATGGTGTGGCTTGCAGCCTCGATATTTGAGGGATAACAGAAGAACTCGATATGACCATCTTGCGTGTGTTGTACCCCAATTTTTGCCACTAAGATTCCTCTATCATATCATATCAACTCAATCACAACAAGATCACACTAGGAATTGGTTCTTCTCCTTACCTTTAGCTTTGTTCATGGGGAATCACCAAGCACATTGACTTGTATTCTGTGATCATCTATCTTTTGTATTGATTAACTTTTAACTAATAAATACAATGAATGTTTGCACTAATTATTGATATTATAGGTGAAAGCATAACACACTCCATCAAGTTGATCTTTAGGTTCATGAGTTTATTTCCATGCCTTCTTCAACAAAGCTTCATTGAGATTCAAGCTTCATCATTGAAGATGTTTTGAAGTAATATCATGACAAAGTCTATTATGATCCATCATGCCTCAAGTTTTCAAAAATTTCTCAAAGATGGAAGGGCTGATTGGAGAAGTTTGACCTAATTGGACAAGTCTTTGATTTCTTGATCACAAGAGCATATCTCCCTCAATTCTTAATATTTGGAAGTGGTTATGGTTGCTACGATTTCTCATTATCATCCCCGACAACTTCTATTTACATGAAAAAAGTATTTGTGAAAGAAGGTTTGTCAAAATTGAAAAGGTCTTCCAAGGCATTTTGTTGCTCTAAGAGCTAGGGTTTTGAACTTCTAAAGGCTATATCTTGCTCATCTTTTGGTATTTATGAGTGATTCCAAAAACATGCTTCTCTTCAAAGGCTATAATGATGAAGAAAGATTACAAGTCCTCTAGATAGGCCATCAAATTCCCTTATGTGACTTTAAAAGATCATAAATTTGTCATTTTTTATCTCCTTGAACTTATACTCTTCTTTTATGTGCAAAGTTTGAAAATGGATGGAAGATGTCCTAAGGATGCAAAAGATTATAGGTCATCTCATGAATTTTCACCAATTTTGCAAGACCATAACTTTTTCAATACTTGGTGTTTTTGAGTGATTTAAGTTTCAAAATTCTCTTTAAGAAGTCTACTTCAAGGTAAAATAAATGATCAAATCTCAATGTTGGAGGAAAGTCATGTTTGAGCTCAAAACATTACAAGTCATTTTTGAAGAGAAAACTTGAAATTTTTCCAAGTATAAAAGTCAGCATCTTTTTTTTCAACTTTGACTCATCGCAACTCTTAGCTCAAAAATCCATTAATTCCCATTCTTTTCACATTGTAAATCTTTTGATCTCATATTTATAAACTTCAAGAATCATGCCCTAAGACTCCTTGGGTTGTGAATGCAATTGATTAAAAAATGGTACCTTGAAACTGAAGTTCACTTCAGGACATAATTTGAAATTCATATTGTGGCTTCTAAACATCAAATTAGCACGCGTTTTTGGTCTAAACATGTTTAACCAACTTGACAAAGTTGATTAGAGCTTTGAAACGCAAGGATTTAGTGAGTTCTGATGCTAAACAGGTCACACATTCCTCATGTATCAGGTTCACACGAATTCCCTCCAAATCTCATCATTCCACATGCTTGAGCATCCCACTTGTTTCCCTATAAATAGAGGATCATACCTCATTCATTTTCTCAAGCATGGAGAGCCAGAATCACCCTGTCAAACTTCCTCTTGAACCCACTTTTCTGCAACTTCGAATTTGGTTTTCTAGCTTTCCTCAACCCATTTTCTTTGTCAATTCTTCATCCTTGAACCTCATTAAAGCTAATAGAAGAAGAACCAAGCTCTAATACTTCCTAAAACGTGCTACCCAAGTCAAGTTTCAGATCTCTGAATTTTAACTTCAATAGGTAGATTCCTTCACCAATTCTCTCAAACTTTGAAATTGTAATGAAGCTCTCATCATTCTGATTCTAGTCACCACATTTATTTTCAACTGGAAGTGAGTTTTGACCATGAATTTTCAAATCCCTTTTCAAATCACTCCTTCCAAAATGACTGAGCTACACCTTACATAAATTTTAGCGAGGGTACCATTGGAATCGTCTTGAAGAGACTAAGCGAATGGTACCAGTCTCGAGCTCTAATTTTTCTATTTTAGAGACCTGCAAATCTGTGTGGCTGGAGGTTGAAGATGAACACCTCGTCATCTCTCAACCAATGATAATGTGCCATTTGTTTTTTTAAAATCTGATTTAAATAACTGATTCAATGCTTTATTCATTAAAGACCATGATATGCACATCACGCCTGATCCATTGAATTAGCTTACTAACACATTTTGACTTTAATCCATTGGTCCATATATTTTTGACTTTATTTTTATTTCTAATATTTATATTTTAATTGTTTTAAACGTCAAAAAATAATAGAAAATTCATTTCTGACTCAAAAATTATGAAAAAATTCACAAACTATTTTCAAATATTCTCTTTCTGATTTTTATATTTTCATAATTTTATTTTCAGATTCGATATTTTTTATGATTTTTCTTTATTTTGACTTGTTTTTAATTTCTTAAAAATACTTTTTGGCATTTTTAAATTCTAAAAAAATTCTTCAATATCATTTTCATTGTTTTTTATTTTTTGAGTTTTTTTTAAAATTTTATTCTGCCTTCTACTATTTTTGATCTTTTTTATACTTATTTGAGTAGTTTTAATTAGTTTAAAAATAGTTTCTAACTTTAAAAAATCACCAAAAATTTTATAAAAATATTTGAGCTTATTTCTGATTTTTCTATGGTCTTATTTAATTTTTCTTGGATGTTTTGAATATGATTTCTATTTTCCCCTTTTATTTTCATTTAAAAAACCATTTTTAAAGTCTTTTTTTTCTTTATTTAATAAATAAAATTTTATTTTGTATAAATGCTGGTTGATCTTAGACTATGAGATTTTGGTGGTGAGCTTCATTAACATTATTCGATCTTGGGTGTTGAGTTAAATCCATCAAAATGGATGGATGATTTTAATGATGGCTTGATTAAATTTTTGGTCCAAATATGATTTAATTCTTATCTCATTGCACCTCAGGTTATCATTTTCTTATTGTGTCACATGTTGTTAGAGGATGATATACATATCATCTCTCCAAATATATGACACATGAATTGCTATTGACCGACCTCAAAATCGGTGTGACTTCTATATAAGTCCACTTACGATTGCTTAACATAGCGCTAAATTTTGTCCCAATTCGAGAAATGATTATTCGTTATCCAAAACCATGTTTGTAAGCCCAAGTATGTCAATTTGAATACTTTGATCCAATAACCTTGAGATTCATTGTTAGGAGGTTTTGGTCTTATCAATCCTCTAATGAATCTTCATAAGCCTTGGTCAAAGTGAATCACTTAAACATCGTTGATCATTTATGGTTGCCTTGAAAATTTTAAATGAATGATATACTTGACAAAAAGCAAATAAAACTTATTGTTGAGAGGTTTTGGTTTTATAAATCCTCTATTTAGTTACAAATGCAAGTTTCAAGATGGTCATTCAAGTAACCTCTAATTTCTAACAATTAACTTTATTTTATGCCTTTACTTTATGCTCTTTACTTTAAGCACATTTATTTTAGCATTCAAATTTCATGCTATTTTAAACTTTGCTCACTTGAGCATTTACTTTTATGTCATTTTTCTTTTTTTCTCACTTAAGCTTTTCATTTCTTTTTGAAGATACCTAATAACCAACTTGAACAATAAAAGCTTTAATGTTACTTCAACTATTTTGTTACTACCCTTGGCATCATGGATTTTGGACATCTTGGACTTAGGATTAGATGTTGTGGCCTACCCAGTTATTTTGTCTAGAGCTCTTGGGGTTTACCCCAAGACATTGGGTTATTTGTTTGTTTTGTGTGCAGATTATTGTGATTACATGTTTTGTCTGTGATTGGGAATTCATCTGTATACAATCGTTACTCTTCCCTTTTTTTGTGAAGACGTAATGCAATTGAACCTTGGTTTTCTTAATAGGTTTATTATCTTTGCTTGTTTAGTTTCAAATCCAAAGGATTGGAATTCTACATTGACTCGTTGTGTCAAGTGTTGTCTTCTTGTTGGTTAGACGGTTCTTTTACTTAGCTTTTACCTTATGCTTTTGGATAATCCTTTCATCTCTTCCCATCTTCTTTAATTTCAAAAATCTTCTCCCCCCTTTAGAAAACTCTTCTCGTTATTTGAACATGAACCGCTTTCACAATAAACTTGGACTTAGGTCCATGTCTATTCAAGATATTTTCTTAATCAAATTTTAACCAATTTAATAATACTTTGACATTTTTGTGAGAAGACTAAAAGTCAATCAATCTCATTCAAACCATTTTCCACTTAGGCTTTTTTACCTTAAAACTTTTTCTCAAATGATTAGACTTTTGTCAATTCTTGTAGTGATGTGAGCTACTATACTTCTACGATATATAGTGAAGTGAGATATTTTGCACTTGGGTGTTGAGTGAGGCTTTATCGATTTTAAAATCAAAGCCATATCCTCCACTTTGAGATGACACAAATTCTCCTTTCTTATAATCGTGGGTAGTAAGTATGTTTTCCACTCGGATAAGATGATAATGTCTTGTCTCTTAAAAATAACCAACACACAAGTGTTTTAAGATTTTTTTAAAGGTGAACTACGAGTACCCTGATCCCCTATTACATGGAAGGTGGTACGTATGAACTAAAGGTTCGCAACCACGGCGGGTGCAAAAATCATAAAAATATACTTTTTTTCTCAGCCCCACAATCTATTTTTATACAACATTTATAGCCAAAGAGGTTTCTGCAGAGTGCCGTAGATATTTAGGGTGCTAATACCTTCCTTTTGCATAACCAATCCCCGAACTTAGATTCTCTCCTCCTCTTTTTTGGGTTATTCGCTCTTTTCTAATTCCTTTGGAAACATTAAAGCGTGGTGCTGATTTTTATTTTGATATATGCAAGTCGAGTCAATCCAATGGCTTAGTCTCAACATTTCTACCGCTACAGCGTGAACTCGAAAACTCCTTCGTCAATCAAGTCCTAAATCTTATGTTTCAACGCCTAACAGTTGTCAGTGTCATGCACCGGACTGTTGCAGTGATACGCGCACCTTACATTAGGATTGTGACAAGAAGAAGATGTATTGGGCTTCTGAGGAGGATCCTTCAATGTAACTTGCTTC
The DNA here is from genome assembly GCA_948472305.1 of Vicia faba. NCBI lineage: Eukaryota > Viridiplantae > Streptophyta > Magnoliopsida > Fabales > Fabaceae > Vicia > Vicia faba. Next base: position 1,473,456,315 of record OX451737.1, on the reverse strand, counting down.
CCCTATAACATGTGTTGCAACGCTTGAGCCAAAGACATGTTGATTTTAGTAAATTGACTTTTTGGTGTATTTTGCTTACGTTGATTACCCTATTGTTTTTGGCGAAGTCGGTGTTGGACTTGCGGTGTAGTAGCAATCCGGGAAGACCTACTTTTAACCAAGCCAATTTCCTGTGTCATCGAGGGTTGATTAATGATTTGATACCCCATTCTAGCCGTTTGTCCCATATGGATGTATTCATCTTGATGAAGTTTGCTGACGAGAATTCTCAACTCTTCTTGCCCCCGAGCTAAATTTTGGATAAGAGCCTTCTGACCCATCATCTGGATTCTCATTGTTTCCATCTCAGCTTGTAATTGTTCCAACTGGTTATCCCTGTTATCTTCAGGATTCTTCTTGGTCATGCTCTCAGTGAGGAGTGCTTTCAACTCCTCTTTCCCATTGGATAGGTTTAGGAACATTTCTTGGAACCGAGCCTCTTAAGTTTGGAGGTCTATGACGATCTGTTCGAGAGCCATTTTTCTTACTGAAGTAAACAGCGAGAAAATGAGAAACATGTCTTGAGAATATCTATTATGTAATGACATACATGATATGTGGATTCAATATTTTCAAAGATCTCGCGAGATAAATACAAGAAAATGATAGAAGTTGAATTTTAACTCCAGCTTCGATTTGAAGAGCTTCGTATCGTTGAACGTCCTTCTACGAGAATCAAGCTCACCATGTCGAGTGGGTCCTAGATACTAACTCAAGACATCGTGCTTCGATGGCATTGACTAGAGGAAAATAAATCCCCTGCCCCTTGCTAGACGTTTGGTTCATCATAACCTGTATTACAGGCTCTTGAGATCCTTGAATCGGTTAAGAAAATGATATGTCATGATGTCATGATGTTATGATGTTATGTTCGAAAAATTTATTCATACACAAGAAAAAAAACACAAACCCTTAGGTTTAAGCTTGCATGGAGTTTGTAGGTAACTACCCTCTTAAATTTTTAGTTGGCTCAACCTGTCCTAAAAGAAGTAACCGGGTTCTAGGAGTCTCAATATCACCAACCTTTTCCTCGGGCACTATTTCAGCACAAGCATCTGATTTTTCTCTTCTTCTTCATCATTAGCATTCTTATTCTACGGTATAGCCATCAATATTGTTCTTCTTACATAAAGGTATTTATCTTTTTGTTTATTCTCTCATTTTCGTGTATGTTGTTGTTATGTTTCACTTTGTGTTCCTATGAATTTCTTCTTATTAGATAGTTTATGACTCTTTTATTCTTGTATGTTATTCTATGTTTTTGTTGCATGTTGTGTTGTTGACGAATATGTTTGTGGTTTCACATGCTGATAATTTCATGGTGTTTCTAGGACTCAAGAAATGTGAATGAAGAAACAAAAACAACAACAAACTTCATCTAGTTTTAGAATTTATGAAAAGAAATATAAGAAGTATGAAGCTATTGTATTAACTTCATCCACGTTATATTGTTTCTTCATACCTTCACAATATATATGAACCTCATATGGTGATTTTGATGGTGGTAGCAAGCATATAATATGAGTTGATAAATGGTTTTTCATGTGCAACTAGCAAGTGTTTATGGTTATTTACTTATCACTTAAAGTTTCAAGAAACGGTTAGTTGTTCAGTTCTTCTATTCTATGTAAATTAATTTGATGTTTTTGTTGATAAATATTGTTAGTGAGTTTGTTATATAATATGAGATTTCTTGTTTCACTAACCCTTCATTGAACTTGCATTCAATTAAAAATATTTTTAAGATAATAATTTTAAAAATTAAATTATTCTTGAAAATCATCTTAGACGATCCAATATTTTTTCGAATTGCATGTGTCTTTTAAATCATAATTCCCTCTTTAGTGTATAGAATTTCATTCAATGTCACAAATTCTTTAAAACAATATTGATAAATGGGTGCAAGTCTGGATCTTTCACACAAATCTGGGTGTTTGAAAAATAAAGTAGAAAAGAAGAGGAAATCAAATTTTATGTGAAAGACTCAAACTGTGATCTATTTATCAACATTACTTTGAAGAATTTGGGATTGAATCAAATCCTATATGCTAAAAAAGGAAATCGTGATTTACAGGATGCTTGTAATTCCAAAAATATTGGATCTTTTAAGTTGTTTTTCAAGAATAGCTTAATTTTTCTGATTATTGTCTCAAAAGTCTATTTGAATGATTGTATATGGTTAATGAGTGATAGGGAAAAACAAGTAATTCCATATTTTATAATAAAATCTTACATATACCACAATGGTTGGAACGTTTAACCGTGATGAAATGCTATTTATTATGCGCTTTAATTTTGATTGTAGTTGGGTATCGAACTCATGCCACTATAATTAATACAACGGTTGTTTACGTCAATCGTTGTGATAGACATTTTACCACAATGGTTACTGGACTTTGATGGTAAGTGTCACATATCTAACCACACTCTATACAACAATGTCTGGACCCACGTGATGTCTTTTACAACCGTTGTTAAATGAGTTTTTGATAATAGTGGTAAAATCCCTTGAACACTTCATAGGTTATACACTAGTGCAGAAATGACTTTTTACATCGGGTAAAACTGACTTTTTACATCAGTTTTGGGTTCGATGTAAGTCAAGCGATATAGTAAATCAGGTACTTTTTACATCGGTTCTGAGACCGATGTAAAAGGTCCCTTTTTTACATCGGTTATAATATAAGAATGATGTAAGAAACAGTTATTACAATATTTTAAAAAAACTTGATCCAATTTTTTACATCGGTTGGAAGTAATAACCGATGTAAAAAGTCCCTTTTTTACATCGGTTATAATATAAGAATGATGTAAGAAATAGTTAATATAATATTTTAAAAAAATTGATCCAATTTTTTACATCGCTTGGAAGTAATAACCGATGTAAAAAGTCCCTAGTGACGCAACTTTTTACATCGGTTATTACTCCCAACCGATGTAAAAAGTCCCTTTTTGAAAGTTTTTACATCAGGTTTGAGTAATAACCGATGTAAAATGTATGAAATTTTTTGGGAATAGATTATTTATTTTCTGGATGTTTCCCTGTACAAAAATAATTTGTACCCATTTTTTTCATATTTTTCCAATATCACACAGACTATATTTATGCCGCTATATAGATTTCATAGCTTTCCAACATCACATAGACCACATCTAGGTCGATGTTTTCATATTTTTCACAACAAACTTACAAATTGAACAATTATATTGCAAACTTGTATTGTATTACAACAAACAAACTCACAACAAACTTACAATTACAAATTCTTCACAAAATATACAAAAATATTCAACTATTTATAAGTCTTTTTCAAAACTTACAATTACATATTATTCACAAAATATACAAAAATATTCAACTATTTCTAAGTTTCCAAACTTGAATTACCAATATAAAATCTTCGGTAGACAACACCAAAATCACATTGCCTGACAATAAATAATAACAATTAACATCAGCAAAAAAAATCAAGAAACTCAATACATGTGCAAAAACCACATGTATTGTGAAAAAACCACAACTTAGACAAATCTATAAAACTCACCAAGATAAACTTAATTTTCATGTAACTCAAAGAAACATTTTGCCCAACGGAGTCGCAAATCATACAAATCATCTGGTGTTAATTCTGTTGGGTCATCAAATACCTATAATACATAAATATAACAATATAGAGTTATTTTAAAAAATTCATATTAAGTCGAAAAACAAAAATTAAATAACAAAGTAAAGTTATTTTTAGTACCTGCATCCAATTCTCGGTTATATTAGCAGAGACAATATCCAACATATTTTTCATCACATAGTATCCACAATCATTAGAGTTATGTTGTTACCTTGTCTACAATTGAATGACATAATTAGTGAATATTTATCATAAATTTAACTATAGAATTACAATTTACATCACACTTACATTGGGATGAAGCCATATAGCCTTTTTTCTATTTCCATTTGCCATTTGATGAATCCCAAAAGAACTAATACAGAAAGATAAACATCACATAACTAAATTTACTCGCCAATGAAAAATCACATAACTATTAATTGTCAATGAAAGTCACATGAAAGATAAACTTACTTTGTAATAATTTTCTTTGTGTGATGGTAAATTTCCCGATGAAGTGAACAAAATACGACAACTAAATTGTCTCTTGGACACATGACTATTAATTGCCAATGTCTCCTGTACGTGTGTGTGGAAACAGAAAAGTCACATCAAATATATATGTTATCAAAATTAAATAATATAAAACACAATTTCATAAAAATTCTTACCCATGAATTAATGGTAGTAAGTGGCACACTCTGTTTTCATCACGTAACTTTTCTAGTACGTAATTTTTAACATCTTCTTAAGATTTCTCTACATTATCATTATAAATACACCTAGCAGGGTCCATAAATCCATATAATTCTGAAATGGAATTCTCAAGACAAACACGATGAATACACCTGAATAATTTTAAAATAAACTTTAGAATCAAAGTGATAAGAGATATAACATATTAATAGAGATTGACTTAAATAAAACTCAATTGCTTCTTCTGCAATGTACCTCTCAATAATCGATGCTTCTGGACGGTGTGGGTTTTTTGTATACCCTTTTAGAATCTTCATGTATCGCTCTATTGGATACATCCACCGTAAAAAAACTGGACCACATAATCTAATCTCCCTTACTAGATGAACAATCAAGTGAACCATAATGTCAAAAAATGAAGGAGGAAAATACATGTCTAATTGGCACAAGATAACTGCAGCCTAATTTTCCAAATCGTCTAACTTTAGTGGATCAATGGTTTTACAACAAATTGCATTGAAAAATAAGCACAACCTAGTTATAGTCTTCCTTACGTTGTTAGGCAATATCCCACGAATAGCCAATGGTAGTAGTTGTTGCATTAAGACATGACAGTCGTGAGATTTTAAGCCAACTAATTTAAAATCTTTAACTGATACAATCCTCTTGACATTTGATGAGTAACCATGCGGCACTTTGATACTTTGTAAACACTCACAAAAACTTGTTTTCTCTTTTTTAGACAAAGTATAGCAGGCAGGAGGCAATAATGTCTTGTTACCTATATATTGTAGAGTTAACTCTTCTCGTATACCCATCAAACCCAAATCCAGAAGAGCATTAATACCATCTTTTGTCTTGCCTTAAATATTGAGAAGTGTTCCGGTTACACTATCACATACATTTTTCTCCATGTGCATCACATCAATACAATGTCTTACATCAAGACTAGACCAATATGGAAGATCGAAGAAAATCGATCTCTTTTTCCATACATTTTTCGCAGTAGATCGTTTTTGGTACTTTCCAAAGACAACATCAAGTCCCTGTTGTCGCTGATAAACTTCCTCTCCAGACAAGGGCTTTGGAGCAACACCATGCTCTTGTTCCCCCATTGAAAGCTTTCCGCAATCTACGATATGGATGATAACGTTTTAGAAATTTTCGATGCCCGAGATAAACGAACTTCTTTCCTTTTTCAAGCTGATGGTAACAAGTGTCTTTTTCACATATAGGACACGCATTATGTCCTTTAACTTTATACGCAGACAAATTACCATATGCCGGAAAATCGTTGATGGTGCAAAACAACATGGCACGCATATTGAACTGTTCTCCAGAATACGCATCAAAAATATCCACCCCTTCCTCCCACAGCACTCTTAAATCATCAATCAGTGGACTTAGATAAACGTCTATGTCATTTCCTGGTTGTTTTGGGTCCGATATCATCATCGATAACATAATATATTTACGCTTCATGCACAGCCTAGGAGATAGGTTGTAAATCATCAAGAGAACATGTCAAGAACTATGGTTAGTACTCAGATTACCAAACGGATTCATTCCATCAGTAGCAAGTCCAAGTCTCAGGTTTCTCGACTCTTTGCCAAAATTTGGAAACAAAGAATCTACTTTCTTCCATTGCAAAGAATCAGCTACATGACAAATTTGTCCATCATATTTTCTTTCTTCTGCATGCCATCTAATATTCTTTGTTTCATCTGCATTGGCGAATAATCTCTTGAACCTTGAAATTATTGGTAGGTACCATACCACTTTCGCAAGAGGACCCTTTTTGGCCACCTCATCATCAATTGATTCACCATCTTTCTTTTTGTAGGGTGAAGCCTTGCACTTCGGACAATGATTATAGTTTACATACTCTTTTATGTATAATATGAAATCATTAGGGCATGCATGTATCTTTTCATACTCCAAATCCATCGGACACAATATTTTCTTCGCCTCGTAATAACGACTTGGTATTACATTACATTCTGGAAGCATTTCGGTCAACAATTCAAGCAACTCGGTAAAACTTTTGTCAGTCCACCCATTCTTTGCCTTCAGATTAAATAATTTTAACACGGCTGACAGACGTGTAAATTTTTTTCATCCCGGGTACAATGGTTTATCCTTATCACTGCATATAGTATCATACGTATGTGCCCTCTTAAACGAATCTTGTCCAATATCACGCATCATGTCTTCTAGACGATCATCCATTTCTACACTAACATCATCTCTTTGAGACACGTTTGACTTTACTACTACTTCACCGTGCCATATCCATTTTGTATAACTTTGACAAATCCCTACACAAATTAGATGATCCATGATTTCTTTCTTACTACGTTTTAGTTCTTTATTTGCACAACGAACACATGGACAGAGAAAAAGCGTAGGAAGACTTTTTTCAGCATTACTTTCAGCAAACTGTAGAAATTCCATCACTCCATGTTCGTACTCGTCACTTAATCGATTAGCTCTCATCCAACTATGATCCATAACTATGTTCACACAGAGGAAGGTCTGACGAACGGTGTGCCCACGGCTGCGCTACTTCACGGAGATTCTAAGATTGCAAGTTGCGCTGCTTCGCGGAGAAAGAAAAATAGAATCAAATTTCAATGGCAAGGAGATAACTCTATTAAGTTTGATAGGTTAAAGATAAACAGTGTGTTTCTGAGAGGACCATTAACGCTTTTTTCGGAGGTTTCTAAATTTTCCACTTCTTTTATTTGGTGAGCATAAAAATAGGAGAAAGGGATTCAAATATAATAGTATAATAATAGTAACAAGAATGGAACAAAGTATAAAACACACGAGTAACAAAGTGTAATTTATAATAGTATAGTAATAGTAATGAGACTGTAACAACGAATTGATAAGCAAAATATGGCAAAACCAAGTTACTATTACCAAAAATACCAGTAAAAATATTCTTGATAAGACCAACATCACTATGTTTCACAGTGACTAAGGCCTTCACATTATGATGAGTTTTGGTTGTAGCCATAGCACAAAAACCTTAAGCTTATTTGCACAAAAATATTAAGGCTCCAATGTGATAAGATTTCAAGATTCAGTTGCTAATTTGCTATGGTTGATTGTTGGTTGGTGTTATTGACACTATATTAATTGCATTTTTAAGAGACATAAAAAAGAACGTGACAATAATGGTGGCTAGCTAGTAGCCACAAATTCTTCAAGTCGTTCCTTATCTATCTCTATCTATATAGTATTATATCTACATTCACAACAATATATATATATATATATATATATATATATATATATATATATATATATATATATATATATATATATATATATATATATATATATATATATATATATATATATATATATATATATATATATATATATATAACCAATTGCGGAAACTTTTTCTGAGATATCTATTCTAACACCTGATGTCAATGAATCATGTATTATATATATTGTTATAGATTATAAATTGTTTTTATAATTAATTTTGAAGAATTTCAAAAAATATTATAAATTGTTTTGATAAAATCAATTTAAATATCACGTGACAAAACTTATCTCGTTAAAAATATTATAAGTTAAAATGAATTCAAACAAAAAAATTGTACATAATATACTGTAGCATTATCTCCTCTAGCATGTTAACCATCCCTTAGAACAAGATATCTCTATTCTCTATGTATGTTTTTCAATATTTCCGATTATGAGTTTTACGTGTTGCCATCAAAATGATAAACATCAATCTTGTACTCCTCCTTAAACTTAGCAGCAAAATGATGGAACAAAGCCTCATCAAAATCCCTAACCTAACCTAACACATAACTAACTAGCAAACCTAACCTATATTTTGAATAAGTCACATTATGGATCAAATAAGTGAAGAATGTGAGTTACAGTTGAAACGGAGAGCGGGGAGTTGTGAAGGGCGTGAATCGGCCGGCGAGGAGTCGTGAAGGGCGTGAACGGCGGCGAGGAGACGTGAAACAGCGGCGAGGAAACGTGAAACGGCGTGAAACGACGGCGAGGAAACGTGAAACGGCGTGAAACGACGGCGAGGAGGAAGTTGTACAGTGAGGCGTATGCGTGAACAGGGGCGGCATCTGCGTGAGAGGAAATTGTACAGTGGAAATAATGGGCATTTAGGAAATAAACTGAATAATATATTGAACCTTTTACATCGGTGGAATCAAGGGACCGATGTAAGGGTTTGGGCCTTTGCAGTTTTTACATCGGTGGAAAAAGGCCCGATGCAAGCGTGTCAGTTTTTACATCGGTGGAAAAAGGCCCGATGCAAGCGTGTCAGTTTTTACATCGGTGGAAAAAGGCCTGATGCAAGCGTGTCAGTTTTTACATCGGTGGAGACAAGGACCGATGCAAGCGTGTTTTTATGATGTTTTTTACATCGGTTGGTTGGTGGCCCGATGCAAGCGTGTTTTTATGGGTTTTTTACATCGGTTTAAAATATGCCCCGATGTATGTTTTTTTAATATATTTTATATATTAACAATCTGCCTGTGAACCTTTTACATCGGTTTTTAGTTAACCCGATGTAATATCTTGCTTGTTTTTTAATTTACATTTCTGCCACCTTGTTTCTTATTTACAAAAATGCCACCGTATTTTTTTCTGAAAACCTTTTACATTGGTGGATGAGATTGCCCGATGTAATAGGTAGCGAAAAATATTTTTTTTCTTATTTTTTATATCATTGCAAATAAATACCTGATGTAAAATGTTTTTAATGGTATTTTTTACATCATATATTTTGATACCCGATGTAAAAACCTTTTCTCAAATGTCTTTTTTTTAATAGTGATAGTGTTAAAGGAGTGCACCAGCATCGACTTCAAATAAGTCTGGTTAAATAGCCCTTATTTGGCCAGTGAGTCTCCACTGACTGGCAAGTTCAAATACTGCTATTTTCATAAGAGTCTCAACCACTAAGACCAATAATTACATCCAACTAAAGGAATGAAGACTTCCTCCCTTACAAAACCAGACCTAGAGACCAACTTGTGGAGATCCAACTCTTGAACTTTTTAACCAAAGTTTGTAAAGAAAATCGACTCCAACTAACATGGTTTGGTCGAACAAAGCTCTACATCCTACAACGAGCATCCATGCAAGACAATTACTAAACCAGCCAAACTTTCGCAGCACAACAACCCAAAACTCTAATCAACCAAAGAACCAACCAATGCAAAATATCTTCTAGCAAAGATATGTTTAAATATATATATATTTTTAACGATTTAAGTTTAAAATTGTTTAATGGAAATGAATAATTTGAATAAAGTAAAAGGAATATTAAATTATAACGTGTTGACCTCATTTAAATTAACAAGGTAACAAACAGGATTCTTATATTATATTTTACAAAGAAGAATACAAATAAATTATTAACATAATATATCCTACACTAGAATTTAGCATAATGTCACATTTTCTTTCTGCCAAAGAGAACCTGCTTGAAGATATATTGTGTTATCTATTATCAGATTTCTGCCATATATATATATTGAAAATATTTAACAAAATAGAATCCAATTTGGATATGTATTCAAAGTTTTCCAATTATATTGGTACAAAACTATATTTAGAAGTCAACTAGATTTGAACACTCCAGCTAATAACATTGCATATAACCAAAATTTAATATCAAAACATCGTATAGGAATGGATGTCCACAATGTACTGTTGTAACCAAACAGGAACGTGTCCTCAACACCCCCAGAAAATAATTCAAAATACATAATTTCTTCATGTATAAATATGTAAAATATTCCATTATAGAAGTACAGATAAAAATATTATAAATATTCATACTCGAGAGTTCTACGAATTAATATTAACATGGCTGATATTAAACTTAGAATCTGTTTAGTGATATGTCTTATTAGCATAATCTCAGCATCAAGTGTAATTCCTTCAGCAATTACTTTTGCTAAATAAGGAGTAAACTTCTATTTTTTGTTGTTGTTTAAAATAAAATACAATCTTAGTCTTTATATAGACTCAAAAACTTTTACTATTTTAAGAAAGTAAATGTTATTAGTAAATACTATTATAACCCACTATCTCTTGACCTTCTAAATTACATTTGATTTTTAACTTTTCCACTAACTTATTTAATAAAAAACTCACTACTAATAACATTTAAAGTTTATTCAACAAAACTCCTCTGTAAACTTAAATGTTTCTTCCATCCATCATCCCTATCAATTTATTGCCTCTGTCGAAAATTTCTTTCGATAATGGTTTAGTGAACATATTTACTGTTTGATCCTTACTTGCTACATGCCTCAATTCGACACTTTCTTCCTTCACATGTTCTCGAATGAAGTGGAAGCGAACGTCAATGAGTTTGCTTCTTTCATGGTTCACTGGATTCTTTGCCAACTCAATTGTTGATTTGTTGTCAACTTGTATTACAGTTGCACCTTCCTGTTTTAGCTCCATTTTACTCATTAATCTCCTAAGCCATACTGGATGACAAACGCACCAAGATGCTGCCACATATTCAGCTTCACACGTTGAAAACGCACCAAGAAAGCCAAGTAAATGCAGTGTTTCCCATGAAGAACACATATTCAAAAGTGCTTTTTCGATCGTCTATATCTCTGCACCAGTCACTGTCAGAGTAACCAACTAACTTGTAGTCTTCTGTTCTTGAATAAAATATTCCAAGTGACATTATTCCTTGGATGTACCTTAGGATTCGTTTCAATGCCTTCCAATGTGTGTGTACTGGCTCCTCCATAATCGACTTACAATGCCAACACTTAATAAAATGTTTGGCCTTGTGCATGTGAGATAGCGAAGACTACCTACCAAGCTTCAATATTTGCTTACTTCGACATGTTCTCCTCCATCAAATTTTGGCAGTTTTGCAATTGGTTCCATGGCGTCGAAGTTGGATTGCAGTTTTTCATCTTATATTTTTCCAAGATTTCTTTTGCATTTTTTTCTCGTGAGATAAAGATTTCAGTTCTTCTGGTCGAACCTCCAGACCAAGAAAGAATCTCATCAGACCTAGGTCTGTCATTTCGAATTAGCGTATCATGATGTTGTTGAATTCTTCTATCATCTGAACATCATTGCCTAGAAAAATAAGGTCATCAACATAGAGAGAAACAAGTAATACATTTCTTCCATTTTTCTTCACATAGAGGGCATGTTCATAAAGACATTGCTCGAATCTATTCCCTTTGAAATATGTGTCAATGCTTGTGTTCCATGCCTGTGGTGCTTGCTTTCGCCCATATGGCGCTTTCTTCAATTTCAGCACCTTCTTCTCTTCTCCAATTTTCATATACCCAAGTGGTTGTTCGACATAGATTTCTTCTTCGAGTACACCATTTAAAAATATTGTCTTGACATCCATTTGAAATATTGGCCATTTGAATTGAGCAGCTTGAGAAATGAGCAATCGAATTGCCTACATTCTTATAATAGGTGCAAACACTGCGTCATAGTCAACTCCTGCTTTCAGTTTGTATCTCTTCACAACAAGTCGTGCTTTGAATCGTTCGATTTCTCCTGAAGCATTCATATTTTTCTTGAATACCCACTTTACACCAATGAGTTGACTATCTTTTGTCAATTCGACTAGCTCCCAAGTGTTGTTGCGGTCTATTGCTCTAATCTCTTCGTCCATGGCACTTTTCCACTTCATGTCTCGTAACACTTCTTCGACACGGATGCCTTCAGCATCTGCGATAAGGCACACAAGGTGTACCTCATTTGTTGAATCATATAAATCTTGCAAACTTTACATTTTGGGTTGTAGAGGTTCATCTTTAGTATCTTCATGTTCTGTTGAGATGCTTGTTGGTACAACTATAGATGATTCTTCGACTGCATCAATAACTTCTGTCGAATTGTTCCTGTCCCACTTGCTTGATTCGTTTATTCGAACGTCACTACTCACGATCACTTTCTTGCTTATGGGGTCGAATATCTTGTACCCTTTTGTCTTCTTATCATATCCAATGAATATATACTTTTGACTTTTGTCTTCAAGTTTTGTTCTTCGTTGATCCGGTACATGTGCATAAGATACACTACCAAATACTTTGAGATGAGAAACTGTTGGCTTTTGTCCTCCCCATTCCTCTTGTGGTGTTTTATCTTCTAACTTCGAATGTGGACATCTATTCTGAACATAAATAGCATATTTTACAGCTTCTACCCAGAACTCTTTCGACATGTTCTCGCTTTTAAGCATTGATAGAATCATGTTAAGAATAGTTCGATTCTTTCTTTCAGCCACACCATTTTGCTGAGGTGAATATGGTGCAGTTAGGAATCTCCTTATGTCCTGCTCTTCACAGTACTTCATAAATGTCGTCGAAGTGTACTCACCACCTCTATCAGATCGAACTGCTTTGATATGTCTGTCTGTTGCATTCTCTACCATTACTTGGAACTTTTTGAACAACTCTAATGCTTCAGACTTTTCTCTCAAGAAATAAGCCCAAGTCTTTCATGAGAAATCATCGGCAATAGAAATGAAGTACCTTTTTCCACTAAAGTATTCTGGAGTGATTGGCGCACATATGTCAATTTGATAAAATTCGAGAATATGTTTAGCTTGATATTCTGCCTTCTTTTGAGATGAGGTTCTTATTTATTTGCTGAGCACACATTCTTCACAAAACTTTCCTTCATAATCCATGTCTGGTAGTCCATGCATCATATTTCTTTTTTCCAACCTTCTCAAACCAGCATGATGTAGATGACCAAAGCGCATATGCCATAGTGATGCTTTGTCTTGCATTTCAAATTGCAAACATTTCTCTCGATTGTTCCTCAGGTTCAGTTTTTACATTCGATTTCTTTCCATTTCGACACGGGCGATCAGATGTCCTACTTTGTCCTTCAAATGAAGTATTCGATCTTTCATAAGTATCGAAACACCTTTTCTGTAAGTTGTTCCAAACTCAAGATATTGGTCTTGAGATCTGGCACATAGTAAACATCTTCGATTGATCCAATCAATCCATCCATCTGCAAGTAACTGATTGTGCTCTTTCCTTGGACCTTCACCTTCGATGCATCTCTGAAAGACACATTACCGTCTTCAATTTTCTTCATTTCTTTAAACAGGTTTTTGTAACCACACATGTGATTACTTGCTCTTGAGTCAATATACCAAACATTGTAATTATTAGTGTTGATTTCGTTTTGAGCCATCAGGAGAAAGCCTTCATTCGCTTCAGGTTCCAAGGCTAGATTGGTTGTTTCTTCAATATTCTTTTCAATTAGACAATTGCAAGATGTCCCACTTTATATCAGTTGTAACATTTGTAGGAGTTGCAATCCTTCGCGTAATGATCATACTTCTCACACTTGTAGCATTTGAAGTTGGAGTGGTTCGATCGACCACCTCTCTGACCACGTCTTTTGCCACGCCAATTTTGTTGGTTTGATTGTCCTCTTTCGAAGTTACTGCTTCGACCACTTCGACCATTTTCACGACTTCCATGTCCACGTCCACTTCCTCCGAAGTTTTGAGAAAAGAGTACCTTTTCGTCTTTGTTCGACTCCTTGATTTGATTTGCTTCTTCGACTTCTTCTTCTTTCTTTTTCATCTTTTGTTGTTCATGTGCTTCGAGAAAACCAGCGAGATCTTCAATTGAGAGCGTCGAAAGGTCCTTCGACTCTTCTATTGCACACTCAATATTCTCAAATTTATCTGTTAAAGATCTCAAGATCTTTTCAAAAACTCGTGCATTAGTTATTGTTTCGCCATTTCTGCTGAGTTGGTTCACCATCTTTTGTACACGTGTGATGTAGTCAGATACAGTTTCTGTCCCCTTCATTTGTATCCTCTCCAATTCGCCACGAAGAGTTTGGAGTTGAACTTGCTTCCCTCGATCTGCTCCTTTGAACACTTTTTCTAACGTGTTCCATGCTTCTTTCGCCGCAGTCGAACCATCAATCTTTTCAAAGCCTGATTCGTCTACAACCCTGAACAACATGTATAGTGTTTTGTCCTTCGAACGCATCTCTTTCAGCGCCTTATTTTGAGCTGCCGTATATCCCCCAACATCTGTTGGTTCTTCAAACCCATCTCTGGTCACATCTCACGCGTCTACAGATCCAAGATGAGCTTTCATTTGGATACTCCAGTTTTCGTAATTTGACTTCGTTAGTCGTGGCAACGGAATTTGATTCATCATGTTTGCCATTTGCTCGGATGCCAATTCTTAAATAAGGAGCAAACTTCTACTTCTTGTTGTTGTTTAAAATAAAATACAATCTTGGTCTTTATATAGACCCAAAAACTTCTACTATTCTAGGAAAGTAAATGCTATTAGTTGTTGTACCCCAATTTTCCCCCCTAAGATTCCTTCATCATACTATATTAGTTCAATCACAACAAAATCACATTAGGGCTTTTGGTTCTTCTACCTATCTTTAGCTTTGCTCTTTGAGGAATTACCAAGCACCTTAACTTGTTTTCTTTTGTGATCATGGATATTTTGCTTTGTTTTTCTCTCTAATTAACAAAATTCAATATTGGTTTGTCTTACTTGTTAATAATGTAGGTAAAGGCATTGAGTTTTAACAAGTTGCTTCATGGGTTCATGAGTTTATTTTCATACCCTAGTCAATAGCTTAAGAAATTCAAACCTCACCATTAAATTTTGTTTTGAAATTTGCATGGAAGTGGTTTTGGTGGCCATGAGTCCTCATCATCGTTTTCAACAATTTCTATTCACAAAGGAAGAATATTGACACAAAAAGTTTGTTCAAACTTGGCAAAGTTCCACCAAGCATTATCTTGATTCAGAGGCTAGGGTTTTGGACTTCAAAGGAGTGTATCTTGCTCATCTTTTGGTATTCTTGAGTGATTCCAAAGACATCATGCTCTTCAATGAGTTACCAACTAATCACTTCAAAAGTTCCAAGGAGTTTTCATGTGGAAGAAACTTGGTGAAGAGGAAAGATTACAAGTCATCCAGATGAATCTCCAATTTTCCATATGTGACTTCAAATGGTCTTAACTTGGTCATTTTTAATCACCTTGAGCCAATTCTTTTTTCATGATGACCCTAAGGATGTGAACTTCATGCCTTCTTTTATGTGCAAAGTGAAAAAATGGATGGAAGTTGCCTTAAGAATGCAAAAGATTATAGGTCATTTTTTGATTTTTGGCCAACTTCAACAAGTCATAACTTACTCAATTTTTGGAGATTTTGAGTGGTTCAAATTGAAAATTTTCATTCAAGAGATCTACTTCATTCCATCTTTTTTTTTCAAGAGCAAATTCTAAGTGGAAGGCCATGTTTGGATGCAAGAGATTATAGGTCATTTTTAAAGAATAAGTTGAAATATTTCTAAGTATGAAAAGTCAACTCTTTTTCTTCAACTTTGACTCCATGTAACTTTCAGCTCAAGCATCCATTTGATTCCATTCCTTTTCCATTGCAAAGCTTGTTACCTCATCTTTCCAAAGCATCAAGAATTTTACCCTGAGACCCCTTGAGGTGGAAATGCCATTGGATTGAACTTGGTAGCATGGAACTGAAGTTTCTCCATAAGTAAGAATTTGAAACTCATGTTTTTGCCTTTAAACATCAAATTAGCGCGCGTTTGTGATCTAAACATGTTTAACCAAGTTGCCAAAGTGGATTAGAGCCTTGAAACACAAAGATTAGATGAGTTTTGATGCAAATCAGATCACACTTTGCTCGTGCATCGAGTTCACACGATTTCCCTCCAAACTTCATCATTTCACACGCTTGAACATTCATTTTGATTCCCTATAAATAGAGGGTCATCCCCCATTCAATTCCCCAAGCTTAGATAGCCATAATCACCCTGCCAAACTTGCTTCACAACTCAAAATTCAATCACTTCGAATCCTATTCTCAAGCCTTTTTTAATCCATTTTTTCCATCAATTCACCTTCCTTGATCTTCCCTGAAGCTAACCATATAATTACATTCAAGAATCGTGCCCTACATTGCTCCATAGAAGTCCAGTTTCAGAGCTCTGTAACTCAACTTCAATAGGTAGACTCCTTCATCAATTCTTCAAAACTTTGGTATAATTGTGTTGCTCTCATTTCCCTGGTTCTAGTCGCAACACTTACTTTCATCTTGAAGCACGTTTTGACCATGAATTTTCAAATCCCTTTTCAAAACTTTCTTTCCAAATTGCTTGAGTTACAGTTTATATAAATTTGTCGCGAGAGTGTGGTTGTCTTCGTCTTGAAGAGACAGCGAATGACATAGGTCTGAGCTTCTGATTTTACAGTTTGAGAGACCTGCAATTCGTGAGGGCTGGAGGTTGAAGATGACCAACGTGTCATCTTCTAACCAATGAAAGCGTGACATTTGTTATTTTCAAATTCTGATTTATTTAATGATTCTGTACATTATTCATTAAAGACCATGATATGCACAACGTGCCAGATCCCTTGGATTTGATTACTAACGCGTTTTGACTCTCATCCAATGGTCCACATATTTTTCTTTTATTTTCTTTTTCTGATTTTCATATTTTAATTGTTTTAAATTTCAAAAAATCATAAAAAATTCATTTTTAGTCCAAAAAATTTGAAAAAATTATGAAAAATATTTTTGATTATTCTCTTTATGATTTTTATTTTTTAAAATTTAATTTTGTATTTTGGTATTTTTTATGAATTTTACACTTATTTGATTTGTTTAAAATGTTTAAAAATATTTTTACACATTTTTTAATTCTAAAAAAATTATGGAATGATCCAATGATATTGTGACAAATATTGGTGATCTTATTTTATTTTTGTTTCTGAATTTACTATTTTTTACTATTTTTGTTTATTTTTCCCATTTATTTTAATTTTTAAAAATAGTTTCTGACTTTTAAAAATTCCCAAAAAATTTCATAAAATTACTTGGCCTCTTTTCTGATTTTTCCATGGTCTTATTTTTTTTCTTGATTAATTTGAATATAATTGATATTTTCCTAATTATTTTCCCTTTTTTTATACATTTTTAAACCCTTTAATGTATATATTAATTATATTATTATTTTGTGATTCTTTTTTGGCTGTCTTGGGTTGATTTTTTTGATCATGGCTTTTTTAACATCATTAGATCCATGGTGTTGAGTTTGACTCCACAAAAAATGGATGAATGATTTTAATAATAGTTTGATTAAATATTAATTCAAATGTGATTTATCTTTTTACCCTAAATCCCCTTCATCTCATCCCCTTCTCATTGCACTAAATGTTGTTGGAGCATGATCTCTATATCATATCTCAAAACAAATGGTGCATAGATTGCTATTGGTCGGCCTCAAAATAGGTGTGACTTCTATATAAGTCCACTTACGATTACTTAACATAACGCTAAATTTTGTCCTGATTCGAATAAATGATCATTTGTGGCCCAAACATATGATTGCAAGCCCAAGTATGTTAATTTGATCTCTTTGATCCAATAACCTTGAGATTCATTGTGTGGAGGTTTTGGTTCTACCAATCCTCTAATGGATCTACAACACCTTTGGTCAACGCGGATCACTTTAACATCGTTGATCATTAAATGGTACTTATGAGAATTCCAAATGGATGATATACTTGACAAAAAGCAAATGCAACTTGTTGTGTGGAAGCTTTGGTTCTACCAATCCTCTAATGAGTTTCAAATGAAAGTTTCAAGATGATCATCCAACTAACCACTAATTATTAACTTGTTTTATCTTATGCTTTTATTCTTTTATGCTTTATGTACTATTTACTTTCTAGCATTTTTCATTTCATGTCATTTATCATTTCTACTCATTTGAGCATTTATATTCTTACCATTTTATTTTTGCTCACTTGAGCTTTTCTTTTTTCTTTTCTAAGATACTTAACTATCAACATAAACCCTAAAAAACTCTTAATGGTACTTCGACTATTTGGTTACTATCCTTGGCATTTTGGAGCATGGGACTATTTATTGGATTTAGGATTAGAAACCTTGGCCTATCTTGGAGACTTTGTGACTTTATCTGATTATTTTGTCTGGAGCTCTTGAGGTTTACCTCAAGACATTGGGTTGCTTGTTTGTTTTTGTGTGCAGGTTTTTGAGATTACATCCTTTGTTTGTAATCTGGAATTCACATGTATACAGCCGTTACTCTGCCCAATTTTTTGAATACTTAATGCATTTGAGGAAGTCTAGTATCTTTGCTTGCTTGGTTTCAAACCAAAGAATGGGAATTCTATCTTGGCTCACAATGTCATGTTTTTGGATTCTTGTTGGTTAGATGGCTCTTATCCTTAGCTTTTACCTTATACTTTAGGATAGTATCTTCTTCTCCTCCCATCTTCTTTAATTTCAAAAACTTTCTCCCTCCTTTTGAAAACTCTTCTTGTTGTGAAACTTAAAGCACTTTCATAATAAACTTGGACTTAGGTCCATGCATTTTCAAAATATTTTCATCAATAAACTTCAATCAACTTAATAATACTTTGACACTTTTTGTGAGAAGACTAAAAGTCAACCAATCTCATTTCAAACTATTTTGCCACTTTGACTTTTACCTTTAAACTTTTCTTAAAAGATTAGACTTTTGTCAATCCTTGTAGTGGTGCAAACAACTATACTTCTACAATATGTAGTGAAGAGAGATATTTTCCACTTGGGTGTTGAGTGAGGCATTGATTTTAAAATCCAAGTCATATCCTCCACTTTGAGATGATGCAAATTCTCCTTTCTCATGATTGTGGGTAGTAAGTATGTTTTCCACACGGACGATGACGATCGATAATGTCTTATCTCTTGAAATCAACCAACACACTTTTGTTTCAAATTTTTCTAAAAAGAGGAACTACGTGTACCCTGATCCCCTATTACATGAAAGGTGGTACGTAGACACTAAAGGTTCGCAACCGCGGCGGGTGCAAAAATCATAAAAAAAATATTTCTCTTCTCACCTCCACCATCCATTTTATACAACACATTTTTTTTATATAACCAAAATATACAAATTTTTTCAAAGAGGTTTTTGCGGAGTACTGTAGATGTTTAGGGTGATAATACCTTCCCTTTGCATAACCAACCCCCTTACCTTGAATCTTTCCCCCTCTTTTTTTGGGTTATTCGCTCTTTTCCCATTCCTTTGGAAACAATAAAGCACGGTGACAATTTTTATTTTGATTTGTATAAAGTCTAGTCAATCCAATGACTTAGTCTTGAACATTTCTACCGCTACATTAGTAAATACTATTATAACTCACTATCTCTTGACCTTTTAAATTACATTTGATTTTTAACCTTTTCACTACCTTATTTAATAAAAAACTCACTACTAATAACATTTAAAGTTTATTCAACATTATCACGTGACTTCTTTCATACCTGATCTTTCAAGTGAGTTGAGCACAAGTTTTTATGTTACTAAGTGTCCTAGTGCTCTTCAAATCATTAAGAAAGTAATAACCAGTGCGGTAGGGAATCATAGGCGATTGGGTGCATCCTTGCCCCGTCTTCATTTTCATGACTGCTTTGTTCAAGTAATTCTTCATATTTTGTTTTTTACACCTGTTTTTCTTGAAAACGGTTCTTATATAGTTGCTTGATTATAGAAGGGATGCGATGCATCAGTATTGTTAAAGGACACACAAACTTTCTAGGGAGAACAAAATGCCCGTCCCAATGCAAATTCTCTGAGGGGTTACGAAATCATAGAAAAAAGTAAAAGATATATTGGAGAGACGGTGCCATGTTGTTTCATGTGCAGATATCTTAGCTGTTGCAACAAGAGATTCTGTTGTTGCTGTAAGTATTTTTTAGAAATTTTTGTTTTATAATGAACTGGTTGAATACATGAAATGCTAACACCTAACAACATCAGCATCACTTAGTTAGATCCATTATCAAATTTAGATAATAATGAAGCTATCCCAACACAAAGTTAATAAAGACTTACTACAGCCAACAACTCAATATCAAGACAATTATCATTGTCATAATTACAAGGAGCTGAACAAGTACAAATACTACATCTTCTATATATTTCACTTCCATGGTGACGACGGATCTGATGTGAACTTAAGTATGTGATATCAAATTTAATTCATTATTATGAAAAATATCTTTTTTAATATCTTTTACTTTGGTTGGATATGAAGTGTTATCTCGGATTCATATACAAGGTAATCAAGGATGTTATAAAAAGTACGTTGTTGTAATTAATAATAATTAATCACCATGAGTGTGTTCTAAAATGATAAGAAAATATGTATGTGAAATTTATTTTTGAATTAAAAAACCGGCAATATTTGTGAAATGTTGCACTAGATTGTTTATATTTTATATTCACAAATAAGCAATAGTTGTGTTGCACTAGATAGTTTGTATTTCGAATTCATAAATGGGTAACACTTTGTGAAGTGTTTCTCTAGGCTGTTTGTATTTTGAATTCAGAAATAAACAACATTTAGAATGTGAAATAGTACAACTTTTAAAAATTGTTATTGTAGGCGAAACAATGCAATGTTTGAAAAGTGCTATAGTAGGCGAAACAATGCAACATTTAACCAAAGTGTAGCTGAACGTCTGTTTCATCAACCTTGTGAGACAACACCACTTTCACCTATAACATGAGCATTTTGGATTCAGAAAAATATATTTGAAATGTTTATCCTCTTCACACAAAATTCCAGATTTCATCTTTTCTACATTCGAATTTTCATCGGTTTTGTTCAAACTCGAGTATAGGCTGAATTATCAGGGGCATTCCTACGTAGAAACTCTAAGACAATTTGAGAGTGCTTGAAATACTATAAGAAAAGTGGTTCATTCACGATTCACACCTCGATCCATTTATTTTACAATAATTTTTCTAACAATCATATAGTATCTTGTATAATGGTAACCGAGGTTTCCGTTTCAAGTGTAAAATAGAAAGAAGAGAGGAGAGAAGAATTCAAATAAAGAAATAAATAACCTAAGAATAATAGTCGCTATGGATCTAGGTATGTGTCGTGCGCCGTCGTCGGTATGGACGAAGAAAGTGAACGAAATGTGGCAGTAGTGATAGGAAAAGAAATATAGCGGAAAAGATTTGAGATTAAGCCATCAATTAACTTATCTCAACACAATGAAGTCGCCACCGCACTTTATTGTTTCCAAAGGGAAATGGGAAAAAAGCGAACAAAACCCACAATGAAATAAAATATCAGAGATCGAGGTACGGGGGTTGGTTATGCAAAGGGAAGGTATTAGAACCCTAAGCATCTATGGTATTCTGCATTGTCATGTAAAGGTTTACTTGCTAAAAGAAAAGAATGAATGTTTATTTGCAAACAAAAGAAAATGAATTTTTTTTATTATTTTTGTTGCTCGCCTTGGGTCCTAAGTCTTAGTGCCTACGTACTCCCTTGTGCAATGGGAAAGTCAGAGCACCGTAATTCGGCTAGAAAAGACTTGTCTGTTGATTGATTTTAAACAAGGAGACAAGTCATTATTGTTAGGAGAGAAATCTCGACTAACACCCACAATGTGTGGGAAAGATGGACCCTGCGTCACTAAGAGTGAGGGTTTGAGAACGCCTCTAGTATTCAAGTGGAAAAGTCGACACCTTTATAACCATGTGGATAGGAGAATGTTACTCGACTATCAATGAATCATTTCTCATCTTGAAAAAAGTTTTGATGGGTAAAAGTGCTCGAGCTCACAAAAGAGTTTGAATGAGTTTAATTGTTTTTGTTAATTTTGTAAGATGTAAAATTATGATTAAATGAATTGAAGTTTATTTAAAGAAAATAGGTTTTAAAAGGAAAGGCAATCGACAAAGTCGAGGTTTATTATGAAAACGATTCGAGTTTATAAACTAAGAAGCCTTTCAAAAAGATGAGAAAGTTTTACAAATTAAAGAATGGGAGAAAAGAAGACAGTATCCTATGTACAAGAGGGTAAAACATAAGGAAAAGAGGATCTAAACGAATAAGAAACCGGTACTTGACATGATGAAGTCAATACCGTGTTCCCATCCCTTTGAATTTAAAGCCACGGACAGAAAAAATAAGCTAAGAGTATACCAAACCTTAGGTGGAAATAAATCACAAGCTGACAGCATCAAAAAACCATATGTAAGATAATACTCCAAGCAGCAAATAAAGATAGTGTAGCACGTGAAAATAAATCACGGATGAAGAAAGCATGGATAAAGCTCACGGTATAATATTTCCTGCATCACATGAAATATACAGACAAAACTAACAGCACGGAAAAACTTTTGTGCGTTCGTACGATTTTTTCGAAGTTAATTTGAATTAAAATTAAAATCACAACGCGATGAAAATAATATTTACATAACCTGGATTTATTTACAAATGAAGTGAATAAAATATACAGTCAAAAATGTTATGTACAAGTATATATTTACAGTACCAAATATTAAATCAAAATAATGAAATACAATAAAGAGGTAAAGGGAGAAGCGTAGGAATTATGGATGCGCTATGTGAGAATGGATACTTGAAACGATTATCGGAAATCTTCATAGTAAATAAACTTGTTAGTAGCGTAAGCGGTATAAAAATTAAAATGAAACGAAATTGCAATAATGAGAATCTATGTTAGTAATCACAAAGTATAAAAATTGAAATGAAATTGCATGAATGCACAATGTCAAATGAATATTTACACAAATAAAAATCAATAATTCAATCTATAATTCAATTCAATCCATGATAAATCAAGCTTAAGTCAAGCATTATTCATACAAATCAAAAGTTGGACAGCAACAAATTACGCATAAAAAGCTCATGAAAATCAATTTCCAAGTGATTCCAACCTTATATACAAACACCAATATTGACCAACAAACTTTGTAAATGAATTGAACTTGAAATATCATCACAACCACTTTTAAAACAACAAGACAACATCAACACAACAATTCAGAATTAATCAACTCATACCAAAATCGAAACATGGTCAAATGATTTTAAAACAAACTAAACTCAATCGTACCAAATCTGGACAGCATAACAGTAGCAAATTCTTCATCATGTTTTAACAAGAACAAACCAAAATTCTTTCAAAGAAACAGCATGATATAGACATTCAAAACAGAATTTCAGCATAATGAATTAGTTCAAACTATCAGATCATAGAGTTTCTATTCAAACAGACAAATTTAACACATCAAACCAATTCAACACAAATTATTTACAACAATCACAGTTACAAGCAATAGAGAATGAAAGTTACAAAATGTCGAAGCTACTACGGGATATTGTTGTTGTTGTTGAACGGCGACGGAAGTAGGCGATGAGGTTGGCGTGAAGGGAGTTATTGTTATGGTGGGTAATGTTGGTGTTGGAGATGAACAGCGATCGGTGTTGATGTGCGGCGAGTGTGACGGTATGGAATTGGCTGGAATCGATGGTATTGATGGTGAGTGCTGAAGAATTACGGAAATGGAAAGGAAGGAAGATTGAAGATGGAGAAGGATTACAGGCAATTAAGGGGAACAACATTAGAATGAGAGGAGAGAATTGAAGTAAGGGAATAGAAAGCTAAAGAGAGAAAGAGATTACTGCTGCTACTGCTTTTTGTTGTTGTGATATCCAAAGAGTGAAAGAGGTCTTTAAATAGAACAATGAAGAGGAAAATTGTGATTTCAAATTCAATCTTGTCCGTTCATTTTTTTTAATCTGTATCAATCCGATATTACTGCTATCAACCAATAGGAAAAAATCAAAGTGTAATAAACATTTTTTGTGACTAAAAGCCCTTTTAATAATTAAATAACTAAAAAAACTGAAAGTATTAAAATTAACTCAATTTAAAATAATTTTTTTTGAATAAAAATAAAGACTTAAAATGATTAAAAACGATAAAAAATGGACGAAAATTTATCAGAAAAAATAAAATGAACATATTAAAATAAATTACATTTCACAAAGATTAAAGAAAAAATATTCAAAAACTCAAAATCGGAATACAATGAGAATAAAAATATCAAGTTGAACAGACGTTTATGGTTAAAAACGAGACTTCAAACTGAACTGAAAAAATAAAGCGAGCATACCGTCATAATCTACGTGAAACGCAGATTCATAAAATGATCGGTAAAAGGTGGAAACTTGAAATATTTTTCTCGCTAATTTTCTACACAGTGTCGAAACGCTTTTAACAATCTGTTTATAAAACCGAAATATTAATATTATCAACATATTAACAACTTAGAGGAATGCAAGAAATAAGTAAAGAGATACAAATGTATGAAATGAATTGTCGGGTATTTTTTAACTACAGAATGATGCAAATGTGGATTTAAACTGACTTTTGGTCAACTTAAACACGATTAAATAATACAAATATGATGAATGAAGCTATCTATTAATGACTGTGACTAAATGATAAAATATGATATGAAAGTGCGACTAAAAAAATTAGGGGGAAAATTTAGGGTACAATAGCTGCCCCTATTTAATTATCTTTTTACCAGATAGGCGAAATGTAATTAAATATAAATATACCTGAATTTCGTCCCTGATGCGATAAGATGATAGCATATGTTATGAATGAATGCATGAACTCTTTTTTGACATTTTTTTTGAATGATGTATGAGATGAGACAGACTCTGTGGGAATATGGAAAGACTTGAAAATGGAAACTTATGGTAGTTCAGATGAAATGACGTGGAAAGACACGCTAGGGAAACAACAAGATATTTCTTGATATCTGTCAGGGGGACAAAGAGTAACCATCAATACTTGGAAAAAAAGATAAAACCCGAGAAGGCAAGCAGCGACATCCAAGAATAGCATTTAATGAGGCGAGCAACTCTTTGGAAAATATAGTCAGAAACATCTAGAAGATCAATAGATGTGAGATGAGACCAAATATGAAGCTACTTCAGAGTCGTCCAGGAAAGACGCTGGACGGAAACGAAACATGACATCTAATATGACTTTGGATGAAGGGAGTACTCAACGTCTAATAATGACTTAAGACGAGAGAAAAGATCACAACATCCAATATTAGATTTGAATGAGTGGAAAACTCAACATCCAATAATGGCTTTAGACGAGAGAAAAGATCACAACATCCAATATTGGATTTGAATGAGGTGAGACAAATCATGGCATCCAATAATGGTTTTGGACAGCAAAAGATCAAGACATCTAATATTGGCTTTGGACAACAAAAGATCATGACATCCAATATTGGCTTTGGACGACAATAAAGATTGCGACATCCAATATTGGCTTTGGAAGGCAACAAAAGATAGGAACATTCAATATTGGCTTTGGACGGAAACAAAAGAGGGTGGCATCCAATATCGACGACTGATGGCAGCAAAAGATCATGGTATCCAATATTGGCTTTGGATAGCAAAAGATCATGACAATATCCAATATTGGCTTTGGATAGCAAAATATCATGACAACATCTAATATTGGCTTTGGATGGAAGAAAAGATCATGACATCCAATATTGGCTTTGGATGGAAGAAAAGGTAACAACATCCAATATTTGCTTTGGACAGCAACAAAAGATGGTTACATCCAATATTGGCTTTGGATGGAAACAAAATATTGCGACATCCATTTTTGGCTTTGGATGAAAGAAAAGGGAACAACATCTAATATTGGCTTTGGATGGAAAAAAAAGATCCTGACATTCAACATTGACTTTGAATGAAAGAAAAGATGGTGGCATCCAATATTGGTTTTGGATGGCAGCAAAAGATCATGACATCCAATATTGGCTTTGGATGGTTAGAAAGATCATGACATCCAATATTGGCTTTGGACAACAATAGAGATGACAACATCCAATATTGGCTTTGGATGGAAACAAAAGATAGCAACATCCAATATTGGTTTTGGATGGAAGCAAAAGATCAATACATCCAATATTGGCTTTGGACGGCAAAAAAGATAATGGCATCCAATATTGGCTTTGGACGGCTACAAAAGATAGCAACATCCAATATTGGCTTTGGATGGAAGAAAAGGTAACAACATCCAATATTGACTTCGGATGGAAACAAAAGATCCTGACATTTAATATTGGCTTTGAATGAAAGAAAAGATGGTGGCATCCAATATTGGCTTTGGACAATAACAAAAGGTAACAATATCCAATATTGACTTTGGATAGAAACAAAAGATCATGACATCTAATATTAGCTTTGGATGAAAGAAAGGACAACAACATCCAATATTGGCTTTGGATGGAAACAAAAGATCAAGACATCCAATATTGGCTTTGGACAGTAAAAGATCATGGCATCCAATATTGGCTTTGAACAATAAAAAAGATCAAGAAATCCAATATTAGCTTTGGATAGAAGAAAAGATCACGACATCCAATATTGGATTTGGATAGCAAAAAAGATCAAGACATCCAATATTGGCTTTGGACAGCATGGGGAAACATGACACCCAAGATTAGCATTGGTTGAAAGAAATACAGCTCATCCAAGATTTGCATCGGAAGAAAGAGAGAAATAACTCATCCAAGATTAGCATTGGACGAAAGAGAGGAAACAACCAAACTGACATCTGATTTGGTAGGGGAAAAGTAAGTTAGACTTTGATCTCAAGGTGACATGACAACTGTAACAAGACCTCGGGAAATGCAAATGAGGATGAAGCACTCTTGTTATGCATTATGTATGAATTTTGTTATGTATGATATGTGAATGATCTATGCATGTAATGCCGATGTTTACGACAATGGAGTTTGACTCTTTTGTGAATGTAAGATTGGAAGTTTGATTCCTCAACACGGAGAACTCTGCCAAATTTGTTTGGAAAGAAAATGTCCTGAACCCAAATTTGTCACACTTGTAAATTGTATTGAACTAATGATTTTATGAGGAAGAACATGGAAGGCTGCTTGGGTATTTGTCCCAGATTAGATGACTGTTGAGGTTAAACTGATCATGGCCTCAGTCAAAAGTTGCTGGAAATAAGCTGATCACAGCTTCAGCTCTGAAATGAGTGTTGGAGATAAACTGATCATGGCTTCCGTTCTTGAGATATTTGTTTGAATAAACAGATCATGTCATCAATTCTTGAAATTACTGTTGGTAATAAACTAATCATGGCTTCAGTTCTTGAAATGACTGTTGGAAAGGAATGCCCCAGCATGAGTCTTGAAAATGATCTTCTGGCTAACCAATTCTGAGAAAAATTGCACTGAGCAACAAATCTTGAATTGATTCACAAATGGACCTGAAAGATACTTTCCCGTGATAGGGTCACTGACCAAGTTTCTCAGCTGTTTGAAATTCCTTGACGAGGAAAGCTTGTTTGCAAGCAAAATTATTTATTCAAACATGGTAATTTTAATGCAAAGTTCATGCAAAAGATTTTGAATTCATATATCATTTTTGAAATGATATTATTGGTATATGGAAAATGCACCACTGGTTAAAACACAGTTGTTTATACTTTTAAAGTGAAAGATGAAAAAACAAAGGTATGATACCAAATGATTCAAAAAAGATCTTAGGAGTCAGTTTACGCAACCTTGTTGTAGTATGCTTTCAAAAGAAACTTGGCTTCAATTAGGTCTTTTGAGGGTTGTAACATGGTCTGGTTCACGATTTAAGAAATAAAGGATAAAGGCTCAAAGTTTATTTCTACCTAACTCAATCTTCGTGATGTTCTTCAGTCCTACGTTTAGTTAATTCAGACTATGCCTTCAGGTTCCAAGAGATTTTGGAATTGCACTGATGGTAGCAATGATGATGGCTCAGATGCTAAGGGATTCTTGAGAATGACAGACACTTCTTCTTCTATTATTTTTCTGTTTTGAGGACTTTTGTCAACTCTGGTGGAGAATTTTTAGGATTTGAAGACCTCTTCTGATTGAATTTATTATTCTCAACTTTTGCCTAAACTGTTTCATTTGAGATTAAAGTCCACGGGATACCCCAGTTTTTTACCTAAGTCTCCTTCATAGGTTTTGACTTAGCGGGATTTTTCTTAGAGTATTTCATTTTTCTTTCTTTTTTTGAAAAGATAATAACTGTCTTATCCAATGATTATGGGGAACCATCTTTGTCATTTTTGATTTGAGAGCATCTTTAACACTTCATCAGCTCTGATCGCAATATGTGTCCATCTAGTAATGACAACTTTCATGTTTTTTCTATCCATGGACTTTAGAAAGACAATCATGTGAACTTTAAGTAGTGTTTGTTTGTTCCCTCATTAATCTTTGGACGACTAATATCTCCCTTCCTTGGTATTGTCCATATTTAATTAGAAAATATTAATTAACTTAGAACACGTTGAATTGGTGTAGAGTGTCTGCTCTAATACTAATTAAAATTTTGTTTGATCACAAATAATATCTCAAATTCAATGTTGAAGCAAGGTGTGAGATAAGGTGATCTTAATTAATCAATGGACAATGAAACAAATTATAAATTAAATACATAATGAAACAAATTACCAATTATAATTCATCAATTAGTACACGACAACCTTATCTAAACTCTTATAGTTCTTTACATTTCCATAATACTACTCGTAGATTTCAACTCAAGTTTCTCTTAAATATAAGATCTCTTCACATTCACTCAAATTCATATTCAAGTGTTTGTAAGAACTATATCTCTCCTAAATAGTAATGAATAACAAATGACATAGTTTGACACAATTGAAACACACTACAACACTCGAATATGTCTTATTAAACCACAGGAGAAACCAATCTCTTTATATAGAGACATCAATCCAGCTCCAGAGTCCATTAGGGTACAGACAAACTATGACATATTTAATCTTCAACAAATTAAGACTTTCTTTAGTAGGATATTGAATTTTTAGCAAATTAAATCTTTTCAAATCATGTAGATTATATAATTAATTAATTATTGAGTTAAATATA
Source organism: Vicia faba (assembly GCA_948472305.1). Taxonomy (NCBI): domain Eukaryota; kingdom Viridiplantae; phylum Streptophyta; class Magnoliopsida; order Fabales; family Fabaceae; genus Vicia; species Vicia faba. The sequence continues at coordinate 1,473,427,096 of OX451737.1, read as the reverse complement.
CAATACCCTCGATAATATAGGGTAATTTTGATTTATCCCGGTAAAAAATATTTGGATCACCCTCTTAAAATATTAAAATTTTATGTCTTTTGCCTTAAGTGCAAAAATTACCCTATAATTTCTTTTTGATTTACCTCAAAGTTAGTGTTTAATTTATACACTTAGGAGATAAACCAAATAAAAATTAATTACAAGGGGTAATCTAAAAAAAAATTTATAAGAGATAAATCAAAATTCATATATATTGCAGAGAGATAAAGTGACATTAACTCTTAATTCTTCCAACAAAAAATCTTTTTGAAACAAATCATATAGATTATAAACAAAATAAGTCTTTCTGAAATTAATCATGCAGTCATTAGAACACATAATCCAATATCAAACAAAATATCTTCAAAAATAGCACACCAATAGATAACTTAACAAAGATGTCTGATCAGCAACTTTTGAAATATTTTAATTAACATTTTGTAAATAAAAATAAGTGATTTTATATGTAATAACAACAATACTAATTATATATAATTCTCTATATGAATGCATTTATGTGGTCTTATTAGTGAAATTCATGGGAAAACTAATGTTGCAATACAAAGAATTAAGGAGAATTTTGAATACAAAGAGAACTCATTTTTGATATATCTAACAAAGAGAGTGGAATGCATGCACAATAAAATCAACAAGTCAACTAACTTAGCATATTCCAGCTAACAACATTGCATAAAATCAAAATTTTATATAGAAATGGATGTCCACAATGTTCTTTGTTGTAATCACACAAGGACGTGTCCCTAACTCACTATAAAAAATAATGCAAAATACATAATTCCTTCATGTATATGTATAAATGTATAAATAGGTAACACATTTCATTAACCAAGTACAAATCAGAAACATCTCTTATAATATATTCATCATACCTTGGGAGTTTCTACTAATTAATATTAACATGGCTGATAATAAACTTAGACTCTGTGTATTGATATGTCTTATCAGCATAATCTCATCATCAAGTTTAATTCCTTCAGCAACTACTTATGTGTCTTCAAACATACCTGATCCTTTTGGTAAGTTGAGTTCCTCTTTTTATGAAACAAGGTGTCCTGGTGCTCTTCAAATCATTAAGGCAGCAATAACCAGCGCGGTAGAGAATGATCGGCGATTGGGTGCATCTTTGCTCCGTCTACATTTTCATGACTGCTTTGTTCAAGTGAGTATTCGTCACCATGATTTTAAATTGCACTTGCAATCAGATTGATAAAGGAAAGATTACGATTAATTAGAAGTAGAATTTATATTATTGTTATTTAATTTTGAAATGCTTTTTAAAATATTTTTATGGTCTTTAAATATTTGAGGTGAGCTTTAATTAGTTATTGAATCTTTAGTTACTATTCTCTACTACAATATATGTACTCATTAAGAGATGACAAAATTATCAAATGAATGAAAATGTTATCTTTTATTTTAATTCTCTTAGATAGCTTTTAGTATTCTTCTCATTTTCTAGTTAATACCATAGTTTATAGCTTTGATAGGAATTACTTCCTATGATAGTTGTGGTTGAACATGCAAAACTAAATATACACCGATTCTTGTAAAAAAATCTTATATGGTTACTTGGTTTTTGAAGGGATGTGATGCATCAGTATTGTTAAAGGACACACCAGATTTCAAGGGAGAACAAAATGCCCGTCCCAATGCCAATTCTCTAAGAGGTTACGAAATCGTAGAAGCTGTAAAAGCTTTATTGGAGATACGGTGCCCTCAGGTTGTTTCATGTGCAGACATCTTAGCTGTTGCAGCCAGAGATTCAGTTGTTGCTGTAAGTATTTTTTTTATGAAATCGTCGAAACGCGTTAAATATAGGGTTTGTAACAAAGAACTTTTGTAATGAATGATGAATATATTCTCAGCTTGGTGGACCTTTTTGGCTAGTTCCTCTTGGAAGAAGAGACTCAAAAACTGCAAATTTGAATGCTGCTAATTCAGATTTACCATCTCCATTTCTTGATCTTAAGGGGCTTATTGATGCTTTCTACAAAAAGGGTTTCTCAGCTGAAGAAATGGTTGCTTTATCAGGTAACTAAGCATCCATTAATTGAAATACCCCTCAATCAGAATTCACGCTGCAACTACTGCAATGTACACTGCATCACCCGAAACCGCTATCACATCTGCAACCATAACCGCAACTTAAAACCATACAAATACAATCATATAAGATATAGGTTATGATTTTTTAACAAAATAGTAAAACATTGATTTATTAATCTTCAGGTGCTCACACAATAGGCAAATCAAAATGCGCAGTCTACCGATCAAGGATATACAACGAAAGCAATATTGATTCTGATTACAAAATATCATTGCAGGCAACTTGTCCAAACATTGGTAATGATAACTACTTATCTCCTTTGGACACCACAACTCCAGACACCTTTGACAATGGTTTTTACAAAGCCTTATTGTACAATAAGGGTCTTTTGCATTCTGATCAACAACTATATAATGGTGGTTATGGTTCCACTGATAAACAAGTTTCAGATTATGCCAACAATGTAGCACTCCTGGGCTTGGATTTCGCTAACGCGATGATTAAGATGGGAAATCTCAGCCCTCTAACTGGCAACCAGGGTGAGATCAGAAAATATTGCTCGAATGTGAATAAAGTTTGAATTTAATTATCTCTAACAACCAAAATAATGAATTTATCGAGGATTTATTTTCTTGTCGACATGATTTTTTTTCAAAGTCTGCATTAAGTGTCAAGTGATAAGAACTTGTCCAAGAAAATTTTCAAGTTTTTATCCTTTGTTGTTATTTTCTGGTATGCTTTTGCTTGATGAATGTTTCTTGTAATGTAATTTTGGTTTATTCTTTTCTCATTTGAAAATTATGGGATTTTTATAATATGTTGTATTTAATTTCTTGATTTTTTTCAAAAGCGAATATAGTATTAGAAATAGAAGTCCCCAACACAACTAGCATTTAAACCAATGTACAATATAACTAATCTAAATTCGAATATCGACTGAGAAAGGTGGGAACTTTAATGATGAACTCTCCGGGAAACTAGAATATCTAATTTGTATATTATATTTGAAATCTAATGTATCAAATATTATAATAACACATAATCAATCATAACTCTAACATATTATTAATTATAATTTTAAATTTGTCACATCATTCTATAATTTTACGTGACATATCTTAAAATTCATTTTCATCCTATACTTTTACAAATTAGAGGTCATGAGTACGAATTTTCGTAAAGACGAAATAAAATATCATTTTGAACAAATTGATTTAAGAAACCAATCATTAATCTAATTATGTATATTTCTTTAAATTAAAAATATTCTCTCATATTTCAAATATAATAGAGATGTGAAAATTCAAATACGGTAAATTTTTTTTTTTTATTTTCTTGAAATTATAGGAATAAAAGTAAGATTTCAAACAAATATTTTTAATTTTAAAGTAGTTTTTACATAATTTTCAAGTATAAATCACTTTAAACTTATTTAAAATATAATATAGTACGCAACAATTTTTTACGGTGTATATAATTTACTACTATATTTTTTTATATAATATCAAATAATAAACTAATGACAAATAATAAAATAATACACAAAAGAGATAAGAGAATTCAAATACAATAAAATATTTATATGTTATTTTGGACAAAATGGTCTAACAAGTCAACCATTACTCCAACTATGTATATTCCCTTATATTAAGAATATTTCTCTCAAATTTTAAAAATAAAAGAGATGTCAAAATCTAAACACAAAAAAAATACTTTTTTGTTTTCCTGAAATTATAGCAATTAAAATAACTTTTGAAATAAATTTTTTTAATGTTAAAGTAGTTCTTACACAATATTCAAATATATGTCACTTTATATTGATCTTAAAAAATAATATAGTATGCAACAATCTTATAAAGTTCGATAAAATAGACATAAATTTTATAAGGTTATTGAAAATTTTATTTGATAATAATTGTAAGTAAATTTTTAATTTTATTAAACACTAAAAATAAATACATATATTTAAATAATTAAAGTAAAATATCTAAATAAAAAATAAATTCAAAAAAAACATGAGACTCAAAACAAAACAAAAAAAACCATTTTATACATATGTAAGTTTACAAACTTAAGTTACGTATATCACTCGCAAATCTCAATTTACGTGTATTTTATTTTTAAATGAAACGAATATTTGTCTATGTGATTAACTTATATTATTATCTCTATTGTAATTCAAAAAAAAATAGTTTGTAATATAAATTAGTAATTATATTTTCTCAAAATCAACTCTTAATATATTTAAAATTCAATAAAAACTTGAACAAGCTAATTTACAACTGCACATCGCGCGGGTCTTAATCTAGTTCAATATTATAATGGAAGGAATTTGAGGAAAATGAAAAATAATTTTTTTTTATATAGCATTAGCATCATGTAATTAGTTTCATGCTCAAAGTAAGAAAATAACGTATGTAATTCAACACAAGGTTAATAAATATTTACTATAGCAAAAAAGATATTACCATAATTTAAAAAAATGGTCGCGATCGCGTAAAGGTTTTCGTGATTTCGATCGATACTGGTGTCATGACACTAATTGCAGTCGTCGAGGTATGAATTAACAATAATTTATTGTTTAACATAAAAATTAGTGATATCAGCATAGGTATTGATATCGACTGATACCGTTTTATCGCAGTCGTTTTGGTAGTTACAAATCATTTTTTAAAACCTTGGTGGTGTTGAGATATTAGACATAATCTAACTTGTGTAACCTAATCTCAAACCCAATTAGTGTTTGTTAGCCTACTTAGTATATAAGTTAGGTGTATATAAATAGTCATAGTTTGTATCATTATTTGTAAAATTCAAGTAAATAATATAATCCTTATTTCCTTAATTCTCTCTCTTTCTCACCATACTAAAAGTGCCTCACGCACTAACAAATTGGTATCTAGAGTCTGGTAATATTCTTGATCGTGTTTTCAAGAATCACACATTAGAGATTATATTTCCAAGATTGTGAGTTGTTCACTATCAATTAATGCAAAGATGAATGGTAACAATAGCATTCTGAATTCTCTTCTAACTCTTGACGACAAGAATTGTATTCGATGGAGAAAACATATGTAATATCTATTTGGATTTCATGAAACCGTAGAAGTTGTTACTAATAGCATTTTTGTGTTCGCTGCAGATGCAGCCGACGGACAGAAAACAACCCAGGATGAAGCCGAGAAGAAGGATTACAAGGTTGTGTATTGCATTCAGATGGCGATCGATGCGGCGAAATTTGACAGGATCTCTCGTGCTTAATCAGAGAAATAGGCATGGGATATTCTTGTCAAGTACTATGAAGGAGGTGAGAAATTCAAGGATGTCAAGTTGCAGACCTTGTGTCGACAATATGAATTGCAATGGTGTCTTTGTGACATAAATGGAATGATGCAATGGACAATACTTGAATCACTTGGATAATGGTTCAATCAATTGTGTAAACATCTGATTATGGATAGATTTACAAGTCAAAAGGCCTGCAAAGTAAGATTATGCAGCACATCATGCAAATTGGATTATGTGTTCTTTAACAAAATGACTTATAATTCATGAATGGATTCCAAACATCATGCCCTTGAATCTCCTAGCTCAAGTATGATAAATGCATGCTCTTAGACATTTTGGAAAGCTTGAAACATTTTCTACAACTTTCATGTTGACAATTTTGGATAAATAAAATTGGAACTTGATGAAAAATGGGCAAGAAGTTGATATGAAAACTGACCAAAATCTGTTGAAAATTTCTCTAAGTGTTTATACAAAAATGTCATGATTTCATGAAATTGATTTTCATACTATTTCTTGAGGACAAGCAAAGGTTCAAGTGTGGGGGTTGCATGATGTAAAATTAGGAAAAGCGAGAACTTTGGTATACTGGACATTATCAAAACAAGAAAAGCAAGCAATTTTGTATATTGGACAATTTCCTTTTCTCTTATGGCACTCCTCTACATTATAGGTCTTAGAAATCATTAAAAAATATGTTGAAATTGATCCAAGTCATTAAAAATAGGTTTCTGCATAAATTTCTACTGCATGTGTCGACACATCCGCTTTTCAGGTCGACACATGTAACTCATTTTTAAAGTCTATAGCTTCTATAAAGTTCAAAGGATTATAGATAAGCATATTCTTGAATTTGAGAATGAAATTAAGAATAGTTCAAATTGACTATTTTTAGAGTATGTTCAACAATATGGATTATGTAGGGGTATGTTAAGATATTAGACCTAATCCAAGTTGTGTAACCTAAGCCCAAGCCCAATTAAGGTTTGTTAGCCTACTTAGTCTATAAGTTATGTATATATAAGTAGTCATAGTTTGTATCATTATATGTAACAATTCAAGTCAATAATATAATGCTTATTTCCTTTATTGTCTCTCTTTCTCCCCTTACTAAAAGTGCCTCACGCACCCACATGTGGTAGTCTTCCAACAACATTAGATCATAATTATGGTGTGTTTAAATTCACTGAGCCTCAAGAAGGAAATCTATGAATAATCGATCAGAACCAAATGTCCATATATTGGAAGAGAGACCAATATATGGTGATTTGTCGTATAAACTAAAGAATTAGGCCACTTGGAACTGGCCGGGTGACAAACTGCCTTATTGGTCTTTGACCGCATGATATGGTACGTTCATATACTATATGTGATCGATGAGGTGTTAAAATTGAAACTTGTTAGATAAATGGTTCACGGATAATAGTGTCACCCCCAAAATTCAAGGAGTAATTCAGTATCCCATATTTCCTGCCATAAAAGTAGTAATTTAACGCTCCTCATCGTACTTAACCCAAGAAATCCTCTCTATTAAAAACCCAGTCTAAGAACTTAGAAAAGGATCTCCGATCTTTTATTATAAACTCAAATATATGGATCTACGTGCTTGCAGGTATAATCAAAATTTGATCAAAAATGATAAAACTCGAGGATAGTAAGATTCAATAAGAAATTGCATAGCTTTGATGATGACAACACTTGAAGTTAACCAACTGCTAAATTTAACTCATTCAGTAAAAGATACACAAGGTGGTTGATAAATATAAAGTTATTCTTTGAATCAAGTTAAAGAAATTTGTTTAAAAGTCAACATTATAGTCCAACAACTCTCAACTTAAGACTCAATGTTTAAGATCACTAGTAATTTAAACTTTTAACATCTCAGGCGATGACAACTAATACGAAAATATATCAATCATCATAAAGAAAACTTAAGGCTCTTGTGTGATGATAAAGTATAAAATAATGCCAAGACTTGAAGTTTCATAGCGCAAAAGAGAGGAAGTGTGAAAGCTCGTCTGGTTGTGTCTGTCTAAGAGATCAATGTATTAAAAAGACACTAGGGTGTTTCTGGAAGCATTATGTCTAAATGACACACACAGGCACACACAACACACTTAAAATATTGAGAAGTCTTTCACATTTTAATTATAATAACCTAAAAAAAATTCTTTTGGAGTCTAACTATTTAATTAGGGGACTATTTTCTTAATTAAGAAATGTTTTTTTAAGTTTTCTAATCAATTAGATTTATAGCCTAATCAATTTGATGATGCATAATCGATTCTATAATGTATTATCACGATCCTTTAATAATTGGTAACACATCTCTATCTAAATCTTCCATTTTGGGTACCAATATTCAATTATTTGTACTCCCTAATCAATTAGAAAAACAATTAGGTCATTTAATTGGCTCATGGATTGTTTCCAAATTTATCCCATTTAACGGCCTATAAATAGATAACTTATTTATCATTGAAAATCATCTAGAAAACGTGAAAAATATCACTTTTCATTTCTCTAATAAAATATCTAAATAACTTCTACTTTTCTTACTTGTTTTATCCATAATGCTTTGAGGGTGTTCTTCAGCTTAGTGACGAATTTTGTTTTGGGTGAGGGCTTGATTTAAAATTTATCAAGACTTGATTTTTCTCTTAAGTAAATCGTTATTTCCTTAGGCAGTGGTTATTTTGGTTGAGAGCTAAACGATTGAAATAACTCTTTGTTTGTATTTGGGAGATTTTCAAAGTCTTTTCTTGGATCGTGAGGTCTGCAATTGAAGAAAAGCTATCTTTTGGGTTTGTGATGATCAATAGTGAAAAATATTTACAACGATTCCTGAGATCAGTCAGATAAAAACCTCAATTTGTTTGAGATAATCGAGTTGCTAAATCTCATTTGATTTCTGATTTCATCTTAATTAAAATATTTTTAGGTTTGAGATCATCCTGGTAAAAAAATAAGTTAGGTTTGTGGTCAACACATATAAAACTCTGGTTCAATTCAAAGGATAATAAACTAATAACTTCATATTGGTTCAAGATCAGTTTATAAAAAATATTTTTTTGGCTTAGAGACTAACTGCTTAAAACTTCATTCATTGTTTTGTTTGGAGACTAATTGCTTCAAGCCTCTTCTCGTTGTTTGGTCGGAAGTTGTCCTGAAACTTTATTTTCTTGAATAAGAGGGCTCGTGGGCTTATCCTTCTAAAATTTATCAAGAAATATGGATACAATCAAAAATATTTCTTGGGAAAAGGAGCAGGTCACACTATACATTATAATTTTTAGGTGTCGCTCTCTCTTCCCTTATCTCTTATATTTTCTACTTAATTTCTTTACTTTGAATTTCCGCTACATAATTATTCAAACATTTTGTTTTCAAACACTATTTTTGAAAATGGTTTTGTTTTAAATCAACAATTTTTAAACCTCCATTATTCACCCCCATTCTCTTGTGTATATAGTCTCATGTTCAACAAAATACATAATTCTAACAACCTTGCATGAGCTAGCCCTAAAACATTGTCAAACACTAAGACATACCTACTGAAGGAACTAAAAAAAATAATGAACAACGAAGTTGCAATTGAATATTTATTTATTCCAAGGGAGGGAAAGGAAAACATCAAAGAAAACCTGAGAAGGAAGATATCAAGGTCTCATGAGAGAAATATAAGGTTAAGGGAGTTGAATAGCAAGGGGAAGGTATTAGCACCCCTGACGTCCATGGTACACCACAGGATCTATAAGTATAACTTCTTTAACAAAAGGTTTTGCATGATGTAAAAATAGGAAAAGCGAGAACTTTGGTATACTAGACGTTATCAAAACAATAAAAGCAAGCACTTTTGTATATTGGACAATTTCCTTTTGTCTTATGGCACTCCTCTACATTATAGGTCTTAGAAATCATTAAAAAATATGTTGAAATTGATCCAAGTCATTAAAAATAGGTTTCTGCATAAATTTCTACTGCATGTGTCGACACATCCGCTTTTCAGGTCGACACATGTAACTCATTTTTAAAGCTTATAGCTTCTGTAATGTTCAAATCGACACATACAATGCATATGTCGACACATACTAAAGCTTTTCTGAAATTGCATAAATACTTATTTTATGTGTCGACACATCCATTTTTCCGGTCGACACATTTGTTAGTATTTTAAAGCTTGTAGCTTCTATTTCTATTTGGTTGACACATAGACCTATACAGTTCGACACATACAACATAAAATATGTCGACACATACGATATATAGGTCGACACATATTGTTTGGTTGGTTAATCTTTTCAAATATTTTTAATTCCAAATTTGTCCTTTTTCCCTAAAAGTTCCAAAACTATAAATACTCATTCATGCATCACTTATAACTTGGGGAAAACATAAAATTAACTTATTTCTCTCATCATCTTCAACCTCTAATATGTGCATACACACTAACATTACATTGTAGCGATGTTCCATTGGGGTTCCATCTAGATGAGGATTGGTAGTGTCCAATTGTGTATTGGGTTGAGCTTTGTAGGGGTTTTCATCCAGGAAAACATCTGGTTTGTCCTCCAAGATCATTGATTGATTTGGGAGTTTTCGTGCAAGACGTTTGAGAGGTAATTGTGGCCAAGTGAACTCCTTTAGAGATATAGAACACAAGGGATCATTTAGAGATAAAGAACGTAATGGAAGTAGCACGAGAACAGTGGACAACAATTGAAGTCTTGTGTTGTAATATTTTGAAATTGACGGTGAACGAAAGCTTTGGAGATAAACAACACAAAGGAGTAGCAAGATCCTGTTGTCAATTAGAATCTATTGTGTCTTGGTTTTTCTTAAGATCAAAAGAAGAGAAGGGTTTGAATCAAAAAAGATAATTAGGGCTTGTGGGGTTGCTCTTGAACACTTTTCTTGTATCAATTATTTTCCATGGTAAGAATTATCCTAATTCCATTAGAATAGGCGCAAACATACCCACACATGAGGGCGACAGTGGGGAACTGTGAAGACAAATGCCCTGTGTCTCTTTTATTTTTTATTTTACTTTCTTTGATATTCATAGATCAATTTTTCAAATGACATTGCATTATTAATTTAATTGTAAGAATTTTTCAAACGGTTTTTGATTGTAAATCAAGTGTTGATATAGCTTATAATCACTTTTGATTATAAGTGGTTTTTTGTATCCACAAAACTAAAAGGAATATTTTGAAAATTCACATGCACACCAAGTGTTTAATAAATTGATTTAACTAGTTCCTTTTAATATTTCCATTGGAAATAACTTTACTAGTAACCTGTGATAAATATTAAATAAGTTGTTAAGTGATTCAAGGTTATTAATTCAATATTGTTATTCTTATTCCATATTAAATTTGTTGTTATAGTTTTCATATTTGAGTTTATAATAATGTTCGTAATAGACGACACTTTAAAAAAGCTTTTGCGTCACTTTTTGATAAAATATCTTTATTAAAACCATTTTTTGTATACATATTTTAAAGGAGTATATATCCACCCCCTTCTAGATACGTTACCGTCGTCTAACAACTGGAATCAAGAGTGAGATTCATTCCGGCTTCAAGACTTTTATAAAATGGCTTACGAACCTAAAGGGGATTATAAAAGAGCCCCAATTTTCACGGGAGAAAAATATAGTTATTGGAAAACTTGTATGCAAATTCATGTCAACTCATATGACAAAGGTGTTTGGGAAGCGATTCAAAATGGTCCATACCTAATTCATGTCAATTCATGTTGTTGATGGTGTTACCGTACCTAATCCGAAAAACTTATGGAATGAGGATGATAATAAGAAGTGGTCATAAGATTAGAAAGCAAAGAACACCATTGTATCCGCTCTTGGTGTTGATGAGTTCTATCACATTTCCCATTGTCAAAACGCTAAAGCTATGTGGGATGTTGTACAAGTTACCTATGGTGGAACTAATTTGGTCAAACAATATAGAATTAATACACTTAATCAAGAGTTTTAACTCTTTCACACGAAGTAAGGGGAAACCATTGTTCCAATGAAAAAGCGATTCTCGAATCTTATTATTGTACCCAAAAATTCACCCTCTTCATTTCAACCCTATTTGGATTATACTTCATTATCAAATTCATAAATAATTATCATCGGTTATATGGTCATAGGATCAAGACAGTTCTCTTAAGCTTCGTCAAGCTATGAAAGACGGTTGTTTTGTCAATCAATGCAGTGAAGCATAAACTCATGGTTTCAGAATTTAAATAAACTCAGCATGCTTCCCTAGGCTATTTAATTCATCATTAATCAATTCCTTATCATGCCAAGTTCTCATGTGTTCCAACATGCCTTGAATTGCAAACAAACTCTAGCGTTTCAGTTGATTTGAAACAGTTTGGGACGAAAAACAACATTCACAGTTTGGGTTCAAAAATACAAAACTTTTTTGAGGTTCATCATGTTTTAGTGGGTCTTTGGGAATACGAATCTCCTTGACATCCTTTCCATTTAATTTGTTCGGGTCTAGAGCCAATTTTGTATTGAAGATCTCCCGAAATTGTAAATACTTTGAGAATTATATGGTGAAGTGGATTTGCAGTCAACATTTTCTCAAATATTGCCAAAATCATAAATTTCTCGATTTTCAAAATTTTTGGACGATTATCACGGCACAATGTCACAAATTTTATCATCTACAAATTTTCTTCAGGATTGGAATTCGAATTATGCTTAGAAAATTTAGGTTTATGACTCGCTTCTCAAATCGAATATGAAAATATGATGAAAAAGCCGCGCAACTAAAAAAGAGAGGGAAATATGACTCCAAAAACATTTTTTTTAATTCCAAATGCCAAAAATCACTTACGCCTCTCTCTCTATAAATTTCTTTTCTCTCAAATTCAAAAGGGATTCCACCACTTTTACAAAAACACTCTCAAATGCAAGAAGCTCTCAAGTTAAGAATCCACACTCTCAAATCACCATCGGACCGCCACTGGACCACCATTGTTTGACCACTACTGACGACCACGTGCCCTTCATCTCCACCGCGACACGCCATCATGTGCACCTCCCTCCCTCTATTGAAGTCGTCTGGTCGTGTTCTCCCTCTGTTTGCATCGTCAATCAATTCTTATCATCTCTTTCGGTAACTTTTTGATTTTACTTGATTTAATTATTGTGATGAATTTTAATTGGTTAATTAATTTAGGTTATGTTGATTTAGCATGAATTAATTCTTAAATAGGGGAAATCATGTTATTCTTGATAAATCTTCATGTTGATAATTGTTGGAATCGATTGATTACTTGAGTCAATTATTCAGATTCACGCGTCGACATTAATAATTGTTGATTATTGTTGAAGTTTACGTGTCGGTGTTTGATTTTGAGTTGATACTTGTTGATAATTTTTGGAATTCATGTGTCGGAATTTGATTTCGAGTTGATTAATTGTTGTTGATACTTGAATAATATTTGTTTAGGCGCTCGAAAATCAATGTACCTTGTGAATTTAACTGTTGCAATTTATTTGTGAATTCCAAGTGAAGTTTCAAGTGTCGATGTTCAATTTTGCGTGTTAAAATGTTGATTTCCAATTGATTTTTGGTAAACACCGATACATGAAACATTGCTTCCCGGTATTCACAAATTCTTGCAAATTATGATTTAATTCTAGCTTGTTTTATGTTTGGACATAACTCGATAATTGTTTAATGTCGAACTTGAGTTTTGATGGTTTTAAAGTGAATTTTGGAGGATTTTCATGAGTTAATAAGTTGCTGCCCGGTACTCATAAACACATGCAAGTTGTTGTTTAATTCTTGCTTAATTCATGATTGAATTTAATTTGAATATTGCTTGATGTAGATGTTGAGTTTTGATGATTTTAAATCGAATTTTCGAGTATTTTAATGAATTGAAATGGTTCTGTCCAGTAATTTTTTTTGTTGTTTCGACACTTGTTTGGAACTTGTTTCTTCATGAATTAAGCTTGATTTGAATTATGATATGAATGCCAAACTTTGGGTTGTCACTCCCTGTTATTACTAACTTATTTGTTGATTTGTGCAAGCTTCCTAAGCCGATTCAAGATAGCATTTAATTGATTAATTAATTTTTTATTATTAGATTAAAGCCTTTATCCCACCTCATTTGGTTCAGAATTGTTTCTAATGCATTTGAGCTTGGATTCTCATTTCATGAGACTTGTGGATTGTTCTGGTTGTCTGGACTTGAATTTTATGTAGGCTATTATTTGGCATTCAGATATGCTTGACGCACTTTTTGCTTGTGATTTATTTTCACATTGTCGATGCTTCAACATGTATCACGTGCATTCAATTTCTGACTATTTTGCTTGTTGATAAAGCTTACGCGAAAGTCCTTGGGTTTCTTACACTTTGTTAGGAAAAAACAACATATTTTGTTTCCGTTTGGTACTTTTTCTCAATTTTCTTATTTATGCATTGTCTTTTAATTCCTTTGCCATGAGAGGAAGGAATAGAGATGCATGTCTTGAAATCAAGTTCTACTTTGTAGACAATATTTTTGTTCTTGTTACATTGTGTGCTCTTTTACTTTGTGCTTGCAATCGAGGCAATAAAAGTGAAAGAAGGGCTCACAATCGGCCCCCACATTTCATGTCCCTTGCTCATTCTTAGTTCACGTCCTACGTTGAAGCTTTAAATTGTTACCGAGTCCATAAAATGGAAGAAGGGATCGCAATCGACCCTCGCTGTTGTACCCCAATTTTTGCACCTAAGATCCCTTCATTATACCATATTGATTCAATCACAACAAGCACCTTGACTTGTTTTTCTTTTGTGATCATGCATGTTTTATTTTGATTTTCCTTTTAACTAATAAAATGCAATGTTGGTTTGTCTTACTTGCTAATAATGTAGGTAAAGGAAATATGGCTTAGCAAGTTGATCCATGGGTTCATGAGTTTATTTCCATGCCCTAGTCAATAAAGCTTGAGAAATTCAAACCTCACCATTGAAATTGTTTTGGAAGAAATGGAATGATAAGGTTTATTTTGGTTCAACACATTTCAAAGTTATCAAGATTGATTAAAAAGTAAAAGGGGTTAATTTAAGAAGTTGTCATGGTTGGACAAGGACTTGTTCCCATTGGTCACAAGTGCATATTTCTCTCAATTCTCAAGATATGGAAGTGCTATTGGTGGCTATGAGTTCTCATTATCATCCCCAACAACTTCTATTTACAAAGCAAAAGTGTTGGTACAAAAAGGTTGTTCAAAATTGTCAAAGTTCCTCAAAGCATTTTCTTGATCTAAGAGCTAGGGTTTTGAACTTCAAAGAAGTATATCTTGCTCATCTTTTGGTATGTTTGAATGATCCCAAAAACATCCTTCTCTTCAAAGGGGTAATAACAAATCAATTCAAAAGTCTCAAGGAGTTTTCACGTGTAAGAAACTTGATGATGAAGAAAGATTACAAGTCCTCCAGATGAACTCCCAATTTCCCATGTGTGACTTAAAATGATCATAACTTGGTCAATTTTTATCACCTAGAGCCCACTATTTTTCCACAATGATCTTGAGGATGTGAAATTTATTCCTTCTTTTATATGCAAAGTGAGAAAATGGATGGAAGATGTCCTAAGGATACAAAAGTTAATAGGTCATTTCATGATTTTTCCAACTTCAACAATTCATAACTCTCTCAATTTTTGGATATTTTTAATGGTTCAACTCTCAAAATGTCACTCAAGAGGTCTATTTCATGCCATATTTTTTGCTCAAGAACAAATTCCAAGAGGAAGGCCATGTTTGGATATAAAACATTATAGGTCACTTTTGAAGAAAAACTTGAAATATTTCTAAGTATGGAAAGTCAACTTCTTTTTCCCAACTTTGACTCATTGTAACTTTCAGCTCAAACATCCATTTGATTTCATTCTTTTACGATTGCAAAGCATGTAATCTCATCTTTATAAAGCTTCAAGAATCATGCCCTAAGACCCCTTAACGTGAGAATGCCATTGATTTGAACTTGGTAACTTGAAACTGAAGTTTCTTCAAAAGTCAGAATTTGAAATCCTTGATTTAGCTTATCAACACATTGTTTCTGCGCATTTTTGCTTCTAAACATGTTTAGTGAACTTCCAGAAGTGATTAACATAGAAAAACACGCGTTTTGGATGAGTTTTGATCAAAATAGAAGTCGCACTTTTCTTGTTTGCAACTTCACACGATTTCCCTCCAAACATCATCATTTCACACGCTTGAACATTTCATTTGATTCCCTATAAATAAAGGGTCATCCCTCATTCATTTCCTCAAGCTTGAACAACCAAAATCACCCTGCCAAACTCATTCCATAACTAACTTTTCTGCAACTTCGAAATCAGTGTTCAAGCCTTTTTTTAATCCAATTTTTCTATCAATTCACCTTCCTTGATCTTCCCTGAACCTAACCATATAATTACCTTCAAGAATCGTGGCATATATTGATCCATAGAAGTCCAGTTTCAGAGCTCTATAACTCAACTTTAATAGGTAGATTTCTGCATCAATTCTTTAAAACTTTGATATCATTGTGAAGCTCTCATTGCCCTGGTTCTAGTCGCAACACTTAGTTTTATCTGGAAACACGTTTTGACCATGAAATTTCAAATTCCTTTTCAAAACTTTCCTTCCAAATTACTTGAGCTAAAATTTATATAAATTTGTCGTGAAGGCGTGGTTGTCTTCGTCTTGAAGAGACGAAGCGAATGACATAGGTCTTGTGCTCTAATTTTACAATTTGAGTGACCTAGTTTTGGAAATGGCTAGAGGTTGAAGATGACCAATGTGTCATCTTCCAACCAATGATGGCCCATATTTTTTTAGTTTGATATTTTATCTTCTGATTTTTATTTTAATTGATTTAAATTTTAAAAAATCATAGAAAATTCATTTTAAGTCCAAACAATCTGAAAAAATTATGAAAAATATTTTTGATTTTCCTCTTTTTGATTTTTATTTTTTCACATTTTTATTTTGTGTTTTGATATTTTTTATAAATTTTCACTTTATTTGAAATGTTTTAAATGTTTAAAAATACTTTTATGCATTTTTAAATTCTGAAAAAATTTTGGAATGATCCAATGATATTGTGACAAATATTGGTGACCTCATTTATTTTTTATTTTTGACTTTGTTATTTTTTATCTTTTTTGGTTTATTTTACTCATTCTTTTTAATTTCAAAAATAGTTTCTGACTTAAAAAAACTACCAAAAGTTTTATAAATATATTTAAGTTCATTTCTGATTTTTCTATGGTCTTACTTCATATTTCTTGATTAATTTGAACATAGTTCATATTTTTATCCCTTATTTCTATTTTAAAACATTTTAAAACTCTTTTTTAATGTATATACTAAATGTAATAGTATTTTGTGATTAGTTTCTGGCTGATCTTGGATTGAATTTTTGATCATGAACTTTGTTAACATCATTGGATCCATGGTGTTGTGTCTAACTCCACAAAAATAGATGAATGATTTTAATAATAGTTTGATTAAATTTTAATTTAAATGTGGTTTGTATATTCTTTCCCACCCCTCTTCATCTTATTCCTTTCTTATTGCACTAAGTGTTATTGGAGCATGATCTCTATATCATGTCTCAAAATAAATGGTGCATAGATTGCTATTGACGGGCCTCAAAATAGGTGTGACTTCTATATAAGTCCACTTACGATTGCTTAACATAGCGCTAAATTTTGTCCCGATTCGAATGAATGATCATTCATGGCCCAAAGCTATGTTTGCAAGTCCAAGTATGTTAATTTGATCTCTTTGATCCAATAATCTTGAGATTCATTGTGTGGAGGCTTTGGTTCTACCAATCCTCTAATGGATCTACATTACTTTTGGTCGACACAAATCACTTAAACATTGTTGATCATTAAATCTTACTTGTGAGGATTCCAAATGAATGATATACTTGACAAAAAAGAAAATGTAACTTGTTGTGTGGAGGCTTTGGTTCTACCGATCCTCTAATAAGTTCCAAATGCAAGTTTCAAGATGGTCATCCAACTATCCACTAATTACTAATAATTGACTTTATCTTGTGTTATTATATGCCCTTTTATTTTATGCACCATTTACTTTTAGCATTTATATTTCATGCTATTTTCATCTTTGCTCATTTGAGCATTTACTTACTTGTCATTTTTATTTTGCTCACTTGAGCTTTTCTTTTCTTTTTGAAGATACCTAATAATCGACATAAACAGTAAAAAAAAGCTTTAATGATACTTGGACTATTTGGTTACTATCCTTGGCATTATGGAGTATTGAACTTCTTGGACTTAGGATTAAAAACCTTGGCCTATGTTGGAGACCTTGTGACCTTAATTAATATTTTGTCTGGAGTTCTTAAGGTTTACCTCAAGAAATTGGGTTGTTTGTTTGTTTTGTGTGCAGGTTATTGTGATTACATTCTTTTGTTTGTAATCTAGAATTCACCCGTATATAGCCGTTACTCTATCCAATTTTTGTGAAGACTTAATACACTTGAAGTTTGGTTCTCTCAAGAGGTCTAGCATCTTTGCTTGTTTGGTTTCAATCCAAGGAATGAGAATTCTATCTTGACTCATAATTTCAAGTATTGGCTTCTTGTTGGTTAGATGGTTCTTATCCATAGCTTTTACCTTATGATTTAGGATAGTCTCTTCTTCTCCTCCCATCTTCTTTAATTTCAAAAAATCTTCCTCCTCCTTTTAAAAACTTTTATTGTTTCTAAACTTGAAGCACTTTCATAATAAACTTGGACTTAGGTCCATGCATTTTCAAAACGTTTTCATAAATAATCTTCAATCAATTTAATAATACCTTGACATTTTTTGTGATAAGACTAAAAGTCAATCAATCTCATTTCAAACCATTTTTCCACTTTGGCTTTTTATTACAAAACCTTTCTCAAAAGATTAGACTCTTGTCAATTCTTTTAGTGATGCAAACAACTATACTTCTACAATATGTAGTGAAGAGAGATATTTTCCACTTGGGTGTTGAGTGAGGCATTGTTGATTTTAAAATCCAAGCCATATCCTCCACTTTGAGATAATGCAAATTCTCCTTTCTCAGGATTGTGAGTAATAAGTATGTTTTCCACATGGATAATGACGATGATGTCTTATCTCATAAAATTAACCAACACACTTGTATTTTAAATTTTTTAAAGATGAACTACGTGTACCCTGATCCCCTATTGCACGAATGGTGGTACGTAGGCACTAAAGGTTCGTAACCACGGCGGGTGCAAAAATCATAAAAAAATATATTTCTTTTCTCACCTCCACCATCTATTTTACGTGCAACATTTTATAGCCAAAATATACAGATTTTTACAAAGAGGTTCTTGCGGAGTACCGTAGATGTTTAGGGTGCTAATACCTTCCCTTTGCATAACCAACCCCTTACATAGAATCTTTCCCCCTCTTTTTGGGTTATTCGCTCTTTTCCCATTTCTTTGGAAACAATAAAGCACGATGGCAATTTTTATTTTGATTTGTATAAGTCAACTCAACCCAATGGCTTAGTCTTAAACATTTCTACCGCTACAGAAAAAATGGCGCCTTCACTGGGGAAAGATTTACCTCTTGCTGGTCAATCCCTAAGTGGGTTGAGCCTATCTTTGTTTATATTTGTATATGTGCTATTTTTGTTTATATGTTATATGTTGTATATATGTTTGCCTGGATTTTCCTGGTTTTCAGTGTGCTTGGTGATTACTTATAAGTCCTATACTCGAACTTGGGGAAACTTTAAGATAGGACGGGCGGTATAGTAATGTTAACTTTGAGGGAGTAATCCCAAAAAGGGAGGCATGAGATCCCCAATCAGTGGAGGCCCATTTGACTATAGTGTCATTTACCGAGTAATCGGGAAGACATACTACTTTCGACCTGGGAGCCTGTTGAAGCTGAGGACCGTAGAGTACCTAACCCATCTTGGCCTTTTAGGTGTAGTGTGGAAGCTATGACGGAGTAATCCAAAAATAATTGTCACGCAATACTACGCTCGGACGAGTTTTTATTGAGAATATTACTAATTACCGAGTTAATCGGGAAGTTGGTAATATCCGAAGGAAGGATGTAGACTCTGGAAACCTCTAGAACCTTGTTCGGAAGGTGATAACTTTTAGACCATAACTTATGGGTAGTACCTTAGACCTCTTGCTCGTGGCGTTGAACCTATGAACCCTATGTTTGTGATCTTGTGTGTGATTGTTGCATCATGCATCCATGCACTCATAAGCATCGTTTGAAGAAATTTCATTTCAAGGGACTTGAAAGTTGACCATTTGTGAATATCTCAGGTACCTTTTGACCATGGATTCTGGAAAAAGAAAGACCGGAAAATACAGTTTCAAAGATCCCAAGATAGATGAGTTGATCAGTCTAGTTCCCGAGATTGAGTGTCCTGCAGATTTTCGGAAGAAGTATGGATCCATCATTCCTCTCATGAAGCTTAGGATGAAGGAGGGTATTCTCTCGACCTTGGTCCAGTTCTATGATCCGATGTATCATTGCTTTACTTTCCATGATTATCAGTTGATGCCTACACTAGAGGAGTATTCTTATCTGTTGGATTTACCGATTACCGATCATGTTCCTTTTACTGGTTTGGAGGGTGAGCCAAAACCACACGAGATTGCTGCTTTGATCCATCTGGGGAAGTCTGAGGTTGAAGCCCATATGACTACTAAAGGAGATATTAGAGGGTTACCAGCTCATTTCTTATTGGAGAAAGCTCGTTACTTTTCCAGGATGAAGAGTACAGTCGCTTTTGAGGAAACCTTTGCTCTACTTGCTTACGGGTTGTTTTTATTTCCTAATATGGACAAGTTTGTTGACGTTAATGCTATCAGGATCTTCATGATTAGAAACCCAGTTCCTACATTGTTGGGTAATTCTTATTACTCTATTCATCTTCAGAATTCTTATCATGGGGGGATGATTATCTGTTGCACGCCTCTGTTGCAATGGTGGTTTATTTCTGATATGCCTCAGTCTGATGCCTTCTAGGATATCAGGAAGGAACCCTGTTGGGATCCTAAGATCATGGAACTTACTCACTCGGATATTGATTGGTATCATCGGGCTTACCATGATGTAGAGATTGCCGACAATTGTGGTAGTTTCCCTAATGTACCTCTTCTTGGTACAAAGGGAGGAATTAACTACAACCCTGTTCTTGCACGACGACGGCTTGGTTATCCGATGAGGGATAAACCAAATAGTATTCATTTGATTAGTTTCTTTTTAAAGGAGGGAGAATAGCATAAGAAAGCTAGGGAGAAGATTACTAAGGCATGGCGTCGCATTCATAGGAAGAGTAGGAAAGACTTGGGACCTAGGGGGCTATTTCTTTGGAGCCATATCTTCACTGGGTCCAAATGAGAGCTATTCAGTTGAAGATGCCATATTCCAGGGAAGCACCTATGCCTGACTTGTTTGTGAAGACTACTCCTCCCTTATTGGATGATGTGGAAGAACTACAACTTGCTTTGGTCAGGATGCTGCAGGAAAAGGATGCTTGGAAGAATAAGTTCCAAAATTTAGAGATTTCCTATAGAGCAGATTTGAAAGAGAACGATGACTTGATTGAGATTCTTGAGAGTCGGGCTGTAGAGACCATGGAGAGACAAGGGGATTTATTTTCCTCTAAGCCTCAGTCAAATGCTAGTTGCTCACTTCCTGATTCAGGTGATTGGAAGGAGGTTGCCACCAGATATGCGGATGAAAACCAAAGGTTGAAGGCTTAGATTGCCAGGATTACAGGAAAGCGCCAACGTATAGAGTGATCTCCATCAGCTTTACTTCTTAGGGTTTTAGACTTTATTTTTACTGTGTACTTGGGATTGTTGAAACTTGTAATCCATTTTGAAGTTATTATAATAAAAAATTTCAGTATTTCAAATGTGTTATTACTTTGATATTTGCAATGTGTCTATAAATCTTTAAGTCCCTTGGAATATCTATTGCACATACTTCTTGCATTTGTTATGCATATCCAGGTGTCTTACCAAGCTTCTTTACTTCGTTCAACAAACTGTCTCACCACTACAACACTCGAGCTAATTTCAGAAGGAAGATGGACAACTTAGAACAAGAGAAACGTGAGCTGCACGAGGAAGTTTCTACTCTGAAGGCCGGCATGGCCAATCTCACTACTCTGATGGAATTTCTGGTGGCTTCTCAGAATTAGCCACTGAGTGTTCAACTTCAACAAACAAGGGTTACTACTGAAGCTCCGACTGTTCCTGTGTCTGCTACTCCAGTTGTTGTTCAAGATCGCATGCCTCAAGGTTTTCCATGGGGAATTCCAGAGAACTTTATGCCTGAAGGTTTTAATCTTGGTCCTCAAGATACTCCAGTTGTTCAGACTACTGTTACTCCCGCACCTCCTGTGGTACATGTTGGTCCTGCTGCACCTCCTTCGGTGAATATGGTCCCATTTGCTAATGATGATATGTATCGTCCTTTTCCTCCACCAAGTGAAGGCTTGGGTCTCAATGATAGAATGGACGATTTTCAAGAACAGTTTGACAAGATGCAGTGGGAGATGAAGGACCTCAGGGGAAAGGAATTATTTAGGCAGAATGTGAATAATTTATGCTTGGTCCCGAATGTCAAGATACCTGCAAAGTTTAAGGTTCCGGAATTCAAAAATTACAAGGGAAACACTTTTCCTCGTGCTGATCTTGTGATGTATGTAAGAAGAATTTCTACCCACACTGATGATCAGCATCTGCTGATTCACTTTTTTCAGGATAGTTTGACTGGTGTTACGCTGAAATGGTATATGAGTTTGGACAACATAAATATCCATAACTTCAATGACTTGGGAGAAGCATTTATCAGACAATACAAATACAACATGGACATGGCGCCTGGCCATGATCAACTCAGGGCCATGGTCCAGAAGGACATGGAATCATTCAAAGAATATGCACAGAGATGGCTTGAGGTAGCCTCCTAAGTGATTCCTCCCATGGAAGAGAAGGAGATGGCTAAGATTTTCTTGAAGACTCTGGGTGCTTTCTACTATGAGAGGATGGTAACGAGTGCGCCAAGTCACTTTACTGAAATGGTGGGCATGGGTATACGTTTGGAAGAGGCTGTAAGATAGGGCCGTTTAACAAAAAGTGAAAGTTCCGGAAGTGCGAAGAAGCCATCCTATGGGTTTGCCAAAAAGAAGGAAGGAGATGTAAATGTTGTTATGCAAGAGAGGAGGGTTAACACTGCTAGAAGAAATTATCAGCGTCATCAACAAGTTGCATCTGTAACTCCAGTTGCTGGTGTAGCCCTAACCACTATGCTTATCAGAGACCATCCCATCAGGGGAACCAAGGGTATAATCATAGAAGGGAGAGTTATGACCCTATACCTATGAGTTATACGGAATTACTCCCAGAGTTAATTCAGAAGAAGTTGGTTCAGACCAGACCACCTCCTGCTGTAACATCACCATTGCCTTGGTATTACACGGCAGACCAAACATGTGCTTTTCATCAGGGAGCACCAGGGCACAATGTTAAGAACTACTATCCTTTAAAAACTGAAGTACAAAAATTGGTGAAGTCTGGTATCTTATCTTTCAAGGATGTTGGCCCTAATGTTAAAGATAATCCTTTACCCAAGCATGCAGGAGAAAATGCTGTGAACATGGTTGTCGGTTGTCCAAGCGAATTCCAGATTTTTGATATTAAATTGTTTAGAGGAGATTTGGTGAAAATGAATGCATACCTTTGTGAATTTAGCTACTATATGCATGACCATGCTGGTTGTGCTATTTGCAGTACAGATATACAGGGTTGTGATAAGATAAAGGCTGATTTACAGGAGATGATGGATGAGGGCCTCATCCACATAATCAAGCCCAGTGCAGAGTATGAAGAGGAAGTAAAAATGGTTTCTGGATGTCCTGGAGAGTTCAGAATCTTTGATGTGGAATATATGAATGAGGATCTTGTACAATTGCATGCTACTTTCTTCCACATGGCTGGTCAGGTAGAACATCAGTATGGATCTTTCCGAATTTGCTGTCGGGACTCCTAAGGATGTTCAATTGTAAGTAAAGGAATTCAGTTGTTATTGGATAATGGAACTATCATGGTTACAAGCCAAAGGGATGATTACTATGAGGTTATTGAGATTGAGGTTTTTTTGGCTGAAGAAGAGTCAGATGATAAGTATGCCTCTGCAGATGAGTTCTTCTCCTCGGATAAAGATTTGTTTTCCAGGGATGACTCTGTAATGACTGAATGTGTTGAAGAGGGAGTAAATGTTATTGTGCGCCTACCCATTTTGAAGTTGAATATCATCGCAAGCCAGCTATTTCTCCATTGGTGATTAGTTTTCCAGGTCTTGTCCCCTACAAGTCAGAAAAGGTTGTACCCTACAAATATAATGCTACAATTTTAGAGGATGGTGTGGAAGTTCCCATCCAGCCAATGCCTAATGTTGGAAATATTGCCGAGACTAGCAGAGTGACCCGCAGTGGTTGTGTATTTGCACCAGTTGTTCGTGGAGATGTTAGTATTGGAAAGAAAATTTTGGAAAATGTTAAACCCAAGAAGGCAGTGGGTGAATCTACTAGAGCTACGCTAGAAAAAGAGATGGATGATATTTTGAAGATAATCAAGATGAGCAACAACAAAATTGTAAATCAGCCACTGTAGACTCCTTCAAAAATATCTATCTTGGCTTTATTGATGAACTCCTCTACTTACAGAGAATCTTTGATAAGGGTATTGGACCAAGCTTTAATGGAAAGTGATATGCCTGTAGACCAATTCAGCAGTGTGGTAGGGAACATTACCTCATGTAATAACTTGAGTTTCTGCAACGATGAACTACCTGATGAAGGAAGGAATCATAATCTGGCCGTCCACATCTCTATGAACTGCAAGAATGATTCACTATCCAATGTGCTGATTGATAATGGATCCGCATTGAACGTTATACTGAGGAGCACAATTATGAAGTTGAAATATCAAGGAACGCCCGTGCGCCCAAGTGGCATTATTGTGAAAGTGTTTGATGGATCAAGGAAATTTGTTATTGGTGAAGTGGACTTGCCTATTTATATAGGCCCACATTTATTTCAGATTACTTTCCAGGTCATGGATATTGTACCCGCTTATAGCTTCTTATTGGGACGATCGTGGATACATGAGGCAAGGGCTGTCACTTCGACTTTACACCAGAAGTTGAAGTTTGTACATGAAGGATGTGGTAATTATAAATGGAGAACATGCATTATTGATATCTCATTTGTCTTCTTTCAGCATTGTGGAGGCGGATGAAACTGCTTTTGGAACCCATTTCCAAGCTTTATCCATTTATAATATAAGAGGAAATGAGAATTCTATGGCTTCGTTCAAGGATGCTCAGCAGGTTGTGCATAATGGCCATAGCGACGTATGGGGACATATTGTTGATCCACCTGTAAACAAGAATAGAGCTGGCTTGGGGTTCCCTGTGAAGAATGATAAGGGTAAGAGCTTGAAGCCAAAGTCTACTGCAGGCAGGTATCAAGACATCTTTCGTAGCGGGGGTTATATTCATTCAACTGTTTTTGAGATTAATGCCATTGTGGAAGATGAAGCAGAGCCAGAAAAGCCAAATTATGTGACGCACGGAGTTAAGGTTCATAATTGGATCACCATTGATGTTCCCTCTTGCATACATGTTTCGAAGTAATTTTTTTTTGTTAATCTTTTTAAAAAATCTTTCACTCTGTCCAAGGTGAAAGTATTAATATTGTATGGGCTTATCTGTTTGCTTTGATTTTTAAATTCAATAGTAAAAGATGTCTTTGTTTCCCAAATTGAGTTATTATTTTTTTTGCTTTTTTCTTGGAAAATGGTAATCAGAAAAAACCTTTCAAAATAAATAATAACTGAAATTCAATCTGCATGATCACTTGTAATATGTGTCAGTTTCTAAAAGCAATCATAAATCATATGTGCAGATTAATTAAAAAACCCGTTGAATAAAATGACCCTGCATCCTCTCTCAACTTTGAATGTCCTGTGCATGGTGCCAAAGAAGAGGACTATGATGAAATTCCAGAAGAGGTCTCACGGTTTCTTGAGCGCGAGGAGAATGTCATTTAGCCATATAAAGAGCCATTGGAAGTAATCAATTTGGGTTCAGAAGAAGATCTGAAAGAAGTCAAGATTGGAGCATTGTTGCATCCTGATGTGAAGAGCAGGTTGATTGAGATGTTGAAATAATATGTGGATATTTTTGCTTGGTCTTACCAAGATATTCCTGGTCTAGATACAGATATTGTAGAGCACCGTTTGCCGCTGAATCCAGAGTGCCCGCTAATCAAACAGAAGTTGCGAAGAACTCATCCAGATATGGTAGTGAAGATCAAAGAAGAAGTTCTAAAGTAGATTAATGCCAGTTTTCTTGTGACATCAACGTACCCTCAGTGGATTGCCAATACTGTCCCAGTACCGAAGAAAGACGGAAAAGTTTGCATGTGCGTAGATTAAGAGATCTAAATAAACTTAGTCCAAAAGATGATTTTCCATTTCCACACATTGATATGTTAGTGGATAGCACAACAAAATTCAAAGTTTCCTCGTTCATGGACGGATTTTCTGGGTATAATCATATAAGGATGGCTCCTGAGGACAAGGAAAAAATAACGTTTATCACACCCTAGGGAAAATTCTGTTAGAGTCATGCCCTTCGGGTTGAAGAACGCTGGTGCAACGTACCAGAGGGCTATGAAAACCCTATTCCATGATATGATGCACAAGGAAATAGAGGTATATGTTAATGATATGATTGCTAAATCCCAGACTGAAGAAGGGCATGTAGAAGATTTGTTGAAGTTGTTTCAGCATTTGAGGAAGTATCGTCTCCACTTGAATCCAAATAAATGTACCTTCAGTGTTTGGTCAGGAAAATGTTTGGGTTTTATTATTAGCCAGAGAGGGATTGAAGTTGACCCTGATAAAGTCAAATAAATTCAAGAAATGCTAGCACCGAGAACTGAAAAGAAAGTCAGAGGGTTCCTCGGGTGTTTAAATTATATTTCCAGATTCATTTCCAACATGAATGCAGCGTGTGAACCGATCTTTAAGTTGTTTAAGAAAGATCAAGGTTGTGTGTGGAAAGATGACTGCTAAAGGGCATTTGAAAGTATTAAATAATATCTTCTTGAACCTCCTATTTTGCTCCCTCCTGTTGAAGGAAGACCATTGATTATGTATCTGACATTGTTAGATAATTCCATGGGTTGTATTATGGCACAACAAGATGAAACAGGAAAGAAAGAGAATGCCCTTTATTATCTCAGTAAAATTTTTACTGATTGTGAGTCACGGTATTCCATGCTGGAAAAGACATGTTGCGCTCTAGCTTGGGCGGAAAAACGTTTGTGGCAGTATATGTTGAATCACACTACTTAGTTGATCTCCAAAATGGATCTAATCAAGTACATTTTTGAAAAGCTTGCTCTTACTGGGAGAATTGCACACTGGCAGATGTTGTTATCTGAATATGACATCGAATATCGCACTTAAAAAGCTATTAAAAGTAGCGTGTTGGCAAATTATCTTGCTCACCAACCAGTTGATGATTATCAGTCTGTGATGTATGATTTCCCCGATGAGGATGTGATGTTTCTGAAAGTGAAATATTTTGATGAACCATTTCCTGAGGAAGGTCCTGATCCCGAGTGTCGCTGGGGCATGATATTTGATGGAGTTGTGAATGCTTATGGTAAAGGAATTGGGGATGCGATTGTCACTCCACATGGATCACACATTCCTTTTACTGGAAGGTTGACATTTAATTGTACTAATAATATGGCAAAATATGAGGCTTGCATCACGGGTCTCGAGGAAACTATTGATCTCAGAATTAAAATTCTAGATGTGTATAACGATTCAACTTTGGTAATAAATCAGATTAAAGGAGAGTGGGATACTCGTCACCCTGGATTGATCCCTTACAAAGATTATGCTAGAAGATTGTTACCCTTCTTTAATGTAGTTGAATTCCATCACATCCCTAGAGATGAAAATCAAATGGCGGATGCTCTGGCAACTCTGGCTTCTATGTATCAAGTGAATACTTGGAATGATATACCTCGAATTATAGTTCAGCGACTGGATAGGCCCGTTCATGTGATTACAACAGAAGAGGTAGCAGATTAGAAACCTTGGTATTTTGATATCAAGCATTTCCTTCAGACTCAGGAATACCCGATTGGCGCGTCGAATAAAGAAAGAAAGACATTGAGAAGATTGGATGGCAGCTTCTTCCTCAGTGAAAATGTGTTGTACAAGAGAAATTATGACATGGTCTTGCTCAGATGCATGGATAGACACGAAGAAGACAGGTTGATGCATGAGATTCATGAAGGTTCATTTGGCAGTCATGCCAATGGACATTCGATGGCTAAAAGGATGCTAAGGGCAGGTTACTATTGGCTAGAAATGGAATCTGACTGTTACAAATTTTCAAAGAAGTGCCATAAATTCCAGATTTATGCGAACAAGATTCATGTGTCTCCAACACTTCTCAATGTTATTTCTTCCCTGTGTCCTTTCTCTATGTGGGGTATTGACATGATTAGAATGATAGAACCCAAAGATTCGAATGGACACTGTTTTATCTTGGTAGCAATTGATTACTTCACCAAATTGGTTAAAGCTGCTTCATATGCTAATGTTACTAAGCAGGTGGTTGTGCGCTTCATTAAGAATAATCTCATATGTCGGTATGGTGTGCCGAGCAGAATTACCACTGACAATGGCTCGAATCGGAACAACAAGATGATGACAGAACTGTGTGAAGAATTCAAGATTGTCCATCACAATTCATCTCCGTACAGGTCGAAGATGAATGGGGTTTTTGAAGCTGCTAATAAGAATATCAAGAAGATCATGCAGAAGATGGTTGTTACTTATAAAGATTGGCATGAAATTCTCCCTTTTGCTTTACATGAATATTAGACATATGTCCGCACTTCAACAGGAGCAACCCCGTTCTCCCTTGTGTATGGAAAGGAAGCGGTACTCGCAATCGAGGTTGAGATTCCCTCCTTGCGTGTGATAATGGAAGCCAAGTTGTAAGAGGCTGAATGGGTCGAGAACAGGTTTGACCAATTGAATTTGATCGAAGAGAAGAGTATGATGGATTTGTGTCATGGGCAATTATACTAGAAGAGAATGAAGAAAGCTTTTGATAAGAAGGTCAAACCTCGTGAATTCAGAGAAGGCGACCTCGTGCTTAGGAAGATCATGTCTTTTAACGCTAGTTCTAGGGTCAAGTGGACTCCCAATTTTGAATGCGCATATGTTGTCAAGAAAGCCTTCTCTGGTGGTGCATCAATTCTTGAAACTATGGATGGCGAGGAGTTCCCAAGTCCCATGAATACTGATGCAGTCAAGAAATACTTCGCCTAAAGAAATAAAATAACAACTAGCTAAGTTGAAAACCCAAAAAGGCGGCTTAGGCATAAAAGAGCGTCTCAGTAGGCCGAAAACCCGAAAGGGAGGTCTAGGAAAAAATTAGAGACATAAACCGAATAAAATTTCCTGCTAAGTTGAAAACCCGCAAGGGCAGCTTAGACAAAAGTTAGGGACTTTCTTGGCAAGTAACTGGATCAAACAAGACTTGATCATTGAAGAAACAATCTTCTTGAATCCTCACCACACTTCAACAGAAGCTACTGCTCAGAATTTCAAAGTTGTTAGAGAGAATAATGGTCATTGTATCTCAATGTATCTTTTCCATTATATATTACCATTTTCCAAACTTCGTAATTATCCATGGAGCCTCTCCATTAACAGACTACTATTCTATCAATAAAATTTGAGCTTTTACCCAATTCTTTGTAATTCCTATTTTATTTAGCTTACAAAGACTCCATTTATTATTGACAATAATTTTCAAAGCAAAAAGATTAAATAACAAAATTGTATTTCAAAAATAATTTACAACTTACTTTTACTTTACATTTTGTGATTCAAGAGGAAAACAAAAGTGGTGATCCCAGGAATGGACGAACTCCAGTAAATTTGAGAAGTTTTGTTCCCCCCGTGAAGGTTTTCTTAGGTCATTTTTGCTGGTATGCGTGTGATTCTTGTATATTGAAGACGATATCAATTGGTGTAAGGTTTGTGATCCCAGTGTTCCCAATCAAGTCTTGGTTCATTTTTATGATTTTTTGGTTTGCATGGTCTGAGGTCTCTATCCCAAATTCCCCAGCGAAGTTTTTCCTCATATGACGAAAGGTCTTTTTCCCTTGTTGTGCTGAGATGGAACTATTTGCAAAATATAGCTTTTTTCTGCAGTATTGGCATTATTATTGGTATTTATTTCCCAAGTAGTTAGACCAAGGTAGTATATTTTCTAAGAAGTGTTGAGATAATTGTCAACTTTTGGGTTTTCACCTGCCCAGTGTTAGGTTTTATTTAAAACCCCCATGTGTTTGACCTTTTTCTATAATGTTTACTTCTTAATTCCCCAAGAAGGCTATCCCAGGGTATCTTTTGTTTGAATAAGTTTGCGTGATATGAAGACTCAATCTGAGATTTCCAAGTGAAGGCCTCGCTTATTTGATATAAGTCTTTTCTCCCCGTACATGTTGAGATTTGACTCATTTACGAAGCATCTCCCTCTCGGCAGTACTTGTATTTTGTTTGATTGCCCGATAATCATGAAAGGGTAATGTTTTATTTAATAAGTGTTGAAATGGTTATCAACTTGTTGTGTTTTAACTCGCCAAGTGTTGGGTTTGATTTAAAATCCCCATAAAATTGATTTCTTGCTATAATGTTTGACTTCTTAACTTTCCAAGTTGTTGTCCCCATGAGGTTTCATACTTTTTCCCCAGAGAAGTTGGTGCAATACTTACTCTCAATATTGAAGAACGTATCTTTGGTTTCCCTATTGAAGAATGTATCTTGGTTTCCTCTCTTGGATGTGGTGTTGACCTCCCCAATGGAGTCAGCACGAGGTCCCCCGTTGATATCTCGATGATGAGGCAATATCTCCCCTAGTGAAGTCTGTATGATATCTCTCCATTGAAGTCAGCTCGAAATCCTTAGTTGAAATTTTTCCAATATGGTTTCCATCCGCCTTATTTGAAATAAGTATTGAAATCCCTAGTAGATATGCGAACCGTGAAAGCATTTGTTTTCCCATTGAAGTCTGAGTGCTATTCCCCGGTGAAGCTTTGAGAAGGATGTTATATCCTTGTATATGTACCATTTTGTGGCTATGATTGGTTTACTTCCGGATTATGTTCCTCCCCAGTGAAGTTAAGCTGCAAAATAGGATTTTGTTTCCTCAGTTGGTGCTTATGTTCTTATGGAATGTTCATCTTGGATGTGATTTAGTCGGGTGTTGTTTGTGCCCGAGTTGGTTTTGCCTGGTTTTTCCTAGTGTTATATGTTTGTTTTGTCAGCATATACATGATAACCTTCATACATTCATACATACATCATGCATAGTTAAATTTAGAAAATCATTGCTCATTCACATTCGTTAATATTTTGTTGAAATATTACCCTGTTTTGCAGAGCTGTGTTGTCCTCTCTCCAATAGAGTGTCAGCCTTAAGCAAAAAGTGAATATTCTTTCAATTTCCCCATTGAGTTATCCCTCGTGGAATATTTTTGCTTTTTTTATGGCTAGATTGGGTTTCCCTCTTGAGTTTATTTCTCAAAGGATGTATTTTGCTTGACTGTTTCACTCCAGTTTATTTCTGGTTTGAATCTTTGTTCCTCAGCAATATTATTACTTTGGATTTCTACAAGCTTCGAGCATTGGTTTGAGAATGTGAATTTATTTTGCACGAGAAGACTTTATCTCCTCAGCAGGAATATATTGGAATTTCCCCAGGAAGCCATGATTCATATCCCAGGAGGTCAGATTGCTTTCCCCAAAAAGTCATTTTTACAATACTTCCTATAACAGCAAGTAGCAGGTCTCTTTATTTGAGAAACTTGTACTTCCCCGTAAAAGTCGACGTTACTTTTCTTGCTATCTTCTCTATGAGTTGATAGTTTGAAGTTCATATCAAATTACTCCAATGGATGTCAAGTCTTTTCAATATCGCAGAGAGAGTTCATTGTGAAATATTTACAAGTGGTAGTCTCTTTATTTGAGACAGCTTATATATTACCCTTACCAGGAAGAATGCCTTGGTTAAAAAAGAAGTTGGGACCCTTTCTAGGTGAAACGCCAGAATTTCGAGGAAACTTCTTATCTTTTTGTTGCCTTCAGTGAACGTTGGTAGTTCACCGTAAGTGAATGTTGGTGCTATGATATATTTTCTGTCTACCTTCAGTGAAAGTTGGTAGTTCACCTTCAACGAAAGTTCGTGATTGTTATCTTTTTGCTACCTTCAGTTAACGTTGGTAGTTCACCTCAGTGAATGGCGGTGCTATGATATTTCTTTTCTCTTCACCATCAGTGAAAGTTGGTGATTGTTATCTTTTCGCTACCCTCAGTAAACATTAGTAGTTTACCGTCAGTGAACGGCGGTGCTATGATATATTTTCTCTCTACCTTCAGTGAAAGTTGGTAGGTCACCATCAGTGAAAGTTGGTGATGGTTATTTTTTTGCTACCCTCAGTGAATGTTGGTAGTTCACCTTCAGTGAACAGCGGTGCTATGATATATTTCTCTCTACCTTCAGTGAAAGTTGGTAGGTCACCATCAGTGAAAGTTGGTGATTGTTATCTTTTTGCTACCCTCAGTGAATGTTGGTAGTTCACCGTCAGGGAACGGAGGTACTATGATATATTTTTTCTCTACCTTCAGTGAAAGTTGGTAGGTCACCATCAGTGAAAGTTGGTGATTGTTATCTTTTTTCTACCTTCAGTGAATGTTGGTAGTAAATGTCGGTGTTATGATATTTCTTTTCTCTCTGCCTTCAGTGAAAGTTGGTAGTTCATCGTCAGTGAATGTCGATGTTTGTCTCTCTACCTTCAGTGAATGTTGGTAGCTCACTGTCAGTAAACGTCAGTGTTGTTATTCTTTTCTCTTTCTACCTTCAGTGAACGCTGGTAGTTTCTCCTTCAGTAAAAGTTGGTGTATCCTTTGACCTTTTACCATCCTTTATGAGTCGGGTCTTTTGATCCACCAATGATTTATTTTCCTGGTCGGGTTTCTCTTTTGATTCCTTTTTTCCTTTGCTACATCCCCAGTGGTGTTTTGCATCCATTTGAAGTTGTTCATATGCATTCATACTCATAAGCATTGCATGGCATCTTAGGGCCAAAAATATGATTTGTTTTATATTTAAGTATCTTCGATCGCGTCGACATGAAGATTGTTAACCTTTGTATCTCCGGATATAAGAAACTAAAATAAGGGCAGCTGTTGTACCCCAAATTTCCCCCCTAAGATCCCTTCATCATACCATATTGATTCAATCACAACAAGGTCACTTTAGGGATTTTGGTTCTCCTCCATATCTTTAGATTTTCTCTTTGAGGAATCACCAAGCACCTTGACTTGTTTTTCTTTTGTGATCATGCATTTTTTGTTTTGATTTTCCTCTTAACTAATAAAATGCAATGTTGTTTTGTCTTACTTTCTAATAATGTAGGTAAAGGCAATATGGCTTAGGAAGTTGATGCATGGGTTCATGAGTTTATTTCCATGCCCTAGTCAATAAAGCTTGAGAAATTCAAACCTCACCATTGAAATTGTTTTGGAAGAAATGGCATGACAAGGTTTATTTTGGTTCACCACATTTCAAAGTTATCAAGATTGATTCAAAAGTACAAGGGGTTGATTGAAGAAGTTGTCATGGTTGGACAAGGCCTTGTTCCCATTAGTCACAAGTGCATATTTCTCTCAATTCTCAAGATATGGAAGTCGTTTTGGTGGCTATGAGTTCTCATTATCATCCTCAACAACTTCTATTTACAAAGAAAAAGTGTTGGTACAAGAAGGTTGTTCAAAATTTTCAAAGTTCCTCAAAGCATTTTCTTGATCTAGGAGCTAGGGTTTTGAACTTCAAAGAAGTATATCTTGCTCATCTTTTGGTATTTTTTAGTGATCCCAAAAAAATCCTTCTATTAAAAGGGTTAATAACAAATCACTTCAAAAGTCTCAAGGAGTTTTAATGTGGAGGAAACTTGATGATGAAGAAATTTTACGAGTCCTCCGGATGAACTCCCAATTTCCCAAGTGTGACTTCAAACGATCATTACTTGGTTAATTTTTATCACCTTCAGCCTACTCTTTTTCCACAATGATCTTGAGGATGTGAAATTTATTCCTTCTTTTATATGCAAAGTGAGAAAATGGATAGAAGATGCCCTAAGGATACAAAATATTATAGGTCATTTCATGATTTTTTGCCAACATCAACAATTCATAACTCCCTCAATTTTTGGAGATTTTGAATGGTTCAAGTATCAAAATGTCATTCAAGAGGTATATTTCATGCCATATTTTTTAGTCAAGAGAAAATTACAAGAGGAAGGCCATATTTTGATGCAAAACATTATAGGTCACTTTTGAAGAAAAACTTGAAATATTTCTAAGTATGGAAAGTCAACTTCTTTTTCCCAACTTTGACTCATTGTAACTTTCAGCTAAAACATCCATTTGATTCCATTCTTTTCCCATTGCAAAGCTTGTAATCTCATATTTCTAAAGCTTCAAGAATCATACCCTAAGACCCCTTGAGCTGAGAATGCCATTGATTTGAACTTGGTAACTTGAAACTGAAGTTTCTTCAAAAGTCAGAATTTGAAATCCTTAATTTAGCTTCTAAAGACATTGTTTCTGCGCGTTTTTGCTTCTAAACATGTTTAGTGAACTTCCAGAAGTGATTAGCATAGAAAAACATGCGTTTTGGATGAGTTTTGATCATAATAGAAGTCACACTTTTCTTGTTTGCAACTTCACACGATTTGCCTCCAAACTTCATCATTTCACACGCTTGAACATTCCATTTGATTCCCTATAAATAGAGGGTCATCCCTCATTCATTTCCTCAAGCTTGAACAACCAAAATCACCCTGCCAAACTCATTCCATAACTCACTTTTCTGCAACTTCGAAATCAGTGTTCAAGCCTTTTTCAATCCAATTTTTCTATCAATTCACCTTCCGTGACTTATATTGATCCATAGAAGTCCAGTTTCAGAGCTCTGCAACTCAACTTCAATAGGTAGATTTCTCCATCAATTCTTCAAAACTTTGATATCACTGTGAAGCTCTCATTGCCATGGTTCTATTCGTAACACTTGCTTTTATCTATAAATACGTTTTGACCATGAAATTTCAAATTCCTTTTCAAAACTTTCCTTCCAAATTACTTGAGCTACAATTTATATAAATTTGTTGCGAAGGTGTGGTTGTCTTTGTCTTGAAGAGACGAAGAGAATGACATAAGTCTGGTGCTCTAATTTTACAGTTTGAGTGACCTGTTTTTGGGACTGGCTGGAGGTTGAAGATGACCAACGTGTCATCTTCCAACAAATGAGGGCGTGCCATTTGTTCTTTTTTAATTTCTGATTTTATATTGAATCCCGTGTTTTATTCACTAAAGTCCAAACATACACATCGCGCCAAGTCCACTTGATCTGTTTACTAACGCGTTTTGACAATAATCAGGTGGCCCATATTTTTTTAGTTTGATATTTTATTTTCTGATTTTTATTTTAATTGATTT
This sequence comes from Vicia faba, assembly GCA_948472305.1. Lineage (NCBI taxonomy): Eukaryota > Viridiplantae > Streptophyta > Magnoliopsida > Fabales > Fabaceae > Vicia > Vicia faba. Next base: position 1,473,392,020 of record OX451737.1, on the reverse strand, counting down.
AAACTTTAAAAAATCATAGAAAATTCATTTTACGTCCAAAAAATCTGAAAAAATTATGAAAAATATTTTTAATTTTCCTCTTTATGATTTTTATTTTTACACATTTTTATTTTGTTTTTTGATATTTTTTATAAATTTTCACTTTATTTGAATTGTTTTAAATGTTTAAAAATAATTTTATGCATTTTTAAATTCTGAAAATTTTTTGGAATGATCCAATGATATTGTGAAAAATATTGGTGACCTCATTTATTTTTTATTTTTGACTTTGTTATTTTTTATTATTTTTGGTTTATTTTACTCATTTCTTTTAATTTTAAAAATAGTTTCTGACTTTAAAAAGTTACCAAAATTTTTATAAAAATATTTGAGTTCATTTTTGATTTTTCTATGGTCTTACTTCATATTTCATGATTAATTTGAACATAGTTGATATTTTTATCCCTTATTTCTATTTTAAAACATTTTAAAACTCTTTTCTAATGTATATGATAAATGTAATATTATTTTGTAATTATTTTCTGGCTGATCTTGGATTGAATTTTTGATCATGAACTTTGTTAACATCATTGGAACCATGGTGTTGTGTCTAACTCCACAAAAATGGATGAATGATTTTAATAATAGTTTGATTAAATTTTAATTCAAATGTGGTTTGTATATTCTTTCCCACCCCTCTTCATCTTCTCCCTTTCTTATTGCACTAAGTGTTATTGGAGAATGATCTCTATATCGTGTCTCAAAACAAATGGTGTATAGATTGCTATTGACCGGCCTCAAAATAGGTGCGACTTCTATATAAGTCCACTTACAATTGCTTAACATAGCGCTAAATTTTGTCCCGATTCGAATAAATGATTATTCGTGGCCTAAACCTATGTTTGCAAGCCCAAGTATGTTAATTTGATCTCTTTGATCCAATAACCTTGAGATTCATTGTGTGGAGGCTTTGGTTCTACCAATCCTCTAATGGATCTACATTACTTTTGGTCAACGCAGATCACTTGAACATTGTTGATCATTAAATGGTACTTGTGAGGATTCCAAATGGATGATATACTTGACAAAAAAGCAAATGAAACTTGTTGTGTGGAGGCTTTGGTTCTATCAATCCTCTAATGAGTTCCAAATGCAAGTTTCAAGATGGTCATCCAACTAACCACTAATTACTAATAATTTACTTTATCTTGTGTTATTATATGCCCTTTTATTTTATGCACCATTTACTTTTAGAATTTACATATCATGCTATTTTCATCTTTGCTCATTTGAGCATTTAATTTCTTGTCATTTTTTATTTTGCTCACTTGAGTTTTTCTTTTCTTTTTGAAGATACCTAATAATCGACATGAACCATAAAAAAAAACTTTAATCATACTTGGACTAGTTGGTTACTATCCTTGGCATTATGGAGTATTGGACTTCTTTGACTTAAGATTATAAACCTTGGCCTATGTTGGAGACCATGTGACCTTAATTGATATTTTGTCTAGAGTTCTTGAGGTTTACCTCAAGACACTAGGTTGTTTGTTCGTTTTGTGTGCAGGTTATTGTGATTACATTATTTAGTTTGTAATATGGAATTCACCCGTATACAACCGTTACTCTGCCCAATTTTTGTGAAGACTTAATACACTTGAAGTTTGGTTCTCTCAAGAGGTCTAGTATCTTTGCTTGTTTGGTTTCAATCCAAGGAATGGGAAGTCTATCTTGACTCATAATGTCAAGTATTGGCTGCTTGTTGGTTAGATGGTTATCATCCCTAGCTTTTACCTTATGCTTTAGGATAGTCTCTTCTTCTCCTCCCATCTTCTTTAATTCCAAAAAATCTTCTTCCTCCTTTTTAAAACTCTTCTTGTTTCTAAACTTGAACCACTTTCATAATAAACTTGGACTTAGGTCCATGCATTTTCAAAACATTTTCATAAATAAACCTCAATCAATTTCATAATACCTTGAAATTTTTTGTGAGAAGACTAAAAGTCAATCAATCTCATTTCAAACCATTTTTCCACTTTGGCTTTTTATTTTAAAACCATTCTCAAAATATTAGACTCTTGTCAATCCTTGTAGTGATGCAAACAACTATATTTCTGCAATATGTAGTGAAGAGAGATATTTTCCACTTGGGTGTTGAGTGAGGAATTATTGATTATAAAATCCAAGCCATATCCTCCACTTTGAGATGATGCAAATTCTCCTTTCTCGGGATTGTGGGTAGTAAAGATGTTTTCCACACGGATAATGACGATAATGTCTTATCTCATAAAATTAACCAACACACTTGTATTTTTAAATTTTTAAAGATGAACTACGTGTACCCTGATCCCCTATTTCACAAAAGGTGGTACGAAGGCACTAAAGGTTCACAACCACGATGGGTGAAAAAATCATAAAGAAAATATATTTCTTTTCTCACCTCCATCATCTATTTTACATGCAACATTTTATATCCAAAATATACAAATTTTTAAAAGATGTTTCTGCGGAGTACTGTAGATGTTTAGGGTGCTAATACCTTCCCTTTTCATAACTAACCCCCTTACCTAGAATCTTTCCCCCTCTTTTTGGGTTATTCTCTCTTTTCCCATTCCTTTAGAAACAGTAAAGCATGGTGGTGATTTTTATTTTGATCTGTATAAGTCTAGTCAACCCAATGGCTTAGTCTTAAACATTTCTACCGCTACATTCGCATCTTGTCTTCGTTTCAAAGATACTTAGATAAAGTTTCTTAAACGTTGATGCTTTAAGTTTTTACTCAATTTGGGCATGAGATATTATATTGGAAGGAAAGACTTTCGACTCCAAGAGTCTTTCGACTCCCACGAAGAAATCCGCTTTGGATCCTTGTTTTTGCTAGCTCATGTTTTGTGCTAAGATGGTCACCTATATCCCGTGAGTTAATTTGATACTTACTTGGTTAAGTAAGTATGCTTTAGGCATCTTGGTTGAGTGCCTTATTTATGAGTAAGTGGTTACTTCTAATATGGTGTGTGTTTGATTTCACATCTTGTTTAAATTCTTGATTGCTTGCATTCTTCTCCTTTTTCTCTTCTTATGTCATCACATGTTCTCCATAGGATCTTTAGTTCATCATTGGTTAAGATTGAACTTAGTAGACCTTAGGATTGATATCCATTCATGACAACATTAGGTAGAATTCTCTTAAATCTCACCTTTAGGTCTACAAGCATGACAACAAGTAGGATCGAGATTCCCCTTTTGTTAGTCTTTTCTTTTGCATCCCTTCTAAAACTAAAACTCTTTCTTCTTAATCAAATTCATAAAAAAACTCTAACAGGGAAGTACTCGGATACCACACCTTTTGAGGGAACATCTGATGTATTATCTTAACAAAAACACTCAACAAATGCAAACCATTTTTGTCTTCAGACTTTTTCTCTTAAAACCTTTTCAGGTAAGAACATGTTAATTCCTTTCTACGATAATGCGTGAGTCTCCAAAGGTCGAACTGCAGTAGAATGTGAAAATAGTATCATTCATAAAAAATACACAACAAACCAACATTTTTGAGGCGAACTACGAGTGCCCTAATATCTCATTACACGGAGGGGATATGTAGGCACATAGGTTCGCAACCGCGGCAAGCACAATAGTAAAAACTTTTCTTTTTTGTACATAATCCTTTGTATCCATGCATTCTTTTTACAACCTAGTTTTAAATTTAAACATGCCCTTTAGATTAGACAACAAGAGTGGATCCCGTGGAGTACCACAGATATGAGGGGTGCTAATACCTTCCCCTTGGATAATTGACTCTTATACCCGTTCTCTTGGTCGTGATACCTTGATTTCTCCCTTCTCAGGTTTTCTTCGATGTTTTCCTTTCCCTTATGTGAGATAAATAAATATTTGATGGCGACTTCAATGTATATTTTCCTAGTTACTTCAGCTGGCGACTTCACTGGGGAAAACTAAGTGAGTCAGTCCTAGCTCTTGTTTCTTTTGTTTTCTTTGGGTGTTTGATTCTTTATTGCTTTATTGCTTAATATGTATATATGTGTGCATTAACCTGCATATGGATTTTTGGTTCTATTATTTTGTATTGTTGTTATGTTGTGATGTTTCTTTGATGGGAGGGTGTTACTATAAGGTAAAAGGCTCATTACCCAGGACAGTATACACATAGGTTTAGCATGGATACTCAACTCAAATCCCGTGTTCCATTGACATGTGTGAGAAGGCATGGGACACAACACGCATATGAGGTTCTCTTGATAATGCCTTTGTCTTGCACCATTTATGCAAAGACGAGGTGTTATAATAGAGGAATTTCGACTATGGTTTCCATTAGAAACCCTGTTCTGATTAGAATTTACTCGTGAGGTAGGGTGGGAATTATCCTTACATGTACGAACGTTGATATTTATGGTATTTGGTTCTCTTATAGTCTGAAATGGTCTGGTCCTTTGATCCTGTTACATGTGGAAGTGGACTTAATTATCAATAAAACAGTTGTTCAGTTATGGAAGCCTTGATCCCATTGCATTCATGAAAAATTTTATTAACCTCATTTTAACATACATGTTTTCTTATTTCCAAGATTTCAATGCTTTGAGTCTTGTTTTAAGGCTAAGTTTGAAGATAGACATTGATAAGAAAGATAACAACATATATCATATCATCCGCAAGTTCACTGCGCCAGTTCTTGATAATTTTATTCTGTTATCCAAGAGGTATCCCCCTGAGAATGTTGATACCTTTAGAAAATATTATGGAAGGATTCTTATGTGTCTAGAGTCACCTTTGAATGAATATTAGAAGGATTCCATTCAAGCTCTGTTATAGTTTTATGATCGTACCCTGAAATGCTTCATGTTCCCTGACTATTTGCTAGCACCAACCTTAGAAGAATACTCCACCATCTTGGATATTCCTATATTGCACCAAGGACCTTTCCACACATGAGTTTTTTGTTGAAGGAAGCTAATGCTAAGGATGATAAAAAATATAGAAGGGGTTTCAATGCTAGCTTAGATTTTTTCATTTATAGGATGGTTCTGTTTTCTAATGAATTCAAGTTTGTTGATGATAATGCTATTGCCATATTCATGCAAAGGAATCTTATGCCAACTCTCCTAGGAGATGTCTATCATTCCATACACTCAAGAAGCTACAAGGGGAAAGGATGAGTTGTTCATTGTTGCGCCCCATTGTTATGTTATTGGTTTAGAGGTCATCTTCCTTGTCGAGGTGCTTTTTTTGATACTTAACATACTCTGAAGTGGGATCGAAGGCTGATGGGGCTTACCTCCAAAGATATTAATTGGTATAAGCACAATTTGTCCAAGACAGGGAGCCGAGAAGTAATCTTCCTTTACAGAGAATTCCCTAATGCACCTCTCATAGGCATAAGGGGTGGAATTAACTATAACCAAACTATTTCTCGAAGATAGTTGGGATATGCTTTGAGTGAACCACCTGAAGAAAAAGATGTGCGAGAATCTTTGTTCTATGATGTGCCTGATGGCACTAGATGGATGGATAAAGCTATCAATGCTTGGAAAAGCATTCACTTTTAAGGAGGACAATAATTTTGTAAGAAGGATCCCAGAGCTAATGTGCCTTATCCTTAGTGGATTAAAGAAAGAAACAAATATCGTCGTTGGCCTTTTTCCATAGAAGAACCTTTGTACCCTAAAGAGCCAAATCAACCTAATGTCGTACCAAATGGAGACTATGAACAGGTAAAATCTCAGAATAAATGATTGCTTGAGGAACATGATACTATGGTGGTAAAGTGTCTTATGGCTACCAAATAGATAACTCAACTAGCCCACAAGCTCAAAAGGTTCAATGGAGAGACGTCAGGGTTGTAAAGAAGAGATCAAGAGTTGGAGACAATTTTGTTTCTGTTGAAGATTATCAGAAAGCCAGAGCTGAAGTTGAAAATAAGTTCAAACAAAAGTGCCGAGATTTTGAGATCCTCCAAGCATCCAAATCTCAAATGGAGAAGAGGTACAAGGCGAAGGTTGAAGAAGCAAATTCTAGCCAAAGATGCCCAGTTTGAAGGAGAGAATACCCAGAGGATCGCAATAGAAACTCAACTCATGGGAAGTTACATTCAACTAGAACAAGCTATAAAAGAGAGTGAAAAGCTCAAGATTCAAATGAAAGACAGCTCAAGGGACAAGGATCTTTGAGCGATCTGGAGTTGGATGCTTATTTTTTGTTTTTCTCTTTTTCCGGAGATCACCATCAGGTTTGTTGATGGGATCTCTCTTTGATTATTTAAATACTTTTGGTACTGATGTTTGAACTACTTGTACTCCTTGTTGTTCTAGTTTATTGAGAATTTGATTTAATGACATTCAATACATTGTCTCCTGCCCTTTCCCAAAAACTTGAATCAAAGTTATAGGACCCTTGAAATATTTAAACATGTCATTGCATGCATTGCATCCACTCATACATCTTCATGCATTCATAATAGGCACTCAGAGTGTGGGGATTCCTATTTATATTTAGTATTCTTTAGAACTGCAAATTTTGACTTCTCGCCACTTCGTGCTTAAAGATAACATATGGAACAACATCGTGGGGAGCGAGTTAAGATGAAGGGTTAGATGGAGCTGTTTATGGTGGAAATCCAAGCCTTGGTCCATGGTCAGGAACTCTTGAAAGAGGAGAACAATCAGTTGAGGACTTAACTAAGTTTGGTTATGGAAGTTCTCAGGATAGTGGTTAAAAAGGAAGATGATCCTATACCTGCTGCTGCAATAGGAGATGCCAATCCTCCCCATGAATTTGGATCTCTTTCAAGCCATGGAGTTATTCAAAGATCTCCTTCATAACCTTGTGTTCTGAGGTCTTCCCGTTTGCACCCGGTTTCTGTTCCCCAAGTGAATCCAAGGAACAAGGCTCATCACCAAGGGAAGAAGCATCATGAGAAGAAATTTGACCCAATTCCATTGATGTATGCTCAGTTACTTCCTAGATTGCTTGGATTTCAGTTGGTTGACCTTCAGACTCTTACACAACTCCCACCAGTAAAATGGCCTCCCGGTTATGATGTCAACGATAGGTGTGCATTCCATAATGGAGAACCTGGTCATAACATTGAGAATTGTAAGGCTTTGAAACACAAAGTCTAGGATTTTCTTGATGCATGGGAAATTCAATTTACTCCCAATAATATGAGCGTAAAAATCAAGTCTACCTCAACTACTACAGGGAAGATGGTTACGCTTTCTCATCTTCAAGGTTCAACCTCGCGTCCTAGGTCACACCATCAACAACTTGTGCTCCCAGAGATTCCTCTCCGGCAGTCATTGCATATTCCAAGTTATGAGAATTAGATGGTTAGTTAGAATCAGTATACTCCTTATGTTCATCCTGTTTAATGTGCACCGCAGTTGCAAACCTATTGACATAGACGTAAGCAACAAGGTAAACAGAGGTACATGGATCCAAAAAGAGTGTATGACACAATTCATATTCCTTATGGTTAGTTGTTCTCACATTTTCTCAAGCTTTGTTTGGTGGAAACCAAACAGTTGGATCCTATTTTTTCTCCTTATTATGAGGGATTTGACCCCAACGTCAGATGTGGTTACCACACTGGGGCATCTGGCCATTCAATTGAAGACTGTAAGCCATTCAGAGACAAAGTTCAAGAAATGATTGATGCAAGGTTTATTGTGTTCACACCAGATAAGAATGAGAATCTGTTTCCCTAGTGATTGTTAAGACTGTAGAAAATCTCACAAATCAAGAAGTCCAAACAGAGTCAAGTCTCCTCAACAATGGCAATCTATTGTCTTTTACTGCATTTTCATCTCAAATTTTGCTTGTTTGTTTAAACCTTGTTTGCATGTATGAACTTGTTTTTTTAGGAATATTAATTTTAATGCAATGAGTATGTTTGTCTTGAAGTAATCCATCGTTTACACTCATCCATTTGTTTTCACTCACGAAATATTTTTCTTGCATTATGATATCGACTGTATTATTCTATTTCTTAGGTAAAATATTGGAGGGAAGATGACGATAATTGAAAAACACAAAAAATATATGGTTATTTGCTTTTAAATAGAACCCTGTTGAGGATGTACATGCATTGTTTCAATTCCTAAACATTGGAGGTATAAGGTAGCGAAACCCTCGTTAACCTCCTTTGAGCCTTGAAGTAGGAGTTTCTTTTCTAGTTAGAAAAAACCCTCATTTTTAACCCAGGGGCAGGGTAGTGTTCAGTTAATATGATCAAGCATGAAAATCTCTTCAGGAGTGCGCATGTAAGGATCAACCATGATGGTTATCCCCCACACTTCAGGAGTGTGCATCTAAGGATCAACCACAATGGTTATCCTTCATGCATCAGGAGGACAAAAGATGACGATACCATAATTGTTATCCCCCATTAACCAAACACAAGGTAGTCACCACTCTTCAACAAGTCAAAAGACTCAGGATCACACGACTTATTCAAAGAAAAGAAAGAAATGATTGGAAAAAAAGAAGAAAAAAAACAAAGCCCACTAAGTTAAAATAAAATAAAAATCTTGAAAGAAATTGACTTAGGAAAAAATTAGGGCATCCCGCCGGACTGCAAAATCAAAACCCAAAAGAATTTGTCTAGGCAAAAGTTAGGGAAAACGATGAAAATCTAAAGCATGAAAATGAAAAAGGATTGCGAGATAAAAATCCTTAGAAAAGAGTAATATCGTGTGATCATACACAAAGAACTAAAGGTGAGTGACTGCTGTGTCCAAAAAACCTCATTGATTCCTTAACCATCTCGAATTCCTGTTGAGAGATGAATACTTGTGTCGGGTTAATTAAATGTAGGAATGGAGAATATCACGGAGAATGGGTGGGTTGGGTTATACTTTGAGCCTTAAATACTTTTTTCTAAAAAATTGTGAACCATTCCATGTTACAAACCTTAAAGTCCTAATTGAAACAAGGTTTATTTCAAAAGTATTCTACAACGAGATTGTGTTAGCTGACTCCTAGAAGATGTTTTAAATATCTGTGTTGGTATCATATGCTTGCATTATATCTCATGAAAAAAAAAGAGTTTTTCAAATGTTGATCTCTAGCTAGTGATTCGTTCGCTGTTGAGTATAAGTAAGTTACTTTCGCAGTGCGCTCACCCTAAAAAGGGTAAAGTTTGAAGTCTCTATTGAGAAAAGAATACACCAAGGGAAATCTATATGGGAAAGTCATGTCGAGGTTCAATCAATCTCTTCATAGATTTGAAGAGGTTATGGAAGATTATCTTGATGACTCCATCGAGAAGGGGCATAACACTTTCATATAATCGTAAAGGACACAAAACCTTGAGACTCCATTTAGGATATGGAAAGTATTCCAGAGTTAGATTTCCAGAAGACTTCGTTGAGTATGAGAAAGTTTCTTTTGCAGTTTGATCACCCTATCAAGGATGAGTTTAAAATCTATGATGTGTAAGGGATATACCGAGTTCATCCAATCCAGGGAAACGAGGTCGAGATGCGATCTATAAAAAAGTTGTCAATCAAGGGCAGTTACACCAAGATTCAAAAAATCTCTCCAAGAATTCGTTGATCAGAGGAGAATCATTTTAGAATTTGAAGATGTCGGGGCGAGTCGTCTCAAATCATTATCATATAAGGACCATCTCAATGCAAATTCCTTTATAGACCACACTTGGGGCATATTGTTGGTTTTGTTTTGTAGGAACTGTTGTTCACTCATATGTATATGACACACTAGAATGAAAACATGTCAATCAGTTGGTGGCCAGCGTGGAAATTCTTGGATAGCCTTTAGAAGCGGCACACTCTTTCCCAACAAAGTAGGCATGGGCTTGTTTCTCCCCAGTAGAATCTGAATTTGAGTTTGTCTTTACTATGATGCTTTTCAGGAAGCATTCCCCAACAAAAGTGTATTTGGTTGAAAACTTTCCAAAGCATGATTCCCTAGTATAGCCTACACTTTTCAAGAGTTCTCTTAAGAATTCTAAAATTCTCCAGTGAAATACCTGTTGATGGATTCAATATAATAATCTACCTCCACAGTATGGTCTGCATCTTTTAAAGGTTCTTGTATGAATTATTTTACTTGCCAACAAGAAGTTTCTTGATTTATCACCGTGAAGTAATCTGCGTTTCCCAAGTGGAGGGTGCATAAGCCCATTTTCCCCGGTTAAGTCTATGCATCAGTTTTCCTTCCTAATATCTCTTTCAGGAGTTTGGTTTTTCTTCTTGGCAAGGTTACACCACACGCACCTCCCTCCCACCATTGAAGTCGTCCGATCGTGTTCTCCCTCTGTCCGCGTTACGATCAATTCCGATCATCTCTTTTGGTAACTTTTTTATTTTACTTGATTTATTTGTTGTGTTGAATTTTAATTGGAGAATTAATTGAGGTTATGTTGATTTAGCATGGATTAATTGTCAAATTGTGTAAATTATGTGATTCTTGATAAATATTCATGTTGATGATGTTGATAATTATTGGAATAAGTTGATTACTTGAGTTAATTGTTGAGATTCACGTGTCAACATTAATAATTGTTGATAATTGTTGAAGTTTATGCGTCGGTGTTTGATTCCATTTTGATACTTGTTGATAATTGTTGGAATTCATGTGTCAGAAATTGATTTCAAGTTGATTAATTGTTGTTGACACTTGAATAATATTTGTTTTGGTGCTCGAAAATCATTGTGCCAGTGTGGATTTAATTGAAGAATGGAAAACACAAGAAGGGGGGGTTAGAATTGATGTTTTTAAAACTTAAAAACAAAATACACGTTGGTTGTCCTAGTTCGTTTGAACTAAAACTACTCCAGTCCACCCGCCAAGGTGATTTCTCCTCTCTCAATGAGGTTTTAATCCACTAATAAAACATGATTACATGGATACGATGACAACCGTCAAAGTCTTCTTGAGTTTAAACCACAACCCGGTTTTCTCAAGGTATTACATAATACAATATTTAAAAGCGTGTACAAGATGTGTTTTCTAACAAAACAGTATCACACAAGTGATGTATCACACAAATGAAATTCAATAGATTGAAGGTGATGAAATTTTTCGTTTTTAGTGTACAACAAAATCGTAAATGATTTCTCCTTCAAGTATTGTTTATATAGGCAACGCGTGTGAGGTGCTTTTGGAATGTTGATAAATAGAAATTAAAGAACATTCCAACCATAGAGATTATTGTCCTCTTTCAGCCGTTACTTTTGAATAGCCATGAATGAAATGTAACGCTTCAGAACATGCTTGCTAAAGATTACATCAGAAGATGAATATTACCTGTTTTACCCCAAAACTTTCCCTCTCATTTATCAAATATTTTCTCACAAGATCCCCTTTAGTTCAAGACTACACAAGGGTTGATCAACTGAAGACATCTCCTTAAGCACTGATGACTGAAATTAGGGTTTGAGATTGCACAAGGATAATTGAACTTTTAATGCCTCATATGACTTTCATGGATTATTATGGACCCCCAAAATTTCTCATGTCAAGTTTCAAGTCTTGGATCACATTATTGCTTAGTCAATTGGGCAGTTGACCAAAAAACCAGCTATATTGGGAAACAAGTCAACTATGGTCAATTTACATTCAAACTTCACAATTTATGATCCATATCAACATTGTGAACTCATATATGTCATTTGATCAAGTTTGGACCATAATTCCTCAAGAAATTTGATCAAATCATCAAAAGGGCAAAATGGTCAAAATTAGGGTTTTGATTGGGAAAGGGCAATTTCTAATTTTTGACCTAGCAAATGATTAATTGGTTTGAGGCATGACCTTAAGAGTTCAATTGAATAATTTTTACCTAATTACATGACTCAAAACATTGCTCGAGATCATTTGATTGATAGTTGATTTTCAGTCAACTGATCAAAAGTCAATGGTACACTGAAAAGTCAAACTTTGACTTTTTGGTTAAAATCAAGTGTCAAAGATCACAATTCATCAAAACATGTCAAAATACGAAACTTGTTCATCAGGAAATCAAAAAGTCAAGATTTCATTTTGAAAAGTCAAAGTTTCCAAACTTAGAAATTTTTCTAAGTGTTGAAAACTTAATATTTTTTCACAACTTTGAGCCAATTTTTCACCATGATACAAGATGATTCAAAAGAAACTTTCAACATGAAAGTTTTAGATCTACATGATATATAAAACATTTCTTTACACAACTTATCCTAGAAATGCTTGGATCTCAAGTAATTAATCCGTGATGTCATGGTCATGAAACTAAAACACTTAGTAAAATTTTGAGCATTTTTGGTCAGCATTTTGACCTATCTTCTGGGACAAGTTTCATATAGTTCCATTTGGATTTTGTAACAGTGATTCAAAGAGGGATTGTATAGAACATTACAAGCTTTCCAAAATGTCAAATAACTCCTTGAGATCATTTGTGAGCAAGGAGAACCGAAGCCCAGAAGTTAGGGTTTCAAGTTGTTTTGCAAGGCAAAATTTGTGATGCAACATGAACCAAATCCATAGCCATGCTGCATAATCTTCACTTTGAAGGCCTCAAACTTGTTTGTCACTCCTTAATTTAATGTTTACACAACTGATTGATCAATTGTCCAATTTATTCAAGCATTGTCCAAAGCATTTTGCCATTTTTGGGAGAAAGTCACCATTTCCATTCTTGTAAAGCAAGCTTTATGCACAAAGTCAGCTTCTTGAGCTCCTAACTTGTTCTCTTTAAGTACAATCCACCCACAAAGTCATAAGCAAGTGTGTTTAAAGCATAAACACTCTATCTTAGCAAGTACACATGACTTTGAAACTTGGATTTCTCAAAAAATCAAATGTTATGCTTAAACTTGTGATTTTGAATTCTGATATACAACAAGCTTCTAAACTTGTTGCTTATAAATAGAGTCACTATTTGTGAGCTAAAGGACGGGCTTAAGCACCATGAAATTCACAAAAACTCCCTTAATCTAGAATTTGTACAAGAAACTCCATTGATGCATAATTCTGACCTTAAACTTATATCTCTCATTTCCCTCGTGCATTTTCCTTCCTAAACAATCCTAAAGCTTCTAAACATCAAATACAACTCATCCCCGACCCTGTTTCATAACTGTAACACCTCCATCATCAAGTTCCATTTTCAAAAACAGAGCTCTGCAAGTTGACTTCTCCAGAACTCCTCAGCCACTTTCAGCTCAAGTCAAGCATCACCTTAGCTTCCTGGGAACTTGAGGAAGCTAACCCAATCACTAGAACTCATCAAAAGCTGCTCAAACTCAAAACACGGTACCCTCTTGCAAGGTGAGTTTTCTAACTTTTGAACTCTTCATATAAGCATCATTTGGTTTCCATTTATGAAGATAAAATGTAGACATTATAGTCCTGAAACTAAGCATGTCCTTAGAATTCATTTATGTTGCCTGAGTAGTGAGAATTTTAGAGTTGAATTTTCTGAAAAAATTAGGTCAGATTTGGTACCATTCAAAATTCATGCTCATTTTTTATTTATAGCTTTAGTTATTTATATGACTAAACTCGTGATGAAATTTGGAGCAAGTTTCATGTTTATACATTTGCAAATAGTTGACAAATGAAAGAGATATAAATTTCAAAAAATCATGTTGATTGGTTTGGTGCGAGGTTGAAGATGATACAAGCCTAGGAATATGTTTCAAATATATATTCTTGGTTTTGTATTAATAAACGGATGTATAGCCACCCCATTGGTAGAAGCGCGTGCCTGTGACTATAGGGACCTGGGTTCAAGCCCCAGTGGTACCCTTTTATTTTTTATTGTTTTGTTTTTACAGATCCCATGCAAATTAGCCAATGCGCGTATGGTACACTCTTAAATCATCACCATCAGATCATTGTAAAGATAAATCCAACACACTCCAATGCAAGCACATGGTATACCTTAGGAGGGCAGCCACACTTGATCCAAACAGGCACTGGGTTATTGCTTTGGGCCCAGTCTGAATTGCTGACTCTCACCCCCATCTTACTTTCTAATGCATGCCCATTCATACTTTATTTTTATTTTTTCTCTGATTATAAACACACACATTTGGGCCTAGCGCCCCTTTTTACTATTGTTAAACCCCATTTCCATTTTTTAACCCCCTGACTTTAATTTTATATTTTTATTTTATTATGTTTCATTTATTATTATTATTAATATTATTATTATTATTATTATTATTATTATTATTATTATTATTATTATTATTATTATTATTATTATTAATCTTTCATTAATAAAAACCCAAAAAAATATTTTATTTATTATTTTTTACATTTATTTAGTTCATTTTGTTTTATGAAACTTAAAAGAACAAAAAGATTTTCTTTAATAAATTAATTTCCCTTTTTTAAAATAATTAGATAATTAGTCTTAATTATTATATATTATTTTCTTGTAAATTAAAATCAATTTAGAACTTAGGACTTTTATTTAATTAATTTTATTTAATCAAATTCACAAAAAACCCTAAAAATTTTGTTCTCTTTAAATTAATTTATTTTACTAACTTAATCTTAATTTTATTATTTTTAGTTAATTATTTTATTTTAGTTAAACTAGGTCAAAAAAAAAACTTTTCATGAAAACCAAACAAAAACCACATTTCTTTTTACATTTACATTCTTGCATTTTTATTTATTCATTTTTATACAATATTCAATACGGTTATAATAATTATTTAGATTTAATTTCCTTGTAATTTCCCCATTTTATAAATCTGCATACCCCCTCCCCTAATGATGTAATAGCTTAGTATTTTTATTTTCCGCAATTTAATGCTTTATATATAATTGCTAGTAAATTAGGGCTTGTATGGAAAGATTAAAACCAACAAATAGCAAACCCTAATCAAGACAAATCAAGCATGTAAACCGACACACTTGCACACTTGCACCCTTAGGATAAATCCACTTGGTTGCCTTATAAAATGGCCATATTATGCATGTGAGGTATCTTAGCAAAAACAAACAAAATACAGATCATGGTCCCTCGATGACGCTATCAAAGTTGCCTTTCAAAAAATGATCTTAGTCCCTTAAAGAAAATGCTAAGATATCTTACAACATTGCTAATCATGGCTATACGATGACCCTTACCCTTCCCTTTTACATCCAAAGATAGGGTTACTTACCAAATTAATGGTAAGATAACAATGTCAAAGGAAAGATAAAATAAACATGAAAGACTTTTGAGTAGGTAGATTGTTCCTAGTTGCTTGCTCAATTTCAAACCAAAAACATCCTTGTTATTTTCAAAACAAACACCAACACTTTCAAAACATCTTTCAAACTTGAAACATTTTTCAAAAGATCATCAATTTGTATACATTCTTACGAACGAGAATCATTACAAATTTATCCTAAACGATGGCGCCTTTTCAAAATACTTTCAAAAAATACACAAAGCACATTTTCAAACAAAAACAAGTGATCTAGCAAGAAACTAAGAGCCCATAGATAACTATGGATGAAAAGTGTGCTAATACCTTCCCTTTTTATAATCTACCCCGCGAACTCAAGAAAGCATCTCAAAGGTCTTTCCTGTTCTTTTCAGCCTTTCCTTTTGGATAAAAGAAAAGTCGGTGGTGACTCTTGCTAAACTACAACATTCGCGATCAAACGCAAAACAACCAAGTCAATTCTCCCACAGAGTTACAGAACTAGCGACTCAGCTGGGGGGAATTTTAAAAATGGGGTTACCTTAGGGCTAGATCATATTTATTTGCTTCCATTTTTTGACTTGTATGCTTTACATTTTGGTTCTTTGTTTGGGTTTGAATCCTCTACCAGGATTTGAGATACCTTATAGGTAAGTAGCAATACGTTGTGGAAACTGTGTGGGGTATACCGACATGTTCTAAGCAATAAATACGTTAGTGTTACATATTTGTGGGTACCGGTAGCCCTTGAGTAGTCAAGGAGAATACGGGGCCGCTGAGTGATGTCATGAAGCACTAACTAACTACTAGAACCTTTACTTAACCAACTTGGCCATTAGGACGTAGTGAGATGACCAGCTTTGGGATAGTTCGGTCGCCAATAAAGAGGCTTACGCTGAAACAATGCACGAGGAAACAAACCAGGGATATTGAGCTCCCTTAGAACCTGGTTACTATTGCTAGGACAGGTTTGAGCAAACTAAACTTCAAGAGGGTACTTACCTATGAGACTCCATGCAAGCCTAAACCTAAGGACTTGTTTGTTTTGTTTGTATATATTTACTTGTACATAACATCATAAACATCATAACATCATACTCATACTCACTAATCATTTCAAGGATTTTTGGATTTATCTTTGTTCTGTTTTGTAGGACATGGATTCTATTCGCAGGAAAACCATTCAAGTCAATCTCGTAAGGATCCCTCCTCAACTTAAAGAGTTAGAATCAAGGGTTCCCGAAACATCTCCATTTATAGAAAGACATGGTCGCCTCCTAAACTTGGTCACCTCCTAAACTTGGTTACATCCAACACTGATGAGGACATGATGAAGGTTCTCTTCCTGTTCTTTGATCCTCTACACCATTGCTTCACATTTCTCGATTATCAACTTGTGCAAACTTTGGAAGAATTCTCCCAACTCTTGAGGATTCCCGTTCTCAATCAACTACCCTTCAAAGGTATGGAAAGATATCCAAAACCAGAAGAGATTGCTCAAGCCCTACACTTGCAACCATCTGATGTCACAACTAATTGGGAAACAAGGAGTGGTGTCAAAGGTTTCTTAGCGAAGTTCTTGTTTGAGAAAGCTCAAAACTATTGGAACTCCTTGGACATGCAAGCTTTTGAGGAAATTGTGGCTCTCCTCATCAATGGGATGGTTTTGTTTCCAAATCCTGACCAACTCAAAGATGTAAACGCCGTCAAAATCTTCATGTCTCGTAACCCGATGCCTACTTTGTTAGGAGACATCCTATATTCTTTTCACACTCGCACTATGTGGAAAATGGGTATTCTCATGTGTTGTACTCCTCTCTTGGCAATATGGTTTATTTCGCATCTTCCCTAATCTGTATTGAAGAACGAGCAAGGTTCAAGGTGGTCACATAGGCTGATGACGCTCAAACATTTAGAAATTCATTGGTGTTCCTGATCTGTAGAGAATGTTACTATCATCAACCGTTGTGGAGAATTCCCTAATGTCCCCCTATTTGGCGTTAGAGGAGGTATCACCTACAACCCCTTCTTAGCCTTAAGACAGTTTGGTTACGCCCGAAGGGATGGTCCACATGAGATGCTTATTCAAGGGTTGGTATTTGACTACGAGAATGACGATCAAGGTCACCGCCAGCGGTTTATCCGAGCTTGGAGGATGTTGAACAAAGTAGATAGCAAGACGTTGTGGCATAAGAATTCTATGCCTCTATTCTCAAATGGCTACGAGCTCGTTCTCAAAGTCTAATGATGCCTTACCCCTCTATTCTCCCGATCATCAAAGAGCCTGTTGTGGAAGGAGATGTCCCATACACTATCCTGCATCCTGACATGCCCACCTCTCTCGAAGACTTGAAAAGGGATTGGATACAGCTTAAGGGGGAGCGAGACACTTCTGAGGCCCAATTCTACGCCAGCGAGAAGAAGGTTCAGGAACTCACCAAGCAGCTTCATGCGGAGTGGAGTCTGAACACCTACATCGCACCAAAGAGGATGCGTTCAACCTTTTTATCTTAGAATATTTGTATATCTTTATAAGCCCAAAGAGGCATGATGTACTCAAACTTCGATATAACGTGTGTTCCTTTTTGGTCTAAAGCAAATTTAAGTCTCTAATTTCCTTGAAATCATTTCATATGCATCTTCATTCATCATAACATAAGCAGGCATCTTACAACAAGTCTCCTCATCTTTCTACTGTTTATTTTAGTGAGATGGACATGGAACAAACAGTAAAAGATCTCCAGGCACATAATGCTCAGTTTCAACAAATGCTATTGACTTTGGAAAAAGGAAAAGAGGATTTGAAAACTTTGTTGATCGAAGAAAAGAAGAAGAAAACAAAGAAATCAACCGGTGTTTTGAATCTGGGAAGAAGGTTCCCAGGGCCAGGTAGACGGGCTAAAGACTTTGCAATATCATTAGGTGAAAAGGATAATCAAGAAGGGAAATACAATGAAGTTATTGACCATTCAGAATTTGAAGAGGAAGAAGAAGATGATTATACTGAAGAGCAGTATCCTCCGTCCGACGACAAATACAAACATCTGGAGATTCAAAAAGTGCCCGGGCTGGAATTTGAAGAGATGGGTTTGGTGTCTGGGATTGTTATTCAACCAAAGTTCAAGGCACCAGTGTTTTCTAAGTACGACGGGGTTTTGTGTCCCAAGATGCATCTCCGATCTTTTGTGAGGAAGATACAGCCTCACACTGTTGATAGAGATTTGTGGGTCCACTTCTTTCAGGATAGTCTATCCGGGACTCAGCTAGATTGGTTCTATCAACTAGAAAAGGCCAATATCCATAATTAGGAAGACCTTACCGCTGATTTTTATAAACAGTATCAATACAACACAAACCTTGGTCCCACCCGTACTCAACTCCAAAGTCTGACTTTGGGTTCGAACGAGTGTTTTAAAGACTACGCTCAGAAATGGAGGGACTTAGCAGGAAGAGTCCAGCCTCCCCTATCTGACATGGAGCTAGTAGACATGTTTTTAGGTACCTTGTCTGGTCCTTTCTTTAATCATCTAACTGGAAGCTCCTCAGCAGGCTTCACTAAATTAATCTTGACCGAGGAAAGAGTGGAAGCTGGGATTAAGAGTGGGAAGATCCAAAAATACACATCCTCCAGTGCCGTGAGAAAACCATTTATTGGGAAGAAAGAAGTTGGTGTTGTATATCCTCAAAGGAATCAGGACAGAACTGAATGCCGTCCCACGGTAGGGGTCGTCATGATCCCTAAGCCTGCACCTAATCAACAAAGGAGCAAGCAACCTAGAACGGAAAGACCAGTAAGACAATTTACCCTCAAAAATATGAAGCTGTCTCAAGTCCTGCCACATTTGTTGAGATCTAATATGGTAACTTTTAAGGAAGCCCCTAAGAATCCCAACACCGCCTCTCCTCATTACAACCCTAATGCTTGATGTGGTTACCAATCAGAAAGTCCAGGCCATGATACCAACAACTGTTGGGCTTTGAAAAACAAGGTGCAAGACCTTCTCGAGGAAAAAGAAATTGAATTTGATGCTCCTGAGATTCGAAATGTTATCACTGCACCTATGCCCAAGCATGGCCGTGATGTTAACGATGTTGAAGATGATATGTTTATTATTGTTGTTGATGAACTTGTTACTCCTCTCCTGACCGTCAAGAGGAACCTATTGAAGGCCGGTTTATTTCAGGGCTATGGTGAAGTCTGTCACCTCTGTTTATCCCTACCAACTGATTGTCATTTATTGAAAGCAGGTGTCCAGCGCCTAATGGATGATAAAGATATTTTGTTTGAAAAGACTCCCGTTCCAGCCATTTCTTACAAGGATGTTTCAATAGTAACCATTTTCGCCAATCCTCCAGGGTCTCCACAAAAAGACCCATTAGGATTACGTCTATTCCTAAGGTGACTCCATTGATAATTACTATGTGTGATACGGTGGGAGAACTGACTCGGGTCGTTTTGCGTTTTGATCACATTTGTGAGGATATCAAGAGTCGCCACCCACTTTTCTTTTATCCAAAAGGAAAGGTAAAAAAGCACAGGAAAGACCTTTCGAGATTATTTCTCGACTTTGGGGGGTAGATTATGAAAAGGGAAGGTATTAGCACCCTTTTCATTCGTAGTTATCTACGGGCTCTTAGTTACTTGCTAGATCAATTACTTTTGCTTTGACAACGTGCTTGTGATGTGGGCTTTGAAAGTATTTTGAAAAATGTGTTTGTAATGGTTCTCGTTTCTACAAGAACGCGTACAAATTTTTTGTGTCAAAAAATAGTTCAAAGATGTGTTTGTGGAATGTGTTTTTGAAAGTGGTTTTGAAAAGATGTTTTTTGCAATGGTTCTTGTCTCTATAAGAACGTATACAAAATGTTTTGTCTTTTGAAAATGTTTTGAGATGAAAATGTTTTTGTCGAGAGCAAGCGAGCAACTAGGAGAGAATCTACCTACTCAAAAGGTCTTGCATGTTATTTTCCTCCTCCTTTAGATGTTGCTATCTTACCATTGATTTGATAAGAAACCCCATCGTTGGATGTGAAGGGACGGGCACGGGATGTTTTTGTATAGTCATAGAAGGAAACTTATGGGACGTTTTAGCAATGTCGTTTTAGGGACTAGATCGTTTACTGAAGGCAACATCGAGGGTCATCGAGGGACTACGATCTTTTATCGAGGGTCTTTTTCTAAAACGCCCATGTTAGAGGGAAATGACTATTTTTCCGATAGGCAACAAAGCGAGATTACCCTAGAGGTGCATGTGTGAATGGTGTGTTTGATTGCATGCGTTTAGTCTTTGATTAGGGTGGTCTACTCGTTGGTTTTATCTTGCCATACACTCTAATTACTAACATTTATGAAAGCAAAAAATGCGGAAAATAAAGGTCCTACGCTATTACATGCTTTTTGAGGGATGGGGTATACAAGTGGGGGTTGCAAAAAATAAAATTCCTAATTATTACAACCAAATTTAATGAAAATAAAATCAAAAGATCAAAAGAAAAATCAAAATTTATGCTGTCTGGTCTGACACGGGTCGTGTCCTATGACATGGGCACCCGTGTCAGCTTCTGTAATGGTCCATGTGCACGTTTTCCTTTTCTGTACAAGCTAAAATTACACGGGCCGTATCCAGTGACACGGGGACCCGTGTCAGCTTCTGCCCTGCATATTTGTTAGCGTAAACTTCCAACATGGCTGACACGGCCGTGTCCTGTGACACAGGCACCCGTGTCAGCCCCTGACCTACATTTTTGTGAGATTTTTTCAAACAGAGGAGCTGACACGGTCGTGTCGTGTGACACAGGCACCCATGTCAGCCCCTGTCTTGGCTCTTTTTTAATGAGTTTTCCTTTTTTGATTTATCTTTTACATATCTTTTGGACACAAACAGAAAATGATGTATGGAAAAAGATATTACAGTTTGAAGAAAAATATACCTCTTGAAGCAAAACTTTAGAATACGTATGGATATCTCCGGATGCAAAGTGATGAATGGCCGAACTCCTCTTTAGAGCTACTCCAATCCTTGCTCTGTGTGACCAAGTTCCAGAATCGCTCCAACCCAGTCAAAGGTGTAAAGTACTGTTTTTGTTTATGCTTGGAAGGTTATGACAAAGGTGTTACAGAAACTGTTCTTATGTTAGAACAATCTCCATGTGATGTATATGAGGTGTTTGGGTAGTTGGTTTAGGGGAAAGTTTGCAAAGTTGTACAACAATGGATTGCGGATTTTTCTGTTTTGTGAGTGAAAACAAAGTTGAAGATGAGCCAAGTTTTTATGGATGAACTGAGTATTATGAAAATGAGTCGGGTTTTATGAATGAGAAGAGTTTAACAAAATTTCTGTTTTTCTCCTCTCTCTTTTTCTCTCCAAAAAAAATTCCCTTATGTCTTATGAAACAGTCCCTTTTATAGCTTCTTGACTAAGGTTAGGAGGGAAACAAGACAAGTTATTTTGAACTGTTTTTGCCTACTGCTTTGATACTTTTTCCATAGAATTTTCTTTTGCGATTTTGGTGTAATTTTGTGGTTGTTATGATGCATGTTGGAGCAGACTGCATAGAGCAGTTTTTGACTGGTTTTGTGGACATATTTTGGATTGTATAGGACAACAATGCAGGTTTTGTGACAGGTTTGTGGTGCAGCATGGCACAAGGTTTTGTAGGACAACAAATGAGCAGGGGTTTGGAGTGTTGTGGCAATGTATAGAAGTAGCATATCATTTTTTGTTCATTACTAACTTGGACAACATAGTTTGTAGCATGAAACAAGTTTTGTTTGTGGAGAAATTTATGCATATTGTATCAAAGACAAAGCATTGTGGCAAGGTTTTGAATCAAAGGAAAAAGTCCAAGCAATACAAAGTTTAGGATTTGTAAACTTGCAAAAATGTCACTTTGTAATAACTTGAATTATTTGTAACATCTTGAACTATTTTGAATTATAGTGACAAGGTGTCATGAAGCAATGAACTTAACTTAGAAAAATTTCCAAGTCTTGCAAAAATTGGATTTTTGACTTTCTTGATTTTTGATGATCAAATTTCATATTTTGGATGTCTTGATGAAATATGATTTTTGGGACTCAAATTTGATCAAAAAGTCAAAGTTCGACTTTTTAGTGTACAGTTGACTTTTCCCACCAGTTGACTGAATTTTGTCTATCAATACACTGATCTCAGGAGATGAATTGAAATACGCAATTAGGTCTAAATGACGCGCTCGGATCCTTGAGATCATTCTTCCAACCATTAAGTCAGGTATTAGGTCAAAAATCAAAGTTCAGTCATTTTTTAGTCAAAACCCTAATTTTGCCCATTTTGCCCCTTTTGGTAATTTGAATGACTTTATTGGAAAATTGTGATCCCAAACTTGAAACTTGAAAAAATTAATCCTTAATGTCCATAATGATTCATGAAAGTCATTCGAAACATTAGAAATCCAACTGCCTTTGTACAAACACAAACCCTAATTTGAGGTATCAATGTTGGGAAAATTGTTTGACCTAGTCGATCCTTGCACAAACTTGAGGCATTGGAGATCTTTATAGGAAATATCTTGAGAAATGAGAGGGAAAATTTTGGGGAACAACAACTGCCCCTGTTCAATCTTCTTAAGCCTGAAGAGTTAGATTGGCATGTTTTGTCGTTCGTGACTCGAAGGTGGAAGATGATTGGACACTAGAGTGCCCAGAAATTTGCACTCAGTGATGTGATGGTAGAGTGAATGGGCTTGAAAATGCGATTTATAGAGGTGCTAGAAAGTTGTTGGAGATGGGCTTGTAGATTCCATGCAGGAGTGATTGTTGAATTGTAATTTGTAAGCTGAAAGAATGAGTATCAGAATGCCGTCCGTGTTTGAAGCGTATTTGTACTGTATCTGAAAGTTGAATTTTCAATGAGTGTCAGGATGGCATCCGTGTCTGGAGCGTATCTGAACTGTATCTTGAGAATTGCGTCTAAATGAGTATCAGAATGGCATCCGTGTCTAGAGAATATTTGAACTGTATCTGAGAGCTGAATCGAAATGAGCATCAGAATGGCATCCATGTCGGGAGCGTATTTGAACTATATCTTGAGAATTGCATCTGAATGAGTATCAGAATGGCATCCGTGTCTGGAGCGTATCTGAACTGTATCTGAGAGCTTAATCTGAATGAGTATCAGGATGGCATCCGTATCTGGAGCGTATCTGAACTGTATCTGAAAGATGAATCTGAAGGAGTATTAGGATGGCATCCGTATATGGAGCGTATCTGAACTGTATCTGAAAGCTGAATCTGAATGCGTATCAGGATGGCATCCGTATCTGGAGCGTATCTGAACTGTATCTGAAAGTTCAGCTGGTCGTATAGCCAATTATCCTTGTCCTGTTTCAGGTATTAATCTTTGATTTGTTGATGATAGTAATTGATTAACCTTATCCTGCAAAGGGTAAACGTTAGTTGTATGTAATGTCATGATGTATGAAATGCATGGTACAATGAGATTGTGATATATGCATTTGTGTCATTGATTTTTATGATATATGGACGTGATTTATGCGTATGTGAGATAATCTACTGTAATGTTGTTGGATTAGGGAAAATAAATCTCTGGCTGCTGCTGGGAATGTAGAGTGTAAGTCTTCATGTTGTGAAGTTGAAGTGTTGAGGAGTTTCCACTTAGAGAAATAAACTGTCGTAAAAAGGGGAACAATGTGCATTGTTTGTAGATCTGTTGGGGAATCCTGAGAGATTCGGCGACTTCTACCTGGGAGTGATAACTGGAAGTTTTGTTCTGCTAGGGATCCAACTGCACACTGCGGGGAATTTTTATGGAAATAGCTTAGAGAGATTTCCCTATTTCTTAAAGCCATTAGTGATTGTCTTTCTATTTTGTTCATTTGTAAACAGTAGTTACATTCAAATGCATATGATCAAAAATAAATCATTGGACATTTTTGTAAACAACAAAATAGAGTAAAGAAAAACAGATAGCTTTGCACTTTCAAAGGGATATCTTTGTATTGACTTGAGTAAGTGTTTTTGTACAATGAGACAAACATTCTAGTAAGAGAATGCCGTCATAAAAAAATGAAAATGTTGATACAAAGAAAAGATAGATATGTGAAATAATCTCATGGGGTTCCCATTCTGCTATATAGCCTTTATGTCTCTGAGCATCTTGTCTATTTGTTGCCTTGTCCGAAGCTGATTGAATTGCTCAGAACCATCGAGATTACAGGTCGTCTATAAGGTGATCCACCGGGAAATAGTCATACGATTTAATTCCCTAACTTTTTCCTGGACCGCCCTTTCGAGTTTTCAGTCCACCGGGATACCCTTTTTTGCCCAAGCCGCCCTTTCGGGTTTTCAGCTTGCCGGGTGTACATATTTTTTTGTTTTTATCCCTAATTTTTTCTCGAACCTTTTGGTTCGCCGGGATGCCCTTGTTTTGCCTACGTGTGTCAACCTAGAGGGTCTCTTACACGTAGTATCTTTTGACTATGTCTGTGTTTGCATGGTGTGGTAAGTCATCACCATCCATGGTGGTCAAGATCATTGCGCTACCAGAGAATATGTTTTTGATTACAAATGGTCCTTCGTATGTAGGGGTCCATTTTCCCTTGGGATCACCTTGCGGTAGTATGATGTGCTTGATCACCAGATCTCCAACTTGATATACTTGTCGTCTGACCTTATTATTGAAAGCCCTGATCATCCGTTTTTGATACATATGACCATGGCAAACAGCAGTAAGTCTTTTCTCATCAATTAAGTTCAGTTGATTAAGTCGAGTCTGGATCCAATCGTCTTCATCCAACCCTGCATCTTTCATAATTCTTATAGAGGGGATCTGGACCTCAATAGGCAAGACAACCTCCATGCCGTATACTAGACAATAGGGTGTTGCCCCGGTTGATGTGCACGCTGTGGTACGATACCCGTGGAGGGATAATGGTAACATCTCATGCCAGTCTTTGTATGCGATTGTCATTTTCTGTATGATCTTTTTAATATTCTTATTTGCGGCTTCGACAACACCATTCATCTTCAGCCGGTAAGGGAAAGAATTGTGATGTTGGATCTTGAATTGCTCATACAGGGCGGTGATCATAGTATTATTCAAGTTTGTACCATTGTATGTAATGATCCTCTCCAGGATATCGTAACAAGAAATGAGATTCTGCTTGTTGAATCGGGCGACAAAATTCTTGGTAACCGAAGCGAAAGAAGTTGCCTCCACCCACTTTGTAAAATAGTCAATGGCCACTAAGATGAAGCGGTGTCCATTGGAGGCCGTTGGTTTGATTTCCCCAATCATATCAATTCCCCACATAGCAAAGGGCCAAGGAGCCGTCAAGACATTCAGAGGAACCAGAGGTACGTGCACCTTGTTAGCATAGATCAGACACTTATGGCAAGTTCGAGAGTGTTGATAGCAGTCTGCTTCTATGGTAGACCAGTAATAGCCTTCCCGTAGGATTTTCTTTGCCATCGTATGCCCACTGGAATGGGTGCCAAAAGTGCCTTCATGTAATTCAGCCATGATCCTTTCAGCTTCAACCTTGTCTACACACCGAAGTAACACAGAGTCATGGCTGCGTTTGTAAAGAATGCCATTACTAAGGAAGAATTTAGCAGAGAATCTCCTTAAGAACTTCTTATCGTTTACTGAAGCTCCTTCTGGATATTCTTGAGCCTCGAGATACCTCTTGACTTTGTGAAAGCAAGGCTGGTCCACTACTTCTTCAATATTAATCTCGTAACAGTGTGCTGGTTCATCCATTCGTTCAATGGTGATCTGGGGAGCCTCGTTATCCCATTTAAATTTAAACATATATGACATTGTAGCTAGTGCGTCTGCTAGCTGATTTTCTTCTCGCCGGAAATGCTCGAAGGTAATCTTCTCAAAATGTGGCAGCAATGTCAAAACATGTTCTTTGTAAGGGATAAGGTTAGGGTGTTTGTTGTCCCATTCCCCTTTAATCTGACTGATGACTAAAGCTGAATCTCCGAACACACTCAAATATTTGACCCTAAAATCTATGGAAGCTCTGAGACCAAAGATGCACGCTTCATATTCTACCATGTTGTTTGTACAATTGAAGCATAGTCTTGCGGTAAAGGGGGTATGACACCCTTCAGGAGATACGAGTACAACACCAATACCATTGCCGAGAGCGTTAGCTACCCCATCAAAAACCAGGGTCCATCGGGATCCTTGTTCAGGTCCATCATATGGCCTAAATTCTTCATAATTGTTTACCGTCATAGTGTCCTCATCTGGGAATTCGAACTTCATGGATTGGTAGTCTTCCACAGCTTGGTGAGCAAGATGATCGGCTAATACACTTCCCTTTATTGCTTTCTGGGTAGTATATTGTATGTCATATTCCGTCAAGATCATCTACCATCTTTCTATTCTCCCAGAGAGAGCATACTTCTCGAAGATGTATTTTACTGGATCCATTTTAGATATCAATAAAGTAGTATGGGTCAGCATATACTGTCTTAGCCAGCGAGCGGCCCATGCCAGAGCGTAGCAAGTTTTCTCGAGCAGTGAATATCTTGTTTCACAGTCGGTAAAAAATTTTCTCAGGTAATAAATAGCATGCTCTTTTCGGCAAGACTCATCATGCTTCCCCATTACACACTCCATTAAGTTTTCTCAAACAATCAGATACAAGATCAATGGCCTTCCCTCGACGGGTGGAAACAACACAGGAGGCTCTTGTAAGTATTCTTTGATTTTGTCAAAAGCAACTTGGCATTATTCATTCCATTTGACTACTTGATCTTTCTTCAACAATTTGAAGATCGGTTCACAAGTAGCTGTCAGGTGAGAAATGAATCTGGAAATGTAATTCAAACGTCCCAAAAATCCTCTGACTTCCTTCTCAGTATGAGGAGAAGGCATCTCTTGTATCGCTTTAACCTTGGCAGGATCAACCTCGATACCTTTGTTGCTGACGACAAAGCCTAAGAGATTACCAGACCGTACCCCGAACGTGCATTTACTTGGGTTCAACCTCAGCTTGTATTTCTTCAGCCTCTCAAACAGCTTCTGTAAATGATCGAGATGCTCTTCTTCCGTTTGAGATCTGGCTATCATATCATCCATGTAGACCTCTATTTTGTGATGTATCATGTCGTGAAATAGAGCTACCATGGCACGCTGATAGGTTTCCCCAGCATTCTTCAGTCCGAATGGCATGACCTTATAGCATAATGTGCCCCACTGTATAACAAAGGTTGTTTTCTCCATATCCTCAGGCGCCATTTTGATTTGGTTGTAGCCTGAGAAACCTTCCATGAAGGAAAACACTTTGTGTTGTGCCGTATTGTCAACCAGAATATCAATGTGGGGGAGCGGGAAGTCATCCTTGGGGCTTGCCCTATTCAAATTTCTGTAGTCCACACACATTCGCACTTTGTCGTCTTTCTTGTGCACGAGAACAACATTTGTTAACCCATTGGGGATAAGAGGTGACAGCCAAGAATCCAGCATTGAATTGCTTCGTGACTTCTGCTTTAATCTTTTCTGACATATCAGGCCTCATGCGGAGAACCTTTTGCTTTACTGGAGGACAATCTTCTCTTGTAGGCAGACGATGTACCACAATGTCTGCATCAAGTCCCAGCATGTCTTCATATGACCAGGAAAAGACTTCAACATAATCATGCAACAACTGAATCAAACGCGCCTTGACATTGGGTTCCAGATTGGCACCCTCCTTGACCTTTTTTTTGTCTTCTTCAGTACCTAGGTTGATTGTATCTACGGGTTCCTCGTGAGATTGAGTGGTCCTTTATTCCTGTTGTAATAACCTGGCCAATTACCCTGGTACCTCACAATCTTCCTCACCTTCGTCTTTGGTTGGGTAGATCATATTTTCAAAGTCACAATAGGCCATAGCAGAACCGTTACCCAAGGGATCCTGACTGGATGTAGATCTGCATTTTAATATGTGAGTGTGTATAAGAGCATTGCTACCGTTGAAAGAAATAAAATGTAAGAAATAAAGACAAAGAGCACAAAATTTGTATGCAAAAATGTCCATGATTCATTGATGACATATGAGAATGAAGTAACAACCCTCACAAATGGATCGTTGTGCCTCGGGTAAGACACAAGGTTTTAAAAAGTATGAATTGTTTAAATATTATAAGCCTGGAAACATTAAAAGACAATTACTCTTGAATAAAAGTAATAGGGACAAAATCTTTGGTCTCCCAATTGTTTAGTCCTCCGCTGATGGTTGGAAAAATCCACTCGTCCATATCACAGCTGCCATCACTGTCTTTTACTGCATTGACTCCCTGATTGCTGATACGCAAAGGTGGTTCCCCGGCACGAGAACGTCGAACAGCTCTTTGAACCTCTGTAGTGAATCCTAAACCAAATTTGTCGGACTTTTAGGGAATATCCGGAAGTTGACCACAGATGGAACACCCACCATCTTCAAATATTTGCTCTAGCATCCTTCAAAGAGGCCATCTTCAGTGGAGGTCTGGTAACCTTCGGAACTTTGGGAGTAGACTTGGTTGCCGCAACAATTTGTGGAACCTCCTCAAAATCCTGACACAGAGTCTCAATGAATTCACCATCCATTTTAACATACCTGAAAGAATTCAAGTGGCTAACCATGTACTCCTCCTCCCCGTGAACTGTGACAATCTTTCCTTCGATCGGGTATTTTAGCATTTAATGCAGGATATAAGTGACGGCACCAGCACCATGGATCTTGGGTCAACCCAACAGATAAGAGTATGAAGGAAGAATATCCATCACATAGAAAGTTGACTCAAATGTCTGGATTCCAACTTTTATGGGGATGTCAACTTCTCCATGCACTATCCTCTTAGAACCATCAAAGGCCATCATTATGATGTTGCTAGGCTTTAAGGTGAGTCCTTCGTAGTCCAGTCGGTTGAGAGAGTTTTTAGGAAAGACATTCAATGATGAGCCGATATCCAGCAGAACATGGGCAAGTGTGGTGCCCCTGCATTCAATGGAAACATGCAAGGCATCGTTGTGCTTCCTTCCCTTAGAAGTTAAATCAGCTTCGGAAAAACCCAATCCGTTATCAGCAGTTAGACTGGCCACACAATTCTAAAATTGGTCGATGGAGGTCTCTTAGGGCACGTGGGCGGTCTTGAGAAACTTTACCAAGGCTTTGGCATGGGCCTCACAGCACAAAAGTAAGGACAACAATGATATCTTCGAGGGGGTCTGCCCCAACTGTTCTATAATGTTGTAGTCACTTTTCTTGATTATCTTCAGTATTTCTTCTATCTCCTTTCTATAAGCTTCAAGGATGATCTCGGGATGCTCTCTCGCTTGGACAAGCTCATTCAAGACCTCTTTTCCCCTTGTCCCGGTAGCATGGATAACAGTAGGAGTATCACTGGGAGTGTTGGTAGGAGTGGCATTTGGAATGATCACAAGAGTAGCAACGGCCGTTGGAGAAATCTCGGGTGAGAAGACTCTTCCACTTCTTGTTATCTTACTGGTCCCAGTGATATTACTGATGTCAGGATCAGTATCTCTCGCAACTTTGTCTTTGGCGGCCAAATGATCTTTCTTGACGCCATAGTAATAGACGTTAGCCCCATAGTTCCAGGGAACAACTTTATCTGAAGAGTATGATATTGGTCTTGGCATAGTGGTGGTTAGAGGTGCAAACCTTGGAACAGATGTAATCCTGACGGGTCTTTTGGCGGAGACCCCGAGAGGATTGTTGGAAATGGTGATTATTGAGACATCTTGATAAGAAGTTCTGGTAAGAGGAATCTTTTCAAATACGATTTCTTTGCTAGTCATCAGGCGCTGAACGCCTATCTTCAGTAACAAACAACCATTTGGTAGAGACTTGCATAAGTGACAATTCTTATCACAGCCCGAGAACAGACCGGATTGCAACATATTCTGTTAAATGGTCAACAGAGGAGTAGTTAAATCATTCACGGAGGAGACAAAATGATCATCATCAATGGCTTTGACACCTTGACCATGTCTGGGCATTGGCGCCGTTATTACATTAGGCGTTTCTGGGGGATCAAACTCAATCTCTTTCGCATCGATAAGGTCTTGTACCTTATTTTTCAAGGCCCAACAATCGTTTGTATCATGCCCCGGGCTTTCAGAATGATAGGCACATCGAGCGTTCGGGTTGTAGCGAGGAGAAGCATTTTTGGGGTTCTTCGGAGCTTCTTTTAAAGTTGCCAGATTGGTCTTCAAAAGGTGTGGCAAAACATGAGACATGGTCATGTTGATCCGGGTAAATCGTCTCATGGGCGCTTCTGGCTTGCGCTGATAATTTCGCTGTTGATTTGGCACAGGGTTAGAAATCATAATAGACCCTACCGCTAGGCGATGTTCAGTTTTGTTTTGATTCCTATGGTCATATGCAACACTGACCTCCTTCTTTCCAACAAAGGGTTTCTTCATCGTGCTCGAGGATGCATCTCTTTGAATATTTCCACTTTTTATGTCAGCTTCGACCCCCTCACCAATCATGATTAGTTCAATAAATCCAGCTGAGGAACTTCCGATCAGGTGGTTGAAGAATGGACCTGACAAGGTGCCTAGGAACATATCCACTAATTCTCTGTCAGATAGAGGGGGTTGGACTCTGTCTGCGAGATCCCTCCATTTTTGAGCATAGGTTTTGAAACCTTCACCTGCACCCATAGACATGCCTTGCAATTGCGTCTGAGTTGGAGCTAAGTCAGCATTATACTATTATTGTTTGTATAAGGCGGAAGTAAAATCTTCCCAATTGCGAATATTGGTCCCTTCCAACTGATATAACCAATCCAACTGCATCCCTGACAAGCTTTTTTGGAAAAAATGCACCCATAGATTCTTATCAGCCGTATGGGGTTGAATCTTTCTGACATATGACCTTAAATGCAGCTTCGGGCAAGAGACACCATCATATTTAGCGAAAGTGGGGACCTTGAATTTCTGCGGGATGACAACCTCTGAGACAAGTCCTAACTCTTCAAAATCCAATCCAGGTACCCTCTGGACCTCCATAGCATTCAAACAATCCTCTAGCTCTTTGTATTTATTATCAACAGGAGGATACTGTTCCTCAGAGTAGTCAGGTTCTTCCTCTTCTTCGGATGATGGGTTGTTGTTCACTTCCTTGGTCCTGTCTTCTTGATTATCTCCTTCACCCGATGATGTTGCAAAGTCCAAAGTCCGTCTGGCTTGTCCTTTGAACCTTCTTCCCATGATCACAATACCTGTTGGTTTCTTCGCTTTCATCTTCTTCTCTTTGGCCAGTAGAGTCTTCAAATCCTCTTGTCCTTTTGTCAGAGTCAAGAGCATTTGTTGAAATTGAACGTTCTGCGCCTGAAGATCTTTCACTGTCTGTTCAATATCCATCTCACTGAAATAAACAGTAGAAGGATAAGGAGACCTGTTGTAAGAAACCTGCTATGATGTTATGATGAATGAAGATGCAATATGCAAATGATTTCAAGGAAATTAGAGATTTAAATTTGTTCAAACCAAAAAAAGAACACACGTTATATTAATAAATCCAAGTTTGAGTAAATCATGCCTCTTTGGGCTTACAATGAAAGAAACAAAATAAAACAAAAACTCCTAATACAAAAAGGTTGAACGCATCCTCTTTGGAGCGATGTAGGCGTTCATATTCCGCTCTTCATGAAGCTACTTGGTGAATTCCAGAACCTTCTTCTCACTGGCATAAAATTGGGTTTAAAGGTGTCTCGCTCTTCCTTCAACTGAACCCAAGCTTTCTGCATGTCTTCGAGAGAGGTAGGCATGTCAGGATGAAGGACAGTGTCTGGGATATCTCCTTCAACAACAGGCTCTATGATAACAGGGAGGATATAAGGGTAAGGCATCATGAGTCTCTGAGCACGAGCCCGTACCCACCTAAGGTAAGGCTCGATAGGGATATAGTTTTTGTGTCCTAAAGTTCTACTGTCCACTTTGTTCACCATTCTCCAAGCTCGTGTAAACCTCTGGCGGTAACCTTGGTCTTCTTTGTCGTAGTCGAACACCAGACCTTGAATGAGCATCTCATGAGGCCGGTATCTTCGGGCATACCCAAACTGTCGAAGAGCTAAGCAGGGATTGTAGGGGATACCTCCCCTAATACCAAGCAAAGGGACGTTATGGAATTCCCCACAGCGGTCAATGATAGAGACATCTTCCAAGGATCTTGAACACCAACGGATGTCAGAATGGGTGAGGGACATCATCCTTTGAGACCATATCAGTCTTTGCTCATTCTTCAATGCTGATTGAGGTTGGTGTGAAGTGAACCACTTAGCGAGTAAGGGGATACAACACAAGAGAGTACCTCTTTTCTTCATGGTGCGGGTATGAAGGCAATGCAAGATGTCTCCCAGTAAGTTAGGTATGGGATTGCGAGAGAGAAAGACTATGATGGCATTAACATCTATGAATTAGTCCGAGTTGGGGAACAAAACCAAACCATAAATGAGAAGATCCAGGACATCTTCAAAAGCTTGGAAATCCATGTCGTCCCAGAATGAACGAGCCTTCTCTAATAGAAACTTGGCTAGGAAACCTTTGACCCCGCTTCTTGTCTCCCAATTGGATATGATGTCAGCTCTTTTCAGATGCAAAGCTTCGGCGATGAATTTAGGTTTTGGAATCCCTTCTAGACTGGTGAACGGTATCTGATCAAGCACGGGAACCCCTAAGAGTAGAGAGAACTCTTCCAGTGTAGGTACTAACTGATAGTCCGGGAAAGTGAAACAATGATGTACGGGATCAAAGAATTGGAACAACACACACATCATCTCTTCTTGGAAACCGGATGTAGCCAAACTGAGGAGTCGATCGTATTTCTTGGTAAAAGGAGAATCCCCGGGCACTCTTGAGGCTAACTCTTGAAGTTGACGGTGTGCTTTTACAAAGCTGATTCGGATGGTGTTCCTCCGGACGAAATTCATTACCTACAAAACAAAAACAAAGATAAATTTCTAAATCCTTGAAATGGTTAGTGAGCATGCGTATGATGCTTATGATGTTTATGATGTTATTTACAAGTAAATATATACACACAGCAAACAAGTTCCTATGTTTTAGGTTTGAATGGGGTTTTATAGGTAAGTACCCTCTTGAAGTTTAGTTGGCTCAACCTGTCCTACTAATAGTGATCGGGTTCTAAAGGATCTCAATATCACCGACCTTTCTCTTATGCATTGTCTCAGCATAATCAATCTTTTCTTGCGGCCGAGATATCCCAAAAGTCTAGCCTCAATGAGTGTATTATTGAGTATCAACCAATTTTTAGCTCTACACCGAAACCGGTTATCTCACTACGTCCTAATGGCCCGGTTTGTTCAATTAGGATTCTAAAGTCAGTTAGTGATTCATGACGCCACTCAGCGGCCCCGTATTCTCCTCGATTCACCACGAGGGATACCGGTACCCACAAATGTGTCACACTAACATAGCCATTGTTTCAACCATATCGGTCTACGCTGTACAGTTTCCATAATCTATTACTATTTACCTAAAAAGGTGTCCCAGATCCGGGTGAAGGATCAAAGAAAGCCCAATATAAAGAACAAAATATAAAGCATGCAAAGAAACAAGTAAAAGTAATCTAACCCTAAGGTAACCCCGCTTTTAGAATTACTTTCCCCAGTAGAGTCTCCAGTTCTGTGATACAGCGCGAGAACTGACTCGGGTCATTTTGCATTTTGATCGCAGTTGTGCGGATAGCAAGAGTCGCCACCGACTTTTTTTTATCCAAAAGGAAAGGTAAAAAAGCACAGGAAAGACCTTTCAAGATTATCTCTCGGGTTCGGGGGGTAGATTATGAAAAGGGAAGGTATTAACACCCTTTTCATCCGTAGTTATCTACGGGCTCTTAGTTACTTGCTAGATCACTTGCTTTTGCTTTGAAAATGTGCTTGTGATGTGGGCTTTAAAAGTATTTTGAAAAATGTCTTTGTAATGGTTCTCGTTTCTATAAGAACGCCTACAAAGTTTTGTTTCTAAAAATAGTTCAAAGATGTGTTTGTGGAATGTGTTTTTGAAAGTTGTTTTGAAAAGATGTTTTTTGCAATGGTTCTTGTCTCTATAAGAACGTATACAAAATGTTGTCTTTTGAAAATGTTTTGAGATGAAAGTGTTGGTATGAAAATATTTTTTTCGTGAGCAAGCGAGCACCTAGGAGCGACTCTACCTACTCAAAAGGTCTTGCATGTTCTTTTCCTCCTCCTTTAGATGTTGCTATCTTACCATTGATTTGATAAGAAACCCCATCGTTGGATGTGAAGGGACGGGCACGGGACGTTTTTTTATAGTCATAGAAGGAAAATTATGAGACGTTTTAGCAATGTCGTTTTAGGGATTAGATCGTTTACCGAATGCAACATCGAGGGTCATCGAGGGACTAAGATCTTTTATCGAGGGTCTTTTGCTAAAACACCCATGTTCGAGGGACATGACTATTTTTCCGATAGGCAACAAAGCGAGATTATCCTAGAGGTGCATGTGTGAATGGTGTATTTGATTGCATGCGTTTAGTCTTTGATTAGGGTGGTCTACTTGTTGGTTTTATCTTGCCATACACTCTAATTACTAACATTTATGAAAGCAAAAAATGTGGAAAATAAAGGTCTTATGCTATTACATACTTTTTGAGGGATGGGGTATACAAGTGTACAAGTGGGGGATGCAAAAAATATAATTCCTAATTGTTATAACCAAATTAAATGAAAATAAAAGTAAAACATCAAAAGAAAAATCAAAATTTATGCTGTCTGGTCTGACACGGGCTGTGTCCTATGACACGGGCACCCGTGTCAACTTCTGTAATGGTTCATGCGCAATTTTTCCTTTTCTGTACCAGCTAAAATGACACAGGCTGTGTCCAGTGACACGGGAACCCGTGTCAGGTCCTGCCCTGCAGTTTTGTTAGCGTAAAGTTCCAATATGGATGACACGGCTGTGTCCTGTGACATGGGCACCCTTGTCAGCCCCTGACCTGCATTTTTGTGAGATTTTTTCAATCAAAGGAGATGACACAACCGTGTCATGTGACACCGGCACCCGTATCAGCCCCTGTCTTGGCTCTTTTTTACTGAGTTTTCCTTTTTTGATTTATCTTTTACATATCTTTTGGACACAAACAGAAAATGATGTATGGAAAAAGATATTACAGTTTGAAGAAAAATATACCTCTTGAAGCGAAACTTTAGAATACATATGGATATCTCCGGATGAAAATTGATGAATGATCGAACTCCTCTTTAGAGCTACTCCAATCCTTGCTCTGTGTGACCAAGTTCCAGAATCACTCCAACCCAGTCAAAGGTGTAAAGAACTGTTTTTGTTTATGCTTGGAAGGTGATGAAAAAAGTGTTACAGAAACTGTTCTTATGTTAGAACAATCTCCATGTGATGTATATGAGGTGTTCGGGTAGTTGATTTATGGGAAAGTTTGCAAAGTTGTACAACAATGGATTGCGGATTTCTCTGTTTTGTGAGTGGAAACAAAGTTGAAGATGAGCCAAGTTTTTATGGATGAACTGAGTATTATGAAAATAAGCCAGGTTTTATGAATAAGCAGAGTTTAACGAAAGTTATGTTTTTCTCCTCTCTCTTTTTCTCTCCAAAAAAATTCCCTTATGTCTTATGAAACAATCCCTTTTGTAGCTTCTTGACTGAGGTTTAGGAGGGAAACAAGACAAGTTATTTTGAACTATTTTTGCCTACTGCTTTGATACTTTTTCCACACAATTTTCTTTTGCCATTTTGGTGCAATTTTGTGGCTGTTATGATGCATGTTGGAGCAGACTGCATATAGCAGTTTTTGACTGCTTTTGTGGACATATTTTGGATTGTATAGGACAACAATGCAGGTTTTGTCACAGGTTTGTGGTGCAGCATGGCACAACGTTTTGTAGGACAACAAATGAGCAGGGATTTTGAGAAATGAGAGAGAAAATTTGGGGGAACAACACTATGCAAGGGCCGATCCCGTACTCATCAGATAAAATTGTCCCCTGGAACTATGGGGGTGACGTCTACTATCACGATGTCAAACAAGATTGGCTGGCTGTTGAAGACTCGACTTTTGAGAAGGCTGACCCCGACATCGACAACATTGCGGGAACCAGCAAAATAACCTGAAGTGGAATTGTATTCTCCCCTGAGATTGCTCCTCTGAAAACTGTTACCGATCTTATGATCATCCCCGCTTTTGTTCCTATTGACACTACTACTACAGTTCCTATGGTTACCCCTACTGACACCCCTACCACTGAGTCAATCGAGACTCGGGGAAAAGGCATTTTGGTTGAACCTGTCCGGATGAAGGTGCAATCGGTATCTGTCCCAGAAGCCTCCAAAAGGGAGATGGAAGAAATTTTGAAAATTATAAAGAGAAGTGACTACAACATAGTCGAACATCTAGGGCAGACTCCATCAAATATTTCTATGTTAGCTTTACTATTGTGCTATGAGGCTCATGCGAAAGCCTTGGTGAAATTTCTTAAAGCTGCCCATGTGCCACAAGAAACCTCTACTGACCAATGAGAATACTTACTTTACGCTTGTTTTTGACTCTGATTTCACATGTTATTTAGGTTTTTTATTATTTTTTTCTCGTATTATGCATATCTTTTGTTTCCTTTTCAGGTATTTCAATTATCGAGAGCTCCCCTGAAGAAATGAAGGAAAACAGGCTGAAAAACAGGAGTTTAGGTCAAATTTACACTCATGGCGTCCACCATGGCGCCAACCATAGGGTAGGCCATGACGTGGACCACCTTCTGCTGACCTCAACTGCCATGTTCCCCACTTCCCTTTCATCTACACACATGGCAGGCGCCACCTTTGGACGATATTTTCCCCCCAAAAGGAGTTGGGGGCATTCCTGTGATTTCCTGCATTCTTCATCCTCTATAAATAGAAGTTCCTGATTTCATTTCAAATCACCCAAGCTTAGTTGCAAACTTGATCCAACCATAGTTGCGAACTTAAGCCATATAATTTCACCATTGTAAAGCAATAATTCTTCAAATTGGGGAATTATTGCACTGTTGATTGAGTCTGTGACCAAGTTCGTAAATTTAGTTTGTAATCGAGTTTGGAGCACTTCGGCGAAAGTTTATCTTGCCACGTTTATTTTAAACTGCTATTTATTTCCAATCGCATTTTACTTCCAGTTGTACCAGATTTAAGACCTCCCCGTTTGGAGCAGGTTTCTGTTTATTTCTTGCACTTGCTTTTACTTTGTTTATTTCCTGCACCTGCTTTTACATTGTTTATTTCCTGCACCTGCTTTTACTTTGTTTATTTCCTGCACCTGCTTTTACTTTGTTTATTTCCTGCACCTGCTTTTACTTTGTTTATTTCCCGCACCGCACTTTAAATTATTTACTTTCTCGCATGATTTATTTTAACATGTTTGTTTACATTCCCATGTCAGGATGAACCTTACTGGGCTAGAATGTAAGGAATCTAGTTAGATCGATATTCCAAATAATGTGTCAATAGAAATGCTTATGGGATATTTTGGTTTTTAATACGAAATTTCAGTACTTTATTGTTGTTGGGTAAGATCGAAAGCCGTCCAAACTTTTGTTAAACTCGGTTAGTTCCAACTGGTCAAAGGAAGCGAAAGTGCTTTGTCCAGTTAGTTAGGGATTTTTTATTATCAAAGAAATCTAATTTTGAAACTATTTTAGGACGCATTTATAGGGTTAAAGTTAGGTTCCATTTTTATTATAAATTCCAGATCAAAATACTTTTCAACTTGGTCGAGTACTTTATTTCTTAAAAATAGGTTTATTACTTTAACGCAATGCACACATTTTTATAAGTGACGATAAGAAGGTCTGCTTAGAGAGTAAAATGGTTTCTGATTACGCGAAAGCGACAATTCCTGTTAAATTAGTTCGTTTCTGTAGTAGAAAATATTTCCCTATAAGTAGTTCTATTCCGAAGCATTGCGAATATCGTCTTACTATGTGAATTACATTTGACCCCGCTTTTATATCTGAAGTTTATTTCACCACACTTTACTTTCCTGCATGCTCAATTCACTGTTTAATATTGACGTAGCTAAATACTGTAACAATAGGAAACGATATATTGACAATTGGTCTCTGTGGATCGATAATATTTTATATTACTCTGACGCAATTCGTACACTTGCGAATAAACCGCATCAAGTTTTTGGCGCCGTTGCCGGGGACAATTTTTGTCAAATTTTGCACCCTATAGTCACACCATCTAGACTAAGTTTTATAGTCCGGTTAATGCGAAGATCTCGCAGCACTAGAACCTTATTCAATCCTTTAGCGGAACCTGAACGTTACATCGATTTTCTCCGTAGAATTATAAAAATTATGGTCGAGAATCGTTACCAAAGACCCCTCAAGGAATTTTCCCAACTGTCAGATGAGAACCTAGTTCAAGTATCGCAAACCCAGATATAACCACAAATAATTTCAAACTAAAACCCTCATTGTTGCAATTTATGCAATAAAACCAATTCGGTGGTCTCGCTACTGAGAACCCGAATCAACACTTAAAAACTTTTATACAATTAGCAGACACTTTAAAATGCAATGGTGCTTCGCCTGAGGCAATACGACTAAGATTATTCCATTTTCCCCTCAGAGATAAAGCACGAGACTGGTTAGGTTCCCTTCCACCCAATTCAATAACAACCTGGGAAGAACTTAGGAGAGTATTTCTCACAAGATATTTTCCGCCCAGCAAGACTGCTGTCCTTAGAAACCAAATCACTAGATTTAACCAAAACCAGGGAGAATCACTTTTTGAAGCATGGGAGAGATATAAGGACCTGTTAAGAGCCTGTCCACTCCATGGCCTAGAACAATGGCTAATCATCCACACCTTCTATAATGGACTCCATTACAACACAAAGATGTCTATCGATGCTGCCGCTGGTGGCGCATTGATGAATAAACCTTACCTAGAAGCCTGTGCTCTCATTGAGGACATGGCCCAAAACCATTACCAATGGGGAACAGAACGAGATATGGTAGAGAAAAAGGAGACCCAAGGAGGAAAACATGAGAGAAGTTCTCTAGAAATGATGCAAGTTAAAATGGACGCTCTTGCCTTAAAAGTTCAAAACATGTCTCAAAACCCTAATACTGTAGCCGCAATAGCTTCAGAATGCGAACTCTGTGGGACCCAAGGACATCAACCTGCGGAATGTAACTTGTTGAATGAGCCTTGCTCAGACCAAGTAAACTACACCAAAGGAAACCCATTTTCAAACACTTACAACCCCAGATGGAGGAATCACCCAAACTTTTCTTATAAAAACAATAGCCCAATACAAAACTCTACCCCTCCGAGACCTACAGGTTTCCAAGCCAAAAGACCAAATCAACCTATGCAAGCAGTGGTACCCAAACCAAACCTTGAGAAAATCATGGAAAATTTCATTTCAGCCCAAACCCAGCAAAACAAAGAGTTCCTAAATTAGAATATTCACGTAAACAAACTAATCATGCAATTAGGAA
The DNA here is from genome assembly GCA_948472305.1 of Vicia faba. Taxonomy (NCBI): domain Eukaryota; kingdom Viridiplantae; phylum Streptophyta; class Magnoliopsida; order Fabales; family Fabaceae; genus Vicia; species Vicia faba. Next base: position 1,473,352,366 of record OX451737.1, on the reverse strand, counting down.
CTAAGGTTGATCAGATAATTACGCATAACAAGATGCTTAAAACCCAGATCTCGCAGATAGCCCAAACACAAGCTCCATAAACTACACCTGGAGGACAATTCCCTGGACAACCTTAACCAAATCCTAAAGGGCAAGCTAATGCCATATCCTTACGAAGTGGGACTACTTACGATGGACCCAAGAATCCAGCCATGAGTACACCCTCACAACCTAAGACAAATGTTTTGCCTACAGACCAAGTGGAGGAACTAGAGGAACCCGAAAAGAAAAAAAAACCAGAATTAAAAGATAAAACTAATAAACCACCACCCCCGTACAAACCCCCAGTCCCATTTCCGCAAAGACTTAAACAAACCAAACATGACAATCAATACCAGAGATTCGTTAAAGTTATAGAAAAACTCCATGTAGAGATTCCTTTCACCGAAGCCTTCACTCAGATACCATCTTATGCTAAATTCCTAAAAGACATCCTTTCCAACAAGCGTAGACTTAATGATCCCAAACCTATCAAATGCAATTTTATTTCAGAAAATAAACTTGCCAAGAAAGAAAGGGATCCAGGAAGTTTTTCCATTCCTTGTATCTTAGGAAATCATACTATTGACAAAGCCTACTTAGATCTAGGAGCTAGTGTCAGCCTTATGCCTTTAGCAGTTTGTAGAAGGTTAAACTTTGGAGAATTGCAGCCGAATAAAATGTCTCCCCAACTGGCTGATAGATCAGTTAAGTATCCTATATGCATACTTGAAGATATACCAGTTAAGATCGGTCAGCTATATACCCCAACTGATTTCATAGTTATGGATATTAAAGAAGACGAAGAAATCCCAATCCTCCTAGGTAGACCATTCCTATCAATATCCGGAGCCATAATTGACGTTAAGAAAGGAAAATTAACATTTGAGGTGTGTGATGAAAAGATAGAATTTATTCTTTCAAAGTTCTTAATGGCACTAGTCATAGGAGATGCCTGTTATGCCATCTACGTCATTGACGAGTGTATATTGGAACTTAAGCGAGAGGAATCTAAAAAAAATATCAAGTTACCTTCGACCCCCATTATGGAGGACGATGGATTTAAAAGTTTAGAACCTTACATCGATGACGACCTCTATGAATGTTTATCGCTTACTCCCGATCCCATGCCTTGCCCTTTGAAACCATCTTTAGAACTGAAGGAACTTACCAAGAACCTCATATACGAATTAGATAAAGCGATAAATCATCCTGTTATAGTTAATGCTATTTTAAGTCAAGACGAGACAACTCAACTCTTAGAGATCTTACGAAAATATCCCTAAGCTTTAGTGTATAACATCTCCGATTTAAAAGGAATAAGTCCATCAGGGTGCATGCACCAGATCTTGTTAGAGGAAAACTCAAAACCCTCAAGAGAACATCAAAGAAGAATAAACCCTATAATGAGCGATGTTGTTAAAAGAGAAGTTCTTAAGTTACTAGAGGCTGGTATAATTTATCAAATATCATATAGTAATTGGGTAAGCCCTGTGCATGTGGTGCCAAAGGAAGGAGGCATCACAGTCATAGAAAATGAGAAATGTGAGCATATTGCTAAACGAACAGAAGGAGGTTGATGTATGTGTATAGATTATAGAAAATTAAACAAAGCAACCAGGAAGGATCATTTCCCTCTTCAATTTATAGATCAAATGATCGAATGTCTAGCCAGACACTGGCACTTTTGTTATCTAAATGGATACTCAGGATTTTTCCAAATACCTATTCACCTTGAGGATCAAGAGAAAACAACCTTCACCTGTCCTTATGGAACGTTCGCCTATAGACGAATGCCCTTCGGACTCTATAATGCCCCTGCCACTTTTCAACGTTGTATGATGTCTATATTTTCAGATTACCTAGATGGAATAATGGAAGTTTTCATGGACGATTTCTCGGTGTGTGGATTCAATTTTAAAGATTGTCTCTCCAACCTCGAAAAAAACCTTGAAAGATGCGTAGAGGTGAACCTAGTGCTAAACTGGGAAAAATGCCATTTTATGGTTAATGAAGGTTTAGTATTAGGACACATTATCTCCGAAAGATGCATTGAGGTCGATAGAGCCAAAATTGAAGTTATAGAAAACCTCAGCCCACCTAAAACCATTATGGGCATTAGAAGTTTTCTTGGACATGCTGGTTTTTATCGGTGTTTTATAAAAGACTTCTGTAAAATAACAAAACCTTTGACTAATCTTCTAATGAAGGACGTTGAATTTGTTTTTGACAAGAAATGTCTCAAAGCTTTTAAAATTTTGAAACAAGCACTAATTTCAGCTCCGATCATGCAACCCCCAGATTGGACACAACCTTTTGAAATCATGTGCGATGACAGCGATTATGCAGTTGGTGCTGTTCTAGGGCAACGAAAAGACAAGAAATTACATGTTATATATTATGCTAGTAGAACCCTAGATACTGCCCAACTTAACTATGCAACAACAGAGAAATAATTACTGGCAATAATTTTTGCGATAGATAAGTTTAGGTCCTACCTAGTTGGAGCGAAGATCATTGTTTACACTGATCATGCTTCCATACATTATCTATTAAATAAAAAGGACGCTAAGCCTAGGTTACTTAGATGGATCCTATTACTCCAAGAGTTTGATCTATACGTTAAGGATAAGAAAGGCACAAAGAATGTTGTCGCTGACCACCTCTCTAGATTAGAACACTTAAAACCTGACTTATTGCCTATAAATGATGATTTCACCTATGATAGACTTATAACTAAGACTGATGATTTCGAACCTTACAGAGATAAAGATTTTGAAAAAATTTCAGTAATGAAGAGCGTACCTTGGTACGCTGATTTTGTAAACTACCTAGCTGCAGATATCATACCCCTTGATCTAAATTACCAACATAAAAAGAAGTTCTTCAAAGATGTTAAACATTTCTACTGGGATAAACCACTCATATTCAAGAGAGGAATAGATAATTTTTTCAGGCGTTGCGTCCTAGAAGAGGAAATAGAAGACATCATCAGACACTGTCATTCTGCACCTTATTGTGGACATACAAGTATATCTAAAACGCACGCCAAGATTCTTAAAGCAGTCCTCTAATGGACAACTTTATGGTGCGATGTTCATGCCTACATTGTCAAGTGCGACCAATGCCAACGCACTGGGAACATATTAAGACGTGACGAGATGCCAATGAGGAATATCCAGGAAGTTGAACTCTTTGATGTTTGGGGTATATACTTTATGGGACCATTTCCACCTTCAATGGGAAATAGGTACATTTTGGTAGCTGTGGACTACGTGTCTAAATGGATTAAGGCTATTGCATCACCCACAAACAACACAAGAGTGGTAGTCAAGTTATTTAAGAATATCATTTTTCCGAGGTCTGGAACACCCAGTCTCGTTATAAGTGATGGAGGATCACATTTCATATCCAGAATCTTTGATAACTCTTGAGCAAGTATGGAGTAAAGCACGGAGTATTAACACCTTATCATCCATAGACTAACGGCCAAGTAGAAGTGTCTAACAGGGAGATTAAACAAATCTTAGAAAAATCCGTTTCAATTTCCAAAAAAGATTGGTCTCAGAAGCTACATGAAGCACTATGGGCCTACAGAACAGCTTTTAAAACCCCTACTGGAACAACCCCATACCAATTAGTCTATGCAAAATCTTGTCATTTACCCTTCGAGTTAGAGCATAAAGAATATTGGGCCATTAAGACCCAGAATTTCGAATATTTGACTGCTGGTGAAAAGCGCATCCTTGACATTCATAAATTAGAAGAATTCCGCCAGTCTGCCTATGAGAATGCTATAATATATAAATAAAGAACCAAAACTTGGCATGACAGAAGAATAGTAAAGAAATATTTCAATATAGGCGACCTTGTTCTCCTTTTTAATTCCAGGTTGTGACTTTTTCCGGGAAAGCTCGTTCGAGATGGACTGGTCGTTTTGAGGTCTCTAGAATCCTAAGATCTGGAGCAGTCGAGATCAAGAACAATTCTTGTAGCCCATTCATCGTCAATGGGCATTTGTTGAAGCACTACGAAGGAGGTGACATTCCCACCAACTACTCCAGCCACACTCTGATTGATCCACTAGTGCCAGTTTCCATTATATGAAGTTTACTCTGATTGATCACCTGCTAGCAGTCTTTGCTAAAACTAAATTTTTTAGGATGGAGCATTTCGATGACATGCATGTTTCCTTCTGATATGACACTCAGAGACAACGCAATGTGGTCCTTTCACAGCGACCCATGGCACCGACCAGATATCCAGACCAGATTTGCATGGAAGCTCTTGGCTTTGAAGCCAGTATCAAGTATCTATGTAACCAACTAAAGTGGGACGAGTATGCAGATGACCTAAATTTGACCTACAGGAACCTCACCTTAGAATTCCTCAGTTCATTCGAGTTTAGCCCTATACTGGCCAGGATGATGTCTCACTTTCAGACTATTCGGGATAGAATACTATTTTACCGAGAGGGAGTTTGGCGACTTGCTAGGCTTCCAGACCACACTCGATGCTATACCTGAGCTACCAGTTGGCTATTTTATGACTAGGGACATCGAGAAATTCTGGAGAGATATTACTGCTAGAGGGAGCCTTGATCCTTCCACTCAGCTATCCCCTGTTATTCACAACCCAGCTTTCAGGTATTTTCAGATGGTTATTGCTCACACTTTCCTAGGGAAGGCCTACACTGATACCTATGTTAGCGAGGAGGAGATATTTTTCCTCTACTATGAGACCCAGTCTCACCCAATAGCCTGTGGAAATTTTCTGCTGTGGAATCTCATGACGACTTCTAAGTTTGCTGAAGGTATCCTCCATGTGGGAGGGACAGTGACTCAGATTGCTTCTACTTTGGGTCATACAAGTAAGTTATCTCACCGTAGCTCCTATAGTGGATATACAAAAATGGACATTGATTTCTGTTTGGATTGTGGGCTGATGAGAAGAGTCTACTTTAATCCCAACCAATATAGACTCCTTATTGATAATGAAACTATTCACTATTTTACGTTGCCTGATCCAATGATGACTGTGATCGGTGGAAATAGAACTGACTGTTTTGGAATACTGGTTCGCGAAATGTCGCGGTAAGCAAGAGTTGCCACCGTCTTTTATTTTCTCCAACAAGGAAAGGACAAAAGCACAGCAAAATTCCTTTTCGAGATGTTTCTCGGTTCGGGAGGTAGATTATAGAAAGGGAAGGTGGTAGCACCCTTTCTATCCGTGGTTATCCACGGGCTCTTAGGTACTTGCTCACTATGTTTTTAAAAGGTTTTGCTTTTCTTGTGTTTGTGGGTTTTGAAAAAAGTATGTTTGGAAACTTCGATTTAACTCTTGTATCTGTCCTTAAGAGTGTATGAAGTGTTGTTTGAAAAACTTTTGTCAGAAAAATGTAGGTGCGAAAAGTATTTTTTTTGTTTTGAAAGAGCAAGTACCTGAGAACCTCTACCTACTCAAAAGAAATTAAGTTGTGTAAATGTCCTTTAGACAGTACTATCCCACTATTGTGAAGCAGGTAGCACCGTCGTTGGAGTTATTCGGGTCAATTCGATTATAGGGACATGTGGTCACTAAAGCAATGGTAGGACGCCTTAGCGGTAACCCTAATGTCCTAGATCATTTTTTATCGAGGCAACCGTTCCGAGGCAACTTTTTGATCTTTAGACAGGAGGGCGACCTCTAAAACACCCTATACTCAATGACCACGTCGAGGCAACCAAGTGAGGCGTACCCTAGGAGTGGCATGTGCGAGTGTGTTAGTTCGGTTAATTTATCTTTGCACATGTTATGGTGAGCTACGGGTTGATTTTAATTTCAGAGAAGTCTTGTCATGCATAGCCTAATTAACATACATCTAACAGTTAAAGGTTGCGGAAAATAAATCTACGCTATTACAAGGCGTCGGGTATTTACATCGCCAAAAACAAACCCTTGAAAAGTAAATTGCGAGAAAATAAAGAAAAGCGATGAAAAGTCCTAATTAAAGCTATTACATCCTCGAAACAATTACATAAATATGATCAAAAATTAATATGCGCGAATAAAAATTGAATCGGAGAAGTCTTTAGGGTTTTGACCCTTTTTGAGAAAGAAAGAAGTTTTTGTCCTTTTTGCATTTAATTAAATTAAACCCAAAACTAATTAATTAATTAAAAGAAAAGAAATATTTTTTTTGAGCCTTTTATGTTTTTAAGGAAAATGAATAAAAATAGTCAAAAGTTAGTAAAAACCCTAATTCTATGTTGATTTTAAATTATGAGAAAAAGTTAAAATTAACCCTAATTAAACAAAATTAATTTGTTAGTATTTATTTACAAAAATAATAAATTAAGGGTGAATTTAATAAATAATAATAGTTATAAAAAAATATTATTTTTAGTTTTCCGATTTTATTATGAAAAAAATTAATTGAGTTAATTAAATAATAATAATAATAATAATTAATAGTAAAATAATTAAATGGAAAAAAGAAAAAAAAAAAGAAAGAATGAACCAGGGGGGTGCTGTCCCAAATCAGGAGGTACGTTTGGAATTTTGTGGCCCATTAACCTCAAGCCTGCTTTGACTTTGGTGATTGTCCAGGCGCTGGTTGACTGGGAGTACCATGGTCCTTCATCTTTGGCCACAGGATTTGAGCTTAAAGACATATGGAGTGCTGAGATGTGAAGCACATGGTGGGACGCTTTTTGAAACCTGCATGTGATTATGCAAAGAAAAAATAGAAACAAATATTTTGGGGGACCTGGGATTCGAACCCAGGTCCCAACGCTCACATGCCCATGCCTTAACCACTCCAACCACCTGCACGCTTTTGATAATATAATAACAAGTAATCATTATATTAAGAATTTAGTCCATATGCTGTAAAACACAAAAAACGCGCGTGTTTTTGAACTGGCCAACCACACACTAACACATCATTATCTTCTTCATGTTTCCTGCAAAAAAACACAAACAGAGATAGCGGGGTTTTTTAACCCCCACAATATTCCATGAGGAAAAATAGCAATTAGAGATATGGTTTATATAAATATTTTGTGATGGTTTGGTTTTGTTCATCTTGTTCTGACGAAGTCAGTCATGGGTCTCACACGTCTCAATTTTTCTTGGTTTAGGAATCCCCAATTTCAAAGCTTATGAACCCTAAAACTTGTTCATGGCATCTTTGGATTTATGGCGTTTCAGTTCAATTAAGCTATACCATTAGCTTCGTATGGTCCTGTGGTTCTGTGCATGATGATTCCTTGAGCTTTGGTATTGGAATTTGATTGTAAATCATTCCTGAGAACTCCTGCAAGGTATTGGAATCAATAAAATGCCTTGAATTGGCCTGGAATGTGAAAATCAGTTTTGAGTTTTTCTTGAAATTTCTCAATATGGCTATGGTCTTTCTGCAGCTTTCTTGCCCGTCCATGAGTTAGGGTTTACTTGCATATATATATATAGAGGAATGGAATTAGGTCAAAATCTTGAGCAAGAATCCATTGCAATGATGATTGAATATTTGATTGAAAATCAAATCTTTTTGCATTTTCATGATTGAATAAAGTTGCCAATTTTGGAGATTTTGCATCTTTGACTTGGTGCACGAAATTGCCAGCCTATCTTGACCCCATTTGCTTCACAAATTTATTGAAAAAATCAAATCTTGTATTTTACAATGCCTTTGGTCCCATGTCATTTGGATTTATCAATCTCAAGTTATGGCCTTTGACTCAAAGTGCACTTTTGTTGACTTTTGAAATTGACCTATAATGTAAAAATTGATAACTTGTTGTGAAAGCATTTCTTGAACTTGGAGTGTGAAGATGGATTGTAGGAGATTGCATCCCCTTCAAAATGAGCATTGGATGGGATTTTTCTGACAAACCATGAAAAAGTTATGCCCTGGTAAAGATACAGTTGACTTTTCACTGTCCAAAAATTCTGACTTTTGACTGTGAAATGACCATTTTGCCCTTGCAGTTGACTATGGATCAAATGAGGATTTTGACTGTGCCAATTGGTACTGTGAGTCTTGAAACTTGGCATGTAGATGCTTGAGGATGTATGTAGGCCTATGAGACTTGATTGAACCTTTGAGAACCTCAAATTCCTTGAAAGAACCAAAACCCTAATTTCAGCTGGCTTAGGAGGTATTTGGACTGTGCAATCCTTGAGCAATTTGAGAATTATTCTTGTCAAATCTTGAGGAATATGGGAGGGAAAATTTTGGGGTACAACAGTTGCCCCTGTTCAATCTTCTTAGACCTGAGGATGTAGATTGGCTTGCGTGCCTTTCGTGATCCGAAGGTGGAAGATGATTGAACACTAAAGTGCCTAGAAATTTGCACTCACATGGTGTAGTATCAGCAATGTGATGTCGGGAATGGGCTTATAGATGCCATTTGGAGATATGATGGATAGAAGTGGAGATGGGCTTATAGATTCCATCTAGAGATGTGATGAATTATGACTTGGTAGGTTGAAAGAAGGAACCTGTGTAGGGTTGCCTGATGATGAGTCCGTGTAAAACTGCATCTTGGAAGAGAAGGAACTGGTGTAGGGTTGCTTCATGATGGTCAAGTAGATAGTTGTCCTGTCTGGTTTCAGGTATTAATCTACAATCCGTCGTCCACAGATTTTTCCTGGCTTGCTACAGGTATTAATCTGGAACTTAAGAAGACTGGCCGATGAGATAGTTGTCCTGTCTGGTTTCAGGTATTAATCTCTGATTTGAGAAAGAAAGATAGTTTTCCTGTCTGGTTTCAGGTATTAATCTTCAATCTCTTCAATGTAGATAACTTTCCTGTCTGGTTTTAGGTAAAGATCTACAATCAATCGTTCACAGATATTTCCTGGCTAGTTACAGGTGTTAATCCGGAACTTAAGAAAGGGTGGTCGGGGAGATAGTTGTCCTGGCTGGTTTCAGGTATTAATCTCTGACCTGAGAAAGAAAGATGGTTTCCTGGCCTATTACAGGTGTTAATCTTCAATCTCTTCATATAGGTGGTTTTCCTGTCTGGTTTCAGGTGTTAACCTATGATCGGTCGTCCACAGATATTTCCTGGCTAGTTACAGGTGTTGATCTAGAACTTAAGAAGGGGTTGGTCAATGAGATAGTTTTCCTGTCTGGTTTCAGGTATTAATCTCTGACTGGAGAAAGAATGATGGTTTCCTGGCCTGTCACAGGTATTAATCTTCAATCTCTTCAATGTAGATAACTTTCCTCTCTGGTTTCAGTTATAGATCTACAATCAGTCGTTCACAGATATTTCCTAGCTAGTTACAGGTGTTGATCTGGAACTTAAGAAAGGTTGATGGTAATCATCTTTTAATTGAATCTAGAATAAGTATCAGAATGTCGCATCTGAATTGTTTCTGGAAGGAATCCAGAATAAGCAATAGAATAGCATCCGGGTCTGGAGCATCTCTAAGTTGTCTTTGAAAGGAAATCTGAATAAGCAATAGAATACCATCCGGGTCTGGAGCATCTCTAAGCTGTCTCTGAAAGGAAATCTGGAATAAGTATCGGAATGTCGCCGTGTCTGGGTCACATCCGAACCGTCTCTAGAAGGAATCTGGAATAAGTATCAGAATTTCGCCATATCTGGGTCACATCTGAACCATCTGTAGAAGGAATCTGAGAATATCTTCAACTGGATCGGCATCAGAAAAATCTTTAGGAATCGACTTAACTGGACCAGAGAAGGCCTTTGACTGGCTCGGTATCAGAAAAATCTTTAGGAATCGATTTAACTGGGCCAGACAAGGTCTTGGAATATCTTCAACTGGATCGGCATCAGAAAAGTCTTTAGGAATCGACTTAACTGGACCAGAGAAGGCCTTTTGATATGGCTGAGAATTTAACCGCATCCTTCCTGAAAGGTAAAGGTCAGTCGTATGCAATGCATGATATGGATCGAGCAATGATGTTCTCAACATAAATGAGATTATATGATATGATGCGTATATGCATGTATCATGATGTATGAAAATGTGATATTTTAGCTGGGGGAAATAAATCCCGAATAGCTGCTGGAGTATGACGTTGAGTACTTCGTTTCTGCTGGGGATGATGCACGAAGCTGATTGCATGAATAAACCGGTAGGAGAAGATGACTCTGTTGGGGAATAAACTTGCTGAAGAGATTACTCTGCGGGGAATACTCTGTGGGGAGGAGATGCTTCTCTGAGATTTTAACGATAACTCCGCTGGGGATTCCGTTGATAAGCTCTGTTGGGGATTTTGATGATGAACTCCGCTGGGGGATAAAAAGAACTTCGCTGGGGGTGATCTTTCCGTTGCAACTTGTTGAGGATAACCCAGTTAGACTCTGGTGGGAGATAACCTTTGTACTCTGCAGGGGACAAACTTCCAGAATCTACTAGGTAAGATGATTCAACTCTGGCGGGGAAGCTTTTTAGACTGTGCTGGGAAATGGCTCCACTGGGGGTATCTCGTATTCCGCCAGGGAACAATCTTATATTTCTGTCGAGGAATATTAAGACTGCCGGGGATGCTTGCTAGGGAATATCTGTATACTCTGCTAGGGAATATTAAGATCTTCTGGGGATACCCAACTTTCTCAGGACCGATGGTAGACTAACTCTGCTTGGGGGGAGAGTATTGCTGACTTGCTGGGGATACTGTGCCTTTTTAGGGCTGATGGGAGGCCAACTCTGCTTGGGGAGAGTATTGCTAAATCTTGTCTTACTTTGCGGGGAGTGAAGGTATCTTGGTGAATTTCTTCAGCTGAACTTACCTTGGTACCTTGGTGGACAAAGCAACTAGATTGCTTAGACAATTCTTATTGCCCCTACTTCCGGTGTCACCCATAATTAGTCCTTTGTTTCGCATGCAAGTATTTATGATCAGCAATTAATGTCAAATGCATATATAAAAAATGAACATTGGACGTTCTTTGCAAAACAAAACAGATAAAGGAAAAATAATTTGCAATCTGTCTGAAAAATGGAACTTGTATTGATTTTGAAATTTGCTTGTAAATAGGCGTTTTTTGTACAAGAGGCTGACGTCCTAGTAAGAGAACGCCGCCGAGCAAGTAGAATTTATACAATTTGCAAAAAGAAACAGAACAGCTATGTGAAAAAATCCCACTAGGTTCCAACTCTGCTATCGCCTTTATGTCTTCAAGCGTCTCATCACTTTGCTGCTCAGTTGAAGAGGAATCTGATTGATTGGTGCCGTCCGAGCCTGATAGTCGATACCGAAGTCCGAGTGCAGGGTGATCCAATGAGACATAGTATTACACTTATCCCTAACTTTTGCCTGGACCTCCCTTCCGGGTTTTCAGTCCACCGGGATACCCATTTTTGCCCAAGCCGCCTTTTCAGGTTTTCGACTTGCCGGGTGTACAAATTTTTTTTATTTCATCCCTTATTTTTGCCCGAACCCTTTTGGTTCGCCGGGAAGCCCTTATTTTTGCCTAGGCCAGTCAACCTAGCGGGTCTTTAATCATGAGTAGTATCTTTTTACTATGTCTGCATTGGCGGGGTGAGGAAGGTCGTCACCATCCATGGTGGTTAGAATCATCGCTCCTCCTGAGAAGATATTTTTAACCACAAATGGCCCTTCGTACGTAGGGGTCCATTTGCCCCTGGGATCACCTTGAGGTAGAATGATGCGCTTGATTACCAGGTTTCCGACTTGATACTCTTGTCGTCTGACTTTCTTGTTAAATGCCTTGATCATCCTTTTTTGGTACGTCTGACCATGACAAATAGCAGTGAGTCTCTTTTCGTCGATTAGGTTCAGTTGATCAAGCCGAGTCTGGATCCAGTCGTCTTTGCATAAACCTGCATCCTTCATGATCCGAAGAGAGGGTATCTGAACTTCGATGGGTAAGACTGCCTCCATACCATATACCAAGGAAAAGGGAGTTGCCCCTGTTGACGTCCGTGCTGAGTTACGGTACCCATGAAGAGTAAATGGTAACATCTCGTTCCAATGTTTGTAGGTCATTGTCATCTTCTGCACAATCTTCTTAATGTTCTTATTAGCCGCTTCTACAACCCCGTTCATCTTCGGCCGCTAAGGAGAAGAGTTGTGGTGCTGTATCTTGAATTGCTTGCAGAGCTCAGTGATCATCTTGTTATTAAGATTGGTACCATTGTTCGTAATGATCCTCTCCGGTACACCGTATCGACAGATCAGGTTATGCCGAATGAACCGTGCCACGACGTTCTTGGTTACTGTAGCAAAGGAAGTTGCTTCAACCCACTTCGTAAAGTAATCAATCTCTACCAGGATGAAACGATGCCCGTTGGATGCCGTAGGTCTGATCTCGCCGATCATATCAATGCCCCACATTGCGAAAGGCCAAGGTGCTGTCAAGACGTTCAAAGGAACCGGAGGAATGTGCACCTTATCAGCATATATCTGGCACTTGTGACATGTCCGAGAATGTTGGTAACAGTCGGCTTCCATTGTGGACCAGTAATATCCTGCCTGAAGGATTTTCTTTGCCATGGTATGTCCACTAGAATGCGTTCCGAAGGTACCTTCATGAAGCTCTGCCATGTTCCTTTCTGCTTCAGTTTTATCCACACAACGCAGTAAGGTTGAATCATGGTTTCATTTATAGAGAATGTCATTGCTGAGGAAGAACTTTGCCGCGAACCTTCTCAGAAACTTCTTGTCATTAACAGATGCGCCCTCGGGGTACTCTTGAGCTTCAAGATACCTCTTTACTTCATGATACCAAGGCTTTTCTGTTACCTCTTCGGTCTCAAGATCACAGCAATGTGCAGGTTCATCCAATTTCCAAATAATGATCCGGGGAGCCTCGTTGTCCCATTTGAATTTGAACATAGAAGACATCGTAGCTAACGCGTCCGCCAACTGATTCTCCTCTCTTGGGAAGTGTTCAAAGGTTATTTCCTCGAAATGGGGAATCAACGTCAACCCATACTCCTTGTAAGGAATAAGATTTGGGTGTTTCGTATCCCACTCGCCTTTGATCTGACTGATCACGAGAGCGGAATCTCCGAAGACACTCAGAAACTTGATCCTTAGGTCAATTGCAGCTCGAAGACCCATGATGCAGGCTTCATACTCCGCCATGTTGTTGGTGCAGTTGAAACATAGTCGGGCGGTAAGTGGTGTATGAGTCCCTTTAGGAGATATGCTCACAGCGCCAATACCGTTACCCAAAGCGTTTGAGGCCCCATCAAAGTGCATAGACCATCAGGATCCTTCCTCAGGTCCTTCATCCGGTCCAGGTACTTCACAATTAGTCACTACCATGATATTCTCGTCTGGAAATTCAAAGTTCATAGATTGGTAATCATCCACTGCCTGATGTGCCAAATGGTCTGCCAACACACTTCCCTTGATTGCTTTCTGAGTCGTGTACTGGATGTCATATTCAGTCAAGATCATCTGCCATCTTGCTATTCTTCCGGACAAGGCACGCTTTTCGAAAATATACTTGATTGGATCCATTTTTGAAATCAACAGAGTAGTGTGAGTCAACATGTACTATCTTAGCCGGCGAGCAGCCCATACCAAAGCGCAGCAAGTTTTCTCGAGCAGTGAGTATCGGGTCTCACGGTCGGTAAACTTTTTGCTAAGGTAATAAATAGCATGCTCTTTTCGGCCAGACTCGTCATGCTGCCCCACACACATCCCATTGAGTTGTCAAGTACTGTCAAGTATAAAATTAGAGGTCTCCCTTCAATCGGTGGCATGAGAATGGGTGGCTCTTGGAGATACTCTTTGATTCTTTCGAAAGCGGCCTTACATTCATCATTCCAACGTACCACTTGATCTTTCTTCAATAGCTTGAAGATTGGCTCACAAGTAGAAGTCAGGTGCGAGATGAATCAGGCAATGTAGTTTAGCCGTCCTAGAAAGCCTCTGACCTATTTCTCTGTCTTGGGAAGTGGCATCTCTTGTATGGCTTTCACTTTGGCAGGGTCCACTTGAATACCTTTGTCGCTCACGACGAAACCTAGCAGTTTTCCAGATCTCACCCCAAAGGTGCACTTGTTCGGGTTTAATCTCAGCTTGTACAACTTCAACCGGTCAAACAACTTCTGTAGATGGTCAAGGTGTTCCTCCTCAGTTTGGGACCTTGCAATCATATCGTCAACGTATACTTCAATCTCATGATGGATCATGTCATGAAACAAAGCAACCATGGCACGTTGGTAGGTTGCCCCAACATTTTTCAACCCAAAAGGCATGACCTTGTAGCAAAAGGTGCCCCACTGAGTAACAAAAGTGGTCTTCTCCATGTCCTCAGGAGCCATCTTGATTTGATTATAACCGGAGAAACCGTCCATGAAGGAGAATACCTTATGCTGAGCAGTGTTGTCAACCAGAACATCGATGTGAGGTAGAGGGAAGTCATCCTTAGGGCTCGCCCTGTTCAAATCCTTGTAATCAACACACATTCGGACCTTACCATCTTTCTTTGGTACCGGAACCACATTGGCAACCCACTGAGGGTAAGAAGTTACTGCTAGAAAACCGACGTCAAATTGTTTCATAACCTCAGCTTTGATTTTCTCGGACATCTCTGGACGCATACGGCGGACCTTCTGTTTTACCGGAGGGCAGTCTTCCTTGGTAGGTAGGTGATGAACCACAATGTCGGTATCCAACCCGGGAATATCTTCGTAAGACTAGGCAAAGATTTCCACGTAGTCATACAGCATCTAAATCAACCGTTGTTTCACACTAAACTCCAGATTGGCACCAATCTTGACTTCCTTTCTGTCTGTCTCAGTACCCAGATTTACCGTTTCCACTGGCTCTTTATGTGGCTGAATGGCCCTCTCTTCCTGGAGTAACAGTCTTGCAAGCTCACCAGGCACTTCACAATCATCTTCACCTTCGTCTTCGGCTAAGCTGATTGGATTTTCGAAGTCATAACTGGCAGTAGTAGAGTCGTTACCAGTGAGATCCAGAGTGGATTGGGACCTGTATATGTGAGTGTGTGTAAATAGCAGTTTTGCAATATATAATAAAGAAAGACAAGAAGCGCAAAATTTGAAATGCAAAAAACGTCCAATGCTTTTATTAATGATATATGAAAATGACACACAAAAGCCCTCACAAATGAAGCCACGGTGCCCCGGGTAAGACACCGGGCCATAAAGTTTAGTAATATTGTTTGTTACAAATTCAAAACAAAAGAGTTCATTACTGAGTCACAAAAGTAGTAGGTATGAAGTCTTTTGCCGTCCAGTTGTTTGGTCCACCGTTGGTCGTAGGGTAGATCCAGCTGTCGAATTCAGATTCCTCCACGTCATCTTCAATGGCATTTACTCCCGAGTTGCTGATGAACACATGAGGTCTTCCAATCCTTGCCTTACGAACAGCCCTTTGAGCTTCTGCAGTGAAACCCAAACCAAACTTGTCAGTCTTCTGAGTGAAATCAGGAAGTCAGCCCCAGTTCGCACACTCACCCTTCTCAGTGACAGCCCAGACATCCTTTAAGGAAGCCATCTTCAACGGAGAATTTTTGATCACAGTTTCAGCTGATGCCAGTGTCTGAGGGACCTCTTCAAAGTGTTGAAAGGGGGTCTCAATGAACTCCCCATCCATTTCTCTGTACCGGAACGAGTTAAGGTGGCTGACCATATACTCATCCTCCCCCTGGACTGTCACAATCTTCCCTCTGACCGGGTATTTTAGCTTCTGATGTAGTGTTGAGGTCACAGCTCCAACCTTGTGGATCCATGGACGACCCAGCAAACAAGAATAGGACGGTCGAATGTCCATCACATAGAATGTTGAATCAAAGACCTGAGAACCAACTCTGATTGGAATGTCAACCTCACCATGTACCATCCTTTTAGACCCATCAAAGGCCCGGACAACAATGTTACTTGGCTTTAGTTCCAACCCTTTGCAATCTAACTTGTCTAGAGCTTTCTTGGGCAAGACGTTCAACGAGGAACCAGTGTCAACCAACAAATGTGCAAGAGTAGTGCCCCTGCATTCAATGGAGACATGCAGGGCATCGTTATGGTTCTTCCCTTTAGCAGTCAGATCAGCGTCGGAGAAACCCAAACCATTATCAACAGTTAAGTTGGCCATACAATCGGTGAACTGATCAGCTGACGTCTCTTGTGGCACGTGGGCCGTCTTCAGGAATGTAATCAGAGCCTTGGCATGGGCCTCTGAACACAGTAACAGTGATAGCATAGAAATTTTGGATGGGGTGTGCCCCAGCTGATCAACTACATTAAAATCACTCTTCTTGATAATCTTAAGAATCTCTTCCATTTCCTGTTTGGAAGCTTCAAGAGTGGTTGTCTTCGGTGCCTCCGTCTGGGCAGGCATATCAGTGGCTATCCCTTTTCCCCGAGCGTCATATGACTCAACAGCAGGGGTAGAAATAGGAACTTGATCGGGAAGGGAAACAGGCACACTTGCAGGTGTGATGACAATAGGTCTCTGGATAGTTGGTGGCGCAATATCTGGTGAGAAAAGTCTACCACTGCGAGTGACTTTGGCACGCCCGGTGATGTTGCTGACGCCGGTACTAGTATCAAACTCTTGTTTGACTCCAAGCACATAAACATCTGCCCCATAGTGCCACGGGATAACTTTGTCAGATGTATAGGGGATGGGCCCCAGAACAGTGATGATTATGGGTGCAATCTTCTGAACAGGCGTAATTTTGACAGGCTTCCTCGGGGGAGCCTTGGGAGAATTGTTGAAAATGGTGACAATGGAAACTTCTTCAGTAGGGGTAGCAGGAACAACAATCTTCTCAAACAAGATTTCTTTATTATCCATCAGGTTTTGGATACCTGACTTCAAAGATGGGCAACCAGCAGGTGAAACAGAACATAGATGACAACCTTTACTACATCCCGGAAATAAACCGGCTAGAAACAGGTTCCTCTTGACAGTCAACAGCGGAGTAACAATATCATCCACAGAGGCTACATACAGGTCTTCCTCTACAGCATTCACTCCATGCTTGGGCATGGGAGCAGTCACAACATTGGGCCTTTCGGGCGCCTCGAATTCTATCTCTTTAGCATCAATTAGGTCCTGGACCTTATTCTTCAGAGCCCAACAATCATCTGTAGTATGCCCCGGGCTATCAGAGTGATAAGTGCAGCAGGCGTAAGGATTGTACTTTGGGGATGTTGTGTTTACAACCTTCGGAGCTTCTTTTATAGTCACCAGATTGGTTGTCAGTAGCTGCGGCAATATTTGGGACAAAGTCATACTGAGTCGAGTGAACTGCCTTCTGGGTCTCTCACCCCTTTGTTGGTTATAATGCTGAGGAGCAGCAGCAGGTTTTGAAATGAAAACCGCGTTGACACCTTGGCGGCGTTCCAGTCTATTATGTCTCCTTGAACCATAGACAACACTAGATTCCTTCTTGAACGGCTTCTTTTCAGTGCTCGAGGAGGCACCTTTCTATATCTTCCCAGACTTGATACAGCTTCGATTCTCTCACCCGTCAAGATAAGGTCTTTAAACTCGGCAGAAGAATTTCCAATCAAATGGTTGAAGAACGGACCAGACAGGGTCCCCAAGAACATATCCACAAGTTCACGGTCAGTCAGAGGTGGCTGCACCCTTCCAGCAAGGTCTCTCCACTTTTGAGCATATTCCTTAAATCCTTCACCCGTCCCTAGTGACATACCCTGGAGTTGGGTACGCGTAAGAGCGAGGTCAGAATTATACTGATACTGCTTATAGAACGCAGTAGCCAAATCCTCCCAGTTACGAATACTGGATTCATCCAGCTGATAGAACCATTCGAGTTGAGTCCCTGAAAGACTATCCTGGAAGAAATGGATCCATAAATTCTTGTCGGCTGTATAAGGTTGGATCTTCCTTACATACGATCGGAGGTGCAACTTAGGACAAGAAGCTCCGTCGTATTTGGCAAAAGCAGGAGCCTTGAACTTATGGGGAATCACCACCCCAGACGATAAGCCTAGGTCTCCAAAGTCCAACCTGAGCACATTCTGTATCTCCATAGCACTTAAGCGGTCCTCCAGCTGTTTGTACCTGTCCTCAGCAGGAGGGTACTGTTCATCATTATAATCTGTCTCATTGTCGGAGACCACGGGACTAGGAACCCTTCTCTCTTGGGGAATGTCTTTCCCTACAAAGGAAGTAGTCAGATCAACCTCATTTTGTAGTCCATTCCCAAATCTGCGTCCAGTGTTGAACAAGACGGTCCTCTTCTTCTTCTTCTTCAGAATTAGAGTCTTCAACTCCTGTTGACCCTGGGCTAGGCTCATAACCAACTCTTGGAACTGGGCGTTCTGCGACTGGAGGGCCTTGATAGCTTGTTCACTAGTAGGTTCAGAAGACATGATGATTGCTGAAATGAACAGCGAAGAAGATAAGTGACCTGTAAAAGGGGTACCTGTTATGCATATGATGACATGAAATGCGTATGATTTATGTTTTCAAAGACAATCGGGATTCAACTTTGTAGACAAAAAGGAAACACACTTTATTAGATTCAACTTTGGAATTGTTCAACAAATTGCCCTTAGGCGTTACAAGAATGAAAACATTGAAAAGTAAACAAAACTTGTAAAAGAAACATCAAATGCCCATTAATGCTCCCATGGCCTCTTCTTCTCAGTCGGATATAGTCATTCAGGATCCGTTCGTTCTCCAATTGTTTAGTCAGCTTCTGGATCTTCTGTTCCTGTTCATTGAACCTTTCCCGATAAGAATCCCGTTCTTCCTGTAGTTGCGCCTAAGACCTCTTTAGTGTACCAATATCAGTGGGCATATGAGGACGGAGAACAGTTGGAGGAACCCATCTTTATCAGGAACTTCAAGAGTAATAGGCCTGATAGCTTCGTATGGCATACCTAACTTCTGAGCACGGATGCAGACCCATCTGAAGTAGGATTCCATTGGTAGAGAAGTCTTTGGTCCCAACTCATGTGGGTCAGCTTTGTGAATTCTGTCCCAAGCCCTGATGAATCTACGGTGCAACTCGTCACTATCTACCTGAAATTCAAAACTGATGTGAGGTATCAACATCTCATGAGGTCCTGCTCTTCTGGATCTTCCAAACTGACAGAGAGATAAACATGGGTTATAAGAGATTCCTCCCTGGGTACCGATCAATGGAACATTAGGATACTCTCCGCAACGATCAATAACGGCCACTTCATCTAAACCTCTGAGAGTCCAAATGATGTCATTATCAGTAAGAGACATTATCCTATGAGCCCAGCCTCTTCCTTCTTTATTCTTCAGTACGAACTTAGGGAAGTGCGAAATAAACCACCTCACTAATAAAGGACACAACACCACAAAGTTCCCCGTCTTCGGGCAGTACGAGCATAGAGTTGTTGCAGGATATCACCCAAGAGAGTGGGTACAGGGTTCCGAGAGATGAAGATCCTTATGTCGTTGACATTAACAAAGGTATCAGGATTTGGAAACAAAACTAGACCATAGATTAAGAGAGCTAGAATGTCCTCGTACGCCCTGAAGTCTAAGTCATTCCAGAAACTATTAGCTTTGCCAATCAGATACTTAGCCAAAAATCCCTTAACTCCACTTCTAGTCTCCCAGTTAGCCATTACCTCTTCTTTGGTCAAGGGAAGGGCTGCAGCAATCTCTTCAGGCCTAAGAGTCTTTTCCCAACCAGTGAATGGAGTCTGTTCCAAAACAGGGATACCAAGCAAATCAGAGAATTCTTCCAGGGTAGAGACCATCTGGAAGTCTTGAAAGGTGAAGCAATGGTATAGCGGATCATAAAACTGGGCCAGGACACTCATCAATTGTTGTTCCCACTTTGAGGTGACTAAACCGAGAAGAGAACCATGCCTCTTGAAGAAGGAAGTAGTGTTTGGAATTCTGTCAACTAATTCTGTAAGCAAAGCAGGTGGTTGAAGAAAGTTGAGCCGAATAGTGTTCCTACACACGGGCATCATGATGTCCTACAAAACAGAGCAAAGATGAAACCCTCTTGTCTTTGAAATGGGTTAGTCCTTATGCAGGATGCATGCAATGTTATGATGGTATGATGTTATGATAAAGGCACACCACAAGTATTCACAAAAGGCAAACATGGTAAGGCACACAAGTCACACAAGAGCCCTTAGATTTCAGGCCATCATGAAGTTTAGGTACTACCCTCTTTCAGTTTTAGTTGGTTAAGACCTGTCCTAAAAATAGTAACCGGGTTCTAGAGGATCTCAATATCACTGACTACCCTCAATCGGTCATAACTCCAGCTTAGCAATCTTTTCTTGCGGCCGGAACCATCGCAAGAGTTTAGCCTCAATGAGTGTAGCATACTGCTACTGTTCTATGGCCAAGTTGGTCAATTTAAGGTTCTAAGGTCAGTTGGTGCTTAATAACTCCTCAGAAGACCCATATTCTCCTCGTTCCAACACAAGGGATATCGGTACAGACCAAGGTGTCACACCAACGTAGCTACTGCTTCACCCGTGTCAGTCTACGCTGGAAAGGTCCCTCACAGTTTATTGTAACTTACCTAAAGGGTATTCCCCAGATCCGGGTTAGGATCTATGAAACTCCAATACAAGCCCATAAAATTAAAGCATACCAGGCATACAATTGAAAACATAGAATGATCTAATCCTATAGTACACCTCACTTATTATAATCCCCAGCAGAGTCGCCAGTTCTATGATCGGTGGAAATAGAACTGACTGTTTTGGAATGCTGGTTCGCGAAATGTCGCGGTAAGCAAGAGTCGCCAACGTCTTTTATTTTCTCCAACAAGGAATGGGCAAAAGCACAGCAAAATTCCTTTTCGAGATGTTTCTCGGTTCGGGAGGTAGATTATAGAAAGGGAAGGTGTTAGCACCCTTTCTATCCGTGGTTATCCACGGGCTCTTAGGTACTTGCTCACTATGTTTTCAAAAGGTTTTGCTTTTCTTGTGTTTGTGGGTTTTGAAAAAAGTTTGTTTGGAAACTTCGATTTAACTCTTGTATATGTCCTCAAGTATGTATGAAGTGTTGTTTGAAAAACTTTTGTCAGAAAAGTGTAGGTGCGAAAAGTATTTTTTTTGTTTTGAAAGAGCAAGTCCCTGAGAACCTCTACCTACTCAAAAGAAATTAAGCTGTGTAAATGTCCTTTAGACAGTACTATCCCACTATTGAGAAGTAGGTAGCACCGTCGTTGGAGTTATTCAGGTCAATTCGATTATAGGGACATGTGGTCACTAAAGCAATGGTAGGACGCCTTATCGGTAACCCTAATGTCCTAGATCATTTTTTATCGAGGAAACTGTTCCGAGGCAACTTTTTGATCTTTAGACAGGAGGGCGACCTCTAAAACACCCTATACTCAATGACCACGTCGAGGCAACCAAGTGAGGCGTACCCTAGGAGGGGCATGTGCGAGTGTGTTAGTTTGGTTAATTTATCTTTGCACATGTTATGGTGAGCTACGGGTTGATTTTAATTTCAGAGAAGTCTTGTCATGCATAGCCTAATTAACATACATCTAACAGTTAAAGGTTGCGGAAAATAAATCTACGCTATTACAAGGCGTCGGGTATTTACATCGCCAAAAACAAACCCTTGAAAAGTAAATTGCGAGAAAATAAAGAAAATCGATGAAAAGTCCTAATTAAAGCTATTACATCCTCAAAACAATTACATAAATATGATCAAAAATTAATATGCGCGAATAAAAATTGTATCGGAGAAGTCTTTAGGGTTTTGACCCTTTTTGAGAAAGAAAGAAGTTTTTGTCCTTTTTGCATTTAATTAAATTAAACCTAAAACTAATTAATTAATTAAAAGAAAAGAAATATTTTTTTTGAGCCTTTTATGTTTTTAAGGAAAATAAATAAAAATAGTCAAAAGTTAGTAAAAACCCTAATTCTATGTTGATTTTAAATTATTGAGAAAAAGTTAAAATTAACCCTAATTAAACAAAATTAATTTGTTAGTATTTATTTACAAAAATAATAAATTAAGGGTGAATTTAATAAATAATAATAGTAATAAAAAAATTTTATTTTTAGTTTTCCGATTTTATTATGAAAAAAATTAATTGAGTTAATTAAATAATAATAATAATAATAATTAATAGTAAAATAATTAAATGGAAAAAAGAAAAAAAAAAGAATGAACCAGGGGGGTGCTGGCCCAAATCAGGAGGTACGTTTGGAATTTTGTGGCCCATTAACCTCAAGCCTGCTTTGACTTTGGTGATTATCCAGGCGCTGGTTGACTGGGAGTACCATGGTCCTTCATCTTTGGCCATAGGATTTGAGCTTAAAGACACATGGCGTGCTGAGAAGTGAAGCACATGGTGGGACGCTTTTTGAAACCTGCATGTGATTATGCAAAGAAAAAATAGAAACAAATATTTTGGGGGACCTGGGATTCGAACCCAGGTCCCAACGCTCACATGCCCATGCCTTAACCACTCCAACCACCTGCACGCTTTTGATAATATAATGACAAGTAATCATTATATTAAGAATTTAGTCCATATGCTGTAAAACACAAAAAACGCGCGTGTTTTTGAACTGGCCAACCACACACTGACACATCATCATCTTCTTCATGTTTCCTGCAAAAAACACAAACATATAGCGGGGGTTTTTAACCCCCACAATATGTCATGAGGGAAAATAGCGATTAGAGCTATGGTTTATATAAATATTTCGTGATGGTTTGGTTTTGTTCGTCTTGTTCTGACGAATTCAGTCATGGATCTCACACGTCTCAATTTTTCCTGGTTTAGGAATCCCCAATTTCAAAGCTTATGAACCCTAAAACTTGTTCATGGCATCTTTGGATTTATGGCGTTTCAGTTCAATTAAGCTATACCATTAGCTTCGTATGGTCCCGTGGTTCTGTGCGTGATGATTCCTTGAGCTTTGGTATTGGAATTTGATTGTACATCGTTCCTGAGAACTCCTGCAAGGTATTGGAATCAATAAAATGCCTTGAATTGGCCTGGAATGTGAAAATCAGTTTTGAGTTTTTCTTGAAATTTCTCAATATGGCTATGGTCTTTCTGCAACTTTCTTGCCCGTCCATGAGTTATGGTTTACTTTCATATATATAGAGGAATGGAATTAGGTCAAAATCTTGAGCAAGAATCCATTGCAATGATGATTGAATATTTGATTGAAAATCAAATCTTTTTGCATTTTCATGATTGAATAAAGTTGCCAATTTTGGAGATTTTGCATCTTTGACTTGGTGCACGAAATTGCCAGCCTATCTTGACCACATTTGCTTCACAAATTGATTGAAAAAATCAAATCTTGTATTATCCAATGCCTTTGGTCCCATGTCATTTGGATTTATCAATCTCAAGTTATGGCCTTTGACTCAAAGTGCACTTTTGTTGACTTTTGAAATTGACCTATAATGTAAAAATTGATAACTTGTTGTGAGAGCATTTCTTGAACTTGGAGTGTGAATATGGATTGTAGGAGATTGCATCCCCTTCAAAATGAGCATTGGATGGGATTTTTCTGACAAACCATGAAAAAGTTATGCCCTGGTCAAGATACAGTTGACTTTTCTACTGTCCAAAAATAGTAACTTTTTGCATCTTGATGATATTTGAGCTATTCTTGTGGAATCATGATCAAGACTTGATCAAATGATGATTGTGGACTCAAAATAAGATGTTGACCAAAAATTCTGACTTTTAACTGTGAAATGACCATTTTGCCCTTGCAGTTGACTATGGATCAAATGAGGCTTTTGACTGTGCCAATTGGTACTGTGAGTCTTGAAACTTGGCATGTAGATGCTTGAGGATGTATGTAGGCCTATGAGACTTGATTGAACCATTGAGAACCTCAAATTCCTTGAAAGAACCAAAACCCTAATTTCAGCTGGCTTAGGAGGTATTTGGACTGTGCAATCCTTGAGCAATTTGAGAATTATTCTTGTCAAATCTTGAGGAATATGGGAGGGCAAATTTTGGGGTACAACAATGACCAATGTCCATAACCATGCCAATTGGACATATGCCTTAGAAGGTCTTGGAGAGACCATGGACGAGCGAAAATAACCTCCGGTTCCTGAGTATCATCCATGTCCATCGCCAGAGAGGACCACTATATTCTCTAATAATTTCTCTTTGCAGCAACCCGACATCTATGCATAGGTTGCTGAGATGCATAGAGAGGTAGCCCAACTTCGTCAGATAGTTGAAGACCTCTCTCTCCAGGTTATGGTTTCCAATGCTACTCACTCTATAGAAGCAGACCTCCTACAGCAGGAAATTGATGATCTTCGCAGTAAGTTAGCCGAAGATCATGATTCTGTGTCGACCAAGGACCCTACTACTCCTTGATGATCTTGATTCATATCTGCACTATTTTTCTGTTTTGTTTATCATGTTGTTTTACTTTTCCAGACTTATTTATTTTTATGCCTAAGTCTTCTAACTTACCATGATTACCATGATTAAGTATATTTCTTTTTATTTTTATTTTTTCTCTTTAATTAATTGTTTATTTTATTTTTATGAGTTTATTATTTTCAAGTTATAAACATAAAAGAAAAAAAATTTCAATACACCAATCCTTTGAAGCAACAAATGAATAATTGATGTTTGCACCTACGAGAAGAAATTGGAATAAGAAGCCCAAACCAACAAAACAAAGAAATTTCAGCCCAACCCAATTTTCAAACATGGCGCCCGCCACCAAGACCATGGCGTCCGCCATGGGGTCTGGGATTATAATGGACAGATTTTCAAAAACCTCCCACTTTCTCCATTTTCAACCCCAAAACCTCTCATTTTCTCAACCATATACTACCCCATTAACCACCCAACACCTCTCATTTTATCAACCACCTACTACCCCATTAACCACTCCAACATCCATTTTTCTAACCTTCATAAAAATTCAAACTTTCTCCTCCCAATCTCCAACACCCATTTTTGAAATCTAGTTTTTGCAAATTTCTTCCAAAGGAGTAACAATGGAGTTCAACGGATACGTTGTTCGTGAAGGCAAACCCGGAGACCGAAAACGGAAAATCCTTGAAGAATTGCAAGGATGAGAAATTGTCTCAACCAGGTATGTCGATGAAGAATGTTTGTATACTTTAGGAATTTATCATAGTTTTTTCATTTAGCTGACATCCTAGGATTGCATGATATCTTTACTAGAAAAGAGCCCACCTTTGAGAGGCTAAGTCGGGAATTCTTAAGTTCCCTTATTTATTTGGTTCACCCTGACACTGCTAGTACCGTCGGTACGGTTAAATTCCGCCTATTTAATGTTGAATATGAATATAGCACCGACGAACTAGCAGCTCTGTTGGGTATTCCTTATGGTGATGGCACTATTTATGAGACCCCTTTTGATTCTGAATGGTCCACTAATGCATTTTTCTTCTGGCGTCAATTGTCAAACTCTTATATAAATTCTTTTGAAGGAATTTTAGCATCATTGATCCATAACCTGGCTATTCGGATTTTTCGATATATGATCGCCTGTACTATTTTTAGCCGAGAGAATCCAAACAAGGTAAATGCTAGAGAACTTCTATTTTTGCAGGGTAGTCTCAATAATAGAAGAATTAATTCAGTCACGTTTATGATTTCTCACATGATTGATGTCCTGAGACACACATGGACCATAGCTTTTGGACGACTAGTTACATCTATTTTTAAAGCTCTGCACCTTGACGCTGAGATAGCTACCCTAGCACTCCTGCCTCCCCGCAAAATTAATTTGAAATTTCTAAAAGATATGAAATTGTGCAAGGTGAGGAGAGCGGGTGGCTTTGAACTTATGGTTCGGGGTGTCGCTATCCCATCAGTTGTTCTGCCTTGCACTAGATGTACTGATGTATGCATTGCGAGGAACTGGACCTACGATCTAGATGATCCACCTTTTACGGGTCCATTACCTCCTAATGTTCCACTTCGGGACGGATATGAGACTGATGAAGAATACGAACAAAGTGATGAACCTCATGCCCCACCTGTGTCCGCCCACCATGATTCACCCACACACACTGCAACTTCTACTTCTAACACTTTTGCAGGTATGGCTCCTGGCTTCTACATCACTGAAGAGAGAAGAGATGGTTTACTTTCTTCCATCCAACAATAGCTGGCAGATAACATGAGTTTTATGGAGGCATCACGACAGTAGTCGGACCGATCTTTTCAAAGTCTTATGGAATCTCAATTGGCGATATCCAACGAGAAACATAGGCAGCAAGCTCAATTAAAGAGGCACTCCAACCTCATGGAGGCCACTCAAGGTTCCCTTTTAGGCAACCTTCGCGAGATTCAGAGTTCACAGATTGCCTTGTCTTCCAGAATCGACCAGTTTGAGGCTTCTCAGAGCAGTCGTCGTCGCAGCCGATCCCGTCATCCTAGAAATTCACCGCAGGATGGCAAGGGACCCAACCTGCCTTAGTACTTTACCAGGTGACTCTTTCCTTACCTTATTTCTCAATCTTGGGGATAATGTTCGATTTAAGTGTGGGAGGAGATTTACTCGCTTTCTCGCTTTATTTTTCTCGCTTTATTTTTCCTTTCCTGCATTTTCCTTCTCGTTATTTTACTACTTTATTTGCTTTAGTTTGCTTGTTTGCTTTCTTTTCAAAATAATACATGTGTTTGACGAGTCATCTATATCTGTATGGTCTAGTGTATGTCCACTCCCCCATTTCTTGAGCCTAACCGAAAATTTTTCCTAAGAAAAACACTGTATTTTGAACTTAGTTGGACTATAAGACCTGGTTGAGATAGGATGTAGTATGACTTGGGAAAGCCATTTTGAAGCATCGACATTGTTTTTACACCTTAATCTCCGTAAATTTAAGAACTCGATCCTGATACCCCCAATGTAGTGGCCTTAAAATTTTCATTCTTAAATCCTTGAATAGTTTATCCTAGCAGTCAACTCCGGTCTAAGCATGCTCTATGTAGGGGACCGAAGAGAAGTGAATGATCTATATATGCTATGTTCCTATTATAAACTACAACCCCGGGATAGGTGATGTAACGCCCGTAATTTAATTAATTATTTAATAAGATTTTATTTGGAATATTTGTGAAGATATGTTGTGATTAATTGGATTTATTTATTAAGTGGAGAAATAATATTAGAAGTATAATATTATTTGATGTGGGCTTGTTTAAAGGAATAGTAGTAATAAGGGGGTGTATTAGGTTTGAGCCCAATAAGGAGTTAAGAGAATAACAGGTTATTTTATTATTGTTAGAAAGAATAGAAAGAAGAAGCAGTAGAAGAATAAGGATTGAGAAGGAGAACGTGAAGCTGCTGAAAAAGAGGAAAAATGGCAGAACGAGAATTCAACCGGAGATTATAGAGCGACCTTTAATCCAAGGTAAGGGTGAGGTTCTGACTCTATAACTGGGTTCATGATGATTGGTATGTGGGGTTAGAGGTGATTGTTGTCTTGTTCTTGAATTTAATGTATATGATGTTGTATGATGAAAAATTAATGAATTTTAGATGAATAATGATGTCCCGATGTTGTTTAATCGATGTAGATTTATAGGATAATTGTAAGTGATGATTATCCATGATTAGATTATGTTTTTAGGGATTTAAGCATGAATCCCGTAGTGAAAATGCAGAGAAAATCACAGAAGTTATGCAGGATTGAACAGGATTTGTTGACCTCAAACGTGATTTGTCGATACATGAAGGTCGAAAAACTTAGTAGGAGTCGACACGAAGAGGCTTGCGTCGATCCATGATGATTTCCATACTCAGGATGAGTCGATCCGTAGAATGCAGGTGTCGATACATGTTGTGTGTAAGACTCAGGATGAGTAGATCCAAGGGAGGATGTGTCGACTCATGTCACGAGTTTAGTGCAGTACGCGTCGATCCAAGACGTTTTACGTCAATCCATATTGTCTGATTTTTGGCAGATTCAGTTTAAAATGTTGTAACTTGAGTTTTAGGATTCCGTTTGAGATGCCGTTTGAAGAGTTGAATAGCTAACGCGATAAGCTTTATTCTTGAGGATTAAAATGAAGAATAGGAAGTGTAATCCTAGTAGCACCCTTGGGATTTAGAGTTAGTTCCCGTGTTGATTGATACGTTGGTTTTGTGCAGAATGATGAGGATGAAATGTTTATAGGCTGCTGTTTGATTTGCAACAGTAGGAGTAATGATAATAATGATGTAAGATTATAGAATAGTAGTATGAATTAATGTAGTATTAATGTACAGCTGAGTTGTTGATGAGGAGTTATTAATAATATTGTGTTGATAATTTATAATGAATAAATGATGTTTGATGAATTACTATGATGATATGAGATGTGGATGAAGAGATGTTGAGATGCTTTTGAGATGTAGGCCTTTGGCCAACGATGATGTTGCATTGAGATGTTATTAATTGTGGTGTTGTTATTACATTCATGACTATGTCACATACACTTCATTTTGAGATGGAGCTTATGCTCGTTGAGATGGCCTGAATTGGCAAATTTTGAGATGAAGGCTATGCCTTGTTGATACCTCTATTAATTGGAAAAATTTTGAGATGGGAGTTCTGCTCCAATGGTACCACATGCATTTGCATAGTATTGAGTCACATTATATGATTTCATACAGAAGTGTGCTTTGATGTTGTGATTGTGTATTATTTTGTGATTATTGTTGATTATGAGATGAGAAGTGGTGATGTTATGTGATCTAATGTAATATATTAATTATCATGCGCTTTATTATATTGTTACAAATCTCACCCCTTCTGTTTCAATTTTGCCCTTATGTCGGCAACATGCAGGTAATCGAGAGTGAAGGTTGTATACCTTCAGTAGTTCGAGTCGGTGTTATTGCTCTGATATGTAACACTCGGGGGGATGAATGCTTGCTTTTTTTGATTGTTGATTTTTTAGTTTTCGAACTTTAAGTTGATTATTATTAAATATGTGTTGTTTTGAAGTTGCTGTAATGATGATAGAGATGTTCTTGAGAATTTCGCTACGTAGTTGTTGAATTATTTAATTAAAAGAGGTTATGATGATGGTTCATCTGATGTTTTAAAAGTGTTATATATTCACGCTGAATGTAATGATCTTTGATAGAAGAATTTGTGGCATCCCGATTCATTTGCATCCATGATGATTTTTATAACTCTGATTTATTTATATAATTGTCGGGGTAGAATTGGGGTATTACAAAGTTGGTATCAGAGCAAAAGATTGGTCTGACCTTGTTATCGAGTCATAGTTGTCTAACGATCGAGTATTGTTAATTTGAGTTCTAACCGTTGTTTATGTTATAGTGAGAAGTTGAGATGGCTGGAAGGAATGATGCCGCACTTGCTGCTGCTTTAGAAGCAGTGGCTCATGTGATGGAAAATCAGCCGAATGCTGACGGTAATGCTGGATCTCGTAGCTTGGCGACTTTCTAGAGAGAGAATCCGCCTACGTTCAAGGGAAAGTATGATCCTGACAGATCATTAGAGTGGTTGAAAGAGATTGAGATAATCTTCCGTGTGATGGACTGCACTCTAGTGCAGAAGGTTCGATATGGTACTCAAATGCTAGCAGTCGAGGTTAATGACTGGTGGCTAGAGACTTGTCAGAAGTTAGAAACTGCAGGTGAGAATGTCACTTGGGTTGTGTTCTGTAGAGAATTTATTAGGAAGTAATTTCCTGAAGATGTCCATGGTAAGAAGGAAATTGAGTTTCTTGAGCTGAAGCAAGGGAGTATGTCGGTTGTTAAATATGCTGCCAAGTTTGCTGAGATGGCTAAGTTTTATCTGCACTACGCTGATGCAGATGCTGAGTTTTCGAAGTGTATTAAGTTCGAGAACAGGTTGCACCTGGAGATTAAGAAGGAAGTTGGATACCAGAAGATCCGTGTCTTTGCTGATTTGATTGATAGTTGTAGGATTTATAAAGAGGATAATAATTCTCATTACAAGATTATCAGTGAGAAGAGGGGTAAGCACCAATAGAATCGTGGTAAGCCTTATGAAACCCCAGCTGGTAAAGGTAAACAGAAAGTTGCTCAGAGTCTGAGGACTAGTGGGGGAGATGCTCTTGCTGGTGTGGTTTGCTTTAAGTGTGGAAAACATGGGCACAAGAGTAATGTGTGCACTACTGAAGTGAAGAGGTGTTTCTGTTGTGGTAAGAACAAACATGTTGTATCTGAGTGTGAACACAAGGATGTGATTAGTTTCAATTGTAGAGAGGAAGGGCATATTGGTAGTCAGTGTTCGAAACTGAAGGGGGCTCAGTCAAGTGGTAAAGTGTTCTCTTTGGTGGAGGATCAGACAACTGTTGAGGAAAGACTTATCAGAGGTACATGTTTCATTAATAGTACTCCTTTAATTACTATTATTGATACTTGTGCTACACATTATTTTATTGCTACTGATTGTGTTGAAAGATTGGGTCTTATGTTGTCTTCTTTGAATGGAGAAATGGTCGTCGATACTCCAGCCAAGTGGTCGGTGACTACTTCTTTTGTGTGTTTGAAGTGTCCCTTGTCGATCTTCGACATATACTTTGTTGTTGATTTGGTTTGTTTACCGTTAATAGGTTTGGATGTGATTTTGGGTATAAATTGGTTAGAGCATAACTATGTTCATATTAACTGTTATGACAAGTTGGTGAAGTTTTATACTCCTGAAGAAGAGGAAGATAGTCTGTTATCTGCTAGACAGTTGAGGAAGTTGATGCAAGAAGAAGTACATATGTTCTCATTAATGGCGTCTCTATCTGTAGAGACTCAAGCCATAATTGAGGAATTGCAGGTGGTGTGTGAATTTCCTAAAGTTTTCCCTGATGAGATTCCTGATGTATCGCTTGAGAGGGAAATTGAGTTTGCGATTGATCTTGTACCTAGTACCAGACCTGTGTCTATGGCACCATATAGGATTTCTGCATCTGAATTGTCAGAGTTAAAGAAGCAATTGGAGGAGTTACTTGAGAAGAAGTTTGTAAGACCAAGTGTATCGCAGTGGGGAGCTCTAGTGTTGTTAGTAAAGAAGAAAGATGGAAGTATGAGGCTTTGTGTTGATTATAGACAGTTGAATAAAGTGACGATTAAGAACAAGTATCCGCTTCCAAGAATAGATGACTTAATGGATCAATTAGTGGATGCTTGTGTGTTTAGTAAGATTGATTTGAGATCGGGTTACCATCAGATTAAAGTGAAGGATGAAGATATCCAAAAGACGTCTTTCAAAATGCGTTATGGACATTACGAGTATTCAGTGATGCCTTCTGGTGTTATTAATGGGCCGGGAGTATTCATGGAATATATGAATCGTATCATTCATACTTATTTGGATCGGTTTGTAGTGGTGTTCATTGATGATATTTTGATTTACTTTAAGTCAGAAGAAGAGCATGTTGAACACTTAAGAGTAGTATTGCAAGTTTTGAAAGAGAATAATTTGTATGCAAAGCTGTCCAAGTGTGAGTTTTGGTTGAAGGAGGTTAGTTTTCTTGGTCATTTGATATCAGGTAGTGGCATTGCTGTAGATCCATCGAAGGTTGATGTTGTGTTGCAATGGGAAACTCCAAAGTCAACTACTGAGATTAGAAGCTTCTTGGGATTAGCTGGTTATTGTAGAAGGTTTATCCAAGGTTTTTCTAAGTTGGCACTTCCGTTGACTAAGTTGACTTGTAAAGGTAGAGTGTTTGTATGGGATGTTCAGTGTGAAGAAAGTTTTACGGAATCGAATAAGAGATTGACGTCGGCTCTGATTTTGATGTTGCCTAATCCAAGAGAGCCTTTTATGGTGTATTGTGATGCTTCTAAGAGGGGTTTAGGAGGTGTGCTTATGCAGAATGGTAAGGTAGTTGCTTATGCGTCAAGGCAGTTAAGGACTCATGAGAAGAACTATCCTACGCATGATTTAGAGCTTGCTGCAGTTGTCTTTGTGTTGAAGATTTGGAGGCATTATCTTTATGGTTCTAGATTTGAAGTGTTTAGTGACCATAAAAGCTTGAAGTATTTATTTGATCAGACGGAGTTGAATATGAGGCAACGAAGATGGTTAGAATTGTTAAAATATTATGATTTCAGTTTGAATTATCATCCAGGAAAGGCGAATATGGTGGTTGATGCGTTGAGTCGAAAGACTTTACATATGTCAGCAATGATGGTTAAAGAGTTGGAATTGATTGAGCAGTTAAGAGATATGAGCTTAGTTTGCGAGGTTACTCCGCAGAGTGTTATGTTGGGTATGTTGAAGATTAATAATGAATTTCTAGACAGCAACAGAGAAGCTCAGAAGTTGGACTTGAAACTGGTAGATTTGATGTTTGGAGTCGATCAGTCGGAGAATGGTGATTTTAAGCTAGATGTGCAAGGTGTGTTGAGGTTTCGTAACCATATTTGTATTCCTGACAATGCTGAGATGAAGAAAGTGATACGTGAGGAGAGTCATAGAAGTAAGTTGAGTATTCATCCAGGAGCTACAAAGATGTATCAAGATTTGAAACGTTTGTTTTGGTGGACTGGGATGAAGAGTGATGTGGCTCGGTTTGTGTAAGCATGTTTGACATGTCAGAAGTTGAAAGTTGAACATCAGAAGCCTGCAGGATTGATGCAACCGTTGGAAGTTCTCGAATGGAAATGGGATAGCATTTCAATGGACTTTGTGACTGGGTTACCTAATACCTTAAGGGGACGTGATTCGATTTGGGTGATTGTTGATAGGCTTACAAAGTCATCTCATTTGATTCCTATTAACATCAGTTTTCCAGTGTCGAAGTTGGCTGAGATTTATATTAGTGTGATGGTGAAGCTGCATGGTGTTCCTTTGTGCATTGTGTCAGATAGAGATCCAAGATTTACTTATGATTTTTGGAAGAGTTTGCAAGAAGCGTTGGGTTCTAAGTTGGGGTTGAGTTCAGCGTATCATCCTCAGACATATGGTTAGCATGAACGGATTATTCAATCGTTGGAAGACTTGTTGAGGGCATGTGTTCTTGAGCAGGGAGGTTCGTGGGATACTTATCTTCCGTTGATAGAGTTCACTTATAATAACAGTTACCATTCTAGTATTGGGATGGCACCTTTTAAGGCGTTGTATGGTCGAAGATGAAGAACTCCGTTATGTTGGCATCAATCTGGTGAGAGTGTAGCACTTGGACCTGAACTTGTTCGTGAAACTACTGAGAAGTTGAACTTGATTCGAGAAAAGATGAAAGCTTCACAAAGTAGACAGAAGAGTTATCATGACAAGCGAAGGAAAGATTTAGAATTTCAAGCTGGTGATCATGTGTTTTTGAGAGTTACACCTGTGACTGGTGTTGGGCGAGCGTTGAAGTCTAAGAAGCTCACTTCTCGTTTTATTGGACCGTATCAGATTTCAGAGAGAGTGGGGAATGTTGCTTATAGAGAGGCTTTACCGCCTAATCTTTCGAATTTTCATGATGTGTTTCACGTGTCGCAACTCCGGAAGTATATTTCATATCCATCTCATGTGATTCTTATGGACGATGTGCAAGTACGGGATAATCTTACAGTAGAGATGATGCATGTACGAATCGTGGATCGTGAAATAAAGACTCTGAGGGGAAAAGAAATTGCTTTGGTTAAAGTGGTTTGGCTAGGAGCTGCCGGAGAAAGCATGACTTGGGAGTTGGAGAGCAAGATGCAAGGCTCCTACCCTGAGTTGTTTGATTAAGGTAAATTTTCGAGGACGGAAATATTCTAAGTGGGGGAGAGTTGTAACACCCGTAATTTAATTAATTATTTAATTAAATTATTTTTGGAATATTTGTGAAGATATGTTGTGATTAATTGGATTTATTTATTAAGTGGATAAATAATATTAGAAGTATAATATTATTTGATGTGGGCTTGTTTAAAGGAATAGTAGTAATAAGGGGGTGTATTAGTTTTCATCCCAATAAGGAGTTAAGAGAATAATAGGTTATTTTATTATTGTTAGAAAGAATAGAAAGAAGAATCGGTAGAAGAATAAGGATTGAGAAGGAGAACGTAAAGCTGCTGGAAAAAGAGGAAAAACGGCAGAACGAGAATTCAACCGGAGATTATAGAGCTACCTGCAATCTAAGGTAAGGGTGGGGTTCTGACTCTATAACTGGGTTCATGATGATTGGTATGTGGGGTTAGAGGTGATTGATGTCTTGTTCTTGAATTGAATGTATATGATGTTGTATGATGAAAAATTAATGAATTTTAGATGAATAATGATGTCCCAATGTTGTTTAATCGATGTAGATTTATAGGATAATTGTAAGTGATGATTATCCATGATTAGATTATGTTTTTAGGGCTTTAAGCATGAATCCCATAGTGAAAATGTAGAGAAAATCACAGAAGTCATGCAGGATGGAACAGGATGTGTCAACCTCAAACGTGATGTGTCGATACATGAAGGTTGAAAAACTCAGTATGAGTCGACACGAAGAGGCTTGCGTCGATCCATGAGGATTTCCAGACTCAGGATGAGTCGATCCATATAATGCATGTGTCTATACATGTTGTGTGTAAGACTCAGGATGAGTCGATCCAAGAGACGATGCGTCAACTCATGTTGCGAGTTTAGTGCAGTACGCGTCGATCCAAGACGTTTTGCGTCGATCGATATTGTCTGATTTTTGGAAGATTTAGTTTAAAATGCTGTAACTTGAGTTTTAGGATGCCGTTTGAGATGTCGTTCGAAGCGTTGAATAGCTAACGTGATGAGCTTTATTCTTGAGGATTAAAATGAAGAATAGGAAGTGTAATCCTAGTAGCCAACTTAGGATTTAGAGTTAGTTCCCGTGTTGATCGATACATTGGTTTTGTGCAGAATGATGAGGATGAAATGTTTATCGGCTGCTGTTTGATTTGTAACAGTAGGAGTAATGATAATAATGATGTAAGATTACAGAATAGCAATATGAATTACTGTAGTATTAATGTACAACTGAGTTGTTGATGAGGAATTATTAATGATGTTGTGTTGATAATTTATAATAAATAAATGATGTCTGATGAATTACCATGATGATATGAGATGTTAATGAAGAGATGTTGAGATACTTTTGAGATGTAGGCCTTTGGCCAATGATGGTGTTGCATTGAGATGTTGTTAATTGTGGTGTTGTTATTACATTCATGATTGTGTTGCATACACTGCATTTTGAGATGGAGCTTATGCTCGTTGAGATGGCCTGAATTGCCAAATTTTGAGATGAAGGCTATGCCTTGTTGATGCCTCTATTAATTGGAAATTTTTTGAGATAGGAGTTCTGCTCCAATGGTACCACATGCATTTTCATAGTATTGAGTCGCATTATATGATTGCATAGAGAAGTGTGCTTTGATGTTGTGATTGTGTATTATTGTTGTGATTTTTGTGTATTATGAGATGAGAAGTGGTGATGTTATGTGATCTAATTTAATATATTAATTATCATGCGCTTTATTATATTGTTAGATATGTCACCCCTTTTGTTTGAATGTTTCAGTATCGTTGCTCTGATATGTAACACTCGGGGGGGGGGGGGGGGGGGGGGTGGTGAACACTTGCTGTTTTTTATTGTTGATTTTTCAGTTGTCGAACTTTAAGTTGATTATTATTAAATATATGCTGTTTTGAAGTTGCTGTAACGATGATAGAGATGTTATTGAGAATTCCACTGTGTAGTTGTTGAATTATTTAATTAAAAGAGGTTTATGATGATAGTTCATCCGATGTTTTAAAAGTGTTATATATTCACGATGAATGCAATCAATTTTGATAGAATAATTTGTGGCATCCCGATTCATTTGCATGCATGATGATTTTTATAACTCTGATTTATTTATATAATTGCCGGGGTAGAATTGGGGTGTTACAGTTGACCCTCACAAAGTCATTTAACTCAACAAAAGTTGT
Source organism: Vicia faba (assembly GCA_948472305.1). NCBI lineage: Eukaryota > Viridiplantae > Streptophyta > Magnoliopsida > Fabales > Fabaceae > Vicia > Vicia faba. Next base: position 1,473,316,557 of record OX451737.1, on the reverse strand, counting down.
ATGTTGAAAAATAAAGCAAAAGCAAAAGCAAAAGAAGAAGAAAAAGAAAAATAAAAAAGTTTTTACCCATCTTTAGTTGGTTCAGAGGTATCTGGTGCTGAACTTGGTAGGGCGGATTACGATCTGATCCCCTGCAACTATAAATGGGTCAATAAAAGGGGTTGCACCAACTTGTTGTACCAAAGCCCTGTGTTTTATGACCAGAATCACTACCCGGTCACTTTAATATGAGCATGTACGAATAACGGGCTTAATGTGATTGCGCCTGAATGAAAAAAGGATTTGAAAATAGGAAAAATATAGGCCTAAGCATAGTGGCATGATATGGATTGGTTCGTAAAAGAACGAAGTTTATGTCTGTTTTACGGAAGAGTGTTACTATGATATCCTTGGTTTGAATCAGTCAGTACCTATCAATACATCCATGTTTTAATTCCAGAGGCCCCTTGCAGCTCAACTTGTTCACTAACCCTGTTTTTTTTCTTAATCTATTTAGGGTTTTTGCTTGAGGACAAGCAAGGGTTTAAGTGTGGGAGAATTTGATAACACTTACTTTACGCTTGTTTTTTTACTCTGATTTCACATGTTATTTAGGTTTTTTATTATTGTTTTCTCGTATTATGCCTATCTTTTGTTACCTTTTCAGGTATTTCAATTATCCAGAGCTCCCTTGAAGAAATGAAGGAAAATAGGCTGAAAAATAGAAGTTTAGGTCAAATTTACACTCATGGCGTCCACCATGGCACCAACCATAGGGTAGGCCATGACGTGGACCACCTCCTGTTGACCTTAACTGCCACGTTCCCCACTTCCCTTTCATCTACAGACATGGCGGGCGCCATGTCCAATATGGCGGGCACCACCTTTGGACGATATTTTCCCCCCAAAAGGAGTTAGGGGGCATTCTTTTAATTTCCTGCATTCTTCATCCTCTATAAATAGAAGTTCCTGATTTCATTTCAAATCACCTAAGCTTAGTTTCAAACTTGATCAAACCATAGTTGAGAACTTAAGCCATATAATTTCACCATTGTAAAGCAATAATTTTTTACATCGGAGAATTATTGCATTGTTGATTGAGTCTGTGATCGAGTTCGTAGATTAAGTCTGTAATCGAGTTTGGAGCACTTCAGCGGAAGTTTATCTTTCCACGTTTATTTTCAACTGCTATTTATTTCCAGTCGCATTTTACTTCCAGTTGTAACAGATTTAAAACCTCCCCGTTTGGAGCAGGTTTCTGTTTATTACCTGCACCTGCTTTTACTTTGTTTATTTCCTGCACCTGCTTTTACTTTGTTTATTTCCTGCACTTGCTTTTACTTTGTTTATTTCCTGCACCTGCTTTTACTTTGTTTATTTCCTGCACCTGCTTTTACTTTGTTTATTTCCCGCACTGCAGTTTAAATTATTTACTTACTCGCATGATTTATTTTAACATGTATGTTTACGTTCCCATGTCAGGATGAACCTTACTGGGCTAGAACGTAAGGAATCTAGTTAGATCGATATTCCAAATAATGTGTCAATAGAAATGCTTATGGGATATTTTGGTTTTTAATACGAGTTTTCTGTACTTTATTGTTGTTGGGTAAGATCGAAAGTCGTCCAACCTTTTGTTAAATTAGGTTAGTTCAAACTGGTCAAAGGAAGCGAAAGAGCTTTGTTCAGTTAGTTAGGGATTTTTTTATTATCAAAGAAATCTATTTTGAAACTATTTTTCAGACGCGCTTATAGGGTTAAAGTTAGGTTCCTTTTTTATTAGAAATTCTAGATCAAAATACTATTCAACTTGGTCGAGTACTTTATTTCTTAAAAATAGGTTTATTACTTTAACGCAATGCGTGCCTTTTTATAAGTGATGGTAAGAAGGTCTGATTAGAGAGTAAACTCGGTTCTGATTATGCGAAAGAGACAATTCCTGTTAAATTAGTTCTTTTCTTTAGTAGAAAATATGGCCCTATAAGTAGTTCTATTCCGAAGCATTTCGAATATCGTGTGACTATGTGAATTACATTCGACCTCACTTTTATATCTAAATTTTATTTCACTGCACTTTACTTTCCTGCATGCTCAATTCACTGTTTAATATTGACTTAGCTAAACATTGTAACAATAGGAAACGATAGATTGACAATTGGTCTCTGTGGATTGATAATCTTTTATATTAATCTGACGTGATTCGTACACTTGCGAATAAACCGCATCAACCAATACCAAGACTCTGTGGCTAGTTTGACCGCTGATAATGGTTTAGGCTTTTCCGATGTTAACCTTACACCTAGAGGGAGGAAGCACAACAAGGCGTTGCATGTCTCTGTTGAATCCAGGGGCACCATTTTGGCCCATGTCCTGGTTGATACTGGTCATCTTTGAATGTGCTACCTAAGAAGTCTGTTGATAGACTTGACTGTGAAAGTCTGACCTTAAAACCCAGCAACATAGTGGTAAGGGCCTTCGACAGTTCAAAGAGAATGGTGCATGGGGAGGTGGACATCCCCATTAAAGTTGGAACTTAAACCTCTGATTCAACTTTCTACATGATGGACATTCTCCCTTCCTATTCCTATTTATTGGGCCAACCTTGGATTCATAACGCTGGTGTCGTCACCTCTACATTACATCAGATGTTGGAATACCCAACCAAAGGGAAAACCATCATTGTCCATGGAGAAGGGGAATATATGGTCAGTCACTTAAACTCCTTCAGATACATAGAAATGGATGGTGAATTCATCGAAACTCCGAGTCAGCATTTCGAGGAAGTCCCACAAACAGTGGCAACAACTAAGACTATTTCCCAAGTCCCGAAGATTACTAGACCTCCGCTAAAGATGTCTTCTCTGAAATATGCCAAGGCAGTGGTCGAAGAAGGTGGGTGTACTATTTGGGGAAAACTCCCGGATATCCCTTACAAATCTGACAAATTTGGTTTAGGTTTCACTTCAGGAGCCTAGAAATCTGTTCGTTGTGCTCGTACCGGGGGGACAACCTTTGTGGATCAGCAACCATGGAGTCAACGCAGTGGAGGATAGTGATGACAGTTGTGACCTGGAGGAATGGATTTTCCCAACTATCAAAGGAGGACTCACCAACTAGGAAGCCAAAGAATTTTTCCCAATTACCTTTATCCAGCAGTAATTGTTATTAAATTTTTGTCGGACTTGTAATAATTAAACAATTCAGACTTTTAAAACCTTGTGTCTTACCCGACGCAGAGCGGTCCATTTGTAAGGGTTGTTACTTCATTTTCATATGTCATCAATGAATCATGGATGTTTTTGCATGCAAACTTTGTGCTCTTTGTCTTTTTTTTCTATATTTTTATTTCTTTCAAAAATAGATATGCTCTTACACACACTCACATATCAAAATGCAGATCTACATCCACTCAGGATCCCATGGGTAACAATTTTACTATGTCCTATCGTGGCTTTGAAAATATAATCCACCAAGCCGAAGATGAAGGTGAGGAAGATTATGAAGTTCCAGGGGAACTAGCCAGGTTACTACAACAGGAAGAAAGGACCATACAGCCCCAAGAAGAACCAATGGACACAATTAACTTGGGTATCGAAGAGGACAAGAAAGAAGTAAAGGTAGGAGCCAATCTGGAACCTAGTGTCAAGAAGCGTTTAACTCAGTTACTACATGACTATGTTTAGGTCTTTGCCTGGTCATACGAAGACTTGCAAGGACTTGACGTTGATATCGTGCTCCATCGTCTACCAACAAAAGAAGACTGCCCTCCGATAAAACAGAAAGTTTGTCGCATGTCGCCAAACATGTCATAGAAGATCAAGACTGAAGTCATGAAACAATTTGACCCTGGATTCTTAGCCATCACCTCCTATCCATAATGGGTCGCCAATGTTGTTCAAGTTCCTAAAAAGGATGGAAAACTAAGCATGTGTGTGGATTACCGAGATTTGAATAAGGCGAGCCCTAAGGATGATTTTCCAATTCCCCATATCGATATTCTGGTTGACATTACCGCCCAGCATAAAGTGTTCTCATTTATGGATGGTTTCTCAGGCTACAATCAAATCCAAATGGCACTTGAGGACATGGAGAAAACGACCTTCGTCACACAGTGGGGAACTTTTTGTTACAAGGTTATACCATTCGGGTTGTAGAACGTTGGGGCAACTTATCAGCGCACCATGGCAGCTCTATTTCAGGACATGATCCATCACGAAATAGAAGTCTATGTGGATGCCATGATAGCCAGATCTCAAACTGAAGAGGAACATCTTGACCATTTGCAGAAATTGTTTAAAAGGGTAAAGAAATACAAGCTAAGGCTGAACCCGAATAAATGCACATTTGGGGTAAGGTCCGGTAAACTCCTAGGCTTCATCGTCAGTGGTAAAGGTATCGAAGTGGACCCTGCCAAGGTGAAAGCAATACAAGAAATGACTGCTCCTTGCACCGAGAAGGAAGTCAGAGGATTCTTAGGACAGTTAAACTACATTGCCAGATTCATTTCTCACTTAACCGCTACTTGTGAACCAATCTTCAAATTACTGAAGAAAGATCAAGTAGTCAAATTGAATGATAATTGTCAAGATGCCTTCGATAAGATCAAAGAGTACCTACAAGAGCCTCCTATTTTGATGCCGCCAGTCGAGGGAAGACATTTGATCATGTATCTAACTGTCTTGGAAAATTCAATGGGGTGTGTGATGGGGCAGTATGACGAGTCTGGCCGAAAAGAGCATGCTATTTATTACCTAAGCAAAAAGTTTACCGACTGTGAAACAAGATATTCACTTCTCGAGAAAACTTACTGCTCTCTGGCTTGGGCTGCTCGCCGGTTAAGACAGTATATGTTGACCCATATTACCTTATTGATATCCAAGATGGATCCAATTAAATATATATTCGAGAAGCCTTCCCTCTCTGGGAGAATAGCAAGATGGCTGATGATCCTGACTGAATACGACATTCAGTACACTACCCAAAATGAAATAAAAGTCAGTGTGCTAGCCGATCACCTTGCTCAACAAGCTGTGGATGACTATCAGTCCATGAAATTCGAGTTCCCAAAAGATGACATCATGATGGTAAATAATTGTGAAGAACTCAGACCATATGATGGACCTGAACAAGGATCCCGATGGACTTTGGTTTTTGACGGAGCCTCTAACGTACTCAGCAAATGCATAGGTGTTGTAATCATATCCCCTGAAGGATGTCATACTCCCTTCACCACAAGACTTTGTCTCAACTGTACCAATAACATGGAAGAATACGAAGCGTGTATTTTTGGTCTCAAAGCTGCCATGGATTTGGGAATGAAATCCTTAAGTATATTTGGAGTTTCAGCCTTAGTCATCAGTCAGATCAAAGGAGAATGGGACACGAAGCACCCTAACCTCATCCCCTACAAATAACATGTGTTGACATTAATCCCACATTACGAGGAAATTACCATTGAGCATTTTCCACGAGAGGAAAATCAACTAGCGGACGCGCTAGCCACTATGTCATCCATGTTTAAACTCAAGTGGGGTAACGAGGCTCCCCAGATCACCATTGAGCAGATGGACAAACCAACTTACTGTCACGAGATCGATACTGATGAGATAGTGGACAAGCCTTGGTTCCATGAAGTTAAGAGGTATTTCGAAGCCCAAGAGTATCTGTTGGGAGCTTCAGTCAATGAAAAGAAGTTCTTAAGGAGATTCTCTGCTAAATTCTTCCTCAGTAATGGCATTCTCTACAAACGCAACCACGACTCTGTTTTTCTTTGTTGCATAGACAAGGTTGAGGCAGAAAAGATCATGGTTGATCTACATGAAAGCACTTTTGGCACCCATTCTAGTGGGAAAAGGATGGCTAAAAATATCGTACGAGCGGGGTACTACTGGTCTACCATGGAAGCAGATTGCTATCAGCATTCACGAACCTGTCACAAATGTCAGATCTATGCTGACAAAGTACATGTGCCTCCAGTTCCTTTAAACGTCCTGACTTCTCCCTGGCCATTCGCGATGTGGGGGATCGACATGATTGGAGAAATCAAACCTACAACTTTTAATGGACACCGCTTCATCTTGGTGGCCATTGACTATTTCACGAAGTGGGTAGAGGCATCTTCTTTCGCTTCTGTCACCAAGAATGTGGTGGCCCGATTCATCAAACAGAATCTCATCTGTCGGTACGGTATCCCAGAGAGAATCATCACAGACAATGGTACAAATCTCAACAATACTATCATCACTGAATTATGCATGCAATTCAAGATCCAGCATCATAATTCTTTTCCTTACCGGCCAAAGATGAATGGTGTTGTCGAAGCCGTAAATAAAAACATAAAAAATATCATACAAAAAATGACAGTAACCTACAAGGACTGGCATGAGATGCTACCATTCTATCTCCACGGTTACCGTACCACGGCGCGCACATCAACAGGGGCAACTCCCTTCTCCTTTGTATACGAAATGGAAGTTGTTCTACCAATCGAAGTCCAAATACCTTCTCTGAGAATCATAAAGGATGTAGGGCTGAATGAAGATGATTGGATCCAAAATCGGCTTGACAAGTTGAATCTGATTGATGAGAATAGGCTTACGGTTGTTTGTTATGGTCAGATGTACAAAAAACTTATGAACAAGGCTTTTAACAAAAAGGTCAGACGTCAGGTATATCAGGTTGGTGACTTGGTAATCAAGCGTATCATATTACCACAAGGTTGTAATTGCAAGCTTCTCAAGTCATATTTGAAGCATGTGTTTTGATGAAGACAACATGGACATCAAGTTTCAAAGGATGTGCAAAAAGCTTATCAACATCAAATTAAAGTCTTGAAGATTATTGAAGAATTATTAAAGAAATCATCAAATGTCAATATGGTATAAATAATTCTTAAAACCTTGAATATAGATGTTCACAATATGCATTCATCAACATATACATATCCCATAACTTTAACATCAAGAAAAACTTTGTTTGAAATATCTTTCAAAATGTATTTTTGAAAATAAACCTTTAGGAACCGGTTCCTCCCTAACAGGGAACCGGGTTCCAGCTTTTCTCAAAAAACATGTCCCTGGATTTTGTACCAAGAACCGGGTTGTACCAATAGGGGAACCGGTTCCTGCGTGATAAATTTGAATTCCAACTTATAACGTTCACTAAGAACCGGGTTCTGTCAGTGTCGGAACCAGTTCCTAGCGAACCAATTCAGCTTTTACTTTGTTTTTTGAACATTTTTCAAGTGGTATCTTTTCATGAATGCATTGCAACTTTTCATATGAATTGGCATGAATGAAGAGGTTCTTACAACTTTATAAAATGCAGATTTTATTATTTTCAAACAATGTTCAATACTTCAATTTTCAAATTAACAAATATACTTCTTCATTAACAATTTTCTCTTTTACTCACATTTGAATTTAAACTTTCATGTGTTCATAATTTTGTGAAACTTGCCATATACACTTTCATTATCATTTCAAGTTTCATACATACATTGTGAACATTTATATACATTGTTGAGAATTGTTTTTATCTTGAAGAAGAAGATCAATTGAAGATTTATAAAGCTCTCCATATACTTCAAAATTAATCATTGTATTACTTAAATATTTTCCCTTACTATCCAGGATTGTTGGAAGTAAGTGTTGTGATTTGAAGAGGATTGTTCTTCATTCACATTAGTGTTTGTTTGGTCTTAAAGGTGTTAAGAACCTTTGATCACCCTATAGGTTAGATAGTAAGCATAGGCTGTACAATCATTCTAACTATAGTGAAATCTCTTTCGTGTTGGAAAGGGGACTGGAGTACTCTCGGATTGTGAGGGGAACCAGGATATATCACCGTGTTCTTTACTTTTCCGCATTTATCGCTTTCATCACCATAATCGAGAAAAGATAAAGATATAATCAAAACCTTCAAATACTTAACCAAAAATTACTACCAAGCATTCTCATAAAACCGAAGAAATTTTATAAGACCTAATTCACCCCCCCCCCCCCCCCCCCCCCTCTTAGGCACTCTGAGACTTACAATTGGCATCAGAGCAAGTTATAGGTAACTTGTTCCTAAAGATCCAGAATGGCTTCCGCAAATCATCAACCAGTCTTCAGAGATGGTGGTAGTAACAACAAGCCTCCTCTATTCTGTGGTGAATATTTTGACTTCTGGAAAATACGCATGAAGGCGCATTTAGAAGCACAAGGAGAGGAAGTATGGGATGCTGTTGAAAATGGTCCATTTATCCCAATATCAGTAATCAATGGCATTGGTTATGTAAAACTCGAATCTGCATGGGACGATGATGATAAAAAGAAAGTTCTCTATGACAAAAAGGCAATTAACCTTCTTCAAGGTGCACTCAGTATGGACGAATTTTTCCGTGTCTCGAACTGCAAGACAACAAAAGAAATATGGGATACCCTGGTTCAAACTCATGAAGGAACGACTGAAGTAAAAATATCAAGGCTAAATACCTTGAGTCAAGAATATGAACTATTTCGAATGCAGCCCGGAGAATCCATTCTTGACTTACAAAAGAGATTTTTGCATTTTACAAATCACTTAAATGCTCTTGGTAAAACCTTGACAAATGATGAACTCAACTTGAAAATCCTTAGATCATTGACTAGGGAATGGCAACCAAAGGTAACGGCAATCTCGGAAAAGAAGAGTCTCTCCGCAATGACTTCCGCTACATTATTTGGCAAACTTCAAGAATATGAAACGAAACTCGGTAGACTTGAAAAACATGAAAATTTAGAGAAGAAATCCAAAGGCATTGCCTTGAAAGTTGATTCAAAGGAAAGTCAAGATAAAGATGCATCGGAGGAAGATGAAAACTTTTTGCTTCTTGTAAAAAGGTTAGGAAAATATTTTGGTCATAAAAATAATCTTCATAATGCTAACTTTGTCAAGAGGAAGAAATTTTATAATCATAAAGATAAAGAAGCCTCCACATCAACACAAGATGTCACATGTTATGAATGTGGAAAGCAAGGTCACATAAAGCCGGATTGTCCAAAACTCTCCAAGAAAAATGGATTCAAAGGCAAAAAGGAGTTCAAGAACAAAAAGGCTTATGTTGCATGGGAAGATAATGAGATAAGTTCTTCATCCGATTCGGAAAGCGAGGAATGTGCAAATCTAACATTAATGGCTTCACATCACTCCGACAATGAAGAAGAGGTTAGTAATGAATTTAATCTTTTTGATGATGATGTTCAAGATGCTATTATGAACTCTTGAAAGAATGCAAAAGTTTATACAAAAAGGTGTCAAATCAAGAAAAAGAACTTCTAAGTTGTTTAAAAAAAATTGACACCATGACTAAAGATTTTGATCTTCAAAAATAGAATTTTATTAAAGAAAAAGAAAACTTTGCATGCTCCAAGTGTGAATCAAATGTCTTTCAAATTGTTCAATTAAAAAGAGTCATTGAACGATATGAAAAAGGACAAATAGGATTGGAAGGATTACTAAGCCAACAACGTTATCCAAATGATAAAAGGGGTCTTGGTTATGTGAATTCTAAGAAACTAAGTAACAATCCCACTATTTTTGTAAAGGCTAGTAATAGTTCCAATCCTAAGAAAGTAGAAAAGAAGAAAGTTGTTCATAATCATCAAAAGCAAAAGGCTAATGTATCGAAAAAGAAAACATTTCCTAAGAAGAAATCTTATCCTTCTAGATATAGAAGTAACTTTGAACCTACTTGTTTTTATTGTGTTATTAAAGGCCATACACCTAATGCTTGCTATGTTAGAAACTTTAGTATAGCAAGTGGGCATTATGTGTGGGTGAAAAAGGGAACTAACTTTGAAGGACCCAAGGCAACTTGGGTACCTAACAAAGAATAATTTGTTTGTGTAGGTATGCTTGAAATCCACATCAAATGTTTGGTATCTTGATAGTGGATGTTCAAAGCATATGACAGGAGATGTACACCAATTTTCATATCTAGTACATAAAGCCAAAGGGTATGTCACCTATGGAGACAACACCATAGGAAATATTCTTGGCGTTGGAATAGTTGGCACACTTCCATCCATTCAAATTGAGGATGTTCTATATGTTGAAGGATTAAAGTACAATCTTCTTAGCATAAGTCAACTTTGCAATAGAGGGTTCAAGATCAAATTCAACAAAGATGAATGTCTCATTATGGATGAGGCAACCAATGAGGTAAAACTCAAAGGTATAAGAACTAACAATATTTTTATGATTACTTTAGATGATTTGTCTCTAAAGGTACAATGTCTTATGGTAAACAACAATGACGCTTGGTTATGGCACAAGAGGATCGCTCACATTCACATGGAGCACTTAAACAAATTGGTTAAGCATGACTTAGTTATTTTTCTACCAAAGATGAAGTTCATCAAGGACAAAATATGTAATGCATGCCAAAAGGGCAAACAGACCAAAACAACTTTCAAATCTAAGAATGTGGTGTCTACTACAAGACCACTACAATTGTTACACATGGATCTCTTTGGTCCATCAAGAACAAAAAGCTTCGGAGGTAATATATACGCTTTAGTCATTATTGATGATTTTTCTATATATTCTTGGACTTTGTTTCTTGTGCAGAAAAGTGATGCTTTTAAAGCCTTTAAGAAGTATGCTAAGCAAATCCAAAATGAAAAATCACTAAAGATTGTATCCATAAGAAGTGATCATGGTGGAGAATTCCAAAATGCTCAATTTGAAGAATTTTGTGAAGAACATTGTATCTCTCATAATTTTTCACCACCTAGAACTCCACAACAAAATGGAGTAGTTGAAAGAAAGAATAGGTTTCTAGTGGAACTTGCAAGAACAATGCTTAGTGATGCAAATCTTCCTAAATATTTTTGGGCGGATGCGGTTAGTACGGCATGTTATGTTGGAAATCGAGTTATCATTAGACCTATAATAAAGAAGACTCCATATGAACTCTTCAAAGGAAGAAAGCCAAATATTGCTCACTTTCACATTTTTGGATGCAAGTGCTTTGTTCTTAACAATGACAAGGATAATCTCGGTAAGTTTGACGAGAAATCCGACGAAGGTATATTTCTTGGTTATTCGCTTTCTAGTAAAGCATATAGAATTTATAATAAAAGAACTTTAACTATTGAAGAATCTATGCATGTATCTTTTGATGAAACTAACCCCTCCAAGGAGGAAGTAGTTGTTTGTGATGATGATGATCCTATAGATTTACCCCCTGAAGATCTTTCAATTGATCGAATTAAGAAATCACCGGAAAATTCAGAAAACATTGTTCAACAAGATTCAAACACCAATGATCTACCAAAAGAATGGAGAACTCATAAAGTCCATCCTATTGACAAAATTATTGGTGACATTAGCCAAGGAGTATCAACAAGATTGAATCTAAAAGATGCTTGCTTAAACATGGCGCTTGTTTCTCAAATTGAACCTACCAAAGTTGATGAAGCCTTAGGAGATGATCAATGGATTATTGTTATGCAAGAAGAATTAAATCAATTCGAGAGAAATCAAGTTTGGGAACTTGTTCCTAGACCAAGTGGTAAACACATCATAGGTACCCGATGGGTGTTTAAGAACAAACTTGATGAGAATGGTCTAATTGTTCGAAACAAAGCAAGGTTGGTTGCCCAAGGTTACAATCAAGAGGAAGGAATCGACTTTGAAGAAACATTTGCTCCGGTTGCAAGGTTAGAAGTTATACCTCTTTTACTTGCTTATGCTTGTTCATTAAATTTTCAGCTTTTTCAAATGGACGTCAAAAGCGCATTCTTGAATGGATACATCAATGAAGAAGTATATGTCAAACAACCCCCGGGATTTGAAGACTTCAAACATCCTTCACATGTCTTTAAGTTGAGAAAGGCTCTTTATGGCTTAAAGCAAGCACCAAGAGCATGGTATGATAGACTCAGCAATTTTTTGTGTGAAAAAGGTTTCGAAAAGGGTAAGGTTGATAAAACCTTGTTCATTAAGAGAATCCAAAGTAACACTTTATTGGTTCAAGTCTATGTTGATGATATCATTTTTGGATCGACTAACAAAGAAATGTGTGAGGAATTCTCATTGATGATGCAAGGAGAATTCGAGATGTCTATGATGGGAAAGATGAACTACTTTCTTGGACTACAAATCAAGAAACTAGAAGATGGAATCTTCATCAATCAATCTAAGTATTGCAAAGAATTATTGAAAAAGTTTGATATAGACATTTGTAAAGCAATTAATACTCCAATGGGCTCCGGTACATATGTTGATCAAGATGAATCCAGTACTCCAATTGATATTACAAAGTACAGAGGTATGATTGGTTCTCTATTGTACTTGACGGTAAATCGTCCTGACATCATGTTTAGTGTTTGTCTTTGCGCTCGCTTTCAAGCAAATCCAAAGGAATCACACCTCATGGCAGTTAAAAGGATTATGAAGTATCTTAAAGGAACAATCAATGTCGGCCTATGGTATCCAAAAGGTAGTACTTGCACTTTAATCGGTTATTCTGACGCGGATTATGCAGGTTGTAAAACTGATCGTAAAAGCACAAGTGGTACTTGTCACATTATTGGAAATGCATTAGTATCATGGGCTTGTAAAAAGCAAGCATGTGTTGCTCTTAGCACGGCCGAAGCAGAATACATAGCAGCAGGTAGTTGTTGTGCACAAATTCTTTGGCTCAAGCAACAACTCTGTGATTACAGACTTGATCTCGGATACATTCCTCTTCGATGCGACAATACAAGTGCTATCAATATTACAAAGAATCCGGTCATGCATTCAAGAACCAAACATATAGATATTCGACATCATTTTCTCCGTGATCATGTACTTAAAGGAGATGTCGAAGTCACTTTTGTGGATACTCATAACCAACTCGCGGATATCTTCACTAAACCGCTTGCTCGAGAACCTTTCTTCAAAATCCGAAGAGAACTTGGTATTTTGGATGAAGGTGATATCTAATGTTTCTCTTAAGATACTCGTCTTAATTTTTATATGTATCTATTTCACTCTTTTTCCCCATCCTTTTTGATGTTAACAAAGGGGGAGAAGAGTATGCATGTATGTTGTTTTGTTTCAAAGAAATTGCAGGCCCAAATAAATGTCAAACTCTCTCCAAAATTCAAAGAATCATGGACTTAGGGGGAGCATACAATTTAGGGGGAGCCTTGCATTTGCTCAACATGTTCGCTACACAAAACAACATGAACATTTCAAGAAATCGTTTTCAAGACTTGGTTGTCATCATCAAAAAGGGGGAGAATGTAATTGCAAGCTTCTCAAGTCATATTTAAAGCATGTGTTTTGATGAAGACAACATGGACATCAAGTTTCAAAGGATGTGCAAAATGCTTATCAACATCAAATTAAAGTCTTGAAGATTATTGAAGAATTATTAAAGAAATCATCAAATGTCAATATGGTATAAATAATTCTTAAAACCTTGAATATAGATGTTCACAATATGCATTCATCAACATATACATATTCCATAACTTTAATATCAAGAAAAACTTTGTTTGAAATATCTTTCAAAATGTATTTTTGAAAATAAACCTTTAGGAACCGGTTCCTCCCTAACAGGGAACCGAGTTCCAGCTTTTCTCAAAAAACATGTCCCTGGATTTTGTACCAAGAATCGGGTTGTACCAATAGGGGAACCGGTTCCTGCATGATAAATTTGAATTCCAACTTATAACGTTCACTAAGAACCGGGTTCTGTCAGTGTCGGAACCGGTTCCTAGCGAACCAATGCAGCTTTTACTTTGTTTTTTGAACATTTTTCAAGTGGTATCTTTTCATGAATGCATTGCAACTTTTCATATGAATTGGCATGAATGAAGAGGTTCTTACAACTTTATAAAATGCAGATTTTATTATTTTCAAACAATGTTCAATACTTCAATTTTCAAATTAACAAATATACTTCTTCATTAACAATTTTCTCTTTTACTCACATTTGAATTTAAACTTTCATGTGTTCATAATTTTGTGAAACTTGCCATATACACTTTCATTATCATTTCAAGTTTCATACATACATTGTGAACATTTATATACATTGTTGAGAATTGTTTTTATCTTGAAGAAGAAGATCAATTGAAGATTGATAAAGCTCTCCATATACTTCAAAATTAATCATTGTATTACTTAAAGATTTTCCCTTACTATCCAGGATTGTTGGAAGTAAGTGTTGTGATTTGAAGAGGATTGTTCTTCATTAGAATTAGTGTTTGTTTGGTCTTAAAGGTATTAAGAACCTTTGATCACCCTATAGGTTAGATAGTAAGCATAGGCTGTACAATCATTCTAACTATAGTGAAATCTCTTTCGTGTTGGAAAGGGGACTGGAGTACTCTCGGATTGTGAGGGGAACCAGGATATATCACCGTGTTCTTTACTTTTCCGCATTTATCGCTTTCATCACCATAATCGAGAAAAGATAAAGATATAATCAAAACCTTCAAATACTTAACCAAAAATTACTACCAAGCATTCTCAAAAAACCGAAGAAATTTTATAAGACCTAATTCACCCCCCCTCTTAGGCACTCTAAGAATTACAAAGGTGATCCCAGGGGAAATGGACTCCTACATACGAGGGACCATTTGTGATCGAAAGCATATTCTCTGGTGGAGCAATGATCTTAACCACTATGGATGGCGACGACCTTCCACACCCTGTAAATGCGGACATAGTTAAAAGACACTACGCATTAATAAAGACCCGCTAGTTCGACTGGCCTAGGAAAAAATTAGGGCATCCTAGCGAACCACAAAGGTTCGGGCAAAAATTAAGGATAAAATACAAAAAAAAACCTGTACACCCGGCAAGCTGAAAACCCGAAAGGGCAGCTTGGGCAAAAAAGGGTATCCCGGTGGACTGAAAACGGAAAGTGCGGTCCAGGAAAAAATTGGGGAATTAAAGCGTATGACTATGTCTCGTTGGATCACCTTATAGACAACCTTTAGCATCGACTGACAAGCTCATACGGGCCTAATCAATCCAATCAACTTGGGACAAGGCAGCAAGTGGACAAGATGCTCAGAGACACGAAGGATATAGCAGAATGGGAACCCCATGGTATTATTTCACATAGCTATCTTTTCTCGGTATCAAATTTTCATTTTTCTATAACGATATTCTCTTACTAGAGTGTTCGTCTCATTGTACAAAAATACTTATTCAAGTTAATACAAAGATATTCTTTTGAAAGTGCAAAACTATTTGTTTTTCTTTATTTCTGTATTTTGTTTAGAAAAATGTCCAATGATTTATTTTTGAACATATGCATTTGAACGTGACTACTGTTTACAAATGAACAAAAAAAGGAACAGAAAATAGAAAGACAATCACTAATGGCTTTAAGAAAAAGGATAATATCTTTAGGCTATTCCATAAAGTTCCCCGCAGGTACTTTTCCAGCAATAGCGGAAAACGATACATCCCACTACAGGATCACTAACATATCTCCAGTACGCATCCTAATGGTATCAAGTTCTCTCACATCCCAGACAGAACAAAACTTCCAGTTACCACTCCTAAGATTCCTCAGTAAAAGTCACCCAATTTTTCAGGATTCCCCAACAGGATTTCACAAGGTCCACAAGTAATGCACGATGTTTCCCTTACACAACAGAGTTTGTTTCTCTAACAAATGGAAACTCATCAACACTTCAAAACATGAAAACTTACACTCCTCATACCCAGCAGTACTCGGGAATTTATTTTCCCCGACTCCAGCAACACTGCGGCATAACAATTTATGTGTCCATACATTGCATCCATACGTCATAGCATTGACAACACAAATACATACGACACAATATTTTTTATTTTGAGAACATCATTTCGCCTTACATTTCATACATCATGACATCACATGCAACTAACCTTTCATCTTTTTCAGGAAAGATCAATCAACAGAGAATTATCGTTAAATCTTTAACAAGTCAATTACAGATCAATTCCCAAGAAAGGACCGGTCAACCATCTATATAACAAATATTTCTTTCAGGCTCTTGCCGGTTCAGTTTAAATATCTCAACAGTTTATTCTGATTCTTTCCCGCAGACGTCTTCTCGGGTTCAGATAAATCTCTCCATGATTTGTTCTGATTCTTCTCCAGACTCCTGCCAGTTCACTTTAAATCTCTCAACGGTTTATTCTGATTGTTTCCCGCAGACGTTTTCTCTGGTTCAGATGAATCTCTCAATGATTTGTTCTGATTCTTATCCAGATCCCTGTCGGTTCAGTTTAAATCTCTCAATGGTTTATTCTAATTCTTTCCCACAAAAGTATTTTCTAGTTCAGATAAATCTCTCAATGATTTGCTCTGATTCTTCTCCAGATCCCCGCCGGTTTAGTTTAAATATCTCAACGGTTTATTTTGATTCTTTCCCGCAGACGCTTTCTCTGGTTCAGATAAATCTCTCAATGATTTGTTCTGATTCTTCTCCAGATCCATGCCAGTTCAATTTAAATATCTCAACAGTTTATTCTGATTCTTTCCCGCAGATGTCTTTTCTGGTTCAGATAAATCTCTCAATGATTTGTTCTGATTCTTCTCCAGATCCCTGCCGGTTCAGTTTAAATCTCTCAATGGTTTATTCTGATTCATTCCTGCAGACACTTTCTCTGGTTCAGATAAATCTCACAAAGATTTACTCTGATTCTTTCCAGTTAAAGAATATTCAAGATCTCTTTTGGTTCAGTTTAAACCCCTCAATGGTTTATCCTGATACTTTCCAAAGTAACACTTCTGGTTCAGATAAATCGCTCCAAGATTTATTCTAATTCTTCCTAGTCAAACAACATACAAGACTTCTTCTGGTTCAGATAAGTCACTCCAAAGATTTATTCTTATTCTTTTCCAGTTGAAATCAAGTTCAGACTTAGTCCATTCTCTGTCAACAGCCACCCTTGGATGGCATCTACAAGCCCATCTCCGGAAAATCTCCATCATTCCTCCAAATGGTATTTATAAGCCCATTCAGATTTCATCTTCGAGTGCAAATTTCTGGGCACTCTAGTGTCCAATCATCTTCCACCTTCAAGTCACGAATGGCAGATCCACCAATCTAACTCTTCAGGTTTAAGAAGATTGAACAGGGGAACCTGTTGTACCCAAAATTTTTCCCTCTCATTTATCAAATATTTTCTCACAAGATCTCCTTTGGTTCAAGACTGCACAAGGGTTGATCAGCTCAAGACATCTCCTTAAGCACTGATGACTAAAATTAGGGTTTGAGATTGCACAAGGATAATTGAACTTTTAATGCCTCATATGACTTTCATGGATTATTATGGACCCCCAAGATTTTTCATGTCAAGTTTCAAGTCTTGGATCACATTCTTGCTCAGTCAATTGGGCAGTTGACCTAAAAATCAGCTGTATTGGGAAACAAGTCAATTATGGTCAATTTACAGTCAAACTTCATAATTTTTGATCCATTTCAACATTGTGAACTCATATATGTCATTTGATCAAGTTTGGACCATAATTCCTCAAGAAATTTGAGCATATCATCAAAAGGGCAAAATGGTCAAAGTTAGGGTTTTGATTGGGAAAGGGCAATTTCTGATTTTTGACCTAGAAAATTATTAATTGGTTTGAGGCATGATCTCAAGAGTTCAATTGCAACATTTTTACCTAATGGAATGACTCAAAATATTGCTCAAGATCATTTGATTGATAGTTGATTTTCAGTCAACTAATGAAAAGTCAAATGTACACTGCAAAGTCAAACTTTGACTTTTTGGTCAAAATCAAATGTCAAAGATCACAATTCCTCAAAACATGTAAAAATATGAAACTTGTTCATCAAGAAATAAAAAAGACAAGATTTCATTTTGAAAAGTCAAAGTTTCCAAACTTAGAAATATTTCTAAGTGTTGAAAACTTCATATTTTTTCACAACTTTGAGCCAATTTTTCAACATGATGCAAGATGATTCAAAAGAAACTTTCAACATGAAAGTTGTATATCTCCATGATATCTAAAACATTTCTTTATACAACTTCTCCTTGAAATTCTTGGATCTCAAGTTATTAATCCATGAAGTCATGGTCATGAAACTAAAACACTTAGTGAAATTTTGATCATTTTTGGTCAGGATTTTGACCTAACTTCTGGGCCAAGTTTCATATAGTTCCATTTGTATTTTGTAAAAGTGATTCAAAGAGGGGTTGTAGAGAACATTATAAGATTTCTAAAATGTCAAATAACTCCTTGATATCATTTGTGAGCAAGGAGAATCGAAGGCCAGAAGTTAGGGTTTCAAGTTATTTTGCAAGGCAAAATTTGTGATGCAACATGAACCAAATCCATAGCCATGCTTCATAATCTTCACTTTGCAGGCCTCAAACTTGTTTGTCACTCCTTAATTTAATGTTTACACAACTGATTGATCAATTTTCCAATTGATTCAAGCATTGTCCAAAGCATTTTGCCATTTTAGGGAGAAAGTCACCATTTCCATTCTTGTAAAGCAAGTTTATGCACAAAGTCAGCTTCTTGAGCTCCTAACTTGTTCTCTTTAAGTACACTCTATCCACAAAGTCAGAAGCAAGTGCATTTAAAGCATAACCACTCTATCTTAGCAAGTACACAAGACTTTGAAACTTGGATTTCTCAAAAAATCACATGTTATGGTTAAACTTGTGATTTTGAATTCTGATCTACAACAAGCTTCCATGCTTGTTGCTTATAAAGGGAGGCACTATTTGTGAGCTAAAGGACGACCTTAAGCACCCTGAAACACACCAAAACTCCCTCAAGCCAGAATTTGCATAAGAAACTCCATTGATGCACAGTTCTGACCTTAAACTTATATCTCTCATTTCCCTCATGCGTTTTCCTTCCTAATCAATCCTAAAGCTTCTAAACATCAAATAAAACTTACCTCTGACCCTATTTCATAATTATAACACCTCCATCATCAAGTTCCATTTTCAAAAACAGAGCTCTGCAAGTTGACTTCTCCAGAACTCCTCAACCACTTTCATCTCAAGCCGAGCATAAAATTAGCTTCCTGGGAACTTCAGGAAGCTAACCCAATCACTGGAACTCATCAAATGCTGCTCAAACTGAAAACACGATACCCTCATGCAAGGTGAGTTTTCTGACTTTTTAACTCTTCATATAAGCATCATTTGGTTTCCATTTGTGAAGATAAAATGTAGACATCATAGTCCTGAAACTAACCATGTCCTTAGAATTCATTTATGTTGCCTCAGTAGTGAGAATTTTAGAGTTGAAGTTTCTGAAAAAATTAGGGCAGATTTGGTACCATTCAAAATTCATGCTCATTTTTTATTTATAGCTTTACTTATTTATATGATTGAACTCATGATGAAATTTGGAGCAAGTTTCATGTTTATACTTTTGCAAATGGTTGATAAATGAAAGAGATATTAATTTCAAAAAATCATATTGATTGGTCTGGCGCGAGGTTGACGATGATACAGGCCTAAGAATGTGTTTTAAATATATATTCTTGGTTTTGTATTAATAAACGGATGTATAGCCACCCCAGTGGTAGAGGCACGCACCTGTGACTATAGGGACCTGGGTTCGAGCCCCAGTGGTACCCTTTTATTTTTTCTTGTTTTATTTTTACAGATCTCATGCAAATCAGCCAACGCGCGTATGGTACACTCTTCAATCACCACCATCAGATCATTGTAAAGATGAATCCAACACACTCTAATGCAAGCACATGGTATACCTCAGGAGGGCAGCCACACTTGATCCAAACAGGCATTGGGTTATTGCTTTGGGCCCAGTCTGAATTGCTGACTCTCACCCCCATTTTACTTTTTAATGCAGGCCCATTCATGCATTTTTTTCTCTGATTACAAAAACACACATTTGGGCATAGCGCCCCTTTTTACTATTGTTAACCCCCATTTTCATTTTTTAACCCCTGACTTTAATTTTATATTTTTATTTTATCATCTTTCCTTTATTATTATTAATAATATCATTATTATTATTATTATTATTTTCATTAATAAAAACCCAAAAAATATTTTGTTTATTATTTTTTATATTTATTTAGTTCATTTTGTTTTATGAAACTAAAAAGAACAAAAACATTTTCTTTAATAAATTAATTTCCTTTTTTTAAAATACTTAGATAATTAGTCTTAATTATTATATATTATTTTCTTGTAAATTAAAATCAATTTAGAACTTAGGACTTTTATTTAATCAAATTCACAAAATCCCTAAAAATTTTGTTCTCTTTAAATTAATTTATTTTACTAACTTAATCATAATTTTCTTATTTTTAGTTAATTATTTTATTTTAGTTAAACTAGGTCCAAAAAAAAACTTTTCATGAAAACCAAACAAAAATCACATTTCTTTTTACATTTACATTCTTGCATTTTTATTTATCCATTTTTTGTACAATATTCAATATGGTTGTAATAATTATTTAGATTTAATTTCCTTGTAATTTCCCCATTTTGTAAATTTGTATACCCCCTCCCCTAATGATGTAATAGCTTAGTATTTCTTTTCAAGGAACCTTGCGGTGTTTGATATCCTTTTAAGGAAGTATCTTAAGCGGCGAATATGTTGCATCTATCGGTTGATTTGATCTTGCTTAAGATCAAAGGTTGGAAGAAGGAGCATTAACACCAAATTGGAGAATTTTTTGTTATTGTTTCTAACTATTCCATTATATTAAACATTTTGTATATAAGAATTATCCTAGTTCTATTAGAATTAGGCGCAGATGTCCCCAAAGGAGGGGACGATAATGGGGAACTGTGTACACAAATTGCTTGTGTCTTTTTACTTTTCCACTCTTACTTGCTTTCAATTTCATCAATATTTTTATCAAATAGAATTGTGATAGTAATTGAATAGTAAGATTTTTCTCTCAAAATCTTTTTTTGAAATAGGTGTGGATATATCTTATAAGCAATTTTGATTGTAAGTGGTTTTGTATACCAACACCACTCAAAGAGAAATTCTGAATATTCACTTGCACGCCAAGTGTTTCATAAAATGATCAAGTTAGTTCTTTGATTACTTAGCCTTGGAAATAGCATTGCAAAGTAATTGTGTTCAAACAATAAATAATTGGATTGTTGATTTGAGTTTGTATTGATATATTACTCAATTTCATCTCATAGACTTATCTTGAATAATTTGTATATCTGAGTTTCCAATAAGTTATTTTTTGGATGAATTATCTGGTTAATTACTTCCATATCAAAAAGTTTGGAAAACAAATTAAATTCTAGATTTGTGTCTAGAAATATTTTTTGCGCCTCTATTCACCCCCTACCCTCTAGATACGCACCATTGTGTAACATACTTGAGTTTCCAATTTGTTGCCAATCTTAGTCGAAACATCTTACTTACGTAAGAGATATGCAGAAACTTGATCAAGGAAAATACCAAGTTCGACAATGATGTGTGCAACCTATGGCGAAACTTTTAGAATATCCACCTATTTCAGCAATTCCTTGATTTTATAGCAAGCATGAGCATTATTTTCAAGCACTTCAATTAAATCAACATCAATAGTTTTTCCTTGATTTTTCGAAGGAGCTGATCAACAGGTTGGGTAGAGGAGTGGCCATCAAAAGCAGTCAATGAATTGGAGCCCTTTGCGGAAGAACTACCTTTTGCACTCAACACAGCCTTCAAGTATCTAGCAGGATTGATGGAATTCAAGTCCTTTAATGCTTCTTGAGAAAGAGGAGCAGTGGCAGTGTTTATAGTGTTCCAAGGAGGCCTGAAACCCTTAATTGTTTTGAAGGATTGATGAGGATCGCTTGCATTATTTGGCTAGGTTTTCTAATTTTGGGCTTCTTCTTCGTTCTAAGTTTCCATATTAAAATTGGTCATATGTTCATCTTCTTTGATTGTTAGGGTTTCGTCATGATGAGGCATTAGTGGTGAATAATTGTCTGGTTTTTCTTGATCTTGATTTTCATTGTCTTTGATCTCCATTTTAGCATGCTCTTTTTCTCTATTTTCACTATTAGAGTGAGAGGAATGAGATGATAGAGGCGAAGCAAGAGGTGGTTTGTTTTGTTGAACTTCTCCAAGGAAATTGAAGTTGCTATTATACCCTTTATTCTATCCTTTTTGGTATGTGAGATGAACATAAGGAGAACCACTGGTCACATGGATATCATATTTAATCACCCTCTAAAAAGAGAAAAAATCAGTATTAGTCGAAAATAATAAGGCATGATGAAAAGTAAAGTTGAAATACCATTCAGCCCAGGGCTAGAATTATCATTTCCCGCTTGTTCAGAAACATCTTGGGTTGACTTGGGATCAACATCTAGTGCTTTGAGAATAACAGACTTCGCTGGCTTGGGCATAGAAACAACTTTTTGTTCAGGACTGAAGTCAATGATTTTCGACTTCTTCTTCTTGGCCGACTTCGAAGTATTTGGTGATAAATCTTCATGGTCTGATTCGACTTGTATGGGTTGAGGTTGATTTTGCTTTCGTATCTTCAGAGTTAGAGGAGGTTTTTGAGTGGTCTAGGAACAACGAAAAAATATTAGCAAAATATAATTGATACATGCAAATTATGAAGTATTTAAGTATTGGGAAAATACCTTTACAGTCACCATTGTCAATATAGGCTCTTCAACTTGGTCGTCGCTTTTCGTTGAAGTAGCAGCAACAACTTTCTTTGCAATCGTAGTTGCAGCCTTATCTTTTATGCTTTGTTTTTTCTCAACAACTAAAAGAGAATAAATGAATCAAATGGTTAAGGTTAAGAAAGCATGTCGATATGAAGGTGGCCTTTGAAACTGTCTAGAGAATGCTTAGTCAGAACCATTCGTTCGGCTAGTTTTTTGGAATCTTATTGAAGGATTTTTAGATGAGACCCACAGACAAACCATTCTGGGAATGGAGGTCCAAATGCCAAGCCAAAATAAACACTTGGAAATGGTGGTAATTTAGTTGGTTGGAGTTTAAATGCTAACTCGTACCAATTTATAGATTGGACGCACGAAGGTATTTTTAAAGAAGGGAGTTTCTTTGTGAACTTTTCTTTTAAAATAAAGGCCGCTTCATGAATGGTTCGACTAAGATAATCAGGTATGTATAAATTTTAAAAGTACTTTTGGAACTCTTTAATTTCTTTGATGCAATTTTTTTACCTTTCTTGAATC
Organism: Vicia faba; assembly: GCA_948472305.1. Lineage (NCBI taxonomy): Eukaryota > Viridiplantae > Streptophyta > Magnoliopsida > Fabales > Fabaceae > Vicia > Vicia faba. The sequence goes on along the minus strand of OX451737.1, from coordinate 1,473,293,421 downwards.
GTTCCTGTATGGAAGCAAAATTACGAGTTAGATGTTGAGAAAAGTCAGCTACGTCGAATGTTGCATTGGTGTATGTTAGGTCTGTGATTTTATAGTTGGTAACAATTCTGGTAAAACAAAAAGTTGACAATAATTCTATCAAGATGTTTTGTTTAGGAAGAACATGTATTGCCGCCTAATGTTAAACAAGATGTCACAACATCTTGATTAGCTGGTACAACAGTGTTTGCAGGTACTTATTTCACAGATGTTCTATCAGATGTTGTAACATGTTGCAACACAACATCGTATCAGTACAAATGGATATTTATCCTTGAAAATTTGAGATTTTGGAGGTTTCTAGTACTCATAACAGGAGCAACCAATTAAGGATTGTTAGGAATAATTGCATATTTGATTTATTTCATAAAAAAGATCTTTGAGACTTTTTAGGAAATATTTGAAATATTTGTTCTGTTTCTATTTTCATGGATAATATTCTACATGGATTTAGAGCTGAAGATTATATCTGATTGAACAGTCCAAGCCCAACTACAGAAGTCTATATAAGGAGTTGTCCAAGACTTAGTTTTTAGGCATAGTTTTTATTGTAAAACCATGTGAAAAAAATAAGGGTTTAGGGTTTGATAGTTCCTTAGGTTCTCCACGTGTTTTTGTGTGTCCTCATGTATCTTTGATGCATTTGAGATGACTGATTGTTAATTGTTTATAAAGTTATTATTCTCCTCAAGGCTTATAAGCAGGAGTTGAGTATTCTTCTTAGTGAAGCTTTTAAGAAAACTAAGTATTCGTAGTTTGGAAGTGTGTTCTTCCGTTTTGGTTTCTTGAGACATTAAATGGGACTGGGACTGGTTTTTTTATCACTGCGGTGATTTGAAGTGAGATGGAGATTTTTCATATATAGGAGGTTCCTAGGTAGAAGTTGCATTAGGTAGGTGTTGTACCCCAAAACTTTCTCTCTCATTTTACTCAACACATGCACATTGAGGTCCTCAACTAGCTCAAGGATGCCCAAGAGTTGACCAGACAAACTCTTTCTTAAGGCAATGTACCTCAAACTAGGGTTTCCATTTTCACCAGGGTGTGGGAACTCCAAAGGTCCAAAATTACTTCCATGGTCCCAATATGTTCTTAAGATCATCCATGTCAAGTTTCATGCCTTGCACAAGAAGTTTGCCCAGTCAACTGCTCAGATGCTTGTTAATCAACTGTACTAGGTCAAAATTCAATTGTGGCCCACATACAGTCAAACTTCAAGATTTTTGGTCAACATCAACATTTTGAAGATATATCCAACATTTGATCCAGGGTTGATCATGATTCCTCAAGGAATGCCCCCAAATTCATCAAAACTCAAAAGTTGCTAAATTAGGGTTTCTCAGGAAAAGTCAACCAAACTTTGATCAAGCATAACTTCTTCATACTTTATCAGAAATTTTCCATCTAAGGCTCATTTGGAAGAGGATGCAATTCCCTAAAACTCATCTTCATCTCATAAGTTCAAAATATGCACTCATCAAAATATATGAATTTCTACATTATAGGTCCTTTTGAAAAGTCAACAAAAATACCTTTTATGTCAAAGCTTCTTACATGAACATGGAAGACTCAATTGAGATGAAACCAAAAGGGTTGTTTATGGGATATCCTAAGCTTTCTAAAAAGTCAAAGAACACCATCTTAGGGTTAAAATTGGGGAGATATGTATTGTCAAAATTGACCAATTTTTGGAAATGTGCACGAAGTCAACATTGATCAAAATGACTTTTTTTTCCAAATGGGCCCATGTTTTCTTGTTTGAAACTTGTTCTTAATATGGACCACGACCCCCTAAGCTTATCCACCTATTATTTTTATTATTAATTTAGATTTTTTTTTATCCATTTAAATCAAAATAAATCAATTTAAATAGTAGAATAATCAAATAAAATCAAAGATTTGATTTTATGAGCATATTATTAGTCCATGAACAGCTAGAAAATCAAAAAAATTGTGCAAGAGCTAATTGATTGGAAAAGATCTTAATTTGGTCTATTTTGGAAACAAATCATACAAAGCAAAGAATGAAATCAAATCTCCATAATTTGCAAAGATATGATCAGTTTTTGTTGACCTAAATCATTCTAAGATATATACACAACATTTCCAATGCATAAGGAAGGTTTTTGGGTTGTGAAAACAAGGAGGTCAACTTCAATTTTTTGTCAAAAAAAATGCTGATCACATATTCCTCCATAGACTGATTCAGGCAATTCCAAGGCCAGCAATCCATTCCTGGACATTTTCTGAAGCCATTCCAATCATCCTCAAGCCTTAAAACCTTCATAAATCACGCCTCACAGTGCCACGGTTTTCATATTTTTTCAAGATTAGTTTTCAATAATTTATCCATCATAAACATGTTTTGATCATATATCAATGTTTTCTATCATATTTGCAATGTTTTTGATTGGTTTGATTGAAGTTTAAGTGCAGGAATGGCACGATGCCATTGTTAGGGTTTTGAGGTCCCAAATTAGGAATTCCATATAGAGGCAAAATTGGACAAAATCAGGGGTACTATCATGCTTAGAAGATGATTTTCAATTGATCCATGTCTTTGGTTTGAATTTATTTTGCTTGTGCTGCGTTTTTGAATTTTACAGGTTTATGGCTATGAACAAAATCCGTCACTATAGCTTTTAGTGACGGAAACCACTGTAGGTAAAAGTGTGGCCAAAAACAACAGTTATGGGGAAGAAGACCTTTAGGTGGCAGAATCCTATTGGGTGGTTTGAATCACGTGCGCGTTTGGGAAAGACCACTTTATTTCCTTTATATTTTATTTATGTTATTATGTTTACAACTAACCATCCCAGCACAGATGGTAAAGGCGCAGGCGGTGAAGCAAAGGGTTCTGGGTTCAATCCCAGAATCTCACGTTTTCATATTTTCCAATTTCTTTTTCCCAGATCCAAAGAGCCTCAACTTCAAAAGGGCCATCATGCATCCTCAAATCCACGCCATCAGATCATGTCCTGGCCAGATCTAACGCCTCAAGAATGCATGCGCGTAGTGGACCTCCTGAAGGTCAGCTGCACTGAATCCCCACGTGGGCAAATGGGCCTATAATTCTGGGCTTAACAATTCCATTCCACTTCCCCAAGTTTCTACTTCACCAGGCCCAGTTTAATTTTTCTTTTTAATTTCTTTTATTTATTTTGATTATTTGTTTAATTATTTTTACAAAAAAACAAAATCAGTTTTTTTATTAAATCAAAAAATCACAAAAACATTAAAATCAGATCTTTTCATAAAATATTTTATTTCATTAAATTAATTAGATTAATTTAATTAGGGCAATTTAAATTCTTATTTTCATAATTAAAATCAATTAGAAAATTAGGGTTAATTTGCAAACAATTAATTTTCTCAATAAAAAAATAACAAAAATATTTTCTGTAATTCCCTTTAAATTTAAACTTTGATTCCCGTATTTAATTCTCACGCGTAATATTTTACTTATTTTAATTCCAATTATTGTATTTGCTTTGAGGTTGTAATAGTTTTAACTAGGATTTTATTTAACTCATATTATTTACTGTTTCAATTCCCCAAGTTTGGTCATGTAATCCCCTCCCCGAAGCCTTGTAATAGCGTAGATTTACTTTTTCGCTTTTAAATTTCCGCAACTATAAATTGCTTAGATGAATGGCTAATAAGATTGTGTGGAAAGATAACGATTAATTGAACATAGAAAACCCTAATTGTGTAAAGATAAATAAACTGTAAAAACACACTTGCACATGCTCACTCCTAGGGCTTACCCCACTCGGTTGCTTCAGAAATAATGGTCGTGTCCCACAAACGTAGGGATACCTTAGCAATGACCCGCGATTCAAAATCGTCATAAAGATCATAGTCCCTACTTGTCCCTCGAGTTTCCTACAAATTAATCTTATGACGATAATCCCTTCGAAATGCTAAGGTATATTTACTTGTTGCCTTCAGAGACCATTTCGTCCCTTCGAACATCCCTTTAAAATTCCAACGATAGAGCTACATACTCCTTAATAGTAGGATAGCGTTGTCTAAAGGAAACGAAAATGAACATACTTTTTTCGAGTAGGCAGAAAACTCCTAGGTACTTTTCAAAAACATTTTTCGAAGCAACTTCGTCACACTCTTGAGGACAGAAACAAGGGTTATCACAAAGTAAAACAAAACTTTTCAAAACAAGCACACACAAGCAATTTGAAAAATGAGCAAGTACCGAAGAGCCCATGGAAAACCATGGATAAAAAGGGTTCTAACACCTCCCCTTCCTATAATCTACCCCCCCATACTCAGAAACATCTCAAAAAAGGTTTTTTCTGTTCTTTTTCCTTTTCCTTTGTTGGATGAAATAAAAGTCGACGGTGACTCTTGCTTACCGCAACATTTACGAATACAAAACGCAAACCAGTGTTAACAGTCAGTTTTGCCACTATCACAGAACTGCCTACTCTACTGGGGACTAAAATATAAAGTGGGGTAAACCTTAGGATCTAAGTCATATTTGATTGCTTTCTCTTTATTGTCTTGCTTGCTTTATATTTATGGGTACTGTTTGGGTTATTTGATCCTACACCCATATCGGAAAACACCTTTTAGGTAAGTAGCAATAAACTGTGAGGGAGTTGTGTTGGGGTATACCGACACGGTTGAAGCAGTAGCTACGTTGATGTGGCACTTTGGTTGGTACCCGTGACCCTTGAGTCAATCATGGAAATGTACGGGGTCTTCGCGTGGTGTCATAAAGCATTAATTGACCTTAGAACCTTTAATTGCACAACTTGGACAGTAGTACGTAGCGAGATGGCTGACTTTGGTGTATGCCCAAGGTCGAGAGATACTCGATGCTACACTCATTGAGGTTTGACTTCTGAGTTTTGTTTGATTACGAGTCAATCGTCGATTGAACAAGGCTTGGGGAAAGATCGGTGATATTGAGATCCCTTTAGAACCCGGTTACATATTTATAGGACATGTTGAACTAATCCAGCTTCAAGAGGGTATGACCTTAAAACTCAAGCAGGCCTTAAACCTAAGGACTTGGTGTGATTTGTCTGTGTTTGCTATACCTGTGATTTATCATGACATCATAAACATCATACCATAGCATATCATACTAACTATTTCAAGGGTTTCTAGAGCCCATCTTTGCTCTGTTTTGTAGGATATGGCATCCTCCCGCAGGAACACTATTCAGATTAACCTAGTGAAAGTATCTCCCAAATTAAGGGACTTGGCAGTAAGGATTCCCGAAAGCTCTCCTTTCAATGAAAATCATGGTCGGTTTCTCAACTTGGTCACTGCAAAACCTGACGAAGAAATGTTGAAAGTGTTGTTTCAGTTCTTCGATCCTCTGCATCACGGTTTCACATTCCCGAATTACCAGTTAGTGCCTACCATGGAGGAATTTTATCAGTTATTAGGGATACCCATTCTTGATTAGCTACCTTTCAGCGGTACGAAAAGACATCCCAAACCTGAAGAAATTGCTAAAGCTCTATCCTTACAACGGTCCGACATAGTGACAAATTGGGAAACCAGATGGAGTGTTCAAGGAATTCCGGTTAAATTTCTGTTCGAGAAGGCTTAGTATTTTTGGGATACCCTGGATGTACATGCTTTTGAAGAGGTTTTGGCGCTCTTTGTCTACGGGATGGTATTGTTCCCTAATGCGGATCAACTCGTAGATGTGAGCACAATCCATGTTTTTTTGTCTCAGAATCCGGTACCTACATTACTCTGGGATATTCTATACTCTCTGCATGCTCGCACTCTAAAAAGAAGGGGGACCCTCCAGTGTTTCACTCCTCTATTGGCTAGGTGGTTTATTTCGCACCTACCCAGATCTACTTTGAAGAATGAACAGGGTAAAAGATGGTCTCATCGACTGATGTCCCTTACGCATTCATACATTCATTGGTGTTCACGGTTCTCGGAAGATGTTACTATCATCGATCGCTGTGGTGAATTCCCTAATGTCACTTACTGAGGAATTAGGGGAGGAATCACTTATAACCCTTGCTTAGCATTACGAAAGTTTGGTTATGCGAGAAGGGATGGTCTTCATGATACACTTATTCAAGGAATCGCCTTCAACTATGAGAATGATGTCCAGGGTTACCGCAAAAGGTTCATACAAGCTTGGAGTATGGTACATAGGGTTGACAGCAAGGCACTTGGGCATAAGAATTCCATACCTCTCGAGCCTTATCTCAGATGGGTACGAGCCCGTTCTCAAATTCTTATGATGCCTTATCCCGCTATCCGACCTATGATTATGGAACCAGTTTCCGAGGGAGACACTCCTCATCTTATTCTTCATCCAGACATGCCAACTGATCACGAAGAGTAACAAAAGTCATGGGTTCAGCTTAAAGAGGAGCGGGATATGTTTGAAGCCTAATTCTACGCCAACGAGAAGAAGGTCTTGGAACTCACTAGGCTACTTCATGAAGAGAGGAATATCAACGCCTACATCACGCCAAAGAGGATGCGCTCATGGGAAACCTAGTCTTCTTTTTGTTTTATTTTGCTTAATTGTACTCTCAAAATACATTCTTTCTAACAATTCAAGTTTACTAATACAATTCGCGTTTTTTCCTTTTTGTTTAAGCAAATTTAAGCCTTTAAGAACCCTTGAAAACATTGCATACATATCATACATATCATTGCATAACAGGACTCATAACAGGGTTCTCATCTCCTCCGCTGTTTATTTCAGCAATGGCTCTTGAACAAACTGTGAAAGATCTTCAAACTCAGAACACGCAGTTCCAGCAAATGATTGTGGCTCTGGCCAAAGAACAGGAAGAGCTGAAGGCTCTGATTGTTAAGAAGAACACTAAGAAGACCAAGAGGATAGGCGGTGTGGCACATATGAGCAGAAGGTTCACAGGGCCGCCAAGACGAGTAGTTGATTTAGCTTCTTCATCTAAAGAGGGAGAGAATCAAGAGGGTGAAGCCAGAGAAGAGGACCCTAGTCCTAAAGAGTCTGACAATTAAACTGATTATAATGAGGAGCAGTACCCTCCGACTGATGAAAAGTATAAGCAGTTAGAAGAGCGTCTGAGTGCTATGGAAATCCAGAAGGTTCCTGGGCTGGATTTTGAAGAGTTGGGTCTGGTCTCTGGGGTTTTCATCCCCCTAATCTTCAAGGAACCGGTATTTTCTAAGTTTGATGGGTTCTCTTGTCCTAAAATGCATCTTCGTTCCTATGTGAGGAAGATACAGCCTCACATTGCTGATCGGAAGTTATGGGTCCATTTCTTCCCAGAAAGTTTAGCTGGCACGCAACTGGAGTGGTTCTTCCAGTTAGAAAGGACAGACATTCATACCTGGGAATACTTGGCTGCTGCTTTCTACAAGCAGTACCAATACAATGCTGACCTCGCTCCAACTCGTACACAACTTTAAAGCATGTCTATGGATTCTAGCGAAGGCTTCAAAGAATATACCCAAAAATGGAGGAATCTAGCTGGCAGGGTACAACCTCCTCTGAATAATCGAGAAATGGTAAATATATTCACGGGCACTCTGACAGACCAGTTCTTTAATCTGCTGATTGGGAGTTCCTCATCTGGATTCACAGAGATGGTTCTGACTGGAGAAAGGATCGAAAGTGGTATCAAGAGTGGGAAGATCCTGATGGCTGCATCTTCTAATGCTGAGAAGAAGCCACTTGCTGGTAAGAGGGAAGTCAATGTTGTGTATGGCCAGAAGGGTCGTAATAATGCAGACGACCACAATCAATCTGTGGGGGCAATACTGGTCTCTAATCCTACGCCTATGCAACGACACCAACAGGGGATTCAGCGTAAAGAGGTCACGCCTAAGAGACAGTTCACCAGAATTAACATGTCACTAGCTCAAGCGTTACAATACATGTTGAAGGCAGGTTTGATTACGTTAAAGGATCCTCTGAAAAATCCAAATACTTTGGCTCCTAGTTACCACCCCGGCGAAAGGTGCGCATACCATTCTAATAGTCCTGGACATGATACAAATGGCTGCTGGGCTCTGAAGAACAAAACTCAGGAACGTGATCATTGCTCCCGCACCAAAACATGGCTAGGATTGAAAACATTTTTGTTCATTAAATTCTCAATTTGTATTTTATTTGCTTATTCGAACAATTATTGTCATGTCAAAACTATGTTATTTCATTAATGCATTATACATGTTTGTCTTGAATTAATCTGTTTTCACTATGCTTAAACTTCTCTATACTTCCTTTTTGTGATATTCAACTCTCGATTAAAAACTCTAAGCCTTAGAGGGAGGATGACGAAAATGATACCATAATATCTACAATATGCTTTTGAATAGACCCCACTGACGATGTACAAGCGTTGTTTCAAATTCTAAATAGTGGAGTTATAAGGAAGATAATCCCTAGTCAACCCCTTCGAGAAAAATAAGTAGGAGTTTTTCTTTTCACACAAATTAAAACCCTTAATCATAACTGGGGGCAGCGTAGTTTTCTCAGTTAATTCAGAGGCGCATTCAGTCACAATCTGCCGCTTCGTACACAATGAATGGCATCGAAGACGTCCTTCAAAAACAAAAGACGGTGATGGTTCCGTATAATCATCAAGACAGACAGTCATTATCTCTCGAAATAAAAGCCCATTAAGTCAAAACCTATGAAGGAGACTTAAAAGAAAAATTGGGGAAACCCGCTGACTTTAATCACAAAAGAAACAGTTCAGGCAAAAGAAAGGATAACGAAAACCAAAAAAAGAGGTTACTACAAATCCTCGACAAAAATAAGATTACAAAAATGACTTCCTTTTCAAAACAAATGTTCAATTGCTGAATCATCACCAAGTATTACAACAAATATTCCAGACTCAATCGGGATCTAAACGCACAATTAACTAAGCATAGGACTGAAGAACATCACAAAGAGTGGGTTGGGTACAAATAAAATTTGAGCCTTTATCCTTTGTTTCTTGAACCGTGAACCAGGCCACGTTATAACCCTTAAAAGTCCTAGCTGGAGCATGGGTTAGTTTGAGAGCATACTGTTACAAAGGTATCCTGATTCCTGTAGGCTTTGTTACGAATCCTGAGTTGATATCACATTCTTGCAAATTTCGTTTTACTACACAAAACACATTTTCAAAAAATTTTCAAGACAGACATGAGTTTTGCATTCTTTAAATGACATTGTTTGCATATGACTAATTATTTGACAGCAGAGAAATCCGCATAATGGATATTCAACGAAAAAACATCCTCTAAATGGACAAAATCAGCTCAGCGGGAAAGACACTTCCAATAACAGGTCTTTCATAAGCAAGGGGCATGACATGATGTCTAAACACACCTGGGGCAGTCTCTCCAAAAGTGCCGAATAACCAGGGGCAGATCTCCATCTGAATCGCTTCGGGCATTATGCACGCTGTTGTACCCCAAAATTTGCCCTCCCATATTTTCCAAGAAATTGCCAAGTCAAAGCTTTAAAATTCCCCAAGGGTTGCACAGTCAAAGAGCCTCCTATACAGTCAAAACTAGGGTTTGTGTTCTGATCAAGAGATTGAAGTTTTCAAAGGCCCAATCAAGCCTCATGTGCCTACAAATATGGTCAAGTATCCTCATATCAAGTTTCAAGGCATTCAGCTCAAAATTGCACAGTCAAAACCCTAGATTGCACTACAGTCAACTGTAGGGGCAAAATGGTCATTTGACAGTCAAAAGTTCAAATTTTTGGTCAACATATCATTTTGAAGCCACAAACATAATTTGATCAATGCTTGATCATGATTCTCAAAATTTGGCTCAGAAAATCATCAAGATGCAAAAGTTTCCTTATTTGGACAGTTGAAAAAGTCAACTGAAATTGACCAGGGCATAACTTTCACATGGATTATCAGAAAAATTCCATCCAAAGCTCATTTTGAAGAGAAAGACATTTCCTACAACTCATCTTCATACTTCAAGTCCAAGAAATGCTCTCACAAAAAGTTATCAATTTCAACATTATAGGTCATTTTCAAAAGTCAACAAAAAGGGACTTTAAGTAAAAGGCCATAACTTGAGATTGGTAATTCAAAATGACATGGGACCAAAGGCATTGGTTAGAGGACTCAAAGACCTTTCCAAAATGTCCAAGAACATGAGAAAAGCTTAACATTTGAGCAAGTTATGCCTTGTGGAAGTTGGGAAATTTTTGGATATTTTGAAAAGTCAACATTACTTCAAATGACCTAAAATTGCTAATGGGCCCATTTTTCTTCCATGATTCATCATTCCAAGCATATGCACGACCACTAGGCCCAAAGGGAAGTATTTTCTCATTTTTTATCTATTTATTTGAGTTATTATTTATATTAATTCATTTAAACCATTTAAATATATGAAAAATATATAACTTGACCTAATAAATCTTTTCATGCATGTTTTAGACTCAATATTTCATGCTTGTACAATTATGGAAAGATTTGGCTTGATTGGATGCTAATTGATACAAAAACATGTGAAAAAGATATGGAAAAGATCTTAAGAAATCAAATATTCAAAACAATGAATTACAAGAGATTTGATCAATATTTTTGACCTAATGCATTCACTACAAAGGCTTGATCATAAACCTAATCGTGCTACACTCTAAGCTGCGCAGAAAAGCTCTCTAAAAACTTGAAATTTTGGCCAAAAAGTTCAAAACTGTAAACCCCTTTTCAGGTCGATTCAAAGCTCCAGACTTGGTTCAATAGCTTCCTCAAGGTCCCCTGAACGTATTCCAATCAAGCACAGCCATCAAGACCTCAAGAATTGGTATACTGAACCTAAACTGTACAGCAAAAAACTCATAATCGTATATCATATTCCACGCATCCTTTGTGAAATTTAATTGTTGATTCATGTTTATCATCTTGTCCTGAAACTAACCAACATATTCAATTGCGCTTTTATGCTATGTATACGATTCCACCATGCTTGTTTTTTAGGGTTTATAAAGGTTCAAATTAGGGATTTTCAAACGAGGAAAAATTGAGACTCCAAACCACCACCATTAGATTCAGCGTGTTCAGACGAAGAGGAAACAACCATCGCGCTGAATTTATGAACCCCATAGCGCTATTCGCTATTTTCTCTAAGGCCACCTAACGCAACGCATGAAAAACCGTTGCTTTTGTTTTTATGTTTTCAGGGACATGAAGAAGACGAAGGCGTGGCGTCCACAGATTGGCCAGTTTGAAACTTCGCGCGCAGAGATTCATTAATCTTTTGTTTCTTTTTATAATATTTCTTGTTTGTTTATTAATCAAAAGCGTGAACTGGCACAGATGGCAAGCGAGTCTCTTGGCAAGGCACATGACCTGGGTTCGAGTCCCAGGTCTACGTTAATGTCCATATTATTTTTCCTTAAAAATTCCTATGCAGCGCCTATGTTATGATCCATGATACACCACCATAATCCAAACGTCCACGCGTCCAACAAATTCAGATCAAAGGCGTGGATTCAAAGAACATGCTATACCCTAGTCAACGTTGCCACGTGGTGCCTGGGAGGGTCAACGAATTTGAAGCTTAATGGGCCAGATTATTCAAAGCATACCTCACAATTGGGGCCTGAACCCCCCCCTGGTTTGCAATTTCTTTTTTTTATTTTATTTTTAATTATTATTTTATTTTCTTCATTGTTTTATTTTAATTAATTATTTCTATAAACTATAAAATACACAAAAATCAGAAAAATGAAAAAGCATAATAAATATTTTACTTTAATATTTTTATAAATAAATTCACATGTAACTATTTAGATTTAATTAGGTTCTAATTTTAATTTCTTTTAAATAACAAAATACAAAAATGTAGAACTAGGTGTAATTGATAATTTTTATTCTTTTTAATTTTCCTTTTTTTACCATAATATTATTTATTCTATTTATTTTTATAATTAAATTGTACAAAAAAAAATTAGGTTTAATTTAGGTTTTAATTTAATATTTTCACAATAAACTTAAAAGCCATTAGAATTAGGGTTTGCATTCAATTTTCATTTTAATTAATTCTTTTTCTATTAAATTTAAAAAACATAAAAATACCAAAAAACATTTTATTTTAATTTTAATTTTAATGCCTTATTAATTTAATTTTGCAAAAGGGTCCAACGCCCTCGGTCGTAATTTATCTAATTTCGTATATTTATTTTATTTTCGCTCAAATAATTATGTATCTCTCCCAAAGCTTTGTAATATTTACTCTTCGCACTTTTATCTGCTTTCTTTATTTTCTGTCAAATCGGGTCCGGTTTAATTTTGGCGATGTGGACCCGCGCCATTTTTAATAGCTTTAGATTTACTTTTCCCGCAAATATTTAAATTGTTAAACAAAGCATGCAAGAATGAATGGCCCTAAATAAAATCAAGCGTAGAACACCAATAAACATGACAAGACAAATACAAATGAAAACGACACACGAATCGCACACACCACCCCTAGGGTACGCCTCACTGTTGCCTTTCGAAAGGTGATCGTCGAGTAGAGGATGTCTTAGTAAGTCCTCATGATCCGGGAACCTGGCATGAGGGTAGTTTCTAAGGTGTCTTCCCATTGCTCTGGTGATCACCATGTCCCGAACATCGAATTGACCCGAACACCTCCGAGGGTGGTGCTACCTACCTCTCAATGGTGGGATGGCACTACTTTAAAGGACATCTACACAGACGAATTCCTTAGGGTAGGTAGGTTCTCAAGGATACTTGCTCTAATCTCAAAACAAATTCAAAAACACTTTTCACACCGACACATTTTCAAAAGCTTTCAAAACAAACTTTTCAAACACTCTGACACAAGAGTCGAACTGAAATTTTTCAAAGAAACTTTTTAAAACCCACATTGAAAAGCAAACCATTTTGAAAACACAAATGAGCAAGTATCTAAGAGCCCATGGATAACCATGGATAGAAAGGGTGCTAACACCTTCCCTTTCTATAACCTACCTCCCGAACCGAGAGCAATCTCTTTAAGGAATTTTTCTGTGCTTTTGTCCTTTCCATTTGGAGAAAATAAAAGACGGTGGCGACTCTTGCTTCCGCGACATTTCGCGAACCAGCGTTAAACAGTCAGTTCCAGATCCACCGATCACAGAACTGGCGACTCTGCTGGGGAATATCTTATAAAGTGGGGTGTACCTTAGGACTAAGATCACTGTGTTTTCAATTGTTTTCCTTGTGTGCTTTAAATTGTGGGTTGCTTGGGAGTTCTATAGATCCTAACCCGGATCTGGGGATACCTTCTTAGAAAGTAGCAACAAGGCTGTGAGGGAACTGTGCGGGGTATACCGACATGGTTGAAACAGTCTGCTACGTTGATGTGGCACTTTGGTGTGTACCGGTAACCCTTGAGTTCAGTCAAGGAGAGTACGGGGCCTCCGCATGGTGTCGTGAAGCATCAACAGACCTTAGGAACCTTAATTGAACTATCTTGGCCTCTTTAGGGTAGTGAGATAACTGACGTTGGTGCAGTCCGAGGTTGGTTGATACTCGATACTACACTCAATTGAGGGTTGCTTTCCTGGAATATTTCGGTCGCCAGTTCAGTGGCTAAATCGAAACGATGAACAATGAAAGCAATCCAGTGATATTGGGGACCCTTAGAACCCGGTTACTTCTAATAGGACAGGTTGAACCCACCAACTTCAAGAGGGTAGTACCCCAAACTTCATGCTGGCCTAAACTTTAAGGGCTTCTCTTGTGTGACTTGTGTGCCTTCGTACTTGACTACTTGCATGCTTGTTGTCTGACATTCGAGTTTCTTGCAGGTCTTGTTTATAGTCCTTAACTAGGACTCATAATAAGGTTTACTAAGTCTCTTGCAGGTTTTGTTTGTAGTCCTTAAATAGGGCTCATAACAGAGTTTACTAAGTCTCTTGCAGGTTGTTTGTAGTCCTTAATTGGGACTCATAACAAATTGTACTGATTTTCTTGCAGGGTTTGTTTATAGTCTTTGATTAGGACTCATAACAGGGTTTACCTACATCATCCCATGCATAGCATGACATCATACCATTGCATACATCCTAACCCATTTCAAGGACCTCAAGGGCTTGTGATGCAGGTCATGATGAGTCAAACATCTAGCAAGGGGCAAAGAGGATTTATTTTCCTCTAGCCAAAGTTGTCAGGGGCTATGACCCACTTGGTATGGTGAGCCTTTGACCCTTGAAGAAGGACTCTCAACAAATATGAAGTTCTTTCAATCAAGCTGCCGGACCCAAATGCTAACAATTTTCTTGTTTACCCTGCGAGGTCCTCGAAAACATTACATGCATGTCATACATCATTACATTGCAGGTATCCCTTTGACAGGTTGCTTACCCTTCTTCGCTGTTTATTTCAGCCGATCGCCATGGATCCTGAATCATCAACTGAACAGTCCATCAAGGCCCTTCAGGCTCAGAACGCCCAATTCCAAGAGCTGATCATGACTCTGGCCCAGGGGCAACAAGATCTGAAGACCCTGCTCTTGAAAAAGAAGAAGAAGAGGACTATTTTCTTCAACCCTAGGCGCAGATCTGGGAATACACCGCAGATTGAAACTGAGAGGACAACTCCATTTGTGAGGGAAGGTAGTCATCAAGAGGAAAGGGTTCCCAGTCTAGTGGTCTCCGACAATGAGACAGATTTCAACGACGAACAATACCCTCCTGCCGAAGACAAGTACAAACAGTTGGAGGATAGGCTGAATGCTATGGAGATCCAACAAGTACCTGGGCTGGATTTTGGAGATCTGGGTTTGTCAACTGGTGTGATTATTCCTCGGAAGTTCAAAGCACCATCCTTTACCAAGTATGACGGGGCGTCTTGCCCCAAGTTACATCTCAGGTCCTATGTTCGGAAGATTCAACCATATACTGTGGACAAGAATTTGTGGATCCACTTCTTCCAGGAGAGTCTTTCAGGGACTCATCTCGAATGGTTCTATCAGCTAGATGGGACCAAGGTTCGTAACTGGGAGGAGTTGGCTACTGCTTTCTATAAGCAGTATCAATATAATGCCGACCTTGCCCCTACGCGTACCCAACTCCAGGGTATGTCGTTAGGATCAAGTGAAGGTTTTAAAGAATATGCGCAGAAATGGAGGGATCTTGCTGGAAGGGTACAACCACCTCTGACTGATCGGGAACTTGTCGATATGTTCTTGGGGACCCTGTCTGGTCCATTCTACAACCACCTAATTGGGAATTCGTCGGCTGGATTCACAGATCTTATCTTGACTGGAGAGCGAATAGAAGCTGGCATCCGGTCTGGGAAAATTCAAGAGGCTGCACCTTCTGATAAAAATCCTCATCATGGGAAGAAAGAATCCAATGCTGTACACGGTAAAAAGAGCCGTCATGAGATAGGGGCAATCCAGATCTCCAATCCTGGACCTGCTCAACAAGGACAGGGGCAGCAGCGCAAGGAGAAACGGCAGTACACCAAACTCAACATGTCGTTGGATCAAGCACTGCAGCAAATGTTGAAAGCAGGACTGATCACCTTAAGGGCTCCTCTTCGGAATCCGAACACTTCTGCTCCCAACTATCATCCCAACGATAGGTGCGCGTATCATTCTGATAGCCCGGGGCATACTACGGACAACTGCTGGCCTCTCAAGAACAAGATCCAAGATATGATCGACGCCGGAGAGATTCAGTTTGAAGTGCCTGAGACTCCGAACATAATCACTGCTCCATTGCCCAATCATTGAAGACCTTTTGTTTATTTGAATTTTTGAGTTGTATTTTTCTTCGCTTATACAAACAATTAATGTCATAGCAAACTCTTTTATTCTATCAATGCATCGCATATGTCTGTTTTGGGAATTAATACAATTATTTTCATTATATTCAAAATTCTTTTCAATATTTTTTCTAATGATCAACACCCGGTTAATAATTCTAAGCCTCTTGAGGGAGGATGACGAAAACGATACCACGATCTTTACAGTATGCTTTTGAACAGACCCCGCTGATAAGGTACAGGCATTGTTTCAATTCCTAAACACTGGAGTTATAAGGATGATAATCCCTCGTCAACCCCTCCGAGCCAAAGAAGTAGGAGTTTTTCTTTTCGAAATTTAAAACCCTTAATCATAACCCGGGGCAGGGTAGTTCTCAGTTGATCCAAGTGCATAACGAATGGCACCAAAGAGATCCTTACGAAAAAAGAAAGGCAGTGATGGTTCAGAACAATCAAAAGGACAGGCAGTCATTATCAAAAAAATCATAAACGAAAAGCCCAAGAAGTCAAAACCTATAAAAAGGGACTTATGAAACTGGGGCATCCCGCTGACTGTAATTCCAAAAAAGGAAACAGTTCAGGCAAAAAGAAAGGGATAACAAAAAAACCAAGAAAAGAAAGAGGTTACAAAAAACTCTCAACAAAAGGAAATGACTGCCTATTCCGAATCAATCATCAATATCCGAATCATCACCGGAAAATCAGAGCAAAGACTCAATCAAGGTCTAACGTATGATCAACTGAGTTTAGGTTTGGAGAACATCACGAAGAGCGGGTGGGTACAAACAAAATTTGAGCCTTTATCCTTTGTTTCTTAAACCGTGAACCAGGCCACGTTATAACCCTCACAAGTCCTAGCTGAAGCATGGGTTAGCTCGAAAGCATACTGTCACGAAAGGTATCCTGACTCCTTAAGGCCTACGGTAAATACGAAGTTGACATCACGTTTTACAAACATTCACTTGTTTTATGAAAAAAAAAAGAATGCATTTTCAAAATCTTTAAGACAGACATAGGCTTTGCATTTTTAACATAACTTTGTTTGCATATGACTTTTTGTTTGAACAGCATAGAAATTCGCATGACGAAAGTTTAATGAACAAGAGTATCTCCAATCAAGGGGAACGGCATGATCATGGTCTACCATCTGGGGCAGTTAAGTCAAGATCCATAGAATCTCTCAAAAGGCCAAAAAGCCTGGGGCAAATCTCTGCCTGAGTCACTTGGGGCACTCCAGCAACGAATCTTGCACGATCAGACACCTTCTGGTAATAGGGAAACACTTCTAACAGGGGCAACTCCCTGCATTCTAAGAGCTTGGACATAGTCGAAAAATACTACGCAAAATCAAAGACCCGCTAGGTTGATGCACCTAGGCAAAAATAAGGGCTTCCCGGCGAACCAAAAGGGTTCGGGCAAAATGAAGGGATGAAATGAAAAAATATGTACACCCGGCAAGTCGAAAACCTGAAAAGGCGGCTTGGGCAAAAATGGGTATCCCGGTGGACTGAAAACCCGAAAGGGCGGTCCAGGCAAAAGTTAGGGATTAAAGCGTACGACTATGTCCTATCATCTTGTCACCTGCCCACCTGAAGAAGGTTTGACCCTCAGCAATTATCATCATCCCATAGGTGCCTCCCCCATAGAAACAGGGGCAATAATGGGAGGGCTAAGCAATCTGATTATTCTATCCTCAAAGGAATCACTCCCCCAGCAGCTCAAAACTTCCCCAGGAGAGTCCAATCCAGTTTCCCCAAGCAATAAGCTTATCCCCAGTAGATTCTGGAAGCTTATCCTCGCAGAGCGAATGCGTCTCCCGGCTTTATTCAAAGAGTTATTTCCTTAACAGGATATAACTGGGTTATCCTCAGCCAAAAGCCACGGAAAGAGCATCGTCAACACAGTCTTTCTTACCCCCAGCGAAGTTTATCAACTCCTCCAATCCAACAAGATATCCTCAGCAAGTTACTATCAACAATCAACAGAGTGTCTCTCTCCCCACAGAGTATTACTCCCCAGCAAGATTACTAGAGTACTTTTCTCCCCGCAGAGTAATCCATTCGCCAAGTTTATTCCCCAATAGAGTTATCTTCTCCTATCGGAATTCTTGCAACCAACATCCCCAGCGGAGGCAAAATCTATTCTCCAACAGCAGCCCAGGAGTGACTTCCCGGCACTCGTCAAGGATTTATTCTCCTAAGACGAAAATACATATGTTCATAAACATTACATCTTCATACATTATAGCATGCATATGCATCATACTATTCGAATATCATTAATTTTGAAGACATAGTGCATGCATCATGATTTTGCATACAATTATGTTTTGCCTTTTCAGGAAAAAGGTCAATACAAGAAATGATTACTATCAACTACCGCAACTCTTTCTCGATATAGTTTCAGATATGATCCAGAGATGGTGACGTTCTGATGCTGCTTCCAGATTTCCTTCTAGATATAGTTTCAGATGTAACCCAGATATGGTGACGTTCTGATGCTGCTTCCAGATTTCCTTCTAGATATAGTTTCAGATATGATCCAGAAATGGTGACGTTCTGATGCTGCTTCCAGAGTTCCTTCTAGATATAGTTTCAGATATGATCCAGAAATGGTGACGTTCTGATACTGCTTCCAGATATCCTTCTAGATATAGTTTCAGATATGATCCAGAAATGGTGACGTTCTGATGCTGCTTCCAGAGTTCCTTCTAGATATAGTTTCAGATATGATCCAGATATGGTGACGTTCTGATACTGCTTCCAGATATCCTTCTAGATATAGTTTCAGATATGATCCAGAAATGGTGACGTTCTGATGCTGCTTCCAGATATCCTTCTAGATATAGTTTCAGATATGATCCAGAAATGGTGACGTTCTGATGTTGCTTCCAGATTTCCTTCTCGATATAGTTTCAGATATGATCCAGATATGGTGACGTTCTGATACTGCTTCCAGATATCCTTTTAGATATAGTTTCAGATATGATCCAGATATGGTGACGTTCTGATACTGCTTCCAGGTTTCCTTCCAGATATAGTCCAGATATGAACCAGATATGGCGACGTTCTGACACTTATTCCAGTTGAAGACATTTCAAGACCTAGACCGGTTCAGTTAATCGACCCTAAGATTCTCTGTTGTTATCCAGTCAAGGGCCTTCTCTAGTCCAGCTAAATCGACTCCCAACAGATTTTTCTGATAAAGACTCAGCAGAAGTTATTCCAGATTATAACTTCCTATTGGTTCCCTCTCCGACGGTGAGTGAGGTGATAATTCCTTTTCAGATGTTTCCCTCTCCGACGGTGAGTGTGAGGTGATAGTCTACTATGGTTCCCTCTCCGACGGTGAGTGAGGTGGTAAGTCCTTTTCAGATGTTTCCCTCTCCGACGGTGAGTGAGGTGATAGTCTCCTATGGTTCCCTCTCCGACGGCGAGTGAGGTGGTAAGTCCTTTTCAGATGTTTCCCTCTCCGACGGTGAGTGAGGTGATAATCTCCTATGGTCCCCTCTCCGACGGTGAGTGAGGTGGTAATTCCCTTTCCAGATGTTTCCCTCTCCGACGGTGAGTGAGGTGATAATTCCTTTCAGATTATAATTTCCTATAGTTCCCTCTCCGACGGTGAGTGAGGTGACTCCCTGTGAGATTATAATGTCCTTTGGTTCTCTTCCCGATACTACGAAGATGGTAATTCCCACCAAGATTTTCTCAACGAGCGTTGTTGAGGTTAAAGTCATCCAAGGTTCTCTCACCATTCCTGTTGAGGTAGTAACCATCCCCGGTTCATTCATCATCTTGTGAAGCTCCAGACATAGCTCCCGTAACCAGTCAGGACATATCTATGCCAAGCATCTGAAATCAACTCCTGCAACGTGTCAGGTACTCATGTTTCTTTTGCAGGTATGCAGGTTCTCGCTAAGGAATCTCTTACGCGATCAACATCCAGATGGCATCTATAAGCCCATCATCCTATCCATCAATCTCCAAATGGCATCTATAAGCCCATTCCCATCATCACACTGCTACTATGTGAGCGCAAATTTCTGGGCACTCTAGTGTTCAATCATCTTCCACCTTTGGATTACGAAAGGCACGTCAGCCAATCTGCATCCTCAGGTCTAAGAAGATTGAACAGGGGCAACTGTTGTACCCCAAAATTTGCCCTCCCATATTTTCCAAGAAATTGCCAAGTCAAAGCTTCAAAATTCCCCAAGGGTTGCACAGTTAAAGAGCCTCCTATACAGTCAAAACTAGGGTTTGTGTTCTGATCAAGAGATTGAAGTTTTCAAAGGCCCAATCAAGCCTCATGTGCCTACAAATATGGTCAAGTATCCTCATATCAAGTTTCAAGGCATTCAGCTCAAAATTGCACAGTCAAAACCCTAGATTGCACTACAGTCAACTGTAGGGGCAAAATGGTCATTTGACAGTCAAAAGTTCAAATTTTTGGTCAACATATCATTTTGAAGCCACAAACATCATTTGATCAATGCTTGATCATGATTCTCAAAATTTGGCTCAGAAAATCATCAAGATGCAAAAGTTTCCTTATTTGGACAGCTGAAAAAGTCAACTGAAATTGACCAGGGCATAACTTTCACATGGATTATCATAAAAATTCCATCCAAAGCTCATTTTGAAGAGAAAGACATTTCCTACAACTCATCTTCATACTTCAAGTCCAAGAAATGCTCTCACAAAAAGTTATCAATTTCAACATTATAGGTCATTTTCAAAAGTCAACAAAAAGGGACTTTAAGTCAAAGGCCATAACTTGAGATTGGTAAATCAAAATGACATGGGACTAAAGGCATTGGTTAGAGGACTCAAATACCTTTCCAAAATGTCCAAGAACATGAGAAAAGCTTAAAAATTGAGCAAGTTATGCCTTGTGGAAGTTGGGAAATTTTTGGATATTTTGAAAAGTCAACATTACTTCAAATGACCTAAAATTGCTAATGGGCCCATTTTTCTTCCATGATTCATCATTCCAAGCATATGCACGACCACTAGGCCCAAAGGGAAGTATTTTCTCATTTTTTATCTATTTATTTGAGTTATTATTTATATTAATTCATTTAAACCATTTAAATATATGAAAAATATATAACTTGACCTAATAAATCTTTTCATGCATGTTTTAGACTCAATATTTCGTGCTTGTACAATTATGGAAAGATTTGGCTTGATTGGATGCTAATTGATACAAAAACATGTGAAAAAGATATGGAAAAGATCTTAAGAAATCAAATATTCAAAACAATGAATTACAAGAGATTTGATCAATATTTTTGACCTAATGCATTCACTACAAAGGCTTGATCATAAACCTAATCGTGCTACACTCTAAGCTGCGCAGAAAAGCTCTCTAAAAACTTGAAATTTTGGCCAAAAAGTTCAAAACTGTAAACCCCTTTTCAGGTCGATTCAAAGCTCCAGACTTGGTTCAATAGCTTCCTCAAGGTCCCCTGAACGTATTCCAATCAAGCACAGCCATCAAGACCTCAAGAATTGGTATATTGAACCTAAACTGTACAGCAAAAAACTCATAATCGTATATCATATTCCACGCATCCTTTGTGAAATTTAATTGTTGATTCATGTTTATCATCTTGTCCTGAAACTAACCAACATATTCAATTGCGCTTTTATGCTATGTATACGATTCCACCATGCTTGATTTTTAGGGTTTATAAAGGTTCAAATTAGGGATTTTCAAACGAGGAAAAATTGAGACTCCAAACCACCACCATTAGATTCAGCGTGTTCAGACGAAGAGGAAACAACCATCGCGCTGAATTTATGAACCCCATAGCGCTATTCGCTATTTTCTCTAAGGCCACCTAACGCAACGCATGAAAAACCGTTGCTTTTGTTTTTATGTTTTCAGGGACATGAAGAAGACGAAGGCGTGGCGTCCACAGATTGGCCAGTTTGAAACTTCGCGCGCAGAGATTCATTAATCTTTTGTTTCTTTTTATAATATTTCTTGTTTGTTTATTAATCAAAAGCGTGAACTGGCACAGATGGCAAGCGAGTCTCTTGGCAAGGCACATGACCTGGGTTCGAGTCCCAGGTCTACGTTAATGTCCATATTATTTTTCCTTAAAAATTCCTATGCAGCGCCTATGTTATGATCCATGATACACCACCATAATCCAAACGTCCACGCGTCCAACAAATTCAGATCAAAGGCGTGGATTCAAAGAACATGCTATACCCTAGTAAACGTTGCCACATGGTGCCTGGGAGGGTCAACGAATTTGAAGCTTAATGGGCCAGATTATTCAAAGCATACCTCACAATTGGGGCCTGAACCCCCCCCCCCCCCCCCCTGGTTTGCAATTTCTTTTTTTTATTTTATTTTTAATTATTATTTTATTTTCTTCATTGTTTTATTTTAATTAATTATTTCTATAAACTATAAAATACACAAAAATCAGAAAAATGAAAAAGCATAATAAATATTTTACTTTAATATTTTTATAAATAAATTCACATGTAACTATTTAGATTTAATTAGGTTGTAATTTTAATTTCTTTTAAATAACAAAATACAAAAATGTAGAACTAGGTGTAATTGATAATTTTTATTCTTTTTAATTTTCCTTTTTTTACCATAATATTATTTATTCTATTTATTTTTATAATTAAATTGTACAAAAAAAATTAGGTTTAATTTAGGTTTTAATTTAATATTTTCACAATAAACTTAAAAGCCATTAGAATTAGGGTTTGCATTCAATTTTCATTTTAATTAATTCTTTTTCTATTAAATTTAAAAAACATAAAAATACCAAAAAACATTTTCTTTTAATTTTAATTTTAATGCCTTATTAATTTAATTTTGCAAAAGGGTCCAACGCCCTCGGTCGTAATTTATCTAATTTCGTATATTTATTTTATTTTCGCTCAAATAATTATGTATCTCTCCCAAAGCTTTGTAATATTTACTCTTCGCACTTTTATCTGCTTTCTTTATTTTCTGTCAAATCGGGTCCGGTTTAATTTTGGCGATGTGGACCCGCGCCATTTGTAATAGCTTTAGATTTACTTTTCCCGCAAATATTTAAATTGTTAAACAAAGCATGCAAGAATGAATGGCCCTAAATAAAATCAAGCGTAGAACACCAATAAACATGACAAGACAAATACAAATGAAAACGACACACGAATCGCACACACCACCCCTAGGGTACGCCTCACTGTTGCCTTTCGAAAGGTGATCGTCGAGTAGAGGATGTCTTAGTAAGTCCTCATGATCCGGGAACCTGGCATGAGGGTAGTTTCTAAGGTGTCTTCCCATTGCTCTGGTGATCACCATGTCCCGAACATCGAATTGACCCGAACACCTCCGAGGGTGGTGCTACCTACCTCTCAATGGTGGGATGGCACTACTTTAAAGGACATCTACACAGACGAATTCCTTAGGGTAGGTAGGTTCTCAAGGATACTTGCTCTAATCTCAAAACAAATTCAAAAACACTTTTCACACCGACACATTTTCAAAAGCTTTCAAAACAAACTTTTCAAACACTCTGACACAAGAGTCGAACTGAAATTTTTCAAAGAAACTTTTTAAAACCCACATTGAAAAGCAAACCATTTTGAAAACACAAATGAGCAAGTATCTAAGAGCCCATGGATAACCATGGATAGAAAGGGTGCTAACACCTTCCCTTTCTATAACCTACCTCCCGAACCGAGAGCAATCTCTTTAAGGAATTTTTCTGTGCTTTTGTCCTTTCCATTTGGAGAAAATAAAAGACGGTGGCGACTCTTGCTTCCGCGACATTTCGCGAACCAGCGTTAAACAGTCAGTTCCAGATCCACCGATCACACACGCATTCCATCAACGAATCATGTGCCATCAAGAAAACATTTTTGATAGTACTACAACATAACACTATGGTCAGTGACAACTCACTACATCCTGAAAGCGTGGACATAGTTAGAAAATACTATGTTAAAAAAGACCTGCTAGGTTGACACACCTAGGAAAAAATAAGGGAATCCCGGCAAACCAAAAGGGTTCGGGCAAAAGTTAGGGATATACATAAAAAAAAATATGTACACCCGACAAGTCGAAAACCTGAAAAGGCGGCTTTGGCAAAAAGGTATCCCGGTGGACTGAAAACCCGAAAGGGCGGTCCAGGAAAAAGTTAGGGGTTTAAAACGTACGACTATGTCCCATCACCTGTCTATCAGTGGAAGACTTATACCTTGATCAACATTCATCAAGAGCACCAGAATCGAGAAACGGTTCAGATACGATCCAGATGCGGATGCCATTCTGCTACTTATTCAATATTTTCATACATCGAGAAACGGTTCAGATACGATCCGAATACGGGTGTCATTATGCTACTTATTCGAGATTTTCATACATCGAGAAACGGTTCAGATACGATCTAGATACGAATGTCGTTCTGCTACTTATTCAAGATTTTCATACATTGAGAAATAGTTAAGGTACAATCCAGAGACGGATGTTATCCTGATACTTATTCCAGAATTCTCTTCTAGAAACAGTTCAGGTACGATCCAGAGACGGATGTTATCCTGGTACTTATTCCAGATTTCTCTTCTAGAAACAATTCAGGTACGATCCAAAGACGGATGCTATCCTTGTACTTATTCTAGATTTCTCTTTTAGAAACAGTTCAGGTACGATCCAGAGACGGATGTCATTCTGATACTTACTCCAGATTCTCCTCTAAATACAGTTTATATACGATCCAGAGACGGATGTCATTCTGACACTTATCCAACACATATTTCAAATACAGTTCAGATACGATCCAGAGACGGATGTCATTCTGACACTCATTCATCACATGTTTCAAGTACAATTCAGATATGATCCAGAGACGGATGTCATTCTGACACTCCTTCGACACATGTTTCAATTACAGTTCAGATATGATCTAGAGACGGATGTCATCCTGACACTCATTAAATACATGTTCAAGTACAATCACGACATAGATCCATCCACAAAATCTCCGCATGTACTTTTTCCATCATGGTACAAGGGGAAGAGACTGTTGGAAGAAAAGTCATTATCAAATACAAGCCAGTGATACCTATATTCCCCACAGAGCCGAGATAACCAAGGTCCTACCTCCGTATCCCCAAGCAGAAATTCCTTCCCCGGTAGGCTCTTTCAGAAAGGTAATGTCTGTATTCCCCAACTGAGCTTTATAATCATAAACAGTTTATAAAGTTTTCTCCCGAGTAGAGTTTATTTCTCTGACAGCGGAAGCTCAATCTCCAATAGAGCTCCTCTCTCCAACAATGGAAGTTCATCCCCAGCTGATTTTATTTCTCCAAATCAGCAGATCTGCCAACAGAGTATCTCTTCCCCATAGTGTCATTCCCCGCAGGATTATTCTCAGACAGAGTCTCCTCAGGCAGAATATTCTCAAGCAGAATTGATGTAAATCTCTAGCTAATCGTCTTCGGTCACTACCCCCAACGGAAATGAAGAACTCAACTTCTTATACTCTCCAGCAGCAGTCCAGGATTTATTTTCCCCAGCTAGAGAATATCACAATAGCATTGCATATCCATACATCACAACATGTGCATACATATTATACAACACAATCTCATTTATTTTGAGAACATCATTACTCAATACATTTCATACATCATGACATTACATACGACTAACTCTTTACCTTTCTGGGAAAGATGCAACCAAGTTCTCATAAGTTCTCTCTGGTTTAGTCAAACCGACACCAAGGTTTCTATTCCAGTTGAAGATATTCCAATATTTTTCAATATTTTCTCTGGTTTAGTCAAACCGACACTAAGGTTTCTATTCTAGTTGAAGATGTTCTAAGAATTTCGTCTGGGTCAGCCGAATCACGGCTAAGATTCCCCTGATTTCTATGCCAGTCAAAGTTAATCCGAGACCTCTCCCGGGTTTAGTCAAATCGATACTAATATTTCTCTCCCAATTGAAGACAACTCGAGACCTTTCCCTGGTTCAGTCAAATCGATACTAAGATTTCTACCAGTTAAAAAAGCTATGAAGCCCAGAAACTGACCGGATAATAGTCAACGAACAATTCATCATACTGTGAACCATGGAATCGACCGGATAACAGTACAAAATACTACGAAACTTGGAATCGTCCAGATAGTGGTATATCTCAAATTCAAGCTATGAAGCTCGGAAATCGATCGGATAATATCTTAATTACTGAAGCCTGGGACACGACTGGATAACATTACAAAATACTATGAAGCCTGGAATCGACCAGATAGTTGTATATCTCAAATTCAAGCTATGAAGCACGGAAATCGACCAGATAATATCTTAATTACTGAAGCCTGAGACACGACCGGATAATAGTACAAAATACTACGAAGCCTGTAATCGACAAGATAGTGGTATATCTCAAATTAAATCTTTGAAGCCCAGAAATAGATAGAATAATATCTTAATTACTGAAGCCTGGGACACGACCAGATAACAGTACAAAATACTACGATGCCTGGAATGGACGAGATAGTGGTATATCTCAAATTCAAGCTATGAAGACCGAAAATCGACCGGATAATATCTTAATTTCTCCAAATTACTGAAGCTTGGGTAACGAATAGAAAATGGTATAAGACACTGTGAAGCCTGGAGCACAACCAGATAACGGTATGAGACGCTGTGAAGTCTGGAGCACGACCAGATAACAGCAAGAGACACTATGAAACCTGGAGCACGACCAGATAACAGTTTTTGAGATTCCAAATCCTGGAGCATGACCAAATACCAAGTTTAATCTCATCTCCCCAGTAAGTCACTGTAAAACCTGGAGCACGACCAGATAGCAGTCAGTCTTATTATCCTCAGAAAATCACTGTAAAGCCTGGAGCACGACCAGATAGCAGTTCACTTTCATATCCTCGACTAAGAGATGATTCCCCAATAGAGTAAGGGACAACAAAAGCTCCTAAAATTCTATCTCTCCCAAGACAGAGACCAACATTCCTCAGCATATTCCTCCTCAACGATAGGAACAAGAATCCCCATCAAAAGAATATCTCAGGAAATCAATACATTCTGGATGGCACCTTTAAGCCCGTCTCCGACGATTCTCCGTCATGTCTTCCGGATGGCATCTTTAAGCCCATCTCTGGTAACCTTCTATCATCTCCTCCAAATTGCATCTGTAAGCCCATTCCTGACACTATCAACACAGTCTAGTATCATTTCAGACAAGTGCAAATTTCGGGGCACTCTAGTGTTCAATCATCTTCCACCTTCAGATCACGAAAGGCAGATAAGACAATCTACAACCTCAGGTTTAAGAAGATTGAACAGGGGAAGCTGTTGTACCCAAAAGTTTGCCCTCTCATTTTACTCAATACATGCCCACTTAGGTCCTTAACTTGCTCAAGGATGCCCAAGAGTTGACCAGACAAACTCTCTCCTAAGGCAATGTACCTCAAACTAGGGTTTCCATTTTCATCAGGGTGTGGGATATCCAAAGGTCCCAAATGCCTTCAATGGTGCCAATATGTTCTCCAGATCACCCATGTCAAGTTTCATGCCTTGCATAAGAAGTTTGCTCAATCAACTGCTCAGATGCTTGAAAATCAACTATACTAGGTCAAAAGTCAATTGTGGCCCACATACAGTCAAACTTCAATATTTTTGGTCAACATCAATATTTTGAAGAGATACCCATCATTTGAGCCAGGGTTGATCATGATTCCTGAAGGAATTCCCCCAAATTCATCAAAACCCAAAAGTTGCTAAATTAGGGTTTCTTAGGAAAAGTCAACCAAACTTTGATCAAGCATAACTTCTTCATACTTTATCAAATTTTTTCCATCCAAGGCTAATTTTAAAGAGGATGTAATTCCCTATAACTCATCTTCATCCCACAAGTTCAAAATATGCACTCCTCAAAAGATATGAATTTCTACATTATAGGTCGTTTTGAAAAGTCAACAAAAACACCTTTTGAGTCAAAGCTTCTTACATGAACATGGAAGACCCAATTGAGATTAAACCAAAAGGGTTGTTTAAGGGACATCTTAAGCTTTCTAAAAAGTCCAAGAACACCCTCTTAGGGTTAAAATTGAGGGAGATATGTATTGTCAAAATTGACCAATTTTTGGAAATGTGCATGAAGTCAACATTGATCAAAATGACTTTTTTTCCAAATGGGCCCATGTTTTCTTGTTTGAAACTTGTTCCTAAGATGGCCCACGACCCCTGAGCTTATCCACCTATTATTTTATTATTTTTATTATTTATTTTTAATTTTTATCCATTTAAATCAAAATAAATCAATTTAAATAGTAGAATAATCAAATAAAATCAAAGATTTG
Organism: Vicia faba; assembly: GCA_948472305.1. Lineage (NCBI taxonomy): Eukaryota > Viridiplantae > Streptophyta > Magnoliopsida > Fabales > Fabaceae > Vicia > Vicia faba. Next base: position 1,473,265,313 of record OX451737.1, on the reverse strand, counting down.
ATTTTATGAGCATATTATGAGTCCATGAACAGCTAGTAAATCAAAAAAATTCATGCAAGAGCTAATTGATTGGAAAAGATCTTAATTTGGTCTATTTTAGAAACAAATTATACAAGGCAAAGAATGAAATAAATCTCCATAATTTGCAAATATATATTCAGTTTTTGTTGACCTAAATCATTCTATGATATATACATAACATTTCCAAAGCATAAGGAAGGTTTTTGGGTCGTGAAAACAAGGAGGTCAACTTCAATTTTTTGTCAAAAAAAGTGTTGATCACATATTCCTCCATAGACTGATTCAAGCAATTCCAAGGCCAGCAATCCGTTCCTGGACATTTTCTGAAGCCATTCCAATCATCCTCAAGCTTTAAAACCTTCAGAAAACACGCCTCACAGTGCCATGGTTTGCATCTTTTTTCAAGATTAGTTTTCAATAATTTATCCATCATAACCATGTTTTGATCATATATCAATGTTTGCTATCATATTTGCAAATTTTTTGAATGGTTTGATTGAAGTTTAATTGCCGGAATGGCACGATGCCATTGTTAGGGTTTTGAGGTCCCAAAATATGGAATTCCATATAGAGGCAAAATTGGACAAAATTAGGGGTACTATCATGCTTAGAAGATGGTTTTCTAGTAGGATTTTATTTACCGCATATTATTTACTGTTCAATTCCCCAATAATTTGTCATGTAACCCCTTCCCCGAAGCCTTGTAATAGCGTAAATTTACTTTTCAACTTTTAAATTTCCGCAACTATAAACTGCTTAGATGAATGGCTAATAAGATTGATTAGAAAGATAACGATTAATTGAACATAGAAAACCCTAATTGTGCAAAGATAAATAAACTGAAAAAACACACTTGCACATGCTCACTCCTAGGGCTAACCCCACTCGATTGCCTCGGAAATAATGGTCGTTTCCCTCGAACGTAGGGAAACCTTAGCAATGACCCGCGATTCAAAATCGTCATAAAGATCATAGTCCCTACTTGTCCCTCGAGTTTCCTACGAATTGATCTTATGACGATAGTCCCTTCGAAATGCTAAGGCATCTTTACTTGTTTCCTTCAGAGGCCATTTCGTCCCTTCGAACGTCCCTTTAAAATTCCAACGACGGAGCTACCTACTCCTTACTAGTAGGATAGCGCTGTCTAAAGAAACAAAAATGAACAAACTTTTTTCGAGTAGGTGGAAAACTCCTAGGTACTTTCTCAAACAAAATTTTTCACATAAACACTTTTCAAAAACAGTTTTCGAAACAACTTCGTCACACTCTTGAGGACAGAAACAAGGGTTATCACGAAGTAAAATAAAACTTTTCAAAACAAGCACACATAAGAAATTTGAAAAATGAGCAAGTACCTAAGAGCCCATGGAAAACCATGGATAGAAAGAGTTCTAACACCTTCCCTTTCTATAATTTACCCCCCCCCCCCCATACTCAGAAACATCTCGAAAAAGGTTTTTTCTGTTCTTTTTCCTTTTCCTTTGTTGGATGAAATAAAAGTCGGTGGCGAATCTTGCTTACCGCAATATTTATGAATACAAAACACAAACCAGTGTTAACAGTCGGTTCTGCCAGTGTATCATAGTAGGGATTAGGCGATAAGTTGTAAATAGGGGACTTTAGCTTTGAACTAGTACTACTGATAGTGGATTTCCCTCCTTGCTTGGTAGCCCCCAGAGTAGATGAGTTTGTGCCGAACTGGGTTAAAAATTATGTGTGTTCCATTACTTTCTGCAAGTTATATTTTTGCATTATTATTATTGTTTGTTGTTCTGTCAGCATATGTCATAACGTTTGTTTTGACATTGTTGTTGTTGAGACAACATTCTTTACATCTAATATTGTGTGTGCCAGAATTTCAATTTGTATCAGAGTAGGCACCCAATTCTGTTTAATCAGTGAGATTCAGGGATATATTTTTTGGCACTATGGAGAAAGAAGAAGGATATAACAACAAACCACTTATGTTGGATGGTTCAAACTATGACTGGTGGAATGTTAGAATGATAGCTTTTCTGAAATCTATGGACAACAAAGCTTGGAAGGATGTTTTAAAAAGATGGAAGCATCATGTTGTGAAGGTCATTGAAAAATATGGGAAAGAGATTGAAACTAAAACCATAAAACCGGAAGAAGACTGGGATGAAAATGATGATAAGGAAGCCATTGGAAATTCCAAGGCTTTAAATGCTCTATTCAATGGAGTAGAAAAAATGTTTTCAGGGTGATTAATATATGTACCATGGCCAAAGAAGATTGGTATATTCTCAAGACCACTTATGAAGGTACTTCTAAGGTGAAGATTTCACTACTTCAGCTTCCCACTTCAAAATTCGTGAATTTGAAGATGAATGATGATGAAACAATTCAAGAATATCAAATGAAGATTATTAGAATTTCTAGTGCATCAAGTGCATTGGGAAAGAATATGTCAGAAGCCAAGCTGGTCAGAAAGATCCTTCGGTCTTTACTTAGGAGATTTTACATGAAGGTCACAGCAATTGAAGAAGCTCAGGACATCAACAACATGAGTTGATGAACTTATTGGGTCACTTAAAACATTTGAATTGGCTATTGTTGACAAGTTTGAGAAAAAGAACAAAAGCATAGCTTTTGTATCAAATGTCTAATATAATAAAGGTCAAGCTGAGATGGTCACTGATGACAATCTGTCTAATACCATTGTTCTACTTGGAAAGTAATTCAATAGGGTATTAAAAAGATTGGACATAAGAGAAAGGATGAATGTCAAGAATATCTCATCTGAAATCAGTAATGAAGAAAATCTTCAGAAGAATACCATGCTTGAAGAAAAGACCAATTGAGGCAAAGGCCTTCGATGTTATGATTTTGAAGGTTTTAGTCACATAAAAACAGAATGTCCCACTTTTTTCAAGAGGCAGAAAAGGGGATTTACTGTGCTCTGGTCTGATGATAATGAATCAGAAGATGAGGCTAACATCGAATTTGCAAAATTGGTGTTGGCTTTGTCTGGAAGATGCACGGGTTAAGTGAAAGCTAATGAGGATAATGTTCTCCATTAAGATCCTGATATATCCTACAAATATACTTGTAACAAGTGTGAAGCAAATATCGAAACAAATGAAGATCAGAAAAATATCATAGCTGAATTTGAAAGTGAGAAGAAGAATCTTCTATGTATTGTATCTCATCTTCAAAGTGAGGTAACTCTTCTATGTTCCAAAATTTATAACTTGTCAAACTCATTTTAAAATTTGGAGGATGGAGAGGCTATGATAAGGGAGACTGGAGAATTAGAAGGTGACTATTAAGTTGATACTGATCAAAGAGGAGTGTTTGTGGTGAATTCTCTTCCTACTAAAAGAATGAAATTAATTAACATGTAATTCACATGTTACAACATTCTATCAGACTTAATCAAACATGGTCCACAAGTCAGTCATCGACTTGGATATGCCATTCTTTTGGTGATCATGGTCATATAAATCCCTTATGCTATAAACTATATAGACAAAAAAATTTCAGTTCATTCTAAGGGTGAGAAAGTGAACAAAAAGAAAGTGATTGATAATATGGGCATGAACTCTAATATTCATACACTCTTAAGAAACTTAAATGGAGAAAACAGGAATGTTGACATTTGGTGTCTAGGCATATGACACGAGTTCAAAAGTTAGTGCTAAATAATAGGTCTCATCCTATTGGATCTGCAAGATTTGGTGACAGGGTCAATAATAAAATCAAAGGAGTTGGGAAACTGATGTGTAATGGTGCTTTTATCTTGAAAAAGGTTAACATAAGTTAGGTATGTGATCAGATATCATTATTCAATTTCAAAAATTTAGAATGCTTAGTCAAGGATGAGAAAAATTCTGTGTCAATAATAGGTAAAAGGTCGAAGAACAATTGTTATCTAAAGAAACCTTAATCAAGTTCTTATTCCCCCTCGAGTCCAATGACCAGTAAGGATGAAATAATGATATGGCGTGAGAAACTTGGACATCTTCATTTCAAAAGAATGAAGGAAGTCATATCTGAAGGAGCCATTAGAGACATGCCAAAGCTAGAGATTAAAGAAGGGATAGTCTGTGATGAGTTTGATCTTAGGGCTCAATTCATGATGTCACACAAAATGTTGCAGCATCAGACTACTTCTAATAGGTTAGAACTTCTTCATATGGACTTAATGGGACCAATGCAAGTTGAAAGTATGTGTGGTAAGAGGTATGCTTATGTACTCATAGATGACTTTTCTGGATATACTTGGATAAAATTTCTTTTAAAAAATCAGATGTTCTTGAGGTCTTCAAAGACTTATGTCTAAGTATTCAAGAAGAGAATAAATGTTGATATTGTGAGAATTATAAGTGAACATGACAAAGATCTTAAGAATGTAAAAATCTCTAAATTTTGTGCTTCTAAAATATTCATTATGAGTATTCTCGGCAAGGGGGAATTGTTGAGGAAGTAACCAAGAGGATTCTAGAATTTTCTAGAGTCATGCTTCGTGCTAAGAGTTTGCCTTTGTACTTTTGGGCAGAAGCTGTAAATAATGTGTGTTATATACATAATAGAGTTTCTCTGAGGAGAAATACTTCAACCACTCCTTTTGAGTTGTAGATGGGAATGAAGCCTAAAGTCAATTACTTTCATATCTTTGGAAGTAAATGTTACTACTTGACTGAACAAGGTCAGAAGGGCAAGAAGAATCTCATAACGGGTGAAGGTTTGTTTAGGGGTTACTCCTTAAAGAGCATAACTTATAGAGTTTTCAACTCCAGAACTGGAATGTCTTTAGAATCTATCAATATGATAGTTGATGATCTCGTTGTTGAAAAGAAGGAGAATATCATGGAAAATGTTGAAACATCTTGTGTGAAAACGGTGAAGCACATAGGAAGGATCTATGTGAATTCATAAGCACTGAATTAATGGATTCCCAATATAGTATAAACTTGTCTACTGAAGGATAGTTATAACAATCCAAGAAATTGACAATAACTCATTTTGACAAAAGAGATATCACTGGACTAAGGATTAAGATATCTAATACTGATGAATGTTTTTCTTTGAGGAATAACTTGGGTTTTTGGGTCAATAAGAAGCAAGAAGGTGCTTCTTGGTATACTGCTGAACATGAAGGTAGGGAAACAAGAGAAAGTTTCTCTAAACTGGTGTTGAAGAGACATAATATCAATAAAAATGTCATGACATTTCATTCTGAAGATATGAATTCTTTCAGATATCCCATTCAACATGATTGGAGCAAAGGCCTTGGTAGTTGTTAAAGATTGATCAAGAATCTTATTAAAAGGAAGGTTTTTACTCTAGAGCATATGGACAACAAGGAACAACTTACTGGTATCAAAAATAGTAGGACGGGAACTTGTACTATTGAGGAGTTATAGCAATTACAGAAATGAAGGAATGCAACCTATGGTGCATCTTTACTCTATACACTGAGGCATGACATACCTTGTCAAATTGTTACTGAGAAGAGATAGAAGGAAGATAGTCTGCATAACAGTACCGCTGGCTGCAACACCAAGGAATGCAGAAGGCTCTTTGATAGGGACAAAAGGCTCTTTCATAGAGGCAAGAGGTGGAAGACCAACTGAAGCTGGCCAAGATGTTGTGTTTCAATTTATTTTTTTCCATCTGGTGATATTGTTTGGCGGCTCTCTATAGGCCTCCATTTGTAGCATGCTTAAGTGTGCATGTTTCTTTTTTTATTTCCACCTAGTGTTGATGTGTGTTTCCACTTGTGGTATTGCCTGTGTGCAATATGTGCTCGTGCAATTTGTGTCTCCATTGTGTACATTTACTCTATGTTCCTTTTGTCAATATTTTGGATAATAGGGGTAAAAGTGTTGTGTGTTGATGTTACATCACATGCCTTGACATGTTTTTTAGCATTGTGATAGGACTGTTTGCTACTGATTTTATGAGAGTACTTGTTTGTGGTTGCTTATGCAATCATTAAGGGGAAGCATGAGTGTTCATGTTTGTTTGTGCTGAAGTTATTGTTGCTTCTGCTATGTGTTCTGCTGCATGTGTTACATTGTGTGGGGTTTTCCCATGAGGGGGAAAAATATTTATGTGTGACAGGGGGATTATTGGACATGTGTGATTGTATAAGCTTCTGATCTATGTTGTGTTTACAAATATTACATGGTTTCATGTATCTTATGATTGTAGTTTTATTCCTCTCTCCAGATATTTGGTCTTTGGTTGTTTTAGCAAAATTTTTCCAAAGGGGGCGATTGTTAGGTCTGTGATTTTATGGTTGGAAACAATTTTGGTAAAACAAAGAGTTGGCAACAATTCTATCAACATGTTCTATTTGGGAAGAACATGCATTACAGCATAATGTTAAATAAGATGTCATAACATCTTGATTAGCTAGTACAATAGTGTATGTAGGTGCTTATTTGATAGATGTTGTAACATGTTGCAACCGAATATCATATTAGTATAGTTGGATATTTATCCTTGAAGATTTGATTGAAAAATATGAAATTCTGGAGGTTTTAGTACTCATAACAGGTGCAGGCAATCAAGGATTGTTAGGAATAATTGCATATTTGATTTATTTCATAAAAAGGATCTTTTAGACTTTTTAGGAAATATTTGAAAGATTTGTTTTTGTTTCTATTTTCATGGAGAATATCTGCAGGGATTTAGAGCTGAAGATTATATCTGATTGAAGAGTCCAAGCCCAACTCCAGAGTCTATATAAGCAGTCGTCCAAGACCTAGTTTTTAAGCATAGTTTTTATCGTAAAACCTTGTAAAAATAAGGGTTTGGAGTTTGATAGTTCCTTAGGTTCTCCTTGTGTTTTTGTATGTCCGCATGTATCTTTGATGCATTTGGGTTGAGTGATTGTTACTTGTCCATCAAGTTATTGTTCTCCTCGAAGCTTGTAAGCAAGAGTTGAGTATTGTTCTTAGTGAAGCTTTTAAGAAAACTAAGTATTTGTAATTTGGAAGTGTGTTCTTCCTCTTTTGTTTATTGAGACATTCCATGGGACTGGGAGTGGTTTTTTTATCTGCGTTGATTGGAAGTGAGATTATAATGTTTCATATCTAGGATGTTCCTAGGTATAAGTTGCATTGGGTAGGGATTAGGCGAGAAGTTGTAAACGGGGGAGTTTAGATTTGAACTAGTACTACTGATAGTGGATTTCCATCCTAGCTTGGTAGCCCCCAGAGTAGGTGAGTTTCACTAAACTGGATTAACAATTTTGTGTGTTCCGTTACTTTTTGTATGTTATATTTCTGCATTGTTGTTATTGTTTGTTGTTTTGTCAACAGATGTCATAACATATTGTTGTACCCAAAAATTTTCCCTCTAATTTTACTCAATACATATTCCTAGAGATCCTCAATTTGCTCAAGTTTGCCCAAGAGTTAACTAGACAAACTCTCTCCTAAGGCAGTGTGTCTCAAATTAGGGTTTCCATTTTCATCATAAAGGTGAAATTCAAAGACCTCAAATGCTTTACATGGTCATAATATGTTCTCAAGATCATCCATGTCAAGTTTCATGCCTTGCACAAGAAGTCTGCACAGTCAACTGCTCAGATACTTGAGAATCGACTATATTAGGTCAAAAGTCAATTGTGGCCCACATACAGTCAAATCTCAAGATTTTTGGTCAACGTCAACATTTTGAAGTGTTATCCATAATTTGATCAAGGGTTGAACATGGAAGACCCAATTGAAATGAGACCAAAAGGGCAGCTTAGGGGACATCCTAAGCTTTCTAAAAAGTCCAAGAACACCTCTCTAGGGTTAAAATTGGAGGAGATATGCCTTGTCAAAGTTGACCTTTTTTGCAAAATTGCCAAAAGTCAAATGGGCTCAAAATTACATTTTTTTGCCAAATGGGCCTAACTTTTTATGCTTGCACCTCACTTATAATATGATCCACGACCCAAATATTCACCCACACATTATTTGCTTCATTTTTCATTTTATTTTGTTTTTTTATTAATTAAAATTTGAATTAAATCAAATAAATGACAAATAATAGCAAAGATATGTTTTGATATGATTTTTGAGCATAATCTCAATCAAATTATGCTAAGATATCAAGACCAAAACGAATCAGGGTTGATTGGTACAAGAAAGGGATAATTTAGCTCAATATAGCAAGTTTTCATATGGCATGGAAATCAAATCAAATCTTCCATAATTGCAAAGATACATATGGTTTTTAGAACCCTAATTCGTTCTAGCATATATAATGAACAAGAACCAAGCATAAAACAGGGGTTGCAGTCGTGAAAAAGCAAGAACAAAACTCCAAAATTTCAAAGAAAAGTGTGGATCGGATTTCAAGCTACAGGCTAATTCAAGCCAATGTAACATTTCCAATCGCATCCTGGAGCATCTCTGAAGCTAACTGGATCATTTGCAAGTCCTCTCGTGCCCAGAAATGCACGCTACCACTCACACGGTTTGCTTTATTTTTTGAAATGGATTACATCAATTCTTGCATCATTAGCACATTTGATTGATATATTTGTGATTATGGATATGTTTGCAACGTGACTGAATGATTCAATTGAATTTTTGATGCTTAGATATGCATTTGCCATTCCTAGGGTTTCAAGCTCCATTTTAGGGTTTCTTAATTCAAGCGAAATTAGCCCAAGAACATGGTACTGGGATGATCGTGGCATCAATACCAATTGATCCCTGGTCTTTAAATTCATTTATCATGTGTAATTTTGATGTTTGAAGCACGCGGGTTTTAGTTACAGACATGGTCTGTAGGTATAGGTTACATACCTAAGACGACGGGCTGGAGGTAGAAGAAGGTGATTTGTCACCACCTCATTGGATTATTCAAATCAGCGCACGCGTTTCTGTTTTCCCACTAATCCACTTGTTTTTTTATATTATATTTTGTTTTCATTATTTGTACAACAAAGCATGATGGCCCAGTGGTGAAACGCGTTGGTGGGGAGTATGAGGACCTGGGTTTGATCCCAGGTCCCAACAATTTTCTTTGTTTTGCTTTAACTTTGTAGGATCGGGTGCATCAACCTTGCAAACGCCTTCCATACACCTCAGGTCATCACCAATGGATCACAGCCTCTCCAGATCGAATGCATACCAGTGAAGGACCATGATACACCCTCAAGTCAACGCCACATGGAATCAAGCGCTGACTGGGCTTGGATGGCTAATGGGCCTGGAGAATTTCAATAACACACCCCCCAGCCTTACTATTCAGCACAGGCCCAATTATTTATTTTTCAATTTTTTTAATTTCTTTATTTATTTCATTAATCATTTTCTTTTTAATTAACACAAAATTATTATTTTATAATTAAAAACCACAGAAAAACACAAAAAAATCATTTTTCTCATGAAATATTTATTTCTTTAATTAATTTAATTAGAAACTAGGTTAATTTAATTCTTATTTGTAAATAAAATTAATTAGAAATTATAAATTTGTAATTAAATTGTTTTCTCAAATCAAAATCACAAAAAAACATAAAAAAATCTTTTTTTATAAAATATTTTATTTTCTTTAATTAATTAATTTAGTTTAAATTAGGTTAATTTCAATTTCTTTTTATAATTAAAACTAATTATAAATTAGGGTTGTAAATAATTAATTTTTCTCCAAAAAATAACCTAAATATTTTCATCAACTATATTTTTAGGGTTTTTAACCATTCTCGCATTTAATTCGCCGCACCCATTTTAATTCTTTTTATTATAATTGTAACTGCTCCAAGTTTGTAATAGTAATTAGGGTTTTAAATTCCGCATTTTTATTTTCAGTCAAGATAACTATGTAACTGCCAAAGCCTTGTAATAGCTAGGACCTTTAAACTTCTCGCACTTTTAATTTCCGCAAACTATAAACTGTTAGATGCATGGTTAGTAGGATTGTATGGAAAGAATTCTTGAAAGTTAAAACGGTAGATAACCTAATTGTGCAAAGATAAATTAAATGAAAATAACACATGCACATATTCACTCCTAAGGTTTACTCCACTTTGGTTGCCTTAGGTAAAATAGTCATTAAGCATAGGAGATTTTAGTGGTTGCCCTCCTATCTAAAAGATCAAATGTCCCATTCGAATGTTGTCTCGGAAATGTTGCCTAGGAAAGATCTTAAGACTCTAGAGTTACTACTAAGGTTTCCTACCCATTACTTAGGTGACTGTACTTATCCCTTTCGAACGTCCCTTACAAACTCCAACTACGGGGCTATCTACTCCTTAAATATTAGGATAGCACTTTCTAAAGGAAATAAGAACAAACAATCTTTTTTCGAGTAGGTAGAATCTTAAGTACTTGCTCAACAAAACTTTTCACACAAACACCTTTCAAAACAAATTTTCAAAACAACTTCGTCACACCCCTGAGGACTGATACAAGGGTTATCACGAAGTAAAACATTTTCAAAGCAAGCACACACAAGCAATTTAAAAATGAGCAAGTACCTAAGAGCACTTAGCATGGATGAATTCTTCCGTGTCTCGGCATGCAAGACAACAAAAGAAATATTGGATACCTTGGTACAAACTCATGAAGGAACGGTTGAAGTAAAAAGATCAAGACTAAATACCCTGAGTCAAGAATATGAATTATTTCGAATGCAGCCCGGAGAAACCATTCTTGACTTACAAAAGAGATTTGTGCACTTGACAAATCATCTAAGTGCTCTTGGTAAAACTTTGATGAATGATGAACTAAATATGAAAGTACTTAGGTCCTTAACTAGGGAATGGTAACCAAAGGTAACGACAATTTCAGAAAAGAAAAGTCTCTCCTCCATGACTTCTGCAACGTTGTTTGGAAAACTTCAAGAATATGAAACGAAACCCGGATGACTTGAAAAGCATGAAAATCAAGAGAAGAAATCCAAGAATATTGCTTTGAAGATAGATTCCAAGGAAGTTGAAAAGGAAGACAATCCAGAAGAAGATGAAAATTTCATGCTTCTTGTTAAAAGGCTTGGTAAGTTCTTTGGTAGAAATGACAAACCCTTTTCTCATTCAAAAGGAAAGAAACAATTTAAGAAAAAGGAAGCTTCCACATCAACACAAGAAATCACATGTTATGAATATGGTGAGCAAGGTCATATCAAGCTGGATTATCCAAAACTCTCCAAGAAAGGTGGCTTCAAAAGCAAAAAGGGATTCAAGAACAAAAAGGCTTATGTTGCATTGGAGGATAATGAAATAAGTTCCTCATCCGATTCTGATAGTGATGAAAATGAAAATCTAACATTGATGGCCTCACACCATTCCGATGGTGAAGACAATGAGGTTAGTAATGAATTTTCTCTTTTTGATAGTGATGCACAAGGTACTATAGATGAACTATTGAATGAATGCGAAATTCTGTATAAAACTATTTCATCACAATAGAAACAAATTTCATCCTTAGAAGAAAAATGTGATTCTATGGAAAAAGATTTCAAAGAAGAAAAACAAAAATCAAGTGATGAACAAAAAAAGAATTTTGTATGCAAAAATTGTTAATCACTCCCTTTCCAAATTGCCCAATTAAAAAGAGTCATTGAAAGATATGAAAAAGGCCAAATTGGATTGGAAGGTGTTCTTAGTCAACAAAGATACTCCAATGATAAAAGTGGACTTGGATATTCAAAGTTTTCAAAACCAAGTTCTAACAAAACTATCTTTGTTAAGGCTAGTGATCAATCATCCAAAGAGAAAGTGAGCAAACCTAAAATAGTTCGTCACTATCCTAAAAAGAAAACATTTCCTAAGAAGAAATCTTATCCTTCTAGATATAGAAGTAACTTTGAACCTACTTGTTTTTATTGTGGAATTAAAAGCCATACACCTAATGCTTGCTATGTTAGAAACTTTAGTGTGGCAAGTGGGCATTATGTGTGGGTATAGAAAGGCACTAATTATGAAGGACCCAAAGCAACTTGGGTACCTAAAAAAGCCTAATTTGTTTTGCAGGTATGCTTGAAGACCACATGCAATCTTTGGTATCTTGATAGTGGTTGTTCAAAGCATATGACAGGAGATGTAAACCAATTTTCAAATCTAGTGCAAAAGGCCAAGGGTTTTGTCACTTATGGAGACAATAATAAGGGAATAATCCTAGGCAAAGGCAAAGTTGGTGCTCCACCTTTCACATCCATTGAAGATGTTCTTTATGTTGAAGGACTAAAGCACAATCTTCTTAGTATTAGCCAACTTTGTAACAAAGGCTTCAAGTTCAAGTTCACCAAGGATGAATGCTTCATAGAAGACGAAGTCACTCATGAGGTTATACTTAAAGGTAAAAGAATCAATAATATATTCATGATTTCCCTTGATGATACATCTTTGAAGGCTAAATGTCTCATGGCGAACAACGATGATTCATGGCTGTGGCACAAAAGAATTGCTCATATTCACATGGAACACTTGAATAAATTAATCAAGCATGATCTTGTCATTGGATTGCCTAAGAGAAATTTCGTCAAAGATAGACTCTGCAATGCTTGTCAAAAGGGGAAACAAACTAAATCAACTTTAAAATCTAAGAATGTGGTGTCCACTACAAGGCCACTACAATTGTTACATATGGACTTATTTGGTCCATCGAGAACAAGGAGTTTCAGAGGTAATGTATATGCTTTGGTTATTGTTGAAGATTTCTCTAGATATACTTGGACATTTTTTTAGTGCATAAAAGTGATGCATTCAAGGCGTTCAAGAAGTATGATAAACAAATTCAGAATAAGAAGTCTCTAACAATTGCCTCCATAAGAAAAGACCATGGCGGAGAATTTCAAAATGCTCTATTTGAAGAATTTTGTGGAGAACATGGAATATCTCACAACTTCTCGGCACCAATGACTCCTCAACAAAATGGAGTGGTATAAAGAAAGAATAGGTCTCTTGTGGAACTTGCTAGAACAATGCTTAGCGATTCAAATCTTCCAAAATACTTTTGGGCGGATGCGGTGAGCACGACATGTTTTGTTAGAAATATAGTTAACATAAGACCGATCTTGAAGAAAACTCCATATGAACTCTTCAAAGTGAGGAAACCAAACATTGCTTTCTTTCACATCTTCAAATGCAAATTCTTTGTCTTAAACAATGACAAAGATAACCTTGGTAAGTTTGATGAAAAACCCGATGAAGGTATTTTTCTTGGTTACTCTCTTTCTAGTAACGCATATAGAATCTACAACAGAATAACTTTGACAATTGAAGAATCAATGCATGTTTGTTTTGATGAAACTAACCCCTCCAAGGAGGATAATATTGTTTGTGATAATGATGATGATGAAATACTAGAAGGTCCTCAAGAAAATTCTTCCAAAGATCAACCAATTCAACACGAAGAATCACCCCAATAAGAATCAAATCTCAATGATCTACCAAAAGAATGGAGAACTCATAGAGATCATCCTATCGATAAAGTAATTGGTGATATAAGTCAAGGTGTGTCAACAAGATTAAATCTCAAGGATGCTTGCCTAAACATGGCGTTTGTCTCTCAAATTGAACCTTCCAAAGTTAATAAAGCCTTAGGCGATGACCAATGGATTATCGCTATGCAAGAAGAATTGAATCAATTAGAAAGGAATCAAGTTTGGGAACTTGTCCCTAGGCCAAGCAACAAACAGATTATCGGAACAAGATGGGTGTTTAAAAACAAACTTGACGAGAATGGAATAATTGTTCGTAACAAAGCAAGGTTGGTAACACAAGGCTATAATCAAGAAGAAGGAATAGATTTTGAAGAAACTTTCGCTCTGGTTGCAAGGTTAGAAGCTATTCGTCTCTTACTTGCCTATGCTTGTTCATTAAATTTTCAGCTTTTCTAAATGGATGTCAAAAGCGCATTCTTGAATGGATATATCACTGAAGAAGTCTACGTTAAGCAACCCCCGGGGTTCGAAGATTTCAAGAATCCATATCATGTATTTAAATTGAGAAAAGCTCACTATGGATTGAAACAAAAACCAAGGGCATGGTATGATCGTTTAAGCAACTTCTTATGCGAAAAAGGTTTTGAAAAGGGCAAAGTTGACAAAACTCTATTTATCAAGAAAATCAAAGATGACACTTTGCTAGCACAAGTCTATGTTGATGACATCATTTTTGGTTCTTAAAATCAAGAAATGTGTGAAGAATTTTCTTCAATGATGCAAGGAGAATTTTAAATGTCCATGATAGTAGTGAATTTAATGAAACGGATTCTAATGTAATATGTGTGTGTGTGTGTGTGTGAACATGATAGTAGTGAATTTAATGAAACGAATTCTAATGTAATTCCACAAGTAAACGAAGGAAAAACTAAACAAAATATAACTAAACTGAAAATAAATGATAAAAATGTACTTAAGAATTTAAAATAGCAAATAATGAAAATTCTAATCTAATAAGTCTTCTCCCCACACTTAAACAAAACATTGTCTACAATGTTTAAATGTGAAAAGAAGATAATGCAGTAAGTCCAAAAAATTAGCCACGTCGATTATTAGGAAGAGAAACAGAGGCTGGTAAAGATGGTCCAACTGTTTGGCCACCACATCCATGAAGGAATGAAAGTCTATCCTCATAATAATGAGTTCATATCTCAACAAATCAAGCTCAGATTATAGGGCATTTATAGCAGGAGCTTGAGAAATATTGCAGGTGGAGTATCAACTGGAGAAGTGGAGTGGTTTGAGTCAGCCTGATCGGGGAATGGAGAATGATGGTAAAATGGAAGGGTTTCGGGGTCAGTTTCCCCATCAGACAAGAATGAGTCAAGGTGATCATAAATCAGGGGCGTTTCAAGAGTAGGTGGTGGTGAAATGTGTAGTTCGGCCCAGTCATATAACCAGTTGTTCCTATCATGAGCTCTAGTTCTAGGGTGACAGGGTGAAAAGGGGCATTAATTGATTGTTAATGAGCAGTTCAAAGTTACACGGTTCTAGGTTTCCAATTATTCTCCTATTGAAACAAAAACTGATATTCATTGGTTGAAATCTACCTAGAGGGACAAGGTTTAGCAGTGGTTTCCTTAAGCCGGTAGCATTTGCTATCATGGTTACTAAGCCACCTATCAAGATTGGTTCATGGAAAGATCTCGCAAGATGGTGAAAGTTGGCTATCATAAAGTTAGCTCCATTTACGGGACAATTTTGCGATACACATAACATAATGAAAAGCTCGACTCTAGATAAAGTGGTTATGTTTTCTGGCTTACCAAATAGGGTATGTGCTAGTATTTTATGAAAATACCTTAAGGCGGTGTTATGAATGTTTTCTGAGTGCATGTCATGAGGATCAGGGTTACTTATACCTATAATATCACCCAATAAATAGTCTAGTTCACCCACATCGAAAAGTTCCTCTTGGATAATTGTGAATGTATCTAGGTCGTGTGGAAATCCTAATAGTTTTGCCATCTCCCTATGGGTATAGGTGTATTCAATATCAAACATCCTAAACCTAATTAGTCCCCTATTAAACCCTAGACCATGGTTTGGTTTGTAGACAAAAGAGTTTATAAACTCTGGGGTTAATCTACGGTAGGAACTAAACCTTCTTCTTAAGGCAGATATGTCCCAGCTTATTTGGCTTAATAAAAATAAAGCATTGTCTTCAATTCTTCAAAATTCATCTTCACATTTTTCTTTAACCCCCACGTTAACTCCATTAAACCTCTGCCTATTTCATTCCCTCCATAACCATTATCATTAAAATTCATTAATCCCCACACATTACCCTCATTACTTTTCTCTACATATACAGTCTCCAAACCTTTTTCCATTCCAAAACCCTCAAATTATCACCCAAAATAACTACCTATCTTTCATCTTTGTTTCAATAATGGCACACAGAAGTTCAAGACCAGAGCCTGACCTCTCGGGAATTACATTTCGAGATGGTGAAGCCGGAGACAACCAGAGGGCTCAGTATCTCAAATTTTATCAACGCTCCGTAGTTCCTACACGGTATGTTGATAATGAATGTTTATGGAAATTAGGATTGTTTGATAGTGTGCAGTGGTTACTTCGAAACTCTGATTTTGCATTTGTCTGCACACAGAATCTTCCTACGTATGAGTCGCTAACTTTGAAATTCTTAAGTTTGTTCTAATACAACCCACCATGCGATGAAAGGCATCACCTATCCGGCTTGGTAACTTTTAGAATGTTCAATGATGAATATTCGATAACTCAAAAAACTCTGAGTGATTTCCTCTGCTTCCCTCGTGAAGGGGTGGTATACCACTGAATCCCTACAGACACATACTAGGCATCTACAACTTTCAATATTTGGAAGGCTATCACCGATGAGGAACCGAACAATTGGAAGGGACTTTATGCATCATCCATTCATAATCCCACAATCTGGTATTTTCACCACATCATCTCCAACACTATTTTTGGGAGGATTAACAACAACAAAGTTAATTCTAAAGAATTGTTCCTCCTCCATTGTACCTTCACTCATAACCAAAAGATCATTACGAGCACATTTCTTCTATCGCATATCCAGTCTTTGTGTTCAAGAGGGTCTACACCTTTCTGCATTGGAGGGTTAGTTACCTCTATAGCACTTGGCCTGCGCCTCAAAGACAAGCTTGCAAATCTGCCTCCACTGCCACCTACATTCATTGGTATCGACAACTATCGTGCTGGCCACTTGATTAAGGTCAGAGGATATGATAGGTATAATCTTATGGTGCATAACAAATTAGTTCCTAATGTCATTTTGCCAAACAGTGCACTTACAAATGTAACAGACATGGAAAGGTGGCTTTATGACCTTAATGCTCATGCACCCAGAGATAATGCATAAAATGAACAAGGGAATGAACAAGTTGATGAGATGGAGCAAGAAATAGAACAAGGGGATACTGAATAACAAGCCCTTTCTAAAAACATTGCAAGCACATCCATAAAACCCAGAAGAAGACGCGAAAGAGTACCTGCCTCAAATGATGACATTATGGTTGCCATTATGCAACAAGATGAAAGGGTGCAAGCTATGTAGAACAATCAAAATGCAATGATGGAACTTTTGCTAGCTATGCAGACTCAGAAGCAGGAATATGCATAAAGAAATGAGCGTCGGGCTGCAAGATTGACCGAGGAAATGGCAGCCTTAAATGTACGCATGGATGGTTTTCAAGAATATATATACCATGTGGGTATGCCTCATCCTCCGGTTGTACGAGATGGACGTGGACGAGAACGAAGAAAAGGAATAGGACATGATAATGAGCAAGAATAGATCGATTTTCCACTCTTCTCGTTTCCTTTTTGTTTTTACGCATTGGGACACTGCTTGTTTCAAGCTTAGGGGAGTTAGTTAGTTAGGAGTCACTTTATTTCTTTCTAAGTAGATTTTTCATTCCCATTTGTATTTCTTGTAATAAAAAACATCTTTTTATTTTCAAGTTCGTTTATGCAATTTTTCCACTGTTATCTAATTTCCCCACTTTCTTGAGCCATAACAAAAAATTTGTTCGTTACTTGCATAACTTGACGCATTCGAAGAGTATATAGGTTGCTCACTTTTTAAATATATATGAGAAACCTTGAGTGAAACAAAAGTATAATGGATATCGTCCTAACACTCTAAATCCCCAAATTGCGTTAGATTAATTTCAGTACCCTTTATACTGAAACCTTAAACTTTAATTTTAAAGTAGCCCCGAGTAGTTTATTTAGCAGTCAACACCGTTTTAAACACAAACTACGTAGGAAGTCGATGAATATAAGTGAATGATCTAAAGTATTTAATAGATGCATGCTTTACAATAATAAAATAGGGAATGCACCAATTAAGTTAGGTGACCCTCACCCGGTCACTTAATCCAACGAATGCATAACCTACACAATATAACATAGAAACCCGTTGTCGGTTGGTTCAAAGGTGCCTGGTACTGAACTTGGTAGGGTGGACTACGGTCCGATCGCCCACAACTTACAATTGGGTGAATTAAAGGAGGTTACCGCATTTATGTTCCAGAACCTCATGCTTAAAAGGATCATAGTCACTAGCCGGCTGCTCTACTATGTACGTGTAAAGATAAAGGGCTTAATCTGATTGCGCTAGAATGAAAACGGGTGAAATTTTGCAAAGAGAATTAGGTTGAGATATAATGGCATGACTGGAATTAGGCTGCACAATAGGGGACGTTTAGTGTTATTACTGTATCTTTTGTGTTATGTTGAGCTTATGTTTCTACAAAAACATTGGCAACCTCTTACGATTTGAATTGCATCATGTATTTTCATTTAACTTATGCTATATTATTTTTATACTACTATATTGCTTGAGGACAAACAAAGGTTCAAGCTTAGGGGAGTTTGATAACACGAAAAGTTATAGCATTTTCCACCAGATTTACATAGATAAAACTTCCGATTCTTCGTTTATTATGTCACATTTTATATCTATTTGTAGTATTTGCAGCATATTTCAGGTACTTAGCTTTCGCAAGGCATAAATGAGAAAAGGAAGAAAAATAATGGAGAAATGAAGAAGAAATGGCCATTTAGCAGCAAAATGAAACATTTTGTATCAGAAGGCATGCCGCTCGTCACAGGTGCATTACTCCCATCACAAATTGCAAAAGTATGCCCCTCGACACACTTCATGTCCTGACCGGCACAAAATGATAATACATGCCCCACGTCACAGCACGCGTAACACGCGCCACGACTCATATAACTGTTACGAGAATATCTCCCTAAAGCGCATGAAACGCAGAGTTTGCTAGAATTTCTCCATGATTGAAGAACGAGGATCATGGGATAGTTCCTATTATTGCCCAGCTTATGGAATCTATAAAAGAGAATCAGTTACCAAATTTGTTACATTTGAGACTTGCTCCAATTTTGTTATTTTCTGCATACTGCAACTTGATTATTTTGTTATTCCAGTTCCATAATTTTCATTTATTTTTCCAGTTTCGTTAGAATTTCCGTAAGCAATAGAAAAACTTCACCATGAAAGCAGTATTTCTTCACATTGGAGGAATAGTGCAACTTTAGTTTTCTTCTAAGCTTCCAAAATTCGTTTAGGTTTATTTTTATCAATTCAAGATATTTCATTCCAAGTTAATCCTGCTGGCTTGTGGAGGATACGCAGTTCTCAATTATTTTCTTCAGTTCTATTTCAGTTTCCAATTTTAAGTATAATTTATTTATTTTTACCATGCATGTGTTATTGAATTTATGTTTTAATTTTATGTTATCGAGCAATAAAATTATGTCTAGCTAAATTCCCCGATACCAGTATGTGAAGTCCTAAACCGAAGGAATTCGGTAATTAATTGGTATTAATATTTTTACAAAAGCATTTTTCTGGTTTTGATTTCCAATTTGGATATTTAATTGTTTTTGTACGAGAGCAAAAGACAGACTAAGGTTAAAATCAACAGAGCGAGAGTTTGAGGTTCTAACCAGATAATGGTGATTGAAGATTAATTTTAAAAACAGCGAGAGCGCTTTAAAATTAATTGGACTATATTTGTTTTCCAAAAATACTTTTGAATTTTAAATGAAACAGCGAGAACGCTCATTTGAGTTTAATAATATGACCTGAATCGATAGAACGAAAGTGTGAGACAAGGGTTTTTAAGTGAATAGTTTCCACTGAAACAGTGTTTTAATACTCAAAACAAATGTCAATGACTTATTGAATCCCTAAAATTGACAAATTACACACCGGTGTCCCGTTAATAATTATTAGATTTTAGTTAATTCCCATTTAAACCCAAACACCCTAATTTTATAATTAGCCTTAGCTTTACACAGTGACCCTATATAACAATAGTTTGACTATCAGTCCTTGTGGGTTCAATATCTTTTAAAACTACGCGATAAGACTGTGCACTTGTAGTCACTACTCCCGACGGACTCATAAAGTCGCGATCAGTTTTCTAAGCTTATACAGAGAGTGTTTGAAATGAGTCTTATGGAAAGTTGAATTACTTTCTCAGACTCCAAATAAAGTAGATCAAGGAAGGAACACATGTGTGGGGAATTAACTTTGTGATTATGTTGAAAAATAGGATGTTGTGTTTGAGCATTTTAATTTTGAAAATCAACTTTCCGATATTGTAACAAAAACGTTTGCAACCAAACCGTTTTTCATCAAACTTGAGGCATTGGAGATTATTAATGTCTCTAATGTTGCTTTCTTTATTATGATGCTTTCACTTTTATACTTTTGCTCTAACACTTTGTTTGAATTATTTTATATCATGTGAGTGCAACTTCCATTACATCAAGAGTGAGAAAATATTGTTTCAAATTTCTCCTTGAAAGTAAGATTTTTCTTAGTACATGTTTAGTTGATGAAAAATGATTGCTATGTTCTCAAATGATGAAAACCATGAATGTTCATTTCCAAAAAATTTGATTGATAACCATTGTGTGTTCTCAATGTATATGCTTATAATGACTTCATGTATTAATTCTTTCACATTTTATGAGTTTGTTCTTATATGTACAAGTATGTGTTTCTATTATTATTTCTTGCATTTGTGCATGAGTTAAATGTAAGCATGTTAATTGCATGTACGATTATTGTTGTAGTTTAGTCACATTTTATGACAACATTTTAATTTTGAATTGAGTAGTGATATGTTCTTATCTCTATGCTAGACACATGCGTGTGCAGCATTGGGAGTTCCATTGTAATGTGTTACGTGATAGTGACACATTAGTCGCAAGTTGACTAGCTTGCTCTTGCATCACATTCATTATTATTCACGCAATTGCATTACATATTTGGTAATGTTTTATGCTTGTTATCTATTAGTTTTGCATCATTACATATATATGGGGGTAATTACAAGAAATGCATCATCACAAGTTTTGCCATCATAAAAAATGGGGAGTTTGTGAGTGCAACTTCACTATTAGATGTTTTGCATGATGTCAAAACTCGGAAAGCTAGCATTTCAGTATAGAGGACGATATACATATTTCTTTTGGCACTCCCTTGAATTACAAATCTTAGGAATCATTTAAAACAAGTTTCAAATTTGTCCTATTCATGAAAAATCATTTTTTGCATCAATTTTTATTGTATGTCGACACATAAATATTTCAAGTCGACACATACTGAAGCTTTTCAGAAATTGCAGAAATGCTAATTTTATATGTTGACACATACGAATTTCAGGTCTACACATGTACTTTATTTTTAAAGCCTATAGCCTATGACTTGCTTAGGTCAACACATTCGTTTTTAAGGTCAGCACATGCAGTTATAGTTTGAATTATGTGTCGACACATACAATTTCCAAGTTTACACATACTATTTGATTGGGTCAATTTTTCAATTCTTTTTAATTCCTAAAATCTCCTTTTTCCCCTAAAAGTTCCAAAACTATAAATACCCATTCACACATCATTCATAACTTGGTAAAACCATAAAATTAGCTTATTACTATCTTCATCTTCAACCTCCAATCTATGCATCTATATTGACATTTCATTGTAATGATGTTTCATTAAGGTGCCATCTAGACGAGGATTACTAGTGTCTAATTGTGTATTGGGTGGAGTTTTGTAGGGGTTTTCGTCCAGGAAAAACATCGGGTTTATCCTCCAAGATCATTGGTTGATTTGGGAGTTTTCGTGCAAGATCGTTCAAGTGGGAATCACGGTGAAGTAAACAACCTTGGAGTGCTTAAAATCTTTGTGAGAAACCTTAGATTATTTAAAATCTTGGCAAGGAAGTAGCTTAAAGTTCCGGATAGAATTGAAGATCTTGTGTTAATAGATTGCAATCGGATTTTGTCAAGTGAACAACCTTGAAGTGTTTGAAATCATTGCAAGGAACCTTGGAGTGTTTGAAATATTTGCAAGGAAATATCTTAAGCGGAGAATAGGTTGAATATATTATGTTCTTGATCTTGTTGAAGATCAAAAGAAGAGAAGGGGTTGAGTTAACATAAAATGGTTAGGGTTTGTAGGATTTCTCTTGAACACTTCTCTTTTAACCATACTTTTGCAAAGTAAGAAATTATCCTAATTCCAAGTTTGGAATTGAGGGGAGATGTAGCCACATCGAGGACGATTGGTGAACTTCCTAAACAAATTCTTATGTCTCTTATATTTTACTGCTTTACTTGCTTTAATAACATTGAGTAACTTATCGATGCGTAGGACTTTTCTGAAACTGTTTTTGTTTTGAATTGAGTGTTGAGTTGCTTATAATCACTTTTAGATTATTATATTTGATCTAGGCCAAAAACCTTCCGCTCAATATTGTTTTTCAATTAATTTATAAATATCCATTTTGAAATATCATTTTTCATTTGGATATCTATTTAACCCCTCTAGATACGGTGTCGTAGTCTAACACTTGTTTCCTGCTGGTTTCACCCATTTGTCTGTTGGGACATCTGCAGTAGGTTTAAAAGTCACCCTTCGATTCGCCTTGGGATTAGGCATGGAAAATAAACCCACCCATGTCGGACCCCGACCGCCCCTACACCAAAATTAGCGGGGAAAAATCGGTTTAACAGGGCACGAGTGCGGGTGCGGGAAAAAACCCGATTTTTATTTATGGGGGCAGGGGAGGGTGATGCTAGTACCCGCCCTGCACCCGCATTCGTCCCGTTGCCGCCAAATAAAGTTAATTTAATTAATTTACTTTTAATAGTTTTATTACTCATTTACACTTTATAATGTCATAATATGATGTTTATTAGAATTATTATTATTTTTTTTAAAATTTTAATTTAAATAAAAATATTAAACATAAAAAATGGTTTTAAAATAATTAATTATTTAGTTTATTTATTGATTTAAAAAACGTATAAATAAAAAAAAATATTCGGGAGGGTGCAAGGAAATTCATTTCTTGTTGGGGGCGGAGGAAAAAATATTAGCCCCGACTGAGTTTGGGGGCGGGGGCGCAAGAAAAAATATTAGCCCTGATCGAGTTTGGGGGAGGGTGCGGGTCTGGGTCTGGGTGGCGGGCGCGGGTCTGGGTTATCTTAAACCCTTCCCCACCCGCCCTATTGCCATCCCTACATGGGATATGGGGTGTCTGGCCTTCTGGGGACTCTACGCTTATCGAAAATGAATATGCTCTTGGCATCTCTCCAGTTTCCTCCCTTTCGAGCAATTTCACCCTTTCATAGCTTTCTCCAGCATTTTCTTCATAAATAGAACTCCATATGGGGCACATGAGAGCCTCATAGTGTTTCCTTTGTCATCTAACAAGAAAGTCCAAAAGACTCTCTTTAAATCTTGGATACACCACCTTAATCTATTCCTCCTCCTGTCGAATGCACTTTTCCACATCATTCCTCTCAACATTTTGATTCATTTCGACCATGTTTACCTCAAGGTTAGAACCCTCAGTGATCTTTACTCCCTGGAACTTGATTCTAAGGCCTTCAATAGCCCTAGTCATCTCAGCATCTTTGACATCTTTGGTGAGGCCTTTAGTAGCCTTCTCAATTTTGACACCTGCAAAGAAACCATCAATGATTTTACCCCCAAGGTGTGGGTTAATGGGGCCTTCAGTGACATCCACCATACTGATTTCAGAAGGTTCAGCATAGTTAGTCTCTTCCACCTACTGAGGATCAGTATCAACCTTCATCTTACTCTTCTCCCAAAACCTTAGCCTTTTGTTGGTGATAGAATTTTGAATTAGATCCCTAAAAAGAAAACGTTGTGAGGTTTAATGTCCTAAAAAATTATGATACTTACAGAAACATCTTTTCTTCTTTTGTTCTAACAGAGGAATTTGGCACCAGGTGAAACTATCATTTTTCCATCCTTTACCAATAAGTCAAAGATTTAACATAATTCGTTATATCAAAAGTGTATGTTTTCTTAGGGAACTTATATTTTTTCTCTGATTCAGCAGGATTCTTCCCATTCGAATGGGCTAAGACTTTACAGGAATAAGGTGGGGCTTATTTTAATTCAGCCAAGTCGAATTCACTTTCTTCGAAACCTATAGGGTCACTATAGACTTCTTGTTCCTCTTCTTCGGCTTCAACATAAGCTACCCTTTATTTCCTATTATGTTTATTTTCCCTAGTCTTTTCAGCCTTCAAAGGCTCGATTGTCAAACTCGGTCTGCTAGTTAGGCCATGTCCTCAAATATTGGGTATCTAACTTCTATCAAATGGAATATTCCAAAACGCCTGCGGCCATTTCGATCAACTCATGTCCAGGCACCTATGTAAAGGATCTTGCCTTCAATAAATAGAACCTATTTAGATAATCATCAATTGGCTCTGAATTTTCTCTTGATACTACCCAATTCTTTGAGTCTAATCTTCGATTGTCCCATGTAAAATTGCTCACGAAATAACCTCTCAAAATGAATCCAATCATAGATAGAATTCACTGGGAGGGTATTGAACCATGTAAAAGAATTTTTTGTCAGTGAACTAGGGAAGTATTTTATCCTTAGATTTTCTTTGTCCGTTATGTCCCCAACCTCCATAAGATACCTGGCTATGTGTTCGATAGAGGATTCGCTTGTGTCACGAGATAATTATGTGAAATTTGGGACTTTCTAATCCCTGAGTAATTCAGTTTGTAAAACATATTCCGACAAAGGGGATGTGTACCTTTGCCTTTGAAGGCCTATATTTACCCTATTTCGAGCCATTATTCTTTCGAACATGGCTGCTAGATTATTTTCCCAGGGGTATTCATCTTGTCGAAGGCGTTGAAGGATTTAATTTGTATCCTGGTTTCAGTTGACCATCATTACCCACTAGGCTGGGATTTCCATTGGTATGACTTGTTTGATCCTGGGTTGTTCCACTCTTTGCCCTTGGTTAACTTTTCCTCTATTTTGCGCGTCTGGTTGTGCTTGGTCAACAATTTGGTTTTCTTCATTGATGTTGGCATGCCATACATTTGTTCGCGACCATCCATTGACATTGTAAATCCAGATGCAAAATGCTTGAAATCCCTCGTCCCTGGTGGTCTTGTGTTTGCTGGGTGTCGTACCCCAATTTTACCCTACCTTTATTTTCAAGGTTAAAATAGAAAATAAATTTTTTAATTACGGATTCTCCAGCAGTATCTAATGGCTCATTCTTAAATTCAAGTCAACTAGGGGGTGTATTGTAATTCAGGAGAGTGAGGCTTTCTAAATCAGAAATACCCATGTATCCGTAGGCCCATTTATGAAGCATGTTGGTCAATGGCCCATGAGATTCGAATATGGAAAATTATTTTAGAAAATTATTAAGTTCTTAATTGTAATAAAACTCATTTAAGTTATTGTTAGTAAAAAGAGAGGTGGAAATTGCAATTAAAAGGCCATTAAAATTTATATTGCCTCATTTTCGCTTTAGTTGTTGAATAACAAAAAGATGGGGTGTTGTTACGAATTATAGGCTCATTGAGACCGTTACCAGTCCATTTGGAATTTTCATTATTGTTTTATCTTAAAAAACCTTATCAATTTTATAATTATTTTATTAAACATTTTACAGATTATTAAGTGATTAATTTCAACTATTTTTATAGATATTTATTAAAAGATATTATTTATTTATGAAAGGATTTAATTATTATTAAAACATTATTTTATTCTATATTTTATATAATTAGTTTTAAAAGTTTTGTTTTGTAAAAATCTAATGATTATGAAAAATTAATACAAGGAATATTAGGCCCAATACGTATCCAAAAAAGAGGGCCATTGATGTTTGCAAAAACAAAAGAAAGGAACAAGTATGATATACTGGGCTAGACAATAACGCATACACAGGGCCCAAATTTACTAACAAGCACTATACCAATTGACCAAAATTTATGCATGTTTTCTTCAATATACAGATAGTGTAGAAATCAAAAACAAACTAAAGCAAATCTTTTACTGTAAAAAAACTAAATCAATTCCAAAAATCAAATCAAATCTTTTACAATTGAAACAAATATACAAAATTAAATCAAAGCCCAGAATAATACACTCTCAAATCGCTAATACAGAATAAACCCAAATCTATTCCAAATCTAAAAACATTAAAAATCCGAATCAAATTCAGTCCAAACCGAATCGTATTACAAACTATAGAAATTAAAGCAATTACAACAGATTCGGAAATCCCTAACTTCTATGATTCATCTCTAAATCTAAGTAATTTGTAAAATCCTAATCAAGCCCTATAAATACAAGAATTAAAATACATAAAAAGGGGGATGGAAGAACAAAATACAGAAGATAAAAAGGACGGGAATAGAGAAAAGAAAGAATTTGAAGAACAAAGTTAAAGGAGACGAAGAAGCAGTGAGATACCGAAGCCCCTGCTGTTGAAGATCGAAAAGGGGCGATTAGGGTTTCAACATCTGAAACCCTAATCTCTATTGTCTTCCTTGCTGCTGCGCCTCACAACCATCAGCCGCTACCTTCAAAACCTGTAAAAATCTTCCAAGAAGAGGGATTAACGGCGGAATATCCGAACCACACAAGAACTCGAAAATGGCAAAGAGGTAGCTTAGCTTTTGTTTTGATTTTGTTGTTGGGTTGTTGGGGATGATTCACGGTGGGGTATGTGTTGTACCCCAAAATTTTCCCTCTCATTTATCAAGACTTTTCTCAAGATCTCTTTGACTCAAGACTGGATTAGGGTTTGGTCAACTCAAGACATCTCATCTTACACTATTGACCCAAAATTAGGGTTTGAGTTTGCACAAGGATTTTTGGACTATCAATGCTTCATATGACTTTCGAACATCATTATGGACCCCTAAGTTTACTCATGACAAGTTTCAAGCCTTGAACCATATTTTTGATCAGTCAATTGGACATTTGACCTAAAAATCAGCTGTATTAGGGAAAAAGGTAACCATGGCCAATTTACAGTCAAACTTCATAATTTTTTATCCACATCAACATTCTAGACTCATGTGTATCATTTGATCAAGTTTGTATCACAATTCCTCAAGAAATTTGATCAAATCATTAAAAGGGCAAAATGGTCAAAATTAGGGTTTTGACTGAAGAAGGGCAATTTCTGATTTTTAACCTAGCAAATGACCAATTGATTTGAAGCATGATTTCAAGGGTTCATTTGTATCATATTGACCTAATTACATGGTTAAAAACATTGCAAATCCATTGGATAGACAGATGAAATTTCCAGTCAACTGATCAAAATCAACTGTATACTGAAAAGTCAAACTTTGACTTTTTGGTCAAAATCAAGTGGCAAGGATCATAATTCATCAAAACATGTCAAAATGTGAAACTTGTTCATTAATTAATCAAATATTGAAGATTTGATTTTAAAATTTGAAATTTTCTTAACTTAAAAAGTTTTCTAAGTATAGAAAATTTCTTATTTTTTCTCAACTTTAAGCCATTTTTTCACCATGATACAAGATGATTCAAAGAAAGTTCCCAACATGAAAAGTGTGTATCTCCATGAAATATACAACTTTTCTTCACACATTTTTCCCTAAAGATGCTTGGATCTCAAGATATAATTTTATGAACACATGCCCATGAACTAAAATGATTTAGTGAAATTTTGCCCTAATTTAGGCAGGTTTTTGACCCAACTTCATGAAAATCTTTCACCTAGTTCTAAGGGGAATCTTGAAATGCATTTCAAATATGATTTATAGATCACATTGCAAGCTCTCCAAAATGTCCAAGAACTCCTTGAGATCATTTTTGAGTAGGGAGAATCGAAGAGATGAAGTTGGCAATTTCTCACTTTGAATTCAAGCCATTTCATGAAGAACAAATTTAAAATCAGTACTTATGCTGCCTAATCCATGCTTTACAGGTCTCAAAATTGTTTCTCACTTCATAATTTAATGCTTAGTCATTTGACAAAGCTTTAATCCAAGCCCTAGAGTCTTTATCCAAGTTGTAATTCCATAAATGGCACAAAGTTGCCATTGCCATTTTGGAAAAGGTTCACTTTTGCAACTTTATAAATCTTGAGCATTGGACATGTCCTCTCTGCACACACAAATCCTCCAGGCCTAAGGCAACTTGTATAGAGCATATACCAACCCCAAGCAAGCCAGTACAATCATGTAAAGACTTGTCCCTTCACTTTGCTTCAAAAGCAAGAAAGTGTGCAAAAAGTCTAGAACTGAAAAATCTATTGAGAAGCTGACTTGAAACCTATCCCATACTAATACACAAAGACATTATAGTTGAGAACACAATTGCTAAGGGCCTGAAACACGCCAAAACATCATATCACCAAAAAACTGTCAAAACTTGCAGTTTGTGCATAAGCATATCAATCCATCATTTGGCTCGTGCGTTTCAAGATTCAATCATGCAAACACTTTAACTACTTGATATCTAAGTGATCCAGACCATCATCCCTGCACTGTAACTCCTTCTCCATCATCTGCAATTTTTGTTTTCCAAGTTTGCAGGTAGGCTTGGATAGAGAGTTTCAGATACTTTCAAAGCAACATAAGGGTTGGAACACACTCAGGGAAGTTCAAGCAAGCTAAAGCAACCTTCAGGCCTTCCTAAATCTCACTCAAACTCCATTCACGATCTCAGTTGAAAGAGGTAAGAATCTCAACTTTTATCTCTTCATACAGGCATCCATTGGCCACGATTTGTGAATAAACAATGTAGACATCATTGCTACAAAGTTGTACATATCAATAAATTGCATTTATTTAGCCTGAGTTGAGAGAATTTTTAAGTTCAAATTCCTGTAAAAATTAGGTTTAAATTTAGGGCTTTTAAAATTCGTCTTGATCTTTGATTGTTAGCTTACATGATTTACATGGTTGAAATCGTGGGAATGAGTATTACCATTTTCATGTTGGAAGTTTTCATTTTCATGTAGAAATGAGAAAGTTACAGAGCTTTTGGCTGCCTAGAGGAAGAAGACGAAGTACAGGGCCATTGAAGCGTTTCATGTTATGTTTTTCTTGTTTCACATAAATCAACGGATGTATAGCCACCCCAGTGGCAAGGTAGCACGCTGGTAAGGCCCAGGTCATGAGTTTGAACCTTGGCGCTACCTTTTGTTTTTTCATACTTTACTATTTTCATTTTTTTGTTATTTTCCAGGTTTGGGCCTCAACGCTGGGCCTTATGTTATTTTTCTAACATCCATCTCTTGATTACTCAGGATACCCCTGGCCCATTTATTTTCAATTATTTATTTTATTTTGTTTTAGTTCATGAAATATTCTTTTCATAAATATTATAAAATCATAAAAAGTATAAAATTGATAAACTCTATATTTGTTTATTTTATTTTACTTTCTCATTAAAAATATTTTCACTTAGTTATATATTAACTATTTTTCTTAATAAACTTGTATATATAATAGATTTATTTTAACTATTTTTATTGCCTTTTTTATTCATACTTATAAATATTTATTTTGACATATAAAAACTAAATATTTTCATAAGATATTATTTAATATTTTTAATACAAAAAATACAAAAAAATACTTAAAGAACTTTATTTTTCTTTTAACAAATTGGAATTAGGGTTAATGAATTTCTAAGAGGTAATTTCCTTTTTATCCTAATTTATTAGGTTTAGTTCAAAACTTTTTACATAAAAAAACAAAACAAAATCTTTTTCTTGCATATACGTAGCATTGCACATTTAATTTATATTGTATCTTATTTATTTAAATATTTGTACAAATTCGATTTGGATGTAATAGCTTAATTAGATTTACATTATTGCAAATCCCCATTCATAATTTGTATTCCCCCTCCCATAAATTGTTGTAATAGCTTAGTAATCTTTACATTACGCAATTTACCGCTTTACATGCCATGTTAGTAATTAGGGTTTGTATGGCAAGGTAAAAACAAATCAAATAGAAAACCCTAATCCAAGACAAAATCAAAGTATGAAACTAACACACAAGCACCCTTAGGGTTTCTGCACTTGGTTTCCTTATACAAAAATGGCCATATTATGCATGCGAAGTATCTTGGCAAAACAAACAAGTATAAGATCATAGTCCCTCGACGACGCTATTCAAAGTTGCCTTGTAAAATGATCTTAGTCCCTCAAAAAATGCTAAGATACTTTGCAACATTGCTAATCATGGTTATACAATGACCCACGCTCGTCCCGTTTACATGAAAAGATAGGGTTACTTACCAAATCAATGGTAAGACAATAATGTCAAAGGAATAGAAATGCACAAGAAAGACATTTGAGTAGGTAGATTACTTCTAGTTACTTGCTCTATTTTCAAACAACTATCCTTGCTATTTTCAAAACAAACACATACATTTCCAAACATTTTAAAAACATTGAAAACATTTTCAAAAAGACAAACATCTTTGTATACATTCTTACAAACGAGAATCATTACAAAGATTTCCTAAACGAATGGCCTCTTTTACAAAATACTTTCAAAACCATACAAAGCATAATTTCAAAACAAAAGCAAGTGATCTAGAAAGTAACTAAGAGCCCATGGAAAACCATGGATGAAAAGGGTGCTAACACCTTCCCTTTTCATAATCTACCCCCCGAACTCAAGAAAACATCTCAAAGGTCTTTCCTGTGCTTTTTCACCTTTCCTTTTGGATAAAAGAAAAGTCGGTGGCGACTCTTGATAAACCGCGACATTTGCAATCAATTGCAAAACCTTCAAGTCAGTTCTCCCACCGTATCACAGAACTAGCGACTCTGTTGGGGATTTTAATAAAAGTGGGGTTACCTTAGGGCTAGATCACATTTATTTGCTTACATCGTTTGAGTTATTTTCTTTACATTATGGTTCTTTGTTTGGGTTTGAATCCTCCACCCGGATTTGGGAAACATTATAGGTAAATAGAAATACATTGTGGAAACTGTGCGGGGTATACCGACATGGTCTAAGCAATAGCTATGTTAGTGTGACATATTTGTGGGTACCGGTAGCCTTTGAGTCAATCAAAGAGAATACGGGGCTGCTGAGTGATGTCATGAAGCACTAATGAATTTCTAGAATCCTTTACATGACCACCTTGGCCTTTAGGATGTAGTGAGATGATCGACTTTGGTACAGTCTGAAGTTAGTAGATACTCGATACTACACTCATTGAGGGTTGGTTTCTTGGGATATTTTGGTCGCCATTAAAGAGGCTTGCGCTGAAACAATAACCAAGGAAACAATCCAGTGATATTGAGCTCCGTAGAACCCGTTTACTATTACTAGGACAGGTTTAAGCCAACTAAACTTCAAGAGGGTACTCACCTATAAAACCCCATGCAAGCCTAAACTAAGAACTTATTTGTTTTGCTTGTATATACATACTTGTGCATAACATCATGGACATCATGAACATCATATGCATTCACTAACTATTTCATGGATTTTTGGAGATTCATCTTTGTTCTTGTTTTGTAGGATATGGATTAACTTTGAAGGAAAACTATCCAAGTCAACCTTGTAAGAATTCCTCCACAACTCAAGGAGCTAGTTTCAAGGATCCCAAAGAACTCTCCATTCACCGAGAGACATGGTCGTCTACTCAACTTGGTCACCTCCAACACAGATGAGGATATGATGAAGGTGCTCTTCCAGTTCTTTGATCCTTTGCACCATTGCTTCACATTTCCTGACTATCATCTTGTGCCTACTTTGGAAGAATTCTCTCAACTCTTGAGGATTCCCATTCTCAATCAACTACCTTTCAACGGTACGGAAAGAGACCCAAAGCCAGAAGAGATTTCTCAAGCTCTACACTTGCACTCGTCTGATGTCACAACTCATTGGGAAACTAGAAGTGGTGTCAAAGGCTTCTTAGCAAAGTTTTTGTTTGAGAAAGCCCAAAGCTGTTGGAATTCCTTAGATTTGCAAGCCTTTGAAGAAATTGCGGCTCTCCTCATCTATGGGATGGTTTTGTTTCCCAATCCTGACCAACTCATAGATGTGAGTGCCATCAAAATCTTCATGTCACGCAATCCGGTGCCTACATTGCTAGGGGATATCCTACACTCTTTTCACACTCGCACAATGAGGAAAAGAGGTGTCCTTATGTGTTGCACTCCTCTCCTGGAAAGATGGTTTATTTCTCATCTTCCCTAACCAGTCTTAAAGAATGAGCAAGGATTAAGGTGGTCACAAAGGTTAATGACGCTCAAACATTCATCATTCATATATTCATTGGTGTTCCCGGTCCAAAGAGAATGTTATCATTGTTGACCGTTGTGGGGAATTCCCTAATGTTCTTCTACTTGGAATTATGGGAGGCATCACCTACAACCCATGCTTAGCTCTAAGGCAGTTTGGTTATGCCCGAAGGGACGGCCCGCATGGGATGATGATTAAAGGCTTAATATTCGACTACGACTACGACGATCAAGGTCTTCACCGGAGATTCATCCAAGGTTGGAGGATGCTAAACAAAGTGGATAGAAAGACTTTGGGACACAAGAATTCCATCCCTCTTGAGCCTTACCTCAAGTGGGTATGAACCTGCACTCAAAGTCTTATGATGCCTTATCCTTCCATTCTCCCGGTGATCATTGAGCCCGTTAAGGAGGGAGAAGTTCCATACACTATCCTACATCCTGACATGCCCACATATCTTGAAGACCTACAAAGGGATTGGATACAGCTTAAGGGAGAGTGAGATACTTTCGAAGCCCAATTCTACGCAAGCGAGAAGAAGGTTTTGGATCTCACTAGGCTACTTCATGAGGAGCAGACTCTAAATGCCTACATTGCGCCAAAGAGGATGCGCACTACTTTTTTATCTTAGATTATTGTATTATTTTTCCCAAGGGGCATTGATGTACTCAAACTCTATCTTATTAATATAACGTGTGTTTCTTTTTGTCTAAAACGAACTTGAATCTTTAAAAGTCCTTGAAAACATTACATATGCACATATCATTCATCATAACATAAACAGGTCTTTTGAAATGAGTTTCCTCATCTCTCTATTGTTTATTTCAGTAAGATGGATCTCGAACAGACAGTCAAAGATCTTCAAGTTCAAAACACGCAATTTCAACAGTTACTCATGACCCTAGCCAAGGGGCAAGAAGAGTTGAAGACTCTGTTATCTGAAGAAAGAAAGAAGAAAACCAAGAAAACCACTGGGGTTTTGAACATGGGGAGAAGGTTTCAGGGAAAGACTAGAAGAACCTTGAATTTTCCAACCACTTCCGGGGAAGGAGAAGGGAAAGGAAAAGAAACAACGGTTCTGTCAGAATCCGAAGAGGAGGAAGAAGAGGAAGACTACCCCGAGGAACATTATCCTCCAGTAGATGATAAATACAGACATCTTGAAGAGCGTCTGAGCGCTATGGAAATACAAAAGGTGCCAGGTCTAGACTTTGAAGAATTGGGACTAGTTTCGAGAATTATGATCCCACCAAAGTTCAAAGTTCTGTTGTTTGCAAAATATGATAGGGTATCATGTCCTAAGATGCACCTCTGATCATACGTGAGAAAGATTCAGCTGCACTCCGCTGATAAGGACTTGTGGGTACATTTTTTCCAAGATAGCCTATCGGGAACACAACTCGATTGGGTTTACCAATTGGAAAGGGCCGACGTCCATAATTGGGAAGACCTTGCCGCAGATTTCTATAAGCCATATCAATATAATGCTGATTTGGCGCCTACCCGTACTCAACTTTAGAGTATGGCTATGGCTTCAAATGAGGGTTTCTGGGATTACGCGCAGAAGTGGAGGGATCTAGCTGGGAGAGTTCAACCCCCTCTTTATGAAAGGGAGTTAGTGGACATGTTCCTAGGCACTCTATCGGGCCCTTTCTTCAACCATCTGATTGGAAGCTCATCTGTAGGATTTACTGAGTTAATACTGACCGGAGAGAGGGTGGAAACTGGCATAAAAAGTGGAAAGATTCAGAAGGATTCATCTGCCTCTACAACTGTGAGAAAGCCTTTCACTGGGAAGAAGGAGGTATCTGTTGTTTATCCATAAAGGAACCAAGGGAGAGCTGAACGCCTACCAATGGTAGGGGCCATTATGATCCCAAAGCCTACATCTGATCAACCAAGAAGTAACCAACCGAGGGTGGAAAGGCCAGTCCGGCAATTCACCAGAATTAATATGACTCTATCCCAGGTTTTACCGCACCTTCTGAAATCCAATTTGGAAACTCTGAAGGAAGCTCCAAAAAACCCCAACATAGCGTCCCCTCATTATCACCCAAATGCCAGAAGTGCATATCATTCTGAAAGTCTGGGTCATGACACTAACAATTGTTGGGCCCTGAAAAACAAAATTCAAGACCTTATAGATGAAAAAGAGATTTAGTTTGATGCACCCGAGAAGCCAAACATCATTTATGCTCCTATGCCTAGGCATGGTCACAACACCAATGCAATTGAGGGAGATTTGTTTGTTACCACAGTTGATGAACTCTTGACTCCACTCCCAATCATTAAGATAAACTTGTTGAAATCCGGTGTATTCCCGGGTTGTAATGAAGACTGCCATCTTTGCTTATCCTCACCAACTGATTGCCTTTTGTTGAGAACAGGCATTCAACGCTTGATAGACAACCAAGAGATTTTGTTTGAAAGTGCTCTTGTTTCACCTGTTCATGTTGAAGAAGTTTCAATCATAACCATCTCCGCCAATTCTTCCAGGGTCCCCAAAAGACCCGTTAGGATTACATCGATTCCAAAAACTACTCCTCTTATAATCACAATGCCCGGGTCGGTCCCGTATGAATCAGACAAAACAGTGTCATGGAATTACGGTGGAGACATCTACTAACATGGTATTAAACAAGATGGGTTGGCCGCCAAAGAGATGAGCTCCAAAGAAGAAGACTCCGACATTAGTAATATTGCCGGAACCAGTAAGATTACCCGTAGCGGTAGAATCTTCTCTCCAGAAATTGCCCCTCCAAAGGCAGTTTTTGGACCCGTGGCTGTTCCAAAGGTTACCTTTGTACCAATAACCATATCTGCAAGTGCTCCTATTGACAAAGACGACACAACCCCTACTGTTATCCCTACCAACACTTCTACTACTGAAACTCGAGGAAAAAGCATTCAAGAAGAGCCTGTCCGGACGAAGGGTCAACCACTGACTATCCCTGAAACCTCCAAGAAGGAAATGGAGGAGATCCTGAGAATAATAAAGAAGAGCGACTACGACATAGTTGAATAGTTGGGTCAAACTCCATCCAAAATCTCCATGCTGGCATTGTTGTTGTGTTCTGAAGCACATGCGAAAGCCCTGGTGAAATTCCTAAAGACAGCCCATGTGCCTCAAGAGACGTCTACTGACCAATTTAAAGATTTTGTGGCCAGCTTGACGGCGGATAACGGCCTAGGTTTCTCTGATGTTGATCTGACACCAAGGGGGAGAAAGCACAATGATGCATTACATGTCTCTGTGGAATATAGAGGAACAACTATGGCCCATGTCTTGGTGGACACTGGTTCATCTTTGAATGTTTTACCGAAGAAAGCTCTCGACAGACTAGATTGCGAAGGACTGATGTTGAAACCCAGTAACATAGTCGTGAGGGAATTTGATGGCTCAAAGAGGATGGTGCACGGGGAAGTGGATATCCCCATAAAGGTTGGGACTCAAACTTTCAACTCAACCTTCTATGTAATGGACATCCGCCCCTCTTACTCCTGTTTTCTAGGACGGCCGTGGATCCATAATGTCGGTGCTGTCACCTCTACACTACAGCAAATGCTGAAATATCCGGTCCATGGAAAGATTATCACAGTCCACGGAGAGGAAGAGTATATGATTAGCCACCTCAATTCTTTCCAGTATGTAGAATTGGACGGCGAGTTTATTGAAACTCCTTTTCAACATTTCGAAGAAGTCTCTCAAGAGGTAGCAGTAATCAAGACAGTGTCCCAGATCCCCAAGATCACAAGACCTCCGCTCCGGATGTCATCTCTGAAGGATGCCAATGCAGTAGTAGAGGAGGGTGGATGCACCGTATGGGGGAAACTTCTGGATATTCTGTATAAATCTGACAAGTTTGGTTTAGGGTTTACTTCAAGTGCTCAGAAGGCCGTGCGTCGTGCCCGTGCTGGAGGGACGCCTTTGAAGATTAGCAACCGAGAGGTCAATGCGTTGGACGATGGTGAAGAGGATTGCAGCTTGGAGGATTGGATATTTCCTACTGTCAACGGAGGACTTCGCAATTGGGAAGCCAGAGACTTTGTCCAAATAACTTTCATCCCTCAGTAATTTATCTTTTACATTTCTGTTTGACTTGTAATATTCACAAACAATTTGCACATTTAAAACCTTGTGTCTTGCCCAAGGCACAATGGTCCATTTGTAAGGGTTTTTATTTCATCTTCATATGACATTCAATCAATCATGGACGTTTTTCACATACAAACTTTTGTGCTCATTATCTTTATTTTACATTTTATTGTTTAAAGATGGCTATACCCTTACACACACCCACACTCACAAATGCAGGTACCCCTTCATCCCGGATCCCATGGGTAACGATACTGCTATGGCCTTTTGTGACTCTGAGGATCTAATCTACCAAGCCGAAAATGAAGGTGAGGAAGATTGCGAAGTACTAGGGGAACTAGCCAGACTACTACAACAAGAGGAAAGAGCCATTCAGCCTCACGAGGAACTTGTGCATACAATCAATCTGGGTACCGAGGAGGATATAAAAGAGTTCAAGGTGGGTGCCAATCTAGAGCCGAGTGTCAAGGAGCGTTTGATTCAGCTGTTGCATGATTATGTTGAGATCTTTTCCTGGTCATACGAAGACATGCCAAGACTTGATACAGACATCATGGTACATCGTCTACCCACAAGAGAAGATTGTCTACCAGTAAAACAAAAAGTCTTTCGCATGAGACCTGACATGTCAGAGAAGATCAAGGTGGAAGTCATGAAACAATTCAATGTCGGATTCTTGGTTGTCACTTCCTATCCCCAATGGGTTGCCAACATTGTTCTCGTGCCTAAAAAGGACGACTAAGTACGAATGTTCATGGACTATAGAGATTTGAATAGGTCCATCCCTAAAGATGATTTTCCACTTCCCCACATCGATATCCTGGTTGACAATACAGCACAGCACAAAGTGTTTTCCTTCATGCACGGATTCTCAAGTTACAACCAAATCAAAATGGCACCTGAGGACATGGAGAAAACTACATTTGTCATACAGTGGGGCACATTCTGCTACAAAGTGATGCCATTTGGACTGAAGAATGTCGGGGCAACCTATCAGCGCGCCATGGTAGATTTGTTTCATGACATGATACATCATGAAATAGAGGTCTACATAGACGATATGATAGCCCGACCACAAACAGAAGAAGAGCACCTTGATCACTTGAAAAAGATGTTCGAGACGTTGAAGAAGTATAAACTACGGTTGAACCCAAACAAGTGCACATTCGGAGTACGGTCCAGTAAACTCCTAGGCTTTGTCGTCAGCAACAAAGGTATTGAGGTCGATCCTGCCAAGGTTAAAGCAATTCAATAAATGCCTTCTCCTCGTACTAAGAAGGAAGTCAGAGGATTCCTGGGACGCCTGAAGTATATTTCCAAGTTCAATTCTCACCTAACAGCTACTTGTGAGCCAATCTTCAAACTATTGAAGAAAGATCAAGTAGTCAAATGGAATGATGAATGCCAGACTGCTTTCGACAAAATCAAAGAGTACCTACAAGAACCTCTTGTTTTGATGCCACCAGTCGAGGGAAGACCACTGATCATGTATCTGACTGTTTTAGAAAACTCAACGGGGTGTGTATTGGGGCAGCATGACGAGTCTGGCCGAAAAGAGCACGCTATTTATTACCTGAGCAAAAAGTTTACCGACTGTGAAACCAGATATTCACTTCTCGAGAAAACTTGCTGCGCTCTGGCATGGGCTGCTCGCTGGCTAAGAAAATATATCTTGACTCATACTACCTTGTTGATATCTAAGATGGATCCGATAAAATACATCTTCGAGAAGCCTGCTCTATCTGGGTGGATAGCTAGATGGCAGATGATCCTAATAGAATATGACATACAGTATACTACCCAAAAAGCTATAAAGGGAAGTGTCTTGGCTGATCACCTTGCTCATCAAGCTGTAGAAGATTATCAGTCCATGAAGTTTGAATTCCCGGATGAAGACATCATGACATTAGACAACTGTGAAGGAATCGGGAAATACGACGGACCTGAACAAGGATCCCGATGGACCCTGTTCTTTGATGGGGCATCCAATTCACTTGGTAATGGTATCAGCGTTGTACTCATGTCTCCAGAAGGGTGTCATACTCCCTTTACTGCCAAACTTTGCTTCAACTGTACCAACAACACGGCGGAATACAAAGCATGCATCTTTGGTCTCAAGGCAGCCATGGACTTGGGAATCAAATCTTTAGATGTGTTTGGAGATTCAACTTTGGTCATCAGTCAGATCAAAGGGGAATGGGATACTAAGCACCCAAACCTGATCCCTTACAAAGAATATGTTTTGACATTGATACCACATTTTTAGAAGATTACCTTCGAGTATTTCCCGCGAGAAGAAAATCAGCTAGCAGACACTCTAGCTACAATGTCATCCATGTTCAAACTTAATTGGGATAACGAGGCTCCACAAATCACCATCGAACAAATGGATGAACCAGCACACTGTCACGAGATTAATACTGAAGAAATAGTGGACCAGCCTTGGTTTCATGAAGTCAAGAGGTATCTCGAGGCTCAAGAATATCCAGAAGGAGCTTCAATCAATCATAAGAAGTTCTTAAGGAGAATCTCTGCTAAGTTCTTCTTGAGTAATGGCATCCTGTACAAGCGCAATCATGACTCCATTCTGCTTCGGTGTGTGGATAAGGTTGAAGTGGAAAAGATCATGGCTGAATTACATGAAGGTACTTTTTGCACTCACTCCAGTGGGCATACGATGGCGAAGAAAATCCTACGGGAAGGCTATTATTAGTCTACCATGGAAACAAATTTCTATCAACACTCTCGGACTTGTCATAAGTGTCAAATTTATGCTGACAAGGTGCATGCACCTTCGGTTCCTCTGAATGTCTTGACGGATCCTTGGCCCTTTGCTACGTGGGGAATTGATATGATTGGAGAAATCAAGCCTACAACCTCCAATGGACATCGTTTCATCCTAATCGCTATTGACTATTTTACCAAATGGGTTGAAGAAGCTTCCTTCGCATCCGTTACTAAGAATGTTGTTGCCCGCTTCATCAAGCAAAATCTCATTTTCCGGTACGGTATCCCGGAAAAGATTATCACTGACAATGGTACAAATCTTAACAATACTATGATCACCGCCTTGTGCGAGCAATTCAAGATTAAGCATCACAATTCTTCCCCCTATCGGCCAAAGATGAATGGTGTTGTCGAAGCTGCAAATAAGAACATTAAAAAGATCATACAAAAGATGACAGTCACCTACAGGTACTTGCATGAGATGCTACCATTCGCTCTTCACGGGTATCGTACCATGGCTCGCACATCAACTGGGGCAACACCCTATTCTTTGGTATATGGCATGGAAGTTGATTTTCCTATCGAGGTTCAGATTCCCTCTCTAAGAATTATGAAGGATGCAGGCTTGAATGAAGACGATTGGATCCAAACTCGACTTGATCAACTGAACTTAATTGATGAAAGGAGACTTACTGTTGTTTTCCATGGTCAAATGTATCAAAAACGGATGATCAAGGCTTTCAACAAGAAAGTTAGGCGTCAAGTATATCAAGTTGGGGATCTAGTGATCAAACGCATCATCTTGCAACAATGTGATCCCAGGGGAAAATGGACTCCTACCTATGAAGGACCATTTGTAATCAAGAACATATTATCCGGTGGGGCAATGATCTTGACCACCATAGACGGCGACGACCTGCCACACCCTGCGAACATGGACATATTCAAAAGATACTACGCATAAGAGACCCGCTAGGTTGACACACCTAGGCAAAACAAGGGCATCCCGGTGAACCAAAAAGGTTCGGGAAAAAATTAGGGATAAAATAAAAAAAATCTGTACACCCGGCAAGTTGAAAACCCAAAAGGGCGACTTGGGCAAAAAAGGGTTTCCCGGTGGACTGAAAACCTGAAAGGGAGGTCCCAGAAAAAGTTAGGGAATTAAAGCGTATGACTATGTCCCGTCGGATCACTTTATGGACAACATTTGACTTCCACTGACAAACTCGGAGTTTCTGATCAAATCAATCATCTTCGGACAAAGCAACAAATAGACAAGATGCTCAGAGATACGAAGGCTATAGCAGAATGGGAACCCCATGGGATTATTACACATAAATATCTTTCTTTGTATAAATTTTTCTTGTTTTTATGGCACCATTCTCTTACTAGAATGATTGCATCCTTTGTACGAAATACTTATTCAAAGTCAATACAAAGATATCTCTTTGAAAGTGCAAAAACTACTTGTCTTTTCTTTACGATTGTGTTTTGTTTGCAAAAACGTCCAATGATTCATTGATGAACATATGCATTTGAACATAATTACTGTTTACAAATAAACAAAATGAGTAAGACAATTACTAATAGGTCGAAAGGACAGGAAAATGTCTCTAGGATATTCCATAAGAAATCCCCACAGTACGTCATTTAAATCCCCAGCGGAACAAAGTTTAAAACTATTAATCCCCAGTAAAAATAGTCAGATTTCTCAGGATTCCCCAAGCGAATCTTACAAGCAGTACATGGAATTGCCCTCACAACAGAATTTACTTCTCTCAACAAGAGTTTGTCAGTACTTCAACTCCAAAGACATGAAAGTTTAACATATCCCCAGCAGCTTTCAAGGATATATTTTCCACAATCAGACAGCAATACAGCAAATCAGCTTACATACGCATACATTACATCCACATATCATAAACATTGATAAAGAAACTACATTGTATCATACATTTCATGCAATATAACTTTGTTTCAGCTAACATTTTACCCTTTTCATGATAAGATTAAATGGCTACCATTAAAAATATGCAATCATGATACAGTACGGATACGCTCCAGATACGGATGCCATTCTGATACTCATTCAGATTCAACTTTCAGATACACTACAGATACGCTCCAGACATGGATGCCATTCTGATACTCATTCAGTTTCAGTCCCCAAATATAGTTCAGATACGCTCCAGACACGGATGCCATTCTGATACTCATTCAAATCCAGAATTCAAATACAGTTCAGATACGCTCCAGAAATGGATGCCATTCTGATTCTCATTCAAATACATACTTTAGATACAGTATGGATACCCTCCAAACACGGATGGCATTATGGTACTTAGTCAAAATAAACTCTCAGATACAGTTCAGACACGCTCCTGACACGAACTCTGTCCTGATACTCATTCTTTCAGCCTATAAGTTATAATTCAACAAACATTTTTGGATGGCATCTACAATCCCATCTCCATAAAGAACCTATCACTTCTCCAAATGGCATCTTTAATCCCATTCCCTTAACTACACATTGTCGAGTGCAAATTTATGGGCACTCTAGTGTCCAATCATCTTTCACCTTCGAGTCACAAATGGCAAAACTCGCTAATCTAACTTTTCAGGTTTAAGAAGATTGAACATGGGCAGCTGTTGTACTCCAAAATTTGCCCTCTCATTTATCAAGACTTTTCTGAAGATCTCTTTGACTCAAGACTGGATTAGGGTTTGGTCAACTCAAGACATCTCATCTTACACTATTGACCCAAAATTAGGGTTTGAGTTTGCACAAGGATTTTTGGACTATCAATGCTTCATATGACTTTCAAACATCATTATGGACCCCTAAGTTTACTCATGACAAGTTTTAAGTCTTGAACCATATTTTTGATCAGTCAATTGGACAGTTGACCTAAAAATCAGCTGTATTGGGGAAAAAGTCAACCATGGCTAATTTACAGTCAAACTTCATAATTTTTTCTCCACATCAACATTCTAGACTCATGTTTATCATTTTATCAAGTTTGGATCACAATTCCTCAAGAAATTTGATCAAATCATCAAAAGGGCAAAATGGTCAAAATTGGGGTTTTGATTGAGGAAGGGCAATTTCTGATTTTTAACCTAGCAAATGACTAATTGATTTGAAGAATGACTTAAAGGGTTCATTTGTATCATCTCGACCTAATTACATGGTTCAAAACATTGCAAATCCATTGGATAGACAAATGAAATTTGCAGTCAACTGATCAAAATCAACTGTATACTGAAAACTCAAACTTTGACTTTTTGGTCAAAATCAAGTGCCAAGGATCATAATTCATCCAAACATGTCAAAATGTGAAACTCGTTCATCAAGGAATCAAAGATTGAAGATTTGATTTTAAAATTTGAATTTTTCTTAACTTAGAAATTTTTCCAAGTATAGAAAAT
Source organism: Vicia faba (assembly GCA_948472305.1). Taxonomy (NCBI): domain Eukaryota; kingdom Viridiplantae; phylum Streptophyta; class Magnoliopsida; order Fabales; family Fabaceae; genus Vicia; species Vicia faba. The sequence goes on along the minus strand of OX451737.1, from coordinate 1,473,223,012 downwards.
TTCTTATTTTTTCTGAACTTTAAGCCATTTTTTCACCATGATACAAGATGATTCAAAGAAAGTTCCCAACATGAAAGTTGTAGATCTCCATGAAATCTACAACTTTTCTTCACAAATTTTTCCCTAAATATGCTTGGATCTCAAGATATAATTTTATGAACACATGCCCATGACCTAAAATAACTTAGTGAAATTTTGCCCTAATTTAGGCAGGTTTTTGACCCAACTTCATGGCAATTTTTCACCTAGTTCCAAGGGGAGTCTTTAAATGCATTTCAAATATGAGTTATAAAGCACATTGCACGCTTTCCAAAATGTCCAAGAACTCCTTGATATCATTTTTGAGTAGGGATAATCGAAGAGATGAAGTTGGCAATTTCTCACTTGGAATTCAAGCCATTTCATGAAGAACAAATTTCAAATCAGTACCTATGTTTCCTAATACATGATTTACAGATCCCAAACTTGTTTCTCACTTCATAATTTAATGCTTACTCAGTTGACAAAGCTTTAATCCAAGCCCTAGAGTCTTTATCCAAGTTGTAATTCCATAAATGGCACAAAGTTGCCATTGCCATTTTGGAAAAGGTTCACTTTTGCAACTTTACAAATATTGAGCATTGGACCTGTCCTCTCTGCACACACAAATCCTCCAGGCCTAAGGCAACTTGTATAGAGCATATACCAACCCCAAGCAAGCCAGTACAAGCATGTAAAGACTTTTCCCTTCACTTTACTTCAAAAGCAAGAAAGTGTGCAAAAAGTCTAGTACTGAAAAATCTATTGAGAAGCTGACTTGAAACCTATCCCATACTAATACACAAAGAAATTACAGTTGGGAACACGATTGTTAAGAGCCTGAAACACTCCAAATCTTCATATCACCAAAAAACTGTCAAAACTTGCAGTTTGTGCATAAGCATAGCAATCCATCATTTGGCTCATGTGTTTCATGTTTCAATCATCCAAACACTTTACCTACTTGATATCTAAGTGATCCAGACCATCATCCCTGCACTATAACTCCTTCTCCATCATCTGCCATTTTTGTTTTCCAAACTTGCAGGTTAGCTTGGATAGAGAGTTTTAGACACTTTCAAAGCAAGATAAGAGTTGGAACACACTCAGGGAAGTTCAAGCAAGCTAAAGCAACCTTCAGGCCTTCCTAAATCTCACTCAAACTCCATTCACGACCTCAGCTGAAAGTGGTAAGAATCTCAACTTCTATCTCTTCATACAGGCATCCATTGGCCACGATTTATGAATAAACAATGTAGACATCATTGCTACAAAGTTGTACATATCCATAACTTGCATTTATTTGGCCTGTGTTGAGAGAATTTTGAAGTTCAAATTCCTGTAAAAATTAGGTTTAAATTTAGGGCTTTTAAAATTCATTTTGATCTTTGATTGTTACCTTACATGATTTACATGGTTGAAATCGTGGGAATGAGTACTACCATTTTCATGTTGGAAGTTTTCATTTTCATGGAGAAATGAGAAAGTTACAGAGCTTCTGGCTGGATAGAGGAAGAAGATGAAGTACAGGGCCATGGAAGCGTTTCATGTTATGTTTTTCTTGTTTCACATAAATCAACGGATGTATAGCAACCCCAGTGGCAAGGTAGTGCGCTGGTAAGGCCCAGGTCATGGGTTTGAACCTTGGTGCTACCTTTTGTTTTTTCATACTTTTCTGTTTTCATTTTTTTGCTGTTTTGCAGGTTTGGGCCTCAACGATGGGCCTTATGTTTTTTTCTAACATCCACCTCCTGATTACTCAGGATACCCCTGACCCATTTATTTTCAATTATTTATTTTATTTTGTTTTACTTCATGAAATATTCTTTTCTTAAATATTATAAAATCATAAAAAATATAAAATTGATAAACTTTATATTTTGTTTATTTTATTTTATTTTCTCATTAAAAAATATATTCACTTAGTTATATATTAACTATTTTTCTTAATAAACTTGTAAATACAATATATTTATTTTAACTATTTTTATTCCCTTTTTTATTCATAGTTATAAATATTTATTTTGACATATAAAAACTAAAAATTTTCATAAGATATTATTTAATATTTTTAATACAAAAAATACAAACAAAAAAATACTTAAAGAACTTTATTTTTCTTTTAACAAATTGGAATTAGGGTTAATGAATTTCTAAGAGGTAATTTCCTTTTTTTCCTAATTTATTAGGTTTAGTTCAAAACTTTTTACATAAAAAAAAACAAAACAAAATCTTTTTCTTGCATATACATACCATTGCACATTTAATTTATATTGTATCTTATTTATTTAAATATTTGTACAAATTATATTTGGTTATAATAGCTTAATTAGATTTAAATTATTACAAATCCTCATTCATAATTTGTATTCCCCCTCCCATAAATTGTTGTAATAGCTTAGTAATCTTTACATTGCGCAATTTACCGCTTTACATGCCATGTTAGTAATTAGGGTTTGTATGGCAAGGTAAAAACAAATCAAATAGAAAACCATATTCCAAGACAAAATCAAAGCATGAAAATAACACACTTGCACACAAGCACCCTTAGGGTTTCTCCACTTGGTTTCCTTATACAAAAATGGACATATTATGCATGCGAAGTATCTTGGCAAAACAAATAAGTATAAGATCATAGTCCCTCGATGACGCTATTCAAAGTTGCCTTGTAAAATGATCTTAGTCCCTCAAAAAATGCTAAGATACTTTGCAACATTGCTAATCATGGTTATACGATGACCCACGCCCGTCCCATTTACATCCAAAGATAGGGTTGCTTACCAAATCAATGGTAAGACAACAATGTCAAAGGAATAGAAATGCACAAGAAAGACATTTGAGTAGGTAGATTACTTCTAGTTACTTGCTCTATTTTCAAACAACTATCCTTGCTATTTTCAAAATAAACACATACATTTCCAAACATTTTACAAACATTGAAAACATTTTCAAAAAGACAAACATCTTTGTATACATTCTTACAAACGAGAATCATTATAAAGATTGCCTAAACGAATGGCCTCTTTTACAAACTACTTTCAAAACCACACAAAGCACAATTTAAAAACAAAAGCAAGTGATTTAGCAAGTAACTAAGAGCCCATGGAAAACCATGGATGAAAAGGGTGCTAACACCTTCCCTTTTCATAATCTACCCCCCGAACTCAAGAAAACATCTCAAAGGTCTTTCCTGTGCTTTTTCACCTTTCCTTTTGGATAAAAGAAAAGTCGTTGGCGACTCTTGCTAAACCGCGACATTTGCAATCAATTGCAAAACCTTCAAGTCATTTCTCCCACCGTATCACAGTAGGGTTTTGTTTTTCCAGCGCCGCCATGATTCGATTCTAGGGTTAGAGATAAAGGGTTATAAGGAAGGGTCGGGGGAGAGAGGAGAAAAGGGTTTACTGTAAAACAAAGATGAATTGTAAAAAAATGTAAAAACAAACTATTATGTTCTATAAAAATTAACTACATGCGCGCATACTATAAGTACCGTGTTCTCTGCAAATCCTATCAATGTGATCGTAATTGGATGGCCGTAAGGACAAGTCCACTGTAACATCAATGCACCCTCATACATTCAATCAGTCCGGCCCCTCTCAAATTCTGTATGGGCCAGGCCCAATTAAGTTTAGCACTTCCATTCTATTTTTTACTAAACCAGCGAACATCAATTCACCCCCAGGCTTACTGGGCCTCAGTTCAATATATGAATTCAGGCCCTGACTTTTCACACCCCCATATTTTTACTACTTAGTAAAAAAACATACCCCTTTTGATTAATTTCAACATTTTTTTTATTTTTTTTATGTTTTGTATTATACCTATTATTATTTTTCTTCTTATTATTATTATTTATTTCTATAATAATTATTACTATTATTAATATTAATTGTTTATATATATATATATATATATATATATATATATATATATATATATATATATATATATATATATATATATATATATATATATATATATATATATATATATATATATATATATATATATATATATTATCACATTTAAAATAACTATTTCATGTAAAAACTCATGTATTATTTTTTATATTTTGCATTAAAATAATTTATAATCATGCATTAACTATGAAATTTTGCAATTAATATTATAAAAATATATATAACAAATATCAAATTCTTTTTCGCAATAAACTAATCTAAACACTTTTTTTTGCTAAAGGGTTCCAGATAAATTTTGACTAATTGCGCATTTAGTTCATAATTCCGCAATTTTTACACCCGATCATGCCATAAGCGCTGCATAGACAATGCTTATACCATAAGCGCTGCTATAGGTTTTCAAAAGAAAAAAAAATTAAAAAATTAGAGTAAGCGCTGCTAAAGGTATACCTTAGACAACGCTTACTAAAAGCGCTGCTAAAGGCCTTACCATAGACAGCGCTTCCTTTCCCTAAGCGCTGCTATAGGTTTTCAATTAAAAAAAATAAAAAAATAAGAATAAGCGTTGCTAAAGGGTATACCTTAGACAGCGCTTACTAAAAGCGCTGCTAAAGGCTTTACCATAGCCAGCGCTTCCTTTCCCTAAGCGCTGCTATAGGTTTTCAATAAAAAAAATAAGAATAAGCGCTGCTAAAGGGTATACCTTAGACAACGCTTACTAAAAGCGCTGCTAAAGGTGTGATAAAGGGTATACCTTAGACAGCGCTTTCAAGAAGCGCTGCTAAAGGTAATACCTTTAGCAGCGCTTCTTGAAAGCGTTGTCTAAGGTAATTAAATAATTTCTAAATCCCTAAATTGGTTATCAGAAACCCCACTATATAAAAAACCCCACTTTATACACGCAACTATTCATCTTCGTCTAACTCGTCTCCTCCCTCCTCACCGTCCAACCGTGGTTCATCTTCTTCTCCAACTCGCTTCGGATTCGTTACCACCATCTCCTCGTGAAGAAGAAGTTTCACAAAACCAGTTTCACTATAAGGTAAAATTTCTTCATCCTTCTAAATTTTAGATTGATAGTTGTAGTTACAGTGATTAGTTTACTCTTTCTCCAGATTCGTTCAGTTTTCTCCTTCTATTGCAATTATTTAGGTTTCTCTTAGAGTTTAATTGATTTTTTTGAAATCTTCATTGTTGTTCTCCAATTTCTAATTTTTCCGTTTGGATTTTGGAATGTTATTATGGTATGATAATTGTAATCTAAGATTCTAAATAACAATGTGTCCATGGTTGAGGGTTTTCCATTTCACCAAGAATTTATTTTTAGGTTTTGTATCCCTCTGCCTTCCAGCCCCTGTTTTGTCGTCCAAAGCATTCTCATGCTTTTATACTTTTGTTTTGCTTCACATATGTCAATTCAGTGGAAGGAATAACCGGAGATAATGTAGGAGTTTCCATTTGTGTTTGGAACAAGGGACTTGGTGATTCAGGAGATTCTGCAGGTGAAGGAGTAGTAGTTTCTTGTGGAGCTGCAGAGGGAATGATGGAAACAATTGGAGAATCTGCTATTGGAGGAGATGTTGCTGTTGTAGGAGATGCTGTAGCTGGAGAGGTAGGAGAGATTTGAGTGGCAAGTGTGTTTATTTCAACTTTCATTCCTTGGTTGCAATGCCCTATTGTTCCACAAATGAAGTATCTTTTGCCTTGTGATGTGAGAGGAATGGTTGTGGCACCATCATTGGAAGATTGAATTGGATTTGTTTGCTGGCATGACTCATAATCTGATTTTGTAACTTCAACCACATTATGGTTTGGTGGATATTGGAAAACTGCATTATATTTGGATAAACAGCTTTTTGTCTATACACATACATGTTCCTTTTTTTACCAAATGAGAAAAAACAAATCAAACCATTATTGTCCATACACATATTCTGAGAGCAAGAGTTACTGTCAAGAAACAAGGAACCATTATTGTCTTCAAATGACAAACCAATACCAGAAGATGCTGATGACCTTGATGTTGTCTGAGGATACATAAAGGAATGTTGCAAATTGGAAGCATAGCAAGAATTTTGAGAGTAGTTTTGGTGTTGTTGTGTATCAAAGGACAAAGAAGAAGTATTTTTGGTGATGGATGAGTTTGCAAACGTTGAAGCATTATTTGTTGTTGTTTTCAGAAGTTCCACAGGCTTTCTTGAATGGTTTTTTCCTCTATGCATATGTCTCTCACAGTATTTAGAATCTGGATATGCTTCTTTTGAGCATCTCCATTTCTTTCCATCTGTTCTTCTACATCTTCCTGGCTCGGGATCTATCTTTCTTCCCAAACCCATCTGCAGATAGTTCCATCCAACTGAAAAACAAAAAAATGTAGTAAAAAAGAATAGCTTCATGAACCTGTATTCTCCGATGCAATTGCATTAAAAATTGGGTCATAGAAAGTGCATTTGAGCGTAGGTAAAAAAGTTGATGATAGAGGATTAAAATAGTATTTTGATTTTGTAACCTTAAGATGTAAGACTTACAATGATGTTGTTGGGTGTTAGGCAAAAGTGTTGAAGAGAGAGTAGAGTCCAAAAAGCTTTTTCTAATGGTGAAAAGAAGATCAGGAGGAATAGAGATACCATAAGCCATGTACTTGTAAACAAGGGCTTGATTTTCAAGCTCTTGCCATTGTGAAGGAGTAAAAGGGAACTTGTTCTTGTTCATAGTTATTGATTGATTGGTATGAAGAAGTGAGAGAGGTAATGGTAATAAATAATGAATGATAATAGAATACGTGTGTGAAGTAGTAGGTATATTTATTTATTAAGGATTGAGGAGGAAGTGGAAGCATTAGATTAGAATCTTGTTCTGATGGATATAATAAAAGTAATGGTTGTGTTCTGTTGTTGTTGTTGCTCACTGCTGCTTTTGCAGCAGCTAACCTGTCTCACTGCCACCTCTTGTCTCTCTCTGACATCTCTACGGAAATCTATAAACTAATAATTAATAATCAATAAAGACATTAGGTTTGGAAGAAGATTATGAAAAGAGATCTTATTGTTGCTCCTAATTAACAAAATGTATATATATAGCATGGTGATGGATGAGTTTGCAAACGTTGAAGCATTATTTGTTGGGAAGGAGAAGAGAGAGAAGAGGATGAAGAATTCAGAGAGAGAGAGAGACAAGAGTGAAGAAAAGAGTGGATGTGTGAATGTGAAGAGTGAAGAAAGTGATGTCTTATATCAGATGATGAAGGATGGATCTCAACCCTCAGATTTATGAGAAACAATTAGAGAAATTAAGAGTGATATTGGGAGAATTAAGAGTTTGTTATGGGTGGTTTTTGTGAGCTGTTAAAAGTTCTCCAAAAAAGGCTTTGACTATTTTTTCTTGCTTCTCTCTAGTTTTATATTTTTTTGATTCAATGAGCTGGAAAAATTAGTTAAGAAATTGTTTTCTATTAGGACTATTAAGAGCCAGGGACCATTAATTTTGAAACCGTAAACCAATCGAAAGCTAGTGAAAACGAAAGTTAGTTATGAAATTCCTGTTAGAAGTTAGATGTGTTAGCTACAGTGAGGTTTTCCTGCTAGTTCTGGTTTTGGTTTTCTGCTAATGTTAGCTAAGTATCATGAATTGGAACTGGTTTGACCATGCCTAGGGCTGCATTTGGTGCATTCGGCGTGTTGTTTCTTGGATGGCTTTGAACTTGATGCACTCTACATTGTTTTTTATTTGAATTGGGGTGAATTGAATATTGTTTTTTATGGCCTTGAATGATGTAATTGTTTGGAAGAACTAAGCTGAAGCTGACTGGTTTTCCTGTTCTATTGCAAGTTTGTTGTAATGTGATCTTTCCCAACCTTCTCAAACCCTGAGAAAAGTGTTGTGTAGGTAAAAACATCCGACTTAATCCCTTTCTCCACCATTTGAATTTTAAGCCGCAATGCTTCCTCAAACAAACCACCTCTAACATAAGCAGATATCAACGAATTATAAGTAATAATGGATGCTGAGAAGCCATTACTTTCCATATCTTTAAGCACCTGCAAAGCCTCCTCGGGGCGTCTAGACTTTGCAAATACATCTACCAACGCATTATATGTAACCCTATCAGGAAAAAAACCCGCCATGTTAATCTGATCAAACACTTTAACAGCTTCATCATATAGAGAACTGCGGCGACAACAAGTGATAAGGGTATTGTAAGTATACAAATCAGGAGCAACTCCATTCGCTTTCATAGAATCAACAAGCGCATTAACACGAGACCAAGGCATACCCATTTTTCCATTAACATTCAACATGGAATTATATGTAATGAGATTAGGGGTGCAACCATCTCGTTGCATCTTATTGAAGACAGAGACAGCATCATTGTACCTACCCTTACTAGCATAAGCAGTTATCAGACAAGTATAAGCATAAACATCAATCTCAAACCCATCCTTCTCAAGAGTTCGAAGCAAAGACGCGGCAGATGAAACCCGACCCGCTTTGCCGAGGATGTTAACAATAACAGTAATTGCAGAACCGGTTAGAAGATTAGCACAACCTTGCTGGTTGCGAACCCAATCAAAAACAGCTAAAGAGAGTTCGAAAAAATTAGTTTTATATTAGGACTGTTAAGAGCCAGGGACCATTAATTTTTATTAGGACTGTTAAGAGGGACCATTAATCTTTATAAGAGCTTCACTACTGAAGGAAAAAAGAAACAAATGCTAAATCATGACCATAGAAGGTTTGATGTGTTGCAGGATTGAAGCCACTCAAGTTAAAAAGAAAATATAAAGAGTGATAGGTTACAAGAAAATACACCACGGTAATTCTCATGTTTGCTAAAATAAAAATAATTAAGAACTCACTTCTTTAGGAGCAATTTCCATGGCTGGAGTTTGCACCTCAGTTGCAGATGATTCATAAAACAAAAATAATAAACAGAAAAAATAATTAAAAGCTCACTATTTTGGTATCGGCTTCTATTACGGGAAGTATTTCCTCATCTGTGAATTATTTCTTCATCCGCATATGATATATATCCCAATACCTTTTTAGTTTGATCCTGCAACCACAAATAATGTTGGTAATAGTAAACAAAAACAATAAAACCATTCAAAGATACATAAGTTATTAGCTTGATCTCTCCCAATATCTCCAATAACGCACAATTTTTAACACAGTATGTTTTCTCCATCATACTATAAGCCACAGAGGGCCCAGTAAAGCATGTCACCATCATCCCTCCTTTGTCTTGAGTCTTGGCCAGAGCACCTCTTCTATCAAAAACGTTACATCTCATCCATTTCTCATGAGATTCACACAAAAAAATAGTAATAATAGCACCATGTGATTTATTTGGCAAGTTTGTTGTTCAAGTTTGTTGTTCAAGTTTGTAGTACAAGTATGATAATATGATTTTAGTTTGACCCCCTTTTCCTATGCATAGTTTCACAGATAATTTTGTTTAACCCCAAGAACAGATGATATGCAGTAAAAATCAAAGAAAAAAAATGCATCATACAAAACTGGAAAATATGCTTCATGCAAACCCATATGTCAATTTTAATATATCTTATATTTCAGCACATCAATTAACTGAGTTGGTTTAACGAGACTAATGAGTTTGATGTATTGTTTTTACAATGAATGATACAGGAAATCAAGATGTTAGAATAGTGCATCACCAGAATTTAAATAAGAGAATTCTACTAGCATTGATTGCTTCTTCTGCTCTTGCTGGAATCTTCATCTTCTTATTGTTTTTCTTCTTACGGCGAAATAGAAAATTAACAATCTCTGCGAGTAAAAGCCGAGGAACCTTAGGTATTATGGTTTCTATTCTCTCTTTTGAAACTTTTATTTTTATTTTTTTTTAAATCTAAGATATATTATGGACTAGTCAAAATACTTGTAATGGGTTTAATAATCTTAGATTTCTCAATGATGGGAGAAGAATAAGATAGTGGAGGATTGAGTTTGTACATAGCAGAGACAAACCGAGTCATAACAAAGCATAACTAGGAGATGTTGGAGTTACCATTCAACATGACACTTAATTTCCCTACATTGTTTCTTTTCCGTTTCTCATAATGTATGCTTAGCTCATGTAGACATGCCTGCAAGGAACAAAGGAATCACATCATGTAAATCCCCCATCTAATATTCAACTTAGTAATAGTAAAAAATAACACAAATCATGAATCAAAGAATGAGTTCACAACTAAGCTAATGTCTCTAAAATTGTAACGTTGACGATCATTGATTGAATATGTTATAGGACCACAACAATCCTCATTTCTAGAATTGTTCTAATCACATGTTTGATTTTTGTTGACAACACAGACTCTTTAACTTAGATAATAGTTAAAACCATGGATAAAAAATGGATGTGTGCCAATCGATTGTCAAAAGAGTACAAGGATGGGGTATTAGAGTTCGTTAAGTTTGCTGTTGAACACGCTGAAGACCCGAATAGAATGAAATGTCCTTGCTTGGGTTGTTGTTATGTGGGTCGGGTTGACGCAGATGGATTGAAATCGCATTTACTAATGCGCGGAATTGATCGAAGTTATACGTGTTGGATATTTCATGGTGAGAAAAGCATCGAGAATGTTGAACTGGGGGTGAAAAGTAATGCGACCTATGTTTCGTATGACAATGCCACGGATACATATGATTGTGATCGGGTTGAAGAGATTGCAGAAGCACTTGAAGAAGATCTTCAAGATTGTCCCAAAATGTTTGAGAGGTTGGTAAGCGATACGGAGAAACCGTTGTATAAAGATTGCCCCAAATTCACAAGATTGTCTGCGGTATTAAAATTGTACAACTTAAAGGCGCGCAATGGATGGTCGGATAAAAGTTTCACACAGTTGTTAGCCCTTCTGAGAGATATGCTTCCTGAGGATAATGTTCTTCCTAATCGAACCTACGAGGCCAAAAAAATGTTGTGCTCTATTGGCATGAGCTATGATAAGATACATGCATGTCTAAATGATTGTATTTTGTTTTGAAACGAATATGCATCGTTGAATGAGTGCCCAAAGTGCGATTTATCTCGATATAAGAAAAAATTATCTCCAGCGAAAGTCTTATGGTATTTTCCTATTATTCCGAGATTTAGACGCATGTTTCATAGTGAAAACGATGCTAGACAGTTGACTTGGCATGCATATGAAAGAATTATCGATGGAAAGTTTCGACATTCGGTAGATGCACCACAGTGGAAGAAAATTGATAATGATTATCCTGATTTTGGAGGAAAAACAAGAAACCTTCGCTTGGCATTATCTACGGATGGAATGAAACCGCATGGTCTTCAAAGTATCTCACATTCCACATGGCCTGTGATTATTATGATTTATAACCTACCTCCATGGCTATGTATGAAGCGCAAGTACATGATGTTATCTATGTTAATTTCTGGGCCTAAACAACCAGGGAATGACATAGATGTATACTTGAAACCTTTAATCGAAGATTTGAAGATTTTGTGGGAGAACGGTGTGGAGGTTTATGATGGATATAGGAAAGAAAGTTTAAATTTTAGGGCGATGTTGTTTGGCACAATTAACGATTTTCCAGCATATGGAAATCTATCCGGGTATAGAATTAAAGGTGAAAAAGTGTGTCCTGTCTGTGAAGATGAAACCGATACGACACGATTGAAACTTTGTCAAAAGAATGTCTTTCTCGGTCATCGTAGATTCTTAAATTCAAAACATCAATATCGTGGATGGAGAAAAGCGTTCAATGGAAATACCGAACAACGTAGAGCTCCACCTAGATTGACAGGTGATCAAATTTGTGAAAAGGTGAAAGATGTGAGTATTCAGTTTGGAAAGCCTTTTGCACATAAAGTTGTCACAGGTGGGTGGAAGAAGAGGTCATTTCTTTTTGAATTGCCATATTGGAAATCTTTGTACGTAAGACATTTTCTTGATGTTATGCATATTGAAAAAAATGTATTTGAAAGTGTTATTGGTACGTTACTCAATATAAAAGGAAAGTCTAAGGATGGCCTTAAAGCAAGAGAGGACATGGTAGAGATGGGAATAAGAACTGAATTAGGACCCATGAAGAAAGGAAGACGAACATATCTACCACCTGCTTCTTATACACTATCTAGAAAGGAAAAGAAAATATTGTGTAAGTTTCTGAGTGAAGTTAAAGTTCCAGAAGGTTACTCCTCAGACATTAGAAGACTCGTGTCCATGAAAGACCTCAAGTTAAAGAGTCTGAAGACACATGATTGCCATGTCATAATGGAACATTTTCTACCAATATGTATACGTTCTATTTTCCAGAAAAAGTAAGAAGCGCTATAACTAAATTGTGTTTTTTTTTCAGGTCAATTTGTAGTAAGGTGATCGATCCTGAGATCTTACCAGTATTACAAAAATAAATCGTTATTACTCTATGTGACCTTGAAATGTATTTTCCTCCATCATTTTTTGACATTATGGTACATCTTGTTGTTCATCTTGTGAAAGAGACACAATTGTGTGGACCTGCTTATATGAGATGGATGTACCCTGTTGAATGTTATATGAAAATATTAAAAGGGTACGTGAAAAACCGAAGTCGTCCAGAGGGTTGTATCGTTGAGCGATATGTTGTTGAAGAAGTGGTTGAGTTTTGTACTGATTTTTTGTCCAATGTGCAATCCATTGGACTCCCCAAATCTCATTTTTTCGGAAAAAAAGAAGGTAACAAATTAATTGGAAATGAAATTGTGACAGTATCAAGGGATGAACGAGATCAAGTGCATTTGTATGTTCTACACAATGACACTGAGGTTGAGCCGTTTGTTGAAATGCACAAGGCTATACTCCGAGGTGAGAATCAATGTAGAAATGAAAATTGGATAGTACGAGAGCACAATCAAAGTTTTATACAGTGGTTTAAGGATCATATATATTCAAAGTTTCATTCAGACCCCGCTTCAATATCAGACAGGTTTAGATGTTTGACATATGGTCCAAGTTCGATTGTGTTCTCTTATAGAGGATACAAAATTAATGGATACACATTTTATACCAAATAACAAGATGAGAAAAGTACCATGCAAAATAGTGGTGTCACGGTGGTATGTGAAGCAATGCACATTTCTGGTATGAAGGACTTAAACCCCAAATATGAAAATTTGTCATATTTCGGGGTTATCAATCACATCTGGGTGTTTGATTACGAGAAGTTTCAGATTCCTATCTTTGGTTGCAAGTGGGTACATACTAGTGGCATACGAATGGATAAGTCAGGGTTTTTGCAAGTGGATCTTAGTAGGGTGGGGTACAAAGATGAGCCTTTTATTCTAACCTCTCAAGCTAAACAAGTGTTCTATGTCACAGACCCGAAGAGTACGAAATGGTCTATAGTGCTTTTATCTAACAAAGTGATTGATGATAAAAGTGTGGATCAAGTTGATGTTGATGTTGAGAATGAGTCGTATATTAGAAACGATCGAGATGATGATACTACAGCGGATGAATCATAAATCAAAAAAGATCATGATGAGGGAATTTGGATCAATCCCTCCGTCCGTGTTGTTAAGAGACAAGTAATTCGGAATCCAACCAAGAAAAGAAAGAGATGTTAGTGAAAGAGGTAATATATATTCCTCCATACCTGTTAACACTTAGCAAACTTCTAATAAATTATATATTTTTCATTTTATATACTCAATTGATATTTGTCATTTTATATACTCAATTGATATTTGTCATTTTATATACTGAATTGATATTTGTCATTTTATATACTGAATAGATATTTGGAATTATATATTTGGAATTAAATATTTGTCATTAGATACTAATGTTTTTCTTTATTACAGGTTAGATGGCTAGTAACGAGGAGCACCCTCACGATGATTATATTAATGATGGAGACAATGATGGAGGAAAATCCAGTAAGGGAGTGGAAAAAGAAATAAAAAGAGGAAAAACTATTATGAAGAATATCATTCGTGATAGAGATAGGGGTATAAAATATGATGTGCATTGGAGTCCAAATGACCAATTAATTGAGCCTAATGGTTCTAAATTGACAAGTTACATTGGCACACTTGTAAGGAGAGAAATTACAATAACTTGTGATGAGTGGAGAGATGATAAGCTGAATGATGCTAAAAACAAAATCTGGAGTGAGATACAGGTGCTTTAAATTATGTCTTTAAATTACGATTATGTACTTTAAATTATGTCTTTAAATTACTTATACTAACGCACTTTGTGTATGTTTTTTGTAGAGGTCTTTCAACATTGATGACAAAAGAAAAGATTATTGTCTTGGATTGGCCGGCAAAATACTGAGAGGGTTTAGAACATATTTAAACAGAAAATATCTTAGAGATGCCGAAAAAAAATTTGTTGATGCAGAGCGTCAAGCAGAATATGCGGATGTGATTTCAGTTAAAGAATGGGATGTTTTTAAAGCCAAAAGGAAAACCCCAAAATTTCAGAGTGTAAGTGAAGTAAATCGTCTAAGAGCATCATCTCCCGCATATCCATACAAAAAAGGGTGTTTGGGATATGCACGATTAGAACAAAAAATAGTAAGTATTTACAAATTGCAATGATATACTGGTTCATCAATAGTTATAACTGAGCTTGTTTTTTGTGTTAATGTGTAGTTAAAAGAGGAGAGTAGTTTGGAAACATCTCTTCCGGAGCATGTTTTGTGGAAGGCTGCCCGTGTGGGTAAGGATGGAGTTCTCAAAGAAGATGTACAACATATTTTTGAAAAATGCGTAAGTATAACATTAATTCTAATTAAATCAAAATTTTATTAACATATAGTATTCATGTTTTTCCAATATTCATATGAATTTCAGGAGAGTCTGTCTCAGTCTACATCTCCACCAGATGATTGCAGGAGCATACTTAGTCGAGCATTAGATGTTCGTGAGTATTCTGGTCGGGTGAGGGGTAAAGGACATGGGGTTACTCCAACCTCATTGAAAAAGAACAATCCAAAGACAAAATCTGCTAGCAATAAAGAACTGCAGGCAAGGTTGGATGCATTAGAAGCTGAAGTTATTGAATTGAGGAAGGAAAAAGCAAGACAATACCAATCAGAAAGGGAAGCTACGGGTGTTAAAGAAGCTAGTGACATAGCTAGTGTCAATTGTGCAGCTCAACCGACTATTCCCGAGGTACTTACATATATTATTATGAAATTAAATTAGTGTAATTTATTTAACTGACATATATACACATTAACGATGTCATATTTATTATTGATTTTAGGGCATTTCACCTTGTCAACTCCTTTTAGAGACACCAACTTATCGCATGGTTGGCAAGGGAAAAGTCCATAACACTCTGGGAGAAGTACTTCATCATAAACCGCTCCCTTCTAGATATTTGAAAGTGTCGATTGATATTTCTTTAGAGGAGGGTGCGTTATTACCAATCCCAGATGAAGTTTCGGATGCAACATTGGTGGGAGAGGCAATAGGAGCGTTTGTTGCATGGCCATCAAGGCTTGTTCGCATAGATGATGAGGTATAATTAAAACCGTTATGAACCTTTTAGTACTCAAATTTTTTACGTTCGTTTTACTTACATTTTTTTTGCATGGTAATGTTAGACTCCTACAAAACCCAAACCAAAAGATAAAGGGATTACGCGGCCAGAGGAGTCAGTGACAGCAAAAAAACAGGTACAACAAAATTATATGATATTTATGCTTAGATAATGTTAATTTGTCGTCCTATACTTGACCACTCTAATTTTATGATATTTAGATTATTCCTGCTAAAGAGATTGAAGCTGTAAGTAGGGGTAAAGAGCCTGTAATTAGAAACATTCCCACAGAAACAAAGAGTGTTGCTAAGAGGACCAGGGCTAGAAAGAAAACTACTTCACAATATAGGTCGTGCCTTCAGACATTTATAAGCTTCACAACTATTTCGCAAGGTGGTACTTCTCTTATACCCCTGCATGAAGGGATTTATGGTTCTGAAGGCATGACAGCAATTGGTAAGGAGGATTTGGAAGAAGTTTTTAGACACTTGACATTAGGCATGGCTGTTATCAATACATACATCAGGTATACTCCAATCAACTTTGTTTAATTAATTGCAGAATTTATTTACTCATTTCAATGAATAATTAATGTTAATGATGTTTTTATTTAAGGTTTCTGTATGACAAGTTGATTCGCCCGCGTGGATTGGAGTACAGATTCGTTTTCATAAATCCCAACATTGTCCACGCAGGGTCAATAATCTCAAAACCAGATGAAGTAATAGCATTTGTGCTCAGTTTATTTATGGCCAGCAAAGATACAGAAAAATTGTTCTTTTTACCATATAATACTGGCCCCAAGTAAGATTTTCATTCTAAATTACCTCTATTATAATTTTTCGTTTTTTAACATTGTGCAGAAAATTTCCATCTAACCTTTGTTTAATATTCCAGTGGACACTGGTTATTGGTTGCAATTAATCCTGTGAGAGAAATTGTATATTATCTGGATTCATTGGGAAATGATTGGACAACATACTCAGATATGAAGAAGACGATTGACACGTAAGTGCATTGTTCCAAAATATTACTGTGTATATTTAATTATTTATGAGCGATAGTTCTAAATATTCGTTATTATTTTATTATAGCATTCTACAAAGTTTTCGAGCACAAAGAGATATTCAAGTACCAAGGAGTAGAGTCAACAATATTTCTTAGATCAAAATGGAGGTATAGATTTTCACAGTTTTGATTATATAGCGATGATACTTGATAAAACAAGTTAAGGTGTATATCTTAATGTATATCCGTATTTTCTTTCCATGTGTAGTGTCCTCGTCAGCGCAATGGTGTAGATTGCGGTTATTTTATGTTGAGGTTTATGAAAGAAACCATTCTTTTGGACCGATTAGAGATTCCATCCACGGTATGAATTTCTAACTTAGGAATTATTTTCATATTTCTCATAAAATGACTTAGTATTTTAATTAAATCATACTATGTTATATTATTATGCAGTACTTTGATGAATTCAAGTGTGCTTCATACTCAAAAGATCAATTGGATGAACTTATGGAAGATTGGTGCCAATTTGTTATGGAGTTGAGAGTTTTATTATAAGGTATAACTTTGAGTTTTGAGAATATAATATATGTCGTTATAGTTGTGTTACAATATTATCGTTTTTGTTGTTGTTATTTGGTAACTTGTATGAATTTTGATTTTTTGATTTTGTTTTCGGTTATATAGGTACAGCTCGATGTAGAAGATAGAGTTATATATTCATCGTTGATTTTGTTTCATTGTTGTATATACTAATGTTGTTATTGTGTATATTGTGCAAAAAGGAGTGAAGAGATGAATATTGATGTAGTTATAATATTGTTTCATTGTTGTATATACTAATGTTGTTGTTGTGTATATTGTGCAAAAAGGATTGAAGAGATGAATATTGATGTTGTTATAATATTGTTTCATTGTGGTATATATTAATGTTGTTGTTGTGTATATTGTGCAAAAAGGATTTAAGAGATGAATATTGATGTTGTTATAATATTGTTTCATTGTGGTATATATTAATGTTGTTGTTGTTTAAAATGTTATAATGAAGCTATAATTTTTTGGTGCAAAAATGGTGAGATTAAATTTGATAGGCAGCGTTTTATTTTAAATGAAAAAAAAAATTAAAAATAATAAGGAAAAGAGCTGCTAAAGGGGGGGGGGGGGGGGAATAGACAGCGCTTCTCATGAAAGCGTTGTCTAAAGTGATTGAAATTTTTTTTTTTAAAAATAAGGAAAAGCGCTGCCAAAGGGGGGTAATAGACAGCGCTTTTCATGAAAGCGTTGTCTAAAGTGATTGAAATTTTTTTTTATAAAATAATAAGGAAAAGCGCTGCTAAAGGAGGGGGAATAGACAACGCTTTTCATGAAAGCGCTATCTAAAGTGATTGAAAAAAAAATTTTTTTTTTAAATAAGGAAAAGCGCTGCTAAAGGGGGGGTAATACACAGAGCTTTTCATGAAAGCGCTGTCTAAAGTGATTGAAATTTTTTTTTTTTTAAAATAAGGAAAAGCGCTACTAAAGGGGGGGTAATAGACAACGCTTTTACAAAGCGCTGTCTAAAGTGATTAAAAAAAATATTAAAAAATAATAAGGATAAGCGCTGCTAAAGGGGGGGGAATAGACAGCGCTTGATAAAAGCGTTGTCTATACCTTTAGCAACGGAGGTTTTAGCAGCGCTTTTAAGCGCTGTTAAAGGCCTAAAAAAGCGTTGTTTAATCCCTTGTTTGGCATAGTGGATCAAAATGCGAGGTGATTCAAAATACTTTTGCACCCCTTAAAAAATACCAACCCACACGAACTACAAATTGGGACTCTGATTCCTCATAAGAGGATACGTAGGCATACGATTAAAATCGTGGCAAGCTCCCCTGTAAAAATTTAAAACCATTTTAAACCTAAACCTAAACCTAAACCTAGTATCCTTAAGAATAAGGTAGACAAAAGGTGCCTAACACCTTCCTTTCGTCTAAAGAAGTCTGAAACTTAGAATCTTTGTCTTGTGAATCCTTAGGATAAAAACTAGTAGTGGCGACTCTGTATTTAAAACCAGTCGCATCACTGGGGAATCATGCAAACGCACTGGGGGTAGAATTGGATGGCTCAAAGCTTTTATCGATGTTCCAGTTCTGTTTTCTTGAACGAGTATCAACTTGGTTGCAGATAACGCATCTTTGTTTTCCCATATTTAAGGGGTGGTTGTTCTCCATTGTCACTAGTTGGGTTAACCATCTTCATATTGTATTTCCTCTTTGGTGTAGGTTCGTTAGTTTTGGCTACTTTTGCAATCCTTAATAAAACACAAAAGATTTATGACACAATCTGCATTAGTCCCACCAGGTGTGTCAATTTGTTTAGAGTGAAATTTGGTAAACAGCCGCTAGTCCTACAAAATAATTTATGGTTACTCGCATGATCCACTAGATTGATCCTAGGAAATGTCTCGAATATCGTGTTTGTTTTAATGTTTCTGATTGTTGTTCTATATTGAAAAGATAAATGCAACAAAGGTAAGATTAAAAGCAAAAGTTTAAAGACAAAGGTAAAGGGTTTTTGAAGTGAAAAAAATTGGAAATGTAAAGGAATTCAACTGAAATGTTAAACAAAGTTAAAAGATTTGATTTAATGTAAAAACTTTGAATATAAAAATGGTGTTTCAATACGTACATTCTCAATTACCCTTTTTTCTAACACCGATACTTCGAGTTTATATTAGTAATTTATACAAAGTGAACACCCTGAATCCTAATACAAATATCTCTATTTATACTAATTAGACCCTAATTGTCTTTCTATACAAGAGTGTCACGTTCGAATCTTGCATGCTCCGTTCGAATTGTCAAACATCCATGCGTTCTTTTGGATAAAATCAAATCATTTGAATTCAAATTCTTCTTTGATTCGAAGCGCCAAAAAACCCACAACGTGAGTTGTCAAATTATTTGAATTTGAAACTTGAAATATCTTGAGTCTTATACATTCCACAACAATAAAAATTTGCTGATATCTAATAATATTCGACCATCAATTGGTCAGTCGGTCGAATTTAATATCTTTCATATTTCTTTTAAAATTAATCTTTCTTCGATATCCTTTATTTTTCTTTTATATCATATGTAACACCCCAATATTGTTGGAAATATTTTATTTAAATTAATTAGGTGTTGTGATGTATTTATATGCGTTGGTGAATCTTTTGATGTGTCATTGTGCATTTGTTGGGAATTAGAAGCTGTATAAATTTTAAAAGTTAAGGTGATAGGGGTGTATGACAAAAAGTGTAGAAACATAAGGGTGTGGAGAGATAAATAATTTACTAGTATTATTTGACTTAAAATATTAGATTTATTATTATTTTATAAGAATTAGCAAATTGCTCTAGTAATAAAAGGATGGCATAGTTAGAATATTGTAATTAGGGGTCCAATGGCTAGATAAGTAAAAACAAGAGGAATAGAAGAGTAGTTGTTTTTGATCGATCATAGAAATGAGAGAAAAGCAGAAGCGAGAAAGAGGAAGAGCTAGGAGGGGAAGAACCATTGTTGAAGCTTGAGGAATCTATAACCTGAGGTAAGGGTGGGGTTCCGACTCTCTAATAGGTGGTATAATTGTGGGTAGATGATGATATTGAATGTTAGGTTTCAGGTGTAGATTGGTTGAGAAATTAACTGTTATAATTGATTGAAATTTGTAAAATTGATGTGATATTTTGGTTATGTTGTACCCCAAAATTTACCCTCTTTATTTTCATTATTACATACACTCATTTAATTTGTTTTATGGTTATGGAATCAAGGTATATTTAACAAGCTTCATTAGGTTACAAGTGGCGTTTATTTCGCCAATGGATGTTCTCAGAATATTTTTCATGCTGAAGATCGATTCGCCGTTTTGCAATGATTCGGGGTTCAAAGATTCACGAGTCCAACCCGGCGCGTCATATTCAGGTGTTCTTTCGCCAAGGTATCCCTGATAACATATTCTCAAATTCAAGTTCGGCTCGAGAGCCAATTCTTTAAAGAAGGTCTCTGAATGTGCGATTTTTTTCTCAAAGAAATATTGGGAAAAAGTGTGCTGAAAGTGAAGTTTTTACGAACTAAAAAATTCATAACTTGAAGATCGTGGCTCGTTTTGAACCCGTTCCAGTGACCAAAGTTCCGTCTTGACGTTATCTACGTCTTCATCTCTCACGGATGGAAACCAATTTTGATCAGAAGGTCTTCAAAAATGCGAATTTATCATGTATTTTCGTACAGAAAATTTGTGACAGAAGTTTATTTGCGTCATGTTCAGAAAATCATAACTTGGTCGATTTTCATGTTATTGAGCTGGTTCTGGCACCAAAAGTTCAAAAACTGAGTTGGCTGCATTTTCTCAGGAGATATCGAGTTTGAATGGTATCCAAAAGTCCTTTTTTATTTTCCCAGAGTGCGAATGACGCGTCGAAAATCCTGAATGCGGAATATTATTTCATCTGGGTCGAAAATTCATAAATCGGCCAATTTTTATCGGACCGGGCCCATCTTTTTACACAAGGTCACTGACTCAGAGATTTACAACCTTGCTTCTAAAGTCGAGACCGGGTTCTGCTCCGATTAATACCAGTTTTTTATTGAAGAGTGTGTCAGAGTTGACACTGGAGCCCAAAATAAGTTTGTCTGAGGCGAAATTTCAAAAATTCCTAACTAATTCACCGTTTATCCGATTGAGCCCATTTTCGAACAGGAATTTGTTATCGATGTCGGCTACATTTTGTTTTCACAATTGAACTTCAAAAATTTCACTTAAGTCCCTGAAATTTAACCTAGAACGAATAAAAATCTACATTATTGCTTGTGATTATTGGAGGCCCAACTGCATATTCAAAGCCCATATATTTGCTCTAATTTCCATTATATAATCTCATTCTTTTCACACAAATGGGACAAAAAAAACCTTTGCCACAACCCTGTCAAAATATCAAATTCCTTCAAGAACCCTAAAAACCTTCAAATCCTTGTTACAAAACCGCATCTCACTACAAACAAGTCATCCTTGTTACAAACCTCCATCTCACTACTTCTCCAGTAAGGGTAAGGCTGGTTTGATCTCAATGATAAAAAGGATCTAGAAGCATTCATACATGCCATATCGGTTTTAACATTACAAAATTTCATATATTTGCTTTATTTGCATTTCATGATATAGTAATTTATTTAATGTGTTCATGAGATTCAACACTGCAGATTTAGACAGGGTCCCTACAAAACACTGAGGCCAAAACAGAACAACCACTAATGCATGGCGATACAGACATCCTAAGAAGGTTAAGGGCGTGGGTTCAACACCCGCCCCTATTGGTTTTTATTTTCTTCCTTTTTATTTATCCTTTTACCTATTTTCATTCTTTCTGTTTAAAACCTTTTTCATAAAACTTAAAAATTTTCACAAACCTTTGATTTTTCATAATAAATTTGAATAATTAATTTTAGGTTTTTCTTTAACTTAATTTTAGGTTTTTAAATTAATTTTTGGTTCAACACCCACCCCTGACATTTGCATTATTTGTATTTTCTAACCCTATTTTTCATTATTGTTTCTTCCCCTATCTATTTTTTGGTAAACTTAATTCTTTCTTGTTAATCATTACACATAAACTTCTTTTTAATAAAAACTTTTTTTTAATTAAAATTAATTAGGTTTTAGGTCTTTTTAATTAACTTTTTTTTTCAATACTAACCTTTTTTTAATAAAAATTAATTAGTTTTTTAGGTTTTTTTAATTAACCTTTTTTTCAAAATTAACCTTTTTTTAATTCGAACTAATTAGGATTTAGGTATTTTAATTAACTTTTTTCAAAATTAACATTTTTATTAATTAAAACTAATTAGGTTTTTAGGTTTATTTAATCAATTATCATAAATCATTTTTTCATAAAAAATCACAAAAATATTTTCTTTTCTATTTTCATCTTATTTTTATTTTCCTAGATAAACTGTATAGGGCGCGTTCAACTGTAATAGCGTAGCTTTATTTTTCCCACATTTTTTATCATTATCATGTAATTGCTTCCGGGATATAATAGTTTTAGGATTTCTTTTCCGCCCTCTTCACTATTATGTAACTGCCCCAAAACTCTGTAATAGCCTAGGTTTACATTTCCGCCTTTACCTCCAGCTACTATATCTTATGCAATGCTTAGATTAATAGGATTGTATGGTAAGATAAAAATGAACGATAGAAAACCCTAATTGCAAGATAAATATAACTGAAAAAACACACTGTTGCACACTTGCACCCCTAGGGTACTCCCCACTTGGTTGCCTCGGAAAACAATGGTCATGTCCCTCGAACGTAGGGATATCTTAGCAAAAGACCCTCAATCTAAAAGTCATCATAAAGATCATAGTCCCTTAACGTCTCTTGAGTTGCCTACAAGAAGTGATCTTGTCCCTCGATGTTGCCTATATGATGACAGTCTCTTCGAACTGCTAATGTATCCTTATATGTTGCCTTCTATGACCATAACGATGACTCGCGCCTGTCCCTCACACATCCAACAACTTGGGTTACATACTCACTCATAGTAGGATAACTCGGTCTAAAGGTTAAGAGGAAAAGAACGACCTTTTTGAGTATAATTAGATAAGTTCTTAGATGCTTGCTCAAAACAACTTTTTGCACCTACACAAAAATATTTCAAAACACTTTCAAAAACATTCTTGACGACTGATACAAGAGTTATCAAAAAGCGAATCGCCAAACTAAGGCATTTTTAAAACAATTTTCGAAACACACAAAGCACAAGCAATTTTCAAAATGAGCAAGTACTTAAGAGCCCGTAGATAACTACAGATGGAAAGGGTGTTAATACCTTCCCTTTTCATAATCTACCTCTGTTACATAGAAATCTCGAAAAAAGGTCTTTTTCTATTCTTTTCACCCTTTCCTTTTTTGGATAAAAGAAAAGTCGATGGCGACTCTTGCTTACAGTACATTTGCAAACAAAAAACTCAAAACCAGTAGTAACAAAAAACAGTCGGTTCTGCCACCGTATCACAGAACTGGCGACTCTGCTAGGGAGAGTAGTCCTATGGGGTTTACCTTAGGATCTAGCTCATTTTTAAAATTGCTTTCTTGTTTGTTTTTCCTGCTTTATCTTTGAGGGGTTTGTTGGGGTATTCTTGTAAAGATCCTATACCCGGATCTGGGGCATCTTTTTAGGAAAACAACAATAGATTGTGGAGACTGTACGGTGTAGACCGGTATGGTGTAAGCGATGGCTGTGTTGGTGTGACACTTTGGTTAGTACCGGTATCCTTCGTGTTGAAACGAGGAGAATATGGGGCTGCCGCGTGGTGTCATGAAGCACTA
Organism: Vicia faba; assembly: GCA_948472305.1. Lineage (NCBI taxonomy): Eukaryota > Viridiplantae > Streptophyta > Magnoliopsida > Fabales > Fabaceae > Vicia > Vicia faba. The sequence continues at coordinate 1,473,199,194 of OX451737.1, read as the reverse complement.
ACGGACCTTAGAACCTTAGTTGAACAAAATTGGCCATTAGAAAGTAGTGAGATAGCTGGCCTCGATATAAAGTTGAGGATTGGTTGATACTCGATGCTAACTCATTGAGATCAGACTTTAGCGATATTTCGGCGGCAAGAAAAGATTTCCTGAGCTGAAACAATGCCTGATAAAGGATGATCAATAATATTGAGTATACTTACAACCCGGTTACTTTTCTAAGACAAGTTTGAAACAAACTAAACTTCAAGAAGGTACTTACCTATGGAATCCATGAAAGCCTAAAACTAAGGCTGCTTGTGTGACTTGTTTGCTTTTTTGCCTAACAATTTAAACTCATTGCAGGGCTTTGTTTGTATTCCTTGCAGGACCTTGTTTGTATAAATCCAATAAATTGGTTTCTTATCCTGCATTTTTGTTTGATGCATAGCATACACATCATAGCATCATAACATGACATATCATACTAACCATTTCAAGGATCTTAAGGGCCTGTGATGCAGGTTATGATGAACCAGACGTCTAGCAAGGGGCAAGGGGATTTATTTTCCTCTGGCCAATGTCGTCAAAAGACCAAAACACGATAACTTTAGTCAGGGGGTATGACCCACTTGATATGGTAAGCTTGACTCTTGTAGAAGGACCTTTAACAACACGAAGTGCTTCAATCAAAGATGTAAAATTCAACGCCTAACATTTTTCTTGTTTACCCCGCGAGATCGTTGAAAACAGTTGCATATCATACATGTCATTGCATAACATGTAGTCTCGAGTACAAGTGTGATACGGTGGGAGAAATGACTTGAAGGTTTTGCATTTGATGGCAAATGTTGCGGTTAGCAAGAATTGCCACCGACTTTTCTTTTATCCAAAAGGAAAGGTGAAAAAGCACAGGAAAGACCTTTGAGATTGTTTCTTGAGTTCGGGGGGTAGATTATGAAAAGGGAAGGTATTAGAACCCGTTTCATCCATGGTTTTCCATGGGCTCTTAGTTACTTGCTAGATCACTTGCTTTTGTTTGAAATTGTGCTTTGTGTGGTTTTTGAAAGTATTTTGTAAAGAGGCCATTGTTTAGGCAATCTTTGTAATGATTCTCGTTCGTAAATGTATACAAAGATGTTGATCTTTTTAAAATGTTTTCAATTTTGTAAGATGTTTGAAAGTGTGTGTGTGTTTGTTTGGAAAATAGAAATGATGTTTGTATTGAAATGGAGCAAGTAAGTAAGAGCAATTTACCTACTCAAATGTATTTCTTGTTCATTTTCTCTTCCTTTGACATTGTTGCCTTACCATTGATTTGGTAAGCAACCCTATCTTTGGATGTAAATGGGACGGGCGTGGGTCATTGTATAACCATGATTAGAAATGTTGCAAGGTATCTTAGCATTCTTTTAGAGGGACTAAGATCATTTTATAAGGCAACTTTGAATAGCGTCATCGAGAGACTATGATCTTGTATTTGTTTGTTTTTGCTAAGATACCTTGCATGCATAATATGGCCATTTTGTATAAGGCAACCAAGTGGAATAATCCTAGGGGTGCTTGTGTGCAAGTGTGTTATTTTCATGCTTGATTTTGTGTTGAATTAAGGTTTTCTATCTGATTGATTTTACCTTCCCATACAAACCCTAATTACTATCATGTTATGTAAAAGCGATAAATTGTGAAATTTAAAGTTACTATGCTATTACAACATTTGTGGGAGGGGGTATACAATTTATGAATGGGGATTGCAATAATATAAACCTAATTAATCTATTACAACCAAATTGAATATTGTACAAATAATTGAAGAAATTATAAAGTACAAATGCAAATTGAAAGAAATGATCTTTATGTTTGGATTTTTGTATGAAAGAGGTTTTAACCTAAACCTAATTAAATAAAAAATAATCAAATTAAATTAACTTAAGTTAAATAAGAAAAGAAATTAATTAAGAAAAGATTTTTGAATAAAACCCTAATTCTATTTAGTTGATTAAAAGAAAATAATTTTAAAGAAAAAAAAAGTATTTTTGTATTTTTGTCTTTAAAATAGTATGTGGTGTTATGAAATATTTTTGGTCTTTTTTTTATATTAAAATAAACATATTTAAATAAATAATAATCTAGTTTTAATTTAATTTACAAGGAAATTAATAAAAGTAAATAAAGTATAATGAATAAAATAATTTTTATCTGGAAAAATATTTAAATTATGTCAAAATATAAATCTATTATTTTTATACTTTTTATGATTTTTTTGGTATTTTTAGAAAATATATTTAAAAGGAAAAATAAAATAAATAAGTGAATAAAAATAAATGGGCCAGGGGGTGCCAAAAGTAGGCAAGGAAGTATGTTAGCAAAAATAAATAAAAAATTCCAGGCCCAAAGGGCCCAGTGCCTGCAAAAAAAAGATGTTAGGAAATCAGAAAAACGAAACTAATATAAAAGGGGGGTTCACATTGGTTTGAACCCTCGCCATTAGGTAACATATGACTTAGTACGCGCGCGCTTGCCACTGGGGTGGCTGTTTCATCCAGTCATATAATAAAATCATAAATATATTAGAAACTAATTTCTGAAGAAAACTTCATCTTCAACCTTGCGCCTAGCCGGACCACCTGTATCTTCCTCATCTCTCCACAAAAATGGAAAGTTCAAACATGAAAGTTGTGGTGTTTCTTCCCACGAATTCAACCATATAACTTATGTAAGCTAAAAGTTAAAGATAAAATCTAATTTTGCTGGCCCTAAATTGAAACCTAATTTTCCCAAAAATTTCAAATCCAAAATTCTCTATACACAGTCAATATAAATGGGAACTATGAACATGGCCAGCTTTAGAGCAAAAATATCTACATTTTGTTTTCACAAATCATGATCAAATGATGCTTTATGAAGAGATAGAAGTTTGAAAATTTACCTCTTGCAGCTGGAGTCGTGAATGGAGTTTGAGTAATTTTTGAGAGGGCCTGAGGATATGTTTAGCTTGCCTGGGCTTCCCTGAGTGTGTTACAAGCCTTACTTTTTTCTAAAACTAGCTAGAACTCTCTACTCAAGTCCAACTGTAATGGAGATTTTTTAAAATGGTGGATGATGAAGATGAAGTTACAGAAGTGTAACAGGTGTTGAGATGAGTTCTATATGATGTATGTGAAGTGTTTGGATGGTTAAAAGTGGAAACGCACGAGTCGAAACAGAGATGGGTGTTTGAAGCTCAAAAAATGGAGTTTTGGCCAGTTCTCACTTATGAAGGCTTGAGGGTGTTTTAGGGCTTGTCCAAAAAACGTGTCCTATGTTGCAAATAGTCTCCCTAAATATAAGCAAAGGGTTAGAGGTTTTGAAATGATCAGAAAACAAGAGATCACATGTTATGGATTTTGCCTTTTTTTTGAAGCAACATTGACAAGCATTGTTCCAAGGCAAGGTACAAGGCTTGTAGGGTAGCTGAAACCTTTAAACACACTTGTTCTGATTATATAGAGTGTGTTTGTGTAGAAAGAACAAATGCAAGTCTCAATGTAAGCTGACTTTGCATAAAGCTTGCTTTTCTAAAATGGCAATGTTGTCTTTCTTCCCAAAATGGAATTATACTTGTACAATGCATTGAATGCTCAGATTAAAGCTTCCAACAGCTATGAAAACACTTAATTATGGAGTGAAAGTCAAGTTAGAAGCCTGCAAAGTGATATGTGTACAGTATGCTTGAAGATTGGATCCAATGTTCATCATGAAAATGGCTTGAAAAACAAGAATAGAACCCTAACTTCATCTCTTCGATTCTCCCTACTCAAGATTGATCTCAAGGAGTTATTAGACATTTTGGAAAGCTTGAAATGTGCTCTACAACTCATCTTTGAATTGCTTTTGAATATTCCCGTTAGAACTATGTGAAAAATTGCCATGAAGTTAGGTAAAAAATATGCCTAACTAGGGAAAAATTTCACTAAGTCTTTTTTAGTTCATGTGTATTTATTCACAAAATTATAACATGAGATCCAAGCATTTTTAGGAGACGTTGTGTGAAGAAAAGTTATAGATTTCATGGAGATATACAACTTTCATGTTGGAAGGTTCTCTTGAATCATCTTGCATCATGGTGAAAATTTGGATCAAAGTTTTGAAAAAACAAGAAATTTCCATCACTTAGAAAATTTTCAATGTTTAGAAATTTTGACTTTTCAAAATGAAATCTTGAATTTTTGATTTATTGATGAATAAGTTTCACATTTTGACATGTTTTGATGGATTATGAACCTTGGCACTTGAGTTTGACCAAAAAGTCAAAGTTTGACTTTTCAGTATACAGTTGACTTTTGATCATTTGACTGCAAAATTTATCTGTCAATCCAATGGACTTGCAATGTTTTGAATCATGTCACTAGGTCAAAATGATACAATTGGACTCTTGAAGGCTTGCTGGGGTAGAAGGCTTTTATCCAAGGCCTAGCCCGGGGACAAGAAGAGCTGAGAGCCATTATCAAGAAATTTCATCAAGACGGCTACAGCAGTATGAAGCAAACAGTCGAGGTTGGGGACCAAGTCATTGATCAAATTCCGAGAAGATAAGAGGCTGGTTTGGTGAAGAGTGGACTTTTTCAAATTGCTACCACATCACAGGTCCAACAACAACCACGCCAAAAACAACGGGTTAATCAGAGTAAGCCGGATATACCTAAAAGGTAGTTTACCAAACTCAACATGTCGCTTTCTCAAGCTTTGAAACACCTGTTGAGGATGAATCTTATTACGTTGATAGGACCTCATACGAATCACAAGACTTCTTCCCCTAACTACAATCCTGGTGCAAGGTGTGAATACCACTCCAACAACCCTGGGCATGATACTGACGACAGTTGGAGGTTGAAATATAAGTGTCAGAATGACACCTGTCTCTGGATGGTACCTGAACTATTTCTAGAAGATGATCTGAATAAGTATCAGGATGATATCTGTTTCTGGATTATACCTGAACTGCTACTAGAAGATAGTCTGTATTAAGTATCAAGATGACATCCATCTTTGGATCGTACCTGAACCATTTCTAGATGAAAATCTAGAGTAAGTGTCAGGATGACATCCGTTCTTGGATCGTACCTGAACCGTTTCTATATGAGAATATGAATAAGTATCAGGATGATATTCGTATTTAGATCGTACCTGAATCGTTTCTAAATGAGAAATCTGGAGTAAGTGTCAGGATGACATCCGTATTTGGATCGTACCTGAACCATTTCTAGATGAGAATCTGGAGTAAGTGTGAGGATGACATCCAAATACGGATGTTTCAAATATGATTGTTAACAAAAAACAGTCAGTTTTGCCACCTTCATATGAAGACATGTCTGGTTTAGACACTGACATTGTGGTACATCGTCTGCCGATTAAAGAAGACTGTCCTCTGGTTAAGCAGAAGGTCTGTTGTATGCGCCCTGAAATGTCAGAGAAGAACAAAGCAGATGTTATGAAACAGTTCAGCGCTGGGTTCTTAGTTGTTACCTCCTATCTGCAGTGGGTTGCTAACGTCGTTCTGGTACCTAAGAAGGATGGTAAGGTATGGATGTGTGTGGACTACAGAGACTTGAACAGGGAAATCCCAAAGGATGATTTCCCGCTTCCCCACATCGATGTTTTGGTTGACAACATCGCAAAGCACAAAATATTTTCCTTCATGGATGGTTTCTCTGGCTACAACCAGATCAATATAGCTCCTGAAGACATGGAGAAGACAACCTTCGTCACACAGTGGGGCACTTTCTGTTACAAGGTGATGCCTTTTGGGTTGAAGAATGCTGGGGAAACTTATCAGCGAGCCATGGTAGCTTTGTTCCACGATATGATTCACCATGAGATAGAGGTTTATATTGATGACATGATAGCCAGGTCTCAAACTGAGGAAGAACACCTTGATCATCTACAAAAGTTGTTTGACAGGTTGAAGACATACAAGTTGAGGGTGAATCCGAACAAGTGCACCTTTGGGGTAAGGTCTGGTAAACTTCTGGGGTTCATCGTCAGTGACAAAGGTATTCAAGTAGACCCTGCAAAGGTGAAGGCCATACAAGAGATGCTGGCTCCCCGTACTGAGAAGGAGGTTAGAGGTTTCTTGGGACGCCTAAATTATATCGCCAGGTTCATTTCACATATGACTGCTACTTGTGAGCCAATCTTCAAGCTCTTGAAGAAAGATCAAGTGGTAAAGTGGAATGACGAATGCCATACCGCTTTCGAAAGAGTCAAGGAATACCTTCAAGAACCACCAATTCTGATGCCTCCGATTGAAGGAAGACCCCTAATTTTTTCCTGAACCTTTTGGTTCGTCGGGATACCCTTGTTTTACTTAGGTATGCCAACCTAGCGGGTCTCTTATGCGTAGTATCTTTTGACTATGTCCGTGTTCACAGGATACGGCAGGTCTTCACCATCCATGGTGGTCAAGATCATTTCCCCACCAGGGAATATGTTTTTGATTACAAATGGTCCTTCATAGGTAGGAGTCCATTTGCCCATGGGATCACCTTGTGGAAATATGATGCGTTTGACCACTAGGTCCCCAACTTGATACACTTGGCGTCTTACTTTCTTATTGAAAGCCTTGATCATCCGTTTTTGATACATTTGACCATGGAAAACAGCAGTAAGTCTCTTCTCATCAATCAAATTCAGTTGATCAAGTCGAGTCTGGATCCAATCGTCTTCATTCAACCCTGCATCCTTCATAATCCTCAGAGAGGGGATCTGGACCTCGATAGGCAAGACAGCCTCTATGCTGTAAACCAGAGAATAGGGTGTTTCCCCGGTTGATGTGCGAGCTATGGTACGATACCCGTGGAGAGAGAATGGTAGCATCTCATGCCAGTCTTTGTATGTGACTATCATTTTTTGTAAGATCTTTTTAATGTTCTTATTTGCAGCTTCGACAACACCATTCATCTTCGGCCGGTAAGGAGAAAAATTGTGATGCTGAATATTGAATTGCTCGCATAAGGAGGTGATCATAGTGTTGTTGATATTTGTACCATTGTCAGTGATGATCCTTTCTGGGATACTGTACCGGCAAATGAGGTTCTGTTTGATGAACCGAGTGACAACGTTCTTGGTGACTGAAGCGAAGGAGGCCACCTCCACCCACTTTGTAGAGTAATCAATGGCCACTAAGATGAAGCAGTGTCCATTAGAGGTCGTCGGCTTGATTTCCCCAATCATATCAATCCCCCATATGGAAAAGGGCCAAGTAGCCGTCAAGACATTTAGAGGAACCGGAGGTACGTGCACCTTGTCAGCATAAATTTGACAATTATGGAAGGTTCAAGAGTGTTGATAGAAATCTGCTTCCATGCTAGACCAGTAATAGGCTTCCCGTAGGATTTTCTTTTCCATTGTATGCCCACTGTAATGGGTGCCAAAAGTGCCTTCATGCAATTTAGCCATAATCCTTTCAGCTTCAACCTTATATACGCACCAAAGTAACACAGAGTCATGATTAAGTTTGTACAGGATGCCGTTATTAGGGAAGAATTTAGCAGAGAATCTCCTTAAGAACTTCTTATCATTGACTGAAGCTCCTTTTGGATATTCTTGAGCCTCGAGATACCTCTTGAATTTGTGAAACCAAGGCTGGTCCACTACTTCTTCAGTATTAATCTCGTGATAGTGTGTTGGTTCATCCATTCATTCAATGATGATCTGGGGAGCCTCGTTATCCCAATTAAGTTTAAACATAGATGATATTGTGGCTAGACCGTCTGCTAGCTGATTTTCTTCTCGCGGGAAATGCTCGAAGGTAATCTTCTCAAAATGTGGTAGCAATGTCAAAACATGTTCTTTATAAGGGATAAGGTTAAGGTGTTTGGTGTCTCATTCCCCTTTGATCTGACTGATGACCAAAGCTAAATCTCCTAATACATCCAATGATTTGATCCCCGAGTCTATGGCAGCTCTGAGACCAAAGATGCACACTTCGTATTCTTCCATGTTGTTTGTAAAATTGAAGTCGAGTCTTGCGGTAAAGGGAGTATGACACCCTTCAGGAGATATGAGTACATCATCGATGCCATTGACAAGTGCGTTAGATGCCCCATCAAATAACAGGGTCCATCGGGATCCTTGTTCAGGCCCGTCATATGCCTGAATTCTTCACAATTGTCTAATGTCATGACGTCTTCATCCAAAAATTCGAATTTCATGGACTGGTAGTCTTCTACAGCTTGGTGAGCAAGTTGATCATCTAATATACTTCCCTTTATCGCTTTCTGGTTAGTATACTATATGTCATATTCCGTCAGGATCATCTTCCATCTCGCTATTCTCCCAGAAAGAGCAGGCTTCTCAAAGATGTATTTTATCGGATCCATTTTAGATATCAACAAGGTAGTATGGGTCAACATTTACTGTCTTAACCGACGAGAAGCCCATGCCAGAGCACAGCAAGTTTTCTCGAGCAGTGAATATCTTGTTTCACAGTCGGTAAACTTTTTGTTCAGGTAATAAATAGCATGCTCTTTTCGGCCAAACTTATCATGCTTCCCCAATGCACACCCCATTGAATTTTCTAAAACAGTTAGATACATGATTAATGGTCTTCCCTCGACTGGTGGCATCAACACATGAGTCTCTTGTAAGTATTCTTTGATTTTGTCAAAAGCAACTTGGCATTCATCATTCCATTTGACTACTTGATCTTTCTTCAATAGTTTAAAGATTGACTCACAAGTAGATGTCAGGTGAGAAATAAATCTGGCAATATAGTTCAAACGTCCCAAGAATCCTCTGACTTCCTTTTCAGTACGAGGAGCAGGCATCTCTTGTATTGCTTTAACTTTGGAAGGATGGACCTCGATACCTTTGTTGCTGACGACAAAGCCTAGGAGTTTACCAGGCCGTACTCCAAATGTGCATTTGTTAGGATTCAACCTCATCTTGTACTTTATCAGTCTCTCGAACAGTTTTTGTAAGTGATCAAGATGCTCTTCTTCTTTCTGAGATTTGGCTATCATGTCGTCCATGTAGACCTCTATTTCGTGAAGTATCATGTCATGAAATAAAGCTACTGTGGCACGCTGATAGGTTGCCCCTGCGTTCTTTAGTACGAATGGCATCACCTTGTAGCAGAATGTGCCCCATTGTGTGAGAAATGTTGTTTTCTCCATGTCCTCAGGCGCCATTTTGATTCGCTTGTAACCTGAGAATCCGTCCATCAAGGAAAACACTTTGTGTTGTGCCATATTTTCAACTAGGATATCAATGTGGGGGAGTGGAAAATCATCCTTAGGGCTCTCCCTTTTCAAATCTCTGTAGTCCACACACATTCGCACTTTGCCGTATTTTTTGGGTACGGGAACAATATTGGCAACCCATTGAGGGTAAGAGGTGACAACCAAGAATCCAGCGTTAAATTCCTTCATGACTTCTGCTTTAATCTTTTCTGACATATCAGGTCTCATGCGGCGAACCTTTTTCTTTACTAGCGGACAATCTTCTCTTGTAGGCAAACAATGTACCACAATGTCTGCATCAAGTCCCGGCATGTCTTCATATGACCAGGCAAAGACTTCAACATAATCGTGTAACAACTGAATCAGACGCTCCTTGACACTAGGTTCCAGATTGGCACCTACCTTGACCTCTTTTTTGTCTTCTTAGGTACCTAGGTTTATTGTATCCACGGGTTCCTTGTGAGGTTGAATGGTTCTTTCTTCTTGTTGTAGCAGTCTGGCAAGTTCCCCTGGTACTTCGCAATCTTTCTCACCTTCATCTTCGGCTTGGTAGATTAGATTCTCATAGTCACAAAAGGCCATAGCAGTATCGTTACCCATTGGATCCCGAATGGATGTATACCTGCATTGTGAGTGTGGGTGTGTTTAAGGGTATAACTAAATTTGAAATAAAATAAAATGTAGAAGAAAAACAATGATCACAAAAGTTTGTATGAGAAAACATCCATGATTCATTGATGTCATATGAAAATGAGATAATAACACTTACAAATGGACCATTGTTCCTCGGGTAAGACACAAGGTTTTAAGAGTGCGAATTGTTTCAATATTACAGATCCAACAAAATGTAAAGACAAATTACTGTGGGATAAAAGTGATCGGGACAAAATCTCTAGCCTCCCAATTGTTAAGCTCTCCATTGGCAGTTTGGAAGATCCAATCCTCCAGGTTGCAACAATCTTCACCATCTTCTACTGCGTTGACTTCACGATTGCTGGTCTTCAAGGGTGGTCCTCCCGCACGGGCACGACGTACAGCCTTTTGAGCACTTAAAGTGAAGCCTAGGCCAAACTTGTCTGACTTATATGGGATATCTGAGAGTTGTCCCCAGATAGTGCACCCTACTTCTTCTTCCATTGCTTTGGCGTCCTTCAGCGATGACATCCGGAGTGGAGGCCTTGTAATCTTGGGAACCTGAGACACAGCCTTGATCACTGCCACATCTTGCGGGACCTCTTCAAACTGTTGAAATGGAGATTCAATAAATTCGCCATCTAATTCCAAATATCTGAAGGAATTTAGATGGCTAATAATGTATTCTTCCTCTCCATGAACGGAGATAATCTTCCCTTGAACTGGATACTTCAGCATTTGGTGCAAAGTAGAAGTAACATCGCCAGCATTGTGGATCCATGGTCGGCCTAGAAAGCAGGAGTATGAAGGGCGGATGTCCATTACATAAAAAGTTGAATTGAAAGTTTGGGTTCAAACCTTTATGGGGAGATCCACTTCCCTATGCACCATCCTTTTTGAGCCGTCAAAAGCCCTTACTACTATGTTTCTTGGCTTTAATGCCACTCCCTCGCAGTCAAGTCTATCAAGAGCTTTTTTGGGTAATACATTCAGAGATGAGCCAGTGTCCACCAAAACATGAGCCAGAGTTGTGCCTCTACATTCCACTGAGACATGCAATGCCTCATTATGCTTCCTTCCCCTCGGCGTTAGATCAGCATCCGAAAAACCTAGGACATTATTTGTTGTCAAGCTGGCTACACAGTCTTGGAACTGATCGGCAGATGTTTCTTGAGGTACATGGGCGGTTTTTAGGAACTTTACCAATACTTTTGCATGCGCCTCGAAACATAGTAGTAATGCCATCATGGAGATTTTAGAGGGAGTTTGCCCCAGTTGTTAAACTACATCGTAGTCGCTTCTCTTTATAATTTTTAGGATTTCCTCCATTTCTTTCTTGGAGGTCTCAGGGATATTCAATGACTGAACCTTCGTCTGGACAGGCTCAATCAGAAGATTTTTTCCTCGAGTCTTGGTTAACTCGGCAGCAGGAGTGTCAGTAGGAATTGTAACGGCTTCTTCAATAGGAGTACTTGCAAAGATTATTATGGGTATGGGAGTAACCTTTGGAGCAGCCACAGAGATGATTACGTGTCCAGAAATAGCCTTTGGGGGAGCAATTTTTGGAGAGAAGATCCTACCGCTTCTGGTAATCTTACTAGTCCCTGCAATATTACTGACGTCGGAATCCAATTTATCAAAACTTAACTCTTCGGTGGCTGGCCAGTCTTGCTTGATACCATCGTAGTAGACATCCCCTCTATAATTCCCTGGCACAGTTTTGTCTGACGCATATTGGACTGGTCTAGGCATTGTGATTATTAAAGGAGTTGCTTTCGGAACTGATGTAATTCTAACGGGTCTTTTGGTGGAGACCCTGGAAAAATTGGCGGAAATGGAAATGATAGAAACATCTTCAAAAGGGATAGGTGGAAAAGAAGTCTTTTCAAACAAAATTTATTTGTTATCTATTAGGCACTGAACGCCTACTTTTAACAAAGGACAGCCGGTTTGTGAGGACAAATAGAGATGGCAAAGTTCATCACAGCCCGGGAACACACCGGCATTCAAAAAATTATTTTTAATAGTCGGAAGTGGGGTCATGAGTTCATCAATTAAAGTAACAAACAATCCTTCTTCAATGGCATTGGTATTGTGGCCATGTCTGGGCATAGGGGCAGAAATGAAATTTGGCTTTTCGAGCGCATCGAACTCAATTTCTTTTGCTTCAATGAGGTCTTGTATTTTGGTTTTTAGAGTCCAACAATTATTATTATCGTGACCAGGACTTTCAGAGTGATATCTGCAACGGGCATTGGGATGATAGTGCGAAGATTTTGTGTTGGGGTTTTTTGGAGCTTCTTTCAAGGTCACCAAGTTGGATCTTAGTAGATGCGGTAATACTTGAGACAGGGTCATGTTGATTCTGATGAACTTCCTGACTGGCATTTCCATCCTTGATTGATTATTTCTTTGCTGATCAGACGCAGGCTTAGGAATCATAACAGCCCCCACCATTGGTCGGTGTTCGGCCCTATCTTGGTTTCTTTACGGATATACAGTATCCACCTCTTTCTTTACGATGAAAGGCTTCCTTAAAGCTGCAGAAGAAGATGTATCTTTCTGAATCTTTCCACTCTTTATACCGGCTTCTACCCTTTCTCTGGTCAATATTAGTTCAGTAAAGCCTGCAGATGAACTTCCAATTAAATGATTGAAGAAAGGACCAGACAAGATGCCCAAGAACATGTCTACCAACTCTCTCTCAGATAGAGGAGGTTGAACTCTTCCAGCCAAGTCTCTCCATTTTTTAGCATAGTCCTTGAAACCTTCATTGGAAACCATGGCCATGCTCTGGAGTTGAGTACGGGTAAGCGCAAGATCAGCATTGTATTGGTATTGCTTGTAGAAAGCTGCGGCAAGATCTTCCCAATTGTGAACGTTGGCTCTTTCTAGTTGGTAAAACCAGTCAAGTTGAGTTCCAGACAGACTGTCTTGGAAGAAGTGTAACCATAAGTCTTTGTCGGAGGTATGGGGTGAAGGAAAATTGCGATCAAAAGCGCAGCGGAATTTAAAATTTTCCTTTAGCGATCCTTACGAATGAGCATGGTCAGTGATAGAAATATTTACCTCTTGTGGCGATTCAGACCTTTGATGTTGTGATCACGAGCGTTGATGAAGAATAACGCCTCTACTCAGTCCACACGAACAGATCACTTCCGGTCACAGTGCTAGCTGATTACGAACGGAAACCTTGAGTGAGAGAGAGAATCAAAACGAAATTGCATCAAGTGAAATTGCTTCATCACAAGGGATCTATTTATAGAATCACTCGTGTGGGCTACAAGCTAAAAGCCCAATTAAGGCTATAAGCTAAAAGCCCAATTAAGCTTATGGACATCATACCTTATGATGTACCATATATCACTTATCCACGTGGTACCTTACCACTTTCCGTATTACACTTAAGTGCACCGTACCTTACGGTGTTCCTTATTTATTCTATCTCTCATCAACCTGTCCTTATGTGTGTGACCCTGTAGGTTTTCGCGACGTTGGCAATTATATTAAATCACACATTTAATATAATAAACAGTGAGCAGTATCTAGCAACACATCACTGTTACCCAAGTCACGAAAATGTCATGTGATCTGACCAAACCTTTTCCGTGATAATATTTGTGTTGTACAATTACCCTTTTGCCCTCATGTCTATATTGAACACAAGGCATACACTGTGTCACCCTTGTCCAGTTCAATATTGGGCCCTTAGACATTTATCCTGTTATGCAGGATGAGCAAATTCCATCTAGGTCACTCATGTCCCTTAGCATGCTTTGTGAAGTACCCATCAAACATATTTATAGTCATCCAGTTACGGATGACGTTTGATCAGCAATAAAGTACTTGACTCTACATCTAGGGTCCATAGTTGTTTCAGGTCGAAGGGTGGTATACACCATTATCATCATGATAATAACTTATGACACTTTTCATAACATTTTATGTAGTATTATCATAGCGGTTCAATCCAGTATAAATATTACTCCTAATATTCATACCTATGTCAAGACTTGATAACTCCTTATCTATGATCCATGAGATGTGATCATCAATCTATCTTCATAATAATCTTAATGCTTTAATGTTATCCCACTTCACATTAAAGCTTGACTACGGATACTTTAAGAATAGTGTCTTATGTTTAATGGGATCTCATGATTAAGTCACACTTAACATTTCATTAAACAAATAAACCATTCTAGGGACTATTATTTTGGAAAGCAAACATAATAAAGAAATTCATTTTTATTATTAATAAATAATTCGATACAAGTACCAAAAGTATTGGCCTCTAGGGCTTACACCAACAATCTCCCACTAGCACTAAAGCCAATCAGGCATACCCCTAATACCCATAGATCTAGTATGTCCATCATGCTTCATCTGCGCAAGAGGCTTTGTTAATGGGTCAGCAACATTGTTAAGTGTAGGTACTCTGCATATTTTCACATCTCCCCGATCGATTATCTCTCGAATGAGATGATAACGCCTAAGTATGTGTTTGGATTGTTGGTGAGATCTAGGCTCCTTAGCTTGTGCGATAGCACCATTGTTATCACAATAGAGATCAATGGGATCCACAATGCTATGGACTATGCCAAGTTCACTAATGAACTTCTTGATCCAAACAGCTTCCTTTGCTGCAGTTGAGGCAGCAATATACTCAGCCTCAGTTGTAGAATCAGCAACTGTATCTTGCTTTGAACTTTTCCAGCTTACAGCGCCACCATTTAAACAAAACACATAACCAGATTGCGATATAAAGTCATCCTTATTTGTCTGGAAGCTAGCATCGGTGTATCCAATTACAGCAAGCTCTTCCTGACCTCCATATATCAAGAATGAGTCCTTAGTTCTTCTCAAGTACTTAAGGATATTCTTGACAACTACCCAATGAGCATCACCGGGATTAGATTGGTACCTACTCTTTGCACTTAAAGAATACGAGACATCTGGTCGAGTACATAGCATGGCATACATGATAGATCATATTGCAGATGCATATGGAATCTTATCCATGCGATCCCTTTCTTCCTTACTTGAAGGGGATTGTGTTTTTGACAGACACATGCCATGTTGCATAGGTATGAATCCTTTCTTGGAATCATGCATATTAAAGTGTCTCAACACTTTTTCTATGTATGTACTCTGACTCAGGCCAAGCAGTTTTTGTGACCTATCTCTATATATCCTGATTCCTAATATATAGGCTGCTTCACCTAGGTCCTTCATTGAAAAGCATTTCCCTAACCAAGTCTTCACTTGTTGCAAGGTAGGGACATCGTTTCCAATGAGTAATATGTCATCTACATATAATACCAGGAATACGATCATGCTCCCACTAACCTTCTTGTAGACACAAGGCTCATCTTCATTCTTGATGAATCCATATTGTTTTACTGTTTCATCAAAACGAAGATTCCAGCTTCTGGAAGCTTGCTTCAATCCATAAATTGATCGTTGTAACTTACATATCTTTTGGGCTTCTTCTGGTATGTCAAATCCTTCAGGTTGTGTCATGTACACATCCTCAAGAAGATTCCCATTAAGGAAAGAAGTTTTGACATCCATCTTCCATATTTCATAATCATGATATGCAGCGATAGCAAGTAAAATCCGAACAGATTTAAGCATTGCAACTGCTGAAAAGGTTTCATCATAGTCAACCCCATGAATTTGTTTATAGCCTTTTGCAACCAGTCTTGCCTTATAGGTATGTACCTTACCATCCATTTCAGTCTTCTTTTTGAAGACCCACTTGCATCCTATAGGGTTAACTCCTATAGGAGGCTCTACCAAAGTCCAAACTTGGTTTGTGTACATGGAATCCATTTCAGATTTCATGGCTTCTAGCCACTTCTCAGACTCAGGACCAGTTATGGCCTCTTGGTAGGTCACAGGCTCATCTTGATCCATGAGTAATACATCACCCTGATCACTTATGAGATATCCATATCTCTCAGGTTGTTGATGTATCCTGCTTGACCTACGCTGGTCTTGTTCTACTTGAGTAGGTTGCTCTTCCACAACTACTTGTGTTTCCTACTCTAATTCCTCCATAGGTGTATCAATGCTTTGTGGTTCTTGAATTTCTTCAAGCTCTATTTTCCTCCCACTGATTCTTTTGGAAATAAAATCCTTTTCCAGAAAAACTCCAGTTCGAGCGACAAACACTTTGCCCTCAGAAGGATTGTAGAAGTAATACCCTCTTGTTTCTTTAGGATACCCCACAAATAAGCATTTGTCATATTTGGGCTCAAGCTTAGTTGAAATTTTTCGTTTCACATAAACTTCGCAACCCCAAATCTTCATGTAAGACATATATGGTTTCTTACCACTCCATATCTCATATGGTGTCTTCTTAACCTTTTTGGATGGAACCCGGTTAAGTGTGTAAACTGCAGTCAATAGTGCATGTCCCCAAAAGGAGTTCGGAAGATCCATTTTTCACAAACCTTTGATTTTTTATAATAAACTTGAATAATTAATTTTTGGTTTTTTTTTTTAATTTTAGGTTTTAAATTAATTTTTGGTTCAATAACCACCCATGACATTTGCATTATTTTTATTTTCTAACCCTATTTTTCATTGATGTTTCTTCCCCTATCTATTTTTTGGCAAACTTAATCTTTTTTATTAATCATTAGACATAAACTTTTTTTAAAAACTTTTTTCACAAACCTATTTTTTTTACAAAAAAACCTAATTTAATTTTTAGGTTAATTAATTTTATATTTTTTTAACTTTTTTCAAAATTAACATTTTTTTTATTAATTAAAATTAATTAGGATTTAGGTATTTTAATTAACTTTTTTTCAAAATTAACATTTTTTACTAATTAAAATTAATTAGTTTTTTTTAGGTTTATTTAATTAATTATCCTAAACCACTTTTTCATAAAAAAATCACCAAAAACATTAGCTTAGAATTTTAAGTTTTAATTTTTCCTTAATTTCTTTTTATTTATTCTTTTACATTTTAGTTTCTAGAAAAATTGTATAGGTCGCATTATCAATGTAATAGCATAGATTTATCTTTTCTCGCATTTTTTCTAATTATGTAATTGCTTCCGGGATGTAATAGTAATTAGGGTTTAAATTCCGCATTTTTATTTTCAGTCCAAAATAATTATGTATCTGCAAAAGCCTTGTAATAGCTAAGACTTTAAACTTTCTGCGTTTTATTTTCGCAAACTATAAACTGCTTAGATGTATGTTAATAGGATTGTATGGAAAGACAAACTAAAAATTAAAACAGTAGATCACCTTAATTGTGCAAAGATTAAATAACTGAAATCAAACACATGCACATGCTCACTCTTAGCGTATGCCTCACTTGGTTGCCTCGGAAAATAATGGTCATGTCCCTCGAACGTAGGGATATCTTAGCAAAAGACTCTCAATCTAAAAATCATCATAAAGATCATGGTCCCTCGATGTCCCTCGAAGTTGCCTACGGTATATGATCTTGTCCCTCGATATTGCCTACAAATATATGTGACAGTCCCTTCGAAATGCTAAGGTATCCTTACATGTTGCCTTCAATGACCATTATGTCCCTTTATAATTGACCCTTACAACTCCAACGATGGTGCTACCTACTCACCAATAGTGGGATAGCGTTGTCTAAAGGAAACAAGAACATATACAATCTTTTTTCGAGTAGGTAGATGCTAGTAGGTACTTGCTCAAAACCAAATTTTCCACACTTACACTCTTTTCAAACAAAGTTTTAAAAACGACTTCGTAACACTCTTGAAGATAGAAGCAAGGGTTAAATCGAAGTAAAACAAAAACTTTTCAAAACACACAAACACGGAAGCAATTTTTTAAAATGACGAGTAAGTACCTAAGAGCCCGTAGAAAACTACGGATAGAAAGGGTGCTAATACCTTCCATTTCTATAATCTACCCCCTGTACTCAAAATCTCGAAAAAGGAATTTTTCTGTGCTTTTTTCCTTTCCAGTTGGATAAAATAAAAGTCGGTGACGACTCTTGCTTACTGTGACATTTGCGAACAAAAAACACAAACCAGTATTAAACAGTCAGTTCTGCCACTGTATCACAGCACCCTTTTCATACATGGTTTTCCATGGGCTCTTAGTTACTTGCTAGATCACTTGATTTTGTTTGAAATTGTGCTTTGTGTGGTTTTTGAAAGTATTTTGTAAAGAGGCCATTGTTTAGGCAATCTTTGTAGTGATTCTCGTTCGTAAGAATGTATACAAAGTTGTTGATCTTTTGAAAATGTTTTCAATTTTGTAAGATATTTGAAAGTGTGTGTGTTTGTTTTAAAAATAGCAAGGATGTTTGTCTTGAATTGGAGCAAGTTAGTATGAGAAATTTACCTACTCAAATGTCTTTCTGAAGATGTGAAAAATACAAGAAGGGGGGTTGAATTGTAAAACTTAAATCAAAATCTTAAACAACACTGTATTTTTATCCTGGTTCGTTTGATCTCAAACTACTCCAGTCCACCCGTCAAGGTGATTTCGCCTCTCTCCAACGAGGTCTTAATCCACTATATTCAAAGGATTACACAACTACTTTAACAACTGTTAAAGCCTTCTTGAGTATAACCACAAACCGGTTTATCTCAAGGAATTCTCTTTACAAATAATTGAACAATAATGTGTTTGATTTTTTCTAGTAAAACAGTATACCACAACTGTGATAATACACAAATTTAAGCTTAGAATGAAACTGGATTGCTAGAGCGTTTGAGTAAGCGTGGTTTGAAGGCTTAGCAAATTGTATGAGTGCGTGCATGAAGATTAGTCTTTTCTTTTCTCACACAGACTTGTTTATATAGCCAAGGCAAAGATACGTTGTTGTCCATAAATCACTTTCAATGATAATAACGTTCTTTCCTTTTTGAGAAGATCTTGTCTTGAAGAGAGCCGTTAGCAATTAATCTGTCATGAATGTTTAGTAACACTTCAGAGTCTTCTTTATGATAATCAGAGTGTTCTTTGCTTTAACTTATGCTGACGCTTCTGAGTGCTGATGACTTGGTAAGGATCTTGATCAGAGTCAGAGTGTTTTATGCGCAGATTCTGGTCATCAGGCTTCAGCGTATAATCTGGTAACTTTAGCGTGTAGCACATGTTACTGATCTTCTGATGCTGACATATCTTCTGATGCTGACGTTGATACTGATCTTCTGATGCTGATTCCATCAGAACTTCTGTAAATACACAACATAATTTTAAGTAGCATATATGTCTTATATATAAATCTTACAATTAATTTATTCTTGTATTTTGTTATCATCAAAACTCTAATTGAGGGTTGTATAATCAAACTATGTTCTAACAATCTCCCCCTTTTTGATGATGACAAAAACCAGATTTTTTTTCAATTAAAAATAAATAATAAAAGGTATCAGAGATTAAAGATAAGGAATAAAAGGTATCAGAGCTAAGAAGAGAAAACTCCCCCTGAGTTGATTACTTCCCTTTAATTCTATGAGTCTTTGAGCATCATAACTTTACTATACTTTTCTTTATCTTATGTCATAATTTTGTACCTGTTCAAGCTTTTCAGAAGAAAGAAATTCAAATAGATCAGAATGTCAGAATGTTTGAGACTTATGTCTCAGTAATCCGTTATTGAAAAATATCATTCTTTCTCCCCCTTTTTGTCAGTTATCAAAAAGCACAAATAATCGGAGTCGAAAATGCATTTATATTGAAAACAGAAGCAATGATAAGTTCAAAACAGTGAAACAATATTACAGATAATACAGTTATAAAAACAAGAAAATTTCTAAGAAGGAGGAGGAAGTCGTGTGAACAAATCCTCCAACATGCTCTTGATTTGGGTGTTGGTTTCCTGTTGTTGGGTTAACATGCTGGCTATTGCATCAATTTTGTTGTCCTGTTTATCCATTCTTTCATTCATCAGCATATCAGATCTTTTCAAGTCTTCAAGAGTCTGCCTGTCAATGGAGGAAGCTTGAGGATCTTCAGAAACAGGATGCTTCTCAGAGCTTTCTGCAATATCTTCTTCTTGAACCATTGCTTCAACAGGAACCATCAGATCTTGAGTATCAGGTTGAACTTTGGATGCTGGACGGTGTTCAGACCAAGGAGCATTGTCCAGAGGGAGAACTTCTTCCTTAAGAAGCTTACTCAGAACTGGACCTTCAATTTCTCTCAGCAGATTGCTGAAGTCTTGTTGAGCTTGTCCGTAGCTCTGTTCTTGCAGCTTAAAGGTTTCAGAGCATACCCATCTTCTGAACTTTGTCCAAAGGTAGTCTGATGCAGCAGGATCAACCAGCTCCAGACTAGCTTGTTTCAGAGAAGTGATCCACTTTGGTACTTCTGTTTCAAAGTTCAATATACTGGTACCAACATCTGGATGTTTCGGTTTTGGGATGGCTGTTTTGTGGTTGATGGCAGCAAGACGTTCAAAAACTGTTAAGTCAATGACAGTCTTGATGTTATCTTCTGTATTGTTCTTTGGTGAGGGAGTGGGAGAGTCAGGAGTTATGATTGGACTTGATGGGGAATTTGGTGGAGTTAATTCTGGTGAAGAGGGAAGTTGTGGAAAATTCACAATGGTGCCACAAGGCAAATGAATGGCTAGAGGTTCTGGTTCAGGGGATTCAGAGGGTTGAGCCGCAGAAGTTTGAACTTCTGGGTGAGATGGTTCAGGTTATGGAGAGGGTGGATTAATTTCTGGTTGAGGAGATGAGGGTAGTGGGATTTCTGGTTCTGGAGAGAGTGCAAGATCTGGTTGTGGTGAGATGGGAATTTCTGTGGTAGTTTGAGGATTTGGAGTTTCTGGAGTGGGAGCAGAAGTGTGTTGGTCTATATCAGAAAGAACTTTTTCAAGTTCTTGCTGGGTTTCAACAATATTTGGATTTTGAGGTTGTGAGCGAGATCTTCTTAGAGTTAATGATTCAGAGGGGTCAAAGTCAAGGTCAAAATCATCAAAAGTTTGAGGTGTGGGGTTTTCAAATGGCGTTGGAATTGGGATGGATGTTGATACAACAATTGAATCTAAAACAGTTACAGAAGAAAGATTACCTCTCTTTTTAGGAGTCTGCTGGGAGGATCCTTCTGCTGCAGCTTTCCTTTTCTTGGTTTTCTTCAGAACAGCTTCTGGAGCCTTCTGCTGAAGATCTTGAATATTCAGATTTGGTGTTGTACCATCATCCTTGCAAGCATCCAGATATCTGAGTATTATATCTGGTTTAGAATCAATATCTGAGAACAGAGGGAAGTTGTCCAGATGGACTCTTCTGCTGGAGATTTCATCAAAATGAGTGACGCTAGGTTCCTTCTTAATGTTCTCAATCAACTTCATCTTCTTCAGATTCTTAGCATTCAGCTGTTTGCCCACAGTAGCTTCCAAAGAGCTGATTTCTTGAGCCTCTGTAAGATGATCAATCAGCTTATTCTTTGTTAGAATATCTGATATCAGTCTTCCTAAGGGTATCCAATCCCTTTTTGTACGCTCCTCTTCTCTTGTTTCCTTAACACTTGTTCTGAGATGGTTAAACAACAGATGAGCCAGATTTATCTTGACCTTCTGAGAGATGAAATAGATCAGAAATTGCTGATCAATATTAATGTAATCAGGAGAGCTGGTAGGCTTCCTGTGATTGATGCAACCCAGAATGATCTTGGCCCAAATTTTGTGTTTGTCTTTCAAATCCCTTATCTTGCTTGAGGGAAGCCCCTGAGTGAAGATTTCCCTTGCAATTAGGGCAACATCAGCACACATTTCTGCCATGTCAATGCAACGAACACCACCACCACTGTACCCTATGAGTCTTGCAATCAGGTCTTCAATAATAACAATCTTCTTTCCCATAATATAAGACGTAACTTGATGATTTGAAGAAGAAGCGTGAATCCAAAATTCCTTTACCAGAATAGGAAATGTTGGACCCACCAGTCTGTGAAAGTACTTTTCCCAGCCTTGAGCCTTAACCTCTTCAGATAGATCAAACCCATTCTCCTGAAGACTATTGAAATCCACGATTAATTATGACAAAACCTCTAGGTTTTTGATTGGAGTTAGAAGCGTTCTGTAAGGTTCTTCATATTTTTCAGATGAAACCGTTTTCTGGGAACCTGAAGTAGGAATGTTGGAAGAAGCCATGTTCACACGAAGGTTTTTGTGAAAAAGATTGAAAGGGTTTTTGAGAAAGTAAGAACGCTGAAACCAGTAAGTTTGAGAAAAAATGAAAGTGAAGGTAAAAGAGTGTAAATGGTGTGAAGTGTGTTTAAATAGATTTCTAAAAAATTTTGAAAACATAAACGGCAAGAGAGAGAAATTAATAATGATTATTAGCATTTAATGGTAGCTGATTTTAGGGGATTCAGAAAGGTATTTGTAATGGTTACCCATGACATGTGTCTCAATGCATCCAATCAGCGCTTTTGCCTTTTCAGAAACGTGAACGCGTGTTCAGCCTCAGAAAATAGCTGATGACTTGATGACACTTGTTTGCTTGAGTGAACAGCACATTTCTATCCTTGAAATGAAGTGCTCAGATCTTCATGGATAGATTCTGATACAATTTGTACTTCTAAAGATCTGAAGGAAGAGTGATCAATAGTTCACATAAAAATAAACAAAGTTTTGAAGGTTAAGATATGGAATCAAAACAATTTTATTCTGGGCAGAGCTTCATGTTGAGATGTTTCAGAATAAAGTTGAACCTATCTTCAGAAAGAGGTTTTGTAAAAATATCAGCCCATTGATGGTCTGAGTTAATAAATTTAAAATTTAAAATCCCTTTCTAAATATAGTCCCTAATAAAATGATGTTTTGTTTCTATATGCTTAGCCCTAGAATGCAAAATAGGATTTTTGCTGAGACAAATAGTAGAAGTATTGTCACAGAGGATAGGAATGTTACTCTCAAATATCTGGAAGTCCTCAAGTTGACTTTTCATCCAGAGCATTTGTGTGCTGCATCCAGCTGCTTCTATGTATTCAGCTTCTGTTGTTGATAGAGCAATTGTGGATTGTCTTTTGCTGGACAATGAGATCAGATTTTCTCCCAGAAACTGGCAGCTTCCAGAAGTGCTTTTTCGTTCTATTCTGTCTCCAGCAAAATCAGCATCACAGTATCCTACTAAGCTGTAATCACTTGATTTTCTATAAAAACAAACCCAGATTAGTAGTACCTTTCAGATACTTGAAAATTCGCTTAACTGCTGTTAAGTGAGATTCTCTAGGATCTGATTGGAATCTAGCACAAATGCAAACACTGAATAAAATGTCAGGCCTTGAAGCCGTCAGATATAGAAGAGAACCAATCATACCTCTGTAGACCTTCTGTTCTACCTTTTTACTTACCTCTTCTCTTTCCAGAATGCACGTGGGATGCATTGGAATCTTTGATGGCTTACATTCTGAGAGATCAAATTTCTTCAGAAGTTCTCTGACATATTTTCTCTGATGAATGTAAGTTCCTTCTGGGGTTTGATTAATCTGGATGCCCAGAAAGAATTTTAGTTCCCCCATTAGGCTCATCTCAAATTCTGCCTGCATACATTTAGCAAACTTTCTTCCCAGAGAAGGTTTAGTAGATCCAAATATGATGTCATCAACATAAATATGACATGCTAAAATGTCATTCTTAACTGTCTTACAGAATAAGGTTGTGTCCACTTTCCTTCTGGTGAATTCCTTTTCTAACAGGAAGTTACTTAGTCTTTCATACCAAGCTCTGGGAGCTTGTTTCAGACCATAGAGTGACTTCTTTAGTTTGAAAACATATTCTGGATTTTTTGAACTTTCAAAACCAGGGGGTTGGTGCACATATACCTCTTCTTTTATATAGCCATTTAAGAATGCACTCTTAACATCCATCTGATACAGAGTGATGCCTTTATTAACAACAAATGAGATTAAGAGTCTGATAGATTCTAACCTGGCGACTGGAGCAAAGGTTTCTGTATAGTCTATCCCCTCTTGCTGACTATAACCTTGTGCTACCAATCGTGCTTTGTTTCTGATGACTTCACCTTGTTCATTCAGTTTGTTTCTGAACACCCATTTTGTTCCAATGATGTTGAATCCTTTTGGTTTAGGAACTAGATCCCATATGTCATTTCTTGTGAATTGATTTAGCTCCTCTTGCATTGGTAGAATCCAGTCATTGTCCAGTAGTGCTTCATTAATTGTTGTTGGTTCAGTTAGAGAAACCAGTCCCATGAGGGATTCTTCAGAGTTTCTGAAGCTAGATCTTGTTCTGATTGGATCTTCCTTTCTTCCTAAGATTGTTTCTTCTGGGTGATC
Source organism: Vicia faba (assembly GCA_948472305.1). Lineage (NCBI taxonomy): Eukaryota > Viridiplantae > Streptophyta > Magnoliopsida > Fabales > Fabaceae > Vicia > Vicia faba. Next base: position 1,473,175,094 of record OX451737.1, on the reverse strand, counting down.
CATGCTGCTTCTGGATGGTCTTTTCTGGAGTTGATCAACATAAGGTGCTGGATTTCTTGCAGTTACTCTTTCTGATGTTGAGGGAGTGTCTTTGTTGAGAGCTTCTGATGGCTTGTCTTCAGTACCTGTGAGTTCAACTTCCGTACCTGCAAGGAATTCATTCTGCTTTGACTTTTGAGAGTCAAGCTTATCATCAAAACGAACACTGATTGATTCTTCCACAATTTGTGTTTCTGTATTGTATACTCTGTACCCTCTTGAGCGTTCAGAGTATCCTAACATAATACACTTTTGTGCTTTAGAGTCAAACTTGTTCAAATAATTTTTTGTATTCAAAATAAAACATGTACAACCAAACGGGTGAAAATATGAAATGTTGGGCTTTCTGTTCTTCCACAATTCATATGGAGTCTTTTCAAGAATAGGTCTTATGGAGATTCTATTCTGAATGTAACACGCTGTGTTTATTGCTTCTGCCCATAAGATCTTAGCAACGTTGGTCTTGTTGATCATGGTTCTGGCCATTTCTTGCAATCTTCTGTTCTTTCGTTCTACAACTCCATTTTGCTGGGGAGTTCTAGGACAAGAGAAATCATGCAGAATGCCTTTGTCATTAAAGAATGACTCAAAATCTTTGTTTTCAAACTCTCCACCATGATCACTTCTGACTTTGACGATTCTAAGATCCTTTTCATTCTGAACTTGTTTGCAGAAGGTGACAAACACAGAGTGTGACTCGTCCTTGTGTCTTAAGAACTTTACCCATGTCCATCTGCTATAGTCATCTATGATTACTAACCCATACTTCTTGCCACTGACTGAAGCAGTTTTAACTGGTCCAAATAAGTCAATGTGCAGAAGTTCTAATGGCTTAGAGGTGGAAACAACGTTTTTGGATTTGAAAGCTGGTTTTGCAAACTTGCCTTTCTGACATGCTTCCCACAGAGCATCTGAATTGAACTTCAGGTTAGGAAGTCCTCTGACCAGATTGAGTTTGTTAATCTGAGATATTCTTCTCATACTAACATGTCCCAATCTTCTGTGCCAGATCCATTGCTCATTGTTAACAGACAGAAGACACTTTACATTCTGACTTTTTAGTTCATAAAGTTTTATTTTATAAATGTTGTTTCTCCTCTTTCCATTAAATAGGATAGTCCCATCTTTCTGACTAACAGCTTTGCATGAATTTTGATTGAAGATTATATCATAACCGTTATCACTTAATTGACTTATGGATAACAGATTATGCATTAATCCATCTACTAATAAAACATTACTTATAGAGGGAAGATTTCCATTACCTACAGTTCCGGAGCCAATGATCTTTCCTCTCTGATTGCCTCCAAAACCTACGTGGCCTCCAGGCTTATGTTCCGGGCTTTGGAACATATGCCTTCTTCCCGTCATGTGTCGTGAGCAGCCAGAGTCTAGGTACCATGACTGGTGTTTTTGCTTTGCTGCTAAAGATATTTGCCACATGTATTATTTTATCCTTAGGTACCCATATTTTCTTGGGTCCTGATTTGTTAGTTTTACCAAAACTCTGATTGAATTTTGGTTTGACAGAGTAATCACTACTAGTATATTTTATGTCGTGTGTGTCCCATATATAAAGTGTGAGTCAAGTGAAGTGCGTTTTATAACTAAATCCATGGCATTCTTTGCTATAGGTTCCTTACCTTGATATCCTATCCCTTTTCTGCCATTTCTGCTAACTCCATAGATCATTGAAGCCATTTTGCTTCTATCAATGTTTTTAGCTAGAAACTTATGAAAGTTGTGATCATACTCCTTGATGATCTCATCAGCACTGCTGGGAGTTTCAGGGATTGTTTCCTTCTGAGAGTTTTGCAATTGGTTTTCTAATTTTGAAATTTTATCTTTTAACTCAGAATTCTCCAATTTGAGACTCTCAGTCTTATCAGAGTCAGAAGCAAGATTCCTTTTCAGGTTTCTGAATTTGACTCTGATATGCTGATATCTTTCCAGAATTTCATTAAGGCTTTCAGCTAGTTCAGCCTTAGTAAAGTTTATAGCAAAGTCAGGGAATACCTCTTTTGTATCTGATTCAAAGTCAGACTCAGAAGCTTCATTGTCTTCTGTTATGTTTGCCATGAGAGCTATGTTTTCTCTTTCATCATCTGATTCTGAGTCAGCTTCAGATGTGTCAGAATCATCCCATGTAGCCATGAGACTTTTCTTCTTTTCCTTGCCAAGCTTCTTTTTGGGCTTTTCCTTCTGAAGCTTTGGGCAATCACTTTTGTAGTGCCCTTGCTCGTTACATTCATAGCAGATGATGTCTTTGTTGTTTGGCTTTCTGTTCCCTGAAGAACCTTCAGATCTTCTGTGTCCAGAGGAGGATTCTGACCTTCTGTATCTGGAGAAAGATTCATTTTGATTCTATGATCTTCTGGGATTCCGGAACTTCCTTTGCCTTTGCTTCCATAAATGGTTCACCCTTCTGGAGAGGAGAGACAGTTCATCTTCTTCTGATGAGGACCCATCAGAGGTTTCTTTCATAGCCTACAAAACTTTGGAGTCATATTTTCTGTTAGATTTTAAAGCTAATGGCTTACCTTGCTTTTGAGGTTCATCTGCTTCTAGCTCTATCTCGTGACTTCTGAGGGAGCTGACGAGTTCCTCCAGAGAGATTTTGTTGAGATCCTTGGCTAGCTTAAGCGCTGTGACCATTGGCCTCCACTGTTTTGGCAAGCTTCTGATGATCTTCTTAACATGATCAGCAGTGGAATACCCTTTGTCAAGAACTTTTAGACCAACAACAAGAATTTGAAATCTTGAAAACATAGTCTCTATTGATTCACTCTCTTCCATCTTGAATGCCTCATACTTCTGAATGAGCGCAAGAGCTTTGGTTTCTTTGACTTGAATGTTGCCTTCATACATCATTCTCAGAGAGTCAAACATATTCTTTGCAGTGTCTCTGTTTGATATATTTTCAAATTCTGAATAAGAGATGGCGCTGAGAAGAATTGTTCTGGCCTTGTGATGATTTCTGAAATCACGCTTTTGCTGATCAGACATTATTTTCCTGTCAATCTTCTGACCACTTCCATCCATTGGGTGCGTGTATCCATCAGTCACCATGTCCCACAGATCAGCATCATGGGCCAGAAAGAAACTCTCAATTCTGTCTTTCCAATAGTCAAAGTTCTCTCCATCAAAGACTGGAGGTTTGCCACTGAATCTGTCTCTTTCTTCATTGTTGTCATTGCTGATGTTTTGATTTGGTCCTGCCATTGTGTTTTTCTGACGCTGGATCTTGTACTGACACGGTTAAGTGTTATAAGCTCAGAACCAGGCGCTCTGATGCCAATTGAAGATGTGAAAAACACAAGAAGGGGGGTTGAATTATAAAACTTAAATCAAAAGCTTAAATAACACTGTATTTTTATCCTGGTTCGTTTGATCTCAAACTACTCCAGTCCACCCGTCAAGGTGATTTCGCCTCTCTCCAACGAGGTCTTAATCCACTATATTCAAAGGATTACACAACTACTTTAACAACTGTTAAAGCCTTCTTGAGTATAACCACAAACCGGTTTATCTCAAGGAAATCTCTTTACAAATAATTGAACAATAATGTGTTTGATTTTTTCTAGTAAAACAGTATACCACAACTGTGATAATACACAAATTTAAGCTTAGAATGAAACTGGATTGCTAGAGCGTTTGAGTAAGCGTGGTTTGAAGGCTTAGCAAATTGTATGAGTGCGTGCGTGAAGATTAGTCTTTTCTTTTCTCACACAGACTTGTTTATATAGCCAAGGCAAAGATACGTTGTTGTCCATAAATCACTTTCAATGATAATAACGTTCTTTCCTTTTTGAGAAGATCTTGTCTTGAAGAGAGCCGTTAGCAATTAATCTGTCATGAATGTTTAGTAACGCTTCAGAGTCTGCTTTATGATAATCAGAGTGTTCTTTGCTTTAACTTATGCTGACGCTTCTGAGTGCTGATGAATTGGTAAGGATCTTGATCAGAGTCAGAGTGTTTTATGCGCAGATTTTGGTCATCAGGCTTCAGCGTATAATCTGGTAACTTCAGCGTGTAGTACATGTTACTGATCTTCTGATGCTGACATATCTTCTGATGATGATGTTGATATTGATCTTCTGATGCTGATTCCATCAGAACTTCTGTAAATACACAACATAAATATAAGTAGCATATATGTCTTATATATAAATCTTATAATTAATTTATTCTTGTATTTTGTTATCATCCAAACTCTAATTGAGGGCTGTAGAATCAAACTATGTTCTAACACTTTCTTGTTCACTTTATCTTCCTTTGACATTGTTGTCTTACAATTGATTTGGTAAGCAATCCTATCTTTGGATGTAAACGGGACGGACGTGGGTCATCGTATAACCATGATTGGCAATGTTGCAAGGTATCTTATCATTCTTTTAGAGGGACTAAGATCATTTTGTAAGGAAACTTTGAATAGCGTCATCGAGGGACTATGATCTTGTATTTGTTTTTGCTAAGATACCTTGCAGGCATAATATGGTCATTTTATATAAGGCACCCAAGTGGAATAACCCTAGGGGTGCTTGTGTGCAAGTGTGTTATTTTCATGCTTGATTTTTTCTTGAATTAGGGTTTTCTATTTGATTGATTTTACCTTCACATACAAACCCTAATTACTAGCATGTTATGTAAAAGCGATAAATTGTGAAATTTAAAGTTACTACGCTATTACAACATTTGAGGGAGAGGGTATACAATTTATGAATGGGGATTGCAATAATATAAACCTAATTAATCTATTACAACCAAATTGAATATTGTACAAATAATTGAAGAAATATATAAAGTACAAATGCAAATTGAAAGAAATGTTCTTTATGTTTGGATTTTTGTATGAAAGAGGTTTTAACATAAACCTAATTAAAGAAAAAATAATCAAATTAAATTAACTTAAGTTAAATAAGAAAAGAAATTAATTAAGAAAATATTTTTGAATAAAACCCTAATTCTATTTAGTTGATTAAAAGAAAATAAGTTTAAAGAAAAAAGTATTTTACTATTTTTGTCTTGAAAATAGTATGTGGTGTTATGAAATATTTTTGGTCTTTTTTTTTATATTAAAATAAATATATTTAAATAAATGATAATCTAGTTTTAATTTAATTTACAAGGAAATTAATAAAAGTAAATAAAGTATAATGAATACAATAATTTTTTATGTGGAAAAATATTTAAATTATGTCAAAATATAAATCTATAATTTTTATACTTTTTATGATTTTTTTGGTATTTTTAGAAAATATATTTAAAAGGAAAAATAAAATAAATAAGTGAATAAAAATAAATGGGCCAGGTGGTGCCAAAAGTAGGCAGGGAAGTATGCTAGAAAAAGTATAAAAAATGCTAGGCCCAAAGGGCCCAGCGCCTGCAAAAAAAAGATGTTAGGAAATCAGAAAAATGAAAAAAATTGTAAAACGGGGGTTCACATTGGTTCGAACCCTCGCCCTTTAGGTAACACATGACTTAGTACGCGCGCGCTTGCCACTGGGGTGGCTGTTTCATCCGGTCATATAATCAAAGCATAAATATATATTATAAACTGCTTTCTGAAGGCAACTTCATCTTCAACCTCGTGCCTAGCCGGACCACCTGTATCTTCTTCATCTCTCCACAAAAATGGAAAGTTCAAACATGAAAGTTGTGGTGTTTCTTCCCACGAATTCTACCATATAACTTATGTAAACTAAAAGTCAAAGATAAAATCTAATTTTGCTGGCCCTAAATTGAAATCAAATTTTCTCAGAAATTTCAAATCCAAAATTCTCTATACACAGTCAATATAAATGGGAACTATGAACATGGTCAGCTTTAGAGCAAAGATATCTACATTTTATTTTCACAAATCAGGATCAAATGATGCTTGTATAAAGATATAGAAGTTTGAAAATTTACCTCTTGCAGCTGGAGTCGTGAATGGAGTTTGAGTAATTTTTGAGAGGGCCTGAGGATCTGTTTAGCTTGTCTGGGCCTCCCTGAGTGTGTTGCAAGCCTTACTTTATTCTGAAGATGATGAAGATGAAGTTATAGAAGTGTAACAGGTGTTGAGATGAGTTCTATATGATGTATGTGAAGTGTTTGGATGGTTAAAAGTGGAAACGCACGAGTGGAAATGGAGATGGGTGTTTGAAGCTCAAAAAATAGAGTTTTGGCCAGTTATCACTTATGAAGGCTTGAGGGTGTTTTAGGGCTTGTCCAAAAAATGTGTCCTATGTTGCAAATAGTCTCCCTAAATATAAGCAAAGGGTTAGAGGTTTTGAAATTATCAGAAAACAAGAGATCACATGTTATGGATTTTGCCTTTTTTTTTAAAGCAACACTGGCAAGCATTTTTCCAAGGCAAGGTACAAGGATTGTAGGGTGGCTGAAACCTTTAAACACACTTGTACTGATTGTGTAGAGTGTGTTTGTGCAGAAAGAACAAATTCAAGGATCAATGCAAGCTGATTTTGCATAAAGCTTACTTTTCTAAAATGGCAATGTTGCCTTTCTTCTGAAAATGGAATTATACTTGTACAATGCATTGAATGCTTGGATTAAAGCTTCCAACAGCTGTGAAAACACTTAATTATGGAGTGAAAGTCAAGTTAGAATCCTGCAAAGTGAGATCTGTACAACATGCTTGAAGATTGGATCCAATGTTCATCATGAATATGGCTTGAAAAACAAGAATGGAACCCTAACTTCATATCTTCGATTCTCCCTACTCAAGAATGATCTCAAGGAGTTCTAGGACATTTTGGAAAGCTTTAAATGTGCTCTAAAACTGATAATTGAATTTATTTTGAAGATTACCCTTGGAACTATGTGAAAAATTGCCATGTATTTAGGTCAAAAATCTGCCTAACTAGGGCAAAATTTCACTAAGTCTTTTTTAGTTCATGAGCATGTATTCACAAAATTATAACTTGAGATCCAAGCATTTTTAGGAGAAGTTGTGTGAAGAAAAGTTGTATATTTCATGGTGATCTACAACTTTCATTTTGAAAGTTTCTCTTTAATCATCTTGCATCATGGTGAAAATTTGGATAAAAGTTATGAAAAAACAAGATATTTCCAACACTTAGAAAAATTTCTAAGCTTAGAAATTTTGACTTTTCAAAATGAAATCTTGACTTTTTGATTTCTTGATGAATAAGTTTCACATTTTGACACGTTTTGATGGATTATTATCTTTGGCACTTGAATTTGACCAAAAAGTCAAAGTTTGACTTTTCAGTATATAGTTGACTTTTGATGAGTTGACTGCAAAATTCATCTGTCAATCTAATGGACTTGCAATGTTTTGAATCATGTAACTAGGTAAAAATGATACAATTGGACTCTTGAGATCATGCCTTAAACAAATTGATCATTTTCTAGGTCAAAAATCTGAAATTTCCCTTTCCCAGCCAAAACCCTAATTTTGACCACTTTGCCCTTTTGGAGTTTTGATCAAATTTCTTGAGGAATTGTGGTCCAAAGTTGATAAAATGATACATATGGGTCTAAAATGTTGATGTGGATAAAAAATTATGATGTTTTCCTGTAAATTGGCTATGGTTGACCTTTTCCCCAATACAGCTGAGTTTTAGGTCAACTATTCAATTGACTGATCAAAAGTGTGATCCAAGGCTTGAAACTTGACATGAGTAATCTTGTGGGTCCATAATGATCCTTGAAAGTCATATGAAGCATTAATAGTCCAAAAATACTTGTGCAAACTCAAACCCTAATTTTGGTCATCAGTGCATAAGGAGGTGTCTTGAGCTGATCAAACCCTAGTGCAGTCTTGAGCCCAAGAAGATCTTGTGAGAAAATTCTTGATAAGTGAGAGGGAAAATTTTAGGGTACAACACAGGTTTCTCATCTTCTTTGCTGTTTATTTCAGCAATGGCTCTCAATCAAGACAACATAGATTCCTAAACTCAAGAAGCTCATTTCATAAAAATGTTCCTAAACCTATCCAAGGGGAAGGAAAAGTTGAAAGCACCCCTCCCCGTGAACCTGGCCAAGAAAAGTGTTGAAGACAATAAGGACGAACGGTTGGAACAACTGCAAGCTGAAGTTGAAACAATGAGAACCCAGATGTTAGGGTAGAGGGCTCTTATCCAAGTCCTAGCCCGGGGACAAGAAGAGCTGAGAGTCATTATCAAGAAAATTCATCAAGACGGCTACAGCCGTATGAAGCAAACAGTCGAGGTTGGGGACCAAGTCATTGATCAAATTTCGAGAAGACAAGAGGCTGGTTTGGTGAAGAGTGGACTTTTTCTAATTGCTACCACATCACTGGTCCAACAACAATCTCGCCAAAAACAACAGGTTAATCAGAGTAAGTCGGATATACCCAAAAGGTAGTTTACCAAACTAAACATGTCCTTGTCTCAAGCATTGCAACACCTGTTGAGGATGAATCAGATTATGTTGATAGGACCTCAACCGAATCCCAAGACTTCTTCCCCTAACTACAATCCTGATGCAAGGTGTGAATACCACCCCAACAGCCCTGGGCATGATACTGATGACTGTTGGAGGTTGGAATATAAGTGTCAGAATGCCATTTGTCTCTGAATTGTACCTGAACTGTTGCTAGAAGATGATCTGAATAAGTATCAGGATGATATCCGTCTCTGGATCGTACCTTAACTGTTACTAGAAGATAGTCTAGAATAAGTATCAGGATGACATCCGTCTTTGGATCGTACCTGAACCGTTTCTAGATGAGAATCTGGAGTAAGTGTCAGGATGACATCCGTTCTTGGATCGTACCTGAACCGTTTCTAGATGAGAATCTGAATAAGTATCAGGATGATATCCGTATTTGGATCGTACATGAACCATTTCTAAATGAGAAATCTGGAGTAAGTGTCATGATGACATCCGTATTTGGATCGTACCTGAACCGTTTCTAGATGAGAATCTGGAGTAAGTGTGAGGATGACATCCAAATACGGATGTTTCAAATATGACTGTTAACAAAAAACAGTCGGTTTTGCCACCGTCATATGAAGGCATGCTTGGTTTAGACATTGACATTGTGGTACATCGTCTGTCGACTAAAGAAGATTGTCCTCCGGTTAAGCAGAAGGTTTGTCGTAAGCGCCCTGAAATATCAGAGAAGATCAAAGCAGACGTTATGAAACAGTTCAGCACTGGGTTCTTAGTTGTTACCTCCTATCCGCAGTGGGTTTCTAACGTTGTTCTGGTACCTAAGAAGGATGGTAAGGTACAGATGTGTGTGGACTACAGAGACCTGAATAGGGAAAGCCCAAAGGATGACTTCCCGCTTCCCCACGTCTATGTTTTGGTTGACAACACCGCAAAGCACAAAATATTTTCCTTCTCGGATGGTTTCTCTAGCTAGAACCAGATCAATATGGCTCCTGAAGACATGGAGAAGACAACCTTAGTCACACAGTGGGGAACTTTTTGTTACAAGGTGATGCCTTTTGGGTTGAAGAATGTTGGGGCAACTTATCAGCGAGCCATGGTAGCTTTGTTCCACGATATGATTCACCATGAGATAGAGGTTTATGTTGATGAAATGATATCCATGTCTCAAACTGAGGAAGAACACCTTGATCATCTACAAAAGCTGTTTGACAGGTTGAAAACATACAATTTGAGGTAAAATCCGAACAAGTGCTCCTTCGGGGTAAGGTCTGGTAAACTTCTGGGGTTCATCGTCAGTGACAAACGTATTCAGGTAGACCCTGCAAAGGTGAAGGCCATACAACAGATGTCGGCTCCCCGTACTGAGAAGCAAGTTAGAGGTTTCTTGGGACGCCTAAATTATATCACCAGGTTCATTTCACATCTGACTGCTACTTGTGAGCCAATCTTTAAGCTCTTGAAGAAAGATCAAGTGGTAAAGTGGAATGACGAATGCCAAACCGCTTTCAAAAGAATAAAGGAATACCTTCAAGAACCACCAATTCTGATGCCTCCGATTGAAGGAAGACCTATGATATTGTACTTAACAGTGCTAGACAATTCAACGGGGTGTGTGTTGGCGCAGCATGACGAGTCTGGTCGAAAAGAGCACGTGGTATACTACCTTAGCAAAAAGTTTACCGACTGTGAGACAAGATACTCACTGCTCGAGAAAACTTGATGCGCTTTGGCATGGGCATCTCGCCGACTAAGACAGTATATGTTGACCCACACTACTTTGTTGATATCTAATATGGATCCAATCATGTACATCTTCGAGAAGCCCGCTCTCTCCGGAAGAATAGCAAGATGGCATATGATCTTAACCGAATACGATATACAATATACAACCCATAAAGAAATCAAGGGAAGTGTATTAGCTGATCATTTGGCCCATCAAGGCGTGGATGACTACCAGTCCATGAATTTTGAGTTCTCAGATGAATTATGCTAGTGATTGACTATGAAGAACCTGAACCGGATGAACGACCTGAAGAAGGATCCCAATGGCCATGGATTTTGATGCAGCCTCGAATGCACTCAATAATGGCATTGGTGCTGTAATTATATCTCCCGAGGGATGTCATACTCCTTTCACCGCCTAACTATGCTCCAATTGTACCAACAACATGGCGGTGTATGAAGCATGCATCATGGGTCTCAAAGCAGCCATTGAACTGAGGATCAAGTTCTTAAAAAATTTCGGGGATTCAACCTTGGTGATAAGTCAGGATGATATCCGTCTCTGGATCGTACCTAAACTGTTACTAGAAGATAGTCTAGAATAAGTATCAGGATGACATCCATCTTTGGATCGTACCTGAACCGCTTCTAGATGAGAATCTGTAGTAAGTGTCAAGATGACATCCATTCTTGGATCGTACCTGAACCGTTTCTAGATGAGAATCTGAATAAGTATCAGGATGATATCCGTATTTGGATCATACCTGAATCGTTTCTAAATGAGAAATCTGGAGTAAGTGTCAGGATGACATCCGTATTTGGATCGTACCTGAACCGTTTCTACATGAGAATCTCGATTAAGTGTGAGGATGACATCCAAATACGGATGTTTCAAATATGACTGTTAACAAAAAACAGTCGGTTCTGCCACCATCATATGAAGGCATTCCTGGTTTAGACACTGACATTGTGGTACATCGTTTGTCGACTAAAGAAGATTCTCCTCCGGTTAAGCAGAAGGTTTGTCGTATGCGCCCTGAAATATCAGAGAATATCAAAGCAGAGGTTATGAAACAGTTCAGCACTGGGTTCTTAGTTGTTACCTCCTATCCGCAGTGGGTTGCTAACATCGTTCTGGTACCTAAGAAGGATGGTAAGGTACAGATGTGTGTGGACTACAGAGACCTGAACAGGGAAAGCCCAAAGGATGACTTCCCGCTTCCCCACATCGATGTTTTGGGTGACAACACCGCAAAGCACAAAATATTTTCCTTCATGGATGGTTTCTCTGGCTACAACCAGATCAATATGGCTCCTGAAGACATGGAGAAGACAATCTTAGTCATACAGTGGGGCACTTTCTATTACAAGGTGATGCCTTTTGGGTTGAAGAATGCTGGGGCAACTTATCAGCGAGCCATGGTAGCTTTGTTCCATAATATGATTCACCATGAGATAGAGATTTATGTTGATGAAATGATATCCATGTCTCAAACTAAGGAAGAACACCTTGATCATCTACAAAATTGGTTTGACAGGTTGAAGACATACAAGTTGAGGTTGAATCCGAACAAGTGCACCTTCGGGGTAAGGTCTAGTAAACTTCTTGGGTTCATCGTTAGTGACAAAGGTATTCAGGTAGACCCTCCAAAGGTGAAGGCCATACAAGAGATGTCGGCTCCCTGTACTGAGAATGAAGTTAAAGGTTTCTTGGGACGCCTAAATTATATCGCCAGGTTCATTTCACATCTGACTGTTACTTGTGAGCCAATCTTCAAGCTCTTGAAGAAATATCAAGTGGTAAAGTGGAATGACGAATTCCAGACCGCTTTTGAAAGAATCAAGGAATACCTTAAAGAACCACCAATTCTGATGCCTTTGATTGAAGGAAAACCTATGATATTGTACTTAACAGTGCTAGACAATTCAACGGGGTGTGTGCTGGGAAAGCATGACGAGTCTGGTCGAAAAGAGCTCGCGGTATACTACCTTAGCAAAAAGTTTACCGACTGCGAGACAAGATACTCACTGCTCGAGAAAACTTGATGCGCTTTGGCATGGGTAGCTCGCCGACTAAGACAGTATATGTTGACCCACACTACTTTGTTGATATCTAATATATATCTAATCAAGTACATCTTCGAGAAGCCTGCTCTCTCCGGAAGAATAGCAAGATGGCATATGATCTTAACCGAATACAATATACAATATACAACCCATAAAGAAATCAAGGGAAGTGTATTAGCTGATCATTTGGCCCATCAAGCCGTGGATGACTACCAGTCCATAAATTTTGAGTTCTCGGACGAGAATATTATGCTAGTGACTGACTATGAAGAACCTGGACCGGATGAAGGACCTGAAGAAGGATCCCAATGGCCATGGTTTTTGATGCAACCTCGAATGCACTCAGTAATGGCATTGGTGCTGTAATTATATCTCCCGAGGGCTGTCATACTCCTTTCACCGCCCGACTATGCTTCAATTGTACCAACAACATGGCGGTGTATGAAGCATGCATCATGGGTCTCAAAGCGGCCATTGAACTGAGGATCAAGTTCTTAAACATTTTCGGGGATTCAACCTTGGTGATAAGTCAGATCAAGGGAGAGTGGGATACAAAGCATCCTAACCTCATCCTGTATAAAGAAAACATGCTGACATTGCTCCCTCACTTTGAGGAGGTAACCTTTGAACACTTACCACGAGAGGAGAATCAGCTAGCGGACGCGCTAGCTACCATGTCGTTTATGTTCAAGGTCAGGTGGGACAACGAAGCTCCCTGAATCACCATTGAGAGGCTGGATGAACCAGCATACTACTGTGAAATTGATACTGAAGAGGTAGCAGATAAACCTTGGTTTCATGAAGTAAAAAGGTATCTTGAGGCTGAAGAGTACCCCAAGGGGGCATCTGTCAATGATAAGAAGTTTCTGAGAAGGTTCGCCATAAAAATTTTCCTCAGTAATGGAATCCTCTACAAGCGCAACCATGACTCTACCTTACTGCGGTGTGTAGACAAGAGCGAAGCAGAGAGGATTATGATAGATTTACATGAAGGTACCTTCGGAACCCATTCAAGTGGACATACCATGGCTAAGAAGGTCCTATGGGCAGGATATTATTGATCCACTATGGAAGCAGATTGTTATCAGCACTCCCGAACTTGCCACAAGTGCCAGATCTATGCTCATAAGGTGCATGTGCCTCTGGTTCCTTTGAATGTCTTGACGGCTCCTTGGCCCTTTGCAATGTGGGGCATTAACATGATCAGAGAAATTAGACCTACCGCTTCCAATGGGCATTGCTTCATCCTGGTGGCCATTAATTATTTCACAAAGTGGGTTGAAGCTGCCTCATTTTCTACTATGACCAAGAACGTGGTGACGCGGTTTATCAAGCATAACCTGGTTTGTCGTTACGGTGTCCCCGAAAGAATCATCACGAACAATGGTATGAATCTCAACAACACGATGATCACCGAACTCTGTAAACAGTTCAGGATCCAGCACCATAATTCTTCTCCCTACCGGCCAAAGATTAATGGTGCAGTTGAAGCTGCTAACAAGAACATTAAGAAGATCATACAAAAGATGACGGTGACAGACAAAGACTGGCATGAGATGTTACCATTTGCTCTTTATGGGTATCGCACCTTCGCGCGAACATCAACAGGGGCAACACCCTACTCTTTGGTATATGGAATGGAGGTTGTCCTGCCTATTGAGGTCTAGATCCTTTATTTGAGGATTATGAAGGATGCGGGTTTGAATGAAGATGACTGGATCCAGAATCGACTTGATCAACTAGATCTGATCGATGAGAAGAGACTTACTGCTGTCTGTCATGGTCAAATGTATCAAAAACAGATGATCAAGGATTTCAACAAAAAAGTCAGACACCAAGAGTATCAAGTCGGGGATCTAGTGATCAAGCACATCATACTTCCGCAAGGTGATCCCAGGGGCAAATGTAATCCCACATATGAAGGGTCATTTGTGATAAAAAAACATTTTTTCGGGTGGAGCCATGATCCTGACCACCATGGATGGTGACGACCTTCCTCACCCTGTCAATGCGGACATAGTGAAAAGGTACTACGCATGATTAAAGACCTGCTAGGTTGACTGGCCTAGGCAAAAATAAGAGCTTCCCGGCAAACCAAAAGGGTTCGGGAAAAAATTAGGGATGAAAATAAAAAATATGTACATCCGGCAAGTCGAAAACCTGAAAAGGCGGCTTGGGCAAAAAAGGGTATCCCAGTGGACTGAAAACCCGAAAGGGCGGTCCAGGAAAAAGTTAGGGATGTAAAGCGTATCACTATGTCCCATTGGATCACCTTACGACCAGACCTCAGTATCAACTATCAAGATCGAGCGGCACCAATCAATCCAGTCAACTTCGGACAAGCAGTAAAGTGATGAGACACTCGAAGACATAGCAGCAATAGCAGAATTGAAACTCAATGGAATTATTGCACATAACTGTTTTCTTTTCTTTGTACACAATATTGTATAGCTTTCTTTTTCACGGCGGTGTTCTCTTACTAGAGCGTCAGTTTCCATGTACAAAAACGCCTGTTATAGGGAAACTTCAAGAAATTAATACAAGTCATTTTTACAAAACCATTTGTTTGTCTTTTTTTGTTTTGTCTTGCAAAAACGTCCAATGATTTATTCTTGACATATGCATTTGAATATAATCGCTATTCATAAATATCTGCATGGGAAACGGAAGGACAATTGCTCGTAACTTAAGAAACAGGGGCAAAAACTAAAAAAATGATGTCAAGCCTGACAGTTACTCTGTTCAGCAGGTACAGGGACAAAGACAATTTTAAAACCAGGTCATCATTACGATCTTGTGACGTCTACACTCCCCCCACAGGGTATGGGAAATCAAAACATTATCATTGGCTTCCCCAAACAGGATTTACTATCCCCAACAAGGCTCCCACAGAGAGTCAACATCTGTTCCCCAGTCGAATTTTATAAATCTCAAGCGGTTCATAGAGTTTTCTCCCGAGCAGAGTTTATTTCTCTGAATACAGAAGCTCAATCCCCAGCATCTCCTCTCTCAAATAGAGTTATTCCCCAGCAGAGTCGCCAGTTCTGTGATACGGTGGCAGAACCTACTGTTAATATTGGTTTGCATTTTTTGTTCACAAATGTCGCGGTAAGCAAGAGTCGCCACCGACTTTTCTCTTATCCAATAAGGAAAGGGTGAAAAGAACAGAAAAAGACCTTTTTCAAGAGTTTCTGAGTAAGGGGGGTAGATTATGGAAAAGGAAGGTGTTATCACCCTTTCCATCTGTGGGTTTCCACGGGCTCTTAGATACTTGGTCATTTTGAAAATTGCTTGTGCTTTGTGTGTTTTCAGAATTGTTTTAAAAATGCCTTAGTGCGGCGATTTTCTTTGTGATAACTCTTGTATCAGTCCTCAAGAGTGTTGACAAGACAAATTTTTTGAAAGTGTTTTTTGAAATATTTTGTGTAGGTGCAAAAAGTTGTTTTGAGCAAGCATCTAAGAACTTATCTACTTATACTCGAAAAGGTTGTTCTTTTCTACCTATCCTTTAGACAGTGGTATCCTACTATTAGTGAGTAGGTAGCCCTATCGTTGGATGTGTGAGGGACAAGCGCGGGTCATCGTTATGGTCATAGAAGGCAACATATAGGGATACCTTAGCAGTTCGAAGGGACTGTCATCAAATAGGCAACATCGAGGGACAAGATTATTTCTCGTAGGCAACTCGAGGGACGGTAAGGGACTATAATCTTTATGATGAATTTTAGATTGAGGGTCTTTTGCTAAGATATCCCTACATTCAAGGGACATGATCATTGTTTTCCGAAACAACCAAGTGGGGAGTACCCTAGGGGTGCAAGTGTGCAAATGATTTAATTCGGTTATTTATCTTGCAATTAGGGTTTTCTATCATTCATTTTTATCTTTCCATCAATCCTATTAATCTAAGCATTACATAAAATATAGTAGTTGAAGGTAAAGACGGAAATATAAACTTAGGCTATTACAGAGCTTTGGGGCAATTACATAATAATGAAGAATGCGGAAAAAAAATCCTAAAACTATTACATCCCGGAAGCAATTACATGATAATAATTAATAAATGTAGAAAAAATAAAGCTACGCTATTACAGTTGAACACGTCCTATACACTTTATCTAGGAAAATAAAAATTAGATGAAAATAGCAAAGAAAATGTTTTGGTGATTTTTTTATGAAAAATAATTTATGATAATTAATTAAATAAACCTAAAAAGCCTAATTAATTTTAATTAATAAAAAATGTTAATTTTGAAAAAATTAATTAAAGTACCTAAATCATAATTAATTTTAATTAATAATAAAAAGAAAGGTTAATTTTGAAAAAAGTTAATTAAAAAAAAACCTAAAAACCTAATTAATTTTAATTAAAAAAAAGGTTTTAAAACAAAGTTTATGTGTAATGATTAACAAGAAAGAATTAAGTTTGCCAAAAAAATAGATAGGGAAAGAAACATCAATGAAAAATAGGATTAGAAAATATAAATAATACAAATGTCCGGGGTGGATGTTTAACCAAAAATTAATTTAAAACTTAAAATTAAATTTAAAAAAACCTAAAATTAATTATTCGAGTTTATTATGAAAAATCAAAGGTTTGTGAAAAATGTTAGGTTTTATGAAAAAGGTTTCAAACACAAAGAATGAAAATAGGTAAAAGGATAAATAGAACGGAAGAAAACCAAAATCATTAGGGGTGAGTGTTGAACCCACGCCCTTAAACTTCTCAGGATGTCTGTCTCGCCATGCATTGGTGGTTGTTCTGTTTTGGCCTCATCGTTTTGTAATAACCCTGCATGGGACCCTGTCTAAATCTGCAGTGATGAATCTCATGGCATGTATGAATGCTTCTACATCCTTTTGATCATGGAGATCAAACCAGCCTTACCCTTACTGGAGAAGTAGTGAGATGGGGGTTTGTAACAAGAATGACTTGTTTATAGTGTGATGTGAGTTTGTAACAAGGATTTTAAGATTTTTAGGGTTCTTGAAGGAATTTGATATTTTGACAAGGATGTGGCAAAGGTTTTTTTTTCGTGTCCTATTTGGGTAAAAATAATGAGATTATATAATGGAAATTAGAGAAAAAGTATGGACTTTGAATGTGTAATTGGGTCTCCAATAACCACAAGCAATAGTGCCGATTTTTATTTAATTGAGTCTGTCATGTTCCAGGCTAAATCGCAGGGACTTAAGTGAAATTTTTGAAGTTGAAATGTGAAAGAAAAATGTATCTGACATTGAGAACTAACTTCTGTCCTAAAATGGTTTTAATCGGATAAGCGGTGAATTCGTTATGAATTTTTAAAGTTTTGGCCCAAACAAACTTATTTTGGACTCCAGTGTCAACTCTGACACGTTCTTCAACAAAATACTGGTATTTATAGGAGCATAAAATGGTCTCGACTTTGGAAGAAAAGTTGTAGATCTCTGAGTCATTGACCTTTTGTAAAAAGATGGACCCGATCCGAAAAAATTGACCGAGTTATGAATTTTCGAAGTTTCGACCCAGATGAAATAATATTCAGCATTCAAGATTTTTGGCGCGTCATGCGCACTCTGGGAAAAAAACGAAGGCCTTTTGGATACCGTTCGAACTCGACACCTCTTGTGAAAACGTAGTCAACTCAATTGGTGAAATTTTGGCACCGGAACCAGCTCAATACGATGAAAATCGACCAAGTTATGATTTTCTGAACATGACACAAATAAACTTGTCACAAATTTTCTGGACGAAAATACTTGATAAATCCGCATTTTTGAAGACCTTCTGATCGAAATTGGCTTCGAACCGTGAGAGATAAATAGTAGATGGTGTCAAGACGGAATTTTAGCCACCGGAACGGGTTCAAAACGAGCCACGATCTTCAAGTTATAAATTTTTTAGTGCGTAAAAACTGCACTTTCAGCACAGTTTTTCACCATATTTCTTCGAGAAAAATCACATATTCGGAGACCTTCTTTAAAGAATTGACTCTCGAGCCGAACCTGAATTTGAGAATATGTTATCAGAGATATCTTGGCGAAAGAACACCTGAATATGAAGTGCCGGGTTGGACTCGTGAATCTTTGAACCCCGAATCATTGTGAAACGTCGAACCGATCTTCAGCACAGAAAATACTCTGAGAACATCCATTGGTGAAATAAACGTCACTTGTAACCTAACGAAGCTTACTAAATATACCTTGATCCCATAACCATAGAACCAATGATATGCATGTATGTAAGCCAAAAATATCGAAATAAAGAGGGTAAATTTTGGGGTACAACAATTGCCCCTGTTCAATCTTCTTAAACCTGAGGATGTAGATTGGCTGGTCTACCTTTCGTGATCTGAAGGTGGAAGATGATTGAACACTAGAGTGTCTAGAAATTTGTACTCGTCTGAAATTATAC
Source organism: Vicia faba (assembly GCA_948472305.1). Taxonomy (NCBI): domain Eukaryota; kingdom Viridiplantae; phylum Streptophyta; class Magnoliopsida; order Fabales; family Fabaceae; genus Vicia; species Vicia faba. The sequence continues at coordinate 1,473,156,481 of OX451737.1, read as the reverse complement.
TTGATTGTGTAGATAATCAAGAATGGATTTATAGATGCCATTTGGAGAAGATGACGTAAGATCGTCAGAGATGGGCTTAAAGATGCCACCTAGAAAATGTGACGGAGAGTCATCGTAGATGGGCTTAAAGATGCCATCCATAATAATGATGATTTCGTAAGATATTCCTTCGTGAGAATTCCTGTTCCTGTTGTTAGGGAGGACTTCACTGAGGAATGTTAGTCTCTGTCTTGGGGAATAGAGTCTAGGAGCTTCAGTTGTCCTTTATTCTACTAGGGAGTCATCTCTTAATTGAGGAGACGGAAGTAAACTGCTTATCTGGTCAGGATCCAGGCTTCACACTGACCTGTTTAGGATGATAAGGCTGACTTCTATCTAGTCGTATTCCAGGCTTCACAGCGACTTACTGGGGAAATATGAAATCGACCGTATCTGTCAGGGTCTAGGTTTTACAGTGTTGTAACTAATATTCGGAGATAAAAGAGAAGGAACTTGTATAGGGCTTTCTCAGGATAAGTCCATGCAAACTGCGTCAAGTGATTCATGAAAAGGATTCTGGATAGTAGGGCTATGAGAAGGAACCTGGGTAGTAGGGTTACTTCGAAATGAAAGTCTGGATAGTAGGGCTATGAACAGGGACCTGGGTAGTAGGGTTACTTCAACATAAAAGCATGGGTAGTAGGGCTATGAGAAGGAACCTAGGTAGTAGGGTTACTTCGAAATAAAAGCATGTGTAGTAGGGCTATGAGAAGGAACCTGGGTAGTAGGGTTACTTCGAAATAAAAGCCTGGAGAGTAGGGCTATGAGAAGGAAATTGGGTAGTAGGGTTACTTCGAAATGAAAATCCTAGATAGTAGGGCTATGAGAAGGAACCTGGGTAGTAGCGTTACTTCGAAATAAAAGTCTGGATAGTAGGGCTATGAGAAGGAACCTAGATAATAGGACTATGAGAAAGAACCTGGGTAGTAGGGTTACTTCAAAATAAAAGCCTGGATAGTAGGGCTATGAGAAGGAACCTGGATAGTAGGGTTACTTCGAAATAAAAGTGTGGATTGTAGGGCTATGTGAAGGAACCTGGGTACTAGGGTTTACTTCGAAATGAAAGCCTGGATAGTAGGGCTATGAGAAGGAACCTGGGTAGTAGGGTTACTTCGAAATGAAAGCCTACTATCTAGGGGCTATGACCCTACTGGTTTTGCGTTTGTATTCGCAAATGTCGCGGTAAGCAAGAGTCGCCACCGACTTTTCTTTTATACGTCAAAGGAAAGGGTCAAAAGAACAGGAAAAAGACCTTTTTCGAGAGTTTCTGAGTAAGGGGGGTAGATTATGGAAAGGGGAGGTGTTAGTACCCTTTCCATCCGTAGTTATCTACAGACTCTTAGATGCTAGCTCATGTTTTGAAAATTGCTTGTGCTTTGTGTGTTTTGAAAATGCCTTAGTGCGGAGATTCACTTTGTGATAACTCTTGTATCAGTCTTGAAGAGTGTTGACAAGGCAAATTTTTTTGAAAGTGTTTTTTGAAATATTTTTATATAGGTGCAAAAAGTTGTTTTGAGCAAGCATCTAAGAACTTATCTACTTATACTCGAAAAGATCGTTCTTTTCTCTTTATCTTTTAGACAGTGTTATACTACTATTAGTGAGTAGGTAGACCTATCGTTGGATGTATGAGGGACAAGCGCGGGTCATTGTTATGGTCATAGAAGGCAACATATAGGGATACCTAGCAGTTCGAAGGGACTGTCATCATATAGGCAATATCGAGGGACAAGATCATTTCTCGTAGGCAACTCAAGGGACGTTAAGGGACTATGATCTATATGATGACTTTTATATTTAGGGTCTTTTGCTAAGATATCCCTACGTTCGATGGACATGACCATTGTTTTCCGAGACAACCAAGTGAGGAATACCCTAAGGGTGCAAGTGTGCATATTTTTATGTAGGTGCAAAAAGTTGTTTTGAGCAAGCATCTAAGAACTTATCTACTTATACTCGAAAAGGTCGTTCTTTTCTCCCTGTCCTTTAGACAGTGTTATCCTACTATTAGTGAGTAAGTAACCTTATTGTTGGATGTATGAGGGACAAGCGTGAGTCATCGTTTATCGGGATCATCCAAAACAGCCAAACAACACTAATGTGAAGGGGATCATCCAAAACTTACAGCAACTACTGAAAATCCATATCATTATTTCAAAGGTTAAATCTTAAATTAACCAGATTAACCATCAACTGATCAAATCTCATAAAAAGAAAAATAAAAAAATTCATCATCAATCTTTGAATTATTGACGATGAATGCTAGTACTAATTTTTATAAATAAAAAAACTAAGAGCAAGTAAACTAGGATTCCAAATTGATATCTCCGAATTTTCACATAAACTATTATTATGATATTGGACAGATTAAGAGATATGTTACTTTAATCTGAATTCTTATCTTAATCATTAAGATTGACTTTTTTTATTACCAAACCACACAGACTAAATCAATCATAGACAAATTCCACTATTCAATTACTTACACAAACGAACTTTGTTTAATTAATTACTTTATATGAAGTTGATTAACGCCTTGATCAAAGTTTTTTTTAATAATCTTTTTTCCCTGATGAATTATTCTTTCATGGAAATTGTCAACTTTTAGGCTTAGTCCACTTTTCACAAATTTATTTCTTTATCGACTATCACATTTCTTATGTCACTATAAATATAGACATCAATGTGCATGCATTACAAGTTACAACACAATTAAACCTTCATAAACCCAACTATTTCCTCAAAAGTCACTTATCAATAATCATTAATTGATTAGTAAAAATGTCCTCCAAAATATATTTCTCAACGTTCATCCACACATTAATATTTGCAACTCTTGCAACCGCAACATTTTCACTAACACCAAATTATTATGACTATACTTGTCCCAACGCTTTGAGTACCATTAAAAGTGTTGTGAAAGGCGCAGTTCAAAAAGAATACCGTATGGGTGCTTCTTTACTACGCTTGCACTTTCATGATTGCTTTGTTAATGTAAGAAGATCTATCACTATTTCTATATATGCATGCATGTTTATATATGTTTATATATATATATATATATGTACACCTTACATGACAAACTTTTGGTTTTTCTTTTTTGAATTAGGGTTGCGACGGTTCGATTCTTCTAGACTCTACACCTTCCATGGATAGTGAAAAAAATGCAAATCCAAATATCAATTCAGCTAGAGGATTTGAAGTAATAGATGAGATCAAACAAGCTGTTGATGAAGCATGTGGAAAACCAGTTGTTTCTTGTGCAGATATATTGACTATAGCCGCTAGAGACTCCGTCGTCGCGGTTCGTAATAATAATATTAACACTTCTTCTTCATTCCTTCTAAATATCAAATTTTTAGACATTTTTCATTCATTTTTATTTGTTGTCATTTGATCAAAATAATATTAACAATTATACACTCATATTTTTTTAATGGTGTGACAAGTTAGCACGAAATAGCTACAATTAATAATTAATAATTATGTCAAATATAATATGGCATAAGTTTGAACTAGCTAGAAAATTTGAATAGATCAAATATTAGTATTAAATTTAAGAATTTTATGGATGCAGTTAGGAGGACCATCATGGAAAGTGAAACTAGGAAGAAGAGACTCAAAGACAGCGAGTCGAGCCGATGCGGATGCGGACATCCCCGGACCATCTTTCAGTCATGCTCAACTCCTAAGAAACTTCGAAAACCATGGCCTAAATGAGAAAGACCTTGTTGCTCTTTCTGGAGCACACACTATTGGATTTTCGCGTTGTCTTTTATTTAGGGATCGAATCTACAACGACAACAACATTGATTCTAACTTTGCGAAAGAGCTTCAAAATATATGCCCGAGAAACGGAGGAGACTCTAACCTCGCGCCTTTGGACAGTGTTACACGGGCGAAATTTGATGTGCTTTATTTTGCGGATTTGATTGAAAGGAAAGGTGTTCTTCATTCTGATCAGGTATTGTTGAATGGTGGTTTCTCTGGTGCCTTGGTGAGAAAGTATAGTTATGATACTAGGGCTTTCTATAAGGATTTTGCGAAATCTATGATTAAGATGGGAGATATTAAGCCACTTGTTGGTAATGAAGGTGAAGTTCGTTACAACTGCAGGAAAGCAAATTAAGTTATTAAGACATAGTGAAGCACATTAAATTTATTAATTGTCTATAGGTTTAAGGAAAAAACACTTGAATGTCGTTGTGCACAAGTGTGACATATTTATGATATAATAAAACAATGTAATGTTCTTTATTACTTGGGATTCTTTTTATTTCTGTTTAATGTTGTAATGATTCATGGATTGATTTACATTAAATTGATAAGGTTATTTATTCTCTTCTTGACTTCTCTAAAAATAATCATATATGTGGTTGCATACTAAATAATGTAAGAATGACATAGTAAAATGGTTAGAAAAGAAGAAAAAAAATCATTTATGGGCAAAGTTCTTTAAAACTGAAGTATAATAAATTATTCTGCTTACTTAATCAAGTATATAGTAAAATGTGTCATCGGTTGAAAATCCATCAAAGTCTAGGGAGAATTTTTATCAATCTTAATGAATAAGATTGTTATCACTATACAATGACAATGAAAAGAAAAGAAAATTAAAGAAGATAAGAGATTAGGATTTCTGCAGAGTAACTCTCTGCCCACAAATTATAGAAAATATTTATTCACTTTCCAACTGCAAAATTCTATAAATATGAGTTCCTAGTTCATTCTATTCAAAAACAGGGATTACTCCCTCTATTTATAATGAGTTTGCTTTCTCCTTAAGTCAAAATGTGCAAAACTATAAAAGCCCAAAATACCTATTTTAGACTTAAAATCGAAATCTGTGTGTATCAATCTGCTTACAACACTTCGACAACTAATAATTTGACATACTATACTTTTCTACACACGTTGTGTCGAGCAACAACCTGTTTCGACACGAGAAATTACATTTTCAACACACCACCTAATTCATTGTGTCTAAGCTATCTATATTCATCATAGCTTGTAGTCTTCTGAACACTTTGACCTGCACACCCTTCGTCATGATGTATGCAATCTGATTCGCAGTTCGACAGTGTTCCAAGTTCATCTTCCCACCTGCTACCTGCTCTCGAAGATAGTGGAACCTCATTTCGATGTTCTTGCTTTGACCATGTGCTATCGGATTCTTTGTCAGGTTGATAGTTGACATGTTATAGATCTTCATGGTAATTGCTCCATGATCCTACCCTGTTATCTCTTCGACCAAATTCACCATCCATTTTTCTTGACATGCACAAAGAGAAGCAACTATGTACTCTGCTTCACACGATGATCATGTCACTACTGGCTCCTTTCTCGAATTGCAAGCAACTGGTGCACCACCTACCATAAACACATATGCTGCTGTATATTTTCGATCCTCAGCATCACTACACCAACTTGAGTCGGAGTATCCCACTAATTTGCATTCTTTACCTTTATCATTTGCAGGAAAAATAATGCCATAAACGAGATTTCCTTTTAAATACCTTAGTATCCTCTTTGTCGCTGCTAGATGTGAGACATTTGGCTTCTGCATGAATCTACTCATCATACCTACACGGTATGTTAAGTCAGGCCTTGTGTGACAAGGATATCTTAGTGACCCAATAAGTCTTTTGTATTGGGTTAGGTCGACATCATTTGAGTCTTTCGACAGTTGCAACCTTAGTTCTGCAGGTGTCAAAGTCGAGTTGCACTCTTCCATCTCAAATCTCTTGAGAATTTCTCCTGCATATATTTTTTGATGCATCATCAAACCTCTACTACTCTTATTGAATTTGATGCCAAGAAAATATGAAATGTCACCCAGATCTGACATTTCAAATTCCTTTTTGAGACCACCTTTGAAATCTTTGATATCTTTCTTGCAGTTACCTATTATTAAAAAGTCGTCGACATAGAGACATAGTATAAGCAATTCACTCTTTCTTCTTCTTACATATACTCCATGCTTAGTTGTGCACCTCACAAATTCCTTCTCCCTTAGAAAAATATCAATTTTTTAATTCCAAGCTCTTGGAGCTTGTTTCAATCCAAAAGGGCTTTATGTAGCTTGTATATCTTTCTCCCATCTCCATGCTTCACAAATCCAACTGGTTGTGCAAGATAAACTTCTTCGTTTAAGGGTCCATTCAAGAATATACATTTCAGGTCCATCTTACATAATTGTCGAGTGTTCATTTCTGCTAGACCAATAACCAACCTGATAGTTTCGATTTTATCAACAGGTGCAAAAACCTCATCGAAGTTGATTCCTTCCTTTTGAAGAAATCCTTTCGCCACAAGTCTTGGCCTTGTGTCAATTACTTTCCCTTTGGGATTCAACTTCACCTTATATACCCAAATGATATCAATTTCCTTCTTGCCTTTAGCCAATTCAACTAGTGACCAGGTCTTGTTGACTTCGACAGACTTCACTTCTTCATTCATTGCTTTCACCCACTTTGAATCTTTTAATGCTTCAGTTGCATTGACTGGGTCAACATCAACATAGAAAGCATAATATACCAGCTCACCTTCATCATCAACAACATCATCTGATGTAATCACAAAATCTGGAAAACTTTCAGGCATGTGTCTTGTTCTCTGAGATATTCTTTTACTTGGTTGATCTCTCACTTCCTCTTGTCGAACTTCTCTTCCGACTTGAGTTTCTGGTTCTTCAAGTAAGATTCTCACTTAATCTTTCTTGACATTTTTAGTTTAATCTCATTCTTTATAATCATTTATGATCATATCCATGTTGATCACAATCTGCTTGTTCACTAGGTCGAACAATTTGTAACCTCAAGTCGAATGATATCATACTAGGATCATTTGACTCGACTTGTCATCAAGTTTTCTTGTTAATTGATCTTGTACATGTCTTTGTGTCATAGATCCAAACACTACCAGATGACTTAATCTAGGTTTAACACATGACCAACTTTCTTTTAGAATAATTCCTTCTAGCTTCTTCGTCAGACATATGTTAAAAATGTATGTTACAGTCGAACAACTTCACCCTAAAACTCTTTAGGTAAATGCTTGCCATTTAACATACTTCTCATTGTAACACCCAAATTTTTATTAAATTGTTTTAATAATTAATTATGTGATTTGGTTCATTGGCACACCTTGGTGAATATGTTGTTGTGTGGTTATGCCTTTGATGGGAGATAGAGATACCTTAGAAATTATAAAAGTTAAGGTATTAAGGGGGTTGTTGTACCCCAAAATTTTCCCTCTCATTTCTCAAGATATTTCCTACAAAGATCTTCAATGACTCAAGTTTGCACAAGCATCGACTAGATCGAATAATCTCCTCAACATTGATGCCTCAAATTAAGGTTTGAGTTTGTACAAAGGAAGTTAGATTTATAATGTTTCAAATGGCTTTCATGGATCATTATGTGAAGATGTGAAAAACACAAGAAGGGGGGTTGAATTTTAAAACTTAAAACAAATGGTTTGACAACACGGTATTTTTATCCTGGTTCGTTTGATCTCAAACTACTCCAGTCCACCCGTCAAGGTGATTTCGCCTCTCTCCAACGAGGTCTTAATCCACTATTTTCAAAGGATTACAACATCTACTTTAACACCTGTTAAAGTCTTCTTGAGTAAAACCACAGACCGATTTATCTCAAGGAAATCTCTTACAAAATAATTGAACAAGAATGTGTTTAACGTTTTCTAATAAAACAATATATCACAACTGTGATAATTACACAATTTAAGCTTGGAATAATCTGAATTTGCTAAAGCGTTTGAGTAAGCGTGGTTTTGAAGGCTTGGCAAATTATGTGAGTGCATGCATGCGTCTTTTCTCACACAGACTTGTTTAAATAGGCAAGGCAGAGATACGTTGTCCATAAAGCCATTTTAATGATAATAACGCACTTTCCTTTTTGAGAAGATCTTGTCTGAGGATAGCCGTTAGCATTTAATTCTGTCTTGAATACTTAATAACGCTTCAGAGTCTTCTTTGCTTTAACTTATGATAACGCTTCAGAGTGCTGATGACTTGGAAAAGATCTTTGATCAGAGTCAGAGTGTATTTGTTTATGTGCAGATTCTGGTCATCAAGCTTCAGCGTATGATCTGGTAGCTTCAACGTGTAGCACATGTTACTGATCTTCTGATGCTGATTCCATCAGATCTTCTGTATATACAAAACATAATTTTAAGAAGCATATTTGTCTTATATATAAATATTACAATTTATTTATTCTTTGTATTTTGTTATCATCAAAACTCTAATTAAGGGTTGTTGAATCAAACTATGTTCTAACAATCTCCCCCTTTTTGATGATGACAAAAACCAGATTTTTCAATTAAAAATAAAGAATAAAAAGTATAGAATTAAGAAGAGAAAACTCCCCCTGAGTTGATTACTTCCCTTTAATTTCATGAGTCTTTGAGCATCAGAACTTTACTGTATCTTTCATCAGAGTTTTGTACCTGTAAGCTTTTCAGAAGAGAGAAATTTAAATGGATCAGAATGTCTGAGACTTATGTCTCAGTAATCCGTTATTGAAAAATATCATTCTTTCTCCCCCTTTTTGTCAGTTATCAAAAAGAACAAATAATCAGAGTCAAAATGCGTTTATATTGAGACCAGAAGCAATGATAAGTTCAGAACAATGTGAGAATATTACAGATAAATATGTTATAAAAACGAGGAAATTCTAAGAGGGAGGAGGAAGACATGTGAGCAAAGCTTCCAACATGCTCTTGATCTGGGTGTTGGTTTCCTGTAGCTGGGTTAACATGCTCGTGATTGCATCAATTTTGTCGTCTTGTTTATCCATTCTTTCCTTCATCAAAATATCAGATCTTTTCAGGTCTTCTAGAGTCTGCCTATCAAAGGAGAAAGCTTGAGAATCTTCAGTAACAGGATGTTTCTCAGATATTTCTGCAATATCCTCTTTTTGACCCAGTACTTCAGCAGGAATCATCTGCTATAGAGTATCAGTCAAATTGAGATCTTCTGACTCTGGTTGAACTTTGGATGCTGGATGATGTTCAGACCAGGGAGCTATGTCCAGAGGGAGAACTTCTTCCTTAGGCAGCTTGCTTAGAACTGGATCTTCAATTTCTTTCAGTAGATTACTGAAGTTTTGTTGAACTTGTCCATAACTTTGTTCTTTCATTTTATGAGTTTCAGAAGATACCCATCTTCTGAACCTTGTCCAAAGGTAGTCTGATGCAGCAGGATCAACCAGCTCAAGACTAGCTTGTTTCAGAGAAGTGATCCACTTCTGTACTTCTGTTTCAAATATCAATATGCTGGTACGAACATCTGGAGAGGGTTCAGATGGTTTTGGTTTTGGGATAGCTGTTTTGTGGGTTATGGCAGCAAGACGTTCAAAAACCGTTAAATCAATGAAAGTCTTGTTGTGGTCATCTGGATTGTTCTTTGGTGAGGGAGTGGGAGAGTCAGGAATTATTATTGGACTGGTTGGGGAGTTTGGTGGAGTTGATTCTAGTGAGGATGGAATTTGGGGAATATCCAGGATGGTTAGGGGCATACGAATGGCCAGAGGTTCAATGATTCCAGGAATGGGAATGGTATCAGAATCAACAGTTTGGTTTGATTGATCGTTATGAGGTTCTGGTTCATAGGATTCAGAAGGTTGAGCTTCAGAAGTTTGAACTTTTGGGTGAGATAGTTCAGGTTGTGGAGAAGGTGGATGAATTTCTGGTTGAGGAGATGGAGGTAGTTGTATTTCTGTTAGTGGAGAGAGGGGAATTTCTGATTGTGGTGCTTCTGTGGTGGTTTCAGAGTTTGGATTTTCTGGTATGGGAGCAGAAGTATGTTGGTTTAAGGTTTCCATATCAGATAGAACTTTTGCAAGTTCTTGTTGGGTTGCATCAATATTTGGATTTGGAGGTTGGGAGCGAGATCTTCTAAGAGTTAAGGATTCAAAGGGGTCAAATTCAATGTCAAAGTCATCAAATGTTTGCGGTGTGGGGTTTTCAGATTGAGTGGGAATTGGGATAGATGTTGATACAGAAATTGAATTTAAAACAGTTACAGAAGAAGGATTACCTCTCTTTTTAGGAGTCCGCTGGGATGATCCTTCTGCTACAACTTTCCTTTTCTTGGTTTTCTTCAGCACAACTTCTGGGGCCTACTGCTGCAGATCCTGAATGTTTAAATTTGGTGTTGTACCATCCGCCTTGCATGCATCCAGATATCTGACTATTATATCAGGTTTAGAATCAATCTCTGAGAACAGAGGAAAGTTATCCAGAGGGACTCTTCTGCTGGAGATTGTTGCAAAAGAAGTGACACCGGGTTCCTTCTTGATGTTCTCAATCAACTTAATCTTCTTCAGATTCTTTGCATTCAGCGGTTTGCCAACAATAGCTTCCAAAGAGCTGATTTCCTGAGCCTCTGTTAGATGATCAATCAGCTTATTCTCTGTTAGAATATCTGATATAAGTCTTCCTAGGGGTATCCAGTCCCTTTTTGTGCGCTCCTCTTCTCTGGTTTCCTTAACACTAGTCCTTAGATGGTTAAACAGCAGATGAGCCAGATTCACCTTGATCTTCTGGGAGATGAAGTAGATCAAAAATTGCTGATCAATATTGATGTAGTCAGGAGAGCTGGTAGGCTTCCTGTGGTTTATGCATCCCAGAATGATCTTGGCCCATATTCTGTGATGGTCTTTTAAATCCCTTATCTTGCTGGAGGGAAGACCCAGAGTGAAGATTTCTCTAGCAATTAGGGCAACATCAACGCATCTTTCAGCCATGTCAATGCAATGTACACCACCACCATTGTAGCCTATTAATCGTGCAATGAGGTCCTCAGTTATAACAATCTTCTTCCCCATTATGTATGAAGTAACTTGATGGTTGAAAGATGAAGCATGAATCCAAAATTCCTTTACAAGAATTGGGAATGTTGGACCCACCAGACGGTCAAAGTATCTGTCCCAGCCTTGAGCTTTTACTTCTTCAGAGAGATTAAACCCGTTCTCTTGAAGACTGTTGAAATCCACGATCAATTCTGAAAGAACTTCTAGATTTTTGATGGGTGTGAGAAGAGTTCTGTAGGGTTCTTCATATTGTTCGGAGGAATCTGTTTTCTGAGAATTGGAAGTAGGAATGCTTGAGGAAGCCATGTTCACACCGAAGGTTTTGTGAAGAAATTGAAAGGGTTTTTGAGAAAGGATGCAAACTGAAAACAATAAGTTTGTAGAGAAAATGAAAGTGAAGGTAAAAGAGTGTAAATGGTGAGAAATGTGTTTAAATAGATTTCTAAAAAAATTTTGAAAACATAAACGGCAAGAGAGAGAAATTAAATATAATGATTATGAGCATTTAATGATAGCTGATTTTGGGGGATTCAGAAAGATATTGGAACGGTTACCCATTACATGTGTCCCAATGCAACCAATCAGCGCTTTTGACCTTTCAGAAACGTGAACGCGTGTTCAGCCTCATAAAGTAGCTGATGACTGGATGACACTCGTTTGCTTGAGTGAACTGCACATTTCTATCCTTGATTGTGATAGATTCTGATACAATCTGTACTTCTAAAGATCTGAAGAAAGATTGATCAGTAGTTCATGAAAAAATAGATAAAGTTCTGAGGGTTAAGATATGGAATCAAAACAGTTTTATTCTGGGCAGAGCTTCATGCTGAGATGTTTCAGAATGAAGTTGAACCTATCTTCAGAAAGAGGTTTTGTAAAGATATCAGCCCATTGATGGTCTGTGTTAATAAATTTTAAATTTAGAATCCCTTTCTGAATATAGTCCCTAATAAAATGATATTTTATTTCTATATGCTTATCCCTAGAATGCAAAATAGGATTTTTACTGAGACAAATAGCAGAAGTATTGTCACAGAGGATAGGGATATTACTCTCAAATATCTTGAAGTCCTCAAGTTGACTTTTCATCCAGAGCATTTGTGTGCTGCATCCAGCTGCTGTTATGTATTCAGCTTCTGCTGTTGATAGAGCTATTGTGGATTGTCTTTTGCTGGACCATGAGATCAGATTTTCTCCCAGAAACTGGCAGCTTCCATAAGTTCTTTTACGTTCCACTATGTCTCCAGCGAAATCAGCATCACAATATCTGATCAGGCTGTAATTACTTGATTTTCTATAAAACAAACCCAGATTAGTAGTACCTTTCAGATACTTGAAAATTCGCTTAACTGCTGTTAAGTGAGATTCTCTAGGATCTGATTGGATTCTAGCACAAATGCAAACACTGAATAGAATGTCAGGCCTTGAGGCCGTCAGATAGAGAAGAGAACCAATCATACCTCTGTAGACCTTTTGTTCTACCTTTTTACTTACCTCTTCTCTTTCCAGAATGCACGTGGGATGCATTGGAATCTTTGATGGCTTACATTCTGAGAGATCAAATTTCTTCAGAAGTTCTCTGACATATTTGCTCTGATGAATGTAAGTTCCTTTTGGGGTTTGATTAATCTGAATGCCCAGAGAGAATTTTAGTTCCCCCATTAGGCTCATCTCAAATTCTGCCTGCATACATTTAGCAAACTTTCTTCCCGGAGAGGGTTTAGTGGATCCAAATATGATGTCATCAACATAAATCTGACATACTAAAATGTCATTCTTAACTGTCTTACAGAATAAGGTTGTGTCCACTTTCCCTCTGGTGAATTCCTTTTCTAGCAAGAAGTTATTTAGTCTTTCATACCAAGCTCTGGGAGCTTGTTTCAGACCATATAGTGACTTCTTTAGTTTGAAAACATATTATGGATTTTTGGAACTTTCAAAACCAGGGGTTGGTGCACATATACCTCTTCTTCTATATATCCATTTAAGAATGCACTCTTAGCATCCATATGATACAGAGTGATGCCTTTATTAACAGCAAATGAGATTAAGAGTCTGATAGATTCTAACCTGGCGACTGGAGCAAAGGTTTCTGTGTAGTCTATCCCCTCTTGCTGGCTATAACCTTGTGCTACCAGTCGTGCTTTGTTTCTGATGACTTCACCTTGTTCATTCAGTTTGTTTCTGAACACCCATTTTGTACCAATGACGTTGAATCCTTTTGGTTTGGGAACTAGATCCCATACGTCATTTCTTGTAAATTGATTTAGCTCCTCTTGCATTGCTAGAATCCAGTCATTATCCAGAAGTTCTTCATCGATTGTTGTTGGTTCAATTAGAGAAACCAGTCCCATGAGGGATTCTTTAGAGTTTCTGAAGCTAGATCTTGTTCTGATTGGATCTTCCTTTCTTCCTAAGATTGTTTCTTCTGGGTGATCCATGCTGCTTCTGGATGGTCTTTTCTGGAGTTGATCAACAGAAGGTGCTGGATTGCTTGCAGTGCCTCTTTCTGATGTTGAGGGAGTGTCTCTGTTAAGAGCTTCTGATGATTTGTCTCCAGTACCTGTGAGTTCAACTTCCATACCTGCAAGGAATTCATTCTGCTTTGACTTTTGAGAGTCAAGCTTATCATCAAAACGAACACTGATTGACTCTTCCACAATCTGTGTTTCTGTATTGTATACTTTGTACCCTCTTGAGCATTCAGAATATCCTAACATAATACACTTTTGTGCTTTAGAGTCAAACTTGTTCAAATAATTTTTTGTATTCAGAATAAAACATGTACATCCAAATGGGTGAAAGTAGGAAATGTTGGGCTTTCTGTTCTTCCACAATTCATATGGAGTCTTTTCCAGAATAGGTCTTATGGAGATTCTATTCTGAATGTAACACGCTGTGTTTATTGCCTATGCCCAGAAGATCTTAGCAATGTTAGTCTCGTTGATCATGGTTCTGGCCATTTCTTGCAATGTTCTGTTCTTTCGTTCTACAACTCCATTTTGCTGGGGAGTTCTAGGACAAGAGAAATCATGCAGAATGCCTTTGTCATTAAAGAATAACTCAAAATCTTCGTTTTCAAATTCTCCACCATGATCACTTCTGACTTTGACGATTCTAAGATACTTTTCATTCTGAACTTGGTTGCAGAAGGTAACAAACAGAGTGTGACTCTCCCTTGTTCCTTAAGAACTTTACCCATGTCCATCTGCTATAGTCATCTACGATTACTAACCCATACTTCTTGCCACTGACTGAAGCAGTTTTAACTGGTCCAAATAAGTCAATGTGCAGAAGTTCTAATGGATTGGAGGTGGAAACAATGTTTTTGGATTTGAAAGCTGGTTTTGCAAACTTGCCTTTCTGACATGCTTCACACAGAGCATCTGAAATGAACTTCAGGTTAGGAAGTCCTCTGACCAGATTAAGTTTGTTAATCTGAGATATTCTTCTCATACTAACATGTCCCAATCTTCTGTGCCAGATCCATTGCTCGTTGTTAACAGACAGTAGACATTTTACATTCTAACTTTTTAGTTCAGAAAGTTTTATTTTATAAATGTTGCTTTTCCTCTTTCCATTAAATAGGATAGTCCCATCTTTCTGACTAACAGCTTTGCATGAATTTTGATTGAAGATTATATCATAACCGTTATCACTTAATTGACTTATGGATAACAGATTATGCATTAATCCATCAACTAGTAAAACATTACTTATAGAGGGAAGATTTCCATTACCTACTGTTCCAGAGCCAATGATTTTTCCTCTCTGATTGCCTCCAAAACCTACGTGGCCTCCAGGCTTAAGTTTCAGGCTTTGGAACATATGCATTCTTCCCGTCATGTGTCGTGAGCAGCCAGAGTCCAGGTACCATGATTGGTGTTTTTGCTTTGCTGCTAAAGATATCTTCCACATGTATTATTTTATCCTTAGGTACCCACATTTTCCTGGGTCCTGATTTGTTAGTTATACCAAAACTCTGGTTGAATTTTGGTTTGACAGAGTAGTCACTACTTGTATATTTTATGTCATGTGTGTGACTGTGATACGGTGGGAGAACTGACTTGAGGTTTTGCGTTTGTTTTCGCAAATGTTTCGGTTGAGCAAGAGTCGCCACCTACTTTTTATTTTATCCTAAGGAAAGGTTAAAAAGCACAGCAAAAACCTTTGAGATGTTTTCTTGGGTTCGGGGAGTAGATTATAGAAAAGGAAGGTATTAGCACCCTTTCTATCCATGGTTATCCATGGGCTCTTAGTTACTTGTTTAGATCACTTGCCTTGCATTTTCAATTGTTTGAAATGGTGCTTTCAATTGTTTGAAATGGTGCTTTGTGTGTGGGTTTGATAATGTTTTGAAAAGAGGCCATTGTTGTGGCAACCTTAGTAATGATTCATGTTTGAATGTATACAAAGGTGTACTTGTCTTTTGAAAAGTTTTCAATGTTTTTGAAAGTTGTTTTGAAAGTGTGTTGTGATGTGTGTTTTGAAAAATGGCAAGGATTGTTTTGCAAGGTTGATCAAGTAACTAAGAGTTGTCTACCCCTAAAATTTACTCAAACGTTTTTCCTATGTTTTAACCCTTTTAACAATTTTGTTCCACCATTGTATTTGGTGGACAATCTTGTATTAGGATGTTAACGGGACAGGCGCGGGTCATCGTTTAGACCATGATTGTAATAGTGCCAAGTGTCTTTGGCAATTTTTCCTTTAAGGGACTATGATCATTTTTAGGCAACTTTCGAAAGCGTCATCGAGGGACTATGATCATTTGATATTGTTTTGTTTTGCCAAAAACACTCAACATGCAACATGGCCCATTATTGAAGGCAACAAGTGGAGTAACCCTAGGGGTGCAAGTGTGATTGGTGTTGTCCATTTTCATGCTTGTTTATCTTGAATTAGGTCAAACTATTTTTGGTTGATTTTTGCATACAAACCCTAATTCTATCATGGTATAATTAGAAAGCTTTTAAATGCGAAATTTAAAGTCCTAAACTATTACAACACAATTATGGGATGGGGGGTACAAATGTCCAAATGGGGATATTTAGCAAGAAATTAAAACCTAAGCTATTACATCCAAATTGAATTATACAAATTATTTAATTGCACAATAATTAAATAAAATACAATAAATATACAAGATGCAAAAAAATGATTTTTATATGTATGTAAAAAGTATTTTTTATGTGTCAAATAAACAAAAATAAAAAGGATTAATTTTTGGGTATTTTTATGTTTTTAGGGCAAACCCTAATTTTGCTAAATAAAATGTAATAATTATTTAATATATGCAATATTTATTAATTATGTACAAAAAATAAATAAAAAGGAAGTATATTGTAAAAAGTGATTTTTTAAGTTAAATATTAATAAAAATAAAAATGTATTATTTTTATGTTTTTTCCCTAAATATTCTAATAAATATATAAGTATTTATACTATTTATTAAATATATTAAATATGTACAAAAATAAAAATATTTATTATTTACAAGAAAAAGTATATTTTTTAGGAAATGTTTTCAAAAGATAAAATAAAATAAAATCAGAAAATAGAATGTATTTTGTATTTATTTTGGTATTTTAAATAAGAGTATATTTATGTTTATTTACATATAAAACTAAATGAAACAAAATAAATATCAAATAAAATGCAAAAAATGTGAGAAAAATATTTTAAATATTTTTTATGCTTTGACAAAAATAAACAAGTCAGAAACAAAAATCAAAAGTAAAAAATAATGAAAATAAAACACAATGGGCCAAGGGGGGTGCATGTGTAAAAAGATGGTGCAAATAGAAAAAAGAAACAAGCCCAGCCCAAAGCAAGCTTGTCTTCAACCTCCAGACAGTTTCAAATGAAAAAACGCGCGCTTCCTTCCATCCCTGTTATCTCTTGATTCCTTGACTTTTAACAAAAACTTATAACACAAACATTATAGAGCATCATGTCATGAGTTCATACATATAAAAAACTTGATCTAACTCTCAGAAATGAGAGAGAATTTCTTCTCCCCCAATTTCTGACCTAAGTTTTTGTCAATGTTCAGGTCTTAAATTCTCTCAGCATATGCAATATAAATGGAAAGTGAGGATATGGGTGGCTTCAGGGACATGAGTATGACACTTTTCATTCATAAACCTAAACCTAACTCTTCCTAGATTGAGAGATAAAAGTCCATGAACTTACCTGTTCAGCTTGGATCGTGTATGACAATGGAGGCACTTTCAGTGCAATGTGAGGGGTGGTATAGCTTGCTTGAAGTTCAGGGATGCTTCTTCAATGCTTGGTGTGCTTTGAATCTTGCTATATCAAGCTACATAAGTCAACCTGCAAGAGAGAAAAGTGAAAATGGCAAATGATGTTGGGGATGTTACAGTTCATGTCCAATGCTTGGGATAGTTTGTATAGGTGGTAGGGAGTGTGTATGAAGTGGTTTGGATGAAAATGCACGATGGAAATGAGCTGGCCAAGTCAAAGTGCAGAATGCCCTGTTTTTGTGCAGCAAGATGGTGTTTCTGTGTTTGAGGAGGTATTGGAAGTGGTTGGCTCGTGTTTTAGCTCAAGCTTGATGTTTGGAATGTGTTCACAATGTTTTCTTAGGCTAGTTCTTGCAGCAATGAGAGATGTGATCAGTTATGCAATGTTTCTTCTATCTTAAGCAAAAAATGACAAGTTGGTTTCTAGGCTTATGCAGGCCCCTCAAGTATGCTGCATAAATCACTCTTGATCAATGGACTTTGCTCATGAACTTGTGCCTCAAAGATCTGCATTGTACCTCATAGATTGTAAACTTGACATAAAGTTCACCTTTTCAAAAATGGCTAAGTTTCTTTTTCTAGTTATGGATTAAATTGGCATGTAATGGTTAAACACATAAGATAAGGCTTGAACACAAAGTATTTGAATTAAATTATTGAGTGTGGATGAGATAAAAGGCCTGTAATGTAGCTTGCACATGCTGAGTTCAAAAATGCAAAGTTATGAACATGGAAATGACTCATGAATAAAGTGACTTTTGCCCATATTGACAAATTCGATTCTCCCTAACCACAAGGGTGTTTGAGAAGTTCTTGGACATTTTGGAAAGCCTGGAATGTGTACTACAATCCATCTTGGTAATGAAAATTGAAATTCCAAGTGGAAGCATGTGAAAAGTGGTCATGAAGTTAGGCAAAAATCCTGCCTAAAAATAGGTCAAAATATTTCTAAGTTAAGAATGTTTTGCACCCTTGTTCCAAAAGTCATAACTTGAGATACAAGCTTCTTTTGAGGAAACTTTGTGAATCAAAGTTGTAGATTTTGAAATGTACTACAACTTTCATGTTTTGAGTTTTTCTTGAATCCAAATGTATCTTGATGAAAAGATGGGACAAAGTTAGGAAAAAATTAGGAATTTTCATAACTTAGAAAAATTCTAAGTTATGAAATTTCTTCATTTCAAACCCTAATTTGTGATTTTTGATTTCTTGATGAAAAAGTTTCATAATTTGACATGTCTTGATGAAAAATGAATCTTGACACTTGATTTTGACCAAAAAGTCAAAGTTTGACTTTTCAGTATACAATCAAATTTGGCTCAGTTGACTGGAAAATTCATTTGTCAATCTTGTGCATTTGGGATCTTTTGAATTTGTTGAACATGTCAAGACAATGCCATTGAGTCCTTGAGTCCATATGTGAGCTTGGTTTGCCATTGGCTAGGTCAAACAGTCAAAAATTGCCTTTGTGCAGTCAAAACCCTAAAAATGACCATTTTGCCCTTTTGGTGATCTGATCAAATTTCTTGTGGAATTGTGATCCACACTTGATCAAATGGTTCATATGAGTTCATAATGTTGATGTGGGTCAAATTTCATGAGGTTTGACTGTCAATTGACCATAGTTGACTTTTCCCCCAATACAGTTGATTTCTAGGTCAACTGTCCAATTGACTGGGCAAAGATTGGAATCAAGGCTTGAAACTTGGTATGGATAAACTTGTGAGTCTAATATGAAGAATGAAAGTCACTTTGGGCCTTTTAGGTCAAAACATCTTTGTGCAAACTCAAACCCTAATTTGGGTCAACAGTGAAAGGAGAAGTCTTGAGCAGAGCAAAACCCTAACTTGATCTTGAGCTCCAAGGGTCTTGTGGTGAGGAAACATTGAGGAAATGGGAGGGCAAATTTTGGGGTACAACAGTTGCCCCTGTTCAATCTTCTTGAACCTGAAGAGTTAGATTGGCAGGTTTGCCTTTCGCGACTCGAGGGTAAAAGGAGATTGGACACTAGAGTGCCCTGAAATTTGCACTCGCATGCTGGAGTATCAGCAATGTGATGGCGGGAATGGGCTTATAGATGCCATTTGGAGATAGGATGGATATGAGGATGGGCTTATAGCTGCCATCTGGAGGTGTGACAGAACCTTGTCGGGAATTGGATTATAGATGCCATATGGGAGTGTGACAGAACCTTGTCGGGAATGGGCTTATAGATGCCATTTGGAAGTGTTGATCGCGTAAGAGATTCCTTAGCGAGAACTTGCGTACTTTGAGAAAGGAAGATGTTTCCTGGCCTGTTACAGGTGTTGATCTTCAAACTCTTCATGCAGATATGCCCTGGCTAGATACAAGAGTCGAATCCACAATTAGTTGCTCACAGATGTGCCCTGGCTAGATACAGGAATCAAATCTGGAACTTCAAAAGGTTGTTTACAGACGTGCCCTGGCTGGATACAGGTATCGAATCTCTAAACTGTTTATGCAGATATGCCCTGGCTGGATACAGGAATCGAATCTACAACCAATCACTCACAGATATGCCCTGGCTAGATACAGGAATCGAATTTGGAATTGGTCGTCTACAAACATGCCCTGGCTGGATACAGGAATCGAATCTGGAAATTGCAAAAGGTTGGTAGAGATAGCTTTACTGGCTGGATACAGGTGTCGACCTCTGACCTGAGAATGAAAGATAATTTCCTGGCCTGTTACAGGGGTTGATCTTCAAACTCTTCATGCAGATATGCCCTGGCTAGATACAGGTATCGAATCTACAATCAATCACTCACAGATGTGCCCTGGCTAGATACAGGAATCGAATCTGGAATTGTGACAGTTGATAGTAATCATCTTTGGATTGACCTTTTCCTGAAAAGGCAAGACATTAGTTGTATGCAATGTCATGATGACTGAAATGCATTATGTCATGATGCTCAAAATGAGATAGTGTTGTATGCACTTTATCATGTATGTAAGCAGGATGTATGAAATGTGAGATGTCTATGAATGTATTTTCGTCTAGGAAAATAAATCCTTGACGAGTGCTGGGAACTTTGTTGAATCCTGGGCTGATGTTGAAGAGTAGAATTCTTCGTTTCCGCTGGGGTGATGGTTGCAAGAATAAACCGGTAGGAGAAGATGACTCCGTTGGGGAATAAACTTGTTGGAGAGATTACTCTGTGGGGAAATACTCTGTGGGAAGAGATACTTCGCTGAGGTTTTGATGAGAACTCCGCTGGGGATTCCACTGATAAGTTATGTTGGGGAACTTGATGAACTCCGCTGGGGAATAGCAAGAACTTTCTGAGGACGATCTTTCCATGGTAATTAGCTGAGGATAACCCAGTTATAAGCCCTGGTGGGAAATAACCTTTGAACAAAGTCGGGGAGAGACGTTTCTACTCTGCAGGGAATAAGCTTCCAGAATCTACTGGGGATAAGCTTCAGAATCTACCGGCGACTTCACTGGGGATGTGGATTCCACTCTCCTGGGGACACTTTTGAACTGTATTGGGGAATGGCTACACTGGATGTCTGTATTCCGCCGGGGAACAATCTTATATTAAGACTGCCGGGGATGCTTGCTGAGGAATGTCTATACTCCGCTGGGGAATGTTGAGATCTTTTGGGGATGCCCAACTTCCTTTAGGCTGACAGTAGACTAACTCTGCTTGGGGAGAGTATCGCTGACTTGCTAGGGGAATATTGTGCCTTTTCAGGGCTGATGGGAAAGCAACTCTACTTGAGGAGAGTATTGCTGAATCTGGTCTTACTATGTGGGGAGTTGAGGTGACCGGGTTACATTCTTCAGCCGAACCTACCTTGGTACCTTGGTGGACAGAGCAACTAAACCGCTTGGACAATTCTAAATTTCCCCTGTTTCTGATGTCACCTGTGATTAGTCCTTTGTTTCGCATGCAACTATTCATGATTAGCAATTAATGTCAAATGCATATATCAAAAAATGAACACTGGACGTTCTTCGCAAAAAAAAAACAGAAAAAGGAAAAACAAATGGATAATTTGTCTGACAAATTGAGCTTGTATTGATTTTGAATTTGCCTGAAAATAGGCGTTTTTGTACAAGAGGCTGACGTCCTAGTAAGAGAACGCCGCCGAACAAGATAGAGTTTATACAATTTTGTGAAAAGGAAGATTCAAAGGGTTCCAACTCTGCTATCTCCTTTATGTCTTCAAACGTCTCATCACTTTGCTGCTTAGTTGAAGATGAAGCTGATTGATCGGAATCATCTGAGCCTAATAGTTGATGTCGAATTCTGGATGCAAGGTGATCCAATGAGACATAGTATTACGCTTTTATCCCTAACTTTTGCCTGGACCGCCCTTTCGGGTTTTCAGTCCACCGGGATACCCATTTTTGCCCAAGCCGCCTTTTCAGGTTTTCGACTTGCCGGGTGTACGGATTTTTTTTCATTTCATCCCTTATTTTTGCCCGAACCCTTTTGGTTCGCCGGGAAGCCCTTATTTTTGCCTAGGTGTGTCAACCTAACGGGTCCTTAATCATGCGTAGTATCTTTTTACTATGTCTGCATTGGCGGGGTGAGGAAGGTCGTCACTATCCATGGTGGTTAGAATCATAGCCCCTCCTGAGAAGATATGTTTAACCACAAATGGCCCTTCGTATGTAGGGGTCCATTTGCCCCTGGGATCACTTTGAGGAAGAATGATGCGCTTGATTACCAGGTCTCCGACTTGATACTCTTGTCGTCTGACTTTCTTGTTAAATTCCCTGATCATCCGCTTTTGGTATGTCTGACCATGACAAATAGCAGTGAGTCTCTTTTCGTCAATTAGGTTTAATTGATCAAGCCGAGTCTGGATCCAGTCATCTTCTCTCAAGCCTGCATCCTTCATTATCCGGAGAGAGGGTATCTGGACTTCAATAGGCAAGACTGCCTCCATGCCATAGACCAAGGAAAAGGGAGTTGCCCCTGTTGACGTCCGTGCTGAGGTACGGTACCCATTAAGAGAGAACGGTAACACTTCGTGCCAATCTTTGTAGGTCACTGTCATCTTCTGCACAATCTTCTTGATGTTCTTATTTGCTGCTTCTACAGCCCTATTCATCTTCGGCCGGTAGGGAGAAGAGTTGTGGTGCTGTATCTTGAATTGCTCGCAGAGCTCAGTGATCATTTTGTTGTTAAGATTGGTACCATTATCCGTAATGATCCTCTCAGGTATACCGTATCGACAGATCAGGTTGTGCCGAATGAACCGTGCCACAACGCTCTTGGTTACGGTAGCGTAGGAAGCTGCCTCGACCCACTTTGTGAAGTAATCAATCGCTACCAAGATGAAGCGATGCCCGTTGGATGTTGTAGGTCTGATTTCGCCGATCATATCAATGCCCCACATTGCAAAAGGCCAAGGTGCTGTCAAGACGTTCAGAGGAACCGGAGGAATGTGCACCTTATCAGCATAGATCTGGCATTTATGACAAGTTTGAGAATGCTGATAACAGTGGGCTTCCATTGTGGACCAGAAATATCCTGCCCGAAGGATTTTCTTTGCCATGGTATGTCCACTGGAATGTGTTCCGAAGGTACCTTCATGTAGCTCTGCCATGATCTTTTCTGCTTCAGTCTTATCCACACAACGCAGTTAGGTCGAATCATGGTTTCGCTTGTAGAGAATGTCATTGCTGAGGAAGAACTTTGCCGCAAACCTTCTCAGGAACTTCTTGTCATTACCCGATGCGCCTTCGGGGTATTCTTGAGCTTCAAGGTACCTCTTCACTTCATGATACCAGGGTTTTTCTGTTACCTCTTCAGTCTCAAGATCACAATAATATGCAGGTTCATCCAATTTCCAGATAACGATCCGGGGAGCCTCGTTGTCCCATTTGACTTTGAACATAGAAGACATCGTAGCCAGCGCGTCCACCAACTGATTCTCCTCTCTGGGGAAGTGTTCAAAAGTTATTTCTTTGAAATGGGGGATCAATGTCAGCACATACTCCTTGTAAGGAATAAGATTTGGGTGTTTCGTATCCCACTCTCCTTTGACCTGATTGATCACGAGAGCGGAATCTCCGAAGACACTCAGAAACTTGATCCTTAAATCAATTGCAGCTTGAAGACCCATGATACATGCCTCATACTCTGCCATGTTGTTGGTGCAGTTGAAACATAACCGAGCAGTGAGTGGAGTATGAGTGCCTTTAGGGGATATGATCACAGCACCGATACCATTACCCAAAGAGTTCGAGGCTCCATCAAAGTGCATAGACCATCGGGATCCTTCCTCAGGTCCTTCATCCGGTCCAGGTACTTCACAATCAGTCACTACCATGATATCCTCATCTGGAAATTCAAAGTTCATCGACTAGTAATCGTCCACTGCCTGATGTGCCAAATGGTCTTCCAATACACTTCCCTTGATTGCTTTTTGAGTTGTGTACTGGATGTCATATTCCGTCAAGATCATTTGCCATCTTTCTATTCTTCCAGACAGAGCAGGCTTTTCGAATATGTACTTTATTGGATCCATTTTTGAAATCAACAGAGTAGTGTGAGTCAACATATACTGTCTCAGCCGGCGAGCAGCCCATACCAGAGCGCAGCAAGTTTTCTCGAGCAGTGAGTACCGAGTCTCACAGTCGGTAAACTTTTTGCTAAGGTAATAAATAGCGTGCTCTTTTCGGCCAGACTCGTCATGCTGCCCCAGCACACACCCCATTGAGTTGTCAAGTACTGTCAAGTATAGTATTAGAGGTCTCCCTTCAACCGGTGGCATAAGAATGGGTGGTTCTTGGAGATACTCTTTGATCTTTTCGAAAGCGTCCTGACATTCATCGTTCCAACGTACTACTTGATCTTTCTTCAGCAGCTTGAAGATTTGTTCACAGGTAGCAGTTAGATGTGAGATGAATCGGACAATGTAGTTCAATCGTCCTAGAAAGCCTCTGACTTCTTTCTCTGTCTTGGGAGTTGGCATCTCTTGTATGGCTTTCACTTTGGCAGGGTCCACTTGAATGCCTTTGTCGCTTACGATGAAGCCTAGCAATTTTCCAGATCTCACCCCAAAGGTGCACTTGTTCGGGTTCAACCTCAGCTTGTACAACTTCAGACGGTCAAACAGCTTCCGTAGATGGTCAAGGTGTTCCTCCTCAGTTTGGGACCTTGCAATAATATCATCGACATACACTTCTATCTCGTGATGGATCATGTCATGAAATAAAGCAACCATGGCACGTTGGTAGGTTGCCCCAGCATTTTTCAACCTAAAAGGCATGACCTTGTAGCAAAAGGTGCCCCACTGAGTAACAAAAGTGGTCTTCTCCATGTCTTCAGGAGCCATCTTGATTTGATTATAACCGGAGAAGCCGTCCATGAAGGAGAATACTTTATGCTGAGCAGTGTTGTCGACCAGAACGTCGATATGAGGCAGAGGGAAATCATCCTTAGGGCTTGCCCTGTTCAAATCCCTGTAATCAACACACATTCGGACCTTACCATCCTTCTTCGGCACTGGAACTACGTTGGCAATCCACTGAGGGTAAGAAGTCACTGCTAGAAACCCGACATCAAATTGCTTCATAACCTCGGCTTTGATTTTCTCGGACATTTCTGGACGCATACAGCGGACCTTTTGTTTAATCGGAGGGCAGTCTTCCTTGGTAGGCAAGTGATGAACCACAATGTCGGTATCCAACCCAGGCATGTCTTCGTAAGACCAGGCAAAGATTTTCACATAGTCATGCATCATCTGAATCAACTGTTGTTTCACACTGAGCTCTAGATTGGCACCAATCTTGACTTCCTTTCTGTCTGTCTCAGTACCCAGATTTACCGTTTCCACAGGCTCTTCATGTGGCTGAATGGCCATCTCTTCCTTGAGTAGCAGTCTTGCAAGTTCACCAGGTACTTCGCAATCATCTTCACCTTCGTCTTCGGCTAAGTTGATCGGATTTTCGAAGTCATAACTGGCAGTAGCAGAGTCGTTACCAGTGAGATCCAGAGGGGATTGGAACCTGTATAAGTGAGTGTGTGTAAATATAGCTGTTTTGCAATATATAATAAAGAAAGAAAAAAGAGCGCAAGATTTTGAAATGCAACAAACGTCCAATGTTTTTATTAATGATATATGAAAATGACATACAAAAGCCCTCACAAATGAAAGCCACGGTGCCCCGGGTAGGACATCGAGCCATAAAAGTTTCAACATATTGTTTGTTACAAATTGAAAACAAAAGAGTTCATTACCGAGTGACAAAAGTAATAGGTGTGAAGTCTTTGGCAGTCCAGTTGCTTGGTCCACTGTCGGTTGTTGGGTAGATCCATCTATCGAATTCAGATTCCTCCACGTCGTCTTCAATAGCATTTACTCCTGGGTTGGTGATGAACACAGGAGATTTTCCAATCCTTGCTTTGCGAACAGCCCTTTGAGCCTCTACAGTGAAGCCCAAACCAAACTTGTCAGTCTTTGGAGTGAAGTCAGGAAGTCGGCCCCAGTTTGCACACTCACCCTTCTCAATCACAGCCCGGGCATCCTTTAAGGAAGCCATCTTCAAAGGAGGGTCTTCGATCACAGTTTCAGCTGATGCCAGCGTCTGAGGCACCTCTTCAAAGTGTTGAAAGGGGGTTTCAATGAACTCCCCATCCATTTCTATGTACCGGAACGAGTTGAGGTGGCTGACCATATACTCCTCTTCCCCCTGAACTGTCACAATCTTCCCCCTAACTGGGTACTTAAGCTTCTGATGTAGTGTGGAGGTCACAGCTCCAGCCTTGCAAATCCATGGACGACCCAGCAAACAAGAATAGGATGGTCGGATATCCATCACATAGAAAGTAGAATAAAAAACTTGAGAGCCAACCCTGATCGGAATGTCAACTTCCCCATGTACCATCCTTTTCGAACCGTCAAAGGCCCGGACCACAATGTTACTAGGCTTGAGCTCCAAACCCTCACAATCCAACCTGTCTAGGGCCTTCTTGGGCAAAACATTCAATGAAGAACAGGTGTCTACCAACACATGGGCAAGAGTAGTGCCCCTGCATTCAATGGAGACATGCAGGGCGTCATTATGGTTCTTTCCTTTGGCAGTCAGATCAGCGTCAGAGAAGCCCAAACCATTATCGGCAGTCAAGCTGGCCACACAATCAGTAAATTGATCAGCAGATGTTTCTTGTGGCACATGGGCCGTCTTCAGGAAGGAGATCAGGGCCTTGGCATGGGCCTCTGAACACAACAATAGTGATAGCATAGAAATCTTTGATGGGGTGTGTCCCAACTGCTCAACTACGTTGAAATCACTTTTCTTGATAATCTTGAGGATCTCCTCCATCTCTTGTTGGGAAGCTTCAACATTGGTTGTCTTTGGTGCCTCCGTCAGGGCAGGCCAATCAATAGCAATCCCTTTGCCCCGAGCGTCAGATGACTCGGCAGCAGGGGTAGAAACAGGAACTTGATTAGGAAGGGAAGCCGGCACACTTGTAGGTGAAATGACAAGAGGTTTCTGAATAGCTGGTGGCGCAATATCTGGCGAGAACAACCTACCACTGCGAGTAATTTTGGCAGGCCCGGTGATGTTACTGACGCCAGTACTAGTATCAAACTCTTGCTTTACTCCAAGCACATAATCATCTGCCCCATAGTGCCATGGGACAACTTTGTCGGATGTATAGGGGAGGGGCCCCGGAACAGTGATGATGATAGGAGCAATCTTCTGAGTGGACATGATTTTGACAGGCTTCTTTGAGAGAGCCTTAGGAGGTTTGTCGAAAATAGTAACAATAGAAACTTCTTCAGCGGGGACAGCAGGAACAACAATCTTTTCGAACAAGATTTCTTTGCTATCCATCAGGCTTTGGATACCTGATTTCAGCAAGGGACAACCAACAGGTGAAATAGCACATAGAAGGCAACCTTTACTATATCCCGGAAATAAACCGGCTAGCAACAAGTTCCTTTTGACAGTCATCAACGGAGTAACAATCTATTCCACGGAGGCTACATACCGGTCTTCTTCCACATCATTCACTCCATGCTGGGGCATGGGAGCAGTTACAACATTGGGCCTTTCGGGCTCCTCAAACTGTATTTCTTTAGCATCAATAAGGTCTTGAACCTTATTCCTCAGAGCCCAGCAATCATCCGTAGTATGCCCCGGGCTATCAGAGTGATAAGCGCAATGGGCGTTGGGGTTGTATTTTGGAGAAGTTGTGTTTACCACCTTCGGAGCTTCTTTAACAGCTACCAGATTGGTTGACAGTAGTTGCGGCAAAATCTGAGACAGGGTCATGCTGAGTCGAGTGTACTGCCTTTTGGGCCTTTCACCCCTTTGTTAATTATACTGCTGAGGAGAAGCAGCAGGCTTTGAAATTACCAATGCATTGACAGCTTGGCGGCGTTCCGGCTTAACTTGTCTTCTGGGACCATAAACAACACTGACTTCCTTCTTGAAGGGCTTCTTTTCAGTGTTCGCAGGGGCACCTTTCTGTATCTTCCCCGACTTGATACCAGCTTATATCCTCTCACCGGTTAGGATCAAATCTGTAAACCCAACAGAAGAATTACCAATCAGATGGTTGAAGAACGGACCAGACAGGGTCCCTAGGAACATGTCAACAAGTTCACGGTCAGTCAAAGGTGGCTGCACCCTGCCAGCCAAGTCTCTCCACTTTTGTGCATACTCCTTGAATCCTTCGCCCGTTCTCAGTGACATACCCTGGAGTTGGGTACGCGTGGGAGCGAGGTCAGAATTGTACTGATACTGTTTATAAAATGCAGTAGCCAAGTCCTCCCAGTTTCAGATACTGGCTCCATCCAGCTGATAGAACCACTCGAGCTGAGCCCCTGAAAGGCTATCCTGAAAGAAATGGATCCATAGGTTCTTGTCTGCAGTGTAAGGTTGGATCTTCCTTACATATGATCTGAGATGCATCTTCGGGCAGGATAGCCCGTCATACCTTGCAAAAACTGGCACTTTGAACTTCAGGGGGATCACAATTCCAGCAACTAATCCCAAATATTCGAAATCTAAGCCGGGAACTCTCTGCAGCTCCATAGCTGCCAACCTGTCTTTCAAGCCTTTGTACTTATCATCGGTGGGCGGGTATTGTTGCTCAGAGTAGTCTTCGTCCTCTTCAGCCTCCTCTTCTTCAACTTCAGATTCGGAAGGTACCGCAGCCGCATTTTCTTTACTGGTTCCCTCTTCAGATGTAGGGGGAAATTCAAGCACTCTTCTGGCTTCACCCTCAAACCTTCTTTCTAGGGTAGCCACCCCGATTCTTTTCTTCTTCTTTTTCACTTGCTCTTTGTTCCCCAGCAGGGCCTTTAGATCATCCTGACCCTTAGCCAAGGTCATCAGGAGATGTTGAAACTGTGAGTTCTGAGACTGCAAGTCCTTGACCGTCTGTTCGAGATCCATCTTACTGAAATAAACAGCAGAAAGATAAGGAAACCTGGTGTGGAGACCTGCTTATGCGCATGATGAATGATATGCTTATGTATGCAATGCATTCAAGGATTTAGAACATTCAAAATTGTTGCAAACAAAAGGAACGCATGTCATATTAATAAGAAGAAATTTGTCAGTACATAAATGCCCCATGGGCCAAATATTACAAAAACTTCTCAAGGTAAAAATACGTTGCGCATCCTCTTTGGTGCGATGTAGGTGTTGAGGGTCTCTTCCTCATGGAGTCGGTGGGTAATCTCCAAAACCTTCTTCTCACTGGCATAGAAGCTGGCTTCAAAAGTGTTCTGTTCCTCCTTGAGTTGGATCCAACTCTTCTGCATCTCCTCCCACGATGTAGGCATGTCAGGATATAGGATGGTGTAGGGAACCTCTCCTTCCTTAATGGGCTCTTTAATCACAGGGAGAACATGAGGGTAAGGCATCATTAGACTCTGGGCTCGGGTTCGTACCCACTTGAGATAAGGCTCAAGAGGGATGGAGTTCTTGTGCCCCAGTGTCTTGCTGTCTATCTTGTTAGGCATCCTCCAAGCTCTGATGAATCTTTGGCGAAGTCCTTGCGCATCGTTGTCTAAGTCAAAAACTAGGTCAGGAATCAACATGTCGTGAGGGCCATCCCTCCGTGCATATCCAAATTGTCTCAAAGCTAGACAAGGGTTGTAGGTAATGCCTCCTCTAATACCAAGCAATGGAACATTAGGGAACTCTCCACAACGATCGACGATGATGACATTTTCTCTGGACCGAGAACACCAATGTACATCAGAGTGAGTGAGGGTCATCAATCGTTGTGACCACCTTAATCCTTGGTCATTCTTCAAGACAGATTGCGGAAGGTGCGAAATAAACCACCTTGCAAGGAGAGGAGTACAGCACATGAGAACACCCCTCTTTCTCATTGTTCGTGTGTAAAATGAGTGAAGAATGTCCCCAAGCAATATTGGTATTGGATTTCTGGATAAGAAGATTTTGACGGCGTTGACATGTACAAGCTGGTCAGGATTTGGGAACAAGACCAACCCATACATGAGGAGTGCCACAATTTCTTCAAAGGCTTGTAGATCCAATGAATTCCAACACTCTTGTGCCTTCTCAAACAAGAATTTTTCCAAGAAGCCTTTGACACCGCTTCTAGTTTCCCAATGCCCCTTGATGTCAGATGGTTGCAAGTGTAGTGCTTGAGCAACATCTTCAGGCTTTGGTTCTTTTTCCGTACCGTTGTAGGGTAGTTGATTAAGAATAGGAATTCTCAGGAGTTGAGAAAATTCCTCCAAAGTGGGCATCAATTGGTAGTCGGGGAAAGTGAAACAGTGGTGAAGGGGGTCAAAGAACTGGAACAACACCTTTACCATGTCCTCTTTAATGTTGGTGTTGACTAGGCTGAGCAGTCTACCATGTCTTTCACTGAAGGGAGAGCTTTCCGGAATTCTTGATGTGAGCTCCTTGAGTTGAGGAGGGATTCTCACAAGGTTGACTTGGATAGTTTTCCTGCGAAGAATTTCCATGACCTACAAAACAAGAACAAAGATGAAGATCTAAACCCTTGAAATGGTTAGTGAATGCATATGATGCTTTATGATGTTCATGATGTATGCAAAAACATATGTACAAGAAATTCACACAAAACCCTAGTTTCAGGCTTGCATGGGGTTTCATAGGTAAGTACCCTCTTGAGTGTAGTTGGCTTAAAAACCTGTCCTATCAAAAGTAACTGGGTTCTAAGGAGCTCAATATCATTGGATTGTTTTCTATGTTCATTGTTTTGGTTTAGCCACTTAACTAGCGACCAAAATATTCCAAGAAAACAACCCTCAATGAGTGTAGTATCGAGTATCTACCAACTTCGGACTGCACCAAAGCCGGTCATCTCACTACCCCTAATGAAAGGCCAAGATGGTCAAGTAAGGTTCTAGGTCATTAGTGCTTAGTGACATCACTCAGCGGCCCCGTACTCTCCTTGATTGAACTCAAGGGTTACCGGTACTCACAAATATGTCGCACTAATATAGCTATTGCATCAACCGTGTCGGTATACCCCGCACAGTTTCCACAACGTATTACTATCTATGAATGTTTCCTCAAATCCGGGTGTGGGATTTCAAGCCCAAACAAGAGAGCCAAAATATAAAGCAATCAAAGCAAACAATTAGTCATGCAAGAGGGTGATCTAAGCCCTAAGGTTACTCCACTTTAAAATTTTCCCCAGCAGAGTCGCCAGTTCTGTGATACGGTGGGAGAACTGACTTGAGGTTTTGCGTTTGTTTTCGCAAATGTTTCGGTTGAGCAAGAGTCGCCACCGACTTTTTATTTTATCCTAAGGAAAGGTTAAAAAGCACAGCAAAAACCTTTGAGATGTTTTCTTGGGTTCGGGGAGTAGATTATAGAAAGGGAAGGTATTAGCACCCTTTCTATCCATGGTTATCCATGGGCTCTTAGTTACTTGCTTAGATCACTTGCCTTGCATTTTCAATTGTTTGAAATGGTGCTTTCAATTTTTTGAAATGGTGCTTTGTGTGTGGGTTTGAAAATGTTTTGAAAAGAGGCCATTGTTATGGCAACCTTTGTAATGATTCATGTTTGAATGTATACAAAGGTGTACTTGTCTTTTGAAAAGTTTTCAATGTTTTTGAAAGTTGTTTTGAAAGTGTGTTGTGATGTGTGTTTTGAAAAATGGCAAGGATTGTTTTGCAAGGTTGATCAAGTAACTAAGAGTTGTCTAGCCCTAAAATTTACTCAAAGGTTTTTCCTATGTTTTAACCCGTTTAACAATTTTGTTCCACCATTGTATTTGGTGGACAATCTTGTATTAGGATGTTAACGGGACAGGCGCGGGTCATCGTTTAGACCATGATTGCAATAGTGCCAAGTGTCTTTGGCAATTTTTCCTTTAAGGGACTATGATCATTTTTAGGCAACTTTCGAAAGCGTCATCAAGGGACTATGATCATTTGATATTGTTTTGTTTTGCCAAAAACACTCAATATGCAACATGGCCCATTATTGAAGGCAACAAGTGGAGTAACCCTAGGGGTGCAAGTGTGATTGGTGTTGTCCATTTTCATGCTTGTTTATCTTGAATTAGGTCAAAATATTTTTGGTTGATTTTTGCATACAAACCCTAATTCTATCATGGTATAATTAGAAAGCTTTTAAATACGAAATTTAAAGTCCTAAACTATTACAACACAATTATGGGATGGGGGATACAAATGTTCAAATGGGGATATTTAGCAAGAAATTAAAACCTAAGCTATTACATCCAAATTGAATTATACAAATTATTTAATTGCAAAATAATTAAATAAAATACAATAAATATGCAAGATGCAAAAAAATGATTTTTATATGTATGTAAAAAGTATTTTTTATGTGTCAAATAAACAAAAATAAAAAGGATTAATTTTTGGGTATTTTTATGTTTTTAGGGCAAACCCTAATTTTGCTAAATAAAATGTAATAATTATTTAATATATGCAATATTTATTAATTATGTACAAAAAATAAATAAAAAGGAAGTATATTGTAAAAAGTGATTTTTTAAGTTAAATATTAGTAAAAATAAAAATGTATTATTTTTATGTTTTTTCCCTAAATATTCTAATAAATATATAAGTATTTATACTATTTATTAAATATATTAAATATGTAGAAAAATAAAAATATTTATTATTTACAAAAAAAAGTATATTTTTTAGGAAATGTTTTCAAAAGATAAAATAAAATAAAATCAGAAAATAGAATGTATTTTGTATTTATTTTGGTATTTTAAATAAGAGTATATTTATGTTTATTTACATATAAAACTAAATGAAACAAAATAAATATCAAATAAAATGCAAAAAATGTGAGAAAAATATTTTTAATATTTTTTATGCTTTGACAAAAATAAACAAGTCAGAAACAAAAATCAAAAGTAAAAAATAATGAAAATAAAACACAATGGGCCAAGGGGGTGCATGTGTAAAAAGATGGTGCAAATAGAAAAAAGAAACAAGCCCAGCCCAAAGCAAGCTTGTCTTCAACCTCCAGACAGTTTCAAATGAAAAAACACGCGCTTCCTTCCATCCCTGTTATCTCCTGATTCCTTGACTTTTAACAAAAACTTACAACACAAACATTATAGAGCATCATGTCACGAGTTCATATATATAAAAAACTTGACCTAACTCTCAGAAATGAGAGAGAATTTCTTCTCCCCCAATTTCTGACCTAAGTTTTTGTCAATGTTCAGGTCTTAAATTCTCTCAGCATATGCAATATAAATGGAAAGTGAGGATATGGGTGGCTTCAGGGACATGAGTATGACACTTTTCATTCATAAACCTAAACCTAACTCTTCCTAGATTGAGAGATAGAAGTCCATGAACTTACCTGTTCAGCTTGGATCGTGTATGACAATAGAGGCACTTTCAGTGCAATGTGAGGGATGGTATAGCTTGCTTGAAGTTCAGGGATGCTTCTTTAATGCTTGGTGTGCTTTGAATCTTGCTATATCAAGCTACAGAAGTCAACCTGCAAGAGAGAAAAGTGAAAATGGCAAATGATGTTGGGGATGTTACAGTTCGTGTCCAATGCTTGGGATAGTTTGTATAGGTGGTAGGGAGTGTGTATGAAGTGGTTTGGATGAAAATGCACGATGGAAATGAGCTGGCCAAGTCAAAGTGCAGAATGCCCTGTTTTTGTGCAGCAAGATGGTGTTTCTGTGTTTGAGGAGGTATTGGAAGTGGTTGGCTCGTGTTTTAGCTCAAGCTTGATGTTTGGAATGTGTTCACAATGTTTGCTTAGGCTAGTTCTTGCAGCAATGAGAGATGTGATCAGTTATGCAATGTTTCTTCTATCTTAAGCAAAAAATGACAAGTTGGTTTCTAGGCTTATGTAGGCCCCTCAAGTATGCTGCATAAATCACTCTTGATCAGTGGACTTTGCTCATGAACTTGTGCCTCAAAGATCTGCATTGTACCTCATAGATTGTAAACTTGACATAAAGTTCACCTTTTCAAAAATGGCTAAGTTACTTTTTCTAATTATGGATTAAATTGACATGTAATGGTTAAACACATAAGATAAGGCTTGAACACAGAGGATTTGCATTAAATTATTGAGTGTGGATGAGATAAAAGGCCTGTAATGTAGCTTGCACATGCTGAGTTCAAAAATGCAAAGTTATGAACATGGAAATGGCTCATGAACAAAGTGACTTTTGCCCATATTGACAAATTCGATTCTCCCTAACCACAAGGGTGTTTGAGAAGTTCTTGGACATTTTGGAAAGCCTGGAATGTGTACTACAATCCATATTTGTAATGCAAATTGAAATTCCAAGTGGAAGCATGTGAAAAGTGGTCATGAAGTTAGGCAAAAATCCTGCCTAAAAATAGGTCAAAATATTTCTAAGTTAAGAATATTTTGCACCCTTGTTCCAAAAGTCATAACTTGAGCTACAAGCTTCTTTTGAGGAAACTTTGTGAATCAAAGTTGTAGATTTTGCAATGGACTACAACTTTCATGTTTTGAGTTTTGCTTGAATCCAAATGTATCTTGATGAAGAGATAGGACAAAGTTAGGAAAAAATTAGGAATTTTCATAACTTTGAAAAATTCTAAGTTATGAAATTTCTTCATTTCAAACCCTAATTTGTGATTTTTGATTTCTTGATGAACAAGTTTCATAATTTGACATGTGTTGATGAAAAATGAATCTTGACACTTGATTTTGACCAAAAAGTCAAAGTTTGACTTTTTAGTATACAGTCAAATTTGGCTCAATTGACTGGAAAATTCATCTGTCAATCTTGTGCATTTGGGATCTTTTGAATTTGTTGAACATGTCAAGACAATGCCATTGAGTCCTTGAGTCCATATGTGAGCTTGGTTTGTCATTGGCTAGGTCAAACAGTAAAAAATTGCCTTTGTGCAGTCAAAACCCTAAAAATGACCATTTTACCCTTTTGGTGATCTGATCAAATTTCTTGTGGAATTGTGATCCACACTTGATCAAATGGTTCATATGAGTTCATAATGTTGATGTGGGTCAAATTTCATGAGGTTTGACTGTCAATTGACCATAGTTGACTTTTTCCCCAATACAGCCGATTTCTAGGTCAACTGTCCAATTGACTGGGCAAAGATTGGAATCAAGGCTTGAAACTTGGTATGGATAAACTTGTGAGTCTAATATGAAGCATGAAAGTCACTTTGGGCCTTTTAGGTCAAAACATCTTTGTGCAAACTCAAACCCTAATTTGGGTCAACAGTGCAAGGAGAAGTCTTGAGCAGAGCAAAACCCTAACTTGATCTTGAGCTCCAAGGGTCTTGTGGTGATGAAACGTTGAGGAAATGGGAGGGAAAATTTTGGGGTACAACAGTGACCATATATAAAGTGTGAATCAAGTGGAGTACGTTTTATAACTAAATCCATGGCATTTTTTGGTGTAGGTACCTTACCTTGATATCCTATCCCTTTTCTGCCATTTCTGCTAACTCCATAGATCATTGAAGCCATTTTGCTCCTGTCTATGTTTTTAGCTAGAAACTTCTGAAAGTTGTGATCATACTCCTTGATGAGCTCATCAGCATTGCTGGGAGTTTCAGGGATTATTTCCTTCTGAGAGTTTTGCAATTGGTTTTCTAATTTTGAAATTTTATCTTTTAACTCAGAATTCTCCAATTTGAGACTCTCAGTCTTATTAGAGTCAGAAGCAAGATTCCTTTTCAGGTTTCTGAATTTGACTCTGATCTGCTGATATCTTTCCAGAATTTCATTAAGGCTTTCAGCTAGTTCAGCCTTAGTAATGTTTATAGTAAAGTCAGGGAATACCTCTTCTATATCTGATTCAGATTCTGCCTCAGAAGCTTCACTGTCTTCTGTTATGTTTTCCATGAGATCTATGTTTGCTCTTTCATCATCTGATTCTGAGTCAGCTTCAGATGTGTCAGAATCATCCCATGTAGCCATGAGACTTTTCTTCTTTTCCTTGCCAAACTTCTTTTTGGGATTTTCCTTCTGAAGCTTTGGGCAATCACTTTTGTAGTGCCCTTTCTCGTTACATTCATAGCAGATGATGTCTTTGTTGTTTGGCTTTATGTTTCCTGAAGAACCTTCAGATCTTCTGTGTCTAGAGGAGGATTCTGACCTTCTGTATCTAGAGAAAGATTCATTCTGATTTTCTGATCTTCTGGGATTCCTGAACTTCCTTTGCCTTTGCTTCCACAATTGGTTCACCCTTCTGGAGAGGAGAGATAGTTCATCTTCTTCTGATGAGGACCCATCATAGGTTTCTTCCACAGCCTGCAAAACTTTGGAGTCAGATTTTCTGTTAGATTTTAAAGCTAATGGCTTACCTTGCTTTTGAGGTTCATCTGCTTCTAGCTCTATCTCGTGACTTCTGAGGGAGCTGACAAGTTCCTCCAGAGAGATTTTGTTGAGATCCTTGGCTAGCTTAAGCGCTGTGACCATTGGCCTCCATTGTTTTGGCAAGCTTCTGATGATCTTCTTAACGTGATCAGCAGTAGAATACCCTTTGTCAAGAACTTTTAGACCAACAACAAGAATTTGAAATCTTGAAAACATAGTTTCTATTGATTCACTCTCTTCCATCTTGAATGCCTCATACTTCTGAATGAGTGCAAGGGCTTTGGTTTCTTTGACTTGAATGTTGCCTTCATGCGTCATTCTCAGAGAGTCAAACATATTCTTTGCAGTGTCTTTGTTTGATATCTTCTCATATTCTGAATAAGAGATGGCGCTGAGAAGAATTGTTCTGGCCTTGTGATGATTTCTGAACTCACGCTTTTGCTGATCAGACATCATTTTACTGTCAATCTTCTGACCACTTCCATCCACTGGGTGCGTGTATCCATCAGTCACCATGTCCCACAGATCAGCATCATGGGCCAGAAAGAAACTCTCAATTCTGTCTTTCCAGTAGTCAAAGTTCTCTCCATCAAAGACTGGAGGTTTGCCACTGAATCTGTCTCTTTCTTCATTGTTGTCATTGCTGATGTTTTGATTTGGTCCTCCCATTGTGTTTTTCTGACGCTGGATCTTGTACTGACACGGTTAAGTGTTATAAGCTCATAACCAGGCGCTCTGATGCCAATTGAAGATGTGAAAAACACAAGAAGGGGGATTGAATTGTAAAACTTAAAACAAATGGTTTGACAACACGGTATATTTATCCTGGTTCGTTTGATCTCAAACTACTCCAGTCCACCCGTCAAGGTGATTTCGCCTCTCTCCAACGAGGTCTTAATCCACTATTTTCAAAGGATTACAACAGCTACTTTAACACTTGTTAAAGTCTTCTTAAGTACAACCACAGACCGGTTTATCTCAAGGAAATCTCTTACAAAATAATTGAACAAGAATGTGTTTAACGTTTTCTAATAAAACAATATATCACAACTGTGATAATTACACAATTTAAGCTTGGAATAAACTAAATTTGCTAAAGCGTTTGAGTAAGCGTGGTTTTGAAGGCTTGGCAAATTATGTGAGTGCATGCGTGCATCTTTTCTCACACAGACTTGTTTAAATAGGCAAGGAAGAGATACGTTGTCCATAAAGCAATTTTAATGATAATAATGCACTTTCCTTTTTGAGAAGATCTTGTCTGAGGATAGCCGTTAGCATTTAATTCTGTCTTGAATACTTAATAACGCTTCAGAGTCTTCTTTGCTTTAACTTATGATAACGCTTCAGAGTGCTGATGACTTGGAAAAGATATTTGATAAGAGTCAGAGTGTATTTGTTTATGCGCAGATTCTGGTCATCAAGCTTCAGCGTATGATCTGGTAGCTTCAACGTGTAGCACATGTTACTGATCTTCTGATGCTGATTCCATCAGATCTTCTGTATATACAAAACATAATTTTAAGAAGCATATTTGTCTTATATATAAATCTTACAATTTATTTATTCTTTGTATTTTGTTATCATCAAAACTCTAATTAAGGGTTGTTGAATCAAACTATGTTCTAACATTATGGACCCTCAGGATTATTTTTGTCAAGATTCAAGTCTTGGATCACAATTTTCCAAGAAAGTCATTCAAATTACCAAAAGGGCAAAATGGGCAAAATTAGGGTTTTGACTGAAAATGATTGAACCTTGATTTTTGACCTAATACCTGGCTTATTGGTTAGAAGCATGATCTCAAGGATTCGAGCGCGTCACTTTGACCTAATCACATATTTAAATTCATCTCCTGAGATCAGTGGATTGATAATCAAAATTCAGTCAACTGGTGGGAAAAGTCAACTGTACACTAAAAAGTCAAACTTTGACTTTTTGACCAAAGTTGAGTCCTAAAAATCAAATTTCATCAAGACATCCAAAATATGAAATTTGATCATCAAAAAGTTAAGAAAGTCAAAAATCCAACTTTTGCAAGACTTGGAAATTTTTCTAAGTTAAGTTCATTGCTTCATGACATCTTGTCACTACAATTCAAAATAGTTCAAGATGTTACAAATAATTCAAGTTATTACAAAGTGGCATTTTTGCAAGTTTACAAATCCTAAACTATGTATTGTATGGAATTTTTCCTTTGACACAAAACCATTCCACAATGCTGTCTTTGATACAATTTGCATAAATTGCTCCACAAACCAAACTTGTTTCATGATGCAAACTATGATGTCCAAGTTATTGCTGAACAAAGTATGATATGCTACTTCTATACATTGCCACAACACTCCAAAACCCTAATCCATTGCTGTTCTACAAAAAACCTTGTGCAATGCTGCACCACAAACATGTCACAAAAACCTGCATATGTTGACCTATACAGTCCAAAACTATGCAGTCTGCTTCAAGCTGCATCATAACAGCCATAAAATTGCACCAAAATGGCAAAAGAAAATTGTGTGGAAAAGTATCAAAGCAGTAGGCAAAAGCTGTTCAAAATGACTTATTTTGTTTCCCTTCAAAACCTCAGTCAAGGATCTACAAAAGGGATTGTTTCATAAGACATGAGGAGGATTTTTTTGGAGAAAAAAAGAGAGAAGAGAAAAACAAAATTTTTGTTAAACTCTGCTCATTCATAAAACTTAGCTCATTCATAAAACTCTGCTCATCTTCAACTCTGTTTTCACTCACAAAACAGAAAAATCCTCAACCCGTTATTGTACAACCTTGCGAACTCTCTTATTAACCCTCTAAACACTTCAAATCACATAGATATTGTTCAAACACAAGAACAGTTTCTATAGTGCCCTTATTCTCAACTTCTAAACAAAAGACAATATTACACTAACTTGACTATTTGGAGTTGGTTCAACAACCTTCAACACAAAGGGAGGTCTAGCAGCTTTCTGGAGTTTCATTAAAGTCCACATAACATCTTGAAGGGTATTCAGACTAAAAACCTAAAGTGCAATTACAAGGCAAGTCAACTTAACGTTGCATTTTTGATACATCATTTTCGGTTTATTTCTGAAGATATGATGTAGCAATCACTACTCTTAAAGTTAATCATTTACTTGCTGTTCATTTTTATCATTTATATGTTGAAAACTGACTGATACATGCGACAGAATGGTGATAGAGGCAAAAATCCGCAGCATGACTCGACACATACCCACATGGATCGACTCATTCTAGTGACAAAATAGGGTATGAGTCGACACATGGCCTTATGCATCGAATCATACTGCTATCCTGGCCCAAAAAATAAAGAATGAAAGGTGCGTGAGTCGACACAAAATGCGTATGTGTCGATACAAACAGGTGCATGAGTCGACACATCTCATTATCTATCGACCCATACTGAGCTGATTTTTTTTACAAGAGCAAGTAAAAGTTATGTGTCGATGCATAACAGCATGTGTCGACACATAATAGTTCAAAATCCATTTTTTTCCTTTATTTTACATTGTTTTTACATTTCTTTCATTATTATTCGATAAGGTTGTAATATTTAAGTTTCGACCTCATCCCCATTTGTAAATTATACTCACACTCCCCAAAACATGTAATAGTGTAGGACATTTATTTTCCGCATTTTTATTGCTTTCATAAAATGTTAGTAATTAGGTTGTGTATGGCAAGAGTTAAAATCAACAAGTAGACAACCCAAATTCCAGACTAAATGCATGCAATCAAGAACACTATTCACACACATGCAGCTCTATGGTAATCTCACTTGTTGCCTCGGAAAATAGTCATGTCCCTAGAATATGGGCATTTTAGCAAAGACCCTTAATAAAAGACTGTAGTCCCTCGATGTTGCCTTCGGTAAAAGATCTAGTCCCTAACGAAATTGCTAAAATGTCCCATAGGTTTCCTTCTATGACTATACAATTGACCCACGCCCGTCCCTTCACATCCAACGATGGGGCTTCTTATCAATCAATGGTAAGATAGAATTATTTAAAGGATGAGGAAAAGAACATTAGGACTTTTGAGTAGGTAGGATGCTCGTAGTTTCTTGCTTGCTCACGACTAAAAAAACCATTTTCACACCAACACTTTCAATTGAAACATTTTCAAAAGTCAAAACACTTTGTACGCATTTTTATAGAGAAGAGAATAATTACAAAGACACTTTTCAAAATCACTTTCAAAAACATCTTCCACAACAAACATCTCTTTGAACTATTTTCAAAACCAACATTTTGTACGCATTATTATAGAGACGAGAATCATTACAAAGACATTTTCAAAATATTTTTAAACCCACACCACAAAGCACATTTTCAAACAAAAGAAAGTGATCTAGCAAGCAACTAAGAGCCCATAGATAACTATGGATGAAAAGGGTGTTAACATCTTCCCTTTTCATAATCTACCCCCCGAACTCAAGAAAACATCTCTAAAGGTCTTTCTTGTTCTTTTCACCCTTTCCTTATTGGATAAAAGAAAAGTCGGTGGCGAATCTTCCTATCCGCAACCATTGCGATCAAACGCAAAAAAACAAGTCAGTTCTTCCACCGTATTACAAAACAGGAGACTCTGCTGGGGAGACTTCTTAAAAGTGGGGTTACCTTAGGGCTAGATCACCTTTACTTGCCTGACTTGCTTGCTTTACATTATTAGTCCTTGTTTGGATTATTGTTAAAGATCCTACACCTGTATCTGGGGCACCTTTTTAGGTAAGTGGCAATAAATCATGGAAGTTGTATGGCGTAGACCGATATGGACGAAGTGATATCCATGTTAGCGTGATACTCTGGCTTGTACTAATGTTCCTTAAGTCAGTCAAGGATAAAATTCGGCTTCCTTATAGTATAATTAAGCGTTAACGAACCTTTAGAACCTTTAATTGACTCATCCTAAGCCATTCGAAAGTAGTGAGATGACCGACTTTGGTTCCGACCGAAGATTGATCGATACTCGATGCTACACTCATTGAGATTGGACTTTTGGGATATTTTGGCCATAATACTTTGGTGCTTAAGCTAGAACAATGCCTTAAAGAAAGGTCAGTGATATGAGGTTCCTTAGAATCCGATTACTTTCTAGGACAGGTTGAGCCAACTAAACTTCAAGAGGGTACTTACCTACAAATCACGTGCAAGCCTAACCCTAATGACTTGTCTGCTATGTGTGAATATGATTATTTGTACATAAAAACTTATTTGCTTTGTTAGCTTGCACATAACATCATGGCATCATAACATAACATTCTTAATAACCATTTCAAGGATTTCAAGGGCCTATGATGCAGGGTCACGTTGAACCAGACATCTATCAAGAGGAAAGAGGATTTATTCTCCTCTAATCAAATGCTGCCAAAAGACCAAAAGCACGATAACTTGAGTCAACGGTTATGACCCACTTGACATGGTGAGCATGATTCTCATGGAAGGACATTCAACAATATGAAGTTCTCCAATCAAATCTATGATCAAAGTTCAACTTCTAACATCTTCTTGTGTTTACCCCGCGAGATCCTTGAAAACATGCATCCACATACCATGCATCATATCATGACAGGTTTTCCCCACATAAGTTTCCTTATCTTTCTAATGTTTATTTTAGTAAGATGGATATGTAACAAACATTGAAGGATCTTCAAGCACATAATGCTCAATTCCAACAGATGTTCATGACTTTGGCTAAAGGGCAAGGGGACCTGAAGACTCTCCTTCTCAAAGACAAGAAGAAAAAACAAAAAAATCAGTGGGTGTCCTAAACTTTGGAAGGAGGTTCAGAGGACCAGCAAAGCGAGCTCTAGAATTTGCAACTCCGTCAATTGAGGGGGACAATCAGACAAAAGAAAGGGACCACATTCTGAGGTCTAACAAAGTAGAGGCTGGCTATGCTGAAGAACAATATCCTCCTGCTAATGACAAATATAAACAACTAGAGGATTGTCTCAATGCCATGGAAATTTAGAGAGTACCTGGTCTGGATTTTGAAGAATTGGGTTTGGTTTTTGGAGTAGTCATCCCATTGAAATTCAAGATCCCTGCTTTTGCCAATTATGATGGGGTCTCTTGTCCTATGATGCATCTGAGATCTTATGTCCGCAAGATTCAGCCACACACCACTGATTAGAAGCTCTGGGTCCATTTATTCAAAGAGAGTGTAGCTCGAACTCAAGTTGAATGATTCTATCAATTGGAAGGTTTTCGCATCCACACCTGAGAGGATCTAGTTGCTGCTTTCTACAAGAAGTACCAATACAACACTGATCTTGCACCAACTCGTGTGTAGTTGCAGAATATGACCATGGGTTCCAACGAGGGCTTTTAGGAATACGCCCAAAAATGGAGAGACCTAGCTGGCCGAGTGCAACAACCCTTAACAAACAAGGAGCTGATTGATATCTTTATGGGAACTTTGACAAGACCATTTTTCAACCATCTAATCGGAAGCTCCTTAGCTGGGTTCACCGAGCTAATACTGACTGGAGAAAGGGTAGAAGCTAGCATCAAGAGCGGTAAGATCCAAAGGGGTGCATCTTTAAGTGCAGGAAAGAAGCCTTTCAATGGGAAGAAAGAGTCTGATGATGTGTATGGCCAAAAGGGTCGTAACCAGAGTAACCACGACCAACACAAGAGGGCAGTCCTAATCTCTAATCCTGCATCAGTACAACAACGCCAACAGGGGAATCAGCATAAAGAGGTCGCGCCTAAAAGACAATTCACCAAAATCAACATGTTATTGGCTCAAGCATTACAGCACATGTTGAAGGCATATATGATTATGTTAAAGGCTCCTCTTCGGAATCCCAAGACCTCTTCTCCTACTTACCACCCTAATGAAAGATGTGCATACAATTCCAACAGTCCTGGACATGATACGAACAGTTGCCGGGCTCTGAAGAACAAAATTCAAGATATGATTGATGCCAAGGAGATTGAATTTGATCCACCTGCTACTCCCAACGTGATCACTGCTCCCATGCCAAATCATTGAGAGCATCCAATTCATTTTGAATTTTCAATTGTAATTTCTTTTATTTGTTCAAACACTTATCTGTATGTCAAACTTTGTTTACTTTCATTAATGCATTTCATATGTTTGTCTTGAATTAATCCATTCGTTTTCATTATATTTAAACTATGATTTTTACTCCCTTTATGATATTCAACTCTTGTTTTAAAATTTGCAAGCCTTTAGAGGGAGGGTGACGAAAAAAATGCCATAATCTCATACAATATGCTTTTGGACAGACCTTGCTGATGATGTAAAGGTGTTTGATTCAATTCCTAAACACTAGAGTTATAAAGAGGATAATCCCTAGTCAACCCCTTTGAGCCAAAGAAGTAGGAGTTTTCTTTTTCACACAAATTGAAACCTTTAATCAAAACCTGGGGCAAGGTAGTTTCTCAGTTAATTCAAATACGCGTCCAGTCGCATGCTTTCACGTCATACATAACGAGTGACATAAAAAACATTCCTCTGGAATCAAAAGACGGTGGCGGTTCCCCATAAAATAGGAAGTCATTATTTCTCAAAAGAAAAACATACTAAGTAAAAACCTACGAAGGAGACTGGGGCGTCCCGTTGACTGTAATCTCAAAATAGTCAGACAAAATCAGGGACAATAAATCAAAAAAGAGGCCACTACAAATCCTCAACAACATGAAAAATGAATTCCTTTCAACAAACTTAACTTGTCTGAACCATCACCAAAACTTTATTTCAGATTCAATTGGAATTCAAACGCACAGTTAACTGAGTTTAATACTGGAGAAAATAATGGAGAACGGGATGGGTACAAATACACTTTGCTCCTTATCCTTTGGTTCTTAAACCGTGATGTAACACCCCTTCTAAATAACCCGCGAATATATTAATTAAATCTGAGTAACATGGAAAACAGGGATGTCACAATTCAGGATAAATATAAAAACCTCAAATCTACAGTTATCGTGCTTTACTGAAGGAATTATTAAGATAAATATTCAAATCAACATCATGTTCTACACAACGGAAATGTCTCAAAACCGGAATAACTTCACTTCATAAGTATTCCCAACATAGATTAAACAATAGAGTATAAAATAAGACTCATCATTCAAACGTTTCCCCCAGTGTTACAACCTATCAGAGCACGACACTGACACGCGGACTTAAAGTAACATAGCTCTAGAGCCATCCTCACCAACTCCTGAGCTGCTAACTTTAATCTGAAATCATTAAAGTAAGTGTGAGATTTCTCATAATTAACATGCATTATAAGCTTCTCAATCAACATTATATCACAGCATATTATTTCACCCATTTTAGCATAAATCCAGATTCAACACACAGTTTCAATCATACAAGTCATTATGCACAAATCAATAATCAACCAAAGAATTGTAACACTGGAAGACATCCTAACATGTTACAATTCCATGCAAACACAAATGCAGACACAATGCATGTGGTACCGACACGTGACCAAGTCACCCAACACTGATCCATCATCAACCGGATACAGCAACCATCGATTTGTCCATAAACACCGGAAATGAATCCAGCTGATCCATCATCAATCGGATACCACAACCATCGATTCGTCCATAAACACCAGACACGAATCCAGCTGATCCATCATTTATCGGATACAGCAACCATCGATTCGT
This sequence comes from Vicia faba, assembly GCA_948472305.1. Taxonomy (NCBI): domain Eukaryota; kingdom Viridiplantae; phylum Streptophyta; class Magnoliopsida; order Fabales; family Fabaceae; genus Vicia; species Vicia faba. The sequence goes on along the minus strand of OX451737.1, from coordinate 1,473,111,873 downwards.
CCATAAACACCAGACACGAATCCAGCCTAACCACCCATTATCACCCGGGTATCGGTTAACGACAATACAAGTCAAATTCCACACAATGGGAATTAACTTCACCAAAACAATGCATATGCATGCACATCACCAGCATGCAACATCAAATCAGTCTATGAAATACATCAATTTATCATAACTGAACCAAAACCAAAAGAAACATGATATCATTGTTTTATCATACACACATCAAACAGCATAAACATGCACTTCATCTACAAGGACCTGATACAATCAATTATCATGGATACACCATTGCATATACACCAATTATGCACATAATAACAAACCGCATAATCGGAAAGTCAACATCAAATTAACGGAATATGATCACAACATAATTCCAAATAATGCCAAAACCAATATATCACATGATCACATCTTAATCATAATGGATAGCAGGCACAACACATAAGTATCAGTTCTCATTCACCAAATCAGAACAATTTACAAACAATTCTACATCATTCTCAAAATACCAAAGTTTACAAAAATAGGGAATTCGACTCTTTTTAAAATAATTTTCATAAAATAATATTTTTCTTATTTTATAAGATAGTATTTTTAATTTAAGAAATACTGCCGAAAACGGCACTCAAATCGGACTTACGGTTTGAAAGTTATGAATTTTCAAAGTTTAATATTTTTCAAAAAGTTGCGTTTCTGGAAAATGTACTGGAACCCGGTTCCTACCTATACAGGAACCGGTTCCTGCGACCAATTTTGCAAGTTTTTGTACGTTCACACAGTGGAACCCGGTTCCTCCCCACTGGGAACCGGTTCCCACGACCTGCAGAGTCAAAATCTGCTATTTTGACAGCATTATTCATTCCAATCCCATCCAATTCATACCCATACGAATTATAACATTTGGGACACCAAAATGCAACCAATACACATCAATACAACATCATAAATCATGTTTCCATCATTCCTATTACTATTTCATCACATTAATGGTTCCAATTCCTATACTCTGACACAATTAGGGATAATCCCACAAATCTAGAATTCCAAAAATCGAGATTCCTAACATGCTTAATCAATTCTATTGATCTCAAAATCTATAAGGCATATTAAATAATTGAAATCACCCCTTACCTCGCGATGATCCTTCAAATTCACGGCGTTTGGCTTTTTCCTCTCTTCTCTTCTCTTCTCCAATTTCACGTACAATGAGTTTCTTCCAATAACCTTCTTTTTCTTTTCCTTTTATTATTTTCCAAATAATAGAAATAAATTAGTAATTATTTAGTAGAGCTTTTTACTTCACACACCTCTAATTCAACCTTACACCCCCCGGTCTTCCTTTTTAATTCCATAATTAATTCATCCATTTAATCCAAAATATTATTAATTAAGCCTTTAATTAATTAAATAATTAAATTCCTAATTATTTAACACTTAAATTAATTTGGGGTGTCACAACTCTCCCCTACTAAAAGAGTTTTCGCCCTCGAAAATATACCTTAGACGAACAGTTCGGGATACGAGTCCTTCATCTGACTCTCCAACTCCCAAGTGACATTTCCATCCGCTGGTCCTCCCCAAGACACTCTTACCAACGCGATCTCCTTGCCACGCAACTGTTTCAACTTCCGATCCTCAATTCTCGCAGGTACTGCTTCCACAGTCAAATTCTCTCGTACCTGTATATCGTCTACCCGAATCTCATGAGACGGATCAGCAATGTACTTCCTTAGCTGAGATACATGAAAAACATCATGCAAATTTGCAAGTGACGGCGGAAAAGCAATCTGATAAGAAACTTTCCCAACTCTCTTGGTAATCTGAAACAGACCAATAAAACTTGGAGTCAACTTCTTTGACTTCAAAGCTCGACCAATACCAGTCATCGGAGTAACTCGCATAAAAACATGTTCTCCTCCGACACCTCCTACCATACAATGCCTCAAACGGAGCCATACCAATGCTCGAATGAAAACTATTATTGTAGGTAAACTCAATCAATGGTAGATAACTATCCCAAGCTCCACCTTTCTCCAACACACAAGCTCTTAACAAATCTTCCAACGACTGAATCGTTCTCTCCGTCTGACCATCTGTCTGTGGATGATAAGCGGAACTCAAACGCAACTTAGTACCCAAAGCTTCTTGCAATCCCGTCCAAAATTTAGATGTAAACCTCGGATCTCGATCCGACACAATACTAGAAGGAATACCGTGCAAACTCACAATCTTCTCAACATACAATTCTGCCAACCTTTCCATCGGATAATCCATTCTTATCGGAATAAAGTGGGCAGATTTCGTCAACCGATCAACAATAACCCAGATAGAATCACAATTCTTCGATGTCCTTGGCAAACCAGACACAAAATCCATAGAGATTCCATCCCATTTCCATTCCGGAACAAACAACGGTTCCATCAACCCTGACGGTTTCTGATGCTCAATCTTCGACTTCTGACAAACCAAACAAGCATACACAAACTCAGCAATTTCCTTTTTCATTCCCGGCCACCAAAACAACTTCTTCAAATCATGGTACATTTTAGTAGCACCAGGATGAATACTCAATCCACTACGATGTCCTTCTTCCAAAATACTCTTCCCAATCTCTGCAACATCCAGAACACACACCCTATTACCAAATCTCATAACACCATTCTCATCAATCCGGAACTCGCCTCCTTGACCTTGGTTGATCAATGTCAATTTATCAACTAACCCAACATCGGACTTCTGTCCATTCTGAATTTCTTCCAGAATACCATTAGTCAGTTTCAACATACCCAATTTCACACTATTCGGAGTAGTTTCACATACCAAACTTAAATCTCTGAACTGCTCAACCAAATCTAACCCACGGACCATTAACATCGACATATGCAAGTACTTCCTACTCAAGGCATCCGCAACAACGTTTTCCTTACCAGGATGGTAATTCAAACCAAAATCATAATCCTTTAGAAATTCTAACCATCTCCTCTGCCTCATATTCAACTCTTTCTGATCAAAGAGATACCTCAGACTTTTGTGATCACTGAACACCTCAAACCGAGAACCATATAAATAATGCCTCCACAACTTTAAAACAAACACAACAGCTGCCAACTCCAAATCATGAGTCGGATAATTCCTTTCATGTACTTTCAATTGTCTCGAAGCATAAGCCACCACCTGCTTATCTTGCATCAACACACCACCTAATCCCATTAATGATGCGTCACAATACACAACAAAAGACTTAGTCGGATTTGGCAAAAATCAAGATCAGAGCACTTGTCAACCTCCTCTTCAGCTCTTGAAATCCTTTCTCACATTCAACATCCCAAACAAACATCTGACCCTTCCTGGTCAACTTAGTCAACGGTAACGCTAATTTGGAAAATCCTTCTATGGACTTCCTGTAATAACCTGCAAGACCCAGAAAACTACCAATCTCAGAAGCATTCTTCGGCGCTTCCCACTGAGATACTGCTTCTACCTTCGTAGGATCCACAACAATTCCATTCTTGGAAATTACATGGCCAATAAAACTTACTTCACTTAACCAGAATTCACACTTGGACAACTTCGCATAAAGCTTCTTCTCTTTCAACAATTCCAACACAACTCTGAGATGTTCTGCATGCTCTTCATCGCTCTTCGAATAAATTAGAATATCATCAATGAACACCACCACAAACTTATCAAGATACGGATGAAATATCCTGTTCATATACTCCATGAAAACACCAGGTGCATTAGTAACTCCAAACGGCATAACAGAATACTCGTAATGTCCATACCTCGTTCTAAATGCAGTTTTCTGAATATCTTCCGACTTCACACGAATCTGATGATATCCAGATCTCAGATAAATCTTACTAAATACACAAGCTCCAACTAGTTGATCCATCAAATCATCGATCCTCGGCAAAGGATACCGATTCTTGATTGTAACTTTATTCAGTTGTATGTAATCAACACATAATCTCATTGAACCTTCTTTCTTCTTAACCAACAACACCGGAGCACCCCACGGCGAAACACTCGGACGAATACACTTCTTCTCAAACAAATCCTCAAGTTGACTCTTCAACTTTCTCAGTCTAGAAGCAGACCTCTTATAGGCATCTTCGAATTCGAACTAGTTCTAGTAACAAAACCCATTAAGACTTCACCTTGCACTCTCACACCGTTCCACCTACTTCATCACGGAACACTTCATAAAAAACATTACATCCAATAGGTCACATGCCTTTTTCTTGCTCTCGCCGAGATCTAAATCTCTCGTTACGCAAACCATAACGGTTCTCTTCTTGCCGACTCAACTAATTTAACACACTGTAAAGCTGGCACAATAAGTACATCCCATCCAACGCGATCCCGACTACTATCAACAAGAGATTAAGGGTGATCAGTTCCTCAATTTGTCAATAGATAGTCAACAATCATGAGGTGGCATCAACCATCGTTACCAAACCACAACAGAATCTTCAATATTACCCTTCAAGCTACTTAAACATAACCATGCTTGAAGCATCAACTGCTCGGCAATACTTACATCTTACAATCGGCGGTATACTGAACCAACCTCTTGCACAAAACATCAGAGAAGAAACTTCTCCCCCACTTATTTCACACGTACCTCTGCAGACAACGAAAAGGAAACAATCAAGTACCGACAGTGTTTCACACACATGTCACATACAAAAAGGGAGTAAACACATAAACAACCTGGCCGATAGACCGACCTGCTCTGATACCACTATTGTAACACCCCTTCTAAATAACCCGTGAATATATTAATTAAATCTGAGTAACATGGAAAACAGGGATGTCACAATTTAGGATAAATATAAAAACCTCAAATCTACAGTTATCGTTATTTACTGAAGGAATTATTAAGATAAATATTCAAATCAACATCATGTTCTACACAACGGAAATGTCTCAAAACCGGAATAACTTCACTTCATAAGTATTCCCAACATAGATTAAACAATAGAGTCTAAAATAAGACTCATCATTCAAACGTTTCCCCCAGTGTTACAACCTATCAGAGCACGACACTGACACGCGAACTTAAAGTAACATAGCTCTAGAGCCATCCTCACCAACTCCTGAGCTGCTAACTTTAATCTGAAATCATTAAAGTAAGGTTGAGATTTCTCATAATTAACATGCATTATAAGCTTCTCAATCAACATTATATCACATCATATTATTTCACCCATTTTAGCATAAATCAAGATTCAACACACAGTTTCAATCATACAAGTCATTATGCACAAATCAATAATCAACCAAATAATTTTAACACTGGAAGACATCCTAACATGTTACAATTCCATGTAAACACAAATGCAGACACAATGCATGTGGTACCGACACGTGACCAAGTCACCCAACACTGATCCATCATCAACCGGATACAACAAACATCGATTCGTCCATAAACACTGGACCCGAATCCAGCTGATCCATCATCAATCGGATACCGCAACCATCGATTCATCCATAAACACCGGACACGAATCCAGCTGATCCATCATCAATCGGATACAGCAACCATCGATTCATCCATAAACACCAGACACGAATCCATCCTAACCACCCATCATCACCCGGGTATCGGTTAACGGTAATACAAGTCAAATTCCACACAATGGGAATTAACTTCACCAAAACAATGCATATGCATGCACATCACCAGCATGCAACATCAAATCAGTCTATGAAATACATCAATTTATCATAACTGAACCAAAACCAAAAGAAACATGATATCATTATTTTATAATACACACATCAAACAGCATAAACATGCACTTCATCCACAAGGACCTGATACAATCAATTATCATGGATACACCATTGCATATACACCAATTATGCACATAATAACAAACCGCATAATCGGAAAGTCAACATCAAATCAACGGAATATGATCACAACATAATTCCAAATAATGCCAAAACCAATATATCACATGATCACATCTCAATCATAATGGATAGCAGGCACAACACATAAGTATCAGTTCTCATTCACCAAATCAGAACAATTTACAAATAATTCTACATCATTCTCAAAATACCAAAGTTTACAAAAATCGAGAATTCGACTCTTTTTAAAATAATTTTCATAAAATAATATTTTTCTTATTTTATAAGATAGTATTTTTAATTTAAGAAATACTGCCGAAAACGGCACTCAAATCGGACTTACGGTTTGAAAGTTATGAATTTTCAAAGTTTAATATTTTTCAAAAAGTTGCGTTTCTGGAAAATGTACTAGAACCCGGTTCCTACGTATACAGGAACCGGTTCCTGCGACCAATTTTGCAAGTTTTTGTACGTTCACACAGTGGAACCCGGTTCCTCCCCACTGGGAACCGGTTCCCACGACCTGCAGAGTCAAAATCTGCTATTTTGACAGCATTATTCATTCCAATCCCATCCAATTCATATCCATACGAATTATAACATTTGGGACACCAAAATGCAACCAATACTCATCAATACAACATCATAAATCATGTTTCCATCATTCCTATTACTATTTCATCACATTAATGGTTCCAATTCCTATACTCTGACACAATTAGGGATAATCCCACAAATCTAGAATTCCAAAAATCGAGATTCCTAACATGCTTAATCAATTCTATTTATCTTAAAATCTATAAGGCATATTAAATAATTGAAATCACCCCTTACCTCGCGATGATCCTTCGAATTCACGGCGTTTGGCTTTTTCCTCTCTTCTCTTCTCTTCTCCAATTTCACGTACAATGAGTTTCTTCCAATAACCTTCTTTTTCTTTTCCTTTTATTATTTTCCAAATAATAGATATAAATTAGTAATTATTTAGTAGAGCTTTTTACTTCACACACCTCTAATTCAACCTTACACCCCCCGGTCTTCCTTTTTAATTCCATAATTAATTCATCCATTTAATCCAAAATATTATTAATTAAGCCTTTAATTAATTAAATAATTATGTTCCTAATTATTTAACACTTAAATTAATTTGGGGTGTCACACGTGAGCCAAACCATGCTACAACCCCTTAAAAGTCCTAATTGAAGTATGTGTTAGTTCGAAAGCATACCGTTACCAAAGGTGTCCTGACTCCTGTAAGGCTTACTGTAAATTATGATTTGAATTCACATTCTTACAAAATTCTCTTATCTGCTAAAAACCCATTTTCAAAACTTCAAGACAAAACATAAACTTTGCATTATTTTGAATACCGTTGTTTGCATATAGCAATTTGTTTGACAACAGAGAAATTCGCATGAAGAACATCAAATGAACGGAAATTCTCTCAAGAAACAGAATCACTTCAAATGGGAAGACATTTCCAATGACAAACCTCCTATAAGGAAGGGCGCATGACATCTCGCTGTCCAACTCCTCTGAGGCAGTCAAGGCCAGATTCTAAGAAATCTATCAAGAAGTGCTGAATAACCAGGGGCATATCTGTATCTAAATCACTTGGGGCATTGAATATGAATTCCAGCAATGGTTTACGTACAACCAAGCAAACATTTTATGGAGGTGCTACAACACTTACTACTAGGGGCAATGGAAAATCTACCACAAAGTCCTTTTCATAGGGGGATCCCCAGTCAAGTCCCTACAAAGTCATATCTATAAGGTTATCCCCACAACATAATCTTCACGGATAAGGTACAAGCCCCACAAAGCCAAATTCATGGATATCCCCGCAAAATTATCCCTACAAAGTTGGATTCATGCAATCCCCATCCAAAGTTTCAATCTCTGGGAAATATCTCTGTGATACGATGGGAGAACTGACTTGAAGGTTTTGCGTTTGATTGCAAATGTTGCGGTTAGCAAGAGTCGCCACCAAATTTTCTTTTATCCAAAAGGAAAGGTGAAAAAGCACAGGAAAGACCTTTGAGATTATTTCTTGAGTTAGAGGGGTAGATTATGAAAAGGGAAGGTATTAACACCCTTTTCATCCATGGTTTTCCATGGGCTCTTAGTTACTTGTTAGATCACTTGCTTTTCTTTGAAAATTGTGCTTTGTGTGGTTTTGTAAAGTATTTTGTAAAGAGGCCATTGTTTAGGAAATCTTTGTAATGATTCTCGTTTGTAAGAATGTATACAAAGATGTTGATCTTTTGAAAATGTTTTCAAGTTTGTAAGATGTTTTGGAATGTGTAGGTGTTTGTTTTTGAAAATAGCAGGGATGTTTTTGAGCAAGTAATTAGGAGCATTCTACGTACTCAAAAGTCTTTCTTGTACATTTCCTTTTCCTTTGACATTGTTATCTTACCATCGATTTGGTAAGTAACCCTATCTTTGGATGTAAACGGGACGGGCGTGGGTCATTGTATGACCATGATTAGCAATGTTTCAAGGCAACTTAGCATTCTCTTTTAGGGACTAAGATCATTTGTAGGGCAACTTAGATAGCATCATCGAGGGACTATGATCTTGTATTCGTTTGTTTTTGCTAAGATACCTCACATGTGTAATATGGCCATTTTGTAAGGCAACCAAGTGGATTTTACCCTAAGGGTGCTTGGGTGCAAGTGTATTGTTTTCATGCTTGTTTTTGTCTTGAATTAGGGTTTTCTATTTGATTGATTTTATTCTTTCCATAACAACCCTAATTACTAGCATGTGAATATAAAGCATTTAAACTGCGAAAAATAAAAATGCTAGGCTATTACATGATTTGTGGGAAGGGGGGTGTACAAGGTATAAATGGGAATTGCAAGGAAATAAACCCTAATTAATTTATTACAACCATATTGAATTGAATAAATAAATGTACAAAATATGAAAAGGAATAATGTATGAAATAAAAAAGAATGGATTTTATTTGGTTTTGTCCTTGTTTTAAAAAAAGTTTTTATTTTTTTAACCTAATGAACTAAAAATGTTTTAAAAAAAAAACTAATTTAATTTAAAAGAGAAAAATATTTTTAAGTTTTATGAAGAAGATTTTAACATTAAACTAAATAGTATGAAAATTAACTAAATTAGGAAAAGTATAAATTCTATGTTTATTTTAAGAAAATAAAATAAGCCTAAATCTATTTAATTAAAAAAATGGTTAAGTTTATAACAAAAATATTTTTGATGTTTTAGTCTAGAAAATAAAATAAATGTATATAGTATAAATAAAAATATATTTTCTATCTTTTTTTGTCAATTAAATAAATATTAATATAAATATTAATAATAATAAAAAAAAGGAAAAATAAAATAAAAATAAAAATAAAATAAAAAAGGTCAGGGGGGTTCATTAGTAAGTAGAAGAGTATGATGAGTAAAAATAAACTAAACCCAATGAAGAGCCCAAATGCTGCCAAAAAAGAATAAAAAAAGAGTCAAAATGTAAAAATAACAAAATGGCCACGCTGGGGCTTAAACCCAGGACCATGGGGTGAACAGACGCGCGCTTTACCCCTGGGGTGGCTATACATCCATTAACTTGTATGAAATGATAAATACATAACATAAAACGCGCCCTGACTGTAATTCATCTTCAACCTCCAGACAAAGGATCAGTCACTTGCTCATTTCTCAACCATTTGCAAAAATGTAAACATTAAAATTGCTCCATTTTGTTAGTCGAATCCAACCATATAAATATGATAAACTATAAATCAAATATGAATGAGAATTTTTAAAAGTACCAAATTCTGACCTAAATATTTTAGAAAGTTCAAACTCAAAATTCTCCTAGCTCAATCAAATAAATGAAATATATGGACATGTACAACTTCAGGGCAATGATGTCTATATTTTATCTTCCCAAATGCAAGCCTAAAAATGCCTATGTAATGAGATAGAAGTTCAAGATAAATACCTCAAAACTGGAAATCGTGAAATGGATTTGAGCTTGTTTCAGGTAGTCCTGATGATCAGGTTAGCTTCCTTGGACCTCTAGGAAACTAATGCAATGGCCGACTTGAGCTGATGGTGGCTGGAATGGTCTGGAGAAGTCCAACTGTGATGCTCTATTTTTGGTTATGGAAGACAGGGTAAATGGTGTTACAGAAGTGAAACATGTACATGGATGAGTTACTCTTGATGCAAGGAAGCTTTAGAAATTAAAAGACCAAGAAACGCATGAGGGAAATGTGTGTTTGAGGTTTAAGGTCTGAAACTGTGCAACTATGGAGTTTTTGGGCTATTTCTGATTTGAGAGAGTTTTTGTGTATTTCTGGGTGCTCAAGATCATGTTCTAGATCACAAATAGTGCCTCTATTTATAAGCAACAAGTTTGGAGACTTGTTGTTGATCAGAATTCAAAATCACAAGTTTATGCATAACATGTGATTTTTGAGAATTTCAAGTTTCCAAGCATAGTGTACTTGCTAAGATAGAGTGGTTATGCTTTAAACAAGCTTGATTCTGACTTTGTGGATGGAGTGTGATCAGAGGGAACAAGTTAGAGGATAAATAATTGACTTTACACAAAAGCTTGCATTTCTAAAATGGAAGTGTTCACTTTGTGCCATTAATGGAAATGTGGATTGGATAAAGCTTAAACCACTTGGATTAAAGCTCAAAAGTTTGTGTAATTCATTAATGATGGATAGATACACAATTTAGGAGGCTTTCAAAGTAATATTATGCAGCCTAGCATTGAAATTGCACTTGTGTTCATCATGAAAATGACCTATAATTCAAGTGACAAAACACCAACTTGATCACTTCAATTCTCCCTACTCAAGAATGATCTAAAGGATTTCTTGGACATTTTCGAAAGCTAGCAATGTTCTCTACAACCCATATTTGAATTTTTTTTGAAGATTCCCCTTGGAACTATATGAAAAAGTTCCATGAAGTTAGGTCAAAATCCTGATCAAATTATGGCAAAATTTCACTAAGTGTTTAGTTTCTTGACCCTATGTTCTTGAAATTATAACTTGAGATCCAAGCACTTTTGAGAGAAGTTGTGTGAATAAAAGTTTTAGATATAATGGAGATATACAACTTTAATGTTGGAAGTTTCTCTTGAATCATCTTGCATCATGGTGAAAATTTGGCTTAAAGTTATGAAAAAACATGGATTTTCAACACTTAGAAAAATTTCTAAGTTTAGAAATTTTGACTTTTCAAAATGAAATCTTGACTTTTTTATTTCTTTATGAATAAGTTTCATATTTTGACATGTTTTGATGAATCATGATCTTTAGCACATGAATTTGACCAAAAAGTCAAGGTTTGACTTTTCAGTATATAGTTGACTTTTGATCAGTTGACTGCAAAATTCATCTGTCAATCCAATGGACTTGCAATGTTTTGAACCATGTCATTAGGTCAAAATGGTGCAATTGGACTCTTGAGATCATTCTTTAAACCAATTTACCAATTTCTAGGTTAAAAAATCAGAAATTGCCCTTTCCCAGTCAAAATCCTAATTTTGACCATTTTGCCCTTTTGGAGATTTGATCAAATTTCTTGAGGAGTTGTGGTCTAAACTTGATAAAATGGTTAATATGAGTTAAAAATGTTTATGTGGATTAAAATTTATGAGGTTTGACTGTAAATTGTCAATGGTTGACTTTTTCCTTAATACAACTCATTTTATTGTCAACTGTTCAATTGACTGATCAAAAGTGTGATCCAAGGCTTGAAACTTGACATGAATAATCTTGGGGGTCCATAATGGTCCATGAAAGTCATATGAAGCATTGATAGTCAAAAAACCTTGTACAAAGTCAAACCCTAATTTTGGTCATCAGTGCCTAAGGAGGTGTCTTGAGCTGATCAAACCCTAGTACAGTCTTGAGGCTAAGGAGATCTTTTGAGAAGATTCTTGACAAGTGAAAGGGAAAATTTTGGGGTACAACAGCTACCCCTGTTCAATCTTCTTAAGCCTGAAGAGTTAGATTGGCAAGCTTTGTCGTTCGTGACTCGAAGGCGGAAGATGATTGGTCACTAGAGTGCCCAGAAATTTGCACTCGGCGATGTGATGGTTGAGGTAATGGGCTTAAAGGTGCCATTTGGAGAGTTGATAGAAAGTTGTTGGAGATGGGATTGTAGATTCCATCCAAAAGTGGTTGTTGAATTGTAACTTGTAAGCTGAAAGAATGAGTATCAGAATGGCGTCTGTGTCTGGAGTGTATCTGAAATGTATCTGGGGGATGATTTTGAATGAGCATCAGAATGGAAACCGTGTCTGGAGCGTATCTGAATTGTATCTGTGAGTTGAATTTGGATGAGCATCAGAATGGCATCCGTGTCTGGAGCGTATCTGAACTATATCTGAGAGTTGAATCTGGATGAGTATCAAAATGGCATCTGTGTCTAGAGCGTATCTGAACTGTATCTGAAAGTTGAATTTGAATGAGTATCAGAATGGAATCCGTGTCTGGAAACTCTGAACGTTGTTAATGATAACTGTTAATCTTATCCTAAAAAGGGTAAAATCTTAGCTAAAATGAAAAGTCATGTTGTATGAAATGTATGATATAATGCATTCGTTTTATCAATGTTTATGATATACAGATGCAATGTATGCGTATGTGAGCTAGTCTATTACGCTGTTTATTGGATTGGGGAAAATAAATCCCTGAATGTTGTTGAGGATATGTAAGTCTTCATGTCTTGAAGTCGAAGTGTTGATGAATTTCCGTTTAGAGAAATAAACTCTGTTGTAAAGGAAATGCCATGTACTGCTTGAAAAATTTGTTTGGGGAATCTGGAGAAATTGGATGATTTCTACCGGAGATTGATAATTAGAAGCTTTGTTCCGCTGGGGATTAAACTGTACACTGCGGGGAAATTTTTTTTACGGAAAATAACTTGGAGAGATTTCCCTATCCCTTAAAGCCATCAGTAATTGTCTTTTATTTTTTTTATTTGTAAACAGTAATTATGTTCAAATGCATATGTTTAACAATGAATCATTGGACGTTTTTGTAAACAAAACACAACAGTAAAGAAAAACAGATAGTTTTGCACTTTCAAAGGAATATCTTTGTATTAACTTCGAGTAAGTATTTTTGTACAGTGAGACAAACATTCTAGTAGGAGAACACCGTCGTAAAAAATGATAATTTTAATACAAAGAAAAGATAGCTATGTGTAATCATCCCATGGGGTTCCCATTCTGCTATAGCCTTTGTATCTCTGAGCATCTTGTCTATTTGTTTCCTTGTCCGAAGATGATTGAATTGGTCAGAAATGTCGAGTTTTCAAGTTGTTCGTAAGGTGATCCAACGGGACATAGTCATACGCTTTAATTCCCTAACTTTTGCCTGGACCTCCATTTAGGGTTTTCAGTCCACTGGGAAACCCTTTTTTGCCCAAGTTGCCCTTTCAGGTTTTCAACTTTCCGGGCGTACATATTTTTTTTGTTTTATCCCTAACTTTTGCCCGAACCTTTTTGGTTCGCCGGGATGCCCTTGTTTTTCCTAGGTATGTGAACCTAGCGGGTCTCTTATGCATAGTATCTTTTGACTATGTCCGCGTTCGCAGGGTGCGGCAGATCGTCGCCATCCATGGTTGTCAAGATCATTTCCCCACCAGATAATATGTTTTTGATTACAAATGGTCCTTCATAGGTAGGAGTCCATTTGCCTATGGGATCACCCTGTGGCAGTATGATGCGTTTGATCACTAGATCCCCAACTTGATATACTTGGCGTCTGACTTTCTTGTTGAAAGCCTTGATCATTCGTTTTTGATACATTTAACCATGGCAAACAACAGTAAGTCTCTTCTCATCAATCAAATTCAGTTGATCAAGTCGAGTCTAGATGCAATCGTCTTTGTTCAGCCTGCATCCTTCATAATCCTCAGAGAGGGGATATGGACCTCGATAGGCAAGACAAACTCCATGCCATAAACCAGAGAATAAGGTGTTTCCCCGGTCGATGTGCGAGCTGTAGTACGATACCCGTGGAGAGAGAATGGTAACATCTCATGCCAGTCTTTGTATGTGACTGTCATTTTCTGTTTGATCTTTTTAATGTTTTTATTTGCGTCTTCGACGGCACCATTCATCTTTGGCCGGTAAGGGGAAGAATTGTGATATTGGATCTTGAATTTCTTGCACAGGGTAGTGATCATAGTATTGTTCAGGTTCGTACCATTGTCTGTAATGATCCTCTCCGGGATACCATAATGACATATGAGATTCTGCTTGATGAACCAGGAGACAACATTTTTGGTAACGGAAGCGAAAGAAGATTCCTCCACCCACTTTGTAAAATAGTCAATGGCCACCAAGATGAAGCGGTGTCCATTGGAGGTTGTTGGCTTGATTTCCCCAATCATATCAATCCCCCACAAAGCAAAGGGCCAAGGAGCCGTCAAGACATTCAGAGGAACCCGAGGTACGTGCACTTTATCAATATAAATCTGGCACTTATGGCAGGTTCGAGAGTGTTGATAACAATCTGCTTCCATGGTAGACCAGTAATAGCCTTCCCGTAGGATTTTCTTTGCCATCGTATGCCCATTGGAATGGGTGCCAAAAGTGCCTTCATGCAATTCAGCCATGATCCTTTCAGCTTCAACCTTGTCTACGCACCGAAGTAGCACAGAGTCATGGTTGCGTTTGTAAAGACTGCCATTACTAAGGAATAACTTAGCAGAGAATCTTCTTAAGAACTTATTGTCATTGATTGAAGCTCCTTCTGGATATTTTTGAGCCTTGAGATACCTCTTGACTTCGTGAAACCAAGGCTGGTCCACTATTTCTTCAGTATTAATCTCGTGACAGTGTGCTGGTTCATCCATTCGTTCGATGGTGATCTGGGGAGCCTCATTATCCCAAATAAGTTTAAACATAGATGACATTGTGGCTAGTGCGCCTTCTAGCTGATTTTTTTCTCGCGAGAAATGCTCGAAGGTAATCTTCTCAAAATATGGTAGCAATGTAAAAACATGTGCTTTATAAGCGATAAGGTTAGGGTGTTTGGTGTCTCATTCCCCTTTGATCTGACTGATGACTAAAGCGGAATCTCCAAATACATTCAAGGATTTGATCCCCAAGTCTATGGCAGCTCTGAGACCAAAGATGCATGCTTCGTATTCCGCCATGTTGTTTGTACAATTGAAGCATAATCTTGCGGTAAATGGAGTATGACACCCTTCAGGAGATATGAGTACAACACCGATACCATTACCAAGTGCGTTGGATGCCCCATCAAATATCAGGGTCCATCGGGATCCTTGTTCAGGTCCGTCATGTGGCCTGAATTTTTCACAATTGTCTAACATTATGATGTCTTCATCCTGGAATTCGAACTTCATGGATTGGTAGTCTTCCACGGCTTGGTGAGCAAGGTGATCAGCTATTACACTGCCCCTTATTGCCTTCTGGGTGGTATATTGTATGTCATACTCTGTTAAGATCATCTGTCATCTCGCTATTCTCCCGGAGAGAGCAGGTTTCTCGAAGATGTATTTTATTGGATCCATTTTAGATATCAACAAAGTAGTATGAGTCAGCATATACTGTCTTAGCCGGCGAGCAGCCCATGCCAGAGCGCAGCATGTTTTCTCAAGCAGTGAATATCTGGTTTCAAAGTAGGTAAACTTTTTGCTCAAGTAGTAAATAGCATGCTCTTTTCGGCCAGACTCGTCATGCTGCCCCAATACACACCCCATTGAGTTTTCTAAAACATTCAGATACATGATCAATGGTCTTCCCTCGACTGTTGGCATCAACACATGAGGCTCTTGTAAGTATTCTTTGATTTTGTCAAAAGCAACTTGGCACTCGTCATTCCATTTGACTACTTGATCTTTCTTCAACAATTTTAAGATTGGTTTACAAGTAGCTGTCAGGTGAGAGATGAATCTGGCAATGTAGTTCAAACGCCCCAAAAATCCTCTGACTTCCTTCTCAGTACGAGGAGAAGGCATCTCTTGTATCGCTTTAACTTTGGCAGGATCGACCTTGATACCTTTGTTGCTGACGACAAAGCCTAGGAGTTTACCAGACCGTACCCCAAATGTGCATTTGTTTGGATTAAACCTCAACTTGTACTTCTTCAGTCTCTCAAACAATTTTTGTAAGTGGTCAAGATGCTCTTCTTCTATTTGAGATCTGGTTATCATATTGTCCATGTAGACCTCTATTTCGTGACGTATCATGTCATGAAATAAAGCTACCATGGCACGCTGATAGGGTGCCCCAACATTCTTTAGTCTGAATGGCACCACCTTATAGCAGAAAGTGCCCCACTGCGTGACAAACATTATTTTCTCCATGTCCTCAGGCGCCATTTTAATTTGGTTGTAACCTGAGAATCCATCCATGAAGGAAAACACTTTGTTTTGTGTCGTATTGTCAACTAGAATATCAATATGGGGGAGTAGAAAATCATCCTTAGGGCTTGCCCTATTCAAATCTCTGTAGTCCACACACATTTGCACTTTGCCGTCTTTTTTGGGCACGGGAACAATATTGGAAACCCATTGGGGTTAAGAGGTGACAGCCAAGAATCCAGTGTTTAATTGCTTCATGACTTCTGCTTTAATCTTTTCTGACATATCAGGCCTCATGCGGAGAACCTTTTGCTTTACGAGCGGACAATCCTCTCTTGTAGGCAAACGATGTACCATATGTCTGTATCAAATCCCGACATGTCTTCATACGACCAGACAAAGACTTCAACATAATCATGTAACAATTGAATCAGATGCTCCTTGACACTGGGTTCGAAATTGGCACCCACCTTGACCTCTTTCTTGTCTTCTTCGGTACATAGGTTGATTGTATCCATGGGTTCATCGTGAGGCTGAATGGTTCTCTCTATTCTTGTTGTATTAGTCTGGCAAGTTCCCCTGGTACTTCACAATCTTTCTCACCTTCATCTTCGGCTTGGTAGACTAGATTTTCAGAGTTACAGAAAGTCATAGCAGAACCGTTACCCATGGGATCCCGAATGGATGTAGACCTGCATTTTGAGTGTGAGTGTGTGTAAGGGTATAACTATCTTTGAAAGAAATGAAAATGTAAAAAGAAGAAAAAAAATAGCATAAAAGTTTGTATGCGAAAACGTCCATGATTCATTGATGTCATATGAAAATGAGATAATAACCCTTACAAATGGACCATTGTGCCTCGGGTAAGACACAAGGTTTAAGAGTGCGAATTATTTTAATATTACAGATCCAACAAAATGTAAAGACAGATTACTGTGGGATAAAAGTGACCGGGACAAAATCTCTAGCCTCCCAATTGCTGAGCCCTCCACTGACAGTTGGGAAGATCCAATCATCCAGATTGCAGCTATTTTCATCATCTTCTACGGTGTTGACCTCGCGGTTGCTGATCTTCAGGGGTGATCCTCCGGCACGAGCGTGGCGCACAACCTTCTGGGCACCTGAAGTGAAACCCAGGCCAAATTTGTCAGACTTAATTGGGATATCTGGGAGTTGTCCCTAGATAGTGCACCCACCTTCTTCTACCACTGCTTTGGCATCCTTTAGAGATGGCATCCGAAGTGGAGCCCTTGTAATCTTGGGAACCTGAGGCATAGCCTTGGTCACTGCCACATCTTGGTGGACTTCTTTAAAGTGTTGAAATGGAGTTTCAATAAATTCACCATCTAATTCCACATATCTGAAGGAATTGAGATGGATAATCATGTACTCTTCCTCTCCATGAACGGTGATAATCTTCCCTTGAATTGGATATTTTAGCATTTGGTGCAATGTAGAAGTAACGGCACCGACATTTTGAATCCAAGGTTGACCTAGCAAGTAGGAGTATGAAGGGAGGATGTCCATTACATAAAAAGTTGAATCAAATGTTTGTGTTCCAACTTTTATGGGAATGTCTACCTCCCCATGTACCATCCTTTTCGAGCCGTCAAAAGCCCTCACCACTATATTGCTTGGCTTCAAATTCATCCCTTCGCAGTCAAGCCTATCAAGAGCCTTTTTAGGCAATACATTCAGGGATTAACCGGTATCAACTAACACATGAGCCAATGTCGTGCCCCTACATTCAACTGAGACATGTAATGCCTCATTATGCTTCCTTCCCCTCGGCGTTAGATCAGCATCTGAAAAACCTAAGCCATTATCTGCAGTAAAGCTGGCTACGCAGTCTTGGAACTGATCGACAGATGTTTCTTGAGGTATATGGGCAGCTTTTAAGAACTTTACCAAGGCCTTTGCATGCGCCTCAAAACACAGCAATAAAGCCAGTATGGATATTTTAGATGGAGTTTGCCCCAGTTGTTCAACTACATCGTAGTCGCTTCTTTTTATGATTTTTATAATCTCCTCCATCTCCTTCCTGGAGGTCTCAGGGATAGTCAATGATTGTGCATTCATCCGGACAGGCTCACTCAGAATACTTTTTCCTCGAGTCTCGGTTAACTCGAAAGCCGGAGTATCAGTAGGGGTGATAACAGGGATTATAACAGATCCGTCAATAGGAGTACTTACAGAGATGATTATGGGATTGGGAGTAACCTTCGGAGGGGAAACAACAATAGGAATGGTTACGGGTCTAGAAACAGCCTTTGGGGGAGCAATTTCTGGAGAGAAGATCCTACCACTTCGGGTAATTTTATTAGTCCCTGCAATATTACTGATATCGGAGTTAACTTTCTCGGACCTTGAATCTTCAGCAGCTGGCCAATCTTGCTTGACACCGTGGTAGTAGACATCCCCTCCATAATTCCATGGTATGGTTTTGTCTGACGAATACGGGACTGGTCCGGGCATTGTAATTATCAAAGGAGTTGCTTTCAGAACTGATGTAATTCTAATGGGTCTTTTGGTAGAGACCCTGGAAGAATTGGCGAAAATGGTAATGATAGAAACATCTTTAAAAGGAACAGGTGGAACAAAAGTCTTTTCAAACAAAATTTCTTTGTTATCTATTAGGCACTGAACGTCTGTTTTCAACAAAGGACAACTGGTTGGTGAGGACAAACAGAAATGACAGCCTTCATCACATCCCAGGAACACAGATGCATTCAACAAGTTCACTTTAATAGTCAGGAGTGAGGTCATAAGCTCATCAACTGAAGTAACAAACATATCTTCTTCAATGTCATTGGTATTATGGCCATGTTTGGACATAGGGTAAAAAATGACATTTGGCATTTCGGGCGCATCTATTTCAATCTCTTTGGATTCAATGAGGTCTTATATTTTGTTCTTTAGAGCCCAACAGTTATTAGTGTCATGACCGGACTCTCAGAGTGGTATGCATAGCGGGCATTAGGATGATAGTGAGGAGATGTTGTATTAGGATTCTTTGGAGCTTCTTTCAAGGTCACTAGATTGGATCTTAATAGATGTGGCAATACCTGAGATAGGGTCATGTTAATTCTAGTGAATTGTCTGACTGGTCTTTCCATCCTTGGCTGATTGTTTCTCTGCTGATCAGGCGCAGGTTTAAGAATCATAACAGCCCCCACCATTGGACGGCATTCGGCCTTATCTTGATTTCTCTAATGATAAACAAAAACCACTTCTTTATTTCCGATAAATGGCTTCCTTATAGAAGCAAAGGATGTATCTTTCTGAATCTTTCCACTCTTTATCCCGACTTCTACCCTTTCTCTGGTCAATATCAACTCAGTAAAACCTGCTGATGAACTTCTACTTTGTTTTCACTCACAAAAAAAAAAGTACTCAACCCGTTATTGTACAACCTTGCAAACTCTCCCATAAACCCTCTAAACACTTCACATCACATAGATATTGTTCAAGCACAAGAACAATTTCTGTAGTGCCCTTATTCTCAACTTCTAAACAAAAGACAATATTACACAAACTTCACTGTTTGGAATTGGTTCAGCAACCTTCAAGACAAAGGGAGGTCTAGCTGCTTTCTAGAGTTTCATTAAAGTCCACACAACATCTTGAAGGGTATTCAGACTCAAAACCTAAAGTGCAGTTTCAAGGTAAGTAAACTTAACCTTGCATTTTCCATACATCATTTTTGGTTTATTTCTTAAGATAGGATGTAGCAATCAGTACTCTTAAAGTTAATCATTTACTTGTTGTTCAATTTTATCATTTATATGTTGAAAACTGACTGATACATGCAAAAGAATGGTGATAGAGGAAAAAAACTGCAGAATGAGTCGACACATACCCACATGGGTCGACTCATTCTAGTGACAAAACAGGGTATGAGTCGACACATGGCCTTATGCATCAACTCATACTGCTATTGAGGCGTCAAAACAGAAGAATGAAAGGTGCGTGAGTCGACACAAAACGCGTATGTGTCGATACAAACAGGTGCATGAGTCGACACATCTCATTATGTGTCGACTCATACAAAGCTTATTTTGTTTTACAAGAGCAAGTAAAAGTTACGTGTCGATGCATAACAGCACGTGCCGACACATAATAGTTCAAAATGCATTTTTTTTCTTTTATTTTACACTGGTTTTACATTTCTTTCATTTTTATTCGATATGGTTGTAATATTTAAGTTTCCACCTCATCCCCAATTGTAAATTGTACTCCCACTCCCCGAAACATGTAATAGTGTATGGCATTTATTTTACGTATTTTTATTTCTTTCATAAAATGTTAGTAATTAGGTTGTGTATGGAAAGAGTTAAAATTAACAAGTAGACAACCCAAATTCAAGACTAAATTCATGCAATCAAACACATTATTCACACACATGTACCTCTAGGGTAATCTCACTTGTTGCCTCGGAAAATAGTCATGTCCCTCGAATATGGCTGTTTTAGCGAAGACCCTCGATAAAATATAGTAGTCTCTCGATGTCCCTCGATGTTTCCTTTGGTAAATGATCTAGTCCCTTACCAAATTGCTAAAACATCCCATATGTTTCCTTCTATGACTATACAATTGACCCACGCCCGTCCCTTCACATCCAACGATGGGGCTTCTTATCAATCAATGGTAAGATAACGACATCTAAAGGAGGAGGAAAATAACATTAGGCCTTTTGAGTAGGTAGGATGCTCGTAGTTTCTTGCTTGCTTACGACTAAAAAAAACCATTTTCACACCAACACTTTCAATTGAAACATTTTCAAAAGTCAAAACACTTTGTACGCATTCTTATAGAGACGAGAATCATTACAAAGGAACTTTTCAAGATCACTTTCAAAAACATCTTCCACAACAAACATCTCTTTGAACTATTTTCAAAAACAACACTTTGTACACATTCTTATAGAAACGAGAATCATTGCAAAGACGTTTTCAAAATATTTTCAAACCCACACCACAAACCAAATTTTCAAACAAAATAAAGTGATCTAGAGAGCAACTAAGAGCCCATAGATAACTATGGATGAAAAGGGTGCTAACACCTTCCCTTTTCATAATCTACCCCCCGAACTCAAGAAAATATCTCTAAAGGTCTTTCCTGTTATTTTCACCCTTTCCTTATTGGGTAAAAGAAAAGTCGGTGGCGACTCTTGCTATCTACAGTAATTGCGATCAAACGCAAAACACCAAGTCAGTTTTCCCACCGTATTATAGGGGTGCATGACTAAAAGTGTAGAAACATAAGGGTGGGAAGAGAGGGTTAATTTATTAGTATTATTTAAATCATAATATTAGAATTACTATTATAGTTTATATGATTAAATAAATATTTTAGTAGTAAGAGGAAGGAATGGCATATTGGGAGTAATTATATTAGGGATCTAAAGGTTAGATAAGTCAAAACAAAGGAAAAGAAAAGTGTTTTGGGTTTATCGATCGTAAAAGTGAGAGAACAGAGAAAGAGCGCTTTTGGGAAAAGAGGTTAGGGCAAGAGATAAGCCATTGTTGATGTTTGAGGAACCTTCTAATTAAGGTAAGGGTGGGGTTCCAACTTTCTAAGGGATAGTTTAATGATATGTATGTGGGGATATTGATTATTATGGTTTTTTGGTGTATTGCTTTGTTCGTGAAATTTATTCTTGAGTTTTCCATATTTTGTTCATGGGATGTTTGTCTATTGATGAAATTTTGATGCAATTATGTGTATAATCGATGATGTAACCTTAGTTGGATTGATAGGCATTGTTTGTGAGTAATTGGTATGCTTGAAAGACATTTTTCTGATTGAATTAATAGCAATTGGGGTTTTAAAACTATGATTTTCGTAGCAGGAAAAATAGCAGTTTTTTGACTCTGTACGCAGTGTAACCGAGTACAACATATGAGGTAACCTGTTACCTGTGTAATCTTGGGGAAAATTGGGTAAAACGTGAAGGTGTAATTGATTACTGCATATGTGGTAACCTGTTATCAAACTGGACAATAGCTTGTATTTTTTATTTTCTGGGGTGTAATCAGTTACCCCATATGCAGTAACCAATTACCACTAAAGCTAACAGGAAATTTAAAAACTTGAAAAATTCATATATTTTGACTCAGGTGTCCGTTTGACGCACTGTTTGAACCTACGGGAAGATGAAAACATTTCCTTTCCTATAAAAATAAATTTAAAGACAATAGATAATTATTTTATGAGGTTATTCATTTTTGTGTGAATTTTCTCATTTTATGTGTTAACGCGATTATGCGATATTTGTTGTCTGTGATGTGGTGTGCTGTTACATGTAAAGGACAATAGGTGGACTGAAATGGTAAGTTGCATTAAGGAATTTATTCCCATTGTTTTTGTTGGCTATAATCTTAAATGGAATGGATAGGGAGCGAGGTAATTATAAATATTCACGTTCTTGTTATTGGCTCTAATCCTAGACGGGGTGGATCGGAAGCGAAGTGAACTAAATTGTTCATAATGATTGTGGCTCCAGTCCTAGATGGTATAGATTTAAAAGTGATATTGGTACCACATGCAAAGAATCAGTGTTGTGTCTTATTGCATGCCTTGTTGTTAGAATTATGAAGTTGTGTGTGGTTGTTTATGCCCATTAATTTTGTTGATGGTGTGAAGGTGTGAGATGTGGATATAATAACTATGCATGATATACTTATGTATACTAATTATTATACATTTATTTATATTATTTTGATATCTCACCCCTTCTGTTTGAATAATGCCTCTACACGGGTAACATGCAAATAATCAGGAGTAGTTTGTGCTACGGAGTTTGAAGAGGTTGCTCTTCAGTCTTAGTTTAGAGTCGGCGTTATGCTCTGATACATAACTATAGGTTGGGGGATAAACGCTTATTTTATCTTGTTTTGTTTTTGTGATTTGTTATAGAATATTTGAAACTCCTAGATAACTGATTTATGATTCATGTTGGATTGAAGTTGTTTTGATGATGAACCCAAATTATTATCTGCTGCTTAATAAAGTTGATTTTTAAAACTATGGTATTTGTGGTTTATCTGAAAGGTATTATGTACCCTTTTATTAATTTGAAAAAATTATTTTTGTCTTGAGATGATGTAGCATCCTAAATGTCTTTGAAAGAAAAAGATTACTCTCATTCTTATATTATTAATAACCGGGGAATTTAGGGTGTTACACTCATCATATTCATGATGGTTTGATTCTTTCTTTCTGCAGATCCATTATGATATGAAGTGTAGTATGGCACCACCTCATGCACAATCCCTTATTTTTCACATAATTTGAAGAAGTCTTTTAACACATATTGTCCACCCCCATCAATTCTCAAAATTTTGAACTTTCAACCATAGACTTAAACTTGGAAAATACCTCGATCACTTCACTTTTCTTCTTGATCAGGTAAGTCCATAGTTTTCGACTGAAATCATCTATGAATGTGACAAAGTATTTTTTACCTCCCACCAAATCCACCTGGATTAGTCCACATACATCAGAGTATATGACTTAAAGGATTGCATTTGACTTGCTTCATGCATCCTTGTTGAAGTTGTTATTATGCTGCTTCACCTGCACGCATTCATCACACACCTCATTTGGAATGTCGATTTCTGGTAATCCTGGAATTATATTTCTTCTCTTCAAATATCTTATGTCTCTGAACATGAGATGGCCAAGTTGATAATCCCATATCCACTCATCTCCGTTAGCTACGGTTACTAGGCATTTGTGCTCCATCATATTTAATTGAATCTTGAAGGTTCTATTTTGGGACATGGCAACATTCAAGATTAACCTTCTTGTTACATCGACAACTCACATCATCTTGTCTACGACCGACACTTTGTAATTCTTTTCGACCAACTTCCTTATGCTGAGCAAGTTTCTCTTCATGTCTGGTATGTACAATACATTGGAAATTACTGACCTTTTGCCATCTTTCCTCATAATCAGCACATCTCCAATACCTTCAGCTGCTAGATTATTGTCATTTTCAAATATTACCATGTTCTTCAATGAGGGTTTCAGGTTGACAAACCAATCTTTCCTTCACGACATGTGTTATGAGCATCCTGAATCCAACATGATCACACTAGGGTTTGGTTCTTATCCTTATCTTTAACTTTTCTCATGGGGAATCACTAAGCACCTTGACTTGTATTTTATGATCATCTTTGTTTTGTATTGATTAACTTTTAAATAATAAATACAATTAATTTTTTCCCTAATTGATGATATTATAGGTGAAAGCACAACACATTCCATCAAGTTGATCCATAGGTTCGTGAGTTTATTTCCATGCCTTCTTCAGTAAAGCTTCATTGAGATTCAAGCTTCATCATTGAAGATGCTTTAAAGTGATATCATGAAAAGGTCTATTATGATTCATCATACCTCACTTTGTCAAATAAAGTCAAAGGATGCAATATTTGATTGAAGAAGTTGGACCTAATTGGACAAGTCTTTGATTTTTTGATCATAAGTGCTTATCTCCATCAATTCTCAATATTTGGAAGTGGTTATGGTTTCCACGGTTTCTCACTATCAACCTCAATAACTTCTATTTAAACGACAAAAGTATTTGTGCAAGAAGGTTTGTCAAAATTGAAAAGAGTTTCCAAGGCATTTTGTTGCTCTAGGGGCTAGGGTTTTTAACTTCAAAGGGCTATATCTTGCTCATCTTTTGGTATTTTTGAGTGATTCCAAAAACATGCTTCTCTTCAAAGGGTTATCAACAAATCACTTCAAAAGTTTCAAGAAAATTTCATGTGGAAGATTGTTGTACCCCAAAATTTGCCCTCTCATATTTCCCAAAACATGGCAAGAAAGATCTTCATGTTTCATCAAGATCCTTGAGTCCAAGTGACCCAAATTGCTCACCAATGTCCTAATATGTTCTCAAGATCATCCATGTCAAGTTTCAAGCCTTACAGAGGAAGTTTGCTTAATCAATTGCTCAAAGGTCCAAAAATCGACTGTGCTAGGACAAAAGTCAACTGTGACCTATATACAGTAAAACTTAAATATTTTTTGTAAACATCCTCATTTTGAAGTGTATTTCATCATTTTATCAAGGGTTGATCATGATTCATCAAGAATTGCTCAAAATTCATCAAGATTCAAAAGTTGCTAAATTAGGGTTTTGTAGGAAAAGTCAACTCAACTCTGACCAAGCATAACTTTCTCATACTTTATGATAAATGACCCATACAAAGATCATTTTGAAGATAATTCAATTCCCTACAATCCATATTCATATCCCAAGAACAAAATATGCACTCACGAGAAGTTATGAATTTGGACATTATAGGTCGTTTTGAAAAGTCAACAAAAACACCTTTTTTGTCAAAGCTTTATACATGAACATGGAATATCAAATTTAGATGAGACCAAAAGGGTTGTTTAGAGTACATCTCAAGATTTCTAAAAAGTCCAAGAACACTTCCAAAAGTTCAAAATTGAGGAAGTTATGCATTGTTGAAGTTGGACTTTTTGCAAAATTGCCAAAAGTCAACTATCCCCAAAACATCAAATTTTGTCAAATGGGCCCATTCTTTTTCACTTGTTTTGAGTTGGAATTATAGCCCACGTTCTTTAGCCTTGGCCATGTGTCCATATCATATTTTTATTATTTAATTTGATTTTTATTTGAATTAATTCATTTTAAACCAAATTAAATCAAATAAAATCAAAAATATTGATAACCAAAGATCTTTTGATGATTTTAGGTTTCAATGGACAGCTAGCACCCCATCAAACTCGTATCAAAGCTTGTGTGCACAAAAATATTCAAATCAAGCCAATTTTGGAAAGCTTTGAAAGAGAATCAAATCAAATATCAAAATCATCAATGGAGGAAGATTTGGACAAAACTTGTAACCCTAATACATTGTGCAATACATAAAGGTCGTGTGCAGACAAAAAAGGGAGGTTGGAGATCAGTTGGAGAGCAAGAACCAAATTTGCAAAAACACCTAATAATTGTGAGATCGAAATCAAGTCTAGAGGCAGTTTCAAGGCTTGGTGTTGGTCTCAATCTCTTCCTGGCAATCTCCACAAGCGAAAGCAAGAAAAACCACACGTTTTCAGACCCTCCCAAGGGCTGTAAGTCAGTCACGAACTGACCCTGTATTTGATTTCGTATTTTAAAATTTAGGCATAGTTAGCATGAATTGATGGCATATTCTAAATCTACAAATCATTTGCACGCTTTTGGTATTACTGAATTGCATTTATATGACCTGTAACGAGATCCACCATTGTTAGGGTTTCGTTTTTGTTTTTGGGGCTTATGTTTTCAGGTACAATTAGCCTACATAATGGCCATGGTTGTGATCACAAGAAGATGATGAGTTCAACCATGGTCTTAGAAGTCATTTTCATGGCCTGTACAAGGTTTTGGAATGGACATGACCTGTAGTGACGGCCAGCGTCCGTAGGTATAGGTGTTGCAGACTTTTAGCAACGGATGGAGGACAGGGATGATGAGTTGTCACGTCCCCATAAGCCTGTTCAAACAGCGTGCGCGCTTTTCTATTTTTTCTGGCCAATAATTTTGTTTTTATATATTATATTTTGTTTGTATTATAATAACAAATGAAGCAACATGGTTTGGTGGTAGCCACGTAAGCCTTAAAGCATCAAGAGGCTGGAGGTCAGGGTTTGATCCTGCCTCCAGCAATTTGCATTTTCTTGTTTATTTTTAGGAAATCAGGTATGCGCCTAAGCTGGAGATTCACCATGGACTCTCACTATCCAACGCACCAGATGGCCAGATCTGGTGGACAACGCTGAAGATGTACCATATGCCAGTCGAACGCATATATACTGGATCAGCAAAGTCAAATGGATCTCCATCAATTGGGCCAACAAAATTGCTTTTGACACCTCCAAATGATCAGGCCCATCTCTCTACTTTATTTATATTTTATTTATTTCCATTTAATTATTTTTAATTAATTACTAACCAATAGCATAATTTTTTTTATCAAAAAATCACAAAAATATTTCTTTTACCCAATTAAATTTCAGAATTTTATTTTTTATTAATAAATATTAATTAATTAATTAGGTTGATTAATTATATAACTTGAATTTATTTTTGTAAATATTTAAAATCAATTAGAATTTAATAGGTTTTAATCATTAATTTAACCATTTTATTTTCTTACCTAAATTAACAAAAACTCCCAAAATATGTCATTAATTATTTTTCATTAATTAATTTATTTAATAATTAATTTATTATTTAATTTAGGACTTAATTTCTTTTCTTAAATATAAAAACAACAAAAAAAAAACATTTTCTTTAATTAAAAGGGTCAAAACCCTAAACTCGCATTCGATTCAATTTCACCTCGCACGCTTTATTCTTTATTTATCCAATTAATGTATCTTCTTCTGGCTTGTAATAAATAATTAGGACATTTATTTATTTTTCTGCTTTTATTTTATTTTCAAAGGGTTGCTTTTGGCGATGTAAATACCTGACGCCTTATAATAATTTAGTTTAAATTCCGCATTTTAATTCTGCAAATTATACAACTGTTAGATGTTTGATAATAGAGTTTGCTTGACAAGAATGAATGCTTAATCTAAAATCAATTAGATCACCCTAAACATGTTCAAAGATAAAAATAACTGAAATCGATACACTCGCACATGCGCACTCTTAGGGTACACCCCACTTGGTTGCCTTCGTAAACGGTCATTGAGTATAGGTTGTTTTAGAGGTCACCCTTTTGTCTAAAAGATCATAGTTGCCTCAAAATGGTTGCCTCGGATATCGTTGCCTCGGATAAATGATCTAAGACATTAGGGTTACCGCTAATACGTCCTAACGTTGCTTTAGTGACCGTATGTCCCTCTTTCGAATTGACTCTTAAAACTCCAATGACGGCGCTACCTACTCACTAATAGTGGGATAGCATTGTCTAAAGGAAATTAGCATAGAACGATTCCTTTTTCGAGTAGGTACATTAGTTCTTAGATACTTGCTCATCCAAAATA
Organism: Vicia faba; assembly: GCA_948472305.1. Taxonomy (NCBI): domain Eukaryota; kingdom Viridiplantae; phylum Streptophyta; class Magnoliopsida; order Fabales; family Fabaceae; genus Vicia; species Vicia faba. The sequence continues at coordinate 1,473,083,646 of OX451737.1, read as the reverse complement.
AAACTTTTTCACATTTACACTCTTTTACAAACAAGTTTTCAAAACACTTCATTACACTCTTGAAGACAGACGCAGAAGTTAAATCGAAGTTAAAAACAAAACTTTTCAAAACCCAGAAGCACAAAGAAAACATTTTGAAAATGAGGAGCAAGTACCTAAGAGCCCGTAGATAACTACGGATAGAAAGGGCGCTAATACCTTCCCTTTCTATAAATCTACCCCCCGTACTCAGAAATATCTCGAAAAAGGAATTTTTCTGTGCTTTTTTCCTTTCCTTGTTGGATAAAATAAAACTCGGTGGCGACTCTTGCTTACCGCGACATTTTGCGAATACAAAACGCAAAACGCGAACCAGCATTCCAAAAACGGCCAGTTCTTCCCACCATATCACAGAACTAGCGACTCTGCTGGGGATTTAATAAGTGGGGTGTACCTTAGGAATAGTTCATCATAATGTTTTTAATTGCTTGATTTGTATGCTTTATATTTGTGGGTTTGAATCGGAGTTACTATAGATCCTAACCCGGATCTGGGGATACCTTTTAGGTAAGTAGCAATAGACTTTGAGGGAACTGTACGGCGTAGACCGATACGGTTGAAGCAGTAGCTACGTTGGTGTGGCACTTTAGTTTGTACCGATAACCCTTGTGGTGGAACAAGGAGAATATGGGTCAGCTAAGGGGTCATTAAGCACCAACTGACCTTAGAACCTATAATTGACCAACTTGGCCATAGAAAAGTAGCAGTATGCTACATTCATTGAGACCAAACTCTTGCGATGATTCTGGCCGCAAGAAAAGGTTGCCAAACTGGAATTATGACCGATCGAGGGTGGTCAGTGATATTGAGATCCTCTAGAACCCGATTACTATTACTAGGACAGGTTGAACCAACTAAATCGAAAGAGGATAATACCTAAACTCCGTGCCAGCCTGAAATCTAAGGGTTACTGTGTGTCTTGTTTGCCCTTACCATGTTTGCTATCTGTCAATACTTGTGGTGTGTTTCTATCATAACATCATGCATCATGACATTGCATGCATCTTGCATCAAGACTAACCTAATTCAAAGACAGAGGGGATTCATCTTTGTTCTATTTTGTAGGTCATGGCCTCTATGCGTAGAAACACTATTCGGATCAGCTTTGTACAGATTCCTACTCAGCTTAGAGATTTGGTTTCCAAAGTTCTAGATACTTATTCCTTTATCATAAGACATGGTCACCTCCTTGGTTTGGTCACTTCCAAGATGGATGAGCAGATGTTGAGTGTCTTGTGCCAGTTCTTTGACCCATTAAACCACTGCTTCACCTTCCCGGACTATCAGTTGGTCCCTACTTTGGAAGAGTTCTTTGATCTACTTGGTATTTCTATTCTAGAGCAGACGCTGTTTACAGGATGGGAGAAAGCTCTTAGGCCAGAGGATGTTGCTACAACCCTACATCTGACAAAGGCTGAAGTAATGTCTAACTGGGAGACTCGGAGTGGGACAAAAGGCTTTTTGGCTAAGTTCTTGGTTGATCAGGCTAATCAGTTTTGGGACAGTTTGGATTTTCAAGCATTCGAAGACATCCTGGCTCTTCTCATATATGGTCTGGTTTTGTTCCCTAATTTAGATTCTTTCATTGACGTGAACGCAGTGAAGATTTTCATGTCCCTTAATCCGGTGCCCACTCTCTTAGGTGACATTCTGCATGCCCTTTATGCCCGTACTGCTCGGAAACGGGGAACCCTTATGTGTTGTGCACTATTGCTGGCGAGGTGGTTTATTTCTCACCTCCCCAAATCTATTTTGAAGAACAAGGAAGGTATGGGATGGGCCTACAGAATTATGTTCCTGGCTCACACAGACATCATCTAGAGCACTAAAGACATGGAAGAAGTAGTTGTTATTGACCGGTGCGGAGAATACCCCAATGTTCCTTTACTTGGAATTAGGGGAGGGATAACTTATAATCCTTGTCTGGCCTTACGACAATTTGGGCGAGCTAGAAAGGATGGCCCTCATGAGTTGCTGATTCCGAGCATTGTCTTTGACTTCCAAGGGGATAGTGAGGAGCATCACTGCAGATTCATACGAGCTTGGAATAGGGTTCACAGGTCTGATCCGCATGAGTTAGGGATGAAGACCTCTCTTCCGATGGAACCGTATCTCCGATGGGTTCAAATCCGTGCCCAAAAGCTGGGAATGTCGTACGAAGTTGTCTTACCGATAATTATTGAGAGTGCTGATGAAGAAGGGGTTTCACCTACCATGCTCCACCCATACATGCCAACTGACATTGGGGCATTAAAGAGGTCTTGGATGCAGCTGAGAGAAGAACGGGATACTTACAGAGAAAAGTATCACGAGCAGGAGCGGAAGATTCTAAAGCTTACAAGACAACTGGAGAATGAGAAGGTCCTCAACGACTATGTCAGCACCAATGGAAAACGACCATGGGAGCGCTAATGTCTTTTGTCATTTCTAGTTTTGATTTACTTTTTCAGTTTTTCTTTTTGTAACTCCTTAAAGGCATTTGTCAAACATTATTTCCAGTTTTTAATCTAATAAAAGTGTGTTTCCTTTTTTTTACGAATTTGAATCCCTAAAGTCTTTGAAATCATATCATATGCATCCCATTCCCATGCACCTCATTACAGGTACCCTTACAGGTCTCTTATCTTCTTCGCTATTTATTTCAGCATCATGTCTGCTGAAACATCTACTGATCAAGCTATTAAGGCTCTTCAAGCTCAAAACGCTCAGTTCCAGGAAATGTTCATGAACCTGGACAAGGGGCAGAAAGATATGAAGACCCTTATCTTGAAGGATAAGAAGAAGAAGAAGAAGAATACGGTCCTCCTGAATATGGGTCATATATTTGGGAATAGGTTGCGAGAGGAAGCTGATCTGTCTCATTCATCTAGTAAATACAAAGAAGATGATTTATTTGTGACCTCTGTGAAAGACGTTTCTACTCCATTGATGACTGTGAAGAAAAACCTTCTGTTAGCCGGTTTATTTCCGGGCTGTGGCAAAGGTTGCCATCTATGCTCCGTCCTACCTACTGGTTGCCATCTATTGAATTCAGGTGTCCAACGCCTGATGGATAACAAAGAAATTATGTTTGAGAAAACTTTGGTTCCATTGATTCCTTTCAAAGATGTTTCCATAATCACCATTTTCGACAATTCTTCCAAGGCTTCCTCGAGAAAGCCTGTTAGAAGTACATCTGTTCCGAGAATTGCTCCTTTGATTATTATTGTTCGTGGACCTATCCCCTATACGTAGGATAAGGCTGTCCCATGGCACTATGGGGCCGATGTATATTATCACGGGGTTAAACAAGACTTGAAGGATGAAGAGGTTGATACCGACGTCAGCAATATTGTTGGATCTAGTAAATTCACCCGAAGCAAAAGACTTTTCTCCCTTGAGATCTCTCCACCAGTTGTTCAGAAGCATGTTGTTATTACACCTGCCAGTACACCTACTAATACCCTTGTTCATGTTCAAGTCCTTACCCCTGTCGCCGAGTCATCTGACACTCGGGGCAAAGGGATCATCGGTGAGCCTGCCCAGGCGGAGGCACCTAGGAAGATTACTGTTGAAGCCTCTAGGCAAGAGATAGAGGAAATCTTGAAAATCATAAAGAAAAGCGACTACAATGTAGTCGAACAGCTGTGGCAGACCCCGTCGAAGATCTATATGTTGTCTTTATTATTGTGTTCAGAGGCCCATGCTAAGGCTCTGATTGCTTTCCTAAAAACTGGGCATGTGCCGCAAGAGACATCAGTTGATCAGTTCAAAGATTGCGTGGCTAGTCTGACAGCAGATAATGGGTTGGGTTTCTCCGACGCAGATTTGACCGCCAAGGGGAAGAATCACAATGATGCCCTGCATGTCTCCATTGAGTGCAGGGGCACTAATCTAGCTCACGTGTTGGTGGACACTGGTTCCTCGCTGAATGTTTTACCCAAGAAAGCGCTAGACCGGTTAGACCATGAAGGGTTGGTGCTGAAGCCGAGTAACATCGTGGTTAGGGCCTTTGACGGATCCAAGAGGATGGTACATGGAGAGGTGGATATTCCAGTTAAAGTTGGTTTTCATATTTTTGCATCTACATTCTATGTGATGGACATTCGTCCATCTTATTCTTGTTTGCTGGGTCGCCCGTGGATCCACAAAGCTGGGGCAGTAACTTCTACGCTCCACCAGATGTTGAAATACCAAGTGAAAGGGAAAATTATTACAGTGCGAGGATAAGAGGAGTACATGGTGAGCCATCTCAACTCTTTCTGGTATGTGGAAATGGACGGGGAGTTTATTGAGACCCCGTGTTAACATTTTGAAGAAGTCCCCCAGACGCTGGCATCAACTGAAACTATTACTGAAGATCCTCCAATGAAGATGGCTTCCCTAAAAGATTCTCGGGCTGTTATTGAGAAAGGTGAGTGTGCGAATTAGGGCCAACTCCCTGACTTTGCACACAAGACTGACAAGTTTGGTTTGGGTTTCACTGTAGAAGCTCAACGGGCTGTTCGGCGGGCGCGGATTGGGAGACCTCCCCTGCATATTACTAATCCAGCTCCTGTAACCAGTCAGGACACATCTATACCAAGAGTTTGAAGACCAACTCCTGTAACAGGTCAGGTAATCATTTTCTTTTGAAGGTACGCAAGTTCTCGCTAAGGAATCTCTTACGCAATCAACATCCAGATGGCATCTATAAGCCCATCCACTTTCCATCATCTCTTAGCATGGCATCTATAAGCACATCATCCTATCCATCAATCTCCAAATGGCATCTATAAGCCCATTCCGCCATCACACTACTATGTGAGCGCAAATTTCTGGGCACTCTAGTGTTCAATCATCTTCCACCTTCGGATTACGAAAGGCACGTCAGCCAATCTGCATCCTCAGGTTTAAGAAGATTGAACAGGGGCAACTGTTGTATCCCAAAATTTGCCCTCCCATATTCTTCAAAGTTTGCCAAGTCAAAGCTTCAAAATCTCTCCAAGGGTTGCACAGTTCAAGGGCCTCCTAACAGTCAAGAACTAGGGTTTTGGTTCTGGCAAAGTAAATGAAGTTTCCAAGGGTCAAATCAAGTCCCACATGCCTATAAACATGGTCAAGCATCCTCATACCAAGTTTCAAGACTTACAGCACAAAATTGCACAGTCAAAAACCCTAATTGCACTACAGTCAACTGTAGGGGCAAAATGGTCATTTGACAGTCAAAAGTTCAAATTTTTGGTCAACATCTCATTTTGAAGCCACAAACATCATTTGATCAATGCTTGATCATGATTCTCAAAGCTTGGCTCAAAAATCATCAAGATGCAAAAGTTTCCATATTTGGACAGTTGAAAAAGTCAACTGTAACTTGACCAGGACATAACTTTCACATGGATTATCAGAAAAATTCCATCCAAAGCTCATTTTGAATAGAATGACATTTCCTACAACTCCTCTTCATATTTCAAGTCCAAGAAATGCACTCACAAAATGTTATCAATTTCAACATTATAGGTCATTTTCAAAAGTCAACAAAAAGGGACTTTAAGTCAAATGCCATAACTTGAGATTGATAAATCAAAGTGACATGGGACCAAAGACATTGGTTAGAGGACTCAAATACCTTTCCAAAATTCCCAAGAACATGAGCAAAGATTAAAAATTGAGCAAGTTATGCCTTGTGGAAGTTGGGAAATTTTTGGATATTTTGAAAAGTCAACATTGCTTCAAATGACCCAAAAATGCTAATGGGCCTCTTTTTCTTCCACAATTCATCATCCAAGGCATGTGCACGACCATTTGGCCCAAAGGGAAGTTTTTTATCATTTTTATTTTATTTATTTGAATTTTTAAATGCTAGAAATTCATTTAATTAATTAAAATATATGAAAAATACTAAACCTAGGTTTTTAAATCTTTTTATGCATGATATACACTCAATATTTCGTGCATGGTTAGATTTGGAAAGAATCAATATGATTTGTCATGATTTGGTAGCAAATATGCATGAAAAGATTGGAAAATATTTTGCCATGAAAATCAATATCCTCTCCATCAATTCCTTGATCCTTTGGCTCTGAAAACCTACCCTAATCATTCACATATAAGTACTCATGCAAACCCTAATGCATAGAACCTCGTAGCTGCGCCATTCACAAAGAACCAAACTTGAGTTTTTTTGCAAAAGTTGAAAACTGAAAACTAGGTTTGAGGGCTTTTCAAGATCAAATAACTATCCCATTGGCTTGCTGAGACTTCAAGGAAGGGATTTGGATCAGAACCATAAGCTTGAGAATAATCGTGCCCTGTACAGAAAATTTTTCATATGCTTGCATCATGATTCATGCGTTTTTAACACTTTTTAATGTTTGATTTATGTTTCTTGATTGATTCTGAAGCTAACCCAGTTGTTTGATTGCATTCTTATCACCCATACGCGATTTCACCATTGAAGGATATTAGGGTTCCTCAGCTTTCGAATTAGAGGTTTTTGAATATGGTAAAATTAGAACACCATAATGCCATGAATGACCTCAGCGTGCTTGGACGATTTGGAAACAACCCTCGCGCCTAATTTATGTGGCCGGACGGCCTAATCGCTATTATCAGAAAATGCATATTTTGGGGGGGTTCAAAACCCCTGCTAACTATCTCTTATTTTCAGGAAATAAACAAACGAGGAAGACGATGACTCTGTGGCAAGCTGTGAGTGGTTGGTTTGAATTTTCGCGCTAGAATTCCACTAACCCTTATTTTCGCTTATGTTATTTGTGTGTTATTTTATGTACAAACGCGCCTCACTGGCTCCACTGGTCAAGCGAAGGGTTGGTAATCTCTAGGACCTGGGTTCGAGCCCCAGGTCCCCACCCCTTTCCATATTATTTTTCCATTAACACTTCTGTGCAGTTTCAGTACTAGGGAACACCATGCGTCCATAATTTCCAGCTTGCCACGCGTATGGAAAGATCAATCCAAAGACCCAGATCTGGTGAGTACCATGGACTCTAGTCAAAGATGCCACCTGCTAGCGTCAGAGTCAACGAGGCCAAAGGCTTATTGGGCCTAAAATGCTAAGATCTCACCTCCCATTTGGGGACAGACCCCCCCTAGGTTTGCAATCTTTTATATTTTCTTCATTGTTCTATTTATTTCAATTATTGTTTTTTTAATTAATTCCTTTAATTTAACATTTTCATAAAAAACATAAAAACAATATAAAATCAGAAAAAGAAAAAATAAGTATTTTTATTTAATATTATTTGTAAATAAATATCACCAATTGATTGTAGTTTATTAATTTAGGTTTAAATCTTAACATTTTTCTAATAAACTTAAAATTTGTAGAATTAGGGTTTGTATTAATTTTTTATCCCTTTTCTTTTATTTTCTCTAAATAATTAAATATTTCCTATTATTTTTATAAATCAAAATTGCATGTAAATAATTAAGTTAATTTAGGTTTAACTTTAATACTTTCTTAATAAACTAAAAAAAAACAATTAGAATTAGGGTTAACATTTTAATTTCAATTAATCTTTCTCATTAAAACCATAAATGCAAAAAAATCTCAAAAAAATAATTTCATTTTCTTTTTCATTTAATTAATTTAACAATTTAATTTAATTTCGTTAAAAAAGGGATCCAACGCCCTCGTTTCCAATCTTAATTCCTATTCACGCATTTTATTTATTTCCTTCTTGTAAATATTTATGTAATTCTCCCAAAGCCGTGTAATCTTATAATTTCTCGCATTTTATTTATTTTTCTGTCAAATCGGGTCCTGGAAATTTTGGCGATGTGGACCCGCGCCTTTGTAATAGTTTAGAATTTTACCTTTCCTCGCAATTTTTAACTGTTAATTAAATGCATGCGAGAATGAATGATCAAATAAAAAACGAACGCGTAGATCACCCATGACATGGACAAGATAAATATCAAAGAAAACGACACACAAATCACACACCACCCCTAGGGTACGCCTCACTGTTGCCTTGCCCCTCAAAAGGTGATCGTCGAGTAGAGGATGTCTTAGTAAGTCCTCATGATCCGGGAACCTGGCATGAGGGTAGCTTCTAAGGTATCTTCCTATTGCTCCGGTGATCACCATGTCCCGAACCCTCGAATTGACCTGAACACCTCCAACGGTGGTGCTACCTACCTCTCAATGGTGGGATGGCACTACTTTAAAGGACATTTACACAGACGAATTCCTTAGGGTAGGTAGACGACTCTAGATACTTGCTCTAACTTCAAAACAAATCAAAAAATACTTTTCACACCGCCACCTTTTCAAAAAGCTTTCGAAAGCAATTTTTCAAACACTCTTGAGGACCGATACAAGAGTCGAACTGAAATTTTCAAAGAAACTTTTTTAAAACCCACCTTGAAAAGCAAACAAACCATTTTTGAAAACACAATGAGCAAGTATCTAAGAGCCCATGGATAACCATGGATAGAAAGGGTGCTAACACCTTCCCTTTCTATAATCTACCTCCCGAACCGAGAGCAATCTCTTTAAGGAATTTTTCTGTGATTTTGTCCTTTCCATTTGGAGAAAATAAAAGACGGTGGCGACTCTTGCTTCCGCGACATTTCGCGAACCAGCGTTAAACAGTCAGTTCCAGATCCACCGATCACAGAAATGGCGACTCTGCTGGGGATACTTTAAAAGTGAGGTGTACATTAGGAATAAGATAACTTATGTTTTCAATTGTCTGAATTGCTTGCTTTATTATTGTGGGTACTGTCTTGGGAGTTCTATAGATCATAACCCGGATCTGGGGGATACCTTCTTAGAAAGTAGCAACAAGACTGTGAGGGAACTGTGCGGGGTTCACCGACATGGTTGAAACAGTCTGCTACGTTGATGTGGCACTTTGGTGTGTACCGGTAACCCTTGAGTTCAGTCAAGGAGAGTACGGGGCCTCCGCATGGTGTCGTGAAGCATCAACTGACCTTAGGAACCTTAATTGAACCATCTTGGCCTCTTTAGGGTAGTGAGATAACTGACTTTGGTGCAGTCCGGGGTTGGTTGATACTCGATACTACACTCAATTGAGGGTTGCTTTCCTGGAATATTCCGGTCGCCAGTTCAGTGGCTAAATCGAAACGATGAACAATGAAAGCAATCTCGTGATATTGGGACCCTTAGAACCCGATTACTTCTAATAGGACAGGTTGAGCCCACCAACTTCAAGAGGGTACTACCCAGACCCCATGCTGGCCTAAACCTTAAGGGCTTGTCTTGTGTGCCTTGTGTGCCTTACATGTTTGTCTTTGTAAATATTTGTAGTGTGTTTAATCATAGCATCATGACATCATCCAGCATCATATGCATTGACTAACCATTTCAGGGGTTCGAATTTTCATCTTTGTTCTTGTTTTGTAGGACATGGAAACTGTTCGCAGAAAGACAATTCAAATCAGTCTTGTAAGGGTCCCTCCTCAGCTTAAGGAACTTATATCTAGGATTCCCGAGAGCTCTTTATTCAGTGAGAGACATGGAAGACTCATCAGCTTGGTCAACACCAACATTGAGGAGGACATGATAAAGGTCCTATTCCAGTTCTTTGACCCTCTGCATCACTGTTTCACTTTCCTGGATTATCAGCTGGTACCTACATTGGAGGAGTTCTCCCGGCTCCTGAAGATCCCTATCCTTGATCAACTACCCTACAACGGTACCGAAAAGGAACCTAAGCTTGAAGAGATTGCTAAAGCCTTGCACCTACAATCATCTGATCTCAAGGGACATTGGCAGTTAGAAGTGGTATCAAAGGGTTCTTAGCCAGGTTTCTGTTTGAAAAGGCCCATGAATGTTGGAACTCCCTTGACTTACAAGCTTTTGAAGAAGTGGTGGCTCTCCTTGTCTATGGTTTGGTGTTGTTCCCTAACCCAGATCAGCTTATAGATATCAGTGCTGTCCAGATCTTCATGTCCAGGAATCCTATACCTACGTTGCTGGGGGACATCCTTCACTCATGTTACACTCGAACCATGAGAAAAAGAGGTGTCCTAATGTGTTGCACTCCTCTCCTGGGAAGGTGGTTTATTTCGCACCTTCCACAATCAGTTCTGAAGAATGAGCGGGGTTTGAGATGGTCACAACGGTTGATGACTCTTACACATGCAGATATACATTGGTGCCCTCGGTCCAGAGAGGATGTCACTATCATTGATTGTTGCGGGGAGTACCCTAATGTTCCTTTACTTGGAATCAGAGGAGGTATTACTTATAACCCATGCCTGGCTTGGAGACAGTTCGGTTATGCTCGGAGGGACGGTCCTCATGACATGTTAATTCCTGACATAGTTTTTGACTTCGACAACGATGCACAAGGACTTCGCCAGAGATTTATTAGAGCTTGGAGGATGCCAAGTAGGATAGACAGTAAGACACTGGGGCACAGGAACTCCATCCCATTGGAACCTTATCTCAAGTGGGTACGCGCCCGCTCCCAGAAGTTAGTAATGCCTTATCCTCATATGCTCCCAGTGATCAAAGAGCCAGTCTTGGAAGGAGAAGTGTCCTACACCATTCCTCACCCTGACATGCCCACATCCTGGGAAGAGATGCAGAAGAGCTGGATCCAGCTTAAGGAAGAACAGAATTCTCTTGAGACCAGTCTACATGCTAGTGAAGAGAAGGTCCTGGAGCTCACCCGTCTATTGCATGAGGAGAGGAATCTCAACACCTACATAGCTCCAAAGAGGATGCGTAGTGTATTTTGGGATTGATTTGCTTTTGTATTATTTGGCCCATGAGGCTTTGATGTACTGAACAATTATTTCCTTAATAACAACGTGTGTTCTTTTTGTCTACAACAAATTTGAACTTTCGAACCCCTGAATGCATTGCATAAACACATATCATTCATCATGTGCATAGCATGTTTTCTTCTTTTTCAGGTTGCTTACCGTTCTTCGCTGTTTATTTCAGCATCATGAATCCTGACTCATCATCAACTGAGATGTCCATCAAGGCTCTTCAGGCGCAGAATGCGCAATTCCAGGAACTAATCATGGGTTTGGCTCGGGGCCAAGAAGAACTGAAGGCTCTGCTTCTGAAGAAGAAGAAGAGGAGAAGAACTGTTCTTTTCAACTCGGGCCGAAGGTTTGGCAACACTCTGCAGAACGAAGAGGCTGGTTCTTCTATAGGCAAGGGTACTCCTCAAGAGGGAAAAGGTCCAAGTCCGGTAGTCTCCGACAACGAGACTGATTTTGATGAAGAGCAATATCCTCCTGCAGAAGACAGATACAAGCAGTTGGAGGACAAACTGAATGCTATGGAGATCCAACAGGTACCTGGGCTGGATTTTGGAGATCTGGGTTTGTCTACTGGTGTGATCATTCCTCATAAGTTCAAAGCACCATCCTTCACCAAATATGACGGGGCATCTTGTCCCAAGCTACACCTCAGGTCCTATGTGCAGAAGATTCAACCGTACTCAGTGGACAAGAACTTGTGGATCCACTTCTTCCAGGAGAGTCTTTCAGGGACTCATCTCGAATGGTTCTATCAGCTGGATGGGACCAAGGTTCGTAACTGGGAGGAGTTGGCTACTGCTTTCTATAAGCAGTATCAATATAATGCCGACCTTTCCCCTACACGTACCCAACTCCAGGGTATGTCGTTAGGTTCAAGTGAAGGTTTTAAAGAGTACGCTCAGAAGTGGAGGGAGCTGGCTGGAAGAGTGCAGCCTTCGTTGACTGACCGGGAGTTAGTAGACATGTTCTTGGGGACCCTATCTGGGCCATTTTTCAACCATCTTATCGGTAACTCATCTGCAGGGTTTACTGATCTTATTCTGACTGGAGAGCGAATAGAGGCTGGGATGAAGTCTGGTAAAATTCAGAAGGGTGCATCTGCAAGTTCTGAGAAGAAGCCCTTCAAGAAGGAGGCCAGTGTTGTATATGGGTCTAGAAGACAAGAGAAACCTGAGCGCCGCCAATCTGTCAACACGGTGATGATTGCTAAGCCTGCTGCCGCTCCTCGGCAAACCAATCCTCAAAGGGCTGAAAGACCCAGGAGAGAGTTTACCCGTTTGAGCATGACCTTATCGCAAATCTTGCCGCAGTTGCTATCCACCAATTTGGCGACCGTCAGAGAGGCCCCAAAGGTTGTGAATACGGCTTCTCCCAAATACAACCCAAATGCCCGCTGTTCTTATCACTCCGATAGCCCAGGGCATTCCACTGACGACTGTTGGGCATTAAGGAATAAGGTGCAAGACCTTATTGACGCAAAAGAGATACAGTTTGAAGCGCCTGAGAGGCCGAATGTGGTAACTGCTCCTATGCCCCAGCATGGAGTAAATGCTGTTGATGAAGATGTTTACGCTGTTTCCGTGGATGATGTAGCTACTCCTTTGAAGACTGTCAAGAGGAACCTACTGCTGGCCGGTTTATTTCCGGGTTGCAGTGAGGGTTGCATGTTCTGTGCTGTTTCCCTATCTGGTTGTCCTTTGCTGAAGTTGGGCATCCAAAGCCTAATGAACAGTAAAGAGATTCTATTCAAGAAGTCCGCTGTTCAGTTGGTTCCAGTAGAAGAAGTTGCTGTTGTTACAATCTTCAATAATCCAATTAAGGCTCTCCCGAGGAATCCTGTTCAAATCATGACAGTCGCACCTGTTGTTATCACTGTTCCGGGGCCTCTCCCCTACGTATCTGATAAAGCTGTCCCCTGGCACTATGGGGCAGATGTGTATGTGAATGGAATCAAACAAGAGTTCAACACTGGCGCCAGTATCTGCGATATCACTGGTCCAGCCAAGGTTACCCGCAGTGGCAGGATCTTCTCGCCTGACATTGCACCGCCCGCTATTCGAAGACCCCTTACAATAACACCTACAAGTATACCTGTTCCTGTCTCTGACCAAGTTGTTTCCCCTGCTGCTGAGTCATCTAATGCTCGGGGCAAACGGATTGAAGATGAGCCTGCCCGGATGGAGGCACCAATACCTATAAATGTTGAGGCCTCCCAACAAGAGATGGAGGAGATTCTAAAAATAATAAAGAAGAGCGACTTCAACGTTGTCGAGCAGCTGGGGCATACGCCCTCCAAGATCTCAATGCTCTCCTTGTTACTGTGCTCCGAGGCCCATGCTAAGGCCTTGATCTCATTTCTCAAGGCGGCCCATGTGCCACAGGAGACATCTGCAGTCCAGTTCACTGACTGCGTAGCAAATCTGACAGCGGACAATGGCTTGGGTTTCTCAGATGCTAATCTGACTGCGAAGGGAAGAGACCACAATGATGCCCTGCATGTCTCTATCGAATGCAGGGGGACTACTCTGGCACATGTATTGGTGGATACTGGTTCTTCCTTGAATGTTCTACCAAAAAAGGCCTTAGACCGTTTGGATTGTGAAGGCCTGGAACTAAAACCCAGCAATATCATCGTCCGAGCCTTTGACGGTTCCAAGAGGATGGTTCATGGAGAGGTAGACATTCCTATTCGTGTGGGTTCTCAGGTGTTCGACTCTACTTTCTACGTGATGGATATCCGTCCATCGTATTCTTGTCTACTGGGTCGACCTTGGATCCATAAAGCTGGGGCAGTGACCTCCACCTTGCACCAGAAGCTGAAGTACCCCGTCAAAGGGAAGATCGTCACTATGCAGGGAGAGGAGGAGTATATGGTGAGCCATTTGAATTCCTTCAGATATATTGAGATGGAAGGGGAGTTTATTGAAACCCCCTTTCAGCACTTCGAGGAGGTACTTCCAATTTCAGCAGCAGCAGAAACAGCGGTCGAAGAGGATGTTCCTTTAAAGATGGCTTCCCTAAAGGATGCCCGGGCTGTGGTTCAGAAAGGTGAATGTGCTAACTGGGGCAGGCTTCCTGACTTTACACAGAAAACTGACAAATTTGGACTGGGTTTTACTGCAGAGGATCAGAAAGCTATGCGGAAGGCGAAGACCAGAAGACCTCCTGTGCTCATTACAAATCCAGGAGTGAATGCTGTCGGGGAGGATAATGAAGTAGATGAAGCTGAGTTCAATAGCTGGATCTACCCGACAACTGATGGCGGACTGACCAATTGGATTGCCAAAGATCATACTCCTGTTACTTTTGTTACGCAGTAATAAACTTCTTTGTTTTGTTATTTGTAATAAGCAATTAAAACTCTATGGCCCGGTGTCTTACCCGAGGCACCGTGGTTTCATTTGTGAGGGCATATAAATTGTCATTTCATATATCATAAATAAAAATCTTGGACGTTTTCTCGCATTTCAAATCTTATGCTCCTTTTCTGTCTTTCCTTCCTTTATATATATTTCAAAACAGCTGTATTTACACACACTCACTCATACAGGTTTCAATCCACTCTGGATCTCACTGGTAACGACTCTGCTACTTCCAGTTATGACTTCGAAAATCCGATCAACTTAGCCGAAGACGAAGGTGAAGATGATTGCGAAGTGCCTGGCGAGCTCCCAAGACTGTTACTCCAAGAAGAGAGGGCAATTCAACCACATGAAGAGCCAGTGGAAATAATAAACCTGGGTACTGAGGTAGACAGGAAAGAAGTTAAGATCGGTGCCAATCTGGAGCTCAGCGTGAAGCAACGGTTGACTCAGATGTTACATGATTACGTGGAGATCTTTGCTTGGTCCTACGAAGACATGCCTGGGTTGGATACTGACATTGTGGTCCATCATTTGCCTACCAAGGAAGACTGGCCTCCGGTTAAGCAAAAGGTCCGCCGTATGCGTCCAGAGATGTCTGAGAAGATCAAGGCCGTGGTTATGAAACAGTTTGATGTTGGGTTCCTCGCAGTGACTTCTTACCCTCAGTGGGTTGCTAATGTGGTACCGGTACCAAAGAAAGACGGAAAGGTCAGAATGTGTGTTGACTATAGGGATCTGAACAGGGCTAGCCCCAAGGATGACTTCCCCCTACCTCACATTGATGTCCTTGTTGACAATACAGCTCAGCATAAGGTGTTCTCTTTCATGGATGGTTTTTCAGGTTATAATCAGATCAAGATGGCTCCTGAAGACATGGAAAAAACTACCTTTGTTACTCAGTGGGGCACCTTTTGCTACAAAGTCATGCCTTTTAGACTGAAGAACGCTGGGGCAACCTACCAACGTGCCATGGTTGCTTTATTTCATGATATGATCCATCATGAGATAGAAGTGTATGTTGACGACATGATCGCAAGCTCCCAGACTGAAGAAGAGCACCTAGATCATCTGCAGAAGTTGTTTGACCGTCTGAAATTATACAAGTTGAGGTTGAACCCGAACAAATGCACCTTCGGGGTAAGATCTTGAAAGTTGCTAGGCTTCGTTGTAAGTGATAAGGGTATTCAAGTGGACCCTGCCAAGGTTAAAGCTATTCAAGAGATGCCAGTTCCTAAGACAGAGAAAGAGGTCAGAGGCTTTTTAGGACGCCTGAATTACATTGTTCGGTTCATCTCGCACCTAACTGCTACTTGTGAACCAATCTTCAAGCTGTTGAAGAAAGATCAGGTAGTACGTTGGAACGATGAATGTCAGGCCGCTTTTGACAGAATCAAATAGTATCTCCAAGAACCACCCGTCCTTATGCCACCGGTTGAAGGGAGACCTCTGATATTATACCTAACAATGCTTGACAACTCAATGGGGTGTGTGCTGGCGCAGCATGACGAGTCTGGCCGAAAAGAGCATGCCATTTATTACCTTAGCAAAAAGTTTACCGACTGTGAGACCCGATACTCACTGCTTGAGAAAACTTGCTGCGCTTTGGTATGGGCTGCTCGCCGGCTGAGACAGTATATGCTGACTCACACTACCTTGTTGATCTCAAAGATGGATCCTATAAAGTACATATTTGAAAAGCCTGCTCTGTCTGGGAGAATAGCAAGATGGCAAATGATCTTGACGGAATACGACATTCAATACACGACTCAGAAAGCCATCAAGGGGAGTGTATTGGCAGACGACTTGGCACATCAGGCCGTAGATGACTATCAGTCAATGAACTTCGAGTTTCCGGATGAAAGCATCATGATTGTGACTGATTGTGAAGTACTTGGACCGGATGAAGGACCTGAGGAAGGATCCCGATGGTCTATGCACTTTGACGGAGCCTCCAATGCTTTGGGTAACGGTATCGGTGCTATAATCATATCCCCTCAAGGTACTCATACTCCACTCACCGCCCGGCTATGTTTCAACTGTACCAACAACATGGCGGAGTATGAGGCGTGCATCATGGGTCTTCAAGCTCCGATCGACTTAAGGATCAAGTTTTTGAGTGTCTTCGGAGATTCCGCTCTCGTGATCAATCAGATCAAAGGAGAGTGGGATACGAAACATCCGAATCTTATTCCTTACAGAGAATGTGTGTTGACCTTGATCCCCCACTTCACGAAGATAACCTTTGAACACTTTCCGAGAGAAGAGAATTAGTTGGCGGACGCGTTAGCTACAATGTCTTCTATGTTCAAGGTCAAATGGGACAATGAGGCTCCCCGGATCATCATCTGGAAACTGGACGAACCGGCGTACTGTTGTGATCTCGAGACTGAGTTGGTAACTGAGAAGCCTTGGTACCATGAGGTAAAGAGATATTTGGAAGCTCAGGAGTATCCTGAAGGTGCCTCTGTCAATGATAAAAAGTTTCTGAGAAGGTTCGCAGCGAAGTTCTTCCTTAGCAACGGCATCTTGTATAAGCGAAACCATGATTCGACCTTACTGCGTTGTGTGGATAAGAATGAAGCAGAAAGGATCATGGAAGAGATACATGAAGGGAACTTTGGTACACATTCATGTGGACACACTATGGCAAAGAAAATCCTCCGGGAAGGGTATTTCTAGTCCACTATGGAAGCTGACTGTTACCAGCATTCTCGGACATGCCATAAATGCCAGATCTACGCAGACAAGGTGCATGTTCCTCCAGTTCCTCTGAATGTTCTGACTGCACCTTGGCCGTTTGCAATGTGGGGCATAGACATGATCGGCGAGATTAAACCTACGGCATCTAACGGACATCGCTTCATCCTGGTGGCAATTGATTATTTTACGAAGTGGGTTGAAGCAGCATCCTATGCTACGGTAACCAAGACTGTTGTGGCACGGTTCATTCGGCATAATCTGATTTGTCGATACGGCGTCCCAGAAAGAATTATTACAGACAACGGTACCAATCTCAATAACAAGATGATCACCGAGCTCTGCGAGCAGTTTAAGATACAGCACCACAACTCTTCTCCTTATCGGCCGAAGATGAATGGGGCTATAGAAGCAGCAAATAAAAACATTAAGAAGATCGTGCAGAAAATGACAGTGACTTATAAAGATTGGCACGAGATGTTACCGTTCGCTCTACATGGGTACCGTACCTCAGCCAGGACGTCAACCGGGGCAACTCCTTTCTCCTTGGTTTATGGCATGGAGGCAGTCTTACCGATCGAAGTGCAAATACCCTCTCTCCGGATAATGAAGGATGCAAATCTGAATGAAGATGATTGGATCCAGACACGACTTGATCAGCTAAACCTCATTGACGAAAAGAGACTTGCTTCTATCTGTCATGGTCAGACGTATCAGAAACGGATGATCAGAGCATTTAACAAAAAGGTCAGACCATAAGAATATCAAGTTGGGGATCTGGTAATCAAGCGAATCATCCTTCCTCAGAGTGATCCAAGGGGAAAATGGACCCCTACGTACGAAGGGCCATTTATGGTTAAACATGTGTTCTCAGGAGGAGCCATGATTCTAACCAACATGGATGGTGACGACCTTCCTCACCCCGCCAATGCAGACATAGTAAAAGGATACTACGCATAAAAAAGACCCGCTAGGCTGACATGCCTAGGCAAAAATTAGGGCTTCCCGGCGAACCAAAAGGGTTCGGGCAAAATGAAGGGATGAAATGAAAAATCTGTACACCCGGCAAGTCGAAAACCTGAAAAGGCGGCTTGGGCAAAAATGGGTATCCCGGTGGACTGAAAACCCGAAAGGGCGGTCCAGGCAAAAATTAGGGATAAAGCGTAATACTATGTCTCATTGGATCACTTCGCATCCAGAATCCGGTATCTACATCAAGTTCAGACGACATCGATCAGTCAGCTTCATCTTCAACTAAGGTCATCAAGTGATGAGACGCTCGGAGATATAAAGGCAATAGCAGAGTTTGAAACCCAGTGGGATCATTCATTTCACACAGCTGTTTTATTTTCTCTTGTACAAAATTTGTATAAACTCTTTTGTTCAGCGGCGTTCTCTTACTAGGACGTCAGCCTCTTGTATATAAACGCCTATTTACAGGCAAATTCAAAAATCAATACAAATATACTTTTTAGTTAAAAGTGCCAATTGTTTTTCCTTTTCTGTTTTGTTTTGCGAAGAACGTCCAAGGTTCAATTTGTGATATATGCATTGACAATAATTTGCTAACTCATAAATATTTGCATACGAAACAAAGGATTAATTACAGGTAACATTAGAAACAAGGGCAATAGAGAGTTGTCTAAGCAATCTAATTGTTCTGTCCTCCAAGGTACCAAGGTAGGTTCAGCTGAAGAACATAACCAGTACATCTTAATTCCCCAGAGAGTGAGCCAGCGAGTCAGTACACACTCCCCAAACCATTATCAAACCTTAAGGAAGTTGGGTATCCTCCCGCAGAGCTCAACATTCCCCAGTAGCACGGATACTCTTAACAAGCATCCCCGGCAGTCTTGGTCTAAAGATTGTTCCCCGGCGGTATATCAAACATTCAAAGGAATCAATTCCCCGATACAGTTCAAACTTTCCCCAAGAGAGTCCAATCCAGTTTCCCCAGGAAAGTTGGAATCCATCTCCCTAAGCATAAGCTTATCCCCAGTAGATTCTGGAAGCTTACCCCCGCAGAGCACAAACGCGTCTCCCGGCTTTATTCTAAGAGTTATTTCCCTACCGGGATATAACTGGGTTATCCTCAGCCAAAAAGCCACGGAAAGAGCGTCCCCGACGAAGTATTCTTATCCCCAGCGAAGTCTATTAACACTTCCAACACAACCTTGGTATCCCCGGCAAGTTATTATCAACAGCTCAACAAAGTACCTCTCTCCCCACAGAGTATTCCTTCCCAGCAAGATCGTTAGAGTACTTTCTCCCCACAGAGTATTGTTTCCCAGCAAGATCTTTAGAGTACTTTTCTCCCCGCAGAGTAATCCATTTGCCAAGTTTATTCCCCAACGGAGTTATCTTCTCCTACCGGCATTCTTGCAACCATCACTCCCCAGCGAAAATAACAAAGCATTGTTCTTCAACATTAGCCCAGGAGTGACTTCCCGGCACCCGTCAAGGATTTATTTTCCTAAGACGAAAACATACATTCATAAACATCGCATTTCCATACATTATAGCACGCATATACGCATCATATCTCACAAACTCATTTATATTGAGAACATCATTGCTTGATCCATATCATGCATTGCATATGACTGACCTTCACCTTTCAGGAAAGATTCAGTTAAGTTCTCAGCTATATTCAAGACCTAGACTGGTTCAGTTAAATCGACCCTAAGATTTTTCTATTTCTTATACAGTCCAAGGCCTTCTCTGGTTCAGTCAGATCGACCCTAAGATCTCCCTGTTTCTTATCCAGTTGCAGAATTTCAAGACCTAGACCGGTTCAGTTAAATCGACCCTAAGATTTCTCTGTTTCTTATCCAGTCCAAGGCCTTCTCTGGTTCAGTCAGATCGACCCTAAGATCTCCCTGTTTCTTATCCAGTTGAAGAATTTCAAGACCTAGACCGGTTCAGTTAAATCGACCCTAAGATTTCTCTGTTTCTTATCCAGTCCAAGGCCTTCTCTGGTTCAGTCAGATCGACCCTAAGATCTCCCTGTTTCTTATCCAGTTGAAGATTTCAAGACCTAGACCGGTTCAGTTAATCGACCCTAAGATTTTCTGTTTCTTATCCAGTCCAAGGCCTTCTCTAGTCCAGCTAAATCGACCCCAAACAGATTTTCCTGATAAAGACTCAGCAGAAGTTATCCAAGATTCTCTCAATGATACTATTGAGGTTGTAGTCGCCTATGGTTCTCTCCCCGATACTGCGGAGGTAGTAATGATCCCAAGATTCTCTCAGCGTTACTGTTGAAGTAGAAGATATCCAAGATTCTCTCCCCGATACTGTGGAGGTTGTAATCGTCCCCAGATTCTCTCAGCGTTACTGTTGAGGTTGAAGTCGTCCAAAGATTCTCTCAATGATTACTGTTGAGGTTGAAATCGCCTAAGGTTCTCTCAGCGTTCCTATTGAGGTAGTAACCATACCTGGCTCATTCACCACCTTTTGAAGCTCCAGATCCAGCTCCTGTAACCAGTCAGGACACATCTATACCAAGAGTTTGAAGACCAACTCCTGTAACAGGTCAGGTAATCATTTTCTTTTGAAGGTACGCAAGTTCTCGCTAAGGAATCTCTTACGCAATCAACATCCAGATGGCATCTATAAGCCCATCCACTTTCCATCATCTCTTAGCATGGCATCTATAAGCACATCATCCTATCCATCAATCTCCAAATGGCATCTATAAGCCCATTCCGCCATCACACTACTATGTGAGCGCAAATTTCTAGGCACTCTAGTGTTCAATCATCTTCCACCTTCGGATTACGAAAGGCACGTCAGCCAATCTGCATCCTCAGGTTTAAGAAGATTGAACAGGGGCAACTGTTGTACCCCAAAATTTTCCCTCCCATATTCTTCAAAGTTTGCCAAGTCAAAGCTTCAAAATCTCTCCAAGGGTTGCACAGTTCAAGGGCCTCCTAACAGTCAAGAACTAGGGTTTTGGTTCTGGCAAAGTAAATGAAGTTTCCAAGGGTCCAATCAAGTCCCACATGCCTATAAACATGGTCAAGCATCATCATACCAAGTTTCAAGACTTACAGCACAAAATTGCACAGTCAAAAACCCTAATTGCACTACAGTCAACTGTAGGGGCAAAATGGTCATTTGACAGTCAAAAGTTCAAATTTTTGGTCAACATCTCATTTTGAAGCCACAAACATCATTTGATCAATGCTTGATCATGATTCTCAAAGCTTGGCTCAAAAATCATCAAGATGCAAAAGTTTCCATATTTGGACAGTTGAAAAAGTCAACTGTAACTTGACCAGGACATAACTTTCACATGGATTATCAGACAAATTCCATCCAAATCTCATTTTGAAGAGAATGACATTTCCTACAACTCCTCTTCATATTTCAAGTCCAAGAAATGCTCTCACAAAAGGTTATCAATTTCAACATTATAGGTCATTTTCAAAAGTCAACAAAAACGGACTTTAAGTCAAAGGCCATAACCTGAGATTGGTAAATCAAAATGACATGGGACCAAAGACATTGGTTAGAGGACTCAAAGAACTTTCCAAAATGCCCTAGAACATGAGCAAAGATTAAAAATTGAGCAAGTTATGCCTTGTGGAAGTTGGGAAAGTTTTGGATATTTTAAAAAGTCAACATTGCTTCAAATTACCTAAAAATGCTAATGGGCCTCTTTTTCTTCCACAATTCATCATCCAAGGCATGTGCACGACCATTTGGCCCAAAGGGAAGTTTTTTATCATTTTTATTTTATTTATTTGAATTTTTAAATGCTAGAAATTCATTTAATTAATTAAAATATATGAAAAATACTAAACCTAGGTTTTTAAATCTTTTTATGCATGATATACACTCAATATTTCGTGCATGGTTAGATTTGGAAAGAATCAATATGATTTGTCATGATTTGGTAGCAAATATGCATGAAAAGATTGGAAAATATTTTTCCATGAAAATCAATATCCTCTCCATCAATTCCTTGATCCTTTGGCTCTGAAAACCTACACTAATCATTCACATAAAAGTACTCATGCAAACCCTAATGCATAGAACCTCCCAGCTGCGCCATTCACAAATAACCAAACTTGAGTTTTTTTGCAAAAGTTGAAAACTGAAAACTAGGTTTGAGGGCTTTTCAAGATCAAATAACTATCCCATTGGCTTGCTGAGACTTCAAGGAAGGGATTTGGATCAGAACCATAAGCTCTAACACCAAGAAACGTGAGAATAATCGTGCCCTGTACATATATTTTTTCATATGCTTGCATCATGATTCATGCGTTTTTAACACTTTTTAATGTTTGATTTATGTTTCTTGA
Source organism: Vicia faba (assembly GCA_948472305.1). Classification (NCBI taxonomy): domain Eukaryota; kingdom Viridiplantae; phylum Streptophyta; class Magnoliopsida; order Fabales; family Fabaceae; genus Vicia; species Vicia faba. Next base: position 1,473,061,505 of record OX451737.1, on the reverse strand, counting down.
TTGATTCTGAAGCTAACCCAGTTGTTTGATTGCATTCTTATCACCCATACGCGATTTCACCATTGAAGGATATTAGGGTTCCTCAGCTTTCGAATTAGGGGTTTTTGAATATGGTAAAATTAGAACACCATAATGCCATGAATGACCTCAGCGTGCTTGGACGATTTGGAAACAACCCTCGCGCCTAATTTATGTGGCCGGACGGCCTAATCGCTATTATCAGAAAATGCATATTTTGGGGGGGGGGGGGGGGGTTCAAAACCCCCGCTAACTATCTCTTATTTTCAGGAAATAAACAAACGAGGAAGACGATGACTCTGTGGCAAGCTGTGAGTGGTTGGTTTGAATTTTCGCGCTAGAATTCCACTAACCCTTATTTTCGCTTATGTTATTTGTGTGTTATTTTATGTACAAATGCGCCTCACTGGCTCCACTGGTCAAGAGAAGGGTTGGTAATCTCTAGGACCTGGGTTCGAGCCCCAGGTCCCCACCCCTTTCCATATTATTTTTCCATTAACACTTATGTGCAGTTTCAGTACTAGGGAACACCATGCGTCCACAATTTCTAGCTTGCCACGCGTATGGAAAGATCAATCCAAAGACCCAGATCTGGTGAGTACCATGGACTCTAGTCAAAGATGCCACATGCTAGCGTCAGAGTCAACGAGGCCAAAGGCTTATTGGGCCTAAAATGCTAAGATCTCACCTCCCATTTGGGGACAGACCTCCCCCCTAGGTTTGCAATCTTTTATATTTTCTTCATTGTTCTATTTATTTCAATTATTGTTTTTTTAATTAATTCCTTTAATTTAACATTTTCATAAAAAACATAAAAACAATATAAAATCAGAAAAAGACAAAATAAGTATTTTTATTTAATATTATTTGTAAATAAATATCACCAATTGATTGTAGTTTATTAATTTAGGTTTAAATCTTAACATTTTTCTAATAAACTTAAAATTTGTAGAATTAGGGTTTGTATTAATTTTTTATCCATTTTCTTTTCTTTTCTCTAAATAATTAAATATTTCCTATTATTTTTATAAATCAAAATTGCATGTAAATAATTAAGTTAATTTAGGTTTAACTTTAATACTTTCTTAATAAACTAAAAAAATCAATTAGAATTAGGGTTAACATTTTAATTTCAATTAATCTTTCTCATTAAAACCATAAATGCAAAAAAATCTCAAAAAAATAATTTCTTTTTCTTTTTCATTTAATTAATTTAACAATTTAATTTAATTTCGTTAAAAAAGGGATCCAACACCCTCGTTTCCAATCTTAATTCCTATTCACGCATTTTATTTATTTCCTTCTTGTAAATATTTATGTAATTCTCCCAAAGCCGTGTAATCTTATAATTTCTCGCATTTTATTTATTTTTCTGTCAAATCGGGTCCTGGAAATTTTGGCGATGTGGACCCGCGCCTTTGTAATAGTTTAGAATTTTACCTTTCCTCGCAATTTTTAACTGTTAATTAAATGCATGCGAGAATGAATGATCAAATAAAAAACGAACGCGTAGATCACCCATGACATGGACAAGATAAATATCAATGAAAACGACACACAAATCACACACCACCCCTAGGGTACGCCTTACTGTTGCCTTGCCCCTCGAAAGGTGATCGTCGAGTAGAGGATGTCTTAGTAAGTCCTCATGACCCGGGAACCTGGGATGAGGGTAGCTTCTAAGGTATCTTCCTATTGCTCCGGTGATCACCATGTCCCGAACCCTCGAATTGACCCGAACACCTCCAACGGTGGTGCTACCTACCTCTCAATGGTGGGATGGCACTACTTTAAAGGACATTTACACAGACAAATTCCTTAGGGTTGGTAGACGACTCTAGATACTTGCTCTAACTTCAAAACAAATCAAAAAATACTTTTCACACCGCCACCTTTTCAAAAAGCTTTCGAAAGCAATTTTTCAAACACTCTTGAGGACCGATACAAGAGTCGAACTAAAATTTTCAAAGAAACTTTTTTAAAACCCACCTTGAAAAGCAAACAAACCATTTTTGAAAACACAATGAGCAAGTATCTAAGAGCCCATGGATAACCATGGATAGACAGGGTGCTAACACCTTCCCTTTCTATAATCTACCTCCCGAACCGAGAGCAATCTCTTTAAGGAATTTTTCTGTGCTTTTGTCCTTTCCATTTGGAGAAAATAAAAGACGGTGGCAACTCTTGCTTCCGCGACATTTCGCGAACCAGCGTTAAATAGTCAGTTCCAGATCCACCGATCACAGTGATCCACATCCACTATGGATCCCACTGATAACGACTCTACTACTGCCAATTATGACTTTGAAAGTCCGATCAACCAAGCCAAGGATGGAGGTGAGGACGATTGTGAAGTGCCTGAGGAGCTTACTAGACTGGTACTACAGGAAGAAAGAGCCATACCACTTACAAAAGCCACTGATTCTGATGCCTCCAGTTGAAGGGAGACCCTTGATATTATACTTGATAGTACTCTACAATTCAATAGAGTGTGTGCTGGGGAAGCATGACGAGTCCGGCCGAAAAGAGCACGCTATTTACTACCTTAGCAAAAAGTTTACCAACTGTGAGACCCGATACTCACTGCTTGAGAAAACTTGTTGTGCTTTGGCATGGGCTGTTCGCCGGATGAGACAGTATATGCTGGCTCACACTACCCTATTGATATCAAAGATACAAACGTGTTAGCGGCACCTTGGCCTTTTGCAATGTGGGGCATCGACATGATTGGTGAGATCAAACCTACGGCATCTAACGGGCATCATTTCATCCTGGTAGCTATTGATTACTTTACGAAATGGGTTGAAGCAGCTTCCTTTGCTACCGTAACCAAGAACATCGTGGCACGGTTCATTCGGCATAATATAATCTGTCGATATGGTGTACCAGAGAGGATCATTACGGACAATGATACAAATCTCAACAATAAGATGATCACCGAGCTCTACAAGCAGTTCAAGATACAGCATCACAACTCTTCTCCTTATCGGCCAAAGATGAATGGGGCTGTAGAAGCGGCTAATAAGAACATTAAGAAGATTGTGCAGAAGATGACAGTGACATACAAAGATTGGCACGAGATGTTACCATTTGCTCTTCATGGGTACCGTACCTCAACACGGACGTCAACAGGGGCAACACCCTATTCCTTGGTATATGGCATGGAGGTCGTCTTGCCCATTGAAGTTCAGATACCCTCTCTTTGGATTATGAAGGATGTAGGTTTGAGCGAAGATGACTGGATTCAGACCCAGCTTGATCAGCTGAACTTAATCGACGAAAAGAGACATACTGCTATTTGTCATTGTCAAACGTGTCAAAAACGGAAGATCAAGGCATTTAAAAAGAAACTCAGACGACAAGAGTATCGAGTTGGGGACCTGGTTATCAAGCGCATCATTCTGCCACAAGGTGATCCCAGGGGCAAATGGACCCCTACTTACGAAGGGCCATTCACGGTTAAGAACATTTTCTCAAGAGGAGCTATGATTTTAACCACCATGGATGGTAACGACCTTCCTCACCCCGTCAATGCAGACATAGTGAAAAAATACTACACATAATCAAAGACCCGCTAGGTTGACTGGCCTAGGCAAAAATAAGGGCTTCCCGGCGAATCAAAAGGGTTCGGGCAAAAATAAGGGATGAAAATGAACAAATTTGTACACCCGACAAGTCGAAAACCTGAAAAGGCGGCTTGGGCAAAAAAGGGTAACTCGGTGGATTGAAAACCCGAAAGGGGGGTCCAGGAAAAAATTAGGGATTAAAGCGTAACACTATGTCTCATTGGATCACCGTGCAACCAGACTTCGGTATCGACTATCAAGCTCGGACGGTGCTAATTAGTCGGATCCGCCTTCAACCAAGTAGCAAAGTGATGAGATGCTCGAGAACATAAAGGCAATAGCAGAATTGGAACCCAGTGGGATTGTTCACATAGCTGTTTTTCTTTGTTTTTCACAAATTGTGTAAATTCTATTTGATCGGCGGCGTTCTCCTACTAGGACGTCAGCCTCTTGTACAAAAACGCCTAGTTACAGGCTAAACTTAAAAATCAATACAACTCATTTTCATGAATACATTTTTCTCTTTTCTGTTTTGTTTTTCAAAGAACGTCCAATGTTCAGTTTTTGATATATGCATTTGACATTAATTGCTGCTCATAAATATTTACAAGCGAAACAAAAGATGATTACTTGTAATATCAAAAACAGGGGCAAACGAAAAATGTCCAAACCGTACAGTTGCTATGTCCACCAGGTATAGGGATAGACCTAGATAGAGGAAAGGATTGAAAGTATATTCATTCCCCACAAAGTAAGAGAAAGACAATGGTGTTAGCTCTCCCCAGCTGAGACTCGCAACTGTAACTGAATCAGTAATATTCTCCCCAAGCAGAATTTATCTACCATCAGCACTAAAAAAGTCTTGTCATCCCCAGCGGAGTATATAAATATATATATCCCCAGTGGAGTTTTGAAAATTTATTTATCCACAGTGGAATTTGAAGAATTGTCCCCAGTAGACTCCAGAAGATTATCCCCAATAGAATCTAAAAGGGCTATCCCCAGTAAAGTCGCAACTGGAAAATCATCCCCAGCGGAGTTCTTCCTTTCACAAAACAGAAATTCAATCCCCAACAAGGTTTCACTATCACCAGCAACGGTAATTTATCCCCAGCTGAATATATCAACGGAATCCTCCGGCAGAGCATCTCTTCCCCACAGAGTCATTCTCTCATTAGTTTATTCCCCCAACGAGTTATCCTCTTATGCAGGTTTATTCTCTCAAATATTTTCATCCACTATCTCTAGCGGAAATGAAGAATCCAATTCTTTTCTCCAGCAGCAATCCGGAATTTATTTTCCCCAGCTAAAAACCTCACATTTCCATACATCATGACATGCATACGCATCATAAAACACAATATCATTTATTTTGAGAACATCATTGCTTGATACATATCATGCATTACATACAGCTAACCTTTACCTTTCAGGAAAGATTTTCACAAAGTTCAAGTTATGAAGCTTTTACATCAGTTGAATTACGGACAATGTTCCTAAATCTCAGCGAAGTTGTTGAATTACGGACGAGCTCCTAAATCTCGACAAAGTTATTCTCAGGTTGAATTACGGACAAGCTCCTAAATCTCAGTGAAGTTGTTGAATTACGGACGATGTTCCTAAATCTCGGCAAACATTACCTCAGTCGAATCACGGATGAGCTCCTAAATCTCGACAGATATTTCCTCAGTTGAATTACGGACGATGTTCCTAAATCTCGACAGATATGTTCCTCGGTTGAATTATGGGAAAGTTCCTAAATCTCAGCAGAGACGTTTCCTTAGTTGAATTACGGACGAGTTTCTAAATCTCAACAAATGGTTATTTAGTTGAATTACGAATAAGCTCCTAAATCTCGACAAAATCAGTTGAATTACAGACGAGCTCCTAAATCTCGACAAAATCAGTTGAATTACGGACGAGCTCCTAAATCTCGACAAAATTAGTTGAATTACGGACAAGCTCCTAAATCTCGACAAAATCAGTTGAATTACGGACAAGCTCCTAAATCTCGACAAAATTAGTTGAATTACGGACGAGTTCCTAAATCTCGACAAAATCTGTTGAATTACAGACGAGCTCCTAAATCTCGACAAAGTCAGTTGAATTACGGACGAGCTCCTAAATCTCGACAAAGTCAGTTGAATTACGGACTAGCTCCTAAATCTCAGCAAAGATGTTTTCTTAGTTGAATTACGGACGAGCTCCTAAATCTCAAGCAAAATTTGGTCCCTCAGTTGAGTACGGACTATTGAAGTTCCTAAATATCAACAAAGATGACTCATCAGCAGAATGACGGACGACGAAGCTCCTAAATTTCTATCCCTCTCCACGAAAGATCAGACTTCCCCAGTGGAATCTTCCTCAACAAAAGGTATACAAGCTCTCGCTGAGGAATCTCTTATGTGATCGACACTCTTCCAAATTGCATCTGTAAGCCCATTCTCGACATCACAAGACAATTACCACGTCATGCGAGTGCAAATTTATGGGCACTCTAGTGTTCAATCAGCTTCCACCTTCGGATTACGAAAGGCACGAAAGCCAATCTGCATCCTCAGGTTAAAAAAGATTGAATAGGGGCAGTTGTTGTACCCCAAAATTTTCCCTCTCATATTTCCCAAAACATGGCAAGAAAGATCTCCAAGTTGCTCAAGATAGCTCAAGGATTGGCCAAACAAGCTCTCTCCTAGGGCAGTCTACCTAAAACTAGGGTTTCATGTTGCATCAAGATCCTTGAGTCTAAGTGACCCCAAGTTCTCACCAATGTCCTAATATGTTCTCAAGATCATCCATGTCATGTTTCAAGCCTTGCAGAGGAAGTTTGCTCAGTCAATTGCTCAAAGGTCCAAAAATCGACTGTGCTAGGGAAAAAGTCAATTGTGACCTATATACAGTCAAACTTCAAGTCTTTTTGTCAACATCCTCATTTTGAAGTGTATTTCATCATTTTATCAAGGTTTGATCATGATTCATCAAGAATTGCTCAAAATTCATCAAGATTCAAAAGTTGCTAAATTAGGGTTTTGCTGGAAAAGCCAACTCAACTTTGACCAAACATAACTTTCTCATACTTTATGATAAATGACCCATCCAAAGCTAATTTTAAAGAGAATTCAATTCCCTACAATCCATATTTATATCCCAAGATCAAAATATGCACTCACAAGAAGTTATCAATTTGGACATTATAGGTCATTTTGAAAAATCAACAAAAACACCTTTTTTGTCAAAGATTCATACATGAACATGGAATATCAAATTTAGATGATACAAAAAGTGTTTTTTAGAGGACATCTCAAGATTTCTAAAAAGTACAAGAACACCTCCAAAAGTTCAAAATTGAGGAAGTTATGTATTGTTGAAGTTGGACTTTTTTGCAAAATTGCCAAAAGTCAACTATCCCCAAAACTTCAAATTTTGTCAAATGGGCCCATTCTTTTTCACTTGTTTTGAGTTGGCATTATAGCCCATGTGCTCTAGCCTTGGCCATGTGTCCATATCATATTTTTATTATTTAAATTGATTTTTATTTGAATTAATTCATTTTAAACCAAATTAAATCAAATAAAATCAAAAATATTGATAACCAAAGATCTTTTGATGATTTCAGGTTTCAATGGACAACTAGCACCCCATCAAACTCGTATCAAAGCTTGTGTGCACAAAAAGATTCAAATCAAGCCAATTTTGGAAATCTTTGAAAGAGAATCAAATCAAATATCAAAATCATCAATGGAGGAAGATTTGGACAAAACTTGCAACCCTAATACATTGTGCAATACATAAAGGTCGTGTGCACACAAAAAAGGGAGGTTGGAGATCAGTTTGGGAGCAAGAACCAAATTTGCAAAAACACCAAAAAAGTGTGAGATCAAAATCAAGTCTAGAGGCAGTTTCAAGGCTTGGTGTTAGGCTCAATCTCTTCCTGGCAATCTCCACAAGCGAAAGCAAGCAAAACCACACGTTTTCAGACCCTCCCAAGCGTTGTAAGTCAGTCACGAACTCACCCTGTTTTTGATTTTGTATTTTAAAATTTAGGCATAGTTAGCATGAATTGATGGCATATTCTGAATCTACAAATCATTTGCAAGCTTTTGGTATTACTCAATTGCATTTATATGACCTGTAACGAGATCCACCATTGTTAGGGTTTCGTTTTTGTTTTTGGCGCTTTTGTTTTCAGGTACAATTAGCCTACATAATGGCCATGGTTGTGATCAAAAGAAGATGACGAGTTCAACCATGGTCTTAGAAGTCATTTTCATGGCCTGTACAAGGTTTTGGAATGGACATGACCTGTAGTGACGGCCAACGTCCGTAGGTATAGGTGTTGCAGACTTTTAGCAACGGATGGAGGACATGGATGATGAGTTGTCATGTCCCCATAGGCCTGTTCAAACAGCGCGCGTGCTTTTCTCTTTTTTATGGCCATTAATTTTGTTTTTATATATTATATTTTGTTTGTATTATAATAACAAATGAAGCAACATGGTTTGGTGGTAGCCACGTAAGCCTTAAAGCATCCAGAGGCTGGAGGTCAGGGGTTCAATCCTGCCTCCAGCAATTTGCATTTTCTTGTTTATTTTCAGGAAATCCAGTATGCGCCCAAGCTGGAGATTCACCATGGACTCTCACTATCCAACGCACCAGATGGACAGATGGCCAGATCTGGTGGCCAGCAAAGTCAAACGGATCTCCATCAATTGGGCCAACAAAATTGCTTTTGACACCTCCAAATGATCCGGCCCATCTCTCTACTTTGCTTATATTTTATTTATTTCCATTTAAGTATTTTTAATTAATTACTAACCAATAGCATAATTTCTTTTTTATCAAAAAATCACAAAAATATTTCTTTTACCCAATTAAATTTCAGAATTTTATTTTTTATTAATAAATATTAATTAATTAATTAGGTTGATTAATTAGATAACTTGAATTTATTTTTGTAAATATTTAAAATCAATTAGAATTTAATATGTTTTAATCATTAATTTAACCATTTTATTTTCTTTCCTAAATTAACAAAAACTCCAAAAATATGTCATTAATTATTTTTCATTAATTAATTTATTTAATAATTAATTTAGTATTTAATTTAGGACTTAATTTCTTTTCTTAAAAATAAAAACAACCAAAAAAAAACATTTTCTTTAATTAAAAGGGTCAAAACCCTAAACTCGCATTCGATTCAATTTCACCTCGCGCGCTTTATTCTTTATTTATCCAATTAATGTATCTGCTCCTAGCTTGTAATAAATAGTTAGGACATTTATTTATTTTTCTGCTTTTATTTTATTTTCAAAGGGTTGCTTTTGGCGATGTAAATACCCGACGCCTTGTAATAATTTAGTTTAAATTCCGCATTTTAATTCTACAAATTATACAACTGTTAGATGTTTGATAATAGGGTTTGCATGACAAGAATGAATACTTAATCTAAAATCAATTAGATCACCCTAAACATGTGCAAAGATAAAAATAACTGAAATCAATACACTCGCACATGCGCACTCTTAGGGTACACCCCACTTGGTAGCCTTCGTAAACGGTCATTGAGTATAGGTTGTTTTAGAGGTCACCCTCTTGTCTAAAAGATCATAGTTGCCTCAAAATGGTTGCCTCAGATATCGTTGCCTCGGATAAATGATCTAAGACATTAGGGTTACCGCTAAGACGTCCTAACGTTGCTTTAGTGACCGTATGTCCCTCTTTCGAATTGACCCTCAAACTCCAACGACGGTGCTACCTACTCACTAATAGTGGGATATCATTGTCTAAAGGAAATTAGCATAGAACGATTCCTTTTTCGAGTAGGTAGATTAGTTCTTAGGTACTTGCTCATCCAAAATAAAACTTTTTCACACTTACACTCTTTTACAAACAAGTTTTCAAAACACTTCATTACACTCTTGAAGACAGACGCATGAGTTAAATCGAAGTTAAAAACAAAACTTTTCAAAACCCACAAGCACAACAAAAACATTTTGAAAATGATGAGCAAGTACCTAAGAGCCTGTAGATAACTACGGATAGAAAGGGTGCTAATACCTTCCCTTTCTATAAATCTACCCCCCGTACTCAGAAATATCTCGAAAAAGGAATTTTTCTGTGCTTTTTTCCTTTCTTTGTTGGATAAAATAAAAGTCGGTGGCAATTCTTGCTTACCGCGACATTTTGCGAATACAAAACGCAAAACGCGAACCAGCATTCCAAAAACGGTCAGTTCTTCCCACCGTATCACAAAGATACCTAATGATGAAGAATTATTACAAGTCCTCTAGATAAGCCATCAAATTCACTTATGCGACTTCAAAAGATCATAACTTGGTCAATTTTTATCTCCTTGAGCCCATTACTTTTCCAAAATGATCTTAACGATGTGAAATTCAACTCTTCTATTATGTTCTAAGCATTTAAATGAATGGAAGATTCCATAAGGATGAAAATTATAATAGGTCATCTCATGAATTTTCACCAACTTCACCAAGTCATAACTTTCTTAATTTTTGAAGTTTTTAAATGGTTCAAGTCTCAAAATGTCATTCAAGAGCTCTACTTCATGCCATCTTTTTGATCAAGAGAACATTTTAAAAATTTAAGTCCATGTTTGGATGCAAGACATTATAGGTCATTTTGGAAGAAAAACTTAGAATTTTTCTAAGTACAAAAAGTCAGCATCTTTTTCTCAACTTTGACTCATCACAACTTTCAGCTCAAGCATCCATTTGATTCCATTCTTTGCACATTTTAAAGTTTGTGACCTCATCTTTCCAATGCATCAAGAATCAAGTACTAAGGTTCCCTAAATTATGTTACTCTGGAAAATGATGTGGATGATATATTGAAGATTATCAAAATGAGCAACTACATGATTGTAGATCAGTTGTTGCTGACTCCTTTAAAGATATTTATTCTATATTTGCTAATGAATTCTTCTTCCTACAGGGAATCCTTGATGAGAGTGTTGGATCAAGCCTTCATGGAAAGTGATATGCCGTTGGACCAACTCAGTAGTGTGGTAGGGAATATTACATCATGTAATAACCAAAGTTTCTGTGATGACGAATTTCCTAACAAAGGAAGGAATCATAATTTAGCTCTCTATATCTCCAAGGACTTTAAGAACGATGCATTGTCAAATGTTCTTATTGATAATGGGTCAGCTTTAAATGTCATACCGAGGAGCACACTGATGAAGCTGAAGTACCAAGGAGCTCCCATGCTCCCAAGAGGCATAAATGTAAAAGATTTCAATGGATCAAGGAAGTCTGTTATCGAGGAAGTGGATCTGCCTATTCAGGTAGGCCCGCACTTGTTTCAGATTACTTTCCAAGTCATGGATATTATGCCCGCTTACAGCTGTCTACTGGGATAATCATGGATACACGAGGCAGGTGTTGTCACTTCCACTTTGCACCAAAAGCTGAAGTTCGTGCGTGAAGAAAAAGCGGTTATCATAAATGGAGAGCAAGTATTATTAATATCCCATTTATCCTCTTTCAGTGTTATAGAAGTAGCTGAAGCTATTGCTGGAACTCAGTTCCAAGGTTTATCCGTTGTTAACATAAGGGCGAATGAGAATTCAATGGCTTCATTCAAAGATTCTTAGCAGGATGCGCGTAATGGCCCTAGTAAAGTATGGGGGCAGATTATTGATCCTCCGGTGAACAAGAATAGGGCTGGTTTGGGATTTGCTGCAAAGAATGATAAAGGTGAGAACATGAAGCCGAAGTATTCTTTGGGCAAGTATCAGGATATTTTCCACAACGGAGGTTACCTTCATCCAACTGTTCCTAGGATTAATTCTATTGTGGAGGATGAAGAAGAACAGGAAATGCCGAACTACGTGACGCATGGAGTCAGAGTCCATAACTGGGTCCCTATTGATGTTCCCTCTTGCATCCATGTCTCAAAGTAATTTGTTTTTGTTAATCTTTGCAAAAGGCTTTCACTCTGCCCAACGTGAAAGTTAATATTGTATGGGCTTATCTGTTTGCTTTAATCATTAAAATCATTAATAAAAGTTGTCTTTGATTCCCAAACTGTGTTTTTTCCTTCTTTTTCTTTGAAAAATGGTAATAAAAAAAACCCTTTTGGAATAAATAATGACTGTAAATAAATCTGCATAATCACTTGATATATGTGTCAGTTTCTAAAAGTAATCATAAATCATATGTGTAGATTAATTAAAATACCTATTGAATACAATGACCCTGCACCCTCTCCCAACGTTGAATATCCTGTGTATATGGCCGAAGAATAAGAATATGATGAAATTCCAGAAGAGGTTTCACGGTTTCTCGAGCGTGAGGAAAATGCCATTCAGTCGTATAAAGAGCCGTTGGAGACAATCAATTTGGGTTCAGAGGAAGATCCGAAGGAAGTCAAGATTGGAGCATTACTGCATCTCGACATAAAGAGAAAGTTGATTGAATTATTGAAAGAGTATGTGGACATATTTGCCGTTAAAGATATGCTAGGTTTGGATACAGATATTGTGGAACATCATTTTCCCCCAAAGCCAGAATGCCCGCCAATCAAGCATAAATTGCGAAGAACTCACCCTGATGTGGCAGTAAAAATTAAAGAAGAAGTCTTAAAGCAGATTAATGCGGATTTTCTTGTAACATCAATGTACCCTAAATGGATTTCCAATATTGTCCCAGTACCAAAGATAGGCGGAAAAGTTCGCATGTCCGCTGATTATTGAGATTTAAATAAAGATAGTCTAAAAGGTGATTTTCCATTGCCACATATTGATATGTTGGTTGATAATACAACAAAATTAAATGTATTCTCATTCATGGAAGGATTTTACAGATATAATCAAATCAGAGTGGCTCTTGAGGACATGTAAAAAACAATGTTTATCACACCCGAGGAACATTTTGTTACAGAGTGATGCCCTTCGGGTTGAAGAACGTTAGTGCAACATACCAGAGGGCTATGACAACCCTATTCCATTATCTTATACACACGGAAATTGAGGTATATGTTGATGATATTATTTCTAAGACCCAGAATGAAGAAGGTCATATAGAAGATTTATTGAAACTGTTTTAGCGTTTGAGGAAATATCGTCTCCACTTGAATCCAAATAAATGCACCTTTGGTGGTCGATCTGGGAAGTTGTTAGGTTTCATTTTCATCCAAAAAGGAATCGAAGTTGACCCTGATAAAGTCAAAGCAATTCAAGAAATGCCTATGCCAAGAACTAAAAAGCAAGTTAGAGCCTTCCTTGGACGTCTGAATTATATTTCCAGATTCATTTCCCATATGACTGCAACGTGTGAACCAATCTTTAAGTTTTTAAAGAAAGATCAGGGTTGTGTATGGATAGAGGATTGCCAAAGGGAATTCGAAAGTATTAAAGATTATATGCTTGAACCTCCTATCTTTCTCCCTCCTGTTTAGGAAGACCATTTATCATGTATCTAACAGTGTTAGATAATTCTATGAGATGTATTTTGGGATAACAAGATTAAACAGGAAATAAGGAATACACCATTTATTATCACAACAAGAAGTTTACTGACTGTGAGTCGCGGTATTCTATGCTAGAAAAAACATGTTGTGCCCTGGCCTGGGCGGCAAAGTAATTGCGGAAATATATGTTGAATCATATTACTTGGTTGATTTCCAAAACTGGAAGAATTTCCCGTTGGCAGATGTTGTCTAAATATGATATTAAATACCATACTCAGAAGGCTATAAAAAGCAGCATGTTGGCAGATTATCTTGCTCACCAACCATTTGATGACTATCAGTCTGTTAAATATGATTTCCCCGATGAGGATGTTATGTTTCTGAAAGTGAAAGATTATGATAAACTATTTCCTGAGGAAGGTCCTGATCCTGAATCTTGTTGGGGAATGGTGTTTGATGAAGCTGTGAATTCTTATGGGAAAGGAATTAGTGATATGATTATCACTCCCCCTGGATCGCATATCCCATTTACTGCAAGGTTGGCATTCGATTGCACCAATAACATGGCAGAGTATGAAGCTTGTATCATGGGTCTCGAGGAGGCTATTGATTTTAGAATCAAAATTCTAGATGTATAGGGTGATTAAGCTTTGGTAATAAATCAGATTAAAGGAGAATCTGATACTCGTCACCCTGGCTTGATCCCTTACAAAGATTATGCCAGAATATTATTACCCTTCTTTAATAAAGTTGAATTCCATCATAATCCCAAAGATAAAAATCAAATGGAGGATGATTTGGAAACTCTGGCTTCTATGTATCAAGTAAATACTTGGAATGAAGTGCCTCATATCACAAGGCGATGTTTGGATAGACCGACTTATGTGTTTGCAGCAGAGGAAACGTCAAATGAAAAGCCTTGGTATTATGATATCTAGCATTTTCTTCAGACTTAGGAATACCCGGCTGGTACGTCAAATAAAGATAGAAAGACATTGGGAAGGATTGTGGGTGGCTTCTTCCTTAATGAGGATGTGTTATACAAAAGGAATTATGACATGGTCTTGATCAAATGTGTGGATAGATATGAAGCAGACATGTTGATGCATGAGGTCCTTGAAGGTTCCTTTGAGTACTCATGCCAATGGAAATTCGATGGTAAAGAAGATTCTTAAGGCAGGTTATTATTGGCTGACAATTGAATTTGACTATTACAAATTTGCAAAGAAGTGCCATAAATGCCAGATTTATGATGACAAAATTCATGTGCCTCTGACGCTTCTCAATGTTATTTCTTCCCCATGGCCTTTCTCTATGTGGGGTATTGACATGATTGGAATGATTGAAGCAAAGGCATTGCATGGACATCATTTCATCTTAGTGGTAATTGACTACTTCATTAAATGGGTGGAATCAGCTTCATATGATAATGTCACTAAGAAGGTGGTAGTACATTTTATCATGAACAATCTCATATGCTGGTCTCGTGTGCCAAGCAGGATTATCACTGGAAACGGCTCAAATCTGAATAACAAGATGATGATGTAACTTTGTGAAGAATTCAAGATTATCCACGACAATTTATCTCCCTACAGGCCAAAATGAATGGGGATGTTGAAGTTGCTAATAAGAACATTAAGAAGATCGTCCATAAAATGGTTGTTACTTATAAAGATTGGCAAGAGATGCTTCATTTTTCTTTGCATGGGTATCAAACATCTTCCCGCACTTCGACAGGGGCAACCCTATTCTCCCTTGTGTATGGTATGGAAGAAGTGCTCCCCGTTGAGGTTGAGATTCCCTCTTTACGTATGATAATTGAAATCAAGTTGTCAGAGGTTGAATGGGTCCATGATAGGTTTGACCAGTTGAATTTGATTGAAGAGAAGAGAATGACAGCTTTTAGTCATGGTCAGTTATACCACAAGAGAATGAAGAAAGCTTTTGATAAGAAGGTCAAGCCTCGTGAGTTCAGAGAAGGCGACCTCGTGATTAGGAAGATCATATCTTTTAATGCTGATTCTAGGGAAAAGTGGACTTCCAAATTTGAAGGCCCATATGTTGTCAAGAAAGCCTTCTCTAGTGGTGCATTGATTCTTGAAATTACGGATGACGAGGAGCTCCCACGTCCCGTGAGTCTTGATGCAGTCAAGAAATACTTCGCCTAAAGAAATAAAAGAATAACTCACTAATGTTAGACGATGTGATCGATCTAGAAGTGGGGTTGAATAAATCGTTTTAAAAAATTATTTGCGCTTTTTAAAATTGTTTTTCAGAAATAAATGCGAAAGCTCCCGGAATCTCTAGTCGTCTAAACGATCCTCTATTGAAAAGATCGAATATGCGTAACCGTATGGGATAAGATGACAAAGTAAGAATAAATATTTTTTACTCAATTGGTCAATCACTTAAACATCCTCAATGAGTATGAATTACTTCCAATGAGTTGATTAAGATAAAGCTAAACACAATGAATAATTTGTGGATGAATCAATTTGTCAAACACCTTATGTGCAAAGCGCCTTAGGTTTGATTTTACTAAATTGTAGCGGTGAGTTTTCTTAGGTATCAATCAAAAGGATTGTTACCAATGTTGTGAAATGATCTCAACACACCACAATTTAAGTACAAGCAAATTCGACAATTTAATTCTCAAAAATTATAGTAGTCAAGTATGGAAGTAAAGAAAAAGAAGAAGAACACATGATTTTTTAAGGCAGTTCCCCTTGTCGTCCTCGCGTAGGGTATGTCTGCCCCCAATTCTAGAAACTAGAATTGAGATATTTGATATTAAGATGCAAATGTTACAAGAGAAGAGATATTTCACAATAAAAACAAACCAATGTTGTTGATGTAACAATCTTCTTCCCTTTCCTTGGTTTGAGCCAAACCAAATGCCAAATTCTTCGAACAAACATTTGGTTACCGCTACTTGATTTGCATGAACTCTTGTTCTGCAATACTTTCACTCGAATGATTTTGATCGCAAGAAATTTGACCCCAAATCTTCCTTTACAGTCCTCCGGTTACAGCTACTTGATTAAGCAAACTCACTATTTCTTAATCCTTTTACTCGGATGAATTCGATGAAACAAAGACTTGTGCAAAAACCCCCGCACCAATTGGAGTCTTGGAGGAGAAAATCCAAACTATTTTATTCAAGAATAGCCTACAATTGCTCAACCCAAATCTGAATTGAATCTTTGATTTGAACGTTATCACACCTACACTTTTCTTGAATCAACAACCATGATTATGTGTAGATGTTTATTTTTGAGAAGAGAGGATGAAGATGATGAGCACTATGTGTATCTTTCACTAGTTGTTGTTAACTTCTCAAAAAGAATCAAAACTCTATTTATATGTGTTAGTAAAAAAAAATATTTGAGAAAGAAAGAAAATAAGACAAACATAATTTTGAGTATTTTAATTGAGCGGTCAATCGCTCCAGAGGTTTGGGTCGAGGCAACAAAACCCGTGTATAGAAGATGAGCCAAACAGCTTGAATGCGTCGAGCGCACCAGGGGATTGCGTTGATGCAGCCTTCAATTTTCTTGACCATCAAGTTGAGTCGACCATGGGGCCGGCGCAACACAACCCGACAGAAGCACAAATCTTTGAGTCGACCGGAGCTAGTTTGCATTGACGCAGGCTTCATTTTTCTTTCCAAAAAGGTTATTTTCATCCAAGATTGCATCCCATACTTTGTCCCAAGTATATTTTATGTAGCACATATGTCATTGAGGATAGGAAAGGTTTTGAAATCATGAAAACATGAATCTTGCCCTCACAACTCAGTTGAAAACCTGAAAGGGTGGCTTAGACAAAAAGGAGCGTCTCAGTAGGCTGAAAACCCGAAAGGGCGGTCTAGGAAAACGTAAGAGACATAAACAGAATAAATTCTCCCGCTAGGTCGAAAACTCGCAAGGGAAACATAGGAAAAAGTTAGGGATTTCTTGGCAAGTAATTGCATCATATAAGACTTGATCATTGAAGCAACAATCTTCTTAGATCCTCACCCCTCTTCAACCGAAGTCGCTGCTCGGGAATTCAAAGTTGTTAGGGAGAATAGTGGTCATTGTATGTAAATGTATCTTTTCCAATATATTACCATTTTCCAAACTTTGTAATCATCTATGGAGTATCGCCATTTGCAGACTACCATTCTATTAATAAAGTTTGAGTTTTTATCCAATTCTTTGCAATTCTATTTTATTCAGCTTACAAAGACTTCATTTATTATTGATAGTGATTTTTAAAGCAATAAGATTAAATAACAAAATCGATTTTTAAAAATAATTTGCAAATTTCTTTTTACTTTAGATTTTGTGACTCTAGAAGAACAAAAATAGTGACTCCAAGAATGGACGAACTCTGAAATTTTGGAAGTATGAATTCCCCGGGAAGGCTCTCCCAGGTCACTTTTGCTAGTATGAGTATGAATTTATTGTGTTCCTCATATAATTGAAGATGATACCAATTAATGTGTGGCGCGGTGTAGGGTTTGTGATCCTATTTTTCCCAGTTAGGTCTTGGTTCATTTTAATTTCGGGTTTGCATGGTATGAAGTCTCTATCCCAGATTCCCCAGTAAGGTCTTCACTCACATGACGAAAGTCTTTTCCCCTTTGTGTGCTGAAATGGAATCACTTTCAAAACATCACCCTTTGCAGTGTTAGCATTATGGTTGTTATTTGTTTCTTAGGTGACCAGACAAGGGAAATATCTTCTCTAAGAAGTGTTGAAACAGTTGTCAACTTTTTTGGTTGTCTCCCTCCAAGTGTTAGGTTTGATTTAAAATCCCCATAAGTTTGATCTCTTGCTGTAATGTTTGACTTCTTAAATCCCCAAGTAAATATGAGACAACGTGTCTCCCTAAATATTGTTACCCCCACGAAGTTTCATGATTTCTCCCCAGAGAAGTTGGTGCAATCATCACTCTCAGTATTGAAGAATGTATTTTGGGTTTCTCTAAATGATGTGGTGTTGCCTTCCCCAATGAAGTAAATAAGAAATCTTCAGTTGATGTGTCGACAATATGGTTTCTATCTACCCTATTGAAATCAGTATTGCAATCTCCCGTAGAAATACAGACCTAGAAACATTTGTTTTCCCCATTGAAGTCTGTGTGATATTCCCCAGTGAAGCCTGAAGGAGGATGTTATATCCATGTATATGTACTGGTTTATTGTTATGATTTGATTATTTTTGGATTATGTTCCTTCCCAGTGAAGTTAAGCCACTAAATAGGAATATGTTTCCTCAATTGGTGCTTACTTTCTTATGAAATTTTAATCTTAGATGTGATTTAGCCGAGTATTGACTTTACCCAAGTTGGTTTTGTCTAGTTATCCCCAGTGTTATATGTTTGTTTTGTCAGCATATACATAATAAAATTCATACATTCATACATAGATCATGCATAGTTGAATTTAGCAAATCATTGCTCATTTGCATTCATTAATATATTGTTGGCATATTACCCTATTTTGCAGAGTTGCGTTATCCTCTCTCCAATAGAATGTCACCCTTAGGCAGAAAGTGTATATTCTTTCAATTTCCCCACTGAGTTATCCCTCGTGGAATATTTTTGCTTTAGCCTTCCTGTACAGCTCTTTATCTGGATGGAACGTGTTTCCCTTTTGAGTTTATTTCTCATAAGGATTTATTTTGGTTGACTGATTCATTCCGGTTTATTTCTGGTTTGAATCTAAGGTCCCCAACAGTATTATAATTTTGATTTCTGCAAGCTTTGAGCCCTAGTTTGAGAATGTGCATTTATGTTGGCACGAGAAGGATTTAGCTCCTCAACAGGAATATATTGGCATTTCCCCAAGAAGTTCTATTTCTTTCCCCAGGAAATCATTATTTCAATTCCTTCTCATAACGGCAAGTGGAAGGTCTCTTTATTTGAGCAACCTTTACTTCCCCAGTAAATCTGTCAATTCCTAGAGAAGATTCAGATTTGTTACTCAAATAAATGGTAGCCTTGTCATTATGGAAGGTAATTCGTTGTTCAGATTTGTTACTCCAATGAATGGTAGCATTTTTATTATGGAAGGTAGTTCGTTGTTGAGATTTGTTACTCTAATGAATGTTAGCCTTGTCATTATGGAAGGTAGTTCATTGTTGAGATTTGTTATTCCAATGAATGGTAGCCTTGTCATTATGGAAGCTAGTTCATTATTCAGATTTGTTACTTCAATGAATGGTAGCCTTGTCATTATGGAAGGTAGTTCGTTGTTGAGATTTGTTACTCCAATGAATGGTAGCCTTGTCATTATGGAAGGTAGTTCTAGTTGAGATTTGTTACTCCAATGAATGGTAGTCTTGTCATTATGGAATGTAGTTCGTTGTTGAGATTTGTTACTCCAATGAACGGTAGCCTTGTCATTATGGAAGGTAGTTTGTTGTTGAGATTTGTTACTCCAATGAATGGTATACTTGTCATTATGGAAGGTAGTTTTTTGTTGAGATTTTTTACTCCAATTAATGGTAGCCTTGTCATTATAGAAGGTAGTCCATTATTGAAATATTTTTTCGATGGATGGTAGTCTCGCCATTATGTGAGATAGTTCATCGTTGAGATTCACATTACTATAAAGAAGTTCATTTGCTCCAAGTCATGAGTACTATTTCTAATCATTTATGACCTACCCTAATATTTGTATTTACCGGTATCATCCTACCACTTCTTTCCCTGGTGGTTCGATGTTACAATTTTGCTATCTCCTCAGTGAGTGGATAGTTAACCGTCATATGTCGATCACTTTTATCCTTTACTTTCTCTCCTCAATCTTTGAGTTGTAGATGCTTTATCTCCTCTTTGGGCTTTACCCCAATAGAGTCTAGTCTTTTGTTCACCAGTGATTTATTTTCCTGGTCGGGTTTATCTTTTGATCCTGGTTTTATTTACTACATCCCCAATGGTGTCTTGTGTCATTTTTGGATTTTTTTTCATTTGCATTCATAATCATAAGCATTGCATAGCATCTTAGATCCAAAAATAGGGCTTGTTTTATATTTAAGTATCTTCAATCGCGTCGACACAAAGATTTTAACCTTTGCATCTCTGGATAGAAGACACTTAAATAAGGGAAGCTGTTGTACCCCAATTTTTTCCCTTAAGATTCCTCTATCATATCATATCAACTCAATCACAACAAGATCACACTAGGGTTTGGTTCTTCTCCTTATCTTTAGCTTATGTCATGGGGAATCACCAAGCACCTTGACTTGTATTTTGTGATAATCTATGTTTTGTATTGATTAACTTTTAAATAATAAATACAATGAATGTTTTCCCTAATTGATGATATTATAGGTGAAAGCACAGCATATTCCATCAAGTTGATCTATAGGTTCATGAGTTTATTTCTATGCCTTTTTCAACAAAGCATCATTGATATTCAAGCTTCATCATTGAAGATGCTTTGAAGTGATATTATGACAAGGTCTATTATGATTCATCATGCCTTTATTTGTCAAATAAAGTCAAAGGATGCAAGATTTGATTTAAGAAGTTTGACCCAATTGGACAAGTCTTTGATTTCTTGATCACAAGTGCATATCTCCCTCAATTCTCAATATTTGGGAGTGGTTATGGTTGCCATCGTTTCTCGTTATCATCCTCAAAAAATTCTATTTACATGACAAAAGTATTTGTGCAAGAAGGTTTATCAAAATTAAAAAGAGTTTCTAAGGCATTTTGTTGCTGTATGGGCTAGGGTTTTAATCCTCAAAGGGCTATATCTTGCTCATATTTTGGTATTTTTGAGTTATTCAAAAAACATGCTTCTCTTCAAAGGGTTATCAACAAATCACTTCAAAAGTTTCAAGAAGATTTTATGTGGAAGATACCTAATGATGAAGAATGATTACAAGTCCTCTAGATAAGCCATCAAATTCACTTATGTGACTTCAAAAGATCATAACTTGGTCAATTTTTATCTCCTTGAGCCCATTACTTTTCCATAATGATCTTAAATATGTGAAATTCAACTCTTCTTTTATGTTCTAAGATTTTAAATGAATGGAAGATGCCCTAAGGATGAAAATGATGTTAGGTCATCTCATGAATTTTCACCAACTTCACCAAGTCATAACTTTCTCAATTTTTTAAGTTTTTAAATGGTTCAGAGATCAAAATGTCATTAAAGAGATCTACTTCATGCCATATTTTTTTATCAATAGTAAATTTTAAATGGAAGGCCATGTTTGGATGCAAGAAATTATAGGTCATTTTGGTTACCGCTACTTGATTTGCATGAACTCTTGTTCTGCAATACTTTCACTCGAATGATTTTGATCGCAAGAAATTTGACCCCAAATCTTCCTTTACAGTCCTCCGGTTACAGCTACTTGATTAAGCAAACTCACTATTTCTTAATCCTTTTACTCGGATGAATTCGATGAAACAAAGACTTGTGCAAAAACCCCCGCACCAATTGGAGTCTTGGAGGAGAAAATCCAAACTATTTTATTCAAGAATAGCCTACAATTGCTCAACCCAAATCTGAATTGAATCTTTGATTTGAACGTTATCACACCTACACTTTTCTTGAATCAACAACCATGATTATGTGTAGATGTTTATTTTTGAGAAGAGAGGATGAAGATGATGAGCACTATGTGTATCTTTCACTAGTTGTTGTTAACTGCTCAAAAAGAATCAAAACTCTATTTATATGTGTTAGTAAAAAAAAATATTTGAGAAAGAAAGAAAATAAGACAAACATAATTTTGAGTATTTTAATTGAGCGGTCAATCGCTCCAGAGGTTTGGGTCGAGGCAACAAAACCCGTGTATAGAAGATGAGCCAAACAGCTTGAATGCGTCGAGCGCACCAGGGGATTGCGTTGATGCAGCCTTCAATTTTCTTGACCATCAAGTTGAGTCGACCATGGGGCCGGCGCAACACAACCCGACAGAAGCACAAATCTTTGAGTCGACCGGAGCTAGTTTGCATTGACGCAGGCTTCATTTTTCTTTCCAAAAAGGTTATTTTCATCCAAGATTGCATCCCATACTTTGTCCCAAGTATATTTTATGTAGCACATATGTCATTGAGGATAGGAAAGGTTTTGAAATCATGAAAACATGAATCTTGCCCTCACAACTCAGTTGAAAACCTGAAAGGGTGGCTTAGACAAAAAGGAGCGTCTCAGTAGGCTGAAAACCCGAAAGGGCGGTCTAGGAAAACGTAAGAGACATAAACAGAATAAATTCTCCCGCTAGGTCGAAAACTCGCAAGGGCAACATAGGAAAAAGTTAGGGATTTCTTGGCAAGTAATTGCATCATATAAGACTTGATCATTGAAGCAACAATCTTCTTAGATCCTCACCCCTCTTCAACCTAAGTCGCTGCTCAGGAATTCAAAGTTGTTAGGGAGAATAGTGGTCATTGTATGTAAATGTATCTTTTCCAATATATTACCATTTTCCAAACTTTGTAATCATCTATGGAGTATCGCCATTTGCAGACTACCATTCTATTAATAAAGTTTGAGTTTTTATCCAATTCTTTGCAATTCTATTTTATTCAGCTTACAAAGACTTCATTTATTATTGATAGTGATTTTTAAAGCAATAAGATTAAATAACAAAATCGTTTTTTAAAAATAATTTGCAAATTTCTTTTTACTTTAGATTTTGTGACTCTAGAAGAACAAAAATAGTGACTCCAAGAATGGACGAACTCTGAAATTTTGGAAGTATGAATTCCCCGGGAAGGCTCTCCCAGGTCACTTTTGCTAGTATGAGTATGACTTTATTGTGTTCCTCATATAATTGAAGATGATACCAATTAATGTGTGGCGCGGTGTAGGGTTTGTGATCCTATTTTCCCCAGTTAGGTCTTGGTTCATTTTAATTTCGGGTTTGCATGGTATGAAGTCTCTATCCCAGATTCCCCAGTAAGGTCTTCACTCACATGACGAAAGTCTTTTCCCCTTTGTGTGCTGAAATGGAATCACTTTCAAAACATCACCCTTTGTAGTGTTAGCATTATGGTTGTTATTTGTTTCTTAGGTGACCAGACAAGGGAAATATCTTCTCTAAGAAGTGTTGAAACAGTTGTCAACTTTTTTGGTTGTCTCCCTCCAAGTGTTAGGTTTGATTTAAAATCCCCATAAGTTTGATCTCTTGCTGTAATGTTTGACTTCTTAAATCCCCAAGTAAATATGAGACAACGTGTCTCCCTAAATATTGTTACCCCCACGAAGTTTCATGATTTCTCCCCAGAGAAGTTGGTGCAATCATCACTCTCAGTATTGAAGAATGTATTTTGGGTTTCTCTAAATGATGTGGTGTTTCCTTCCCCAATGAAGTAAATAAGAAATCTTCAGTTGATGTGTCGACAATATGGTTTCTATCTACCCTATTGAAATCAGTATTGCAATCTCCCGTAGAAATACAGACCTAGAAACATTTGTTTTCCCCATTGAAGTCTGTGTGATATTCCCCAGTGAAGCCTGAAGGAGGATGTTATATCCATGTATATGTACTGGTTTATTGTTATGATTTGATTATTTTTGGATTATGTTCCTTCCCAGTGAAGTTAAGCCGCTAAATAGGAATATGTTTCCTCAATTGGTGCTTACTTTCTTATGAAATTTTAATCTTAGATGTGATTTAGCCGAGTATTGACTTTACCCAAGTTGGTTTTGTCTAGTTATCCCCAGTGTTATATGTTTGTTTTGTCAGCATATACATAATAAAATTCATACATTCATACATAGATCATGCATAGTTGAATTTAGCAAATCATTGCTCATTTGCATTCATTAATATATTGTTGGCATATTACCCTATTTTGCAGAGTTGCGTTATCCTCTCTCCAATAGAATGTCACCCTTAGGCAGAAAGTGTATATTCTTTCAATTTCCCCACTGAGTTATCCCTCGTGGAATATTTTTGCTTTAGCCTTCCTGTACAGCTCTTTATCTGGATGGAACGTGTTTCCCTTTTGAGTTTATTTCTCATAAGGATTTATTTTGGTTGACTGATTCATTCCGGTTTATTTCTGGTTTGAATCTAAGGTCCCCAACAGTATTATAATTTTGATTTCTGCAAGCTTTGAGCCCTAGTTTGAGAATGTGCATTTATGTTGGCACGAGAAGGATTTAGCTCCTCAACAGGAATATATTGGCATTTCCCCAAGAAGTTCTATTTCTTTCCCCAGGAAATCATTATTTCAATTCCTTCTCATAACGGCAAGTGGAAGGTCTCTTTATTTGAGCAACCTTTACTTCCCCAGTAAATCTGTCAATTCCTAGAGAAGATTCAGATTTGTTACTCAAATAAATGGTAGCCTTGTCATTATGGAAGGTAATTCGTTGTTCAGATTTGTTACTCCAATGAATGGTAGCATTTTTATTATGGAAGGTAGTTCGTTGTTGAGATTTGTTACTCTAATGAATGTTAGCCTTGTCATTATGGAAGGTAGTTCATTGTTGAGATTTGTTATTCCAATGAATGGTAGCCTTGTCATTATGGAAGCTAGTTCATTATTCAGATTTGTTACTTCAATGAATGGTAGCCTTGTCATTATGGAAGGTAGTTCGTTGTTGAGATTTGTTACTCCAATGAATGGTAGCCTTGTCATTATGGAAGGTAGTTCTAGTTGAGATTTGTTACTCCAATGAATGGTAGTCTTGTCATTATGGAATGTAGTTCGTTGTTGAGATTTGTTACTCCAATGAACGGTAGCCTTGTCATTATGGAAGGTAGTTTGTTGTTGAGATTTGTTACTCCAATGAATGGTATACTTGTCATTATGGAAGGTAGTTTTTTGTTGAGATTTTTTACTCCAATTAATGGTAGCCTTGTCATTATAGAAGGTAGTCCATTATTGAAATATTTTTTCGATGGATGGTAGTCTCGCCATTATGTGAGATAGTTCATCGTTGAGATTCACATTACTATAAAGAAGTTCATTTGCTCCAAGTCATGAGTACTATTTCTAATCATTTATGACCTACCCTAATATTTGTATTTACCGGTATCATCCTACCACTTCTTTCCCTGGTGGTTCGATGTTACAATTTTGCTATCTCCTCATTGAGTGGATAGTTAACCGTCATATGTCGATCACTTTTATCCTTTACTTTCTCTCCTCAATCTTTGAGTTGTAGATGCTTTATCTCCTCTTTGGGCTTTACCCCAATAGAGTCTAGTCTTTTGTTCACCAGTGATTTATTTTCCTGGTCGGGTTTATCTTTTGATCCTGGTTTTATTTACTACATCCCCAATGGTGTCTTGTGTCATTTTTGGATTTTTTTTCATTTGCATTCATAATCATAAGCATTGCATAGCATCTTAGATCCAAAAATAGGGCTTGTTTTATATTTAAGTATCTTCAATCGCGTCGACACAAAGATTTTAACCTTTGCATCTCTGGATAGAAGACACTTAAATAAGGGAAGCTGTTGTACCCCAATTTTTCCCTTAAGATTCCTCTATCATATCATATCAACTCAATCACAACAAGATCACACTAGGGTTTGGTTCTTCTCCTTATCTTTAGCTTATGTCATGGGGAATCACCAAGCACCTTGACTTGTATTTTGTGATAATCTATGTTTTGTATTGATTAACTTTTAAACAATAAATACAATGAATGTTTTCCCTAATTGATGATATTATAGGTGAAAGCATAGCATATTCCATCAAGTTGATCTATAGGTTCATGAGTTTATTTCTATGCCTTTTTCAACAAAGCATCATTGATATTCAAGCTTCATCATTGAAGATGCTTTGAAGTGATATTATGACAAGGTCTATTATGATTCATCATGCCTTTATTTGTCAAAGAAAGTCAAAGGATGCAATATTTGATTTAAGAAGTTTGACCCAATTGGACAAGTCTTTGATTTCTTGATCACAAGTGCATATCTCCCTCAATTCTCAATATTTGGGAGTGGTTATGGTTGCCATTGTTTCTCGTTATCATCCTCAAAAATTCTATTTACATGACAAAAGTATTTGTGCAAGAAGGTTTATCAAAATTAAAAAGAGTTTCTAAGGCATTTTGTTGCTGTATGGGCTAGGGTTTTAATCCTCAAAGGGCTATATCTTGCTCATATTTTGGTATTTTTGAGTTATTCAAAAAACATGCTTCTCTTCAAAGGGTTATCAACAAATCACTTCAAAAGTTTCAAGAAGATTTTATGTGGAAGATACCTAATGATGAAGAATGATTACAAGTCCTCTAGATAAGCCATCAAATTCACTTATGTGACTTCAAAAGATCATAACTTGGTCAATTTTTATCTCCTTGAGCCCATTACTTTTCCATAATGATCTTAAATATGTGAAATTCAACTCTTCTTTTATGTTCTAAGATTTTAAATGAATGGAAGATGCCCTAAGGATGAAAATGATGTTAGGTCATCTCATGAATTTTCACCAACTTCACCAAGTCATAACTTTCTCAATTTTTTAAGTTTTTAAATGGTTCAAGGATCAAAATGTCATTAAAGAGATCTACTTCATGCCATATTTTTTTATCAATAGTAAATTTTAAATGGAAGGCCATGTTTGGATGCAAGAAATTATAGGTCATTTTGGAAGAAAAATTTAGAATTTTTCTAAGTACAAAAAGTCAGCATCTTTTTCTCAACTTAGACTCATCACAACTTTCAGTTTAAGAATCCATTTGATTCCATTCTTTTCACATTATAAAGTATGTGAGCTCATCTTTTCAATGAACCATGAATCAAGTCCTAAGGTTCCCTAAATTGTGCACACCATTGATTTAAAAATGGTACCTTGAAACTGAAGTTTCCTTTAACTGAACTTCCAGAAATGATTAGCACATTGAAACACAAACCTTAATTGAGTTTTGAGCAAAATAGAAGTCAAACTTTTCATGTTTGCAACTTCACACAATTTCCCTCATAACTTCATCATTTCACATGCTTAAGCATTCCATTAGTTTCCCTATAAATAGAGGACCATACCTCATTCATTTTCTCAAGTTTGAAGAGCTAAAATCACTCTGTCAAACTCCTTACATAACACGTTTTTCCTAGATTTTGAATTCCTATATTCTCCACTTCTTAATTAAATTTATTCATTGATATTTTATCCTTGAACTTACCTGAAGCTAACAGAAGAAGAATCAAGCCTTGAGGTGCCAAAAATCGTGCTAGCCAACTCCATTTACAGAGCAACTCCATCTTACTTCGTTCAGGTAGTTTAAGGCATCAAATCTTCTAACACAAATGATTGGAATGGTCTATGATGTTCACTGATGCTTTCTATTAACTCAATTTTAGTGAATTAATGTGTTTGATGCTTCTGTTTTCGCTTTCAATTTTTTAAAACATCTATAATCTTTTTTAAATCAAGTTATGTTTTATATAAATTTAGCGCGAGGATATGGTTGTGATCATCTTGAATAGACGTGTCTAATGATACCACTATGAGCGTCTACATTTACAGATTTAAGGATTATGATTTCTCCCTAGTTGTAGGGTTGTTGGAGGTTGAAGATGACCTACGTGGCTTCTTCAACCAATGAAAGCTTGATAATTGAAATGTTGTGATTGGCCTAACTTTCGTGACTTTAGTGCGCGTTTGTTGACCAGGGATCACCATACATATTTGTTTCTTAACCACTTAATGTGCCAGCGTGTTTTAGTGAATTGGATCCAACGCCTCACATTATTTCTGATTTATTTATTTTTATAAAATTTGTTTAAAATTCATTTTAATTTCAAAATTTCATAACTCTTTTAGTTTTTATTCAAAAATTATTTAAAAAAAAAAACAAAATACTTTGAATTCTTTCTGACTTTGTAAATATTTTTTCATATTTTTATTTTAAGGTTTAATATTTTTCCATAATTTTTGCTTTGTTTGCTTTATTTTACTTGTTTAAAAAAAATACTTTCTGACAGTTTTAAATTCTGAAACTTTTTATAAAAATCATTTTTATTGTTTATGACTTTCTGAAATTTTTTTAGAATTTTATTATGACTTTTACTATTTTTGATCTTTTTTTACTTATTTGAGTAGTTTTATTTAGTTTAAAAATAGTTTCTAACTTTAAAAAATTACCAAAAAAATTATAAAAATATTTGAGCTCATTTATGATATTCCCATGGTCTTATTTAATTTTTCTTGGATGTTTTGAATATAGTTGCTATTTTCCTCTTTTATTTTCATTTAAAAAAACATTTTAAATTTTTTTTCTTTATTTTAAAATACAATTTTATTTTGTATATATTCTGGTTGATCTTGGACTATGAGATTTTGATCATGAGCTTCATTAACATCATTGCATCTTGGGTGTTGAGTTTAACTCCATCAAAATGGACGGATTATTTTAATGATGGTTTGATTAAAATTTTTGGTTCAAATGTGGTTTAATTCTCATCCCATCCCTCTTCATCTTATCCTCTTCTAATTATGTCACACATTGTTAGAGGATGATATACATATTATTTCTCCAAATATAAGACACATAAATTTCTATTGTCCGGACTGAAAATAGGTACGACTTCTATATAAGTCCACTTACGATTGCTTAACATAGCACTAAATTTTGCTCTGATTCGAGAAATGATCATTCATGGCCTAAACCCATATTTGTAAGCCCAAGTATGTTAACTTGAATCCTTTGATCCAATAACCTTGAAATTCTTTGCTAGGAGGCTTTGATCTTATCAATCCTCTAATGAATCTTCATAAGTTTTGGTCAAAGTGAATAACTTAAACATCATTGATCATTTTTGGTTGCCTTGACAATTTTAAAAGAATGATATACTTGAGAAAAAGCAAATGAAACTTGTTGTTGAGAGACTTTTGTTTTATCAATCATCTAATGAGTTTCAAATGAAAGTTTCAAGATGGTCATTCAAGTAACCTCTAATTTCTAACAATTGACTTTATTTTGTGATTTTACTTTATGCTTTTACTTTAAGCATATTTAATTTAGAATTTATATTTCATGATATTTTCATCTTTTCCCATTTGAGCATTTACTTTTATGTCATTTTTATTTTGCTCACTTGAGCTCTTCACTTCCTTTTAAAGATACCTAATAATCAATTTGAACCATAAACAAAGAAACTTTAATGTTACTTGGACTATTTGGTTACTATCCTTGACATTATGGAGTGATGGACCTCTTGAACTTAGGATTAGAGACATTGACTTGCCTTGGGACCTTATGACCTCAACTGTTATTTTGTCTAGAGTTCTTGGGGTTTACCCAAGACATTAGGATGTTTGTTTGCTTTATGTGCAGGTTATTTTGATTACATGCTTTGTCTGTGATCAGAAATTCATTTGTATATATCTGTTACTCTTCCCAATTTTTGTGAAGACTTAAGGCAATTGAAGCTTAGTTTTCTTAAGAGGTTTATTTTCTTTTCTTGTTTGGTTCCAATCCAACAGATGGGAATTCTACATTGACTCATTGTGTCAAGTGTTGGCTTCTTTTTGGTTAGACGGTTCATTTCCCTAGCTTTTACCTTATTCTTTAGGATAGTCCCTTCATCTCCTCCCACCTTCTTTAATTTCAATAATCTTCTCCCTCCTTTTGAAAACTCTTCTTGTTTCTAAACTTAAACCGCTTTCGTAATAAACTTCGACTTAAGTCCATGCATTTTCAAAATATTTTCTTAATCAAACTTCAGTCAATTCAATAATACTTTGACATTTTTTTGTGAGAAGACTAAAGTTCAATCAATCTCATTAAAATTATTTTTCCACTTTGACCTTTTGCTTTAAAATTTTCTCAAAAGATTACACTCTAGTCAATCCTTGTAGTGATGTGAGCTATTATAATTCTATGATATGTAGTTAAGTGAGATATTTTCCACTTGGGTGTTGAGTGAGGCTTTGTTGATTTTAAAATCCAAGCCATATCCTCCACTTTGAGATGAGGTAAATTCTCCTTTCTCATAATCGTGGGCAGTGAGTATGTTCTTCCACTCGGATAAGACGATGATGTCTTGTCTCTTAAAATTTACCAACACACATGTGTTTTAAAATTTTTAATGGTGAACTACGAGTACCCTGATCCCCTATTGCACAGAAGGTGGTACATAGGCACTAAAGGTTCACAATCGCACTGGGTGCAAAAATTATAAAAA
The DNA here is from genome assembly GCA_948472305.1 of Vicia faba. NCBI lineage: Eukaryota > Viridiplantae > Streptophyta > Magnoliopsida > Fabales > Fabaceae > Vicia > Vicia faba. Next base: position 1,473,031,385 of record OX451737.1, on the reverse strand, counting down.
ATACTTCTTTTGTCATCTCCACCATCTTTTTTTATACAACTCTTATAGCCAAAATACACAGATTTTCAAAGAGGTTCCTACGGAGTACCGTAGATGTTTAGGGTGCTAATACCTTCCCTATGCATAACCAACCCCCGAACATAGATTCTCTCCCCTTATTTTGGGTTATTCGCTCTTTTCCCATTCCTTTGGAAACAATAAAGCTCGGTGGAGATTTTTATTTTGATCTATGCGAGTCAAGTCAATCCAATGGCTTAGTCTCAACATTTCTACCGCTACACATTGTCCAATAACAACTGAACACCCTTCTTCATAATGGAACAACCATGAGAATCCTTACAGCAAATCTGGAAAGACCCATAATGGTGTTCTTATTGACCATCCATGTGATAGAAGGTAGCGTGCAACTGTACCAAATCATCATTCATATGATTCACATCAAAAATACAGAATTCACCTGGACATCTGAAGAACTTATTCACATCTTCTTTGTACTCTGCCCTGAGCCTGATTATATGAATGAGGCCTTCGTCCATCATTTCCTGAAGATCAACTTTTATCTTATCACATCCCTTGATATTTATACTGCAAATACTACAACCGACATGGTCATGCGTATAGTAACTAAACTCGCAGAGGTCAGCATGGATCTTAACCAGATCCCCTCTGACCAGGTTGATATCAAAAATTCGAAAGTCCCCAGGACAACCAGCAACCATGTTTACAACATTTTCTCCTCCATATTTTAGCACAGGATTATCTTTCACGTTAGGGAAAACCTCTCTAAAAGATAAGAGGCCAACTCTCACCATATTTTGTACTTAAGATTTCAAAGGATAAAAATTCTCAATACTCTGCCCTGGTGCTCCGTGATGAAAAGTGCATGTCTGGTTTGCCTTATAATACGAGGGTAAAGGTGAAGGTATAGCATGGGGCGGCCTGGTATGAACCAACTTCTTCTGAATCAAAGTCGGGAATAACTCTGCATAGTTCATTGGAATAGAGTCAAAAGCATCTCTCTTCTAATTTGGCCCTTGTTTTTCTTGAGGGGATGGTCTCTGATAAGCAATAGTGGTTGGAACTACATTAACGACTTGAGTCACAGAAGAAAACTGTTGATGGTACTGTTGATGTCTTCTAAGTGGTCTAATCTTTCTTTCCCAAATAAAAACATTCTCTTCACTTTCTTTCTTTTGATAGAACCCGTATGACGACTTTTTCGTTCCTTCATCCTTTGTCTTGCCCTTCTCCGAGATCCTCTTCCAAACGAACACCCATGCTTACCATTTCGGTGAAGTCACTCGGCGCACTGGCGACCATCCTTTCATAATAAAATGATCAAAGGGTTTTCAGGAAGACCATGGTCATTTCTTGTTCTCCCATAGGTGGAACCACCTGGGCAGCTGTCTCGCACCAACGCTGCGCATATTCTATGAACGACTCCTTGTCTGTCTGAATCATTGCCCTTAACTGGTCACAGGAAGGTTCCATGAACATATTATACTTATATTGTTTTATGAAGGCTTCCCCTAAATCATTGAAGGTGCGAATATTTCTACTGTCCAAACTCATATACCACTTCAGAGCGGCACCAGTCAAACTATATTGGAAGAAATCAATAAGAAAACATTGATCATTAGTATGGGTAGACATTTTTTTGATATACATCACGAGGTGGTCACAAAGATAAGAGTTGCCCTTGTACCTCTCAAATTCCGGAACTTTAAACTTTAATGGTACCTTTACGTTGGGAACTAGGTAGAGATCACTGACGTTTTGTCCAAACAATTATTTTCCTCGAAGGGCCTTCACTTCCTTCTGCATCTCATTTAATTTGTCTTGAAAGTCATTCAATTGGTCATAGAAACCCACACTTTCACTTGGTGGAGGAATAGGATGATAAACTTCATCGTTAACAAACGACATAGCATTCACCGAAGGAGGTGCAGTATGGTGGATCTCATTTCTAGCAGCAGGAGTAACATGCACCACAGGAGGTGCAGGAGTAACAGCAGGTTGAACAACTGGAGCGACTTGAGCATCAAGATTATAACTGTTGTACCCCAAAATTTTCCCTCTCATGTTTTCCAAAGCCTTCCCCCTGCATGGTTGATCACAAACCCTTGCCTAAGGAAAAAGAAAAAATTTGAGTGGTGCTTTTCGATTTGCATTCTGAAAGACCCTTCGATTGGTGTTCTGAAGGAGCCTTTCGATTGGCATTCTGGACAAGCACTTCGACTGGCATTCTGGACAAGCACTTCGATTGGAATTATGGACAAGTACTTCGATTGGCATTGTGTCAAGGCAGCTTCGACAGGCATATTAACCATGTCCTTCAATTAGCATGGACAACACCTTTCGATTGGCCTGTTAACAAAGCCTTTCGATTGGCCTGTTAACAAGGCCATCAAGAGGGCACTCAAAGAACATGTCCAGGTACACTAAACATGAGAAAATGGTGTGTTTCCCTTGCAAATATAGAAATAATTAAATGCTGATTATGGATTTAATTCCTGAGTTAAAGGCCAAATTCTTGCCTTTTCTGTTCCTAAAGAGTTGATTCGACCAGAGTGATTCTGTGCAACTCAAGACCATTCGAAGAAGCATTCAAAAGGCCCATTCGAAGGGTACATAAGAAGTCCATTCGAAGGAGGAAAATCAAGACCAATCGAAGAGCAGGGCCTGAAGGCATTCAAAATTCAAAAGTGTCTAGGTTCATTCAAGAGACACGAATGTTTCAAAAAAAGGAAATTATTTAATGTGTCTGATTCTTGTCTCATGGCTTTAATGGCCTGTTTAATTGGCTGTCTCTTGCCATTACTAGACCCCCAAACTCCTATAAATACAGGGGCAAGCACGCAGTGCAAACACACGAAAAAAACACAACAGGAGAACAAAAAAAACATTGGAGTTACGCTGCCAAGAGTTGTCAACATTTTCAGAAGTGATCCAGGAAAAAGCAACCCTTCAACAAGAGTATCCACGCCCAGAAATCCTAGATTGAAAGTGCTCCCATCCAGCCAGTGCCCAAATCGAAGACTCAATCTGCAGGTAAGAAAGGGTAAATTATCCAACTTTACATTTGCATAACACATTATTACTTGTTGTTACCTTTGATTTTCCATCCTAGACAGGATCGAAAGGCCTGGGTTTGGCGCCCAGGTCATGTTCCTCGTTTGCTAACACTTGCGGTAGACCTAGCCTGAAGAGTCCCAGCAAGCGCAGGATCGAAGGGCCTGGGGTTCAATATCCAGGCCCTGCATTTTATTTCGCTAACATACTTTTGCAGGTATAACATTCCAGATCGAAGGAGACACCTTCTCTGGATCGAACCCATTAGCATGCTGGGTCGAAGGAGGCATCTCATTCCTGTATCGAAAGCCATGACCTCCATGATCAAAAGACAATCCCCTTCCCTGGATCGAAGGCTGTTCATGCCCACTTCCTGGCCTAATCGAAAGAGCCATGACCCTGTCTGGATCGAAGCTTCCATTCCCTCCTTGGCTCTAAACTCCTTTTTTTCCCTGGATCGAAGGATCCCCCTTGTATTTTATTTTTGTTTTCATTGACATCTTTTTATCTTTTTAATTAACATTAAAATAAAAAAAAAACACAAAAACATTAGGCTAGGTTTTTTCTATTAAATTAACTTTGTTAATTAACTTTTTAATTATCTTAACATTTTCTCAAAAACTAAAATTTAGTAGATTTAGATCATTTTTTCCAAAATAAAATAAAACAACAAAAAGATTTTATTCTTAGGATTTTTAGAGGTTATTTTCAGATTCGCGCGCGTTTATTTTATCATAATTGTCTACTGGTTTGTAATAGCTTAAATTAAGACTTTTACTTTACTGCTTTTATTCCCCCAATTTCTGGACATGTAAATAATCCCCCGAAGCCTTGTAATAGCGTAGGATTTACAATTTCTGCACTTTAAATTCCTGTACATATATTAACTTCTTAGATGTATGCTAACTAGGATTGTATGACAAGATTAACTCTTAACTTAAAATCAACAGTAACTCACCATGACATGTAAAGATAATAAAAACTGAAAACTGACACACTCGCACATGTCACTCTTAGGGTACGCCTCACTTGGTTGCCTCAAACGTGGTCATTGAGTATAGGAAGTCTTAGAAGTCTCCCTCCTGTCCAAAGATCAAAGTTGCCTCGGAATGGTTGCCTCGATAAAAATGATCTAAGACATTAGGGTTACCACTAAGGCGTCCTAACGTTGCTTTAGTGACCACACGTCCCTTAAACCGAATTGACCCGAAAACTCCAACGATGGTGCTACCTACTCCTCAATAGTGGGATAGTACTGTCTAAAGGACATTTGAATAGTTTAATTCCTTTTTGAGTAGGTAGAGGTTCTTAATTACTTGCTCGTTTTTAAAAACAAAACAAAACTTTTCACACTTACACTTTTCGAACAAAGTTTTCAAAACACTTCATTACACTCTTGAGGACAGAAGCAAGAGTTAAATCGAAGTTTCAAACAAAAACTCTTTTTAAAAACCCACAAACACAAAGAAAAGCAAACTTTTGAAAACATAGTGAGAAAGTACCTAAGAGCCCGTCGATAACCACGGATAGAAAGGGTGCTAACACCTTCCCTTTCTATAATCCACATCCCGAACCCGAGAAACATCTCGAAAAAGAATTTTTCTGTGCTTTTGTCTTTTCCTTGTTGGATAAAATAAAAAGACGGTGGTGACTCTTGCTTACCGCGACGTTTTGCAAAAACAAACGCAAACGCGAACCAGCATTTCAAAAACAGTCAGTTCTATTCCCACCGATCACAGAACTGGCGACTCTGCTGGGGAATAATTTATAAGTGAGGTGTACCTTAGGATTAGATCACTTATGTTTTCAATTTTATTGCTTTGTATACTTCTAATTGTGGGCTTGTATCGGAGTTCTATAAATCCTAACCCGGATTTGGGAAACATTCATAGATAGCAATACATTGTGGAAACTGTGCGGGGTATACCTACACGGTTGAAGCAACAGCTATATTAGTGCGACATATTTGTGAGTACCAGTAGCCTTTGAGTCAATCAAAGAGAATACGGGGCCGCTGAGTGATGTCACTAAGCACTAATGACCTAGAACCTTACTTGACCATCTTGGCCTTTTTTAGGGGTAGTGAGATGACCGACTTTGGTGTAGTCCGAAGTTGGTAGATACTCGATACTACACTCATTGAGGATTGTTTTCTTGGAATATTTTGGTCGCTAGTTCAGTGGCTAAACCAAAACGATGAACATAGAAAACAATCCAATGATATTGAGATCCTTAGAACCCGATTACTATTTATAGGACAGGTTTTGAGCCAACTAAACTCAAGAGGGTACTTACCTATGATGCCTCATGCAAGCCTGAAATATAAGGGCTCTTTTGTGTGACTTGTGTGCCTTCAAACTTGAAATACTTGCACATACTTGTTATCTGACAACATGAGTTCCTTGCAGGTTTTGTTTATAGTCCTTATCTAATAATTTGGACTTATTGCAGGGCTTACTTACATCACCTCACACTTGTGCTTAAACGTATATCATACACATCATAGCATCATGCCTTAGCATTTCTTTAACCATTTCAAGGATCTCAAGGGTCTGTGATGCAGGTTATGGTAAATCAAATGGCTAGCAAGGGGCAAAGGGGATTTATTTTCCTCTAGCCAAGGTTGTCTAGAAATCGAAGCATGATAACTTGAGTCAGGGGCTATGACCCACTCAATATGGTGAGTTTGACTCTTGAAGAAGGACTCTCAACAACATGAAGTTCCTTCAATCAAGCTATCAGATTCAAATTCTAACTGTTTCTTGTTTACCCCGCGAGATCCTTGAAAACATTGCATACATATATCATACATATCATTGCATAACAGGTCTCCCAGTACAAGTCTCTTATCTTCTTCGCTGTTTATTTCAGCAATCATCATGTCTACTGAACCTTCCACTGAGCAAGCTATCAAGGCCCTCCAGGCCCAGAATGCCCAATTTCAAGAGTTGGTCATGAGCCTAGCTAAGGTTCAGCAGGACCTGAAGACCCTGATTCTGAAAGAGAGGAAAAAGAAGAAAAAGAGGACCATCCTGTTCAACACTGGACGCAGGTTTGGAAATGGGCTGCAGAGTGAAGTTGATCTGACCACCCCATCTGGAGGGAAAGACAGTCCACAAGAAAAGAGGGCTCCTAGCCCAATGGTCTCCGACAACGAGACAGACTATGATGAAGAACAGTATCCTCATGCTGAGGATAAGTACAAACAGCAGGAAGACCGTTTGGACGCTATGGAAATACAGAAGGTGCTCGGTCTGTACTTCGGAGATCTAGGTCTATCCTCTGGGGTGGTGATTCCCCATAAGTTCAAGGCACCTGCCTTTGCCAAGTATGACGGAGCTTCCTGTCCGAAGTTGCATCTCCGGTCATATGTGAGAAAGATCCAACCTTACACTGCTGATAAGAACTTGTGGATCCATTTCTTTCAAGACAGTCTCTCAGGGACTCAGCATGAGTGGTTCTATCAGCTGGATGGAGCTAACATCCGCAACTGGGAGGATCTTGCTGCTGCTTTTTACAAGCAATACCAGTATAATGCCGACCTTGCTCCCACGCGTACTCAGCTTCAAGGTATGTCTATGGGTACAGGTGAAGGCTTTAAGGACTACGCTCATAAATGGAGAGATATTGCTGGAAGAGTCCAACCCCCTCTGTCTGATAGGGAGTTGGTGGACATGTTTCTTGGGACTTTGTCTGGTCCCTATTTCAAACACTTGATCGGAAGCTCTTCAGCCGGATTCACCGAGCTAATACTGACCGATGAAAGGGTCGAAGATGGCATCAAAAATGGGAAGATTCAAGAAGCTACACCTTCTGATGCTCAGAAAAAGCCCTACAATGGGAAGAAAGAGTCCAACGCTGTGTATGGTCAAAAGGGTCGCTATGACCAATACGTAGGAGAAGTCTTGATCTCTAATCCTACGCCTGCTCAACAAAGACAGGGGCATCAGCGTAAGGAGGTCGCGCCTAAAAGACAACTCACTAAGATCAACATGTCACTGGGTCAAGCGCTACAACGCCTGTTGGAGGCAGAGCTGATTACATTAAAGGCTCCTCTCCGGAACCCAAATACTTCCGCTCCTACCTATCATCCCAATGAAAGGTGTGTGTACCACTCTGACAGTCTGGGACATGACACAAACAACTGTTGGGCTCTGAAGAATAAGATCCAAGACATGATTGATGCCAAGGAGATCAAGTTTGACCCTCCGGAGACTCCAAACATAATCACTGCTCCTATGACGAATCATTGAAAGCTTTTGTTCATTTGAATTTTCAAGTTGTAATCTCTTTGTTATTCAAATAATTATCTATTAATGCCAAACTTTGTTTCATTAATGCATTGCATATGTTTGTCTTGATTTGATCCAATCATTTTAATTACATTTAAACTATGCTTTTTACTCACTTTATGACATTCAACTCTTGCTAAAAGTTACAAGCCTTTAGAGGGAGGATGACAAAACAATGCCATAATCTCATACAGTATGCTTTTGGACAGACCTTGCTGACAATGTACAGGCGTTTCTTTCAAATCCTAAACACTGGAGTTATAAGGAAGATAATACCTAGTCCACCCCTTCGACCCAAAGAAGTAGGAGTTTTCTGTTTTAAACACAAATTGAAACCTTTAATTTAAACCTGGGGCAGGGTAGTCTCTCAGTTAATTCAAAACATGCGCACTGAAGTCGCAAAACTCTCAGTTCATAATACAACGAACGACATCAAAAGCATTCCTCTAGAATCAAAAGACAGTGGTGGTTCCTTATTTCATAGGCAGTCAATCTCTCAAAAGAGAAAATCCCACTGAGCCAAAACCTATAAAGGAGGCTTAAGAAAGCTGGGGCATCCCGCTGACTGTAATCTCGAAAACAGGAACAGTCAGGCAAAAGTTAGGGATAACAAATCAAAAGAACGAGGTCGCTAAAAATCCTCAACAACATGAAAAATGTTGCAAAAATGAATGCCTTCCAACAAATTCAAATTGTGTGAACCATCACCAAAAACGTCGTCCCAGACTCATTTGGAGTTCAAATGCACAATTAACTGAGTTTAGGATTGAAGAACATCACGAAGAGCGGGTGGGTACAAATATACTTTGAGCGTTTATTCTTTGTTTCTTAAACCGTGAACCAAGCCACGTTACAACCCTTCAAAAGTCCTAACTGAGGCATGGGTTAGTTCAAAAAGCATACTGTTACAAAAGGTATCCTGACTCCTATAAGGCTTTGCCCTAGATCTTGTGTTGAATTTGTCTTATAAAAAGTTTTCTGCTAAAAAACGCATTTTTCAAAAATTTGTGCCAAGCATAAACTTTTTATTATTTGAATATCACTGTTTGCATTTGGCTATTTGTTTGACAGTGGAGAAATTCACACAACGAATATCCGATGAACGAAAGCCCTCTCAGTGAACAAAATCACTTAAAAAAGGATGGCACTTCCATTAACAAATCTCCTATCAACAAGGGGACTTGACATGTCACTATCCAGCACACATGGGGCAGTCCAGTCAAGATTTCAAGAAATCTCTGAAGAAGTGCAGAGTAACCAGGGGCAAGTCTCTATCTCCGTCACTTGGGGCATTGAACATCAATCTCAGTGAAGGGTTACGTACAATTAAACATTTTCTGGCAATGTCACAAACACTTGCTACTAGGGGCAATGACAAATCTCCCCAAAATCCTTCTCATAGGATGACTCCCAGCAAGCCTTTAATCTCTGAAAACCTTTCCCCAGCTGAATCAACCTCAAGAATCCTCGAGGACTTCCCCCGACGAAGATGTCACTTCTCTAGCGGACTGACGACAGGGTTTATTTCCCCAACAACATCAGGATTCCCCAGCTTGAGTTTGCCTCTCCGACTACTGTAAATCAAAGGACCACAACTCCTCTTCCCCAGTAGACTACTCTACAATCCCCAGCAAGTTACTGCGAAACCTGGACACGACCAGATATCAGTTCAACTTCGACTCCCCAGTAGAGCAACGAACGACTAAGACTCCTAAACTCTTTTCCCCAAGCAAAAATAAACATACTCCCCACAGAGTTTTGAATATCCCCCAGCGGAGTTCTCCTCAAACAACAAAGTAGGGATCCCCAATGGAAACATTTTGAAGTTACACTTCAACAACATTCATAACATATGCATATGACACAAATCTCATTTTATTTTGAGAACATCATTACACAATGCATACATCATGACAATGCATACATCATGACATTGCATACAACTAACTCTTTACCTTTTCAGGAAAGATCAATCAACAGGCAAAGATCATCATCTTCTGAGTGATTCCTTCTAGAGACAGTTCAGATGTGACCCAGATATGGCTGACATTCTGATACTTATCCCAGACTCCTTCTAGATATAGTTCAGATGCGACCCAGATATGGCTGACATTACTTATTCCAGACTCCTTCTAGAGACAGTTCAGATGCGACCCAGATGTGGCTGACATTCTGATACTTATTCCAGATCCCTTCTAGAGACAGTTCAGATGCGACCCAGATGTGGCTGACATTCTGATACTTATTCCAGATCCCTTCTAGAGACAGTTCAGATGCGACCCAGATATGGCTGACATTCTGATACTTATTCCAGATTCCTTCTAGAGACAGTTCAGATGCGACCCAGATATGGCTGACATTCTGATACTTATTCCAGGTTCCTTTAAAAGACTGTTCAGATGCGACCCATATATGGCTGACATTCTGATACTTATTCCAGATTCCTTCTAGAGACAGTTCAGATGCGACCCAGATATGGATGACATTCTGATACTTATTCCAGATTCCTTCTAGAGACAGTTCAGATGCGACCCAGATATGGCTGACATTCTGATACTTATTCCAGACTCCTTCTAGATACAGTTCAGATGCGATCCAGATATGGCTGACATTTTGATACTTATTCCAGATTCATTCAAAATACAGTCCAGATACGATCCAGATTTGGATGTCATTTTGTCACTCATTCAAATTACAGTCCAGATACGATCCAGATTCGGATGTCATTCTGTCACTCACTTCAAATTATAGTCCAAATACGATCCAGATTCGGATGTCATTCTGTCACTCACTTCAAATTATAGTCCAGATACAATCCAGATTCAGATGTCATTCTGTCACTCATTCAAATACATTTCAGATACGCTCCAGATGCAGACGCAATTCTGACAATCATCCAGGCTCAACTCTATTCTCCAGCAGCTCCGGGATTTATTTTCCCAGCTAAAACATCACATTTCCCTACGTCATAGTGTGGACGAGTATTATAACCTCAACGGTATACTCCCGGTGGGCACGAGACGGTTCCTAGATCTTGATGAAGATGCTTCCCCCCAATTAAATTATGAACAGGTTCTTAAAACTCAGCTGAAGCATTCTCCCAGTTGAAGTACAGGCAGGTTCCTAAATCTCAACAAAGTTAGACTTCCCCAGCGGAATCTTCTACAAACAACAGGTATGCAAGTTCTCGCTAAGTAATCTCTTATGCGATCGACACTCCTGCAGATGGCATCTATAAGCCCATCCTCCTACCAACAATCTCCATATGGCATCTATAAGCCCATTCTCCTACCAACAATCTCCAGATGGCATCTATAAGCCCATACTCCTACCAACAATCTCCAAATGGCATCTGTAAGCCCATTCCCTACATCACAATGCTGATACTTTACCATGCGAGTGCAAATTTCTGGGCACTCTAGTGTTCAATTATCTTCCACCTTCGGATCACGAAAGGCTCGAAAGCCAATCTATATCCTCAGGTGTAAGAAAATTGAACAGGGGCAACTGTTGTACCCCAAAATTTTCCCTCTCATGTTTTCCAAAGCCTTCCCCCTGCATGGTTGATCATAAACCCTTTCCTAAGGAAAAAGAAAAAATTTGAGTGGTGCTTTTCGATTTGCATTCTGAAAGACCCTTCGATTGGTGTTCTGAAGGAGCCTTTCGATTGGCATTCTGGACAAGCACTTCGACTGGGATTCTGGACAAGCACTTCGATTGGCATTATGGACAAGTACTTCGATTGGCATTGTGTCAAGGCAGCTTCGATAGGCATGTTAACCATGTCCTTCGATTAGCATGGACAACACCTTTCGATTGGCCTGTTAACAAAGCCTTTCGATTGGCCTGTTAACAACGCCATCAAGAGGGAACTCAAAGAACATGTCCAGGTACACTGAACATTAGAAAATGGCGTGTTTCCCTTGCAAATATAAAAATAATTAAATGCTGATTATGGATTTAATTCCTGAGTTAAAGGCCAGATTCTTGCCTTTTCTGTTCCTAAAGAGCTGATTCGACCAGAGTGATTGTGTGCAATCAAGACCATTCGAAGAAGCATTCAGAAGGCCCATTCGAAGGGTACATAAGAAGTCCATTCGAAGGAGGAAAATCAAAACCATTCGAAGAGCAGGGCCTTAAGGCATTCGAAATTCAAAAGTGTCCAGGTTCATTCAAGAGACACGAATGTTTCAAAAATGGAAATTATTTAATGTGTCTGATTCTTGTCTCATGGCTTTAATGGACTGTTTAATTGGTTGTCTCTTGCCGTTACTAGACCCCTACACTCCTATAAATACAGGGGCAAGCATGCAGTGCAAACACACGAAAAAACACACAACAGGAGAACAAAAAAAACATTGGAGTTACGCAGCCAAAAGTTGTCAACATTTTCAGAAGTGATCCAGGCCAAAGCAACCCTTCAACAAGAGTATCCACGCCCAGAAATCCCAGATTGAAAGTGCTCCCATCCAGCCAGTGCCCAAATCGAAGACTCAATCTGCAGGTAAGAAAGGGTAAATTGTCCAACTTTACATTTGCATAACACATTATTACTTGTTGTTACCTTTGATTTGCCATCCTAGACAGGATCGAAAGGCCTGGGTTTGGCGCCCAGGTCATGTTCCTCGTTTGCTAACACTTGCTGTAGACATAGCCTGAAGAGACCCAGCAAGCGCAGGATCGAAGGGCCTGGGGTTCAATATCCAGGCCCTGCATTTTATTTCGCTAACATACTTTTGCAGGTATAACATTCCAGATCGAAGGAGACACCTTCTCTGGATCGAACCCATTAGCATGCTGGGTCGAAGGAGGCATCTCATTCCTGTATCGAAAGCCATGACCTCCATGATCAAAAGACAATCCCCTTCCCTGGATCGAAGGTTGTTCATGCCCACTTCCTGGCCTAATCGAAAGAGCCATGACCCTGTCTGGATCGAAGCTTCCATTCCCTCCTTGGCTCTAAACTCCTTTTTTTCCCTGGATCGAAGGATCCCCCTTGTATTTTATTTTTGTTTTCATTGACATCTTTTTATCTTTTTAATTAACATTAAAATCAAAAAAACACAAAAACATTAGGCTAGTTTTTTTCTATTAAATTAACTTTGTTAATTAACTTTTTAATTATCTTAACATTTTCTCAAAAACTAAAATTTAGTAGATTTAGATCATTTTTTCCAAAATAAAATAAAACAACAAAAAGATTTTATTCTTAGGATTTTTAGAGGTTATTTTCAGATTCGCGCGCGTTTATTTTATCATAACAGTCTACTGGTTTGTAATAGCTTAAATTAAGACTTTTACTTTACTGCTTTTATTCCCCCAATTTTTGGACATGTAAATAATCCCCCGAAGCCTTGTAATAGCGTAGGATTTACAATTTCTGCACTTTAAATTCTTATACATATATTAACTGCTTAGATGTATGCTAACTAGGATTATATGACAAGATTAACTCTTAACTTAAAATCAACAGTAGCTCACCATGACATGTAAAGATAATATAAACTGAAAACTGACACACTCGCACATGTCACTCTTAGGGTACGCCTCACTTGGTTGCCTCAAACGTGGTCATTGAGTATAGGAAGTCTTAGAGGTCTCCCTCCTGTCCAATGATCAAAGTTGCCTCGAAATGGTTGCCTCGATAAAAATGATCTAAGACATTAGGGTTACCACTAAGGCGTCCTAACGTTGCTTTAGTGGCCACACGTCCCTTAAACCGAATTGACCCGAAAACTCCAACGATGGTGCTACCTACTCCTCAATAGTGGGATAGCACTGTCTAAAGGACATTTGCACAGTTTAATTCCTTTTTGAGTAGGTAGAGGTTCTTAAGTACTTGCTCATTTTTAAAAACAAAACAAAACTTTTCACACTTACACTTTTCGAACAAAGTTTTCAAAACACTTCATTACACTCTTGAGGACAGAAGCAAGAGTTAAATCAAAGTTTCAAACAAAAAATCTTTTCAAAAACCCACAAACACAAAGAAAAGCAAACTTTTGAAAACATAGTGAGCAAGTACCTAAGAGCCCGTGGATAACCACGGATAGAAAGGGTGCTAACACCTTCCCTTTCTATAATCCACCTCCCGAACCCGAGAAACATCTCGAAAAGGAATTTTTCTGTGCTTTTGTCCTTTCCTTGTTGGATAAAATAAAAAGACGGTGGCGACTCTTGCTTACCGCGACATTTTGCGAAAACAAACGCAAACGCGAACCAGCATTCCAAAAACAGTTAGTTCTATTCCCACCGATCACAATAACCTTCTAGCATGAAATTTTTTTGCATTCCCCATGGGTAACCCTAAGGCATATGATTTTGTGCAGCAGAACCGGGAATTGATGGTCCTTCAGAAGCAATCGTTGTTTGTTGTGGATGAGCAGAAGGAGGAATAAGTGGTGGCTGATTTTGAGCAGCCACCAACGATTCCATCAAAGCATTTAGATTGGCCATACCGACCTTAAAAGCAGTAACCTCTTTGTGCAGCTTGCGATTCTCTAGTTAAAGATTCTCCATTTTCTTCATGTAATTATCTCGAGTATTATATCGGTGAGACAACTTGCTGAATAAAGTAGCCAAACACAGTAAGACACCTGGGTATGAACAAAAATGCAAGAAATATGTGCAAGATGATACATGATATATGATGCACATGATTTATTTATTATTATTAATATTTCAAGGGACTCAAAGAATTATAGACAATTTGCAAATACTAAAGTACTAACACATTTTGAAATACTCAAAATCTCATTATAATAACTTCAAAGTGGATTACAACATTTTAGTACAAGTTTCAACAATCCCAAGTACAAGAGGAGATAAAATACAACATCCTAAGAAGGAAAAATTGATGAAGATCACTACACACGCTAACACTTTCCTACGAGTCTTGCAATATGAGCCTTCAACTGCTTGTTCTCTTCTAAATACCTATCTGCGACCCCTATCCAATCACCAGAGTCGAGAAGTGAATGACTAAGTCCTGATCAAGCTCTAGAGGAAAATAAATCCTCTTGCCTCTCTATCAACTCAATAACGCGACTCTCAAGAATCTCGATCAGGTCATCCTTCTCTTTCAAGACTACTTGGTAGGACATCTCTAAAGTCTGACATTTATTCTTCCAGGCCTCCTTCTCCTGCTGCATCCTAACTAGAGCAAGCTGAAGTTCTTCCACATCATCTAAAAGGGGAATAGTGTTCTTCATAAACATATCAGGCATAGGCTCTTCACGGGAATATGGCATATTCGGCTGAATTTCCCTTGCCTGTACCCACCTGAGATAAGGCTCCAAAGAAACAGCTCCTCAAGGTCCCAAGTCCTTTCTACTCTTCCTGTGAATATGGCGCCAAGCCTTTGCAATCTCCTCTTTAGCTTCCTTATAATCCTCTCCTTTTATAAGAAAGAAACCACTCAGATGAATACTATTTGCCTTATCTCTCTCGGATATCCAAGCTGTCATCGTGCAAGAACGAGATTGTAGTTAATTCCTCCTTTTGTACCAAGAAGAGGTACATTGGGGAAACTACCACAACTATCGATAATCACCACATCATAGTAAGCCTGATGATACCAAACAATGTCGAAATGGGTGAGAGCCATAATCTTCAAAGCCTAACGAGGTTTCTTCCTAACATCCCAGAAAGCATCGGACTGAGGTAAGTGAGAAATAAACCACTGATACATCAAAGGCATACAACAAATGATCATTCGTCAATGATAAGAATCCCGAAGATGAATGGAGTAGTAAGAATCTCCTTATAATGTTGGAACTGGATTCCAGATCAAAAAGTTCCTTATGGTATTGATATCCATAAATTTGTCGACATTAGGAAATAAGAATAACCCATAGACAAGTAGAGCAAAGATGACCTCAAAAGCAATTCTACTCTTCATCTTCGCAAAGTAGCGAGCTTTCTCCAATAAAAAATGAGCGGGTAACCCTCTGATTCCTCCTTTGGTAGTCATGTGGGCCTCAATCTCAGACTTCCCCAAATGAACCATAGCATTTATCTCATGAGACTTGGGTTCTCCCTTTAAACCGGTGAAAGGAATATGATCGATAACAAGTAAACCCAGTAGGTAAGAATACTCCTCGAATGTAGGCATCAACTGATAATCAGGGAAAGTAAAACATCGATACATCAGGTCATAGAACTGAACCAAAGTTGAGAGAATACCCTCCTTCATCTTGAGCTTCATAAGAGACACGATGGATCCATACTTCTTCCAGAAATCAGTAGAAATTTCGATCTCAGGAATCAGAATCATCAAATCATCTACCTTAGGATCCTTGAAACTGTACTTTCG
Organism: Vicia faba; assembly: GCA_948472305.1. Classification (NCBI taxonomy): domain Eukaryota; kingdom Viridiplantae; phylum Streptophyta; class Magnoliopsida; order Fabales; family Fabaceae; genus Vicia; species Vicia faba. The sequence continues at coordinate 1,473,015,707 of OX451737.1, read as the reverse complement.
AGACTTTCTTTTTCCAAAATCCATGGTCAAAAGTACCTGAGAAATTCGCAAAAAGTCAACTTGAAGTCCCTTGAAACACATGTTTTAAAGGATGCATATGGGTGCATGAATGTATGATGCAACAATCACACACAAGATCACAAACATGGGGATTCATAGGTTTGACGTCACGAGCATGAAGTCAAAGGTACTACCTATAAGGTATGGTCTAATAATTTAACACCTGCCGAACAAGGTTCTAAGAGGTTCCCAGAGTCTACGTCATACCTTCAGATATTACTAACATCCTGATTGACTCGGTAATCAGTAATATTCTCAGGAAAAACTCATTTGAGTGTAGTATCACGTGACAACCACTTCCAGATTAGTCGGTCATAGTTTCTGCACAACACCTAAAAGGCGAAGATGGGTTAAAGGTTCTACTGTCCTCACGTTCAGTAGGCTCCCATGTCGAAAGTAGCATGTCTTCCCAATTACTCGGTAAACGATACTACAGTCAATGTTTTCTCCACTGAGTAGGGGATCTCATGTCTCCTGTTTTGGGATTACTCCCTCAAAGTTAACATGACTATACCGCCCGTCATATCTTAAGTTCGCCCAAGTCCGGGAAGAGGACCTATGAGAAATCACCAAGCACCCTACAAACCAGGAAAATCCAGACAAACAAATATACAACACATAATATACAACAAATAATAGCACATACACCAATAAACAAAGATATGCTCAACCCACATAGGGATGTACCAGCATTTGGTCGATCTTTTCCGAGCAGAGTCTCCATTTTTTCTGTAGCGGTAGAAATGTTGAGACTAAGCCATTGGGTTGACTTGACACGCATAAATCAAATAAAAATCTCCACCGCACTTTATTGTTTCCAAAGGAATAGGAAAAGAGCGAATAACCCAAAAAGAGAGGGAGAGAATCTAAGTTTGGGGGATGTTTATGCAAAGCGAAGGTATTAGCACCCAAAACATCTACGGTACTCGACAGGAACCTCTTTGTAAATTTGTGTATTTTGGCTATAAGTGTTGTATAAAAAAATATATGGTGAAGCATAGAAAAGAAATATTTTTTAAAATTTTTTCACCCGTCGCGGTTACGAACCTTTAATGCCTACATACCACCTTCTGTACAATAGGGGATCAAGGTACTCGTAGTTCACCTTTAAAAATTTTAAAACGCAAGTGTGTTGGTTAATTTTAAGAGACGAGACATCGTCATATCCGAGTCGAAGAACATACTTACTACCCATGATTATGAGAAAGGAGAATTTGCGTCATATCAAACCGGAGGATATAGCTTGGATTTTAAAATCATGAAAGCCTCGCTCAACACCCAAGTGGAAAATATCTCACTTCACTATATATCATAGAAGTATAGTAGTTCACATCACTACAAGGATTGACAAGAGTCTGATCTTTTGAGAAAAGTTTTAAAGTAAAAAGCCAAAGTGGAAAAATGGTTTGAATGAGATTGATTGACTTTTAGCCTTCTCACAAAAATATCAAAGTATTATTAAGTTGTTTAAAGTTTGATTGTGAAAATGTTTTAAAAAAGAATGGACTTAAGTCCAAGTTTATTTTGAAAGCGGTTCAAGTTTAAAAAAACAAGAAGAGTTTTGAAAAAGAGGGAGAAGATTTATGAAATTAAAAAAGGTGGGAGGAGATGAAGGGGTTATCCTAAAGCATAAGGTAAAAGCTAGGGAAAAGAACCATCTAACCAACAAGAAGCCAACATTTGACATAATGAGTCAATGTAGAATTCTCATCCTTTGGATTGAAACAAAACAAGCAAAGATAATAAACCTCTTATGAAAACCAATCTTAAAATGCATTATGTCTTCACAAAAATTAGGCAGAGTAACCGCTATATACAGATGAATTCCCAATCACAGACAAGGCACATAATCAGAATAACCTGCACAAAAAGAAAACAAACAACCTAATGTCTCAGGGTAAACCCCAAGAACTCCAGACAAAATAGCAATAAAAGTCACAAGGACTCAAGGTAGGTCAAGGTCTCTAATCCTAAGTCTAAGAAGTCCATAACTCCAAAATGCCAAGGATAGTAACCAAATAGTCCAAGTAGCCTTAATGATTTTTTATTGTTCAAAATGATTATTTGGTATCTTAAAAAAGAAAATGAAAACTAAAGCGAGCAAAGTAAAAATAAAATAAAAAATAAATGGTCAAGTGAGCAAAGAGAAATATAGCATGAAATGAAAATGCTAAAATAAATGGTGATTAAAGTAAAAGCATAAAGTAAAATAAATAAAAAAATAATAGTCAATTGTTATTGAGTTAGAAATTAGAGGTTAGTTGAATGACCATCTTTAAACTTGCATTTGAAAACTAATTAGAAATTGATCAAATCAAAGCCTCTCAACAAAAATTTTATTTGCTTTTTGTCAAGTATATCATTCATTTCAAAATCTCAAGGCAACAATAAATGATCAATGATGAATGATTCACTTAGTCCAAAATTTATGATGATTCATTAGAGGATTGATAAGACCAAAGCCTCCTAACAATGAACCTAAAGGTTATTGTATCAAAGGTTTAAAATTAGACATACTTGGGATTGCAAGCATAGGTTTGGTCCACAAATGATGATTTCTCGAATCGGGACAAAATTCAGCGCCATATTAAGCAATCATAAGTAGAGTTATGTAGAAGTCACACCTATTTTAAGGCGGGTCAATAGTAATCTATGTGCCATATGTTTGGAGTGATGATAAGTAAATCATCCACTAACAATATGTAGCACAAAAGAGAAAGGGATAAGATGAAGAGGGAGGAGATATATTTGAATCCAAATTTAATCAAACTATCATTAAAATCATCCATCTATTTTAGTAGAGTTAAACTCAACACTCAAGATCCAATGAAGTTAATGAAGTTTATGATCAACAATCACAAGACCAAAATATAAAAAATAAATAAATTGCATTTAATGAATAAAATAAAATAGAAAAAACGACTTTTAAATTGTTTTTAAAATGAAAGTAAAAGGTAAAATAGAAAACTATATTCAAAGTATCAAAGAAAAATTTCAAGAGACCATAGAAAAATCAGAAATGACCTCAAATGATTTTATAAATTTTTTGGTAATTTTTAAAAACAGAAAATTATTTTTAAACTAATTAAAATCATTCAAATATGTTAAAAAAGAATAAAAAATAGTAGAAGTAAAAAAAAAATCTACAAAAATTTCAGAAGGTCAGAAATAAGGAAAATGATTTTTATAAAAAAATGAAGAATTTAAAAAATATCAAAAGATAATTTTAAATAATTAGAAACAAGTCAAAATAAAAGAAAAATTATAAAAAATATCAATTCTGAAAATAAAATCTGTTAGATGGCGTGGAAAGTGATCGAGAGGGGGGTGAATAGATCACCTCTTACTTTTTCAAGGATTTAAAATTATTTTATCAAAGCGAGTTGAAAGCAGCGAAAATCAATGTCCTTAATCAATTCCGTCTACTTTGAACCGACTTCTAGAAAACTTGACATGTGAAAAACTTGCTGGATTTTTATTAAATGAGATGGATGAATATACAACTCATAAATCTTAAAGTTTCAATGCACTTATGATAAAACAGTATTTCCAATGAATTTAGAAATTTGTTAGGAATTTTGTCAAACACCTGGCATATGCTTGTATAATGATTTAGTAATGGTGGTTTGGTGAAAATGTTTAAACCACTATGTTTATCATTAGACAGTAAAACTTAGCAAGCCAATTGAATTACAAAATTATAGAATATGTAAAACGATAAAGAGAAGGAAAGAAAGAACGATACGCATGCAGTTTGGTAAGGAAGTTCCCCACTGTCGTCCTCGCGTGTGGGTACGCCTCCCTCTCAATTTCACAATCGAAACTGAGAACTTTGATATCAATTTGCTGAATGTTTGATAACAAGGTTATACTACACAGAAAGATAGAAATCCCTATGATCTTCTTCTTCTTGTAAGAACAACCACTTGATATGAGTTGTATCAAGATTTACTGCAAAGTCCACAAACGATCCTCTGCTTCCAGGACCCGTTTGTTAAAATCCTTCCGATTTCCAAACCCCTCGCTACGGCTGAATCCGACTTGTGCGACCGTGGCTAACAAAACCCTCAAGAACACACCCATTCTTGAAGGACAAACCCTCTGGTTTATTTCTTGAAGCCTCCTCTTCAAACTTCAACTCAATTGAGATTTCTTTAATACACAGATGAACGTTATCTCAAACGGCTTGATTCAATTCAACAAGGATGTTTGATTTTCTTCGTTGTTGTTGAATTTAAGATGGTTGAGAAGATGATGAAGAAGAAGATTCTTTAAGTTTCTCGTTGCTCAAAATTGTTTGCACACAATTCAAATATGTTGCTGTAAAAAAAAAGAGAAAAATGCTTAGTTCTATTTATAACAGAAAACGGTTAGTCAAAAAGAAAGAATTATGAGTCGATGCATGTTGGTCATGTGTCGACTCATGTTAGTTTTATATGACAGGATGAGTCGATACATTGTGTTTTGAGTCGATACAAGATCATGTTATAACGTTTTACAGAACCAACACTTTTATATCCGTCGACACATAACACGTATGTGTCGATACATACTGATTGTAAATTTAATTTTTTAATCTAAAACATAGTATGAGTCGACACATGATATTATGCATCGATACATGTAAGTTCAAAAAAAATTTCTAGGGGCATCAGAATGTTTTGTATCGATACACGAGGTTTTGTGTCGATGCATACAAGTTCAAAACTGTATTACAGAAGCATCAAAGTGGTATGTGTCGACGCATGAGGTTTTGTGTCGATGCATACAAGTATTACAGGGGCATCAAAATGTTATGTGTCGATGCATGAGATTATGTATCGATGCATGAAGGTTTTAAGTTTGCTTTCCAGGGTCATCAAATAGTTATGTATCGATGCATATGCTTTTGTATCGATGCATAATAGTTTTGAAATAGTATTCCAGGGACTTCAGTAAGTTATGTATCGATACAAAACTTGTTGTGTCAACTCATAATGCTGCATTATGAGTAAAATACATTTTTGGATTATTTAAACATGTTATATTAAATTTTTATAGTGCACAAATGTATTTAGTGTTTCACACATATATTTGCAATCATTCAAAAATCAATTATGAAGGGGTTGCTCATAAACTCCCCCTTTTTGATGATGGAAAATATCTGATGATGTGTGGTGATATAGTATGGATGAAATAAGCTTGCTCCCCCTGAGTTTGTGCATCTTCTTCCTAACATAAGCACAATCCTTACTAACACACTCTTCTTCTCCCCATTTGACCACATCAAAAAGAGAATAAGCAATATTTTCAGTAAGCTTAGCACATAAGAAAAATTGATATACAATTTCAGCAAATAATTAACTTGGCATTCACACAGAATGTCTAGGCATAATGTTATCAATAACTGAGTAAATAGTAGAGTAAACATAAAGTTATCACGTTAAAAGTAATGAATTGGCAGATAAAAGTTAGATTACATAAGCACGATAGAATGTTTGAAAGAGACATTAATACAACCACTTGAAAGAAAAAAAGCATGAGTTAATGGTATGCAATGAATGACATGAAGATTAAGGGTTATGCACATCATATGACTCGTCATAGTTGTAGAGAGGAGAAGGAGATGGAGGTGGATTAACATCAGGATTTTGAGTCATGAACTGATATCGTCAGAACCTGTTCTAGATATCAATATTTCTGAAATTTTCCATGATTCCAGGATTTTGACAGAAGTCGTCCATGAAGCTTGTCATCTCATTGTAAAACACCTGGTTCCATTTGACAAAATCTAAATGCCACGAATGTTGATTTTGGTACATCCGTGTGTGCTCATCATGCCATTGCTCATGTTCTTTGTGCCACTCATTTTGCTTGTTGTGCCACTGTCTCGCTTCATCATGGCGAGAATCATTGGCAACCTGCCTTTTCTCAAACATGGCAGTGAGGTAAGCAGGAGCTTCCGAGGAAGAACCTGCAGCAGCAGTGGGAGCACCATGAGGTTGTGCTGTTTGATTAAATTTGTAATTTGTTGGAGACCAACGATTTGGCACCCACTCACCCCAACCGGTTCCAGCCTGATTTGGTTCAGGTTGGACATTTTCATTGATATCTGGCATGTCAACATCAATGGGGTCCTCATCCTCATAGATCTGTTCAGTGGGGATGTCAAAATTATACACCCTTACATTTGACCCTTTTTCTTTAAAATAAAAGCATTTACGGTTTTTGTCCCATTTGTATCCCATGTGGGATAAAGAAGCCTTATTAAACTCCTAGGCAGCAGTTGGAGAGATGAGAGGAACAGGTGGGATAACAAGGTTCCAGAATTTCATAATTCCCATGATCTAAGCCGAATATCCAAGAGCAGTGTTTTTCTGGCTGTTTCGCATAAGGAACATGTGTTTGATAAAGTAGTTCGGCCAGTTTAGGGGAACCCTATCTAGCAAGATGTGCAGAAGATGAATATCTAACCTGTCAAGCCGAGAGTGGCCACCGGATCTTGGACGCAATATATGGGAGGTTATCCAGTGAAGCATTCGAGGAATTCTTTTGATGGTGCCGGTGGTTATCGGCTCAAACTCGCCTAGAGGTCGATCAAGCTTTAGGATTGAGTTTATGAAAGCTTCTTCATCATAGTCGGTATAAAAAATTTGATCATGGAAGCTTTTCATTAATGACCTTCCAAAAGGAATTCCAAAAATGTTATGCCAATCGATGGCTTCAAAGACATACCTTCTTGTCCCTATTTTGACCTTAAAGCACCAGCCCTTGTTTGTTTCTAATCCAGCATAAAAAGCTCATATAAAACCTTCGTGGTAGTCTTCTCTAATGTTAAGAAAAGACCCTAGTTGTTGAGCATCGATTATATCGCAGACATCTGTGATATGGAGGGATAGAACCTCAGCCTTATCAAAGACATGAGGTTTCGTGACTAACCTTGTTTTGAATGACTGCTCAAATTCATCTGCAATGGCGGGATGCATGATAGATAAAGCGCTTGGAGGGACATCCGGGACATATCCAGATGGTCCAGCAGCTAACTTTCCATTTCCTTTTGTTTTGGGAGGCATGCTTGGTTGTAGAAGAATGGTTGATAAGAGTATGAGTGTGAGGTAATTTCTTTGTTGAAGATGAAAAAAAGTGATGATAGTGGCGAAGAAACTATTAGGGTTGGAGGCTTGTAAGTGATGATACAGATAGTTGGAGGGGTGGGTAGGTGGTTAGGCCCAATTCAAATAAATGACATTTATTATTCTTATGTGTCGACACGAAATTCGTATGTGTCGATACATCTTGTGTAAAACAACAGTTTTAAACGTTTTGTATCGACGCAAGATCTCTATGAGTCGACGGGAAGGAATATGTGTCGACGCAAACCATGATGCATCGATCTGAAACCAAGTCTTGCTTTCTGTTTTTATAAGATTTTTTATATGAGTCGACTCATAACTGTATGTATCGACTCATAACACAGATTTTGACTGAAATTGCAGTTTTTGCATAGTTTCTTGTTAACAAGGGGATATGGTACAAAATTTCACAAAAAAAATTACTCATCTGAAGAGTGTTATGCATGCCTAATGATGTGATGTAAATTGCATATGTCAAATTCAAACAATTTATATAAAAGAGATATACGAAGACATTATCAATGGAACATTTAGATTAACATATAGGTGATTGAGGGTGAAGATAGGAAGGATATTACCTCGTTTAATTAGATACGTGGACACATGTACTAAAGCTGAAAAGCACATCTCAATAGTATGGTGAGACATAGATATATTTCAATTACATATATGCTTAGGGCATCACGTAAGAGAGATCTAAAATCCCTAGCTCACGCGAATGTTGAATAAGAGTTTCGTTGCAAGTGGTTTTGTAAAGATGTCAGCAAGTTGATTTTTATTATCAACATGCTCTAATGTAACACCATCCTTTTCAACATGATCGCGAAGAAAGTGATGTCTAATCTCTATGTGTTTAGTGCGTGAGTGTAAAACTGGATTCTTAGTAGGATTTATAGCACTTGTGTTGTCACATTTTATTGGAATACGTTTTAATTGAATATCGTAGTCTTCTAATTGTTGCTTCAGCCATAAGATCTGAGCATAACAATTATCGGCTGCAACGTATTCAACTTCAGCAGTTGACAAAGCGACAAAAACTTGCTTTTTGCTATGCCAACTTATTAGAGAGTTTGAAAACAAGTGACATGTTCCACTAGTGCTTTTCCTATCTGATTTGCAGCCAGCAAAATCAGAATCAGAGTAACCTACTAAACTGCAACCGCTTTCCTTGGAATACCATAGCCCATACTTAGGTGTATTATTGAGATACCTAAGTATACTCTTGACAACTTTCAAGTGGGATTCCTTAGGATCCGATTGATATCGTGCACACCTGCAAACACTAAACATGATGTCAGGCCTAGATGCTGTAAGATACAAGAGTGATCCGATCATACCTCTATATTTCTTAACATTAACACTCTTACCATGTTCATCCTTGTCTAAATTTCCGTTAGTAGGCATGGGAGTGTCAATTGGTTTAGAGTTGTTCATCCCAAATCGTTTAAGCAACTCTTCGCAAGATTTTGTTTTACATATAATTGTGCCTTCATTGAGCTGCTTTATTTGGAGACTGAGAAAGTAGTTTAACTCCCCCATGAGACTCATCTCAAATTCACCTTGCATGACTTTGGAAAATTCCTCGACCAAATGTAGATTAGTTGAACCAAAAATAATGTCATCTACGTATATTTCAACTAAAAGGATGTGTTTTTCTTTACGTTTAATGAAAAGAGTGGTGTCCACTTGACCTCTTGAATAACCATGATCAAGTAAAAAATTACTAAGTTTCTCATACCAGACCCGAGGAGCCTGTTTAAGACCATATAAAGCTCGTTTTAATTTAAAGACATGATCTGGATATTCGTTATTTTCAAAACCAGGAGGTTGTGAGACATACACTTCTTCATTTTTGACTCTGTTAAGAAAGGCACTCTTTACGTCCATTTGATAAAGCTTAAAATCATTTGCACACGCATAAGAGAGCAAGAGACGTATAGCCTCAAGGCGAGAAACGGGAGCATAAGTCTCCTCATAATCAATGTCCTCCTCTTGGTTATACCCTTGTGCTACCAAGCGTGCTTTATTGCGGGTTAGCATTCTGTTTTCATCAAGTTTATTTCTAAAAACCCATTTAGTGCCTATGATATGATGGTCTCGCGGACGAGGAACAAGTTCCCAAACGTCATTTCTTTTAAACTGATTTAGCTCTTCTTGCATGGCCATTAGCCAAAATTCATCAATCAAGGTCTCTTTAGCATTCTTAGGTTCTACTTGTGAAACGAAAGCAAAATGATAACAAAAATTACTTATCTTAGAGCGAGTCATTACTCCTTTTGAGATGTCTCCTAATATGTTATCAATGGGATGGTCTTTAGAGGACTTCCAAGCTAGTGGAAGATCATTTGCTTCCATTTTCTCTTCTTCCTCATCTTTTGAAGGGCTTGTATCTTTTTCTTCCTTATCATCAACTGTTTTGGATTGAACAATTTCCTCAACAGTTTCTTTGAGCATATTCTCAGTAGATACACCTGCACCATCAAGAGAAATACCTTTTCCGACATGTTTCGGATAAGATTCATCAAAAGAGACATGAATTGACTCCTCAACTGTAACTAGACATTTATTGTATACCCTATATGCTTTGCTTTATTGTGAGTATCCGAGAAAGACACATTCATCTGCTTTTGCATCAAAATTTCCAAGATTTTCTTTTCCATTATTTAAAACAAAACATTTGCAATCGAATACATGAAGATGTGACATGTTTGGCTTTCTTCCTTTTAAGATTTCATAAGGTGTTTTATCCAAAATTGGACGAATTAGTATTCTGTTTAAAACATAGCAGGCTGTGCTAATTGCATCAGGCCAAAAATATTTTGGCAATCCACCTTCATTGAGCATTGTTCTTGCTAACTCCTCTAAGACGCGATTTTTGCGCTCCACAACTCCATTCTACTGTGGAGTTCGAGGTGCTAAAAAATTATGCTCAATACCATGCTTGTCACAGTACTTATCAAAGAGATGGTTTTGAAATCACCTCCATGATCGCTTTGAATTGCAATTATTTTCAATTCCATTCTATTTTGAGATAGTTTTGCAAAACTCATAAAAGCAGAAAAAGTTTCATTTTTGCTATGAAGGAATATAGTCCAAGTAAATCTAGAGTAGTCGTCAACAATCACAAAACCATAATAATTTCCTCCAAGACTTTTTGTTCTAGAGGATCCAAAAAGGTCCATGTGGAGAAGCTCAAGGAGTCGTGAAGCGGAAATCATGTTTTTGGATTTGAAAGAGACCCTTGTTTGCTTTCCCATTTGGCACGCATCACATAGGTGATCCTTTGTAAATTTTATCTTTGGAAGACCTACTACTAGATCCTTGGATACAACCTTATTAAGAAAATCAAAGTTAACATGCGCTAGACGTCTATGCCAAATCCATGAATCATCATTCAAGGTGACTAGACACTTAGTGCTTGTTAAGGATACATCAAGAAGGTCAAGCATATAGATATTGTTTACTCTAATGCTCTTAAACACAATATCTTTTTCAGTATTTTCAATTATGTAGCAAGTGTTTGTGAAGGTAACTTTGTAACCTTTGTCACATAATTGACTAATACGGAGCAAATTATGTTTAAGCCCCTCTACTAAATGGACATAAGAAATAGTAGTGGTAGAGGGATTACCTACACTACCTTTACCGAGTATAGCTCCTTTGTTATTGTCTCCATAGGTAACAAATCCATTCTTCTTTGCCTTGAAGTCAATGAAGAGCGATATGTCACCGGTCATGTGCCTTGAACACCCGCTATCTAGAAGCCATCTTCTATCCATGGGTGTAAGGCATTTTTCCTGCAATATCAAAAGAGAGAGGTAGGTACCCAATTTTTATTGGGTCCATATGGTTAAGTGGTAACATGGTTGCCTTTAGGCATCCATTGGTAAATGCCTTTAGGAACAAGAAACCTCCTAAACTTGCATTTTTCAATGGTATGACAAGAACGACAATAATAATGGCATAAACCATGATGATAATGTATTGTTTTACTTCTGCTCATTGAATCCTTTGGTAATTTTTCAACAAAAGAGTATTTTGAATATGGTGGGTTCAACGTTTTCTTAAAAAATTTAGGATCGACTGCAAAAGTAACTTTGGGCTGTAAAGCTTTTTCTAATTTGGCATTAAGAGTTCTAACCTCTTGTTGCCAAATATGGAAAACTTCACATTCCCTTCTGGGAATACATCCTGTAACATCCTTATCTTTTGAACTTTTTGCAATACTAGCTTTTAGACTTTTTAAGTCTTTTTCAGCTTTATAGACTTTACTCTCCAGAAATGAAAATATTTGTTTATCGGAGGATAATCTCTTAAAAGCATCTTCATCTTTGTATTGCAGTTTTTCAAAAGCTAACTTTAGTTCAGAAAAGGTCATAGAAGAAAAGTTGTTAGGATATGCTTGTCTTACTTGCTTGTTGTGGTTGTCTTTCTTGTTGTAGAATTGATTTTTGGTATGTGCCATCAGACATAAATTTGCACTCTCATCACTACCACTTGAACTGTCATCATCTGATGAATCACTATCGCTTTCCCACGCAATGTAAGATCTTCTTTGTTTGTTGAACTTCTTTGGTGGAGCTTTTCCCTTATCCTTTTTCATCTTTGGACAGTCTGGTTTGTAGTGTCCAACTTTACCACAATTGTAACAAGGTCCTTTACCTCTTTACTTTTTATTTTCTTCTTGCCTTGGCTCTTTGGATTGTTTTCAAAAGCTTATGAGATTCTTATCGGAGTGCTTGATTCCATTCTTTCGAATAAATCTATTGTATCTCCGAACAAAGAGTCCCATTTCTTCATCATCAGAATTTTCATCACTAGTTGAGCCATTATCATCTTGCTCTTTGGTTGAGGACTTAGAGCTAGAAGCCATTAGAGCTATTGACTTCTTCTCACCCTCCTTGTCTTTGTTCCTTTCCTTCTTACTCTTATTTTCGTATTTTTAAGACTTTGCAATTCTTGTTGATGTTCTTCCAGCTTTCCAAACAGAGTTGTAATGGTAAGCTTAGTAAGGTCATTTGCTTCCTTAATAGTTGTTACTTTAGGTTTCCATTCCCTGCTAAGACATCTCAGAATTTTATTAGTAGCAATTTCATTGGAAACAGGTTTTCCAAGTGCATTTAAACGACTCACAAGATGTACGAATCTCTTCTGCATGTCAGAGACAGATTCTCCTTGTTTCATGCGAAAGAGCTCGAACTCTTGATTGAGTGTATTGATGCGGGATTATTTAACTTCAGTTGTGCCTTCATGGGAAATTTCTAAAGCATCGCACATTTCTTTAGTGGACGTGCAGTGAGACACCCTATAATACTCTTCAACACCAAGTGCTGAGATTATCATATTTCTTCCTCTCCAATCGCACGGCCATTTCTTTTCATCCATTTCATTCCATGGATCCTCAAGTTTAGGTACTATTGCACTTGCATCATTCCTCATGGTGATTTGAAAGGGACCATTTTGAATGGCAGTCCATGCATTCATGTCAATGGAATTTATGTGTACTCGCATGCAGTCTTTCCAGTAGCCATAGTTTTCACCATTGAAAACAGGAGCTCTATTATACGCCCCCTTTGGTTCAAAGGCCATAGCGTTACTAGTAGATACAAAACACCAGCTAACCGGTGCTCTGATACCACTTGTTAGACGGTGTGGCAAGTGATTGAGAGGGGGGTGAATAGATCACATCTTACTTTTTCAAGGACTTAAAATTATTTTATCAAAGCAAGTTGAAAGCAGTGAAAATCAATGTCCTGAATCAATTCCGTCTACTTTGAATCGACTACTAGAAAACTTGACATGTGAAAAACTTTCTGGATTTTTATTAAATGAGATGGATGAATATACAACTCAGAAATCTTAACGTTTCAATGCACTTATCATAAAACAGTATTTACAATAAATTTAGAAATATGTTAGGAATTTTGTCAAACACTTGGCATATGCTAGTATAATGATTTAGTAGTGGTGGTTTGGTGAAAATGTTTAAACCACTATGTTTATCATTAGACTGTAAAACTTAGCAAGCCAATTGAATTACAAAATTATAGAATATGTAAAATGATAAAGAGAAGGAAAGAAAGAACGATACGCGAGCAGTTTGGTAAGGAAGTTCCCCACTGTCGTCCTCGCGTGTGGGTACGTCTCCCTCTCAATTTCACAATCCAAACTAAGAACTTTTTTATCAACTTGCTGAATGTTTGATAACAAGGTTACACTACACAGAAAGATAGAAATCCCTATGATCTTCTTCTTCTTGTAAGAACCACCACTTGATATGAGCTATATCAAGATTTCCTGCAAAGTCCACAAACGATCCTCCGCATCCACGACCTGTTTGTTAAAATCCTTCCTATTTCCAAACCCCTCGCTACGGATGAATATAAATCGTGCGACTATGGCTAACAAAACCCTCAAGAACATACCCGTTCTTGAAGGACAAACCCTCTGGTTTATTTCTTGAAGCCTCCTCTTCAAACTTCAACTCAGCTGAGATTTATTCAATACATAGATGAACGTTATCTCAAACTGCTTGATTCAATTCAACAAGGATGTTTGATTTTCTTTATTGTTGTTGAATTTAAGATGGTTGAGAAGATGATGAAGATTCTTTAAGCTTCTGGTTGCTCACAATTGTTTGCACACAATTCAAATATGTTGCTGTAAAAAAACTGATAAAAATGCTTGCTTCTATTTATAACCGAAAACGGTTAGTCAAAAAGAAAGAATTATGAGTCGATGCATGTTGGTCATGTGTCGACTCATGTTATTTATATATGACAGGATGAGTCGATACATTGTGTTTTGAGTCGATACAAAATCATGTTATAACATTTTACAGAACCAACACTTTTATATCCGTTGACACATAACACGTATGTGTCGATACATACTGATTGTAAATTTAATTTTTGAATCTAAAACATAGTATGAGTCGACACATGATATTATGTATCGATACATGTAAGTTCAAAAATGTTTTCTAAGGGAATCATAATGTTTTGTATCGATACATGAGGTTTTTTGTCGATGCATACAAGTTCAAGAATGTATGCCAGAAGCATCAAAGTGTTATGTGTCGATGCATGAGGTTTTGTGTCGATGCATACAAGTATTACAAGGGCATCAAAATGTTATGTGTCGATGCATGAGATTATGTATCGATGCATGAAGGTTTTAAGTTTGCATTCCAGGGTCATCAAAGAGTTATGTATCGACGCATATTCTTTTGTATCGATGCATAATAGTTTTGAAATAGTATTCCAGGGACTTCAGTAAGTTATGTATCGATACAAAACTTGTTGTGTCGACTCATAATGCTGCATTATGAGTAAAATACATTTTTGGCTTATTTAAACATGTTATATTATATTTTTATAGTGCACACATGTATTTAGTGTTTCACACATATATTTGCAATCATTCAAAAATCAATTATGAAGGGGTTGCTCACAAAATCATGAAAAAATAAAAATCAGAAAGACAATATTAGAAAATATTTTTCTGAATTTTTTTCATAATTTTTTAGTTAGAAATGAATTTTCTATGATTTTTTGAAGTTAAGTGTAAAAAACAGAAAATAAAATAAAGTTTAAAAAAATGTAGACCATTGGATGAGAGTCAAAATTCCCTAGTAATCAGATCCAAAGGATCATGCACGTTGTGCATATCATGGTCTGCTTTGGAAATTACACAGGATCACCTTTTAATATTTAAAAACAACTAAAATTATGGCGCGTTGGATGGAGTCTCACTAATAGAAGTAATCAGATCCAAGAGCTCTCAAAGCGCGCATATGATAAAGAAAACATACCGAATTGAGTTTAAAAAATCACATGTCACGCTTTCATTGGTTGAAGCACGACACATAGGTCATCTTCAACCTCCAGATGCCCTAGATTGGGATTCCTCAAACTGTAAAATTAAAGGACCACACCGGTAACATTAGATTCGTCTCTTCAAGATGATTCTAATGGTACGATTGTGCCAAATTTATATAAACTGAGAAAGGCTTAAATTGAGAAAATACACCAATAATAGCGAGCATGAAATTCTGGAATATCTCACTCAAATCTGAGTGAAATTGCAAATTACAAAAAGCATGAGAATCATAAGGATGCATGGAGTAGATTAGTCTTTTATTTGGGTCGATTTGACCAAGAAATATACCTGAACGAAGTAGAAAAATTTAGCCCTGAAATTGGACTTCTGTAGATCAATATAGGTCACAATTCTTGAAGGTAAGAACATGGTTAGCTTCAGAGAAGTTCAATGAAGCTAACTGAATGGAGCTTTTGGTGTTTTGGAGTGAGAATGCAAGAAATCAGAAATTCAAATTCAAAGTTAGTTTTGTATCTGAACAAGGGTCAATTGGCTATCAAAAGCTTGAGGAAATTAGTGAGGGGTGATCCTTATTTATAGCTTATCATGATGTAAGGCTCAAGCGTGTGAATTAGAGGCAAAATCAATGAAATCGTGGGAATCTGCTAAGTGGAAAAAGTGTGACTTCACATGGCTTAAAACATAGCAAAATGGATGGCTTAAGGGCTGTTTCTCATCATGGAAAGTTTCTAAACATGATTAGACGTGGATTTGATCCTTAAATAGGCTTGTAATTGGGTTTAAACGGATTTTCAAATTTGACTGAACATGAAACTTCAATTTCAAGATGCCAACTTCATAGCCATGGTGCCAACAATATAGGGCACTATATGATGTGATTTTTGAAACATTGGAGAGATTTCTTATCAAGCTTTACAATGTGAAAATAAGGGTTACATTTGTGTCTTGGATAAAAAATTGTATATCTTTGAAATCAGCAAAAACACACGGATTTTCCACACTTAGAAAAATTTCTAAGTTTGGCATTAAAAGTGACTCGTAATGTTTTGCATCCAAACATGGCCTTCCACTAAAAATTTGCTTTTGACCAAAAATGATGGCATGCAGTAGATCTATTAAATGACATTTTAAGATTTGAACCACTTAAAAACTCCAAGAATTGAGAAAGTTATAACCTTGTGAAGTTGGTTAAAATCCATGAAATGACCTATAAACTTTTGAACTCTTAAGGCATCTTCTAACCAATTTCAAGCTTTGCACATAAAATAAAAGTTGAGATTCACACTCTTAAGATCATTATGGAAAAAGAATGGGCTCAATGAGATAATAATTGACCAAGTTTTGATCTTTTGAAGTCAAACCCTAAAATTCAAAGGCCTCTCAAGGAGACTTGTAATCTTTCTCAATCATTAAGCATCTTCCACATATATTTTTCATGAAACTTTTGAAGTGATTTGTTGAAAACCCTTTAAAAGAAGCATATCTTTGGAATAACTCAAAAATTTCAAAAGATGAGCAAGATATAGCCCTTAGAAGTTCAAAACCCTAGCTCCTAGAGCACCAAAATAACTTGGAAACCCCTTCAATTTTGACAAAATTCTTTGAACAATAACTTTTGCCATGTGAATAGAAGTTTTTGTGGATGATAATAAGAAACAATAGCACCAAAAACCACCTCCAAGTATTAAGAATTGAAAGAGTTATACACTTGTGATCAAGAAGCCAAGAACTTGTCCAATTGGGTCAAATCTCTTTAATCAATCATTGCCTCTTTTGACTTTCTTTGAAAAATTGAGGCATGATGAATCATAGTAGACCTTGTCATGATGTCAATTTAAAGTATCTTCAATGATAAAGCATGAATCTTAATGAAACTTTGTTTAAGAAGGCATGGAAATAAACTCATGAACCAATGAATCAACTGATGAAATATGTTGTTCCCTCACCTATAGTGTAACGCCCCGATAATTTAATTATTTAATTAAAATTATTAGTTGGAGTTGAGAAATATTGTGAATTATTATTAAGTTACTCTGTAACATTATTTGATTAAATGGTGGTTTAATAATATTAAATATATTGGAGCATTATAAGATTAATTGTTGGGCTTATTTAAGTGATGTCATGTAGTAAATATGGGAGTATGGATATTGGACCAATAAGAATTACTAGAATTACAAGCTTAAGTGGATATAAAAGGAATTAGTTTAATTGAGAAAAGTTATAGAATAGATGGAAGAAACTCATTCCCGTTTTTATTACAGTAGTCTCACTAAATCGGCAATCCCCAATTCGTTAACCGTTGGATCATGCTCAAATTTTGAAGGTAGGTTCGCAACACCTACATCTAACTTTTGACCATTAGGATCTTCAAAATAAGGTCTGGGTTGGGAGATATCATCATCTCACTGTAGCTACATATTTGGGAAAATTTTCATCTTTGATTCTGATCTAGAGAGAAAAAAATCATGGAAGGTTTTCGTACAAGAGAAGTTGCAGAGAAGAGAAAAATAAGTGTTTTGAGAAGAATAAGAGGGATACGTGAAAGTTACACCAAGAGGCCAAGAGGAGATTCAATAGGAGACCCTTAGAGTTACCTTCAATCTAAACCAGGTAAGGGTGGGGTTCAATCTCTATAACCGAGTATATGATAAACCGTATGTTGGGTTGGGTTGTATAAATTTGTGCCACGAATTATTGTCGGTTCAGTTATATTGTGATTCTGTGAAGATTATCAGTCCTGTAATTTTAGTTGTCAGTGAATGTTCATAATATGTTGATGAAGTTATTCTGCAATTTATTGAGTTGTTGTCATGAGATGAGACTCGAAAGAACATATAGGCGTGGTGGAAAGACTATGTCATATCTTATATTATTAATAAGTTAATATAATTAGTAAACTAATTTAGTATCAGATTGGATTAAAGAAGTTGCAGGAATAAATTATAATGCTTTAGTCAAATGAATAGCAGGATGTATATGTAAGAGTAGCAGAAATAATAGTGTATGGACTAATTTAGCTGAGCATTGTGAGGAAGTATCAGTAGATGTAGAAATTGCAAATTATCATACAAAAAGTATAACGGAGAATTTCAGTAACAGGAGGAATAAGTTGAAATTGGTTTTGGTTTATAACTAATATTTGTCACTGGAAGAAAACTGTAGTAATAGAAGTTGTAGATAGAAAACAAGTAGTTTTGACGGAGGCCAATAATAGCGGTAAGCTAAATAATAGAGGTAGTGTAATTTAATAGAATAAATTTATTAGTAGCAGTATAAATAAATAGTAGTAATAACAGTATATAAAATAGAACCGATTAGCCTAATTTGTAGATTTAGGCGGTAAAAGTAGTTAACCAGAATTTGTTGAAATTGTCGGAGTGAGTCGTATATACATATGGGTATTTTTAGTTGGTTTGTTTTTCTATAATTATGTAGAATAAAGTTGATTTGCAGGTGAAGTCGAATTAAGTTGAATGGTTCCTGTTTATGAAATTGTGTTGTATACCTTGCTGAAAAATATAAAATTGCAGGTGACGATGAATTTGGTTGAATTGCCTCTATTTATGGGCAACATGATGTTGTAGGCCAATGGCCAATGTTGAGATGTTGTGTTGTTGTTATAGTCTCTGTGAATTCTTGTTGATAATGTGAAGTTGAAGATATTTTAGATGATGATGAATTACCTCTATTTAATGGTAATAATGGTGATGTGGGCTTATGCCTTACGATGAATGATGATTATTGTTAGCATGTGATGGTGCATTCATTGAGTCACATACATTTGCATACTCTGTGATGGCTAGTATTAGCAGATTTTGTGAAGGCCTGTATTGGAAAACTGCAAAGAAGGCTTATGCTTGTTGATGCCTCTATTAATTGGCAATTTTTATGTTGGGAGTTCTTCTCTGATGGTACCACATGCATGTGCATTGTGATTGAGTCGCATTTGATGTTGCATCTTGAGTTGTGGTGAAAATAGATTTGTTGTTGCTTTATGATGATGACTTGTAGTGACAAGTATTATCTAAAAGCTGTTAATTTAGTAGTTATGTTGTGTTGATGTTTTATTGTGATTAAATTTGTTTGTAAGTTGTAAAGGGGTGAATATATTATTTATCATATGACTAATTATATAGTTTGATATCTCACCCCTCCTGTTTGAATGTTACCCTCTGATGGTTACATGCAGGTAATCAAGAAGGATAGTTATTACCTAGTTAGTTTGAGTCGATGGTGTCGCTCTGATACGTAGCACTCAGGGGGATGAACGCTTGATGTTTACTTGTTGATTATTATTTCAGTTGCTGAATTTTTAAATTGATTACATGAAATAATTGTTGTCTTGAGGTTGTTTTAGTTGAATAAAAGATGTTAAGTGAATTGAAGTTGAGTATGTATATTACGTTTCTTATCAATAAAAAGTTGTTTGATTTTGAAGAATAAATCATATTGTTATCGGTTCATCCGAGTTAAGTTTTATGTATGTGATTAAATGAAGATTGATTTTTAGTTGAAAATGTAGCCCTATTTATGTTGAACTCTTATTTTCTTATTATCCGCTGGGTAGAAATGGGGTGTTACATTAGTGGTATCAGAGCAGGTCGATCTGTCCGACCAAGTTGTCTAATGTTCTTTGTTCCTTAGTGCGCAACAAGTGTGTGAAACACTGTCTGTACTTGGTTGCCTTAATTGCTGGAAGTTGGTTGAAGATAAGTGGGGGAGAAGCTTTTCTTCTCGGATATGTTCAATTGAAAGGTGTTGGTTCGATGTGCTTCCAACGATGACAATGCAAGAATTGTTGGAGTCTTGTTGTTCCTGAATTTGAAGGTGACTTGGATTCAAGGCCTTCTTGTTAGTCGAGTTAGAGCGCCTTGAGAGAAATTGATCAGACATTATTGGTGCTTACTTCTCGAAGAATGAAGAGCGATATAATATTTGTTGATTTACGAAGCAAGTGTAAGATGTCAATGTTTGAACAATGATGGAGTAATAAAGTTTCTGTAAGTTTTGTGTTAGGATCACATAATTGATTGTCGGAAGTAGTTGACGTTGATAATTACTTGTGAATCATGAGCTTGAGTCGAACTTGAAGAAGTGAGTAGCGTTGCGAAAAAAATGTTGCCCTGGTGTTTTAGAAACTGAACTTTGGCGAAGGAATGCATCTCTCGAGTTATAAGAAGTTTGGGAGCACGAGATATGTTAAGAGTTGTTTGGAATATGTCTAAGTTGAAGACAAATGAGTTTCGGAGTGGAATTTCTGTAAGCGAATCGCAGGAAACTGCAGAATTGTTATGGGACTTCGAAAATTCATAACTAGAGTTTCAGACATCCGATTTGAGCACCGTTTGAAGCGTTGGGACGCTAACAAAATGAGCTTCATTTTAAAAATGGTTCTGATAGCTGTAATAGATTCATTTATCACATGATGATATTGGAAGTAAGTGTAGTTTGTTGTTAAACTTGTCTTTGGGATTAGACTTGTTCTTCAGTGTTGTACGGGACGTCAGCGTCAGAGTTGGGTGAATTAAATGAGCAATTGGAAGATTTATTTAAAGTAATTTGTGAAATCAAAGGTATCATTTGGAAATATTTGGTTTTATTAATTAGAATGAAAGACGATAGTGCGAAGTTGTGTGGAATTTACGGTGTCGAAAAGGAGGAAGATTTATGCTAAGTTGTTAGGATGTATGTTATAGTTTTGGGAGAAGAGTTCTCTTGAGTAATTTTATTTCCAAGTGAAAGTGTATGTAGATTCATTCAAGGTGGATGAATTTCTAAGTTGGAGAATGACGAAGTCTGTTATAGAGGTTAGTAGCTTGTTGAGCTTAGATGATTACTATCGTAGTTGTTTGAGGTATTGATATATATGAAACGTTATTAGATAAGATGATAATGTTGAGAGTGATATTGGAATGAGTTTGAGAGGTAGAGATACATGTATTTTTGATGTTGTGAAATTCGGAAGAGGATTAAGAGTTTAAGAATGTTGTTAGAATCCTTTATGTAGATAAAGACTCAGACTAGAGTGGAAGGATTTGTAATGTATTGATATGCCAACACATCTCGAGTTACAAATTGATTGATCATCATGGGATGGTGGGTGAATGAGGATTAGACATGTTGTGTTTTAGAAAACTTGAATACGAGCTTTAAGGAAACGCTATTATAGTTTGGTACGATGATTTACTCCCTTATAGTTGTCGAATACTAATTGACAAATTGAGGAACTGATCACCCTCAATCCATTGTTAATAGTAGACGAGATTATGTTGGATGTTATAGATTTGTCTTGCTATCTTAATGGTGTGAAAAAGTATGGATGTTATATCGCGAGAATAATCTCTCACCAAATTGTGTGAAATTAGTAGAGAAGTCGTTGAGTGAGAGTTGAGACATAATGAATAATTTGGAGTAGTGGGTTTGTATGCCAGCTAACGTCGCAAAGTAAAAGATTGAGAGTATGAAGTGAACAACAATTTTATGACAGATGTTAATGAAATTTTGGGATTAGATTGAAACTTGTAAACCATATAATCGATGAAAAATTTAATGAGGACGATGACTTAAGATGGATGATCAGAGTTGCGCAGCTGAAGCGTGATGTGGCACAATTGCTATGCGTGTACGACTCCTTAGAAGTGAGGGATTAAAACATCAGAAGTCTATGGGAATGGTGATTCTTAATTTACATGCTTGATTTGGTGGATGGTTGATATAGAGATGTTGTGCCATGGCGCTATGCTTGCTAGTAAATATTTGCGGATTTTATAAGAAGATTGTTGTGGATTTTTGGTTGATGGTGAGCTAGGGTATGCTTACTGAGTTATACAGTTAAGTTGATGTTGTAATTATTTTGTTATCATTATTGAGATGTTATTGTTGATTATCGTAAGTGATAAATAATATCCTATAATATGACGAAGATAATTTTGTTGACTATGTTGATGTCACTATAATGGTGAATAAAGTTGTTGATATTTTGTTGATAGTTGACATACATATACGTATGAGAATAAAGTTGTATACATGCTTTGGTGTTGGTAAAGTTGTTAAGAGGTGACGTGGTATATCCAAGTATAAGTGAGTTATGGTTGTTACATTTCTACTGTGGGAGTTGTTATGTCAGAGTGTTGCCGAAAAGGTTGGTAAGTTATTGACGGGTATGTCGTGAGGGTGTTGGGTGATTAGCATGTGTGTAGTAGATTTACATCATGATTGAGTTGTTACTATGTCAAAAATTAGTGGCCGAAGTGTTTGTAAACGCATAGTTTGAGGATTAGAGAGTTGGATACGAGGTTCGTGTTAAGGATGGAAGTATCAAGTAGATTTTCAAGGACGGAAATATCCTAAGTGGGGGAGAGTTGTAATGCCCCGATAATTTAATTAATAATTTAATTAAAATTATTAGTTGTAGTTGAGCAATATTGTGAATTATTGTTAAGTTGCTCTGTGACATTATTTGATTAAATGGTGGTTTAATAATATTAAATATTTTGGAGTATTATAAGATTAATTGTTGGGCTTATTTAAGTGATGTCTTGTAGTAAATATGGGAGTGTGGATATTTGACCAATAAGAATTACTAGAATTACAAGGTTAAATTGATATAAAAGGAATTATGTTAATTGAGAAAAAGTGAGAGAATAGATGGGAGAAACTCATTCCTGTTTTTATTACAATAGTCTCACTAAATCGGCAATCCCCGATTGGTCAACCATTGGATCATGCTCAAATTGTTAGGGTGGGTTCGCAACACCTACATATAACTTTTGACCGTTGGCTTCTTTAGAATAAGTTTTGAGTTGGGAGATATCATCATTGCACTGTAGCTGCATATTTGGGAAAATTTTGAGCTTTGATTCTGATCTAGAGAGAAAAACATCTTGAAAGGTTTTTGTACAAGAGAAGTTGCAGAGAAGAGAAAAATAAGGGTTTTGAGGAGAAGAAGAGGGATACGTGGAACTTACACCAAGCAGTCAAGAGGAGATTCAATCGGAGACCATTAGAGTTACCTTCAATCCAAACCAGGTAAGGGTGGGGTTCAATCTCTATAACCAGGTAGATGATAAACTGTATGTGGGGTTAGTTTGTATAAATTTGTGCCATGAATTGTTGTCGATTCGGTTATATTGTGATTCTGTGAAGATTATCAGTGCTGCAATTTTAGTTGTCAGTGAATGTTCATAATATGTTGATGAAGTTGTTTGCAATTTATTTAAATCGTATTTTTATTATGATGTTGTTATGGCTATTATGGAGTTGTTGTCCTGAGATGAGACTCGGAAGAACATATAGGCGTGGTGGAAAGACTATGTCATATCTTATATTATTAATAATTTAATATAATTAGTAAAATAATTTATTATCAGATTGGATTAAAGAAGTTGCAGGAATGAATTGTAATGCTTTAGTCAAATGAATAACGGGATGTATATGTAAGAGTAGCAGGAATAATAGTGTATGGATTAATTTAGTTGAGCATTGTTAGGAAGTATCAGTAGATGTAGAAACTGTAAATTATCATACAGAAAGTATAACGGAGAATTTCAGTAACAGGAGGAATAAGTTGAAATTGGTTTTGGTTTATAATTAATATTTGTCACTTGCCGGAAGTTGTAGTAATAGAAGTTATAGATAGCAAACAAGTAGTTTTGGCGGAGACCAATAATAGCAGTAAGCTAAATAACAGAGGTAGTGTAATTTAATAGAATAAATTGATTAGTAGTAGTATAAATAAATAGTAGTAATAAAAGTATATAAAACAGTACTGATTAGCCGAATTTGTAGATTTAGGCGGTAAAAGTAGTTAACGGGAATTAGTTGAAATTGTCGGAGTGAGTCGTATATACATATGGGTATTTTTTGTTGGTTTGTTTTGTTAGAATTATGTAGAATAGTTCCGGTTTATGGAATTGTATTGTATACCTTGCTGAAAAATATGAAATTGCAGGTGATGATGAATTTGGTTGAATTGCCTCTATTTATGGGAAATATTATGTTGTAGACCTATGGCCAATGTTGAGATGTTTTTTTGTTGTGATTGTCTCTGTGAATTCTTGTTGATAATGTGAAGTTGTCGAGATTTTAGATAATGATGAATTACCTCTATTTACTACTAATAATGGTGATGCGGGCTTATGTCTTGCGATGAATGATGATTGTTGTTAGTATGTGATGGTGCATTCATTGAGTCACATACATTTGCATACTCTGTGATGGCCTGTATTGGCTGATTTTGTGAAGGCCTGTATTGGGAAACTGCGAAGAAGGCTTATGCCTTGTTGATGCCTCTATTAATTGGCAATTTTTAAGTTTGGAGTTCTGCTTCGATGGTACCACATGCATGTGCATTGTGATTGATCTGCATTTAATGTTGCATCTTAAGTTGTGGTGAAGATAGATTCGTTGTTGCTTTATGTTGTTGACTTGTTGTGACAAGTATTATCTAAAAGATGTGAATTTAGTAGTTACGTTGTGTTGATGTTTTATTGTGATTAAAGTTGTTTCTAAGTTTTGAAGTTGTGATTTTATATGATGTGGTTGAATATATTATTTATCATATGACTAATTATATAGTTTGATATCTTATCACTTCTGTTTGAATGTTGCCCTCGGTTAGTAACGTGCAGGTGTAGTGGTAGAAATGCTCAAGACTAATCCATTGGATTGACTAGTCTTTATACAAATCAAAATTAAAATCGTCACCACGCTTTACTTTTTCCAAAGAAATGGGAAAAGAGCGAATAACCCAAAAAGCGGGGGAAAGATTCAAGGTAAGGGGGTTGGTTATGCAAAGGGAAGGTATTACCACCCTAAACATCTACGGTACTCCGCAGGAACCTCTTTATAAAATTTGTATATTTTGGCTATAAAAACTGTTGTATATAAAATGGATGGTGGAGGTGAGAAAAGAAATATATTTTTTATGATTTTTGCACCCGCCGCGGTTACGAACCTTTAGTGCCTACGTACCACCTTTGGTGCAATAGGGGATCAGGGTACACGTAGTTCCTCTTTTAAAAATTTGAAACACAAATGTGTTGGTCAATTTTATGAGATAAAACATCATCGTCATTGTACGTATGGAAAACATACCTACTACCCACAATCATGAGAAATGAGAATTTGCATCATCTCAAAGTGAAGGATATGGCTTGGATTTTAAAATCAACAATGCTTCACTCAAAACCAAAGTGGAAAATATCTCTCTTCACTACATATTGTATAAGTATAGTTGTTTGCATCACTACAAGGATTGACAAGAGTTTAATCTTTTGAGAAAAGTTTAATATAAAAAGCCAAAGTGGAAAAATGGTTGAAATGAGATTGATTGACTTTTAGTCTTCTCACAAAAAATGTTAAGGTATCATTAAGTTGATTGGAGTTTATTTATGAAAATGTTTTGAAAATGCATGGACATAAGTCCAAGTTTATTATGAAAATGGTTCAAGTTCAAAAACAAGAAGTGTTTTCAAAAGGAGGAAGAAGATTTTGAAATTAAATAAGATGGGAGGAGAAGAAGAGGCTATCCTAAAGCATAAGATAAAAGTTAGGGATAAGAACCATCTAACCAACAAGAAGCCAAAACTTGACATTATAAGCCAAGATAGAATTCTCATTCCTTAGATTGGAACCAATCAAGCAAAGAAATACTAGACCTCTTGATAAAACTAAACTTTAGGTGTATTAAGTCTTCATAAAAAAATGGGCAGAGTAACAGCTGTATACGGGTGAATTCCAGATTACAAACAAATGATGTAATCACAAAAACCTGCACACAAAAATAAACAATCAACCCAATGTCTTGAGGTAAACCTTAAGAGATCCAGTTAAAATAATCCGATAAGTTCTCCAAGATAAGTCAAGGTTTCTAATCCTAAGTCCAAGAAAAGTCCCATGCTCCATAATGCCAAGGATAGTAACCAAATAGTCCAAGTACCATTAAAGATTTTTTAGGGTTTATATTGATTATTAAGTATCTTAAGAAAGGAAAAGAAAAGCTCAAGTGACCAAAGTAAAAATGGCAAGAAAATAAATGTTCAAGTGAGCAAAGATGAAAATGGCATGAAATGTAAATGCTAAAAGTAAATAGTACATAAAGCATAAAAAGAATAAAAGCGTAAGATAAGATAAGTCAATAATTAGTGGTTAGTTGGATGACCATTTTGAAGCTTGCATTTGGAACTCATTAGAGGATTGGTAGAACCAAAACCTTCACACAACTAGTTGCATTTTCTTTTTGTCAACTATATCATCCATTTAGAATTCTCATAAGTACCATTTAATGATCAACGATGTTTAAGTGATCCGTATTGACCAAAGGTGTTGTAGATCCATTAGAGGATTGGTAGAACCAAAGCCTCCACACAATGAATCTCAAGGTTATTGGATCAAATAGATCAAATTAACATACTTGGGCTTGCAATCATAAGTTTTGGCCACGAATGATCATTTATTTGAATCGGGATAAAATTTAGCGTTATGTTAAGCAATCGTTAGTGGACTTATGTAAAAGTCGCACCTATTTTGAGGCCGGTCAATAGAAATTTATGCACCATTTGTTTTGAGACATGATATGGAGATCATGCTCCAATAACACCTAGTGCAATAAGAAAGGGATAAGATGAAGATGGGATGGGAAAAATGAATAAACCACTTTTGAATCAAAAAATTTAATCAAACTATTATTAAAATTATTCATCCATTTTGGTGGAGTTGAACTCAACACCCAAGATCCAATGATGTTAATAAAGTCATGATCAAAAAAATCAACTCAAGACAGCCAGAAAATAATCACAAAATAATATTATATTTAATATATACATTAGAAGGGTTTAAAAAATGTTTAAAAATCAAAATAGAGGAGAAAAATATCAACCATGTTCAAATTAATCAAGAAAGAAAAAGTAAGGCCATAGAAAAATCAGACATGGGTCCAAATATTTTTATAAACTTTTTGGTAATTTTTAAAAGTCAAAAACTATTTTTAAACTATTTAAAATTTCTCAAACAAACATAAAATAGGTCAAAAATAATAAACCTCAACATAAAATTCCATAAAAATTTCAGAAAGTCAAAAATGTGCAAAATAAAATTTATGAATTTTTTCAGAATTAAAAGATGTCAGAAAGTATTTTTAAGTAATTAAAAGAAAGCAAATAATACAAAAAATACAAAAAATATCAAATGTCAAAATAAAAATATGAAAAAATAGTCAGGAGATCAGAAATAATTCAAAGTATTTTTGTGAATTTTTTCATAATTTTTGGATTAAAAATAAAAGAGTTATGAATTTTTGAAAATTTAATCAATAAAAATATAAAATCAAAAAATAAAATAAAACCAAAAAGATGTGGACCATCAAATCATATTCAAAAACGCGTTAGTAAGCTGATCCAGTGGACCAGACGCGCTGTGCTTGATATGGACCTTAGTGAGATACACATAGGATCAGAAAAAGGGGAACCAATAAAATTAAAACGTTTGGCACGCTATCATTGGCTGAGACGAGACATGTCATCATCTTCAACCTCCAGACACCCTGCAATGGGGAATTTGTGAGATCCTTCAAATGGAAAAATTAGGAACCCAGGCTAGTATCATTGAACTCGTCTCTTCAAGATGATTCTAACACCACCATCGCGCCAAATTTATATAAGGTATGGAGAGAGATATGAATCAAAAACCCAGAAAATAGCGACCACCTTCAATTTGATATTTCTCTCTCAATTATCAATGGATTTAAAAATTGTAAGCAGCATTAGAATCAGGAGAAGGAGTAGAATAGATTAGTGCTTGTTTTGGATCCAAATGGTGGAGAATTATACCTTTTCGAAGTTCAAGGAAGAAGCTCTAAAACTGGACTTCTGTAGCTTGAATTATGGCTCGTTTTAATTGGTTTAAGTGCTGGAGAGTTTATATGATGCTCAAGGATGATGAATGCATAAAGAATTTTGGAAAAGGGAGCTTAAATCTCAGAAACTGAATTCAACAAAGATGGGTTCCTGTGAAGTTATAGCAGTGTGTTTTTGGCTCTCAAAGCTTGAAGAAATGGATGAGGGATGACGCTCTATTTATAGGTAAGTGAATGGGAATGAAAATTTGAAGAAACAAGGAAGTTTGGAGGGAAATTGAGTGAAGGTCAAGCACGAGTGAAGTGTGACTTCATTTCCATCAAAACTCAACCAAATTTTGCGTTTTGGGGTGCTAATCACTTCTGGCGAGTTTGCTAATCAAGTTTAAATCAAAAACACGCATAAATATTGTGTTTAGAAGTCACATTATGGATTTCAAAATTCTGACTTTGTGAAAAATTCAGTTTCAAGTTACCAAATCCAAATCCATGGCATTTCCAACTCAAGTGGTCTTAGGGCATGATTCTTGATGCTTTAGAAATATGAGGTTACAAGCTTTGCAATGGGAAAAGAATTGAATCAAATGGACACTTGAGATGAAAGTTACATTGAGTCAAATTTGAAGAAAAAGGGTTGACTTTCCATACTTAGAAATATTTCAAATTATTCTTAAACAATGACCTATAATCTTTTGCATCCAAACACGGCCTTCCACTTAGAATTTGATCTTGACCAAAAAATATGGAATTAAGTAGATCTCTTCAATGACATTTTGAAAGTTATGACTTGTTGAAGTTGGCCAAAAATCATGAAATGACCTATAATCTTTTGCATCATTAAGGCAACTTCCATCCATTTTCTCACTTTGCACATAAAAGAAGGCATGAAGTTCACATATTCAAGATCATTATGGTAAAAGAAGGGACTCAAGGTGATAAAAATTGACCAAGTTATGACCATTTGAAGTCACCTGTGGAAAATTGTGGGTTCATCTGGATGACTTGTAATCTTTCTTCTTCACCAGGTTTCTTCCATATGAAAACTATTTGGAATTTTTGAAGTGGTTTGTTGATAACCCTTTGAAGAGAAGGATGTATTTGGAATTACTCAAAAATACCAAAAGGTGAGCAAGATATGCTCCTTTGAAGTTCAAAACCCTAGCTTCTAGATCAAGAGAATGCCTTGGAGAACTTTAACAAGTTTAAACAAACTTCTTGTACCAATATTCTTGCTTTGTGAATAGAAGTTGTTGAAGATGATAATGAAGACTCATAGCCACCAAAACCACTTCCATATCTTGAATTTTGAGATAAATATGCTCTTGTGACCAATAGGAACAAGGCCTTGTCCAACATGACAACTTCTCCAATCAACCCCTTGTACTTTTGGGGTCAAATTTAATAACCTTGAAATATGGGGAACCAAAAAAACCTTGTCATGCCAATTCTTCCAAAACCAATCCAATGATGAGGTTTGAACTTCTCAAGCTATATTGACTAGGGCATGGAAATAAACTCATGAACCCATAGAATAACTTGTTAAATCTCATTGCCCTTACCTACATGGATAACACACAAAACAAGCCAACATTGTATTTTATTAGTTAAGTGAAGAAATCAAAACAATATTCATGATCACAAAAGAAACATAAGTCAAGGTGCTTGATAATACCTCAAAAGGAGCAAAACTAAATGTAGGGAGGGGAATCAAGAATCCTAGTGTGAATGAATCAACATGGTATGATGAAGGGATCTTAGGTGGAAAAATTGGGGTACAACAGCTGCCCTTATTTAAGTTTCTTCTATTCGGAGATACGAAGGTTAAAAAATCTTCGTGTCGACGCGATCGATGATACTTAAATATAAAACAAACCCTATTTTTGGCCCTAAGATTCCATGCAAATGCTTATGATCATGAATGCATATGAACAGGACCAAAGAGACGCACAACATCATTGAGAATGTAACAATAATAAAGAAATAAAGGAGCAACCCCACCAGGAAAATAAATCATTGGTGGGCCAAGAGAACTGAATCAGAGAGGATGGTAGGATGGTCAAAGGACATACCAACTTCTACTGAAGGCGAAACTACCAACGTTTACTGAAGGCATGGAGAAAAATAATAAACATCGACGTTCACTGCCGATGGTCTACCAACTTTCACTATAGGCAGAGAGAGAAAATACCATATCATCGCTGTTCATTGAAAATGAACTATCAACGTTCACTGAAGATAGAAAAAAGATAACAAACATCGACGTTCACTGCCGATTTCCTACCAACTTTCACTGAAGGTAGAAAGATAAAATATCATATCACCGCTGTTCACTGATGATGAACTTTCAACGTTCACTGAAGATAGCAAAAAGATAACAAACATCGACGTTCACTGCCGATGTCCTACCAACTTTCACTAAAGGTAGAGAGAAAATACCATATCATCGCCGTTCACCGACGATGAACTATCAACGTTCACTGAAGATAGCAAGAAGATAACAAACATCGACATTCACTGCCGATGGTCTACCAGCTTTTACTGAAGGTAGAAAGAGAAAATATCATATCACTGCCGTTCACTAACGATGAACTATCAACGTTCACAGAAGATAGCAAAAAGATAAAAATCATCGATGTTCACTTCCGATCTCCTACCAACTTTTACTGAAGGTAGAAAGAGAAAATACCAGTTTCCCCGAGATTCTGGTGTTTCACCTAGAATGAGATTCAACTTCTTCTTTAACCAAGGCACTCTGCCTGGAAAGGATAAAACATAAGTTGTCTCAAATAAAGAGACTTGCTATTTGTGGCCACGAAGGATTGTAAAAGGAAATGACTTCTTGGGTAAGAGGTATGAATTCCTGGGGAGATTCCATGATATTCTTGCTAAGGGGATAAAGTCTTCTTGTGCAAAATAAATGCACTAAACAAAGCTTGGAGTTTCTCAGAATTCCAGAGTAAATAACATTGTCGGGGAGCCACAGATCCATACCTGAAATAAACTGGAATGAGACAGTCAACCTGACTTCATCCTTTGAGAAATAAACTCAAGAGGGGAGACCAAATTTATCCAATCAAGGAACTATACCGGAAGGCTAAAGCAGAAATCTTCTATGAGGGCCAACTCAGTAGGGAAATTGAAAGAATATACATTTTATGCTTAAGACCAACGCTCTAATGAATAGAGGGTAACTTATCTCTGCAAAACAGGGTAATATGTCAACAAAAATATTAACTGTCAATGAACAAAGATTTGCCAAATTTAGCTATGCATGATGCATGAATGTATTAGTGTTATCGTGCGTATGCTGACGATACAGATACACAATCATTGGGAGCAAAAATGCCTCGGGCACTAACAACACTCGGCTTAGCTTTGACCAAGGTGATCATTCCAAGAAAGGTAAAGGCCAGTTGCAGAAACCAAACCTACTTCCTGCCTTAACTTTACTGAGGAGAAAAGTAATCCGGAGGCAGCAAAATTAAACAGATATCGGGGTAGAACATCCTTCTTCCGGCTTCATCGGGGAAACCAATGTTTCTCAAAAGTAACATGCCTGCTGGAGATTGCAAAACCAGTCTCAAATAAAGCAGATTGTCACTGAAACGATCAAACCTCGCTGGGGAATTAAAACCTACTTCACTAGAGAAAAATGTGGATTGAAACTTCACATCACGAAAGCTCAGAAAAGAGGAGAAATGAATCCAAATTTGACTGAGGATACTGGAACCATAAACCTAATACGGTGAAAACAACCCGAGTAGACCTTCTCGAGGGGAACAAAAATTCTCAAAACAACCAGAGTTTGTCCATTCCTGGGATCACCATTTTTGTTGTCATTGTTTCATCACAAATATCAAAGTAAAAGTAAATTGTAAAAATCTTTTTTTTGAAAAATATTTTTTGTTATTTAATCTCTTTGCTTTGAAAATTATTATCAGTAATAAATGGTGTCTTTGCAAGCTAAATAAAATAAGAAGCACAAAGAAATGGTGTTTTTGGGAAATGTTAATACATAATGGAAAAGATACATTGAGATACAATGACCACTATCCCCCGTAATAACTTTTGAAATCCTGAACAACAGCTTTTGTTGAAGTATGGTGAGGATCTGAGAAGATTGTTGCTTCAACGATGAAGTCTTGTCTGACGTAGTTACTTGCCAAGAAAATCCCTAATTTTTTCCTAAGCTGCCCTTGTGGGTTTTCAACTTAGCGGGAAATTTATTCTGTTTATATCTCTAATTTTTGCCTAGACCGCCCTTTCGGGTTTTCAGCCTACCGAGACGCTCCTTTTTGCCTAAGCCGCCCTTTCGTGTTTTCAACTTAGAGAGTTGTTCTTTTGTTTCTTTAGGAAAAGTATTTCTTGACTGCGTCAGCATTCATGGGACGTGGGAACTCCTCGCCATCCATAGTTTCAAGAATTAACACACCGCCAAAGAAGGCTTTCTTGACAACATATGGGCCTTCAAAATTGGGAGTCCACTTGCCCCTAAAATCAGTGTTGAAAGACATGATCTTCGTGAGCACGAGGTCACCTTCTCTGAATTCACGAGGTTTGACCTTTTTATCAAAATCTTTCTTCATTCTTTTCTGATATAACTTCCCATGACACAAAGCTTCCATTCTATTCTCTTCTATTAAATTCAATTGATCAAACATGTTTTGGACCCATTCAGCCTCCGTCAACTTGGTTTCCATTATCACACGCAGATAGGGAACCTCTACCTAGATTGGGAGTACAACTTCCATTCCATACACTAGGGAGAACGGGGTTGCTCCTGTTGAAGTGCAGACAGATGTTCAATATCCATGCAGAGCAAAAGGGAGCATTTCATGCCAATGCTTATAAGTAACAACCATTTTTTGGATAATTCTCTTGATATTATTATTAGCAGCTTCAATATCCCCAGTCATCTTTGGCTTTTATGGAGATGAATTATGATGGACAATCTTGAATTCTTCACACAGCTCTGTCATCATGTTGTTGTTCAAATTCGAGCCATTGTCAGTGATGATTCTGCTCGGCACACCATACCGACATATAATGTTATTCTTGATGAAAAGCACAACCACCTGTTTAGTAACATTGGCATATGAAGCAGCCTCCACCCATTTAGTGAAGTAATCAATTGATACTAAGATAAAGCGGTGCCCATTCGAAGCTTTGGGCTCTATCATCCCAATCATGTCAATACCCCACATAGAGAAAGGCCATGGGGAGGAAATCACATTGAGAAGCGTCAGAGGCACATGGACCTTGCCTGCATAAATCTGGCATTTATGGCACTTCTTTGCAAATTTGTAACAGTCAGATTCCATTGTCAGCCAATAATAACTTGCCCTTAGCATATTTTTAGTCATCGAATGTCCATTGGCATGAGTGCCAAATGAACCTTCATGAATCTCATGCATCAACATGTCTAATTTGTGTCTATCCACGCATCTGAGCAAGACCATGTCATAATTTCTCTTGTATAACACATTTTCACTGAGGAAGAAACTGCCCACCAATCTTCTCAATGTTTTTCTATCTTTCCTCGATGCACCGATCAGGTATTCCTGGGTCTGAAGAAAATGCTTGATATCATAATACCACGGTTTTTCATCTGCTACCTCCTTTGTTATAAACGCATGAGCGGGCCTATCCAGCCGTCGAACCGTAATTCAGGGTATATCATTCCAAGTATTCACTTGGTACATAGAAGCCAGAGTTGCAAGAGCATCCGCCATTTGATTTTCATCTCTAGGGATGTGATGGAATTCAACTTAATTGAAGAAGGGTAATAATCTTCTAGCATAATCTTTGTAAGGGATCAAGCCAGGATGACGAGTGTCCCATTCTTCTTTAATCTGATTTATTACCAAAGCTGAATCACCATACACATCTAGAATTTTGATTCTGAGATCGATAGCTTCCTCGAGACCCATGATGCAAGCCTCATATTCTGCCATATTAGTAGTGCAATCAAATGTTAACCTTTCAGTAAAAGGAATGTGCGATCTATGAGGAGTGACAATCACAGCACCAATTCCTTTACCATAAGCATTCACAGCTCCATCAAATATCATACTCCAAAGAGATTCAGGGTCAGGACCTTCCTCAGGTAATGGTTCATCACAATCCTTCACTTTTAGGAACATCACATCCTCATCGGGGAACTCATATTCTACAGACTGGTGATCCTCCACTGGTTGGTGAGCAAGATAATCTGCCAACACACTACTTTTAATAGCCTTTTGAGTGCGGTATTCGATATCATATTCAGATAACAACATCTGCCAGCGGGAAATTCTCCCAGTAAGAGCAGGCTTTTCAATAATGTACTTGATTGGATCCATTTTGGAGATCAACCAAGTGGTGTGATTCAACATATACTGCCGCAAACGCTTTGCCGCCCAGGCCAAAGCACAACATGTCTTTTCCAGCGTGGAATACCGTAACTCATAATCAGTGAATTTTTTAGTGAGATAATAAATGGCGAACTCCTTCTTCCCTATTTCATCCTGTTGTCCCAGAATACAACCCATGGATTTATCTATTACTGTCAGATACATAATCAACGGTCTTCCTTCTACGGGAGGAAGCAAGATAGAAGGTTCAAGCAGATATTCTTTAATACTCTCAAATGCCCTTTGGCAGTCATTCGTCCACACACAACCTTGATGTTTCTTTAAAAACTTAAAGATCGGTTCACATGTTGCAGTCATGTGGGAAATATATCTGGAAATATAATTCAAACGCCCGAGGAAACCTCTAACTTGCTTTTCAGTTCTTAGTGCTAGAATTTCTTGAATTGCTTTGACTTTATCAGGGTCAACTTCAATTCCTTTCTGGCTAACAATGAAACCCAACAACTTCCCCGATCGAACACCGAAGGTGCATTTATTTGGATTCAAGGAAAGACGATACTTCCTCAAACGCTGAAACAACTTCAACAAATCTTCTATATCCCCTTCTTCAGTCTGGGATTTTGAAATCATATCATTAACATATACATCAATTTCCTTGTGCATCAGATCATGGAATATGGTTGTCATAGCCCTCTGGTACGTTTCACCAGTGTTCTTCAACCCGAAGGGCATCACTCTGTAACAGAATGTTCCCCAGGGTGTGATAAACGTTGTTTTTTCTGTGTCCTCTGGAGCCATTATTATTTGATTATACCCGGAAAATCCGTCTGTGAACGAGAATACTTTGAATTTTGTTGTGTTGTCCACTAACATGTCAATGTGAGGCAATGGAAAATCATCTTTTGGACTAGATTTATTTAGATCTCTGTAATCTACGCACATGCAGACTTTTCCGTTTGTTTTCGGTACTGGGAAAATATTGGAAATCGATTGAGGATACACTGACGTCACAAGAAAACCAGCATTAATTTTCTTTAAGACCTCCTCTTTGATCTTTACAGCCATATCTGGGTGAGTTCTTCTCAACTTTTGTTTAATTGGCAGACACTCTGGCTTCAAAGTCAAATGCTGCTCGACAATATTTGTATATAGACCAGGCATGTCTTGGTATGACCAAGAAAAAATATCCACACACTCTTTCAACAACTCAATCAACCTTCTCTTTACATCGGGAAGTAACGATGCTCCAATCTTGACTTCCTTCGGATCTTCTTCTGAACCCAAATGGATCACTTCCAAAGGCTCCTTATATGGTTGAATGGTGTTCTCCTCGTGCTTAAGCAACCGTGAGACCTCTTATAGAATCTCGTCATAATCTTCTCCTTCAGCCCAAAACACAGGACATTCAAAGTTGGGAAAGGGTGCAGGGTCATTGTGTTCAACGGGTTTTTTAATTAATTTGCACATATGATTCATGATTGCTTTTAGAAGCTGACACATATAACAAGTGATCATGCAGATTGAATTTCAGTTATTATTTATTTTGAAAGGTTTTTTTATTACAGTTTTCCAATAAAAAAGCAGAAAATAAAGACATGATTCGGGAAGCAAAGACAACTTTTATTAATGATCTTAAAAGTCACAACAAACAAATAAGCCCTACAACATTAATACTTCCACCTTTGGCAGAGTGAAAGCTTTTCAAAAGAAAGATTAACAAATCAAATTACTTTGAAACATGTATGCAAGAGGGAACATCAATGGTGACCCAGTTCTGAACCCTGACTCCATGTGTCACATAATTCGGCATTTCCTACTCTACTTCATCCTCTCAACAACATTAATTCCAGAATCAGTTGGATGGAGGTGGCCTCCGCTGCGGTAAACATCATGATAACTTCCTATAGTAGACTTTGACTTAAAACTTTTTCCATTGCCATTCTTCGAAGAGAAACCCAAACCAGCTTTGTTCTTGTTCACGGGTGGATCCACAATTCGTCCCCAGACTGCATTATGACCATTATGCACAACCTGCTGCGTGTCCTTCAGCGAAAACACGGAATTCTCATTTCTCCTTATGTTGCCAATGGATAGGACTTGGAACTGGGTTCCAACAGCAGCCTCATCCGCTTCTACGATACTGAAAGATGACAAATGAGATATCAACAACGCCTGCTCCCCATTTATGATCACCATCTTCCCTTCACGCACAAACTTTAGCTTATGATGTAGAGTTAAAGTGACAGCCCCTACTTCATGTATCCATGGTTGTCGTAGCAAACAACTATATGCGGGAATAATGTCCATGACCTGGAAGGTTATTTGGAACAAATGGGGTCTTATATGGATGGGTAAGTCCACTTCACCGATGATAGATTTCCTCGACCCATCAAATGCTTTCACAATGATGCCACTCAGGCGCATAGGTGCTCCTTGATACTTTAACTTAATGAGAGTACACCTCAGTATAACATTCAATGCGAATCCATTATCAATTAGCACATTGGATAGTGAATCATTCTTGCATTTCATAAATATATGGAGGGCCATGTTGTGGTTCCTCCCTTCATCTGGTAACTCATAATCGCAGAAACTCAAGTTATTACATGATGTAATGTTTCCGATTACGCTGCTAAATTGATCTATTGGCATGTAACTTTCCACAAAAGCTTGGTCTAGTACCCTCATCAAGGATTCTCTATGAGCAGAGGAATTCATTAACAAAGCTAAGATAGATATCTTTGAAGGAGTCTACAGTAGCTGATCTACAATTTTGTAGTCGCTCATCTTAATTATCTTCAAAATATCATCCACTTCTTTCTCTAATGTAGCTCCACTAGTCTCTCATGTAGTCTTCTTAGGTTCATCATTCTCAGCAATTTTCTTTCCAGCAGCAACATCCTTTCGAACATCTGGTGCAAACACACGATCTCTACAGTTCACCCTGCTATTTTTAGTTATATTTCCAACATCGGGCATTGGCTGGATGGGAATTTCCACCCCATCATCTAAGGTTATAGCGTTGTATTTGTAAGGCACAGCCTTATCTGATTTGTAGGGGATGGGATCTGGCAAACTAATTACCAATGGGGTAACAACTGGTTTGCTATGGTACTCTACTTACAAATGAGTGGGTGCACCAAAACAAGGCACAATGACGTTTACCCCTTCTTCAACATAATCAGTCATCAAAAAGTCATTTTTGCGAAACAAATCTTCGTATGAAGAGAAATACTCATCTGCGGAGACATATTCTTCCTCTGACTCTTCTTCCATTAAACAAACTTCAATCATATCAACCTCATGATAATCATGCCTATGACCTGTGATCTTGATAGTTCAAATGTCTAACAGCAACTGAACACCCTCCCTCACAATTGAACATCCTCGGGGATTTCGACAACAAACCAGGAAAGATTCATATTGGTGTCCACCTGACCAGTCGTATGGCAGAAGGTAGCATGCAACTACACGAGATCCTCATTCAAATACTCCACATCAAAAATTTTGAATTCACCAGGACATCTAGAAACCATATTCACTTCCTCTTCATACTCTACCCTAGGCCTGATTATATGGATTAATCCCTCATCCATCATCTCTTGTAAATCAACCTTTATCTTATCGCAACCATGTATATTTGTACTACAAATAGCACAACCGGCATAGTCATGTGTATAGTAGTTGATCTCACAGAGGTTTGTGTGCATTTTCACCAAATCTCCTCTAACCAGATTAATGTCAAAAATCTGGAAGTCGCCCGAACAATCGGCCACCATATTTACAACATTTACTCCCCCGTGCCTGGGTAGAGAGTTATCTTTCACATTAGGTCCCGTGTCCTTGAAAGATAGAATTCCAGACTTCACCAACTTTTGCACTTCAGTCTTCAAAGGGTAAAAATTCTCAACACTATGCCTTGGTGCTCCCAAATGAAAAGCACACGTTTGGTCTGCCTTGTAATACCAAGGCAATGGTGATGGTACGGCGGGAGGTGGTCGCGTCTGAACCAACCTATTCTGAATCAATGCTGGTAATAGCTCTACATAGCTCATGGGAATAGGGTCATAGTTCTCCCTTCTCTGATTATTCCCTTGATTCCCCTGTTGGGACGGTCTTTGATAAGCAACGGTAGTCGAAGCGGCATTCATCACAGGAGTAATTGAGGCGACTTCTGGTGAAGCTGATAATTCCTTCTAGGAGCGTTTACCCACCTCTCTTGTATAACATCATTTGCATCCTCTTCTTTCTTCTTGGTAAACTCATACGATGGCTTCTTTACACCTCCGGATCCTTCACTCTTCGTCAAACGGCCTTCTCTTACAGCCTCTTCTAAGAGGATACCCATTCCTACCATCTCAGTAAAGTCACTTGGTGCGCTTGCTACCATCGTTTCGTATTAGAAAGCACCCAGCGTCTTCAGAAAAATCTTAGTCATCTCCTTCTCTTCCATGGGAAGAATCACTAGGGCGGCTACCTCACGCCATCTATGCGCATACTCTTTGAATGATTCCCTGTCTTTCTGAACCATGGCCCTAAGTTGGTCACAGTCAGGCGCCATGTCCATATTGTACTTGTATTGTTTGATTAATGCTTCTCCCAAATCATTAAAAGTATGGATATTGGCGCTGTCCAAACTCATATACCATTTCAGTGCTGCACTGGTCAAACTATCCTGAAAAAAGTGAATCAGCAGACGCTGATCATCAGTATGGGTAGATATTCTTCTCACGTACATCACCAGGTGAGCACGAGGGAAAGTGTTGACCTTATACTTCTCAAATTCTGGGACCTTGAACTTAGCAGGTAACTTAACATTCGGGACCAAACATAGCTCATTCACATTCTGCCCAAATAGCTCTTTTCCCCTAAGAGCCTTCATCTCTCTTTGCATCTTGTCAAACTGCTCTTGAAAATCATCCATTATGTCATAAAGACCCAGATCTTCACTCAGTGGAGGGAAAGGACAACACACATCATCATTAACAAATGGAACCATATTCACCGAAGGAGGTGCAGAAGGAACAGCGTGCACCACAGGAGGTGCTGAAGTAACAATAGTCTAAACCAACGGAGTATCTTGAGGACCAAGATTGAAACCTTCAGGTGAAAAATTCTCCAGCATTCCCCACGGATAACCTTGAGGCATGCGATTCTGAACAACAGCCGAAGTAGCAGATATGGGAACAGTCGGAACTTTAGTAGTTGCCCTTGTTGGTTGGGGTGGAACACTCAGTGGTTGATTCTTAGCAGCCACCAGAAATTCTATCAGAGTAGTCAGATTGGATATACCAGCCTTCAAAGCAGTAACTTCTTCGCGCAGCTCGCGATTCTCCTGTTCTAAGTTGTCCATCTTCTTTTTGAAATTAGCCCGAGTGTTATAGTGATGAGTCAACTTGCTAAATGAAGTAAAAGGCTGGGTAAGACACCTGGATATGCATAATAAATGCAAGAAATATGCGCAATATGATGCATGATATGCAATGCATATGATTATTTTTGCTTCATTATTTAATATTTCAAAGGATTTAAGGTTTATAGACATATTGCAAACATCAAAGTAATAAAGCTTTTTTGAAATACTGAAAAATTTTATTATAATAATTCCAAATGGATTACAAGTTTCAATGATCTCAAGTACAATATGGAAATACAATCTAAAGTCCTGAGAAAAAGAGCTGATGGAAATCAATCTGTACGCTGGCGCTTCCCCGTGAGCCTGGAAATCTGAGCCTTCAACCTCTGGTTCTCTTCCCCATGTCTGATGGCAACCTCCTTCCAATCATCTGAATCAGGAAGTAAGTGATCAAGGCCTAATTGAGGCCTAGGAGAAAAAAAATCCCCTTGCCTCTCCATAGACTCTGTCGCTCGACTCTTAAGAATCTCAATCAAATCGTCTTTCTCCTTCAGGTCTGCTCTGTAGGAACTCTCTAAAGTTTGGAGCTTGTTCTTCCAAGCATCCCTTTCCTGTTGCATCCTAACCAAAGCAAGTTGCAGCTCTTCTAGATCATCTAATAAGGAAGGAGTGGTTTTCACAAATAGACCAGGCATGGGTGTCTCCCGGATATACGACATCTTTAACTGAATGGCTCTCGATCGGATCCATTGAAGATATGGCTCTAAAGAAACAACACCCCAAGGTCCCAAATCCTTCCTACTCTTCTTATGAATGTGATGCCAGGCCTTCACAATCTTCTCCCTAGCATCCATATTGTCTTCCCCTTCCTTCAGAAAGAAACTACTCAAATGAATACTATTCGGTTTATCCCTCATCGGATAACCAAGCTATCGTCGTGCAAGAACGGGGTTATATTTAATTCCTCACTTTGTACAAAGAAGAGGTACATTGGGGAAACTACCACAACTGTAAATAATCTCTAAATCCTGGTAAGCTCAATGATACCAATCAATATCCGAGTGAGTAAGTTCCATGATCTTAGGAGCCCAATGGGGTTCCTTCTTGACATCCCAAAAAGCATCAGACTGAGGCATATGAGAGATGAACCACCGGTACAACGGAGGCGTGCAACAGATAATCATTCCCTCATGATAAGAATTTTGAAGATGAGTAGAGTAATAAGCATCACCCAACAGTGTAGGAACCGGGTTTCCAATCATAAAAATCCTGATAGCGTTAATGTCGATAAACTTGTCCACATTAGGAAATAAGAACAACCCGTAAGCAAGTAGAGCAAAGATGGCCTCAAAAGCAACTGTACTCTTCATTCTGGAAAAGTAACGAGCTTTCTCCAATAAGAACTGAGTTGGTAATCCTCTAATCCCTTCTTTAGTAGTCATATGGGCTTCGACCTCAGACTTCCCCAGGTGAATCAAAGCAGTAATCACATGTGGTTTTGGCTCACCATCCAAACCAATAAAAGGAACACGATCGGTAATAGGTAAATCCAATAGATAAGAGTACTCCTCCAGTGAGGCATCAACTGATAGTCGGGAAAAGTAAAGCAATGATACATCGGATCATACAACTGGACCAAGGTCGAGAGAATACCCTCCTTCATTTTCAGCTTCATGAGAGGAATAATGGATCCATACTTCTTCCGAAAGTCTGCAAAACACTCGGTCTCGGGAATTAGACTGATCAACTCATCCATCTTGGGATCCTTGAAACTGTATTTTCCGGTCTTTCCCTTTCCAGAATCCATGGTTAAAAAGTACCTGAGATATTCACAAATAGTCAACCTTTAAATCCCTTGAAATATGGTTTTTTCAAAAGATGCTTATAAGTCCATGGATGCATGATGCAACAATCACACACAAGATCACACATATAGGGTTCATAGGTTCAACGTCATGAGCATGAGGTCGAAGGTACTACCCATAAGGTGTTGGTCTAAGAGTTATCACCTGCCGAACAAGGTTCTAGAGGTTCCCACAGTCTACATCCTTCCTTCGTATATTACCAACATCCCGATTAACTCAGTAATTAGTAATATTCTCAAGAAAGACTCGTCCGAGCGTAGTATCGCGTGACAACTATTTCCGGATTACTCCGTCATAGCTTCCGCACTACACCTAAAAGGCCAAGATGGGTTAGGTATTCTACAATCCTCAGTTTCAGCAGGCTCCCAGGTCGAAAGTAGTACGTCTTCCCGATTACTCGGTAAACGAAACTACAGTCAAAGGGGCCTCCACTGAGTGGGGGATCTCATGCCTCCTTTTTTAGGACTACTCCCTCAAAATTAACATGACTATACCGCCCGTCCTATCTTAAAGTTTTCCCAAGTCCGGGTATAGGACTTATGAGTAATCACCAAGCACCCTGAAAACCAGGAAAATCCAGACAAACATATATACAACATATAACGCAAAAACAGTAATAACACATATACAAATATAAATAAAGATAGGCTCAACCCACTTAGGGATGGGTCAGCAAGAGGTCAATCTGTCCCCAGTGAAGTCTCCATTTTTATGTAGTGGTATAAATGCTCAAGACTAAGCCATTAGATTGACTAGTCTTTATACAAATCAAAATAAAAATCTCCACCGCGCTTTATTGTTTCCAAAAGAATGGGAAAAAAGCGAATAACCCAAAAAGAGGGGGAAAGATTCAAGGTAAGGGGGTTGGTTATGCAAAGGGAAGGTATTAGCACCATAAACATCTACGGTACTCCGCAGGAACCTCTTTATAAAATCTGTATATTTTGGCTATAAAAACTGTTGTATATAAAATGGATGGTGGAGGTGAGAAAAGAAATATATTTTTTATGATTTTTGCACCCGCCGCGGTTGTGAACCTTTAGTGCCTACGTA
This sequence comes from Vicia faba, assembly GCA_948472305.1. Lineage (NCBI taxonomy): Eukaryota > Viridiplantae > Streptophyta > Magnoliopsida > Fabales > Fabaceae > Vicia > Vicia faba. The sequence continues at coordinate 1,472,973,210 of OX451737.1, read as the reverse complement.
CCACCTTTTGTGCAATAGGGGATCAGGGTGCACGTTGTTCCTCTTTTAAAAATTTGAAACACAAATGTGTTGGTCAATTTTATGAGATAAAACATCATCGTCATTGTCCGTGTGGAAAACATACCTACTACCCACAATCATGAGAAAGGAGAACTTGGATCCTCTCAAAGTGGAGGATATGGCTTGGATTTTAAAATCAATAATGCCTCACTCAACACCCAAGTGGAAAATATCTCTCTTCACTACATATGGTAGAAGTATAGTTGTTTGAATCACTACAAGGATTTACAAGAGTTTAATCTTTTGAGAAAAGTTTAAAGTAAAAAGCCAAAGTGGCAAAATGATTTGAAATGAGATTGATTGACTTTTAGTCTTCTCACAAAAAATGTCAAGGTATCATTAAGTTGATTGGAGTTTATTTATGAAAATGTTTTGAATATGCATGGACATAAGTCCAAGTTTATTATGAAAATGGTTCGAGTTCAAAAACAAGAAGAGTTTTCAAAAGGAGGAAGAAGATTTTGAAATTAAAGAAGATGGGAGGAGAAGAAGAGGGTATCCTAAAGCATAAGATAAAAGCTAGGGATAAGAACCATCTAACCAACAAGAAGCCAAAACTTGACATTATAAGCCAAGATAGAATTCCCATTCCTTGGATTGGAACCAATCAAGCAAAGAAATAGTAGACCTCTTGAGAGAACTAAACATTAGGTGTATTAAGTCTTCACAAAAAAATGGGCAGGGTAACGGCTGTATACGGGTGAATTCCAGATTACAAATAAAGGATGTAATCACAAAAACCTGCACACAAAAACAAACAAGCAACCCAATGTCTTGAGGTAAACCTCAAGAGCTCCAGATAAATTAATCAGATAAGATCTCGAAGATAGGTCAAGGTTTCTAATCCTAAGTCCAAGAAAAGTCCCATGCTCCATAATGCCAAGTATAGTAACCAAATATTCCAAGTACCATTAAAGATTTTTTAGGGTTTATGTTGATTATTAAAAATGGCAAGAAAATAAATGCTCAAGTGACCAAAGATGAAAATGGAATGAAATGTAAATGCTAAAAGTAAATTGTACATAAAGCATAAAAAGAATAAAAGCATAAGATAAGACAAGTCAATAATTAGTGGTTAGTTGGATGACCATCTTGAAGCTTGCATTTGGAACTCATTAGAGAATTGGTAGAACCAAAACCTCCACACAACAAGTTGCATTTGCTTTTTGTCAAGTATATCATCCATTTGGAATTCTCATAAGTACCATTTAATGATCAACAATGTTTAAGTGATCCGCCTTGACCAAAGGTGTTGTAGATCCATTAGAGGATTGGTAGAACCAAAGCCTCCACACAATGAATCTCAAGGTTATTGGATCAAAGAGATCAAATTAACATATTTGGGCTTGCAATCATAAGTTTGGGCCACGAATGATCATTTATTCGAATCAGGACAAAATTTAGCGCTATGTTAAGCAATCGTAAGTGGACTTATATAGAAGTCGTACCTATTTTGAGGCCGGTCAATAGCAATTTATGCACCATTTGTTTTGAGACATGATATGGAGATCATGCTCTAATAACACCTAGTGCAATAAGAAAGGGATAATATGAAAAGGGGATGGGAAAAATGAATAAACCACTTTTGAATCAAAAAATTTAATCAAACTATTATTAAAATCATTCATCCATTTTGGTGGAGTTGAACTCAACACTCAAGATCCAATGATGTTAATAAAGTCATGATCAAAAAAATCAACTCAAGACAGCCATAAAATAATCACAAAATAATATTATATTTAATATATACATTAAAAGGGTTTAAAAATGTTTAAAAATTAAAATAGAGGAGAAAAATATCAACCATGTTCAAATTAATCAAGAAAGAAAAAGTAAGGACATAAAAAAATCAGAAATGGGTCCAAATATTTTTATAAAATTTTTGGTAATTTTTAAAAGTCAGAAACCATTTTTAAACTATTTAAAATTGCTCAAACAAACATAAAATAGGTCAAAAATAGTAAACCTCCACATAAAATTCCATAAAAATATTAGAAAGTAAAAAATGTGCAAAATAAAATTTATGAATTTTTTCAAAATTAAAAAATGTCAGAAAGTATTTTTAAGTAATTAAAAGAAAGCAAATAATAAAAAAATACAAAAAATATTAAATATCAAAATAAAAATATGAAAATATAGTCAGGAGATCAGAAATTATTCAAGTATTTTTGTGAATTTTTTCATAATTTTTGGATAAAAAATAAAAGAGTTATGAATTTATGAAAATTTAATCAATAAAAATATAAAATTAGAAAATAAAATTTAACCAAAAAGATGTGGACCATCAGATCGTAGTCAAAATGTGTTAGTAAGCTGATCCAGTGGACCAGACGCGCTATGCTTGATATGGACCTTAGTGAGATACGCATATGATCAAAAAAAGGGGAACAAATAAAATTAAAACGTTTGGCACGCTATCATTGGCTGAGGCGAGACATGTCATCATCTTCAACCTCCAGACACCCTGCAATGAGGATTTTGTGAGATCCTTCAAATGAAAAAATTAGGATCCCAGGTGTTTACCGTAAAAAATGGTAAACAACCGCTGATCTTCCAAAAGGTTACTTATTTGGTAACTAGCAGGATCGATCAGATTGATCCTAAGACATGGTTGATTTTCTGGAGTTTGACTAATCCTAATGGTGATTAATGCAAGTAAAGTAAAGACACTTTAAATAAATTTCATGAAGAAAAGCTTGATAGAATAAATATAAGCGTTAAGTAAAAGGCTTCGACGGAGATAAGTAAGTGAAAAGCGATAAATTGCTTGAATATAAAAGATTTTGATTAATTTAAATGGTGTTTCACACATACATTCTCAATGATTCTTTCTCTCACGCTGGGTACTTGAATCTAAATGAGTGACTTGTATAAGATGATGAACACACGCGAAAACTACGTGAACAACTAGTATTTATACTACAACAAATCCTAAGTAACCTCTGGGCAGTTACGCTGCTTCGAGATGACGCCACATGGCACGCTCACAGCCTTCGACGCTTCTGTTCTCGGCACGTTGCACTTGGTAACTGCTGGGAACCGTTTTCCCTCCAACAATTCAAATCTCAAACCGTTCGACCTTGGGCATCAGGGACCTTTGTCGATAGGTTCCTTTGACGTCGAAGACAACAAAATTCCAACTTAAAGGAATTTCTCTAAGTATCTTGTCATTCTTTGATGACCCTTCGACATGATCAGTTTGTCGAAGCCTCCTTATGTAGGAAACCTTCTGACTCATAATCAATGGTCTATATGATAACAAACAAGGGTGTCGAATTTAGGAGCCAACAAATTGCCCCCCAAGAATGTCTTATTTCGACGCTGAAAAGAAAAAGGCATTCTTTGAGATTCCATTCGACACCTGTCCTTCACTCTCAGCCACAAATTAGTTTGTGTGCTTTTCGTCTCCTACCAACCAACTGACAATCTCAAAAAGTCATCATTTCACCTGTTCCCAAGACGTCACTTCAGTAAGGCGTTTGGCACGCCCGATGTCCTTTCACATATTGTCATCATGACTATTTCCCGAAATCGAGGACGCACGCTGCACCGTTTCCGTTCTTCACAACGGCTACATCACCAAATGAGCGCCACGTTCCCCACTCTTGTATGAGACATTAAATGACCTCGAGTCTTGTGATTTTTCAATCACTATAAATAGCACTAAGTGCCCCTTGTTGGACTCTTTACGCTTTTCTTCATCCAAGCCTTAAGTCAATCAAAACTTCCTGCAAGTAAACCTTTGCGTCTTCCTCTCCAAACCCAGAAACCTTTGTTCTTCATCCATCTTCATCTCAAACCAAAAAATGGCTTCATGTTCTCGTTCTTCCAATGTCCCCAGATCTAGCACTCCCTCTAAAACTACTCAACCGGAAATCTTTTCAACCGCTCCGATAGTTAACTCCATGGGAATGCGAAGGGTTCCTGAACCCATGGGAGATGTTGAGCGTGAAACTTATTCTTCTCAACTGCTGATTCCTGTTGGATATTCCAACCAGGTTTTCGCCATGTCCGGTCCTCTATCTGCATGCATTTCTAACCCAACGAAAGTCGAGGGTTTCTTCCCTGTGCATGAGGCACTCAAGCCCATTGGGTGCTCCAAGAAGGCGACAGATGATATCGAAGATCCTGCAAAAGAAAAAATAGATCTCCGGTTCTTCAACAGGGGGGTTAGGGCTTTTAGGAACCTGCGCCTAAGAAGCGACCTGCATTAACGGTCGAATCTTCGAGTGGCGACGAGGATGAATCTCCCCCTGTTCCTCTCAAACGGAGAAAGGTGAAGAAGGTTGCCCCTGCTCCTGGGCCTCGACCTGTGATAAGAATCAAGGTCGCAGGGAATAAACCCAGGCCACCTCCTGTGATCATCGAAGAGCCCACGGAGGAGGAGCTAAACGTCTTGCTCAGAAAACCCGTTGAGAGTGACAACTCTAGCCCTGGGGCTGATGTTCCTCTATAGGTAGTGCCTTCGACCACTTTTAACTCAGGTGTCGACGATCACATTCGATTGTGTATCTCTCTAAATCAGAATATTTTTCCTCTTCTATTTTAAGGAGACCGCTGGAACTTCAGCACCAACTGGGCATCCTGTCGAAGGTTCTGATTCCTTTGTAAACAGCGCAGGGGAACCCATTTACCATCCTTCTTCTTTCGTCGGTTCTGCTAACGAAGTAAATCAAACTTCAGAGCCACAAGACTCTACTAACCATAGCAGACAACGAGAGGAGGAACTTGTGGATGATGAAGTCCTTGCTGAAACAGAGGAACACCACCAGGAGGAAGCTCAAGTGGTCAATGAGACAGAAGAGCAACATGATGAAGAGGGTCATGTTGATGCTGATGCTGCTGAACATACTCAGCCCCAAGCCACCACTGCTGTAGAAACGATCACCTCGACAAAGCCCAGGTCTAAAGAAGACTTGTCCCTTTTGAAGCAAAATGATCCAATTAGCTACCTAAATGTCATCATTGAGAGCAGGGAAAATTCATCTGACCCTAGCCATGATGCTTCTACTGCATCATGGAAGTCTACTTCGACTTCTCCTCTCGATGAGGTCTTGAAGAAAGTCAAGGCTCAGTTCTTCAAGAAGGATCTAATGAAGGCTTTGGAGGGGGATCTTACTGCCCAGTCTTGTTTGGGAGCTGTCTTGGGTGCAGTTGATTTGCTTGCTGTTTCTCTAGAGATTTCCAGCTTTATCTTGGAGTTATACTCCATTATTGACCAAGTCTCTGTGGACTATAATCGTCGAAGGGGGTTTAACAGCCAACTCGAAACACTGCATGGCAAGAGTTCTTCTTCCTGGACTGAAGTAGCTGAATCGACTTCTCGAATTGCAGAATTGTCGAAACAAAAGACGTCCAAGCAGTAGGAAATCGAAGCCATAGATCAGGATAACGCCTCTATAAGGGAGAAGATCGAGGAGTTGGAGTCCAGGTTAAATGCTAACACTAAGCGCAAAGAGGAACTCCTTTCGACCGTTTCAGACGCAGAGAGCCAAGATGAAGTTACTCGAGGCCTAGAGTTCGCTGAAAGGGCCCAAGCCCTAGATGACCAGATTGCCAAACTTTCTCAGGTGAATCTTCGACTTAAAGCTTCCATCCCTTTTTAATTTGCTTAGCACCTCATTGACCATGTACTATAATTTTTGTAATACAAAGTAGCCATTTTGGTTAATCAATATATCAATTTCCATTTTGGCTCTTATGGTTAACTTAGTCATTAACTGTTATTTATTTTGATCTCTTGGAGCATAGGTTTAAATTTTTTTTAATATTTGTCGTTTACCCTCAAGAGTCTTTTATCTTCGCTTAACTCTTCGACCTCATAAGCTCCACCAGAAAAGATTTGAATAATTCTGAACGGTCCTTCCCACTTGGGTGACCATTTTCCCATGCTTCGATCTCTTCGATCCATGGGGAGAATCACCTTCCAAACTAATTCTCCAAGCAAGAATGCCTTAGGTTTTACTTTCTTATTGTAAGAGTCTTCCACTCTTTTCTTCTGAATTCTCAGTAGGTCGAGAGCTCGTAGTCTTTCTTCGTCTAAATCTACTAGTTCGTCTAACATCATATCCCAATAAACCTCAGAGGGAATATCTTGATGTCTCTGAACCCTTGTTGATTGAAGACAAATTTCTGCTGGCAGTACTGCGTCATGACCGAAAGTTAGCCGATATGGTGTTGTACTTGTGGCTTCTTTTGGGGATGTTCGACAGGCCCACAAGATCTGGTCTAACGTTTTATGCCAATTTTTTGGCTTCTTTCCTACATGCTTTTTTATCAGGCCAATCACTATTTTATTTGCTGCTTCGACTTGACCATTTGCCTGTGCATAATAAGGTGTTGATGTTAGGAGTCTAAAGCCTTTTTCTTGAGCGAATTCCTGCATCTTTCAACCAGTAAACACTGACCCTTGATCAGTTGTTATAGTCTAAGGGATTCCAAATCTGTAGATAATGTTCTTTTGAATAAATTCAATGACATTTTCTTGGTCTGCATTGACTAAAGGGATAGCTTCGATCCATTTGGTGAAATAATCAATGCCTACCAGTATATACTTTTGGCTCTTTGATGATGTTGGTCGAATCTCTCCAATAAGATCCAACGCCCATCCTCTAAAAGGCCAAGGTTTCACTATTGAGTGAAGTTTGCTTGCTGGTACATGTTTGATGCCCGTATGGACTTGACATTCCTGGAAACCCTTCGCGAACTCAACACAATCTTTCAAGATAGTGGGCCAGTATAGTCCTTGTCGAAACAACAACCATTTCATCTTATGGCCTACTTGGTGAGCCCCACATGCTCCAGCATGCGTATTCGAAAGGGCTATGTATGCTTCAGTTTCGCTTTAGCATTTTAGCAATACCCCTTCAGGCGTCTTTTTGAACAACTCATTACCCATGAGTACGTAACTCAACGCCCTATATTTTACTTTTCGTTCTGTCAAAGCTGCTGGATTTTGTAGATAATCTACAATGGGTTTCCTCCAATCCTGCTCTGACAAATTGTCTATGAACGAAATTTCAAAGTTCCTTTGATCAACATACCCTAGTCTTGTCGATTCCAAATCTGTTGGAGACAGGCTGGTTGCTTTTATTTTTTCTCGAACTTCGATTGCTCTTTGTAATCTCGTTTTTGAAATTTTGTACCCAAATTCAATTTGTGCCAAATCATTGGCTACTTGGTTTTCCAATCTAGGTATGTGTCGAATGTTAACCACTTCGAATTTTTTCAATAAACGATTTGCTATCACAAAGTACATAATAAGATTTTCTCTTATGCATTTATACTCTTTTGTGACTTGCTTAATGACTAACTTTGAATCTCCCATTATTTCGACTCGAGTTGCCCCCAATTCCAACAATATCTCAAGGCCAGTAATCAGAGCTTCGTACTCAGCCTCATTGTTCGAACAAGTACCTTCTATCTTGTACTTGAATGTTGTTGGAATTTTTTCTGGAGAAATAATTAAGACCCCTACTCCTGTTCCATCTTTATGGCTGGAACCATCAAAGTAGAATTTCCAGGGTTCTATCTCCATGTAATTTATATTTTCAACCTGAATCGAGTGGTCGACTATAAAGTCTGCTACCACTTGCCCTTTTATTGCCTTAAGAGGCATAAAGGTCAATGAATACTCAGTTAATGCTAGCGCCCACTTGCCAATTCGGCTGTGCAAGATGGGTTTCGACAACATGTATTTGAAAACATCAAAATGAGACGAAACATACACATCAATTGGTTTTATATATTGTTTGAGCTTTGTACAAGAGAAATAAAGACATAGACATAATTTTTCAACTTCGCTATATCTAGTTTCTGCATCGTTCAAAACTCTGCTGAGGTAGTAAATGGGTCTTTCGACTCCATTTTCATCTTCTTGGGCTAACATGCTTCCCAAAGTTTTGTCGGATGCAGCTATGTACAATCTCATACTCCTATTGCTACAAGGAGGCACCAAAATAGGCGGCATGGTGAGGTACCCTTTGATCTTGTCGAAGGCTTCTTGTTGCTCTTTCCCCCACTCGAATCCTTCCTTACTCAATCGAAGTAAGGGTGAGAAGGCTTGAGCTTTTCCACTTAGGTTAGACATAAATCTCCTTAATAAATTTATCTTGCCCAGCAGGGATTGCAGTTCCTTCTTATTCGTTGGCGCTTTCGCTTCCAAGATTGCCTTTGTCTTGTTCTGGTTGATTTCGATTCCTTTCTTGTGGACGACGAAGCCCAAGAAATCTCCAGCTTTCACACAGAACGCACACTTCAAAGGGTTCATTTTCAGACCATGTTCTCTCATTCTTTCAAATGATTGTCGAAGGTGGTCTATATGGTTCTTCTTGGAAACAGATTTTACAACAATATCATCAATATATACTTGCATAAAAGTGTTAATAAAATCATGGAAGATAGAGTTCATCGCTCGCCCATATGTTGCCCCAGCATTTTTAGGCCAAAAGGCATCACTACCCATTCGTAAGTGCCTAAAGCCCTGGGGCATCGAAAAGCTGTTTTCGACACATCTTCTTCAGCAATGAAAATTTGATTGTATTCTTAGTAACCGTCGAGCATGCTCAGGTACTCATGGCCAGCGGCAGAATCGACTAGCATTTCCTCCACAGGCATTGGATATTCATCTTTGGGTGTTGCAGCATTCAAATCTCTGAAATCTATGCACACCCTCAACGTACCATTTTTCTTAATTACTGGCACAATGTTTGCAATCCATTCGACATACATCGTAGCTCGTATGAATTTGCACGTTAGCAGTCTTTCGACTTCCATTTTGATCTTCGACAGTATTTCTGGAGCGAAGCGTCTTGGACTTTGCTTGACTGGCTTCTTCCCAGGCTTGATATGCAACTGAAGTTCTACCAATCCTCTGTCGAGACCAGGCATCTCGTCGTAATCCCATGCAAAGCAGTCCTTGAACTCCTTTAACAATTGGATCACTTCAAACTTGAGCTTTGGGTCTATTTTGGCGCTGACGTAAGTGGGCCTTTTCTCTAACCCTTCACCCAAGTTGATTTCTTCTAAAGGATCCTGTGCTAACATTTTGATGTTGTTCGCCAGGGGGTCCTTTTCGAATCCCAAAGGCTCATCGTCATAGATGGCGTCGAGCCTTTGCTCCTGCATTCCTTCTGTCATGATATCAGGAGGTTATGGGTTGAAATCTTTTCCAGGGCCTATATATGGTTGTTCTGGGTCCAAATCTTTTCAAGGACCTGCAGAAGGTAGCTCTTGGTTGTTGGCCTGGGTGGCCATATATTTTACTTCGGCTTCGAGAGCCGCTATCATTCTTGTTTCGGCTACGTAAGCCGAAATTCGCTGTAGTGCTTGTGACTCAGTCATTATCACTGAATTCACTTCCCCAACCAGTTGGTTGGATATCAGTTAGCCCACTAAAATCAATGTGGGACAAGTCTTCTTTGTCCCATTGAAACCCATGATCAGGGTACAGGTACAAGGAACAAAAAGCATTTCGCGTTGGCGCCATGTCGAAGTCAGGTGCTGGGCATGGCCCAATGTGAGCCAAATTTTTGTCGAAGTCAGCTCTCCCTAGGTGATTTACTTCGCCCAAGTAGTAGCTCTGATTTGCTTCTATATTCTCGACAATTCCATCAGGACGCTATAATATTAACCTTTGGTGCATTGATGATGGTACTGCTCCAACACCATGTATCCATTCTCGGCCCAACAATAGATTATAATTTGGTTTAGCCGATATGACCATAAACATAGTTGGTCGAAGGATGGATCCTACTTTGAGGTCTAGTTGGATCACACCCATAGTGGTCCCTATTCCGCCTTCGTAGTTCGATAGGACCATGTTATGAGGCTTAATGTTTTCATCACTCTTGCCTATTTTTCTTAGCATGAAGTGGGGGATTATGTTGATGGTTGCCCCACAGTCCACCAAGATCTTGTTTACAGTGGCTTCTTCAAGTTTTGCCCTTATGAATAAAGGCTTGAGGTGACTTTTCATCGCCTCAGTAGGTGGTTCGAAGAAACCATTTTTCTCTTCAGTGCAGCCATTATCCATGACGAAGTAGCATACTGGCCTACGCTTGGCCATTTCTTGTTCGACTTCCCAGTCGTTCGATTCGACCTCCATCTGGCGGTTGAATTCTCTTGGCAAAACTGAGACTATATTCACCATGATATCTAAGGTGTCATCTGACTCAGAGCCATCTTCGTCACCAACTTCGCCTTGGTTAGGCCATACCAGCCTATTGGTCACTGGTTCCCTCTCCAAAGGCTTTCTTTGCTTTCGCTGTGGGACATTTGAACTTGACTCTGGCTTTGGTTCGTTGAAAGCTTCCCTCTCAGCCTTGCGCCGCCTTTGGTATCTTCTCCACTAGGATCGAGACATTGGATTCTTTCCCTTGTAGTTACTTGATACTTGGGTCACTTTGGAGGCAAAAACATGAGGTTCTTTCTTGAGTATCAAAGATGAACCTATTGGCACTTCGAAGGAATGCCACCTTTCTTCGCTAGGTCTCTTTCGACTCGATGTTTTGAGCCATGTATCAACTGGCACATTGGTTGGAGGCCTGAAAGTTAGTGGCCTCTTTTCCTGATTTGAACCCTTTTGGTAGGTTCTTCTGGGATCATGTCGAACATCAGAACCTTCCCTTCTTTTGTTTGATGCTCTCACACCTTCGATGTGTTCAGCAGCTTTCTTGTCAAAAATAGAGTTGCATCAAGGACACATCATTACTTCTGATTTCTTCTTCTGGCATCGTTGCAAGAATTCTGCCAGATTTTCGTTTTCCCGAGGGAAAGCCGTTCTGTTTTCTTGCTCTTGCCTAATGGCCTCCTCTGAAACTTTTGATTGAGAGATTTCGACCATGTTGACATTCATGTTGTCTTTAGTAGCAAGAGTCATCTGCTTCATTTGGGCCTCCAGGTCTTCTGTCTGGCCTTGCGTTGCAGCCAAGTAGGAAATAGGTTTAGCTCCAAATTTTGAGGCTCCACCCGTCTCCAGTTTTGGGCCTTCAGCAGCTTTTTGGACTGCTTCGATTGTCTTTCTAGAAAGATTCCCAGAAAAACTACCAAAGATTGGCATGTTGATATGATCTTTGGTGACTTCGACCATAGTTATTCCTGGCCTTTTCACCTGACTCCTGGAAGCCTCGATCACATTCACCTCTGAAGGTTCAGCATAGTGGGCTTCCGCCTACAAAGGGTTAGAATCCACAGTCATGGGGGTCTTATCAGCGAACTTCAACCTCCCTTCTTCGATAGCATTTTGTACGAGATCCCTGAAAAGAAAACATTGAGATGTTTTATGGCCCAGAAAGTTATGATATTTACAATAGCCTCTTTTCTTTCTTTGATCAAGAGGAGGCACTTTTACCCCTGGGGGTATTATCATTTGGCCATCTTTTACAAGTCAAAAATTTCATCACATTTTGTAATATCAAAATTGTAAGTCTTTTTAGGGAACCTATCATTGTCCCTTTCAGGACCAGTGGGGTTTTTTCCACTTGAGGGGACTAGTAGTTTGCAAGAGTATGGTGGCCCTTGTTTTAACTCAGCTAAATCGACCTCACTTTCTTCGACGGTTATAGGTTCGTCAAATGTTTCTGGATCTTCATTGTACATTTCGACATATGTTATCCTTTCTCTTTTATGAGTTTTTGTCGCCCTGGCTTTTTCAGCTTTAAGGCGTTCTACCCAGACCTCCTGCGGCTATTTCGACTAACTCATGTTCTGGCACTTGCGTAAAGCATCTTGCCTTGAGCAACCTAAACCTATTTAGATATTCGTCTATAGGTTCAGTGAATCGCCTCTTTACACTGGCCAACTTTTTCAGGCTTATCTTGGTTTGTCCCATGTAGAATTTCTCATGGAATAGTCTCTCCAACTGGGTCCAATGGTGGATCGAATTGGGGGGAGAGATGTGAACCAAGTAAACGCATTCTTTGTTAGGGAACTTGGGAAATACTTAATCCTCAGGTTCTCATTGTTTGAAATCTCTCCTGCTTCGATTAAGTATCTTGCCACATGTTCGACAGTGGATTCTGTCGTGTCCCCTGTAAACTTAGTGAACTTAGGGACTTTGCATCTAGGAGGCAAGTCCGTTTGTAACACATATTCTGACAACGGGCATGTAAAGTTGGGCCTACGGAAGCCCGTATTCATCCCATTTTGCACCATGATTCTTTCAATCATGGCTGTCAAGTTATTTTCCAAACCCATATTCTGGTATTGGATCTGCTGAACTACTTCGTCAGCGTTTTGGTTTCTATTAACCATCCTTACTTCCGGGGTTATGACTCTAGGCTCTTCGACCCCGGGTTGTTCCATTCGTACCCTAAGGTTTTCTTCGACAGGCTACTGGACTTGGTTAATAGTGGTTTCTTCCTCTAGAAGTATACCTTGGTTTCCCCTTATCTGTGCCCTTTGGGGCTGCCGAATAGGTTGGGGTACCCCAAAAAAGTCAGCCAGACGCGACATTTGCACTGTCATTTGCTGATTCGACTGGGTGGTATTATGTATTAGAGGATTGAGCACTGTGCTTAAAGTTTGCGCCAACATTTGAACCATATCGTGGTTGCTTTCGTCCATTTGCTGCCTCAAGACTGCTGTCGAGGCATTCGTAAGGACATGCATTACTTGGGACGTTCCTCCTAAGAGTTGGGTCCTACCCTTGTTCGCCATACCAACCCCAGAGCCTTGGAGTGGCGAAGAGGCGCTCACTAAAGGGTCTGAAAAAGTGGACGTAGCATTCGTCAGGCTAGCCAATTCAGAAGTTGGTATGCCATAGAGTGGTTCTCGACTTAAACCGACTGTCGAAAAACCTGGGGGAACATATGGCCTAGTTCCTTGGTTTCCCCTTGGTGGGGGAGTTCCCAAAGGCATTCTGGGGCCTGTAAATGGAGGTAATGGCCCCGTTTGTGTAACCGTTATTGCCGGCGTTGAACCAGCGGTTATCGCTTCGCTTACGGTTGGGATAATCGTTGCTCCCACATTTGTTTGTGGGATTTCTCCATTGTTTGGCGGATTCGCCATCTCTTCACTTCTTCTCCTAGTATTGGTTTTGTTGGTGTATATTCTACCACTTCTCAATAACATGAATACTCTCGAAAAAGGAGGATATTTTATATAAAATGGTTAATCATAAAAATCAACACAAGGTCCCACCAGGTGTGCCAATTTATTTACCGTGGAAATTGGTAAACAACCGTTGATCTTCCAAAAGGTTACTTATTTGGTGACTAGCAGGATCCATCAGATTGATCCTAAGACATGGTTGATTTTCTGGAGTTTGACTAATCCTAATGGTGATTAATGCCAGTAAAGTAAAGACACTTTAAATAAATTGCATGAAGAAAAGCTTGATAGAATAAATAAAAGCGTTAAGTAAAAGGCTTCGACGGAGATAAGTAAATGAAAAGTGATAAATTGCTTGAATATAAAAGATTTTGATTAATTTAAATGGTGTTTCACACATACATTCTCAATGATTCTTTCTCTCACGCTGGGTACTTGAATCTAAATAAGTGACTTGTATAAGATGATGAACACACGCGAAAACTATGTGAACAACTAGTATTTATACTAAAACAAATCCTAAGTAACCGCTGGGCAGTTACGCTGCTTCGAGATGATGCCACATGGCACCCTCACAGCCTTCGACGCTTTTGTTCTTGGCACGTTGCACTTGGTAACTGCTGGGAACGGTTTTCCCTCCAACAATTCAAATCTCAAACCGTTCGACCTTGGGCATCAGGGACCTTTGTCGAGAGGTTCCTTCGACGTCAAAGACAACCAGATTCCAACTTAAAGGAATTTCTCTAAGTATCTTGTCATTCTTTGATGACCCTTCGACATGATCAGTTTGTCGAAGCCTCCTTATGTAGGAAACCTTCTAACTCATAATCAATGGTCTATATGATAACAAACAAGGGTGTCGAATTTAGGAGCCAACACCAGGCTAGTATCATTGAACTCGTCTCTTCAAGACGATTCTAACACCACCATCGCAAAAAATTTATATAAGGTATGGAGAGAGGTATGAATCAAAAACCCAAAAAATAGCGAGCACCTTTAATTTGAGATTTCTCTCTCAATTCTCAATGGATTTGAAAATTGTAAGTAGCGTTAGAATCAGGAGAAGATGTAGAATAGATTAGTCCTTGATTTGGATCCAAATGGTGGAGAATTATACCTTTTCGAAGTTCAAGGAAGAAGCTCTGAAACTGGACTTTTGTAGCTTGAATTATGGCTCGTTTTGATTGGTTTAAGTGCTGGAGAGTTTATATGATGCTCAAGGATGATGAATGCGCAAAGAATTTTGGAAAAGGGAGCTTAAATCTCAGAAACTGAATTCAACAAAGATGGGTTCCTGTGAAGTTATAGCAGAGTCTTTTTGGTCTCAAAGCTTGAAGAAATGGATGCGGGATGACCCTCTATTTATAGGTAAGTGAATGGGAATGAAAATTTGAAGAAACAAGGACGTTTGGAGGGAAATTGAGTGAAAGGTCAAGCACGAGTGAAGTGTGACTTCATTTCCATCAAAACTCAACCAAATCATGCCTTTTGGGGTACTAATCACTTCTGGCGAGTTTTCTTATCAAGTTTAATTCAAAAACGCGCATAAATCTTGTGTTTATAAGTCACATTATGGATATCAAATTCCGACTTTGTGAAAAATTCAGTTTCAAGTTACCAAATTCAAATCCATGGCATTTCCAACTCAAGTGGTCTTAGGGCATGATTCTTGATGCTTTAGAAATATGAGGTTACAAGCTTTGCAATGGGAAAAGAATTGAATCAAATGGACACTTGAGATGAAAGTTACGTTGAGTAAAAGTTGAAGAAAAAGGGTTGACTTTCCATACTTAGAAATATTTCAAATTCTTCTTAAAAAATGACCTATAATCTTTTGCTTCCAAACATGGCCTTCCACTTAGAATTTGATCTTGACCAAAAAATATGGAATGAATTAGATCTCTTCAATGACATTTTGAAACTTGAACCACTCAAAATCTCCAAAAATTAAGCAAGTTATGACTTGTTGAAGTTGGCCAAAAATCATGAAATTACCTATAATCTTTTGCATCATTAAGGCAACTTCCATCCATTTTCTCACTTTGCACAGAAAAGAAGGCATGAAGTTCACATCTTCAAGATTATTATTGAAAAATAATGGACTCAAGGTGATAAAATTTGACCAAGTTATGACCATTTGAAGTCACATGTGGAAAATTGTGGGTTCATCTGGATGACTTGTAATCTTTCTTCTTCACCAAGTTTCTTTCATATGAAAACTCTTTGGAATTTTTGAAGTGGTTTGTTGATAACCCTTTGAAGAGAAGTATGTCTTTGGAATTACTCAAAATTACCAAAAGGTGAGCAAGATATGCTCCGTTGAAGTTCAAAACCCTAGCTTGTAGATCAAGAGAATACCTTGGAGAACTTTAACAAGTTTAAAAAAAATTCTTGTACCAATATTCTTGCTTTGAGAATAGAAGTTGTTGATGATGATAATGAAGACTCATAGCCACAAAAACCACTTCCATATCTTGAATTTTGAGAGAAATATGCTCATGTGACCAATAGGAACAAGGCCTTGTCCAACATGGCCACTTCTCCAATCAACCCCTTGTACTTTTGGGGTCAAATTTAATAACCTTGAAATATAGGGAACCAAAACAACCTTGCCATGCCAATTCTTCCAAAACCAATCCAATGATGCGGTTTGAACTTCTCAAGCTATATTGACCAGGGCATGGAAATAAACTCATGAACCCATGGAGTAACCTGTTAAATCTCATTGCCCTTACCTACATGGATAACAAACAAGACAAGCCAAAATTGTATTTTATTAGTTAAGTGAAGAAATCAAAACAATATTCATGATCACAAAAGAAACATAAGTCAAGGTGCTCGGTAATCCCTCAAAAGGAGCAAAACTAAATGTAGGGAGGGGAATCAAGAATCCTAGTGTGATCTTGTTGTGAATGAATCAACATGGTATGATGGAGGGATCTTAGGGGGAAAATTGGGGTACAACAAAAGGTAATCAAGAAGTATAGTTATTACCTCGTTAGTTCGAGTCAGTGTTGTCTCTTTGATACGTAGCACTTGAGGGGATGAACGCTTGATGTTTAATTGTTGATTATTATTTCAGTTGCTGAATTTTTAAGTTGATTGCATGAAATAATTGTTGTCTTAAGGTTTTTTCAGTTGAATAAAATATGTTAAGTCAATTGAAGTTGAGTATGTATATTTTGTTGCTTATCAATAAAAAGTTGTTTGATTTTGAAGAATAAATCAAATTGTTATCGGTTCATCCGAGTTAAGTGTTATGTATCTGTTTCTATGCGATTAAATGAAGATTGATTTTTAGTTGAAAATCTAGCATCCTATTTATGTTAAACTCTGAATTTCTTATTATCCACTGGGTAGAAATGGGGTGTTACATATAGCATCATCATTTAGAGCAAAAAATTATAGTATTTGTTAGTTAAAAGTTAATCAATACAAAACATAGATGATCACAATATTCAAATCAAGGTGCTTGGTGATTCCTCATGAGCAATCCTAGAAATAGGGAGAAGAAGCAAGCCCTAGTGTGATATTGTTGTTTTTGAGTTGATATGAGATGATAGAGGAATCTTAGGGGTATAAATTGGGGTATAACAACTACCCTTTTTTAAGTTTCTTCTGTCTGGAGATGCGAAGATTAAGATCTTCGTGTCTCAGCAATTAGAGATACTTAAATATAAAACATGCCCTACTTTTGGCCCTAAGATGCCATGCACTTCATATGATTGTGCATGCAAACAAATAGATTCGAAGGTGAAACAAGACACCACTAGGGAAACAGAAAATAAAAAAAATTAAGAGAGAAATTAGACCAGGAAAATAAATCACTGGTGAACAGAAGACTCGACTCTAATGGGGTAAAGCCCAAGGAGGATACAAAGTAACACCCACTCAAATCTAGAGAAGAGAAAAATAAAGGATAAAAGTGATCGACAAATAACTACGAACTATCCACTCAGAGAGAAGATAGAAAAAAAAGGTAACGTCGACCCACAGGGGAAAAGAAATGGTAGGATAATACCAACAAAAGCCAACATTAGGGTAGGCAACAAATAATCATCATCCGTACTTACGACTGGAAACAAACGAATTTTTTATATCAAAATGAATCTTAACGATGAACTATCTCCAATAATGATGAGAATACCATTCATCGGAGTACAAAATCTCAACAACAAACTATCTCCTATAATGACGAGACTACCATCCATTGGAGTAACAAATATCCACAATAAACTATCTCCCATAATGACGAGACTACCATCCATTGGAGTAACAAATATCAACTATGAACTATCTCCCATAATGACGATACTACCATCCATTGGAGTAACAAATCTCAACAACAAATTATCTCTCATAATGACGAGACTACCATCCATTGAAGTAACAAATCTCAAAAACGAACTATCTCCCATAATGACGAGACTACCATCCATTGGAGTAACAAAATTTCATTAGTGAATTATCTCTCATATTGACGAGATTACCATCCATTGGAGTAACAAAATCTCAACAACGAACTATCTCCCATTATGACGAGATTACCATCCATTGGAGTAACAAACTCTCAACAAAGAACTATCTCCCATGATGTCGAGATTACCATCCATTAGAGTAACAAAATCTCAACAACGAACTATCTCCCATAATGACGAGACTACCATCCATTGGAGTAACAAATCTCAACAACAAACTATCTCCCATAATGACGAGACTACCATCCATTGGAGTAACAAAATCTCAAAAATGAACTATCTCCCATAATGACGAGAATACCATCCATTGGAGTGCAAATGAATTTTCTCGGGGAACTAATAGACTTACTAGGGAAGTATAGGTTGCTCAAATAAAGAGGCTGACTACTTGCTGTTATAAGCAACCCTTCAGGCAAAGAAATATGACTTCTATGGGGAAGTTTCAATATATTCATACCGAGGAGATAAATGCACACCCTTAATCCAATGTTCAGAGCCTACAAAAATCAGAATAATAATGTTTCCAGGAGACACAAATTCATACCAAAAATAAACTGGAGTGAAACAATCAACCAAGATAGCATTTGATGAGAAATAAACTCAAAAGGGAAACACATATCTAACCAGATAATGAGTTGAATAAGAAGACTTGGAGCAAAATTCTTCCATGATGGACAACTCAGTGGGGAAATTGGAAAGAATATACTCTTTCTATTTAGGGTTGACACTCTATTGGAGAGAGGGTAACATAACTGTGCAAAATAGGGTAATATGCCAACAAAAACATTAATGAATTCAAATGAGCAATGAATGTTAAATTCAGCTATGAATGATGTATGTATGAATGTATGAATGTTATCCTGTATATGCTGAAAAAATAGACATACAACACTGGAAATAACCAGACAAAACAAGCTTGGGTAACGCTAATACTTGAATAAATCAAATCTAGGAGGAAAATCTCTCATGAAAGTAAGCACCAACTGAGGAAATAAATTCTAATTTCACGGATTAACTTCATTGGGAAGAAACATAATCTAAAAACATTCAAATCAAAACAGTACAGATACACGGATATAACAACCTCCTTCAGGCTTCACCGGGGAATATCATACAGACTTCAATGGGGAAAACAAATGCTTCAACGTCTGTACTTCCACTGGGGAATTACAATATTGACTTCATTAGGGAAGATGAAAACTATGTCGTCGAGATATCAGTTGGGCATCCCGTGCTGACTTCGTTGGGGAGTACAACAGCACCTCATCGAGGGGATCCCAAATTACATTCTTCAATACCAAGATGATGATTACACAAAATTATCTAGGGAGAAATCATGAAACCACATGAGGATAACCACTTTCAGAGAGAAACATTGTCTTAGCTTCACTTGGGGATCTAAGAAGTTTAAACAATACAGCAAGAAATCAAAATTATGGGGATTTTAAATCAATCCCAGCGCTTGGCGAGAGAAAACCCAAAAAATTGACAGTTGTTTCAAAACTTCTTATAAAAGATAATGCCCTTGTATGATTTCCAAACAACAACAATAATGCCGACACTTTAAAAGGGTGATGTTTTGAAAATGATTCCACCTCATCACACAAATGGAGAAGGATTTTCCGTCATATGAGTGAAGACCTCACTGAGGAATCTGGGATAGAGGTTTCAAACCATGCAAACCTGAAACAAAAATTATCAACCTGGAGGAAAAATTTAACCAGGACCTGACTGGGGAAAATGGGATCACAAATCTAACACTGCACCATACATCAATCGGTATCATCTCCAACTATTTGAGAAACAACAAGAAGATCATATGAATATCAGTGAAAGCGACCTGAAAAAACTTTCTTGGAGAACACCTATTTCAAAGTTCGTCCATCCTCGGAATCACTATTTTTTTCTTGATTCACAAAATCTAAAGTAAAAGGTAATTTGTAAATTCTTTTCGAAAACGATTTTATTATTAAATCACTTTGTTTTGAAAGATGGTGAAACCCCATAAATGAATACAAAGTTTAGAAAATGGTAATATATTAGAAAAGATACATTGAAATACAATGGCCACTATTATCCCTAACAACTTTGAATTCCTGAGCAGCGACTTCTGTTGAAGTGTGGTGAGGATCCAAGAATATTGTTGCTTCAATGATCAAGTCTTGTCTGATGCTGTTACTTTCCAAGAAATCCCTAAATTTTTCCTAAGTTACACTTGCGGGTTTTCAACCTAGCGGGAGAATCTAATATGTTTATGTCTCTTATTTTTTCCTAGACCGCCCTTTCGGGTTTTCAACCTACCGAGACGCTCTTTTTTTGCCTAAGTCGCCCTTTAGGGTTTTTCACTTAGTGAGTTATTCTTTTATTTCTTTAGGTGAAGTATTTCTTGACTGCATCAACATTCATAGGATGTGGGCACTCCTCTCTATCCATAATTTCAAGAATCAATGCACCGCCAGAGAAGGCTTTCTTGACAACATATGGGCCTTCAAAATTGGGAGTCCACTTGCCCCTAGAATCAGCGTTAAAAGACATGATATTCTTGAGTACGAGGTCTCCTTCTCTGAATTCACGAGGCTTGACCTTTATATTAAAAGCTTTATTCATTCTCTTATGGTATAACTGACCATGACACAAGGCTGTAATTCTTTTCTCTTCAATCAAATTCAACTGGTCAAACCTGTTCTGAACCCATTCAGCCTCTGACAACTTGTTTTCAATTATCACATGTAAAGAGGGAATTTCAACCTCAACGGGGAGCACTGCTTCCATTCCATACACAAGAGAGAACAAGGTTTCCCCTATTGAAGTGTAGATGGATGTTCGATACCCATGCAAAGAAAAAGGTAGCATCTCAAGCCAATCTTTATAGGTAACGACCATTTTCTGGATGATCTTCTTGATGTTTTTATTAGCAGCTTCAACAACCCCATTCATCTTTGCCCTGTAGGGAGATGAATTGTAATAGACAATCTTGAATTCCTCACAAAGTTATGTCATCATCTTGTTATTCATATTCGAATCATTGTTAGTGATAATCCTTCTTGGCACACCATACCAACATATAAGATTATTCTTGATAAAGCGTACTACCACCTGCTTAGTAAAATTAGCATATGAAGTTGCTTCCACCCATTGGGTGAAGTAGTATATTGCCACCAAGATAAAACAATGTCCATCCGAAACCTTAGGTTCAATCATTCCAATCATGTCAATACCCCACATAGAGAAAGGCCATGGGGAAGAAATAACATTGAGAAGTGTCGAAGGCATATGAATTTTTGAGCATAAATCTGGCGTTTATGGAACTTCTTTGCAAATTTGTAACAGTCAGGCTCCATTGTCAGCCAATAGTAACCTGCCCTAAGCATATTTTTTGCCATCGAATGTCCATTGGCATGAGTGCCAAGGGAACCTTCATGGATCTCATGTATCAACATGTCTGCTTCGTGTCTATCCACGCATCTGAGCAAGACCATGTAATAATTTATTTTGTATAATACATATTCATTGTGGAAAAAGCTTCCTTCCAACCTTCTCAATGTCTTTCTATCTTTGTTTGACGCATAAGCCGGGTATTCATGAGTCTAGAGAAAATGCTTGATATCATAATACCAAAGTTTTTTCTCTGGCGTTTCCTCTGCTGAAAAATATGAGTCGGCCTATCCATTCGTCGCACTGCGATACGAGGCACATTGTTCCAAGTATTTACTTAATACATAGAAGCCATAGTGGTTAAAGAATCCGCCGTCTGATTCTGATCTCTAGGAATATGATGGAATTCAACTTTATTAAAGAAAGGTAATGATATTCTAGCATAGTCTTTGTTGGGAATCAAGCCAGGCTGATGAGTATCCCATTCTCCTTTAATCTGATTTATTACCAAAGTTGAATCGCCATATACATCTAAAATTTTGATTCTGAGATCAATAGCCTCCTCGAGACACATGATACAAGCTTCATACTCTGCCATTTTATTGGTGAAATCGAATTACAACCTTGCCGAAATGGGATATGTGATCCATGGGGAGTGATAATCACATCACCAATTCCTTTCCCATAAGAATTCACATCTCCATCAAACACCATGCCCCAATGAGAGTCACGATTAGGAGCTTCCTCAAGCAACGGTTCATCACAATCTTTTATTTTCAAAAACATCACATCCTCGTCAAGGAAATCATATTTATCAGACTGATAATCATCAAATGGTTGGTGAGCAAGATAATATGCCAACACACTGTTTTTTATAGCCTTCTGAGTACGGTATTCAATATCGTATTCAGACAACAGCATCTGCCAACAGGCAATTCTTCCACTAAGGGCAAGATTTTCAAAAATATACTTAATTGGATCCATTTTGGAAATCAACCAAGTAGTATGATTCAACATATATTTCCGCAACCGCTTTGCCGCCCAGGCCAGAGAACGACATGTTTTTTCCAGCATAAAATATCGCGACTCATAGTCATTGAACTTCTTGCTGAGATAATAAACGGCATATTCTTTCTTCCCTGTTTCATCTTGTTTTCCAAAAATATAGCCCATAGAATTATCTAACAATGTCATATACATAATCAATAGTCTTCTTTCAACAGGAGGGAGCAAGATAGGAGGTTCAAGAAGATACTCTTTAATTCTTTCAAATTCCCTTTGGCAATCATATGTCCACACACAACCCTGATATTTCTTTAACAACTTAAAGATCGATTCACACGTTGCAGTCATATGGGAAATGAATCCAGAAATGTAATTCAAACGCCCAAGGAAGCCTTTAACTTGCTTTTCAGTTCTTGGCGCTAGAATTTCTTGAAATTCCTTAACTTTATCAGGGTCAACTTCAATTCCTTTTTGGATGACCATGAAACCTAATAATTTTCCTGATCGAACACCAAAGGTGCATTTATTTGGATTCAAGCAAAGACGATACTTCCTCAAACACTGAAACAATTTCAACAAATCCTCTATATTCCCTTCTTCAGTCTGGGATTTGGCAATCATATCATTAACATATACCCCAATTTCCTTGTGCATCAGATTATGGAATTGGGTTTTCATAGCCCTCTTGTACGTTACACCAGCATTCTTCAACCTGAAGGGCATCACTCTATAACAGAATGTTCCCCAAAGTGTGATAAACGTTATTTTTTCCATGTCCTCAGGAGCCATTCTTATTTGATTATATCCGGAAAATCCGCCCATGAATGAGAATACTTTGAATTTTGTTGTACTATCAACCAACATATCAATATGTGGCAATGGAATGTCATCTTTCGGACTAGCTTTGTTTAAATCTCTATAATCAACGCACATGCGAACTTTTTCGTCTTTCTTTGATACTGGGACAATGTTGGCAATCCAGTGAGGGTACACTGATGTCATAAGAAAACCGACATTAATCTATTTTAAAACTTCTTTAATTTTAACTTTCATATCAGGGTGAGTTCTTCGCAACTTCTGCTTGATTGGCGAGCATTCTGGTTTTAGACAAAAATGATGTTCCACAATATTAGTATCCAACCCCAGCATGTTATGGTATGACCAAGCAAAGATGTCTTCATACTCTTTCAACAATTCAATCAACCTTCTCTTCATGTCGGGATGAAGCAATGCTCCCATCTTGACTTCTTTCAGATCTTCCTCTGAACCAAAATTGATTGTCTCTAATGGCTCCTTATATGGTTGGATGATACTTTACTCGCGCTCAAGCAACCGTGAAACCTCTTATGAGATTTCATCGTATTCTTCTTCTTCGGTCACATACGCAGGATATTTAAAGTTGGGAGAGGGTGCAGTGTCATTGTACCCAACGGGTTTTTTAATTAATCTGCACATATAATTTATGATTTCTTTTAGAAACTGACACATATAACAAGTGATTATGCAGATTTAATTACAGTTATTATTTATTTTGAAAGGATTTTTCTGATTACCATTTTCCAACAAAAAGCATAAAATAAAGACACAATTTGGGAATCAAAGACAACTTTTATTATTGATTTTAAAGATCAGAGCAAACAGATATGCCCATACAATATCAATACTTTCACCTTGAGCAAAGTGAAAGATTTTTGAAAAAATTACCAAAAAAAAAACTTTGAGATATGAATGCAAGAGGGAACATCAATAGTGACCCAGTTATGGACTATAACTCCATGCGTCATGTATTTCGGCATCTCTTACTCCACTTTGCCTTCCAGAATGGCATTGATCCTAGTAACAGTTGGATGAAGGTAACCTTCGTTGTGAAACATGTCTTGATATTTGCCCAAAGAAGTCTTCGGCTTCATAATCTCACATTTACCATTCTTCAAAGAGAATCCCAAACCAGCTCTATTCTTATTCACAGGTGGATCAAAAATCTGCCACCGTGCTTTACTGGGGCCATTACGCACTACTTGTTAAGCATCCTTAAATGATGCTATAGAATTCCCATTTTCCCTTACATTATAATGGATAAAGCTTGGAACTGAGTTCCAACAGCAGCTTTGTACTCTTCCACAACACTGAAAGAGGATAAATAAGATATTAACAATGCTTATTCTCTATTTATGATGACCGCCTTTCCCTCACGAATAAGCTCCAGCTTCTGGTGCAAAGTTGAAGTAACAGCCCCTGCCTCATGGATCCATGGTCGTCCCAGTAAACAGCTATAAGAGGGAACAATATCCATAACCTGGAAAGTAATCTGAAATAGGTGGGAGCCTATGTGAATACGAAAATCTACTTCCCCGATGATTCCCCTGAGGAGATGGTCTTTGATAGGAAACAATGCTTGGAGCTACATTAATGACTGGAGTCACAGAAGCAACTTGTTGCTGGTACCAATGATTCATTCTAGGTGGTCTACTCCTCCTTTCCCCAATAACAGCATTCGTTTCACTTTCTTTCTTTCGAGAGAACTCATAAGACGACTTATTTGTCCCTTCATCTTTTGTTAAGCGCCCTTCTCTAACAGCCTCTTCCAAACGAACACCCATGCTTACCATTTCGGTAAAATAACTCGATGCATTGGCGACCATCGTTTCATAATAAAATGATCCAAGGGTTTTCAGGAAGACCTTGGTAATTTCTTGTTCTCCCATAGGTGGCACCACCTGGGAAGCTATCTCGTGCCAACGTTTCACATACTCTTTGGAAGACTCCTTGTCTCTCTGAGCCATTGCCCTTAACTGGTACCGGTCAGGTGCCATGAACATATTGTACTTGTATTGTTTGATGAAGGCTTCTCCCAAATCATTGAAGGCACATATACTGCTATTGTCCATACTCATATACCATTTCAGAGCGGCACCAGTAAAACTATATTAGAAGAAATGAATGAACAAATGCTGATCATCAGTATGGGTAGACATTTTCCTGATATACATCACGAGGTGGTCACGAGGACAAGAGTTTCCCTTGTACTTCTCAAATTCCTACACTTTAAACTTCGTTGGCACCTTTACATTGGGAACTAGGTAGAGTTCACTGACATTCTGTCCAAACAATTATTTTCCTCGAAGGGCATTCATTTCCTTCTGCATCTCATTGAACTGGTCTTGAAAGTCATCCAACCAGTCATAAAAACTCACAATTTCACTCGATGGAGGAACATGACGATAAAATTCATCATTAAGAAACAACATAGCATTCACTGAAGGCGGTGCCATATAGTGGATCTCATTTCTAACAGCAGGAGTAACATGCACCACAGGAGGTGCAAGAGTAGCAGCAGCTTGAACAAATGGAGCGACTTGAGCATCAAGATTGTACCCTTCTGGCATGAAGTTTTCTAGCATCCCCCACGGGTAACCCGGAGGCATATGATTTTGAGCAATAGTAACTGGGGTAATAGAAACGGGAACTGATGGACCTTCAAAAGCAATTGTTGTTAGTTGTGGCTGAGCAAGTGGTGGATGATTCTGAGCAGCCACCAACGATTCCATCAAAGTAGTTAGATTGTCCATACCGGCCTTCAAATCAGTAACCTCGTCGTGCATCTCGCGATTCTGTTATTCAAGTTTCTCCATTTTCTTCCTGGAATTAGCCCGAGTATTATACCGATGAGACAACTTGTTGAACGAAGTAGAGAAACACAGTAAGACATGTGGGTATGAACAGAAATGCAAGAATATTTTCAAAATGATGCATGATATGCAATTCACATGATTTATTTTATTATTATTATTAATATTTTAAGATACTCAAATAATTATAGACAATTCGAAAATACTAAAGCACTGACACATTTTGAAATACAGAAAATCCCATTATAATAACTTTAAAATGGATTGCAACTTTTAGTACAAGTTTCAACAATCCCAAGTACAAGAGAAGATAGAATCTAAAATCCTAAGAAAACAAAGCTGATTAAGATCTCTCCACACATTGGCGCTTTCCCGTTAGTCTTGCAACCTGAACCTTCAGTTGCTCGTTCTCTTCTGCATACCTATTGGTAACCTCTTTCCAATCACACGAGTCAGGAAGTGAATGACTAAGCCCCGATCGAGCTCTAAAGGAAAATAAATCCTCTTGCCTCTCCATAATCTTTATAACACGACTCTCAAGAATCTCAATTAGGTCATCCATCACCTTCTGGTATGCTCGGTAGGACATCTATATAGTCTGACACTTGTTCTTCCAAGCCCCTTTCTCCTGATGCATCCTAACTAGGGAAAGCTAAAGCTATTTCACATCATCTAAAAGGGGATGAGTAGTCTTGACAAACATATCAGGTAAAGGTTCCTCACGGTAGTATGGCATCTTTAACTGAATTGCTCTTGTTTGTACCCACCGGAGATAAGGTTCCAAAGAAACAGCTCCTCTAGGTCCCAAGTCCTTTCTACTCTTCCTGTGAATATGGCGTAAAGCCTTTGAAATTTCCTCCTTAGATTTATTATGATCCTCTCCCTCTTTGATAAAGAAACAACTCATATGAATACTATTTGGCTTATCTCTCATCGGATATCCAAGCTGTCGTCGTGCAAAAACGGGATTGTAGTTAATTCCTTCCTTTGTACCAAGAAGAGGTACATTGGGGAAACTTCCAGAACTATCGACAATCTGCACATCATGGTAAGCCTGATGATACCAAATAGTATCTGAATGAGTGAGGGCCATAGTCTTCAGAGCCCAACGAGGTTCCTTCTTAATATCCCAGAAAGCATCAGCGCGGGGTACGTGAGAAATAAACCACTCATACAACAAAGGCGTGCAAAAAATGATCATCCCTCCATGATATGAATCTCGAAGATGAATGGAGTAATAAGAATATCCTAATAATGTGGGGATTGGATTCCCTATCAAAAAGATCATGATGCCATGGATATCCATAGAGTTATTGACATTCGGAAATAAGAACAACCTATACGTAAGCAGAGCAAAGATGGCCTCAAAAGCAATTGTACTCTTCATCCTATCAAATTAGCAAGCTTTATCTAATAAAAAATTAGCGGTTAATACTCTAATTCCTCCTTTGGTAGTCATGTGGGACTAAATCTCAGACTTCCCCAAATGAACCATATTAGCAATCTCATGGGACTTGGGTTCTCCCTCCAAATTGGTGAAAGGAACATGATGGGTAACAGGTAAACCCAATATGTAAGAATACTACTCTGATGTAGGAATAAACTGATAATCAGGGAAAGTAAAACATCGATACATCGGGTCATAGAACTGGACCAAATTAGAGAGAATACCCTCCTTCATCCTGAGCTTCACTAGAGACACGATGGATCAATACTTCATACAAAAATCTGTAGAACTTTCAATCTTGGGAATTAGACTCACCAATTCATCTATCTTAGGATTCCTGAAACTGTACTTTCTAGTATTTCTTTTTCCAGAATCCATGGTCAAATAGTACCTGAGATATTCGCAAAAAAGTCAACTTTAAGTCCCTTGAAACACATGTTTTAAAGGATGCTCATGGGTGCATGAATGCATGATGCAACAATCACACACAAGATCACAAACATGGCGGGTTCATGGGTTCGACTTCACGAGCATGAGGTCAAAGGTACTACCCACAAGGTATGTTATAATAGTTTATCACCTGCCGAACAATGTTTTAAAAGGTTCCCAGAGTCTACATCCTTCCTTCGGATATTACCAACGTCCCGATTGACTCGGTAATTAGTAATATTCTAAAGTAAAATTCGTCTGAGTGTAGTATCGCGTGACAACCACTTCTGGATTACTCCGTCATAGTTTCCACATTACACCTAAAAGTCCAGGATTGGTTAAAGGTTCAATGGTCCTCAGTTTCAGCAGGCTCCCAGGTCGAAAGCAGCACATCTTCCCGATTACTCGATAAACGACACTACATTCAAAGGGGCCTCCACTGAGTGGGGGATCTCATTCCTCCTTTTTTTGGATTACTCCTTCAAAGTTAACATGACTTTACCGTCTGTCCTATCTTATGTTTTCCCAAGTCTGAGTATAGGACTTATGAGAAATCACCAAGCACCCTGAAAACCAGGAAAATCCAAACAAAAATATATACAACACATAATATACAAACAACAATAGCACATTGTTGTACCCCAAAATTTTCCATCTCATTTATCAAGAACTTTCTCACAAGATCTCCTTTGGCTCAAGACTACACTAGGGTTGATCAACTCAAGACACCTCCTTAAGCACTGATGACCAAAATTAGGATTTGTGATTGCACAAGGATTTTTGAACTTCCAATTCCCCATATGACTTTCATGGATCATTATGGACCACCAAGATCTCTCATGTCAAGTTTTAAGCCTTGGATCACACTTTTGCTCAATCAATTGAGTAGTTGACCTAAAAATTAGCTGTATTGGGGAAAAAGTCAACTATGGCCAATCTACAGTCAAAATTCATAATGTTTGATCCAAATCAAAATTTTAGACTCATATGTATCATTTGATCAAGTTTGGACTACAACTCCTCAAGAAATTTGATCAAATCTCCAAAAGGGCAAAATGGTCAAAATTAGGGTTTTGACCTATAAAATGATCAATTGGTTTTACGAAATTATCTAAAGAGTCCAATTGCATCATTTTTACCTAATAACACGGCTCAAAACATTACTCAAGTTCAAAAGATTGATAGATGGATTTTCAGACAACTGATCAAAAGTCAACTGTATATTGAAAAGTCAAACTTTGACTTTTTGGTCAAAATCAAATGTCAAAGATCATAATTCATCAAATCATGTCAAAATATGAAATTTATTCATCAAGAAATCAAAAAGTCAAGATTTCATTTTGAAAAGTCAAAATTTCTAAACTTAGAAATTTTTCTAAGTGTTGGAAATTTCATGTTTTTTCACTACTTTGAACAAAATTTTCACCATGATGCAAGAGGATTCAAGAGAAACTTCCAACATGAAAGTTGTAGATCTCCATGAAATTTACAAATTTTATTTACACAACTCCTTCCAAAAGTGCTTGGATCTCAAGTTATAATTTTAAGAACATGTGGTCATGAAACAAAACACTTAGTGAAATTTTGCCCTAATTTGGTCAGGATTTTGACCCAACTTCATGGCACTTTTTCTTATAGTTACAAGGGGAATCTTCAAAAGCAATTCAAATATGGGTTATATATCACATTACAGGCTTTCCAAAATGTCAACGAACTCCTTGAGATCATTCTTGAGTAAGGAGAATCGAAGAGATGAAGTTAGGGTTTTATCACTTGATTTACAAGCCATTTTGTGATGAACCAATTTCAAAATTCAAACTATGCTGCATAAATACTACTTTGTAGGCCTCAAACTTGTTAGGCACTCCATAATTAATAGTTTACACAACAGTTAGAGGTCTCACTTCAATCATTCAATGCATGGACGCGCTTTATATCCATTTTTGGAAGAAAGGTTACATTGCCATTTTGATAAAGTGCTTTTTTGTACAAAGCTTGTTCTTGATCCTTGCACTTGTTCTCTTCTAATCAAAAAAGTCCTATAACTCATGAGAAATGGTTTACACACTTACAATCACCCAGCACATGCTTGTACCTCCTCTTGAAACTTGTTGCCCACTTTTCTTCAAAATCAAGTTACCTAGCCAAAAGCTAAGAACTGGTACTTCTGACTTGCCAATGCACTCCAATCCTTTTGCTTATACATAGACAAACTATTTTCCAGAAACACATGAATTCTCATGCCCTGAAAACAGCTAGAACTCAGAAACACATTCCATACCACCATTTTCACATAAACTGACCAAAAACATGAAACTCATAATCTACTCGTGTGTTTCTTGGCCTTTTGATTTCTAAAGCTTCTAAACATCATTTAGAACTGATCCCATACCCTGTTACAGAACTGTAACGCCATTAACACCATCCTCTATTTTCAAAAACAGAGCTTTGCACTTGGACTTCTCCAGAACTTCTCAAGCCCTTTCAGCTCAAGCTAAGCATTCCATTAGCTTCCTGGGAACTTGAGGAAGCTAACCCAGCCATTGGAACTACTTGAAAGTTGCTCAAACTTCAAACTCGATACCCTCTTGCAAGGTAAGTTTTCTAACTTTGGAACTTCTCATACAGGCATCATCAATGATTTATTTGTGAACAAAACATGTAGATATCATTGCCCTAAAGCTAATCATGTCCATAGTTTCCATTGATTTTATTTGAGCTTAGAGAATTTTAAGATTGAAGTTTCTGAGATTTTTAGCGTTCAGATTAGGGCCAATAAAATTAATGCTTATCTTTGATTTATAGTTTTAATGCTTTACATTTTTGAAACCGTGAGGAAATTTGCTACAAGTTTCATGTTTACAGTTTTTATTTTTTATGAGAAATGAACAAGTTATAGTTGGTCTGGCTGGAGGTTGAAGATGAAGTAATCAGGGTGTGTTTTGAATCATATATTTATTGATTTGCTTATGTTAACGGATGTATAGTCACCCCAGTGGTAGAAGCGCGCGCCTGTAACATTTGGGACCTGGGTTCGAGCCCCAGTGGTACCCTTTTGTGTTTTTTTTACATGTTTTTCATTTTCTAACTTTTTTTGTAGGGCGCTGGGCCTCTCTGGGCTTGTTTTAATTTTTTTTGTTTTTGCTAGCTAACCCCCTGTTTCATATTTGCGCCCCTGGCCCAGTTTATTTTATTTTCTTAGTTTTATTTCATTTATTTTCTTAAATATTTTTCCTAATACTAAAAAATCATAAAAAATAATAGATTTATATTTTAACTTAGTTTATTTATTTTTCTCACACAAAAAATTATTTTATTCACTATACTTTATTTATTTTCACAAATTATCTTGTAAATTTAATTAAAACAAGGTTAGTATTTATTTTTCTTTTACAATTATTAAAATATATTATTTTAATATAAAAAGGGCCAAAAATATTTTATAATACCATATATTATTTTCAAGACAAAAATATCAAAAATACTTTTCTTGAAACTTAATTTCTTTTTTAGTCAATTATAAGGGTTTTATTTAAAATCTTTTCTTAATAAATTTAAGTTTAATTAATTATTTTATTTAATTAAATAGGTTAAAACAAAATCCTTTTTCCTAAAAAATCCAAGAATATCCATTTTCTTCACATTTGCATTTCTTACACATTTATTCTTTTTGTACATTGTATTCATTTAATTCTTTGTACATTTATATCCAATTAAATTTGGTTGTAATAGATTAATTAGGTTTATATTCTTATAATCCCCATTTACAATTTGTATACCCCCTCACACATATGTTGTAATAGCGTAGTAACTTTAAATTCCGCAATTTATTGCTTTTATATACAAATGCTTGTAATTAAGGTTTGTATGGAAAGACTAAAACCAATGAAATAGAAAACTTTAATCAAATACAAAATCAAGCATGAAAACAATATACTTGCACACAAACACCCCTAGGATTAACTCCACTTGTTGCCTTATGAAAAATGGCCATATTACGCATATGAGGTATCTTAGCAAAAACAAGCAAAAAGTATAAGATCATAGTCCCTCGATGACACTATCTAAGTTTCATTTCAAATGATCTTAGTACCTAAAAGGGAATGCTAAGATACCTTACAACATTGCTAATCATGGTTATACGATGACCCACGCCCGTCCCATTTACATCCAAAGATAGGGTTACTTACCAAGTCAATGGTAAGATAACAATGTCAAAGGAAAAGAAAATGAACAAGAAAGACTTTTGAGTAGGTAGAATGCTCCTAATTACTTTATCAATTTCAAACAAACATCCTTGCTATTTTCAAAACAAACACCTACACTTTCAAACACCTTACAAACTTGAAAACATTTTCAAAAGATCAATATCTTTGTATACATTCTTATAAATAAGAATCATTACATAGTGTGATCGGTGGATCTGGAACTGACTGTTTAACGCTGGTTCGTGAAATGTCGCGGAAGCAAGAGTCGCCACCGTCTTTTATTTTCTCCAACATGGAAAGGACAAAAGCACAGAAAAATTCCTTATGAGATTTGTTCTCGGTTCGGGAGGTAGATTTATAGAAAGGGAAGGTGTTAGCACCCTTTCTATCCATGGTTATCCATGGGCTCTTAGATACTTGCTCATTTGTGTTTTCAAAATGTGTTTGCTTTTCAGTTGTGAGTGGGTTTGAAAAAGTTTCGTTTAAAGATTTCAGATCGACTCTTGTATCAGTCCTCAAGAGTGTTTGAAAAATCGTTTTGAAAGCTTTTTGAAAGTGTCGGTGTGAAAAGAGTTTTGATTTGTTTTTTGAAATAGAGCAAGTATCTACGAGTCATCTACCTACCCTAAGGAATTAGTCTGTGTAAATGTCCTTAAGGTAGTGCCATCCCACCATTGATAGGTAGGTAGCACCACCGTTGGAGGTGTTCGGGTCAATTCGTTTGTAGGGACAGTGTGGTCACCAGAGCGACAGTAAGACACCTTAGAAGCTACCCTTATGCCATTGATCTTTTTATTCCGAGGCAACTGTTTCGAGGCAACTTGTTTAAAGGCAACTTGATCAATGGACATAAGGACTCACTAAGACGTCCTATACTTGACGACCACGTTTCGAGGGGCAAGGCAACAGTGTGGTCACCGGAGCAATAGTAGGACACCTTAGAAGCTACCCTTATTCCATGTTCATGGACATAAGGACTTACTAAAACGTCCTATACTCGACGACCACGTTTCGAGGGGCAAGGCAACAGTGAGGCGTACCCTAAGAGTGGTGTGTGAATTGTGTGTTGTTTTCAGTTAATTTTTGTCTTGTCATACATTTGGTGATCTACGCTTTGATTTTATTTGGGCATACATTCTTTCATGTGATTAACAGTTTAAAGGTGCGGAAATTAAAATGCGGAAAATAAAGGTCCTACGTTATTACAAGGCGCGGGTCTATACATCGCCAAATTAACAAAGACCCGATTTTGAATAAAAGTGCGGAAAGTAAATGTCCTAATTACTATTACAAAGCTTTGGGGCAATTACATAATATTTAAAATGAAAAATAGAAGCAAACGCGCGAAAAGAAATTATAATCGAAGGTGCGAGGGCGTTGGACCCTTTAAAGAAATTAAATTTAAATAGGAAGTGAATTAATTATTTAATAAGAAAAAGAAGTTATTTTTGGTTTTTTGGTATTGAATGAAAATAAATAAAATTAATCAAAATTAAAAGTTAAATAAAACCCTAATTCTAAGTTTGTTTTTAATTATAAAAAAAATGTTTAAGTTTTGACCTAACTTAACCTAATTATTTAGTGACATATTTATTTACAAGATTAACTAATAGTTAATAATAATAATAATAAGAAAAATTCATTTGTTGAGAAAACGAATAAAAATGCTAAAAAAAACTAATTTTTATGTATTTTAATAATTTAAGAAAAAAACATTAAAGTTAAACTTAAAATTAAACTAAATTGATTATTGGAATTTATTTACAAAAACCATTAAGGAATTAAAAAAAACTTAAATAAAACATATTTTTATTACTTTTATGATTTCTGATTTTTTTGGTGTTATAAAAATTATTATTTGTGAATTAACTAAGTAATTAAAATAAATAAGAAAAAGAATTGAAAAGAAGAAAATAAAATTAGAAAGAAGGATAGAATGCAAACAGCAGGGGGGTATCTGGCCCAAATTTGGAGGTTAATGCAAGGAATTTGGCCCATTGAACCAGGCCTTTTTGACTTTCTGGCGCTTGTGTGTGGGACGTTTGACCAGCGTACATGGTGGACTGCTTGTGATGGCCATCATATTAAGGCTTCTGGGCGCGTGGCAAGCTAGATGGTGAGGCTTCATGATTGTCCTTGGAATGAAGGCTGCACAGAAGCACGTTAAGAAAAAATATATGAATAAGTGGGGGGACCTGGGAATCGAACCCAGGTCCCAATGCTTGCATGACAACACATCTTCCACCAAGCCAAACGCGTTTATCTGATGTTAATATGGAACGTAATTATTATGAAAGAGAATAAGAGCTATTGGTAGAATACAAAAACACGCGCGAATGTTTGAATTGCCCAGTCATGTTCTTACAACTCAGCGTCTTCTCCATTGTGTCTTCGTTTTGGCCTGAAAATAAGAATAGATAGCGGGGGTTTTAAACCCCCACTAACCCTAAACCTGAAAAATAGCGATTAGCATATAGTGAAAAAGAAAAAGGGCGCGAGGTATGAGATCGAATCGTCTGGATGTCACGATTTTAATGGTGCTAGTTTCATGGCCTGATTTTTCCATATATGCAAAGCCCCAAATTTGAGCTTCAGAAACCCTAGAAAGCTTTCATGGCAACTTTGAATACAAACACTGTTAGTTCAATTAGAGGGCACCAATAGCTTCAGCATATTCATATTAATATAAACCACTCATTAAAACACAGTAATCATGCATGAAAAGTGAAACACGAACGTGAAAATATTTATGAACATGGAGGCTTCATTCTACCAATTCTCTGAGTATGGAGGCGTGATTTTGATTGAAAAAGCTCCCTGGATGTGTCAGGAGTGTATTGGAATGGTTTTTGATCTTTGAAACAAGCTCTAGCTATGAAAACAGTTTTGAGATTTTTTTGTGAAAAATACAAATTTGTTCTCCTATTCTCAGCGCAGCTTCTGTGTTCTTAGCATTAGGTTTATGTTTGTACATATATGTGGAAGGAATTAGGTCAGAAAAACAAGCCCAAAGCCTTGTATTCAATGATTTTGAATATTTGATTTTCATGATCTTTTCCAATCTTTTTTTGCCATGAAAACTTGCTAATTTTGGAAGATCTTGCCTCTTGATGTGGTACACGGAATATCTAGGTCATGATGAGTGAATATGCTGTACCAAAAGATTCAAAACCTTTATTTGAGTATTTTTTTCATAATTAATTTTAATTAAATGAATTAATAGGATTAAAAACTCAATTAATTAATTAAAAATAAGAAAATAACTCCCTTTTAGCTTAATGGGTCGTGCATAGCTTTTGGGTGATGATTCATGGAAGAAATTGAGGCCCATTAGCAATTTTGAGGCATTTGAAGCAAAGTTGACTTTTCAAAATTCCCAAAAATTTCCCAACTTCCACAAGGCATATCTTGCTCAATGTTTAAGCTTTGATCATGTTCTTGGACATTTTGGAAAGGTCTTGAAGTCCTCTAACCCATGTCTTTGGTCCCATGTCATTTTGATTTACCAATCTCAAGTTATGGTCTTTGACTTAAAGTGCCTTTTTGTTGACTTTTGAAAATGACCTATAATGTTGAGATTGATATCTTTTTGTGAGAGCATTTATTGGAATTGAAGTGTGAAGATGAGTTGTAGGAAATGTCATTCTCTTCAAAATGAGCTTTGGATGGAATTTTTCTGATAAACCATGTGGAAGTTATGCCCTAGTCAATTTGCAGTTGACTTTTTCAACTGTCCAAAAATAGAAACTTTTGCATCTTGAGACTTTTTGAGCCATGCTTTGAGAATCATGATCAAGAATTGATCAAATGATTTTTTTGGCTTCAAAATAAGATGTTGACCAAAAATTTTGACTTTTGACTGTCAAATGACAATTTTGCCCCTGCAGTTGACTGTTGAGCAATTAGGGTTTTTGACTGTGCAATTTTGTGCTGTGAGTCTTGAAACTTGGCATGAGGATGCTTGACAATGTTTATAGGCATGTGGGACTTGTTTGGACCCTTGGAGACTTCAATTTCTTTGCCAGAACCCAAAACCGTAATTTTTGACTGTTAGGAGGCCATTGGGCTATGCAACCCTTGAGAGATTTTGAAGTATGCTCTTAGCAAATCTTGAAGAATATGGGAGGGAAAATTTTGGGGTACAACAGTTGCCCCTGTTCAATCTTCTTATACCTGAGGATGTAGATTGGCTGGCGTGCCTTTCGTAATCCGAAGGTGGAAGATGATTGAAGACTAGAGTGCCCAGAAATTTGCGCTCACATGTTAGCAGTGTGATGTGGGGAATGGGCTTACAGATGCCATTTGGAGATTGATGGATAGGAAGATGGGCTTACAGACGCCATGTTGAGAGGTGATGGGTAGGTGGATGGGCTTATAGATGTCATCTGGGTGTCGATCGCGTAAGAGATTCCTTAGCGAGAACTTGCGTACCTGAAAAAGAAAGATAATTACCTGGCTTGTTACAGGAGTTGATCTTCAAACCTTTTTTATGTAGATGTGTCCTGGCTGGATGCAGGTATCGAATCTTTGAACTCTTCAGACGT
Source organism: Vicia faba (assembly GCA_948472305.1). Taxonomy (NCBI): domain Eukaryota; kingdom Viridiplantae; phylum Streptophyta; class Magnoliopsida; order Fabales; family Fabaceae; genus Vicia; species Vicia faba. The sequence goes on along the minus strand of OX451737.1, from coordinate 1,472,936,985 downwards.
GCCCTGGCGAGATACAGGAATCGAGTCTGGAGCTTCAAAAGGTTATGAATGAATCAGGGATGGTTACTACCTCAACGGGACGGTGAGAGAACCTTGGATGATTACTACCTCAACAGTAACGATGAGAGAATCTTTCAGACGCACCCTGGCAAGATACAGGAATCGGGTCTGGTAATGTTAGTCTTCAACGGATACACCCTGGCAAGATACATGCATCAGATCCTCGAACTCTTCAGACACACCCTGGCAAGATACAGGAATCGAATCTGGTAATGTCAGTCTTCAACGGATACACCCTGGCATGATACAGGCATCGGATCCTCGAACTCTTCAGATGCACCCTGGAAAGATACAGGAATCGGATCTGGTAATGTTAGTCTTCAACGGATACACCCTAGCAAGATAACAGGCATCGGATCCTCGAACTCTTCAGACGCACCATGGCAAGATACAGGAATCGGATCTGGTATTGCTAGTCGTCAACGGATACACCCTGGCAAGATACAGGCATCGGATCCTCGAACTCTTCAGACACACCCTGGCAAGATACAGGAATCGGGTCTGGTAATGTTAGTCTTCAACGGATACACCCTGGCAAGATACAGGCATCGGATCCTCGAACTCTTCAGACACACCCTGGCAAGATACAGGAATCGGGTCTGGTAATGCTAGTCGTCAACAGATACACCCTAGCGAGATACAGGAATCAGATCTTCAAACTCTTCAGACGCACCCTGGCGGGATACAGGAATCGGGTCTGGTAATGCTAGTCGTCAACAGATACACCCCGGCAAGATACAGGAATCGGATCCTCAAACTCTTCAGACACACCCTGGCAAGATGCAGGAATCGGGTCTGGAATCGATCGTCAACAGATACACCCTGGCAAGATACAGGAATCGGATCTTTAGCTGCGATCGTTGATGGTAATCATCTTTGTATTAACCTTTGTCCTGAAAAGACAAAACGTTAGTTGTATGCGATGTCATGATGTATGACATGCGAGATATGATAAGTGAGATTGTATGTTTATGATGCGTATATGCATGTTATAGTGTATGAAGATGCGATGTTTATGAATGTATGTTTTCGTCTTAGGAAAATAAATCCTTGACGGGTGCCGGGAAGTTAAATCCTGGGCTGATGTTGAAGAGAAGAGCTTCATTGCTTCCGCTGGGGATGGTAGTTGCAAGAATACCGGTAGGAGAAGATAACTCCGTTGGGGAATAAACTTGGCGAATGGATTACTCTGCGGGGGAGAAATTACTCTAGCGATCTTGCTGGGGAACAATACTCTGTGGGTAGAGAATTACTTTGCTGAGATAATGATAACTCCGCTGGGGATACCGTTGATGTGTTGGAAGTGTTGATAGACTCCGTTGGGGATAAGAAGACTTTGCCGAGGACAGTCTTCCCGTGGTAACTGGCTGAGGATAACCCAGTTATATCCTGGTAGGGAAATAACCTTTGAATAAAGCCGGGGGACGCGTTCGTGCTCTGCAGTGGGGAAGCTTCCAGAATCTACTGGGGATAAGCTTCCGGCTGAGGAGATGGGTTCAAAATTTCCTGGGGAAATCTTCAGACTGGACTCTCTTGGGGAAATCTTGAACTGTATTGGGGAAGTGACTCCACTGAATGTCCGATATTCCGCCTGGGAACAATCTTAGATCAAGACTGCCGGGGATGCTTGTTAGGAATGTACGTATATTATGCTGGGGAATGTTGAGATCTGCTGGAGAATACCCAGCTTCCTTAAGGCTGATAGTATAGCTTTACTTGGGGAGAATGCATTGACTTGCTAGCTCACTTTCTGGGGAATTTAAGATATCTTGGCTATGTTCTTCAACTGAACTTACCTTGGTACCTTGGTGGAAAGAACAATTAGATCGCTTAGACAAACATTATTGCCCCTGTTTCTAATGTTACCTGTAATTAATCCTTTGTTTCGTATGCAAATATTTATGAGTTAGCAATTAGCGTCAAATGCATATATCACAAATTGAACCTTGGACGTTCTTCGCAAAACAAAACAGAAAAAGGAAAAACAATTGGCAATTTTAACTGAAAAGTGAATTTATATTGATTTTTGAATTTGCCTGTAAATAGGCGTTTTATGTACAAGAGGCTGACGTCCTAGTAAGAGAACGCCGCCGAACAAAAGAGTTTATACAAATTTGTACAAAAGGAAAACAAAACAGCTATGTGAAAAGAATAATCCCACTGGGTTCCAACTCTGCTATCGCCCTTATATCTTCGAGCGTCTCATCACTTGATGACCTAGCTGAAGATGAAGCTGATTGATTGATGTCGTCTGAACTTGATGTTGATACCGGATTCTGGATGCAAAGTGATCCAATGAGACATAGTATTACGCTTTAATCCCTAACTTTTGCCTGGACCGCCCTTTCGGGTTTTCAATCCATCGGGATACCCATTTTTGCCCAAGCCGCCTTTTCAGGTTTTCGACTTGCCGGGTGTACATATTTTTTCATTTCATCCCTCATTTTGCCTGAACCCTTTTGGTTCGCCGGGAAGCCCTAATTTTTGCCTAGGTATGTCAACCTAGCGGGTCTTTTATTATGCGTAGTATCTTTTTACTATGTCTGCATTGGCAGGGTGGGGAAGGTCGTCACCATCCATGGTGGTTAGAATCATGGCTCCTCCTGAGAACACATGTTTAACCACAAATAGCCCTTCGTACGTAGGGGTCCATTTTCCCCTTGGATCACTCTGAGGAAGGATGATACGTTTGATTACCAGATCCCCAACTTGATACTCTTGTGGTCTGACCTTTTTGTCAAATGCCCTGATCATCCGTTTTTGGTACGTCTGACCATGACAAATAGTAGTGAGTCTCTTTTCGTCAATCAGGTTTAATTGATCAAGTCGTGTCTGGATCCAATCATCTTCACTCAGATCTGCATCCTTCATTATTCGGAGAGAGGGTATCTGCACTTCAATCGGTAAGACTGCCTCCATACCGTAGACCAAGGAGAAGGGGGTTGCCCCGGTTGACGTCCTTGCTGAGGTACGGTACCCACGTAGAGCAAACGGTAACATCTCGTGCCAATCTTTGTAAGTCACTGTCATCTTTTGCACAATCTTCTTGATATTCTTATTTGCTGCTTCTACATCCCCATTCATCTTCGACCGATAAGGAGAAGAGTTGTGGTGTTGTATTTTGAACTGCTCGCAGAGCTCAGTGATCATCTTGTTATTGAGATTGGTACCGTTGTCTGTAATGATTCTTTCTGGGACGCCGTATCGACAAATCAGGTTGTTCCGAATGAACCGTGCCACGATATTCTTGGTTACAGTGGCGTAAGAAGCCGCTTCAACCCACTTTGTAAAGTAATCAATCGCCACCAGGATGAAGCGATGCCCGTTGGATACCGTAGGTTTAATCTCGCCGATCATATCAATACCCCACATTGCAAAAGGCCAAGGTGCAGTCAAGACATTTAGAGGAACTGGAGGAACGTGCACCTTATCTGCATAAATCTGGCATTTATGACATGTCCGAGAATGTTGGTAGCAATCAGCTTCCATGGTGGACCAGAAATACCCTGCCCGAAGGATCTTTTTTGCCATGGTGTGTCCACGGGAATGTGTCCCAAAGGTACCTTCATGCAGCTCCGCCATGATCCTTTCTGCTTCAGTCTTATCCACACAACGCAGTAAGGTCGAATCATGGTTTCGCTTGTACAGGATGTCGTTGCTAAGGAAGAACTTTGCTGCGAACCTTCTCAGAAATTTCTTATCATTGACAGATGCACCTTCAGGGTATTCCTGAGCTTCCAAATATCTCTTCACCTCATGGTACCAGGGTTTTTCAATCACTACCTCAGCCTCAAGATCACAACAGTATGTCGGTTCGTCCAGTTTCCAAATGATGACCCGGGGAGCCTCATTGTCCCACTTGACTTTGAACATGGAAGACATCGTAGCTAACGCGTCCGCCAACTGATTCTCCTCTCTTGGGAAATGTTCAAAAGTTATCTCTGTGAAATGGGGGATTAATGTCAACACACATTCCTTGTAAGGAATAAGATTCAGATGTTTCGTATCCCACTCGCCTTTGATCTGATTGATCACGAGAGCGGAATCTCCGAAGACACTCAGAAACTTGATCCTTAAGTCGATCGCAGCTTGAAGACCCATGATGCATGCCTCATACTCCACCATGTTGTTGGTGCAGTTGAAACATAGCCGGGCAGTGAGTGGAGTATGAGTTCCTTGAGGGGATATTATCACAGCGCCGATACCATTACCCAAGGCATTGGAGGCTCCGTCAAAGTGCATAGACCATCGGGATCCTTCCTCAGGTCCTTCATCCGGTCCAGGTACTTCACAATCAGTCACAATCATGATGCTCTCGTCAGGAAACTCAAAGTTCATTGACTGATAATCATCTACTTCCTGGTGTGCCAAGTGATCTGCCAATACACTTCCTTTGATGGCTTTCTGAGTCGTGTACTGGATGTCGTATTCCGTCAAGATCATTTGCCATCTTGCTATTCTTCCAGACAAAGCAGGCTTTTCAAATATGTACTTTATTGGATCCATCTTTGAAATCAACAAGGTAGTGTGAGTCAGCATATACTGTCTCAGCCGGCGAGCAGCCCATACCAAAGCGCAGCAAGTTTTCTCGAGCAGTGAGTATCGAGTCTCACAGTCGGTAAAATTTTTGCTAAGGTAATAAATGGCGTGCTCTTTTCGGCCAGACTCGTCATGCTGCCCCAGCACACACCCCATTGAGTTATCAAGTACTGTCAGGTATAGTATTAAAGGTCTCCCTTCAACCGGTGGCATAAGGATGGGTGGTTCTTGGAGATACTCTTTGATTTTGTCAAAAGCGGCCTAACATTCATCATTCCAACGTACTACCTGATCTTTCTTCAGCAGCTTGAAGATTGGCTCACAGGTAGCAGTTAGATGCGAAATGAATCGAGCAATGTAATTCAGACGTCCTAAAAAGCCTCTGACCTCTTTCTCTGTCTTAGGAACTGGCATCTCTTGAATGGCTTTGACCTTGGCAGGGTCCACTTGAATACCCTTATCACTTACAACGAAGCCTAGCAACTTTCCAGATCTTACCCCGAAGGTGCACTTGTTCGGGTTTAACCTCAGCTTGTATAGTTTCAGACGGTCAAACAGCTTCTGCAGATGGTCAAGGTGTTCCTCCTCAGTTTGGGACCTTGCAATCATGTCGTCGACATACACTTCAATTTCATGATGGATCATGTCGTGGAATAAAGCAACCATGGCACGTTGGTAGGAATAAAGCAACTGTTTCGAGGCAACTTGTTTAAAGGCAACTTGATCAATGGACATAAGGACTCACTAAGACGTCCTATACTTGACGACCACGTTTCGAGGGGCAAGGAAACAGTGTGGTCACCGGAGCAATAGTAGGACACCTTAGAAGCTACCCTTATGCCATGTTCATGGACATAAGGACTTACTAAAACGTCCTATACTCGACGACCACGTTTCGAGGGGCAAGGCAACAGTGAGGCGTACCCTAAGAGTGGTGTGTGAATTGCGTGTTGTTTTCAGTTAATTTTTGTCTTGTCATGCATTTGGTGATCTACGCTTTGATTTTATTTGGGCATACATTCTTTCATATGATTAACAGTTTAAAGGTGCGGAAATTAAAATGCGGAAAATAAAGGTCCTACGTTATTACAAGGCGCGGGTCTATACATCGCCAAATTAACAAAGACCCGATTTTGAATAAAAGTGCGAAAAGTAAATGTCCTAATTACTGTTACAAAGCTTTGGGGCAATTACATAATATTTAAAATGAAAAATAGAAGCAAACGCGCGAAAAGAAATTATAATCGAAGGTGCGAGGGCGTTGGACCCTTTAAAGAAATTAAATTGAAATTGGAAGTGAATTAATTATTTAATAAGAAAAAGAAGTTATTTTTGGTTTTTTGGTATTGAATGAAAATAAAGAAAATTAATCAAAATTAAAAGTTAAATAAAACCCTAATTCTAAGTTTGTTTTTAGTTATAAAAAAAAATATTTAAGTTTTGACCTAACTTAACCTAATTATTTAGTGACATATTTATTTACAAGATTAATTAATAGTTAATAATAATAATAATAAGAAAAATTCATTTGTTGAGAAAAAGAATAAAAATGCTAAAAAAAACTAATTTTTATGTATTTTAATAATTTAAGAAAAAAACATTAAAGTTAAACTTAAAATTAAACTAAATTGATTATTGGAATTTATTTACAAAAACCATTAAGGAATTAAAAAAAACTTAAATAAAACATATTTTTATTACTTTTATGATTTCTGATTTTTTTGGTGTTATAAAAATTATTATTTGTGAATTAACTAAGTAATTAAAATAAATAAGAAAAAGAATTGAAAAGAAGAAAATAAAATTAGAAAGAAGGATAGAATGCAAACAGCAGGGGGGTATCTGGCCCAAATTTGGAGGTTAATGCAAGGAATTTGGCCCATTGAACAAGGCCTTTTTGACTTTCTGGCGCTTGTGTGTGGGACGTTTGACCAGCGTACATGGTGGACTGCTTGTGATTGCCATCAGATTAAGGCTTCTGGGCGTGTGGCAAGCTAGATGGTGAGGCTTCATGATGGTCCTTGGAATGAAGGCTGCACAGAAGCACGTTAAGAAAAAATATATGAATAAGTGGGGGGACCTGGGAATCGAACCCAGGTCCCAATGCTTGCATGACAACATATCTTCCACCAAGCCTAACGCGTTTATCTGATGTTAATATGGAACGTAATTATTATGAAAGAGAATAAGAGCTATTGGTAGAATACAAAAACACGCGTGAATGTTTGAATTGCACAGTCTTGTGCTTACAACTCAGCGTCTTCTCCATTGTGTCTTCGTTTTGGCCTGAAAATAAGAATAGATAGCGGGGGTTTTAAACCCCCACTAACCCTAAACCTGAAAAATAGCGATTAGCATATAGTGAAAAAGAAAAAGGGCGCGAGGTATGAGATCAAATCGTCTGGATGTCACGATTTTAATGATGCTAGTTTCATGGCCTGATTTTTCCATATATGCAAAGCCCCAAATTTGAGCTTTAGAAACCCTAGAAAGCTTTCATGGAAACTTTGAATACAAACACTGTTAGTTCAATTAGAGGGCACCAATAGCTTCAGCATATTCATATTAATATAAACCACTCATTAAAACACAGTAATCATGCATAAAAAGTGAAACACGAACGTGAAAATATTTATGAACAGGGAGGCTTCATTCTACCAATTCTCTGAGTATGGAGGCGTGATTTTGATTGAAAAAGCTCCCTGGATGTGTTAGGAGTGTATTGGAATGGTTTTTGATCTTTGAAACAAGCTCTAGCTATGAAAACATTTTTGAGATTTTTTTGTGAAAAATACAAATTTGTTCTCCTATTCTCAGCGCAGCTTCTGTGTTCTTAGCATTAGGTTTATGTTTGTACATATACGTGGAAGGAATTAGGTCAGAAAAACAAGCCCAAAGCCTTGTATTCAATGATTTTGAATATTTGATTTTCATGATCTTTTCCAATCTTTTTTTGCCATGAAAACTTGCTAATTTTGGAAGATCTTGCCTCTTGATGTGGTACACGAAATATCTAGGTCATGATGAGTGAATATGCTGCACCAAAAGATTCAAAACCTTTATTTGAGTATTTTTTTTTTCATAATTAATTTTAATTAAATGAATTAATAGGATTAAAAACTCAATTAATTAATTAAAAATAAGAAAATAACTCCCTTTTATCTTAATGGGTCGTTCATAGCTTTTGGGTGATGATTCATGGAAGAAATTGAGGCCCATTAGCAATTTTGAGGTATTTGAAGCAAAGTTGACTTTTCAAAATTCCCAAAAATTTCCCAACTTCCACAAGGCATATCATGCTCAATTTTTAAGCTTTGATCATGTTCTTGGACATTTTGGAAAGGTCTTGAAGTCCTCTAACCAATGTCTTTGGTCCCATGTCATTTTGATTTACCAATATCAAGTTATGGTCTTTTACTTAAAGTGCCTTTTTGTTGACTTTTGAAAATGACCTATAATGTTGAGATTGATATCTTTTTGTGAGAGCATTTCTTGGAATTGAAGTGTGAAGATGAGTTGTAGTAAATGTCATTCTCTTCAAAATGAGCTTTGGATGGAATTTTTCTGATAAACCATGTGGAAGTTAAGCCCTAGTCAATTTGCAGTTGACTTTTTCAACTGTCCAAAAATAGAAACTTTTGCATCTTGAGACTTTTTGAGCCATGCTTTGAGAATCATGATCAAGAATTGATCAAATGATGTTTGTGGCTTCAAAATAAGATGTTGACCAAATTTTTTGACTTTTGACTGTCAAATAACCATTTTGCCCCTGCAGTTGACTGTTGAGCAATTAGGGTTTTTGACTGTGCAATTTTGTGTTGTGAGTCTTGAAACTTGGCATGAGGATGCTTGACAATGTTTATAGGCATGTGGGACTTGTTTGGACCCTTGGAGACTTCAATTTCTTTGCCAGAACCCAAAACCCTAATTTTTGACTGTTAGGAGGCCATTGGGCTATGCAACCCTTGGGAGATTTTGAAGCATGCTCTTAACAAATCTTGAAGAATATGGGGGGGCAAATTTTGGGGTACAACACATAGATTGCCTAAACAATGGCCTCTTTACAAAATACTTTCAAAAACCACACAAAGCACGATTTCAAACAAAAGCAAGTGATCTAGCAAGTAACTAAGAGCCCATGGAAAACCATGGATGAAAAGGGTGCTAATACCTTCCCTTTTCATAATCTACCCCCCGAACTCAAGAAATAATCTCAAAGGTCTTTCCTGTGCTTTTTCACCTTTCCTTTTTGGATAAAAGAAAAGTCGATGACGACTCTTGCTAATCGCAACATTTGCGATAAAACGCAAAACCCTCTAGTAAGTTCTCCCACCGTATCACAGAACTGGCGACTCTGCTGGGGAAAATTCTAAAAGTGGGGTTACCTTAGGGTTAGATTACATTTATTTGCTTTCATTGTTTAACTTGTTTGCTTTACATTATGGTTATTTGTTTGGGTTTGAATCCTCTATCCGGATTTGGGATACCTTATAGGTAAGTAGCAATACATTGTGGAAACTGTGCGGGGTATACCTACATGGTCTAAGCAATAGCTACGTTAGTGCAAAATATTTGTGGTTACCGGTAGCCCTTGAGTTAATTAAGGAGAATACGGGGCCGCTGAGTGATGTCATGAAGCACTAATGAACTTTTAGAACCTTTACTTGACCAATTTGGCCATTAGGACGTAGTGAGATGACCGGCTTTGGTGCAGGCCAAAGTTGGTAGATACTCGATACTACACTCATTGAGGTTTGGTTTTTTGGGATATTTCGGTCTCCATTAAAGAGGCTTGTGATAAAACAATGACCAAGGAAACAAATCAGTGATATTGAGCCCCTTAGAACCCGATTACTATTGCTAGGACAGGTTTTGAGCCAACTAAACTTCAAGAGGGTACTTACCTATGAGACTCCATGCAAGCCTAAACCTAAGGACTTGTTTGCTTTGTCTGCATATATATACTTGTACATAACATCATGAACATCACAACATCATACACATTCACTTACCATTTCAAGGATCTTGGGATTTATCTTTGTTCTGTTTTGTAGGACATGGATTCTATTCGCAGGAAAACCATTCAAGTCAATCTTGTGAGGATTCCTCCTCAACTCAAGGAGCTAGCTTCAAGGATTCCTGAAAACTCTCCATTCACCGAGAGACATGGTCACCTACTCAACTTGGTCACTTCCAACACTGATGAAGACATGATGAAGGTTCTCTATCAGTTCTTTGATCCTTTACACCATTGCTTCACATTTACCAATTATCAACTTGTACCAACTTTGGAAGAATTCTCCCAACTCTTGAGAATTCCCATTCTCAATCAACTACCTTTAAACGGTACGGAAAGAGATGAAAATCCAGAAGAGATTGCTTAAGCTCTACACTTGCAGCCATCTGATGTCACAACTAATTGGAAACAAGGAGTGGTGTCAAAGGTTTCCTAGCAAAGTTCTTGTTTGAGAAAGCCCAAAATTGTTGGAACTCCTTGGACTTGCAAGCTTTTGAGGAAATTGTGGCTCTCCTCATCTATGGGATGGTTTTGTTCCCAAATCCTGACCAACTCATAGATGTAAACATCGTCAAAATCTTCATATCCCGTAACTCGGTACCTATTTTGCTAGGAGACATCCTACATTCTTTTTACACTCGCACTATGAGGAAAAGAGGTGTCCTTATGTGTTCCACTCCTCTCTTGGCAAGATGGTTTATTTTGCATCTTCCCCGATTTGTATTGAAGAATGAGCAAGATTCGAGGTGGCCACAAAGGTTGATGACGCTCAAACATTCAAACATCCATTGGTGTTCCAGATCTATAGAGAATGTTATCATCATCGACCGTTATGGAGAGTTTCCTAATGTCCCCCTACTTGGAATTAGAGGAGGTATCACCTACAACCCTTGCTTAGCCTTAAGACAGATTGGTTACATCCGAAGGGATTGTCCACATGAGATGCTGATTCAAGGTTTGGTATTTGACTACGAGAACTACAATCAAGGTCTTCGCCAGAGATTTATCTGAGCTTGGAGGATGCTGAACAAGGTAGATAGCAAGACATTGGGGCACAAGAATTCTATCCCACTTAAGCCTTACCTCAAATGGGTATACACTCGTGCTCAGAGTCTTATGATGCTTTACCCCTCCATTCTCCTGGTAATTATTGAGCCTGTTATGGAAGGAGATGTTCCATACACTATCCTACATCCTGACATGCTCACCTCTTTTGAAGACCTACAAAGAGATTGGATACAACTTAAGGGGGAACGAGATACTTTCGAATCCCAATTCTACGCAAGTGAGAAGAAGGTTTTGGAACTCACTAAGCAACTTCATGAGGAGAGGAACATGAATGCCTACATCGCACCAAAGAGGACGTGTACAACCATTATATATTAGAGTTTTTGTATTTGTTTTGCCCAAAAAAGTCATTGATGTACTCAAGCTTTAATTTATTAATATAACGTGTGTTTCCTTTTTGTCTAAAACAAATTTGAATCTTTAAAATCCTTGAAATCATTGCATATGCATTTACCATTAATCATAAAATAAGCAGGTTTCTTGAAACAAGTCTCCTCATCTTTATACTGTTTATTTCAGTAAGTGGATCTCGAGCAAACTGTGAAGGACCTCCAAGCTCAAAATGCTCAGTTTCAACAAATGTTCCTAACTCTATCCAAAGGACAAGAAGAGTTGAAGACTTTGCTGGTGGAAGAGAAAAAGAAGAAAAAGAAAATAACCAGAGTTCTAAACATGGGAAGAAGATTCCAAGGGAAAACAAGAAGGGCCTTAGACTTTGCAACGACGTCCGGTGAGAAAGACAATCAAGATGGGAAGGGCAAAGAAATAGTTGTCCAATTAGAGTCAGAATAGGAAGAGGAAGAGTAAGACTATTCTGAAGAACAATACCCTTCAGCCGAAGATAAGTATAATCATCTAGAAGAACATTTAAGTACAATGGAAATCCAAAAAGTGCCTGGTTTGGACTTTGAGGAATTGGGATTGGTATCAGGGATTGTCATTCCTCCAAAATTTAAAGCACCTGTTTCTCCAAATATGATGGAGTTTCATGTCCCAAAATGCATCTCTGGTCCTATATGAGGAAGATCCAGCCTCATACCGCTGATAAGGATTTATGGGTACACTTCTTCAAAGACAGTCTGTCTGGAACTAAACTTGATTGGTTTTATCAGTTATAAAGAGCAAATGTTCACAACTGGGAAGATCTTGCTGCTGCCTTTTACAAACAATACCAATACAGCGCCGATCTTGCACCTACCCGTACTTAACTCCAGAGTATGGCCATGGTTTCAAGTGAGGGCTTCAAGTACTATGAGAAAAAATGGAGAGACTTAGCAGGGAGAGTCCAGCCTCATCTATCTGAAAGAGAATTAGTAGACATGTTCTTGGGAACCTTGTCCGGACCTTTCTTCAATCACTTAATTGAGAGTTCATCGACAGGTTTTACTGAATTGATATTGACCGGAGAAAGGGTAGAAGCCGAGATAAATAGTAGAAAGATTCAAAAAGATACATCCTCTACTATTGTAAGGAAGCCATTCATTGGAAAGAAGGAGGTGGTTGATGTATATCCTCAGAGAAATCAAGATAGGGATCAATGTCGTCCAATGGTGGGGGCTGTCATGATTCCTAAACATGCGCCTGATCATCAAAGAAACAACCAACCAAGAATGCAAAGACCAGTCAGACAATTCACCCGAATTAATATGACACTATCTCAAGTATTGCCACATTTGTTAAGATCCAATCTAGTGACTTTGAAAGAAGCTCCAAAGAATTCTAACACAACATCTCCTCACTACCATCCTAATGCCCGCTGTGCATACCATTCTGAGAGTCCCGACCATGAAACTAACAACTGTTGGACTCTAAAGAACAAAGTACAAGATCTTCTTAAAGCCAAAGAGATTGAATTTGACGTGCCATAAACACGACCATAATACCAACGCCATTTAAGAAGATATGTTTGTTACTTAAGTTGATGAACTTATGACCACACTCCTGACTATCAAAGAGAACTTGTTGAATGTCGGTGTTTTCCCGGGCTGTGATGAAAGCTGTCATTTCTGTTTGTCCTAACCAACCAGTTGTCCTTTGTTGAAAGCAGGCGTTCAGTGCCTACTAAATAACAAGGAAATTTTGTTCGAGAAGACTTATGTTCCAACTGTTTCTTATAATGATGTTTCCATCGTAACCATTTCCGACAATTCTTCCTTGGTCTCCACCAAAAGACCCGTTAGAATTACATCAATTCCTAAAGTAGCTCCTTTGATAATTACAATGCCTAGAACAATCTCGTATTCGTCAGACAAAACCGTACCAATGAATTATGGAGGGGGTGTCTACTACCATGGTATCAAGCAAGATTGGCCAGTTGTCGAAGATTCAAGTTCCGAGATAGATGACTCTGATATCAGTAATATTGCAGGGACTAGAAAGATCACTCGAAGTGGAAGGGTTTTCTCTCCAGAAATTGGTCCTCCAAAAGCTGTTTCTGGACCCATAATCATTCATGTTGTTGTTTCTCCTCCAAAGGCTATTCCCAGTCCTACAATTATCTCTACTAATAATCCTGTTGACAAAGCTGTTACAATCCATGTTATCACCCCTACTGACATTCCTGTTGCCGAGTTAACCGAGACTCGAGGAAAAGGTGTTCTGGTTGAGTCTATCAGGATGAATACACAAGAAGTAGCTATCTTTGAAACCTCCCCGAAAGAGATGGAGGAGATTCTAAAGATCATAAAAATAAGCGACTACAATGTAGTCAAGAAACTTGGACAAACTCCATCAAAAATTTCCATGCTGGCCTTATTACTATGTTCTGAGGCTCATGCAAAAGCCTTGGTAAAATTCCTTAAAACTACTCATGTACCCCAAGAAACGTCTGCCGGTCAGTTCCAAGACTACGTAGCGAGTTTAACTGCAGATACTAGTCTAGGTTTTTCAGATGCTGATTTAACGCCAAGAGGGAGGAAGCATAATGAGGCATTGCATGTCTCAGTTGAATGCAGGGGCATAACCTTAGCTCATGTTTTGGTTGACACCAGTTCATCTATGAATGTATTGCCTAAAAAATCTCTTGATAGGCTGGACTGTGAGGGATTGACATTGAAACCAAGCAACATAGTGGTGAGGGCTTTTAACGGCTCAAAAAGGATGGTACATGGGGAAGTGGATATACCTATAAAGGTTGGAACCCAAACATTTGATTCAACTTTTTATGTAATGGATATCCTCCCTTCATATTCCTTCTTGTTAGGCCGACCGTGGATCCACAATGTTGGTGTCGTTACCTCCACGTTGCACCAAATGCTGAAATATCCAATTCAAGGGAAGATCGTCACTGTTCATGGAGAAGAAGAGTATATGGTCAGCCATCTAAATTCCTTCAGATATGTGGAACTAGATGGTAAATTTATTGAAACCACATTCCAGCACTTTGAAGAGGTCCCACAAGATGTGGCAGTAACCAAGGTTGTGTCTCAAGTTCCCAAGATTACAAGGCCTCCGCTCAAGATGTCGTCTTTAAAGGATACCAAGGAAGTGATAGAAGAAGGTGGGTGCACTATTTGGGGACAACTGCCAGATATCCCATACAAATCTGACAAAATTTGGTCTGGGTTTCACTTCAGGTGCCTAGAAAGCTGTATGTCGCGCTCGTGTCGGAGGACCACCCTTGAAAATCAGCAACCGCGAAGTCAATGTAGTAGAGGATGATGAAGACAGCTATGACCTAGAGGGTTGGATCTTCCCAACTCTCAATGGAGGGCTCATCAATTAGGAAGCTAGAGATTTCATCCCGATCACTTTTATCCCGCAGTAATTTGTCTTTATATTTTGTTGGATCTGTAATATTAAAACAATTCAGACTCTTAAAACCTTGTGCTTTACCCAAGGTACAATGGTCCTTTTGTAAGGGTTATTATCTCATTTCCATATGACATCAATGAATCATGGACTTTTCTGCATACAAACTTTGTGCTCATTGTTTTTCTTTTTACATTTTTATTCCTTTCAAAGATAGTTATACTCTTACACACACTCACACTCGCAATGCATGTCTACATCCATTCGCGATCCCATGGGTAACGATTTTGCTATGGCTTTCTGTGACTCTAAAAATCTAATATACCAAGCCGAAGACGAATGTGAAGAATATTGAGAAGTACCAGGGGAACTCGCCAGGTTGCTACAACAAGAAGAGAGGACCATTCAGCCACACGAGGAACCAGTGGACACAATCAACCTAGGTACCGACGAAGACAAAAGAGAAATCAAGGTGCGTGCCAATATGGAACCCAGTGTCAAGGAGCGTCTAATTCAGTTGCTACACGAGTATGTTGAGTTCTTTGCCTGGTCGTATGAAGACATGCCAGGACTTGATGCAAATATCATGGTACATTGTCTACCAACAAAAGAAGATTGTTCATCGGTAAAACAAAAGGTCCATCGCATGCGACCAGACATGTCAGAGAAGATCAAAGCAGAAGTCATGAAACAATTCAATACCGGATTCTTGGCCGTCACCTCCTATCCGCAATGAGTTGACAATGTTGTTCCCGTGACCAAAAAGGACAGCAAAGTACGAATGTGTATGGACTACAGAGATTTGAATAGGGCAAGCCCTAAGAATAATTTCCCACTTCCCCACATTGATGTTCTAGTTGACAATATGGCACAACATAAGGTGTTTTCCTTCATGGACGGTTTCTCAGGCTACAACCAAATCAAAATGGCACCTAAGGACATGGAGAAAACAACCTTTGTCACACAGTGGGGCACATTCTGCTACAAGGTTATGCCATTTGGATTGAAAAATGTTGGGGCAACCTATCAGTGTGCCATGGTAGCTCTATTTCACGACATGATACATCACGAAATAGAGGTCTATATGGACGACATGATAGCTAGATCTCAAACAGAAGAAGAGCATCTTGATCATTTACAGAAACTTTTTGAGAGACTAACAAAATACAAGCCGAGGTTGAACCCAAATAAATGCACATTTGGGGTAAGTTCTGGTAAACTCTTAGGCTTTGTCGTCAGCAATAAAGGTATTGAGGTGGATCCCTCCAAGGTAAAAGCTATACAATAAATTCCTGCTCCCCGTACTGATAAAGAAGGCAGAGGATTCCTAGGACGTTTAATCTACATTTCCAGATTCATTTCTCACCTGACAGCTACTTGTGAACCAATCTTCAAATTACCGAAGAAAGATCAAGTAGTCAATTGGAATGATGAGTGCCAAACTGCTCTTCACAAAATCAAATAATACCTACAATAGCCTCCTGTTTTGATGCCACCAGTCAAAGGAAGACCGTTGATCATGTATTTAACTGTTTTGGAAAACTCAATGGGGTGTGTGCTGGGGCAGCATGACGAGTCTGGCCGAAAAGAGCATGTTATTTATTACCTGAGAAAAAAGTTTACCAACTGTGAAACAAGATATTCACTGCTCGATAAAAATTATTGTGCTCTGGCATGGGCTGCTCGCCGGCTAAGACAGTATATGCTGACCCATAATACCTTATTGATATCTAAAATGGATCCAATAAAATACATCTTCGAGAAACCTACTCTCTCTGGGAGAATATCGAGATGGCAGATGATCCTGACAGAATATGACATCCAGTATACTACCCAAAAAGCAATAAAGGGTAGTATCCTAGCTGATCACCTTGCTCACCAAGCTGTGGAAGACTACAAGTCCATGAAGTTCGAATTCCCAGATGAATACATCATGATGGTAAATAACTGTGAAGAACTCAGACCAGATGACAGACCTGAACAAGGATCCCGATGGACCCTAGTTTTTGATGGGGCATCCAATGCACTCGGCAATGGTATTGGCGTTGTACTCATATCTCCTGAAGGGTCTCATAATCCTTTTACTGCAATACTTTGCTTCAACTGTACAAAAAACATGGCGGAATACGAAGCGTGCATTTTTGGTCTTAAAGCTGCCATAGACTTGGGGATCAAATCCTTAAATGTATTCGGAGATTCAACTTTGGTCATCATCCAGATCAAAGGGGAATGGGACACCAAACACCCTAACCCTATCCCCTATAAAGAACATGTTTTGACATTTCTCCCATATTTCGAGAAGATTACCTTCGAGCATTTCCCGCGAGAAGAAAATCAGCTAGCAGACTCACTAGCCACGATGGCATCCATGTTTAAACTTAAATGGGATAGCGAGGCTACCCAGATCACCATTGAACGAATAGATGAACCAGCTCATTGTCACGAGATTAATACTGAATAAGTAGTGGACCAGCCTTGGTTTCACGAAGTCAAGAGATATCTTGAGGCTCAAGAATATCCTGAAAGAGCATCAGTCAATAATAAGAAGTTCTTAAGGAGATTCTCTACTAAGTTCTTCCTTAGTAACGACATTCTCTACAAACGCAACCATGACTCTGTGTTACTTCGATGCATAGACAAGGTTGAAGTGGAAAAGATCATGGTTGAGTTACATGAAGGAACTTTTGGCACCCATTCCAGTGGACATACGACGGCAAAGAAGATCCTACGGGCAGGCTATTACTGGTCTACCATGGAAGCAGATTGCTATCAACACTCTTGAACCTGCCACAAGTGTCAGATTTATGCTGACAAGGTGCACGTACCTCCGGTTCCTCTAAATGTCTTGACGGCTCCTTGGCTCTTTGTTATGTGGGGCATCGATATGATTGGGGAAATCAAACCAACAACCTCCAATGGACACCGCTTCATCTTAGTGGCCATTGACTATTTTTCAAAGTGGGTTGAGGTAGCCTCTTTTGCTTCCGTCACCAAGAATGTAGTCGCCCGGTTCATCAAGCAAAATCTCATATGTCGGTACGGTATCCCAGAGAGAATCATCACTGAAAATGGTACGAACCTAAACAACACTATGATCATAGCCCTGTGCGAGCAGTTCATGATCCAGCATCCTAATTCTTCCCCTTATCGGCCGAAGATGAATGGTGTTGTCGAAGCCGCAAATAAGAACATTAAAAAGATCATACAGAAAATGATAGTCACATACAAATACTGGCATGAGATGCTACCATTCTCTCTCCACGGGTATCGTACCACAGCTCGCACATCAACCAGAGAAACACCTTACTCTCTGGTTTACGGCATGGAGGTTGTCTTGCCTATTGAGCTCCAGATCCCCTCTCTGAGAATCATGAAGGATGCATGGCTGAATGAAGAAGATTAGATCCATACTCGACTTGATCAACTAAACTTGATTGATGAGAAAAGGATTACTGCTATATGTCATGGTCAAATGTATCAAAAACGGATGATCAAGGCTTTCAACAAAAAGGTCAGATGCCAAGTGTATCAAGTTGGGGATCTGTTGATCAAACGCATAATACTACCGCAAGGTGATCCCAAGGGAAAATGGACTCCTACATACAAAGGACCATTTGTAATCAATAGCATATTCTCTGGTGGAGCAATGATCTTGACCACCATGGATGGCGACGACTTTCCGCACCCTGTGAACACAGACATAGTCAAAAGATACTACGCATAAAAGACCTGCTAGGTTGACACACCTAGGAAAAACAAGGGCATCCCGGCGAACCAAAAAGGTTCGGGAAAAAATTAGGGATAAAACAAAAAAATATGTACACCTGGCAAGTTGAAAATCTGAAAGGGCGACTTGGGCAAAAAAGGGTATCCCGGTGGACTGAAAACCCGAAAGGGCGGTCCAGGCAAAAGTTAGGGAATTAAAGCGTATGAATATGTCTTGTTGGATCACTTATAGACAACCTACAAGCTCAACGGTTCTGATCAGTCCAATCAGCTTCGGACAAGGTAACAAATAGACAAGATGCTCAGAGGCATGAAGGCTATAGCAGAATGGGAACCCCATGGGATTATTGCATATAGCTATCTTTTCTCTGTATCAAATTTCATTTTTTTTACGATGGAATTCTCTTACTATAACGTTTGTCTCATTGTACAAAAATACTTACTCAAAGTCAATACAAAGATATCTCTTTGAAAGTGCAAAACTATTTGTTTTTCTTTACTCTTGTGTTTTGTTTGCAAAAACGTCCAATGATTTATTCTTGAACATATGCATTTGAACATAATTACTGTTTACAAAAAAATTAAATAAAAATACAATCACTGATGGCTTTAAGGTAGGGAAATCTCTCTAAGATATGTCTATAAATCCCCCGTAGTGTGCAGTTTAATCCCCAGCAGATTAAAACTTCCAAGTTATCAATCCTCAATAGAAGTCGTCCAATTTCTCAGAATTTCTCAACAGGATGTTACAGGAAGTACACGGCATTCCCCTTACAACAGAGTTTATTTCTCTAAGAGGAAATCCATCAACATTTCAACTTCACAACATTAATACTTACACTCCATATCCTCAGCAACAGTCAGGGATTTAATTTCCCTATCCTCAGCAGCAGTCAGGGATTTATTTTCCCCAATCCAACAGTAGTGCAACAGGTTAGCTCACATACACATACATCGCATCCATATATCATAAACATTGATAACACGAATACATTACACTATGAATTTCATACAACATGATATTGCATATTAGCTAACATTTTACCCTTTTCAGGATAAGATTAATCAACAGTTATCATTTAACAATGATCAAAGTTTTCAGATACAATTCAGATACACTTCAGACATGGATGCCATTCTGATACTCATTCAGAGTCGACTTTTCAGATACAGTTCAGATACGCTCCAGACATGGATGCCATTCTAATACTCATTCAGATGCGACTCTTAGATACAGTTCAGATACGCTCTAGACACGGATGCCATTTTGATACTTATTCAGATGCAATTCTCAAGATACAGTTCAGGGATTCCATTCTGATACTCATTCAGATTCAGCTTTCAGATATAGTTCAGATACGCTCCAGACACGGATGCCATTATGATACTCATTCAGATTCCCTCTTAGATCCAGTTCAACAATCATTTATGGATGGCATCTACAAGCCCATCTCTAACAAATTTCTATCATCTCTCCAAATGGCATTTTTAATCCCATTTCCTCTACCATCACATCACCGAGTGCAAATTTCTGGGCACTCTAGTGTCCAATCCACTTCCACCTTCGAGTCACGAATGGCAAAACTCGCCAATCTAACTCTTCAGGCTTAAGAAGAATTTTCTCACAAGATCTCCTTTGGCTCAAGACTGCACTAGGGTTGATCAGCTCAAGACACCTCCTTAAGCACTGATGACCAAAATTAGGATTTGAGATTGCACAAGGATTTTTGAACTTACAATGCCCCATATGACTTTCATGGATCATTATGGACCCCCAATATCACTCATGTCAAGTTTCAAGCCTTGGATCACACTTTTGCTCAGTCAATTGAGCAGTTGACCTAAAAATCACCTATATTGGGGAAAAAGTAAACTATGGCCAATCTACAGTCAAACTTCATAATTTTTTATCCACATCAACATTTTAGACTCATATGTATCATTTTATCAATTTTGTACCACAACTCCTTGAGAAATTTGATCAAATCTCCAAAAGGGCAAAATGGTCAAAATTAGGGTTTTGACTAGGAAAGGGCAATTTCTGATTTTTGACCTAGCAAATGATCAATTGGTTTAAGGCATGATCTCAAGATTCCAATTGCATAATTTTGACCCAATAACATGGCTCAAAACATTACTCAAGTTCAAAAGATTGACAGATGAATTTTCAGTCAACTAATCAAATGTCAACTATATACTGAAAAGTCAAACTTTGACTTTTTGGTCAAAATCAAATGTCAAAGATCATAATTCATCAAAACATGTCAAAATAAGAAACTTATTCATCAATAAATCAAAAAGTCAAGATTTCATTTTGAAAAGTCAAAATTTCTAAACTTAGAAATTTTTCTAAGTTTTGGAAATTTCATGTTTTTTCACAACTTCGAACAAAATTTTCACCATGATGCAAGAGGATTCAAGAGAAACTTCCAACATGAAAGTTGTAGATCTCCATGAAATCTACAAATTTTCTTTACACAACTCCTTCTAAAAGTTCTTGGATCTCAAGTTATAACTTTAAGAACACGTGGTCATGAAACAAAACACTTAGTGAAATTTTGCCCTAATTTGGTCAGGATTTTGACCCAACTTCATGGCACTTTTTCATATAGTTCCAAGGGGAATCTTCAAAAGAAATTCAAGGATGGGTTGTAGAGAACATTACAATATTTCCAAAATGTCCAAGAACTCCTTGAGATCATTCTTGAGTAGGGAGAATCGAAGAGATGAAGTTAGGGTTTTATCACTTGATTTACAAGGCATTTTGTGATGAACCAATTTCAAAATTCAAACTATGTTGCATAAACACTCATTTGCAGGACTCAATCTTGTTAGGAACTCAATAATTAATGGTTTACACCGCTGTTAGAGGTCTCACTTCAAGCATTCAATGCATGGACATGCTTTATATCTATTTTTGGAAGAAAGGTTACATTGCCATTTTGATAAAGTGCTTTTTTGTACAAAGCTTGTTCTTGAGCCTTGCACTTGTTCTCTTCTGATCAAACAAGTCCTATAACTAATGAGAAATGGTTTTGAAACTTACAATCACCCAACCCATGCTTGTACCTCCTCTTGAAACTTGTTTCCCACTTTTCTTCAAAATCAAGTAACCTAGCCAAAAACTAAGAACTGGTACTTATGACTTGCCAATGCACTCCATTCCTTTTGCTTATACATAAAAAAACTATTTGCCACAAACACACGAATGCTCATGCCCTAAAAATAGCTAGAACTTAGAAACATATTCCATACCTCCATTTTCACATAAACTAACCAAAAACTTGAAACTCATAATCTACTCGTGCGTTTCTTGGCCTTTTGATTTCTAAAGCTTCTAAACATCATTTAGAATTGATCCCACACCCTTTTATAGAACTGTAATGCCATTAACACCATCCTCCATTTTCAAAAATAGAGCTTTGCACTTGGACTTCTCCAGAACTTCTCAAGCCCTTTCAGCTCAAGCTAAGCATTCCATTAGCTTCCTGGGAACTTGAGGAAGCTAACCCAACCATTGGAACTCCTTGAAAGCTGCTCAAACTTCAAACCCGAAACCCTCTTGCAAGGTAAGTTTTATAAATTTGGAACTTCTCATATAGGCATCATCAATGATTTATTTGTGAACAAAACATGTAGATATCATTGCCCCAAAGCTAACCATGTTCGTAGTTTCCATTGATTTTGCTTGAGCTTAGAGAATTTTAAGATTGAAGTTTTTGAGATTTTTAGGGTTCAAATTGGGGCCAATAAAATTCATGCTTATCTTTGATCTATAGTTTTAATGCTTTACATTTTTGAAACCGTGAGGAAATTTGCTACAAGTTTCATGTTTACAGTTTTCATTTTTGATGAGAAATGAACAAGTTATAGTTGGTCTAGCTGGAGGTTGAAGATGAAGTAATCAGGGCGCGTTTTGTATCATATATTTATTGATTTGCTTATGTTAACGGATGTATAGCCACCCTAGCGGTAGTAGCGCACGCTTGTAACCTTTGGGACCTATGTTCGAGCCCCAATGGTACCCTTATGTGTTTTTTTTACATGTTTTGCATTTTCTGAATTTTTTTGCAGGGCGCTGGGCCTCTTTGGGCTTGTTTTATTTTTTTATTTTTTGCTAGCTAACCCCCTGTTTAATATTTGCGCCCCTGGCCCAGTATATTTTATTTTCTTTTTTTTATTTCATTTATTTTCTTAAATATTTTTCCTAATACTAAAAAATCATAAAAAATACAAAAAAATAATAGATTTATATTTTAACTTAGTTTATTTATTTTTGTCACATAAAAAATTATTTTATTCATTATACTTTATTTATTTTCATAAATTATCTTGTAAGTTTAATTAAAACTAGGTTAGTATTTATTTTTCTTTTACAATTATTAAAATATATTATTTTAATATAAAAAGGGCCAATAATATTTTATAATACCATATATTATTTTCAAGACAAAAATATCAAAAATACTTTTCTTGAAACTTAATTTCTTTTTTAATCAATTAATAAGGATTTTATTTAAAATCTTTTCTTAATAAATTTAAGTTTAATTAATTATTTTCTTTAAATAAATAGGTTAAAACAAAATCCTTTTTCCTAAAAAATCTAAGAATATCCATTTTCTTCACATTTGCATTTCTTATACATTTATTCTTTTTGTACATTGTATTCATTTAATTCCTTGTACATTTATATCCAATTCAATTTGGTTGTAATAGATTAATTAGGTTTATATTCTTGCAATCCCCATTTACAATATGTATACCCCCCTCCCACATATGTTGTAATAGCGTAGTAACTTTAAATTCCGCAATTTATCCCTTTTATATACAAATGCTAGTAATTAGGGTTTGTATGGAAAGACTAAAACCAATTAAATAGAAAACTTTAATCAAATACAAAATAAAGCATGAAAACAATACACTTACACACAAACACCCCTAGGGTTAACTCCACTTGTTGCCTTATGAAAAATGGCCATATTACGCATGTGAGGTATCTTAGCAAAATCAAGCAAAAAGTATAAGATCATAGTCCCTCGATGACGCTATCTAAGTTTCCTTTCAAATGATCTTAGTCCCTAAAACAGAATGCTAAGATACCTTACAACATTGCTAATCATGGTTATACGATGACCCACGCCCATCCCGTTTAAATCCAAAGATAGAGTTACTTACGAAGTCAATGGTAAGATAACGATGTCAAAGGAAAATAAAATGAACAAGAAAGACTTTTGAGTATGTAGAATGCTCCTAATTACTTGCTCAATTTCAAACAAACACCTACACTTTCAAACACCTTACAAACTTGAAAACATTTTCAAAAGATCAACATCTTTGTATACATTCTTATAAACAAGAATCATTACAAATATTGCCTAAACAATAGCCTCTTTACAAAATACATTCAAAAACCAAATAAAGCACGATTTCAAACCAAAGCAAGTTATCTAGAAAGTAACTAAGAGCCCATGGGAAACCATGGATGAAAAGGGTGCTAATACCTTCCATTTTCATAATCTACCCCGCGAACTCAACAAATAATCTCAAAGGTCTTTCCTGTGCTTTTTCACCTTTCCTTTTTGGATAAAAGAAAAGTCGGTGGCGACTCTTGCTAACCGCAACATTTGCGATAAAACGCAAAACCCTCAAGTCAGTTCTCCCACTGTATCACACACATACACAGGTAAACAAAGATATGCTCAACCCACTTAGGGATGGACCAACAATTGGTTAATTTGTCCCCAGTGAAGTCACCATTTTTTCTGTAGTGGTAGAAATGTTGAGACTAAGCCATTGGATTGACTTAACTTGCACATATCAAATACAAATCGCCACCACACTTTATTATTTCCAGAGGAATGTGAAATGAGCGAGTAAACCAAAATAGGGGGAGAGAATCTAAGTTCAGAGGTTGGTTATGCAAATGGAAGGTATTAGCACCCTAAACCTCTAAGATACTCCGCAGGAACCTCTTTGAAAATTCGTGTATTTTGGCTATAAATTTTGTATAAAAATAATAGACAGTGGAGATGAGGAAAGAAGTATTTTTTATAATTATTGCACCCGCCACAGTTGTGAACCTTTAGTGCCTATGTGCCATCTTCCGTGCAATAGGGGATAAGGGTACTCGTAGTTCACCTTTAAAATTTTTAAAACATAAGTGTGTTGGTTAATTTTAAGAGACGAGACATCATCGTATTATCCGAGTGGAAAAACATACTTACTACCCACAATTATGAGAAAGGAGAATTTGTGTCATCTCAAAGTGGAGGATATGGCTTTGATTTTAAAATCAACAAAGCCTCGCTCAACACCCAAGTAGAAAAAATATCACTTCACTACATATCGTAGGAGTATAGTAGTTCGCATCACTACAAGGGTTGACAAGAGTCTAATCTTTCGGGAAAAGTTTAAAGTAAAAAGCCAAAATGGAAAAATGGTTTGAATGAGATTGATTGACTTTTAGTCTTCTCACAAAAAATGTCAAAGTATTATTAAGTTGTTTAAAGTTTGATTAAGAATTTTTTTTGAAAATCCATGGACCTAAGTCCAAGTTTATTGTGAAAGCGGTTCAAGTTTAGAAAACAAGAATAATTTTGAAAAGGAGGGAGAAGATATTTGAAATTAAATAAGATGGGAGTAGATGAAAGAACTATCCTAAAGCATAAGGTGAAAGTCAGGAAAAAGAACCGTCTAACCAACAAGAAGCTAACACTTGACATAATGAGTCAATGTAGAATTCCCATCCTTTGGATTGAAACCAAACAAACAAAGAGAATAAACCTCTTAAGAAAACCAAAATTTAAATGCATTTAGTCCTCTCAAAAATTGGACAGAGTAACGACTGTATACAGATGAATTCCCAATCACAGATAAAGCATATAATTAGAATAACATGCATTCAAAAAAAACAAACAACCCAATGTCTTGGGGGTAAACCCCAAGAACTCCTGATAAAATAGAAATAGAAGTCACAAGGTCCTAAGGTAGGTCAAGGTCTCTAATCCTAAGTTCAAGAATTTCATAACTCCACCATACCAAGGATAGTACCAAATAGTCCAAGTAACATTAAAGTTTTTTTATTGTTCAACTTGGTTATTAGGTATCTTCCAAAAGGAATTAAAAGCTCAAGTGAGCAAAATAAAAAGACATAAAGATAAGTTCTCAAGTGAGCAAAGATGAAAATAGCATGAAATGTAAATGCTAAAATAAATGGTGCATAAAAGTAAAGGCGTAAAGTAAAAGCATAAAAATTAAAGTCAATTGTTAATGAGTTAGAAATTATAGGTTAGTTGAATGAGCATCTTGAATCTTTCATTTGAAAACTCATTAGAAGATTGATAAAATCAAATCCTCTCAACAACAAGTTTCATTTGCTTTTTGTCAAGTATATCATTCATTTCTAAATCTCAAGGCAACAATAAATGATCAACGATGTTTAAATGATTCACTTAGTCCAAAATTTATGATGATTCATTAGAGGATTGATAAGCCCAAAGCCTCCTAACAATGAATCTCAAGGTTATGAGATCAAAGGTTTCAAAGTAGACATACTTGGGCTTGCAAACATAGGTTTGGGCCACAAATGATCATTTCTCAAATCAGGACAAAATTTAGCGTTATGTTAAGCAATTTGTTGGACCCTAAAATTTACCCTCGTGATTTCAAAAATTTTGTTTGGCTTACATTTCATTTGCATATGCATACATACATTGGTTCTGTTACTATAGGATCAAGGTATGCCAGTAAAGCATCGACCGCTTACTAAAAACGTCAAAGGCGTTGTGTAGAAATTCAATCAGCTGAGGAACGGGCTATCACCATGTTCTATTCCCGTGCATTTTCTCATGTCTTGGGAAATATAAGGGAACCAAAGGTTTTGATCTGATTCAAAACAGTTAGGGTTAAAAATCTGTTTCGGTGCGTCAGCTTCATAATTTTCTTACTGCGAGCCAGAGTACTGTTTTGGGCTAAAATTTGATTACCAAGTCTGTGTTGATATTATCTTCACTTTACGTATTCGATCCGGGAACCAATTATCTGCAGATGGCCGTCAAATAATTTTATTACTGAGTTTTCAGGTTACCGATCAATGGTGTTTCGGGCGTTCAAAAATTTATAACTCCGATCTCGTATACCTTTTTAAGGTGATTTTTCTGTGATTAAATCCTCCTCAATATCCTCTCCATATTCTGGGTTCGAGCCTAAAGCTAATTCTCGAAGGAATGTCTCCGAATTCGCAAATCAGACAAAGCTGAATAGTGGAAAATACTGATAAATAGTTGGCTGAACCGCGTTTTTACACGCATTAAATAATTCATATCTCCTAGCTCCGGTGCCCAAAATTCCGTATTGATATCCTCTTGATGGACATCCAGGGGAGAGAGCTGATTATTTGAGGAAGGTTACGTAAATAGCGAGTTACCAAAAAATTATTTGGTAATTGTCTGTTCGGTTTTCAATATTAAAAAATTCATATGTTGGTCAATTTTTACTAAATCACACCGGTTCTTAAAGCGTTGGTTTTCTAATGTCGTCTACTTTAATTTCATTTCATGTTGCAGAGCCAAACTGTAACTCGAAGGCCTCCGTTGTTGGTTTATTTTGCAGAATGGAGTTGTTCATACCTGTAAAAAAGACTGAATGTCATTATACTTTAAAATTCATAAAATATCAACTATTTATCAGACGAATCTCATTTTCTTAGACGACGTCAGGCGCTCAGAGATGCATATTTTCCTGGAAAATTCGAATCGCGGTTCTGATTTCTTGGACCCGACCTTGTGACGGTTCCAAGTAACAGAGGTGAAATAAGCTGATATTTTGACTTTTTTAATTTTTGGTCATGACGTCTCGTCACTCAAACGTGTTAGATGTTATTCAATTTTTTTCATAAATCATCTGTTCTTTTCGAGTGGCTTCCATGACTCAGAGCCAAACATTTTCTCAAGCGGCACTGCGTCGGAAATTTTCACGGATCATGGTTTAATTTGCGGTTAAGCGGAAAATAAGCTGAAAGGTTAGTTCAAATTCAAATCTATATAATGTATTTTCCCCCAATTTGCAAGACACATTCATTTTTTACCAAAATTCATAAACTTCTCCATTTTTCTATCAACTCCCCCTACCACGAAACTCTCGCCAACAACCCTACCTCACCAGAAAAACCTTCGGCATTACTCCCTCCGTCTGTGCACTACAGCCCCCTCGCCGGCACGTTTTCTCTCCTTCTACTCCCTACAGCCTCCCTCCATCAGTACTCTCCTCGTATGCGTATTACAGCCCCCTTGCTGGCACGTATTCCCTCCGTCTGTGTCCTACAGCTCCGGCCTCCGGCGATACTCCCTCCGTCGGCATCCTACAACTCCGGCCTCCTTCAACCTCTTCAATTCTCTAATTCTCCAATTATCGAGGTAAGGTTCTATATCCTCTTTTCTTACGGGTTGTTATGTTGAATATTGATCAAGAATTGTTGAATTGAAGTACAAATTTAGTTGTTCATATGGTGTAATATGTTGTTTTTGATTCAAGATTAGTATTATTAATTATTAGGAACTGGTAGATTTTCATAGAGATTTAGTATTTAAAATTTGTAATATAATTTTCACTTTAGGTGTTTGTGATAATGCATAGGTGAATTGGCATGGAATTCAACACTAGATCTTGAACTATAATATTAACACCCTAGGTTTTTGTTACAATTCTCCTTAGAATTAACATAGGCTAGAATCTTGTAAATTTACATGTTAATTGTGCTTTATATTTTTTGTTTCTTGAAATGAAGATGTTAAGGTTTGATATGGGTTGATATTTGACGTTAATTTGGTAGAGATTGCAGCACTCTAATGCTTGTTGTTTGATACTCGACGCCGACACGTTACTCGAATTTTGCCTTTGTGCATAAAAGTGTGATGTAATTCGGTTTGTTTTCTTTAGCGTGCAATAATATACTAACAATATTGTGTTTGAGTTGGTTTTGTTGTTAGTTTGATTCAAATAGGTGCACTAACACAACACTTAACCAATGACCCTAGCTTGTATTTGCAATTTTCAACTCATGTGAAAATTTTGACATAAATAATTTCTCTTGCCAATTTTTTTGGATACTTGTTGATTATAATTTCTATGTGTTGAGATAACTTCTACTAAATTCTAATACCATTGTAAAACTCAGTTGAAACAAGTTTGATTGAGTTTATCGGAAAACATCTCAATATTTGGAAAATATGACATTTTTTGACATAAATCGATTTTTGCCATAACTTGTGAACCACTTGGAGTCTTTCCGACTTTCTTTAACGAAAATCATGTCTCTTGAGCCATATGGAGTTGCGATTTTCCTGAACCAGAATTATTGTGAAAATCGAGTTTTCGGGTGAAATTCGACCGAATCGAACGCATTTTTGTAATTGTTGGCACATGTATAGCTGCACATAATTTTTATAAATCACTCCGGATGGTTTTCAAGAGGTTAATACTTGTTTCGGAAGCACTTTTTGGTTTATGCACGTATTATGCATTTTCTTGAAAATACCATTTTTGCACTAACTTTGGTCCATGATACCATTCCATTTTGTGTGTAAATATACTAATTGTAGCAAATAGTCTAACTCTTTAGTTTTCACATTGAATTCCTACATTTCCTTTTAATGTAAATACCGCATTTTGTTAATACCGTCAACTTATACATAGGCGTTTTTACCGTTTTTTAGTGAAATTACTTGAATATGGAATGGTTGTCCGGAGTATGGTCGTTAGCACCTAAACATGATTCACTTTTAACTACTTGACCATGCACACCTCATACTTATGCCGGATTTCACTTTGCTCATTTTTGTAACAACTTCGGTGCACTTTTCGGTATTAACGCAATGTTGTCCGGAAATGCCATACTATGATCAAGTGACTCGCCTATATTGTATTGTATATAATCTTGTTATTTCAATCATGGATTGCTTACTTACCAGTTGTATTTTAATTGTGTTGTTATTTGCCAACCATTTTGGTGAGTTGTGTATATATGGAGAAACAAGTTTGGATTGGCCGCTTCGGTGACAAATGTTTTCTTGTATTTGCATATCACTTTTTCTAACGTTGTTTGATTATGGATGCTAGCTTTTGGAGCTTGCGAAGATTCGAATACTTTTTTGTCGAGTTTGCTGTATACTGATTTGTCTTATCTATTTGGTATACATTTAGATCATTATTATTGTAAATATTGCAAATACTGCATTATCATTATTATTGTAAATACTACATTATCATTATCGTTGTAAATACTGTAAATATTGCATTATCATTATTGTTATAAATATTGTAAATACTGCATTTTACCACTTTCTAAAGATCATGTATATTAGGGACATTTATTGATTTCTAGAAATCATGTGAAGTAGGAAGCAGGAAATAAGGAGCGTGCGCTCGAAGTCGCTGTTTAAAGTCCTGTAGCAGGCACTGTTTTCTGTATTCTAATTGTGTTTGTTTAAAATCATACCTTGGAAGTAGGTATTATGCATGTGTTTATATATGTGCTTGCATTATATTACAGGTGATAAGTTCTCAAAAGGAAGCGAGCGGGGAAGTGTCCGTAATTGACCTCTACACATTGTAGTATGTGTCATCCTTAGCTCACGTGGTACGTCGATGCTTTGGATTTATGCTGATCTTGTATATCGAGTTCGTCAAGTGGGGAAGGGTTTTGCAATCAAACCCCTACGCATTATCAGGAGTTTGCAATGACCGATGTTGACACTCCGTGATCAATCTTATTGTCATTTGTCGCTTACCTCGATCTTCTATATCTTGGTTAGATGTCAGTCGCTTTAGACGTCACATGTTTCTTATTTCATTTGTCTCCCGCTTGTTTTCTTTGGGTGATCCGCTCCCCTTAGATAAATCATTTTCTCTTCATACCCACATCCCCTGAGTCAGTATACCCCGATTGTGTCCTTTTGCCAAAGCACTTGTTTGCTCACTTATTTGGTATTTACCATGCTCCCTTAGGATTGCTCGTGTAGGGTTAGTCCTCGAGCTAGACATTAAAATATTTACCCATGCATGCTAACATAGGATAGAAACTTCCCTCTTTCATCCTCAATCTTAGGGTCAATCATTGTATGATAACATTAGGGGTAGTGCTAGGCTAGTCTCCCTTAGTTATTTTTCCTTTCTTTGCATATTGCATCTTAAAACTAAAACTTCTCCTTGGAAAATCATAAAAACGTCTCTAATGAACTTAAATCCTTCTTCAAGGTAAAAAATACAAACCAATCTTAATTGTTTGTGTGCCTTTTGGATTTGTTTTAAACCTTGTCAAATTGATGTTTTTCCATTCTTGCCATGATATTTTGTTATCTTTTTGTCGTTGTTTCACCATCTTGCATGTTTGTTATCCTACTTTGATTCTCAATATCATTGTTAGGTGTGATGTCTTATCATCTAGGTTTTGATGTCTTGCCTTATTTGTCTTGTTACCTTGCTGTCTTTTAGTCGATGTTTCGCCATCGCATATGTTTGTTGTCGATGTTTCGCCATCGTGTATGTTTGTTATCCTACCTTGATTCTTAATATCATTGTTAGGTGTGATGTTTTATCATCTGAATTGTGATGTCTCGCCATCTTTGCCATGTTACTTTTCTATCTTTTAGCCGATGTTTCTCCATCGCATATGTTCGTTGCCGATGTTTCGCCATCGCATATGTTTGTTATCCTACCTTGATTCTCAATATCATTGATATGTGTGATGTTTTATTATCTGGATTGTTGAGGTATCATCATCTTTGCCATGCTATCTTGCTATCTTTTTGCCGATGTTTCGCCATTACAAATGTTTGTTGCCGATGTTTCACCATCGCGTATGTTTGTCATCCTACTTTGATTTTAAATATCATTGTTAAGTGTAATGTTTTATCTTCTTGTCTGATATTTTGTTAACATGCTGACATTTTATCATCTTATTTGAGTTTGTGTTACCATGTGATGTCTTCTCATCCTTTTTTTGTTGCTTTATTATCGTTGTTGTTATTTTATCATTTTATCTGATGTTTTTCCATCTTGATTGTTGCTTTTGTCTTTTTAACTAAAAACACACAAACTGACCAAAATATATGAGCCGAACTACGGCTGCTCTGATTCCTTAAAAGGGATACGTAGGCATTAGGGTAGGGCCCGAATGAGCACAACTTTATTTTTCCCTACATTATTTTCTCTTTTCTTTTGCATGCATTCCCTCTTTTCATTTTTTTTTATCTCTTAAGCTTAGATATAGATTCTTACACACCCTTGGATTAGAACAAACAAGAGTGGATACCGTAGAGTACTATGGGCGTGTGGGGTGCTAATACCTTCCCCTTGCATAACAGACTCCCTTACCCAATCTCTCGATAGCAAGACCGTGATTTTACCTCTTCAGGTATTCTCGATGTTTACCTTTCCCTTTCGGTGGGATCAAAGACGTTCGGTGGTGACTTCATTGATTTTATATCAGATGATGGTTCAGTCGGTTGCTTCACAATCGTAAGTGGACTTATGTAGAAGTCACACCTATTTTGAGATCGATCAATAGAAATCTATGTGCCATATGTTTGGAGTGATGATATGTAAATCATCCTCTAACAACATGTAGCACAAAAGAGAAAGGAATAAGATGAAGAGGGAGGATATATATTTGAATTAAAATTTAATTAAATTATCATTAAAATCATCCATCCATTTTAGGGGAGTTAAACTCAACACTCAAGATCTAATGATATTAATGAAGTTTATGATCAACAATCACATGACCAAAATATAAAAAATAAATAAATTGCATTTAATGAATAAAATAAAAAATAAAAATTGACTTTTAAATTGATTTTAAAATGAAAATAAAAGGTAAAATAGAAAACTATATTCAAAGTATCAAAGAAAAATTTAAAGAGACCATAGAAAAATCAGAAATGACCTTAAATATTTTTATAAATTTTTTGGTAATTTTTTAAAATAGAAAAGTATTTTTAAACTAATTAAAATCACTCAAATAAGTGAAAAAAATATAAAAAATAGTGGAAGTCAAAATAAGATTCTAGAAAAATTTCAGAAGGTCAGAAATAATGGAAATGATTTTTATAAAAGTAATTTTAAATAATTAGAAACAAGTTAAAATAAAAGAAAAATTATAAAAAAATATGAAATATGAAAATAAAACCATGAAAAAAATAAAAATCAGAAAGAGAATATTTGATAATATTTTTGAGATTATTTTTCAAAATTTGAGTTAAAATTGACCTTTCTTTGATTTTTTGAAGTTTGGTGTAAAAAACAGAAAATAAAATAAAGTTTTAAAAAATGTAGACCATTGGATAAGAGTCAAAATGCGCTAGTAATAAGATTCAAAGGATCAAACACGATGTGCATATCAAGGTTAGCTTTGGAAATTGCACCGGATCACCTTTTAATATTTAAAAACAACTAAACTCCGGGCGCGTTGGATGAAGTCTAACTAATAGAAGTAATCAGATCCAAGAGCTCTCAAAGCGCGCGTATGATAAAGCAAACATAATGGATTGAGTTCAAAAAATCACATGTCACGCTTTCATTGGTTGAAGCACGACACGAAGGTCGTCTTCAACCTCCAAACGCGCTTGATTGGGATTCCTCAAACTGTAAAATAAGAGGTCCAGACCGGTACCATTAGATTCGTCTCTTGAAGATGATTCTAATGGTACCATCGTGCCAAGTTTATATAAACTAAGTAAGGCTTAAATTGAGAAAATGCATAAATAATAGCGAGCACGAAATTCAAGAATATCTCACTCAAATCTCAGTGAAATTGCAAATTACAAAAAGCATGAGAATCAGAAGGATGCAGAGAGTAGATTAGTCTTTTATTTGGATAGATTTGACCAAGAAATCTACCTGAACAAAGTAGCAAAAGTTGGCCCTTAAACTGGACTTGTGTAGATCAATATAGGTCACAATTCTTGAAGGTAATAGTATGGTTAGCTTCAGAGAAGTTCAATGAAGCTAACTGAATGGAGATTTTGGTGTTTTGGAGTGAGAATGCAAGAAATCATAAATTCAAATTTAAAGTTCGTGTGGGATCTGAACAGGGGTCAATTGGCTATCAAAAGCTTGAGAAATGAGTGACAGGTGATCCTTATTTATGGCTAATCATGATGTAAGGCTCAAGCGTGTGAATTGGAGGCAAAATCAATGAAATAGTGTGAAACTGCTAAGTGGGAAAACTGTAACTTCACATGGCTAAAAAGGAAGCAAAATGGATGGTTCAAGGGTCTTTTCTCATTATGGAAAGTCCTAAACATGATTAGATGTGGAATTGACCCTTAAACATGCTTGTAATTGGGTTTAAACTGATTTTCAAATTTGACTGAACATGAAACTTCAATTTTAAGATGCCAACTTCATAGCCATGGTGCCAACAATGTAGGGCACTATATGATGTGATTTTTGAAGCATTGGAGAGATCTCTTGTCAAGCTTTACAATTTGAAAATAAGGGTTACATTTGGTGTCTTGGATAAAAAATTGTATATCTTTGAAATCAACAAAAACACACAGATTTTCCACACTTAGAAAAATTTCTAAGTTTTGCATTAAAAGTGACTTGTAATGTATTGCATCCAAACATGGCCTTCCACTCAAAATTTGCTTTTTACAAAAAAATATTGCATGAATTAGATATCTGAAATGACATTTTGAAATTCTAACCACTTAAAAATTCCAATTATTGAGAAAGTTATGACCTTGTGAAGTTGGTGAAACTCCATGAAATGACCTATAACCTTTTGAACTCTTAAGGCATCTTCTAACCATTTTCAAGCTTTGCACATAAAACAAAAGTTGAGATTCAAACTCTTAATATCATTATGGAAAAATAATGGGCTCAAGGAGATAAGAGTTGACCAAGTTATGATCTTTTGAAGTCAAACCCTAAAATTCAAAGGCCTTTCAAGGAGACTTGTAAGCTTTATCAATCATTAAGCATCTTCGACATAAATGTTTCTTGAAACTTTTTAAGTGATTTGTCGACAACCCTTTAAAGAGAAGCATATATTTGGAGTCACTAAAAAATATCCAAATATGAGCAAGATATAGCCCTTAGAAGTTCAAAACCCTAGCTCCTAGAGCACCAAAATGACTTGGAAACCCCTTTCAATTTTGACAAACTTCTTTGAACTAACTTTTTCCATATGAATAGAAGTTGTTGTGGATGATAATAAGAAAACATAGAACCAAAAAAAAATCCTCCAAATATTAATATTTGAAAGAGTTATACACTTATGATCAAGAAGCCAAGAACTTGTCCAGTTAGGTCAAACCTCTTTAATCAATCCTTGTCTCTTTTGACATTATTTAACAAATTTAGGCATGATAAATCATAGTAGACCATGTCATGGTGCCACTTTAAAGCATATTCAATGATGAAGCTTGAATCTCAATGAAGCTTTGTTGAAGAAGGCATATAAATAAACTCATGAACCTATGAATCAACTAATGAAATGTGTTGTGCCCTCACATATAGCATCATCATTTAGAGAAAACATTCATAGTATTTATTAGTTAAAATTTAATTAGTACAAAACATAGATTATCACAATATACAAATCAAGGTTCTTGGTGATTCCTCATGAGCAAACCTAGAGATAGGGAGAAGAACCAAACCCTAGTGTGATCTTGTTGTAATTGAGTTGATATGAGATGATAGAGGAATAGTAAGGGGGGAAATTAGGCCCATTTAAGCAATACAATCAACCAATAGTGTTACTTCATGCACATGCCAGTGCAAACTTCTGGGAACTTAAGTGTGCAATCCTCTTCCACTTTTAGATCATAAATGGAGAGAATGTCAATCTAACTCTTCAAGTTTAAGAAGATTGGAAAGGGGAAGTTGTTGTACCCCAAAATTTCCCCTCACATTATTCAAGGCAAATTATTTCAATAGGTCTCCCAAGGCTCCTAGGGTTCTCAATTGCTCAAGACTTCTCAAGGATTGATCAGACAAACCCTATTCCTAAGAAGTTGACCTACAACTAGGGTTTTTCTTCTCTCAAGAAAAATTGGACTTCTAATGCCTCAAGTTGATTTCATGGTTTATCATATGTCTAAAAGAATCCACATGCCAAATTCCAAGCCTTGCAGCACAAGTTTGCTCAGTGAATTAGTCAGATGATTGAAAATCAACTGTATTGGGGGAAAAGTCAACTTTGACCAATTTACAGTCAAACTTCAATATTTTTAGTCAACATCAACATTTTAAAGTCACATTCATTTTTTGATCAAGGGTAGATCATGATTCATCAAGAAAACTGAAGATTCATCAAAAGTCAAAAGTTACTAAATTAAGGTTTTCTTAAGGAGAAGTTAATTGAACTTTAACCAAGCGTAACTTTCACATACTTCATCAGAAATTTCTCAACCAAAGCTCATTTTGAAGGAAATTCAATTCTCTACAACTTTTTAAAAGAAATTTACATAAAGATGAAGGCTTCAAATGAAAAAATGACCAACATGAAGATTGTAGGGGATATCTTAATCTTTCCCAAGAGTCCAAGATTACCCTCATATGATAAAAATTGATTGAGATATGATTTGTGCAAGTTGGGCAATTTTGAGAAAATGCATAAAATCCAAATTAATCAAATTTGAATTTTTGGGCTAATGGACCTATCTTTTAAGGTCCAAACATATTCCTGACCTCATAATAGACTCCTAAATCTATTTATTTATTTTTGTGGTTTTTATTTCTTTTATTTTTTATTTTATTCAATTAAAAGAAAAAAAATCAACTAAAATACCAAGTGAATGAATCGAGGCATGAAGATATATTTTTGAATCAAACCATAAGTCTAAAAGCTGGTGACAACTTGGAAAAAACGTGTAAATATTGATTGGTACATCATTGGCCTAAAAAAGAAAGATTTCATGCAAAACTTCAATCAAAGATTTGATCATGAAATACAAAAGATTGATTCCACTTTTGTTTACCTAAATCATCCATTATAAATAGAGAACACATTCAGACCAAGGGACACACGAAAATTTCCTCAAGAACAACCTCTCAAAAAATTTAGTTTTTGTCAAAACTAGGGCAAAGTCAAAACCAAAGATCCAACCACTTTCAGTCCAAGCCATCCATTGCAAATCATTCGTGAGGTATCTAAGGGTAAAAATAGGTCGAAAGTCATGGCCATTGATGCTTGAAACAAGAATACTCATCTTTTCCGATTTTCTTTTCTTTAAAACATTCATTTAATTAATTTCATGCATTGCTAATGTTTATTAACTGCCCAAATGAGTTCCTGTTGTTACTTAGAACAGGTTTGAATCATGAAACAGAAGCTCTAACGTGAGAATCCTATTTTTCCATGACTAGGGCAGTTTGAGATGTCTTCTTCGAAACTCATGATACAAGTGTTGTCAGGCCAAACAAACACCACCATTAAACTCACAAGGATCGAATTAGGGGGTTAAGGTCCTTTTTATGTTCTAACACATGTAATTGTACAAGTTTGAAAATCCTCTCACCGGAGAAGACGATCGGAGCTAGGGCTTCGGCCCTTCCCTAGTTCACTTTCTTTATCATATATTTGTTTGCTTATATTTTTATAACAAAAACAAAGCACAGCGCAGTTGGTTGAGACGTAAGCATGTAACATGAAGGGTGTGGGTTCGATCCCTGCGTCTTACAGTTATTTATTTGTTATTTTTCAAACTAACGCGCAGGTTTTATATATATTAATCAATGCTTATTTCTCAAACACCAACATGCACTTGGCCTAGTGGCAAGTAGTGCAGTTTGTGAAGCCAGGGGGTGTGGGTTCAACACCCACCCCATGCAGTTTTTATACCCTATTTTTCTAACCTAATTTTTCTATTTTCTTTATTAATTATTCCTTAATTATTTTTAATTAACAATTAACTAACCTAATCTTTTTTTCCTAATAACTAACAAATTAGGATTAGGGTTTTAGTTTGTAATTAATTTTTTCTTATATTTTTTATTTACTAATTAATTAAATTGGCTTTTTTCTTAATATTAAAATAAATTACGATTTAGGTTTTAATTACTATTACTAACTTAAATTATTTTCTACAAAAAATTCATAAAACATTTTAACATTCATTTTCTATTTTCTTTCTTCTTGCTATTTAATTTTCATAGAAATTTGTATAGGTTGCATTCGTTAACTGTAATACGTAGATTTCTTTTCTCGCATTTTTTCCTCATTATGTAACTGCTCACGGGATGTAATAGTGTAGGTTTACTTTCTCGTGAATTTTTATACTTATATACCTCTCCCAAAGCCATGTAATAACTTAGCACTTTACATTCCGCACTTTATTTTTTTGTACATATTTAACTGCTAGTAACTAGGGTTTGCATGGCAAGACTAAAAACAATCTAGAAAACCCTAATATTCAAGATAAATAACTGAATTAATACACTTGCACCTCTAGGGTAACCTCTCTTGTTGCCTTATGATATTGGTCACATCCTCGAAAGTGGGGATACTTTAACAAAAGACCCTTGATCAAATCATCATGTCCCTTTCGAATAAAGATTATATTCCCTCGATGACCCTTCGAGCTTCCTACAAAATGATGACAGTCTATTCGATACAATTGCTAAAGTATCCTTACTTGTTACCTTCGATGACCATACGATGACCATATGCTTGTCCTTTCACATCCAATAAATAGGGATATCCACTAACTAATGGTATGGATAGTACTATCTCTAGAGGAGAAGGAAAATAATAAGAAAGACTTTAGTGGGTAAGAGACACTGAATTGCTTGCTGATGTGTGGTTTTTGCATGTAAATTAAATGCGTCAAAGTAATATAAAAGATTATCAATCCCACATAGACCAAACGTCAATCTATCAATTTCTATTATTATGATGTTTTTCTAAGGTAAAACAATGGGGGTTTATGAGTACATAGTGAAAGTAAAGTACGAAGATATAAATTTAGATAAAAACAACAAGCTTGAATGTAATTCACACAGTCTGATAATATTCCAAATGCTTCTTAATAGAACTACTTTTAGGGCAATATTTTCTACTCATGAAGAGAACTAATTTAACAGGAACTATCGCTTTCGCATATTCAGAACCGAGTTTATTCTTTAATCAATCCCTCTTATTGTCACTTATAAAAAGGCACGCATTGCGTTAAAGTAATAAACATATTTTTAAGAAATATAGTTTCTTGACTTAGTTGAAAAGTAATTTTGACTTGGAACTTCTAACCACAAGAGGAATAGACCTTTAAAACAATAAACGCGCCTGAAAAGAGTTTTGGAATCTTTTTTCTAAAAGTGTTAAAAGATTCCTACTTAATTGAACAAAGCGATTTCGCTTCCTTTGAACAACTAAGACTACCCAATTTTAACTGAAGGTTGGATGGCATTCGATCATACCCAACAAAAATGAAGTGTAGAAAACTTGTGTTATAAACCATAACAGCCCTGAAGTATTTTTACAGACACATTATATGGAACATTACTTTAACTATGATCCTTACATTCTAACCTTTAAAATTTATCCAGACATGGAAATGTAAACAAACATGTTAAAATAGATCATGTTAAAGTAGATTCTTAAAGTAAAAAAAGGCTTTAAAAGACTAGTAAATAAAGAAAGTAAATAAGTGCAAGACAAGGAAATAAACAAAGTAAAGCGAGTGCGATGAAATAAACAAAGTAAAGCGAGTGCGATGAAATAAATAAATTAAAGCGAGTGCGATGAAATAAATAAAGTAAAGCGAGACTTGTAAATAAAAATATGCTCCAAATCAGAGGCTTTAAATCAGGTACAATTGGAAGTAAATGCGACTGGAAATGAAAATGGCGGCAGGATTAACTTCTACCAAAGTGCTCCAAACTCAACTACTGACTCAATCAATGGCGTGATAACTCTTCGATGTGAAGGGATTATCACTTACATAATATGAAAGTATATGGCTTAAGTTTGTAACTAAGCTGGGATAAAAAGAAAATGAAACTAGAACCTCTAATTTATAGAAAAACAACATCCTATGGAGTTACCAAGGTGCCCCCCAACTCCTTTTGGGAGGGACACCATTTAACAAGGGTAGCGCCCGTGATGCCCCCTATGGCGCCCGTCATGTGTACAAGGGTGGGAAGCTGAGGAGAACGTGGCAGTTGAAGGCAGTTGAAACCAATCTATGTCATGGCCTACCCTATGTGTACAATTTGCTCAAAAACATGATTTATTGCTCGTTTTTCTTCATTTCTTCAAGAGGGGTCTAGATAATCAAAATAACTGAAAACAAAACAAAAACAAACATAACACAAGAAAATGACAATAAAAACCCTAACAAAATGTGAAATCTGAGGAAAATATGCAGTGTGTTTTAGTGTTATCAAATTCTCCCACCCTTAAACCTTTGCTTGTCCTCAAGCAAAAACTCTGTATTGCTCATGAAAGAAAAACAACATCAACAAATGATTTGGGCTAAAAAGGCTTCTAAGTTCAGAACATGACGTATTTGATAGGTACTAACTGAATGAACCAAAGGTATCATAATAACACTTTCCGGGGACAGACATAAAATTCGTCCCTATACAAATAAATCCATATTGTGCCAATATACCTAGGCCTAGCTTCTCATTTATTTCGAATCCTCTTTCATTCAAGTGCAATCACATTAAGCTCGTTATCCTTACATACTCATAGTAGAGTGACCGATTAGTGACTCTGATCTCAAGCATGGGGTTCGGGTACATAAGTTGGTGTAACCCCTTTTCTAGACCCAATTGCAGTTGTGGGGGATCAGATCGTAATTGGTCCTACCAAGTCCAGCACCAGATACCTCTGAACCAACTAACAACGGGAAAAATTTTCTCATTGTTCTTTTTGCATGTTTTTACAACATTTTGGGTTAAATGATAGTGTGAGGGTCACCTAGCCCGATGTTGTAGTTTTCCTTTTCAAAAACACAAAAAAAAGAAGGATCATTCACTTATTGTCGTCGGTCCTCTACGTAGAGCATGCTTAGGCCAGAACTGATTGCTAGGATAAACTACTAAAGGAATTATTCTGGGATGATAATTAAGGCCATGGCATATGGGGTATCGGGATTGATTCCTATAATCATGAAGCTTATGGTGTTAAAACGATACTGATATTTCAAAAATATTTCCCAAGTCCCCCACATCCTACCTCAAACCTGTTTTAAAGCCCAAAATTTTCAAAACATATTTTTTTCTTTTGTCAAAGAAATTTTTGGTAAGGCTAAAGAGATGGGGAAGTAAAGATACACCACACAGATGGCTCGTCAAGCACATGAATTTATTAAAATCTAACTAATAAAACAAGATAAATAAACTACAAAGCAGGAAAAAAAAGGTAAAAATAAAGAAAAAGAAAAGCAATATAATCTCCTCTCACACTTAAATCGAACATTGTCCCCAATGTTTCGAAATGAGATAAGGAAAGAGTAACCTGGATAAATTATAGCTGGCGACTGGTACCCTCGCCTCCCTGGTATGAATGCCTAGGACGATCGGATATGCTGCGGTGACGATCATTATCACTCCGTAGCTGCCGAAAATGACCTAGTATGGAGCCTTGAGTGGCTTCCGTTTGAAAACACTATTGTCCTGGGTGAAGGTGGTGAAGGGGTATAATCTGCAACTAGAGGAGGTCTAGGCTAATCAACTGTCTCTCTAAGGCTCTCCAAAGCATAAGTCAAATTAGTAGGATCATGGACACTAGTCATCGTAGGATCAGGAAAAGTGAAGTAACGGATGGTCTCATTGTTGATTAAGAGCCTGAACTGGTTAGGGTTGAAGGAAACCCTCCTAATCAGTCCACGATCTAAGAAGAAGTTGATATCCATCGTGGTATACCCGCAATAGGAAGTCAGGTGAAGCAACATACTAGTTCGAACAGAAACAGAAAAAGATCTCCTCCTCACTAACATGGACATCAGTATCAGCCTTTCCAAGGAAAGTATGGGCAAGGATCATCTAGAAGTACCTGAGAGCCAGGTTATGGATAATGTGGGACATCTGGGTGGAAGGATCAGGGCCTCCTCCACCTGTAATATCACTCCAGAACTTCTTGATATCTCTACTCATAAAGAAACCCATAGGTAGCTCGGGAGTGGCATCAGGGGTAGTCTGGAAATCTAGAAAATCACCAAACTCCTTTGGGTAAAAGAGTACTCTGTCCCAAACAATCTGAAGATGACGCAGCCGTCCTGACCAACATATGGCTCAAAGTCAAATGAACTGAGGAATTCCATGGTGAGGTTTCTGTAGGTCATATTAAAGTCAACAGCATACTCATCCCAATGGAGCTGGCCACACAAAAACTTTATACTAGGCTCGAGGCCTAAAGCTTCCATGCAATCTTGGTTAGGGTAACAGGTAGGTGTCATGGGGAGCTGGGAAAGGACCACATAATGATGTTTTTGTGTATTATCTCTAAAAGTGACGTCCATGTCGTCAAAGTTTTGCATCCTGGAAAAAATGGTTAAAAGGGAATGCTGTCGAGGTGGGACCTGAAAACACAAACGTTGTAAAAGTTAGTCTAAATAAGTAAAACTAAAATTCAATTTAAAAATAAATAAATGCAAGGAAATGAAAATATAAAGCCATGGCTTGCCTCCTATGGAGCGCTTGTTTAACATCGTTAGCTTGACGAGTGGAACTCAAATATCTGATGTATGTACCGGTGGGTCGATTAGAGTATGGCTGGAGTAGTCGATGGGGATGTCACCTCCTTCGTACTGTTATAACCTCTTCCCATTGACAGTGAATGGATTACAAGATTTGTTCTTGATCTCAACTACTCTGGATTTTAGGATTTTAGAAACCTCAAAAAGGACCATTCCATCTTGAACGTAGCTTGCCAGGAAAAAGTCGCAACTTGGAATTAAAAAGGAGAACATGATCGCCTATATTTAAGTATTTCTTTACAATTCCTTTATCATGCCAAGCTTTGGTTCTTTCTTTATATATTATGGCATTGTTATAGGCAGAATGGCGGAGTTCTTCTAGTTTATGAATCTCTGGGATGCAATTTTCACCAGCAGTCAAATAATCTAGGTATAAAGTTTTAATTTCCAAATAGGCTTTGTGTTATAGTTCAAATGGTAAGTTATAAGACTTTCCATAGACCAATTGGTAAGGAGTTGTTCCGATAGGGGTTTTAAAAGCAGTTTTGTAGGCCCATAGTGTTTCTTAAAGCTTTTGAGACCAAACTTTTCTAGATATCGAAACATATTTTTCTAAGATATATTTAATATCCTTATTAGATGCTTCTACTTGGCCACTAGTTTGTGGATTGTAGGGTGTTTCTACTTTATGCTTAACTCCATATTTACTTTAAAGTTTGTCAAAAATAC
Organism: Vicia faba; assembly: GCA_948472305.1. NCBI lineage: Eukaryota > Viridiplantae > Streptophyta > Magnoliopsida > Fabales > Fabaceae > Vicia > Vicia faba. The sequence continues at coordinate 1,472,894,448 of OX451737.1, read as the reverse complement.
TTGATATGAAATGTGATCCACCATCCGCTTATAACAAAATAGGGTATTCTCAATCTAGGGAATATATAATTCTTAAATAGCTTTATCACTACTCATGTGTCGTTTGTGGGTGAGGCTATAGATTCAATCCATTTAGACACGTAGTCAATAGCTACTAAGATAAATTTATTTCCTAGTGAGGATGGAAACAACCCCATAAAATCAATACCCCATACGTCGAAAAGTTCTACTTCCTGAATGTTCCTTAAAGGCATTTGGTCATGTCTTCAGATGTTTCCAGTTTGTTGACATCTGTCACATATGAAAATGTAAGCATGAACATCACGCCATATAGTAGGCCAGAAGAGGCCAGCTTGGAGAATTTTAGCGTATGTCTTAGAAGTGCTTGCATGTCCTTCATAGGGTGCAGAGTGACAGTGTTCTATGTTATTTCTTACCTCTTCTTCTGGAACACAACTACGAAAAATACCGTCAGTTCCTCTTTTGAAAAGAAGTGGCTCATTCCAATAAAAATATCTTAAATCATTGAAGAACTTCTTTTTCTGTTGATAGTTTAGGTCAGGAGGTACTATATCAGCAGCTAGGTAGTTAACGAAGTCAGCGTACCGAGGTATATTGCTCACTGTTAAAGCTTCCTCAGAGTTTTTATAAGGATCCATATTATCTTCTCTAATGGTATCTATTTTAGCTATTAGTTTTTCATAGGAGAAATCATCATCTAGGGAATTAAATCTAGTTTTAGGTATTCAATCCTAGAAAGGTGATCAGTAACTATGTTTTCTATGCCTTTCTTGTCTCGAATATCTAGATCAAACTCTTGTAGTAAAAGGATCCATCGAAGTAACCTAGGCTTAGCGTCCTTTTTTATTAATAGGTAATGAATAGATGCATGATCTGTATAGACTATAATTTTAGCTCCTACCAGATAGGATCGAAGTTTATCAATGGAGAAAACTATTTCTAAGAGTTCCTTTTCGTTTGTTGCATAATTAAGTTGGGAAACATCTAGGGTTCTACTTGCATATTAAATCACATGTAATTTCTTATCTTTTCTTTGACCTAGAACAACTCCCACAGTGAAGTCACTAGCATCACACATGATTTCAAAAAGTTCGGTCCAATCTGGGGGTTGCATAACAGGTGCCGAAATTAGTGCTTGTTTAAAAAGGTTAAAGGCCTTAATACACTTTTCATCGAAGATAAATTCAATGTCTTTCATCAGAAGGCCAGTTAGAGGTTTGGTTATTTTAGAGAATTCCTTGATAAACCATCGGTAAAAACTGGCATTTCCAAGAAAACTATGGACTTCCCTAATGGTCTTAGGTTGTTTTAGGTTTTTTATAACTTCTATTTTTGCTCTATCAACTTCAATACATTTTTTGGAGACTATGTATCCTAAAATTATACCTTCGGTAACCATGAAATGACACATCTCTCAGTTTAACACAAGGTTTACTTCTACACATCTTTCTACAATTTTGTCATGGTTAGCAAGACAGATCTTAAAATTGAATCTGCATACCAAAAATTCATCCATAAATACTTCCATAATCCCATCAAGATAATCTGCGAAGATTGACATCATGTAATGCTGGAAATTAGCCGGAGCATTACAGAGTTTGAATGGCATTCGTCTATAGGAAAAGGTTCTGTAAGGGCATGTAAAGGTTGTTTTATCTTGATCTTCAGGGTGAATAGGAATTTGGAATAATCCAGAATACCCATCTAGATAACAAAAGTAAGAATGTCTAGCCAGACATTCCTGCATTTGGTCTATAAATGGTAAAGGGAAATGATCCTTCCTAGTTGCCTTGTATAGCTTTTTGTAATCTTTGCACATACTCCAACCTCCTTCTATCTTCTTCGCTACATGTTCGACTTTCTCATTTAGCTGGACTGTGATGCCTCCCTTTTTAAGTACTACATGCAAATGGCTCACCCACTTACTATCAGAGATTTGATAAATCATACATGCCTCTAGCAACTTAAGAACTTCTTTCTTAACAAAATCACTCATTATAGGATTTGTCCTTCTCTATTGTTCTCTGGAGGGTTTTGAATCTTCCTCAAGTAAAATCCTATGCATACATATGGATGGACTTATTCCTTTCATATCAGAGATATTATATCCTAAAGCTGAGGGATATTTTCGGAAAACATCTAAGAGTTTGTTTGTTTCTTCTTAGTTTAAGGTAGAACTGACTATAACTAGACGTCTCATTCCTTCATCTAGAAACTCATATCTTATATTCTTGGGTAGTTCTTTAAGTTCTAAAGTTGGTTTTTCAGGGCATAGTATAGGATCTGGTGTAAGGGTTAAACATTCGTGAAGGTTATCATCAATGTAGGGTTCCATCTTTTCAAATCCATCATCTCCCCTTATGAGGGCTGAAGGTAGATTGATTGTTTCTGTGGGTTCTTCTTGATCTTGTTCCCTAACTCATTCATCAATGACGTCTATGGCATAACATGAATCTCCTATTACTGGTGCCATAAGAAATTCCGAAAGAATAAATTCTATCTTTTCATCACCTACTTTAAAAGACAACTTTCCGCTCTTGACATCTATTATGGCTTCTGCAGTTGATAAGAACAGTCTACCTAAGAGGATTGGGATATCTTCATCTTATTTTATGTCCATGACAAAAAATTAGTTAGGATATACAATTTACCGATCCTAACCAGGACGTCTTCTAATATGCCGATTGGATATTTAACAGATCTATCGGCTAATTGAAGAGACATCTTAGTAGGTTGCAATTCTCCTAAGTTGAATCTCTCACAAACTGCCAGAGGCATTAAGCTCACACTGGCTCATAAGTTCATCAATGCTTTTTCGACCATGTGATTTCCTAATATACAAGGCATGGAAAAGTTTCCAAGGTCTTTCTCTTTCTTAGCAAGTTTATTTTCGGAAATAGAATTGCATTCCAAGGGGTTGGGATCGTCAAGCCTACGTTTGTTGGTTAGGATGTCTTTGAAGAATTTAGCATATGATGGTATCTGGGTGATGGCTTTGGTAAAAGGAATCTCTACATGGAGTTTCTCTATTATTTTTATGAATTTTTTATATTGGTTGTTAATTTTAGTTTGCTTAAGTCTTCACGGATATGGTATTGGTGGTTTGTTTGGCGGGGGTAGTACATAAGTTTTATCTATGGCTTCTCTTCTATCTTTATCTTTCTATTTTTGAGATTCCACCGGTTCCTCTACTTCGTCTGTAGGCACATCACATTTCTTAGATGTTTTAGATTCATTCAATGATGGGTTGACAGGTTCATCGTAAGCAGTCCCACTTTGTAAAGTAATGGCATTGTCTTGTCCTCAAAAGTTTGGTTGAGTTTGTCGAGGGAATTTCCCTCCAGGCGTAGTTGGAGGGCTTGTTCGATAGCTACCTGAGAGATCTGGGTTTCAAGCATTTTATTCTGGATGACTATTTCGTCAAACTTGATTCCTAATTGTGTGATTAATTCATTTAAATGAATGTTTTGGTTTAGGAATTCTCTGTTTTGCTGGGTTTGGGCCGAAATTAAATTTTCCATAATTTTTTCTAGGTTCGGCTTTGGGGGTACAACTTGCATAGGTTGGTTTTGTCTCTGGGATTGAAAAATTGATGGTCTCTGAGGTGTTGAATTTTGGATAGGATTATTATTTTTATAGGAGAAGTTTGGGTGATTCATCCATCCAGGGTTTAAAAACCTGCTCCAAATCAGAGGCTTTAAATAAGGTACAACTGGAAGTAAATGCAACTGGAAATGAAAATGGCATCAGGATTAACTTCTACTAAAGTGCTCCAAACTCGATTACAGACTCTATCAACGGTGTGATAACTCTTCGATGTGAAGGGATTATCACTTACAAAATCTGATAGTATATGCTTATGTTTGGAACTAAGCTTGGATGAAAAGAAAATGGAACTAGAACCTCCTATTTATAGAAAAATAACATCCCATGGTCAAAAACTACTTTCAAAAATGCTTTATCACACTCTTGGAGACTGATACTAGACTTACCATAAAGCAAACAAAAAAATTTCAAAACACACAAACACACAAACAGTTATCAAATAATGAGCAAGTACCTAAGAGCCTGTGGAAAACCAAAGATGGAAAGGGTGCTAACACCTTCCCTTTCCATAATCTACCCCCCTTACTTAGAAAAATCTCGAAAAGGTCTTTTTCTGTTCTTTTCACCCTTTCCTTAAATTGGATAAAAGAAAAGTCGGTGGAGACTCTTGCTTACCATGACATTTGCGAACAAAAAACACAAAACCAGTATTAAATAGTTGGTTCTGCCACCGTATCACAGAACTGGCGACTCTTTTGCGGATTATAATAAAGTATGGTTTACCTTAGGGTCTAGATCATTTTTCTTCTTTGACTGTTTGTTTGCTTTATTTTTAAGGGTGCTGTTTGGGGTTACTATAGATCCTACACCAGAATCTGGGGAAACCTTTTAGGTAAGTAGCAATAGATCATGGAAACTGTGCGGGATATACCTACATGGTTGAAGCGATGGCTACATTGATGCGACACTTTGGTTGGTACCGTTAGCTCTTGAGTTAATCAAGGAGAATACGGGGCCACTGCGTGGTGTCATGAAGCATCAACTGAGCTTAGAACCTTATGAACAACTTGGCCATTAGGACGTAGTGAGATGGTCGTCTTTGGTGTATTACCAAAGTCGGCAGATACTCGATACTACACTCATTGAGATTTGACTCCCGAGTTTTGTTTGGTTGCGAGTCAGTCGCCTATCAGAATGAAACTTGTGGGAAAGATCAATGATATTGAGATCCCTTAGAACCAGGTTACTATTTATAAGACAGGTTGAACCAATCCAAAATTCAATATGGTATTACCTTAAGACCCATGCAAGCCTTAAACCTAAGGTCTTTTGTGTGATTTTCTTGTGCTTACTATATCTGTGATTTCTTAGCATAATTATGACATCATAACATGGCATATCATACTAACCATTTCAAGGATTTTCTAGGGCTTATCTTTGTCTTGTTTTGTACGACATGACATCCGCTCGCAGGAACACTATCCAAATCAACCTTGTGAAAGTACCTCCTCAACTCAAGGAATTAACATCAAGGATTCCTGAAAGCTCTCCCTTCACTCAAAAACATGGTCGACTTCTTAACCTGGTCAATTTAAACCCTGATGAAGAAATGTTAAAGGTGCTCTTTCTGTTCTTTAACCCGTTGCACCACTGCTTTACTTTTCCGAATTACCAGTTAGTGCCTACTATGGAGGATTTTTCTCAGCTATTGGGGGTACCTATCCTTAATCGGCTACCATTCAATGGTATGGAAAGAGACCCAAAGCCTGAAGAGATTGCTCAAGCTCTATCTTTACAACGGTCTGATATAGTGGCAAATTGGGAAACTAGAAGAAGTGTCCAAGGATTTCCAACTAAGTTTCTATATGAGAAAGCTAACTAGTTTTGGGATAACCTGGATTTACAAGCTTTTGAAGAGGTGTTGGCCATTCTAATATATGGGAAGGTACTATTCCCTAACACGGACCAACTCATAGATGTGAATGCGGTTAAGGTTTTTTTGTCGCATAATCCGGTGCCTACCTTACTTGGGGATATTCTACACTCTCTGCATACTCGTACTCTAAAGAGAAGAGGGACCCTTCTGTGTTGCACTCCTCTATCAGCTAGGTGGTATATTTTGCACCTACCTCGGTCTGTTTTGAGAAATGAGCAGGGTATGAGATGGTCTCATATGTTGATGTCCCTTACACATTCAGATATTCATTGATGTTCTCGGTCCTTGGAGGGTATCACTATCATTGATCGATGTGGGTAATTCCTTAATGTCCCTCTCTTACGAATAACGGTAGGAATCACTTATAATCCTTGTTTGGTGTTGCAACAGTTTGGTTATGCTAGAAGGGATGGTCCTCATGACACACTCGTCCAAGGAATCACATTTGACTATGAGAATGATATTCAGGGTTATCACAAGAGGTTCATTCGAGCTTGAGGCATGATAAACAAAGTTGATAGCAAGACACTGGGGCATAAGAATTTCATCCCTCTTGAGCCTTACCTCAAATGGGTGCGAGCGCGTGCTCAATATCTTATGATGCCTTAACTTGCCATCTTACCTGCGATTATGGAGCAAATTGCCGAGGGAGACACTTCTTAAGTTGTTCTTCATTCTGACATGCCAACTGATCTTGAGGAACTATGGAAATCCTGGATCCAACTCAAAGAAGAACGGGATACCTTCGAAACCCAATTCTACGCCAACGAGAAGAAGGTTTCAGAGCTCACTAGGTTACTTTACGAGGAGAAGAGTATAAATGCTTATATTTCACAAAAGAGGATACACCTATGGGAATCTTGAGTCTTTCTTTGCTTGGATAGTTTTATTTTTTCTTTGTTATTTCCCTTGTAAGCCCAAGAGGCATCATCGTGATCGATAAAACTTCTTAATGCAATTAAAGTTTGTTCCTTTTCTTATTAAGCAATTTTAAGTCTTAGAAATACTTGAAAACATCGCATATATATATCATACATATCATTGCATAAGCAGGTTTCAAAGTAGGTATCTCATCTTCTTCGTTGTTTATTTCAACAATGGCTCTAGAACAAATAGTGAAGGATCTACAGACACAAAGTGCTCAGTTTCAACAGATGATCATGGCTCTGGCCAAGGGGCAAGAAGAAATGAAATCTTTGATTGTTAAAGAGAAGACTAAGAAGTCATGGAAACCAACTGGTATGGTGAACTTGGGAAGAAGGATTATAGGACCAGTGCGGCGAGCCTCTGAATTGGTAACTGCATCAAAGGAAGGAAACAATCAAGAGGAGGAAACAAGAGAGGAAGACTCCAGTACAAAAGAATCTGATGATGAATCTGACTATTATGAGGAGCAGTATCCTCCCACTGATGAAAAATACAAACAACTGGAGGATCGTTTGAATGTAATGGAGGTCCGGAAGGTACCGGGTTTGGATTTTGAGGAACTAGGTCTGGTTTCTGGGGTTGTTATCCCGCAGAAGTTCAAGGTTCCGATATTCTCCAAATATCATGGGGTTTCATGTCCCAAGATGCACCTCCCATGATATGTGAGGAAGATCCAGCCTTACATTGGCGATTTCAAGATATTTTCAAAAAAATCACACACACAAAGCAAAGAATTTCAAAAGTGAGCTAAGAAATTAAGAACTCGTAGATAACTACAGATGAAAAGGGTGCTAACACCTTCCCTTTTCATAACTTAACCCCCGAACTCAAAATCTATCAAAGGTTTTTCCTATTCTTTTCACCTTTCCAAAATATTTGATAAAAGAAAAAGTCGGTGGCGACTCTAGCTATCTGCACATTTGGATAAAACCAAAAAGTCAATTATCCTACTGTATTACACTACGCTATGCTTTACTCCATATTTATTTAAGAGTTTTTCAAAAATCTTTGATATAAAATGTGATCCACTATCGCTTATAACAAGAATGGGCACTCCAAATCTGGGGAATATGTTATTCTTGAATAACTTAATCACTACTCGTGTGTCATTTGTGGGTGAGGCTATGGCTTCAATCCATTTAGACACGTAGTCGATAGCTACTAAGATATATTTGTTTCCCATTGAGGATGGAAATGGTCCCATAAAGTCCATTCCCAAAACATCGAAAAGTTATACTTCTTGAATATTCCTTAATGGCATTTCGTCACGTCTTGAGATGCTCCTAGTATGCTGGTATAGATCACCTCTGACAATATAAGCATGAACATCACGCATGTTTTAGATTTACTTGCATGTCCACCATAGGGTGCAGAGTGACAATGTTCTACAATGTTTCTTACCTCTTCTTTTGGGACACAATGACGAAAAATGTTTTATGTGCCTCTTTTGAAAAGAAGTGGTTCGTCCCAATAAAAATGTCTTACATCTCTAAATAATTTCTTCCTCCGTTGATAATTAAGGTCAGGGGGTATGATATCAGCAGCTAGATAGTTTACAAAGTAAGCGTACCAAGGTACATTGCTTACTGCTAAGGCTTTTTCAAAGTTCACATAAGTATCGAGGTCATTATCTTCAATGGTGTCAATTTTAGCTATCAGTTTATCATAGGTAAAGTCATCATTTATAGGTACTCAATCTGGTTTTAGGTATTCAAGCCTAGAAAGGTGATCGACAACTACATTTTTTGTGCCTTTCTTGTAACAAATATCCAGGTAAAACTCTTGTAATAAAAGGATCCATCAAAGTAACATAGGCTTAGCATCATTTTTTCTTAACAAGTACCGAATAACTGCATGATCTGTATCAACTATAATTTTTGCTCCGACGAGATAAGATCGAAATTTATCAAGTCAAGAAACTATATTTCTTAAAAAAAAGTGTATTACTTTAATGCAATGCGTGCCTTTTTATAAGACAACAAGAGGGATTGATTTAAGAATAAACTCGGTTCTAAATACAAGAAAGCGACAGTTCCTGTTAAATTAGTTCTTTTCATGAGTAGAAAATATTTCCCTAAAAGTAGTTCTATTTAGAAGCATTTGGAATATTATCAGATTGTGTGAATTACATTTAAGCTTGTTGTTTTTATCTGAATTTATATCTTCATACTTTACTTTCACTTTGTACTCATAAACCCCTGAATTGTTTTACCTTAGATAAACATCGTAACAACAGAAATAGATAGATTGACATTTGGTCTCTATAAGATCGATAATCTTTTATATTACTCTGACGCATTTCGTATACTTTCAAAAACCATGCATCAAGTATTTGGCGCCGTTTTCGGGGACCAATTACGTTAAATTTCGTACCCTGCTGTTACACCGTCTAGACTAAGGCTTTACTAAGCCGGTAAATGCGAAGAACTCGTAGCACCCGAAGTTTATTACATCCTTTAGCAGAACCCGAATGTTACGCCCGCACACGTCTCTTACTCCAAAGACTTAGGAGAGCTATGGCCTAAGAACGTAACCAAATACCCCTTAAAGAATTCTCCCAACCCTCTGACGAGGAACCCGATTCTAGTATATTAAACCCTGTTATTCTTGCTAACAAATTCGAACTGAAACCCTCTCTATTACAACTATTACAACAAAACCAATTAGCGGGTCTCGCTATGGAGAACCCAAATCAGCATTTAAAAATATTTATCCAATTAGTTGACACCTTTAAAACCAACGGAGCTACACCTGAGGCGATACGTTTAAGACTATTCCCGTTCTCCCTCGGAGATAAAGCACGTTCTTTGGTAGATTCCCTTCCAGCCAATTCCATAATGACCTCGGAAGACCTTAGGAGAGTGTTCCTTTCCAAATATTTTCCCCCGAATAAGACTTTTGTCCTTCGAAAATAGATCACCAGATTTACTCAAAACCAAGGAGAATCACTTTTTGAAGCTTGGGAGAGATATAAAGATCTATTAAGAGCTTGTCCACACCATGGCCTAGAACAATGGTTAATTATTCATACCTTTTATAATGGACTCATTTATAACACTAAGATGACCATTGACGTTGCCGCTGGAATTGCATTGATGAACAAACCCTACCCTGAAGCTTGTGCTCTCATCGAAGATATGGCCCAAAATAATTATCAATGGGGAACTGAACAAGCATCGGTAGAGAATAAAGAGACCTAAGGAGGAATACATGAGATAAGTTATATAGACATTATGCAAGCCAAAATGGACGCTTTAGCCCTTAATGTTGAACATATGTTTTGAAACCCAGCTACTGTAGCAGCAGCCCACCCGGAATGTGAAATATGTAGAACCAAAGGGATGTTGTTTTTCTATAAATAGGAGGTTCTAGTTTCATTTTATTTCATCCATGCTTAGTTACAAACTTAAGCCGTATACTATCAGACTTTGTAAATGATAATGCCTTCTCATCGAAGAGTTATCACACTATTGGTAGAGTCTGTAATCAAGTTTAGAGCACTTTGGTAGATTTTAATCATGCCGCCAATTTCATTTCCAGTTGCATTTACTTCCAGTTGTACTTGATTTAAATCCTCCATTTTGTTACAGGTTTTTATTTACAAGTCTCTCTTTACTTTATTTATTTCATCGCACTCGCTTTACTTTATTTATTTCATCGCACTCGCTTTACTTTGTTTATTTCATCGCACTCTCTTTACTTTGTTTATTTCGTTGTCTTGCACTTATTTACTTTCTTTATTTACTTGTCTTTTAAATCCTTTTTTTTACTTTAAGAATCTACTTTAACATGATCTATTTTAACATGTTTGTTTACATTTCCATGTCTGGCTAAATTTTAAAGGTTAGAATGTAAGGATCATAGTTAAAGTAATGTTCCATATAATGTGTGTGTAGAAATACTTAAGGGTTGTTTTGGTTTTTAACACAAGTTTTCTGCATTTCATTTTTGTTGGGTAAGATCGAAAGTCGTCCAACCTTCAGTTAAACTTGGGTAGTCTTAGTTGTTCAAAGGAAGCGAAAGCGCTTTGTTCAATTAAGTAAGAATATTTTAATACTTTTAGAAAAACGATTTCAAAACTCTTTTGGGACACGTTTATAGGTTTAAAGGTATAGTCCTCTTTTGGTTAGAAGTTCCCAGTCAAAATTACTTTTCAACTGCTAGAAGTTCTTTTCTTGTGGTTGCATAGTTAAGTTAGGAGGCATCTAAGGTTCTACTATCATAGTAAATTACATGCAATTTCTTATCCTTTCTTTTCCATAGAAAATCACCAACAGCTTATTCGATATCATCACACATGATTTCGAAAGGATGGGTCCAATCTGTGGGTTGCATAATAGGTGTTGAAATCAGTGCTTGTTTCAAAAGGTTAAAAGCTTCAATACATTTTTATTTGAAAATAAATTTAACGTCTTTCATTGGAAGGCCAATTAAAGGTTTGGTTATTTTAGAGAATTCTTTGATAAAACACCGGTAAAAACTTGCATGTCCAAGAAAACTTCGGACTTCCCTAATGGTTTTAGGCAGTTTGAGCTTTTATATCACTTCTATTTTGGCTCTATCAACTTTAATTCATTTTTCAAAAATGATGTGCCCTAATACTATACCATTATTAACCATAAAATAACACTTCTCCCAGTTTAACACAAGGTTTACTTCTACACATCTTTCCATAATTTTCTCAAGGTTAGTGAGACAGTCTTTAAAATCAAATCCGCATACTGAGAAATCATCCATAAATACTTTCATAATTCCATCAAGGTAATCTGCAAATATTGACATCGTGCAACACTGAAAGGTAGTTGGGGCATTACAGAGTCCGAATGGCATTCGTCTATAGGAAAATGTTCCGTAAGGGCATGTAAAGGTTGTCTTTTCTTGGTCCTCAGGGTGAATAAGGATTTGGAAAAATCCAGAGTATCCATCTAGATAACAAAAATAAGAGTGTCTAGCAAGACATTTAAGAATTTGATCTATGATTGGAAGAGGGAAATGATCCTTCCTAATTCCCTTGTTTATTTTTCTGTAATCTATGCACATACGCCAACCGCCTTCTTCACGTTTATCTACATGTTCTCCTTTCTCATTTTGCACGATTGTGATACCTCCCTTTTTTTGGTACTACATGCACAAGGCTTACCGACTTATTGTCTGAAATTTGGTAAATTATACCAGCCTCTAGTAACTTAAGCACTTCTCTCTTAAAAACATCAGTCCTTATAGGTTTTATCCTTCTTTATGCTCTATGGAGGGTTTGGAATCTTCCTCTAATAAAATCTGATGTATACATATGGATGGGCTTATCCCTTTTAGATTAGAGATGTTATACCCTAAGGCTGAGGGATATTTTCGTAAGACATCTAAGAGCTGATTTGTTTCATCTTGGTTTAAGGTAACACTGACTATAACCGGATGGTTCATTCCTTCATCTAAAAACTCATATCTTAGATTCATGGGTAGTTCTTTAAGTTCTAGAGATGGTCTCTTATGGCATGGTATAGGATCTGGGGTAAGGACTAAACATTCATTGTCATCAATGTAGGGTTCATTTTTTTTTAAATCCACTATCCTCTATTATGAGGGTTGTGATACGGTGGGAGAACTGACTTGGGTTGTTTTTTTTGTATTCGCACTTGTTCGGTTGAGCAAGAGTCGCCACCGACTTTTTATTTTATCCTAAAGGAAAGGTTAAAAAAGCACAGCAAAAACCTTTTGAGATATTTCGTGGGTTCGGGGGGTAGATTATGAAAAGGGAAGGTATTAGCACCCTTTTCATCCATGGTTATCCATGGGCTCTTAGTTACTTGGTTTTTAGATCACTTGCCTTGATTTTCGATTGCTTTGAAAATGGTGTGTGTGTGTGTGTGTTTGAAAATGTTTTGGAAGAAGATGCCTTGTCTTAGGCTACCCTTGTAACAATTCTTTACTCGAATGTTTTACAAAGGTGTGTATCTTTTCGAAAAGATGTTTCAAAATGTTTTGAGAGTTTGTTTTGAAAGTGTTTGTGGAGTGTGGTTTTGAAAAGAAGGCAAGTGTTTTTGCAAGTTGATCTCAAGTAACTAAGAGTTTGGTCTACCCCTATTGTACTCAAAGGTTTTCTCTATGTTTTCAACCCTTTTTTAACAATTTTGTTCCACCATTGAATTTGGAGGACAATCTTGCGTTTAGGATGTTTAACGGGACGGGCGCGGGTCATCGTATGGATCATGAATGCAACGGTGCCAAGTGTATTTGGCAATTTTCTTTGAAGGGACTATGATCATTCCATTTAGGCAATTTTCGAAAGCGTCATCGAGGGACTTATGATCATTTGAATTCGTTTTGCCAAAGAAACTCAACGTGCAAGCATGGCCCATTTTGGAAGGCAACATGTGGGATTACCCTAGGGGGTGCAAGTGTGATTGTGTATTGATTTCATGTATTTGTCTTGTATTAGGTTATCTAGCGTTTGATTTTATGTACATGCAAACCCTAGGTCTAACCATGGTATAATTGAAAGCGGTAAATTGCAAGAATTTAAAGTCTACGCTATTACAAAATAAGTATCCGGGAGTGGGGGTACAAATTTACGAATGGGGATGAGACTTAGGAATGTAGTGTCCGATAAATTACAACCAAATCAAATCGATCAAATGTAAATGTAACGAATATACAAAAATAAGCAAATGTATAATGTGTCAAATGTAAGTATATTGTGTAAGTGTACGTGTATACGTGTATGTATATTTGTATATGTAATTATTTACAGGTTAGAGATGTGAAATTAATGTATTGTTTAAGCATTGTTTTAACTTAAATGAAAAGAATTAGATATTTATTTAATTAATTTGTAATCTTGTATTTTCTTTGATATGTACAAAAATTATTTTAATTAAATGTTTTAAAGAATCCATGGATTCAGAGTATCGTCCCCTTCGCCTAAGCCATCAGTGCCTCAGCCTTCCTCTTCCATTGTTCAATGAAGCAAAATGAAAGGTAATCGCCCTTGCTTCGTCTTTTGTCTAGCGCGTTTAGGATTTCGTTATTTGCATGCCATGATTTTACTGCTTCTTTTTTATTAAGGCGTTTTGATTTTGTTTGTTTAACGAGGTTGAAAAGGGAAGAGAAGAGAATTTACTACCTTTTGTTTGAGGAAGGAGGCGAGCGCGGAGGTGCTTGGAGGCTTAATGGTGAAGGGGGTGAAAACGCTTGATGCTGTGATGAACTAGCTTGCCTTTTGGTAACCCTGGTACTCTTTGTCTCACTTTTGGTTTGATGATGATTTTGAACTGAAAACCCTTTTATAAATTTCACTTCTTTCTTCTTCTCTGTTGCCTTGAATGTTTCTGTTTGGTTGCCTCGAATGTTTGCCTTTGAACGTTGCTTCTGTATCTTCTTCAACTGCTTCGTTGCCTTGACACCTCTGTATGCTTGCTTATGTTGCCTTGAGATATCTTTGCCTTTTGTGCTTGTTGAAATGCCCTATGATGAGTATTCTGAGGGCCCTTGTATTGATACGCTTCTTTTCCTCTTCTCCCTTTACCTCTTGGAACACTTGTGGTATGCTGAGATTGGTGCCTTTGTGCTTGATGCCTGTGTTGTCTGTGTTTGGTTGGATATTTGATTTTTATGAATGCCCCTATGATGATGTTTACTGAGGGCTTGGGAGGTTTGATTTTGAATGCTTTTCTGAGGCTTTTGTTTTAAGGCTTTTGATTTGAAACTGGCTTTTTGTTTGGATAACTTTGTTTAGATTGAAGCTTGTAGCTTCAGCTGGTTGTACTGGTTAAGGCTGCAGGTTTTAGTTGACAAGGTTTAAGGCTTTGGTGATTTTGTTTAGAGCTTGGTGTTTATCAGGTTGGAAGGGTTTTTGTTAGGCTAAGGTTTCAGGTTAGGACTTTGACAGGTTATGGCCTTGGAGTTCTGCTTCAGGTAGGTATTTAGGCTTTGGTCATTTTGTTGGTTTGTTTGATGTTTTTGGTTTAAGGCTGGAAGGCCTTTTGACAAGTTCTGGGACTTTCTTGGATTTTCTTCAGGCAGGTTTTGGCATATGCAGGTTATCTGGTTTATGCTTCTTCTTGTGTTTGAGTTGAATGGTAAGGGTTTTGAATGTTTTGGCTCAGATTGGTGTTAAAGGTTCAAGGCTTTTTCTTATGCTTGTAAACAAAAAGGTTTCAGGTTTTTGACTGGAGGCTTATGCAGGTTTTGGGCATTACTGATGGTTATGTGTTTGGTTTGATAACAGGCAGATTTTGGCATATGCAGGTTTTTGTATCTAGAGGGTTTATACAGTTGGTTATCTCTGTTTGATATCTTTCTGATCTCCTCCCTCTTACTGTACTGTCTTCAGTTTGTTTTATATTACCTTCATGCCTCAAGCCTAAGCCTGCTTTCTTTGTTCTCTTCTTCTCTCTCCAGTACAGTCAATATATTTAAAATATGTTTATGCTCTGTACTTTCTGAAAGGGCAACTTGGGAAATGATGAAAAGAATGTGCTTGCTTGCATAACATGCTTTCTCTTCATTCTTGTCTCTTTTCTTCCAGATTTTGTGCTTTTGATATCCTTCCAAATCTTCTTTATTGACAGCTTGGGTATCCTTTTGGATAGTAACTTGTACTTTTGGCAGAAAGTTTGAGTTTGGACTTTTAGTTTGGACTTGCTGTTTGCTTTTGAACTATGCAGTTTGACAATTTTTGAATTGAGCAATTTTGACTTTTGTGCATTCATTTTTAGCAAATAAACATTCATCCCTCTTTGTGAACCGGGAGAAATCCCGTGATTTGCAGAGAGGGTTAACTGATCCCAATCAGTTGCCCTTAATGATGAACTGTAATTTTATCTGTCTCGTTATTTATTTATCTGCTATTTGACTTTTCTTCCTTTCTTTTGCAGATGAATCATTAAAATGGAGCACTGGAGCAAAGGATAGCAGATGAAGAATTGAAGATTAGAAAAATGTTTAGGATAGCTTTTTTTTATTTAAGTTTAAATAAAATGTAAAATCATTGTTGTAAACAACAAAACAATTGTACAATTAATTTAAAAATTAATAAAAGTTTCTTTATCCAATTAATTATTTTTCCTCCTATTGTTTATTTATTATTTATAATTCTTTAATTAAAATAATTGAAAATAAATTCCAATCATTTAATCTTAGAATAATAAATAATTTAAATAAACAATGCTTTAGCATTTGATCAGTTAAACCTGGCACTTCCAACATCCAAAGCAAAACAACAGTTAATCACAACAACTGATCAGACGCATTCCCTTTTTACTGATTTTTTACCAAACACTGCAAATCCAAACTGAATGTATGCTTTGACTGGTTTAATCAAACAAAACGTGAATTCAATCCAAATGCATTCTTTTACTGATTAAGTCAAACAATGCGAATTCAAACCAAATCTCGGAATAACTTGCACAGCACCGTAGAATTAAATCTTTCTGAAGAACCGCGCATGAACAACCCTAATTCCTGATTAAATGCCAAAGAAGCGTTCGCCTGATCGAAGTCGAGCCAAAATCAACCAAAACCCTAAGCCAACTGTTTTGAAACATTCTGGAACCCTGGAAATCAGTAAAACCCTAATTGCGTCTGACTGACGAGAAAAAACTGTTTGACCGATTCTTGAGCCAATCTGAAAAATCAGGAAACGCCTGAAGCTGTGATTTCTTGAGGAAAAATGCGAGGGCAAATTTTGGGGTACAACAAGGGTCGAAGGTAATTTGATTGTTTTTGTAGGTTCTTCTTTTTCTAGTTTCCTTATGCATTCATTAGTGATGTCAATAGCATAACATGGATCTCCTATGGCTGGTGCCATTAGGAATTTTGAAAGAATAAATTCTATCTTTTCATCACCTACTTCAAAATTTAATTTTCCGTCTCTTAACATCTATTATGGCTTCGGTTGTTGATAAGAATGGTATACCTATGAGGATTGGGATTTCGTCATCTTCTTTAATGTTCATGACCATAAAATCTGTTGGGACGTACAGTTGCCCCATTCTAACTGGGATTTCTGCTAATATGCCTATTGGATATTTGACAGATCTGTTGGCTAATTTAAGAGATATCTTAGTCGGATGTAATTCTCCTAAGTTCAACCTCTTACAAACTGATAAAGGAATTAGGCTTACGCTAGAACCTAAGTATAAAAATGCTTTCTTGATAACATGACTCCCTAAAACACAAGGTATAGAAAAACTTCAAGGGTCTCTCTCCTTCTTAGCAAGTTTATTTTCGGAAATGGAGTTGCATTTTAAGGGTTTGGTATCATCAAGCCTACGTTTATTGGTCAGGATGTCTTTGAGTAATTTTGTATAACATGGAATATGAGTGATGGCTTCAGTGAAAGGAATCTCTACATGGAGTTTCTCTATTATATTCATTTTTCATAAATTGTCGGTACTGCGAATTCTTCGAATTTACCGCCTAAAAAAGCTTTAGTCTAGATGATGTAACAAGAGGGTACAGAATTTGAAGAAGTTGGTTCCCAGCAACAGCGCATAAAACTTGACGCGGTATTTTCGCAAGTGTACGAATCACGTCAGAGTAATACAAAAGATTATCGTTTCCACAGAGACTAAATGTCATTCTATCGATTTCTATTGTTTCAGTTTTTATCTAAGGAGGATCAAATCAATGTTCCTGAGTGCACAGTAAAACGAAATAGTAAAAAGGTATGTAAGTTTAGATAAAAAAGATAGGCTCGAATGTAATTCACATTAGTTAGATAATACTCTGATCATTTCTAAATAGAATACTTATATGGCAATATTTTTTTATGTTTGAAAAGAATTAATTTAACGGAAACTTTCACTTTCGCATATTCAGAGTCGAGTTTACTCTCTAATGAATTTGCATTCGGCGATGTGATGATAGAGGAGAATGGGCTTAAAGATGCCATTTGGTGATGGGCTTAAAGATGCCATCTGATGCGATAGAATCTTGTCGGGGGATGGGCTTAGAGATGCCATCTGGAAATGGGCTTAAAGATGCCATTTGGTGACTGCTGGTAGGAGGATGGGCTTATAGATGCCGTCTGGAAATGGTGAACTGTATGTCAATGGTGAGTGGACGAGTATCAGAAAGGCACCCGTGTTTTGGAACATCTCTGAATTGGGGATCCGAATAAGCAATAGATTGACATCCATGTCTGGAGAATCCGTGAACTGTTTTTGAAGTTGAGATTGAATAAGCAATAGAGCAGCATCCGTTGTTGGGAAGCGTCTGTAAACTGTTTTCAAAAGTTACAACTGAACAAACGATAGATTAACATCCGTTGTTGGGAAGAATCCGTAAACTGTTTTCAGAAATCTTGAAGTTGAATAAGCAATAGAGCAGCATCCGTTGTTGGGAAGCGTCCGTAAACTGTTTTCAAAAGTTGCATCTGAATAAGCGATAGATTAACATCCGTTGTTGGGAAGAATCCGTAAACTGTTTTCAAAAGTCTTGAGAAGAATCTGAACAAGCGATAGGTTAACATCCGTTACTTGGAGAACCCGTGAACTATTTTCAGAAATCTTGAAGTTGAATAAGCAATAGAGCAGCATCCGTTGTTGGGAAGCGTCCGTAAACTATTTTCAAAAGTTGCATCTGAACAAGCGATAGATTAACATCCGTTGTTGGGAAGAATCCGTAAACTGTTTTCAGAAATCTTGAAGTTGAATAAGCAATAGAGCAGCATCCGTTGTTGGGAAGCGTCCGTAAACTATTTTCAAAAGTTGCATCTGAACAAGCGATAGATTAACATCCGTTGTTGGGAAGAATCCATAAACTGTTTTCAGAAATCTTAAAGTTGAATAAGCAATAGAGCAGCATCCGTTGTTGGGAAGCGTCCGTAAACTGTTTTCAAAAGTTGCATCTGAACAAGCGATAGATTAACATCCGTTGTTGGGAAGAATCCATAAACTGTTTTCAGAAGTCTTTGAGAAGAATCTGAACAAGCGATAGGTTAACATCCGTTACTTGGAGAACCCGTGAACTGTTTTCAGAAATCTTGAAGTTGGAAGAGGAACCGGTGTAGGGTTTCCTGATGATGAGCTCGTGTAAGACTGCATTTGGGTGAATCTGGAATAAGCATCAGAATGTTTCCATGTCCGGGTCACATCTGAACTATTCTTGGAAAGAATCTCGGAAGATAATGATTTTTGTCTGTCGACTGAACTTACCTGAAAAGGTAAAGAGTTAGTTATATGCAATGTTATGATGCATGATACAATGTATGTTATATGATATGGATGTAAATGAATGCGCATGTAAGCTGGAGAGCTGTCTTGCGAAGGATAGATGAATCCGAGATGGCTGAAGATAAAAGCATCTTGACTGCTGCCGGGAAGAATAATTCCTTGGCTGCTGCGGTGGAGGGCAAGAATCCTTTATTGTTGAAAAGTGAGAAGTCTTGGGACCACTGTTGGGGAAATCAGAAGCTTGGGTTGTATGCCAAACTACTGGGAAATCCTGTCTTGAGGAGATCTTCACCAGAGAATATTCGAATATTCTGTGGGGAACTGGGAATGAGAGTCTTCAATCTGCTTGGGGATTGATAGTTGGAAGTTTTAACTTCGCTGGGGGATAATGAAACTTGACTCTGAGTGGAATTAGCTTCTGGAAGGTTCTTTGGCTGGGGATTGCGAGAGTCCTCTGATTGCTGCAGGTGTTGGTCTGGAATAAGTTACTGAATGTCGCCATCTCTGGGTCACATCTTGAACTATATCTGGATGAAGGAAATCTGGAATGAGTTATAGAATGTCGCCAAATCTTGGGTCACATCTTGAACTATATCTGAAAGGAAATCTGAATGAGTTATGGAATGTCGCCAAACTTGGGTCACATCTTGAACTATATCTGGATGAAGGAAATCTGGAATGAGTTATTGAATGTCGCCAAATCTTGGGTCACATCTTGAACTATATCTGAAAGGAAATCTGAATGAGTTATAGAATGTCGCCAAATCTTGGGTCACATCTTGAACTATATCTGGATGAAGGTAATCTGGAATGAGTTATAGAATGTCGCCAAATCTTGGGTCACATCTTGAACTATATCTGGATGAAGGTCCGAATGAGTTATAGAATGTCGCCAAATCTTGGGTTACATCTTGAACTATATCATGAAGGAATCTGGAATGAGTTATAGAATGTCGCCAAATCTTGGGTCACATCTTGAACTATATCTGGATGAAGGTCTGAATGAGTTATAGAATGTCGCCAAATCTTGGGTCACATCTGAACTATTTCTGGAAGCAGGCTTGGATAAGTTATAGAATGTCGCCAAAATCTTGGGTCACATCTTGAATTATATCATGAATGAAAATCTGAATAAGTTGCGGAATGTCGCCAAATCTTGGGTCACATCTTGAACTATATCAATCTTCTGAGGTGATGAGGGAATTGGTGAACCCTTTTGACATTCGAATGCCCCAAGTGATGATGAAGGAGTCTTGAATCAGATTACTCTGCGAAATGAGAGATTTCTTGAAATCTTGACTGGACTGCCCCAGGTTAACTGAATTTTGAAAGATCTGTTGGACCTTGACTGGACTGCCCCAGGTTAACTGGATGGTGCTATGTCATGCCCCTTGTTGATAGGAGATTTTGTAATGGAAGTGTCGTCCTTTTGAAGTGATTTAGCTCACTGAGAGAGCTTTCGTTCCTCCGAACATTCGCTGTATGAAATTCTTCGCTGTCAAACAAAAAGCCAAATGCAGACAGTGATATTCAAGCAATGCAAAGTTTATGTTTGTCTCGAAGTTTTGCAAAATGTGTTTTTTAGCAGAAAACTTTTTATAAGACAGATCAACACAAGATTTAGAGCAAAGCCTTACAGGAGTCAGGATACCTTTTGTAACAGTATGCTTTCGAACTAACCCATGCTTCAATTAGGACTTTTGAACGGTTGTAACGTGGCTTGGTTCACGGTTTAAGAAATAAAAGGATAAAGGCTCAAATTATATTTGTACCCACCCGCTCTTCGTGATGTTCTCCAACCTAAGCTCAATTAATTATGCGTCGTACTCTGTTTTGAGTCTGGAACGACTTTCGGGCGATGGTTCACCAGTTGGATTCGGGAGACAGTCATCATCTCCTTTTTCTTTTTCAACATTTTTTCATGTTGTTGAGGATTTTGTAATGACCTCACTATTTTGATTTTGATTTGTTATCCCTAACTTTTGCCTGACCGTTCTCGTTTTTCGAGATTACAGTCAGCGGGATGCCCCAGCTTTCTTAAGCCTCCTTTTCAGGTTTTGACCTAGTGGGCTTTTTCTTTTTGAGAGATTGACTGTCTATGTGATAGGGAACCACCCCTGTCTTTTGATTCCAAAGGAATGCTTTTCTTTTTCTTTGACGTCGTTCGTTGTGTTACGAACTGAGAGCTTGCGACTTCAATGCGCATTTTCTTTGAATTAACTGAGAGACTACCCTGCCCCAGGTTTATATCAAAGGTTTCGATTGTTTAGAACAGAAAAATCCTACTTCTTTGGCTCGAAGGGGTTGACTAGGGATTAACTTCCTTATAACTCCAGTGTTTGGGAATTGAAAGAAATGCCTGTACATCATCAGCAAGGTCTGTTCAAAAGCATACAGTATGAGATTATGGTATTGTTTCGTCATCCTCCCTCTAAAGGCTTGTAGCCTTTTATCAAGAGTTAAATATCATAAAGAAAAGCATAAGAGTAGTGAAACGCATGGATGAATTCAAAACAAACATATGCAATGCATTAATGAAAACAGAGTTTAACATCAACAGATAATTGTTTGACAACAAAAGAAATTACAACTTTGAAAATTCAGAATGAAACAAACACAATCTCAATGATTTGGCATAGGAGGAGCGATCATGCTGGGGTCTCTGGGGGACAAAACTCAATCTCCTTGGCATCGATCATGTCTTGGATCTTGTTCTTCAGAGGCCAACAGTTGTTGGTATCATGCCCCAGGCTATTAGAGTGGTATTCACATCTTTCATTGGGGTGATAAGTAGGAACAGACATGTTTGGGTTCCGGAGAGGAGCCCTCAATGTAATCAAATCCCTCTTCAACAAGTGTTGCAGTGCCTGAGACAGTGACATGTTGATCTTGGTGAACTTCCTCTTAGGTGCGACCTCCTTATGCTGATGCCCCTGTCTTTGTTGAGCAGGTATAGGATTAGGGATCAAGATTGCCCCTACATGTTGGTCATGACGACCCTTTTGACTGTTCGCAGCATTGGACTCTTTCTTTCCGTTGTAGGGAATTATCTGAGTATCGGAGGTTGTAGCTCCTTGGATCTTTCCACTTTTTATGCCAGCTTCGACCCTTTCGCCGGTCAGTATCAGCTCGGTGAATCCGGCTGAAGAGTTTCCAATTAAGTGATTGAAGAAAGGCCCGGTCAAAGTTCCCATGAAGATGTCAATCAGCTCTCTGTCAGTTAAAGGGGGTTGCACCCTACCAGCCACATCTCTCCACTTTTGGGCATATCCCTTGAAGTTCTCGTCGGAACCCATGGTCATGTTCTGCAACTGCACACGAGTTGGTGCAAGATCAACATTGTACTGATACTGTTCGTAAAAAGCCCTGGCTAGATCTTCCCAGGTGTGGATGCGAGAACTCTCTAATTGATAGAACCACTCGATTTGAGCCTCTACCAAACTTTCTTGGAAGAAATAGATCCAGAGTCTCTTATCGGTTGTGTATGGTTGAATCTTGCGGGCATAAGACTTCAGATGCATCTTAGGGCAAGAGACACCATCGTACAGAGCAAAAGTAGGGACTTTGAACTTTGGAGGGATGACCAATCCAGGAACCAAACCCATGTCTCCTAAATCCAAGCCAGGTATTTGTTGGATCTCCATAGCATTGAGGCGATCCTCCAACTCTTTGTACTTGTCATCAGTAAGAGGATATTGTTCTTCGGAGTAATCAGCTTCCTCTTCAACAATCTCCTCATTGTGGTCTTCTTCAAGACTAACTACTGTGTTGGATGGAGTTGCAAGGTCTTGGGTCTTAGGCCTTCTCCTCAAGTTCAGGATGCGGGCTGCCTTCTTGGATTTCTTCTTGTCTTTGAGAAGAAGAGCTGTCAGATCCTCTTGCCCTTTACACATAGCCAGCAACATTTGTTGGAATTGAGCATTTTGAGCTTGAAGATCTTTCACCGTTTGTTCCATATCCATATTACTGAAATAAACAGTAAGAAGATAAGAAGACCTGTATGGGAGAAACCTGTTATGCAATGATATGTGGGATATATATGCAATGTTTTCAAGGATCTCTTGGGGTAAACACAAGAAAATGTTAGAGGTTGAACTTGGATCTTTGATTGGAGAAGTTTGCACCGGTGGATGTCTTTCCATTAGAATCAAGCTCACCATGTCGAGTGGGTCATAGCCACTGATTCAAGTTGTTGCACTTAAACTTTGATGGCATTTGTTTAGGGGAGAAACCTCTTGCCCCTTGGTAGACGTCTAGTTCAACGTAACCCTGCATCAAAAGAACCCTCGAGATCCTTGAAATGGTCATTGAAAATGCTATGGTATGATGTCATGATGTTATGTACATGTATGCGAAAAGCAAGTGAGCGTATATACAGACAGACATATTCACACAAAGCAAACAAGTCGTTAGGTTTAGGCTTGCATGGGGTTTAGGTAAGTACCCTCTTGAAGTTAGTTGGCTCATCCTGTCCTAAAATAGAAACCGGTTCTAAGGAGCTCAATATCATTGGATTGTTTTGTGTTCATTGTTTCGGTTTAGCCACTTACTGGCGACCAAAATATTCCAAGAAAACGACCCTCAAATGAGTGTAGTATCGAGTATCTACCAACTTCGGACTGCACCAAAGTCGGTCATCTCACTACCCCTAAAAGGGATAAGATGGTCAATTAAGGTTCTAAGAGTTCGTTAGTGCTTCGCGACATCACTCAGCGGCCCCGTACTCTCCTTGACTGAACTCAAGGGTTACCGGTACTCACAAATATGTCACACTAACATAGCTTACTGCTTCAACCATGTCGGTTTACCCCGCACAGTTCCCTCACAGTTTTTTTGCTATTTACCTAAGAAGGTGCCCCAAATCCGGGTGTAGGATTTACAACAAACCCAAACAAGAACCCAAAAGATAAAGCAATCAAGTCCATCAAAGCAAAAAGTAAAGGTGATCTAAACCCTAAGGTAACCCCACTCAGTCTTCCTATCCCCAGAAGAGTCGCCAGTTCTCTGATACGGTGGGAGAACTGACTTGGTTTTTTTTTTTGTATTCGCACTTGTTCGGTTGAGCAAGAGTCGCCACTGACTTTTTATTTTATCCTAAAGGAAAGGTTAAAAAAGCACAGCAAAAACCTTTTGAGATATTTCGTGGGTTCGGGGGGTAGATTATGAAAAGGGAAGGTATTAGCACCCTTTTCATCCATGGTTATCCATGGGCTCTTAGTTACTTGGTTTTTAGATCACTTGCCTTGATTTTAGATTGCTTTGAAAATGGTGTGTGTGTGTGTGTGTGTTTGAAAATGTTTTGGAAGAAGATGCCTTGTCTTAGGCTACCCTTGTAACAATTCTTTACTCGAATGTTTTACAAAGGTGTGTATCTTTTCGAAAAGATGTTTCAAAATGTTTTGAGAGTTTGTTTTGAAAGTGTTTGTGGAGTGTGGTTTTGAAAAGAAGGCAAGTGTTTTTGCAAGTTGATCTCAAGTAACTAAGAGTTTGGTCTACCCCTATTGTACTCAAAGGTTTTCTCTATGTTTTCAACCCTTTTTTAACAATTTTGTTCCACCATTGAATTTGGAGGACAATCTTGCGTTTAGGATGTTTAACGGGACGGGCGCGGGTCATCGTATGGATCATGAATGCAACGGTGCCAAGTGTATTTGGCAATTTTCTTTGAAGGGACTATGATCATTCCATTTAGGCAATTTTCGAAAGCGTCATCGAGGGACTTATGATCATTTGAATTCGTTTTGCCAAAGAAACTCAACGTGCAAGCATGGCCCATTTTGGAAGGCAACATGTGGGATTACCCTAGGGGGTGCAAGTGTGATTGTGTATTGATTTCATGTATTTGTCTTGTATTAGGTTATCTAGCGTTTGATTTTATGTACATGCAAACCCTAGGTCTAACCATGGTATAATTGAAAGCGGTAAATTGCAAGAATTTAAAGTCTACGCTATTACAAAATAAGTATCCGGGAGTGGGGGTACAAATTTACGAATGGGGATGAGACTTAGGAATGTAGTGTCCGATAAATTACAACCAAATCGAATCGATCAAATGTAAATGTAACGAATATACAAAAATAAGCAAATGTATAATGTGTCAAATGTAAGTATATTGTGTAAGTGTACGTGTATACGTGTATGTATATTTGTATATGTAATTATTTACAGGTTAGAGATGTGAAATTAATGTATTGTTTAAGCATTGTTTTAACTTAAATGAAAAGAATTAGATATTTATTTAATTAATTTGTAATCTTGTATTTTCTTTGATATGTACAAAAAGTATTTTAATTAAATGTTTTAAAGTTTATGTATATTAAAAAATATATTTTAAAAGTGTTAAAGTATTAATGTACAAATTAAGTATTAATCTTAAGAAAAAATAATATATTTATGTACAAATAATAAAAGAAAATGTAAGTTTAATTTATAGAGGAAAAATATTATTTTTATAAGTTTCTATATAAACTTAATTATGCTATATATAAAAATATTGTTAGTGTAAAAAAATGTTATGTTTTGTTAATTTATTTATCAAAATAATATGTTTTAAAAAACTAAATAAAAGGGTTTGAATGGGCTTTAGGCGTTTTGGGGCTTAGTCAGAATTGGAAGCAAAGAGGGGGGGGTGCCATTTAGGACATGTTTTGGGCTTAGGCGCTGGAGAAAGGGCAAGGCCCATCAAGTTTGACAAACGTTTTAGGGTTTTGATTATTGTTTGCAAATGGAAAATGCTTAGGGTTGCGTAACGACAGCGGCGCCGTTCTTCGTTCATCTCTCTCTGCCATGGATTCAGAGTATCGTCCCCTTCACCTAAGCCATCAGCGCCTCAGCCTTCCTCTTCCATGGTTCAATAAAGTGAAATGAAAGGTAATTGCCCTTGCTTCGTCTTTTGTCTAGCGCGTTTAGGATTTCGTTATTTGCATGCCATGATTTTACTGCTTCTTTTTTATTAAGGCGTTTTGATTTTGTTTGTTTAACGAGGTTGAAAAGGGAAGAGAAGAGAATTTACTACCTTTTGTTTGAGGAAGGAGGCGAGCGCGGAGGTGCTTGGAGGCTTAATGGTGAAGGGGGTGAAAACGCTTGATGCTGTGATGAACTAGCTTGCCTTTTGGTAACCCTGGTACTCTTTGTCTCACTTTTGGTTTGATGATGATTTTGAACTGAAAACCCTTTTATAAATTTCACTTCTTTCTTCTTCTCTGTTGCCTTGAATGTTTCTGTTTGGTTGCCTCGAATGTTTGCCTTTGAACGTTGCTTCTGTATCTTCTTCAACTGCTTCGTTGCCTTGACACCTCTGTATGCTTGCTTATGTTGCCTTGAGATATCTTTGCCTTTTGTGCTTGTTGAAATGCCCTATGATGAGTATTCTGAGGGCCCTTGTATTGATACGCTTCTTTTCCTCTTCTCCCTTTACCTCTTGGAACACTTGTGGTATGCTGAGATTGGTGCCTTTGTGCTTGATGCCCGTGTTGTCTGTGTTTGGTTGGATATTTGATTTTTATGAACGCCCCTATGATGATGTTTACTGAGGGCTTGGGAGGTTTGATTTTGAATTCTTTTCTGAGGCTTTTGTTTTAAGGCTTTTGATTTGAAACTGGCTTTTTGTTTGGATAACTTTGTTTAGATTGAAGCTTGTAGCTTCAGCTGGTTGTACTGGTTAAGGCTGTAGGTTTTAGTTGACAAGGTTTAAGGCTTTGGTGATTTTGTTTAGAGCTTGGTGTTTATCAGGTTGGAAGGGTTTTTGTTAGGCTAAGGTTTCAGGTTAGGCCTTTGACAGGTTATGGCCTTGGAGTTCTGCTTCAGGTAGGTATTTAAGCTTTTGTCATTTTGTTGGTTTGTTTGATGTTTTTGGTTTAAGGCTGGAAGGCCTTTTGACAAGTTCTAGGACTTTCTTGGATTTGCTTCAGGCAGGTTTTGGCATATGCAGGTTATCTGGTTTATGCTTCTTCTTGTGTTTGAGTTGAATGGTAAGGGTTTTGAATGTTTTGGCTCAGATTGGTGTTAAAGGTTCAAGGCTTTTTCTTATGCTTGTAAACAAAAAGGTTTCAGGTTTTTGACTGGAGGCTTATGCAAGTTTTGGGCATTACTGATGGTTATGTGTTTGGTTTGATAACAGGCAGATTTTGGCATATGCAGGTTTTTGTATCTGGAGGGTTTTGACAAATGGTTATCTCTGTTTGATATCTTTCTGATCTCCTCCCTCTTACTGTACTGTCTTTAGTTTGTTTTATATTACCTTCATGCCTCAAGCCTAAGCCTGCTTTCTTTGTTCTCTTCTTCTCTCTCCAGTACAGTCAATATATTTAAAATATGTTTATGCTTTGTACTTTCTGAAAGGGCAACTTGGGAAATGATGAAAAGAATGTGCTTGCTTGCATAACATGCTTTCTCTGCATTCTTGTCTCTTTTCTTCCAGATTTTGTGCTTTTGATATCCTTCCAAATCTTCTTTATTGACACCTTGGGTATCCTTTTGGATAGTAACTTGTACTTTTGGCAGAAAGTTTGAGTTTGGACTTTTAGTTTGGACTTGATATTTGCTTTTGAACTATGCAGTTTGACAATTTTTTAATTGAGCAATTTTGACTTTTGTGCATTCATTTTTAGCAAATAAACATTCATCCCTCTTTGTGAACCGGGAGAAATCCCGTGATTTGCAGAGAGGGTTAATTGATCCCAATCAGTTGCCCTTAATGATGAACTGTAATTTTATCTGTCTCGTTATTTATTTATCTGCTATTTGACTTTTCTTCCTTTCTTTTGCAGATGAATCATTAAAATGGAGCACTGGAGCAAAGGATAGCAGATGAAGAATTGAAGATTAGAAAAATGTTTAGGATAGTTTTTTTTTATTTAAGTTTAAATAAAATGTAAAATCATTGTTGTAAACAACAAAACAATTGTACAATTAATTTTAAAATTAATAAAAGTTTCTTTATCCAATTAATTATTTTTCCTCCTATTGTTTATTTATTATTTATAATTCTTTAATTAAAATAATTGAAAATAAATTCCAATCATTTAATCTTAGAATAATAAATAATTTATAAACAATGCTTTAGCATTTGATCAGTTAAACCTGGCACTTCCAACATCCAAAGCAAAACAACAGTTAATCACAACAACTGATCAGACGCATTCCCTTTTTACTGATTTTTTTACCAAACACTGCAAATCCAAACTGAATGTATCCTTTGACTGGTTCAATCAAACAAAACGTGAATTCAATCCAAATGCATTCTTTTACTGATTAAGTAAAACAATGCGAATTCAAACCAAATCTCGGAATAACTTGCACAACACCGTAGAATTAAATCTTTCTGAAGAACCGCGCATGAACAACCCTAATTCCTGATTAAATGCCAAAGAAGCGTTCGCCTGATCGAAGTCGAGCCAAAATCAACCAAAACCCTAAGCCAACTGTTTTGAAACATTCTAGAACCCTGGAAATCAGTAAAACCCTAATTGCGTCTGACTGACGAGAAAAAACTGTTTGACCGATTCTTGAGCCAATCTGAAAAATCAGGAAACGCCTGAAGCTGTGATTTCTTGAGGAAAAATGCGAGGGCAAATTTTGGGGTACAACAAGGGTCGAAGGTAATTTGATTGTTTTTGTAGGTTCTTCTTTTTCTAGTTTCCTTATGCATTCATTAGTGATGTCGATAGCATAACATGGATCTCCTATGGCTGGTGCCATTAGGAATTTTGAAAGAATAAATTATATCTTTTCATCACCTACTTCAAAATTTAATTTTCCGTCTCTTAACATCTATTATGGCTTCGGTTGTTGATAACAATGGTATACCTATGAGGATTGGGATTTCGTCATCTTCTTTAATGTTCATGACCATAAAATCTGTTGGGACGTACAGTTGCCCCATTCTAACTGGGATTTCTGCTAATATGCCTATTGGATATTTGACAGATGTGTTGGCTAATTTAAGGGATATCTTAGTCGGATGTAATTCTCCTAAGTTCAACCTCTTACAAACTGATAAAGGAATTAGGCTTACGCTAGCACCTAAATATAAAAATGCTTTCTTGATAACATGACACCCTAAAACACAAGGTATAGAAAAACTTCAAGGGTCTCTCTCCTTCTTAGCAAGTTTATTTTCGGAAATGGAGTTGCATTTTAAGGGTTTGGTATCATCAAGCCTACGTTTATTGGTCAGGATGTCTTTGAGTAATTTTGTATAACATGGAATATGAGTGATGGCTTCAGTGAAAGGAATCTCTACATGGAGTTTCTCTATTATATTCATTTTTCATAAATTGTCGGTACTGCGAATTCTTCGAATTTACCGCCTAAAAAAGCTTTAGTCTAGATGATGTAACAAGAGGGTACAGAATTTGAAGAAGTTGGTTCCCAGCAACAGCGCATAAAACTTGACGCGGTATTTTCGCAAGTGTACGAATCACGTCAGAGTAATACAAAAGATTATCGTTTCCACAGAGACTAAATGTCATTCTATCGATTTCTATTGTTTCAGTTTTTATCTAAGGAGGATCAAATCAATGTTCCTGAGTGCACAGTAAAACGAAATAGTAAAAAGGTATGTAAGTTTAGATAAAAAAGATAGGCTCGAATGTAATTCACATTAGTTAGATAATACTCTGATCATTTCTAAATAGAATACTTATATGGCAATATTTTTTTATGTTTGAAAAGAATTAATTTAACGGAAACTTTCACTTTCGCATATTCAGAGTCGAGTTTACTCTCTAATGAATTTGCACTCGGCGATGTGATGATAGAGGTGAATGGGCTTAAAGATTCCATTTGGTGATGGGCTTAAAGATGCCATCTGATGCGATAGAATCTTGTCGGGGGATGGGCTTAGAGATGCCATCTGGAAATGGGCTTAAAGATGCCATTTGGTGACTGCTGGTAGGAGGATGGGCTTATAGATGCCGTCTGGAAACGGTGAACTGTATGTCAATGGTGAGTGGACGAGTATCAGAAAGGCACCCGTGTTTTGGAACATCTCTGAATTGGGGATCCGAATAAGCAATAGATTGACATCCATGTCTGGAGAATCCGTGAACTGTTTTTGAAGTTGAGATTGAATAAGCAATAGAGCAGCATCCGTTGTTGGGAAGCGTCCGTAAACTGTTTTCAAAAGTTGCATATGAACAAGCGATAGATTAACATCCGTTGTTGGGAAGAATCCATAAACTGTTTTCAGAAATCTTAAAGTTGAATAAGCAATAGAGCAGCATCCGTTGTTGGGAAGCGTCCGTAAACTGTTTTCAAAAGTTGCATCTGAACAAGCGATAGATTAACATCCGTTGTTGGGAAGAATCCATAAACTGTTTTCAGAAGTCTTTGAGAAGAATCTGAACAAGCGATAGGTTAACATCCGTTACTTGGAGAACCCGTGAACTGTTTTCAGAAATCTTGAAGTTGGAAGAGGAACCGGTGTAGGGTTTCCTGATGATGAGCTCGTGTAAGACTGCATTTGGGTGAATCTGGAATAAGCATCAGAATGTTTCCATGTCCGGGTCACATCTGAACTATTCTTGGAAAGAATCTCGGAAGATAATGATTTTTGTCTGTCGACTGAACTTACCTGAAAAGGTAAAGAGTTAGTTATATGCAATGTTATGATGCATGATACAATGTATGTTATATGATATGGATGTAAATGAATGCGCATGTAAGCTGGAGAGCTGTCTTGCGAAGGATAGATGAATCCGAGATGGCTGAAGATAAAAGCATCTTGACTGCTGCCGGGAAGAATAATTCCTTGGCTGCTGCGGTGGAGGGCAAGAATCCTTTATTGTTGAAAAGTGAGAAGTCTTGGGACCACTCTTGGGGAAATCAGAAGCTTGGGTTGTATGCCAAACTACTGGGAAATCCTGTCTTGAGGAGATCTTCACCAGAGAATATTCGAATCACGTCAGAGTAATACAAAAGATTATCGTTTCCACAGAGACTAAATGTCATTCTATCGATTTCTATTGTTTCAGTTTTTATCTAAGGAGGATCAAATCAATGTTCCTGAGTGCACAGTAAAACGAAATAGTAAAAAGGTATGTAAGTTTAGATAAAAAAGATAGGCTCGAATGTAATTCACATCAGTTAGATAATACTCTGATCATTTCTAAATAGAATACTTATATGGCAATATTTTTTTATGTTTGAAAAGAATTAATTTAACGGAAACTTTCACTTTCGCATATTCAGAGTCGAGTTTAATCTCTAATGAATTCCTTCTATTGTCACTTATAAAAGGTGTGTATTTGCGTTAAAGTAGTAAACCTATTTTTAAGAAATTGGACTCTTGACTTAGTAAAAAGGGTGATTTTGATTTGGAATGTTTAACTTAAAAGGGATCCTAGGCTTTCGCTGAAGGAACTGGATTTTAATTCTACAAACGTGTCCGAAGATAGTTTCAAAATCATTTTCTGATAATGTTAAAAACTCCTAATTAACTAGACAAACTGCTTTCCCCCTCTTTGGACAGTTAAAACTAACTAAGTTTAACTTTGAGAATTGAATGGCTTTTGATCTTACCCAATGAAATTTGGTATTGAAAACTTGTTTTAAAAATCAAAATAGCCCCTAAAGTATTTCTACATATACAATATATAGATTATTATCATATTGGTGATCCTTACATTCTAACCTTAAAAGACTTATCCAAACATGGAAAAAGAAACAAACATGTTGAAATTGATCATGTTAAAATAGATTATAAAACTTAAAAGGCGAGTAAAGTATGCAAGGTAATAAACAAGTATACAAGGACAAACGGGAAAGTAAATAAAGTAAGGCAAGTGCAAGAAAATAAATGAAATAAAGCAAATGCGAAGTAAATAAGGGTAATGCGAAAACTGAATAAAACCTGATCCAAATTGGAGACTTGAATCTGGTACAAACATGAAAGTAAGCTTTGACTTGTAAAGAATGAAATTCTGCTATCAGATATGTGATGTCGAAGGAGATATCATGACACAAATATCTGAGGACAATATAAAATGCAACAATATAAAAGCAGTAAAAACACAAGGGATTGTTATCCCAGTTCGTTGTACAACAACACCTACTCTAGGGGCTACGAAGCCAGGGATAAGTCCACTAAATAGTATTAATTCATAGACCCTCAGTAAATAACCAGTTTACGATTTAATCACTTAATAACTACCCGTTCTATACTTCTATCTAGGACACACCTAGGTATGAGACCCTCCTCAAATCCCTTCAATCACTAATAGTGAAAAACAACAAAATTATTAAGTTTGAAAAACCTCAATCATTTAATACTTAAAAGCTTATGAATAATCCATAATTTACAACTCAACTAACAAATTACAACTCAAGTATTGAAACAACACTAGAGCGTATTACAATTAAAAGATTCAGACTTGTAAACACAAATAATATATTTTTCTTCAATTGTTGCAGTTGTACGAATAAGGTTGCAAGTCCTTATAAAGGCGCAACAGCTTCTTTATGGGCTTGGGCTGAAAAAACAAATTTTGCAATATATTGAATCCCTTAAATATCTCCATGAAATTAGGCCAAGATATAATCCATAAAGGTATGACAGATCGAAAAATATTCCTCCATATTTTTCGCAAGTTATAAATCCCAAAACCGGAATAAGGCACGCTTAAAAACAGGAAACAAAAAATCTAAAAACTTGTTCAGATCAGAAGGAAGATGTTAATACATATGCTTTGACATCATTCAAAATCAGTTGAGTTGTTTTACTTTAAATATCAAGACATTAAGAAAAACATTACCTGAGCAATGTTTTACCAAAATTCTTGCCAACAAACACTTACAAACTCTCCCTTTGGCAAACTTTGGCTAAAACATTATTTGAGCACATTATCAAAGCAGCAACACAAGAAAAAGAGACTCAGTTAGTAGTTAGCAGTGGATGATGTCAGAACATATTTTGAGACATGACGCTCCCCTCAAACTTACCAGTCATTCAGTCTCAAACTTACCAGCTCCCCCTCAAACTTACCAGTCAGTCAGTCAGTTTCTCTCCCCCTTTTTAGATATAATATGCCAAATAAACATGCATTTAAGAGAGTAGTATAAAAAGAAGTATAGACGAGAAAATCTAAGTGTCAAGCACATACAAGTGCCAAAAAGAACATAGGGATTAAAACAAAAAAGAAAAAAAAAGGCACCAACACATAGTCTAACTGTCTTCAGGACCAGTAGACTTGGAAACTTCAGAACTTCCTTCATTATCAGAATCTCCTTCTTCAGTACCCACACTATCATCAAGATTGTTCTCCTTCGGCAGCTCCTTGATCAGCTTTTCAAATTTTAGATTTCTTGCTGAGCTAAATCTTATTACTTCATCAAGTTCTTTGCAGGCTTCCATTAGCTCAGTGTGATGCGGTAAGCAAGAGTCGCCACCGACTTTTCTTTTATCCAACAAAGGAAAGGGTGAAAAGAACAGAAAAAGACCTTTCGAAATTTTTCTGAGTAAGGGGGTATATTATAGAAAGGAAATGTGTTAGCACCCTTTCCATCTGTAGTTCTCCACAGGCTCTTAGATGCTTAGCTCAATTGAAAAATACCAAGTTCTTTGTGTGTTTTGAAAAGTATTTTTGAAATGCCATAGTGAGGCATTTGGCTTTATGATAACTCTTGTATCAGTCCTCAAGAGTGTTGATAAAGCATTTGAAAATGTTTTTTAAAGTTATTTTGTGTAAGTGTGAAAATTTGTTTTTGAGCAAGCATCTAACAACTATCTACTTTTACTCGAAAGGGTTGTTCTTTTCCTCCTTTCCTTTAGACAGTGCTATCCTACTATTAGTGAGTAGGTAGCCCTATCGTTGGATGTTTGAGGGACATTCGAAGGGAAGTTTTATAGTCACAAAGGCAACTGGGCAAGAAAACTTAGTAACTACCCTAGGGTTTTAAGATCATGTTTACCGAGGCAACATTGAGAGGGTCATCGAGGGACTTATGATCTTTTTAAACTAGAGGGTAGCCACTAAAATCTCTCACGTTTCGAGAGTTGTGACTATTTTCAGAAGGCAACCAAAGTGGGAGTACCCTAGAGGTGTGTGCAAGTGTTCTTGTTTTAGTTATTTGTCTTTGAATTTAAGTTTGCTAGCATTTTGTTTTTATTCTTGCCATACAATCCTATTATTCATGCATCTAACAGTTAATAGTTTGCAGTAATTAGAAGTGCGGAAAGATAAATCCTAAACTATTACAAGGCTTCAGGGAGAGGATTAATTACATGTCCATAATGGGAAATAAAGAAGAAAAAGTAAAAGTCCTAATTTAAGTCTATTACATCCCATGAGAAGATACATTAATATGAAAAATGATAAGGAAAGCAATAAACACGCGCGAATTAAAAAAAGGACGATTAAAACCTAAAAGTAAAAGAAACTCTTTTTGTTTGTTATTTTTTTGTTTGTGAAAAGAAATGAAATTAATCCTAAGTCTATTTACTTTTAAAGTAAAAAATGGTTTACATAATTATTAATTAATTTACAAAATTAATTTAATTGAGAAAAAATGCTAACCTAATATTTTTATGATTTTTATCTGGTTTTTATGTTGATTTAAAAACAAACTAAAACAAATAAATAAATAAAACAAAATAAACAAATATAAATGGGCCAGGCAGCAAAAGTAGGCAGGGGGTGCAAATTGAAGTTCGTTGGACCCAAGTGAGATGAGCCCAGATATGCAATTGGATCCAGTGAGGGAATCCGTTGAGGGTGCATGGTTAGCTGCGTGTCCGGGAGTGCTGGATCTGATCATATGGGATCTCCTGGTTATGATCTGAAGGTGCATGGTGGGCATCTTGATGTGAAACACACAAGATCTGCAAAGTGATAGTTAGAAAAACAAATTGCACGACCTCGGTATCGAACCCAGTTCCTTCTCACTACAACACACCTACTTCACCAACTGAGCCAGCTTGCCATTTGTTTATATCAATGAAACAATAATATTATGTTAGAAAATGGGTCAGATATATAAAATTCAAAGTCAAACGCATGTGCTTACAAGTCAATGGGAGAGTGACAATTGGGGCGCCAAAGTCAGCCCACCGGAGTCAATTCTCCGGATATCCAAAAACAAAAATTTGAAAGCTACCATATCCCACTAATTTGAGTCCCCTGAGTTTGAATCTACAATCGGTTTGGTCTGAAACATCCTGAATTTTGAGATTTGTAGAACAACACAGATCGTGTCCTAGCAATGGAACAATCTTATTCAGGTCCTTAAACCTGCATGTATTATGCTAGATCTGCACTAATGGTGTCCCTAAACACGAACCAAACAGTTAGAGTTAACAAAATGGCATGTATATTCAGTTTCAACGTTTAAAGCCCTTACCAACCGGTAATGTTTGGAGGCAGAGATTCAAGGTGTTTCACGCCTTGTGAATGGTCTGGACACCTTCCTGGGAACCTCAGGGGTGGAGTGTTGAGGTTTGTTTGGAACGAGGAAGCTTGCAGTGGTCTTTCAAATTTGACAGCTCTTGTGAAGATTTTGCAATTTTTATGTGCTTTTTTGAGGTTGTCTGTGTGTCCTTTGGGCTTGCAAATGATGTTGTATTTATAGAGGAGCATAATGGCTCAACAAGTATGGAAAGGATCAGCCATTAGACATGGTTTTGAAAACAAGATCAAAGAATTGAAAAACATGCCATTTTGGGTGATTCTCTTGCAATTCTCATCTTTGCATGAACCTGGACCTTTCTAATGTATCTTGCGTGAAAATTGGGTCTTAAAACAAATCCAAACATCAGCCCATATTGAATAGTTGGAAATTAATGAAGAAAATCCGTGAAGACTGTAAAGGCAGTGTAAACAGAAAGAAAAATTACATTTTCAACTGTTATGTATCAACACAATGTTGTTATGCATCGACACATAACTCTTCTTTCTCCTATAAAAACAAAACCAACTCAGTATGAGTCGATGCATAATGGGATGTGTTGACTCATGCACCTGTTTGTGTTGACACATACGCATTTTGTGTCAACTCATGAACCTTTCATCTTTTTGTTTTGGGGCCTGGATAATAGTATGTATCGACACATAAGGCTTTGTGTTGAAACATACCTTGTTTCTGTCGACACATATGTGTTTGTGTCGACTCATGTGCCTTTCATCCTTCTATTTTGGGGCTGGATAACAGTATGAGTCGATGCATAAGGCCATGTGTCGACTCATACCCTGTTCTGTTACAAGAATGAGTCGACTCGTGTGGGTATGTGTCGGCTCATGATGCAGTTTTTTTTTGCCTTAAACATTGTTCTTGAGACTGCAATTTGTATTTAATCCTCTTTCAAGATGCTGCGGTAGCCTCAGTTAACCTCCAGAATACTGCTCCAGTCCTCCATCTGTCTTGGAAGATGTAATGTATGAGCTTGATGCATTTATTGAACTTGAGTACAAAAGAGAAGTTGTAGGGAACTCGATTCTCTTCACAATGAGCTTTGGTTGGGGAAAATGGATGAAGTATGTGAAAGTTATTCCTGGTCAAAGTTCAGTTGACTTTTGACCTAGTACATTTGATTTTCAAATACTTGAGCAGTTGACTAAGCAAACTTGTAGTGTAAGGCATGAAATTTGGCATGGAAATTCTTGAAGACATATTAAGGACCATGGAAATCATTTGGAGCATTTACAACCCAAACATCTTGGTGGAAAGTGAAACACTAGCTGGAGGTTCATTGTTTATGAGGAGAATTTGTCTGATAAATTCTTTGGTCAACCTTGAGCAATTGAGGACCTCAATGAGCATGTCTTGAGTAAAATATGGGAGGGAATATTTTGGGGTACAATGGATGCCCCTTTTCAATCTTCTTAAACCTGAGGATTTCGATTGGCTTGTCTGCCTTTCGTAATCTGAAGGTGGAAGATGATTGAACACTAGAGTGCCCTGAAATTTTCACTCGCATATACATAAAGTAGTACTGCTGGTTTATGATATCGGGAATGGGCTTACAGATTCTATTTGGAGAAGATGACTGAGAGTTATCAGAGATGGGCTTATAAGTGCCATCAAAGATAGATGTTGACTTCATAAGAGGTCTCTTTGTGGGGATTCCTGTTCCTGCTGTTTGAGGAGGACTCCAATAGGGAATGTTTATTTTTGCTATTCTCCTGCTTAATGAAAACTCTGTTGGGAATAGAGTCTAGGAACTTCAGTTGTCCAAGGCTCTATTGAGGAGTTATCTTTGGACTAGAGAGATGAAAGTTTGTTGTTTTCTGGTTGAAATCCAGGCTTCATAGTAACTTGTTGGGGAGAATGAAATTAAATGCTATCCGAAAATGTATTAGAAAGAGCCGGTGTAGGGCTGCTTCAGAATGAGCCCGTGTTAGACCGCATCTGGAGATATATGAGAAGGAGCTTGTTTAGGGATTCTCTAGGATGAGTCCGTGTTAGACTGCATCTGGAAAGTTGAGAAGGAATCCGTGTAAGATTGCTTCAGGATGAGTCCGTGTAGATAGTCTCCCCGTCTTATTTTGGGAATTAATCCACAATCAGCTATTTCAAAGATAGTTGTCCTGTCTTATTTAAGGTTTTAATCCAGAGCTTGCTTTTGTCGGTCGTCGAGATAGTTGTCTTGTCTGGTTTTAGGTATTAATATAAAATCACTCGTCCACAGATAGTTTTCATGTCTGGTTTCAGGTATTAATCTGGAACTTGCTTTTATTGGTCGTTGAGATAGTTGTCCTGTCGGGTTTCAGGTATTAATCTCTGACCTTAGATAAACAAAGACAGTTTTCCCGTCTGGTTTCGGGTATTAATCTCCGACCTTATAGAAAGAAAGATAGTTTTCTCGTCTGGTTTCCGGTATTAATCTTCAATCTGCTCATGTAGATAATTTTCCTGTCCGGTTTCAGGTATTAATCTACAATCTACTCATGTAGATAGTTTTCCTATCTTGTTTTAGGTATTAATCTTCAATCTGCTCATGTAGATAGTTTTCCTATCTGGCTTTTGGTATTAAACTACAATCTGATCATGTAGATAGTTTTCCTGTCTGGTTTCAGGTATTAATCTTCAATCAGTCATCCATAGATAGTTGTCCTGTCTGGTTTCAGGTATTAATATGAAACTTGTTTCTGTTGGTCATTGAGATAGTTGACTTGTCTGGTTTCAGGTATTAATCTCTGACCTTATAGAAAGAAAGATAGTTTTCCCATCTGGTTTCCGGTATTAATCTTCAATCTGCTCATGTAGATAGTTTTCCTGTCCGGTTTCAGGTATTAATCTACAATCTGCTCATGTAGATAGTTTTCTTGTCTTGTTTTAGGTATTAATCTTCAATCTTCTCATGTAGATAGTTTTCCTGTCTGGCTTTTGGTATTAAACTACAATCTGATCATGTAGATAGTTTTCCTGTATGGTTTCAGGTATTAATCTAAAATCAGCCATCCACAGATAGTTGTCCTGTCTGGTTTCGGGTATTAATATGAAACTTGTTTCTGTTGGTCGTTGAGATAATTGTCATGTCTGGTTTCAGGTATTATTCTATAATCTTCTCATATAGATAGTTTTCCTGTCTGGTTACAGGTATTAATCTTTAATCTGCTCATGTAGATAGTTTTCCTGTATGGTTTCAGGTATTAATCTACAATTTGCTCATGTAGATAGTTTTTTTGTC
This sequence comes from Vicia faba, assembly GCA_948472305.1. Lineage (NCBI taxonomy): Eukaryota > Viridiplantae > Streptophyta > Magnoliopsida > Fabales > Fabaceae > Vicia > Vicia faba. Next base: position 1,472,856,221 of record OX451737.1, on the reverse strand, counting down.
TGGTTTCAGGTATTAATCTACAATCTGCTCATGTAGATAGTTTTCATGTCTGGTGTCAGGCATTAATCTGTGGCCTGCTGTATTTGTTTGTAAACTCGTCTTTCTCCGAGAGTTCATACCAATTGGTCGTGTAGATAGTTTCCTTGTCTGGTTTTGGGCATTAATCTTTGACCTGCTGTGTAAGTTGATAGTGTTTGTCTGTCTGCTAATTTATCCTGAAAAGGTGAAACCAGTTTCATGCGATGTCATGATATATGAATTTCATGATGCTCTCAAAATAAATGAGATTGTATTATATGAATTTATGCTGCATATGCTATGATGTTTGAAGAATGATGCATGTATGCAATGTATGAACATATTAGCTATTCTATTGCGGTGTTGTTGAATTAGGGAAAATAAATCTCTGATTATTGTTGGGGGTGAAGAATGCAGGTCTTCAAATTTTGTTGAAGTTGAAATGCCGGTACATGGATTTCCTTTGTTAGAGAAATAAACTTTCTTGAGGAAAGGAAACTCCATGAACTGCTTGGGGATTTTGTTGAGATCCTGCTGGGGTATCCTAAAAAGCTTGTGAACCAAGCCAAGGAATTCTTTTAGATGCCGGATAAGTAATTGGAGATTCTTGTTCCTCCCGGGAACACCTGGCATAATTAGGCTGTATGCTGAGGATATGGTAGTGACTTTATGGTAAGATTCCCCTACCTCTGTACCTGCTGGAGAAAGTATTTGTCGGGGATTTTATAGATGGTCTGAATGTTACCCCAACTCCCGGAGTCTTCGAGTAAATGCTAGTCAAGGTGATAAGTCTTCTACTGATAGACAAGTGATGAGACGATGGGACATAGTTGTACGCTTTAATCCCAAACTTTTTCCTGGACTGTCCTTTCAGATTTTTAGTCCAACGGGATACCCTTTTTTCCCAAGCCGCCTTTTCAGGTTTTCGACTTGCCGGGTGTACAAATTATGTAAAATCAAGCTTCTCAAATGCACTTTTCTTTTGATGAAGACAAACCATTTTGACAAGAAGGAAAAGATTATTGATCAAGATAAAAGCATCTGTGGATAAAGTCTTTGGTTCAAGCACTTAGAAAATTTAAAGGTATAATGATGATACTTACTTTGAACTTAAGACATAGATGCTCAATGGTCAAAAGAAATATTTTATATTGTCCAAACTTTTACTCAAGTTTTCTAAACAAAAATTCAATTTTCACTTGGGTGCAACCGATTTGTGTGATATGATGGGAGAACTGACTTGGGTGTTTTGCGTTTGATCGCCAATGTTGCGGTAAGCAAGAGTCGCCACAGACTTTTCTTTTATCCAAAAGGAAAGGTGAAAAAGCACAGGAAAGACCTTTGAGATGTTTTCTTGAGTTAGGGGGGTAGATTATGAAAAGGGAAAGTATTAACACCCTTTTCATCCATGGTTTTCCATGGGCTCTTAGTTACTTGCTACATCACTCACTTTTGTTTGAAAATATGCTTTGTGTTGTTTTTGAAAGTATTTTGTAAAGAGGCCATTGTTAAGGCAAACTTTATAATGATTCTTGTTCGTAATAATGTATACAAAGGTATTGATCTTTTGAAAATGTTTTCAAGTTTTGAAAGATGTTTTGAAAGTGTTGGTGTTTGTTTTGAAAATAGCAAAAGTGTTTTTGTTTTGAAATGGAGCAAGTAATTAGGAACAATCTACCTACTCAAAAGTCTTTCATGTTTATTTTCTTTTTCCTTTAACATTGCTATCTTACCATTGATTTGGTAAGTAACCCTATCTTTGGATGTTAGAGGGACGGGCGTGGGTCATCGTATAACCACGATTAGAAATGTTGCAAGATATCTTAGAATTTTTCTTTAGGGACTAAGATCATTGTGAAAGGCAACTTTTGATAGCGTCATCGATGGACTATGATCTTGTATTTTACTTGTCTTTGCTAAGATACCTCACATGCGTAATATGGTCATTTTTGTAAGGCAACCAAGTGGATTTACTCTAGGGGTGCCTGTGTGCAAGTGTATTGATTTTCATGCTTGATTAGTCTTTGATTAGGGTTTGCTATTTTGTTGGTTTTAGTCTTTCCATACAAAACCTTAATTACTAGCATTTGTATATAAAGCAATAAATTGCGGAATTTTAACATTACTACGCTATTACAATACTTATGGGTGGGGGTGTACAAATTTATTAATGGAGATTGCATGGAAATTAAACCTAATTATCTATTACAACCATATTGAATATTGTAAAATTGAAAATAAAATGTAAGAATATAAATGGAAAAAGAAATGATTTTTGTTGTTTTTATGAAAAGGGTTTTAACCTAATTAAGAGAGATGATTAATGAAAAATAAACAAAATTTAAACCTAAATTAATTAATAGGGAAATTAAGTTAAAAATGTATTTTAGGGTTTTTTTTGTGAAAAGGTTTTAACTTAATAAAAATAATATGAAAATTAATTAATTAAAATAAACCTAAGTTCTAAATTAATTTTGAATAAAAAGAAAATAAAATAATAATTAAGCCTAAGTCTAAATATTAATTATTTAAGAAAAAAGAAATTAATTTGTTTAAGAAAATGTTTTTAGTCTTTTTGTTTTATCGAGAAAATAAAATATATAAGTGTAAATAATAAATAAAAATATTTTTTGGATTTTTATTAATAAAAATAATAATAATATTAATAATAATAAATAATAAAAAATTTAAAGAAAATAAAATATAATGAGATAAAAAAATAGAAGAAATGAAATAATTAAAAAAATGGCCAGGGGGTGCTGAAGTAAATCAGGGTTAGTGAAAAGAAAAAAAAAACAAAAGGCCCAAATGGAAGCCCAGGTGCTGCAGAAAAACTCAAAAATGTCAAAAATAGTGAAAAAATATGCAAAAGGTCACGCTGGGGCTTGAACCAAGGACCTAAGGGTGACAGGCGCGCGCTTTAACCACTGGGGTGGTGATACATTCGTTAACTTGTGTAAAATGATAAATACATAACACAAAACGCGCCCTGATTACACTTCATCTTCAACCTCCAGCCAAAGGATCTGTAACTTGCTCATTTCTCAACAATTTGCAAAAATGTAAACATGAAAATTGCTCCATTTTGTCACACGAATCCAACCATATAAATATCATAAGCTATAACTCAAAGATGAATGAGAATTTCTAAAAGTACCAAATTCTGACCTAAATATTTCAGAAAGTTCAAACTCAAAATTCTCCTAGCTCAATCAAAATAAATGAAATCTATGGACATGTATAGTTTCAGGGAAATGATGTATACATTTTATCTTCACAAATGTGAGCCTAACAATGCCTAAATATGAAGATAGAAGTTCAAGAAAAAATACCTAAAAACTGGAAATCGTGAAATGGATTTGAGCTTGTTTCAGGCAGTGGTGATGATCAGGCTAGCTTCCTTAAGTCTCCAGGAAGCTAATGCAATGGTTTGCTTGAGCAATGGATGGCTAGAATGGTCTGGAGAAGTCAAGTTGCAGACCTCTATTTTTGGTTATGGAGGATGATGAAAATGGAGTTACAGTTATGAAACAGGGTCGGGGATGGTTTGTATTTGATGTAAGGAAGCTTTAGGAATGAATTTGAGGGAAAACGCACGAGGGAAATGAGAGATACAAGTTTAAGGTCAGAACTGTGTATCAAGGGAGTTTTTTTGTGCAATTTCTGGCTAGAGGGAGTTTGGGAGTGTCTCAGGGTGATTTTTCTCTTGTCCTTTCTTGAAAATGACTTGTGTTTATGTTTGGAAAAGTTTTGGATACTTGAGGTGGTCAGAAGTACAAGATCACATGTTTTGGCTTCTTGACTTGTTTTTGAAGCAAGGTTGACAAACATGGTTTCAATGCATAGTAAAAGGATATCTAGAGTGGTTACCAAATTTAAACATGTTTATCTGACTTGGTAGAGGAAGTTTGTGCAGAAGGAACAAGTTCTAAGCTCAATGCAAGTTGATTTTGCATAAAGCTTGCTTTATGTAAATGGCAATGGTGCCTTTGTGCCATTAATGGAAAATTAACTTGGATAAAGCTTGAATCAAGTGGATAATAGCTCAAAAGCAAGTGTAATCTTATGATTATGGAGAGATCTTGATGTTTAGAGGCCTGCAAAGCAATATTGTGCAGCATAGGTTTGGGATTTGAATTTTGTTCATCACAAAATTTGCCTTGTAAAACAACTTGAAACCCCAACTTCTGACCTTCGATTATCCTTGCTCATAAATGATCTCAAGGAGATCTTGGAAATTTTAGAAAGCTTGTAATATTATCTACAACCCCTCTTTGAATTATTTTTGAAAATTAGCCTTGGAACTAGGTGAAACTTGGGTTAGAAGTTAGGTCAAAATCCTGACCAAAACTAAGGCAAAATTTCACTAAGTGTTTAATTTCAAGACCATGACTTCATGAATTAATAACTTGAGGTAAAAGCACTTTTATAAGAAGTTGTGTAAATAAATGTTGTATATATCATGGAGATAAACAACTTTTATGTTGAAAGTTTCTTCTGAATCATCTTGCATCATGGTGAAAAAATTGCTCAAATTTGTGAAAAAACATGAAGTTTTAAACACTTAGAAAATTTTCTAAGTTATAAAACTTTGACTTTTCAAAATGAAATCTTGAATTTTTGATTTCTTGATGAATAAGTTTCATATTTTGACTTTTTTTGATGAATTGTGATCTTTGACATTGGATTTTGACCAAAAAGTCAAAGTTTGACTTTTCAGTGTACAATTGACTTTTGATCAGTTGACTGAAAATTCACTATCAATCCAATTGATCTTGAGCAGTGTTTTGGGTCATTCCATTAGGTAGAAATGATGCAATTGAAATCTTGAGATCATGCCTCAAACCACTTAACCATTTTCTAGGTCAAAAATCAGAAATTGCCTTTCCTCAGTCAAAACCCTAATTTTGACCATTTTGCCCTTTTTATGATTTGATCAGATTTCTTGAGGAATTATGGTCCAAACTTGATCAAATGATACATATGAGTTTATAATGTTGCTATGGATCAAAAATTATGAAGTTTGACTGTAAATTGGCCACAGTTGACTTTTTCCCCAATACAACTAATTTTTAGGTCAACTGCTCAATTGACTGAGCAAAAGTGTGATCCAAGGCTTGAAACTTGACATGAGTAATATTGAGTGTCCATAATGATACATGAAAGTCATATGAAGCATTGAAAGTTCAATTATCCTTGTGAAATCTCAAACCCTAATTTTGGTCATCAGTGTTTAAGGAGGTGTCTTGAGCTGATCAACCCTAGTGCAGTCTTGAACCAAGAGAGGTCTTTGTGAAAAAATATTTGATAAATGAGAGGGAAACTTTTGGGGTACAATAGCTGCCACTGTTCAATCTTCTTAAACCTGAAGAGTTGGATTGGCGGATTTGCCATTCGTGACTTGAAGGTGGAAGATGTTTGGATACTAGAGTGCCCAGAAATTTGCACTCGAGAATGTGGTGGTTGATGGTATAGGGAATGGGCTTAAAGATGCCATTTGGAGAGGTGATGGAAAGTTATTGGAGATGGGCTTGTAGATGCCATCCAAATATGATTGATGAACCGTATCTGCAAGCTGAAACTGAATGATTATCAGAATGACGTCCGTGCATAGAGTGTATTTGAAATGTATCTAGAAGTTGAATCTGAATGAGTATCAGGATGGAATCCGTATCTGGAGCATATCTGTATTGTATCTGAGAGCTGAATCTGAATGAGTATCAAAATGGCGTCCGTGTCTGAAGCATATCTGAACTGTATCTGAGAGAGAATCTGAATGAGTATCATAATGGAATCCGTATCTGGAGTGTATCTGTACTATATCTGAGAGAGAATCTAAATGAGTATCAGAATGGCGTCTGTGTTTGGAGCATATATGAACTCTATCTGAGAGAAAATCTGAATGAGTATTAGAATGGCGTCTGTGTCTAGAGCATATCAGAACTGTATCTGAGAGTTGAATCTGAATGAGTATCAGAATGGCGTCTGTGTCTGGAGCGTATCTGAAATGTATCTGAGTGTTGAATCTGAATGAGTATCAAAATGGCATCCGTTCCTGGAGTGTATCTGAACTGTATCTGAATGTTCAGTTGGCCGTGTAGATAATTGTCCTGGCTTGTTTCAGGTATCAATCTCTGACCTTTGTAAATTATTGATGATAGCTATTTGCTTACTAATCTTTCCTGGAGAGATGAAAGATTAGTTGTACGCAATTTCATGATGTATGAAATGCATTATATAATGACGTTCTCAAAAAAATGAATGAGATTATATTGTATGTGTTCGTGTTATCAATGTTATAACGTATGGATGCGATGTATGGATATGTAAGCTATGCTGTTGTAACATTGTTGGATTAGGGAAAATAAATCCCCGACTGCTGTTGGGGACGTGGATTGTAAGTCTTCATGTTTTGAAGTGCCGACGAGTTAATGAGCTTCTATTTGGTAGAGAAATAAGCTTTGTTGTAAGGGAAACATCGTGTATGGCCTTGTGAAATCTGTCGGGAATCCTGAGAAATTGGATGACTTTTACTAGGGAGTGATAAACTGGAGGTTTTGTTCCGCTTGGGATACAAGAGAGCTTGGTATCATTAAGCTGCACACTATGGGGAATTTTATGGAATTATAAAGATATCATCCTATTTCTTAAATCCATTAGTGATTGTCTTCTATTTTTTTCTCATTTGTAAACAATAGTTATGTTCAAATGCATATGCTCAAAAATAAATCATTGGACGTTTTTGTAAACAAAACACAGAAATAAAGAAAAATAGATAGTTTTTCACTTTCAAAGGAGTATCTTTGTATTAACTTGAATAAGTATTTTGTACAATGAGACGAACATCCTAGTAAGAGAATGCCGTCGTAAAAAATGAAAATTTGATACAAAGAAAAGATAGCTATGTGCAATAATCCCATGGGGTTCCCATTCTGCTATAGCCCTCGTGTTTCGGAGCGTCTTGTTTATTTTCTTCCTTGTCCGAAGTTGATTGGATTGATCAGAAACACTGAATTTGTCAGTCGAAGCAAAAGGTTGTCTGTAAGGTGATCCAAAGGGACATATTCGTACGCTTTGATTCCATAACTTTATCCTGGACCGCCCTTTCGGGTTTTCGGTCCACCGGGATACCCTTTTTTTCCCAAGTCGCCTTTTCGGGATTTCAACTTACCGGGTGTACAGATTTTTTTGTTTTACCCCTAATTTTTGCCCGAACCTTTTTGGTTCGCCGGGATGCCCTTGTTTTGCCTAGGTGTGTCAACCTAGCGGGTCTGTTATGTGTAGTATCTTTTGACTATGTCTGTGTTCACAGGGTGCGGCAGGTCGTCTCCATCCATAGTGGTCAAGATCATTGCTCCACTAGAGAATATGCTTTTGATCACAAACGGTCCTTCGTATGTAGGAGTCCATTTGCCTTTGGGATCACCTTGTGGCAGTATGATGCGCTTGATCACCAAATCCCTGACTTGGTATACTTGGCGTCTGACCTTTTTGTTGAAAGCCTTAATCATTTGTTTTTGATACATTTGACCATGACAGACAGCAGTAAGCCTTTTCTCATCAATCAAGTTTAGTTGATTAATTCGAGTTTGGATCCAATCTTCTTCATTCAACCCTGCATCCTTCATAATTCTCAGAGAGGGGATCTGGACCTCAATAGGAAAGAAAACCTCCATGTCATATACCAGAGAGTAGGGTGTTTCCCCGGTTGATGTGCGTGCCGTGGTACGATAACCGTGGAGAGCGAATGGTAGCATCTCATGCCAGTCTTTACACGTGACTGTCATTTTCTGTATGATCTTTTTGATGTTCTTATTTGCGGCTTCGACAACACCATTCATCTTTGGCCGGTAAGGGGAAGAATTGTGGTGTTGGATCTTGATTTGCGCACACAGTGCGATGATCATAGTGTTGTTGAGATTCGTACCATTGTCAATGATGATCCTCTCTGGGATACCGTACCGACAGATGAGATTATGTTTGATGAACCGGGCTACAATATTCTTGGTAACAAAAGTGAAAGAAGCCGCCTTAACCCACTTTGTGAAGTAATCAATGGCCACCAAGATAGTGCGGTGTCCATTAGAGGTTGTTGGCTTGATTTCCCCAATCATATCGATGCCCCGCATAGCAAAGGGCCAAGGAGCCGTCAAGACATTTAGAGTAACCGGAGGTACGTGCACCTTGTCAGCATAGGTCTGACACTTGTGGCAGGTTCGAGAGTGTTGATAGAAATTTGCTTCCAAGGAAGACCAGTAATAACCTGCTCATAGGATTTTCCTTGCCATCGTATGCCCACTAGAATGGGTGCCAAAAGTTCCCTCATGTAGATCAGCCATGATCTTTTCTGCCTCAACCTTGTCTATGCAACAGAGAAAAACAAAGTCATGGTTGCGCTTGTAGAGAATGCCATTACTAAGGAAGAACTTATCCGGGAATCTCCTTAAGAACTTCTTGTCGTTGACTGAAGCTTCTTCCATATATTCTTGAGCCTCGAGATACCTCTTAACTTCATGGAACCAAGACCGGTCCACTACTTCTTCAGCATTGATCTCGTGACAGTAAGCTGGTTTATCCATTCGTTCGATGGTGATCTGGGGAGCCTCGTTATGGCATTCAAGTTTAAACATGGATAACATTGCGGCTAGCGCGTCCGCTAGTTGATTTTCTTCTCGTGGGAAATGCTCGAAGGTAATCTTATCAAAGTGTGGGATTAATGTCAATACATGTTCTTTGTAGGGGATAAGGTTAGAGTGTTTGGTGTCCCATTCCCCTTTGATCTGGCTGATGACCAAAGTTGAATCTCCGAATACACTTAAGGACTTGATCCCCAAATCTATGGCATCTTTGAGACCAAAAATGCACGCTTCGTATTCTGCCATGTTATTTGTACAGTTGAAGCAGAGTCTTGCCGTAAAGGGAGTGTGACATCCTTCAGGAGATATGAGTATAACACTAATGCCATTGCCGAGTGCGTTGGATGCCCCATCAAAAACCAGGGTCCATCGGGATCCTTGTTCAGGTCCGTCATATGGTCTGAATTCTTCACAGTTGTTTACCATCATGATGTCTTCATCTGGGAATCCAAACTTCATGTACTGGTAGCCATCCACAGCTTGATGAACAAGGTGGTCTCCTAGCACACTTCCCTTTATTGCTTTTTGGGTAGTATACTAAATGTCATATTCCATCAGGATCATCTTCCATCTTGTTATTCTCCCAGAGAGGGCAGGCTTCTCGAAGATGTATTTTATTGTCTCCATTTTAGATATCAATAAGGTAGTATGGGTCAGCATATACTATCTTAGCCGGCGAGCTGCCCATGCCATAGCACAACAAGTTTTCTCGAGCAGTGAATATCTTGTTTTGCAGTCGATAAACTTTTTGCTCAGGTAATAAATTGCATGCTCTTTTCGGCCAGACTCGTCATGCTTCCCCAACACACACCCCATTGAATTTTCCAAAATAGTTAGATACATGATCAATGGTCTTCCCTCGACTGGGGGCATCAAAACAGGAGGTTCTTGTAGGTACTATTTGATCTTGTCCAAAGCAGTTTGGCACTCGTCATTCCATTTAACTACTTGATCTTTCTTCAGTAATTTGAAGATTGGTTCACAAGTAGTTGTTAAGTGAGAAATGAATCGGGCAATGTAGTTTAACCGTCCCAAGAATCCTCTAACTTCCTTCTCGGTACGAGGAGCAGGAATTTCCTATATTGCTTTCACTTTGGCGGGATCCACTTTGATAACTTTACCGCTGACGACAAAGCCTAGGAGTTTACAGGACCTTACCCTAAATGTGCATTTATTAGGGTTCAACCTCACCTTGTATTTCTTTAGTCTCTCAAAGAGTTTCTGCAAATGGTCAAGATGTTCCTCCTCGGTTTGAGATCTGGCTATCATGTCGTCCATATAGACCTCTATTTAGTGATGTATCATGTCGTGAAATAAAGCAACCATGGCACGTTGATAGGTTGCCCCGGCGTTCTTCAAACCGAATGGCATAACCTTGTAACAGAATGTGCCCCATTGTGTGACAAAGGTTATTTTCTCCATGTCCTCAGGTGCCATTTTGATTTGGTTTTATCCTGAGAAACCGTCCATGAAGGAAAACACCTTATGATGTGTTGTATTGTCAACCAAAATATCGATGTGGGGAAATGGGAAATCTTCCTTAGGGCTTGCCCTATTCAAATCTTTATAGTCCATGCACATTCGTACCTTGCCGTCCTTTTTAGGCACGGGAACAACATTGGCAAACCATTGCCGATAGGAGGGGACAGCCAAGAATCCGGAGTTGAATTATTACATGACTTCCGCTTTGATCTTCTCTGACATATCGGGTCGCATGCGACAAGCCTTTTGCTTTACCAGAGGGCAGTCTTCTTTTGTCGGTAGACGATGTACTATGATATATGCATCAAGTCATGGCATGTCCTCATACGACCAGGCAAAGACCTCAACATAATCATGTAGCAACTGAATCAGACGCTTCTGGACATTGGGTTCCAGATTGGCACCCACCCTGACTTCTTTCTTGTCCTCTTCGGTACCTAGGTTAAATGTGTCCACTGGTTCTTCATGGGGCTGAATGGTCATCTCTTCTTGTTGTAGCAACCTGGCTAGTTCCCCTGGCACTTCACAATATTTCTCACCTTCGTCTTCGGCTTGGTAGATTAGATTTTTAGAGTCACAAAAGGCCATAGCAGAATCATTACCCATGGGATCCCGAATGGATGTAGATCTGCATTTTGAATGTGAGTGTGTGTAAGAGTATAACTATCTTTGAAAAAAATAAAAATGTAAAAAAGAAAGACAAAGAACACAAAGTTTGTATGCAAAAACGTCCATGATTTATTGATGACAAGTGAAAATGAGGTAACAACCCTTACAAATGGACCGTTGTGCCTCGGGTAAGACACAAGGCTTTAAAAATCTGAATTGTTTAATCATCACAGATCCGAAAAAATTTAAAGACAATTACTGTTGGATAAAAGTAATTGGGACAAAATCTTTAGCTTCCCAGTTGTTGAGTCATCCATTGACAGTTGGGAAAATCAATTCCTCCAGGTCGTAGCAATCCTCATCATCCTCCATAGCGTTGACTCTGTGGTTGCTGATCTTCAAGGGTGGTCCCTCGGCACGAGCACGGCGTATAACTTTCTGGGCTCCTGAAGTGAAACCCAAACCAAATTTGTCAGATTTGAATTGGATATCCGAGATTGGCCCCAAATAGTGCCCCCACCTTCTTCTATCACTGCCTTGGCATCTTTCAGAGAAGACATCTTTAGTGGTGGTGTTGTAATCTTCGGGATTTGGGAAATAGCCTTGGTTGCTGCGACAGTTGGTGGGACTTCCTCGAAATGCTGAAATGGAGTTTCAATGAATTCACCATCCAATTCCACGTAGCTGAAGGAGTTTAAATAACTGGCCATATATTCCTCTTCTCCATGGAAAGTAATGATCTTCCCCTTGGTTGGGTATTTCAACATTTGATGTAATGTAGAGGTAACAAAACTAGCATTATGAATCCACGGTCGGCCCAATAAGCAGGAATAGGAAGGGCGAATATCCATCATGTAAAAAGTTGAATCAAAGGTTTGGGTTCCAACTTTTATGGGGATGTCCACCTCTCCATGTACCATTCTCTTTGAACCGTCGAAGGCCCTTACCACTATGTTGTTGGGTTTTAAGGTTAGACCTTCACAATCAAGTCTATCAAGAGCCTTCTTAGGAAGCACATTCAAAGGCAAACCGGTATCCACCAAGACATGGGCCAAAGTTGTGCCCCGACATTCAACAAATACATGCAATGTCTCGTTGTGCTTCCTCCCTATAGGTGTCAAGTAAGAATTAGAAAAGCCTAATCCATTGTCAGTGGTTAAACTGGCCACACAGTCTTGGAACTGATCAGCAGAGGTTTCTTGTGGTACATGGGCAGTTTTAAGAAATTTCACCAAGGCTTTCGCATGAGCCTCGAAGCACAACAATAAAGCCAGCATGGAAATCTTTGAAGGAGTCTGCCCTAGCTGTTCGACTACGTTGCAGTCGCTTCTCTTTATAATCTTCAGAATTTCTTCCATCTCCTTTTTGGAAGCCTCAGGGATAGATATTGTTTGCGCCTTCATTTGGACAGGCTCAACCAGAATGCCTTTGCCCCGAGTCTCGGTTGACTCGGCGGTAGGAGTGTTAGCAGGTGTAACTAAAGGGATTGTAGTAATAGTAGTGTTAGCAGGAATAGGAACAGGGATGATCACAGGGCTGTTAACAGTCTTTAGAGGAGAAATCTCTGGGGATAATACTCTTCCACTTCGGGTTATCTTGTTGGTTCCCGCAATATTACTGATGTCGGGGTCAGCCTTCTCAAGAATTGAGTCTTCATCAGCCAACCAATCTTGTTTGATTCCATGATAGTAGACGTCGCCACCATAATTCCATGGGACAGTTTTATCTGATGAGTACGGGATTGGACCTGGCATAGTAATCATCAATGGAGCTACTTTAGGAACTTATTTAATACTAACGGGTCTTTTGATGGAGAACCTGGAAGGATTGGCGGAAATGGTTACTATTAAAACATCTTTGTAAGAAACGGTTGGAACAGGAGTCTTTTCAAACGAAATCTCTTTGTCATCCATTAGGAGCTGAACACCTTCTTTCAATAAATGACAACTAGTTGGTAAGGATAGACAGAAATGGCAGCCTTCATCACAGCCTGGAAATAAACCGACTTTCAATAGGTTCTTTTTGATGGTCAGGAGAGGAGTAACAAGTTCATTAACAGTAGAAACAAACATATCATATTCAACAACATTAACACCGCGACCATGCTTGGGCATAGGAGCGGTGATAACATTTGATATTTTAGGAGCATCAAACTAAATTTATTTTTCTTCAAGAAGGTCTTGCATCTTATTTTTCAAAGTCCAACAGTTGTTGGTATCATGGTCGGGGCTTTCTGAATGGTATGCACAGCGAGCATTGGGATGATAATGAGGAGATGTTGTGTTAGAATTCTTCGAAGCATCTTTCAATGTTACCAGGTTGGATCTCAACAAATGTGGCAGGACATGAGATAATGTCATATTAATCCGAGTAAATTGTCTTACTGGTCTTTCTGTTCTAGGCTGATCGTTCCTTTGTTGAGTAGGTGCAGACTTAGGCATCATGACAGCCCCTACCATTGGTCGGCGTTCAGTCCTATCTTGATTCCTTTGAGGATACACATCACCAACTTCTTTCTTCCCAATAAATGGTTTTCTTACAGCGGCAGAGGATGTGTCTTTTTGGATCTTCCCACTCTTAATCCCAGCTTCCACTCTTTCTTCGGTCAAGATTAGTTCAGTGAAGCCTGCTGAGGAGCTTCCAATTAAATGATTAAAGAAAGGATCAAACAAGGTACCCAGAAACATGTCTACTAGTTCTCTTTCAGAAAGGGGAGGCTGGACTCTTCCTGCTAAGTCCCTTTATTTCTGAGCGTAGTCTTTGAAACATTCATTTAAAACCACAACCATACTCTGGAGTTGAGTACGGGTAGGAGCAAGGTCTGTGTTGTACTGATATTTTTTATAGAAAGAAATGGCAAGGTCTTCCTAATTGTGGATGTTGGCCCTTTCTATTTGATAGAACCAATCAAGTTGAGTTCCGGATAGACTATCTTGGAAAAATTGGACCCATAAATCTCTGTCTGCAGTGTGAGGCTGTATCTTCCTCACATAGGATCGAAGATGAATTTTGGGACACGAAACTCCATCATATTTAGAAAATATCGGTGCCTTTAATTTTTGTGGAATGATAATCCTAGACACCAGACCTAGCTCCTCAAAGTCTAGCCCATGAACTTTCTGGATTTTCATTGCGCTTAGTCGTTCTTCCAGATGCTTGTATTTGTCGTCGGCTGAGGGATACTTCTCTTCAGAGTAATCCTCCTCTTCTTCCTCTTCAGACTCTTGCTGGACAACTTCTTCCTTGCCTTTCCCATCTTGATTGTGTTTTTCACCAGATGACGTTGCAAAGTCTAGGGTCCTTCTTGCTTATCCTTGGAACCTCCTTCCCATATTCAGAACTCCAGTTACTTTCTTTTTCTTCTTCTTCTCTTCAATCAGCAAGGTCTTCAGATCTTCTTGTCCTTTGGCTAGATTCAAGAACAACTATTGAAACTAAGCATTCTATGCTTGGAGGTCTTTTACAGTCTGCTCGAGATCTATCTTACTGAAATAAACAGTAGAAAGATGAGGAGACTTGTCGTGAGAAACCTGCTTATGTTATGATGAATCGTAAATGCATATGCAATGATTTCAAGGAAATTAGAGATTTAAAATTGCTTTAGACCAAAAAGGAAAACACGTTATATTAATAAATTAAAGCTTGAGTAAATCATGCCTCTTTTGGGCTTACAAAGAAGTACAAAAACTCTAAGATAAAAAAGTTGTACGCATCCTCTTTGGTGCGATGTAGGCATTCAGGCTCCACTCCTCATGAAGTTTCTTATGATTTCCAAAACCTTCTACTCGCTGGCGTAGAATTGGGCTTCGATAGTTCCTCGCTCCCCCTTAAGTTGTATCCAATCCCTTTGTAAGTCTTCAAGAGAGGTGGGCATGTCTGGTTGCAGGATAGTGTACGGAACATCTCCTTCCAAAACTGGCTTTATGAATACTGGGAGAATGGAGGGGTAAGGCATCATAAGACTTTGAGCACGAGATCGTACCCATTTGAGGTAAGGATCAAGAGGGATGAAATTCTTATGCCCCAATTTCTTGCTATCTACCTTGTTCAACATCCTCCAAACTCGGATAAATCTTTGGCGATGACCTTGATTATCGTTCTCGTAGTCAAATACCAAACCTTGAATGAACATCTCATGTGGGCCATCCCTTCAGGCGTAACCAAATTGTCTTAAGGCTAAACAGGGGTTGTAGGTTGTTGTACCCCAAAATTTGCCCTCTCATTTCACAAGAGATCACCTTGGATCCCAGGTTTGCTTCTATCAAGTTTCCAAGCCTTGAATTATCAATTTTTCCAAGCAAACCATTCACAAGGGAAAAATGGTCATTTGCACACTGAAAAGTCAAACTTTAACTTTTGGATCAACATTAAATCTCAAGAATCATATTTCATCAAAACATGTTGGAATATGAAGTTTGTTTCATCAAGAAATTAAAAAGTCAAATTTATTATGGAAAAGCCAAATTTCTAAATACTTGGGATTTTTCTAAGTATTTAAGAAAAAATGACATTTCAGACTTCTGAGCCAGCCTCCAGGCAAGTGCAGTCAAAAGTTGCAAACTTGGTTCAGAATATGGCCTTCAGTCAGAACATGGCTCTTCAGCATCTATGCATGTTCAGTCAGAGTTTGCCAGGGTAATGCAAATAGGGTTACAAAACGTGATACAAAGCCTGGAGGCTCCTTCAGAACATGCTGGTGCCAGAAGATAAGAGGATCAGAAGATGGGATGCTACGCTGAAGCAAAACTTCTGATCCAGAACAAAGCCTTGGTGTAGAGTTTCACATGGCAGGATTTCTGGTTGTGATAAGTCTCATCATCATTTAATGCTCACAACCACCTTCCGAGTCTTTATCCAAAGGATTCTCACTATGTGTACCTCTACTGTCTTGGGATAGCAACTTTGCTACTAAGCCCATGCTTTGCTTTTTTCTTTTCCTTAATTCTTGCTGAAAACCACCATGCTTGTTTCAAAAACAAGGCAGCGCTTCAGCACATGAAGGTTATTTCAACGCTTGGTCAGAACTTGACCAAATCCCAAAACCATGTTCATGCAACTTGCTGCAGACCTATAAGCAGAAGCTAGCTCAGCCTACGCCTGCATCCCATGATTACATCAAACTAGCATATGAAAACTGTGATGAAAAAGCAAAGGAACGGGATGCAAAATAGGTTCAAATACCATTTGTTTCCCCCCCCCCCCCAAAATCACAACAAATTCATCTATAAATACTTGGCTCCATGATACGTTCAAGGGGGCTTTTTTGGACGAGAGGCTGAAGGTTACAGGATGGATTTTGGAAAGGAAGAACTATCAAGGGAGAAAAAGAAGTTGTGAAACTTTCATAAAAATCCATACTTCTCATATACAAAAACAAATCTTTGTTCTTCCCTTGGAGCCAAAGAATACAACCACTCTTCCATTTCTCTTGCTGACTCAGAACATCCAAAGGTAGCCACTCAAAGCTCCAAGAACGCCCCAGGTAAGTCTTTCTGACTTTACTGGATTTTCATTCTGAACATCATTAGCATGTAAATATCATAGTATTAATATTGTACATATCATTGTATGAATAGAAAAAACTATGGATCATAATTTCTAGAATAATGCTAGGCTCAGTCTTAGGATTGGAACTTCTGTGATTTGTTGTGTTGTGATCATTCTGATTTGCGGAACTGAATAAATTGCTGATGTGCTGATTAAGAGTTGAACGTAACACAGAACTTCTGTTTTTCACTCACTGTTATCACACACTGAACTTCTGATGCTTACATACTGTTAGCACAGAACAGAACTTCTGAGTTCTCCTCACATGTCAAATACACTAAACTTCTGATGTTTCCACTCGCTGTTTTCAAACACTCAGACTTTCTGATTTTTTACATGCTGATCATGCATTGAATTACTGATGTTTGCTCATTGTTTTAGTGTAATATAGAACTTCTGACTTGTGGCCCACTGTCTGAATACCACCCAGAACTTCTGTGTTTTCCCTCTAACATTTCTTGCAGGATCTCAGAGTATACCAACTCAGAACTTCTGATGCCCACTAACGTCTCCTACTGAGTCACAACGCTCTTAGCTTCAGAACTTCTGATTTTGACGCTTCCTTCTGAGTCACCACATGGCTGACCTAAGAACTTCTGATCCTTGTTATTTTCACTCGCAGCAGCGCTATTTCTATTTTGCATTTATTTTCTTTTTCATCATTTTTAATATTAACTTGTTTTTAACATAAAAAACATAAAAATATTTTCCTTTTAATTTATTTCCTTAAGACAAACATTTCCTAAACAAGTCCATTTTACATTTCTTGTACATTATTTCAATATGGTTGTAATAGTAACTTAGGACTTACTTTTTACTTGCAATCCCCATTCGTACAAATGTACCCATATCCCCTAAATATTGTAATAGTGTAGGACTTTAAATTTCCGCAGTTTATCGTTTTCAAATGTAAATGCTAGTAATTAGGCATGTATGGCAAGATAAAATAAACAAGTAGATAATCCTAATCAATGATTAAACGCATGCAATCAAACACACTTGCACACATGCACCCTTAAGGTTAACTCCACCTGTTGCCTAAAAATGGCCATGTTATGCATGTGGGATATCTTAGCCCAAACAAATTGAAAAATACAAGATCATAGTCCCTCGATAACGCTATCAAAGTTACCTTTCAAAATGATCTTAGTCCCTAAAGAAAAGTGCTAAGTCATCTCACAACATTGCTATCATGGTCATACGATGACCCAACGCCCGTCCCTTCACATCCAATGATGGGGCTTCTTACAAAATCAATGGTAAGATAACAACATCTAAAGGAGGAGGAAAAGCACATCTAATACCTTTTGAGTAGGTAGGTTCGCTCTCAGTTACTCGCTTGCTCACAACAAAAACATTTTATGCACCAACACTTCCATTTGAAACATTTTCAAAAGACAATACTTTGTACGCGTTCTTATAGAGACGAGAGCCATTACAAAGAATACACCTTTTCAAAATCACTTTCAAAAACACACCTCACAAACACATCTTTGAACTATTTTTGAAACAAACACTTTGTATGCGTTCTTATAGAAACGAGAATCATTACAAAGTTACATTTTCAAAATACTTTCAAAACCCACATCACAAGCACACATTTAAATAAAAGCAAGTGATCTAGCGAGTAACTAAGAGCCCATGGAAAACCATGGATGAAAAAGGGTGCTAATACCTTCCCTTTTCATAATCTACCCCCCAAACTCAAAAACATCTTGAAAGGTATATCCTGCGCTTTTCCACCTTTTCTTTTTAGATAAAAGAAAAGTCGCTGGCGAATCTTGCTAAACCGCAACATTTACGAACAAAAACGTAAAACACCTCAAGTCAGTTCTCCCACCGTATCACAGAACTGGAGACTCTGCTGGGGATATCATTTAAAAGTGGGGTTACCTTAGGGCTAGATCACCTTTACTTGCTTACATTGTTTGATTTGTTTCCTTTATATTTTGGTTCCTTGTTTGGGTTTGTTTTAAATCCTACACTCGGATTTGGGGGCACCTTTTAGGTAATTAGCAATAGACTGTGAGGGAACTATGCGGCGTATACAGACATGGTTGAAGCAGTAGCTACGTTGATGTGGCACTTTGGTTGGTACCGGTAACCCTTGAATCGAATCAAGGAGAGTACGGGGCCGGCCCGTGGTGTCGTGAAGCATCAACTGACCTTAGAACCTTACTTGACCAACTTGTCCATTAGGAAGTAGTGAGATAGCCGGTTTCGGTGTAAAGTTGAAAATTGGTTGATACTCGATGCTACACTCATTGATACTTGACCCCTAAGTTTTGTTCGGTTGCGAGTCAATTGCTTATTGAACGAAGCTTGTGGGAAAGGTCAGTGATATTGAGATCCCTTAGAACCCGGTTACTATTAACTAGGACAGGTTGAGCCAACTAAACTTCAAGAGGGGACTTACCTACAAACTACATGCAAGCCTAAACCTAAGGACTTGTCTGCTTTGTATGAATATGATTATTTGTATATACACTTGCTTACCTCGCATACTTGTACATAACATCATAACATCATACCATAGCATTTTCAATAACCATTTCAAGGATCTCGAGGGTCTTTAATGCAGGTTATGATGAACCAAACGTCTAGCAAGGGGCACGGGGATTTATTTTCCTCTGACCAAATACCGTCAAAGATCAAGTACAACAAACTTGAGTCAAGGGCTATGACCCACTTGACATGGTGAGCTTGATTCTCGTGGAAGGACATCCACCGATACAAAGTTCTCCAAACAAAGCGGTTGATCAAAATTCAATCTCTAACTTTTTCTTGTGTTTACCCCGCGAGATCCTTGAAAACATGCATCCACATATCATGCATCATATCATGATAGGTTTCTCCCATACAGGTCTCCTTATCTTCCTACTGTTTATTTCAGTGGAGATGGCTCTAGAGCGGACTATCAAGGACATCTAAACTCAAAAAGCTCAACTTCAAGAGTTGTTCTTGAACCAATACAAGGGGCAAGAAGAGGTGAAGGCTCTCCTCCCTAGGGGTATGATCATGGGAAATCCTGGGGACGACATCGATGACCAGTTGGAGCGGATACAAACTGAAATATCCATAATGAGGGTCCAAATGATGGGACAGCTGGTGGGCCAGATGGCTCTTATCCAAAATCTGGCTCAAGGACAAGAAGAGCTGAGGGTCCTCATCAACAAGCTTCGCCGGGATGGATGTAACCAAATGTGGAAAACATCTAGGATTGGGGATCAAGTCATCATTCAAACTCCCTTGAGACAAGAAGCCAAGAGAAGACCTCCCCAATTTGCTTCCACATTACGAGCCCAACAATGACTTCGTCAACATCAACCGGAAAATCAGCAAAGGCAAAGCGAACCCAAAAGACAGTTTACCAACATCAACATGCCGCTGTCTCAAGCGCTACAACACTTGCTAAGGATGAATCTGATTACACCAATAAGACCTCATCCAAATCATAAAAAAATTTCTCCCAGCTACAATCCTGATGCCAGGTGTGCCTATCATTCTGATAGTCCTGGACATGATACAAACGATTGTTGGGCGTTGAAGTACAAGATTCAAAACCTGATCGATGAAGGAATGCTGGAATTCACACAAGATGGCCAGACTGAATTCTTATGCCAAAGGCTCACCATCTAAAGTGACAAGTTCAAACAAAAAGGCTTTTGTTCATTTGAATTTTTAAGTTGTAATCTCTTTTGATATTCAAATAATTATCTATTAATGTCAAACTTTGTTTTCATTAATACATTGCATATGTTTGTCTTTATTTGATCCACTCATTTTCATTACATTTAAACTATGCTTTTTACTCTCTTTATGACATTCAACTCTTGCTAAAAGTTACAAGCCTTTAGAGGGAGGATGACGAAAACAATGCCATAATCTCATACAGTATGCTTTTGGACAGACATTGCTAATGATGTACAGGCTTTCTTTCAAATCCTAAACACTGGAGTTATAAGGAAGATAATCCCTAGTCAACCCCTTCGAGCAAAAGAAGTAGAAGTTTTCTTTCTTACACAAATTGAAACCTTTAGTCAAAACCTGGGGCAGGGTAGTCTCTCAGTTAATTAAAATGTGCGTTAAGCCGCAAACTCTCATCTCGTAATACAACGAATGACATCAAAAATATTCCTCTGAAATCAAAAGACGGTGATGGTTCCATACCAAATAGGCAGTCATTATCTCTCAAAAAAAGAAAATCCCACTAAGTCAAAACCTACAAAAGAGACTTAAGAAAAACTGGGGCATCCCGTTGACTGTAATCTCAAAACAAGAACAGTCAGGAAAAAATTAGGGATAACAAATCAAAAGGAAGAGGTCACTACAAATCCTAAACAACATGGAAAATGTTGCAAAAATGATTTCCTTCCAATAAACTAAACTTGTCTAAACCATCACCAAAATGTCATTCCATACTCGATTGGAGTTCAAACGTAAAATTAACTGAGTTTAGGACCGAAGAATATCGCGAAGAACGAGTGGGTACAAATACACTTTGAGCCTTTATCCTTTGTTTCTTAAACAGTGAACCAAGCCACGTTACAACCCTTCAAAAGTCCTAATTGAATCATGGGTTAGTTCGAAAGCATACTGTTCCAAAAGGTATCCTAACTCCTGTAAGGTTGTGCTCTAAATCCTGAGTTTGAATTTTCTTAACAAAATTTCTTTACTCGCTGAAAACGCATTTTTCAAAACTTCAAGAAAAACATAAAATTTGCATTACCTGAATATCACTTTTTGCATATGGCTATTTGTTTGACAGCGGAGAAATTCACACAATGAATATCCAGTGAACGAAAGCCCTCTCAGTGAACAAAATCAATTCAAGTAGGATGACACTCCCATTGACAAATCTCCTATCAACAGGGGAACATGACATGTCACTATCCAGCACACCTGGGGAAGTCCAATCAAGATTCCAAGAAATCTCTCAAGAATTGCAGAGTAACCAGGGGTAAATCTCCATCTCCGTAACTTGGGGAATTGAACGTCAATCTCACCAAAGGGTTACATACAGTCAAACATTTCCAGGAAGTGCCACAAACACTCGCTACTAGGGGAAGTGACAAATCTCCCTAAAATCCTTCTCATAGGATATTCCCCCAGCAAGAGTTTAATCTCTGAAAACCTTTCCCCAACTGAGACAACCTCAAGAATCCTCGAGGACTTTCCCCAACAAAGTCGTCACCTCTCTAGCAGACCAGCTACATGTTTTATTTCCCCAACAAACTACAAATTCCCCAGCTTGAGTTTGCCTCTCCAAATGCTACAAATCAAAGGACCACAACTCTTCTTCCCCAGTAGACTACTCTACAATCCTTAGCAAGTTACTGTGAAACCTGGACCCGACCAGATATCAGTTCAACTTCGACTCCCCAGTAGAGCGACGGACAACCGAGACTCCTGAACTCTTTTCCCAAGCAGGAATAAACATTCTCCCCACAAAGTTTTCAATATCCCCCAGCGGAGTTCTCCTCAAACAACAAAACCAGAATCCCCAGTGGAAACATTCCAAGCAAAGTTTGAAGACACACATACTCTTCAACAGCAGTCCAGGATTTAACGACTCCCCAACATTTGTCAATATTTTATTTTCCCAGACAAAAATACCTTCATAAACATATCACATTTCATACATCCTATCTACATACATGATAAAGTGCATACGACACAATCTCATTTATTTTGAGAACATCATGACATCATGCATTGCATACAGCTAACGTTTTAACTTTTCAGGAAAAGGTAAATTAACAGATGGCTACCAACAACCTTTTCAAGTTCCAGATTAATACCTAAAACAAGCCAGGAAAACTATTTGTGGACGACGAATTATAGATTAATACCTGTAACAAGCCAGGAAAACTATCTACATGAAGAGATTGAAGATTAATACCTGTAGCAAGCCAAGAAAACTATCTTTCTTTCTCAGGTTAGAGATTAATACCTTAAAACAGACAGGACAACTATCTCATCGACCAACCCTTTAATTTCCGGATTAATACCTGTAACAAGCCAGGAAAACTATCTGTGGACGACTGATTGTAGATTAATACCTGTAACAAGCCATGAAAACTATCTACATGAAGAGATTGAAGATTAATACCTATAGCAAGCCAGGAATCTTTCTTTCTCAAGTCAGAGATTAATACCTGAAGATAACTATCTCATTGACCAACCCTTTAAGTTCCAAATTAATACCTGTAACAAGCCAGGAAAACTATTTGTGGACGACTGATTGTAGATTAATACCTGTAACAAGCCAATAAAACTACCTACACGAAGAGATTGAAGATTAATACCTGTAGCAAGCCAGGAAAACTATCTTTCTTTCTCAAGTCAAAGATTAATACCAGAAACCAGACAGGACAACTATCTTATCGACCAACCCTTTAAGTTACGGGTTAATACCTGTAACAAACCAGGAAAACTATCTATGGACGACTGATTGTAGATTAATACCTGTAACAAGCCAGGAAAACTATCTACATGAAGAGATTGAAGATTAATACATGTAGCAAGCCAGGAAAACTATCTTTCTTTCTCAGGTCAGAGATTAACACCTAAAACCAGACAGGACAACTATCTCATCAACCAACCCTTTTAAGTTCCGGATTAATACCTGTAACAAACCAGGAAAACTATCTGTGGACGACTGATTATATATTAATACTTGTAACAAGTCAGGAAAACTATCTACATGAAGAGATTGATGATTAATAACTGTAGCAAGCCAGGAAAACTAGCTTTCTTTCTCAGGTCAGAGATTAATACTTGTAGCAAGCCAGGAAAAATATATGTTGACGACTGATTATATATTAATACCTGTAACAAGCCAGGAAAAATATCTGCATGAAGAGATTGAAGATTAACACCTGTAACAAGCCAGGAAAACTATCTTTCTTTCTCAGGTCAAAGATCAATACCTGAAACCAGACAGGACAACTATCTACTCGACCAGCTCAAACAACCCAACCTTTCAAATACGGTCTAGATACAATCCAGATTTGGATGTCATTCTGTCACTCATTCAAATTCCCTCTTAAATACAATTCAACAATCATTTCGGGATGGAATCTTTAGGCCCATCTCCAACAACTATCCATTACCTCTCCAAATGGTATCTTTAAGCCCATTCCCCACATAATCAACTAACACATCTTCGAGTGCAAATTTTCTGGGCACTCTAGTGTTCAGTCATCTTTCACCTTCAAGCCACAAATGGTAGATTTACCAATCTAACTCTTCAGGTGTAAGAAGATTGAACAGGGGCAGCTGTTGTACCCCAAAATTTTCCCTCTCATTTCACAAGAGATCACCCTGGATCCCAGGTTTGCTTCTATCCAGTTTCCAAGCCTTGAATTATCAATTTTTCCAAGCAAACCATTCACAAGGGCAAAATGGTCATTTGCACACTGAAAAGTCAAACTTTGACTTTTGGATCAACATCAAATCTCAAGAATCATATTTCATCAAAACATGTTGGAATATGAAGTTTGTTTCATCAAGAAATTCAAAAGTCAAATTTACTATGGAAAAGCCAAATTTCTAAATACTTGGGATTTTTCTAAGTATTTAAGAAAAAATGACATTTCAGAACTTCTGAGCCAGCCTCCAAGCAAGTGTAGTCAGAAGTTGCAAACTTGGTTCAGAATATGGCCTTCAGTCAGAACATGGCTCTTCAACATCTACGCAAGTTCAATCAGAGTTAGCCAGGGTAATGCAAAGAAGGTTATAAAATGTGATACAAAGCCTGAAGGCTCCTTCAGAACATGCTGGAGCCAGAAGATAAGAGGATCAGAAGATGGGATGCTACGCTGAAGCAGAACTTCTGATCCAGAACAAAGCCTTGGTGTAGAGTTTCACATGGCAGGATTTCTGGTTGTGATAAGTCTCATCATTATTTAATGCTCACTTAATGCTCGCAACCACCTTCTGAGTCTTTATCCAAAGGATTCTCACCACGTGTACCTCTACTGTCTTGGGATAGCAACTTTGCTACTAAGCCCATGCTTTGATTTTTGCTTTTCCTTAATTCCTATTGACGACCACCATGCTTACTTCAAAAACAAGGCAGCGCTTCAGCACATGAAGGCTATTTCAACGCTTTGGTCAGAACTTGACCAAATCCCAAAACCTTGTTCATGCAACTTGCTGCAGACCCATAACCAACAACTAGCTCAGCCTACGCATGCATCCTATGATTACACCAAACTAGCATACAAAAACTGTGATGAAAAAGAAAAGGAACAGGATGCCAAAACAGGTTCAAATCCCATTTCCCCCCCCAAAATCACAACAAATTCATCTATAAATACCTGGCTCCATCATACGTTCAAGGGGGCTTTTTTGGACGAGAGATTGAAGGTTAGAGGATTGCTTTTGGAAAGGAAGAACTATCAAGGGAGAAAAGGAAGTTGTGAAACTTTCATAAAAATCCAGACTTCTCATATACAAAAACAAATCTTTGTTCTTCCCTTGGAGCCAAAGAATACAACCACTCTTCCATTTCTCTTGCTGACTCAGAACATCCAAAGGTAGCCACTCAAAGCTCAAAGAACGCCCCAAGTAAGTCTTTCTGACATTACTGGCTTTTCATTCTGACATCATTAGCTTCTAAATATCATAGTATTAATGTAGTACATATCATTGTATGAATGGAAAAAACTATGGATCAGAATTTCTAGAATAATGCAAGGCTCAGACTTAGGATTGGAACTTCTGTGATTTGTTATGCTGTGATCATTCTGATTTGCTGAACTGAATAAATTGCTGATGTGCTGATTAAGAGTTGAACATAACACAAAACTTCTGTTTTTCACTCACTGTTAACACACACTGAACTTCTGATGCTTACATACCGTTAGCACAGCACATAACTTATGAGTTCTCCTCACATGTCAAATACACTAAACTTCTGATGTTTCCACTCGCTGTTTTCAAACACTCAGAGTTTCTGATTTTTTACATGCTGATCACGCACTGAACTGCTGATGTTTGCTCACTGTTTTAGTGTAATACAGAACTTCTGACTTGTGGCCCACTGTCTGAATACCACCCAGAACTTCTGTGTTTTCCCTCTAACATTTCTTGCAGGATCTCAGAGTATACCAACTCAGAAATCCTGATGCCCACTGACGTCTCCTTCTGAGTCACAGCGCTCTTAGCTTCAGAACTTCTGATTCTGACGCTTCCTTCTGAGTCACCACGGGACTGACCTCAGAACTTCTGATCCTTGTTATTTTCGCTCGCAGCAGCGCTGTTTCTATTTTGCATTTATTTTCTTTTTCATCATTTTTAATATTAACTTGTTTTTAACATAAAAAACATAAAAATATTTTCCTTTTAATTTATTTACTTAAGACAAAAACATTTCCTAAACAAGTCCATTTTACATTTCTTGTACATTATTTCAATATGGTTGTAATAGTAACTTAGGACTTATTTTTTACTTGCAATCCCCATTCGTACATATGTACCCCTATCCCCTAAATATTGTAATAGCGTAGGACTTTACATTTCCGCAATTTATTGTTTTCAAATGTAAATGCTAGTAAGTAGGCATGTATGGCAAGATAAAATCAACAAGTAGATAATCCTAATCAAAGATTAAATGCATGTTGTTGTACCCCAAAATTTGCCCTCCCATATTCTTCAAAATTTGTCAAGAATCATCTTCCAATGGTTCAAAAATTGCTCAAGGATTGCACAGTCCAAATACCTCCTAAGCCAGTCAAAATTAGGGTTTTGGTTCCTTCAATGAATTTGGGATTTTCAATGGTTCAATCAAGTCTCATATGCCTATATGCATTCTCAAGCATCTACATACCAAGTTTCAAGACTCACAGTGCCAATTTGCACAATCAAAAGCCCTATTTGATTCACAGTCAACTGCAGGGGCAAAATGGTCATTTTGCAGTCAAAAGTCAGAATTTTTGGTCAACATCTTATTTTGAGTCCACAATCATCATTTGATCAAGTCTTGATCATGATTTCACAAGAATGGCTCAAAAATCATCAAGATGCAAAAAGTTACTATTTTTGGACAACAGAAAAGTCAACTGTATCTTGACCATGGCATAACTTTTTCATGGTTCATCAGAAAAATCCCATCCAATTCTCATTTTGAAGGGGATGAAATTTCCTACAAACCATCTTCACATTCCAAGTCCAAAGAATTCTCTCATAAAAAGTTATCAATTTCTACATTATAGGTCAATTTCAAAAGTCAACAAAAATGCACTTTAAGTCAAAGACCATAACTTGAGATTGGTAAATCCAAATGACATGGGACCAAAGGCATTGGTTACAGGACTTCAAGACCTTTCCAAAATGTCAAAGAAAATGTTCATAGGATCAAATTTGAGCAAGATATGCATTGGAGAAGTTGGGAAATTTTTGTGAATTTGCAAAAGTCAACTTTGCTCAAAACACCTTGTTTTTGCTAATGGGCCTCAAATTTCTTCTTGAAACTTTATCTCTGACTTATGCACGACCCATTAAGATTAATTAAATTTATTTTCTTATTTTTATTAATTAATTGGATTTTTAATCAATTTTAATTCATTTAATTAATTTAAATTGTAGAAAATACAAATATTTGATTTTTCAATCTTTTGGTGAAGCAAGAATGACCTAATCATGCTGGCAATTTCGTGTATCAATCAAGGATATCAAAAACTCCAAAGATGGAAACTTTCTTCAATCAAAAAGATTCAAAAAGATTTGATTTTCAATCAAATATTCAAATCATTATTCAATGGATCTTTGCTCAAGTATTTGACCTAAATTCAGTCCCCTATAAGTACACAAGCCAACCCTATTCATGCATACGTGAAATTGCTGCAAACAAATCCATAAGCATATTGAAGAAAATTCAAAGAAAAGTGAAAACTGTTTTCTATATTTTAGCACGATTCAAAGGCTTTTATTGCTTCTAACGCATTGCAGGAGTCCCCAGGAACGTGTAGGAATCAAAACCAAGCGTTGAAGCTCAAGGAATCACCAAGAACAGTTTCACGGTTTGCTTGATATTTTGAAAATCGAATAGCTTAATTAATGCATCATTAACATGATTTATTGTTTGTTTTACATTGCTTGAGTCCATATGAAGCTAATGGTACAGGTTAATTGAATTATGACGCACAGAATCACAAGATGCCGTTGATGAATTCTAGGGTTCATAAGCCTTCAAATTGGGGCTTTGCAGTATAAGAAAAATTGGAACCTTTAAGACCCATGGTTAGAATCGTTGACTCTGGACGAACACGAAGCCACCCTCGTGAAATATTTATATAGAGCACAGCTCTATTCGCTATTTTTCCTTATTGCAGGTTGTGGGGGTTAAAAACCCCCGCTATCTGTTTGTGTTTTATAGGAAATATGAGGAAGACGATGAGCTGTTGGCATACCATTGGAGCATTCAAAAAAGGGCGCGCGTGTTTTGCTTTACAGCACATTTATTAATTTTTCCATATTATATTTGCTTCTCATTATAATAACAAAAGCATGCAATTGGCATGGTGGTTGGTGTGCTGGCTGGAAACCATTGGGACCTGGGTTCGAATCCCAGGTCCCCCAAATACTTGTTTCTATTTTTCTTTACCTATTCACATGCAGGCTTCCTAAATGATGTCCACCATGCACTTACAAATCCCATGCGCCAAGTGGCCACAGGCACAAATCTGAAGGTCATAAGTGGATGACCACCATACTCCCAGTCAAGGCGTATCATAGACAATCAGGGAAAGTCAAACAGGCTGGAGAGCTTAATGGGCTTGAAGATTGCTGACAAACCCCCAAAGTTGGCCCATCACCCCCTGGTTTCTTTATTCTTTTTCTTTTCTATTTTAATTTCTATTTAATTATTTTATTAATTATAGTTATTATTATTATTATTTAATTAACTCATAAATTAACTATTTTCATAATAAATTCAGAAAACCTAAAAAATATAATATTTTTCTTCTTATTATTATTAATTTCACCTTTTATTTATTATTTTTGTGAATAAATGTAATTAATTAATTTAGTTGTCTTAATTAGGTTAATTTTAATTATTTTCATAACAAATAAAATAAATTAGAATTAGGGTTTTCTTGACAATTTTAATTTCTCTTCTTTTATTTCATTAAAACATTAAAAAGACTAAAAAATACTTTTTCTTGTAATTAATTAATTAATTAGAATTAGGTTTAATTTAATACAAAATAATAAAAACTCTCTCTCTTTCTCAAAAAGGGTCAAAACCCTAGAACTTCTCCGATTCAATTTTCTCTCGCGCATGATTATTTTGATTCGTATTTTTGATCATTATTATGTAATTGCTCCAGGAATGTAATAGCGTAATTAGGACCTTTTTATCGCTTTCATTTATTTTCCGCAATTTACTTTTCAAGGGTTTGTTTTTGGCGATGTAAATACTCGACGCCTTGTAATAGCGTGGCTTTACTTTCCGCAATTTTTTTTCTGCAAACTATTAACTGCTAGATGTATGTTAATTAGGCTATGCATGACAAGACTTCTCTGAAAATAAAATAAATGCGTAGCTCACCATAATATGTGCAAAGATAATAAACTGAAACTTGACACACGTGCACATGCCACTCCTAGGGTACGCCTCACTTGGTTTCCTCGACTTGGTCATTGAGTATAGGGTGTTTTAGAGGTCGCCCTCCTGTCTAAAGATCAAAGTTGCCTCGAAACGGTTGCCTCGAATAAAAAGGATCTAAGACATTAGGGTTACCGCTAAGGCGTCCTACTATTGCTTTGGCGACCACACATGTCCCTATAATCGAATTGACTCGAAAAACTCCGACGACGGTGCTACCTACTTCTCAATAGTGGGATAGTACTGTCTAAAGGACATTTACACAACTTAATTTCTTTTGAGTAGGTAGTGGTTCTTAGATACTTGCTCTTTCAAAACAAAAATAATTTTCGCACTTACACTTTTCTGATAAAAGTTTTCAAACAAACACTTCATACACTCTTGAGGACAGATACAAGAGTTAAATCGAAGTTTTCAAAACAAACTTTTTCAAAACCCACAAAAACGAGAAAAGCAAAACTTTTTGAAAACATAGTGAGCAAGTACCTAAGAGCCCGTGGATAACCACGGATAGAAAGGGTGCTAACACCTTTCCTTTCTATAATCTACCTCCCGAACCCGAGAAACATCTCGAAAAGGAATTTTGCTGTGCTTTTGTCCTTTCCTTGTTGGAGAAAATAAAAGACGGTGGCGACTCTTGCTTACCGCGACATTTCGCGAACCAGCATTCTAAAACAGTCAGTTCTATTTCCACCGATCACAGAACTGGCGACTCTGCTGGGGAATATTTATAAGTGAGGTGTACCTTAGGATTAGATCACCAGGTTTTCAAATGTATGCCTTGAATGCTTTAATATTGTGGGCTTGCATCGAAGTTTTATAGATCCTAACCCGGATCTGGGGGATACCCTTTAGAAGTAGCAACAAACTGTGAGGGAACTGTGCGGGGTATACCGACATGGTTGAAGCAGTTGCTACGTTGATGTGGCACTTTGGTGAGTACCGGTAACCCTTGAGTCAAGTCAAGGAGAGTATGGGGCCGCCGTGTGGTGTCGCGAAGCATCAACTGACCTTAGAACCTTACTTGACCATCCTGGCCTCTTTAGGAGTAGTGAGATGACCGACTTTGGTGCAGTCCGAAGTTGGTAGATACTCGATACTACACTCATTAAGGGTTGTTTTCTTGGAATATTTTGGTCGCCAGTTAAGTGGCTAAATCAAAAAAATGAACATAGAAAACAATCCAATGATATTGAGCTCCTTAGAACCCGGTTACTATTAATAGGACAGGTTTTGAGCCAACCAACTTCAAGAGGGTAGTACCTAAACTTCATGCTAGCCTAAAATCTAAGGGCTCTTTGTGTGACTTGTGTGCTTTCAAACTTGAAATACTTGCACATACTTGTTATCTGACAACATGGGTTCCTTGCAGGTTTTTGCTTACAGTCCTTATCCAATAATTTGGACTCATTGCAGGGTTTACTTACATCACTTCATGCATAGCATAACATCATACCATCATACCATTGCATACATCCTGCATAAGGACTAATCCATTTCAAGGATCTCAAGGGTTTGTGATGCAGGTCATGATGGACCAAATGTCTAGCACGGGGCAAAGGGGATTTATTTTCCTCTAACCAAGGTTGTCCAGAAATCCAAGCACGATAACTTGAGTCAGGGGCTATGACCCACTCGATATGGTGAGCCTTGACTCTTGAAGAAGGACTCTCAACAACATGAAGTTCCTTCAATCAAGCTACCGGATTCAAATTCTAACAATTTTCTTGTTTACCCCGCGAGATCCTTGAAAACATTGCATACATATATCATACATATCATTGCATTACAGGTACCCTTTTACAGGTCACTTATCTTCTTCGCTGTTTATTTCAGCAATCATCATGTCTACTGAACCTACCACTGAATAAGCTATCAAGGCCCTCCAGGCCCAGAATGCTCAGTTCCAGGAGTTGGTTATGAGCCTAGCCCAGGGTCAACAGGATTTGAAGACTCTGATTTTGAAAGAGAGGAAGAAGAAGAAGAAGAGGATTGTTTTGTTCAACACTAGACGCAGATCTGGGAATGGATTACAGAATGAGGTTGAGCTGACTACCTCATCTGTGGGCAAAGACAGCCCCCAAGAGAGAAGGGTTCCTAGTCCCGTAGTCTCCGACAACGAGATGGATTATGGTGAAGAACAGTATCCTCCTGCTGAGGATAAGTACAAACAGCTGGAAGACCCGTTAAGCGCTATGGAGATATAGAAGGTGCCCGGTCTGGACTTCGAAGATCTAGGTCTATCCTCTGGGGTGGTGATTCCCCATAAGTTCAAGGCACCTGCTTTTGCAAAGTACGACGGAGCTTCATGTCCTAAGTTGCACCTCCGTTCATACGTAAGGAAGATCCATCCCTACACGGCTGACAAGAATTTGTGGATTCACTTTTTTCAGGATAGCCTTTCAGGGACTCAACTCGAATGGTTCTATCAGCTGGATGGAGCCAGTATTCGTAACTGGGAAGACTTGGCCACTGCGTTCTATAAGCAGTGTCAATACAATTCCGACCTCGCTCCCACGCGTACCCAACTCCAGGGTATGTCAATAGGGACGGGTGAAGGATTTAAAGAGTATGCTCAAAAGTGGAGAGACCTCGTTGGAAGGGTGCAACCACCTTTAACTGACCGTGAACTTGTGGATATGTTCTTGGGGACCCTGTCTGGTCCGTTCTTCAACCATTTGATCGGGAATTCTTCAGCCGGATTCACAGACCTTATCTTGACCGGGGAGAGAATTAAAGCTAGCATCAAAAGCGGGAAGATTCAAGAAGCTACACCTTATGATACTCATAAAAAGCCTTACCATGGAAAAAAAGAGAGTCCAATGCTGTGCATGGTAAAAAGAGTCGTCATGATCAACATGTAGGGGCAACCCATATCTCTAATCCTATGCCTGCTCAATAAGGACAGGGGCATCAACGTAAGGAGGTCGCACCTAAAAGACAATTCACTAAGATTAACATGTCACTGGCTCAAGCGCTACAACAAATGTTGAAGTCAGGGCTGATTACATTAAGGGCTCCTCTCCGGAATCCCAACACTGTCGCTCCTAACTATCATCCCAATGAAAGGTGTGCATACCACTCTGACAGTCCGGGACATGACACAAACAACTGCTGGGCCCTGAAGAACAAGGTTCAAGACATGATTGATGCCAAAGAAATCCAGTTTGAAGCACCAGAGACTCCAAACATAATCATTGCTCCTTTGCCAAATCATTGAAGGCTTTTGTTTTATTTGAATTTCCGAGTTGTATTTTTGCTTGCTTATTCAAACAACTATTGTCATAGCAAACTCTTTTATTTCATTAATGCATCGCATATGTCTGTTCTGAATCAATATATTCGTATTCACTATGCTTAAATTACTTCATATTTCATTTTTTGTGGTGTTCAACTCTCGATTAAAAAAAATTCTAAGCCTTTTGAGGGAGGATGACGAAAACGATGCCACGATCTTTACAATATGCTTTTGAACAGACCCCACTGATGAGGTACAGGCATTATTTCAGATCCTAAACAGTGGAGTTATAAGGAAGATAATCCCTAGTCAACCCCTTTGAGCCAAAGAAGTTGGAGTTTTTCTTTTCGCAAAAATTAAAACCCTTAATTATAACCTGGGGCAGGGTAGTTTTCTCAGTTGATCCAGGTGCACAATGCACAACATCAAAGGAGTCCTTCCAAAACAAAAGATGGGGATGGTTCTGTATAATCATAAGGGCAGGCAGTCGTTATCTTTCAAAATAAAAGCCCGATAAGTCAAAACCTATGAAGGAGACTTACAAAAACTGGGGCATCCCGCTGACTGTAATCACAAAAGAAACAGTTCAAGCAAAAACCAGGGATAATAAAATCGAAAAGAAAGAGGTCCTACAAACTCTCAACAAAAAAGAAATGGCTGCCTATTCAAAATAAACTGTCAGTGTCCGAACCATCACCGGAATATCAGAGCAAAGACTCAAACAGGATCTAAATGCATGATTAGCTGAGTTTAGGATCGAAGAACATCACGAAGAACAGGTGGGTACAAATAAAAATTGAACCTTTATCCTTTGTTTCTTAAACTGTGAACCAGGCCACGTTATAACCCTTAAAAGTCCTAGCTGAAGCATGGGTTAGTTCGAAAGCATATTGTTACAAAAGGTATCCTGACTCCTGTAGGGTTCTATGTAAAATCCTTAGTTGACATCACATTTTACAAAAATTCATTTGTTTTATTAAAAACTGCATTTTCAAAAAACTTCAAAGACAGACATAAGCTTTGCATTTTTAATATAACATTGTTTGCATATGACTACTTGTTCGAACAACAGAGAAATTCGCACGACGAATATCTGGTGAATAAAAAGCCTCCTCAACAAAGAGGATCACCTCAAGTGGAAGAAACACTTCCAACCAAGGGGCAGACATAACCATTGTCCATCATCTAGGGCAGTCAAGTCAAGATTCAAGGAATCTCTCAAAATGCCAAACAGCCAGGGGCAAATCTCTGCTTGAGTCACTTGGGGCATTGGACATGAATTCCAGCAACAAATCTTGCATGATCAAACGAAGATCTTCTGGTAGTATGGCAATACAACACTACCGACAGTGACAACTCCCTACACTCTGAGAGCGTGGACATAGTCAAAAAAATACTACGCGTAATCGAAGACCCGCTAGGTCGACTGGCCTAGGCAAAAGCAAGGGCTTCCCGAAGAACCAAAAGGGTTCGGGCAAAAATAAGGGACGAAAATGAAAAGTTTGCACACCCTGCAAGTCGAAAACCTGAAAATGCGGCTTGGGCAAAAAAAGGGTATCCCGATGGACTGAAAACCCGAAAGGGCGGTCCAGGCAAAAATTAGGGATCAAAGCGTACGACTATGTCCCGTCATCTCGTCACTTGCCTACCAGAAGAAGATTTGTCAAAACGGCAGTTATCAAGACCTCCACAGGTACCTTCTCCCGCAGAAACTGGGGCAATAAGAATTGTCCGAACTGTACAAGCCGCTCTGTCCGCCAAGGTACCAAGGTAAATTCAGCTGAAGAATATGACCAAGATACCTTCACTCCCCGCAGAGTAAGACAAGATTCAGCAATACTCTCCCTGTTGTACCCCAAAATTTGCCCTCCCATATTCTTCAAGATTTGCAAAGAGCATGCTTCAAAATCTCCCCAAGGTTGGCACAGTTCAAGGGCCTCCTAACAGTCAAAAACTAGGGTTTTGGTTCTAGCAAAGAAATTGAAGTTTCCAAGGGTACAATCAAATCCCACATGCCTATAAACATTGCCAAGCATCCATATTCCAAGTTTCAAGACTCACAGCACAAAATTGCACAGTCAAATGCCCTAATTGCTCAGTAGTCAACTGTAGGGGTAAAATGGTCATTTGACAGTCAAAAGTTCAAATTTTTGGTCAACATCTTATTTTGAAGCCACAAACATCATTTGATCAATTCTTGATCATGATTCTCAAGGCATGGCTCAAAAAGTCTCAAGATGCAAAAGTTTCCATACTTGGACAATTGAAAAAGTCAACTGTAACTTGACCAAGGCATAACTCCCACATGGTTTATCAGAAAAATCCCATCTAAAGCTCATTTTGAAGATAATGACATTTCCTACAACTCCTCTTCACACTTCAAGTCCAAGAAATGCTCTCACAAAAAGTTATCAATTTCAACATTATAGGTCATTTTCAAAAGTCAACAAAAAGGGACTTTAAGTCAAAGACCATAACTTGATATTGGTAAATCAAAATGACATGGGACAAAAGGCATTGGTTAGAGGACTTCAATACCTTTCCAAAATGTCCAAGAACATGATCAAATCTTAAAAATAGAGCAAGATATGCCTTTTGGAAGTTGGGAAATTTTTGGGAATTTTGAAAAGTCAACTTTACTTCAAATGCCTCAAAATTGCTAATGGGCCACAAATTCTTACAAGAATCATCATCCAAAAGCTATGCACGACCCATTGACCCAAAGGGGAGTTATTTCATCATTTTTTATTATTTATTTGAATTTTTAATCACCATTAATTCATTTAATTAAATAAAATATGAAAAAAATACTCAAGCATGTATTCTAAATCTTTTTATGCAGCTAATAGGTCTAACATAACCTCAAGATTTCGTGCATATCTAATATGGAAATAATCTCCAATGATTGGCATATTTGGCATGAAGAAAAGATTGGAAAAATCATGGAAGATCACAAAATTCAAAAGCATTGATTCCTTGGATATTAGGCTTGTTTTGTTACCCTAATTCATCCCTCATATAAGTCTGAACTTAACCCTAATGAAAACAACCTTGTAGCTGCGCCTGAGACCATATACAAAGTTTGCATTTTTTGTCAAAAACTCAAAATTTGAAAACACAGTTCTAGCGTAATTCAAAGCAAAGTAGTCATTCCAATAGCTTGCCAAGGCATCAAGGAAGCTTTCTGCATTCTTTTCCAGTCCCCACGCATCAAGAAGTGGTAGAACAAAGTCCAATTTTCTCAAACTTTTCTCATATTCGTGCTTTGATTTATATGCCATATTCATACATTTTAATGATCGTTTTGTACTAATATGCACTCCCTGAAACTAATGGTGTATTTTAATTGAGTTTTCGTGCCCTATACATGAATCCACCATTGGAGCTCGTTAGGGTTTCAAAGCTGTAAAATTGGGGCTTTGCGCTTGGGGAAAAATTGGCCAACAAGACCTGGACCATTAGACTTGTGACCTTCACACGAACTGATTACACATGTCGCGCTCAATTTATGAGCGACGGTGGCCTAATCGCTATTTTCTTGCACTGTAGTTAGTGGGGGTTCAAAACCCCCGCTATTTGATGTATTTTTTCAGGTAAAAACAAAGGCGTGATGGAGAAGATGCTGAGGTGTTGGACATGGATTGGTT
Source organism: Vicia faba (assembly GCA_948472305.1). Lineage (NCBI taxonomy): Eukaryota > Viridiplantae > Streptophyta > Magnoliopsida > Fabales > Fabaceae > Vicia > Vicia faba. The sequence continues at coordinate 1,472,820,428 of OX451737.1, read as the reverse complement.
AGTTTGAATAGTTGGCGCGCTTTTTGCTTGGTTAATGCTATCAACACTTGTTTCATTTACATTGTTCACATTCCATTAACTAACAAATACGCGCTAATGGCTCAGTTGGCAGGTGTATGGCTTGGTAAGCACTGGGACCTGGGTTCGATCCCCAGGTCCCCTCCCTTCTCAATATTATTTTGTTTTCCATGTTCCTACGCAGCGTGCCTTCCAGGGGTTCACCATACACCCACTATCCAAGCTTGCCACATGGCCCAGGAGACGAATCTGAAGGTCAAAGATTAAGGTCCAGGGAACACCCCAGTCAACGCGTGTGCACATGGTCAGAAAAGTCAAAAGAGGCCTCAATGTAATGGGCCTGATTGCTCACTTTACCTCCAAAATTGGGGTCAACACCCCCATTGGTTTGCATTTTATTTTTCACTCTTTTTTTATTTTTTTTTCTATTTATTTGTTTTATTTAGTTTTATTTTAATTATTTAAATTAATTTTTCATAACATAAAAATATCAAAAAAATCAGAAACTATGAAAATAAAAAATATGTTTTAATGTTTAACTCACTAATATTTTTGTAAATAAATGTAATAATTAATTTAGTTCTAATTCTAGGTTTTAATTTTAATATTTTTGTAATAAACTAAAAATGTAGCAATTAGGGTTTTAAGCTTTTATTCTTTTTTTCCTTTTTCACCATATTTAATAATTAATTATTTTTTTTTTGTAAATAAATTTGCCATTAAATAATTAGGTTAAAACTAGATTAAATTTAAACATTTTTTAATAAATTAAAAATAGTTTAGAATTAGGGTTTTAATTTCATTTAATTTTCTTACTAGATTCTATAAATACAAAAACTCAAAAATAAATGCTTTCTTTTATTTAACTTAATTAATTCATTAATTCCAATTTAATTTCTTTAAAAGGGTCCAACGCCCTCGCTTTCGATTATAATTCCGTTTTGCGCGCTTATTTTATTTCTTTTCTTATAAATTTCATGTAATTACTCCAAAGCCATGTAATAGATTAATTAGGACATTTATCTTTCCGCATTTTATTTTATTTTCAAATCGGGTCTTGGATTAGATTGGCGATGTAGACCCGCGCCTTTGTAATAGCGTAGGACTTTTATCTTCTCGCATCTTTTAACTGTTAATAACTTGCCTGAAAGAATGAATGCAAAAAATAAAAACAAAGCGTAGAACACCAATGCATGAACAAGACAAATATAATTGAAAGCGACACACAAATCACACACCACCCCTAGGGTACGTCTCACTGTTGCCTTGCCCCTCGAAAAGTGGTCGTCGAGTAGAGGATGTTTTAGTAAGTCCCCATGTCCATGAACATGGCATGAGGGTAGCTTCTAAGGTGTCTTCCTATTGCTCTGGTGACAACAATGTCCCGAACCCTCGAATTGACCCGAATACCTCCAATGACGGTGCTACCTACCTCTCAATGGTGGGATGGCACTATCTTAAGGACTTTACACAGACGAACTCCTTAGGGTAGGTAGATGACTCATAGATACTTGCTCTAATTCAAAACAAATAAAAAAAAAACTTCTTTTCACACCGACACCTTTCAAAAAGCTTTCAAAAGCAATTTTTCAAACACTCTTGAGGACCGATACAAGAGTCGAACTGAAATCTTCAAGGAAACTTTTTTAACCCACAGTTGAAAAGCAAAAAACCATTTTGAAAACACAAATGAGCAAGTATCTAAGAGCCCATGGATAACCATGGATAGAAAGGGTGCTAACACCTTCCCTTTCTATAAATCTACCTCCCGAACCGAGAGCTAATCTCTATAAGGAATTTTTCTGTGCTTTTGTCCTTTCCATTTGGAGAAAATAAAATACGGTGGCGACTCTTGCTTCCGCGACATTTCGCGAACCAGCGTTAAACAGTCAGTTCTAGATCCACCGATCACACTCCCCAAACAGAGTTGGGCTCCCATCAGCCCTAAAAAGGCACAGTATCCCCAACAAGTCAGCAATACTCTCCCCCGCGCAGAGTTGGTCTACCATCAGTCCTGAAAGGTTGGGTATCCCCAGAAGATCTTAATATTCCCTAGCAGAGTATACAGATATTCCTCAGCAAGCGTCCCCGGCAGTCTTAATATTCCTCGACATAAATATAAGTCTGTTCCCCGGCGGAATACAAGATACCCCCAGTGGAGCTATTTCCCAGCACAGTCTGAAAAGTTTCCCCAGGAGAGTTGAACCATTTCCCTAGTAGATTCTGGAAGCTTGTCCCCAGCCGAGTACAAATATCTCTCCCCAGCCATATTAAGGAGGTTATCTCCCACCAGAGTCTAACTGGGTTATCCTCAGCAAATTACCACGGAAAGACCGTCCTCAGCGAAGTTCTTCCTATCCCCAGCGAAGTTCTTCCTATCCCGAACGGAGTTCATCAAAATCCCCAACAGAACTTATCAACGGAGTCCCCAGCGGAGTTATCATCAAAATCTCAACGAAGTATCTCTTCCCACAGAGTAATTCCCCGCAGGACAATCTCTTCACCAGGTTTATTCCCCAACGGAGTCATCTTCTCCTACCGGTTTATTCGTGCAAACATCTTCGTTCATCATCCCCAGCGGAAACGAAGAAATCTACTCTTCAACATCAGCCCAGGATTCAACGAACTTCCCAGAATTCGTCAAGGATTTATTTTCCTAGACGAGGATACATTCATAAACATCACATTGTCATACATCATGATACATGCATTTCATTTATTTTTGGGAACATCATGACATCATGCATTTCATACATCATGACATTGCATACAACTAATGTTTTGCCTTTTCAGGAAAAGGTCAATCCAAAGATGGTTATCATCAACCTTTTGAAGTTCCAGATTCGATACTTGTATATAGCCAGGGCATATCTGTGAGCAATTGTTATAGATCTATACCTGTATCTAGCCAGGAAAGTTATCTACATGAAGAGATTGAAGATCAACACCTGTAACAGGCCAGAAAATTATCTTTCATTCTCAGGTCAGAGGTATACACCTGTATCCATCCGGGAAAGCTATCTCGACCAACCTTTTAAAGTTCCAGATTCGATACCTGTATCTAGCCAGGGCATATCTGTGAGCGATTGATTGTAGATCTATACCTGTATCTAGCCAGGAAAGTTATCTACATGAAGAGATTGAAGATCAACACCTGTAACAGGCCAGGAAATTATCTTTCATTCTCAGGTCAGAGGTCTACACCTATATCCAGCCAGGAAAGCTATCTCGACCAACCTTTTGAAGTTCCAGATTCGATACCTGTATCTAGCCAGGGCATATCTGTGAGCGATTGATTGTAGATGTATACCTGTATCTAGCCAGGAAAGTATCTCCATGAAGAGATTGGAGATCCATACCTGTATCTAGCCAGGAAACCATCTTTATTTCTCAGGTCATAGGTCTACACCTGTATCCAGCCAGGAAAGCTATCTCGACCAACCTTTTGAAGTTCCAGATTTGATACCTGTATCTAGCCAGGGCATATCGGTGAGCGATTGATTGTAGATCTATACCTGTATCTAGCCAGGAAAGTATCTGCATGAAGAGATTGAAGATCAACACCTGTAACAGGCCAGGAAATTGTCTTTCATTCTCAGGTCGGAGGTCTACACCTGTATCCAGCCAGGAAAGCCATCTCAACCAACCTTTTGAAGTTCCAGATTCGATACCTGTATCTAGCCAGGGCATATCTGTGAGAGATTGATTGTAGATTCGATACCTGTATCTAGCCAGGAAAGTATCTACGTGAAGAGTTTGAAGATCAACACCTGTAGCAAGCCAGGAAAATCATCTTTCTTTCTCAGGTCAGAGATCTATACCTGAAACCAGCCAGGAAAGCTATCTCGACCAACCTTTTTGAGTTCCAGATCAACACCTGTAACTAGCCAGAAAATATCTGTGGATGACGGATTGTAGATTAATACCTAAAACCAGACAGGACAAATATCTACTTGACCATCATCAGGCAACTCTACATAGGTTCCTTCTTTCAACCTACCAAGTCACAATTCAACAAAACATCTCCAGATGGCATCTTTAAGCCCATCTCCACAACTATCCATTACATTTCCAGATGGCATCTATAAGCCCATCCCCGACAAGATTCTGTCACATCTCCAGATGGCATCTATAAGCCCATCCACCTATCCATCATCTCTCCAAATGGCATCTGTAATCCCATTCCTGACATCACATTGCTGATACGACACTCTGCGAGTGCAAATTTCTGGGCACTCTAGTGTTCAATCATCTTCCACCTTCGGATCACGAAAGGCACGCAAGCCAATCTACATCCTCAGGTTTAAGAAGTTTGAACAGGGGCAACTGTTGTACCCCAAAATTTTCCCTCCCATATTCTTCAAAATTTGTCAAGAATCATCTTCCAATGGTTCAAAAATTGCTCAAGGATTGCACAGTCCAAATACCTCCTAAGCCAGTCAAAATTAGGGTTTTGGTTCCTTCAATGAATTTGGGATTTTAAATGGTTCAATCAAGTCTCATATGCCTATATGCATTCTCAAGCATCTACATACCAAGTTTCAAGACTCACAGTGCCAATTTGCACAGTCAAAAGCCCTATTTGATTCACAGTCAACTATAGGGGCAAAATGGTCATTTTGCAGTCAAAAGTCATAATTTTTGGTCAACATCTTATTTTGAGTCCACAATCATCATTTGATCAAGTCTTGATCATGATTTCACAAGAATGGCTCAAAAATCATCAAGATGCAAAAAGTTACTATTTTTGGACAGTAGAAAAGTCAACTGTATCTTGACCAGGGCATAACTTTTTCATGGTTCATCAGAAAAATCCCATCCAATGCTCATTTTGAAGGGGATGACATTTCCTACAAACCATCTTCACATTCCAAGTCCAAAAAATGCTCTCATAAAAAGTTATCAATTTCTACATTATAGGTCAATTTCAAAAGTCAACAAATATGAACTTTAAGTCAAAGACCATAACTTGAGATTGGTAAATCCAAATGACATGGGACCAAAGGCATTGGTTAGAGGACTTCAAGACCTTTCCAAAATGTCCAAGAACATGTTCATAGGATCAAAATTGAGCAAGATATGCATTGGAGAAGTTGGGAAATTTTTGTGAATTTGCAAAAGTCAACTTTGCTCAAAACACCTTGTTTTTGCTAATGGGCCTCAAATTTCTTCTTGAAACTTTATCCATGACTTATGCACGACCCATTAAGATTAATTAAATTTATTTTCTTATTTTTATTAATTAATTGGATTTTTAATCAATTTTAATTCATTTAATTAATTTAAATTGTAGAAAATACAAAGATTTGATTTTTCAATCTTTTGGTGAAGCAAGAATGACCTAATCATGCTGGAAATTTCGTGTATCAATCAAGGATATCAAAAACTCCAAAGATGGCAAATTTCTTCAATCAAAAAGATTCAAAAATATTTGATTTTCAATCAAATATTCAAATCATTATTCAATGGATCTTTGCTCAAGGATTTGACCTAAATTCAGTCCCCTATAAGTACACAAGCCAACCCTATTCATGCATACGTGAAATTACTGCAAACAAAGCCATAAGCATATTGAAAAAAATTCAAAGAAAAGTGAAAACTGTTTTCTATATTTTAGCACGATTCAAAGGCTTTTATTGCTTCTAACGCATTGCAGGAGTCCCCAGGAACGTGTAGGAATCAAAACCAAGCGTTGAAGCTCAAGGAATCACCAAGAACAGTTTCACGGTTTGCTTGATATTTTGAAAATCGAATAGCTTAATTCATGCATCATTAACATGATTTATTGTTTGTTTTACATTGCTTGAGTCCATATGAAGCTAATGGTACAGGTTAATTGAATTATGACGCACAGAATCACAAGATGCCATTGATGAATTCTAGGGTTCATAAGCCTTCAAATTGGGGCTTTGCAGTATAAGAAAAATTGGAACCTTTAAGACCCATGGTTAGAATCGTTGACTCTGGACGAACACGAAGCCACCCTCGCGAAATATTTATATAGAGCACAGCTCTATTCGCTATTTTTCCTTATTGCAGGTTATGGGGGTTAAAAACCCCCGCTATCTGTTTGTGTTTTACAAGAAATATGAGGAAGACGATGAGCTGTTGGCATACCATTGGAGCATTCAAAAAAGGGCGCGCGTGTTTTGCTTTACAACACATTTATTAATTTTTCCATATTATATTTGCTTCTCATTATAATAACAAAAACAGGCAATTGGCGTGGTGGTTGGTGTGCTGGCTGGAAACCATTGGGATCTGGGTTCGAATCCCAGGTCCCCCAAATACTTGTTTCTATTTTTCTTTACCTATTCACATGCAGGCTTCCTAAATGATGTCCACCATGCACTTACAAATCCCAGGCGCCAAGTGGCCACAGGCACAAATCTGAAGGTCATAAGTGGATGACCACCATACTCCCAGTCAACGCGTATCATAGACAATCAGGGAAAGTCAAACAGGCTGGAGAGCTTAATGGGCTTGAAGATTGTTGACAAACCCCCAAAGTTGGCCCATCACCCCCTGGTTTCTTTATTCTTTTTCTTTTCTATTTTAATTTCTATTTAATTATTTTATTAATTATAGTTATTATTATTATTATTTAACTAACTCATAAATTAACTATTTTCATAATAAATTTAGAAAACCTAAAAAATATAATATTTTTCTTATTATTATTATTATTAATTTCACCTTTTATTTATTATTTTTGTGAATAAATGTAATTAATTAATTTAGTTGTCTTAATTAGGTTAATTGTAATTATTTTCATAACAAATAAAATAAATTAGAATTAGGGTTTTCTTGACAATTTTAATTTCTTTTCTTTTATTTCATTAAAACATTAAATAGACTAAAAAAATACTTTTTTCTTGTAATTAATTAATTAATTAGAATTAGGTTTAATTTAATACAAAATAATAAAAACTCTCTCTCTTTCTCAAAAAGGGTCAAAACCCTAGAACTTCTCCGATTCAATTTTCTCTCGCGCATGATTTGTAAATACCCGACGCCTTGTAATAGCGTAGCTTTACTTTCCGCAATTTATTTTCCGCAAACTATTAACTGCTAGATGTATGTTAATTAGGCTATGCATGACAAGACTTCTCTGAAAATAAAATCAATGCGTAGCTCACCATAATATGTGCAAAGATAATAAACTGAAACTTGACACACGTGCACATGCCACTCCTAGGGTACGTCTCACTTGGTTGCCTCGACGTGGTCATTGAGTATAGGGTGTTTTAGAGGTCGCCCTCCTGTCTAAAGATCAAAGTTGCCTCGAAACGGTTGCCTCAGATAAAAAGGATCTAAGACATTAGGGTTACCGCTAAGGTGTCCTACTATTGCTTTGGCGACCACACATGTCCCTATAATCGAATTGACTCGAAAAACTCTAACGACGGTGCTACCTACTTCTCAATAGTGGGATAGTACTGTCTAAAGGACATTTACACAGCTTAATTTCTTTTGAGTAGGTAGTGGTTCTTAGATACTTGCTCTTTCAAAACAAAAATACTTTTCGCACTTACACTTTTCTGATAAAAGTTTTCAAACAAACACTTCATACACTCTTGAGGACAGATACAAGAGTTAAATCAATGTTTTCAAAACAAACTTTTTCAAAACCCACAAACACGAGAAAAGCAAAACTTTTTGAAAACATAGTGAGCAAGTACCTAAGAGCCTGTGGATAACCACGGATAGAAAGGGTGCTAAAACCTTCCCTTTCTATAATCTACCTCCTGAACCCGAGAAACATCTCGAAAAGGAATTTTGTTGTGCTTTTTTCCTTTTTGTGATACGGTGGGAGAACTGACTTGAGGTTTTGCGTTTGTTTTCGCAAATGTTTCGGTTGAACAAGAGTCGCCACCGACTTTTTATTTTATCCTAAGGAAAGGTTAAAAAGCACAGCAAAAACCTTTGAGATGTTTTCTTGGGTTCGGGGAGTAGATTATAGAAAGGGAAGGTATTAGCACCCTTTCTATCCATGGTTATCCATGGGCTCTTAGTTACTTGCTTAGATCACTTGCCTTGCATTTTCAATTGTTTGAAATGGTGCTTCCAATTGTTTGAAATGGTGCTTTGTGTGTGGGTTTGAAAATGTTTTGAAAAGAGGCCATTTGTTGTGGCAACCTTTATAATGATCCATGTTTGAATGTATACAAAGGTGTACTTATCTTTTGAAAAGTTTTCAATGTTTTTGAAAGTTGTTTTGAAAGTGTGTTGTGATGTGTGGTTTTGAAAAATAGGCAAGTGTTTTTGTTTTGCAAGTTGGCAAGTAACCAAGAGCTATCTACCCTAAATTTCTAAAAGATCTTTCCTATGTTTTAACCCTTTTAACAATTTTGTTCCACCATTGTATTTGGTGGACAATCTTGTGTTAGGATGTTAACGGGACGGGCGCGGGTCATCGTTTAGACCATGATTGCAATAGTGCCAAGTGTCTTTGGCAACTTTTCCTTTAAGGGACTTGATCATTTTTTAGGCAACTTTCGAAAGCGTCATCGAGGGACTATGATCATTTGATATTGTTTTGTTTTGCCAAAAACACTCAACATGCAACATGGCCCATTATTGAAGGCAACAAGTGGAGTAACCCTAGGGGTGCAAGTGTGATTGGTGTTATCCATTTTCATGCTTTTTGTCTTTTGTTTAGGTCAAGCTATTTGTCATTTTTTGATTCGCATACAAACCCTAAGTCTATCATGGCATATTTAGAAAGCTTTTAAATGCGAAAAATAAAATCCTAAATTATTACAACACAATTATGGGATGGGGGGTACAAATGTTCAAATGGGGATATTTAGCAAGAATTTTAAATCTAAGCTATTACATCCAAATTGAATATACAAGTTATTTTAATTGTAAAATAATTGAATAAAAATACAATAAATATGCAAGATGCAAAAAATGATTTTTATATGTATGTAAAAGTATTTTTCATGTGACAAATAAAAAAAATAGAAAAAAGTTAATTTTGGACATTTTCACATTTTAGGGCAAAACCCTAATTTTGCAAACAAAAGGTATTTATCATTTATTATATATAATATTTATTAATGATATACAAAAATAAATAAAAAGGAAGGATATTGTAAAAAAGTGATTTTTGAGGTTAAATATTAATAACAATAAAAATGTATTATTTTGTATTTTTATCCTAAATATTCTAATAAATATATAAGTATTTATATTATGTATTAAATATATTAAATATATACAAAAAATAAAAATATTTATTAATTACAAAAAAAGTATATTTTTTCTAAAATGTTTTCACAAGATAAAATAAAATAAAATTAGAAAATAAAAATGTATTTGTATTATTTTTTAGTATTTAAAGTAAAAGTATATATATGTCATTTATAATGTATAACTTTAAATAAAACCAATAAAATCCAAATAAAATGCAAAAATGGTTGAAAAATATTTTTTATATTTTTTATATTTTGACAAAAAATAAACAAGTCAGAAACAAAAAAAAAATGATAAAAATAAAGCACAATGGGCCAAGGGGGTGTATGTGTGAAAAGGTGGTGTAAACAGAAAAAGCAAAACTCAGGCCCAACCCAAGTCTATCTTCTTCAACCTCCATCCAGTTTGTCTAAAAAACGCGCGCTTCTCATGTTTGTTCAAACATCCTGATTCTTTTATTTTAACAAAAACTCACAACACAAAAAATGTAAAGCATCAAACTACGAATTCATACATATAAATAACTTGATCTAACTCTCAGAAATGAGAGAGAATTTCTTCTCCCCCAATTTCTGACCTAAGTTTTATTCAACATTCAGGTCCCAAATTCTCTCAGTACACACAACATAAATGAAAAGTAATGATATGGGTGGATTCAGGGCCATGAGTAGGACATAACTTCTTCACAAACCTAAGCCTAGATATGCTTGGATAGAGAGATAGAAGTTCAAAAACTTACATGTTCAGCTTGAATCGTGTACAACAATGGAGGTGCTTTCAATGCAATGTGAGGACTTGTATAGCTTGCTTGAAGTTCAGGGATGCTTCTCCAACCTCTAGCTTGCTTTGAAACTGACTGAATCGTGCTACAGAAGTCAACCTGCACAGATGAAAAATGAAAATGGCACACTTGGCTATGGCTGTTACAGTTCCAGTTTAATGCTTGGAATAGCTTCAATGGATGATAGGGAATGTGTTTGAAGAGGTTTCAGCCAAAATGCACGATAGGAATGGACTGTGGGATTCAAACTGCAGCCTATGCCCTGTTTTGCCACAAAACTGTGTTTTTATGTATATGGAGGTTTGAGAGATGGTTTGGTCGTGTTTCAGACTTGGTTTGATGTTTGAAAGATGCTCATGAAGTTTGTTTTGGCTTGTTGTTACAGGAATGAGAGATGATGTTCAATATGCCAGTTTCTTCTATGTGAAGCAAGGAAATGTGAGTCTCTATACAAGCCTGTCCAAAGCCCTAAACTATGCTGCACCTCTTCTTCTTGATCAGAGTGAAATGTGTACACATTGCTAGCCCTCAAGATCTTGCCCATGCCTCTTGGATTTGTTTTTTTTTACATAAAGTGCTTCTTTACAAGAATGGATAAAATGCTTTTTCTAATTATGGATTAATCTAACATGTATTGCCCAAATGAATGAAATAACAACTTGGCACAATGGTTTAGCATTGAATTATTGAGTAAGAAATGGATTAGAGGCCTGTAACCTAGCTTGTGCATGCTGATTTCAAAAATGCCCAAGTTATCAACATGTAAATGGCTTATGAACAAAGTGACTTTTTCCCATCTTCACAAATTCGATTCTCCCTAACCACAAGGGTGTTTGAGAAGTTCTTGGACAATTTGGAAAGCTTGGAATGTGTACTACAATCCATCTTTGTAATGCAAGTTGAAATTCCAAGTGGAAGCATGTGAAAAGTGGCCATGAAGTTAGGCAAAAATCCTGCCTAGAATAGGTCAAAAATTTTCTAAGTTAAGAATGTTTTGCACCCTTGTTCCAATAATCATAACTTGAGCTACAAGCTTATTTTGAGGAAACTTTGTGAATAAAAGTTGTAGATTTTGCAATGGACTATAACTTTCATGTTTTGAGTTTTGTTTGAATCCAAATACATCTTGATGAAAAAATGGGACAAAGTTAGGAAACAATTAGGAATTTTCATAACTTAGAAAATTTCTAAGTTATGAAATTTCTTCATTTCAAACCCTAATTTGTGATTTTTTGATTTCTTGATGAAAAAGTTTCATAATTTGACATGTCTTGATGAAAAATGAATCTTGACACTTGATTTTGACCAAAAAGTCAAAGTTTGATTTTCAGTATACAGTCAAATTTTGCTCAGTTGACTGGAAAATTCATTTGTCAATCTGGTGCATTTGGGATCTTTTGAACTTGTTGAACATGTCAAGACAATGCCATTGAGTCCTTGAATCCATATGTGAGCTTGAATTGCCATCGGTTAGGTCAAACAGTCAAAAATTGCCTTTGTGCAGTCAAAACCCTAAAAATGACCATTTTGCCCTTTTGGTGATCTGATCAAATTTCTTGTGGAATTGTGATCCAAACTTGATCAAATGGTCCATATGAGTTCATAATGTTGATGTGGGTCAAAAATCATGAGGTTTGACTGTCAATTGACCATAGTTGACTTTTTCCCCAATACAACTGATTTCTAGGTCAACTGTCCAATTGACTGGGCAAAGATTGGAATCAAGGTTTGAAACTTGGTATGGATAAACTTGTGAGTCCAATATGAAGCATGAAAGTCATTTTGGGCATTTTGGGTCAGAACATCTTTGTGAAAACTCAAACCCTAATTTGGGTCAACAGTGCAAGGAGGAGTCTTGAGCAGAGCAAACCCTAACTTGATCTTGAGCTCCAAGGGTCTTGTGGTGAGGAAATGGGAGGGAAAATTTTGGGGTACAACAGTTGCCCCTGTTCAATCTTCTTATACCTGAGGATGTATATTGGCTTGCGTGCCTTTTGTGATCCGAAGGTGGAAGATGATTGAACACTAAAGTGCCCAGAAATTTGCGCTCGCATGCTGGAGTATCAGCAATGTGATGACTGGAATGGGCTTATAGATGCCATTTGGAGATAGGATGGATAGGAGGATGGGCTTATAGATGCCATCCGGGGGTGTGACAGAAACTTGTCGGGAATGGGCTTATAGATGCCATTTGGAAGTGTTGATCGCGTAAGAGATTCCTTAGCGAGAACTTGCGTGTTTGAGAAAGAAAGATGGTTTCCTGGCTTGCTACAGGTGTTGATCTTCAAACTCTTCATGCAGATATGTCCTGGCTAGGTACAGGTATCGAATCTACAATCAATTGCTCACAGATATGCCCAGGCTAGATACAGGAATCGAATCCAAAACTTCAAAAGGTTGCTTACAGACGTGCCCTAGGTGGATACAGGTATCGAATATGGAATTTTCCACTTACAGATATGCCCTGGCTGGATACAGGTATCGAATCTTGAAATTGTCGTCTTCAGATATGCCCTGGCTAGATACAGGTATCGAATCTTGAACTTCAAAAGGTTGCTTACAGACGTGCCCTGGCTGGATACAGGTATCAAATCTACAAACAATCGCTCACAGATGTGCCCTGGCTGGATACAGGAATCGAATCCGGAATTGGTCGTCTACAGACATGCCCTGGCTGGATACAGGTATCGAATCTGGAATTGCAAAAAGTTGGTAGAGATAGCTTTCCTGGCTGGATACAGGTGTAAACCTCTGACCTGAGAATGAAAGATAATTTCCTGGCCTGTTACAGGGGTTGATCTTCAAACTCTTCATGTAGATATGCCCTGGCTAGATACAGGTATCGAATCTACAATCAATCACTCACAGATATGCCCTGGCTAGATAAAGGTATCGAATCTGGAATTGTGATAGTTGATAGTAATCATCTTTGGATTGACCTCTTCCTGAAAAGGCAAGACATTAGTTGTATGAAATGTCATGCTGTATGAGATGCATGATGTCATGATGTTCTCAAAAATAAATGAGATTGTGTGATATGATGCGTATATGCATGCGTCATGGTGTAGGATAATGTGATGAATGTATTTTTGTCTAGGAAAATAAAACCTTGACGACCGCCGGGAGTTTGTGGAATCCTGGACTGATGTTGAAGAGTGGAGTTCTTCGTTTCCATTGGGGATGATGGTTGCAAAAATAAACCGGTAGGAGCAAATGACTCCGTTGGGGAATAAACTTGTTGGAGAGATTACTCTGCGGGGAATTAACTCTGTGGGAAGAGATACTTCGCTGAGGTTTTGATGAGGGCTTCGCTGGGGATTCCACTGATAAGTTATGTTGGGGAATCTGATGAACTCCGCTGGGGAATAGGAAGAACTTCGCCGAGGATGATCTTATATTAAGACTGCCGGGGATGCTTGCTAAGGAATGTCTACACTCCGCTGGGGAATGTTGAGATCTTCTGGGGATACCCAACTTCCTTAAGGCTGACAGTAGGCTAACTCGGCTTGAGGAGAGTATTGCTGACTTGCTAGAGATACTGTGCCTTTTCAGGGCTGATGGGGGACCAACTCTGCCTGGGGAGAGTATTGCTGAATCTTGTCTTAATCTGTGGGGAGTTGAGGTAACTAGGTTACATTCTTCAGCCGAACTTACCTTGGTACCTTGGCGGACAGAGAAACTAAACCGCTTAGACAGCTCAATATTGCCCCTGTTTCTGTCGTCACCCGTAATTAATCCTTTGTTTCGCATGCAAATATTTATGATTAGCAATTAGTGTCAAATGCATATATCAAGAATGAACATTGGACGTTCCTTGCAAAATAAAACAGTTAAAGGAAAAAACAAATGGCAATTTGTCTGAAAAGTGGATTTGTATTGATTTTTGAATTTGCCTGTAAATAGGCGTTTTTGTACAAGAGGCTGACGTCCTAGTAAGAGAACGCCGCCGAGCAAAATAGAGTTTACACAATTTTGTGAAAAGGAAACAAAACAGCTATGTGAAAAATAATCCCACTGGGTTCCAACTCTGCTATCGCCTTTATGTCTTCAAGCGTCTCATCACTTTGCTGCTTAGCTGAAGATGAAACTGATTGATTGGCACCGTCTGAGCCCGATAGTTGATGCCGAATTCTGGATGCAAGGTGATCCAATGAGACATAGTATTACTCTTTATCCCTAACTTTTGCATGGACCGCCCTTTCGGGTTTTCAGTCCACTGGGATACCCATTTTTGCCCAAGCCGCCTTTTCCGGTTTTCGACTTGCCGGGTGTACAGATTTTTTTCATTTCATCCCTTATTTTTGCCCGAACCCTTTTGGTTCGCCGGGAAGCCCTTATTTTTGCCTAGGTGTGTCAACCTAGCGGGTCTTTAATTCATGCGTAGTATCTTTTTACTATGTCTGCATTGGCAGGGTGAGGAAGGTCGTCACCATCCATGGTGGTTAGAATTATAGCCCCTCCTGAGAAGATATGTTTAACCACAAATGGCCCTTCGTACGTAGGGGTCCATTTGCCCCTGGGATCACTTTGAGGAAGAATGATGCGATTGATTACCAGGTCTCTGACTTGATACTCTTGTCGTTTGACCTTTTTGTTAAATGCCCTGATCATACGTTTTTGGTACGTTTGACCATGAAAAATAGCGGTGAGTCTCTTTTCGTCAATTAGATTTAATTGATCAAGCCGAGTCTGGATCCAGTCATCTTCGCTCAAGTCTGCATCCTTCATTATCCGGAGAGAGGGTATCTGGACTTCAATAGGCAAGACTGCCTCCATGCCATAGACCAAGGAAAAAGGAGTTGCCCCTGTTGACGTCCGTGCTGAGGTACGGTACCCATGAAGAGCAAACGGTAACATTTTGTGCCAATCTTTGTAGGTCACTGTCATCTTCTGCAAAATCTTCTTGATGTTCTTATTCGCTGCTTCTACAGCCCCATTCATCTTCGGTCGGTAAGGAGAAGAGTTATGGTGCTGTATCTTGAATTGCTCGCAGAGCTCAGTGATCATCCTGTTGTTGAGATTGGTACCATTATCCGTAATGATCCTCTCAAGTACGCCGTATCGACAGATCAGGTTGTGCCGAATGAACCGTGCCACGACGTTCTTGGTTACCGTAGCATAGGAAGCTGCTTCAACCCACTTTGTGAAGTAATCAATCGCTACCAAGATGAATCGATGCCCGTTGAATGTCGTAGGTCTGATTTCGCCGATCATATCAATGCCCCACATTGCAAAAGGCCAGGGTGCTATCAAGACGTTCAGAGGGACCGGAGGAATGTGCACCTTATCAGCATAGATCTGGCATTTATGACAAGCTCGACAATGCTAATAACAGTCGGCTTCCATTGTGGACCAGAAATATCCTGCCCGAAGTATTTTCTTTGCCATGGTATGTCCACTGGAATGTGTTTCGAAGGTACCTTCATGTAGCTCTGCCATGATCCTTTCTGCTTCGGTCTTATCCACACAACGCAACAAGGTTGAATCATGGTTTCGCTTGTAGAGAATGCCATTGCTGAGGAAGAACTTTGCCGCAAACCTTCTCAGGAACTTCTTGTCATTAACAGATGCACCCTCAGGGTATTCTTGAGCTTCCAAGTACCTCTTCACTTCATGATACCAGGTTTTTTCTGTTACCTCTTCGGTCTCGAGATCGCAGCAATGTGCAGGTTCGTCCAACTTCCAGATAATGATCCGGGGAGCCTCGTTATCCCATTTGACTTTGAACATAGAAGACATCGTAGCCAACGCGTCCGCTAACTGATTCTCCTCTCTTGGGAAGTGTCTAAAAGTTATCTCCTCGAAGTGGGGAAGCAATGTTAGCACGTACTCCTTGTAAGGAATAAGATTTGGGTGTTTCGTATCCCACTCGCCTTTGATCTGATTGATCACGAGAGCGGAATCTCCGAAGACACTCAGAAACTTGATCCTTAGGTCGATTGCGGCTTGAAGACCCGTGATACATGCTTCATACTCCGCCATGTTGTTGGTGCAGTTGAAACATAGCCGGGCGGTGAGTGGAGTATGAGTGCCTTTGGGGGATATGATCACAGCGCCGATACCATTACCCAAAGCGTTTGAGGCTCCGTCAAAGTGCATATACCATCGGGATCCTTCCTCAGGTCCTTCATCCGGTCCAGGTACTTCACAATCAGTCACCACCATGATATCCTCGTCTGGAAATTCAAAGTTCATCGACTGGTAATCGTCCACTGCCTGGTGTGCCAGATGGTCTGCCAAAACACTTCCCTTGATTGCTTTTTGAGTCATGTATTGGATGTCATATTCCGTCAAGATCATCTGCCATCTTGTTATTCTTTCGGACAAGGCGGGCTTTTCGAATATGTACTTGATTGGATCCATTTTTGAAATCAAAAGAGTAGTGTGAGTCAACATATACTGTCTCAGCCGGCGAGCAGCCCATACCAAAGCGCAACAAGTTTTCTCGAGCAGTGAGTATCGGTGTTGTACCCCAAAATTTGCCCTCCCATATTCTTCAGGAAATTGCCAAGCCAAGCCTCAGAAGTCTCCAAGGGTTGCCCAGTCAAAAAGGCTCCTATACAGTCAAAACTAGGGTTTATGTCATGATCAAGAAAATGAACTTCTCAAAGGTCCAATCAAGTCTCATGTGCCTACAAACATGGTCAAGCATCCTCATATCAAGTTTCAAGGCATTCAGCTCAAAATCGCACAGTCAAAATCCTAGATTGCACTACAGTCAACTGTAGGGGCAAAATGGTCATGTGACAGTCAAAAGTTCAAATTTTTGGTCAACATATCATTTTGAAGCCACAAACATCATTTGATCAATGTTTGATCATGATTCTCAAAATTTGGCTCAGAAATCATCAAAGATGCAAAAGTTGCCTTATTTGGACAACTGAAAAAGTCAACTGAAATTGACCAGGGCATAACTTTCACATGGATTATCAGAAAAATTCCATCCAAAGCTCATTTTGAATAGAAAGACATTTCCTACAACTCATCTTCATACTTCAAGTCCAAGAAATGCTCTCACAAAAAGTTATCAATTTCAACATTATAGGTCATTTTCAAAAGTCAACAAAAAGGGACTTTAAGTCAAAGGCCATAACTTGAGATTGGTAAATCAAAATGACATGGGACCAAAGGCATTGGTTAGAGGACTCAAAGGCCTTTCCAAAATGTCCAAGAACATGTGAAAAGCTTAAAAATTGAGCAAGTTATGCCTTGTGGAAGTTGGGAAATTTTTAGGAATTTTGAAAAGTCAACTTTGATTCAAATGATCCAAATTTGCTAATGGGCCCATTTTTCTTCCATGATCCATCATTCCAAGCATATGCACGACCACTTGGCCCAAAGGGAAGTATTTTCTCATTTTTTAATTATTTATTTGAATTTATATTAATATTAATTCATTTAAATTATTTAAATATATAGAAAATATCTAACTTGACCTAATGAATCTTTTTGTACACATTTTAGGCTCAATAATTCGTGCCTAAGCCAATTTGGAAAGATTTGGAGCATTGGGATATGATTTGCACAAAATACACATGAAAAGATATGGAAGATCCTTAAGGAAAATCAAATATTGAAATCCTTGAATGCAAGAGATTTTGGCCAGTTTTGTTGACCTAAATTGTTCCTTACATAACCTAGAACATAACCCTAATGCTAGAAAAACTCCAAGCTGCGCTCAGAAACCATATACAAACTTGAAAAATTGTGAAAAAAACAAAAATCTGATTTCAAGGTTACAAGGCGATTCAAAGCTTAATTCCTTTCCCAATAGCTTGCTCAAGGTCTATTGAGTGTATTCCAATCAAAAACAACAACTCAAAGGCGAAGAATTGGTAAAACGGATTCCAACTGAATCAAGAAAAATCCATAATCGTACTTTGATTTCTAGGCATCCTCACTGCATTTTAATTATACATTCATGTTCCTTGTCAAGTTTTGAAACTAACCATGTGATCCAATTGCGTTTTTGTGCTATATATGAGATTATACCATAATCAATTTCTAGGGTTTTCAGGTTGCAATTTTAGGGCTTTTGCAAAGAGGAAAAATCAAAGCTCCAGACCATGACCATTGGATTCAGCACTTAAGGACGAAGAGGATGGCACCCTCGCGCTCAATTTATGAGCGTTGAGGGGCTAATCGTTATTTTCTGGAAACACCTCTAAGACCACGCATTCAAAACCGTTGCCATATGCCTTTGTTTCAGAAAAAAAATAAAACTGGACGAGGACGATGATGAGTTGGCAAGCAGTGGTTGGGTCTTTTAAATCTCGCGCGTTTTTGCACCACTAACTCTTGTCTCATTATATTATGTTTATTGTTTATTTGATATACAAAGAATTCAAATGGCTCAATTGGCAGGCAGACGCGTTGACAACCCTTAGGACCTGGGTTCGATCCCAGGTCCCCACACTTTCCAAATATTTTTCTTCACAAGATAATCACATGCAGGCTTAACATTCAGACTCACCATGCACGTTCAAGGATCAACCATACGCGTGTCTAACGAAGCCAAATCAAAGGCCAAGATTGCTGAACACCATAAGTGCTGGTCAACATGCCAGTAGACCATCTGGAAAAGTCAACGCATCTGAAAGCTTATTGGGCCTGAATTGCTAGGCCTGAACCTCACATTTGGGACTACACCCCACCCTGGTTTGCAAAATCTACTTTATTTTTATGTTTTATTTTAATTATTATTCTATTTGCTCTCTTGTTAAATTAATTAATTATTTTTTTTCATAAATATAAAAAACATTAAAAAATCAGAAAAGGCAAAAAATATAATATTTATTTTATTTTATTTATTTTCTATAATTAAATATTGCATGTAAATTAACTTAGTTTTAATTAGGTTATAATTTTAATCCTTTTAATAACTAAAATCCAAAAATAGAATTAGGTTTAATTTTTATTCTTCTTAATTTCCCTTTTTACAATAATATTGCTTATTTTATTTATTTTCTATAATTAAATATTGCATGTAAATTAACTTAGATTTAAATTAGGTTAAAGCTTAATATTTTCGCAATAAACTTAAAAACCATTAGAACTAGGGTTTAGCATTTTATTTTTAATTTCAATAAATTCTTTTTCTTTTAAATCTTATAAAAAATATAAAATACTGAAAACATTTCCTTTTAATCTTTAATTCTAATCAATTAATTCATTAACTTTAATTTTTTGCAAAAGGGTCCAACGCCCATATTGTTTAATTATTTAATTTCGCGCATTTATTTTATGTCGTTTATTATATTTATGTAATTCTCCCAAAGCGTTGTAACTCGGACAATTTAATTTTTCGCACTTTCTTTTGCTTTATTTATTTTCCGTCAAATCGGGTCCGGTTTAATTTTGGCGATGTGGACCCGCGCCTTTGTAATAGCCTTAGTTTTATTTTCCCGCAAACTTTATAACTGTTAAAAAGCATGAAAGAATGAATGTCTAAATAAAATCAAGCGTAGATCACCAATGAGCATGACAAGACAAATAAATGAATCTAACACACGAATCGCACACACCACCCCTAGGGTACGCCTCACTGTTGCCTCTCGAAAGGTGATCGTCGAGTAGAGGACGTCTTAGTAAGTCCTCATGATCCGGGAACCTGGCATGAGGGTAGCTTCTAAGGTGTCTTCCTATTGCTCTGGTGATCACCATGTCCCGAACATCGAATTGACCCGAACACCTCCAACGGTGGTGCTACCTACCTCTCAATGGTGGGATGGCACTACTTTAAAGGACATTTACACAGACGAATTCCTTAGGGTAGGTAGGTTCTCGTAGATACTTGCTCTCTTCAAAACAAACTGAAATCTTTTCACACCACACATCTTCAAAAGCTTTCAAAACAAACTTTTCAAACACTCTGACGTATGAGTCGATCTGGAATTTTTCAAAGAAACTTTTAAACCCACATTGAAAAGCAAACAAACAATTTTGAAAACACAATGAGCAAGTATCTAAGAGCCCATGGATAACCATGGATAGAAAGGGTGCTAACACCTTCCCTTTCTATAACCTACCTCCCGAACCGAGAGCAATCTCTATAAGGAATTTTTCTGTGCTTTTGTCCTTTCCATTTGGAGAAAATAAAAGACGGTGGCGACTCTTGCTTACCGCGACATTTCGCGAACCAGCGTTAAACAGTCAGTTCCAGATCCACCGATCACAGAACTGGCGACTCTGCTGGGGAATATAACTTAAAGTGAGGTGTACCTTAGGGCTAGTTCATAACTGTGTTTTCAATTGTATTGATTTGCTTGCTTTAAATTGTGGGACTGTCTTGGGAGTTCTATAGATCCTAACCCGGATCTGGGGATACCTTCTTAGAAAGTAGCAACAAGGCTGTGAGGGAACTGTGCGGGGTATACCGACATGGTTGAAACAGTCTGCTACGTTGATGTGGCACTTTGGTGTGTACCGGTAACCCTTGAGTTCAGTCAAGGAGAGTACGGGGCCTCCGCGTGGTGTCGTGAAGCATCAACAGACCTTAGGAACCTTAATTGAACTATCTTGGCCTCTTTAGGGTAGTGAGATAACTGACTTCGGTGCAGTCCGAGGTTGGTTGATACTCGATACTACACTCAATTGAGGGTTGCTTTCCTGGAATATTTCGATCGCCAGTTCAGTGGCTAAATCGAAACGATGAACAATGAAAGCAATCCCGTGATATTGGGAACCTTAGAACCCGGTTACTTTTATTAGGACAGGTTGAACCCACCAACTTCAAGAGGGTACTACCCAGACCCCATGCTGGCCTAAACTCTAAGGGCTTCTCTTGTGTGACTTGTGTGCCTTTGTACTTGCCTACTTGTATGCTTGCTATCTGACACATGAACTGCTTGCAGGTTTTGTTTGTAGTCCTTAATTAGGACTCATAACAAGTACACTAAGTTTCTTGCAGGTTTTGTTTGTAGTCCTTAATTAGGACTCATAACAAATATACTAAGTTTCTTGCAGGTTTTGTTTGTAGTCCTTAATTAGGGCTCATAACGAAGTGTACTGAATCTCTTGCAGGGTTTGTTTGTAGTCCTTAATTAGGGCTCATAACAAAGTGTACTGAATCTCTTGCAGGGTTTGTTTATAGTCCTTAATTGGGACTCATAACAGGGTTTACCTACATCACCCCATGCATAGCATGACATCATACCATTGCATACATCCTAACCCATTTCAAGGATCTCAAGGGCTTGTGATGCAGGTCATGATGAATCAAACACCCAGCAAGGGGCAAAGGGGATTTATTTTCCTCTAGCCAAGGTTGTCAGGGGCTATGACCCACTAGATATGGTGAGCCTTTGACCCTTGATGAAGGGCTCTCAACAACATGAAGTCCCTTCAATCAAGTTACCAGTTCCCAAATGCTAACAATTTTCTTGTTTACCCTGCGAGGTCCTTGAAATCATTACATGCATGTCATACATCATTGCATTGCAGGTATCCCTTTGACAGGTTGCTTACCCTTCTTCGCTGTTTATTTCAGCCGATCATCATGAATCCTGAATCATCTGCGGAGCAATCCATCAAGGCCCTCCAGGCTCAGAATGCCCAGTTCCAAGGGCTGATCATGAACTTGACCCAGGGGCAGCAAGATCTGAAGGCTCTCCTCTTGAGGAAGGAGAAGAAGAAGAAGAGGACTGTTTTGTTCAGCCCTAGACGCAGATCTGGGAATACACCGCAGATTGAAACTGAGAGGACGACCCCATCTGTGAGGGAAAGAAGCCACCATGAGGGAGAGGTGCCAAGTCCAGTGGTCTCCGACAACGAGACGGAGTTCAACGATGAACAGTACCCTCCAGCTGAGGACCGGTATAAGCAGTTGGAAGACCGGCTAAGTGCTATGGAGATACAAAAGGTGCCTGGCCTGGACTTCGAGGATCTAGGTTTGTCTTCTGGGGTAGTGATCCCGCGCAAATTCAAGGTACCTGCCCTTGCAAAATACGACGGGGCATCCTGCCCTAAGTTGCATCTCAGGGCTTATACAAGGAGGATCCAGCCCTATACAGCTGACAAAAACTTATGGATCCATTTCTTCCAAGAGAGCCTTTCAGGGACTCAGCTCGAGTGGTTCTATCAATTGAGTGGAGCCAACATCCGTACCTGGGAAGACCTAGCCACTGCATTTTACAAACACTACCAGTATAATGCCGACCTCGCTCCCACACGTACTCAGCTTCAGGGGATGTCTATGGGTACAGGCGAAGGTTTCAAAGAGTATGCTCAAAAATGGAGGGACCTTGCTGGAAGGGTACAACCACCTCTGACTGACCGCGAGCTCGTCGACATGTTCTTGGGGACCCTGTCTGGTCCATTCTTCAACCATCTGATTGGGAATTCTTCTGCTGGGTTCACGGATCTTATCTTGACTGGGGAGAGAATCGAAGCTGGTATCAAGTCGGGGAAGATTCAAGAAACCGCACCTGCTGATGCTCAGAAAAAGCCCCACAGTGGGAAGAAGGAGTCCAATGCTATACATGGTAAAAAGGGTCATCATGATGTAGGGGCAATCCAGATCTCTGATCCCGCGCCTGTTCAACAAAGAAAGAGCAATAGGCGTAGGATAAAGTATCAAGATAGGAAGTATACTGACATCAACATGTCTTTGTCTCAGGCATTACAACAATTGCTGAAGGCAAAACTGATCACACTGAAGGATCCTCCTCAAAATCCTGATACTTCCTCTCCCAAATACAACCCGGGTGTGAGATGTGCCTACCATTCGGACAGTCCTGGACATGACACCGACGACTGTTGGACCCTGAAGAACAAGATCCAAGACTTGATTGACGCCAAGGAGGTCGAGTTTGAACACTGATCCTACACCAAATCATCGAGAATGGCTTTTGTTCATTAGAATTTTCAATTTGTAATTTTCTTTGCTTGTTCAGACATTTGTTCATGACAAACTCTTTTATTCTATCAATGCATCGCATATGTCTGTTTTGGAAATTAATACAATTGTTTTCATTATATTCAAAATTCTTTTCATATTTTTTCTGATGTCAACTATGGATTAATAACTCTAAGCCTTTTGAGGGAGGATGACGAAAACGATACCACGATCTTTACAGTATGCTTTTGAACAGACCCCGCTGATGAAGTACAGGCATTGTTTCAAATTCCTAAACACTGGAGTAATAAGGAAGATAATCCCTCGTCAACCCCTTTGAGCCAAAGAAGTAGGAGTTTTTATTTTCAAAATCAAAACCCTTAATCATAACCTGGGGCAGGGTAGTTCTCTCAGTTGATCCAAGTGCATAACGAATGGCACCGAAGAAGTCTTTACAAAACAAAAAAAAAGACAGTGATGGTTCAGAACAATCATATAGACAGGCAGTCGTTATCAAAAAAAAATCATAAATGAAAAGCCCAAGAAGTCAAAACCTGCAAAAAAGGAGACTTATGAAACTGGGGCATCCCGCTGACTGTAAATCCAAAAAGGAAACAGTTCAGGCAAAAAAAGAAAGGGATAACAAAAATCAAGAAAGAGGTCCCACAAACCCTCAACCGAAGCAAAAAATGACTGCCTATTCAAAATAAACTGTCAACATCTGAACTATCATTGGAACATCAAAGCAAAAACTCAAACAAGGTCTAACGTATGATCAACTGAGTTTAGGTTTGGAGAACATCACGAAGAGCAGGTGGGTACAAATAATTTGAGCCTTTATCCTTTGTTTCTTAAACCGTGAACCAGGCCACGATATAACCCTTAAAAGTCCTAGCTGAAGCATGGGTTAGTTCGAAAGCATACTGTACGAAAGGTATCCTGACTCCTTAAGGCTTGCTATAAAATATCAAGTTGACATCACGTTTTACAAACATTCACTTGTTTTATGTAAAAGGATGCATTTTCAAAATCTTCAAGACAGACATAAGCTTTGCATTTTTGATATAACATTGTTTGTATATGACTTTTTGTTTGAACAGCATAGAAATTCGCACGATGAATACCTAGTGAACAAAAGTACTTCCAATCAAGGGGCATGATATGATCATGGTCCATCATCTGGGGCAGTCCAATCAAGATTCGGAAATCTCTAAAAGGCCAAATAGCCTGGGGCAAATCTCCGCCTGAGTCACTTGGGGCACTCCAACAACAAATCTTGCACGATCAGACATCTTCTGGTAATATGGCAAAACAAGCAGCCAGGGGCACCTCCCTGCATTCTAAAAGGCGTGGACATAGTCGAAAAAGATACTACGCAAAATCAGAGACCCGCTAGGTTGACATACCTAGGCAAAAATAAGGGCTTCCCGGCGAACCAAAAGGGTTCGGGCAAAATGAAGGGATGAAATGAAAAATATGTACACCCGGCAAGTCGAAAACCTGAAAAGGCGGCTTGGGCAAAAAATGGGTATCCCGGTGGACTAAAAACCCGAAAGGGCGGTCCAGGCAAAAGTCAGGGATCAAAGCGTACGACTATGTCCCGGCATCTCACCACTCGCCTACCAGAAGATTTGTCAGAAACAGGGGCAATAAAGAGCGGTCTAAGCAATCTGAGTGTTCTATCCTCCAAGGTATCAGGGTAGGTTCCGTTGAAGAACATAACCAATACAGTTCAAAACTTCCCCAAGAGAGTCCTATCCAGGTTCCCCAGGAAAGTTGGAACTCATCTCCCCAAGCAGTAAGCTCATCCCCAGTGGATTCTAGAAGTTCATCCCTCGCAAATCACGAACGCGTCGTCCCGGCTTTATTTAAAGAGTTATTTCCTTAACCGGATATAACTGGGTTATCCTCAGCCAAAAGCCATGGAAAGGTCGTCGTCAACGTAGTTCCTTCCCATCCCCAGCGAAGTTTATCAACACTTCCAATCCAACAAAATATCTCCAGCAAATTGCAATCCAGCAAAGTATCCTCATCCCCACAGAGTATCACTCCCCAGCATGATCGCTAGAGTATTTTTCTCCCCGCAGAATTATTTCATTTGCCAAGTTTATTCCTCAAACGGAGTTATCTTCTCCTACCAGTATTCTTGCAGCTATCACCCCCAGCGGAAGCAAAATCTCTTCCTCAACATCAGCCCAGGATACGACTTCCCGGCGCCCGTCAAGGATTTAATCTCCTAAACAAAAAACATACATTCATAAACATCACATTTTCATACATTATAGCATGCATATACGCATCATATCATACAAATCTCATTTATATTGAGAACATCATTGCTTGATCCATATCATGCATTGCATATAACTGACCTTTACCTTTCAGGAAAGATGCAGTTGAAGTTCTCAAGCAATATTTCAAGCTTCTCTAGTCCAGTTAAATCGACCCCAAACAGATTCTCCTGATAAAGACTCGGTAGAAGTTATCCAAGATTCTCTCAATGATGCTATTGAGGTTGTAGTCACCTATGGTTCTCTCCCCGATCCTGCGGAGGTAGTAATCATCCCAAGATTCTCTCATCGTCCCGCTGAGGTAGTAATCACCCAAAGATTCTCTCATCATCCCGCTGAGGTAGTAATCGCCCAGAGGTTCTCTCATCGTCCCGCTGAGGTAGTAATCGCCCAAAGGTTCTCTCATCGTCCCGCTGAGGTAGTAATCGCCCAAAGGTTCTCTCATCGTCCCGCTGAGGTAGTAATCGCCCAGAGGTTCTCTCATCGTCCCACTGAGGTAGTAATCGCCCAAAGGTTCTCTCATCGTCCCGTTGAGGTAGTAATCGCCCAAAGGTTCTCTCATCGTCCCGCTGAGGTAGTAATCGCCCAAAGGTTCTCTCATCGTCCCGCTGAGGTAGTAATCGCCCAAAGGTTCTCTCATCGTCCCGCTGAGGTAGTAATCGCCCAAAGGTTCTCTCATCGTCCCGCTGAGGTAGTAATCGCCCAAAGGTTCTCTCATCGTCCCGCTGAGGTAGTAATCGCCCAAAGGTTCTCTCATCGTCCCGCTGAGGTAGTAATCGTCCAAGGTTCTCTCATCGTCCCGCTGAGGTAGTAACCGTCCCTGACACATTCATCACAACATTATCAACAAAAACCTTTTTCAGATGGTCCCCTCTCCAAAGGCGAGTGAGGTGATTATCCCTTTCAGATTATAATTTCCTATAGTTCCCTCTCCAACGGTGAGTGAGGTGACTCCCTTTGAGATTATAATGTCCTTTGGTTCTCTTCCCGATACTGCGAAGATGGTAATTCCCGCCAAGATTTTTCTCAACGAGCGTTGTTGAAGTTAAAGTCGTCCAGGGTTCTCTTACCATTCATGCTAAGGTATGCAGGTTCTTGCTAAGGAATCTCTTACGCGATCAACATCCAGATGGCATCTATAAGCCCATCATCCTATCCAGCAATCTCCCAAATGGCATCTATAAGCCCATTCCCCCATCACACTGCTACTATGTGAGCGCAAATTTCTAGGGCACTCTAGTGTTCAATCATCTTCTACCCTCGGATTACGAAAGGCACATCAGCCAATCTGCATCCTCAGGTCTAAGAAGATTGAACAGGGGCAACTGTTGTACCCCAAAATTTGCCCTCCCATATTCTTCAGGAAATTGCCAAGCCAAGCCTCAGAAGTCTCCAAGGGTTGCCCAGTCAAAAAGGCTCCTATACAGTCAAAACTAGGGTTTATGTCCTGATCAAGAAAATGAACTTCTCAAAGGTCCAATCAAGTCTCATGTGCCTACAAACATGGTCAAGCATCCTCATATCAAGTTTCAAGGCATTCAGCTCAAAATCGCACAGTCAAAACCCTAGATTGCACTACAGTCAACTGTAGGGGCAAAATGGTCATGTGACAGTCAAAAGTTCAAATTTTTGGTCAACATATCATTTTGAAGCCACAAACATCATTTGATCAATGTTTGATCATGATTCTCAAAATTTGGCTCAGAAATCATCAAAGATGCAAAAGTTGCCTTATTTGGACAACTGAAAAAGTCAACTGAAATTGACCAGGGCATAACTTTCACATGGATTATCAGAAAAATTCCATCCAAAGCTCATTTTGAAGAGAAAGACATTTCCTACAACTCATCTTCATACTTCAAGTCCAAGAAATGCTCTCACAAAAAGTTATCAATTTCAACATTATAGGTCATTTTCAAAAGTCAACAAAAAGGGACTTTAAGTCAAAGGCCATAACTTGAGATTGGTAAATCAAAATGACATGGGACCAAAGGCATTGGTTATAGGACTCAAAGACCTTTCCAAAATGTCCAAGAACATGTGAAAAGCTTAAAAATTGAGCAAGTTATGCCTTGTGGAAGTTGGGAAATTTTTAGGAATTTTGAAAAGTCAACTTTGATTCAAATGATCCAAATTTGCTAATGGGCCCATTTTTCTTCCATGATCCATCATTCCAAGCATATGCACGACCACTTGGCCCAAAGGGAAGTATTTTCTCATTTTTTAATTATTTATTTGAATTTATATTAATATTAATTCATTTAAATTATTTAAATATATAGAAAATATCTAACTTGACCTAATGAATCTTTTTGTACACATTTTAGGCTCAATAATTCGTGCCTAAGCCAATTTGGAAAGATTTGGAGCATTGGGATATGATTTGCACAAAATACACATGAAAAGATATGGAAGATCCTTAAGGAAAATCAAATATTGAAATCCTTGAATGCAAGAGATTTTGGCCAGTTTTGTTGACCTAAATTGTTCCTTACATAACCTAGAACATAACCCTAATGCTAGAAAAACTCCAAGCTGCGCTCAGAAACCATATACAAACTTGAAAAATTGTGAAAAAAACAAAAATCTGATTTCAAGGTTACAAGGCGATTCAAAGCTTAATTCCTTTCCCAATAGCTTGCTCAAGGTCTATTGAGTGTATTCCAATCAAAAACAACAACTCAAAGGCGAAGAATTGGTAAAACGGATTCCAACTGAATCAAGAAAAATCCATAATCGTACTTTGATTTCTAGGCATCCTCACTGCATTTTAATTATACATTCATGTTCCTTGTCAAGTTTTGAAACTAACCATGTGATCCAATTGCGTTTTTGTGCTATATATGAGATTATACCATAATCAATTTCTAGGGTTTTCAGGTTGCAATTTTAGGGCTTTTGCAAAGAGGAAAAATCAAAGCTCCAGACCATGACCATTGGATTCAGCACTTAAGGACGAAGAGGATGGCACCCTCGCGCTCAATTTATGAGCGTTGAGGGGCTAATCGTTATTTTCTGGAAACACCTCTAAGACCACGCATTCAAAACCGTTGCCATATGCCTTTGTTTCAGAAAAAAAATAAAACTGGACGAGGACGATGATGAGTTGGCAAGCAGTGGTTGGGTCTTTTAAATCTCGCGCGTTTTTGCACCACTAACTCTTGTCTCATTATATTATGTTTATTGTTTATTTGATATACAAAGAATTCAAATGGCTCAATTGGCAGGCAGACGCGTTGACAACCCTTAGGACCTGGGTTCGATCCCAGGTCCCCACACTTTCCAAATATTTTTCTTCACAAGATAATCACATGCAGGCTTAACATTCAGACTCACCATGCACGTTCAAGGATCAACCATACGCGTGTCTAACGAAGCCAAATCAAAGGCCAAGATTGCTGAACACCATAAGTGCTGGTCAACATGCCAGTAGACCATCTGGAAAAGTCAACGCATCTGAAAGCTTATTGGGCCTGAATTGCTAGGCCTGAACCTCACATTTGGGACTACACCCCACCCTGGTTTGCAAAATCTACTTTATTTTTATGTTTTATTTTAATTATTATTCTATTTGCTCTCTTGTTAAATTAATTAATTATTTTTTTTCATAAATATAAAAAACATTAAAAAATCAGAAAAGGCAAAAAATATAATATTTATTTTATTTTATTTATTTTCTATAATTAAATATTGCATGTAAATTAACTTAGTTTTAATTAGGTTATAATTTTAATCCTTTTAATAACTAAAATCCAAAAATAGAATTAGGTTTAATTTTTATTCTTCTTAATTTCCCTTTTTACAATAATATTGCTTATTTTATTTATTTTCTATAATTAAATATTGCATGTAAATTAACTTAGATTTAAATTAGGTTAAAGCTTAATATTTTCGCAATAAACTTAAAAACCATTAGAACTAGGGTTTAGCATTTTATTTTTAATTTCAATAAATTCTTTTTCTTTTAAATCTTATAAAAAATATAAAATACTGAAAACATTTCCTTTTAATCTTTAATTCTAATCAATTAATTCATTAACTTTAATTTTTTGCAAAAGGGTCCAACGCCCATATTGTTTAATTATTTAATTTCGCGCATTTATTTTATGTCGTTTATTATATTTATGTAATTCTCCCAAAGCGTTGTAACTCGGACAATTTAATTTTTCGCACTTTCTTTTGCTTTATTTATTTTCCGTCAAATCGGGTCCGGTTTAATTTTGGCGATGTGGACCCGCGCCTTTGTAATAGCCTTAGTTTTATTTTCCCGCAAACTTTATAACTGTTAAAAAGCATGAAAGAATGAATGTCTAAATAAAATCAAGCGTAGATCACCAATGAGCATGACAAGACAAATAAATGAATCTAACACACGAATCGCACACACCACCCCTAGGGTACGCCTCACTGTTGCCTCTCGAAAGGTGATCGTCGAGTAGAGGACGTCTTAGTAAGTCCTCATGATCCGGGAACCTGGCATGAGGGTAGCTTCTAAGGTGTCTTCCTATTGCTCTGGTGATCACCATGTCCCGAACATCGAATTGACCCGAACACCTCCAACGGTGGTGCTACCTACCTCTCAATGGTGGGATGGCACTACTTTAAAGGACATTTACACAGACGAATTCCTTAGGGTAGGTAGGTTCTCGTAGATACTTGCTCTCTTCAAAACAAACTGAAATCTTTTCACACCACACATCTTCAAAAGCTTTCAAAACAAACTTTTCAAACACTCTGACGTATGAGTCGATCTGGAATTTTTCAAAGAAACTTTTAAACCCACATTGAAAAGCAAACAAACAATTTTGAAAACACAATGAGCAAGTATCTAAGAGCCCATGGATAACCATGGATAGAAAGGGTGCTAACACCTTCCCTTTCTATAACCTACCTCCCGAACCGAGAGCAATCTCTATAAGGAATTTTTCTGTGCTTTTGTCCTTTCCATTTGGAGAAAATAAAAGACGGTGGCGACTCTTGCTTACCGCGACATTTCGCGAACCAGCGTTAAACAGTCAGTTCCAGATCCACCGATCACAATCGGGTCTCACAGTCGGTAATCTTTTTGCTAAGGTAATAAATGGCGTGTTCTTTTCGGCCAGACTCGTCATGCTACCCCAGCACACACCCCATTGAGTTGTCCAGTACTGTCAAGTATAAGATTAGAGGTCTCCCTTCAACCGGTGGCATAAGAATGGGTGGTTCTTGGAGATACTCTTTGATTCTTTCGAAAGCGGCCTGACATTCATCGTTCCAACGTACTACTTGATCTTTCTTCAGCAGCTTGAAGATTGGTTCACAGGTAGCAGTTAGATGCGAGATGAATCGGGCAATGTAGTTCAACCGTCCTAGAAAGCCTCTGACTTCTTTCTCTGTCTTGGGAGTTGGAATCTCTTGTATGGCTTTTACTTTGGCAGGGTCCACTTGAATGCCTTTGTCGCTTACGATGAAGCCTAGCAATTTTCTAGATCTCACTCCAAAGGTGCACTTGTTCGGGTTCAACCTCAGCTTGTACAACTTCAGACGGTCAAACAGTTTCCGTAGATGGTCAAGGTGTTCCTCCTCAGTTTGGGACCTTGCAATCATATCATCGACATACACTTCGATCTCATGGTGGATCATATCATGAAATAAAGCAACCATGGCACGTTGGTAGGTTTCCCCAGCATTTTTCAACCCAAAAGGCATGACCTTGTAGCAAAAGGTGCCCCACTGAGTGACGAAGGTGGTCTTCTCCATGTCTTCAGGAGCCATCTTGATCTGATTATAACCGGAGAAGCCGTCCATGAAGGAGAAGACTTTATGCTGAGCAGTGTTGTCAACCAGAACGTCGATATGAGGCAGAGGGAAATCATCCTTAGGGCTCGCCCTGTTCAAATCCCTGTAATCAACACACATTCGGACCTTACCATCCTTCTTCGGCACTGGAACCACGTTGGCGACCCACTGAGGGTAAGAAGTCACTGCTAGAAACCCAGCATCAAATTGTTTCATAACCTCAGCTTTGATTTTCTCGGACATTTCTGGACGCATACGGCGGACCTTTTGTTTAACCGGAGGGCAGTCTTCCTTGGTAGGCAAGTGATGAACCACAATGTCGGTATCCAACCCAGGCATGTCTTCGTAAGACCAAGCAAAGATTTCCACATAGTCATGCAGCATCTGAATCAACCGTTGTTTCACACTGAGCTCTAGATTGGCACCAATCTTGACTTCCTTTCTGTCTGTCTCAGTACCCAGATTTACCGTTTCCACTGGCTCTTCATGTGGCTGAATGGCCCTCTCTTCCTGGAGTAGTAGTCTTGCAAGTTCACCAGGCACTTCACAATCATCTTCACCTTCGTCTTCGGCTAAGTTGATCGGATTTTCGAAGTCATAACTGGCAGTAGCAGAGTCGTTACCAGTGAGATCCAGAGTGGATTGGAACCTGTATGAGTGTGTGTGTGTAAATATAGCTGTTTTGCAATATATAATAAAGAAAGAAAAGGAGCGCAAGATTTTGAAATGCAACAAACGTCCAATGTTTTTATTGATGATATATTAAAATGACACACAAAAGCCCTCATAAATGAAGCCACGGTGCCCCGGGCAAGACACCGAGCCATAAAAGTTTCAAAATATTGTCTGTTACAAATTCAAAAAACAAAGGAGTTCATTATTGAGTGACAAAAGTAATAGATGTGAAGTCTTTGGCAGTCCAGTTTCTTGGTCCACCGTCGGTTGTTGGGTAGATCCAGCTGTCGAATTCAGATTCCTCCATGTCGTCTTCAATAGCATTCACCCCCGGGTTGGTGATGAACACAGGAGGTTTTCCAATTCTTGCCTTACGAACAGCCCTCTGAGCTTCTGCAGCGAAGCCCAAACCAAACTTGTCAGTCTTTGGAGTGAAGTCAGGAAGTCGGCCCCAGTTTGCACACTCACCCTTCTCAATCACAGCCCAGACATCCTTTAAGGAAGCCATCTTCAAAGGAGGGTCTTCAATCACAGTTTCAGCTGATGCCAGTGTCTGAGGCACCTCTTTAAAGTGCTGAAAGGGGGTTTCAATGAATTCCCCATCCATCTCTATGTACCGGAACGAGTTGAGGTGGCTGACCATATATTCTTCCTCCCCCTGAACTGTAACAATTTTCCCTCTGACCGGGTACTTCAGCTTCTGATGTAGTGTGGAGGTCACAGCTCCAGCCTTGTGGATCCATGGATGACCCAACAAACAAGAATAGGATGGTCGGATATCCATCACATAGAACGTTGAATCAAAAACTTGAGAACCAACCCTGATTGGAATGTCAACTTCCCCATGTATCATCCTTTTCGAACCGTCAAAGGCTCAGACAACAATGTTACTAGGCTTGAGCTCCAAACCCTCACAATCTAACCTGTCTAGGGCCTTCTTGGGGAGTGCGTTCAATGAATAACCGGTGTCTACCAACACATGGGCAAGAGTAGTGCCCCTGCATTCAATGGAGACATGCAGGGCGTCGTTATGGTTCTTTCCTTTGGCAGTCAGATCAGCGTCAGAGAAGCCCAAACCATTATCGGCAGTCAAGTTGGCCACACAATCGGTAAATTGATCAGCAGACGTCTCTTGTGGCACATGGGTCATCTTCAGGAAGGAAATCAGGGCCTTGGCATGGGACTCTGAACACAACAACAGTGATAGCATAGAAATCTTTGATGGGGTGTGCCCCAACTGCTCAACTACATTGAAATCACTCTTCTTGATAATCTTGAGAATCTCTTCCATCTCTTGCTGGGAAGCTTCAACAGTGGTTGTCTTTGGTGCCTCCATCAGGGCAGGCAAATCAGTAGCAATCCCTTTGCCTCGAGCGTCAGATGACTCGGCAGCAGGGGTAGAAACAGGAACTCGATCAGGAAGGGGAACAGGCACACTTGCAGGTGTGATGATAAGAGGTCTCTGAATAGTTGGTGGCGCAATATCTGGTGAGAACAGCCTACCACTGCGAGTAACTTTGGCAGGTCCGGTGATGTTACTGACGCCGGTACTAGTATCAAACTCTTGTTTAACTCCAATAACATAAACATTTGCCCCATAGTGCCATGGGACAGCTTTGTCGGATGTATAAGGGAGATGCCCTGGAACAGTGATGATGATAGGAGCAATCTTCTGAGTGGACATGATTTTGACAGGCTTCTTTGAGAGAGCTTTAGGAGGTTTGTTGAAAATAGTGACAATAGAAACTTCTTCGGCAGGGACAGCAGGAACAACAATCTTCTCGAACAAGATCTCTTTGCTATCCATCAGGTTTTGGATACCTGATTTCAGCAAAGGACATCCAACAGGTGAAACAGCACATAGAAGGAAACCTTTACCACATCCTGGAAATAAACCGGCTAGCAACAGGTTCCTCTTAACAGTCAATAACGGAGTAACAATATCATCCACGGAGGCCACATACAGGTCTTCTTCCACAGCATTCACTCCATGCTGGGGCATGGGAGCAGTCACAACATTGGGTCTTTCGGGCGCCTCAAACTGTATTTCTTTAGCATCAATAAGGTCTTGAACCTTATTCCTCAGAGCCCAGCAATCGTCCGTAGTATGCCCCGGGCTATCAGAGTGATAAGTGCAACGGGCGTTGGGGTTGTACTTTGGAGAAGTTGTGTTCACTACTTTCGGAGCTTCTTTAACAGTTACCAGATTGGTTGACAGTAGTTGCGGCAAAATCTGAGACAGGGTCATGCTGATTCGAGTGTACTGTCTTTTGGGTCTGTCACCCCTTGGTTGGTTATACTGCTGAGGAGTGGAAATAGGCTTTGAAATTACCAACGCGTTGACAGCTTGGCGACGTTCCGGTTTAATTTGTCTTCTGGGACCATAAACAGCACTAGCTTCCTTCTTGAAGGGCTTCTTTTCAGTACTCGCGGAGGCACCTTTCTGTATCTTCCCCGACTTGATACCAGCTTCTATCCTCTCACTAGTCAAGATTAGGTCTGTGAACCCAGCAGAAGAATTGCCAATTAGGTGGTTGAAGAATGGACCAGACAGGGTCCCTAAGAACATGTCGACAAGCTCACGGTCCGTCAAAGGTGACTGCACCCTACCAGCCAGGTCTCTCCACTTTTGCGCATACTCCTTGAATCCTTCGCCCGTCCCCAGTGACATACCCTGGAGTTGGGTACGCGTGGGCGCGAGGTCAGAATTGTACTGATACTGCTTATAAAATGCAGTAGCCAAGTCCTCCCAGTTTCGAATACTGGCTCCATCCAACTGATAGAACCATTCGAGTTGAGCCCCTGAAAGGCTATCCTGAAAGAAATGGATCCAAAGGTTCTTGTCTGCAGTTTAAGGTTGGATCTTCCTTACATATGATCTGAGATGCAGCTTAGGACAGGAAGCCCCATCGTACTTCGCAAAGGCAGGTGCCTTGAACTTGTGTGGGATCACCACCCCAAAAGATAAACCTAGATCTCCGAAATCCAGCCCCGACACATTTTGAATCTCCATGGCACTTAAACGGTCCTCTAGTTGCTTGTACCTGTCTTCAGCAGGAGGGTACTGTTCATCATTGTAATCCGTCTCGTTGTCGGAGACCACAGGACTAGGAGCCCTTCCCCCTTGGGGACTGTCTTTCTCTGCAGAGGAAGTAGTCTGATCAGCCTCATTCTGCAGTGTATTCCCAAATCTTCGTCCAGTGTTAAACAGCGCAATCCTCTTCTTCTTCTTCTTCTTCTTCTTCAAGAGCAGAGTCTTCAACTCCTGTTGACCCTGGGCTAAGCTCATGACCAGCTCTTGAAACTGGGCGTTCTGGGCCTGGAGGGCCTTGATAGCTTGTTCGATAGTAGGCTCGGAAGACATGATGATTGAGTGCTGAAATAAACAGCGAAGAAGATTAAGCAACATGTAGAAGAAGGGTACATGTTATGCATATGATGCATGATATGCTTATTTATGCAATGCATTCAAGGATTTAGAAAATTCAAAATTGTTGCAAACAAAAAGAACACACGTCATATTAATAAGAAGAAATTTGTCAGTACATAAATGCCCCATGGGCCAAATATTACAAAAAACTTCTCAAGGTAAAAAGACGTTGCGCATCCTCTTTGGTGCGATGTAGGTGTTGAGGGTCTCTTCCTCATGGAGTCGGCGGGTAAGCTCCAAAACCTTCTTCTCACTGGCGTAGAAGCTGGCTTCAAAAGTGTTTCGTTCCTCCTTGAGTTGGATCCAACTCTTCTGCATCTCCTCCCACGATGTAGGCATGTCAGGATATAGGATGGTGTATGTAACACCCCTTCTAAATACCCAAATTAAAGGTAAAGATAAAAAAAAAATCAGAGAAATAAAATTGCACGGAAGGGATGCCACAACACACATCACATTCCAAAGTTTTTAAGGAAAACGGACAGGGTATGTTTGAAAGTATAAGCATTCCAACACAAAACAAACATACAATAAATATCTACTTCATTCTCTCGTGCAAACGCAACGGAGTTTCATAATTTCACATCATCTCCATTTATGGAGGAATCAAAACATAATTCAAGGCATCAAGCCATCATAATTCACATAAGCATATGTTATCAAGTCTCACATATACAAAACATCATATACACGAATAAGGATTATATACATCATAATCCAAATACAAAATAATCGAGTTCGACACTAAATAAATTCCCCCCCCCCCCATGTGTTACTACCAGAGCATCGACTCGACTCTAATCAAAATAAGACAGATTGCAATCCAATGCATCCGTTAGCTAGCGCCTCGCGCTACCGTCCTCGGTACCTGCACAATACCATCAAAAGCATTGGCCAACAAAAGGGTAAGAATTCCAATAATCATATAACATGTAATTTTAAGTAAATGGAATGGAAATAAATAAAGCAATACATAATGATCATTTTCATTTTATCACCTGTAGCATCCTTACTCAAGGAATCCATTTCCAACACATTAACCATGTAAACCGATTATCCGAATACTCACATCCTTGGCACATAACCATAATTCAAACAACAACAATATTGGTACATAATCAAACACATCAACACACATACATATCATGCACAATTATACATGTGACTCACAACACGACTCAACGTATACAAATGCGGTACCGACTCGTGGACCCAAGGTTACACCACCTACGTTTCCATTCCGGATCAAGGTCACTACGTCTTTTCCCACAATAGGGTCACCGTCTAGATATTGTGGACCCAATGTTCCACCACCTATGTTTCCCTTCCGGATCAAGGTCACTACGTCTTTTCCCACAATAGGGTCACCGTCTAGATATTGTGGACCCAATGTTCCACCACCTATGTTTCCCTTCCGGATCAAGGTCACTACGTCTTTTCCCACAATAGGGTCACCGTCTAGATATTGTGGACCCAAGGTTCCACCGTCTCTGTTTCAAGACCACCATGCCATGCAATGTACAATATAACCAATGCATGCAATTAAGACTCACAACAATCTTAACATACACATGCCATCAAATCCAACCAATGGAACATCAACTATTGTACATGCATGCATACATATAATTTATCAATCTCAACGTCAAGTAAAATGTATACAAACGAGATTACTTACTCAACCGAAACATAAACCATCAACTATCAACAATTCCAAATCGGAAAGTATATTTCAACATAAAGTCATTATCAATGAACCGACATTATTCTCAATGTTCTCATCGCGATCGAGTCACCGGAATGTAACTCGAACGGTTAGATTCGGGATTAAACTCAACTTATTTCATTCGCACTAAAATCGGGTCGATTCTTAAAAGTCGAAATTTCGCAAGACGAACTTCACTACTTCAAGCTACACGTCGGATTACGCTAGCACGTCAATTTTCTTTGGATTCGGAGCAACTTGCTCCGTCGACGAATCTACCGAAATCGAAACACAAACGGGTTCTAAAGGAAGTGCGAAAATTAGAATTTTGGAGGCTACAGACGCATCAACACGGGCACCCGTGTGCATCAACACGGCCCGTGTGGAAAAGCCACCAGAAATTGCAAAAATTGCCAAAGTCAGAGCATCAACACGGGCACCCGTGTGCAGCAACATGGCCCGTGTGGATGGACCTGCGTGAAAACTTCATTCTTTTGAGTTTTTCTCATTCTACCACCATGGTTTTCTTTCCCATTCA
Organism: Vicia faba; assembly: GCA_948472305.1. Lineage (NCBI taxonomy): Eukaryota > Viridiplantae > Streptophyta > Magnoliopsida > Fabales > Fabaceae > Vicia > Vicia faba. The sequence goes on along the minus strand of OX451737.1, from coordinate 1,472,783,176 downwards.
ATACTCTTAATTTCTACAAGCTAGCACCTAATACACTCACAAACCATACTCCTAATCCAACTTTTCTAAACCATTCCAACAATCAACCAACAAAACCCTATAAATCAACTATCAATTTTACCCCCAAATCCAAAATATATCTATCAAAACCTAACAATATGAGATGGAGAATCAAACCCCTTACCTTGGTGTGGGTTTTCTTGAAACAAGATGATGAAGATGTTGCAACTCCACCCTAGCTCCCTTTCTTCTCTTCTCTTCTTTTCTTTCTTCTTTCTCCTCTTTTCTTTTCTTCTACTACTACTCTTACTAACTCTCCTTCTCTCTTTTATAAAACTCCCTTCTACTACTAACTTTCCTCCCTCTATCTTTCTAAAATTACAATTTGGCCCCAACAATTATTTAATTCAAATTATAATATATAACCCTATTAAACAATATTACATTAAATAATATTTATTCTATATAAACCTAATCATGCCAATTAATCAAACAAAGTCAAATATTACTACACACCAAATTAATATTACTCAAAATAGTATTTTATCATTATGAATATTTTTATTTCAAATAACCGAATTAACATTTTATCAAAAACGGGGTGTTACAACTCTCCCCCACTTAAAAGATTTTCGGCCTCGAAAATTTGACCAAAACGAACAAATCGGGACATGCCTACGCATTCGTCCACCCAATCCTTGCGTTAATTAAACAACATACAAAATACACCTAACACAAGGGAATCTCCCTAGCCATAACGTTTAGACAAGAACAACCATGCCGAGATGCGAAGCCCACACAATGCACTCGACAATCAACTAACACCCAACAACTAAACAAGTCGCAGACACACCGGTTCGCTCGAGAACTAAACAAACAAGATCGGTACCATCCTAACGTCTCAACCATAGAATTAGTCATACACTCGAACCGACGCCTCGGAAACGAGTCACCAAAGGTAGGAACATAAAGTCCTACGACACAACACCGACACCATCGCTAAAACAAAAACAACAAAATGGTTATACAAACCAAAACTGAAACAATCAGAAAGGATAAAACCACGCGTGCTACGCAAACACGAAAAGATGCCATCATTCACGCATAAGTACGAACTCAAGAATTACACTTGCAGTTATCGCTCTCATTCCAGAAAATCACAAGGTCACATCGTCCTTGTAGATTACCAACGTACCACCCTTGAACAATACCAAGCTACCCAAACATACTGAACTGCGACACACCACTCATCCTAGGACGTATACTGACGACTTGCGACTATAACTCACTAGCCCAAATCCAACAATCCCGCATACTCGCTAAAACCCAATGCTCGATACCTAAACCATGCTGTGTCACTTTATGCATAAGATTCCAACCGTAAAACAACTTGGTTAATCCTCAACTTCCCAATCACCCAAAATGGATACGTTCAAAGCGTACACCCATCAAGACACCTCGCAACATCAGCTTCATCAACTCGAAGAATCACTCTTTCATTCTCGATTGATCAACGTCCGTTGATCCTCTGAAATACACGACATAGTTTGACCTCTTCAAATATTGTCCAAATATTTCTCTTGTGAAACTTCGATGTATACACTTGACTTCCACGAAGTCTTCCCTTATAACAATTCAATTCCCAAAGTTTAATTAAGTAATCACCATCCTCGCATCGCTGCAACGATTAATACACTGGTTTCTTATTCGAAACATTTCTCATATTTTTCAATCTTCTAAAGTGGTAATCCAAACCAAAACACTCTCTCAAGAACTCTACTCATCAATTTCGTCTCATACTCCTGAAATTACAACATAGTTTGGACTTAGAACCATAACATCAATTTCTATGGAATCCAACATAAACACCGTCGCGACCGACTTCAGTCACGAATAGAACATCTTCCTCTATAAAACATCAATCATCTTTAAGTACCTGTGGTTACCAAACCATCACCAAATTCCTTACCGCCAAGACTTATTTTAGTCGTAATCTAATAATCCACCGCGACCATTAGTATCCGGTGAAATCCATATGGTAGTAGTGAACGAATCCTTAATAACCTTCTGAGTTTAATCTCAACAAGCGTCTCAAAACAAACATGCAACATTCTTTCAAAATAATAAATCTCAAATAAGATATTCTTGGGTTATCCTCAATATCAACTTAATAAACTCAACAACAGACGAAGTCTCTTTATAGATCATACTCAACTTGAATTGTCTTCAACAATTCCAATCTCCTTGTCGTTAACATCTGTACCTATAAGGTTCCAGTGAGCATAACTGCATCAAACTCTAACCCCCGCATCCGATAATTTTCCATAAGAAAAATCAAATCGTTCCAAGGTAGTAATACACTTTTCCAATTCTATGTCGAAATACATCTTACGTCCAAAACAAAATATCACAACACGTCGCACCAGGTTCTTCAGTACAAAACGAAACCAAAATCAAGGCATTCGCTAAACTTTTCACCGGCTAAAATAAATTCGCTTCCCATTGCGAAGTCCAATTAGTGACTCAACCATTTCGGGTCAAAATACTCACGATCAACACCAACTCATAAAAATATCTTCCATCAAACTCACAAAGTTAACCATCCAAAACAAAAGAACTTCTAAACTATGAATTAGCCCCTTAAAGTCTTCGATAAGACCCAAAATAGATCTTTGCGGAACTGTCCAAAATATTGCCGTCTAAGTTGCTTACTTAAGACACTCACGTCCAACAGTTCCAAAACTCCTTCTTTAGAGGACTCAACATGCACCAATCTAACTCCACTACTGATAACGCAACACTCGGATGCTTGCCACAATCCCTTAACTTGATGTAAACCAAATAATATCCATGAACACGAAACAACTCTTCAGCTACTCATGAGAGTACTGTTGGAACATTTCAAAATCTTACCTGACGCATTAGTCACACTAATGACATCGGCTTATACTCGCCCGGACCATACACTATCTTGAAAAGCATTACCTGAACATCTTCAACCCTCACACTAACCCATAGGCAGCCAGACTTCAAAACGATCTCACTAAACACATAAACTCCAAATAACTGCTTCACTTAAATATCAATCCTCTGAAGCAGACACTCGTCCTCAACATCCGCTTCATTCCTTGAATACAAACGACACACCAACTTAGGTAACATTTGCTCTTCTCGAACAACACAATCGGCGCACTCCACGGCGAACCACTCGAACAAACAAACTCTACTAAAACCAATATTCAAGTTGACTCTTCAACTCTAATTCAGAAACAAACATCCCTTAAGGATACTTCGAATTCCAACTAGTTCCAGAAACTAAATCCATCAAAACTTCACCTCGCACTACAGCGGTAATTCACTCACATTTCCACAATAGGTTTCGGAAGAATCACAACAAGAAGCTCGCTTGCCAAAAATCTTATTTCTCACCAAAATCCAAATTCGCCCACAACTCAAGTAACCATGCACTGCCTTGTGCCAACTCATCTGCTTCACACTCTAATAAGTTGGAAAGACAAGTCTATCCCAAACAACACAATTCCCGACTACTATCAACAAGAGATTAAGGATGATCAGTCCCTCAATTTGTCAATAGACAGTCGACAATCATGAGGTGGCATTAACCATCGTTACCAAACCACAATAGCATCTTCAATCTTACCCCTCAAGGTATTTAAACATAACCATGCTTGAAGCATCAACTGCTCGGCAATACTTACATCCCACAATCGGCGGTATACTGAACCAACCTCTTGCACAAAACTTCAGAGAAGAAACTTCTCCCCCACTTATTTCACACGTACCTCTGCAGACAATGAAAAGGAAACAAACAAGTACCGACAGTGTTTCACACACATGTCGCGTACTAAAAGGGATTAAACACATAAACAACCTGGCCGATAGACCGACCTGCTCTGATACCACTATTGTAACACCCCTTCTAAATACCCCAATTAAAGGTAAAGATAAAAAAAAATCAGAGAAATAAAATTGCACGGAAGGGATGCCACAACACACATCACATTCCAAAGTTTTTAAGGAAAACGGACAGGGTATGTTTGAAAGTATAAGCATTCCAACACAAAACAAACATACAATAAATATCTACTTCATTCTCTCGTGCAAACGCAACGGAGTTTCATAATTTCACATCATCTCCATTTATGGAGGAATCAAAACATAATTCAAGGCATCAAGCCATCATAATTCACATAAGCATATGTTATCAAGTCTCACATATACAAAACATCATATACACGAATAAGGATTATATACATCATAATCCAAATACAAAATAATCGAGTTCGACACTAAATAAATTCCCCCCCCCCCATGTGTTACTACCAGAGCATCGACTCGACTCTAATCAAAATAAGACAGATTGCAATCCAATGCATCCGTTAGCTAGCGCCTCGCGCTACCGTCCTCGGTACCTGCACAATGCCATCAAAAGCATTGGCCAACAAAAGGGTAAGAATTCCAATAATCATATAACATGTAATTTTAAGTAAATGGAATGGAAATAAATAAAGCAATACATAATGATCATGTTCATTTTATCACCTGTAGCATCCTTACTCAAGGAATCCATTTCCAACACATTAACCATGTAAACCGATTATCCGAATACTCACATCCTTGGCACATAACCATAATTCAAACAACAACAATATTGGTACATAATCAAACACATCAACACACATACATATCATGCACAATTGTACATGTGACTCACAACACGACTCAACGTATACAAATGCGGTACCGACTCGTGGACCCAAGGTTACACCACCTACGTTTCCATTCCGGATCAAGGTCACTACGTCTTTTCCCACAATAGGGTCACCGTCTAGATATTGTGGACCCAATGTTCCACCACCTATGTTTCCCTTCCGGATTAAGGTCACTACGTCTTTTCCCACAATAGGGTCACCGTCTAGATATTGTGGACCCAATGTTCCACCACCTATGTTTCCCTTCCGGATCAAGGTCACTACGTCTTTTCCCACAATAGGGTCACCGTCTAGATATTGTGGACCCAAGGTTCCACCGTCTCTGTTTCAAGACCACCATGCCATGCAATGTACAATATAACCAATGCATGCAATTAAGACTCACAACAATCTTAACATACACATGCCATCAAATCCAACCAATGGAACATCAACTATTGTACATGCATGCATACATATAATTTATCAATCTCAACGTCAAGTAAAATGTATACAAACGAGATTACTTACTCAACCGAAACATAAACCATCAACTATCAACAATTCCAAATCGGAAAGTATATTTCAACATAAAGTCATTATCAATGAACCGACATTATTCTCAATGTTCTCATCGCGATCGAGTCACCGGAATGTAACTCGAACGGTTAGATTCGGGATTAAACTCAACTTATTTCATTCGCACTAAAATCGGGTCGATTCTTAAAAGTCGAAATTTCGCAAGACGAACTTCACTACTTCAAGCTACACGTCGGATTACGCTAGCACGTCAATTTTCTTTGGATTCGGAGCAACTTGCTCCGTCGACGAATCTACCGAAATTGGAACACAAACGGGTTCTAAAGGAAGTGCGAAAATTAGAATTTTGGAGGCTACAGACGCATCAACACGGGCACCCGTATGCATCAACACGGCCCGTGTGGAAAAGCCACCAGAACGTGCAAAAATTGCCAAAGTCAGAGCATCAACATGGGCACCCGTGTGCAGCAACACGGCCCGTGTGGATGGACCTGCGTGAAAACTTCATTCTTTTGAGTTTTTCTCATTCTACCACCATGGTTTTCTTTCCCATTCAATACTCTTAATTTCTACAAGCTAGCACCTAATACACTCACAAACCATACTCCTAATCCAACTTTTCTAAACCATTCCAACAATCAACCAACAAAACCCTATAAATCAACTATCAATTTTACCCCCAAATCCAAAATATATCTATCAAAACCTAACAATATGAGATGGAGAATCAAACCCCTTACCTTGGTGTGGGTTTTCTTGAAACAAGATGATGAAGATGTTGCAACTCCACCCTAGCTCCCTTTCTTCTCTTCTCTTCTTTTCTTTCTTCTTTCTCCTCTTTTCTTTTCTTCTACTACTACTCTTACTAACTCTCCTTCTCTCTTTTATAAAACTCCCTTCTACTACTAACTTTCCTCCCTCTATCTTTCTAAAATTACAATTTGGCCCCAACAATTATTTAATTCAAATTATAATATATAACCCTATTAAACAATATTACATTAAATAATATTTATTCTATATAAACCTAATCATGCCAATTAATCAAACAAAGTCAAATATTACTACACACCAAATTAATATTACTCAAAATAGTATTTTATCATTATGAATATTTTTATTTCAAATAACCGAATTAACATTTAATCAAAAACGGGGTGTTACAGTGTAGGGAACCTCTCCTTCCTTAACGGGCTCTTTAATCACAGGGAGAACATGAGGGTAAGGCATCATTAGACTCTGGGCTCGGGTTCGTACCCACTTGAGATAAGGCTTAAGAGGGATGGAGTTCTTGTGCCCCAGTGTCTTGCTGTCTACCTTGTTAGGCATCCTCCAAGCTCTGATGAATCTTTGGCGAAGTCCTTGCGCATCGTTGTCGAAGTCAAAAACTAAGTCAGGAATAAACATGTCATGAGGGCCATCCCTTCGTGCATATCCAAATTGTCTCAAAGCTAGACAAGGGTTGTAAGTAATGCCTCCTCTAATGCCAAGCAATGGAACATTAGGGAACTCTCCATAACGATCGACGATGATGACATTTTCTCTGGACCGAGAACACCAATGTACATCAGAGTGAGTGAGGGTCATCAATCGTTGTGACCACCTCAAGCCTTGGTCATTCTTCAAGACAGATTGTGGAAGGTGCGAAATAAACCACCTTGCAAGGAGAGGAGTACAGCACATGAGAACACCCCTCTTTCTCATTGTTCGTGTGTAAAATGAGTGAAGAATGTCCCCAAGCAATGTTGGTATTAGATTTCTGGATAAGAAGATCTTGACGGCGTTGACATCTACGAGCTGGTCAGGATTTGGGAACAGGACCAACCCATAAATAAGGAGTGCTACAATTTCTTCAAAGGCTTGTAGATCCAATGAATTCCAACACTCTTCTGCCTTCTCAAACGAGAATTTTGCCAAGAAGCCTTTGACACCGCTTCTAGTTTCCCAATGCCCCTTGATGTAAGATGGTTGCAAGTGTAGTGCTTGAGCAACATCTTCAGGCTTTGGTTCTTTTTCTATACCGTTGTAGGGTAGTTGATTAAGAATAGGAATTCTCAGGAGTTGAGAAAATTCCTCCAAAGTAGGCACCGATTGGTAGTCGGGGAAAGTGAAACAATGGTGAAGGGGGTCAAAGAACTGGAACAACACCTTTACCATGTCCTCTTCAATGCTGGTGTTGACTAGGCTGAGCAGTCTACCATGTCTTTCACTGAAGGGAGAGCTTTCCGGAATTCTGGATGTGAGCTCCTTGAGTTGAGGAGGGATTCTCACAAGGTTGACTTGGATAGTTTTCCTGCGAAGAATTTCCATGACCTACAAAACAAGAACAAATATGAAGATCCAAACCCTTGAAATGGTTAGTGTATGCATATGATGCTTTATGATGTTCATGATGTATGCATAAACATATGTACAAGAAATTCACACAAAACCCTAGTTTCAGGCTTGCATGGGGTTTCATAGGTAAGTACCCTCTTTAGTGTAGTTGGCTTAAAAACCTGTCCTATAAATAGTAACCTGGTTCTAAGGAGCTCAATATCACTGGATTGTTTTCCATGTTCATTTTTTTGGTTTAGCCACTTAACTAGCGACCAAAATATTCCAAAAAAACAACCCTCAATGAGTGTAGTATCGAGTATCTACCAACTTCGGACTGCACCAAAGCCGGTCATCTCACTACCCCTAATGAAAGGCCAAGATGGTCAAGTAAGGTTCTAGGTCATTAGTGCTTAGTGACATCACTCAGCGGCCCCGTACTCTCCTTGATTGGACTCAAGGGTTACCGGTACTCACAAATATGTCGCACTAATATAGCTATTGCTTCAACTGTGTCGGTATACCCCACACAGTTTCCACAATGTATTGCTATCTATGAATGTTTCCCCAAATCCGGGTGTAGGATTTCAAGCCCAAACAAGAGAATCAAGATATAAAGCAATCAAAGAAAACAATTAGTCATGCAAGAGGGTGATCTAAGCCCTAAGGTTACTCCACTTTTAAAATACTCCCTAGCAGAGTCGCCAGTTCTGTGATACGGTGGGAGAACTGACTTGAGGTTTTGCGTTTGTTTTCGCAAATGTTTCGGTTGAGCAAGAGTCGCCACCGACTTTTTATTTTATCCTAAGGAAAGGTTAAAAAGCACAGCAAAAACCTTTGAGATGTTTTCTTGGGTTCGGGGAGTAGATTATAGAAAGGGAAGGTATTAGCACCCTTTCTATCCATTGTTATCCATGGGCTCTTAGTTACTTGCTTAGATCACTTGCCTTGCATTTTCAATTGTTTGAAATGGTGCTTCCAATTGTTTGAAATGGTGCTTTGTGTGTGGGTTTGAAAATGTTTTGAAAAGAGGCCATTTGTTGTGGCAACCTTTGTAATGATCCATGTTTGAATGTATACAAAGGTGTACTTATCTTTTGAAAAGTTTTCAATGTTTTTGAAAGTTGTTTTGAAAGTGTGTTGTGATGTGTGGTTTTGAAAAATAGGCAAGTGTTTTTGTTTTGCAAGTTGGCAAGTAACCAAGAACTATCTACCCTAAATTTCTCAAAGATCTTTCCTATGTTTTAACCCTTTTAACAATTTTGTTCCACCATTGTATTTGGTGGAAAATCTTGTGTTAGGATGTTAACGGGACGGGCGCGGGTCATCGTTTAGACCATGATTGAAATAGTGCCAATTGTCTTTGGCAACTTTTCCTTTAAGGGACTTGATCATTTTTTAGGCAACTTTCGAAAGCGTCGTCGAGGGACTATGATCATTTGATATTGTTTTGTTTTGCCAAAAACACTCAACATGCAACATGGCCCATTATTGAAGGCAACAAGTGGATAACCCTAGGGGTGCAAGTGTGATTGGTGTTATCCATTTTCATGCTTTTTGTCTTTTGTTTAGGTCAAGCTATTTGTCATTTTTTGATTCGCATACAAACCCTAAGTCTATCATGGCATATTTAGAAAGCTTTTAAATGTGAAAAATAAAATCCTAAATTATTACAACACAATTATGGGATGGGGGGTACAAATGTTCAAATGGGGATATTTAGCAAGAATTTTAAATCTAAGCTATTACATCCAAATTGAATATACAAGTTATTTTAATTGTACAATAATTGAATAAAAATACAATAAATATGCAAGATGCAAAAAATGATTTTTATATGTATGTAAAAGTATTTTTCATGTGACAAATAAAAAAAATAGAAAAAAGTTAATTTTGGACATTTTCACATTTTAGGGAAAAACCCTAATTTTACAATTAAAAGCATTTATCATTTATTATATATAATATTTATTAATGATATACAAAAATAAATAAAAAGGAAGTATATTGTAAAAAAGTGATTTTTGAGGTTAAATATTAATAACAATAAAAATGTATTATTTTGTATTTTTATCCTAAATATTCTAATAAATATATAAGTATTTATATTATGTATTAAATATATTAAATATATACAAAAAATAAAAATATTTATTAATTACAAAAAAAGTATATTTTTTATAAAATGTTTTCAAAAGATAAAATAAAATAAAATCAGAAAATAAAAATGTATTTGTATTATTTTTTAGTATTTAAAGTAAAAGTATATATATGTCATTTATAATGTATAACTTTAAATAAAACCAATAAAATTCAAATAAAATGCAAAAATGGTTGAAAAATATTTTTTATATTTTGACAAAAAATAAACAAGTCAGAAACAAAAAGAAAAAATCAAAAATGATAAAAATAAAGCACAATGGGCCAAGGGGGTGTATGTGTGAAAAGGTGGTGTAAACAAAAAAAGCAAAACTCAGGCCCAGCCCAAGTCTATCTTCTTCAACCTCCAGCCAGTTTGTCTCAAAAACGCGCGCTTCTCATGCTTGTTCAAACATCCTGATTCTTTGATTTTTAACAAAAACTCACAACACAAAAAATGTAAAGCATCAAACCACGAATTCATACATATAAAGAACTTGATCTAACTCAGAAATGAGAGAGAATTTCTTCTCCCCCAATTTCTGACCTAAGTTTTGTTCAATAATCAGGTCCCAAATTCTCTCACTACACACAACATAAATGAAAAGTAATGATATGGGTGGATTCAGGGCCATGAGTAGGACATAACTTCTTCACAAACCTAAGCCTAGATATGCTTGGATAGAGAGATAGAAGTTCAAAAACTTACCTGTTCAGCTTGAATCGTGTACAACAATGGAGGTGCTTTCAATGCAATGTGAGGACTTGTATAGCTTGCTTGAAGTTCAGGGATGCTTCTCCAACCTCTAGCTTGCTTTGAAACTGACTGAATCGAGCTACAGAAGTCAACCTGCACAGATGAAAAATGAAAATGGCACACTTGGCTATGGCTGTTACAATTCCAGTTTAATGCTTGGAATAGCTTCAATGGATGATAGGGAATGTGTTTGAAGAGGTTTCAGCCAAAACGCACGATAGGAATGGACCATGGGATTCAAACTGTAGCCTATGCCCTATTTTGCCACAAAACTATGTTTTTCTGTATATGGAGGTTTGAGAGATGGTTTGGTCGTGTTTAAGACTTGGTTAGATGTTTGAAAGATGCTCATGAAGTTTGTTTTGGCTTGTTGTTACAGGAATGAGAGATGATGTTCAATATGCCAGTTTCTTCTATATGAAGCAAGGAAATGTGAGTCTCTATACAAGCCTGTCCAAAGCCCTAAACTATGCTGCACCTCTTCTTCTTGATCAGAGTGAAATGTGTACACAATGCTATCCCTCAAGATCTTTCCCATGCCTCTTGGGTTTGCTTTTTGACATAAAGTGCTTCTTTACAAGAATGGATAAAATGCTTTTTCTAATTATGGATTAATCTAACATGTATTACCCAAATGAATGAAATAACAACTTGGCACAATGGTTTAGCATTGAATTATTGAGTAAGAAAGGGATTAGAGGCCTGTAACCTAGCTTGTGCATGCTGATTTCAAAAATGCCCAAGTTATGAACATGTAAATGGCTTATGAACAAAGTGACTTTTGCCCATCTTCACAAATTTGATTCTCCCCAACCACAAGGGTGTTTGAGAAGTTCTTGGACAATTTGGAAAGCTTGGAATGTGTACTACAATCCATATTTGTAATGCAACTTGAAATTCAAAGTGGAAGCATGTGAAAAGTGGCCATGAAGTTAGGCAAAAATCCTGCCTAGAATAGGTCAAAATTTTTCTAAGTTAAGAATGTTTTGCACCCTTGTTCCAAAAATCATAACTTGAGCTACAAGATTCTTTTGAGGAAACTTTGTGAATCAAAGTTGTAGATTTTGAAATGGACTATAACTTTCATGTTTTGAGTTTTGTTTCAATCCAAATACATCTTGATGAAAAAATGGGACAAAGTTAGGAAAAAATTAGGAATTTTCATAACTTAGAAAATTTGAAAGTTATGAAATTTCTTCATTTCAAACCCTAATTTGTGATTTTTTGATTTCTTGATGAACAAGTTTCATAATTTGACATGTCTTGATGAAAAATGAATCTTGACACTTGATTTTGACCAAAAAGTCAAAGTTTGACTTTTCAGTATACAGTCAAATTTTGCTCAGTTGACTGGAAAAATCATTTGTCAATCTGGTGCATTTGGGATCTTTTGAACTTGTTGAACATGTCAAGACATTGCCATTGAGTCCTTGAATCCATATGTGAGCTTGAATTGCCATTGGTTAGGTCAAACGGTCAAAAATTGCCTTTGTGCAGTCAAAACCCTAAAAATGACCATTTTGCCCTTTTGGTGATCTGATCAAATTTCTTGTGGAATTGTGATCCAAACTTGATCAACTGGTCCATATGAGTTCATAATGTTGATGTGGGTCAAAAATCATGAGGTTTGACTGTCAATTGACCATAGTTGACTTTTTCCCCAATACAGCTGATTTCTAGGTCAACTGTCCAATTGACTGGGCAAAGATTGGAATCAAGGTTTGAAACTTGGTATGGATAAACTTGTGAGTCCAATATGAAGCATGAAAGTCATTTTGAGCATTTTGGGTCAGAACATCTTTGTGCAAACTCAAACCCTAATTTGGGTCAACAGTGCAAGGAGGAGTCTTGAGCAGAGCAAACCCTAACTTGATCTTGAGCTCCAAGGGTCTTGTGGTGAGGAAATGGGAGGGCAAATTTTGGGGTACAACACTTTCCTTGTTGGAGAAAATAAAATACGGTGGCGTCTCTTGCTTACCGCGACATTTCGCGAACCAGCATTCTAAAACAGTCAGTTCTATTTCCACCAATCACACATGCAATCAAACACACTTGCACACATGCACCCTTAAGGTTAACTCCACGTGTCGCCTAAAAATGGCCATGTTATGCATGTGGGATGTCTTAGCACAAACAAATCGAAAAATACAATATCATAGTCCCTCAATGACGCTATCAAAGTTGTCTTTCAAAATGATCTTAGTCCCTAAAGAAAAGTGCTAAGTCATCTCACAACATTGCTATCATGGTCATACGATGACCCAACGCCCGTCCCTTCACATCCAACGATGGGGCTACTTACCAAATCAATGGTAAGATAACAACATCTAAAGTAGGAGGAAAAACACATCTAATACCTTTTGAGTAGGTAGGTTCGCTCTCAGTAACTCGCTTGCTCACAACAAAAACATTTTATGCACCAACACTTCCATTTGAAGCATTTTCAAAAGACAACAATTTGTACGCGTTCTTATAGAGACGAGAGCCATTACAAAGAATACACCTTTTCAAAATCACTTTCAAAAACACACCTCACAAACACATCTTTGAACTATTTTCGAAACAAACACTTTGTATGCGTTCTTATAGAAACGAGAATCATTACAAAGTTACATTTTCAAAATACTTTCAAAACCCACATCACAAGCACATATTCAAACAAAAGCAAGTGATCTCGCGAGTAAATAAGATCCCATGGAAAACCATGGATGAAAAGGGTGCTAACACCTTCCCTTTTCATAATCTACCCCCTGAACTCAAAAACGTCTCGAAAGGTCTTTCCTGTGCTTTTTAACCTTTCCTTTTTGGATTAAAGAAAAGTCGGTGGCGACTCTTGCTAAACCGCAACATTTGAGAAAACAAACGCAAAACACCTTAAGTCAGTTCTCCCATCGTATCACATAGGTGATACCTCCTCTAATTCCAAGTAAAGGGACAATTGGGAATTCAACAAAACGGTCGACAATAGTAACATTCTCTATAGATCGGGAACACCAATGAATGTCTGAATGTTTGAGCTTCATCAACTTATGTGACCACCTTGAACCTTGCTCGTTCTTCAATACAGATTGGGGAAGATGCGAAATAAACCATCTTGCCAAGAGAGGCGTACAACACATAAGGATACCTCTTTTCCTCATAGTGCGAGTGTGAAAGGAATGTAGGATATCCCCTAGCAAAGTAGGCACCGGGTTACGAGACATGATGATTTTGACGGTGTTCACATCTATGAGTTGATCAGGATTTGGAAACAAAACCATCCCATAGATGAGTAGAGACACAATTTCCTTAAAATCTTGCAAATCCAAAGAGTTCCCACAGTTTTGGGCTTTCTCAAACAAGAACTTTACTAGGAAACCTTTGACACCACTCCTTGTTTCCCAATTAGTTGTGATATCAGATGGTTGCAAGTGTAGAGCTTGAGCAATCTCTTATGGCTTTGGATCTCTTTCCATACCGTTAAAAGGTAGTTGATTAAGAATGGGAATCCTCAAGAGTTAGGAGAATTCTTCCAAAGTTGGCACAAGTTGATAATCGGGAAATGTGAATCAATGGTGTAAAGGATCAAAGAACTGAAAGAGCACCTTCATCATGTCTTCATCAGTGTTGGAGGTGACCAAGTTTAGTAGGTGACCATGTCTTTCGGTGAATGGAGAATTTTCAGGAATCCTTGATGCTAGCTCTTTAAGTTGAGGAGGGATCCTTACAATATTGACTTGAATAGTTTTCCTGTGAATAGAATCCATGTCCTACAAAACAGAACAAAGATAAATCCTAAGATCCTTGAAATGGTTAGTGAATATGAGTATGATGCTATGATGTTTATGATGTTATGTACAAGTAAATATACACAAACAAAGAAAACAAGTCCTTAGGTTTAGGCTTGCATGGAGTCTCATAGGTAAGTACCCTCTTGAAGTTTAGTTGGCTCAAACTTGTCCTAGTAATAGTAGTCGGGTTCTAAGGAGCTCAATACCACTGATTTGCTTTCTTTGGGCATTGTTTCAGCGCAAGCCTCTTTAAAGGCGACCGAAATATCCCAAAAAACCAAACCTCAATGAGTGTAGTATCGAGTATCTACCAACTTCGGACTGCACAAAAGTCGGTCATCTCACTACGTCCTAAAGGCCAAGTTGGTCAAGTAAAGGTTCTAAAAGTTCATTAGTGCTTCATGACATCATTCAGCAGCCTCGTATTCTCTTTGACTACTCAAGGGATACCGGTAACCACAAATATGTCGCACTAACGTAGCTATTGATTAGACCATGTCGGTATACCCTGCACAATTTCCACAACGTATTTCTACTTACCTATAAGGTATCCCAAATTCGGGTAGAGGATTCAAACCCAAACAAAGAACCATAATGTAAAGAAAACAATTCAAACAAATAAAGCAAGTAAATGTGATCTAACCCTAAGATAACCCAACTTTTAGAATTTCCACAACAGAGTCGCCAGTTCTGTGATACGGTGGGAGAACTGACTTGGGTGTTTTGCGTTTGATCGCAAATGTTGCGGTTAGCAAGAGTCGCCACCGACTTTTCTTTTATCCAAAAGGAAAGGTGAAAAAGCACAGGAGAGACCTTTGAAATAATTTTTTGAGTTCGGGGGGTAGATTATGAAAAGGGAAGGTATTAGCACCCTTTTCATCCATGGTTTTCCATGGGCTCTTAGTTACTTGCTAGATCACTTGCTTTTGTTTGAAAATGTGCTTTGTGTGGATTTTGAAAGTATTTTGTAAAGAGGCCATTGTTTAAGAAAACTTTGAAATGATTCTTGTTTGTAAAAATGTTACAAAGGTGTTGATCTTTTGGAAATGTTTTCAAGTTTTGAAAGATGTTTTGAAAGTGTTGGTGTTTGTTTTGAAAATAGCAAGGATGTTTTTGTTTTGAAATGGAGCAAGTAACTAGGAACAATCTACCTACTCAAAAGTCTTTCATATTTATTTTCTTTTTCCTTTGACATTGTTATCTTACCGTTGATTTGGTAAGTAACCCAATCTTTGGATGTTAAAGGGACGGGCATGGGTCATCGTATAACCATGATTAGCAATGTTGCAAGATATCTTAGCATTTTTTAGGGACTAAGATCATTTTTAAAGGCAACTTTTGATAGTGTCATCGAGGGACTATAATCTTGTATTTTGCTTGTCTTTGCTAAGATACCTCACATGCGTAATTTGGTCATTTTTGTAAGGCAACCAAGTAAATTTACCCTAGGGGTGCTTGTGTGCAAGTGTATTAATTTTCATGCTTGATTAGTCTTTGATTATGGTTTGCTCTTTTGTTGGTTTTAGTCTTTCCATACAAAATCCTAATTACTAGCATTTGTATATAAAGCGATAAATTGTGGAATTTTAAAATTACTACGCTATTACAATACTTATGGGAGGGGGTGTACAAATTTATAAATGGGGATTGCAAGGAAAATAAACCTAATTATCTATTACAACCATATTGAATATTGTACAAAATTGAAAATAAAATGCAAGAATATAAATGGAAAAAGAAATGATTTTTGTTGTTTTTATGAAAAGGCTTTTAACATAATTAAGAGAGATGATTAATGAAAAATAAACAAAATTTAAACCTAAATTAATTAAGAGGGAAATTAAGTTAAAAATGTATTTTAGGGTTTTTTTTGTGAAAAGGTTTTAACTTAATAAAAATAATATGAAAATTAATTAATTAAAATAAACCTAAGTTCTAAATTAATTTTAAATAAAAATAAAATAAAATAATAATTAATCCTAACTCTTAATATTAATTATTTAATAAAAAATAAATTAATTTGTTTAAGAAAATATTTTTAGTCTTTTTACTTTATAGAGAAAATAAAATATATGAGTGTAAATAATAAATACAAATATTTTTTGGATTTTTATTAATAAAAATAATAATAATAATATTAATAATAATAATAAATAATAAAAATATTAAAGAAAATAAAATATAATGAAATAAAAAAAATAGAAAAAATGAAATAATTAAAAAAATGGCCAGGGGGTGCTGAAGTAAATTAGGGTTAGTGAAAAGAGAAAAAAAACAAAAGGCCCAAATGGAATCCCAGGCGTTGCAAAAAAACTCAAAAATGTCAAAAATAGTGGGAAAAAATGCAAAAGGTCACGCTGGGGCTTGAACCCAGGACCTAAGGGTGACAGGCGCGCGCTTTAACCATTGGGGTGGTGATACATCCGTTAACTTGTGTGAAATGATAAATACATAACACAAAATGCGCCCTGATTATACTTCATCTTCAACCTCCAGCCAAATGAATTGTAACTTGCTCATTTCTCAACCATTTGCAAAAATGTAAACATGAAAATTGCTCCATTTTGTCACACGAATCCAACCATATAAATATCATAAGCTATAAATCAAAGATGAATGAGAATTTCTAAAAGTACTAAATTATGACCTAAATATTTCAAAAAGTTCAAACTCAAAATTCCCCTAGATCAATCAAAATAAATGAAATCCATGGACATGTATAGTTTCAGGGCAATGATGTCTACATTTTATCTTCACAAATGCGAGCCTAACAATGCCTAAATATGAAGATAGAAGTTCAAGAAAAAATACCTCAAAATTGGAAATCGTGAAATGGATTTGAGCTTGTTTCAGGCAGTGGTGATGATCAGGCTAGCTTCCTCAAGTCCCCAAGAAGCTAATGCAATGGTTTTCTTGAGCAATGGATGGCTAGAATGTTCTGGAGAATTCAAGTCGGAGACATCTGTTTTTGGTTATGGAGGATGATGAGAATGGAGTTACAGTTATGAAACAGGGTCAGGGATGGTTTGTATTTGATGTAAGGAAGCTTTAGGAATGAATTTGAGGGAAAATGCACGAGGGAAATGAGAGATACAAGTTTAAGGTCAGAACTGTGTATCAATGGAGTTTTTTTGTGCAATTTCTGGATAGAGGGAGTTTGGGAGTGTTTCAGGGTGATCTTTATCATGTCTTTTCTTGCAAATGACTTGTGTTTATGTATGGAAAAGGTTTGGATACTTGAGGTGGTCATAAGTACAAGATCACATGTTTTGGTTTCTTGACTTGTTTTTGAAGCAAGGTTGACAAACATAGTTTCAATGCGTGGTACAAGGCTATCTAGAGTGGTTACCAACTTTAAACATGTTTATATGACTTGGTAGAGGAAGTTTGTGCAGAAGGAACAAGTGCAAATCTCAATGCAAGTTGACTTTGCATAAAGCTTGCTTTATGTAAATGGCAATGGTGCCTTTGTGCCATTAATGGAAAATTAACTTGGATAAAGCTTGAATCAAGTGGATAATAGCTCAAAAGCAAGTGTTATATTCTGATTATGGAGATATCTTTATGTTTAGAGGCCTGCAAAGCAAGATTGTGCAACATAGGTTTGAGATTTGAATTTTGTTCATCACAAAATTTGCCTTGTAAAACAACTTGAAACGCCAACTTCTGACCTTCGATTCTCCTTGCTCATAAACGATCTCAAGGAGTTCTTGGAAATTTTGGAAAGCTTGTAATGTTACCTACAACCCCTCTTTCAATCACTTTTTAAAATTCCCCTTGGAACTAGGTGAAACTTGGGTCAGAAGTTAGGTCAAAATCCTAACCAAAACGAAGGCAAAATTTCACTAAGTATTTAATTTCAAGACCATGACTTCATGAATTAATAACTTGAGACCCAAGAAATTTTAGAAGAAGTTCTGTAAAGAAATGTTGTAGATATCATGGAGATCTACAACTTTCATGTTGAAAGTTTCTTCTGAATCATCTTGCATCATAGTGAAAATTTTGCTCAAAGTTGTGAAAAATCATGAAGTTTTAAACACTTACAAAAATTTCTAAGTTAGAAAACTTTGACTTTTCAAAATGAAATCTTGACTTTTTGTTTTCTTGATGAATAAGTTTCATATTTTGACATGTTTTGATGAATTGTGATCTTTGACATTAGATTTTTACCAAATAGTCAAAGTTTGACTTTTCAGTGTACAGTTGACTTTTGATCAGTTAACTGAAAATTCACTATCAATCCAATTGATCTTGATCTGTGTTTTGGTTCATTCCATTAGGTCCTGCCATGCCTCAAACCACTTAACCATTTGCTAGGTCAAAAATCATAAATTGCCTTTCCTCAGTCAAAACCCTAATTTTGACCATTTTGCCCTTTTGATGATTTGATCGGATTTCTTGAGAAATTATGGTCCAAACTTGATCAAATGATACATATGAGTTTATAATGTTTCTATGGATAAAAAATTATGAAGTTTGACTATAAATTGGCCACAATTGACTTTTTCCCCAATACAATTGATTTTTAGGTCAATTGCTCAATTGACTGAGTAAAAGTGTGATCCAAGGCTTGAAACTTGACTTGAGTAATCTTGGGGGTCCATAATGATCCATTAAAGTCATATGAATCATTGAAAGTTCAATTATCATTGTGAAATCGCAAACCCTAATTTTGGTCATCAGTGCTTAAGGAGGTGTCTTGAGCTGATCAACCCTAGTGCAGTCTTGAACCAAGAGAGATCTTTGTGAGAAAATATTTGATAAATGAGAGGGCAAATTTTGGGGTACAACAATTTTCATATTGGTGCAATCGATTTCATGCTTCAATTTTTCAAAGCATTTGCTATTGTTTCTAAGTGCAATCGATTTTCATGTTTGTGCAATCGATTACTCTCAATCAATTTTTGCTACTGACTTCAAGTGCAATCGATTTACACACTTGTGAAATCGATTTCTCACTCAAAATATTTTAATTTATAGTTTTTAAAACCCCATGCAATCGATTTACACAAGGGTGAAATCGATTGCATGCTGAACGATTTTGAAAAATAATAGCTTTACTCATGCTTGTTCATAACACCATTTCATGGAAACCTTTCACTCAATCTTGGAAATTGTTCATGATTCATTTGCAGAATTGTATGATGTTTCAAAAGGGTGCTATGAGCATATAAATACTCATTTTCAAAATCATTTTAAGTACCTCTTCCAGTCATATTTTCTGAATTTTCAAAAATCAAACTCAAGCTTTTATACACTTTCATACACAAGTTTTCTGCACACTTTCACATATTGTCAACCAGAAAACTTTGAGCATTATATATCTTGAGTCATTGTATAATATTGTCATTGGAAGAGAATATCAATTCATTGATTAAATCACTCAAAGTGATCATTGCTACTCAAACTCACTCAAATCAAATATTGCTATATACTTGCTTATTTTTCAGGATTGTTGAAAATAAGTTCAAGTGGTATTGCCTTAAACGGAACTTGGAAGACTTGAAAAGCATTAAAATCAAGAAAATAAATCAAAGAATATTTCCTTAAAGATTGATTCCAAGGAAGTTGAAAAGGAAGACAATCTGGAAGAAGATGAAAATTTCATGCTTCTCGTTAAAAGTCTTGGTAAGTTTTTTGGTAGAAATGAAAAATCCCTTTCTCATGCAAAAAGAAAGAAACAATTTAAGAAAAGTGAAGCTTCCACATCAACACAAGAAATCACATGTTATGAATGCGGTAAGCAAGGTCATATCAAGACGGATTGTCCAAAACTCTCAAAGAAAGGTGGATACAATTGTAAAAAGGAATTTAAGAACAAAAAGGCCTATGTTGCATGGGACGATAATGAAATAAGTTCTTCCTCCGACACCGATGTGATGAAAGTGCAAATCTAGCATTGATGGCCTCACGCCATTCCGATAATGAAGATGATGAGGTTAGTAGTGAATTTTTTCTTTTTGATAGTGATGCACAAGGTGCTATAGAAGAACTATTAAATGAATGCAAAATTCTGTATAAAACTATTTCATCTCAAAAGAAACAAATTTCATCTTTAGAAGAAAAATGTGAAACTATTGAAAAAGATTTCGAAGATGAAAAACAAAAATTAAGTGATGAACAAAAATAGAATTTTTTTTGCAAAAATTGTGAATCACTCTCTTTCCAAATTGTCCAATTAAAAAGAGTTATTGAAAGATATGAAAAATGTAAAATTGGATTGGAAGGTGTTCTTAGCCAACAAATGTATTCCAATGATAAAAGTGGACTTGGATATTCAAATTTTTCAAAACCAAGTTCTAATAAAACTATCTTTGTTAAGTCTAGTGATCAATCATCCAAAGAGAAAGTGAACAAAAATAAAGTGGTTCATCCTTATCATAAAAAGAAAACATTTTATAAGAAGAAATCTTGTCCTTCTAGATATAGAAGTAATTTTGTACCTACTTGTTTTTATTGTGGTATTAAAGGCCATACACCTAATGCTTGTTATGTTAGAAACTTTAGTGTGGTAAGTGGGAATTATGTGTGGGTAAAGAAAGGTACTAATTATGAAGGACCCAAAGCAACATGGGTACCTCACAAAACCTAATTTGTTTTGTAGGTATGATTGAAGACCACATGCAATCTTTGGTATCTTGATAGTGGTTGTTCAAAGAATATGACGGGAGACATAAACAAATTTTCAAATCTTGTTCTAAAGGCCAAGGGTTTTGTCACTTATGGAGACAATAATAAGGGAAGAATTCTTGGCAAAGGCAAAGTTGGTGCTCCACCTTTCACATCCATTGAAGATGTTCTTTATGTTGAAGGACTAAAGCACAACCTTCTTAGTATTAGCCAACTTTGTGACAAAGGCTTCAAGATCAAGTTCACCAAAGATGAATGCTTGATAGAAGACGAAGTCACACACGAGGTTATACTTAAAGGTAAAAGAATTAATAATATATTCATGATTTCCCTTGATGATCCATGTTTGAAGGTACAATGTCTCATGGAGAACAACGATGATTCATGGCTTTGGCACAAAAGAATTGCTCATATTCACATGGAACACTTGAATAAACTAATCATGCATGATCTTGTCATTGGGTTGCCTAAGAGAAATTTAGTTAAAGATAGACTTTGTGATGCTTGTCAAAAAGGGAAACAAACTAAATCAAATTTCAAATCTAATAATGTGATATCTACTACAAGGCCACTACAGTTGTTACATATGGACTTATTTGGTCCATCAAGAACAAGAAGTTTCAGAGGTAATATATTTGCTTTGGTTATTGTTGACGATTTCTCTAGATATATTTGGACATTATTTTTAGTGCAGAAAAGTGATGCATTCAAGGCGTTCAAGAAGTATGCTAAACAAATTCAAAATTAGAAGTCTCTAACAATTTCCTCCATAAGAAGTGGTCATGGAGAAAAATTTCAAAATGATATATTTGAAGAATTTTATGTAGAACATGGAATATCTCACAACTTCTCGGCACCAAGGACTCCCCAACAAAATGGAGTGGTGGAAAGAAATAATAGGTCTCTTATAGAACTTGTAAGAACGATGCTTAGCGACTCAAATCTTCCAAAATATTTTTGGGTGGATGCGGTGAGCACGGCATGTTTTGTTAGCAATAGAGTTAACATAAGACCAATCTTAAAGAAAACCACATATGAACTTTTCAAAGGGAGGAAACCAAACATTTCTTTCGTTCACATTTTTGGTTGCAAATGCTTTGTCTTAAACAACGACAAAGATAACCTTGGTAAGTTTGATGAAAAATACGATGAATGTATTTTTCTTGACTACTCTCTTTCTAGTAAGGCATATAGAATTTATAACAAAATAACTTTAACATGAAGAATCAATGCATGTATATTTTGATGAATCTAACCCCTCCAAGGAGGATAATATTGTTTGTAATGATGATGATGATGATGAAATACTAGAAGGTCCTCAAGAAAATACTTCCAAAGATCAACCAATTCAACAAGAAGAATAACCCCAACAAGAATCAAATTTCAATGATCTACCAAAAGAATGGAGAACTCATAGAGATCATCCTATCGATAAAGTAAATTGTGATATAAGTCAAGGTGTGACAACAAGACTAAATCTCAAAGATGCTTGTCTAAACATGGAATTTGTCTTTCAAATTGAACCTTCCAAAGTTGATGAAGCCTTAGGCGATGACTAATGGATTATTGCTATGAAAGAAGAGTTAAATCAATTTGAAAGGAATCAAGTTTGGGAACTTGTCCCTAGGCCAAGCAACAAACACATTATTGGAACAAGATGGGTGTTTAAAAACAAACTTGATGAAAATGGAATAATTGTTGAAACAAAGAAAGGTTGGTAGCACAAGGCTACAATCAAGAAGAAGGAATATATTTTGAAGAAACTTTCACTCTGGTTGCAAGGTTAGAAGTTATTCGTCTTTTATTTGCCTATGCTTGTTCATTAAATTTTCAGCTTTTCCAAATGGATGTCAAAAGCGCATTCTTGAATGGATATATCAATGAAGAAGTCTACGTTAAGCAACCCCCGGGGTTCGAAGATTTCAAGAATCCATCTCATGTGTTTAAATTGAGAAAAGCTCTCTATGGTTTGAAACAAGCACCAAGGGCCTGGTAGGATCGGCTAAGTAACTTCCTATGCGAAAAAGGTTTTGAAAAGGGTAAAGTTGACAAGAAATTGTTTATCAAGAAAATCAAAGGTGACATTTTTCCAATTCAAGTCTATGTTGACGATATCATTTTAGGCTCTTCAAACAAACAAATGTGTGAAGAATTTTCAGCAATGATGAAGGAGAATTTGAGATGTCCATGATGGGTAAAATGAATTATTTTCTTGGACTTTAAATCAAGAAATTAAAGGATGGCATCTTCATCAACCAATCCAAGTATTGCAAGGAACTGTTGAAAAGATTTGACATGGATAACTGTAAGGCAATGTCTACACCAATGGGTTCCGGTACATATGTTGATCAAGATGAATTAGGTATTTCCATTGACATTACAAAATATAGAGGTATGATTGGCTCCTTATTATATCTGACGGAAAGTCGTCCTGACATAATGTTTAGTGTTTGTCTATGTGCTCGCTTTCAAGCAAATCCAAAGGAATCTCATCTCATGGCGGTCAAACGGACCATGAATTATCTCAAAGGAACAACAGATGTTGGATTATGGTATCCTAAAGGTAGTGTTTGTAAATTAGTTGGTTATTCTGAATCGGATTATGCAGGTTGTAAAACTGATAGAAAAAGCACAAGTAATACTTGTCATATCCATGAAATGCATTAGTATCATGGGCTTGCAAGAAACAAGCATGAGTTTCTCTTAGCACTGCTGAAGAAGAATATATTGCAGCGGGTAGTAGTTGCGCTCAAATATTATGGCTCAAGAAACAACTTCGTGACTATGGACTCGATCTAAGATGCATTCCTCTACGGTGCGACAATACAAGTGCAATAAACATTACAAAGAATCTGGTCATGCATTCAAGAACCAAACACATAGACATACGACATCATTTCCTTCGTGACCATGTACTTCAAGGAGATGTTGATGTCACATTTGTAGATACTCATAATCAACTTGCCGATATCTTCACTAAACCTTTGGCAAGAGAACCGTTTTATAAGATTCAATGAGAACTCGGTATTCTTGATAAACATGACATATAAGGTGCTTTCTATCCTTTTTATGCTTTCACATACTTGTTTTAAATTTGTTATATGGAATATATATATATGTTAACTGTTGTTTAAGTTTAAGAAAAATATGTTTTTCGTCATTTTTGGTTGATGCAAATCGATTGCACAATAGTGTAAATCGATTGCTCACTGTATGTTTTATTTTCTGACCTTTCTGTTTTCAGTGCAAATCGATTGCACCATAGTGAAAACCAATTGCACACTGTGAGCTTTATTTTTCTTTTGATTCTGTTTTGTGTGAAAATCGACTACATCTGTATGCAAAATTATTGCACCCATTGTAACATGCTTTTATGACAGAAACATTTTTTGGTCAGAATTCCTCTCTCTCATATTCCTAAGCTCACTTATATTATTGAAACGTCAATTAAATATCATTACATATAATACAACCCACTCATTTCTATTTACTCATAAATCATATCCAATCTCAGCTCATCAAACATCTTCCTCTCAAAACCTAAAACCTCAAAACCTTTCAAACCCTAAAAACACCTTACCCATGGTATCAAGGAAAAAACGAAAGGTGTCAGCTACAGAGAAAGGGAAGAAGAAAGTTGGTTCATCTTCCACAGATAATCCATTAATCTCGACTCTCACTGAAGATCAAGAAGCAAGATTTAAAAAGGACTTTCAAAGAAAGATAGTGTCCACTCCAAAATATGGTATGCTATCATCCTTTCCTCAGGAATGTTTTGCTTTTCAGAATTACTTGACGGCATATGGATTGGAACCACTGATTTTATCATTTGGTCCATACTATCTGGATCTGGTAAGAGTATTCTTCAACAATTTGACTCCTCACAAAGGCAAGATGGTTACATATGTGTTGGGTACAATAATCTCTCTAACCCCTGAGATTGTTGGTAAGATTCTACATATTCCCTATACTGGGAACTCTTTGTACTATCCTAAAAATGAAGCATGGGATGACTACAGGAAAAAGGAAGGTTATTACAGCATTGGAAAATTGAGCGAAGCTGAATTCTGTACTAAAAGAATTCGTGGTCTAGGAGGAGTCATTCCATCTAGAGACTCATGGAGTGCAGGTAACTTTTTTTATAGACGATCGTCTATTTCATTATTTCATGGTCTATATTATGTTTCCTCAGGATGGAAACCACTGCACCGTGACTGATTTGCAAATTCAACTGATCTACACAAGGAAGAGATGTATAAGTGTTAATTGGGCAAGGCTCATAATGGTTCATATGCTAAGGGTTGATGCAAAGTCAAAATTTCAACCATATGCTTACTTTGTTACATTAATTATGGAAGAATTTGGAGTTGATTTTGCTGGTTTTCAAAGAGTTAATATGGATCCAAATGTTCACAAGATCTCCATCAAAAATGTTGATGCGAGAACGGGTGTTCATTACAATTCGAAATCGAAAACTATAATGTACATTGGTGAAGATGTGGTTGGTGATGAAGGAAACGATCAAGAAGATGAAGGTGGTGAAGTTGTACCTCCTCCACCTACTGCTCCCTCTGGTCCAAGTAATCAAGAACTTATGGATTTTATGTCTCAACAATTTGCTTCCATGAATACCAACATCAACAACCAATGGAATGCTATCAACGACTCCACAACGACCCAGATTAATGATTTTCGCTCGGATGTGAACCAACAATTTTCCTACCTTTACTCTCATATTCACACAGCTCCATATGACCCTAATAATCTTGTTGCACCTCCACCACATTACACATAACCTCCTCTATAAAAACAACTTCTCAATCAAGGATCCTGGTTCTATAACAACCGTGACATGAATCAACCATAAAGTTTATGTCCAACTTTTTTATGTCTACTATTTTTCTGTTATGTCCTTGTTCTGTTATGCTACATTTTATTTGTTGTTGTTAAGATTTCTTTGTGATTGTTATGACTATGTCTATGACTATTTTTGATGCATGATTGATTAAGTTTTTTGAATGTTGTTTTATTATTGTCCATTTTTATTGCATCTTTCCCTTCTTTTTGATAATGTCAAAGGGGGAGAAGGATGTGGCACTTTATGCTTGTATATTTCCTGTCTTAAATATCTAAGGTACTCTTCAACCAAAAAGATCGTTTGTCATCATCAAAAAGTGGGGAGAATGTAAAATCAAGCTTCTCAAATGCACTTTTGTTTTGATGAAAACAAACCATTTTGACAAGAAGGCAAAGATTATTGATCAAGCTAAAAGCATCCGTGGATAAAGTCTTTGGTTCAAGCACTTAGCAAATTTCAAGGTATAATGATAGTACTTACTTTGAACTTAAGACATAAATTCTCAATGGTCAAAAGAAATATTTTATATTGTCCAAACTTTTACTCAAGTTTTCTAAGAAAAAATTGAATTCTCACTTGGGTGCAATCGATTTTCATATTGGTGCAATCGATTTCATGCTTCAATTTTTCAAAGCATTTGCTACTATTTCTAAGTGCAATCGATTTGCATGTTTGTGCAATCGATTACTCTCAATCAATTTTTGTTACTGACTTCAAGTGCAATCAATTTACACACTTGTGCAATTGATTGCTCACTCAAAATATTTGAATTTCCAGTTGTTAAAACCCCGTGCAATCGATTTACACAAGGGTGCAATCGATTGCATGCTGAACAATTTTGAAAAACATCAACTTTACTCATGCATGTTCATAACACCATTTCATGGAAACCTTTCACTCAATCTTGGAAATTGTTCATGATTCATTTGTAGAATTATATGATGTTTCAAAAGGGTGCTATGAACATATAAATACTCATTTTCAAAATCATTTGAAGTACCTCTTCCAATCATATTTTCTGAATTTTCAAAAATCAAACTCAAGTTTTTATACACTTTCATACACAAGTTTTCTGCACACTTTCACATATTGTCAACCAGAAAACTTTGAGCATTATATATCTTAAGTCATTGTATACTATTATCATTGGAAGAGAAGATCAATTCATTGATTAAATCAATCAAAGTAGTCATTGCTACTCAAACACACTCAAATCAAATATTGCTACTTACTTGCTTATTTTTCAGGATTGTTGAAAATATGTTCAAATGGTTTTGTAATCTTATTTTTCCAGGATTATTAGATACAAGTAAAGTCACTTTGAGAGGATTGTTCTCATTGTTGACATAGTGAAAATCCAAGAGGATTGTTCTTGGTTTTGGGTAGTTCTTGTTTAAGTTTGCCACAATAAGGAAATCTCTTTCATGTTGAAAGGGGATTGGAGTACTCTCGGACTATGAGGGGAACCGGGATATATCGCTTGTGTCTCTTTATTTTTCTGCACTTTACTCTTTCATAAACTCACCATAAACCAGAAAATAATATCCATCATCACTAAAACATGAAAAATTTTAAAGTACCTAATTCACCCCCCCCCCCCCCCCTCTTAGGTGCACTTCGTACTTACATATTATATGTATATCCCTAATTTTTGCCCGAACCCTTTTGGTTCGCCGGGATGCCCTTATTTTTTCCTAGGCCGACGACCTAGCGGTCTTTGTCATGTGTAGTATCTTTTAACTATGTTCACGTTCATCAGGTGCAGATAATTGTCATTGTCAATTGTAGTAAGTGTTGCCACACTGCCATAAGATGTTTGCTTGATTGCACGTGATTCATTGCTGGAATTCATGTCCAATGCACCAAGTGATTCAGATAGAGATATGCCCTGGCTATTTGGAACTTTTGAGAGATTCCTCGAATCTTCACTTGACTTCCCCAGATCAGCTGGACACCATGCTATGCCCCTTGATTATGAAAGGTATGTTACTGGAATGTCTTTCCATCTGAGGTGATTCTGTCTATTGAGAGGATTTTCGTTCATCGAATATCCGTTTGTGTGAATTTCTCTACTGTTGTACAATTAGTCATATGCAAACAATGGTATTTTTAAAATGCAAAGCTTATGTCTGTCTTGATGTTTAGAAATTCGTTTTTTTAGTAAAACAAACAAATTTTGTAAGAGTGTGATATCAACTCAGGATTTATAGCAAACCTTGCAGGAGTCGGAATACGTTTTATAACAATATGCTTTCGAAATAACCCATGCTTCATTTAGGACTTTTAAGGGTTGTAAAGTGGCCTGGTTCACGGTTTAAGAAACAAAGGATAAAGGCTCGAAATTTATTTGTACACATCCCGTTCTTCGTGGTGTTCTTCAGTCCTATACTCTGTTGATTGTGCGTTTAAATCCAAATTGATTCTGGAATATTTGCCTTGATATTTCGGTGATGGTTCAGACACTGAAAGTTTATTTTGTGGAAGGAAGTCATTTTTCTAATCTTTTCTTTTTTGTGTTGAGGATTTGCAGCGACCTCTTTTTTTTTATTATCCCTACTTTTGCCTGAACTGTTTCTTTTGTGATTACAGTCAGCGGGATGCCCCAGTTTTTTTCTTAAGTCTCCTTCATAGGTTTTGACTTAGCGGGCTTTTCTTTTGAAAAATAATGACTATCTGTTTTAGTGATTATGCGGAACCATCATTGTCTCCTGGTTTTGGAATCATACCTCTGACACTACTTGTCGTGTACCATAGGAAGGCTTACGATTGAATGCACATTAGAAATAACTGAGAAACTACCCTGCCCCCAGGTTATGATTAAGGGTTTTAATTTGTAAGAAAAGAAAAACTCATACTTCTTAGGCTCAAAGGGTTTGACTAGGTATTATCTTCCTTATAACTCCACTGTTTAGGATTTGAAAGAACGCTTGTACATCGTCAACCAGGTTTGTTCAAAAGCATATTGTATTGGTTGTGGTGTCTTTTTTGTCATCCTCCCTCTAAAAGCTTATAGCTTTTAACCAAGAGTTGAATATCACAAACAGGAAGTAAAAGCACAGCTTAAGTATAGTGACACCGAATGAAATAATTCAAGAGAAACATATGCAATGCATTGATGAAATAACAAATTTTGACATAAATAAATGTTCAAACAATCAAAAGAAAATTACAAATTGAGAATTCAAATGAACAAAAAGCCTCTTTGTCTAAATTTGTCACTTCAGATGGTGTGCCTTTGAGGGATGACAAAAATATTCCAGTTGACCATCTTGTGTGAAATCCAACACTCCTTCATCAATCAGGTTTTGAATCTTATATTTCAACATCCAACAACTATCAGTATCATGCCCCAGACTGTTGGAGTGATATGCACACTTTTCGTTGGGATGGTAACTAGGAGTGGATGTATTAGGATTCCGATGAGGACCCTTCAATGTGACAATTTTCAACTTTAACATGTGTTGCAAGACTTGCGACATTGGCATGTCGAGTTCATTATATTTCCTATTGGATGTATCACTCTTACGCTGATTACCCCATTGTTGTTGGCAAGGTTGTTGTTGAGCCTGTGACATAGCATCAATTTGGAAAGGTCTACTCTCCACCAAGCCAACTTCTTGTCTCATCAGGGGCTGATTAACAACTTGATCCCTAACCTCGAGTGTTAGCTTCATACGGTTGCATTCATCTTGATGAAGCTTACTGACGAGAATCCATAACTCTTCTTGCCCCCGAGCTAAATTTTGGATAAGATCCATCTGACTACCCATCTGGATTCTCATCCTTTCCATCTTAGCTTGTAGTTGTTCCAACTGGTCATCCTTGTTGTTGTCAGGATGTTTCTTGGTAAAATTCCCGCTGAAGAGTGATTTCAACTCTTCTTGCCCCTTGGATAGGTTCAGGAACATTTCCTTGAACTGAGCATCCCGAGTTTGGAGATCTTTGTTGTTATATTTGAGATCCATATTCCTTGCTGAAATAAACAGCGAGAACATGAGAAACCTGTATTGGAAGACCTGTTAGGTAATGAGATGCATGATGTGTGGATGCAATGTTTTCAAGGATCTCTTGGGTAAACACAATAGAATTTTAGAATCAAACTGCAGCTCTGATTGAAGAACTTTGTATCATTGAATGTCCTTCTATGAGAATCAAGCTCACCATGTCGAGTGGGTCATAGCCCCTGACTCAAGTTATCGTGTTTGGACCTTTTGACGGCATTGATTTGAGGAAAATAAATCCCCTTGCCCCTTGCTAGACGTCTGATTTATCATAACCTGCATCACAGGCCATTGAGATCCTTGAAATGGTTAAGGAAATGCTATGGTATGATGTTATGATGTGTATGTTATGTATCAAGCAAAAAAATGTAGGGCGATGAAGAGAAGTATTTCTTAAGATACTTAATTTGTTGGAAACATAATAAATGATATAATATCACTTTAATGATATTCCCACACGCCCTTGATTGCTACAAACCCTCATATATGCAGATCCATAGTTTTCCTCTTAAGTTCTCAAACTGGTTTGCATGCAAAGCCTTAGTGAAAATGTCATCCAGTTGTAATTCAGTAGCTACATGTTCTAAGGTAACAATCTTTTCTTCAACAAGCTCTCTTATGAAGTGATAACGGATATCAATGTATTTGGTCCTGCTGTGTTGAATAGGACTTTTTGATATATTTATGGCACTTAGATTGTCACAAAATAATGTCAAGAAATCATGTTTGACACTATTTTGTCAACATTTGTTTCATCTAAACCAACTGAGAACAACTGCTTCCTGCAGCAACATACGAAGCCTCAACAGTGATCACTTCTAATTCTGATGACATGAATATCCTTTTCTATTTGGTTTTTGACAGAGATCTTTAAAGCCTTCAAAAGTTTCTGATTTTTCTCTGATAAAACTTTTCCATGTGTATCTAGAGAAGTCATCTACAAAAACATAGGCATACTTCTTTCCACCAAGACTTTCAACCTGCATAGGTCCCATCAAGTCCATGTGAAGAAGTTCCAAAACTTTTGATGTGCTGAGATGTTGGATCTTTTGATGTGACATCTTAGTTTGCTTTCCAATCTAGAATTTACCATATACTCTCCCTTCTTCTATCTTGAGCTTAGGAATCCCTCTCTCAACTTCTATAAATATGATTCTTTTCATTCCTTTCAGATGCAAGTGTCCCGATTTTTGATGCCACAGTTTAACTTCATTTTCTTTGGCTAAAGCACATGTCGAGGAAAATTCAACTCTTGGGGAACCCATAAATAGCATTTGTCTTTAGATCTGATTCCTTTCATAATAACTTCATTCTTCTCATTGGAAACGAGACATTCTGTGTTGGTGAAGTTTACTTTGAACCCTTGATCACAAAGTTGACTTATACTTATTCGATTAGCTGTTAACCCTTTAACAAGTAACACATTCTCATGTTTTGGGACTCCTGAACATTCCAGCTTTCCAACTCCTTTGATTTCACCTTTGGCTCCATCACCAAAAGTCACATAACTGGTGGAGTGATATTTGATATCTACCAACAGATTCTTGACACCTGTCATGTGTCTAGAACAACCACTGTCAAAGTACCAGTCATCTTCGGTTGAGACTCTGAGAAAGGTATGAGTTATGAGACTAGAAACAGTAGTCTTGGGAACCTATTGTTTCTTCTTTTTTCTATTTTGAGAGGTCTGATCAGTCTTGGGAAGAGGAGCAGTTTTAGGGTACCCATACAACTTGAAACAGAAAGGTCTTATATGACCAAACCTTCCACAGTTGTGACACCTCCAGGGATGGAATTTCTCTCTGGTGTGATGATGTTTGCCATGATGTCTTTTCTTGCCATGGTGTTTGCCATCATGTTGAGACATTTGATTCGACATCTTTGTTTTATACTCGGCATGAAGAAATCTCTGATGAAGGTTCTTTTGAATGGTTCAACTGGAGAGATGTTTGTGGAAAAATGAGTTTTTACATGATATGCAGGTGTTCGTGAATGCATGCATGTGAATAAATGTGTACGAATATGAAAGGGGTTAACTGTCCTATTCACTTGGGTATGTATCCGTCTTTTTGCTCTTAATTTTACTTAGCGACTATCTTTAAAATAGATACGCAAATGAGATGTGAAAACAAAATGCCTTTATTGAAGGTAACGTAATTCAGATATTGAAAAATATTACAATCTTTAGCCAAAACTTTATTTGCGTGAAATCAGGCAACAAGGAAATAAGTCTTCTAGGCGCGTTTGTAGATATATGCTCTTGAAACCATCCACTGTTGTTGAACGAAACTTGAGAAAGTATTCAGCACGTTATTTCCCTTTCGTGGCTTTGATTTCAGCATATTTGGCGTGTTGACGTGGGCAAGTTGTTTCTTTAGGTATCCATTTTAAAAGACAGTCACCGAGATCTTGAGTTTATTATTATCTTTTATACCCCGTGTGAATAAGACAAATGTAGGGTGACGAATATATGAAATGCATGAATGCGTAGGTGTAGGGTTGAGTGACAGGATTTTTGTAATAAGTACCCCTATAAGGTAGGGATGTATGGTTTAGTGATGGGGTTTTTGTGATAAGTACCTTTAGAATGTAGGCTCCTTAATTTTGACCCACAGTTAGTCTACCCTCCCAAAAGGTGGTTTCCTTAAAGGTATCATGAATAACACCAGAGGGAAAAGGCACAAGGGCCTCCCTTAGGTGGGGCCTCTTTACGGACCGAAACTTTTGTCTCAAAGTCGTGAAAGGTCTCATCATGAGATTTTAGGTTAAGGCCGTTACAAAGAGTCATGGGTGACCTTCCAAAGTCCTACTCGTCAAGAGGATATCTCTCGATAAGTATTCCTTTTTCGGAAGTTCACCGACTCTAAGAGAAGTCATCACATAAACTCGCAGGGATGATGTACCCTCTAAGCTAATAGACGAACCTTCTTTCTAAGGGTTATCGAAAATATTTTTTTGAAATAAAAACCCGCCATATAGTAAATATATAATAATAAAGAAAAATAGACAAGAAAATAAAAAATGCAATAAATAAATTAATGCAAATAAATAAATAAAAATAAAAACCCAAAAGAGATCTAAAACCTAGGGTTAAGGAGAGTCCCCAACAGAGTCGCCAGCTGTAGCAACTGGTTTTTTAATCAAGAGTCGCCACTATTAGTTTTTATCTCAGGGAAGGGAATCTAACAGAAAACCCTAATTCGCAGATAGAGATTCTAGGTTTCTAACTCAATTAGACGAAAGGAAGGTGTTATGCACCTTTCATCTACCTTGTTCACAAGGATATTAGGCTCTAGGTTTAGGTTTGGGGTAAACAGTATTTAAGTTTTAATTAGAAAGACTCGCCACGATTTTTGATCGTGTGCCTACATATCCTCTTATGAGGAATCAGAGTCCCAATTCGTAGTTCGTATGGGTTGGTGTCTTTTAGGGGTTTGCAAACATATCTTGAATCACTTCGCATTCGGTCGGGAGTAGTGATTGTGGAGATTTTGACTGAGAACGCAGTAAGCCAAAATTAGTTTGAAACCCATTTGCAAAAAAGACTATTGATTAGCTTAGTTTTATTCGCGAAAATAATGTGCTTTAGTAAGATTTGATTTGCAATATAATGTGCTTGAGATATGATTTGGATTTCTACAGTACTTGTTAAATGATACAAAACGCGTTGATCTAAGTTGAATCTGCACAGTAGTTGTTGATTGAAAAAATGTGCGCAAATTCCTCCTTGATCGAAACAGTAATTGTTTATGATTTGGGCCTAGCATATGTGTTATTATTTTAGCCCAACAATACTTGTTTTTTTTATTCCAAATTTCTACAGTAACTGTTAACAATAATAAAAAACGTGCATAATCTTGGTAAGTAACCATTACTTGCTTATGGGCCTGCCAGCACTTTCAGCCCTGCACATTTTCTTTGTCAGCAAAAACTCCGTCTTTTTTAATTTAATTGGACCTAAAAAACATTTTAGATTTTTCCTTAAAAAAGAAAATATATTGTTTATTTATTTACTTAAAAACAATAAACAATTTTCTTTAATATAAAAACGGAACTTGTCAGCAATTATACTTTTCTTTATAATATATATTTATTTTTAATAATAAGACCAAAGAGTCTTCCTAATAACACCCTTTTCAAAATCCTTTATTACATAAAAGTGATTTAAAACTCTTACTCAAAATCAAAATAATAATTTTGCTCACAAATGCCAAGTGGGCTAACTTAGCGAATGTTTAATTTCCCATTTCTCTTCTTAATAACAACTGTTCAATAATTAAGAAATTAATAGTTGCTCGAATAATTGATTTTGAATTGCATGGGCCATTGGCCAACATGCCTCACGAACGGATTTATGAGTCTTTTCGATTTAGCAAGCCTCACTCTCCTAGATTAAGATACACCCCTAGTCTTGGATAAAGATAGGCAATCAGATACTGTTGTACCATCTTTAATTAAATATTTCTTCTATTTTAATCTTGAAAAATAAAATCATCGAGGTAAGAAAAATTTGTGGTACGACACTTGGAGTTGAGAGGCTTTCTAGCACAGGGTTCTAGAACACCAGCTTGTTGAGCCTCACTCTGATGTTCTATCAATTTATTCTCTATCAGAATATCTGAGATAAGCCTTCCAAGCTGAATCCAATATCTTTTCGTTCTTTCTTCTTCCCTTGTTTCCTTAACACTAGTCTTTATATGGTTGAATATAATATGAGGGAAATGACTTTGGCCTTAATTGTGATGAAGTACAACAGGTGTTGTTGATCAATATCGATGAAGTCAGGAGAACTTGTTGGTTTTCTGTGATTTATACATCCCATAATTATTCTAGACCATATTCTGAGATAGTCCTTCATATCTTTAATCTTGTTTGAGGGTTGTCCAGAAGAGAAGATTTATTTGGATACAATGGTTAGGTCATAACCTTTTTCTTCCATTTCACTGCACCTTATTCCGCTTCCATCGTGATCAACTGAGTTTTCCAATGAGACCTTCGATGATGTCTATATTCTTTCCCATTACATAATAAGTTACTCGATGATTTTATGCAGTAGCATGAATCTAAAAATCTTTAACGAGTTTGGGAAAAACATGACAAATTAATCGATCAAAACATTTTTTCCACCCTTGAAACTCAACATCACGAGTAAGGTCATGCCCATTGTCTTTCATGATTTCAAAATAAACTATGATTTCATAGAGAACTTCAAGATAAACAACCGTAGTGAGAAGAGTTCTTATAGGTTCAACATACCTTTCTTTGTTTGGAGTAGAAGATGAACAAAGGATGAAGATTTGAGGATCTTGAGACTTTTGTTGTTGTTGAGAAGAAGAAGTCATTGTTCACAGACTTAGGGTTTGGGAGCACACAAAAGGGATAAGAACAAATTCAGAGAAAATAGGGTGAGTGAGAGTGAAGGTGTGAAAGTGATTTGGAGAAAGTGAAGTATAAATAGCCAACAGAGAGAAAACATGAATTTAATTTCAATTAATAAAATAATAAAAATGATTAACATCATTAATGATTTTTGAAAAGGGGATGGCGTGAAGATTTTGTGAACAGTTACCGATGTGACTTGCGCCTTAATGCATCAACTCAACTGCTTCAGTACTTTAGATTTTGAAAATGCGTTCATCCTCAGAGAGTGACTCAGTGATTGGGGTTGACATATGTTGATGTGGTTAACTGCTTGCGTCTATCTTTGAAATGAAGCATTTTCAAAAAATGTTCATATCTTTTGGATAGTTTTTGAGACAATTTTCCTTCTTACATGTGAAGAACTATTGTTCAGATGTTCACAAAAACAAATAAAAAAGTTATGAGGATTAAATATACAGAAACTACACTTTTATTCTGGGCATAATTTCATACTGAGGTATTTGAGAATGAAATCAAATCGATCTTCAGCAAGGGGTTTTGTGAAAACATCAGCCCATTGATGGTGTATGTCTATAAATTTTAATCAAAGAATTCCCTTCTGAATATAGTCCCTAATGAAGTAATGTTTAATTTCTATATGTTTACCCCTAGAATGTAAAATAGGATTTTTAGAAAGACAGATAGTAGAAATATTATCACAGAGGATAGGAATGTTACTCTCATTAATATGAAAATCTTCAAGCTGACTCTTCATTTAGAGCATCTGAGTACTGCATCCAACTGTAGCAATATATTCAGCTTCAGTAGTCTATAGTGCAATAGTGGATTATCTTTTACTGGACCATGAGATTATGTTATCTCCTAAAAACTGGCAGCTTCCAGAAGTACATTTTCTTTCTATTCTATCTCTAGGAGAGTCGGCAATCAGCGTACCCTTCTAATTTATACTCTAGATTTTCTATAACAAATACTAAGATTAGTAGTATCTTTTCAGATACTTGAAAATTCGCTTAACTACTGTTAAGTGAGATTCTCTAGAATCTGATTGGAATCTGGAACAAAGACAAACATTGTATAGAATATCTGGTCTTGAAGCTGTTAAATATAGGAGACAACGGACCATACCTCTGTAGAGATTCTATTTTACTTTCTTACTTACCTCTTCCTTTTCCAGAATGCATGTAGGATGCATAGGAGTTTTGGATGGCTTACTTTCTGACATATCAAATTGCTTTATAATTTCTTTAAGATGCTTTCTTTGATGCATCTAGGTTCCTTCTGGAGTTTGATTGATTTAAATTCTTAGAAAGAACTTGAGTTCACCCATCAAGATCATTTCAAATTCTGCCTGCATAGTCTTAGCAAATTCCTTGCCCAAGGAGGATTTAGTAGACCCAAAAATTATATCATCTAGATATATTTGACAAATCATAATTTCATTTTTAAATGATTTACAAAATAGAGTTGTGTCCACCTTCCCTCTAGTAAAATCATTTTCTAAGAGAAAGTTACTTAGTCTTTCATACCAAGCTCTGGGAGCTTGGTTCAGACCATATAACGATTTCTTAAGTTTATAAACATATTCTAGATGTTTTGTATTTTCAAAACTAGAGGGTTGCTTCACATAAACTTCTTCATCAATGTAACCATTTAAAACATCACTTTTGACATCCATCTGATAAAGAGTGATGTCATAATTTACAACAAATGAAATTAAAAGTATGATTGATTCCAACGTAGCGACTAGAGTAAAGGTTTATGTATAGTCTATCCTTTCTTGCTAACTATAACCTTGTGCAACTAGTCGTTCTTTTTTTCTGACAACTTCTCCTTGTTCACTTAGCTTGTTTTTGAAGACCCATTTAGTTCCAATGATGTTGAAGCCTTTTGGTTTAGGAACTAGATCCCTTACATTGTTTTTGCTAAACGTATTTAGTTCTTCCTACATTGCAAGTATCCAATCATTGTCTAGAAGTGCTTCGTCTATGGAAGTATGTTCGATCAGAGACACTAATCCTAAGAGAGACTCTTGAGTATTTATGGATGTAGATCTTGTCCTATTAGATCATCTTTCTTTCCCAGAATTATGTTTTCTGGATGTGCTAAGCTGCTTCTGGATTGTCTTTTCTAGATGGGTTCTTCAGAAGTTGTTGTTTATTTGTGATGTCTTCTTTTGTATAAAAAATTCAAAACTTTTGTTTTCGAATTCCACACCATGATCACTTTTGACTTTTACAATTCTAAACTCTTTTTCATTTTGAACTTGGTTGGAGAAAGTAGAGAATACAGAGTGCGACTCATCCTTGTGTCTTAAGAACTTTAGCCATGTTCATCTGCTATAGTCATCTACGATCAGTAATCCATACTTCTTGTCGCTGATGGATGGAATTTTCATTGGTCCAAACAGATCTATATGCAGAAGTTCTAATGTTCTAGATCTAGAAACAACATTTTTTATTTGAAAAAGGGTTTTGCAAACATTCCTTTTTGGCATGCTTCACACAGAGCATCTGAGCTGAACTTCAAGTTAGGAAGTCCTCTGACCGGATTGAGTTTGTTAATTGAGATATTTTTCTCATACTAACATGCCACAATCTTCTGTGTCAAACTCACTGCTCATCATTAACAAACACCAGGTAATTTACATTCTGACTTTTTAGTTCATAAAGTTTTATTTTATAAATGTTGTTCTTTCTCTTACCATTAAAGGGGATTGTTCCATCTTTCTGACTAACTACTTTATAGGACTTTTGATTAAATATCATATCATAACAGTTATCACTTAATTTACTTATGGATAATAGGTTATGCATTAATCCATCTACCAATAGAACATTAGTTACCAATGGTTCCATAGCCAATAACCTTTCCTTTCTGATTACCTCTGAAACCAACGTTCCTTCAGATTTAAGTTCCAGGCTTTGGAACATATTCTTTCTTCCTGTCATGTGTCGAGAGCATCCAGAGTCCATGTACCAAGATTGTAGTTTCAACTTTGTTGTTAAAGATATATGCAACATTAATGATTTTATTCTTAGGTACCCATATCTTTTTGGGTCCTTGTTTGTTAGATTTTCCAAAATTCTGATTGAATTTTGATTTCACACGAGGATTTGTAGAGTAAGATTCACTAGTATATTTTATATCATGTGTGTGTCCATATGTGAAGTGTGAGTTTGAGGGTGTGTGTTTTATGAAC
Organism: Vicia faba; assembly: GCA_948472305.1. Taxonomy (NCBI): domain Eukaryota; kingdom Viridiplantae; phylum Streptophyta; class Magnoliopsida; order Fabales; family Fabaceae; genus Vicia; species Vicia faba. The sequence continues at coordinate 1,472,744,869 of OX451737.1, read as the reverse complement.
ATATCATCAACTTTCTTTGGTTTTTATGGTTCTTCTTCTTTTGGTTTCACATATCCTACGTCTTTTCTGCCATTTCAGCTAACTCCATAGATTATTAAAGCAATATTGCTTCTATCTATTTCTCTAGCTAGAAATTTTTTAAAGTTATGATCATATTCTTTTATGATGTTACCAGAACTATTTGAAACTTCTGAAACATATTCTTTCTGAGCTTTTTGTAATACATTTTTAAGTTTAAAATTAATTTCTTTTAGCCCGGAGTTTTCTATTTTTTGTTTCCTAGTTTCTTCAGTTTCAGATACAAGAGTGTGTTTTTTGGTTCTTGTATTTGACTCGAAGTGGCTGATATCTTTCAAGAATTTCAGACATAATTTCTTCTAATTGGGATCTAGAGAATTTTGAAAATACCTCTTCTGAATCTGACTCAACTTCTGATGTATTTGTGTCTTCTGATATGTTGACCATTAATGCTTATTGGCTCGTTCATCTTCTGATTTTGTTTCAAGAGATGGTCCTAAGCCTGGCCCAAGGACAGCAAGAGTTGAAGACTCTACTCCTGAAGAAGAAGAAGAAAAAGAGGACTGCGTTATTCAACACTGGACGCAGATTTGGGAACACACTCCATAATGAAGCTGATCCAACTATTTCTTCTGCTGAGAAAGATAGTCCTAAAGGGGAAGGAGCTCCTAGTCAGGCAGTCTCCGACAACGAGACGGACTACAACGACGAACAATACCCACCTGCTGCTGACAGGTACAAGCAATTAGAAGACCGCTTGAGCGCCATGGAGATTCAGAATGTGCCGGGGCTGGATTTCGGAGATTTGGGGTTATCTTCTGGGGTAGTAATCCCAAACAAGTTTAAGGCGCCTGCCTTTGCCAAATATGACGGGGCTTCCTGTCCCAAGCTGCATCTAAGGTCATACGTAAGGAAGATCCAACCTTACACGGCGGATAAGAACCTTTGGATTCACTTCTTCCAAGATAGCCTTTCGGGGTCACAGCTTGAATGGTTCTACCAACTAGATGGAACCAGTATCCGACACTGGGAAGATTTGGCAACCGCGTTCTACAGACAATATCAATACAATTCTGATCTCGCTCCTAAGCGTACCCAACTCCAGGGTATGTCTCTAGGAACGGGCGAAGGGTTTAAAGAATACGCACAAAAATGGAGAGATTTGGCTGGCAGGGTGCAGCCTCGATTGACTGATCGTGAGCTGGTTGATATGTTTCTAGGGACTTTGTCTGGTCCATTTTTCAATCATTTGGTTGGTAACTCCTCCGCTGGGTTTACAGATTTGATTCTGACGGGAGAAAGAATTGAAGCTGGCATCAGGTCAGGAAAGATACAAAAAGCTGCCTCCCCAAGTACTGAGAAGAGACCTTTCAAGAAAGAAGCAAGTGTCGTCTATGGTCCTAGAAGACAAGTCAAGCCAGAAAGTCGCCAAGCCGTCAATGCTTTGGTCATTTCAAAACCTGTTGCTGCTCCTCAGCAATACAATCAACAAAGAAGTGAAAGGCCCAAGAGGCAGTATACTCGGTTGAGTATGACCTTGTCACAAATTTTACCCCAACTGTTATCGACCAACTTGGTGACCATCAAAGAAGCTCCTAAGGTCGTTAATATTGCATATCCTAAGTATAACCCGAACGCCCATTGTGCTTATCATTCCGATAGCCCCGGGCACACTACTGATGATTGATGTGCCTTGAGAAACAAAGTGCAAGATCTTATCGACGCAAAGGAAATTCAGTTTGAAGCGCCTGAGAGACCGAATGTTGTAACTGCTCCTATGCCCCAACATAGAGTAAATGCCATTGAGGAAGAGTTGTAAGCTGTTTCGGTAAATGATGTTGCTACCCCTCTTTCGACTGTTAAGAGGAACTTACTACTAGCCGGTTTATTTCCGGGTTGTAGCAAGGGTTGCCTCCTGTGTGCTATTATCCCTACCGGTTGTCCATTGCTGAAATCAGGCATCCAAAGCCTGATGGATAGCAAGGAAATTCTGTTCAAGAAAACTGTTGTTCCGTTTGTCTCCGTTGAAGAAATATCTGTTGTCACAATCTACAATCCTACCAAAGCTCCTCCGAAGAAGCCAGTCCAAATTATGTCTGTTGCACCCATTACTATTACTGTTCCGGGGCCTCTCCCCTATGAGTCTGATAAAGCGGTCCCATGGCATTACGGGGCCGACGTGTATGTGCTTGGAGTGAAGCAGGAGTTCAACACCAGTACCAATACCAGTATCAGTAACATCACTGGTCCCGCCAAGATTACCCGCAGTGGCAGGCTCTTCTCGCCTGACATTGCACCGCCAGTTATCCGAAAACCTCTCACCATCACACCCGCAAGTGTGCATGTGCCGAATCAAGTTCCTGTATCTACTACTGCCGCCGAGTCCTCTGATACTTGGGGCAAAGGAGTTGCTACCGATTTTCCTGCCAGGACGGAGGCATCAAAGAAGACTGCTGTGGAAGCCTCCCAACAAGAAATGGAGGAGATTCTTAAAATCATCAAAAAGAGTGACTTCAATGTTGTCGAACAGTTGGGGAATACCCCCTCCAAAATCTCTATGCTATCGTTGCTGCTATGCTCAGAGGCCCATGCAAAAGCCCTGATTTCATTTCTGAAAATGGCCCATGTGCCGCAAGAGACCTCTGCGGATCAATTCACCGACTGTGTGGCTAATTTGACGGCTGACAACGGATTAGGGTTCTCGGATGCTGACCTCACTTCCAAAGGGAAAAATCACAATGATGCCCTGCATGTTCCCATAGAATGCAGGGGCACTACTCTCGCACACGTGTTGGTGGATACCGGTTCTTCCCTGAATGTTTTTCCCAAGAAGGCATTGGATCGCTTGGATTGTGAGGGTCTGGAGTTGAAGCCTAGCAACATCATTGTTAGAGCCTTCGACGGTTCTAAAAGGATGGTGCACGGTGAAGTAGACATTCCTATTCGTGTGGGTTCCCAAGTTTTTAACTCAACGTTCTATGTAATGGACATTCGTCCATCTTACTCCTGCTTGTTGGGTCGACCCTGGATTCACAAGGCTGGGGCAGTAACATCCACTCTACACCAAAAGCTCAAGTACCCTGTCAAAGGGAAGATTGTTACTGTGCAGGGTGAGGAGGAATACATGGTTAGTCACTTGAATTCATTCCGGTATATCGAGGTGGACGGGGAGTTTATTGAAACCCCCTTTCAGCATTTTGAGGAAGTACCTCCAATTTTGGCATCAGCTGAAGCAGTGGTTGAAGAAGACTTTCCGTTGAGAATGGCGTCCTTGAAGGATGCCCGGGCTGTAATCGAGAAAGGCAATTGTGCAAACTGGGGTCAGCTTCCTGACTTCACTCAAAAGAACGACAAGTTTGGGCTGGGCTTTACTGCAGAGGCTCAGAGGGATGTGCGCAAGGAAAAGATCAGAAAGGCTCCAGTGTTTATCACCAGTCCAAGGGTGAATGCAATCGAAGAGGACGTAGAGGAAGCAGAGTTTGACAGTTGGATCTATCCAACCACCAGCAATGGACCAGGCAACTGGACGGCAAAGGATTTTACGCCTATCACATTTGTCACGCAGTAATTAACTCTTTTGATTTTCAATTTGTAACAAACAATATGTTAAAACTTTGTTGGCTCGGTGTCCTACCCGGGGCATCGTAGCTCCATTTGTGAGGGCTTTTTTGTATGACATTTCCATATATCATCAATCAAAACATTGGACGTTTGTTGCATTTCAAATCTTGCGCTCTTTTTCTTTCTGTGTTATATATTGCAAAACAGCTATATTTACACACACTCACTTATACAGGTTTCAATCCACTCTGGATCTCACTGGTAACAGCTCTGCTACCACCAGTTATGACTTCGAGAATCCGATCAACTTGGCCGAAGACGAAGGTGAAGATGATTGCGAAGTGCCTGGTGAACTCGCAAGACTGCTACTCCAAGAAGAGAGGGATATTCAACCACATGAAGAGCCGGTGGAAACAGTTAACCTGGGTACTGAGACAGATAGGAAAGAGGTCAAGATTGGTGCCAATTTAGAGCTCAGCGTGAAGCAACGATTGATCCAGATGCTACATGATTACATGGAAATATTTGCTTGGTCCTACGAGGACATGCCTGGTTTGGATGCCGACATTGTAGTTCATCACCTGCCAACAAAGGAAGACTGCCCTCCGGTAAAGCAAAAGGTCCGCCGCATGCGCTCAGAGATGTCCGAAAAGATCAAGGCTGAGGTTATGAAGCAATTCGATGCCGGGTTTCTAGCGGTAACTTCTTATCCTCAATGGGTTGCCAACGTGGTGCCAGTGCCAAAGAAGGACGGAAAAGTCAGGATGTGTGTCGACTATAGGGATTTGAACAGGGCAAGCCCCAAGGATGACTTCCCCTTACCTCACATCGACGTTCTTGTTGACAATACTGCTCAACACAAGGTGTTCTCCTTCATGGATGGTTTTTCAGGGTATAATCAGATCAAGATGGCTCCGGAAGATATGGAAAAGACTACCTTTGTGACTCAGTGGGGCACCTTCTGCTACAAGGTCATGCCATTCGGGTTGAAAAATGCTGGGGCAACCTACCAACGTGCCATGGTTGCTTTATTTCATGATATGATCCATCATGAGATTGAGGTATATGTTGATGACATGATAGCAAGGTCTCAAACTGAGGAGGAGCATCTTGATCATCTGAGGAAGCTGTTTGACCGACTAAAGTTGTACAAGCTGAGGTTGAATCCCAACAAATGCACCTTTGGGGTAAGGTCCGGAAAATTGCTAGGTTTCATTGTAAGTGATAAAGGTATTCAGGTGGACCCTGCCAAGGTAAAAGCCATACAAGAGATGCCGACTCCAAAGACAGAGAAAGAAGTCAGAGGCTTCCTAGGACGACTGAATTACATTGCCCGGTTCATCTCACATCTGACTGCTACTTGTGAGCCAATCTTCAAATTACTGAAGAAAGATCAAGTAGTACGCTGGAATGATGAATGTCAGGCTGCTTTTGAAAAGATAAAGGAATACCTCCAAGAGCCACCCATTCTTATGCCACCAGTGGAAGGAAGACCTCTGATACTATACTTGACAGTGCTTGATAATTCAATGGGGTGTGTGCTGGGGCAGCATGACGAGTCTGGCCGAAAAGAGCACGCTATTTATTACCTGAGCAAAAAGTTTACCGACTATGAGTCTCGTTACTCACTGCTTGAGAAAACTTGCTGCGCTCTGGTATGGGCTGCTCGCCGGAAAAGCCTGCTCTGTCTGGAACAATAGCGAGATGGCAAATGATCTTAACGGAATATGATATCCAGTATACAACTCAGAAAGCAATCAAAGGCAGTGTACTGGCGGATCATTTGGCACACCAACCTGTGGACGATTACCAATCATTGAACTTTGATTTTCCGGACGAAGACATCATGGTGGTAACAGATTGTGAAGTGCCTGGACCGGATGAAGGACCTGAGGAAGGATCCCGATGGTCTATGCATTTTGACGGAGCCTCCAATGCTTTGGGTAATGGCGTCGGCGCTGTAATCATATCTCCCAAAGGAACTCATACTCCACTCACCGCCCGATTGTGTTTCAACTGCACCAACAATATGGCGGATTATGAGGCATGTATCATGGGTCTTGAAGCTGCGATCGACTTAAGGATCAAGTTTCTAAGTGTCTTCGGAGATTCCGCTCTCGTGATCAATCAGATCAAAGGCGAGTGGGATACGAAACACCTGAATCTTATTCCTTACAAGGAGTATGTGTTGACCTTGCTTCCCCACTTTGAAGAGATAACTTTTGAGCACTTCCCAAGAGAGGAGAATCAGCTAGAGGACGCAATGGCTACGATGTCTTCAATGTTCAAAGTTAAATGGGACAATGAGGCTCCCCGGATCATCATCTGGAAGTTGGACGAACCGGCATACTGCTGCGACCTTGAGGCCGAAAAGGTGACTGAAAAACCATGGTATCATGAGGTGAAAAGGTACTTGGAAGCTCAGGAATACCCTGAAGGTGCATCTGTCAATGACAAGAAGTTCATGAGGAGGTTCGCTGCAAAATTCTTCCTCAGCAACGGCATTCTCTACAAACGGAATCATGATTCAACTCTACTGCGTTGTGTGGATAAGGCTGAAGCAGAGAAGATCATGATAGAACTGCATGAAGGTACATTCGGAACGCATTCCAGTGGACATACCATGGCAAAGAAAATCCTTAGGGCAGGATATTTCTGGTCCACAATGGAAGCCGATTGTTACCAACATTCTCGAACTTGTCACAAGTGCCAGATCTATGCTGACAAGGTGCATATTCCTCCAGTTCCTTTGAACGTCCTGACGGCACCTTGGCCTTTCGCAATGTGGGGCATCGATATGATCGGTGAGATCCGACCGACGGCATCCAATGGGCATCGCTTCATCTTGGTGGCGATCGATTACTTCACGAAGTGGGTTGAGGCAGCTTCCTACGCCACAGTAACCAAGAGCGTCGTGGCACGTTTCATCCGGCATAATCTGATCTGTCGGTATGGTGTCCCAGAGAGAATCATTACAGACAACAGTACCAATCTCAATAACAAAATGATCACTGAACTCTGCGAACAATTCAAAATACAGCACCACAATTCTTCTCCCTACCGGCCAAAGATGAATGGGGCTGTAGAGGCAGCTAATAAGAATATCAAGAAAATTGTGCAGAAGATGACAGTGACCTATAAAGATTGGCACGAGATGTTACCGTTCGCTCTTCATGGGTACCGAACCTCAGCAAGGACGTCGACCGGGGCAACTCCTTTCTCCTTGGTCTATGGCATGGAGGCAGTCTTGCCGATTGAAGTCCAGATACCCTCTCTCAGGATAATGAAGGATACAGATCTGAATGAAGATGACTGGATCCAGACTCGACTTGATCAATTAAATCTGATTGACGAAAAGAGACTCACCGCTATCTGTCATGGTCAAACGTATCAAAAACGAATGATCAGGGCATTTAACAAGAAGGTCCGACCACAAGAGTATCAAGTTGGGGACCTGGTAATCAAGCGTATCATTCTTCCTCAAAGTGATCCCCAGGGCAAATGGACCCCTACATACGAAGGGCCATTTGTGGTTAAACATGTGTTCTCAGGAGGAGCCATGATCCTAACCACCATGGATGGTGACGACCTTCCTCACCCCGCCAATGCAGACATAGGGAAAAAATACTACGCATAAATAAAAGACCCGCTAGGTTGATATACCTAGGCAAAAATAAGGGCTTCCCGGCGAACCAAAAGGGTTCGGGCAAAAATAAGGGATGAAATGAAAAAAATCTGTACACCCGGCAAGTCGAAAACCTGAAAAGGCGGCTTGGGCAAAAATGGGTATCCCGGTGGACTGAAAACCCGAAAGGGCGGTCCAGGCAAAAGTTAGGGATAAAGCGTAACACTGTGTCTCATTGGATCACTTCGCATCCGGAATTCGGCATCAACTATCTGGCTCAGATTTCGGCATCGACCAATCAGCTTCATCTTCAACTAGGCAGCAAAGCGATGAGACGCTTGGAGACATAAAGGCGATAGCAGAGTTGGAACCCAGTGGGATTGTTCACATAGCTGTTTTGTTTCTTTTTCAAAATTGTAAATTCTATATTATTCGGCGGCATTCTCTTACTAGGATGTCAGCCTCTTGTACAAAAAACGCCTATTTACAGGAAAATCTCAAGATCAATACAAATACACTTTTCAGACAAATTGTCAATTGTTTTTTTCCTTTTTGTTTTGTCTTGCGAAGAACGTCCAATGTTCATTTTTGATATATTCATTTGTCATTAAATTGCTAATTCATAAATACTTGCATGTGAAACAAAATACTAATTACAGGTGACATCAGAAACAGGGGCAATGTGAAGTTGTCTAATGCAGTCTGTTTGTCTTGTCCGCCGAGGTACCAAGATGGATTCAACTGAAGAATGTGACCAGGTTATCTCAACTCCCCGCAGAGTAAGATAAGTTTCAGCAATACATCAGCCCTACAATGGGTGCCCTATTTCCCCAGCAAGTCAACATTACTTTCCCCAAGCAGAGTTGGTTCCCCGTCAATCCTGCAATGCACAACATTCCCCAGTGGAGTATAGGCATTCATCAGCAAGCATCCCCGGCAGTCTTGATCTAAGATTGTTCCCCGACAGTATACAGACCTTCCAAATTTCCCCAGGAGAGTCCAATCCAAAAGGTTCCCCAGGAAAGTGGAATCCTTTTCCCCGACAAGAGGCTTCTCCCCAGTAGATTCTGGAAGCTTATCCCCCGCGGAGTACGGACGTCTCTCCCGAGCTTTATTCAAAGTTGTTTCTCAAGGGCTTATAACTGGGTTATCCTCAGCTAATTGCCACAGAAGATCACCCTCGGCAAAGTTCTTTCAACCCCCAGCGGAGTTTATCTTTGGTTTCCCCAGCGGAGTTCATCATTGAAACCCTCAGTGAAGCTTTTGTCAAACTTCAGCGAAATATCTCTTCCACAGAATAATTCCCCGGCCGGTCGTCAAGGATTTATTTTCCTAAGACGAAATCACCTTCATAAACATTTCACGTTTTCATACATCTTGCTTACATACATGATAAAGTGCATGCAACACTATCTCATGTTGAACATCATGACATCATGCATATCATACATCATGACATCGCATACAACTTATGTTTTTGCCTTTTCAGGGAAAAAGATAATCCCAAAGACAACTACCTTCAACTGTCAACATTTCCAGATTCGATTCCTGTATCCAGCCAGGGCATATCTATTGACCATATTTCCAGACTCGACTCCTGTATCTAGCCAGGGCACGTCTGAAGAGTTCGAAGATTCGATTCCTGTATCCAGCCAGGGCATATCTATCAAATGTCAACATTTCCAGATTCGATTCCTGTATCCAGCCAGGGCATATCTGTTGACCACATTTCCGGACTCGACTCCTGTATCTAGCCAGGGCACGTCTGAAGAGTTCGAAGATTCGATTCCTGTATCCAGCCAGGGCATATCTGTTGACCACATTTCCAGACTCGACTCCTGTATCTAGCCAGGGCACGTCTGAAGAGTTCGAAGATTCGATTCCTGTATCCAGCCATGGCATATCTATTGACGACTATTGCTGGATTCGACTCCTGTATCCAGCCAGGGCACATCTGTGAGCAACCGATTGTAGATTAGATACCTGTATCTAGCCAGGGCATATCTATATCAGGAGATTGAAGATCAAACACCTGTAGCAAGCCAGGAAAACATCTGTCTTTCCCAGACACACGAGTTCTCGCTAAGGAATCTCTTATGCGATCAACACTTCCAAATGGCATCTATAAGCCCATTCCCGACAAGTTGGTGTCACATCTCCAGATGGCATCTATAAGCCCATCTCCCTATCCACCTCTCCAAATGGTATCTATAAGCCCATTCCCGACATCACATTGCTGATACTCCAACATGCGAGTGCAAATTTCCGGGCACTCTAGTGTCCAATCTCCTTTTACCCTCGAGTCACGAAAGGAAAACTTGCCAATCTAACTCTTCGGGTTCAAGAAGATTGAACAGGGGCAACTGTTGTACCCCAAAATTTTCCCTCCCATTTCCTCAACATTTTCTCATCACAAAACTCTTGGAGATCAAGATCCAATTAGGGTTTCCTCTGCTCAAGACTTCCCCTTGCACTGTTGACTCAAATTAGGGTTTGTGTTTGCACAAAGATATTTTGACCTAAGATTCCTAAGATGACTTTCATGCTTCATGTTGGACTCCCAAGTTTATCCATACAAAGTTTCAAGTCTTGATTCCAAATTTTGCCCAGTCAATTGGACAGTTGACCTAGAAATCAACTGTATTGGGGAAAAGTCAACTGTGGCCAATTGACAGTCAAATCTCATGAAAATTGACTCACATCAACATTATGAACTCACATGGACCATTTGATCAAGTTTGGATCACAATTCCACAAGAAATTTGATCAGATCATCAAAAGGGCAAAATGGTCATTTTTAGGGTTTTGACTGCACAAAGGCAATTTTTTACTGTTTGACCTAGCCAATGGCAAACCAAGCTCACTTATGGACTCAAGGACCCCATGGAATTATCTTGACATGCTCAACAAGTTCAAAAGATCCCAAATACACAAGATTGACAATTGAATTTCCCAGTCAATTGATCAATTTTGACTGTATACTGAAAAGTAAAACTTTGATTTTTTGGTCAAAATCAAGAGTCAAGATTCATTTTTCATCAAAACATGCCAAATCATGAAACTTGTTCATCAAGAAATCAAGAAATTCAAATTAGGGTTTGAAATGGAAATTCTTCATAACTTAGAATTTTTCTAAGTTATGGAAAACCCTAATTTTTTCCCAACTTTGCCCCACTTTCTCACCATGATTCATTTGGATTCAAGTAAAAGTCAAAACATGAAAGTTATAGCTTGTTGCAAAATCTACAACTTCGATTCACAAAGTTTTCCCAAAAGAAGCTTGTATCTCAAGTTATGATTTTTGGAATAAGGGTACTAAACCATTCTTAACTTAGTGAAATTTGACCTATTTTGGCAAGGTTTTCTACCTAACTTCAAGATCATTTTCCATACACTTCCACTTGGAATTTCAACTTGCACTTCAAAGATGGATTGTAGTACACATTCTAAGGTTTCCAAAATGTCCAAGAACTTCTCAAACAACCTCATGGTTAGGGAGAATCGAATTTTGCAAAATGGGAAAAAGTCACTTTTGTTCTTGGCCATGTACATGTTCATAACACTATGCATTTCAATCTCAGCTTGCATATCTTGATTACAGGTCCTTAAACCATCCAACACTCATAAATTTAATGCATATTCTTTGTGCCAAGACCATGTTCTTTGAATTCAAGCATTGTCTAAAGGTTTAATCCCAAAATAGATAAAGCAAATTGGCCATTTTTGTAAAAGGTAGCTTTATGTCAAATTGAAAATCCAAGCAAGTACAGTTAGGATCTCATTGGCACAAGTTTAGGGATTGATCACACTGATCAAGACTGAGTTATGCAGCATGCTTAGAGGGCTTGTACTAGCTAGAAACACAAAATGACCTTTGCTTGCTTAAAGTGTAAGACACACATCATAACACATACCAACTTTGATATCAGCTTACAAACACTTAAACAAACTTATCAAACACATTCCAAACATTGATCCTGAGCTGAAGCACGAGCCTTTCACCTACAATACCTCCCAAAACTCAGAATCACCTTGAAACTACTCAAACAGAGCAACCTCTGCAGATTGAGTTCCAACTCTCAATCCTTTCAAGCATTCTTACCCAAACCAGTTCACACACCTTCCCTACCATCTATGCAAGCTAACCAAAAGCTAAAACACGACCTGTAATCCCTCTAACTGGTTCCACCATTTTCACTTTTCTGATTTGCAGGTGGAGTGCTATAGCTCGATTCAAAAGGTTTCAAAGCAAAGTAACACTTGGAATAGTATCCCTGGACCTCAAGGAAGCTATACCAATCATCACTTTGCACTGAAAGCTTCTCCATTGCCAGATAGAACTTCAACTGAACAGGTAAGTTTTTGAATTCGTATCTCTCTTATTAGGCATTGTTAGCTTTAGGTTTGTGAAGAAAATATGTCACAATCATAGCCCTGAACATGCCCATATAATTAGATTTTATTTATATTATGTGTGTTGCAAGAATTTTGGGTCTGAACATGGAAGAAAATCTAGGTCAGGATTTGGGGGAGAAGAAATTCTCCCTCATCTTAGAGAGTTAAGACAAGTTATGCATATGGTTGGATTCGTCTTTTGATGCTGAACGTTTTTTATGTTATGAGTTTTCATTGAAAAGCCAGGAATCAGGAGTTAGAAGTTTGAGAAGAAGGGCGCGCGTTTTGAACTGGTTTTGTCTGAAGGTTGAAGACAATGTCTTCTTGGGCTGGGCCTGAGTTATTTTCTTATTCACACCACCTTTTTGGTTTTACACCCCCTGAGCCCATTTCATTCATTTTTTAATGTTTTTGACTTTTTCTTTTTTTGATTGACTCATTTATTTTTTCTCATGATATTAAAAATATAAAAATATTTTTTCTCACCTTTTTTTAATTTATTAGGTATTTATTTGATTTTCTTTTGATTTATACATAAATAAATAAACACCTATACTTTTATTTAAAATATTAAAATAGTACAAATACATTTTTATACACTTTTATTTTGTTCTACTTTCTGAAAATATTTTATAGAAAAAATACTTTTTTTTATTAAATATTAAATATTATTAATTAGTATATATAATATATATTTTGTAAATAATAAAATAAATACATATACATTAGTATACTTAGAATAAAATACCAAAAATATACATATTTTATTCTGTTAATATTTAACCTTAAAAATACATTTTTCACAAATAGACTTCATTTTATTTTATTTTTGTACACAAATGATAAATATTGTATATATTGAATAAATAATACATTTTATTTAATAGAATTAGGGTTTTGCCCTAAACATGAAAAACTCCAAAAAATACTTTTATTTTTATTTTTTTGTGACATAAATAATACTTCTTTTTCATACATATAAAAAACCTTCTTTGCATTCTTGCATATTTGTTTTATTTGTATTTAATTTATGCCTTTAATTATGTTGCAAATAATCCAAAAATGATGTAATAGCTAGGTTTAAATTCCTTGTCAAAAATCCCCATTTGAACATTTGTACCCCCTTCCCATATTTGGTTTTGTAATAGCTTAGTAAATTTATTTTCGCACTTTATTGCTTTCTAATTATACCATGTTAGAATTAGGGTTTGTATGCGAAAAACGACAAAAATAGTTGTGACCTAATCTCAAGATAAACAAGCATGAAAATGAACACACAAATCACACTTGCACACCCTAGGGTATTCCACTTGTTGCCTTTCAAAATTGGGCCATATTGCATGTTAGGTCTCTTTGGGCAAAACAAACACAAATCAAATGATCATAGTCCCTCGATGACGCTTTCAAAATGTTGCCTAAACAAATGATCAAGTCCCTTAAGAAAATTGCCCAAAGATACTTAACATCATTGCAATTATGGTCTAAACGATGACCCGCGCCCATCCCTTTCACATCCTAACATGAGATTGTCCACCAAATGCAATGGTGGAACAAACTTGTTAAAAGGGTTAAAACATAGCAATAATCTTTGAGAAATTTAGGAGTAGACAACCTCTTAGTTACTTGAATCAAACTTGCAAAAACAAAACACTTGCCTATTTTCTAAAACCACACTTCACAAACACTTTCAAAACAAACTTTCAAAAACAAATGAAAACCTTTTCAAAAGACATACCCCTTTGTATACATCCCAACATGGATCATTACAAAGTTTGCCACCACATTGGCCTCTTTTCAAAACATTTTTCAAACCCACACACAAAGCACCATTTCAAACAATTGAAAACAAAAGGCAAGTGATCTAAGCAAGTAACTAAGAGCCCATGGATAACCATGGATAGAAAGGGTGCTAATACCTTCCCTTTCTATAATCTACTCCCAGAACCCAAGAAAACATCTCAAAGGTTTTTGCTGTGCTTTTTAACCTTTCCTTAGGATAAAATAAAAAGTCGGTGGCGACTCTTGCTTAACCGAAACATTTGCGAAAACAAACGCAAAACCATAGTCAGTTCTCCCACCGTATCACACCATGGGTCTCCATTTCTTGGGTAAACTTATGATGATTTCCTTTACATGATCTTCTATTGAGTACCCTTTGTCTAGAACTTTTAGCCCATCAACCAAAATTTGAAACCTTGAGAACATTGTCTCAACTGTTTCATCTTCTTCCATCTTTAAGACCTCATACTTCTTGATGACTGCAAGAGCTTTGGTCTCTTTGACTTGAGTGTTTCCTTCATGCGTCATCTTCAGAGAGTCACACATGTTCTTAACTCAATTTTTGTTCGTGATCTTCTCATACTTGGTGTACGAGATGGCACTCAAGAGGATTGTTCTGGCCTTGTGATGATTTATGAATTCTTTCTTTTGTTGATCTGTCATTTTCTTTCTATCAATCTTCTGACCATTTGCATCAACTAGATGATTGTAGCCATCAGTTACAATATCCCAGAGATCAGTGTCATGAGCTAGGAAAAAACATCTGATTCTTTCTTTCATGTAATCAAAGTTTTCACCATCAAAGATTGTAGGTTTTCCACTGATTTTGCCTTTCTCATCATAGTTATTATTTTGAACTGGTTCTGCCTTAATGTTTTTCTTGCTAGGATCTATTTCTGACACGGTAAGTGTTAGCACCCAGAAACAGACGTTCTGATACCAATTGAAGGATATAAAAACACAAGAAAGGGGGTTTTAGTTGGGATTTTTAAAATTAAAAACAGTATGACAAATTTGGTTATCCTGGTTTGTTTGAACTCAAACTACTCAGTCCACCTGCCAAGGTGATTTCACCTCTTTCAACCAAGGTCTTAATCCACTAATCAAAACTTTGATTATAATTCAAAGACTTCCGTCAATGTTTTCTTGAGAATAAACCACAACTTGGTTTCTTAAGGAATTACAAAATTTTGAATCAAAATGTGTACAAGAATGTTTATAGAAAACTATATCACAACTGTGATGTTTTACAGAAGGTTAAAGTATAGTGAATATATAAAAGAGCTTATGAATATTTCTTGGTATTCGCAAGTGTTGTCTTTAATCTCCCTTCAAGACTCCTTTATATAATCGAATCGTTTGAGACATGAGAAGATGTTTTTGGAAGTTTGATAAAATGTTGCACTTTCCAAAAATACAGATCTTGTCAGGTACAACCCGTTACTTCTTTGATTTGAAATGAATGAATTGTAACGCATCAGAACATTCTTCTTTGGAAACTGACCAGAATAAGAATATTAACATTGAGACTTTAGAGCATTAGAGTATTGCTTTATCAGAGTTTAACTTGCAGCTTTGGTTCTTCATAAGTATATCAGAACTTCCTCTATTGAGTGTGATACTTTAATTGTGTTTGTACAAAAAAAATTATCAGATCTTCTTAGCACAAATTGTTCGCCAACTCTTATGCTTCTTTTATCAATAATTCTCTGCATATTTAAATACTTTTATTAGAGAGCATATTTGTTCTTAATATTTGTTATCATCAAAACTATTACTAAGATGTAGAACCAAACTATATTCTAACATGTTCGACGCACCAACCGGGTATTATTAAGTTTGGAGGAAGTGCTTGATATCATAATACCAAGTTTTATCATCTGATGTCGCCTCCGTGGCAAACACATGAGTTGGTCTATCAAGACACGAACTGTAATTTGAGGTACATCGTTCCAAGCATTCACTTGGTACATAGAAGCCAAAGTGGCTAAAGCATCTGCCATCTGATTCTCGTCTCAAGGAATATGATGAAATTAAAATTTATTGAAGAAAGGTAATAACCTTCTTGCATAATCTCGATAGCGAATCAAGCCAAAGTGACGATTCTCTCTTCTCCTTTAATCTTGTTTATTACCAAAGCTGAATCACCATACACATCGAGAATTTTGATTATGATTCATAGCATCTTTAAGACCCATAATACAAGTTTCATACTCCATCATGTTATTGGTATAATCAAATTTCAACCTCACAGTAAAAGGGATATGAGACCTATGGGGAGTAATAATCACAGCACCAAGTCCTTTTCCATAAGAATTTACAACTCCATCAAACACCATACCCCACCGGGATTCAGAATTAGTACCTTCCTCAGGAAAAAGCTCATCACAATATTTAACTTTCAAGTACATCACATCCTCATCAGGGAAATCATACTTGATGGACTGATAATCATCAACCGGTTGGCGAGCAAGGTACTCCGCCAACACACTGCCTTTAATAGCTTTCTGAGTACGGTATTTCAATATCATATTCAGACAATAGCATCTGCCTACGGTTAATTCTTTTGGTAAGAGCGGGATTTTCAAAGATATACTTAATTGGATCCATTTTAGATATCAACCAAGTAGTGTGATTCAACATATATTGTCGCGGAGGCATCGATGCCCAGGCTAAAGCAAAACATGTCTTTTTCCATGTTCTCAGGAGCCATCTTAATTTGATTGTATCTGGAAAATTCGTCCATGAATGAGAATACTTTAAATTTTGCAGTACTATCCACCAACATATCAATATGTGGTAATGGGAAATCATCTTTTGGATTTGCTTTATTCAGATCTCTATAACCAACGCACATGCAGACTTTTATATCTTTCTTAGGTACTGGAACAATATTGGCAATCCATTGAGGATACACTGACGTCACAAGAAAATCAACATCAATTTGTTTCAAGACCTCCTCTTTAACCTTTATTGCCATGTCAGGATGAGTTCTTCTTAACTTCTGCTTGATAGACGAACATTTTGGCTTCAACGGCAAATGATGCTCCACAATATCAATATCCAACCCATGCATATCTTGATAAGACCAAGAAAAGATATCCACATACTCTTTCAGCAACTCAATCAACCTTCTCTTTATATCAGGATGAAGCAGTGTCCCAATCTTGACTTCTCTCAAGATGTAACAAGTGGTTATGCATATTTATTCACAACTATCATTTATTTTTAATTTTTTTTAAAAACAATTTTCCAAAAAAAGAAAAAAAAACACAATTGGAAATCAAAAACAACTTTCATTAATGACTTGAAAATCTAAAATAAAAGACGCGCTCATATAGTTTCACTTTCACCTTAGGTAGAGTGAAAAGATTTTTGAAAAGACAAGCAAAAACAAATTACTTCAAAATATGCATGGAAGTAGAAACATCAACAGTGATCTAATTCTGGACCCTAACTCCATGCGTCGTAAAATTTGGCATCTCTATTTCTGGCCCATTCTCAAGGATAGCATTGGCCTCTGGAGTAGTTGGATGGAGATATCCCGCACTGTAGAATATATCTTGATATTTGCTGAAGGCAAACTTCAGCTTCATAACTTCATTCATCAGAGAGAAACCCAAACCATTCTTATTCTTGTTCACAGGTGGATCAATAACATGTCCCCATACATTTTTATGGTCCTTCTGCACCACTTGTTGCGCATCCTTAAACGAGGTGATAAAATCTTCATTCTTCCTTATATTATTAATTCACAAAGCTTGGAACTGAGTTCCAACAGTGGCTTCATCTGCTTCTATAATGCTAAAGGAAGACAAATGAGATATTAATAGAACTTTCTCGCCATTCACAATAACTACCTTCCCTTCACGGACAAATTTCATCTTGTAATGCAGACTTGATGTAACAGCCCCTACTTCATGGATCCATGGTCGTCACAATAGACAGTTGTAAGCTGGAACAATATCCATCACTTGGAAGGTAATCTGGAACATGTGTGGACCTATGTGAATGGGTAAGTCCACCTCTCCAATAACATATTTTCTTGAACCATCAAAATATTTCACTATAATGTTGTTAGGGCTCATAGGAGTGCCTTGGTACTTAAGCTTCATAAGAGTGCTCCTCGTTATGACATTCAAAGTAGATACATTATCTATCATCACATTGGATAAGGAGTCATTCTTACAATTCATAGATATATGCAGAGCCATGTTATGGTTCTCCCCTCACAGGGCAATTCATCATCACAAAAGCTCAAATTATTACAATAAGTAATATTTCCCACAACACCGTTAAATTGATCAAGAGATACATCTCTTTCAACAAAATCCTGATCTAACACTCTCATCAGAGATTCCTGGTGAGCAGAGGAGTTCATCAAAAAATCTAGAATGGAGATCTTAGATGGAGTTTGAAACAATTGGTCCACAATCTTGTAATCACTCATCTTAATGATCTTCAACAGATCATTAACATCCTTCTCCATGGTAGCACCACTGGATTCTCCTACCACCTTTTTAGGCTCAGCATAAGTCTCGAGAACCTTTTTCCAGTATCATCATTTCCTAGAAAGGTAGGAGTAAAGACATGACCACTACGGGTCACTCGATTGGTTTCAACTATATTCTCAACATGGGTCAAAGGTTGGATTGGAATTTCCACATCGTCTTCCAGGATAGTTTCATTGTATTTATAAGGTATAGATCTATTTGACTGGTAGGGAAAAGCACCAGGTAAACAAATAACAACAAAAGTTACGGCATGTCTGTTGTGATATGAAATCTCTATAGGAGTGGCAATATCAAAATGTGGTACAATGACATTCACTCCTGCCTCTTCAGCATATTCAGGAATCACAGAATCATTATCAGAAAACATACCTTCATCAGAAGGAAAGAATTCATCAACAGAAACATACTCATCATCAGACATGGCTTCAACAGAGTAATCTTCAATCATATTAACTCCATTATAGGCATTATGTTTCACGTTACTTTGATAGTACCTTTATCTAATAGCAATTGAACACCTCTTCTTACAATAGAAGAACCACAAGAATCCCTACTTCAGATCTGATAGGAACCAAAATGATGTACCTCCTGACCATCCATGTGACAAAATGTGGCATGTAGCTGTACCAGATCATCATCCATTTAGTTTAATCAAAAATTTGGAATTCACCGGGACAACCATACAACATGTTTACTTCTTCCTCATATTTGGCCCTTGGTCTGATTATATGGATAAGGCCTTCATCCATCATCTATTGGAGATCAGCTCTCACTTTATCACATCCATGAATATCTTCCTTACAAACGCAGCAAGTTGCATGATCATGTGTATACTAGATAAAATTGCAAAAATCAGCATACATCTTTACGAAACACCTCTTATCAAGTTTATATCAAAAAATTTGAAATCTCCAGGAGAACCAAAAACAATATTCACAGCACCTCCACCTCCATGCCTAGGCAACAGATTAGCTTGTACATTAGGACAGGCATATTTAAAAGATGAAAGACCAAATCTTACCAACTTCTGCACTACAGCCTTCAACGGATAGTAGTTTTCCATATTGTGCCCAGGGGCTACTTGCTGAAAATCACAAGTCTGGTCAACTTTTTAATACCATGGCAATGTTGGAGGTACTGTAGCGGGAGACCTAGTCTGCACCAGGTTCTTCTAAATCAAAGTTGGCAACAATTTTGTATAACTAATTGGAATAGGATCAAAAGCTTCTCTTTTCTGACCCTTCCCTTGATTACCTTGATGAGGTGTCTTCTGATACGGAACAGAAGTCAGAGCTACATTGACCACTGGAGTTACTGAAGAAACCCGTTGTTGATGTTGATGACGTCTTCTCCAAGGTATAATCCTTCTTTCTTGAACAACAACATTTGTTTCTCCTTCTTTCTTTCTAGAAAACCCATATGATGATTTCTTTGTTCCACCAGAACCTTCATTTTTTGACAATAGTCCTTCCCCGATGGCTTCCTCTAAACGATACTGATACTTACCATCTCAGTGAAGTCACTTGGCACACTTGCAACCATTATTTCATAGTAAAATGAACCAAGGGTTTTCAGTAAGACCTAGTCATTTCTTTCTCTCCCATCGAAGGTACCACTTAGGCAGCAACCCCGTGCCAATGATGTGCATACTCCTTAAATGATTCCTTATCTTTCTAAACCATTTCTCTTAACTGGTTACAATCAGGTGCCATAAACATGTTGTACTTATACTACTTCACAAAAGCTTCATCCAAGTCATTGAATGTATGGATGTTGTTGTTGTCCAATCCTATATACCATTTCAAGGCACCTCCAGTCAAACTATCCTCGAAAAGATGAATAAACAAGCGTTGATCATCAGTATGAGTGAACATTCTTCTGATATACATCACCAGGTGGTCGATAGGGAAGGATTTTCCCTTGTACTTCTAAAATTCTAGTACTTTAAACTTTGTTGGAACTTTCACATCAGGAACTAAGAAGAGATCACTGACATTTTGTTCGAATAACTCTTTCCCTCGGAGGGCTTTCACCTCTTTCTGCATTTTAGTGAATTTATCCTGAAAGTCATCCATTTTGTCATAGAAACCCAAAATTTCACTTTGTAGAGGAACAACATTACAGACCTCATTAATAATAGGAACATCATTCACCACAAGAGGTGCAACATGATGAATCTCATTATTAGAAACAGGAGTAGCGTGCACCACAAGAGGGGAAGAAATCACAATTGGTTGAACCGGCTAAGCAACTTGAACAGTAGGGTTATATCCTTCTGACTTGTAACCTTCAGGCATTCCCTACCGATAACCGAGTGGCATACGATACTGAGCAGAAGTAACAGATGGAGTAGCATAAATTGGAACTAACAACACTTCAGAAATGACAATCGTCTTTTGTGGTTGAGTAGCATGACGAGAAGGAGGAGTGGTGGATGATTTTGAGCAGACACTAAAGACTCTACCAAAGCAGTAAGATTAGCCACTCCAGCTCTCAAAGCATTAACTTCTTCGCACATCTCATGATTCTCTTGTTCAAGGTTTTCCATCTTCCTTCTAGAATTAGCCTGAGTATTGTACTAGTGAGACAACTTTGCTGAACGGACGAGGCAGAGAAACAAGTAAGACACCTGGAAGAAAACATGAATGCAAAAAAGTGTGTGAAATCATGTGTGATAAGCAATGCACATGTTTTATTTTAATTATTTTAGTTTTTTAAGGAACTTAAAGAATAATTGCAAATATCAAAGAAGCAACATTTTTTAGCAAACTAAATAAACTTGTTATATTAATAACTTTGGAAAGGGTTACAACTTTTCATACAAGTTTCAAAAATCCGAGATACAAGAGAAATAAAGATAGAATCTAAAAAGTCTAAGAAGCTAAGGCTAATGAATATCTCTCCATATAATGATGCTTCCCCTTGAGTCTCGCAATCTGAGCCTTTAACTTCTTGTTCTCTTCTGCGTACATGTTTGTGACTTCCGTCCATCCACTAGAAGTGGGAGATAAGTGCTCAACGGGATCTGGATGAGTTCTAGAGGAAAATAAATCCTCTTTCTTCTCCATCTTCTCCATAGCAAGCCTCTCAAGAATCTCAATCAAGTTATCCTTCTCTTTCAATTCTATTGAGTAGGACATCTCCAAAGTCTGGTATTTCTTCTTCCATGCTTCCTTCTCTTGCTGCATCCTAACCACAGCATGGTTAAGTTCTTTCACATCATCTTAGAGAGGAAGAGTAGTCATCATAAACATATCAACTACAAATTCTTCGCAAGGATAAGGCATCTTCAACTGAATCGCCCTCGCTTGTACCCACTGGAGATGGGGCTCTAAGGAAATATCTCATCTTGGTCCCAAATCTTTTATATCCTTCCTATGAATATGACGCCAAGCTTTTTGAATATCTTCCTTATTTTCTTTGTGATCTTTTCCTTCTTAAAGAAAGAAACCACTCAAATGAATGTTATTTGGCTTGTCTTTCATCAAATAGCCAAGATGGCGACGTGCAGGAACATGATTGTAGTCAATTCCATCCTTTGTACCGAGAAGAGGCACATTGGGAAAAACACCACAACTATCAATAATCTTCACATCATAATAAGCTTGATGATACCAATCAATGTTAGAATGGGTAAGAGCCATAATCTTTGGTGCCCAACGAGGTTCCTTCTTCATATCCCAAAAAGCAGTTGACTGGGCAAGTGAGAAATAAACCACTGATATAACAATGATGGGCAACAGAGGATGATCCATTCTTGATAGAAATTCCAAAGATGGATGGAATAATATGTATCTCTTAGCAGCCCAGGTACTCGATTCCTAATCAGAAAGATCCTTATGGCATTAACATCCACAAACTTGTCGATAGTAGGAAACAAGAATAACCCATAAGAGAGCAAAGCAAAGATAGCCTTAAAAGCAATTGTACTCTTCATCTTAGAAAAGTAATGGGCTTTCTCCAATAGAATTTGAGCAGGTAAACCTCTGATTCCTCCTTTGGTAGTCATGTTAGCCTCAATTTCAGACTTCCTCAAATGAGTAATTATTGCAATCTCATGAGACTTAGGCTCTCTGTCTAAGCCGGTGAAAGGAACATGATCAATAATAGGTAGACCTAGTAAATAAGAATAATCTTCCAATGTAGGAAATAATTGATAGTCAGGGAAAGTAAATCACTAGTATAACTTATCAAAGAACTGGACCAACATAGTAACAATACCCTCCTTCATCTTGAGCTTCATAAGAGGCACAATAGCTCCGTACTTCTTCCGAAATCTCTAAGACTCTGAATCTCATAAATCAAACTCCTTAGTTCCTCTATTTTAGGATCCTTGAAATTGTACTTCCGAGTCTTTCTCCTTCCAATATCCATGGTCAAAAGAGTACCTGATATATTTTCAAAGGTCAACCTTAAGTTCCTTCGAAAATTGTTTAAAGAATGCTCATGGGTGCATGAATGCATGGTAATGCAACAATCACACACAAGATCACAAATAGGGGGGTTCATAGATTCGACGTCACGAGCATGAAGTGAAAGGTACTACCATTAAGGTAAGGACTAATGGTTTATCTCCTCTAGATCAAGGTTCTAAGGAAATCCCAGAGTCTACATTCCTCCTTCGGATATTACCAACATCCTGATTTGCTCGGTAATTAGAAATATTCTCAAGAGATACTCGTCTGAGTGCAGCATCACGTGACAACTACTTCTGGATTTCTCCATTATAGTCTCCGCACTACATCTAATGGCCAATATGGGTTAAGGGTTTTACGGCTTCTCTGGCTCCCAGGTCGAATACAACAATGTCTTCCCAATTGCTAAGTAAACAAGTACTACGGTCAAAGGGGCCTTCACTGAGTGGGAGATCTCATGTCTTCTTTTTCAGGATTACTCCCTCAAAGTTGACATGAATATACCGCTCATCCTATATAAAGTTTTCCAATGTCCGGGTATAAGACTTATAAGAGATCACCAAGCACCCTAAAAACTAAAAAAAATACAAACATACAGGCATATATATAACAAATAATATACAACAAATAAATAAAGATAGGCTCAACCCTATTAGAGTATATCCCCAATGAAGTCACCATTTTTCTGTAGCGGTGGAATTGTTGAGACTATGCCATTGGATTGACTTAACTCGTACAAATAAAATAAAAATCGCCACCGTGCTTTATTGTTTCCAAAGGAAATGAGAAAAGAGAGAATAAACCCAAAAGAAGGGGGGAGAGAATCTATGTACGTGGGTTGGTCATGCAAAGGGAAGGAATTAGCACCCTAAACATCTACTATGCTCCGCAGGAACCTCTTTAAAAATCTGTGTATCTTGGCTATAAAAGATGTATACAAAACAAGATGGTGGAGATGAGAAAAGAAGTATTTTTTACAATTCTTGCATCTTCCGCAGTTGCATACCTTTAGTGCCTATGTACCACCTTCCGTGAAATAAGGGATCAGGGTACTCGTAGTTCACCTCAAAAAGTTTAAAACACATGTGTGTTGGTTAATTTTAATAGAAGAGACATCACCGTTATATCCAAGTGGAAACCATACTTACTACCCATAATCATGAGAAAGAAGAATTTGCGTCATCTCAATGTGGAGAACATCACTTGGATTTTAAAATCACTAAGACATCACTCAACACTCAAGTGGTAAACGGCTCACTTCACTACATATTGTAGAAGTATAGTAGCTTGCATCACTGCAAGAATCAACAAGAGTTTAATCTTTTAAGATAAAGTTTTAAAATGAAAAGCCAAAGTGGCAAAAATGGTTTGAGTGAGGTTAATGACTTTTAGTCTTGAAAAAAGATGTCAAAGTATGATTAAATTGATTGAGGTTTTGATTGATAAAAAAGGTATTAAAAATGCATGGACTTAAGTCCAGATTTATTATGGAAGCGGTTAAAGTTTGAAAAACAAGAAGGGTTTTGAAAAGGAGGGAGAAGATTTTCGAAATTAAAGAAAATGGGAGGAGATGAAGGGACTACCATATGTATGCAAAGTAAAAGCTAAGTAGAAACCGATATAACCAACAAGAAGTCAACACTTGACATAAAGAAGTTAATGTAGAATTCACATCCTTTGGATTAAAAACCAAGCAAGCATAATAAAACTGAGCTTCAGATGAAAATAAGCTTCAAATGAAGGTGTGCCTTATATGTATTAAGTCTTCACAAAAAAATTGGGTAGAGTAACAATTATATATAGAGGAATTCCCAATCATAGATAAAGCATAAAATCAGAATAACTTGCACACAAAGAAAATCAACCCAATGCCTTAGAGTAAATCCCAAGGACTTCATACAGAATAACAACAAGGCATCAAGGTCTCCAAGTATCAAGGCTTCTAATCCTAAATCTGAGAGATCCACAATTCCATAATGCCAAGGATAGTAACCAAGTAGTCCACATAAAATAAATGCTCAAATGTGCAAAAGGAAAATAGCACGAAATGCAGATGCTAAAAAAATAAATGGTACATCAAAGTAAAGGCCTAAAATAGAGGCATAAAGTAAAGTTAATTGTTAGTGAGTTAGAAGTTAGAAGTCAAGTATAACAAAAGGTTAGTTAAATGACCATCTTGAAGCTTTCTTTTGAAAACCCATTAAAGGATTGATAAAATCAAAACCTTCCAACAACAAGTTTCATTTTATTTTTGTCAAGTATATCATTCATTTCAAGTACTCAAAGCTAACACATATGACCAACGATGATTGAAGATTGAACTTAGGCTAAAGTTAATGAAGACTTGTTAGAGGATTGATAAAACCAAAGCCTCCTAACAACAAGCTTCAAAGGTTTTGAACCAAACTCAAATAATCAATTATACTTGGGCTTTCAAACATAAAGTTTGGGCCACGAATGATCATTTTTTGAATCGGGACAAATTTAGCGATATATTAAGAAATCATAAGTGGATTTATGTAGAAGCCACACCTATTTTGAGGCCGATTAATAGCAATGTATGTACTATACATGTTAGAGACGTTGTAAAAACCAAGCTCCTAAAACATGTAGCACAAGTAAAAAAACAAAAAAAGAAGAAGAAAGGGACAAGATGAAGAGGGGAAGGGGAGTGAGAAGTTAATTTGGATGACATCATCAAAATTCTTTCATCTTCAAGTTCAATCACTCATAATTGATGGATTAAAGTACTAAGCATATCACTAATTCAAAGCACCAAGAATGAATTAAACAATTCACTCTAAGATAGATTTGAACTAATGAATGTTTATCCAACTTCATCTATATCCTTAGTCCATTGAATTTAAAGAGAAATTTGACATTTAAAATTACAATCCAAAGCAACAATCAAAAGAAAATAGTAGAAAATAGAAAAGAACCAAAATAGTCCAAAAACAAAGCAAAAATGGCCATTCTGCTTGTAGGAAATTGATTTACCCTGTGAGGAAATTGATTTCCTATGGTGGATTTTCAAAAACTGGTGCAGGAAAACAGAGGAAAATCGATTTCCCTATATGGTAAATTGATTTACTGTTGTAAAAAACAGTAAAAACAACATTTCAAAGGCAAAATTCTTGTTAAACTTTTTATCAAACACCTTATGATCTTGAATTTAATTAAGCACTAAAATTCCATCAAATTATGAGAAAATAGAACCTATTGAATCAAAAAGAGTAGCTCCAAGAATTAATCACAAATATCATCAAGAGATCACATGGTGAAAGATGAAGATCCAACTTACCAAAGATGAAACTAGAAAATTATCAAACCAACTTCAAAACCAACTCCAAGAATCAATATCCTAAGCTTGGATGTAGAGAATTAATGAAGAAAATGTGTTTGGATGAAGGTTTAGCTCAAAGATTAGTAAGCTTCAATGAAAAGCTTACCAACTTTATGAAAATGGAGCTTTGAGTGAAATTGGTGGATAAAGAGAGTTGAGAGAATTTTTAGCAAGGTGATTTTGGCTATCGAAAGCTTGAGAATTGAATGAAATGAGGGCTCTATTTTATAGAATTTAGGCTTGAGATTAGTGGTGGTTTGAGGTTCGGTTTATAACCAAAATTAGGCTTGGTATTTGATTTTGGAGCCAAAAATTTAATCAAGTGGTGCACATGTGATCAAATGAAGGTGTACGATGGAATTTAATTTTGATGAAGTGGGGAATTAGATTTTGATAATCAAGAATATTTTCAAAAAAAAGAAAAGTTGGAGCCAAAAAATTACAAACTTGAAAATTGCTTTTTTTTCAAAATTTCGCGCAGGAAATCTATTTACCCATATGGGAAATCGATTTCTACAGCAAAAATTTAAAATCATGGCGCAAAAATAGTGAGGGAAATTTCACGCGAGAAATTGATTTACCTACAAAACACAAATATACAAGAAGGCAAATAAGGTTCTTGGCGACCACTTGAGAGCAAACTTAAATATAGGGGAATAAAGAGAACCAACCCTAATGTGTGATCTTGATGTATCATGATGATAAGATGATAGAGGATCTTAGGGGAAAAAATTGGGGTATCACACCCACATAGCTCGCACAAATCAAATAAAAATCGCCACCGAACTTTATTGTTTCCAATGGAATGGAAAAAGAGCGAATAACCCAAAGAGAGGGGGATAGAATATAAGTCTGAGGGTTGGTTATGCAAAGGGAAGATATTAGAATCCTAAACATCTACGGTACTCCGCAGAAACCTCTTTGAAAATTTTGTGTATTTTGGCTATAAGACTTATATCCTAAACATTTACAATTTTTGCACCCCCCGCGGTTGTGAACCTTTAAAGTCTACGTACCACCTTCCATGCAATAAGGGATCAGGGTACTCATAGTTCACCTTTAAAAATTTTAAAACACAAGTGTGTTGGTTAATTTTAAGAGACGATACATCATCATCATATCCGAGTGGAAAAGATACTTACTACCCACAATCATGAGAAAGGAGAATTTGTGTCATCTAAAAGTGGAGGATATAGCTTGGATTTTAAAATCAAAAAAGCCTCACTCAACACCGAAGTGGAAAATATCTCACTTCACTACATATTGTAGAAGTATAGTAGCTCGCATCACTACAAGGATTAGCAAGAGTCTAATCTTTTGAGAAAATTTTAATGTAAAAAGCTAAAATTGCAAAATGGTTTGAATGAGATTGATTGACTTTTAGTCTTCTCAAAAAAATGTCAATGTATTATTAGACTGTTTAAAGTTTGATTAAGAAAATATTTTTGAAAATGCATGGACCTAAGTCCAGGTTTATTGTGAAAGAGGTTTGAGTTTAAAAAAACAAGAATAGTTATGGAAAAGAGGGATATGATTTTTGAAATTAAAGAAGATGTGAGGAGAAGAAGGGACTATCCTATAGCATAAGGTAAAAGCTTAGGAAAAAAACCATCTAACTGACAAAAATCCAACACTTGACACAATGGGTCAATGTAGAATTCCCATCAGTTGGATTGAAACCAAGCAAGTAAAGATACTAAAACTCTTAAGAATAACAAACTTCAAATTCCTTAAGTCTTCAAAAAAAATTGGCAGAGTAACGGCTGTATACAGATGAATTCTCAATCACAGACAAAGCATATAATCAGAATAACCTGCATACAAAGAAAACAAACAACCCAATGTCTTAGGGTAAACCCCATGAACTCCATACAAAATTACAACAGAAGTCACAAGGTCTCAAGGTAGGTAAAGGTCTCTACTCCTAAGTCCAAGAAGTCCATAACTTCAAAATCCCAAGGATAGTAACCAAATTGTCAAAGTAACATTAAATTTTTTTATTGTTCAAGTTGATTATTAGGTATCTTCAAAAAGAAAATGAAAGCTCAAGTGAGCAAAATAAAAATGACATAAATATAAGCGCTCAAGTGAGCAAAAATGAAAATAGCATGAAATGTAAATATTGAAATAAATGGTGCATAAAAGTAAAGGCGTAAAGTAAAAGCATGAAAATAAAAGTCAATTGTTAATGAGTTAGAAATTAGAGGTTAGTGGAATGACCATCTTGAATCTTGCATTTGAAAAATCATTAGAAGATTGATAAAATAAAAGCCTCTCAACAATAAGTTTCATTTTCTTTTTGTCAACTATATTGTTTATTTCAAAATCTCGAGGCAACAATAAATGATCAACGATGTTTAAATGATTCACTTAATCCAAAATTTATGAAGATTCATTAGAGGATTGATAAGACCAAAGCCTCCTAATAATAAACCTCAAGGTTATTAGATTAAAGGTTTCAAATTAAACATACTTGGGCTAGCAAACATAGGTTTAGGCCAAGAATGATCATTTCTAGAATCGGGACAAATTTTAGCGCTATGTTAAGCAATCGTAAGTAGACTTATATAGAAGTTGCACCTATTTTGAGGCTGGTCAATAGAAATCTATGTGCCATATGTTTGGAGAGATAATATGTAGATCATCCTCTAACGACATGTAGCACAAATGACAAAGGGATAAGATGAAGACGGAGGGGATGCAATGTATGAAATTAGGGTTTCAAATATCATCAACATCATTCATCCATTTTGGTGGATTTGGTTTCTCAACCTATCAACACCTAAGATCCAATGAGGTTGAAGAATTTGTCACCAAATGAAGTCCAATTCAGAACCAAAATAAAATTAAAAAAATAAAAATAAAAATAATATTTAATAAAACAAAAATTAAAATGGCTAATAAAAGGAGAAATATTGATAAAATACACAAAGTATATTAAAACACCAAATAAAAATCCTTAAAAAAAGTAAGAGGTTAAACATGATTTAATAAATGCTGACAAAAATTTTCAAAATTTTTTAAAGTCAGAAACTAATTTTAAAAATTGAAGAAAATAAGCAAAATAAACCAAATTTTGTGGAAAAAAAATAGTAAAATCACAAATAAAAATAAAGTTAGGTCACCAATATTTATCAAGAGGCCATTGGATCCTTCCATAATTTTTTCAAAATTTAAAAAGGTCAGAAAGTATTTTTAAAATAAGGAAAACAATGCAAAAATTATGAAAAATATCAAACATCGAAATTAAAATATGAAAAAATATTTATAAAATCAGAAATAATTCAAAGTATTTTTATATTTTTGTTAATTTTTGGATAAAAAATAAAAGAGTTATGAATTTTTAAAGATAAAGGAAATTTAAAAATAATTTTGTAAAAATAAAATAAATCAGAAAAAACCACACGTGTTGGATCTCTTTAACTTATACACGTTGGAAGATCTAACGAATTTGAGGTGAGGGAGTATCATGAACCCAAGTTAAGGCACACGCATGCAACACAAGAAAGTCCAACCAATCAAAATAAAACAATTGGCTGAGCGTCATTGGTTGAAGAACGACATATGGGTCGTCTTCAACCTCCAGCCTCCTGCAAGTAGGGAAAATCCAAGATCCTTGAATCTTTAAATTTACGCGTTCATATTGGTACCATTAGATATGTCTACTTGAGACGATCACAGACTTATGCTCGCGAAAAATTTATATAAAGCACAACCTAGTCGATTTGGAAAATACCATAGATGTTTGAAAATGTTAAAATCAAATATCAAAAGCATCAAATGCATTGTTTAACCAAAATTGAGTTATGAGCAAGCATCAGTGAACATCATAGACCATTCCAGTAATTTGAGTTAGAAGATTTGCTGCCTTAAACTACCTGAACGAAGTTAGATGAACTTGCTCTGTAAATGGACTTGGTTATCACGACTCATGGCACCTCAAGGGTTGATTCTTCTTCTGTTAGCTTCAATGAAGTTCAAGGATGAAGGATCAGTGAAGAAATTGGATTAAAAAGTGGAGAAAATAGGAATTCGAAATCTCAGAAGAGTGAGTTATAGAGGGAGTTTGACAGAGTGATTTTGGTTGTTCAAACTTGAGAAAATGAGAGGAGTGAGGTCCTCTATTTATAGGGAAGCAAATGGTGCAAAGAATTAAGAGGAAATTTGAAGTTTGGAGGGAAATTGGATAGAGCTCGAAAATGAAAAAAGTGTGACTCCACGTGCATCAAAACTCAGTCAATTCCTGCGTTTTGATCCTTAATTCAACTTTGGGAACTTTGTTAAACATGTTTAAATCAAAAACGTGTTCAAATTTGGTGTTTAGAAGCCACATTATGAATTTCAAATTCTGACTTTGGAGAAAACTTCAGTTTCAAGGTACCATCTTTGAATCCATGGTGTTCACAGCTCAAGGGGTCTTAGGGCATGATTCTTGAAGCATTTGAAAGATAAGGTTACAATCTTTTCAATTTTCCAAGAATGAGATCAGATGGATGTTTGAGGTAAAAGTTATGATGAGTCAAAGTTGAGAAAAAGATGATGACTTTTTTTACTTAGAAAATTCTAAGTTTTTCTTCAAAAGTGACCTATAATGTTTTGAGTTCAAACAAGGCCTTCTTCCAAAATTGAGCTTTGATCATTGACGCTAGCTTGAAGTAGACTTCTAGAAGAGCATTTTGAAACTTGAATCACTCAAAAATGCCAAGTATTGAAAAAGTTATGGCCTTGTAAAATTGGTGAAAATTCATGTGGTGACCTATAATCTTTTGAGTTCTTAGGGCATCTTTCACTCATTTTCAAGCTTTGTACATAAAAGAAGAGTTGAAGTTCACATCCTTAACATCATTATGGAAAATTAATGGGCTCAAGGAGATAAAAATTTACCAAGTGATGATCTTTTGAAGTCACATAAGGGAATTTGATGGCCTATCTAGAGGACATGTAATCTTTCTCAATCATTAGGAATCTTTCACACAAAGTTCGCTTGAAACTTTTGAAGTAATTTGTTGATAACCCTTTAAAGAGAAGCATATCTTTGGAATCACTCAAAAATATCAAAATATAAGAAAAATATAGCCTTTAGAAGTTCAAAACCCTAGCTCCTAAAGCACCATAATGACTTGGAAACCCCTTTCAATTTTGACAAACTTTCTTGCAAAATCACTTTTTCCATGTAAATAGAAGTTGTTGTGGATGATAATAAGAAACCATAGAAACAATAACCACTTTCAAATATTAAGAATTGAAAGAGTTATAGACTTGTTATCAAGGAATCAAGAACTTGTCCAATTAGGTCAAACTTCTTCAATCAACCCTTGTATCTTTTGACTTTCTTTGACAAATTGAGGCATGATGAATCATAGTAGACTTTGTCATGATATTACTTTAAAGCATCCTCATTGATGAAGCTTGAATCTCAATGAAGCTTTGTTGAAGAATGCATGGAAATAAACTCAAGAACCTATAAATCAACCTGATGAAATGTGTTGTGCCCCCACCTATAGTATCATAAATTAGAGCAAACATTCATTGTATTTGTTATTTAAAAGTTAATTAATACAAAACATATAAAAATCAAGGTGCTTGGTGATTCCTCATGAGCAAACCTAAAGATAGGGAGAAGAACCAAATCCCTAGTGTGATCTTGATATGATTGAGTTGGTATGAGATGATAGAGGAATCTTAGGGGGGAAATTGGGGTACAATAGCTGCCCTTATTTAAGTGTCTTCTATCCAGAGATACGAAGGTTAAAATCTTAGTGTTGACGCGATTGAAGATACTTAAATATAAAACAAGCCCTATTTTTTGCCCTAAGAGGCCATGCGATGCTTATGAATGTGCATGCAAACAAACAGATCCAAAGGTGACAAGGGACACCATTGGGGAAACAAAAAATAAAATAAAGGATCAAAAGAAAATTCGACCAGGAAAATATATCACTGGTGAACAGAAGACTCGACTCTATTTGGGTAAAGCCCAAGGAGAAGATAAAGCAACATCAACTCAAATATTGAGGAGAGAAAGTAAAGGATAACATTGATCGACAGATAAATATGAACTACCCACTCATAGAGAAGGTAGCAAAAAAAAGTAACATCGAACCACAAGGAAAAGAAATGGTATGATACCGGTAAATACCAATAATAGGGTAGGTCACAAATGACCAGCATCAGTACTTATGACTAGAAACAAATTAACTTCTTTAGAGAAAAGTAAATATCAATGATGCACTATCTCCCATAATAACGAGACTATCATTCATCAGAGAAAAAAATCTCAACAACAAACTTTCTCCGATAATGACGAGACTACCATTCATTGGAGTAACAAAATCTCAACAACAAACTATCTCCCATAATGATGAGACTATCATCCATTGGAGTAACAAATATCAACAATGAACTATCTCCCATAATGACGAGACTACCATCCATTGGAGTAACAAAATATCAACAACGAACTATCTCCCATAATAACGAGACTACCATCCATTGGAGTAACAAAATCTCAACAACAAACTATCTCCCATAATGACGAGACTATCATCCATTGGAGTAAAAAAATCCAGCAACGAACTATCTCCCATAATGATGAGACTAACATACATTGGAGTAATAAATCTCAACAAAAAATAATCTCTCACAATGACAAGACTACCATCCATTGGAGTAATAAATCATGAATCTGCTCTGGGGACTAACAGACTTACTGGGGAAATACAGGTTGCTCAAATAAAGTGACCTTCCACTTGCTGTTAAAAGAAACCTTGTTGGGAAAAGAAATATGACTTCTCTGGAGAAATGCCAGTGCATTCCTGCCAAGGATATAAAGTCTTCTCGTACAAAATAAATGCACATTTTCAAACTCCGGCGTAAATCCTGCAAAAATCATAATAATAATAATAATGTTGTCGGGGACCAGAAATAAACTGGAGTAAAATAGTCAATAAAGATAGCACCCGATGAGAAATAAACTCAAAAGGGAAAACGGATCCATTCAGACAATGAGCTGAAGAGGAAATCTAAAGAAAAATTCTTCCACGAGGGATAACTCAGTGGGGAAATTGAAAGAATATGCACTCTCTGCTTAAGGGTGACATTCTATTGGAGAGAGTGTACCATAACTCTACAAAATAGGGTAATATGCCAACAAATTATTAATGAAGGAAAATGAACAATGAATTGTTAAGTTCAGTTATGCATGATGTACGTATGAATGTATGAATATTATTATGTATATGCTGACAAAATAGACATACAACATTGAGAATAACCAGACGAAACTAGCTTGGGTAACATCAATACTTGGCTAAATCACGTCCAGGAGGAAAATTTCACAAGAAAGTAAGCACCAACTGAGGAAACAAATTCCTATTTCACGGCTTAACTTCCCTGGGAAGAAACATAATCCAAATATAGTCAAAACAACAAATAAGTACAAATACATGTATATAACATCCTCCTCTAGGCCTCACCAGGGAACATCACAGACTTCAATAGTGAAAACAGTGTTTCAATATCTAGATTTTCATTGGAGATAATAATACTAAATTCATTAGGGCAGATGAAAACCACATTGTCGAGATATCAGTTGGGGATCCCGTGTTGACTTCATTGGGGAGGACAATACCACATCATTGAGAGGAGCCCAAAATACATTCTTCAATACCAAGAGTGAAGATTACACAAACTTCCCTGGGGAGAAATTATGAAACCAGTGGGGATAACAACCTTCAGAGAGAAACATTACCTCACCTTTACTTGGGCATTTGAGAAGTCAAATAATACAGCAAGAAATAAAAATTATGGGGATTTTAAATCAGACCCAGCAATTGGCGGGAGAAAACCCAAAAAGTTGACAATTGTTTCAACACTTCTTAGAAAAGATGCTGCCCTTGTCTAGTTGCCTTACTGGGGGATCTGGGATGGAGGCTTCAAACCATGCAAAACCTGAAATCAAAATAATCAACTTAGAGAAAAACAAATGATCCAAGACTTGACTAGGGAAAATGGGATCACAAACCCAACACTGCACCATACATCAATTGGTATTATCTCCAACCATTTGAGAAAATCAATGAGATCATGCGCATACCAGCAAGAGCGACCTGAGAGAACTTTCATTGGGAAAATATACTTCCAAAATTTTAGAGTTCGTCCATCCTTGGAATCACTATTTTTGTTTTTCTTGAATCACAAAAATCTAAAGTAAAAAGTAATTTGTAAATTATTTTCAAAAACAATTTTGTTGTTAAATCTCTTTGTTTTGAAAATTACTATCAATAATAAATGGAGTCTTTGTAAGCAGAATAAAATAAGAATTACAAAGAATTGGATAAAAGTTCAAATTTTATTAATAGAATGGTAGTCTGCGAATGGCGAGACCCCGTAGATGATTACAAAGTTTGGAAAATGGTAATATATTGGAAAAGATACATTGAAATACAATGACCACTAATCTCCCTAACAACTCTGAATTTCTGAGCAGCGGGTTATATTGAAGTGTGGTGAGGATCCAAAAAGATTGTTGCTTCAATGATCAAGTCTTGTCTGACGCAGTTACTTGCCAAGAAATCCCTAACTTTTTCCTAGGCTGCCCTTGCTAGTTTTCAGCCTAGCGGGAAGAATTTATTTTGTTTGTGTCTCTTATTTTTGCCTAAATCGTCCTTTTGGGTTTTCAGCCTACCGAGACACTCTCTTTTTTCTAAGCCTCCCTTTCGGGTTTTCGACTTAGCGAGTTGTTCTTTTATTTCTTTAGGTGAAGTATTTCTTGACTGCATCAGCATTCATAGGACGTGGGAACTCCTCGCCATCCAAGTATTTACTTGATACATAGAAGCTAAAGTGGCTAAAGCATCTACCATCTAATTTTCATCTCTGGGAATATGATGGAATTCAACTTTATTAAAGAAGGGTAATAATCTTCTAGCATAGTCTTTGTTGGGAATAAAGCCAATGTGACGAGTATCCCATTCTCCTTTAATCTGATTTATTACCAAAGCTGAATCTCCATATACATCTAGAATTTTGATTCTTAGATCTATAGCCTCTTCGAGACCCATGATACAAGCTTCATACTCTGCCATATTATTGGTACAATCAAATTCCAATCTTGTCATAAAAGGGATATGTGATCCATAAGGAGTGATAATCACAGCAACAATCCTTTACCATAAGCATTTACGGCTCCATCAAATACCATACCCCACCGGGATTCAGGATCAGGACCTTCCCCAGGAAATGGTTCATCACAATCTTTTATTTTCAAAAACATCACATCCTCATCATGGAAATCATATTTAACAGACTGATAATCATCAACCGGTTGGTGAGCAAGATAGTCTGCCAACAGACTACTTTTTATAGCCTTCTTAGTACGGTATTCAATATCATATTTAGACAACAACATCTGCCAACGAGAAATTCTCCCAGTAAGAGCAGGCTATTCAAAAATATACTTAATTGGATCCATTTTGGAAATCAACCAAGTAGTATGATTCAATATATATTTGCCGCAACTGTTTTTCCGCCTAAGCTAGAGCATAACATGTTTTTTCCAGCATAGAATACCGCGACTCACAGATAGTAAACTTCTTGTTGAGATAATAAATTGAATATTCTTTTCTCCCTGTTTCATCTTGTTGTCCTAAAATACAGCCTATAGAACTATCTAACACTATCAGATACATAATCAATGGTCTTCCTTCTACAGGTGGGAGAAAGATAGGAGGTTCAAGTAGATACTCTTTAATGCTTTCAAATGCCCTTCGGTAATTATCTGTCCAAACACAACCTTGATCTTTCTTTAACAACTTAAAGATCGACTCACACTTTGCAGTCATATGGGAAATAAATTTGGAAATGTAATTCAACCGTCCAAGGAAGCCTCTAACTTGCTTTTCAGTTCTTGGTGCATACATTTCTTGATTTGCCTTAACTTTATCAGGATCAATTTCAATTCCTTTTTGGCTGACAATGAAACCTAACAACTTTCATGATCGAACACCAAAGGTGCATTTATTTGGATTCAAGCGGAGACAATACTTCCTCAAACGCTGAAACAATTTCAACAAATCCTCTATATGCCCTTCTTTAGTCTGGGATTTGGCAATCATATCATCAACATATACTTCAATTTCCTTGTGCATCAGATCATGGAATAGGGTTGTCATATCCCTCTGGTACGTTGCACCAGCGTTTTTCAACCTGAAGGGCATCACTCTGTAACAGAATGTTCCCCAGGGTGTGATAAACATTGTTTTTTCCATGTCCTCAGGAGCCACTCTAATTTGATTATATCCGGAAAATCCGTCCATGAACGAGAATATTTTGAATTTTGTTGTACTCTCAACCAACATATCAATATGTGGAAATGGAAAGTCATCTTTTGGACTAGCTTTGTTTAAATCTCTATAATCAACACACATGCAAAAAAATTTGTCTTTCTTTGGTACTTGGACAATATTGGTAATCCAGTGAGGGTACACTGATGTCAGAATAAAACCAACATTAATCTTCTTTAAAACTTCTTCTTTAATTTTCACTGCCATATCAGGGTGAGTTCTTTGCAACTTCTGCTCGATTGATGGGCATTCTGGCTTTAGCGGAAAATGATGTTCCACAATATCAGTATCCAAACCAAGAATGTCTTGGTATGACAAAGCAAATATGTCCCCATACTCTTTCAATAATTCAACCAACCTGTTCTTTACATTGGAATGAAGCAATGCTCCAATCTTGGCTTCTTTTGGATCTTCCTCTGAACCCAAATTAATCGTCTCCAACTCCTCTTTATATGGCTGAATGGTACTTTCCTTGTGCTCAAGAAACCATGAAACCTCTTCTGGGATTTCATCATATTCTTCTTCTTCGGCCACATACGCGGGATATTCAATGTTGGGAGAGGGTGCAGGGTCATTGTACTCAACAGGTTTTTTATGTAATCTGCACATCTGATTTATGATTGATTTTAGAAACTGACACATATAGCAAGTGGTTATGCAGATTCAATTACAATTATTGTTTATTTTGAAAGGATTTTTCTTATTACCATTTTCCAAGAAAAAAGTAGAGAATAGAGACACAATTTGGGAATCAAAAACAACTTTTATTAATGATTTTAAAGATTAAAACAACAGATATGCCCATACAATATCAATACTTTCACCTTGGGCAGAGTGAAAGATTTTTGAAAAGATTAACAAAAAACAAATTAATTTGAAATATGAATGCAATAGGGAACATCAATAGTGATCCAGTTTTGGACTCTGACTCCATGTGTCACGTAGTTCGGCATCCCTTGCTCTGATTTACCTTCCAGAATAGCATTGATCCTAGGAACAGTTGGATGAAGGTAACCTCTGATGTTAAATATTTCTTGATATTTTCCCAAAGCAGGCTTCGACTTCATAATCTCACCTTTATTACTCTTCACACAGAATCCCAAACTAGCTTTATTCTTATTCACAGGCGGATCAACAATTTTCCCCCACACCTTGCTAGGGCCACTATGCACTACTTGTTGAGCATCCTTAAATGAGGCTATAGAATCCTTATTTTTACTCACATTATCAATGTATAAAGCTTGGAAGTGAGTTCTAATAACAGCTTCATCCTCTTCCACAACACTGAATAAGGATAAATGATATATTAACAAAGCATGTTCTCCATTTATGATGACCACCATTCCTTCATGAACAAACTTCAGTTGCTAGTGCAAAGTTGAAGTAACATCCCCTGCCTCATGGATCCACGGTCATCCCAGTAAACAACTGTAGGCGAGAACAATATCCATAACCTGGAAAGTAATCTAAAATAAGTGTGGGCCTATACTTCTCTGATGATATACTTCCTCAATCCATCAAAAGATTTCACAATTCTGCCACTCGCATGCATGGGAGTTCCCTGGTACTTTAGCTTCATGAGTGTGCTCCTCGGTATGACATTTAAATCGGTCCCATTTTCAATCAGCGTGTTGGACAACGATTCATTCTTACAGTTCATGGAGATATGGATATCTAGGTTGTGATTCCTTCCTTCATCGGGCAATTTGTCATCACAGAAACTCATGTTATTACAAGATGTAATATTCCTTATAACACTACTGAATTGATCCAGAGACATATCTCTTTCCACAAAAGCTTGATCTAACACTCTCATCAAAGATTCCCTGTGGGCAGAAGAGTTCATTAGCAAGGCTAGAATATATATCTTTGACAGAGTCTGCAACAATTAATCTATGATCTTGTAGTCACTCACCTTGATAATCTTCAATAGGTCGTCCACATCATTTTCTAGAGTAGTACCACTAGATTCCCCCACTGCTTTCTTAGGTTCAGTACTTTCAATAACCTTTTTATCAGCATTAACATTCCCTCGAATGACATGTGCGAAAACACGGCCACTGCGGGTCACTCGACTGGCTTCAGCAATATTCTTGACATTTGACAATAGTTGGATGGTAATTTCCACACCATCCTCCAAGATTGTCGCATTGCATTTATATGGCACGACCTTGTCTGATTTGTACGGTACAGGACCTGGCAGGAAAATAACCACTGAAGCAACAACTGGCTTGCTATGGTACTCAATCACTATAGGGGCGGGAACACCGAAACAAGGCACAATAACATTTACCCCTTCTTCAAAATACTTAGACATCACATAATCATTATTGGAGAACATATCTTCATCACAAGGAAAGAACTCATCTGCAAAAGCATACTCATCATCTGACACGGTCTCGACCGAGCAGTCTTCAATCACATTAGTCCCATTGTAATCATCTTTATTTCCTGAAACTTTGATAGTACCATTATCCAATAATAACTGAAAACCCATATTCACAATGGAACAACCACAAGAGTCTTTGCAGTAGATCCGGAAAGACCTATAATGGTGTTCTTCTTGGTCATCCATGTGGCAGAAAGTAGCGTGCAACTGTACCAAATCATCATTCATATGATTCACGTCAAAAATATGGAATTCACCGAGACATCCATAGACCATATTCACATATTCCTCGTACTTTGCCCTTGGCCTGATTATATGAATGAGGCCTTCGTCCATCATTTCCTGAAGATCAGCTTTTATCTTATCACATCCCTGGATATATGTACTACAAATACTACAACCAGCATGTTCGTGTGTATACTGGCAGAATTCATAGAGGTCAAGATGCATCTTCACTAGATCCCCTCTAACTAGGTTAATATCAAAAATATGGAAGTTCCCAGGACAACCAGCAGCCATGTTTACATCATTTGTTCCTCCATGCTTAGGCAAAGGATTATCTTTCATGTTAGGGCCAACATATTTAAAGGATAGGAGGCCAGATCTCACCATCTTTTGTACTTCCTATTTGAAAGGATAATCATTCTCAATGTTGTGCCCTGGGGCTCTTTGATGAAATGTGCACGTCTGGTCTGCCTTATAATACCAGGGTAAAGGTGAAGGTACAGTAGGGGGAGGCCTGGTCTGAACCAACTTCGTCTGAATCAACAATGGGAATAACTCTGCATAGCTCATTGGAATGGATTCAAAAGCTTCTCTCTTCTGACTTTTCCCTTGATTCCCTTGAGGAGATGGTCTCTAATAGGCAATAGTGGTTGGAGCTACATTAACGACTGGAGTCACAGAACCAACTTGTTGCTAGTACCGATGATGTCTTCTAGGTTTCCTAATCTTCCTCTCCCCAATAACAACTTTTGTTTCATTTTCTTTATTTCGATAGAACCCGTATGACGACTTCTTTATCCCTTCATATTTTGTCAAGCGCCCCTCTTTGGCAACTTCTTCTCAACAAACACCCATGCTCACCATTTCAGTGAAATCACTCGGCGCACTGGCGACCATCCTTTCGTAATAAAATGATCCAAGGGTTTTTTAGGAAGACCTTGGTCATTTCTTGTTTTACCATAGGTGGTACCACCTAGGCTGCTATCTCACGCCAACACTACACATATTCTTTGAATGACTCTTTGTATCTTTGAGCCATTGCCTTTAATTTGTCACGGTCATGCGCCATGAATATATTGTACTTATACTACTTGATAAAGGCTTCCCCCAGATCATTGAAGGTGCGGATACTACTGTTATCGAAACTCATATACCACTTTAGAGCAGCACCAGTTAAACTATCTTGGAAAAATGAATGAGAAAACGTTGATCATCAGTATGGGTGGACATTTTCCTGATATACATCCTGAGGTGGTCATGAGGATAAGAGTTTCCCTTGTACCTTTCAAATTTAGGCACTTTAAACTTCACTGGCACCTTTACATTGGGAACTAGGCAGATTTCACTGACATTCTATCCAAATAATTATTTTCCTCGAAGGGCCTTCACTTCCTTCTGCATCTCATTGAACTGGTCTTGGAAGTCGTCCAACCGGTCATAGAAACCCATACTTTCACTCGGTGGAAGAACAAGACGATAAACTTCATCGTTAATTAACGACGCGACATTTACCGAAGGAGGTGCGGTATAATGGACCTCATTTATAGCCATAGGAGTAACATGCACCACAGGAGGTGCAGGAGTAGCAGAAACCTAAACAATTTGAGCATCAAGATTATAACCTTTTGTCATGAAATTTTCTAGCATTCCCCACGGGTAACCCTGAGGCGTACAGTTTTATGCAGTAGTAACTGGAGTAACAGAAACGGGAACTGATGGACCTTCAGAAGCAACTGTTGTTTGTTGTGGCTAAGCAAGTGGAGGAGCAAGCGGTGGCTAATTTCGAGCAACCACCAATGATTCCATCAAAATAGTAAGATTGGTCATACTTGTCTTCAAAGCAGTAACTTCTTTGTGCAGATCGCGATTCTCTTGTTCAAGATTCTCCATTTTATTCCTAGAGTTAGCCTGAGTATTATACCGGTGAGACAACTTGCTTCTAAATGAGGTAGAGAAACACAATAAGACACCTGGGTATGAATAGAAATGCAAGAAATATGTGCAAGATGATGCATGATATGTAATTCACATGATTCATTATCTTTATTAATAATTCAAGGGACTTGTTTTACCCCAAAATTTACCCTCCCATATTCCTCAAGATTTGTCAAGAATAATCTTCAAACTGCTCAAGATTGCTCAAGGGTTGCACAATCCAAATACCTCCTAAGCCAGTTGAAATTAGGGTTTTGGTTCTTTCAAGGAATTTGGAGTTTTCAATGGCTCAATCAAGTCTCATAAGCCTATATGCATACTCAAGCACCTACATGCCAAGTTTCAAGACTCACAGTGCCAATTTGCACAGTCAAAAGCTCCATTTGATCTACAGTCAACTACAAGGGCAAAATGGTCATTTTACAGTCAAAAGTCAGAATTTTTGGTCAACATCTTATTTTGAGTCCACAATCATCATTTGATCAAGTCTTGATCATGATTCCACAAGGATAGCTCAAAAATCATCAAGGTGTTAAAAGTTACTATTTTTGGACAACAGAAAAGTCAACTGTATCTTGACCAGGGAATAACTTTTTAATGGTTCATCAAAAAAATCCCATCCAATGATCATTTTGAAGGGGATGACATTTCCTACAATCCATCTTCACATTCCAAGTCCAAGAAATGCTCTCACCAAAAGTTATCAATTTCTACAT
Organism: Vicia faba; assembly: GCA_948472305.1. Classification (NCBI taxonomy): domain Eukaryota; kingdom Viridiplantae; phylum Streptophyta; class Magnoliopsida; order Fabales; family Fabaceae; genus Vicia; species Vicia faba. The sequence goes on along the minus strand of OX451737.1, from coordinate 1,472,703,611 downwards.
TATAGGTCAATTTCAAAAGTCAACAAAAGTACCTTTTAAGTCAAAGAACATAACTTGAGATTGGTAAATCCAAATGACATGGGACCAAGAGCATTGGTTAGAGGACTTCAAGACCTTTCCAAAATGTCCAAGAACATGTTCATATGATCAAAATTGAGCAAGATATGCATTGAATAAGTTGGGAACTTTTCATGAATTTGCAAAAGTCAACTTTGCTCAAAACACCTTATTTTTGCTAATGGGCCTCAAATTTCTTCTTGAAACTTCATCTATGGCCTATGCACGACCCATCAAGCTTAATTGAATTTATTTTCTTATTTTTATTAATTAATTGGATTTTTAATCAATATTAATTCATTTAATTAATTTAAATTGTAGGAAAATACAAAGATTTGGTTTTTCAATCTTTTTGTGAAGCAAATGTGGTCAAGATATGCTGGCAATTTCGTGTACAAATCAAAGATGCAAAAATCTCCAAAATTGGCAACTTTATTCAATCATGAAAATGCAAAAATATTTGATTTTCAATCAAATATTCAATCATCAATTCCATGGATTTTTGCTCAAGACTGTGACCTAATTTCATTCCTCTATATATGTACAAGCCAACCTTGATGCCACACACGTGAGAAAGCTGCAGACAAAGGCCATAGCATATTGAAAAATTCCAAGAAAAACTCAAAACTGATTTCTATATTCCAGGGGGATTCAAAGCTTTTTGTTGATTCTAACATCTTGCAGGGGTTCCCAAGAGTGTGTGGCAATCAAATTCAAGCCTTGAAGCTCAAAGAATCATCCATTACAGAACCACGGTTTGAATCTTTTTTCCAGAATCGTATTGTCTATTTCATGCACATTTAACATGATTTCTTGTTTGTTTTGCATTGCTTGAATCCATATGAAGCTAATGGCATAAGTTAATTGGATTAAAACGCCATAAATCAAAAGTTGCCATGGACGATTTCTAGGGTTCCTGAACTTTGGAATTGGGGCTTTCTAAACCCATAAAAATCAGGACTTGTAAGGCACATGGTTGGATTCCTGAGAATCAGACGAATTCAAATCAACCCTCGCGAAACATTTATATAGACCACAGCCCTAATCGCTATTTTTCCTCATGGCATATTGTGGGGGTTAAAAACCCCCGCTATCTGTTTATATTTTGCAGGAACAAATGAAGAAGACGATGACGCGTTGATGTCCTATTGGCTCGTTTGAAAATAAGCGCGCGTGTTTTTTTGTTACAGCATATTTGATTGTTTCTTAATATAATAATTGCATATTATTTGAATAACAAAAAGGTGCATGTGGTGTAGTGGTTGAGTGATGGACCAATGAACACTGGGACCTGGGTTCGAATCCCAGGTCCCCCAAAATCTTTATTTCCTTTTCCTTTGAATATTCACGTGCAGGTTGCATAATGTTGTCCACCATATACCTCAATCATCAACGCTCCAGGTGGCTTGCAAAGCAAATCTGAAGGCCAGGATGGAATGACTACCATGCTCCCTGGTCAATGCATGTGTGGGCAATCCAAGAAAGTCAAAGAGGCTGGAAACAATTGGGCTTCAGAATTGACAATAACACCTCCTAACTGGGCCAACACCCCCTTGAGTTTATTTCTCTTTTCCTTTCTATTTTTTTTTATTATTTTACTTATTTAATTTTAATCCTTAATTAACTATTAACTAAATTATTATTATTTTTAATAAAAATCAGTAAAACTAAAAATAATATTTATTCTTAATTAAAATTAATTTCACTTTATTTTTGTAAATAAATACTAACAAATTAATTTAGTTTTTTTTAATTAGGTTAATTTCAATATTTTTTGCAATAAATAAAATAAATTAGAATTAGGGTTTTGTACTAACTTTTGACTATTTTTCATTTATTTCCTTAAAAACCTAAAAAACTCAAAAATATTTCTTTTTTGTTAATTAATTAATTAGGTTTAATTTAATTTAATTCATAAATCACCAAAAACTTCTTTCTTTCTCAAAAAGGGTCAAAACCCTAAGGACTTTTCCGATTCAATTTTCTCTCGCGCGTACGTTTGTCATATTAATTTTTGATCATTATTATATATTTGCTCCGAGGATGTAATAGCTTCAATTAGGACTTTTTATCGCCTTCATTTATTTTCCGTAATTTATTTTCCAAAGGGTTTGTTTTTGGCGATGTAAATACCCGACGCCTTGTAATAGCGTAGATTTACTTTTCGCAACTATTAACTGTTAGATGTATGTTAATTAAGCTATGCATGACAAGACTTCTCTGAAAATAAAATCAATCCGTAGCTCACCATAACTTGTACAAAGATAACTTAACTGAATCCTGACACACTCGCACATGCCACTCCTAGGGTACGCCTCACTTGGTTGCCTCGACGTGGTCATTGAGTATAGGGTGCTTTAGAGGTCGCCCTCTTGTCTAAAGATCCAAGTTGCCTCGAAACGGTTGCCTCGGATAAAAAGGATCTAAGACATTAGGGTTACCGCTAAGGTGTCCTACTATTTCTTTGGTGACCACATGTCCCATATAATCGAATTGACCCGAATAACTACAACGACGGTGCTACCTACTTCTCAATAGTGGGATAGTATTGTCTAAAGGACATTTACACAGCTTAATTTCTTTTGAGTAGGTAGAGGTTCTCAGGTACTTGCTCTTTCAAAACAAAAAAAAAATACTTTTTGCGCCTACACTTTTCTAACAAAGTTTTCAAACAAACACTTCATACACTCTTGAGGACTGATACAAGAGTTAAAACGAAGTTTTCAAACAAACTTTTTCAAAACCCACAAACACAAGAAAAGCAAAATCTTTTGGAAACATAGTGAGCAAGTACCTAAGAGCCCGTGGATAACCACAGATAGAAAGGGTGCTAACACCTTCCCTTTCTATAATCTACCTCCCGAATCGAGAAACATCTCGAAAAGGAATTTTGTTGTGCTTTTGTCCTTTCCTTGTTGGAGAAAATAAAAGACAGTGGCGACTCTTGCTTACCGCGACATTTCGTGAACCAGCATTCCAAAACAGTCAGTTCTATTTCCACCGATCACAGAACTGGCGACTCTACTGGGGAAATTTTATAAGTGAGGTGTACCTTAGGATTAAATCACTTGTGTTTTCAATTGTATGCTCTGTGTGCTTTAATTTTGTGGGTTTGTATCGGAGTTTTATAGATCCTAACCCGGATCTGGGGGTACCCTTTTTTAGGTAAGTAGCAATAAACTGTGAGGGACCTGTCTGGCGTAGACCGACACGGGTGAAGCAGTAGCTACGTTGGTGTGACACCTTGGTCTGTACCGATATCCCTTGTGTTGGAACGAGGAGAATATGGGTCTTATGAGGAGTCATTAAGCACCAACTGACCTTAGAACCTTAAATTGACCAACTTGGCCATAGAACAGTAGCAGTATGCTACACTCATTGAGGCTAAACTCTCGCGATGGTTCCGGCCGCAAGAAAAGGTTGCTAAGCTGGAGTTATGATTGATTGAGGGTAGTCAGTGATATTGAGATCCTCTAGAACCCGGTTACTATTTTTAGGACAGGTCTTAACCAACTGAAACTGAAAGAGGGTAGTACCTAAACTTCATGCTGGCCTAAAATCTAAGGGCTCTTTGGTGTGACTTGTGTGCCTTTGCCATGTTTGCCTTTTGTGAATACTTGTGGTGTGCCTTTATCATAACATCATAACATCATAACATTGCATACATCCTGCATAAGGACTAACCCATTTCAAGGATCTCAAAGGTTTGTGATGCAGGTCATGATGAACCAACTGTCTAGCAAGGGGCAAAGGGGATTTATTTTCCTCTAGCCAAGGTTGTTCGGAGATCAAAACATGATAACTCGAGTCAGGGGCTATGACCCACTCGATATGGTGAGCCTGACTCTTGAAGAAGGACTCTTAATAACAGGAAGCTCCTTCAATCAAGCTGCAAAATTCAAATTCTAACAGTTTCCTGTTTACCCCGCGAGATCCTTGAAAACATTGCATACATATATCATACATATCATTGCATCACAGGTCACCCTTTTACAGGTCTTTCACGTTCTCGCTGTTTATTTCAGCAATGGCTTTCCAATAAGACAACCAGGATCTTCATACTCGAGAGACTCAGTTCATGGAAATCTTCCTAAGCCTATCCAAGGGGCAGGAAGAGTTGAGAACACTCCTCATGGGGAATTTGGTCAAGAAGAGTCCTGAAGACAATAAGGACAAACGGCTGAAACATCTGCAAGTTGAGGTAGATGCAATGAAGACCCAGATGCTGGGGCAGATGGCTCTTATCCAAGGCTTAGCTCGGGAGCAAGAAGAGTTGAGAACTGTGATCAACCAGCTTCGTCAAGACAGATACAACAGTATGAAGCAAATAGTCAAGGCTGAGGATCAAGTCATTAATCAACTTCTGAGAAGTCAAAGGTTTGGTTTAATGAAGAATGGACCTCTCCAGGGTGCCACTACCTCACAGGTCCAACAACAACCTGGACATAAGCAACGGGTTACTCCGAGGCTGTTTACCAAGCTCAACATGCCGCTGTCCCAAGCTTTGCAACACCTGTTGAATTTGAATCTGGTGACGTTGGTAGGACCTCACCCGAATCCTAAAACTTCTTCACCCAACTACAATCCTGATGCCAGGTGTGCATACCATTCTAACAGCCCGGGGCATGATACTGACGACTGTTGGAAGTTGAGATACAAAATCCAAAACCTGATTGATGAAGGAGCATTGGAGTTCGCACAAGATGGTCAGGATGAGTTCTTCTACTATCCCTCCAAGGTTCACCATTTGAAGTGACAAGTCCTGAGACGAGAAGACTTTTTGTTCATTGGAATTTTCAATTTGTAATTTCCTTTTGATTGTTCAAACATTTATTCATGTCAAACTTTTATTACTTTATCAATGCATCACATATGTCTGTTTTGAATCAATCCATTCGTATTCACTATATTCAAATTGCTTTCATTTTTTGTGATTTTCAACTCTCAATTAAAAAAAATTCTAAGCCTTTTGAGGGAGGATGACGAAAACGATACCACGATCTTTACAGTGTGCTTTTGAACAGACCCCGCTGATGAGGTACAGGCATTGTTTCAAATCCTAAATAGTGGAGTTATAAGGAAGATAATCCCTTGTCAACCCCTTTGAGCCAAAGAAGTCGGATTTTTTCTTTTCAAAAATTAAAACCCTTAATCATAACTTGGGGCAGGGTAGTTTTCTCAGTTGATCTAGGTGCACAATGAATGGCATCAAAGGAGTCCTTCCGAAACAAAAGACAGTGATGGTTCCCGATAATCGTAAGGACAGGCAGTCATTATCTCTCAAAATAAAAGCCCAATAAGTCAGAACCTATGAAGGAGACTTACAAAAAACTGGGGCATCCCGCTGATTGTAATCACAAAAGAAACAGTTCAGGCAAAAAGACAGGGATAATAAAATCAAAAAGAAAGAGATCCTACAGACTCTCAACAAAATGACTGCCTAGTCAAAATAAAACTTTCAGTATCTGAACCATCACCGGAATATCAGAGCAAAGACTCAAAGAAGATCTAATGCACGATTAGCTGAGTTTAGGATCGAAGAACATCAAGAAGAACGGGTGGGTACAAATAAAATTTGAGCCTTTATCCTTTGTTTCTTAAACCGTGAACCAGGCCACGTTATAACCCTTAAAAGTCCTAGCTGAAGCATGGGTTAGTTCGAAAGCATACTGTTACAAAAGGTATCCTGACTCTTGTAGGGATTGCTGTAAAATCCTGAGTTGACATCAAATTTTACAAAATTTGCTTGTTTTACTGAAAAATGCGTTTTAAAAAAAAATTCAAAAACAGACATAAGCTTTGCATTCTTAAAATAATATTGTTTGCATATGACAATTTGTTCAAACAGCAGAGAAATTCACACGACGAATATCTAGTGAACAAAAACCTTCTCAACAAAAAGGATCACATCAAGGGGAAAAAAACTTCCAACCAAGGGGCAGACATGATCATTTTCCATCATCTGGGGCAGTCAAGTCAAGATTCAAGGAATCTCTCAAGATGCCAAATAGCCAGGGGCAGATCTCCGTCTGAATCACTTGGGGCATTGGACGTGAATTCCAGCAACGAATCTTGCATGATCAAACGAAGATCTTCTGGTAGTATGGCAACACAACACTACCGACAGTGGCACCTCTCTACATCCTGAGAGCATGGACATAGTCGAAAAAATACTACGCACAATCAAAGACCCGCTAGGTCGACTGGCCTAGGCAAAAATAAGGGCTTCTCGGCGAACCAAAAGGGTTCGGGCAAAAATAAGGGATGAAAATGAAAAATCTGTACACCCGGCAAGTCGAAAACCTGAAAAGGCGGCTTGGGCAAAAAAGGGTATCCCGATGGACTGAAAACCCGAAAGGGCGGTCCAGGCAAAAGTTAGGGATCAAAAGCGTACGACTATGTCCTGTCATCTCGTCACTTGCCTACCAGAAGAAGATTTGTCAATCGGTAGTTATCAAACACCTCATAGGATTTCTTCTCCCACAGAAACTGGGGCAATAAGAATTGTCCGAACGGTACAAGTTGTTCTGTCCTCAAGGTACCAAGGTAGATTCAGCTGAAGAATATGACCAAGATACCTTCACTCCCCGCAGAGTAAGACCAGATTCAGCAATACTCTCCCCAAGCAGAGTTGGCCTCCCATCAGCACTAAAAAGGCACAGTAGCCTCAGCAAGTCAGCAATACTCTTCCCCCAAGCAGAATTGGTCTACCATCAGTCCTGGAAAAGTTAGGTATCCCCAGAAGATCTTAATATTCTCCAGCGGAGCATACAGATATTCCTCAGCAAGCATCCCCAGCAGTCTTAATATTCCTCGACAGAATATAGGATTGTTCCCCGACGGAATACAAGATACCCCCAGTGGAACCATTTCCCAGCGCAGTCTAAAAAGCTTCCCCGTCAGAGTTGAATCATCTTCCCCAGTAGATTCTGGAAGCTTGTCTCCTGCAGAGTACGAGTATCTCTCCCCCAACCATATTCAGAGGTTATCCCCACAAGAGTCTAACTGGGTTATCCTCAGAAAATTGCAACAGAAAGATCGTCCTCAGTGAAGTTCTTCCTATCCCCATCGGAGTTCATCAAAATCTCCAACAGAGCTTATCAACGGAATCCCCAGCGGAGTTATTAAAATCTCAGCAAAGCATCTCTTCCCCACAGAGAAAGAACGATCAACAGATAAAAGTCATTACCTTTTGGAGTAGCAGTCGTCCAAGACTCCTTCATCATCCCGTTGAGGTAGAAGTCATCAAGATTCCTTCATCATCCCGTTGAGGTAGAAGTCGTCAAGATTCCTTCATCATCCCATTGAGGTAGAAGTCATCAAGATTCCTTCATCATCCCGTTGAGGTAGAAGTCATCAAGATTCCTTCATCATTCCGTTGAGGTAAAAGTCGTCAAGATTCCTTCATCATCCTACTGAGGTAGTAATCGTCCCAGATTCCTTCATCATCCTGCTGAGGTAGTAATCGTCCCAGATTCCTTCATCATCCTGCTGAGGTAGTAATCGTCCCAGATTCCTTCATCATCCTGCTGAGGTTGTAATCGTCCCAGATTCCTTCATCATCCTGCTGAGGTAGTAATCGTCCCAGATTCCTTCATCATTCCGTTGAGGTAGAAGTCTTCAAGATTCCTTCATCATCCTGCTGAGGTAGTAATCGTCCCAGATTCCTTCATCATCCAGTTGAGGTAGTAATCGTCCCAGATTCCTTCATCATCCTGCTGAGGTAGTAATCGTCCCAGATTCCTTTATCATCCTGCTGAGGTAGTAATCGTCCCCGATTCCTTCATCATCTATTTGGAGTAGCAATCGTCTCAGATTCCTTTATGACATCATTATCAAAAAACCTCTCTTAAGTTCCAGATCAACACCTGTAACTAGCCAGGAAATATCTGTGGACGACTGATTATAGGTTAACACCTGAAACCGGACAGGAAAACTATCTTTCTTTCTCAGGTCAGAGATTAATACCTGTAACCAGCCAGGACAACTATCTCATCTGCCAACCTTTTTCAAGTTCCGGATTAATACCTGTAGCAAGCCAGGAAATATCTGTGGACGACGGATTGTAGATTAATACCTGAAACCAGACAAGACAACTATCTACTTGACCATCATTAGGCAACCCTACACCGGTTCCTTCTCTTCCAAGATGCAGTTTTACACTGACTCATCATCAGGCAACCCTACACAGGTTCCTTCTTTCAACCTACCAAGTCACAATTCAACAAACATCTCCAGATGGCATCTTTAAGCCCATCTCCACAATTATCCATTACATTTCCAGATGGCATCTATAAGCCCATCCCCGACAAGATTCTGTCACATCTCCAGAAGGCATCTATAAGCCCATCCTCCTATCCATCATATCTCCAAATGGCATCTGTAAGCCCATTCCCAACATCACATTGCTTATACTACGCTATGCGAGGGCAAATTTCTGGGCACTCTAGTGTTCAATCATCTTCCACCTTCGGATCACAAAAGGCACGCGAGGCAATCTACATCCTCGGGTCTAAGAAGATTAAACAGGGGCAACTGTTGTACCCCAAAATTTTCCCTCCCATATCCTCAAGATTTGTCAAGAATAATCTTCAAACTGCTCAAGATTGCTCAAGGGTTGCACAGTCCAAATACCTCCTAAGCCAACTGAAATTAGGGTTTTGGTTCTTTAAAGGAATTTGGAGTTTTCAATGGCTCAATCAAGTCTCATAAGCCTATATGCATACTCAAGCACCTACATGCCAAGTTTCAAGACTCACAGTGCCAATTTGCACAGTCAAAAGCTCCATTTGATCTACAGTCAACTACAAGGGCAAAATGGTCATTTTACAGTCAAAAGTCAGAATTTTTGGTCAACATCTTATTTTGAGTCCACAATCATCATTTGATCAAGTCTTGATCATGATTCCACAAGGATAGCTCAAAAATCATCAAGGTGTAAAAAGTTACTATTTTTGGACAGTAGAAAAGTCAACTGTATCTTGACCAGGGCATAACTTTTTCATGGTTCATCAGAAAAATCCCATCCAATGCTCATTTTGAAGGGGATGACATTTCCTACAATCCATATTCACATTCCAAGTCCAAGAAATTCTCTCACCAAAAGTTATCAATTTCTACATTATAGGCCAATTTCAAAAGTCAACAAAAGTACCTTTTAAGTCAAAGACCATAACTTGAGGTTGGTAAATCCAAATGACATGGGACCAAAGGCATTGGTTAGAGGACTTCAATAACTTTCCAAAATGTCCAAGAACATGTTCATATGATCAAAATTGAGCAAGATATGCATTGGAGAAGTTGGGAAAGTTTCATGAATTTGCAAAAGTCAACTTTGCTCAAAACACCTTATTTTTGCTAATGGGCCTCAAATTTCTTCTTGAAAATTCATCTATGGCCTATGCACGACCCATCAAGCTTAATTGAATTTATTTTCTTATTTTTATTAATTAATTGGATTTTTAATCAATATTAATTCATTTAATTAATTTAAATTGTAGGAAAATACAAAGATTTGGTTTTTCAATCTTTTTGTGAAGCAAATGTGGTCAAGATATGCTGGCAATTTCGTGTACAAATCAAAGATGCAAAAATCTCCAAAATTGGCAACTTTATTCAATCATGAAAATGCAAAAAGATTTGATTTTCAATCAAATATTCAATCATCAATTCCATGGATTTTTGCTCAAGATTGTGACCTAATTTCATTCCTCTATATATGTACAAGCCAACCCTGATGCCACACACGTGAGAAAGCTGCAGACAAAGGCCATAGCATATTGAAAAATTCCAAGAAAAACTCAAAACTGATTTCTATATTCCAGGGTGATTCAAAGCTTTTTGTTGATTCTAACATCTTGCAGGGGTTCCCAGGAGTGTGTGGCAATCAAATTCAAGCCTTGAAGCTCAAAGAATCATCCATTACAGAACCACGGTTTGAAGCTTTTTTCCAGAATCGTATTGTCTATTTCATGCACATTTAACATGATTTCTTGTTTGTTTTTCATTGCTTGAATCCATATGAAGCTAATGGCATAAGTTAATTGGATTAAAACGCCATAAATCAAAAGTTGCCATGGACGATTTCTAGGGTTCCTGAACTTTGGAATTGGGGCTTTCTAAACTTAGAAAAATCAGGACTTGTAAGGCACATGGTTGGATTCCTGAGAATCAGACGAATTCAAATCAACCCTCGCGAAACATTTATATAGACCACAGCCCTAATCACTATTTTTCCTCATGGCATATTGTGGGGGTTAAAACCCCCCGCTATCTGTTTATATTTTGCAGGAACAAATGAAGAAGACGATGACGCGTTGATGTCCTATTGGCTCGTTTGAAAATAAGCGCGCGTGTTTTTTTGTTACAGCATATTTGATTGTTTCTTAATATAATAATTGCATATTATTTGAATAACAAAAAGGTGCATGTGGTGTAGTGGTTGAGTGATGGACCAATGAACACTGGGACCTGGGTTCGAATCCCAGGTCCCCCAAAATCTTTATTTCCTTTTTCTTTGAATATTCACGTGCAGGTTGCATAATGTTGTCCATCATATACCTCAATCATCAACGCTCCAGGTGGCTTGCAAAGCAAATCTGAAGGCCAGGATGGAATGACTACCATGCTCCCTGGTCAATGCATGTGTGGGCAATCCAAGAAAGTCAAAGAGGCTGGAAACAATTGGGCTTCAGAATTGACAATAACACCTCCTAACTGGGCCAGCACCCCCCTGAGTTTATTTCTCTTTTCCTTTCTATTTTTTTTTTATTATTTTACTTATTTAATTTTAATCCTTAATTAACTATTAACTAAATAATTATTATTTTTAATAAAAATCAGTAAAACTAAAAATAATATTTATTCTTAATTAAAATTAATTTCACTTTATTTTTGTAAATAAATACTAACAAATTAATTTAGTTTTTTTTTAATTAGGTTAATTTCAATATTTTTTGCAATAAATAAAATAAATTAGAATTAGGGTTTTGTACTAACTTTTGACTATTTTTCATTTATTTCCTTAAAAACCTAAAAAACTCAAAAATATTTCTTTTTTGTTAATTAATTAATTAGGTTTAATTTAATTTAATTCATAAATCACCAAAAACTTCTTTCTTTCTCAAAAAGGGTCAAAACCCTAAGGACTTTTCCGATTCAATTTTCTCTCGCGCATACGTTTGTCATATTAATTTTTGATCATTATTATGTATTTGCTTCGAGGATGTAATAGCTTCAATTAGGACTTTTTATCGCCTTCATTTATTTTCCGCAATTTATTTTCCAAAGGGTTTGTTTTTGGCGATGTAAATACCCGACGCCTTGTAATAGCGTAGATTTACCTTCCGCAATTATTAACTGTTAGATGTATGTTAATTAGGCTATGCATGACAAGACTTCTCTGAAAATAAAATCAATCTATAGCTCACCATAACTTGTACAAAGATAACTTAACTGAATCCTGAAACACTCGCACATGCCACTCCTAGGGTACGCCTCACTTGGTTTCCTCGACGTGGTCATTGAGTATAGGGTGCTTTAGAGGTCGCCCTCTTGTCTAAAGATCCAAGTTGCCTCGAAACGGTTGCCTCGGATGAAAAGGATCTAAGACATTAGGGTTACCGCTAAGGTGTCCTATTATTTCTTTGGTGACCACATGTCCCATATAATCGAATTGACTCGAATAACTCCAACAACGGTGCTACCTACTTCTCAATAGTGGGATAGTATTGTCTAAAGGACATTTACACAGCTTAATTTCTTTTGAGTAGGTAGAAGTTCTCAGGTACTTGCTCTTTCAAAACAAAAACAAAATACTTTTCGCACCTACACTTTTCAAACAAACACTTCATACACTCTTGAGGACTGATACAAGAGTTAAAACGAAGTTTTCAAACAAACTTTTTCAAAACCCACAAACACAAGAAAAGCAAAATCTTTTGGAAACATAGTGAGCAAGCACCTAAGAGCCCGTGGATAACCACAGGTAGAAAGGGTGCTAACACCTTCCCTTTCTATAATCCACCTCCCGAACCGAGAAACATCTCGAAAAGGAATTTTGCTGTGCTTTTGTCCTTTCCATGTTGGAGAAAATAAAAGACGGTGTCGACTCTTGCTTACCGCGACATTTCGCGAACCAGCATTCCAAAACAGTCAGTTCTATTTCCACCGATCACAGGACTCAAAGAATTATAGACGATTTGCAAATATTAAAGTACTAACACATTTTGAAATACTGAAAATCTCATTATAATAATTTGAAAATGGATTACAACTTTTAGTTCCAGTTTCAATAACCCTAAGTACAAGAGAATATAGAATCTAAAATCCTAAGAAAACAAAGTTGATGAAGACCTCTCCACACACTGACATTTTCCTGTGAGTCTTACAATCTGAGTCGTCAATTGCTTGTTCTCTTCTGCATACCTGTCGGAGACCCCTTTCTAATAACCAGAGTTAGGAAGTGAGTAACTAAGTCCTGATTGAGCTCTGGAGGGAAATAAATCCTCTTGCCTCTCCATCATCTCTATAACATAACTCTTAATAATCTCAATCAGATCATCCTTCTCTTTCAGGTCTGCTAAGTAGGACATCTCTAAAGTTTGACACTTATTCTTCCATATCCCCAGTGAAGTCGCCATTTTTTCTAAAACGGTAGAAATGTTGAGACAAATCCATTGGATTGACATAAATGACAGATCAAATAAAAAACGCCACTGTGCTTTATTGTTTCCAAAGGAATGGGAAAAGAGAGAATAACCCAAAGAGAGGGGGAGAGAATCTAAGTTTGGGGGTTGGTTATGCAAAGGGAAGGTATTATCAACCTAAACATGTGTGGTACTCCGCATGAACCTCTTTGAAAATTTATGTATTTTGGCTATAAGAGTTGTATAAAAAAATTGATTGTGAGGATGAGAAAAGAAGTATTTTTTACAATTTTTTCACCCTCCGCGGTTGCGAACCTTTAGTGCCTACGTACCACCTTGCGTGCAATAGGGGATCAGGGTACTCGTAGTTCATCTTTAAAAGTTTTAAAATACAAGTGTGTTGGTTAATTTTAAGAGACGAGACATCATCGTCATATCTAAGTGGAAAAGATACTTACTATCCACAATCATGAGAAAGGAGAATTTGGGTCAACTCAAAGTGGAGGATATAACTTGGATTTTAAAATCAACAAAGCCTCACTCAACACCCAAGTGGAAAATATCTCACTTCACTACATATTGTAGAAGTATAGTAGCTCCCATCACTACAAATATTGGCAAGAATCTAATCTCTTGAGAAGCCAAAATAGTAAAATGGTTTGAATGAGATTGATTGACTTTTAGTCTTCTCACAAAAAATGTCAAGGTATTATTAGATTGTTTAAAGTTTGAATAAGAAATTATTTTTGAAAATGCATGGACCTAAGTCCAGGTTTATTGTGAAAGTGGTTCAAGTTAAAAAAACAAGAATAGTTTTGGAAAAGAGGGAGAAGATTTTTGAAATTAAAGAAGATGGGAGGAGAAGAAGGGACTATCCTAAAGCATAAGGTAAAAGCTAGGGAAAAGAACCATCTAACCGACAAAAATCCAACACTTGACACAATGGGTCAATGTAGAATTCCCATCATTTGGATTGAAACTAAGCAAGCCAAGATAATAAACCTCTTAAGAATGTCAAACTTCTAATGCCTTAAGTTGTAACAAAAATTGGGTAGAGTAACTACTGTATACAGATGAATTCCCAATCACAGACAAAGCATATAATCAGAATAACCTACATATAAAGAAAACAAACAACCTAATGTCTTAGGGTAAACCCTAAGAACTCCAGACAAAATTACAACAAAAGTCACAAGGTCTCAAGGTAGGTCAAGGTCTCTACTCCTAAGTCCAAGAAGTCCACAACTCCAAAATGCAAAGGATAGTAACCAAATAGTCCAAGTAACATTAAAGTTTTTTATTGTATAAGTTGATTATTAGGTATCTTCAAAAAGAAAATGAAAGCTCGAGTGAGAAAAATGAAAATGACATAAAGATAAACGCTCAAGTGAGCAAAGATGAAAATAGCATGAAATGTAAATGCTAAAATAAATAGTGCATAAAAGTAAAGGCATAAAGTAAAAGCATAAAAATAAAAGTCAATTGTTAATGAATTAGAAATTAGAGGTTAGTTGAAAGACCACCTTGAATCTTACATTTGAAAACTCATTAGAAGATTGATAAAATCAAATCCTCTCAATAACAAGTTTCATTTTCTTTTTGTCAATTATATCATCATTTCAAATCTCGAGGCAACAATAAATGATCAACGATGTTTAAATGATCCACTTAATCCAAAATTTATGAAGATTCATTAGAGGATTGATAAGACCAACGTCTCCTAGCAATGAACCTCAAGGTTATTGGATCAAAGGTTTCAAATTAAACATACTTGGGCTTGCAAACATAGGTTTGGGCCACGAATGATCATTTCTCAAATCGGGACAAAATTTACCGCTATGTTAGGCAATCGTAAGTGGACTTATATAGAAGTCACACCTATTTCAAGGCTGGTCAATATCAATCTATGTGCCATATGTTTGGAGAGATGATATGTAGATCTAAGATGAAGAGGGAGGGGATGCAATGTATGAAGTTAGGGTTTCAAATATCGTTAACATCATTCATCCATTTGGTGGATTTGGTTTCTCAACATATCAACACCCAAGATCCAATGAGGTTGAAGAATTTGTCATCAAATGAAGTCCAAGTCAGAACCAAAATAAAATTAAAAATTAAAAAATTAAAAAAATATTTAATTAAACAAAATTAAAATGGTTAATAAAAGGAGAATAATGGATAAAATACACAAAGTATATTAAAACCCCAAATAAAAATCCTTTAAAAATATCAGAGGTTAAACATGATTTAATAAATGTTGACAAAAAATTTCAGAATTTTTTAAATTCAGAAACTAATTTTAATAGTTGAAGAAAATAAGAAAAATAAATCAAAATTTGTGAAAACAATATTAAAATCGGAAATAGAAATAAAGTGAGGTCACCAATATTTGTCAAAAGACCTTTGGATCCTTCCATAGTTTTTTCAGAATTTAAAAAGGTCAAAAAGTATTTTTAAAATAATTAAAATAAGGCAAACAATGCAAAAATTATTAAAAATATCAAACTTCAAAATAAAAATATGAAAAAATATTCACAAAATCAGAAATAATTCAAAGTATTTTTATATATATTTTTATAATTTTTGGACAAAAAATAAAAGAGTTGTGAATTTTTAAAGATAATGGAAATTTAAAAGTAATTTTGTAAAAATAAAATAAATCAGAAAAAACCATACGCGTTGGATCTCTTTCACTTATACACGCTGGCAGATCAAACAAATCTGAGGCGAGGGAGTATCATGAACCCAAGTCAAGGTGCACGCATGCAACATAAGAAAGTCCAACCAATCAAAATAAAACAATTGGATGAGCGTCAACGGTTGAAGAACGACATGTAGGTCGTCTTCAACCTCTAGCCTCCTACAAGTAGGGAAAATCCAAGATCTTTGAATCTGTAAATTTACGCATTCATAGTGGTACCATTAGATGCGTCTACTTGAGACAATCACAACCATATGCTTGCAAAAAAATGTATATAAAGCACAACGTAGTTGATTTGGAAAAAACTAGAGATGTTTGAAAATGTTTAAATAAAAAATCAGAAGCATCAAATGCATTCACTAAAATTGAGTTAAGAGCAAGCATTAATGAACATCATAGACCATTCCAGTAATTTGAGTTAGAATATTTGGTGCCTCAAACTACCTGAACAAAGTCGGATGAACTTTCTCTATAAATGGACTTGGTTAGAATGATTCGGGACACCTTAAGGCTTGATTCTTCTTCTGTTAGCTTTAGTGAAGTTCAAGGATAAGGGATCAATGGAGAAATTGGATTGAAAAATGGAGAAAAGAGGAATTCGAAATCTCAAAAAAGTGAGTTATGGAGGGAGTTTGACAGAGTGGTTTTGGCTGTTCAAGCTTGAGAAAATGAGAGGAGTGAGGTCCTCTATTTATAGGGAAGCTAATGGTGCAAAGAATTAATAGGAAAGTTATGGCCTTGTAAAATTGGTGAAAATTCACGTGGTGACCTATAATCTTTTGAGTTATTAGGGCATCTTCCACTCATTTTCAAGCTTTGCACATAAAATAAGAGTTGAAGTTCACATCCTTAAGATCATTGTGGAAAAAGAATGGGCTCAAGTAGAAAAAAATTGACCAAGTTATCTTTTGAAGTCACATAAGGGAATTTGATGGTCTATCTAGAGGACATGTAATTTTTCTCAATCATTAGGAATTTTCCACACAAAGTTTGCTTGAAACTTTTGAAGTAATTTGTTGATAACCCTTTAAAGATAAGCATGTCTTTGGAATCACTAAAAAAATCTCAAAGGATAAGCAAAATAAAGCCTTTAGAAGTTCAAAATCCTAGCTCCTAAAGCACCAAAATAACTTGGAAACCCCTTTCAATCTTGACAAACTTTCTTGCACAATCACTTTTTTCCATGTGAATAGAAGTTATTGTGGATGATAATAAGAAACCATAGCAACAATAACCACTTTAAATTATTAAGATTTGAAAGATTTATACACTTGTGATCAAGGAATCAAGAACTTGTCCAATTAGGTTAAACTTCTTCAATCAACCCTTGTATCTTTTGACTTTCTTTGACAAATTGAGGCATGATGAACCATAGTAGACTTTGTCATGATATTACTTTAAAGCATCCTCATTTATGAAAGTTGAATCTCAATGAAGCTTTGTTGAAGAAGGCATGGAAATAAACTCATGAACCTATAAATCAACCTGATGAAATGTGTTGTGCCCTCACCTATAGTATCATCAATAAGAGCAAAAATTCATTTTATTTGTTAGTTAAAAGTTAATAAATACAAAACATATACAAATCAAGGTTCTTGGTGATTCCTCATGAGCAAACCTAAAGATAGGGAGAATAACCAAACCCTAGTGTGATCTTGATATGATTGAGTTGGTATGAGATGATAGAGGAATCTTAGGGGGGAAAATTTGGGTACAACATGTAGCTTTAATGGTTTGACAATGAGAAATATGATAGAACTCATCTACATCGAGTATGGATACAATGATGTTCTTTGTTTTCCAATCGTAAGACCATATTTTCTCATCTTTCTCATCCCATAAGTTTTTCGGCTTTGTTACGGTAACACCATCAACAACATATGTCACTGATGTTGAACCATTTAGAATAGCTTATAAAACACCTTTGTCATATGAGTTGACATGAATTTGCATATACGCCTTCCAATAACTATAATTTTCTCCCGTGAAAATTGGGACTCTTTCATAATCCTCGTTAGGTTCATAAGCCATTTTCTAAAAGTGTCGAAGCCAGAATCAACCGATCTCTTGATTCTACTTGTTAGACGATGACAATGTATCTAGAGAGGGGTGAAAAGATACCCCTTTGAAAAATTCCAAATATATTTGGTTTTGAAAAAGTTTTGAAAAAGTTTATCAAAGTATGACGTGAAAGCTTTTTCAAATTATCGTCTATACGAACGTTATCGGGAAGCTCGGATATGCAAACCATAAAACAAAATTCAATATGGAATATGAATGATATAAGTGTTATACCTGTAACACCCTCTAAAACCCCGAATAAATTTTCGCAATTAATTAAAATTATAAACTCAGAGTACATGTATAATCGAGGATGCTACAATTCTCTTTTTAATAAAACAAATTCCTGTCATGCATAATTTTAGTAGTAACTCATACATGTTTACACAGCGGAATACTTTAATTCAATAAAATCAAATGTTATAATATTTTCCAAAATCATCAGGGATTAACACCTGGAAAAGTCAACATCATATTATAACAAATAAAAGGAAATAAACGAGTCTGACTAAAGCAGCTCGACAACCAAACGTTCCCGGAGTTACAACTATCAGAGCATGACCCGGACATACTAAAACGAAACTAAACTAGAAACGATAAGCCTTCGCCAAGCACCTGAACGAAGCTCCTTAATCTGAAATATTCAACAGTAAGGGTGAGCATCTCAAATATACATTTGGTTATACGTTCATAACAATCAATTTATGAAATCATAAGCATCACCCAATAATTAGCATATTTCATAGTTTACAAAAACCTTCACAATTCATATATCCATAACATATTACTTTTCATATTTGCAAGTAATCATCAAACATCGTCAATCATTTATCAATCATACGTGCATACAAACAATCAAATACAACATTGGAAAAATCATCCATTCATGTTATATTCAAGTTAATGCAACACACCCATGCATGTGGTACCACTTCACCGCCCCATTAAATCTCGGGTCACGGATAACTCACCGTTCCATTATATCGCGGACACGGCTACCACCTCAACGTTCCATTAAATCGCGGACACGTATATTGGCCACCATGTTAATTCCACACAATGGGAATTAACAAATGCAACATGATATGTAAGTATGTAACACTCAGCATACTATGAACATCAATCAACATATCATGCACATCAACAATATCAAACATAACATGATATGAATAGCATGTAACCACTCAGCATACTATTTAAACATCAATCATATCAAGTTACGGATAGCATGTAATCACTCAGCATACTATCTAAACATCAATCAATCACATCAAATTATATCATATTTCATGCTCGATAACATTATCCAAAAGCATGGCAATAAAAATCCAACATCAAAACACTGAAACCAAAATTCAGAAAAATCATCACAGCAGAGCAACACGGGTGCCCGTGTTGTGCAACACGGCCCGTGTTGTGCAGCACGTCCAGAAAAACGCACATTTTATTTTTATCAGTACAGGGGATCTGACACGGGTGCCCGTGTTGTGCAACACGGCCCGTGTCGTGCAACCAGAGCACACCATCTCCCAACACAGAAGAGCAACACGGGCACCCGTGTTGTGCAACACGGCCCGTGTTGCTGAGCGCGTAACAGGATTTTCCTGAACCTGCAGCAGCTCAGAAACAGCAGTCCAAACGCGGGAAAACGCCCACCAAAACGCGTAATTCGGTACCTAACGACATCAGGTTTGCACAATTCACAACAACACCACCATATCCAAAATACCAACAATCATTATAGTAACCTTAACCGGGGATTAACCGTCCCTGTGGGGAAATCTACTGACACTGAGGTTATCCCTATAACTTCCAAGGTAAATTCACGATCATTAGATATACTCCCAATTCACCATTTGGGACCTAAAATTCCTAATCGATTCATGACAATTGGGAACCTGACCCTTTTCTAACAAGGTTCAATCCTAAGGGTATCGATTCCTAGAAACATCTAACAATTGGGGTTTTTCCTACGATTACCCGAATCAACCGTACATAAACCCATAAACAAAGGTAAATCGAGTTATAGCCCCCCTTACCTTATCAATTAGCAGCTTTGAGTTCTTGAGCGAAGTTCTTCGTTCTTCGTTCTTCAGAGCTCTATTTTCCCAAATTCCAACTTCTGTTTATCGTGAAAACAAAGTGAGGAATAACTTGAGTTCCAAAACATAACTTTACTTCTCTGCACCCCCACTCTTTACTAACAACATCTAAGCCCAATAACATAAAAATCCCAATATTTCTCATTTCTTTTATTTTCTTCAAATATTCCAAAATAAATAATTCCTTTTTATTTTATTAATTCTAATAAAATAATTTCCCAAATTTAAATAAATCAAAAAATGAAACTGGGGTGTTACAACTCTCCCCCACTAAAAGAGTTTTCGTCCTCGAAAACATACCTTAGACGAACAGCTCAGGATAAGCCTCTTTCATCTGGCTCTCCAGCTCCCAAGTGATATTTCCATCTGCTGGACCTCCCCAAGCAACCTTCACTAATGCTATCTCTTTACCTCTTAACTGTTTCACTTCCCGATCTTCTATCCTCATAGGCAATGTTTCTACTGTCAGGTTATCTCTCACATGTACATCATCTACTTGGATTACATGAGATGGGTCTGGAATGTATCTCCTCAACTGAGAAACATGAAAAACATCGTGCAAATTCGCAAGTCTCGGAGGTAAAGCAATACGATAAGCAACTTCTCCAACTCTTTCCGTAATCTGAAACGGACCAATAAAACACGGAGTCAACTTCTTAGATTTCAACGCCCGACCAATACCCGTCATCGGAGTAACTCTCATAAACACATGATCTCCAGCACTGAATTCTAAATTCTTTCTTCTCTTATCATGATAACTTTTCTGACGACTCTGAGAAGCTCTCATCTTCTCTCGAATCAATTTGATCTTTTCGGTAGTCTGCTGAACAATCTCTGGCCCAATTACCGAACTCTCTCCGGATCCATACCAACACAAAGGCGTCCTACACCGTCTACCATACAATGCCTCAAACGGAGCCATACCAATACTCGAATGGTGACTATTGTTATAAGTAAATTCAATCAATGGCAAATAGCTATCCCAAGCTCCACCCTTCTCTAAAACACAAGCACGCAGTAAATCTTCTAACGATTGAATCGTCCTCTCCGTCTGTCCATCAGTCTGAGGATGGTAAGCTGAACTCAATCTCAACTTAGTACCCAAAGCCTTCTGCAATCCTTCCTAAAATTTCGAAGTGAACCTCGGATCTCTATCTGACACAATACTAGAAGGAACTCCATGCAAACTCACTATTTTCTCAATATATAACTGTGCCAATCTCTCCATTGAGTAATCCATTCGCACCGGTATAAAATGAGCAGACTTAGTCAACCTATCCACAACAATCCATATCGCCTCACAATTCATAGGAGTCCTCGGCAACCCAGATACGAAATCCATAGAAATACTATCCCACTTCCATTCTGGAATAAACATCGGTTGCATAAATCCAGACGGCTTCTGATGCTCAATCTTCGATTTCTGACAGATTAAACATGCATACACAAATTCAGCTATTTCCTTTTTCATTCCCGGCCACCAAAACAATTTCTTCAAATCATGATACATTTTCGTGGCACCCGGATGAATACTCATTCCACTGCGATGTCCTTCCTCTAATATACTTTGCTTGATTTCTGCGACATCAGGAACACAAACTCTATCGCCAAATCTTATAACATCATTTTCATCAATTCTAAACTCACCACCTTGACCTTGGTTGATCAATGTCAATTTATCAACTAAATTAACATCAGATTTCTGCCCGATCCTGATCTCTTCTAGAATACCACTAGTAAGTTTCAACATACCCAAACGAACACACTTCGGAGTACTTTCACAAACCAAACTCAAATCTCGGAATTGCTCAATTAAATCCAATTCACGAACCATCATCATAGACATATGCAAGGATTTCCTGCTCAAAGCATCTGCAACCACATTTGCCTTACCAGGATGGTAATTCAAACCAAAATCATAATCTTTGAGAAATTCCAACCACCTTCTTTGCCTCATATTGAGCTCTTTCTGATCGAAAAGATACTTCAAACTCTTATGATCACTATACACTTCAAACCTCGAACCATACAGATAATGTCTCCACAATTTCAAGACAAACACCACTGCTGCCAACTCTAAGTCATGAGTAGGATAGTTCCTTTCATGAACCTTCAACTGTCTCGAAGCATACGCAACTACCTGTTGATTCTGCATTAAAACACCACCTAGACCCAACAGAGATGCATCACAATAGACCACAAAAGATTCCACCGGATTCGGCAAAATCAGAATAGGAGCACTTGTCAATCTCCGCTTCAATTCTTGGAAACCTTTCTCACAATCAGAATCCCAAATAAACGCTTGTCCCTTACGAGTCAACTTCGTCAACGGCAATGCTAACTTTGAGAATCCTTCGATAAATTTCCTGTAATAACCTGCAAGACCAAGAAAACTTCTAATTTCAGAAACAGTCTTCGGCGCTTCCCACTGAGATACCGCTTCTACTTTTGTAGGATCCACTGCAATACCATTCTTAGAAATCACATGTCCAAGAAAACTAACTTCATTCAGCCAGAACTCACATTTGGACAACTTTGCATACAACTTCTTATCTTTCAACAGCTCTAGCACAATTCTGAGATGTCCCGCATGTTCTTTGTCATTCTTGGAATAAATCAGAATGTCATCAATAAAAACCACAACAAACTTATCCAGATACGGGTGAAAAATCCTATTCATATATTCCATGAAAACACCAGGTGCATTAGTAACTCCGAACGGCATAACAGAATATTCATAATGCCCATACCTCGTTCGAAAGGCAGTCTTTTGAATATCTTCCGCTTTCACACGAATCTGATGATATCCAGATCTCAAATCAATCTTACTGAATACACTGGCTCCAATTAACTGGTCCATTAAATCATCAATCCTCGGTAACGGGTACCGATTCTTAATGGTTACCTTGTTCAATTGCCTGTAATCAACACACAGTCTCATAGAACCTTCTTTCTTCTTAACCAACAATACCGGAGCACCCCAAGGTGAAACACTTGGACGAATAAACTTCTTCTCCAGTAAATCTTCCAACTGACTCTTCAATTCAGTCAACTCAGACGCAGACATACGATATGGCGCCATCGACACTGGTCTCGTACCAGGAATCAAATCTATAGAAAATTCCACTTCTCTCTCAGGAGGTAACTCGCCAACATCATCAGGAAAGACTTCTGGAAAATCACACACCACTGGCAATTCACCACTCCTGACCTTTCCTGTTGCATCTAACGAAGCAAGTAACATAAACACATTAGCACCGTCTTCCATTGCTTCTTGTACCTGCCTAGCAGTCATAGTCAAATTCTCGACACCAACTGCTTCTGAAAAAATCACCGTCTTAGCAAAACAGTTCAGATGAACCCGGTTGAATTCCAACCAGTTCATTCCAAGGATAATATCAATTTGTTCAAGCGGTAGGCACACTAAATCCATACCGAAACTTCTACCAAAAATCTCAATAGGACAATTCCTACATACAAGTGAAGTTGTCACTGAACCCGATGCAGGAGTATCAACAACCATGCTACCTCGCATACCAGATATGTCCAGTTTCAACCTCTCAGCACAATCCAAAGAAATGAAAGAATGAGTTGCACCAGTATCAATAATTGCAACTAAAGGTGTGCCATGAATAAAACACGTACCTTTAATCAATCGATCCTCTGGGGTAGTCTCAGATCCAGACAAAGCAAACACTTTTCCACCTGACTGATCCTTCCTAGGCTTAGGACACTGCGGACGAATGTGACCTTCTTCGCCATAATTGTAACAAGTAACAGACTTCCCTTTGCAATCAATAGACAAATGACCAGCCTTTCCACATTTATAGCACTTCTTCTCATCACTCTTGCAATCTCGAATGTGATGACCAGACTCACCACACCTGTAGCATCTGATAGGAGCCTTAGAATCTCCCCCACTAGGCCTTTTCCATCCGCCTGATCTCTGGTTATCTCTACTATATGGCTTGCCACGGTCCATATGTTGCTTTCCTCTTTTATCAACAGCCCCACGAGAGTGAGACGACCGATTCTTGGTAATATCTTCTTCCAAGATCCTGCTACAATCCACCAGATCAGAAAATCTACGAATACGCTGGTACCTGATTCCCTGCTTAATCTCATCTCGGAGACCATTCTCAAATTTGATACATTTAGAGAATTCTCCAGCCTCATCATTGTTGTAGTGAGCATAATACTTTGCCAGCTCAGTGAACTTAGTAGCATACTCACTAACAGTCAGATTGCCCTGCTTAAGCTCCAAAAACTCAATTTCCTTTCTTCCCCGAACATCTTCAGGAAAGTACCTCCTCAGAAAAGCCCTTCTGAAGTTAGCCCAAGTCAGTGCCTCTTCATCCTGAACCATTTCAGTCCTTGTGGCAACCCACCAGTCGTCGGCCTCTTCTGCCAACATATGCGTACCATATCTGACTTTCAGATCTTCAGCACAGTCAATCACACGGAAAATCCTTTCGATTTCCTTCAGCCACTTCTGAGCACCTTCAGGGTCATGTGTACCTTTGAACAACGGAGGATTGTTCCTTTGGAAATTTCCCAATTGCCTATCAGCACCAATCACGCCTCCAGTTGGGTTTCCAGCAAGTACACCAGCTAACATCCCCAAAGCCTCAGCTAGTGCAGCATCATTTCGTCCGTTACCTCTTCCAGCCATATTCCTGAGGATCAAAACATACTCCACATCAGAATACAGTATCGACAGTGTTACCTTGCACTAGTCGCATACGAAAAGGAATGACTGACTCAAGACTCTGGTCACAACGACCGACTATGCTCTGATACCACTATTGTAACACCCTCTAAAACCCCGAATAAATTTTCGCAATTAATTAAAATTATAAACTCAGAGTACATGTATAATCGAGGATGCTACAATTCTCTTTTTAATAAAACAAATTCCTGTCATGCATAATTTTAGTAGTAACTCATACATGTTTACACAGCGGAATACTTTAATTCAATAAAATCAAATGTTATAATATTTTCCAAAATCATCAGGGATTAACACCCGGAAAAGTCAACATCATATTATAACAAATAAAAGGAAATAAACGAGTCTGACTAAAGCAGCTCGACAACCAAACGTTCCCGGAGTTACAACTATCAGAGCATGACCCGGACATACTAAAACGAAACTAAACTAGAAACGATAAGCCTTCGCCAAGCACCTGAACGAAGCTCCTTAATCTGAAATATTCAACAGTAAGGGTGAGCATCTCAAATATACATTTGGTTATACGTTCATAACAATCAATTTATGAAATCATAAGCATCACCCAATAATTAGCATATTTCATAGTTTACAAAAACCTTCACAATTCATATATCCATAACATATTACTTTTCATATTTGCAAGTAATCATCAAACATCGTCAATCATTTATCAATCATACGTGCATACAAACAATCAAATACAACATTGGAAAAATCATCCATTCATGTTATATTCAAGTTAATGCAACACACCCATGCATGTGGTACCACTTCACCGCCCCATTAAATCTCGGGTCACGGATAACTCACCGTTCCATTATATCGCGGACACGGCTACCACCTCAACGTTCCATTAAATCGCGGACACGTATATTGGCCACCATGTTAATTCCACACAATGGGAATTAACAAATGCAACATGATATGTAAGTATGTAACACTCAGCATACTATGAACATCAATCAACATATCATGCACATCAACAATATCAAACATAACATGATATGAATAGCATGTAACCACTCAGCATACTATTTAAACATCAATCATATCAAGTTACGGATAGCATGTAATCACTCAGCATACTATCTAAACATCAATCAATCACATCAAATTATATCATATTTCATGCTCGATAACATTATCCAAAAGCATGGCAATAAAAATCCAACATCAAAACACTGAAACCAAAATTCAGAAAAATCATCACAGCAGAGCAACACGGGTGCCCGTGTTGTGCAACACGGCCCGTGTTGTGCAGCACGTCCAGAAAAACGCACATTTTATTTTTATCAGTACAGGGGATCTGACACGGGTGCCCGTGTTGTGCAACACGGCCCGTGTCGTGCAACCAGAGCACACCATCTCCCAACACAGAAGAGCAACACGGGCACCCGTGTTGTGCAACACGGCCCGTGTTGCTGAGCGCGTAACAGGATTTTCCTGAACCTGCAGCAGCTCAGAAACAGCAGTCCAAACGCGGGAAAACGCCCACCAAAACGCGTAATTCGGTACCTAACGACATCAGGTTTGCACAATTCACAACAACACCACCATATCCAAAATACCAACAATCATTATAGTAACCTTAACCGGGGATTAACCGTCCCTGTGGGGAAATCTACTGACACTGAGGTTATCCCTATAACTTCCAAGGTAAATTCACGATCATTAGATATACTCCCAATTCACCATTTGGGACCTAAAATTCCTAATCGATTCATGACAATTGGGAACCTGACCCTTTTCTAACAAGGTTCAATCCTAAGGGTATCGATTCCTAGAAACATCTAACAATTGGGGTTTTTCCTACGATTACCCGAATCAACCGTACATAAACCCATAAACAAAGGTAAATCGAGTTATAGCCCCCCTTACCTTATCAATTAGCAGCTTTGAGTTCTTGAGCGAAGTTCTTCGTTCTTCGTTCTTCAGAGCTCTATTTTCCCAAATTCCAACTTCTGTTTATCGTGAAAACAAAGTGAGGAATAACTTGAGTTCCAAAACATAACTTTACTTCTCTGCACCCCCACTCTTTACTAACAACATCTAAGCCCAATTACATAAAAATCCCAATATTTCTCATTTCTTTTATTTTCTTCAAATATTCCAAAATAAATAATTCCTTTTTATTTTATTAATTCTAATAAAATAATTTCCCAAATTTAAATAAATCAAAAAATGAAACTGGGGTGTTACAATACCCATATTTTTCCCCTAAGATCTCTCATCATCTCATTTTATCAAAGCATCAAGATCACACATTAGGGTTGGTTCTCTCTTTCTACTTCATCGTATCTTTCAAGTTGCTCTCGAGGGATCACCAAGCACCTTGAAGTGTGTATATTGTAGATGTGTTATTCTAACTAACATCAAAATATGTATATATGTCTCTTTGAATGTTCATATTGTAGGTGATGACACAATTGCATTCATCTCACCATCTAACCTAGGGTTTGAGGGTTTCCCCTCAGTCAAGTGGTTCTTCAATGGATTGCAAGAGATTAAGATTTAATACCATGTCTATGATATCAAAGATTTGGGGTTCAAAGAGTTCTCTCACTTTATTTAAGTCAAACTTTCCTCAATGTTGGTGGTGTCATTCATCAAGAAGATTCATAGGTTCGTGTGTTTATTTCCATGTCTTCTTCAAACAATTCCATTGATACTTAAGCTCCATCTTTGAGTACTATTCAAGACAATATCATTTTAAGGCCTATTTTGATTCATCATGCTTTATTTTTCCAAGAGAGTTCAAAAGATTCAAGGTTGATTCAAGAAGTTTAACCTAATTAAGCAAGTGCTTGATTCAGTGATCACAAGTGCATAAGTCTTTCAATTTTCAATATTTTGAGTTGGTTTTTTTTCCTATGGGTTCTTATAATCATCTACAACAACTTCTCTTCACATGACAATATCCAATTGTGCAAGAAAAATCATCAAAAGTTAAAAGGGGTTTCAAGTCATTTTGACACTCTCTAAGCTAGGGTTTGTTGACTTCCAAGGACCATATCTTGCTCATTTTTTGAGATTTTGGATTGACTCCAAAGCCACGATTCTCTTTAAAGGGCCCTTAACAAGTTCTCTTCATGGATCTAAGGCTAATTTTTAGAGGAAGATCAATATTGGTTTAGAAAGATTATAAGTCTCTTTGAAAATCCTTTGAATCTTACGGTTTGACTTCAAATGATCATAACTTGGTTAATTTTTATCTCCTTCAGCCCATTTTTTTCCACAATAACCTTTGGGACGTCTACTACAACTTTGTATCAATATGAAAGACTTGAAAATTATTGGAAAGTTGTTGAAGAATTGAAAAGATTATAGGTGTTTTGTTAATTTTCCCAAATTTGTATATCATCTTCCAAAGTCCATAACTCTTTCAATTTTTATGATTTTTGAGTGATCTCAATTCCATAATTTAATTTAAGAGGTCTACTTCATTTCATCTTCAGATATCAAGAAATAATTTTGAGTGGAGGGTCATGTAATTTTGAAGAACATTATAGGTCATTTCGAAGTCCCATACTTAGAAATATTTCTAAGTACAAAAGTCAGATTATTTTTTCACGATTTCAAATTTATGTAACTTTTTTATCAAATCTCCAAATTATGCCTTTCTTTTCACATTGTAAAGTTTTTGTCCCTGTCTTTCAAATGCTTCAAGAATCATGTCATAAAGCCTCTTGAGCTATGTGCACCATGGATTCAAAGTTGGTACATTGGAACTGAATTTTCACTTGCAGTCAGATTGCAATTTCCATAATGTGGCTTCTAATGATTAAATTTATGCATGCTTTCAACTTAAACATGATTATTAGAGGTTTGAATCATTTAGAGTATCAAAACGCGTCATTTGGATGAGTTTTGATGCACATGTGATCACACTTTTCTCATGAGGAAGGTGTGCACGAATTCGACTCAAATTACACCATTCACCCTTCCTATTGATTCCATTCACTTCTCCTATAAACACACCATATTCCACTCATTTTCGCAAGCTTGGATAGCCAGAATCACCCTGCCAAACTCTCTCCATAACTCACAATTCTGAGTTTTCGAACTCACTCTTCCCTTATTTTTCAATCCAATTTCTTTGCTTATTCTACATCATTGAACTTCACTGAAGCTAATATAAGAAGATCCAAGCCTTGAGGTGTTCTACATCGTGCTAGCCAAGTCAAGTTTTAGAGATCTGAAGTTGAGCTTCAACGGGTAGATTCGTCCATCGATTCTCTCCAAACTTGTCACCACAATGTAGCTCTGATCACTTTGATACTCACAGCATCGTTGGTTTGTAACTGGAAGTGAGTTTTCCTCATTCTTTTTCAAATCTACTAAGCTACAGTTTATATAAATTTTTCACGAGGGAACCATTGGAATCGTCTTGAAGAGACGAAGCGAATGGCACCAGTCTGAGCTTCTAGTTTTACTGTTTGCGAGACCTATAATTCGCGTGTAGCTGGAGGTTAAATATGAACAATGTTTCATCTCTCAAACAATTACAAGGCGCCACTTTTTTTTCAAATGTGTTTAAAAAATAAATGATCTGGTGGTTTATTCACTAATGTCCATATCATGAACAATGCGTCTAATCCTTTGGATTAGCTTACTAATGCGTTTTGACATTGATCCAATGTTCTACGTTATTTTGATATATTTTTTTATTTTATGATTTTTGATTTAACTGTTTTAAACTTCAATAATTCATAAAAAATTCATTTCAACTTCTAAAATTCAGTTGTGATTTTTGTCAACACTTATTGACTCATGTTTGACCTCTGATAATTTTTTAGGATTTTTATTTTGTGTTTTAATATATGTTCTATATTTTACCAATTATTTCCTATTTAAATCGTTTAAATGTTGTTTTATATTAAATATATTTTATTATTTTTCTTGATTGGTCCTGATTTGGAGACACTTGGGTGTTATTTTGGGACAAGTTCCTCAACCTCATTGGATCTTGGGTGTTGATAGATTGAAAAAACAAATCCACCAAAATAGATGAATGTTATTGATGATATTTGAAACCCTAGTTTCATCTGATACATTCACCTCCCTAATCATCTTACCCCTTTCTTGTTTTTACATGTGCTACATGATTTAGGAGGATGATCTACATATCATTTCTCTAACATGTTGGTACATAGATTGCTATAGACCGACCTCAAAATAGGTGTGACTTCTACATAAGTCCACTTACGATTGTTTAACATAGCACTAAGTTAGTCCCGATTTGAAAACTGATCATTTATGGGCCAAACCTATGTTTGCAAGCCCAAGTATGTTTAATTTGAAACCTCGGATCCAATAACTTTGAAGTTCATACTTAAGAGGTTTTGATTATATCAATCCTCTAATGAACTTCATGAACTTTGGTCTAAGTGAATCATTTGAACATCATTGATCATATGTGGTTTATTTTTAGTACTTGAAATGAATGATATACTTGACATAAAGCAAATGAGAATTGTTGTTGAGAAGCTTTGATTTTATCAATCTTCTAATGATTTTTCAAATTCAAGCTTCCAGATGGTCATTCAACTAACCCTCTAACTTCTAATTCACTAACAATTAACTTTACTTTATGCCTTTATTGTGTGCCTTTATTTTTATGTACCATTTACTTTAGCATTTACATTCCATGTCATTTATCTTTTTCTCACTTGAGCATTTATCTTTATTCCATTTTTATCTTTGCTTACTAGAGAATTTATCTTTACGCCATTTTATCTTTGCTCACTTGAGCATTTATCTTTATGTCATTTTATCTTTGCTCATTTGAGCTTTTCTTTCCTTTTAAAGATACTTAATAATCAACTTGAATAATAAAAAACTTTAAAGCTACTTGGACTACTTGGTTACTATCCTTGGCATTGTGGAGTTGTGGAGTTGTGGATCTCTCGGACTTATGATTAGAAGCCTTGTACTTGGACTTTGTTGCTCTGTTGTTATTTTGTCTGAAGTTCTTGGGGTTTACTCTAAGGCATTGGGTTAAATTTCATTTGTCTACTGGTTATTCTGATTAATTGATTCATTTGTGATTAAAAATTCCTCTGTATACAGTCGTTACTCTGTCCAATTTTGGTGAAGACTTAATTCATCTGAAGTTTGGTATTTCTCAGAGGTTTAGTATCCTTGCTTGCTTGATTTCAATCCTAAGGATGGGAGTTCTACATTGACCTTTTCATGTCAAGTGTTGGCTTCTTGTTGGTTAGATCATTCTTTTCCTTAGCTTTTACTTTATGCTTTAGGATAGTCCATTCATCTCCTCCCATCTTCTTTAATTTCAAGAATCTTCTCCATCCTTTTCAAAACTCTTCTTGTTTTTTCTAACTTGAACCGCTTTTATAGCCAAAGTACACAAATTTTCTAAGAGGTTCCTGTGGAGTACCGTAGATGTTTAGGGTGCTAATACCTTCTCTTTGCATAACCAACCTTCATACCTAGATTCTCTCCCCCTCTTTTTTGGGTTTATTCTCTCTTTTCCCATTTTCATTGGAAATAATAAAGCGTTGTGGCAATTTTTATTTGATTTGTACGAATCAAGTCAACCCAATGGCTTAATATCAACATTTCGACCGCTACAAATAGATTTAATCAGCTTGAATCACTTGGAACTATTTATCGTTTAATCAACTTCACTTAGCAAAACTATTTCAAATGATAAGATTAAAATAACTACTTTAGTCAATTTATCAAATACTTGGTGTGCGAGTGAATTTTGAGAAATTTTCCTTTAACTGTGTTGATACACAAAACCACTTATAATCGAAAGTGATTATAAGTTATATCAACACTTGAGGTAAAATCAAAATTGATTAGGAAAATTCTTACAACTCAATGATAGACAATTCTATTTGACAAATTGATCAATGAATATCAAAGCAAGTAAAAAGAAAAAATAAAAGCGACACAAAGAATTTGTCTTCATAATTCCCCATTGTCGTCATCGCGTGTGGGTGCGCCTGCACCTAATTCCAATAGAATTAGGATAATTCTTACTATGAAAAATTGTTGATACAAGAGATGCATTCAAGAGAAACTCCATAAACCCTAAGCTTGTTGTTGATTCAACCCCTTATCCACTTTTGATCTTGAGAGAGAACAAAACACAATTGATGAAAAATGACTATCTGGGTCTTGCTACTCCTTTGTGTTCTTTATCTCCAAAGCTTTCCTGCACCATCAATTTCAAACTATTGCAACACAAAAATTCGATTCTATTTGGTAATCCAAGTTACTTCCTTGCAAATATTTGAAACACTCCAAGGTTCCTTGAAAAGATTTTAAGTACTCCAAGGTGGTTCACTTTACCGCAATTACCTCTCGAACGTCTTTCATGAAAACCCCAAAATCAACCAATGATCTTGGAGGATAAACCCGATGTTTTTCCTGGATGAAAACTCCTACAAAACTCCACCCAATACACAATTGGACACTAACAATCTTCGTCTAGATGGCACCCCAATAAAAAATCATTACAATGTAATGTCAGTGTGTATGCATAGATTGGAGGTTGAAGATGAAGAGAGAATTAGGCTAATTTTATGGTTTTCAACAAGTTATGAATGATGCATGAAAGAGTATGTATAATTTTGGAACTTTTTAGGGAAAAAGGGGTAAATTCAAAATAAAAATATTTAAAGAAATTAACCAAACATAATAATATGTGTTGACCTATGTATCTTATGTGTCGACATATATGTGAATTTTAAACTGTGTGTGTCGACCTATGAGAAGCCATGTGCCGACCGAAACAAGTTAGAAACTACAGGCTTTAAAATGATAGTAAAAGTGTAGACCTGAAAAGAGGATGTGTCAACACATAAAATAAGAATTTCTGCAGTTTTAGAAAAGATTCAATATGTGTCGACCTGAATCATGCATGCGTCGGCCTAAGACTTACAGAGGATACAGGCTTTAATAATGGGTTACATGTGTCGACCGAAAATACGAATGTGTCGACACATGCAATGAAAAATCATGTAAAAATACTATTTTTAATGACTTGAATCAATTTCAAGATTCTTTTTAATGATTCCTAATACCTCCAATGCAGAAGAGTGCAACAAAACATAAGGATGTTATCCAATACTCATAAGTGCAATATTTTCCTAGTTTTGACATCATTCAAAACATTTTGTCAACGAAGTTTGTACTCACATAAGTCGCATTCGCCTCTTCACTACAGGGTACATCTTGAAAAACCCTTTTCATGCCATTTAACCAATCATGCGCCACTATTGGATAAAGGCCACTCAATAACTCTGGTGGGTTCATCTGAAAGAACTCTTGAAAACATGTTCTAGCAACATTCCCTGGAGCGGGTGGTTGTTGTTGCTAGCCCTACATATTTTGCATCATTTGCAGCATGAGTTGATTCAGTTGCTGCATTTTTTGCATCATCCGAGTTCATTGCACTCCTTCATGTTGAAGATGAGACATCACACAAAAGAGGGGGATGAATTGTGTGGTTTGGAAAAACTTGATTTTGCAAACTTTTTGCATGTAAAATCAGATTTTAAAAACATTTTCAGAAA
The DNA here is from genome assembly GCA_948472305.1 of Vicia faba. Taxonomy (NCBI): domain Eukaryota; kingdom Viridiplantae; phylum Streptophyta; class Magnoliopsida; order Fabales; family Fabaceae; genus Vicia; species Vicia faba. Next base: position 1,472,670,765 of record OX451737.1, on the reverse strand, counting down.
CTAAGCCGGGAAAAGTCAATAGCATAAAACAAATTAAGAAATTTAAAGAGTTTAAGTAAAGAAGAACAACACTAATAACTATAGAGGTTAGATCAAATCAAAAGTGCATACTCCTCTCCTCAAGAGTTGATCTTGAGAGTTTCCAACAATAGTTTATATCTTTTAGTAGGAAAGATTTATGAACTCTGTTATCTAAGGAAATGATGGTTGATCTTTAACCAAATAATACAAGACGATGGATGTGGGGTTTATGTCTTTGCTTCAATATATTGTTGAGAGTGAAGCGGTCATTATTCCTTTCCAACGGTGGATTAAAGATAGTATTTTTGTTTTCAACGAACACGAACCTTGAAGCAGTTAGTCTTCAAGTTCCAAAAATATGAGCTCGTGAATCTCTTATTCCTTATATTAGTAACATGGCACCAGAGAAAAATGGACGCGACTCCTTGAAATGGATCTTCTTATAGTAAGTGTGTCTAATAGGTTGTGTATTGATCTGACAAGAAAGATATTGTAAATGTTGAAGGTGACGATAACTGCATTTATCGAACAGTTTCAACTTTGCTTGATTTAAGGGACGAGAATCATACACTTATCCTCTAAAAACTTATCAAGGAGTTAATGGCTCATGAATAATAATACACAATGTTACACGGGAAAAAAAACAAAGAAGATTTTGATGCAATTTATGAATCTCTTATTCCTTGTGTTACTAATTTGGCACCAGAGGAAAATGAACGCACTTCTTTGAAATGGACCATCTTATAGAAAGTGTATATAATAGGGTGTGTATTGATCTGACAAGAGACGGGTTCTTGGAAACATTTTTCCACTTTGTAGTACCCCGTCTCAAAATCCAACCTGTCGCATTATATGTATTGGGTGGCTTTCGAAATCACGATATTTAGTTCAAGATTATTCAAAATCAGGAAGCCATATACCAAATCACTAGAGTGGGAAATTCATTCAACAAAGAAAGATGAAACTTGGCCTGATTATTTTTTGGATAGGATGGAATAATTCACCAAGTTAATCGATATTGAAAGAAAATCAAATAAAAAAAGTCAAAGGTGGAACCACCATAGATATCGATTTAGGTGGTGACACATGTTTTGATTCATTTTAGTTTTTTATCTAACAATGTATTTAGGCGATGGCACATGTTTTGTATGTAATATTGGATTGATATAATGATGTATATTGGATACATTTCCATACATTTTAATGTATATTTGAGTTTTCTTAGTTTTTTTAAAAAGTTCTAACATGAGTTTATTCAAAAATGCATTTCCGGACTCACCCCATATTCTGGAGAAAAAAAACTAACAAGGGTTTAATCGGAAATAGATTTTCATATACACCTTTATTTTACTAAACAAAACAGGGTGAATCCGGAAGTACATCTCTGAAATATCCTCTGAGACATGATTGAGTTTCTATGGTCCATATTGATCTAAAACTTGTATAAATATGAGTTTCATTATATTTGTTAGTACAAACACACACAAAATGTCTCAATATGCATATCTCACTTTTGTCTACTTTATCGGCGAGAAGCTGCCTCTTCAGTATAAGTTCACAGAGAGCACCCGTCTTATCTATCTAAAATCAATACTAGAGAATGTGTACCCAGAAAATCAAAGAGTTCTGAAGCACTATTATCGTTCACCCTCAATTGTCAATGAATAAAAGATACTTTTCAGAAAGTTAAAGCTGAATACGGATGAAGGTTTAACTGTTATGTGGAATACATTTCACCGTTATGAAACTAAAGGTCCGATCGAGGTGGATGTAAATATTAGGAGATCAACCAGAGATATTCTAAAGATGTTGAGACGTCCTCAACCATCACTTGATTATGAAAGGTAATGTTAAATTTATGTTAACGATTATCTGTGTAATGTTTCATTTTTAATGTATGTCATAATAATGTTTGAGGTTAATTTATGAGTTTTTAGCTATTGTTTCATCTTCTGTTTCTGGTTTTCTAATCACAACTAGTTTCTGAAGTACATTTATCTATTTTTTAAGAGTTAAATCTATTTTTAGTCACTATAAATATGACAACCTTTAATTTTAGATCTTACAAAAAAAAATTCAAACAATAATCCTTACAATATTTTCCGTCCATATTCTTAACCCCTTCCGTTAGATTCCACTAATAGAGGCTTACGTGCCATGCCACGTATCTTGCCACGTCAATTGAAATCAACACTAAAGAAAAAAAGATAGATTGCAGGAGTTTTAAACCCCATTTTAATAACTTCAAAAAAGACAATAATTTTTCGAGGATGCATTTCATACGTTAAGCTAAAAATCTGAAAATTTATCTTGTGATTTTATACATGTTATTTCATGAATAAAATTATCTTGAATTTTCTTTGCAATAGTGTAGCAAGGAAGGGGAAGATGATAAAGTTAATCGAGCTACCAAATATTTGTTATCAAGCATTCAGACTTGACATGGATGTTGGTATTCAGAACAATAAAGAGGTTTGAGAAAGAGATTCAAAGTTTAAACTCTAACTACTACCTTAACATACTATATATTATCGAATAACAGTTCTAATATTGCTAAGCTATCTTCTTTTCTTATGCCCCTTAAAGCTGCATATCCCTTTTCTAATCTAGTCGAATCATATACCAGTCCTATTATTTCATTCCTCTTCTCCTCTTGGTTGTCGGTACGTAGAAAGATAGGCATGATTGCATTGAAATGAGTTTGGATTGATTTAGTGTTGTTTTGGTAATAACTATCTCATTAAGGAAAGAAGGGGCCAGGAAGACCAGAACTGACATTGGTCAGTTTGTGACACAACGGACATCTTGGAGTACAATGACCTCTCAAACAACAATCTAGAAGGGGATGTTCCAGTCAAGTTTTATCTTAAGATGGGATAAAACAACCAGGCGAGGTCCACTTGAAATGCATCCTCGAAAAATTATTGTTTTTGAAGTTATTTAAAGGGGGCTTTAAACCTCATCAATATGTAGTTTTTGAAGTTATTTAAAGGGGGCTTTAAACCTCATCAATATGTCTTTTTTTCTTGAATGTTAACTTCAACTGACGTAGCGTGACACGTTACATGACACGTAAGCTTTTGTTAGTAGAATCTAATGGAAGGAATCAAAAATAAGGACAGAAAATATTACAAAGACTATTGTTTAAAGAAAAATTTTGTATGAACTAAAATTGAAGGTTGTCATACTTATAAGGATCTCTGACATATTTAACCATTTTTTTAATGTTATGGTGCGTCAGAAAATATATTTTCGTATTGGAAGGACATTTTGATTTTTCACGAGGATATGGGAGTAACACTTAGAGTGCGAGAAGTAATCTCTTTTTTTATCTTAGGGGTTGCAAAACGAGTCTGACTCATCGAACATGTCCTTTTTGTCTGTAGATTTTTGTGAGGGAGGCAAAGTTTTAGGCCCGCTTCGCTTTGTTTTTTTACGCGCATGCATTTTTTTTTTTAATTTTACAATTTTTAGACTTAAAAAATATACCTTCTATTATTTTATAATTTCTAACTGTGCGTGCCAAAATTTTAGGCCACACCTTCAAATATAGGTGTCCCTTTTCATTTTTTTGCAGATTTTTGTGAGACGAATCTAAACAGAACGAACGTATTAGTTTGCCACTCCTAATTTATGCGCTAAAACCTTAGCCTTGGTATCTTGGGCTTGCACCGGCTCATGGGAGTTATGCACCCAATAAAGATAGTTTGTAAAAAGGATATGATATTTCTTTGGTTGTAAACCAAGTTTCAATTAGTTAGGCTTTCTTTGAAGAACCGTTGTCTTGTTCTTAGACATTAAGATTAAGAAATAGATGATTAAGTTTTATTGAACTAATTAAAATATGTGTTTCATTATTTCTCATATTTTTATTATTTGTAAAAAATAATTTAAGAATTGTAAAAATAATTTAATAAAAATCTAAAATTGAGATTAATGATTTCACAACAAACTTTTTCAATGCAATAAATATCTAATAAGACCATCTAATTATGTTTTGTTGGAACATGTTTATGTTTCAATATATTGAATTTTAAAAAAATTTCAAGTCCTACATTGTTAGAATATCTTTTTGGTTGAAAAAACCATTTAGTCTCACATTGCTCATGTGAGAAATATTAACTATCTTACTTCACTATATAAGGAGTGCACATGTTTCATTGCAAATCACACCAAAAACTTTTTATTAGTTTTTCCTTCCTCACTCTCATAACTCTGCGTCTCTCGAATTGTCGAAGCGCCATCTTCTTTCCTTTTATTCCTACTTGTTGAATTTTCCGAGTATTTTCTTGAATTCTCTTTAAAGAATTATGTTAATTTCTCCTCATTTGAGTTGAGAAATTTTCAAGTTTAATCTTTGAGATTCTCTTTGGAGAATTATTTGAATTTCTCTTTGTTGGAGAAATTATTATGAGTGGTCAAATGACCATTATTAATTTTTCTTTGGAGAATTATTTGAGTTTCTTTTTGTTTGAGAAATTATTATGATTGGTCTTTGTACCAGATATTACAAGTGGTGTTGATGCCATATTTGAATGGTCTTGTACCATCAGGGAGTGTATTTCTAGACTGATTATCTATCATGCAAGTAGTAATGGTACAATATAGAACTAAGTTGTTTTATCATGGAGGTGGCACGGTAGTTCGACTGCTTTGCATAATTTTGAGCAGTGTTGCGAAACGTCTTAAAGAGAGCGATCTAGTCCGCGACTCAACCTGGTAATTTCTTTGGTGGTAAATATTTTAAAATTCGAAACAACAATTTTAAGACGTTTCAAACTGCCATGGCTACCGAAGAAATTATTGGTTCTTTTGCGGATATTGTCTTTGAGAAATCATTCATATTTGAAGGAAGTCACTTCAAACGTTGGCAACAAAAGATGAAGTTCTTAACGTTGAAAAAAGTTGTAACGTTCTGATCGATGAAATTCTATTGCTCCTTCTGGATCAATCGAACAAACTAACGGTAGTAAATCTGGATATTTAGAAGGAACACTTAATAGTGTTGAAGTTGAATTTGTTGCACAGGTTAAAGCGAATGATTTACAGCATAGTAAAGAAATCACCTTATAGAAAGAGAATGAAAATCTCTACAAAATCATATTTTGAATAGACTCGCAGATGATCTGTATGGTAATTACAATTGATGTGATACTGCAAAACAAGATTGAGAGACTCAGAAAAAGAAGTATGACGTAGAAGCTGAAGCAAAGAAGTATGTTGTTAGCCGCTACTTCAAGTATCAAATGCAAAGATGTAAGGTCGATGGAGGCTCAATGTTACGAACTTCAAAAGATTGCTTAATAGATCATCACAAAAGGTATGTGTTTAAATGAATAATTTCAAATTGGTTTTATTATTGACAAACTACCACATAGTTTGAATGTTTAAAAAACAAAAAGGGAATCTTAGAGACGATATCAAAAAGAAAAAGTCTTAGTTGTTTCAAACAACAAAAAGAAATTTGGTGTAGTTCTGAAGCCATTTGGCAAATGATTAAAGAATCAGAACTGCAATATTGTGAACCGAATTAAGAATGTGAATTCTTCTATGATCCCAATAGCTCCAACTAGGCAACAACCACCACCTAAAAGAAATGACGTTAGTTTCCATTTGTTTTAACTATGGAAAATCAAGTCATATGACTAAGAAATGTAGAAGTAAGCTTGAACTTGGTGTTGTCTCTAATGCACAGGTCAACCTGACTAATGGATAATTTATTGCTATGGTCATTGAAATCAACATGGTTGATGGATATGTTGATTGGTGGATAGACACTTGTGTCTCTCGTTGTGTCTGCTATGATCGTGTTATGTTTGAACATACACGAATACTAAAGATAAGAAAGTGTTGTTGGGAGATGGCCAGACCACGAATGTTGCTGGAATTATAGACATGGAGCTAAATTTCACCTTCAAAAAGACTTTAATCTTAAGGAACGTTATGCATGTTCCTAAGATTAGAAAGAATATTGTTTCTGGTTTTCTTTTAAATAAGACAGGGTTTAGTCAGTCTATTGGGATAGATTTGTACGCCATTACCAATAATGAAGTTTATATGTTTAAAATTTTTGTAAAGAATTTGAAAATGATATAATATGAATTTGTAGTGATAGATAAACTGTATGATTCTAGTTTATTAATGAATTTTATACATGGAATTGTACATGAAAAGACTGCATCATACTATCTTGCAATGAATGGTAAAACAGAAAGAAAGAATAAAACTCTTACTGAATTTGTTGTTGCAATTATGATGAATTATAGTGTTGCACCTCACTAGTGGAGGGAAATTTTATTGACTGTTTTCTATGTCCTGAATAAAGTCCACAAGTCAAAATGTAATATCTCTACTTATGAGATATTAAAGAAAAGACAACCAAACTTGTCTTATTTGAGAACTTGGGGTTGTCTAACTTATGTCAGAATTTCGGATCTGAAACGAGTTAAACTCGCTAGTAGAGCATATGAATGTGTTTTCATTCGGTATGCAGCAAACAATAAAGCATATAGTTTTTATGATCTAAAGGCAAAAGTGATCATATAATCAAATGGTGTTGAATTATATAAAGACAAATTTCCTTTCAAATTGAGAAATAGTGGGGGCACACAATTGATTCACATTCCTATGATAAGAAGCACAGAAAGCAATGAAAATGTAGAAATAGAACTTCGACGAAGTAAACAAGTAAGAGTTGCTAAAGACTATAGGCCTGATTATGAGGCTTATAATGTAGAAGAAGGTCCAATGAATCTTCAAGAAGCCTTGTTTATGGCAAGAAGCTATCAACGGTGATATAGAATCTCTATAATCTAACAAGACCCGACACTTAGTAGACTTGTCTCCTGGTTGTAAATGGGTTTTGAAAAAGAGATTAAAACATGATGGAACTATTGATAAATACAAGGTTCTCCTTGTTGCCAAGGGTTTTAGACAAAGAGAAAATATAGATTTCTTCGAAACCTTTTCTCCTGTCACTAGAATTACATCCATTAGGGTACTTATTTCAATAGCTTCTATTTATAACTTAATAGTATACCAAATGGATGTTAAAACAACTTTTTTAAACGGTGACTTAGAAGAAGAAATCTATATGAAACAACCGGAAGGTTTTGTGATCTATGGATAAGAAAATAAGGTTTGTAAGTTAGATAAGTCTTTGTATGGGCTAAAACAAACTCCAAAGCAATGGCATGTAAAGTTTGATAATTTAATGATATCGAATGTGTACAAAGTGAATGAAAGTGACAAATACGTTTATTACAAATTTGAGAATTGTATTTTCATTATCATATGTCTATATGTAGACGATCTACTCATATTTGGATCAAACATTCAGGCCATTAATGATATGAAATCATTTTTGTGCAACAACTTTGATATGAAAGACCTCGGAGAAGTGAGTGTGATTCTTGCTATCAACATCACAAAATCCGAGCAAGGAATTTCTTTGGATCAATCACAATATGTGAAAAAGATATTAAAGAAATATAATTACTTTGACAGTAAACCTGTGAGCACACCAAATGAATCAAGCGTGAAGCTGTTTAAGAACACTAGTGAAAGTGTTAGACAAACAGAATATGCGAGCATCATTGGAAGTATTAGGTATTCCATTGATTGTACTAAACCCGACATTGCATATGTTGTGGGATTGTTGTGCGGGTTTACTAGTAGACCGAGTAATGAACATTGGAAAGCTATTGAGCGAGTCATATGGTACCTTAAAAGGACCATGAATCTCGGTTTACATTATCAGAGATTTCCTATTGTACTTGAAGGATACAATGATGCAGATTGGAATACCTTATCAGATGATTCCAAAGAAACTAGTGGCTATGTATTCAAATAGCTAGAGGAGTTGTAACTTAGAAATCAAAGAAACATACTATCCTGAGAATATAGCATTAGCGACTGCTAGTGAAGAAGCAAGTTGGTTAAGATGCTTGCTAACTGAGATTCCCTTATGGGAAAAACATATGTTAGTTGTGTTGATCCACTATGATAGTACCGCGGCTATTGCAAAAATTGAGAACCGTTATTATAATGGTAAAAGATGTCAAATAATAATAAAGCATAGCACTGTTAGAGATTGTATCTCTAAAGGAGCTGTAAGAGTGGATCATGTACAGACTGATGAAAATTTAGCAGATCCTTTGACGAAAGGATTAGCTAGAGAGAAAGTTTATAATACATCATATAAGATGGGACTAATGCCTATAGGAAAATGAGTTGCTCATGATGGTAACCCGACCTAAATGACTGGAGATCCCAAGAAATAGGTTCAATGGGTAATAACAAGTTGTGAGTAATATGAGATGATCATGCAAGTAAAGCATGAATCCTAAAGTAATAAGAGGATGAGATAATAGAAAGTCTTAATGAGATCTATACTCTGTATGAGGGAGTACCTAGGCTACAGGAGTACTCTTGATAGACTCACCTATGTGATTGTGGAACTTAGGCCGGTTCCTATGGAATTTTGAGGCAGAATTCCTAGAGCCTTCATTAAACTGGGATACACGTGCAGGGCCATTAAAGCACGAGCTATTAGAATACACCTTAAGAAAAGGTTGTGTGCGGGTTTGATGTCTGAGATAAAGTTCAAGACATTTGTGTCACTCTTGTTGAATTGGAATCCTACTTGCTATGGAAAGGTTCAAGTCGTAGACACCTTTGTTTATACATAATCTTAGAAACGTTTGATGTTACTTCTAAAATCAATTTTCTAAATTCAAGTGGGGGATTGTTGGAACATGTCTATGTTCCAATATATTGAATTTGAAAAATTTCTCAAGTCCCACATTGTTAGAATATCTTTTTGGTTGAAAAAACCATTTAATCCCACATTGCTCATGTGAGAAATATTAACTATCTTACTTCACTATATAAAGAGTGCACATGTTTCATTCCAAATCACACCAAAAACTATTCTATTAGTCTTTCCTTCCTCACTCTCATAACTCTGTGTCTCTCGAATTGTCGAAGAGCCATCTTCTTCCCCTTTCTTCCTACTCGTTGAATTTTCCGAGTATTTTCTTGAATTCTCTTTAGAGAATTATATTAATTTCTCCTCATTTGAGTTGAGAAATTTTCAAGTTTAATCTTTTGGATTCTCTTTGGAGAATTATTTGAATTTCTCTTTGTTGGAGAAATTATTATGAGTGGTCAAATGACCATTATTAATTTCTCTTTGGAGAATTATTTGAGTTTCTTTTTGTTTGAGAAGTTATTACGACTGGTCTTTGTACCAGATACTACGAGTGGTGTTGATACCATATTTGAATGGTCTTGTACCATCAGAGGGTGTATTTCTAGATTGATTATCCATCATGCAAGTAGTAATTGTACAGTATAGAACTGGGCTATTTTATCCTGGAGGCGGCGCGGTAGTTCGACTGCTTTGCATAATATTGAGCAGTGCTGCGAAACGTCTTAAAGAGAGCGACCTAGTCCTCGACTCAACCTGGTATTTTCTTTGGTGGAGAATATTTTAAAATCCTAAAACAACATGTTTTGCTGTTTTTTTTTAGAAAATATTATGCACATTAAATTTAGAGGATTTCTTTTTCCATTTTATAATTTTTTAGCACACCGTGCGAAATTCCTTAAATGTCCTTTAAAATCAGAAATATATTTCTGGTTCGCACCATGTTAGCCTATAAAAGATATGAAAGAGTTGGGTGGAAACAGAAAATATATATCTGGTTGCACCCCCAAACACATAATTATTTTCAAAACAACAAAAACATAACACACTCAAATACCTATTTCTCTCAAACACCATTGTTACAAAATCAAACCGAATTTGCAAAAAAAACTCATCACAAATTGTCAAGTATCAGTTAACTCAAGTGTCCAACCATGTTCAATCAAGAAAAATCAACAATTGTAAATTGTTTTTAAGTTTTTTAGAGTTAATGTAATTTCTACTCAAATTAGTGTTTTAGGTTAGAAATTTGATTGTTGAGGTTTGTTTTCAATATTAAGCATCATTAGTTAACCGTTAGAAGTCTCATTTTGAGGATCAATGACATTTTGTTTGAGGTTGTATGTGCTTCTGCTTCGCCATTGACAAGCTTGAAATTTCATGTCGAATCAGAAATACATTTTCGGTTTTCATTTTGAACAAAACCAGAAATGCATTTCCTATTTTAGTCTATTTGTATTTTCCCCTTTATTTTGAACAGTGATCCATATGTTAACATTTTTTTCGTACTCCTATAGGAGTAATGGCTGAGAGACCATATACATTGAGGCACAAATGACTTGCACATCATACTTTTGTGCGGAGAACAAAGGAGTCGGGTATCTCAGGCTCACCCTGCCTCTGGATAGGCTGTGTCAGATGCGCGTACTGCTGGCTCTGCCTCCAGTGTCCCTGTTTCTAATGCGTCTTCATCGTCCTCCTACAGCAGGTTGGATTCTTCAGTTCATCCTTCCCCTCCCCAATCCCCCTATAGACACACTTCCTCATCGATAGTATTTGAGGTGGTAGAGGCATCCAGTTCCCAACTGACATAAGAGGTCACACATCTGACACCTCAGGCCTAGCCACAACCTTCATCCCAAGCACCTGAGGTGTCCCAGGAAACTGAGGCATCCCAGGAACTTGAGGCATCCCAGGCATCTGAGCTGGTGCCTGAGAAGGAACCTGAGCAAGCACCCCAGACATCTCAGGCACCTCAAGCTCCGCCTCAGAGTTTTGGAGGAGGACCGTCTAATTTATCTCTACTGCCTATGTACTCGAACCATGTTTCTAGATATATATGGGACAGAGAGGTGTGAATTTTGACTTGTTCCTTCTATTACATTTTTATTATGTTTTTTTGTTGAACGAATTTTGTCAATTATGAATACACAAATCTGATCCATTGAAGGTCATTAATCATGTGAAGAAGATCATTAAACTGGAAGCCCCTCTTGAGCCATGGTTTGATGAGTTGTTGATGCTTACAGGGTTGAAAGATTTGACCAAGTGTGGTTATAGCGACGTTAATCATGGTATAATTAAAGCTTTTGTTTAGAAGTGGCACCATGAGATGTCGTTATTCCATCTACAAAATGGTGAGATGACGATCACACTGGATGATGCGCGTCTGTGCTGTGTATCCAGATTAGAAGGACATACTTAGACCATTAAAAGATTGATAAAGAGGAGACGTTGGATATGTTGGTAGAGAAATTGGTAGTGACCCTTGAGAGTGCCATGGCTGAGTTGGACTTCACCTGTGGTGTCCACGTCAGTTATAGTTATCTGAAGATGGTGTTCACGAATGAGATAAGTCGTGCACAAGAGGCTGATGGTGATCTTGAGCAGGTTACATTACACCAGAGGTTTGCTATAAGGCATACCTTTTGTTTTTGGTTGGCACACAGATTTTTATGAACACTAGTGCCACTTACATATATGTGGTGTACCTGGGGTACTTTGATGATTTTGAGCAGATCCATCAGTTGAACTAGGGGGGTTGCTTGTTTGGTGTACTTTTATACGAAGTTGTCTGAGAGATATAAGTGGAAGATGAAGCAGATGACCGGTAGCATCACACTCCTGACGGTAAAATTTATTTGTTTTTGTGGCATTTTGTTAATTATTATGATTTAGTTACTAATTAATAATTATTGTTCTTTCAGGGATGAATCCTAACACACTTCCCCCGCATATAGGGTTGGTCACTAGCTACGGATTATACTGAAACTAAGTCACGTGCCACTGCATACGATCCGCTCCGAGGGGACCAGGCGACAGAGTCGTTCTGGGTGTATATTGATCGGCTGGTGTTTGAGGACATACACTTTCATTCATACCATGACCACCATGTCACTACCATTTGATATGTTGTGCTTTTTATGGGATGGTTGACTTGTGGGTCGCGCAAGACGGTTGCTTATATGCCTGAGCGTGTCATGCGTCAATTCGGGTACACCCAGTATATTATACGGGATCCTGCTAAATCTTTTCCTCCCCTGGTAAAACGCGTGGATATGAATGCTTTGTTTGATGATTATGAGAGTCATCTTGTTCCAGATGAGACCCGGAGTACCATTGCTTCAGAAGAATGGAGCTACGTGGACGGTTATATCATATGGTTATTCAGGGTGTCTCATCTATACTTGGTACAGGATTCTCCAGGTAATCCTCTGAGTCCAGCTCATCAAGAGATTCTAGAGGAGGAGCATGCATAGGCCGATCAAGCCACAAATGTGTTACTTAGGTGTTGTCATATCATGGATATTGCGCAGATGAGTATTGATGGTGGTTTGTTTTCTGATGGCTTTGATGTTCGAGGTGTTCTGGATGCCATCATGGAGGAGGCTCGGGGGGCTCTGCAGTACAGGAGGCAGTGAAGGAATGCGGAAAGAGGATGGGCCGAGTCAGAGTCCGCCATACCCAGTAGTATTTTATGTTGTATATGTATGTTGGTTATTGTTTTTTGATTGTATTTGGATAATATTTTCAATTACCCCCTGTATTGACAACGAACACCTTTTATATTGTTTACTAATATCTATTTATATATGTTTTTGTTCTATATGTCTTTGTAGTATGTTTTGTTGTAACATCTTTGTATACAATGCGAAATAACGTACAAAAAGACTCATTGTCAACATAAGTCTTTCTAGTACAATCTACACAGAAATCGAATATACATTTTCGATTCACTTTGGAAATATATCTCTAATTTTAAGTCAATATTTAAAAAATAATAATATGCATCGAAAATATACATCTAATTTTAAGCATATTTTTTGCATATTTTAAAAAATGTGTAGGATTTTTTGTTTTCACACTAGAGTGGAAAGAGGAATCGTCTAAATTTATGTGTATGATAAACATTACAACTGTGGTCCATTTGCACGTGTTCCTGGGAACAAACTGGTCACAATAACTATCAACTCCTCTACCGACAGATTAGCTGGAAGCATGATTTTATTTTAGCAATAACCTGTTGAATCACATTAAAAGTTTGGCACTAAATTTTATTGTAGTAAAATTAATAAAAAAATGTTTATATTTAGACTAAAAAAATGATTTATTTGTTTAATCTGTTAAACCAAAAGTTAACATATTTCTTTAACTAATAGACATAACAGAAAGCCAGTAATATGGGATGAACTTTCATATGATTCCAAATGTAGCAAACCATTTAGGACAATTTAACAACATGATTGTAACTTGGGTTTGGACCACCTTTGTGTTCCCAACAAAAATTAATTTCCACCAGATCTTGCTCTTAGCAATAAATAAAACAATTAAGAAACAAAGCAGATATACCCAACAGAAAGTCAATTTGCATAAAGGAAAAAAAATTATAACTTCAGATAATTTACCCCTTCTCCTCAAATAAAGGGCTATTTAACTAAGCGATTAGATTCTAGTGGATTCATGAAATTTCTGTTAAGAATGATATTAAAAAAATATCGAATTTGATTTTTAGGTGAGAATAATATTTGACCAAATTATCCTGACCTCGAGCACCGATTGTGAGAACGAAAAAGAAATAAGATATATCATTAATACAGACACCGGACAGAATACTGATATTTAACACACTTGGGTCACATTTTAATTTAGACCAATGCTTTCAATTTCCAGTGTAGATACTACACAACAATAAATTTTGATTACCTTACCCGCCTCTTGTAGATATTTTGAAATCCACTGTTCGAGCTAGCCGAACGATGAATTCCAAAACACAAAGTAGAAATCAGCGAACCATTACCATCATCTTCACTTACACCCCTAAAATCAAAAGATGATCCACTACTTAAGAATCTCCTCCTACTTACTCTTGTCGTCACCGAGGTAATTTTGGCAGAATCCGTTGACAATGAAGAAGGCGAAGACGAGGGAGATGATGACCAATTGATTTTCTTGAAGCTTAGCTTTTGAAGAAATGTGGAAAAAAGTTTGGATGATTTTGAGATTTTTTTCTCATTTTTTTTGTTTGCATTGTTGAAATGATAAGAAGGTGGAGGTGTGAGTGGAGGAATTGTGTCCTTAGAGAATGTGTGTTTTGGAGTTCCGGGTTGAGATTCCCAAACAAATGGAATAGCAACCGAAACCCTAAAGGATGGGTTAGAGATGGAATTTTCCTTTGAGAGTAGCCTAGAGAAAAACTTGTCATCTTGTTTGATTTGAAGAACACTTTTCTCACATGTAGAATTGAACATTTTTGGTTGATGGGAACTATTGGTAAGAATGAGAAGAAATAAAACTTTTGAGATGGTTTTTGGTTTTAGAAAGGGTGGAAAATATAAATCGACTTATCATAGGTTGCATATCTTTTTATATGCATATTGTGAAGATAAATTCAAAATAGTATTAAAAGATATCGATAGTGATATTTAATATTCCCTTCATTTCTATTTATAAGAAAATTTTAACTTCTTAAATTCATTGAATAATTGATGTATATAACCAATATATAGTCTAAATACATCATTTATTTAATAAATCTAAAAAGACAAAATTTTCTTATAAAAGAGAACGGAGGGAGTAATTTTCCTGATAAAAAAGGAATTATGGTTAATTTACATCTCAATAATTATAATATCTTTTTGTTGATAAATCGCAAAATTTCTTACTTGATAGTTATTTAAAATTTTAGTCATTGTAAAAATTTTGCATCCACCCATCTCCATCAGATCAGTGACTATTTTGCTAACATTGAATTATTCAAATTTTAAATAAAATTTTAATTTATTTTAAAAACTAAAATTTTAATATAAAAATAAATTTAATTTCGTAAATTTTGTAAAATGTAGGTGACATTTGCAATTTGGTTATTGTGACAATAATTGGTTTAACTTGTCATAAAAAAAAAAATTGGTACTAACTAAAACTAGATCATAGTTTAAAGTTAAAAATGTATAAATTTTTGTGCTTTTTTGGACCATTTGTTTATATTTATTTTACTCTGTTTTTGGACCATATCATTTAAATTTGAATGCAACGCTGAATTAAAAATTTACTTAATTATGATTGTTATTGTGGTTGTGGATGTTAGCTTTTGATTTTCAGAATATTGGTTTTGAACCCTACACAACTCATACTCAAAGTTTTAAATTGTGATTGTAGGGTAATTATGTGCCTTGATATTTTTGAATTTTTTGTCGAATAAAATTATGATCATAATTGCAGTTCTAATCCAATCACATCTTATACTCAAAGTTTTAAATTGTGATTAAGGAATAATTAATAGCATTGATAATTTAGAATTTTTTTGTCAACTAAGATTATACGATTATAATTACGATTCTAATCTAATCACATAGATAATACTCCTGTGTTTTTTTAAGGTCAATATAGCATAAAGTTCTTCAATCAAGATAATGAATTATTAAAATTATTTTTCTATTATGTTCTAATTTATTTTCTCTTTTTAAATAAATTTAATTATACAATCTTTTATTTTCTAATAACTAATTGATAAAATAATTAATTTTATAAAAAATGTGAAATAGAGTGAAAGTGAAAGAACATAATTATTAAATTACAACATTTAATTATAAAAATAACATTTAAAGAAAAACAAAAAAATTCTTTTAGAAGGACACTTAAAAAAAAGGAGAGAATATTGATATGCAAATGTCGGTCCAACACAAGTGGGTGTTTAAAATTACTTTTTATAACAAGTCTTAAAATGCATAAATTAATATATATATATATATATATATATATATATATATATATATATATATATATATATATATATATATATATATATATATATATATATATATATATATATATAATCATTAATAAAATATAAATTAGTTTACAATATTACAAAGGTAAAATATTCATTTTGGTCCTTTAATAATATGTCATAGTTCACTTTGGTCCCTTATCTTTTTATCTTGTCAAATTGGTCATTTAATTATCAAAACGTAACCACGTTAGTCCTTCCGTTATTGAAACGTTAGTTAACTAAAAAAAAAGACTCCAGGTAGCACTTGTCATGCTGAAGTGACTTGTTGGAGGCAACGTGGTAAAGAATAAGGAAAAACAATCTCAAAAGTTCCAAAAAGGAAAGCATATGCATGTTCATTTTCTCCTAAAAACAAAAATCAAAAGGAAAGAGGAAGAACGAGAATCTGTAGAGCTTGAGGAGGCTTGCGAAGGTGACTGATTTCTAGGTAATTATTCTCATACTCGTTTGTTCTGGGATTTGGATATTTAGGGCTCTTATTCTTGTTTTTTCTTCGTAACTGAATATTTGTTATGGGATTTATGGATTTAGGTTTAATGGATGAATTTCTGAAACTCGTAATTCACTACTGTGGTGAGTTCGTTGATCCAGAGCTTAGTGTCTATGAAGGAGACCTAGTTTCTGAATTGTCATTAGATGTTGATAGGCGAAGTTACTTCGAGTTAGTTGGTGTATTGAAAGAATTAGGTTATACGGACAATATAGAGAAAATCTATTACAAAGACCCACAATTTGGGATGGATGAACTAGTTGATGATAAATATGCTCTAGAAATTGAAGACATATACATGGTGCACCATATTGTTCATGTTTACATTAAACACAGTTTGTCTCAACCTGAGTATTATGATGGTCCCGTTGAGGAGCCTAAGAACATTGTAGATGAGATGGAGCTTAGCAAGCTGCATGATGACATTGAAGGAAAGTTAAAGGAGTATGTTGTTGGTGTGGTTTAAGTTAATGATGGATTGAATGATGAAAATGTTGTTGTGGAACAAAGTAATGATGGATTGAATGATGCAAATGTAGGGGTGGAAGCAACAATTATTGAAGTGGAGGAAAATACTGATGATCAGGTGCACGATGAATCAAATTTTGATGACAGTGAGGATGAAAGTTACCAGTATGATAGTGCTATAGAAGTGGGCTTTGACGATGAATCTGATGGTTATGAGGACATTGATGAAAATGAAATAGCAGAACTGGTTGTGTATGACAGTAGTGAAATATCAAAAGGAAAAGGAAAAGGAAAATGAAAAGGAAAAGGGATTAATTTATCAAAAGGAAAAGAAAAAGGAAAAGGAAAAAGAAAAGGAAAATGAAATAGCAAGAATGGAACTGGTCCTACCACCAGGCGATCTACTCCAATCAAGAGAAGCACATCAAAGAGGACCATCTATTTATAATTTTAGGGTTAATTTATTTTGGAACATGTCTTTGTAACTTGTCTATATTATGGAACATATCTCTGTAACATTTATGTATTTTGGAACATATCTTTGTAACATTTTTGTATTTTGGAACATATATATGCCAACTACGTATTTTCAGTTTAAGTAATCAGATGTGTTGATTTACTAGTAATGCCCAAAATTATGTTGCAACAATTAAAGATATATTTGTGAGCAACCCCTTCATATAATTAGGTTTGAATGATAGCAAATATGTGTGAAATAATCAATGAATGTTGAAAATACTTTACCTATATGTGTGCATTGTAAAAATACAGTATAACATGTTTAAAAAGAGTTAATAATGTGTTTTACACATAAAACACGGTTATGAGTCGACAGAAAGAGCTTTGCATCGACACATACTTAAGCAAAAAATCATAAAAACGATTCTGCTTCAGTATGAGTCGACACATCCATGCCATGCATCGACTCATAATATGTTTATGCTCCTGGAATATAATTTTTGACCTTTATGCATCGATACATAACTTCACGCATCGACACATGATATGTTGATGTCCCTGGAAAATAAGTTTCAACTTTTATGCATCGATACATAACTCCATGCATCGACACATAACACGTTTATCTTCAAAAATCAAAATTCAATTCAGTATGTGTCGATACATACGTGTTATGTATCGACTCATGTAAAATGGTTGGCTCTGTAATATATTGTAGTATCAGTTTGCATCGACTCATAACAACTTGCATCGACTCATTTTGTGTTGTATAGCTAACATGAGTTGACTCATGCTAACATGTATCGACTCATAATGCGAATTCCCGTCTCTAACTGTTTTCTGTTACATATATAAGTAAGTTTTCGGCAGCAATATGGTGTGACACATTATTACAATTGTGAGCATCAATTACTGAGCAACAAGAAGCCTGAAAGATACTTCATCTTTATCATCTTCTCAATCATCTTAATTCAACAACAACAAAAGTCAAACATCTTTGTTCAATTGGATCAAGAGATAAAGAGATAACATGTTTTAAAATTACACATAAGCTTGCACATAAATTTCCCAACATGATAAACTTATAAAATTCCACTAAAAGTTGCTACATACTCCTACTCCTAATATAACTTAATGACAAATATACATAACATTACAAAACACATAATATTCAATGTTTTTTTCTACTTCAATATCTTGTTCAGTTGAATTTGAAGTTCTAACACAGCATCCCCTGATTCTTCATTTCTAACCCTCAATTTTTCGTACTGATTCTTGAATTCATCTAAATCCTTTGCCATGCTTTCCAATCTATTAACCAATACTTGGTTATTGTCTTCTGCCAATTCCTCATGAAACTAATTAAAGAAGCCACATCCTCTTTGCAATGATCCCTGCAAATTTTAAAAATTGATCAGCCTCTGTTTACCATCTTTTAACACACCCAAACCAAAATTAGGGCTTACCTTGTAATTTTGACAACCCCAAAATTTCTTTCCATTATTCTTCTCAGTGGTTACCCTACGAATAACAACGTTGTCTCCACAACGGCAAAGTGGTGCATTACGTGAGCTACTATATACACATGACCCACCACTTTTAGATTTCTCCAGGTTCGTCGTGGAAGCGAATGCTTCGTATTCATGGAGAAATGGCCGAAGATAAAGAAAATATAGAAAATTTTGGGATGAAGAACGTAAAGTTAAAGAAGAAGAAAGTTCGGAAAATTGTTATTGGAAATTTTGCAGAAACGTGAAGAATAAACATGAAGAACACATTCTACATATAAAGAAGATAAAGATATCTGCTAGCTCACCTGCCACGTCACGTAAATAAACGGACGTTGGAGGCCAATTGACAGAATGAATTTGTTTGAATCTTTTAGAAAATTAAAAGACCAATTTGACACGAAAAAAAGATAAGGGATCAAAGTAAACCATAATCTATAATTAAGGGACCAAAATGAATATTTTTCCTATTACAAACTACATAATATATGAAAGACTTAAATAAATTTTCTATGTCTACAATATAAATTTAAAATTTTTGTTATATGCTTTCTCACAAAAAAAACTAATAATGTTTAATTAGTTCACATGAACTAAAATCATGTTCGTTTTTAAAATTGTACAACGGATTATAGCATATTATTTAAAATTTATTACATTTAAATTGTAACTAATATATTTTTTAATATATTTGCCCAATTAAATTACAATAAAATAGAATCTTTATTAGTTTTATTATATTTAGGTTATATTTAATTTACATATAATATTTAAAAATATGAAACAATTTTAACTAAAATCTTATACTTTTCAAAATATATATATAGACTAAAATTAGAAAAGTAAAATATGAAGACTAAAGTTGAAAAATCTATAACTTTGTAGAGGCGAATACATTGAACTTAGTTGAGAATCAATATGAAATAATCATATTCAATGTTACGTTAATTTATTTAAAAACAAATTAATATTTTGCATAAATGTTTATTAAAGATAAAGATTAATTGATATGAATTATTAATCTAAATTTTTTATATAATCAATATATTATAATCATTTATAAATAATACTTTACATGCGATTAAAGTAAAAGTTAAATACTAATAAAAATTAAACGGTAATAAATAATCGACGATGTAAAATTTCTTTACATTTTCGATACATTTCAATTAAAATCTTAAAGATATCAATATTCAACTATTTATGATAACCTAAAAAATTTCCTTTATTGATTATATGAATATATTTAATATTGTACACAAATATACTATTATAATTATGTATTTTGTTTTTGGAGACATTTTTCATTTTCTTTTTTTGAAGAAAATTCCTACTATGGTGATCTTGTCCTAAGGTGGAATCCATATATATTATTGTAAAGTAAATAATTCACTTATTTAAAGCGAATAACATCAACTAATAGTTTATAAATTAAATATAAATATTATATTTAAATTTTAACCAAAAAAAATATTTTAACAACCATTAAATTTAGACTAACAAAACCGACACAGATACTCTCAAAAATCACTAAATTTAGCAAATATTTGGTGTATATTCATGAATATTTATGTATATGATATCTTGATACATGAACTGCTTGATCAGGTGAGGTACATCGATCAAAACAAGATGCTACATTTATGGCTTCAGCTCGATCTGCATGAGACTTTGTTAACGATCCACGTGTTCCATTACGAGGTACCATCGTAATTATGATTATGAGCTGCCCTCACATGCAGATTCCAATTTATGGAGACCGAAGAAATTGATACAACCACATGATTTTCTTGTTCTATATCAGAATAGGTTTGTATAGTGCAATGGTTTATGATAATGAATGGGACTGAAGTAAATGAATTGGGAGGGAGCTTACCTACTTTCCTGCGGTTCATATTGATTATGTAGGATAGATTTTAATAGCAAGTGTCAGTGCCATAAAAGGTAAAAGCATGGCAGAAGGAGTTTGCCATGTTAAGATCATATGTATAGGTTGGGGATTCAATCATGCAACTAATTAATTTAAGTGGATCAATCATACTGTTTAACAAATTTTTGTATAGATTGATACCTAACAGAATTTAAACATGAGATTTTTGAAAAAAACACATTTTCACAATCAATGGATTTAATCAATAAGATATGCTAAAATCAATAAAATATTATAGTATATAAGTTATAGAAAATTTGTGTTAAACATTATATAGTTTCACTATTGTTCCCTATATTATTTAAGTTGATGTTGTTATTTGTTAATTCATCTCTGAATATTAGTTAAGTTTGTTATATCTAACTTAAGTTTTGTTATCATAGTTGTAACTAACATTTAATTAATATTAATTAAGTTAGTTGTTTGAACCCCACTATAAAGAGAGGGTCTCCTTCATGTAAGAGATTTAGATTACATAGTAAAATTTTCTTTAATTTCATCATTTTTTATTATTCTTTGGACAATGCATTTGCAGATATCAAATGTGATATGTTTTTTTTCATAAGCATGATAGTTGTATTAATTCGAGTATAAGGGGGTACTCAACACTAAAATAAAAGGAATAAAAGATTACTTAGAAAGATTATTGAAAACAACTTAATAGATTTAAGAGCCAATCTTTCCCATCACAAATAAGAGGATCATTATATCTTGATCCAAACAAATCTTAAGAGAGCGATACTTAACCAAAAAACAATTTCACTAACCCTTTTATGCCCTCCTTTAAATAGGGTTTCATTTCTAATTGCCAAATAGACCATATGATTGTCATTATGTTAATTGGAAATTTCGACTACATGAGTTTTAGTTGAAATGATATATTTTAGAGAAATATAGTTCGAAAGGAAGAATAAAGAAATCTTTGTGAAGATTTTGATAGATGAAAAGCTAATAAGAGCTTTATTTTCGCTAAGTGTTGGCGAAAGATTAATATGCGGACCATTGAGATATTAAGTTGTTCGAAGTATCAGAAAACATATTTCGACCGTTACGTTTGGCATTTCGATGAAAAGGAGTTTTCAAATTCAATAGATTGATCTTATCAAAAGAGACGCGTGGAAGCATAGAGTTCGAAGGCGCAAGCAGATATCGAACGTGGCAATATCTTATTTAGAGATTGTTTGGTCTAAATTAGTATAAATAGGGGTCTTAGCGTTAGGATTCGGGGTGTTCACATTTTTGTACAAAATGCTCAAAATTACTCAAAGTACCAGCGTTCGAGAAACGAATTATGAGAATGTACGTATGATGCACCAATTTTATGTTTATTATCATTCAACTTTAATTGAAGTTTTATACATTCCCTTTAAATTTTAGTCGAAAGTCTTTTACATTCCAGTCTTTTCTTTAAAGCATTACCTTAATATATATGAAGTTACAATTAAAATCAATTTTGTTTAAAAGAATAAGAATCACTATGCCAAACAAGCACATAGACAGCGCTTTTTTTGGGCATAGACAGTGCTTATAAGCGCTGCCTATTCCTGTGCTGTTGTAACCTTAGGCAGCGCTTTTAGTCTATGTGAAAGCGCTGCTTAATGTAGACCTTAGACATTGCTTTATTGAACAAGCGCTTTCTAAAGGCCCCTATAGGTAGCGTTTTTAACAACGTAAGCGTTTTTTATAGTGTGCCTATATCAGCGCTTTCACTTTAGACAACACTTCTTCAAGTGCTGTCTAAAGTGAAAGCGCTGCGATAGGCACACTATAACAAAAGCGTTGTTTATTGTATTATTTTTTCTTTTTTTATTATATTTTAGTTAAGCGTTGTCTAATGTCCCCTTTTAGGCAGCGCTTGTTATGTCATAGGCAACACTTTTTGGTTTAAAGCGCTGTCTAATGTTAACGGATTTTTTAATATATTCAACTTATATTTTAAGCGCCATGTACACATAATCACTTAAAATTTAAGCGCTGTCTTTCAAATTTGCACTAGAATTTATATATTTTTGAAACTTCTATCAAATAAATATGAACCAAATTTACATATTTATATATAAAACTTTAATCTAACAATTTATATATACATAAATACAACTTAAAGTGTTCAATATTGTTATCTTCTAGAGCTACTATATTCTATTATCTTCTCTACAAACAACAACAATTAAGAATCCTAAATGAATTTATATATCTTCTACATATATATGCACCTACCTGAAACACAACAAACAAAGGCATATATATTAGAA
The DNA here is from genome assembly GCA_948472305.1 of Vicia faba. Lineage (NCBI taxonomy): Eukaryota > Viridiplantae > Streptophyta > Magnoliopsida > Fabales > Fabaceae > Vicia > Vicia faba. Next base: position 1,472,647,918 of record OX451737.1, on the reverse strand, counting down.
TCAAGATATATATATATATATATATATATATATATATATATATATATATATATATATATATATATATATATATATATATATATATATATATATATATATATATATATATATATATATATATATATATATATATATATATATATATATATATATATATATATATATATATATATATATATATATATATATATAACACTTAAAAATCAATGTAACAAAAACAAATCAAGATTCATAAATATAAAATTCCCCGATTCATACCATGCATACAAACAAAATTCCGTTATAATCCACCATTAAAAATCCCCCGATGCATACATACAAACAAAATTCCCCGATTCATACCATGCATACAAATAAAATTCTCCGATTTCGTCCATACAAACAAACAAAATTATGTTATAATCCACCATTAAAAATCCTCCGATTCATACATACAAACAAAATTTCCCGATTCATACCATGCATACAAACAAATTTCCCCGATTTCGTCCATACAAACAAACAAAATTCCGTTATAATCCATTATTACAAATCCCCCGATTCATACATATGAACAAAATTCCCCGATTCTACCATGCATACAAACAAAATCCCCCGATTTCGTCCATACAAACAAACAAAATTCCGTTATAATCCACCATTAAAAATTCCCCGATTATACATACAAATAAAATTCCCCGATTCATACCATGCATACAAACAAAATTCCCCGATTTCGTCCATACAAACAAACAAAATTCCTTTATAATCCACCATTGAAAATTCCCCGATTCATACATACAAACAAATTTCTCCGATTCCGTTATAACCCACCATTAAAAATTCCCCGATACAATTTCAAATACAAACAAAATTTTCATCTCAATAACAACAAAAACATTGCAACAATTTACTACACTATGACGACATAGTATCTCATTAACTCAAACTTATATATACTCAAAATTATGATCAATGAAAGTGTCACAATACCTTATAAAATTCTCATCTCAAAAATGAATTAACACCAATCCTCAATTTCGTCAAAATAATCTTTCGAATAAGTAGAACACTTGTATTCATCAAAGTACTACATAATTTAACATAATATTATTTAGTTAAAACAAATTAATTATATAAAATGTGTTAAATATATTAGAATAAATCATAAGTTAGAAACTCATATCGTGGATGAAATCTCTATTTGATTCAAAAGAATAATTTCTTTCATAAACCTCAACATGTAATAACCGCAATCTATGCCATTACACTGACGAGGACACTACACATAGAAAAATATACAAATATATATCATCTCATATAATTTAACTTATTTTATCAAGTAGCATCACTAATATAATCAAAATTATTAAAATATACCTGCACTTTAATCTATATAATGTTGTTTTCCTTACTCTTTGGTACTTGAATATTTCTTTGTGATCTAAAAATTTGTATAACCCTAACAAAATATAAACGAAAATTTAGAACAATCTCACATAAAAAAAAATAAGTATACAAACAAAGTTTTAGAACAATCTAACTTACGTATCAACCATCTCCTTCATGTATGGGTATTTTGTCCAATCTCCTTCTAACAGATCTAAATAATATACAACTTCTCTTATTGGATTGATCGTAATCAACAACCAATGTCCACTGTAAGATTAACAAATTTTAGATTGAAACTTTCTACAAAACGTCAAAACACGAAAAATTATAATACATGAAGTATTAAATGGAAAAAAAAACAATTTTTCCGTATCTATGTTGGCCATAAATGTACGGACAAAATACTCTTTTACGTCATCTGGTCGTTGTTGGATTAATAGTGCATTGATATTGTTTGGAGATAAGAAGGAGAATCTTTGGTCCAATTGATGCGGGCGCATCAAGTTGGCATACATGAAACTTAAATAAATACATCATTAACATTAAGACCATTCAATGAAATTAGTAGACAAATTATTCTATAAAAATGAAATAAAGTTGATCAGATAATACCTGATGTATGTATTGACAACACTGAGGCCTAATTCTTCATGTTTAAGAATTTGATCCACATCCTCTCTACTTATTTTCGTAATAGGAAAAACCAAAAATACCTTCCTCTATAGGTATATTACGAGCACATCCGTCGATCATATCTGAAATTCCCATTAATGTCTAAAGGCATGACCTATACCGAGAAGTTAGCTTTTTTCTAGCCGCAGACTTTGCCACAACCCTTTTTTCTGTGGACATGTTACTCATTGGGACTTGTTGCATGTCTTTAACATGAATCTTAAGATCAAATGCATATAATAAGTTAGGTGAAGTACAAGATCTTGAATTAACTTTTTCTATGCAAAATATATATTAATTTACCTCCTTTTTGGATGCAACTGACTCGGTCTAAGGCTTAATCCCCTTATCTTTTTTGATTTGGATTTCATGGGAGTCTAACATTACCATGAAACAAAATGTACGTTAAATAGTCGTAATAGTTTTCATAATAGTTTTCAATGCTGCAAATGTTAACATACCTTATAATCTATGCAAATGAGGCTTGACGAACATGCAACTTAAGATCCTATTGCCTCTTCGACCAATGTTGCATCTGAAATATCGTAAGGAAACGGTAATGGTGCATCCCTCTCTATTGAAATTTCAATTGATACTTTTAAAAATCCAGCAGGGAGCGGTTTATGGTGAAGTACTTCTCCCAAGGTGTTATGCACTTTTCCCTTGCCAACCATGCGATAAGTCGGTGACGATGAATATAACTGACAAGGTGAAATGTCCTAAACCAATAATAAATATGAAATTGTTAATGTTTATATATGTCAATTAAAAAAGTTATGCTAATTCATAATAATATATGTTACCTCGGGAATTTTCTGTTGGAAATCACAATTGATACTATCTTTGTCACTAGTATCCTTGAACCCTGACCCATGCCTTTCTGACATGTATTTTTCTTTGTCCTTTTCCAACTCACGAACTTTAACTTTTAATTTTTCTAACTCTTACATCACTTCTTTATTGCTATGACCTTTCTTCTTTTGATGACTACCCAAAGATGTTGGAGTCACCCCGAATCCCTTACCCCTCACACGACCGGTATAATCAAGAACATTTAATGCTCGACTAAGTATGCTTCTACAATCCTAGTCTTCAACTTGAGTTTGAGATAGACTCTCCTGAAATTCATATGCATAGCGAAATAAATTAGTGGTCATTAAACTCATAAATTTTTTATTTTAATAAACTTTTTATTTAATTATAGGAATATTGATATACTTACACATTTCTCATAAATTTGAAGCACATCTTCCTTAAAACTCCATCCTTACCCACCCGGGTATCCTTCCACAGAACATATTCCGGAAGACATGTTTCTTGACTTTTCTCCTTTTTTAACTACATATTAAGAGAAATAATAAATAAATAATAGCACTTGATGAACAAGTATATCATATCATTTATATATACTTCCCAATCTTTGTTGCAAGCGTGCGTATCCCATACGTCCTTTTCTGTATGGATACGGGGGACTTGATGCTCGTTGGCGATTCACGCCACTCACATCCTGAAAATCTGAGGTTCTTCTTTTTTCTTTGAAATTTTCCCATTCTTCAGGAGAAATCAAGCCTGCATACGCCTTTGGAAGTGCTGCATTTGAAGACAATATGATTTTCGATCATCATCAATGTTAAAAAACCTCTACAAAAAAACATACATAGAGTGTGTTAGTAATTTATATACATAAGCGTCAACAAAAACGAAAGACATCACATATCACACCTGTATTTTAGTCCATATTTTTTCTTTAACGGGTTTCAGATCACGCCTTCTCCAATCATCACAAGTGATTGGAACTTCTCTCCTCACAACGGAACCAATGTAACTTGTCAACATTGAACCCTTAGGCTCAATTAGTTGTTTGTCTTTATTCTAATGTAAGTCAAATTTGATACCTTTATCTCTTTCACGAATTATTGACTTCATTATTGTTATTCCTCGTCTAATCTCACTCTCCACATCACGAGCTGATTCATTTCCATCAATATTAGAAGCGGGATGATCTTTTTCCTCATTAGAAGCCATTTCACCTGTAATATTAAAGAAAAACATAAAAACCAAATAAAATTCAAGTAGCATTGAATGAATAACCAAAAAATAAAAACATAAACACAATATATAAAACCATAAACACAATTTAAAAACAGAAACACAATTTTATTGAATGACAGAACATATAACATTTCACTATTACCTTTTCCACTAACATCTCTTTCATTTCTTAGTTGGAATATGAATTACTTGGCTCTTAACAACTCAGACGGATGGATTGATCCAAATTCCCTCATTATGATCATTTCTAATATATGATTCATCCGCTATAATATTCTCATCTTGATCATTTCTTACATACGACTCATTGCCTCTAACATATGACTCATTCTCAACATCAACATCACTTTGATTTACATTATTATCACCAATCACTTTGTTAAATAAAAGCACTATAGACCATTTGGAACTTGTCGGATCAATGACGTAGAACACTTGTTTAGCTTGAGAAGCTAGAATAAAAGGCTCATCTTTGTACCCCGCCCTATTAAGATCCACTTGTAAAAATCCCGACTTATCCACCTGTATGTCGCTATTATGTACCCACTTGCAACCAAAGATATGAATCTGAAACTTCTCATAATCAAACACCCAAATGTGCTCGATAACCCTAAAATAGAACAGATTTGCATATTTGGGGTTTAAGTCATTCATACTTGAAATGTGCATTACTTCAGCTAAAACAGTGACACCACTATTTTTCATAGTACTTTTATCATCTTTTTCTTTGGTATAAAATGTGTATCCACTAATTGCGTATGCGCTATAAGAAAACACGAGAAAACTCGGAACATGTGTTAAACATCTCAACCTTTCGGTTATTGTAGCGGGATCTAAATCAAACTTTGAATAAATATGATCTTTGAACCATTGTATAAAACTTTGATAATGCTCTCGTACTATCCAATTTTCATTTCTACTCGGATTTAAACCTCGGAGTACATCCTTGTGCATTTCAACATATGGCTCAACCTCATTGTCATTGTGCAGAACATATAAATGCATTTGATCCCGTTCAACCCTTGATACTGTCACAATTTTATTTCTGATTAAATTTTGTCCTTCCTTCCTTTTGATAATATGAGATCTGGGTAGTCCAATGGATTGAACATTGGTCAAATATTCAGTATAAAACTCAACCGCTTCTTCAACAACGTATCGTTCAACCATACAACCCTCTGGACGACTTTGATTTTTCACGTACCCTTTTAATATTTTCATATAACGCTCAACAGGGTATATCCATCTCATATAAGCTGGTCCACACAATTGTGTCTCTTTCACAAGATGAACAACAAGATGTACCATAATATAAAAAAATGAGGGAGGAAAATATATTTCAAGCTCACACAAAGTAATAATTATTTCTTTTTGCAATATTGGTAAGATCTCGGGATCGATCACCTTACTACAAATTGACCTGAAGAAAAAACACAATTTAGTTATGGCGCTTCTTACTTTTTCTGGAAAAATAGAACATATACCTATTGGTAGAAAATGCTCCATTATAACATGGCAACCATGTGTCTTTAAACTCTTTAACTTGAGGTCTTTCATAGACACAAGTCTTCTAATATCTGAAGAGTAACCTTTTGGAACTTTTACTTCACTTAGAAACTTACACAATATTTTTTTCTCCTTTCTAGATAAAGTATAAGAAGCAGGCGGCAGATATGTTCGTTTTCCTTTTCTTCATGGGTCCTAATTCAGTTCTTATTCCCATTTGTATCAAGTCCTTTCTTGCTTTAAGGCCATCCTTAGACTTTCCTTGTATATTGAGTAACGTACCAATAACACTTTCAAATACATTTTTTTCAATATGCATAACATCAAAAAAATGTCTTACATACAACGACCTCCAATACGACAATTCAAAAAAAGTTGGCCTCTTCTTCCACCCACCTTTGACAAGCGTATGTGAAAAAGGCTTGCCAAACTGGGTACTCATATCTTTCACCTTTTCAAAAAGTTAGTCACCTGTCAACACATGTGGAGCTCTATCATGTTCTGGATTTCTATTGAATGCTTTTCTCCACCCACGGTAGTGATTATTAGAATTTAAGAATCTACGATGACCAAGAAATACATTCTTTTGACAAAATTCCAATTGCTTCCAATTTGTGTGTTCTTCACAAATAGGACACGCTTTTTGACCTTTAATACTATACCCTGATAGATTTCCGTATACTGGAAAATCATTAATTGTGCCAAACAACATCGCCCTTAAATTGAGACTTTCTTTCCTATATCCATCATAAACATCCACCCTGTTCTCCCACAAAATCTTTAAATCTTCGATTAACGGTTTCAAGTAAACGTCTATGTCATTCCCTGGTTGTTTAGGTCCAGAAATTAACATAGATAACATCATGTACTTGCGCTTCATACATAGCCATGGAGGTAGGTTATAAATCATAATAATCACAGGCCATGTCGTATATGAGATACATTGAAGACCATGCGGGTTCATTCCATTAGTAGATAATGCCAAGCGAAGGTTTCTTACATCTCCTCCAAAATCAGGATAATCATTATCAATTTTTGACCATTATGGTGAATCTTCCAGATGTCAAAACTTTCCATCAATAATTATTTCATCTGCATGCCAAGTCAAGTGTCTTGCATCAGTTTCACTACGAAACATGCGTCTAAATCTCAGAATTATAGGAAAATACCATAAGACTTTTGCTGGAGATAATTTTTTCTTATATCAAGATGAATCGCATTTAAGGCACTCATTTAACGATGCATATTCGTTTTGAAACAAAATGTAATCATTTGGACAAGCATTTATCTTATCATAGCTCATGCCAATAGAGAACAATATTTTTTGTCCTCATAGGTTCGATTAGGAAGAACATTATCCTCCGGAAGCATATCTCTCATAATGGCTAATAACTCTATGAAACTTTTATCCGACCATCCATTGCCCGCCTTTAAGTTGTACAACTTTAATACCGCAGACAGTCTTATGAATTTAGTGCAACCTTTATACAACGGTTTCTCTGCATTGCTTACCAACCTCTCAAACATTTTAGGACAATCCTGAAGATCTTCTTCAAGTGCTTCTACAATCTCTTCGACTCGATCACAATCGTATGTATCTGTGTCATTGTCTTCTGAAGCATATGTCGTACTATCCCCCGGTTCAACATTCTCGTAACTTTTCTCACCATGGAATATCCAACATGTGTAACTTCGATCAATTCCACACCTCAATAAATGTGATTGCAACCCAACTGCGTCAACCCGACCCACAAAATAACAACTTATGCAAGGACATTTCATTCGATTGGCGTCTTCGGCGTGTTCAACAGCAAACTTAACGAATTCCAATACCCCATTCTCGTACTCTTTAGAAAATTGATTGGAAGACATATATTTTTTATCCATGATCTTACTATTAAGTAAGCTAAACAAAAACAATACTTAAAAAAAAGGACAAAGGCTAAAAAACTTAATACCAATTAGGCATATTCATCGAAAATAAAAATACTATAATTATTCAAGAAACTATGGAAAATTGAAAGAACAAATAAATATCTGTAGAGAAGTCAATAACTTCTGAAACCACACAGTGTAATATTCTTGGAAACGCTCAGAAACTCCACTCTTCACAAGTAACCTATATAAATGATCAATTAATTTCATTATAATAAAACAAATCTATAGAATAAGAATTATATTAGAATATTTATACAACATTAAACATATATGTATATACCATTAAATAATCACTAATATTCTTTTTAACATATATAAATATTTGATTTAAAATATGAAGGTAAAATATTAATAAAAAAAATTTGTTTAATAAAGATCTATTTTAATATTCTATATTGAAAATATAAATCAATCAAACAATTCATGTGACTATATATTAATCAAATGGCTCATAAAGTGTAACTTTTATTTTTTTCCCTTCAAATTATATTCTAACTTCAAATCTAGATCTTCAAATTTTAATCCAACAATCATAATTTGTTTAACTATCTTAATTTATGTGTTGGTATGACTCTTACATTAGAGAATCCAAGTTTCCATAATTCTATTGACATAAATATTTTATGTAACACGCCTCTTTTCTCTAGAATTTTTATCACTATATAAACTATTTCTTTATCAATTTCTAATCACCAATTTTAATAAAACATTTCATCCTTGTGTCTCGTCCGTGACTCTTGTCTAAAAACCAACTTTTCACAATAATAATCGCAATACTAATGTATACACATTTCAATTACAATGTTTTTTTCTCTCATTCAATACATGCAATATTTGTTGTGACATTTATACAAACACCTTACATGCAATCTCATTGTGACATTTTCGTAAACACCTTACATGCAAAAACCATATGCCACACAAAAACACACCATAATGCAACATTATCAACACTAAATCAACACTAAAACAACAATATCAACACTATCAACTAAACAAAATACAACATTATATATCAACATTATCAAATATATCAAATATATCAAAAATCATATCTAGAGGAGAAGAGAACCTTGGTTGTGAATGGAAGAAAGGATTCAAAGGTCTTGAATGGAAGAAGGATGAGAATATTGAAGAAAAGATGCAACGATTTTGTCAAGAATCAAACGAAAAATGGCGTTAAAGGCAGCGTTTTATGCGTAAACTGTATTCTAAAAATGGGTTTTGCAAATAATAACGTGTTACTGTGTTTTATGTTGGGCGCGTTTTTTATTTTATTTATAACATGACTTTAGGAAGAGATTGTAGTAGAAAGTGTTGCTTAATCCCTCCCTTTAGGTAGAGCTTTAAGATAGTGTTGCTTAATCCCCTCCTTTAGGCAGCACTTTAGCAAAGCTCTTTGTAAGCCCCCCCTTTAGGAAGCGCTTCTCCAAAGCGCTACAGTACCTACACCCTTTAGCAGCGCTTTATAAATTCACATTAACCCCCTTTAGGCAGCATTTCACAAAGGGCTGCTTAAGCCCACCCTTTAGGCAGCGCTTCTGAAAAGCGCTTTCTAAGCCCACCCTTTAGGCAGCGCTTCAGGACCTACCCCCTTTAGCAGCGCTTTATCAAACAATATTCACCCCCCCTTAGGCAGCTCTTTTTTAGAAAGCGTTGTCTAAGGCATAGGACAAAATTTTCGTATTTTTAAAATGCACTTTTAGCAGTGCTTTTGTTAGGAAGTGCTGCCTTAGGTGTGCTGTCTAATCTTACTTTTGGCATAGTGAATGATGTCGAAAGTATTCTTCGTTTTAAGAACAAAAGTTTTGAATGAGAACACGTGTACTTAGGATCAATCTAGTTGATCCTGCAAGTTACCAATTTTTATTCAATTTGGAAGACCATCGATTGTCTACCAAATTTCACGGTAAACAAATTGGCAAACCCGGTGGGACCCGTGTTCAATATTTCTGTTATTTTTCTGTTCCAGTAAAAAGCTTTTAAAAATATTCATTATCTTTTTGTATTTTTCTGTGTTGTATGAGACTTAAGAGTGATAAATTTTCCACAAACAACAAGGAAATACCCAAAAGAAACTACGTTAGGAAAATGGCGAATCAAAGCCATGAAGGTAATCAAAATTCTCCTAATAATGATGAAGTACCACCCCTAGTCACTTCGACAGGGGGAAATACGGTTTCTACGCCTTCTTTTAAGGTCATACCATTGTCAACAAGTTTGACGCCAACGCAGTCGAATACTTATATCGGCCCTCTTTTAACTTATATAGGCCCACAGAGTTCACAAGGGACCCCTCTAGGGGGAAATATTTTTCAAAGGCCTCAAGGGCCACCTGGTTTTTCCATGCCTCAAAATGGTCGTGAGAAGCCTTATGGCATCTCATCTTCATTTATGATGGGTTTACATAATTCTAATTCAACATATTTAGATCCTGTGATGAACGTTATTTCACCATTACTAGGTTCTGGATCTGCGGTTAATAACAGGGGTCGAAATATCCAACCATAAATTGAAGGAGTTTCTTCCCAATTACCAAATTTAACAAATCAATATGTAGCACTGATTAGATAGAAAATGGACGAGAGTAACCATGAAATGGTTTAAATGCTTGCACAAACAATGGGTACAATCTTTAACCATTTTATTGAAAACATTACTCAAGCGAACCAACAAATGGTTGCGCAAATGACGCGCATCACTAATTTCATTGGTGTGCCTCAACCAACAACACATCCTCATAGGGAATGGGTTATGCAAAAACAAGGGCTAATATTAGAGGATGACCCAACAATTAACCAAGTTCAACAAAATCAAAGAAATCCACCCCAAATAAATGCACCTTAGGCAAATATTGTGAATCAGGGAGGAATAGTCGAAGTGCCTAGAGTTGTGAATGTCGAAATACCTAGGGTTGAACATTTTAGGCAAGAACCACAAATTTTAAGGAAGATAGAACCTAGGGTTGTGATGGTGAATAGAAATCAAAATGTTGATGAAGTTTTATATCAAGTTCGACAAGACAATATGGCAGCAGACAACAATCTGGCAGCCATGGCCGAAAGAATTATAGCACGAAATGGTGTAAATTTAGGCCTTACTAGGCAAAATTATACTTTTACCTTATCTGAATATATTAACATATTGAATTGCCCATGGGTTAGAAAGTCCCAAAGTTCACAATTTTTTTTGGTGACACTAGCGAATCAACCGTTGAACACATAGCCAGGTACCTTACCGAGGGTGGGGACATAGCGAATAATGAGAACTTAAGGATAAAATATTTTCCTAGTTCACTAACCAAAAATTCTTTCACATGGTTCACTATCCGTGCGGCGAATTCTATTCAAGATTGGACGCGTTTAGAAAGACTATTTCATGAACAATTTTATGTAGGTCAATTGAAGATAAGTCTAAGCGAATTGGCCAGCATTAAGCGCAAGTTTAGTGAACCAATTGATGATTACCTCAATAGATCCCGCCTGCTAAAGGCAAGATGTTTCACCCAAGTTCCTGAACATGAATTAGTTGATATGGCTGCAAGAGGATTAGATTTCTTCATTAGAAAGAAGTTGGACCCCCACTACTTAAGAGATATGTCCCAATTGGCAGATCAGGTTCGACAAGTGAAGCCCTTAAAGGTCGAAAAAGCTAGGGCAAACAAAAGCCATAGAAAAGAAAGAGTTGCTTATGTCGAAACAACCATAGATGAACCAGAAGCCGGTTTTGATTTTTCAAACTTCGAGGAATGTATAGTAGATTTGGCTGAATTAAAGCAAGGGCCACCATATCCTTGCAAAGTTTTGGCCCCTTCGAACTGGAAGAATCATGCAGAACCAGAAAAGAATGATAAGTTCCCTAAGATAACATATACCTTCTTTGTAACAAAATGCAACGAAATAATTGACTTATTGATAAAGGATGGCTATATGATAGTGCCACCTGGTGCCAAAATTCCTCTGTTAGACCAACGGAAGAAAAGAGGTTTTTTTAAATATCGTAACTTCTTAGGACATAAAACCTCACAGTGTTTTCTTTTCAGGGATTTGATTCAGAATATTATCAAGGAAGGGAGATTGAAGTTCGGCCAAAATACCAAAAGCAAAATGAAGGTTGATTCTGACCCTCTCCTTGTAGCAGAAACCAATTATGTCGAACTTGCAGAAGTCCACATGCTGGAAGTTGTTGTTTCAACATACACCCTGAAGATAAGATCACTAAAGATTTTGTTGCAGGCGTCGAAGCAAAGGAGGCTACTGAAGGCCTTGCCAACAACTTGAACAAAATTAATGATGATTTTGTTGCAGGTATCGAAGTGCCAAAGACTAATGAAGGTCTGTCTAACCAGAATTATGAAGGTAGGATTACTGTTGATGCTGCCACAAATGTTGGAATGATGAAGGCCACTGAGGGCCTTAGGGTCAAGTTTGAAAAGGTGAGGATTATTGAAGGTCCTAACCTAGAAGTTAACATGGTGGACTTGAATCAGCCTACTCCTGAGATAGAGGAAGTCGAAAGGTGCCTCAAGATGGAAAATGATCAAATGAAAAAAGGATACCCAAAGGCTAGAGAAAGTCTGCTAGACTATCTAGTTCGCTACCACAAGAAAATTTTTGAGGGGCTAATGTGCCCCAGATGAAGCCGAATCTATGACTGAAAGGTAATAGACACTTATGAAAGAATCCAACATGCTCGAACTGGGGGAAATTGGAGGAAAGATGATCAGATGGAAATTGTTATCCAAAAGCTGGGGAAAGTTTGCTAGGTTTCCTTGTCCACTACCACAAAGCAAAATCAGAGTACCTAATGTGCCCAAGGTGCAATGCAACCTATGATCGAAAAGTTTCAAAAAAATTGAAAGAATCCCATATGTTCATTGTTGGGATAACCAGATGGGCCCTAGGAGAAACTTTACATTCGCTAAAAAGGGAGTTCTTAGGAGGCCTGGCAGTCCTTACTCAAAAGCAAAGTGTTACAGAGCCCCGAAGTAAGATATCTGTAAATCGAAATGGTGGCCCTAGAACTCATTAATGCGGCGAGGAGACTAAGACACTATTTCTTAGCGCACACTATAATCGTCCGAATTAAGCAACCAATAAAGCAGTTGGTCGGTCGACCTGACATGACGAACAGGATGCTTAAATGTTCGTTGGAACTCTCTGAGTTCGACATTAAATACGAAAGTAGGAAGGCCCTCAAGGCTCAAGTACTTGCCGATTTTGTGGCCAAAATGACTTCACCTTCCCCTCAGATGGGACCCGCAGGTGGACTATCTTCGTCGATGGAGCTTCCAATTCAATAGGAAGCGGAGTAGGCATTATTTTAGAGAATGAAGAGGGAATCCTAATCAAAGTCTCCCTCACATTATCCTTCCCGACCTCAAATAACCAAGACGAATACGAAGCATTTTTAGCAGGCCTATGACTGGCTGAAGACCTAGGTTCTGAAGAAATTAATATCTTCACGGACTCCCACCTCGTGGCATCTCAAGTACGAGGGGAGTACCAAGTCAAAAACGATCATCTCGCAGAATATTGGGCTTTGGTTCAGGAAAATATGAAGAAATTTGAGTTTGTGGACGTACAACACGTCCCCTTGAGCATAGCACCCGGGTAGACATTCTGTTAAAACTGGAAAGTACAAAGAAGAAAGAAGGAAACAAGTCGATAATACAGGAAATTCTTCCCCGACCGAACATTGGGAGATCCTCCCCGACTCTAGACGTATGCGCCATAGGGAACAACAATTGTTGGATGACCCTGGTGTACAAGTACCTCGCGATAGAGGAGCTACTAACCAATCAGAAGAAGGCTACCATGATCATACGAAGAGCTTACTCCTACGTTCTAGTCGAAGGAAAATTATACAAGATAGGATTTTCCACCCCCTTCTCAAACGTGTCGACCAAAATAACACAACTTAAGTCTTGCGCAAGATCCACGAAGGAATCAACGACCAAAAATTGGGCGGGAGATCCCTTGCCAGAAAGGCGTTATGAGCAGGATATTACTGGCCCACTATGTAGCACAACGCCAAAGAGCACGTAAAAAAGTGCGAAAAATGCCAGTGCCATGGGGATATGCACCTAGTGCCACCTAACGAGCTCAAATATCTCTCTTTCCCATGGCCCTTTGCCTGGTGGAGTTTGGACCTCCTCAGACCATTTGTGGTAGGAACAAACCAAAAAAATATTTAATAATAGTCGTCGACTACTTTACCAAATGGACAGAGGCAGAAGCATTAGCCAAAATCACTACCCAAAACGTCCCCCGTTTCTATAAAAGAAACATCCTTGCTCGGTTCGTCATTCTACAAGTGATTGTCACTGACAACGGGACATAGTTCACGGATAAAAACTTTCAAGAATTCATTGCCAAGTTTGGCACTATCCAACACTTTGCCTCTATCGAACACCCCCATAAAAATGGGCAAGCCAAGTTTGCAAATAGGGTGGTCCTACGACTTCTCAGCTGGAGACTAGACGAAACCAAGAAACGATGGGTCGAGAAGTTACACATCATGCTCTAGGCCTATCGAACAATAACTCACTCATCAACTAGAGAGACCCCCTTCCGACTAGAATACAGAACCGAGATCATCATCCCCGTAGTAATCAGAGAGCCCTTTAGACGGACTGAAGCCCCTCTCGACGAGGAGATGAATGACGTTGCGTTAAAAGAAGAGCTCGACCTTGTCGAGGATATCTAACCAAGAGCGGCCTTACGAGAAGCCTCTCTAAAGAAAAAAATCACCATAAGATACGACGCCAAAGTCATGTAGCATGAATTCAAAGTCGACAACTTAGTCCTAAAGAGAAATCACAAAGAATCTCGTGAAGGCAATCTCGCTACAAACTAGGAAGGCCCTTACCGCATTAATGCGAAAACGGGGAATGGAGCCTACTTCCTAGAAATCCCGTAGGAGGGAAACTTTCTCGACCTTGGAACACCGAAAAACTAAGGCAATATTACAGTTAAGACACTAAACAGTCGGCGTGTTTCATCGACAAGATAAACACATCTCTGCACGACCACACATGCATGCCTATGTACAAGCATGGCACCTAAAATTAAACGAAAAGACAAGATTCCACTCTTTTAATGAGAAGAACCTTATCCTGACATGGATAACTCAAACGAACTCCATAATCGTCGTACCATATTGATAGAACACTCACTATAGGAAGTTCAGCACCCGAGCTCGGGTCCTCAAAATGATACTTGAGTTCTAGCCCATGCCTGGTAATCATCCGGGCTGTTTGTCCAGTTTCCCCACATTGGCGAACTCAAAAACTAATGAGTAAAACCCCACAAACTCTTAATCAATATAAAGCATCTCAAGCAGAAAAGCATACAAAGACATGCAAATTCTTCAAACAATCAATAAAATCATATAAAGTCATAAACACTTGAGCAATACAAATTAAAACAAAATGACCACCACAGTCAAAGAATTAAAAGACGACCACAAAGGTCGCAATTGTATACAATATTACAAAAAGGAGGCGTGAGTCCCCTATTCAAAAAGATAAGCTCGTGGACACTAGGACCACAGTTGTTCAGAACTTACATCAAAAATTGGCTAAAGCCCACGAAACAAAATTACATCAAAATGGCACGCAGTCCAAAACAAAATAAAGAGAAATATAATCAAGTATCGAGCTTGGGCTCCTCCTCAGTGACAGGATCTTGATGAGATGGCTCTCCAACCGATGCATCCCTAACACCTTTGAGATATTCGGGGATCACAATCTTCCAGTCGTCCAAATAGTAAAGGAGTCCCATCCCGGTCGTATTGAGCTCGACCTCAGGATTCAATACCCGAAGCTGCTTCACCGCATTGTCAAAGATCCCCTCAGCAACGACCAAAGCATCATCCATCTCCAGTTGAAGGAAAGAAACCAGTTCTACACGGGTCTTCATGCCTTGAGCTTCTCCGGCTCTTCCTTGGCAGGAGTTGCTTTGGCCGTTAAGGATGCCACTTGTTCATCAGAAGGTTTCTTCTCGAGCAATAATGCCTTATGCTCCTTAGTTAATTTCTCCAGGCTCTCCTCTGCCACCTTCTGAGAAACCCTCGCGTCAATGCGCTCCTTCTCAGTATCGACCTGCTTAGCCCATAATTTTGTCATCTTAACTTTTTGGGAGGAGCCTCCCTCTATGTATGTGACGACCATCTCCAGGACCCTCATAACAGCCCAAACATACTACGCCAATGCAACCCGCTTAACCAGACGATAAAACTCCTCGAGAAAAAGGGACTCGCCCCAAAGGAGATACAAGGGAGAAACTTCGAAGAAGGCCCTGTTATGCCAGTAAGGAGGCAGCTCATATCTTCCCTTTTCTTTTTCCCCCTTCAGATCAATGGTGCCCTCGCTGTGTTGCCTTTTGAGCCTCGAAGACACCTGCAGTGGGGAGAGAGCCTCGGCCGCTGGTACCATCGATGAAGCACCTGAGTCCGACATGGGATCCATCCACGTGTCAGATGGAGAGGACTTAGCACTCTTCTTCACCTTCTTCAGGTTCGAGGTGATCGTCTTATCCAAACGCTCTTGAGCAGGATTCATCTTATCTGTGAAGAAACAAAAAATTATGGTCAGCAAACAGAAACAATATATCATGCACACACATTTAACTAGATTATAAAGTAACTACCCAGATACGCTACGGGATCCTCTCTCTCGAGGAGCTCCTTGACACCTATCAAACTAAGGTCGTAAACCGCCTTCCCATCCTTGTCGGCAACCGGTTTCCCTCCTCTGCCCACACGCTGGACAAGAGAAATACATGCAATAAAGGAAAATAGATATTCGAAACTAGCCTGGTCCTCGGGACCAAACTAACCCTTCTTCCAGACATAAACTTTGGTCCCCTTATCATAGTGCTTCCTAGTTCAATGGAAATGGAACTTGGGAACCCGTTTATTCATATGCTTCCCATCCCCATTTAAGACAGAGGCCCCGTCCTCATCATATGCTGGAGAAATCCTAAAGAAATTCAACAGTTCCCTCTCCGAGACAGACTGAATGAGCATGTACTTGTCCTTGAAGAAATAGACAAACTCCAAATACGCCTTGAACACTTTCTCGTTCTCCTGCTTTAAAGAAACCCATCCAAACTGAGCACCAAACGTACTCCTTTGAAGATGAAAACATTAGAAGAACATAGGAACATTGTTCTTGATACCCATATTGTCACACACGATCTCGAAATCCTGCATGAAGGAAATTAAATTTGGATGCAGCTAGGAAGGAGTAAGTCGAAGATGCCTATGAAGATCCAAGAAGGGAAGTCGAAAACACATCTCCCTGAACGGGATAACATACATGGGAAATCGTCGAGCTTCAAACTTCAAGTAGATCAAACTTTTCTTCCTAGAGATGTATATTGCCCACTGCTCCTCAGTGTTGTCACGCTCTATCTCCGGGTCCACCAATGTAAAGATATCGTCAAGATACTCGATGAAATGAGAAGCATACTTCCACGGGCCTGGTGTGACCCAAGCCAATGGATCCTCTTTGATTGAGGGCACACTTGGACTAGCTCGGCCAACAGGAACCATCTATACGTCGCCCTCAGCGACTTGTTGCCCAGGCGATCTTGGATCCAACACGCCCCGCTCAGACTTATACGCTCCTGAGGTACTCATCTCGCTAGATGTGCTCTCGGTGGAACTCTGAGCAGAATCACTAGGCTCGTTCAAAAACTCATCATCAACAGTATTGGCCATTGTACCTGAAAAGTAGAGGATAAAAGTGAGTTCAACATCAAATTCAAATCCACCCTTGCACCACTAATCAAGTGAAAGGGCACCAAGGAACAAGGACCCTGTCCCCGACCAGAGTCCTCACTAAACAAAAACTAGACAATCATCATTGTCCCCAACTAAACGGGTTGGACTCACCCATAAAACGGGAAGAGAACGACATAAACGACCTAAATTCTCCGGAAAAGGAATCTACATTCATCAAACACCACCGCGAATCCAAACTTCCCAGGAAGAACACAAGGCATCACCGACAATCTCACATGGAGAAACCACCATCTCCAACCAACACTCCGCCAGGATTTCTAAATGATAAGTTACCCTAAACCCTAACCAGATGCATTTCTAGGAGGAAAACTTCAAAATCTAAGCTATGACAGAAGTTAAATCCACAGAGACAAGGATAATCGAGAAACTTACCGGGTCAAAGAGGAAAAACGACGGAATAGGCGACGGAAAGTGGTGGAACAAACAAAAACTTCAGAGACCGTAGAAGTCGAGCAGAAAAAGGTGGGAATGAGCATAAGAAGAGCAAGCGAAAAGTGAAAATGAAGCTCCTTCCCCTCCTTTTATAGGATAGTCTGTTGGCACGTGAACGAGAACGCACCTAGAAAAACCTAAAAGGAATCATCATTACGCCTTAGTCCTGTTGGCTGAAGATTTTGATGATATTGTTCGAAGAGAAGCAAGTTGGATGTTTCGATTGGAATAAAGCAAGATGTCATGTTTCGAAATGGTAGAAGTAGTGCTTCGAATGGGCATGTCAAAACTCTGAGCTTCGAGTGACAGTTATAGGGATATATTCAAAAGAAGTCTCGAAATGGTAACAAGGCTGTGTCCAAGAAATGAGTTCGAAGCGAAGAGTGCCAAAACATTTGAAATTCAGACGCAAGCGGGATGTTCAAAATTCAAAATATATGCGCTGGAGCATTCGAAGACGCGTGGAAGCTAGAGAGGGGCATTGCTTTGCATGTTCTGAACGTGGCAGAATCTTATAGCAAGACCGTTATGGTCGAAGTAGTATAAATAGAAGTCTTAGCATTAGGATTTCGTGTGTCATATCTATTGTACAAAAATTCAGTAAACATTCAAAATACCACATGGCTAGGGAAACGAATGCTCGAACAATGTACGTATGATAACACCAAATGTTTATGATTTAATAAAACTCTTTATCATTTTCAGTTCTTTCATCTATCTTCATGTCAATATCATTCAAAAGCCTTTACATTAAAGTATTTTCATTCGAAGTCTTTTACTGATGTCTTGCATTTAAATGTTTTCTTTCCATTTCAAATCCTTTACATTTCAGAAACTTTTGTACATTTCATGCCTTTATCTTCATGCTTGTATCATTCGAACACCTGTTTCATTTAAAGTCATTTTATTGATTCCTTGCATTTAAACGCTTTCTTTATATTTCGAGTCTTTTACTTTCCAGAGAATCTTTTACATTACATGCTTTTATACTTCAAAGTTATTTACTTGTATTTGTGCAGTTTTACATGTCTTTACAATTAAACCTTTATTCATGCAATTTAGTTCGCACGTATTTACTTGATCATGTCATTAGATCTTTAATAGAGTAATCGAAGTAAGTTGAACACCCACACAACATTCTAAATACCAACCATGAATATCAGTTCTATAATGAGAATTATCCAAATGACCAATACATCCTAGGATCAATCTAGTCGATCCTGCAAGTTACCAGAGATATTAAATAACAGTCATTAAGATTATTTGATAGTTTGGAGGACTAGCGGTTGTTTACCAGAAATCACTGTAAACAAATTGGCACACCTGGTGGGACCACCAGGAGACTGTTCAGATGGGCCCACGTTTCGATAGCAAATACAATCAACGAAGGCCTGATAGTCCTCATCCCAAGGGCGCTCGAAGAGTGACGTTCAAAATTCCTGCTGAAGTGCCAACAGACAAATGGCTGCAAGTCAGAACTGACAAAGGCAAAGACAAATGGAGAAACAATGAACGAAATGCATGCCATGCTATGACATATATAAGGCAGTTCAACATAGCAAAGAGGGAAAAAGTTAGATTAGAGAACTACAAAGGAAGAAACCCCATGTCAAGATCTCAATGGCGAAGGCAACAGAGAATTCGAAAGGCTGAAAGGGAAGCTGTGGCAAATAAAGGGGCAACTTCAATAAAAAACCAAGGTGAATCTAGCACCAACAAACCCACACCAAAAAATCAAACTGAAGACAAACCCCCAGTTAGTAGGAGACTCTTCTCTGAAGTACTACCAAATGAATCAAAGGAATACACTCCAGGCCCAAAAGAAGACGAAGATATGCTAACAGACAACTTCGAATCAGAGGGGGAGTCTTCGTTCAATATCAATTGCAATGTGGTATCTGTGCTTCCTTGTGAGTTTGGACAGGAAACTGAAATTGACGAGTATGAGGAAGAAGATTCCATAGATCTGATGAAGCATAGGCCTGTGTGCTACTACGTGATGGATAACGGAGCTGTCGAGGAGCAGAATGCGTTCTTCGAGCATCCAGAACCAGCTATGAAAAATCATCTGAAGCCATTATTCGTTCGGGAAAAGGTTGGTGCCCATGGCGTAAATAAGGTTTTAGTGGATGGGGGCGCTGCAGTTAACTTAATACCCCATTTCATGCTGAAAAAGCTAGAAATACGCGAAGGAGACATCAAACCACACAACATGGTTCTATCCAATTATGAAGGAAAAGTAGGCAAAACATTGGGGGTGGTTCAATTGGACTTGACGATAGGCTCAAGCTGTAGGCCCACCATGTTCATGGTGATCGAAGCCAAGGCCAACTACAACTTGTTGCTGGGAAGGGAGTGGATCCATGGCAAAGGAGCAGTTCCTTCGTCAATGCACCAACGATTAGTTTTATGGAGAGAAGATGGGATCGTGGAAAACATTGAAGGGGACCAGAGTTACTTCATGTCAGCAGTCAACTTAGTTGACAAGAGGAATTATGACAAACATCTGGCAAAGATTGCTCCTTGTGTCCCAAATGATGAAATCAACGAAACCAGGAACGCACACTACTATATGACCCTTCGCCATGATGGCATATATTGGGATAGAAGAATAATCAGTGAAGATGAAGGAGTCGAAGGTACTATACAAAGACGGCCAGTAGGCTGGGAATTCGACAATCTTGCTCATGACCGAGTCCTCTTTTTTCGAAAGGATTTTGGCCTATATGGCTGAGAACGAATCAAAGGCGGCCTTAGAGGCTGAAATGAATAAACTGGCTGTAAAGATGAACGAAATAAATGGGGGTAGCTCGAAAGGCTCACCCTTTGAAGAACTCGAAATAGATCAAAGGCTGGACGCCATCTATGATAAAGAACCCTTAGGCTTCGAGAGGGACCCCATAGACTCAGGTGCCAAAATGTTGGCGCAGGATCCACTCGAAAAAGTGAATTTAGGGGATAAGAACACGAAAAGAATAACCTACATAAGTGCAAAACTTGATCCAGGCCTCAAGCAGGAAGTGATCGAAGTCCTCAAGAAAAACAAAGATTGCTTCGCGTGGGACTATGACGAAATGCCTGGTTTAAAGAGGGAGTTAGTGGAACATAGACTTCCAATCAAGGATGGCAAGAAGCCCATCAAGCAAACTCCTAGAAGATTCGCACCAGCGGTTCTCACAAAGATCAAAGCTGAGATCGAAAGGTTGCTGCGCTGCAGATTCATCAGAACCACAAGGTATGTCGAATGGTTAGCAAATATAGTGCCTGTTATTAAGAAAAATGGTTCTTTGAGAATCTGCATAGATTTTAGGAATTTAAATACCGCAACCCCTAAAGATGAGTACTCTATGCCTGTGGCAGAAATGTTAGTAGACTCTACTGCAGGATTCGAATATTTAAGTAAGTTAGATGGATACTCTGGGTATAATCAGATTTTTATTGCTGAAGAAGATGTTGCCAAGACAACATTTCGTTGCCCAGGAGCCTTAGGCACCTACGAATGGGTGGTGATGCCTTTTGGTTTAAAAAACACTGGGGCAACTTATCAAAGGGCAATGAATTCGATTTTCCATGATTTCATTGAAACTTTTATGCAGGTGTATATTGATGATATAATCATCAAATCTATATCTGCAGAAACCCATTTGCATCATTTGAGCCAATCATTCGAACGAATGAGAAAACATGGCTTAAAGATGAATCCCCTTAAATGTGCATTTTTTGTGCAGGCTGGAGATTTCCTTGGCTTTGTGGTTCATAAAAAAGGAATTGAGATCAACCAAAATAAAACCAAAGCCATAATGGAGACGAAAGCACCTACGTCAAAAAGGGAGCTGCAATCTTTGCTAGGGAAGATTAACTTTCTCAGAAGGTTCATTTCGAATCTGAATGGAAGAACCCAAGCTTTCTCTCTGTTGCTTTGTTTGAAGCAAGGCCAAACCTTCGAGTGGAACGAAGCCCATCAGGAGGCATTTGACAAGATAAAAGGATATCTCTCTCAGCCTCCTATCTTGTCTCCACCTTCATGGGGAAAGCCCATGAGATTGTACATATCTGCCTCTGAAGTTAGTATAGGTAGTATGTTAGCACAAGAAGATAGCAATGGCATCTAAAGAGCCATATACTATTTAAGTAGAGTATTGAATGATGCAGAGACTAGATATAGCAATATAGAAAAGCTATGTCTCTGTTTGTACTTTTCTTGTATGAAACTCAAGTATTATATAAAGCCTGTTGATGTTTATGTTTCATCTCATTTCGATGTTATCAAACACATGCTTTCGAAACCAATAATGCATAGAAGAGTTGGTAAATGGGCTTTAGCCTTAACAAAATATTCTTTGACTTTCATGCCTTTAAAAGCTGTGAAAAGCCAAGTGATTTCTGATTTCATTGTGGACCATTCATTGGTTGAACAGACTGTCATGAGTTATGTTGAAATGCAACCATGGAAATTATACTTTGATGGTTCGACCCACAGGAACAGAAG
Source organism: Vicia faba (assembly GCA_948472305.1). Lineage (NCBI taxonomy): Eukaryota > Viridiplantae > Streptophyta > Magnoliopsida > Fabales > Fabaceae > Vicia > Vicia faba. Next base: position 1,472,625,648 of record OX451737.1, on the reverse strand, counting down.
TGGTGTTGGAGTCCTTATAATTTCTCCTGAAGGAATTCCAACAAAATTCAAGTATAAATTAGATGGTCCTCGTTGCTCGAACAACGAAGCTGAGTACGAAGCACTTATTGTTGGACTTGAAGCTTTGTTGGAATTGGGGGCAACTAGAGTCGAAATTAAAGGAGACTCAGAGTTAGTGGTCAAGCAAATAACAAAGGCGTACAAATGCATAAAGGAAAATCTGATGATATACTTCGTCATAGTTAACAGGCTACTTAGAAAATTCGAATACATGGATATTCAACATATACCAAGAATAGAAAACCAAGAAGCAAATGACTTAGCACAATTGGCTTCAGGTTATAAAGTTTCTGCCAAAAACTTTGAGGATTTAGTTGAATTAAGGGGTAGAGTTATGGCTACTAGACTCATACCATCAGATCTAGAAAATATGAAATTGGGTTATGCTGAGAAACAGGGATTCGAAATACTAGCCATAGACACCTTATCAGATGCAGATTGGCGAAGTCCACTTGTGAGCTACTTAACAAATCCAACTTCGAATGTTGATAGGAAGATAAAATATAGAGCATTGTCATATGTCCTCATGGGGAACAAATTGTTCAAAAAGACCCAAGAAGGCGTATTACTGAAATGCCTAGGAGAAAGTGAGGCATATTTAGCATTGTCAGAAGTCCACAATGGGGCATGTGGGGCACATCAAGCAGGTCATAAAATGAAATGGTTGTTATTTCGATATGGCATGTATTGGCCCAGCATGCTCAAAGATTGTATAAACTTTGCTAAAGGTTGTGAAGAATGTCAGAAACATGCAGGGATTCAACATGCCCCTGCAAGTGAGTTGCATTCAATCATTAAACCATGGCCCTTCAGAGGATGGGCATTGGATTTAATAGGGGAAATAAATCCTGCTTCGTCTAAAGGACAGAAATATATCTTGGTAGGAATAGATTATTTTACCAAGTGGATCGAAGCAATACCATTAATAATTGCTGATAAAAATGCTATTATTGAGTTTATACAGAAACAAATTATCTATAGGTTCGGATTGCCAGAGAGCATAACCACAGACCAAGGTTCTGTGTTTACTGGTAGGAAGATGCAAGAGTTTTCTCAAGAAATGGGGTTTAAATTACTAACATCAACACCATATTATGCTCAAGCAAATGGTCAGGTCGAAGCAGCTAATAAAGTAATAATAGAGTTAATCAAGAAACATATTGGGAAAAAGCCAAGGAACTGGCACAAAACTTTGGACCAAATACTATGGGCCTGTAGAACATCTCCTAAAGAAGCTACTAACACCACGCCTTTCCAACTCACATTTGGTCATGATGCAGTTCTGCCAGTAGAAATTCATCTACAATCAATTCGAATTCAAAGACAAAACGAAATTCCAGCTGCATTATATTGGGAAATGATGATGAATGAGTTAGTTGAGTTGGATGAAGTTAGATTGTATGCATTGGAAATCTTGATGAGACAAAAGGAAAGGGTAGCAAGGGCATATAACAAAAGGGTGAAAGGGAAAGAATTCACTATTAATGACTTAGTCTGGAAAGTCATATTGCCCATGGACAAGAAAAATAAAACATTAGGTAAATGGTCACCTCATTGGGAAGGACCTTTTCGAATAGTAAAGATGTTTTCAAACAATGCATACGAAATCGAAGAGTTGGCTGATGATAAGCGAATCCTAAAGGTTAATGGGAAATATTTAAAGAAATATAAGCCACGCCTGCAGGAGATTCGAATAATAACAACGTAATCAAAATATCATAGGAATGCCAAAATGGTAATATGGGATTGCCAAAATGGCGTTGTTCAGATGTTACAGACAAAAACCAAATTACAAAACTAATTAAAACTAAGATTTAAAAATAGACGTTATTCTTCAATCTGTTAAAGGTACTTCAAAAAGACTCAAGCCTTTGTTGAGTAAAACGTCCTGCTCCCTCTAAGGTAGCCACTTCTCCCTTGAGTTGTTCTGCGGTTTCCATTTCTGCAAGTCCTTTGTTGAGGAGCTCTTCGAATTGGTTGCCAGCAATATTGGTTTCGTAGGCTAATTGTTGTTCTTGAGCCTCCTTAACCTTCTGTTGAAGTTCCTGAATTTGCCTTTCCCAGAGAAGAATGGACTCAGCTCGAGCTTCATATTTAGTTTTTGCTTGCTTTAGATGCATAGCCTGATCTTCAGCTTCTTGAGAGAGCTTCGAAGCATACTCATAAGCAGCGTCCATTGCAGTTCGTTTTTCTTGGACCTTTCTGGTAGCAAATTCATCTTGGAGAAGACACCCAGTCACGTTGTCTAGCAGAGATTGAAGATCGAACAAGATAGTGCTAACTGGCAAAGAGCAGGTAGCAAGGTTGACTTTTGTAAGTAGCTCCTTCATAGTGTAGCAAGCTGTGCTATCCTGTTTGAGCACTTCGAACAAATCCACATCAAGAATTGTTCTCCTAATCCTGTTAAGAAGTACAATTCTATCATCTGTGGGCAACGGATTTCTAGTCGAACTTGTACCAGCCCTAGCAGGTGGAATATCCCTTTGAGCTAGCTTCACCTTCATGTACCCAATTGGGTCAGTTCGTCTTAGGAGAGCAAGCTCCTCTTCAGTCATTCGAGCTTGAGATGGTTGAGGGAGTTCCACGCGCAAGGGAGTCACATCCATTTCGACTTCCATGGGTTTATTGGTCGCGTCACCGTCACCTTCACTCGTTTCCCGCTCATTGCCTTCTTCATTATCGTCCAGGTCCACCACTTCGATATCTTCGTTTTCACTGCTATTTGCATCTGACTCTGTTCCAGCAGTCGAACCATCGTGGGCATCTTCTTCCTCAGACTCTTCCTCTGCAGATTCTTCGTTTCCTTGATCAGAATCATCTTTCTCTCCTTCAGCGTGAATATCCTTTGGATTCTCTTGAAGGGTTTCAAGAGGGGACTTTTGAAGAGAAGTGTTTTGTAAAGTCTCTGCAGATTCATGGAGCGTTGCTTCATTTGTTTCTTTTAGAGGGGGAGAAGTGCTCTGGTCATCTTGCTGCTCCGAAACCCCAGTCAGAACCGCCATGTTGGAGGACCCTTTGTTCTGTACCAGGTTACTAGAGTCCCCTTGAGGGGAAGAGTTGATGGGAGCAGCAGTTTTCGATGGAGAAGTCGAAGTGGTAAGAGCTGGGTTAAAAATGTCTTGCAGAGGCAAAGAATATTAAGAGCATGCACCAAGGTAATGAATAATTATTTTTTTAAAGGTTAGAGTTCGATTTACCTGTGGACTCTCAGAAGAGAGGTTGCTATCTATATGTTCCAACATTAAGTTGGAGGTCGAAGATGGATTTTTGGATTTAGTTTAGGGAGCAGCATCTCTGGAATCGAGTCCAGAGACACTAGTTGGTACAACACTTTTGGAAATTTCCTTCTTCTGCTTCTTCTTCGAAACAGCTGGTGAATTCCCTCCAGCATTGGGATCTTTCCCAGTAGTGTTTGTTTTTCTTTTCTTTGGAGTGGTTGGCGGGAGTTTGTTAGTCTGAAAAGATTTAAACATGAGTTAGATACAAATCATGAAACATTAGTGTATTCGAAACATCAAGGCTAATTGATTACCTGTGGAGTTGGAGCACTGGTTATTACTGGTGTTGTTGTTGTTGTTGCAGCAGTTGTTGTTGGTTTGGATAGAGTAACATTATCAATGGTTTCGACAGATGTTTGGGAGGCGCTTCCCTCTTTTGACTTTGAAGCAACAGTCTTTATCCTGATGGCTGAAAATCGAAACAATTAAGGCAAAAGTTAAAAATGTAGAAAGTGAGAAACATTTTGGATTTTCCCAAGCATTCGCACCTGCGCCTTGATCAGATTTAATCGACATGGTAGAAAGGTCATAGCGAAGATGTCCTGGGAAATCGTGGAGCCAATGTCGAGCCCATGTCACAGTCTCAGATGGCTTTGGTTTCTTTTGAAGATATTTGAACATTTCTTTGCAAGTGAACCACCAAGGGTATGGAGGAAACCAAGCCAGAGCCAGTTCTGAGGTAGGTAATCTAGGAAATTTAGGTGGATGCATTTCGAATGCCAACCTATACCTATCCTCAGGTGACAACCCTGAAGGAAGTTTTAACTTAGAAATTTTTTCCTTAAATTTTTCCTTCAAGGTCTCAGCCGCTTGATGCTCAGTGGATTCCAAGTGTGTGGGATCATAAGTAGTTTCGAAATAATTTTGAAAAGCCCTAATCTCTTTGGCATGAGTGAACATACCTTTCTTGGATTGTACCTGCCCATCGAACGCATCAGTTAGTTTTTTTTGAATAGAAAGGGTGTCGAACATATAAGTTTGGTAGAACTTTGTCCACCATTCCAGAAAACCCTTTGCTGTGAGGTGTGTAGGTTCGAAAGGTATTAGTTCAAAGTGGGCGAAGCCTTGGTATTGTTCCTGTTGAAATTTTGCTTCTCTTGCTTTGAAGGTTCGCCCAGAGGTGATGGCACTTTCTGTTTGGAATAGGGGTTTAGGGATTAGTTGGCACAAGCCAAATTGTCTCGAAACAAAGTTGGGTTGATAAGCGAAAAGGAAGATTTGATTCTTAGCAGGAGTAATTCGTGAGGAGATTAATCTGGGCAGCAAAAAGGCTTTCCATACATCTTGAATTTCTTTGCTTTTGACTGCTTCTGAGAGAGCCATGGTGAACCACGATGGCCCATGAGTCCTTGAGGCAAAGGGCGCCATGGTCTCTTAGAATTTATGCCTCTTGTAGAAAATCATGATGTATTTTGAGAAGAGAACTTTGAAGTCATCTTTGTCATCGTTTGGGGTAAGTCTTTGCAGCCTAGTACCTTCAATGATTCTGTCCGTTATCTCCGGATCTTGTTCAGCAATAGTATTAGCAGTTGATAGTGAAGGTTCAAACATGGCATTAAGCCATAACTGGAGTAACCAGAAGGGGCCAGCTAGCAGGATGTTTTTGGGAGTGTGAGATTTCAAACTCGAAACAGCTGATCTTAAACTTTCGTAAAGATCAACAAGTAGCAGTTCGCTTAAACACACCCTCCGATTCTCATGTAAATCTCTAGCTAGAGGAATAAACCTGCTGGCCACCTGTAGGGACCTGCTGCAAAAGACATACCTTGATAGCCATAAGGTAAGGAAAGCAATGTGTTCCACATCTGGCACACTGTCTCCTTCAGTGTGATAGTGGCTAATGAACTTTGAAAAGCTGGCTAATTTGACTTCGAAGTCAATAATGCTCGAATGCTCTTCATTGTCAGGAATATAGGTTTCTCCTACTGGTGACAAACCAGTAATGGCTGCTATGTCAAAAAAGGTGGGTGTAATCATTCCCCCAGGGAGATGGAAGGTATTGTAAGTACTGTCCCAGAAATATAAGGACGCGAATAATAATGGGTGGCTATAGGTAAAGCCTGGTTTCGATAATTTAATCAAGTTATAAATGCCTAATTCCTCCCATTGTTGGGATTTCTTGGCTTCTACTTTAGCAAACTAGTTGTGGTAGGTTGTGTCAGAGGTGGGGCAGGATCGAAATGGTTTGAAGTTACTCTTTACATAATCTAGCACAAAAGGGTCCTTTGGGGGAATGATTGGAGTTTCCACGGTGGTCGAATCAGAAGACTTCCCTGTCTTGGGGGTATCCATTTTATTAAACAAAGGTTTAAAATTATAACAAACAGGGAAAAATTTTCTGGTATCTTTTAAGATTTCAAAGACTGTAAGAGGGCCCATTAAAGCTAACCTCTTACCAGCGGCGTTAGTGGGAATTAGTACCTGAGATGCGTAAAGCATTTCCTTCTCTTTGGAGATCATCTGGGGAATAAGCACAAACTGACCTTGATAGGTGCCAACCTTGCTTTCCATTATGGTTCCTGTGTTCTTTCCTTTCTTTTTGGAAGCTTTTTTCAGTTGGGATGATGTTGAAGAAGACATTGTTTGAAGAGTATTTGGAAGTTTTAGGGTTTCGGTGAGAAGAGAGGAAGAAAAGATTCAGAATGTGGGAAGAAAAAATAAAGACTAAGTTGATGGGTTTTTATAGTGTGGAAGTTTAAACATCCACTGAGTAAGATTGGGATACGTGGGAGTCGTGGGTTGAATTGAGAAGGAGGTGGCGTAAAAGTTAATATTGGTAATAGGCGTGATTAAATAATAATCATTGTTTTGTAACTGCACCATGCTGTGAAATGGTTCAAGGCGGTTAAGGAATCTGAAAAGCGTCATGATTGACGTGACTGGAGTCATATGCAATAAATGTTACGATGATTCAAAGGTCGCATCAAAATCTTGCGTATTTGTTTAAAATAAGTATTTCTCAAAGGAATCGAAATACATATTTTAAAGGGGCATTTTGTTGGCTGAAGATTTTGATGATATTGTTCGAAGCGAAGAAAGTTGGATGTTTCGATTGGAATAAAGCAAGATGTCATGTTTCGAAATGGTAGAAGCAGTGCTTCGAATGGGCATGTCAAAACTCTGAGCTTCGAGTGACAGTTATAGGGATATATTCAAAAGAAGTCTCGAAATGGTAACAAGGTTGTGTCCAAGAAATGAGTTCGAAGTGAAGAGTGCCAAAACATTTGAAATTCAGACGCAAGCGGGATGTTCGAAATTCAAAATATATGCGCTGGAGCACTCGAAGACGCGTGGAAGCTAGAGAGGGGCATTGCTTTGCATGTTCTGAACGTGGCAGAATCTTATAGCAAGACCGTTATGGTCGAAGTAGTATAAATAGAAGTCTTAGCATTAGGATTTCGTGTGTCATATCTATTGTACAAAAATTCAGTAAACATTCAAAATACCACATGGCTAGGGAAACGAATGCTCGAGCAATGTACGTATGATAACACCAAATGTTTATGATTTAATAAAACTCTTTATCATTTTTAGTTCTTTCATCTATCTTCATGTCAATATCATTCAAAAGCCTTTACATTAAAGTATTTTCATTCGAAGTCTTTTACTGATGTGTTGCATTTAAATGTTTTCTTTCCATTTCAAATCCTTTACATTTCAGAAACTTTTGTACATTTCATGCCTTTATCTTCATGCTTTTATCATTCGAACACCTGTTTCATTTAAAGTCATTTTATTGATTCCTTGCATTTAAACGCTTTCTTTATATTTCGAGTCTTTTACTTTCCAGAGAATCTTTTACATTACATGCTTTTATACTTCAAAGTTATTTAATTGTATTTGTGCAGTTTTACATGTCTTTACAATTAAACCTTTATTCATGCAATTTAGTTCGCACGTATTTACTTGATCATGTCATTAGATCTTTAATAGAGTAATCGAAGTAAGTTGAACACCCACACAACATTCTAAATACCAACCATGAATATCAGTTCTATAATGAGAATTATCCAAATGACCAATACATCCTAGGATCAATCTAGTCGATCCTGCAAGTTACCAGAGAGATTAAATAACAGTCATTAAGATTATTTGATAGTTTGGAGGACTAGCGGTTGTTTACCAGAAATCACTGTAAACAAGTCCCTAGGCTAGCCATCATCGCGCCTCTATGACAACACGTGGAACGATGAAAACGTGAAATGCAAACTATCTAGATTCCAACTGGTTGTTCCTCTCCCCAAAAGACTAATGCAACGAGAAATTTTCGGACTCCTCGTACGAAATTTCCCCTTGAAACACGATAACTCCTTGAAGCTTCTCAATTATTCCTCTCCCCACGAGGCAAACACGTCGAGCATCACTTGTGCTTCTCGCGCGAAAACGACCAAGGAGCACCCCCGTTTTGTGGGTTGATTCTAAGTCATCACTCTTGTGACCAAGGCACACCTGCCCGTTTTGACAAAGTCTTGGCACTTACCTATTTTTGAGGACTCGCATATCTAGGCATAAAAATAGGAACCAATGGCTAAGCACTGGGGCAGTATATAAACCCTCACACACGTGAGGACCATGTATCCAATATTCAAACCTTAAACCCTAATATTCTGCTTGTATCTATTTGCTCCCATTCTTACTTGATCGTCAAAGTGCCTTGCAGGTACAACCCCCCATTTTCTCCTCAACTTTATAGCATGCCATATATCACCAGTCAGCCCACTAGCAGGTTCTAATCAACCGGTAAGATCAAGTGGAAAACAAATGGGTAACAACTCAAATTTATTTAACGAATTAGTAGTTCACAAATGGCGTAACTCTATGGATCTTTACAAAGTTTTAAAAATGGTTATTTTACAGAAAGGTTATATTGAAATACATAATCATATTCTCCCTATCAACTTCGAATTCTAATTGTGTTCATACTTCTCTATAGAAGATTTGATGAAAAGGATACGTAGAATAAATAGCTTGAAGAAGATCAGATTTGGACCAATGCAGATACTTGTCAAAGATCCCTAACTTTTGCTTAGATCACCCTTTTGGGTTTTTAATCTACCAGGATTATTATTTTTCTATTTATGTCTATATTTTTTTCTTGGACCTTCCTTTCGGGTTTTCAGTCCACCAAGTCGCTCAAGTTTGCCTAAGTCGCCCTTTCAGGTTTTCAACTTAGCAAGTTGTTCTTTTATTTCTTCTAGACGAAGTATTTCTCGACTGCATCAGAGTTCACACGACGCGAGAGCTCCTCACCATCCATAGTAATAAGAGTCATTGCACCTCCGAAGAAGGTTGTCTTAACCACATACATACCTTCAAAATTAGGAGCCCACTTGCCCCTAGAATCAGGATGAAAAAATAAAATCCTCTTAAGCACAAGGTCTCCTTCTCTGAACTCATGAGGCCGAACCTTTTTATCGAACACCTGTTTCATTCTCTTATGATATGATTGACCATGACACAAGGTCGTCATCCTCTTCTCTTCTATTAGATTCAAGTGTTAATATCTACTTTGACATCACTCAACCTCAGATAACTCAGCTTACATTAGAACTCTCATTGATGTGATCTCAATCTCTAAGGGGAGTACTTCTTCCATTCCATATATCAGAGAAATTGGAGTTTCTCTTATCGAAGTGCGGACGAATGTGTGATAACCATGCAGAGCAAAAGGCACCTTCTCGTGCCAATCCTTGTAAGTTACAACCATCTTCTGAATAATTTTCTTGATATTTTTGTTAGCAGCTTCAACAACACCATTCATCTTTGGTCTACACGAAGAAGAGTTATAATGTTCTATCTTGAAATCATTGCAGGGCTCTTTCATCATTGCATTGTTTATATTTGATCCATTGTTGGTGATAATCATGCTTAGCACACCATATCGGCAGATGAGTTGGTTCTTGATAAACCTGACCACTACTTGACGAGTCACATTCGAGTATGAAGTTGCTTTGACCCACTTGGTGAAATAATCAATATCCACCGGGATGAGACAATGTCTGTTTGAGGCTTTGGGTTCAATCATATCGATCATATCAATACCCCACATAGAGAAAGGCCATGGAGAAGATAACATGTTGAAAAGAGTCGGAGGCACTTGAATTTTATCTACATAGATCTGCCACTTGTGGCACTTCCTCACATATTTACAACAGTCATATTCCATCATCCGCCAATAGTAACCCTCTCTCAACATTTTCTTAGCCATTGCATGCCCATTGACATGGGTACTAAATGACCCTTCATTAACTTATTGCATTAGTAGACACGCTTCATGTTTCTCCAAACATCTTAATAGAACCATATTAAAGTTTCTTTTGTATAATACATCACCATTTAGGAAGAAATTTCTAGATAGTCTCCTCAAAGTCTTCTTATCTTTACGGGATGCCCCAGGCAGGTATTCTTAAGTTTAAAGGAAACACTTAATGTCATGGAACCAAGGCTTGTCATCTGTGACTTTTTCTGCTGCGAACACATGAGCAGGTCACTGTAGACGCATGATTCTGATTATGGTCATATAGATGCGGTGATTCACTTGATACATGGAAGACAACGCATCTAAAGCATCAACCATTTGATTCTCTTCACGAGGAATATGGAATAACTCAACTTTGTTGAAGAAAGTTAGTAATCTTCTTGCATAATGTTTGTAGGGGATCAAGCCAGGGTGGCGAGTTTCCCATTCTCCTTTTATCTAGTTAATCATAAGAGCTGAATCTTCAAATATATAAAGGACTTTGATTCTGAGATCTATTTCTTCTTTGAGACCCATAATACAAGCCTTGTATTCTGCTATATTATTGGTACATTCAAACATCAATCTTGCAGAGAACGGAATATGAGAACCTTTAGGAGTAATGACAATTTTCCCAACTCCACTTCCATAAGCATTAATAACTCCATCAAAAATTAGACCCCATCAAGGCTCGGGATCAGGTCCTTCTCTGAACTTAGGTTCATCATAATATTTAACCTTTAGGTACATAACACCTTCGTATAAGAAATCATATTTGACAGATTGGTAATCATCAATAGGTTGGTGTGCCAAATGGTCATCCAAAACACTTCCTTTTATAGCCTTCCGAGTGCGATACTCAATATTGTATTATGATAACAACATCTGCCAACGAGCAATTCTTCCAGTTAAAGTTGGTTTCTCAAAGATGTACTTGAGCGAATCCATTTTAGTTATCAACCAAGTAGTATGATTAATCATGTATTAAAGACGCTTAGCAGCCCAAGCCAAAGCACAACAAGTCTTCTCAAGCATGGAGTAACGAGACGCACAATATGTGAATTTCTTACTCAAGTAGTAGATGTCATGTTCTTTTCTTCCTGTTTCATCTTGTTGACCCAACACACAACCCATAGAATATTATAATACAATTAGGTACATGATCAAAGGCCTTCCTTGTAGTGGAGGGATTAGAATGGGAGGTTCAAGTAGATACTCCTTGATACTGTCAAATGCTAATTGGAAATCTCTAGTCCATATACAACCTTAGTCCTTTATGAGAAGTTTGAAAATCGGCCCACAAGTTGCTGTCATATGTGTTATAAATCTGGATATATAGTTCAAACATACATAAAACCCTCTCACTTATTTTCATGTTCTTGGTGCAGGCATCTCTTGAATAGCTCTAACTTTGTCAGGATCTACTTCAATATTCTCTAACTGATAATGAAACCTAGCAGCTTTCCTGAACGGACACCGAAAGTACATTTGTTAGGATTCGGGCAGAGTTGATACTTCCTCAAGCTTTGAAATAAATTTAGAAAATGTTCCACACGGTCTTCTTCATTATTTGATTTAGCAATAATGTCATCCACATTGACTTCAATCTCTTTATGCATCATATCATGGAACAAAGTAGTCACAACCCTTTGATATGTCGCACCAACACTTTTCAACCCAAAGGGAATCACTCTATAGCAGAATGTTCCCTAAGGTGTACTAAAAGCAAATTTCTCCATGTCTTCAGGCGCAATCTTTATCTGGTTGTAGACGGAGAAACCATCCATGGAGGAAAAGGCTTTGAATTTTGTAGTGTTATCAACTAACTGGTCAATGTATGGTAACAGAAAGTCATCCTTCGGGCTAGCTTTATTCAAATCTCAGTAATCAACACACGTTCTGAATTTTCCATCTTTATTAGGAACAAAAACTATGTTAGCCAACCAAGGAGAATACTCAAAAGTAACAAGAAAACTTGCTTCGATCTGTTTCTGAACTTCTTCCTTAATCTTCTTAGCCATATCAGGGTGAGTTCTTCTAAGCTTTTTCTACACCGACAGACATTATGGCTTTAACGATAGATGGTGCTCCACAATATTGGTGTCCAACCCTGGCATATCTTGATAGGACCAAGAAAATACATCAATGAACTCTTGGATAAGGTCTGTTCACATTCATTTAACATCTAGGTCAAGTAGTGCCCCTACGTTGTCTTCTTTGCTATCTTCTTTAGTTCCCAAGTTGATCACTTCTACTAGCTCTTCATAAGGCTGAATGGCGTTTTCTTCTCTCTCTAAAAATCGGGAAATTTCCTCAGGTATTTATTCTATTTATTCCTCTTCAGCTTCGAACACAAGGAACCCAAAGTTGGGAGAGGGCATAGGATTATGTTTTTCAATAGGTTCATGATTTAATTTGCACGTGTGATTTATGTTTGATTTCAAAGATAAGTAAAGAAGTGGAAAAACATTTATGCAATTATTTTTTCTTGAAAGTAATTTTTTGTTTATCAGGTTTTTTTTAGGACTACCATTTTTTTCAGAAAAAAAATGAAAAGTAAAAACAATAGTATATGAGACAGCATGACTTTTATTAATGATGATAAACTTGAAATAAACGTATGATACAAGATCTTTTCCACCTTAGGCATATTGGAAAAAGTTATTTTTTAATAAACCCCACAACTACTCTTTCGCCTTGGGCAGAGCGAAAGGTTTTGAAAATAATAACAAGAGTATTAATCATAAATATGAACAGCATAGGGAACATCAACAGAGATCTAGTTTTGGCTAATCCTTCCATGTGTCACGAAGTTTGGAAAATCTTCTTCAGGATCATCTTCAAGAATGGCGTTAGCCTTGGGTGATGTTAGGTATATAAAGCCTGCACTACAGAATGTATCTTGGAGAGGACGAATGATAATGTCTCTTTTATCAACTTTGGCAATAGTAGGAGAAAAACTTAAACCTTCACTAAACTTGTTTTCAGGTAAGCTCAACACAACACCCCAATCGGTATTTATGCCACTTTGATCTACCTGTTGTGCATCTTTGTATGAAGCAATGGATGCCTCATTCTTCTTAGTACTCTTATCAGTGATAGACAGTGCTTGAAACCTAGTGCCAAACTCTTTAGCAGCGTCAATGTAGGAGAAAGATGAGAGATAACTCACTATAAGAGCTCGCTCTCCACCTGCCATAACCAACTTTCCATTGTTAAAATATTTTAGCTTTTGGTGGAGCGTTAAAGTAATAGCTCCTGCCTCATGAATCCATGGTCATCCCAATAAACACCTGTAAGCAGCCTAAATATCCATTACTTAGAATATTATTTGAAAAGAGTGAGGACCAATCATCATTGGTAAGTCTACTTCACCAATCACTGTCTTCCTTGAACCATTAAATGCTTTTACCAAAACCCCGTTATTTTTCAAGGGGGTGCCCTAATACAAGAGCCAAGATAGTGTATATTTAAGCATAACATTTAGTGAAAAATCGATATCTATCAACACATTGGACATACCATCTGAAAGGCAGCTCATAGAGATATGTAACGCAAAATTGTGTTTCCTTCCTTCCTCGGGGAGGTCTTCATCGCTAAAGCTCTGGTTCATGCAATGATATTTCCCAATATTCTGTTGAATCGGTCGATTGTTACATCATGGGTAAACAAATGCTTGGTATAACACTTTCATTAACGCTTCTCTGTGGTGTAGCAACTGTTTTTTAAATCAAGAGTCGCCATTATTAGTGTTTATCCTGGGGAAGGGAATCTAACAGAAAACTCTAATTCACAGACAGAGATTCTAGGTTTCAGACTCAATTAGACGAAAGGAAGGTGTTAGGCACCTTTCATCTACCTTGTTCACAAAGATATTAAGCTCTAGGTTTAGGTTTGGGGTAAATAGGATTTTAAGTTTTAATTAGAAAGACTCGCCACGATATTTGATCGCATGCCTACATTTCCTCTTATGAAGAATCAGAGTCCAAATTCGTAGTTCGTATGGGGTTGGTGTTTTTTAGGGGTTTTCAAACATATTTTGAATCACTTCGCACTCGTTTGAGAGTAGTGATTGCAGAGATTTTGACTGAATGTGCAGTAAGCCAAAACTAGTTTGAAACCCTTTTGCAAAAAGACAGTTGATTAGTTTAGTTTATTGCGAAAATAGTTTTAAGATTTGTTGAATAATTTTTAATCGTATTATTTGCGAAGATCTTGATTAATGCATGATAAAAATATTTAATGCAAATATGTATAAAAATATGTTCATGAGTTTTTTAAATAAACATAATTTATTTATGATAATAAGTAAAATTTACATATAATAAAATAATAATACTATAAATAAAAATTACTTTTAATAACAATTATAATTCTAACTAATAATAATAAAATTAATAATTAAAAAAAGATAATAATATAATATAATAATAATAGTAAGAAAATAATAATTATATAGAAAATGTAAATATAATTAATTTTAGAAGGGGGTGTATTTTTTTGTTATTAAGTAAAAAGATGGGGTGTTATAACTAGATCTGGGCTAGGCCCATTACATGTGTTGGACAGGGGTGGGGGTGCAATTTGGTTTGGTGTTTAGAAATTAAGGCAAATGGGGGTGCTAACAGTAACTGGGCTTGTCCCATTAAACGTTTGCAAAGGGCTGGTTCAATTACATGTGGCGAGGGTGCATGTGAGTTACCGTGGACATGGCCTCACGATCGTTCATTGATGATCTAAGGGATGACATTGAAGGTGCAAGGCACTTGCTGTGGACGCGCGTGTATTAGATCATACAATATAGACTATGTTTTTGTTATTTTTTCCATTTTTTACAATTTCATTTTTTATTTTCGTTTACAGTCCATCTTCATCTTCCTCTCACCTTACCTCTCTCCCTCTAACCCTAACACCTCCCCCACAGTGGCGCTTCAACAATCCGGTACCCTCAATCAAAACCCAACCAAACAAAACCCCAAATCAATAATTAGAGAAAAACAAAAGCTAAGTTTACCCTCCGCGATATTACTTTACGACTTCTAATTTTATGGTCCGATTTGGTGCTAATCCTCCGTTCTCCTTCTCGATTTGCAGGCTACAATAGCGGCAGAGCTTGAAGGGTCGAATATGATGGTGTACGAAAGGTTTACATGGCGACGCAGTCACGCGATTAGGGTTTCATACATTGAAACCCTAATTGCTTCTTCTCCCTTCTTCAACTACAAGTGAGGTTGTCCCTTCTTCTACGCGTCCTCCTTTAACTCTTGTACTGTTCTTTTTCGTCAAAAATCCCCTGTTTCGGAATTTTCGTCCCCTGCTTCTATCTTTGTTTCTAGTACTTATAGGGTTTGATTTAGATTAGGGTTGCTTAGAATTAGGACTATTAGATCAATTATGGATTTATGTTCAATGTAATTTATTTTGATATATAAATTTGATTTAGTAGCTCTATTATTTGATTTGTAAAGATTCTGTATACTTGATTTAGTAATGTTAGATTTGATTTGGATGGAAATTGTTTGGTCTGTAGATTTAGTTGTAATCTCAGATGAAGATTCGATTTATTATTACTGTCAAAATTTGATTTTTATTTTGTTTCTGTAACTTTGATTAGGGTTTGATCCGTACATTACCCGTTAATGCCAAAAAAACATGCACAAATCTTTGGTGAATCTACACAGTACCTGTTTATGACTTGGGCCTGCCTTTTTTTATTTGATTCAGCCCAGTTCATTGTTTTCATTAATACAACAAAGGAACAATTAAACTTCCAAACCAGGCCCAAATGACTTTTTTTTTCAAAACAACAAGATAAAATAAAAAAACAGCAAGAACAAGTTATCAGCCTTGATTCCACGTTTTTCCTTTTAATGCATATTGGGCCTAGTCTGGTTTTGACAATTTAATCCAACCGGTTTTTCTAAACAACCATCCTAAATAAATTATGTAAATAGTAATTAGTGTAATATCTTTTAATAATAAATGAAAGAATTAATAAAAAAGTTTATCAGCAATAGAAATATATATTATTTTTTCGTTAAAATAATAATATCGAACAGTTAAAAATAATACTTTTCCTAAAGCAGCAATAATGCAAGACCACAATGTGCCTTAGTTTTATTAAAATCTTAATGGGCGCATACCCCCTCTTTACTATTCCTAACTAAAACAAAAATGGGCCAACATGAATTCTAATGGATTTTTAGATTGCAACTTCACTCCCCTTTCTTTTACTAAAACAGTAATACTTGCATGGGCCTTAATTATTGATACACCCCCTATTTACTGTTTAACCCCACATAAAATGGGCTTATAATTTTTAATTTTAACCTCTCTTTTAAACTCATAACAGTTATTAATAATAAGAGCTTAATAATTATTCGAATAATTTTATTTTTGAATCGCATGGGCCACCGGCCAACATGTTACACGAATGGATACACGAGTCTTTCTGATTTTAGCAAGCCCCACACTCCTGAATTTAAGGTTCACCCCCTAGTTGGATAAAGATAGGCCATCATATACTGCTGTACCATCCTTAATTAAATGTTTCTTCTATTTTAATCTCGAAGAATGGAATTATCGAGGTAGGACAAATTTGGGCATGACATGTGGGTGTCAGAATTCATCTATATAGAGTATAAATATCTTGGAAGCTGTATGCAACAACTGATCTATCACCTTGTATTCACTCTTAATCAACTTCAAGACTTCATTAATATCATCATTCAAACTAGTTTTGTTGGACTGTCGATTCTCCATCCCAGGACTAGGGATCACAATTGGAGCTTGAAATGAAGTACTCCCAACTTTCTTTGGAGGTATAACAGAGAGCACATGATCACTACGGGTGAAACTATAACATCAACTATGTTAACAACAGGAGAATGAGAGGGAATGGGCACTTCTTTCCCATTTTCAAGCATAGTAGCATTGTATTTTTTGCATGGACTTATCAGAAACATAGGGAGCAGGTTCAGGCAAGTATATAACCAAAGGATAAATAGGAGCCCTTTTACTGCTATATGTTATTTCCGCAGATTCGGGTATGTTGAAATGAGGGACTATGACATTCTCTTCAACATCCTCAACTTTTCCTTTGTAAATAATGATTTCTTCGCTCGTATCAAGAGTAGATTTAGCTGATTCCTCCTTTCTTCTTCTATCAATAAGAATGGCTATCGCTCTCTCATTAAACAAACATGAGCCTTTCAATATCTGGAGATCTCCTCTCAGAGTAACACATCCCCATGGTTTCTCTTCACACTCCGGGCACCAGTCATGACTGGAATTAATCAACTTTCTTCGAACCCAACTTTCATGTATCTCTATAGGAGTCAACGTGTTAAGATCCTCAATTGAAGGTTCTTTGGCATATTTGGCATACACCTTAGCGGTAACTAATGTACCGTCATTAGCAAGTATAAATTCAACATAAACGTCTTCAATCATATCCACTTCATTATCATCTCTATTATAAGTGGTGGTGATCATCCTCTCATCCATCAACCTATGAATATCTCTTCTTACAGCAAGGTATCCATGTGGGTTTCTAAAGCAGACTCCACATGTGGCATGATTGTTTCTAACAAAAGCAAGCCTATATAAGCTGGAATTCATTTGAACTAGTGATTCTCTAACATACCGGATGTCAAAAACTTGATACTTTCCATGGAAACCATCCACCATATTCACTTCTTGCTCGTTTTGGTCTCTAGTGACTGTTATTAGACCTTGATCTAGGAGGCGTTGAAGGTCTCTCTTCAAAATATGACATCCACGGGAGTATCTACAACAGATTCAACAAGAACCATAGTTGTGCCTTTCAATTATTCCACAAAGGGTAGCATGCATTTGCACCAGGTATCTTCTCAGAAGATAGGCATCAATGATATGGTATTCACTACGACATCCATATACCATGTTTACATTATGTTGTCCATGATTAGGTAGTGGATTAGTTTGAACATTCATACCAACGTATCTAAATGATAAGAGACCACTTCTTACCAATTTCTGGACTTCAATCTTCAACGGTAATCAATTTTTAGTACTATGACCATGAGCTCCTTGGTGAAAGGCACAATGAGCATCTGCCTTATACCAGTATGGAATGTCTTTCGGGATAGCAGGTGGTGCCTTTGTCTAAACCAGATTCTTCTCCAATAATCCAGGTAGCAATTCTTCATAAGTCATTGGGATTGGGTCAAAACGCATCACACTTCTTACTATGTTTTGCTGATTCTTGTATGTTGAATGTTGATTATTGTAAGCCTGTTGCTGAGGTTGCTGTGTGTTGTAAGCCTATTGTCGAGGTTGTTGAACTTTCTGAGGGAACTATGGCTAGTAAGCTGGCACCACATGTGTAAGATTAATGACGGGAGGAATAGCTGCAACATGTTGTTGTGGATACCTTCTTCTCGGTCTTCCGGATGATACTACACTCACATGTTGTTCTTTCTTCTTTGGGAAACTACTTCTAAATTTTCTGACCCTACTTGACGAACCTACTCTTTGGTCAATCGTCTCGCACAGACACCTTCCTCGAGTCATATTCCCATATTCACCATTTCATTGAAATCATTCGGCACACTCACAATCATTCTTTCATAGTAAAAGTTTCCCAAGGTATTTAGAAATATTTTTGTCATTTCTTTCTCTTCTAGGGGAGGATAGATCTGGGAGGAAACCTTACGCCATCTTTATGTATATTCCTTGAAGCTTTCCTTGTATTTCAGGAACACAACTCAGAGTTGATCTCTGTCCGGAGCCATTTTGACATTATGCTTGTACTAGAAAACAAAAGCTTTTCCAAGGTATCTGAAAGTATGAATCTGTGTGCTATCAAACTCATGTACCACCGAAGAGCGGCACCAGATAAATTATCTTGAAAGTAGTGGATCAGAAATTGGTCATTATCAGTTTCCGTTTACATATTTCTGGAATACATAGTGAAGTGACTCTCTAGGCAATAATTCCCTTTGTACTTTTCAAATTCAGGTACTTTGAATTTTTCTGGTATCTTCATATTTCGCACTAGACACAAGTCATAATAATTCTTTCCAAATAGGTCCTTACCACATAGGACCTTATGTTCTTTCTGCATATTTTAAAACTGGTTTTGGAAATCATCAATCCTTTCTTCAACACCCAAACATTCAGACAGTTCAACTTGGTAATCTTGTTCCTTTCCAAATGGGACAATATGCACCACTAGAGGAGGAATAAACATCACAGGATGAGGAAAATCCATCCATGAAGGGGAGAAGTCATTACATTTTGCATTGCAGGAACTTCAATAGCAGGTTGGGATCCTTCAGGCATAAATTTGGGTGGCATGGCCCAAGGATATCTAGGTGGCATTTAATATTGCAGAACACTGACTTGGGCTACAAAAATAGGAGCGATAACAGCTTCAGAGATCACTGTATTCTGGAGTTGTGCTTGAGTTGAACGAGGAGATGGGGGAGTCGGTGACTGATTCTGAGCAGTCACCATGTTCTCCACCATAGTTGCAAATCTTTCCATTCCGGCCCGAAAGGTAGTCACCTCTTCACGAAGCTCGTAGTTTTCTTGTTCAAGTGTGATGTCCATCTTTTCAAAGATTATCCCGAGTGAGGTTTGACTCTAATTGAGAAAGGAGTCACGAGTAAGACTCTAGAATGTAAAGACTAAATGGTAAATGATGAATGATATGAGACACAAAACGATTTTATTATTTTTGATCATTTTCAAGGAACTTATTTATAAATTTGCAAATATTGTAAAGGAAACAAATTTAAAAATGGTCAGAAAAAACCCCATTTCATTAATCATGGAAGGATTACATTTGAAGTACACTTTCAAAAAAATTCTAAAAATACAATAGGAAAACAACTAAATCCTTGGGTCCTAAGGAGCTTCATTTAAAGAAGAACCAATTCCCACTCGTAGCTTGAGCTTCCGAATCTTCTCTTCATAGAAATCTTCCATCATTGTCTTCTCTTTGAACAATAAATTATCCAATTTCTTCCAAGCATTGGGAGAGGGACCAACATGTATCAAATACTCTTGCTTCCTCTTCCTATCTTTAGCATACCGTTTGAGCAAAGCATCCTTCTTAGAAAGCTTTCCATCCTGTTCCAAAAGCCAACCATCTTGAAGGAAAAGTACATCTTTTTTATCTTTCAGTTGTCTTTCCAAATTTCTCTTTTCATACTCCGAGATATCATACTTTTCTTTCCAAGCATCTCTCTCCAACTTCATTCTAGCCAATGTTTCTCGATACTCCTCCATGTTTTCAATAGGAATGATGGAAGATGATGATGGGACTGTTGGTTGAAAAGGCTTTTCAAGGATATAAGGCATTTTGAGTTTGCAAGAACTTACATGGATCCACTGAGCTCAAAAGCAGTGCAATGTTTCCTTCCCAAACGATCTTTACCTTTCCTTTGAATCTTCCACCAAGAATCCATAATCTCCTACTTCAAATCTAGGTTATCCTACCCATCAAGGTAAAAGAAACCGGATAATCGAATATTATCGGGTTTTTCCTTCGTAGGGTATCCAAATTGGCGTCTAGCAAGAATAGGGTTGTAGTTGATTCCTCCTTTTATACCAAAAAGAGATACATTAAGAAAACCACCACAAGTGTCAATGATCACTCCAATGTCATATAATGGAATATACCAATGTAAATCTGCTTGAGTAATGGACATAAGCCTTTGGGACCACCTAAGCTTGTTTGGGTTCTCTTTAAAGAGATGAGACCGCGACAAGTGCGAATTAAACCACTTGTATAGCAAAGGCGCACAACATGTGATAGTTCATATCCTTTTTTAGTTCTATGATGGATAGAGTGGTAGGAATCTCAAAGCAAAGTAGGCATTAGGTTACCAATCAAGAATACTAAATAACATCAATATCAACAAAATGATCAACATTTGGGAAGAGTACAAGACCATAAATGAGTAAATCAAGAATTGCTTCAAAAGCATCCCTACTATTTACTTTTCCCAAGACAAGATCTTTTTCCTTCAAAAACTTGGAAATTAAACCTTTGAAATATTTTCTGACAGTGAGATTTGCTTTTACCTCAGACGCTTCTAAGTGAAGTACTTTAGCAATAACAAGGGGCTCGAGGACCTCTTCAAAACCACTGAAAGGTAAAACATCTGTTACAGGAAAATCCATCCAAAAAGATTACTCTCCCATAATTTTTTCTGAAGTATTCATGATCATCTACCAAAGTCCCTAGCTTTCTTAACTCTTGTAAATCAGGTCTTTTGAAATCGTATTTCTTTGTGTTCCTTTTTTCCAATTTCCATGATAAAAATCATATTATGTTTGCAAAGAGAATTTCACAAGTTCCTTGAAAAAAGTTATTGATGAATGCATGGTGTTGTACCCCAAAATTTTCCCTCCCATATTCTTCAAGATTTGTCAAATCAAAGCTTCAAAAATCTCCCCAAGGGTTGCAGAGTTCAAGGGCCTCCTAACAGTCAAAAACTAGGGTTTTGGTTCTGACAAAGAAAATGAAGTTTCCAAGGGTCCAATCAAGTCCCACATGCCTATAAACATGGTCAAGCATCATCATACCAAGTTTCAAGACTTACAACACAAAATTGCACAGTCAAAAACCCTAATTGCTCAACAGTCAACTGTAGGGGCAAAATGGTCATTTGACAGTCAAAAGTTCAAATTTTTGGTCAACATCTCCTTTTGAAGCCACAAACATCATTTGATCAATGCTTGATCATGATTCTCAAAGCTTGGCTCAAAAAGTCTCAAGATGCAAAATTTTCCATATTTGGACAGTTGAAAAAGTCAACTGTAACTTGACCAAGGCATAACTTCCACATGGATTATCAGAAAAATTCCATCCAAAGCTCATTCTTAAGAGAAAGACATTTCCTACAACTCCTCTTCACACTTCAAGTCCATGAAATGCTCTCACAAAAAGTTATCAATTTCAACATTATAGGTCATTTTCAAAAGTCAACAAAAAGGGACTTTAAGTCAAAGGCCCTAACTTGAGATTGGTAAATCAAAATGACATGGGACCAAAGGCATTGGTTAGAGGACTTCAAGACCTTTCCAAAATGTCCAAGAACATGAGCAACGCTTAAAAATTGAGCAAGATATGCCTTGTGGAAGTTGGGAAATGTTTGGATATTTTGAAAAGTCAACATTGCTTCAAATGTCTTAAAAATGCTAATGGGCCTCTTTTTCTTCCAAGAATCATCATCCAAAGCATGTGCACGACCATTTGGCCCAAAGGGAAGTTTTTCATCATTTTTATTTATTTATTTGAATTTTTAAATGCTAATAATTCATTTAATTAAAATAAATATGTGGAAAATACTAAACCTAAGTTTTTAAATCTTTTTATGCATGGAATACACTCAATATTTCGTGCATGATCAGATTTGGAAAGAATCTTGATAATTGGACATGATTTGAAGCAAATTTGCATGAAAAAGATTGGAAAATATATGCCATAAAAATCAAATATCTCTTCATCAATACAAAGGTTCTTTGGATCAATTTCTTAACCCTAATCACTCATACATATATATACATGCTAACCCTAGTCATCAAGCACCTCCAACAGTGATGCTACCTACCTCTCAATGGTGGGATGACATTACTTTAAAGGACATTTACACAGACGAATTCCTTAGGGTAGGTAGACGACTCTAGATACTTGCTCTAAATTTCAAAAACAAATCAAAAATACTTTTCACACCGACACCTTTTCAAAAGCTTTCGAAAGCAATTTTTCAAACACTCTTGAGGACCGATACAAGAGTCGAACTGGAATTTTCAAAGAAACTTTTTTAAAACCCACAGTTGAAAAGCAAACAAACCATTTTTGAAAACACAAATGAGCAAATATCTAAGAGCCCATGGATAACCATGGATAGAAAGGGTGCTAACACCTTCCCTTTCTATAACCTACCTCCCGAACCGAGAGCAATCTCTTTAAGGAATTTTTCTGTGCTTTTGTCCTTTCCATTTGGAGAAAATAAAAGACAGTGGCGACTCTTGCTTCCGCGACATTTCACGATCCAGCGTTAAACAGTCAGTTCCAGATCCACCGATCACAGAATTGGCGACTATGCTGAGGAATATTTTAAAGTGAGGTGTACCTTAGGACTAAGATCACTTGTGTTTTCAATTGTCTGAATTGTTTGCTTTAAATTGTGGGCCTGTCTTGGGAGTTCTATAGATCCAAACCCGGATATGGGGATACCTTCTTAGAAAGTAGAAACAAGGTTGTGAGGGAACTGTGCGGGGTGTACCGACATGGTTGAAGCAGTCTGCTACGTTGATGTGGCACTTTGGTGTGTACCAGTAACCCTTGAGTCTAGTCAAGGAGAGTACGGGGCCGCCGCGTGGTGTCGTGAAGCATCAACTGACCTTAGGAACCTTAATTGAACCATCTTGGCCTCTTTAGGGTAGTGAGATAATTGACTTTGGTGCAGTCCGAGGTTGGTTGATACTCGATACTACACTCAATTGAGGGTTGCTTTCCTGGAATATTTCGGTCACCAGTACAGTGGCTAAATCGAAACGATGAACAATGAAAGCAATCCCGTGATATTGGGACCCTTAGAACCCGGTTACTTCTAATAGGACAGGTTGAACCCACCAACTTCAAGAGGGTAATACCTAGACCCCATGCTGGCCTAAACTCTAAGGGCTTCCCTTGTGTGACTTGTGTGCCTTCGTACTTGACTACTTGCGTGCTCGTTATCTGACACTCGAGTTTCTTGCAGGTTTTGTTTGTAGTCCTTAATTAGGACTCATAACAAGGGTTACCGAGTTTCTTGCAGGTTTTGTTTGTAGTCCTTAATTAGGACTCATAACAAGGTTTACCGAGTTTCTTGCAGGTGTTGTTTTTAGTCCTTAATTAGGACTCATGACAGGTTTTACTTGAGTTTCTTGCAGGTTTTGGTTTGCAGTCCTTAATTAGGGACTCATAACAGGGTTTATCCATATTACCCCATGCATCATGACATCATACCATCACATACATCCTAACCCATTTCAAGGATCTCAAGGGCTTGTGATACAGGTCATGATGAACCAGAATGTCTAAGCAAGGGGCAAAGGGGATTTATTTTCCTCTAGCCAAGATTGTCAGGGGCTATGACCCACTCGATATGGTGAGCCTTGACTCTGGAAGAAGGACTCTCTACAACATGAAGTTCCTTCAATCAAGCTACCGGATTCGAATTCTAACAATTTTCTTGTTTACCCCGCGAGATCCTTGAAAACATTGCATGCATATCATACATATCATTGCATTGCAGGTACCCTTTTGACAGGTTGCTTACCTTCTTCGCTGTTTATTTCAGCCGATCGTCAGGAATCCTGAATCGTCTACTGAGCAATCCATCAAGGCTCTCCAGGCCCAGAATGCCCAGTTCCAGGAGTTGATTGCGAGCCTAGCTCAGGGTCAAAAGGAATTGAAGACTCTGATTCAGAAGAAGAAGAAGAGGACTGTTTTGTTCAGCCCTAGATGCAGATCTGGGAACACACTGCAGGATGAGGCTGAGAGGACAACTCCATCTGTGGGGAAAGGCAGTCATCAGGAGGAAAGGGTTCCCAGTCCAGTGGTCTCCGACAACGAGACAGATTTCAACGACGAACAATACCCTCCTGCTGAAGACAAGTACAAGCAGTTGGAAGACCGTCTGAATGCAATGGAAATTCAACAAGTACCTGGTTTGGATTTCGGAGATTTGGGTCTAACTTCTAGTGTGGTGATCCCACACAAATTCAAAGCACCCTCTTTTGCTAAGTACGATGGGGCATCCTGTCCCAGGCTGCATCTCAGGTCTTATGTGCGGAAGATTCAACCGTATACTCTGGACAAGAACTTGTGGATCCACTTCTTCCAGGAAAGTCTTTCAGGGACTCATCTCGAATGGTTCTATCAGCTGGATGGAACCAAGGTTCGTAACTGGGAGGAGTTGGCTACTGCTTTTTACAAGCAGTATCAGTACAATGCCGACCTCGCTCCTACGCGTACCCAACTCCAGGGTATGTCGCTAGGATCGGGAGAAGGTTTTAAAGAGTATGCGCAGAAATGGAGAGACCTGGCCGGTAGGGTACAACCACCGTTGACTGACCGCAAACTTGTGGACATGTTCCTGGGGACCCTGTCTGGTCCATTCTATAACCATCTGATCGGGAATTCGTCTGTTGGATTCACAGATCTTATCTTGACTGGGGAGAGAATAGAAGCCGGCATCCGGTCTGGAAAGATTCAAGACGCTGCACCTTCTGATAAAAAGCCTCATCATGGAAAGAAAGAGTCCAATGCTGTGCACGGTAAAAAGAGCCGTCATGAGGTAGGGGCAACCCATATCTCCAATCCCAGACCTACTCAACAAGGACAAGGGAAGCAGCGCAAGGAGAGCGCACCCAAAAGGCAGTTCACCAAGATCAACATGTCGCTGGATCAAGCACTACAACAAATGTTGAAGGCAGGGCTGATCACCTTAAGGGCTCCTCTTCGGAATCCGAACACTTCTGCTCCGAACTACCATCCTAATGAGAGGTGTGCCTACCACTCTGATAGCACAGGGCATACTACGGACAACTGCTGGCCTCTCAAGAACAAGATTCAAGACATGATCGACGCTGGAGAGATTCAGTTTGAAGTACCTGAGACTCCGAACATAATCACTGCTCCGTTACCCAATCATTGAAGACTTTTTTTTATTTGGATTTCCGAGTTGTATTTTTCTTTACTTATACAAACAATTAATGTCATAGAAAACTCTTTTATTCTATTAAAGCATCGCATGTGTCTATTTTGGAATTAATACAATTGTTTTCATTATATTTAAAATTGCTTTCATTTTTCTGTGATGATCAACTCTCGGTTAATAATTTCTAAGCCTCTTGAGGGAGGATGACGAAAACGATACCACGACACTTACAGTATGCTCTTGAACGGACCCTGCTGATGAGGTATAGGCATTGTTTCAATCCCTAAACACTGGAGTAATAAGGAAGATAATCCCTTGTCAACCCCTCTGAGCCAAAGAAGTAGGAGTTTTTCTCTTCGAAAATTAAAACCCTTTATCATAACCTGGGGCAGGGTAGTTCTCTCAGTTGATCCAAGTGCATAACAAGTGGCACCAAAGAGGTCCTTATAAAGCAAAAGACAGTGATGGTTCAGAATAAACAATAAAGAAAGGCAGTCATTATCTCAAAAAATATAAGTCAAAACCCATGAAGGAAACTTACAAAACTGGGGCGTCCCGCTGACTGTAATTCCAAAAAAGGAAACAGTTCAGGCAAAAAAGAAAGGGATAACAAAAATCAAGAAAGAGGTCTTACAAACCCTCAACAAAAAAGGAATGACTTCCTATTCAAAATAAGTTATCAACATCCGAATCATCACCGGAAAATCAGAGCAAAGACTCAAACAAGGTCTAACGTATGATCAACTGAGTTTAGGTTTGGAGAACATCACGAAGAGCGGGTGGGTACAAATAAAATTTGAGCCTTTATCCTTTTTTTCTTGAACCGTGAACCAGGCCACGTTATAACCCTTAAAAGTCCTAGCTGAAGCATGGGTTAGTTCAAAAGCATACTGTTACGAAAGGTATCCTGACTCCTTAAGGCCTACGGTAAATACGGAGTTGACATCATGTTTTACAAACATTCACTTGTTTTATGAAAAAGAATGCATTTTCAAAATCTTCAAGACAGACATAAGCTTTGCATTTCTAACATAACTTTGTTTGCATATGACTTTTTGTTTGAAAAGCATAGAAATTTGCACGACGAATGCCTAATGAACAGAAGCACTTCCAATCAAGGGGCATGATATGATCATGGTCTATTATCTGGGGCAGTCTAATCAAGATTCAGAGAATCTCTCAAAGGCCAAATAGCCTGGGGCAAATCTCCGCCTGAGTCACTGGGGGCACTCCAGCAACAAATCTTGCCTGATCAAACACCTTCTGGTGGCATGACAAAAAACTTCTAACAGGGGCAACTCCCTACACCCTGAGAGCATGGACATAGTCGGAAAAATACTACGCGTAATCAAAGACCCGCTAGGTTGACACACCTAGGCAAAAATAAGGGCTTCCCGGTGAACCAAAAGGGTTCGGGCAAAAATGAGGGATGAAATGAAAAAATCTGTATACCCGTCAAGTCGAAAACCTGAAAAGGCGGCTTGGGCAAAAATGGGTATCCCGGTGGACTGAAAACCCGAAAGGGCGGTCCAGGCAAAAGTTAGGGATCAAAGCGTACGACTATGTCCTGTCATCTCGTCAGTTGCCTACCAGAAGAAGATTGGTCAAATCGACAACTATCAGCACCTCACAGGTCTTCCTCTCCCACATCAGAAACAGGGGCAATAAAGAGTTGTCTAAGCAATTTGATTGTTCTGTCCTCCAAGGTATCAAGGTAGGTTCCGTTGAAGAACATAACCAATACAGTTCAATACTTCCCCAAGAGAGTCCAATCCAGTTTCCCCAAGAAAGTTGGAATCCATCTCCCCAAGCAGTAAGCTTATCCCCAGTAGATTCTGGAAGCTTACCCTCGCAGAGCACGAACATGCGTCTCCCGGTTTTATTCAAAGAGTTATTTCCTTACCAGGATATAACTGGGTTATCCTCAGCCAAAAGCCACGGAGAGATCGTCCTCGGAAAAGTCTCCTTATCCCCAGCGAAGTTTATTAGCACTTCCAACGTAACAATGGTATCCCCAGCGGAGTTATCGTCAACCTCAACTAAGTATTCCTCTCCCCACAGAGTATTCCTTGCAGAGTAATCTATTCGCCAAGTTTGTTCCCCAATGGAGTCATCTTCTCCTGCCGGTATTCTTGCAACTATCATCCCCAGCGGAAACAACAAAGCATTGTTCTCCAACATCAGCCCAGGATAAGCTCCTGGCATTCGTCAAGTATTTATTTTCCCAAAACGGAAATGCATTCATAAACATCACATCTTCATACGTTATAGCATGCATATGCACCATACTACACGAATCTCATCAATTTTGAGGACATCCTGAAATCATGCAGTTCATGCATCATGATCTTGCATACAACTGATGCTTTACCTTTTCAGGAAAGGTCAATACAAAGATGATTACTATCAACTATCGCAACTCTTTCTAGATATAGTTCAGATGTGAACCAGATATGGCAAAGTTCTGATACTTCTTCCAGATTTCTTTCTAGATATGGTTCAGATGTGACCCAGACATGGCGACGTTCTGATACCTCTTCCAAATTTCCTTCTAGATATAGTTCAGATGTGAACCAGATATGGCGACGTTCTGATACTTCTTCCAGATTTCTTTCTAGATATAGTTCAGATGTGAACCAGATATGGCGACGTTCTGATACTTCTTCCAGATTTCCTTCTAGATATAGTTCAGATGTGAACCAGATATGGCGACGTTCTGATACTTCTTCCAGATTTCTTTCTAGATATAGTTCAGATGTGAACTAGATATGGCGACGTTCTGATACTTCTTCCAGACTTCCTTCTAGATATAGTTCAGATGTGAACCAGATATGGCGACGTTCTGATACTTCTTCCAGATTTCCTTCTAGATATAGTTCAGATGTGAACCAGATATGGCGACGTTCTGATACTTCTTCCAGATTTCCTTCCAGATATGGTTCGGATGTGACCCAGGCATGGAGACGTTCTGACACTTATTCCAGACCCCCCTCAGATAACTTAGAGATGCCCCGGACGCGGAGGCTGTTCTATTGTTTATTCAGAGATCACCTTTCTAGAGATGGTTCAGATGTGACCCGGATATGGCTACCTTCTGATACTTATTCCAGATTCAATCAGATATAGCTCGGAAATGCTCCAGATATGGATGTTGTTCTTCGGCTTATTCAAGTTTCTTCTCAAAGATGGCTCATATATACTCTAGAACCGGATATTATTCTATCACTTATCCATAGTTTCTTCTCAAACAACTTAGAGATGCTCCAGACCCGGAGACTATTCTATTGTTTAGTCCAGATTCATTCGAAAGACTATTCCAGATTCGATTCCTGCATCCATTCAAAGGCCTTCTCTAGTCCAGTTAAATCGACCCCTAACAGATTTTCCTGATAAAGACTCAGTAGAAGATATCCAAGATTCTCTCAGCGTTACTGTTGAGGTTGAAGTCGCCCAAGATTCTCTCAGCGTTACTGTAAGGTTGTAATCGCCCCAGATTCTCTCAGCGTTCCTGTTGAAGTAGTAATCGTCCAAGGTTCTCTCAGCGTTCCTGTTGAGGTAGTAACTACCCCTGGTTCATCCATCACCTTTCGAAGATCCAGATCCAGCTCATGTAACCAGTCAGGACACATCTATACAAAGAATCTGAAAACCAGCTCCTGTAACAGGTCAGGTAATCATTCTTTCTTTTTCAGGTACGCAAGCTCTCGCTAAGGAACCTCTTACGCGATCAACATCCAGATGGCATCTATAAGCCCATCCACCATCCATCATCTCTCAGCATGGCATCTATAAGCCCATCATCCTATTCATCAATCTCCAAATGGCATCTATAAGCCCATTCCCATCACACTGCTACTATGTGAGCGCAAATTTCTGGGCACTCTAGTGTTCAATCATCTTCCACCTTCGGATTACGAAAGGCACGTCAGCCAATCTGCATCCTCAGGTCTAAGAAGATTGAACAGGGGCAACTGTTGTACCCCAAAATTTTCCCTCCCATATTCTTCAAGATTTGCCAAATCAAAGCTTCAAAAATCTCCCCAAGGGTTGCACAGTTCAAGGGCCTCCTAACAGTCAAAAACTAGGGTTTTGGTTCTGACAAAGAAAATGAAGTTTCCAAGGGTCCAATCAAGTCCCACATGCCTATAAACATGGTCAAGCATCATCATACCAAGTTTCAAGACTTACAGCACAAAATTGCACAGTCAAAAACCCTAATTGCTCAACAGTCAACTGTAGGGGCAAAATGGTCATTTGATAGTCAAAAGTTCAAATTTTTGGTCAACATCTCCTTTTGAAGCCACAAACATCATTTGATCAATGCTTGATCATGATTCTCAAAGCTTGGCTCAAAAAGTCTCAAGATGCAAAAGTTTCCATATTTGGACAGTTGAAAAAGTCAACTGTAACTTGACCAAGGCATAACTTCCACATGGATTATCAGAAAAATTCCATCCAAAGCTCATTTTGAAGAGAAATACATTTCCTACAACTCCTCTTCACACTTCAAGTCCAAGAAATGCTCTCACAAAAAGTTATCAATTTCAACATTATAGGTCATTTTCAAAAGTCAACAAAAAGGGACTTTAAGTAAAAGGCCCTAACTTGAGATTGGTAAATCAAAATGACATGGGACCAAAGGCATTGGTTAGAGGACTTCAAGAACTTTCCAAAATGTCCAAGAACATGAGCAAAGCTTAAAAATTGAGCAAGATATGCCTTGTGGAAGTTGGGAAATTTTTGGATATTTTGAAAAGTCAACATTGCTTCAAATGTCTTAAAAATGCTAATGGGCCTCTTTTTCTTCCAAGAATCATCATCCAAAGCATGTGCACGACCATTTGGCCCAAAGGGAAGTTTTTCATCATTTTTATTTATTTATTTGAATTTTTAAATGCTAATAATTCATTTAATTAAAATAAATATGTGGAAAATACTAAACCTAAGTTTTTAAATCTTTTTATGCATGGAATACACTCAATATTTCGTGCATGATCAGATTTGGAAAGAATCTTGGTAATTGGACATGATTTGAAGAAAATTTGCATGAAAAAGATTGGAAAATATATGCCATAAAAATCAAATATCTCTTCATCAATACAAAGGTTCTTTGGATCAATTTCTCAACCCTAATCACTCATACATATATATACATGCTAACCCTAGTCATCAAGCACCTCCAACAGTGATGCTACCTACCTCTCAATGGTGGGATGGCATTACTTTAAAGGACATTTACACAGACGAATTCCTTAGGGTAGGTAGACGACTCTAGATACTTGCTCTAAATTTCAAAAACAAATCAAAAATACTTTTCACACCGACACCTTTTCAAAAGCTTTCGAAAGCAATTTTTCAAACACTCTCGAGGACCGATACAAGATTCGAACTGGAATTTTCAAAGAAACTTTTTTAAAACCCACAGTTGAAAAGCAAACAAACCATTTTTGAAAACACAAATGAGAAAATATCTAAGAGCCCATGGATAACCATGGATAGAAAGGGTGCTAACACCTTCCCTTTCTATAACCTACCTCCCGAACCGAGAGCAATCTCTTTAAGGAATTTTTCTGTGCTTTTGTCCTTTCCATTTGGGGAAAATAAAAGACGGTGGCGACTCTTGCTTCCGCGACATTTCGCGATCCAGCGTTAAATAGTCAGTTCCAGATCCACCGATCACACATGGTTATGCAATAATTACAAATATGGTTTTAAGGTTTCAAAGTCATGAGCATGAAGCCAAAGGTAAGAATCACCCCACAAGGTATGTACTAGGGGTTCATTTGTAACTGTAAAACAAGGTTCTAAAAGTACCTTTGAAGTTGTGATTCTTCTTTTGGATATTTATTGTTTTACACAACTACTTGTGAGTATCAATAATATTATCATGAAAAAACCGTCCAAGCGTAGTATTGCGTAACAGATAATTCAATACTACTTTTGAATTTACACAGCACCACATCCTAAAGGCCAAGATGGATAAAAGAGTTCTATGGTCCTCAGCTTCTCGGGCTCTCAGGTTGAAAGTAGTAATGCTTAAGCAACTGGCTTATTTTAGCATTATTACCCCTAAAGAGGTCTCCATTGAGTGGGTTCATCATATGATACTTATGTCAGGATTACTCTATGTAACTTTTAATTATACCACCATCCTAATTCTTAAGTGTTACTTAAAATTGGGTGTAGGATTTGTCCTTGTAAAAAATCAACAAACACCACCCCAAGGATCCACAAAAAATCATATATATATATATATATATATATATATATATATATATATATATATATATATATATATATATATATATATATATATATATATATATATATATATATATATATATATATATATATATATATATATATATATATATATATATATATATATATATATATATATATATATATATATATATATATATATATATATATATATATATATATATATATATATATATATATATATATATATATATATATATATATATATATATATGATGTTTAACCCTCTTTAGGTTACATGTCCCCAGTGAAGTCGCTATTTCTGTTGCGGTAAAAAATCGAGGAGACCAAGCTATTGATTAACTTGACTCACAAAGACTTAAGAAGTCACCACCAGAGTTTATTATTTACAAGGAAAATGGAAAAATGGAAACCCTATTGTTTAACATGAAATGCAATAAGTAAAGACTAAAAGCAAGGCAATAAGACGAGATCTAAGGTACGGGGGTTGGTTATATAAAGGGAAGGTATTTGTGCCCTATGTATCAGTAGTACTCTATACGAATCACTTATAATATCTATTTTTGGTTTAAAATTGTTTGTTTGCTAAATGAGTGTGATGGTGGGAAAGAGAAAATATTTTTGTTTGGAAAGATATAGTCTTATACCTATGTACCAATTAAGGGTTAAAATATCGTAGTTCGTGGTAAAAGTAACAAAATGGTTTGTTGTGGTTGATTGTAGCAGAAAAAGATATTTCATCATCTTTAAGAGAGAAAGCTCAACTAATACCACCAAAAGTATGAGAAGATGGATCTTGCATCATCATGAAGTAAGGGATACTAACTTGGATATAAATATTAACAAGTTGCCAACTAACGTCTTCATATGGAAAGAATCACATTTACTTCAACAGTTACTATGGGGATAGGAAAATCATATATCAACTAATAAAGAACACTTTATATCTAATCTTTTTGAGAAAAGTTTTAAATTGAAAAGCCAAGTGGCAAAAAGATTTGAGTGAGGTTAAGCGACTTTTAATCTTTTAAAATTATTTTGATATGCTTAAGTATATTGAAGCATTTGATTAAAAAGAAAGTTTGAAAATGCAATGACACAAAGTCAAGTTTTTTATATGAAAGAGGTGAAACTTTGAAAATGGAGTTTAGGGTTTAAGAGGTTCTTAGAGTATATGAGAATACATAGGTATATATATATATATATATATATATATATATATATATATATATATATATATATATATATATATATATATATATATATATATATATATATATATATATATATATATATATATATATATATATATATATATATATATATATATATATATATATATATATATATATATATATATATATATATATATATATATATATATATATATATATATGATGTTTAACCCTCTTGAGGTTACATGTCCCCAGTGAAGTCGCTATTTCTGTTGCGGTAAAAAATCGAGGAGACCAAGCTATTGATTAACTTGACTCACAAAGACTTAAGAAGTCACCACCAGAGTTTATTATTTACAAGGAAAAGAGAAAAGATCGAAACCCTATTATTTAACATGAAATGCAATAAGTAAAGAATAAAAGCAAGGCAATACGACGAGATCTAAGGTACGGGGGTTGGTTATATAAAGGGAAGGTATTTGTGCCCTATGTATCTGTAGTACTCTATACGAATCACTTATAATATCTATTTTTTGGTTTAAAATTGTTTGTTTGCTAAATGAGTGTGATGGTGGGAAAGAGAAAATATTTTTGTTTGGAAAGATATAGTCTTATACCTATGTACCAATTAAGGGTCAAAATATCGTAGTTCGTGGTAAAAGTAACAAAATGGTTTGTTGTGGTTGATTGTAGCAGAAAAATATATTTCATCATCTTTAAGAGAGAAAGCTCAACTAATACCATCAAAAGTATGAGAAGATGGGTCTTGCATCATCATGAAGTAAGGGATACTAACTTGGATATAAATATTAACAAGTTTCCAACTAACGTCTTCATATGGAAAGAATCACATTTACTTCAACAGTTACTACGGGGATAGGAAAATCATATATCAACTAATAAAGAAAACTTTATATCTAATCTTTTTGAGAAAAGTTTTAAATTAAAAAGCCAAGTGGCAAAAAGATTTGAGTGAGGTTAAGTGACTTTTAATCTTTTAAAATTATTTTGATATGCTTAAGTATATTGAAGCATTTGAATAAAAAGAAAGTTTGAAAATGCAATGACACAAAGTCAAGTTTTTTATATGAAAGAGGTGAAACTTTGAAAATGGAGTTTAGGGTTTAAGAGGTTCTTAGAGTATATGAGAATACATAGGGTGATTATTCACAAGGGTTTTATACAAAGGGGAATTCACATGCATATGACTTTATAAAGTTAACAATATTATATTTTCCTTGGATTTTTGGGGAACAAGTATAATAAAATATTAAATGACTAACATGGTAGCAAACATACACATCACAAGTATTTAAACACAAAAAGCGAGGTTAACATGTTTATCAAAGTGAAAGTTGTGACAAAAGATAAGTAAAACAAGAAAGCATGGTATTTAAAGGATTTTATAAAGGAAATATGTTTTAAAAGGGTGTGACAAACTTATGAAAAGATAAATGATTTTAATGTTTGAATCAATGTATGCATCACAATCAAGATGAAAGTCATGGAGCATAGTTTTGACTTTTGAACATGTTTCATAGTTTGTTGTTTATTTGAGTGAGGAAACCCTAAAATGAACTCAAAATATCATGAAGTGTTTACTTAAGAGTCAAGATATCAAGTGAGAATCAAGATATATCATGGTAAGATCAAGCCTTATAAGGAAAGTTGAAAAAATCAATCAAAAGATCAAGGGAAAGTCCTTTAAAAAAACCTAAAAAAGGTACCTATTTTGATTTAATTAGAAAATGATGAAATAAATAATATTTTTGTGATATTTTTTATATTAACAAACTAAATGTAATAAACAAAAACTGTGCAAAAAATTGGCTCAAAAAAGATTAATTTGATTGGTAAAAATAATTTGTGAAATTTGTAAAAAAATCAAAAAGAAACAAGTAATAAAATTTGGAATGGGGCTGGCAAGGGTTGAACTTGCACCCTCAATGTTATTGGTTAAAATACCAACCATTGGGACATGCACTTGGCTTGTACAAAAGGTGCATCCAGTTGAAAATATTTGAAACCAAAGCCAGAAAATCATCAAACAGAAAAATATGAGAAAATTGGAAAAAAGGGGGGTTCACGTTGGTTCGAACCCTCGCACTTATGTTTGCCAAGACCTTAATGCACACTGTTGCACCCCAAAATTTGCCCTCTTATTTTACTCAACACATGCTCATTGAAGTCCTCAACTTGCTCAAGGATGCCCAAGAATTAACCAGACAAATTCTCTCCTAAGGCAATGAACCTTCAACTAGGGTTTCCACTTTCATCAAGATTTGTGAACTCCAAAGGTCTCAAATCTTTTCCATGGTCCTAATATGTCCTCAAGATCATCCATGTCAAGTTTCATGCCTTGCACAACAAGTTTGCTCAGTCAATTGCTCAAATGCCTGAAAATCAACTATACTAGGGCAAAAGTCAATTGCGGCCCAAATACAGTCAAACTTCAAGATTTTTGGTCAACATCAATATTTTGAAGTATTATCCATCATTTGATAAAGGTTTGATCATGATTCCTCAAGAAATGCCCCAAATTCATCAAAACCCAAAAGTTGCTAAATTAGGGTTTCTATAGGAAAAATGAACCAAACTTTGACTAGGCATAACTTTATCATACTTTATCAGAAATTTCTCATCCAAGGCTCATTTTGAAGAGAATCCACTTCCCTACAACTCATCTTCATCCCTCAAGTTCAATAAATGCACTCATGAAAAGATATAAGTTCATACATTATAGGTCCTTTTCAAAAGTCAACAAAAACACCTTTTGGGTCAAAGATTCTTACATGAACATGGAAGATCCAATGGAGATGAAACCAAAAGGGTTGTTTAGAGGACACACTAAACTTTCTAAAAAGTCAAAGAACACCCTCTTAGGGTCAAAATTGAGAGAGATATGCATTGTCAAAATTGTCCATTTTTGGAAATTTGCACAAAGTCAACAATGTTCAAATTTGGATTTTTTTCACATGGGCCCATCTTTTCAAGATTGAATCTTAGTCCTAGTATGGTCCACGACCTATGGGACCCTCCTTGCCTCATTTATTTATTTATTTTGTTTATTTTGATTTTATTTATTTAAAATTCACATAAAATCAAATAAAATCAAAATAAATAAAATCAATATGATGAGATTTGTTTTGCATTGAATTAGAGATCATGCTTGCTATCACAAAGCCAAACAAAATTGTGCAAAATAAAAAACAAGAGGAAATCTCCTAGTTCGGAATGTTTGGAAGCAATTTTCAAAAGTTATCAAATCTTGGATTTTTTCTAAACTTAGCACCCTAATTTGATTCACATGCTTATACACAAGCATTCTCAACCCTAAGGAAAAGAATTCAGACGCGCATCCTGCCTCAAGGAGTCAAATAAAGCTCCAAATTTTCAAAGAAAAGTGCAGGTAAGATCTTTCTCTACAGGATAATTCAAGGAGTTTTGGAGCATCAATGATCATCCACGAAGGTCCTTGAAGCTTTTCCAGTCGCTATCCAAGCTCGCAGCTTTAGGAATTTCCAGATATAAATCACGATTTGCACCCTTGTAACTTAAATTCATTTTCTTGGTTTTACATGTTTTAAATCGAATTTGATTTCATAAACATGTTTATAATCATGCTTGGAATCTGTTTGAAGGCCTGGATTTGAGTTTTGGCGCAGGAACGGGCTTACACCATTGTTACGGTTTGTAAGCTCAAAATTGGGGCTTCTTTTTCCAGGACAAATTGAAGGGGATTATGGGTACTACTGGACTCGGGACAAAATTCCTGATTGATCCCTAGCATTAGTTTTGATTTATATTGCTTGTATCATATTTTTGAATAATGCAGGGTTTTAGCTACGAACAAAATCCGTCACTATAGCCTATAGTGACGGAAAACTGCTGTAGGTAAAAGTCCATCATCTAAAATGATGGATCAGTGAAGAAGGTGATGGCGTGGTGTTCATGGATTGGTTCATTCAAACAGAGGGGACCCACCAGGAAGCGCGTATGTGGCAAGTTGGGCATAACACTTATTTTACTTTATGTTTATTTTGTGTTATTATATTAATGAATGGTTAGCGAGCGCAGATGGTCAAGGAAGGGAGGTGTAAAACAAACTCCCTGGGTTCGATCCCAGGCGTGTGCTTTTGTGTATTTTCTTAGTATTTCTTAGCAGATTCTATACGCCACACAACCAAGCGCCTGTCATACACCACAACACCTCATCATTGGTTTATCTCCATCCCAGATCTAACGCCTCAAGCATGCAGGCGCGTGGTGGACCTTTTTGGCCAGCGCCTCACTGGATCAAATGTCAGTTTTGGGCCAGCTATGCTGGGCCTGGAAATTTCAAACAATGCACGTCCCAGACTGCTATTTCACCAGGCCCAATTTAATTCTTTTTTTTAATTTCTTTTATTTGTTTAATTATTTGTTTTAAATATTTTTACAAAAAATCATTTTTTTTAATTAAATCAAAAATCACAAATGTCACAAAAAAAAAATAGAATTAGTGTTTTATATAAAAAAAATTAATTGCATTAATTAATTAGATTAATTAGGATAACTTAAATGCTTTTTCATAATTAAAATTAATTAGAAATTAGGTTGATTTGCAAAATTAATTATTTTCTCTCAAATAAATACTTTTTCTCTATTTACTAATTAAATATCTTTGAAATCCATTTTATTTCCGTATTTAATTTTGTCGCGCACGTTTATTTCATTATTTTACTAATTAATGTAATTGCTCCTAGTTTGTAATAGTTTAACTAGGTTTAAATTTCTGCATCTAATTATGTAATTTCCCCAAGGCTTTGTAATAGTTTAGGAACCTTAATCTTTCTGCAATTTATTTTCCATGTGATAAACTGCTTAGATGAATGGCTAATAGGATTGTATGGAAAGATAACTATTAAATGAACATAGAAACCCTAATTGTGCAAAGATAATAACTGAAAAATAAACATTTGCACATGCTCACTCCTAGGGTTTGCCCCACTTCGGTTGCCTTCGGTGAACGGTCATGAAGTATAGGGAGTTTTAGTGGTTGCCCTCTAGTTTCAAAAGATCAAAAATGACCCATTCGAATGTTGCCTCAGAAAGATCTTTAAGACCCTAGGTTAACTACTAAGGTTTCCTAATCATTGCTTTTGTGACCGTAAAAACGTCCCTTTCGATTGTCCCTTTAACTCCATCGATGGGGCTACCTACTCCTTAATAGTAGGATAGCACTGTCTAAAGGAAACGAGAAAATGAATAGTCCTTTTTCGAGTAGGTGGAAACTCCTAAGTACTTGCTCAAAACAACAAAAAATCATTCACACAAACACTTTCAAAACAAGTTTTCAAAAACAACTTCGTCACACTTTTGAGGACAGATACAAGGGTTACCACGAAGTTAAACAAAAAACTTTTCAAAACACACACAAGCAATTTCAAAATGAGCAAGTACCTAAGAGCCCATGGAAAACCATGGATAGAAAAGGTGCTAACACCTTCCCTTTATATAATCTACCCCCCGTACTCAGAAAACTCTCGAAAATGGTTTTTTCTGTTCTTTTTCCTTTTCCATTGTTGGATGAAATAAAAGTCGGTGACAACTCTTGCTTACCGTACATTTGCAAACAAAAAACACAAACCAGTATAACAGTCTATTCTGCCACCGTATTACAGAACTGGCGACTCTGTGGGGAATACTTATAATAAATTGGGGTATACCTTAGGATCTAGGTAATTTTAATTAATTCTCTTGCTTGTCTGGATTGATTTACTTTTAAGGGTATCTGTTTGGTTTATGTAGATCCTAAACTCGGATCTGGGAACACCTTTTAGGTAAGTAGCAATAAATTGTGAGGGAATTGTGCGGGGTATACCAACACGGTTGAAACAATAGCTATGTTGATGCGATACTTTGGTGTGTACCGGTAGCCCTTGAGTAATAAAGGAGAATATGGGGCCGTTGTGTGGTATCATAAAGCGTCAAATGACCTTAGCACCTTAGTTGACCAACTTGGATTTTAGGACGTAGTGAGATAGTCGTCTTTGGTGTAAACCCAAAGTCGGTGTATACTCGATGCTACACTCGTTGAGGTTTGAATCTTGAGTTTTGTTTGGTGGCAAGTCAATTGTCTATCGGAACTAAGTTTGGGGGAAAGATCAGTGATATTGAGATCCCTTAGAACCCGGTTACTACATTTAAGACAGGTTGAACTAATCCAACTTCAAGAGGGTATACCTTAAAATCCATGCAAGCCTTAAACCTAAGGTCTTTGTGTAATATGCCTGTGTTTGTTATATCTGCTATATCTGAGCATAATCATGACATCATAACATAGCATATCATACTAACCATTTCAAGGATTCTTAGGGTTTACTTTTGTCTTGTTTTGTAGGACATGGCCCTCGCCCGCAGATTCACTATCCAAGTCAGTCTGGTAAAGGTACCTCCTCAGCTTAAGGAATTGGTATCAAGGGTTCTTGAAAGCCCTCCCTTCACTGAAAGATATGGTCGACTTTTCATATTGGTCACCTCAAACCCCGATGAAGAAATGCTAAAAGTTCTGTTCTAGTTCTTTGACCCTCTACATCACTGCTTCACTTTTCCGGATTACCAGTTAGTGCCTACTATGGAAGAGTTTTCTCTATTACTCGGAGTGCCTATACTTAACAAGGTACCTTTCAATGCCATGGAAAGAGACCCTAAACCTGAAGATCTGGCTAAAGATCTATCCTTACAGCGATCTGACATAGTAGCAAATTGGGAAACCAGGAGAGGTGTCAAGGGTTTTTTGGCTAAGTTCTTGTTTGAGAAAGCTCATCATTTTTGGGATACCCTGGACTTACAAGCTTTTGAAGAGGTATTAGCCCTTCTCATCTATGGGTTGGTATTGTTCCCCAATCCAGACCAGCTCATAGACGTGAATGCGATTAAGGTTTTCTTGTCGCACAATCCGGTACCTACCCTACTTGGAGATATCCTACATTCTCTGCATACTCGCACTATAAAGAGAAGAGGGAACCTTCTGTGTTGCACTCCTCTTTTGGATAGGTGGTTTATTTTGAACCTACCCCGATCCGTCCTGAATAATTAATAGGGTTCGAGGTGGTATCATAGGCTAATGACTCTTACACATTCGGGTATTCATTGGTGTCCTCGATCCTTGGAGAATGTTAACATCATTGACCGGTGCGGAGAATTCCATAATGTCCCTCTCTTAGGCATTAGGGGAGGAATCACTTACAAACCTTGTTTGGCGCTGCGACAGTTTGGATATGCGAGAAGGGATGGTCCTCATGATGCACTTATCCAAGGAATCATCTTCGACTACGGGAATGATGCTCAGGGTTACCGTAAAAAGTTCATGCGATCTTGGGGCATGGTACATAGAGTTGATAGCAAGACACTGGGGCACAAGAACTCAATCCCTCTTGAGCCTTATCTCAAATGGGTGCGAGCCCATTCTCAAAGCCTTATGATGCCTTAACTCGCTATCCTACCAACGATTATTGAACCGGTTGCTGAAGGAGACACTTCTTATCTTGTTCTCCATCCCGACATGCCAACTGATCATGAGGAATTACAAAAATCTCGGGTTCAACTCAAAGAGGAGCAGAATACGTTTGAAACTCAATTCTACGCCAGCGAGAAGAAGGTCCTGGAACTCACTAGGCTACTTCATGAAGAGAGGAATATAAACGCCTACATTTCACCAAAGAGGATGCGCTCCTAGGAGACCTAATTTTCTTTTTTCTTTAAGTTTTGTTATGTTGTAAGCCTAAAAGGCACCCTTTGTAACAATTAAAACTTATTAATACAATTAAAGTGTGTTTCTTTTGGTTAAGCAAATTTGAGCCTTTAAGAGTCCTTGAAATCATTGCATACGCATATCATCCATGAATTGCATCAACAGGTTTCATAACAGGTTTCTCATCTTCTGTGCTGTTTATTTCAGCAAAGATGTCTTGTGAACAAAGCATCCAGGACCTCCAAACACAAAATGCCCAATTTCAGCAAATGTTCGTAGCCTTGGCTAAGGGGCAGGAAGATCTGAAGGCCCTTATTCTGAAAGAGAAGAAGAAGAAGAAGAAGAAGAAGACTGCTGGTGTCCTGAATCTGGGCAGAAGATTTAAGGGACCATTGAAGCAACCGGTTGATCTGACCTCCTCATCCAAAGAATGGGAGAATCAAGAAGGAGAGACAAGGGAGGAGGAACCTAGCCCCGAGATTTCTGGTAATGACACAGATTACAATGATGAACAATATCCTCCTGCTAAGGATAAGTACAAACAATTAGAGGATCATCTAAGCGCAATGGAGATCCAAAGAATACCAGGGCTGGATTTTGAAGAGCTGGGTTTGGTATCTGGGGTAGTCATCCCACAGAAGTTCAAGGCTCCAGTATTTGTGAAGTATGATGGGGTGTCTTGTCCTAAGCTTCATCTCCGTTCCTATGTGAGGAAGATCCAGCCTCACACTACTGATAGGAACTTGTGGGTCTATTTCTTTTAGGACAGTATGTCCGGGACTCACCTTGAGTGGTTCTATCAGCTGGAGGGAACTAATGTCTGCAACTGGGAAGATTTGGCTGCTGCTTTTTACAAGCAGTATCAATATAACGCTGACCTTGCTCCTACCCGTACTCAACTCCATAGTATGTCCATGGGTGCAAGCGAAGGGTTCAAGGACTATGTGCAGAAATGGAGAGATTTGGCAGGGAGAGTCCAACCCCCTTTGTCTGATAGGGAGTTGGTTGACATGTTTCCTAGTACACTGTCTGGTCCATTCTTCAATCACTTGATTGGTAGCTCCTTAGTTGGTTTCACCGAGCTGATATTGACTGGAGAAAGGGTAGAAGTTGGGATCCAGAGTGGCAAGATCCAGAAAGACACCTCGTCAAGTACAGTGAGGAAGCCATTCACGGGTAAGAAGGAGGTTAGTGCCATTTATAACTCAAGAGGTTAGAACAGATCTGAGCACCGTCCAACGGTAGGGGCTGTGATGATACCTAGGCCTGCGGCTACTCAACAATGAAATAATAAGAAAAGAGTAGAAAGACCACAAAGGCAGTTCACCCGGATTAATATGACATTGACTGAGATTTTACCCCACCTGTTAAGATCTAACTTGGAAACCTTAAAGGAGGCTCCCAAGAATCCTAACACCACATCTCCTCGGTACAATCCAAACGCTCGGTGTGCTTACCATTCTGAGAGTCCAGGCCACGATACAAATGATTGTTGGGCTCTGAGGAATAAGGTACATGATTTGATCGAAGCAAAGGAGATTGAGTTTTATGCTCCGGAGAAGCCTAATGTCATAACTGCTCCCATGCCCAAGCACAACCATGGTGTTAATGCCATTGATACTGATCTATTTGTTACCTCTGTTGACGGACTTTCCACTCCCCTCATGACTGTCAAGAAGAATTTGTTTCTATCCGGTTTATTTTCAGGTTGTGGTGAAGGTTGCCACATGTGCTTATCTCTACCTTCTAGTTGTTATTTGCTGAAAGCAGGTGTTCAATGCCTGATAGATAGCAGA
Organism: Vicia faba; assembly: GCA_948472305.1. Taxonomy (NCBI): domain Eukaryota; kingdom Viridiplantae; phylum Streptophyta; class Magnoliopsida; order Fabales; family Fabaceae; genus Vicia; species Vicia faba. The sequence continues at coordinate 1,472,583,419 of OX451737.1, read as the reverse complement.
GAGATTTTGTTTTAAAAGACTCTGATTTCGACTGTTCCGCATGAAGATGTTGCTATCATAACCATTTCCGCAAATCCTTCCAAGGTATCCTCTAAAATACCTGTTAGGATTACACCTGCTCCAAGAATTGCTCCACTGATAATCACTTTCCCTGGTCCTGTACCGTACACCTCAGACAAAGCTGTCCCTTGGAATTATGGTGTCAACGTTTACTATCATGGCGTTAAACAGGATTTAAAGATTGAAGAGGCTGATCCCGATATCAGTAATATTGTCGGGACCAGCAAGGTTACCCGAAGTGGAAGGGTTTTCTCTCCCGAGATCTCCCCGAAGACTGTTTCTAAGCTTGTTGTTAATCCATTTGTTGTTCCTGCTAGTACTTCTGATACTACTTCCATTCTTACTCCAGTTGTTACCCCTGCCGATGAGTCATATGGGACTCGGGGCAAAGAAGCTATAGGTGAGCCTGCCCGGACGGAGGCACCTAGAAAAGTCGTTTTGGAATCCTCTAAACAAGAAATGGAGGAAATTTTAAAAATAATCAAGAAGAGCGACTACAATGTGGTCGAGCAGTTGGGGCAGACCCCTTCAAAGATATCAATGTTGTCTCAGCTATTATGTTCTGAGGCCCATGCAAAGGCTTTGATTGCATTTCTCAAGAATGCGCATGCGCCACAAGAAACCTCCGTTGACCAATTCAACGATTGTGTGGCCAGTTTGACTGCTGACAATGGGTTGGGTTTTTCAGATTCCGATTTGACACCAAAGGGGAGAAAGCATAATGATGCTCTGCATGTCTCGATCGAATGAAGGGGCACTAATATGGATCATGTGCTAGTGGACACTAGATCGTCACTGAATGTTCTGCCTAATAAGACTCTTGATCGCTAGATTGTGAAGGTTTGACCTTAAAGCCCAGTAACATTGTGGTGAGGGCTTTCGACGGTTAAAAAAATGGTGCGTGTGGAGGTGGACGTCCCTATCAAAGTGGGTTCCCAGACCTTTGGATCCACCTTCTATGTGACGGAAATCAGGCCATCGTACTCTTGTTTGTTGGGTCGTCCTTGGATCCATGAAGCTAGGGCCGTTACATCTATGCTGCACTAAATGCTAAAGTATTCAGTAAAGGGGAAGATTGTCACCGTGCATGGTGAAGAGGAGTATATGGTGAGCCACCTAAACTCTTTTAAGTATGTGGAGATGGAAGGGGAATTCATAGAGACCCCTTGTCAGAATTTTGAAGAGGTTCCCCAGATTATGGCATCAACCGAGGCCGTCACTAATGCGCCAAAGATCACCAAATCTCATTTGAAGATGGCTTCTCTCAAGGATGCCAGAGCGGTAGTTAAAGAAGGTAGGTGTACCACTTGGGGACAACTCCCTGATTTTCGGTATAAAACTGACAAATTTGGTTTGGGCTTTACTTCAGGAGCTCAAAGGGCTGTTCGACGTGCTCGGGCTGGAGGACCTCCTCTACGCATCAACAATCGAGGGGTTAATTCTATAGAAGACAATGATGAGGATTCTGATATTGACAGCTGGATCTACCCTACTACCAATGGTGGACCTAGTAACTGGACGGCTAGAGATTTTGTGCCAATTTCTTTTGTTCAGCAGTAATTATCTTACTTGTTTTTTGAATTTGTAATAAACAATATAAACTCTATGGCCTTGTGTCTTACCCGAGGCACGATAGTTTATTTGTGAGGGTTGTTATATGTCATTTTCATACGTCATCAATAAAATATTGGACGTTTCTTGCATACAAATTTTGCGCTCTCTATTTTCTTTTCAGCTTTTTCACTTTATCAATACAGCTATGCTCTTACACATACTCATATATCAAACTGAAGATCCATATCCACCCTGGATCCCATTGATAACAGTTCTTCTATTGCCAGTTATAACTTTGAAAATCTGATCAACCAAGCTGAGGACGAAGGTGAGGAAGATTGTGAGGTGCCTGGAGAACTTGCTAGACTGTTACAGCAACAAGAGAGGGCTATACAGCCTCATGAAGAGCCAGTTGAGAAGATCAACTTAGGCACAAAGGTAGAAAGAAAAGAAGTCAAGATCGGCGTAAATCTGGAGATTAATGTCAAAAAGCGGTTGATACAAATGATGCACGATTATGTTGAGATCTTTGCTTAGTCATATGAAGACATGCCTGGTTTAGACACTGATATTGTGGTACATCGTTGGCCGACTAAAGAAGATTGACCTCCGGTTAAGAAAAAAGTCCGTTGTATGCGCCCTGAAATGTCAGAGAAGATTAAAGCAGAGATTATGAAACAGTTCAATATTGGGTTCTTAGCTGTCACCTCTTATCCATAGTGGGTTGCTAATGTTGTTCCGGTACCTAAGAAGGATGGCAAGGTACGGATGTGTGTGGACTACAGAAACCTGAACAGGGCAAGCCCCAAGGATGACTTCCCACTTCCCCACATTGATGTTCTGGTTGGCAACACCGCACAACACAAGGTATTTTCCTTCATGGACGGTTTCTCTGGCTACAACCAGATCAAGATGGCTCCCGAAGACATGAAGAAGACAACCTTCGTCACACAGTGGGGCACCTTCTGTTATAAGGTGATGTCGTTCGGATTAAAGAATGCTGGGGAAAATTATCAGCAAGCCATGGTAGCTTTCTTCCACGATATGATTCACCATGAGATAGAGGTTTATGTTGACGACATGATAGCCAGGTCTCAAACTGAGGAATAAGACCTGGATCATCTACAAAATATGTTTGACAGGATGAAGACATATAAGCTGAGGTTGAATCCGAACAAGTGCACCTTCGAGGTATGGTCTGGTAAGCTTTTGGGGTTCATCGTCAGTGACAAAGGTATTCAGGTAGACCCTGCAAAGGTAAAGGCCATACAAGAGATGTCGGCTCCCCATACCGAGAAGGAGGTTAGAGGTTTCTTGGAACGCCTAAATTATATCGCTGGGTTCATTTCACATTTGACTGCTACTTGTGAGCCAATATTCAAGCTCTTAAAGAAAGATCAAGTGGTAAAGTGGAATGACGAATGCCAAACCACTTTCGAAAGAATCAAGGAATACCTTCAAGAACCACCAATTCTGATGCCTCCGGTTGAAGGAAGACCTTTGATATTGTACCTAACAGTGCTAGACAATTCAATGGGGTGTGTGCTGGGGAAGCATGACAAGTCTGGTCGAAAAGAGCACACAATATACTACCTTAGCAAAAAGTTTACCGACTGTGAAACACGATACTCACTGCTCGAGAAAACTTGTTGCACTTTGGCATGGGCTGCTCGCCGACTAAGACCGTATATGCTGACCCACACTACTTTGTTGATATCTAAGATGGATCCAATCAAGTACATCTTCGAGAAACCCGCTCTCTCTGGAAGAATAGCAAGATGGAAGATGATCTTAACTGAATATGATATATAATATACAACCCAAAAAACAATCAAGGGAAGTGTATTAGCTGATCATTTGGCCCATCAGGTCGTGGATGACTACCAGTCCATGAATTTTGAGTTCCCGGACGAGAATATTATGCTAGTGACTAACTATGAAGAACCTAGATCGGATGAAGGACCTGAAGAAGGATCCCGATGGACTATGGTTTTTGACGGAGCTTCGAACGCACTCAGTAATGGCATTGGTGTTGTAATCATATCTCTTGAGGGCTGTCATACTCCTTTCACCGCCCGACTATGCTTTAACTGTACTAACAACATGGCAGAGTATGAAGCCTGCATCATGGGTCTCAAAGCTGCTATTGACATGAGGATCAAGTTCCTAGACGTTTTCGGGGATTCAGCCTTGGTGATAAGTCAGATCAAGGGAGAGTGGGATACGAAGCACCCGAATCTCATCTCGTACAAGGAACATGTACTGACATTGCTCCCACACTTTGAGGAGGTAACCTTTAAATATTTCCCACGAGAGGATAATCAGTTAGTGGACGCGCTAGCTACCATGTCTTATATGTTCAAGGTCAGGTGGGACAACGAAGCTCCCCGAATCACTATTGAGAGGTGGGATGAATCAACGTACTGCTGTGAGATTGATACTGAAGAGGTATCAGACAAACCCTGGTTTCACGAAGTAAAAAGGTATCTCGAGACTCAAGAGTTTCCCGAGGGGGCATCTGTTAATGATAAGAAGTTTCTGAGAAGGTTCGCCGCAAAATTCTTTCTCAGTAATGGAATCCTCTACAAGCGCAACCATGACTCTACCTTACTGCGGTGTGTAGACAAGAGCGAAGCCGAGAGGATTATGGCAGATTTACATGAAGGTACCTTTGGCATTCATTCCAGTGGACATACCATGGCTAAGAAGATCCTATGGGTAGGATACTATTGGTCTACTATGGAAGCAGATTGTTATCAGCACTCCCGAACTTGTCATAAGTGCCAAATCTGTGCTGATAAGGTGCATGTGCCTCTGGTTCCTTTGAATGTCTTGAAGGCTCCTTGGCACTTTGCAATGTGGGGAATTGACATGATCAGAGAGATTAGACCTACCACTTCCAATGAACATCGCTTCATCCTGGTGGACATTGATTACTTCACGAAGTGGGTTGAAGCTGCCTCTTTTGCTACCGTTACCAAGAATGTTGTGGCACAGTTTATCAAGCATAACCTGATTTTTTGATATGGTATGCCAGAGAGAATCATCACTGACAATGGTACGAATCTCAACAATACGATGATCACCGAACTCTGTAAATAGTTCAAGATACAACATCATAACTCTTTCCCCTACCGGCCGAAGATGAACGGCGTTGTTGAAGAGGCTAACAAGAACATCAAGAAGATTATACATAAAATGACGGTGACATATATAGACTGGCACGAGATGTTACCATTTGCTCTTCATGGGTACCGCACTTCAGCACGGACGTCAACAGGGGTAACACCCTATTCTTTGGTATATGGCATGGTGGCAGTCCTACCTATTGAGGTCCAGATCCCTTCTCTGAGGATTATGAAGGACGCGGGTTTGAAAGAAAACGACTGGATCCAGACTCGACTTGATCAACTGAATTTGATCGAAGAGAAGAGACTTATTGTTGTCTGTCATGGTCAAACGTATGAAAAATGAATGATCAGGGCTTTCAACAAAAAAGTCAGGCGCCAAGAATATCAAGTCGGGGATCTAGTGATCAAGCGCATCATAATGCTGCAAGGTGATCCCAGGGGCAAATGGACTCCCACGTATGAAGGGCCATTTGTGATTAAAAACATTTTCTTGGGTGGAGCCATGATTCTAACCACCATGGACGGTGACGACCTTCTGCACCCTGTCAATGCAGATATAGTGAAAAGATACTACGCATGATTAAAGACCCACTAGGTTGACTGGCCTAGGCAAAAATAAGGCTTCTGTGCAAACCAAAAGGGTTCGGGCAAAAATAAGGGATGAAACCGAAAAAATCTGTACACCCGGCAAGTCGAAAACCTGAAAAGGCGGCTTTGGAAAAAAAAGGGTATCCTGGTGGACTGAAAACCTAAAAGAGGAGTTCAGGCAAAATATAGGGATTTAAAGCGTATCACTATGTTCCATTGGATCACCTTGCGACCAAACCTTAGTATCAACTGTCAAGCTCGAACGACACCGGTCAATCTAATCAGCTTCAGACAAGCAGGAAAGTGATGAGACGCTCGAAGACATAGAGGCAATAGCAGAATTGAAACTTAAATGGGATTATTGCACATATCTGTTTTCTTTTCGTTGTACACAATATTGTATAAATTCCATTTTTACGACGACATTCTCTTACTAGAGTGTCAGCTTCCTTGTACAAAAACGCCTGTTATAGGCCAACTTCGAAAATTAATAAAAGTCATTTTTACAAAACCATTTGTTTTTCTTTTTCTGTTTTGTTTTGCAAAAACGTCCAATGATTTATTCTTGACATGTGCATTTGAATATGATTGCTGTTCATAAATATTTGTATAGGAAACGGAAAGACAATTGCTCGTAACTTAAGAAACAGGGGCAAAAACTAAAAAATGTCAAACCCGACAGTTACTTGTCCAACAGGTATCGGGGTAGAGATAACTTTGAAACAAAGTCATCAGTACATACGACCCCGTGACGTCTATACTCCCCACAAAGTAGAGGCAATTAAAGCTTTGACATCGGCTTCCCCAAAACAGGAGGTACTCTCCCCAGCCGAGTTCCTTCAGAAAACTGACATCTATATTCCCCATCCGAATTTCATAATCGCAAGCAGATCATAAAGTTTTCTCCCGAACAGAGTTTATTTCTCTGAATACAGAAGCTCAATCCCCAACAGAGTTTATCCCTTCAGCTATAGAAGCTCCTCTCTCAAACAGAGTTATTCCCCCATAGAGTTATTCTCAAGCAGAGTCTCTCCTCGGCAGAATATCCGTAAACAAGGAGCAAATCTCCAGCATAGTCATCTTCGTTCACCATCCCCAGCGGAAGTAGAAGAACCACAGTTTTCTACAACAATCAAGAATGCTATTTCCAATACTCTCCAGCAGTAATCAAGGATTTATTTTCCCAGACTCGGATATGTCATAATAGCATCTCATGTTCATACATCATGACATGCGCATACATATTGCATACAACATAATCTCATTTATTTTGAGAACATCATCCCACAATGCATTTCATGCATCGCATATAATTAACCCTGTTACCTTTTCAGGAAAGATGGTTATCATCAACAATTCCAACAATTCAAGATTAAATCCATGAAGCTATACATGTCATATCTGCAGACAAATAATGGAAAATCAGTTCCCGAAACCAAATGGGTCAACTAATCTATGTGATTAAATGAAGCATCCCTATTATCCAGGCTTTCATCTCAAAGTAACCCTACTATCCGGATTCCTTCCCATAAGCCCTACTATCCAGGCTTTCATCTCAAAGTAACCCTACTATCCAGGTTCCTTCCCATAAGCCCTACTATCCAGGCTTTTATCTCAAAGTAACCCTACTATCCAGGTTCCTTCCCATAAGCCCTACTATCCAGGCTTTCATCTCGAAGTAACTATACTATCCAGGTTCCTTCCCATAAGCCCTACTGTGATCGGTGGATCTGGAACTGACTGTTTAAAGCTGGTTCGCGAAATGTCGCGGAAGCAAGAGTCGCCACCGTCTTTTATTTTCTCCAAATGGAAAGGACAAAAGCACAGAAAAATTCCTTAAAGAGATTGCTCTCGGTTCGGGAGGTAGGTTATAGAAAGGGAAGGTGTTAGCACCCTTTCTATCCATGGTTATCCATGGGCTCTTAGATACTTGCTCAATGTGTTTTCAAAATGTTTGCTTGCTTTTCAATGTGGGTTTAAAAAGTTTCTTTGAAAAATTTCAGATCGACTCATACGTCAGGGTGTTTGAAAAGTTTGCTTTGAAAGCTTTTGAAAAGTGTTGGTGAAAAGATGTTTTGATTTGTATTTGAAATTAGAGCAAGTATCCTTGAGAACCTACCTACCCTAAGGAATTCGTCTGTGTAGATGTCCTTAAAAGTAGTGCCATCCCACCATTGAGAGGTAGGTAGCACCACTATTGGAGGTGTTCGGGTCAATTCAATTTTAGGGACACGGTGATCACCAGAGCAATGGGAAGACACCTTAGAAGCTACCCTCATGCCAGGTTCCCGGATCATGAGGACTTACTAAGACGTCCGCTACTCGACGACCACCTTTCGAAAGGCAACAGTGAGGCGTACCCTAGGGGTGGTGTGTGCGAATCGTGTGTCATGTTTCAGTTATTTGTCTTGTCATGTTTGTTGTGATCTACGCTTGATTTTAATTTGTCCATTCATTCTTGCATGCATATTTAACAGTTATAAAGTTGCGGAAAAAAGAAATCTACGACTATTACAAATGGCGCGGGTCCACATCGCCAAAATTAAACCGGACCCGATTTAGCGGAAAATAAATAAAGCAATAAAAGTGCGATAAATAAATGTACATGGCTTTGGGAGATTTACAGAATTATATTAAGCAATAAAGTAAATGCGCAAAAGAAAATAATCAAAGTAAAACTAGGGCGTTGGACCCTTTTGCAAATAATTAAAAATAAGGAATTAAGAATAAAATAATAAAAGTAGAATTAAATGTTTTTGATATTTTTGTATTTTTGGATTTAATAAGGAAAAGAAACTAATTGAAATTAAATTAAAAGGCAAACCCTAATTCTAATATTTTTTAGTTATTAAGAAAGAATTAAAATATGATCTAAATTAAACCCTAATTTATTTATGCACAATTTTTAATTTATGAAAATAACTAAATAATATTATTCTGAAAAGAAGGAAAAATTAAAAGAAAAATAATAAAAAAAGATATTAAACCTAAATTCTATTTTTGGTGTTTTTTTATTAAAAAGATTAAAACTATAACCTAATTAAACTAAATATTTACATATATTAATTTATTGATGAAAATAATTAAAATTAAAAATTATATTTTTATTTGGACATTTTTTATTTTTATGATGTTTTTTGTATTTTTTTGTAAAAAAGGATATTTAATTAAATCAGAAAATAAATAAACAAATAAATAATTAAAAATAATAAAAGATAAAAGAAAATTAGAAAAGATAGAACCAGGGGGGTTTTCTGTCCCATTATGGAGGTGTAAATTTGAGAGGCCTGGCCCAATTGAGTTTGCCACATGTTGACTTTCCTGGATCGTGTGCTAGTGCATTGACCACGTTCACCATAGGCCTGGGATCTGAGCCCTTGATCTGCCTCTCCTGGACACCTGTGCGTTTGGATCTTGTGGACACACGGTATGCATCATTGCTGACGCTGCATAGGAAATTGGTTGGAAAAATAATAATGAAATTTGCAAGACCTGGGACTTGAACCCAGGTCTTTGATGTCACATGCATAGCGTGTTACCACTGAGCCAAGCGCGTTTCATTTAATATATTATGGTTAAATAACAACAAAAATCAAAACCAATGCATGATGGGTAAAACGCGCGAAACTTCAAACGGACGTATCACTGGCTGCCACGACTTCTTCTTCTTCACATACCTGAAAATATAAAACACAATAGCAACGGTTTTAACGCGTTGCTTTAAGCATGCTATGGGAAAATAGCGAATAGGGCTATGGGGCATATAAATTGATCGCGAGTATATTTTCTTCTTCGTCTCTAAGCGCTGATTTCAACCATGGTATCCATGAACCCTGATTTTTCCTCTACGCAAAAGCCCTATTTCAAGAAACCTGTAACCCTAAAAAACGCGCATGGTGGATTCTTATATACAGTGAAATAATGTAATTAAACGCAGTGGTTAGCTCAGAAACATCAATATGAACACAAATCAACAAAGAAAAATGCAAAAAGATGATGGAATCATGCTGTGCGATTTCAAAATTTTCAAGGTACAGTTGGACTTAGGGGTACCAATTCAGGGTCTTTTGATTGATGTTAATGATTGAGAGATGTTCAATGAGGTCTCAGGATGCTAATAGGACAAGAATTGGGGTTTGAATCGAGCTTGAAACTGGTTTTCAGTGTTTGAGTTTTTTGTGAAAAATTTCAATATGCCAATGCTTGTTTGGGCGCAGCTTGCAGTCCCCCTGGCATTAGGTCTTGTTCTAGTACTTGTATGGAATGATTTAGGTCAAAAAGATTGAATAAAATCCAAAGCAATAATTGTTTTCAATCTTTGATTTGTTAAGGATCTTTTCTAATCTTTTTTCATGTTTTTTGGTTCAATCATGCTCAAATCTCATCAAAATTTGCCTAATTGGGATATGCACGAAATATTAAGAATAAACATGCATGAAAAGATTTTTTTAGGTTAAGTTTGATATTTTTCATGTATTAAAATGATTTAAATGAATATAAATTAATATAAATTCAAATAAATAATTAAAAAATATGAAAATACTTCCCTTTGGGCCTAGTGGTCGTGCATAGGCTTGGCATGAAGAAACTTGGAAGAAAAATGGGCCCATTTGCATTTTTAGGCCTTTTGCATCAATGTTGACTTTTCAAAATTCCCAAAAATTTCCCAACTTACACAAGGCATAACTTGGTCAATTTGTAAGCGTTTCACATGTTCTTGGACATTTTGGAAAGGTCTTTGAGTCCTTTAACCAATGCCTTTGGTCCCATGTCATTTTGATTTACCAATCTCAAGTTATGGCCTTTGACTTAAAGTCACTTTTTGTTGACTTTTGAAAATGACCTATAATGTTGAAATTGATAACTTTTTGTGAGAGCATTTCTTGGACTTGGAATATGAAGATGAGTTGTAGGAAATGTCTTTCTCTTCAAAATGAGCTTTGGATGGAATTTTTCTGATAATCCATGTGAAAGTTATGCCCTGGTCAATTTCAGTTGACTTTTTCAGCTGTCCAAATATAGCAACTTTTGCATCTTTGATGATTTCTGAGCCAAATTTTGAGAATCATGATCAAGCATTGATCAAATGATGTTTGTGGCTTCAAAATGATATGTTGACCAAAAATTTGAACTTTTGACTGTCAAATGACCATTTTGCCCCTACAGTTGACTGTGGTGCAATCTAGGGTTTTGACTGTGCAATTTTGAACTGAATGCCTTGAAACTTGACATGAAGACACTTGACCATCTTTTTAAGCATGTGAGACTTGATTGGGCTTTTGAAAAGTTCATTTGCTTGACCAGAACTCAAACCCTAGTTCTGACTGTATAGGAGACAGTTGAGCTGCACAACCCTGGGGGAATTTTGTGACCTTGACTTGGCAATTTCTTGATGAATATGGGAGGGCAAATTTTGGGGTACAACAGTTGCCCCTGTTCAATCTTCTTAGACCTGAGGATGCAGATTGGCTGACGTGCCTTTCGTAATCCGAGGGTAGAAGATGATTGGACACTAGAGTGCCCAGAAATTTGCGCTCACATAGTAGCAATGATGATGAGGGAATGGGCTTATAGATGCCATTTGGATGTTGCTTGGATAGGATGATGGGCTTATAGATGCCATCTGGACATTGATCGCGTAAGAGATTCCTTAGCGAGAACCTGCATACCTGCAAGAGAAAAAATGAGTACCTGACACGCTGCAGGAGCTGATTTTAGATGCTTGGTATAGATGTATCCTGACTGGTTACAGGAGCTGAATCTGGAGCTTCAAACGCTGATGAATGAACCAGGGATGGTTACTGCCTTAGCGTGAATGGTAAGAGAATCCTGAATGATTTCAACCTCAACAACGCTCGTTGAGAAAATCTTGGTGAGAATTACCATCTTTGTAGTGTCAGGAAGAGAACCAAGGGACATTATGATCTCAAAGGGAGTCACCTCACTCACCGTTGGAGAGGGAACTATAGGAAATTACAATCTGAAAGGAAATATCACCTCACTCGCCGTTGGAGAGGGGACCATGAGAGAATATCACCTCACGCTCATGCCGGAGAGGGAAACATCTGAAGAAGGGATTACCACCTCACTTGCCGTTGGAGAGGGGACCATAAGAGAATATCACCTCACGCTCATGCCGGAGAGGGGAACATCTGAAAAAGGAATTACCACCTCACACGCCGTTGGAGAGGGGACCATAAGAGAATATCACCTCACGCTCATGCCGGAGAGGGAAACATCTGAAGAAGGAATTACCACCTCACACGCCGTTGGAGAGGGGACCATAAGAGAATATCACCTCACGCTCATGCCGGAGAGGGGAACATCTGAAGAAGGGATTACCACCTCACACGCCGTTGGAGAGGGGACCATAAGAGAATATCACCTCACGCTCATGCCGGAGAGGGGAACATCTGAAGAAGGAATTACCACCTCACACGCCGTTGGAGAGGGGATCATAAGAGAATATCACCTCACGCTCATGCCGGAGAGGGGAACATCTGAAGAAGGAATTACCACCTCACACGCCGTTGGAGAGGGGACCATAAGAGAATATCACCTCACGCTCATGCCGGAGAGGGGAACATCTGAAGAAGGAATTACCACCTCACACGCCGTTGGAGAGGGGACCATAAGAGAATATCACCTCACGCTCATGCCGGAGAGGGGAACATCTGAAGAAGGAATTACCACCTCACACGCCGTTGGAGAGGGGACCATAAGAGAACTTCTACTGAGTCTTTATCAGAAAAATCTGTTTGGAGTCGATTTAACTGGGCTAGAGAAATCCTTGAAATATGTTTGAGAATTTCAACTGCATCTTTCCTGAAAGGTAAAGGTCAGTTATATGCAATGCATGATATGGATCCAGCAATGATGTTCTCAATATGGATGCGATTTGTATGATATGATGCGTACATGCATGCTATAATGATGTATGTGATGATTCATATATGTTTTTGTCTAGGAAAATAAATCCTTGACGGGTGCCGGGAAGTCATATCCTGGGCTGATGTTGAGGAAGAGATTTTGCTTCCGCTGTGGATGATTCGTTGCAAGAATACCGGTAGGAGGAGATAACTCCGTTGAGGAATGAAATAATTCTGCGGGAGAAAAGATACTCTAGCGATCATGCTGGGGAGTGCTACTCTGTGGGGATAGCGATGCTTTGCTGAGTTGATGAAGATAACTCCGCTGGGGATACCGTTGACGAGTTATGCTGGGAGATTTGATGAATTCCGCTGGGGATATCCTTGTTGTGCTGGAAATGTTGATAGACTTCGCTGGGGGTAGGAAGATACTTTGCTGAGGACGCTCTTTCCGTGGCTTTTGGCTGAGGATAACCCAGTTATATCCTGTTACGGAAATAACTCTTTAAATCAAGTCGGGACGACGCGTTCGTGCTCTGAGGAGGGATAAGCTTCCAGAATCTACTGGGGATAAGCTTACTGCTTGGGGGGATGAACTCCAAATTTCTTGGGGAACTGGATTGGACTCTCATGGGGAGTTTTGATATGCTGGAGTGATTCCTTTGAATTGTGGTATACCGCCGGGGAACAATCTTTAGACCAAGACTGCCGGGGATACTTGTTAAGAATATATGTATTGCTGCTGAGGAATGTTTGAGATCGGCTGAAGGATACTCAATTCCCTTGATATTTGACAATTTTGCTTGGAGAGAGATGTACTGTTTTGCTGAACTACTCTCTAGGGAATTAAGATCCTCGGTCATGTTCTTTAGATGAACCTACCTTGGTACCTTGGAGGATAGAACAATCAGACTGCTCAGACCGCCCGTTATTGCCCCTGTTTCTATGGGGTGCTGATAGTTGTTGGCGGACAAACCTTCTTCTGGTAGACAGATGGCGGGACATAGTCGTACGCTTTTAATCCCTAACTTTTGCCTGGACCGCCCTTTCGGGTTTTCAGTCCACCGGGATACCCATTTTTGCCCAAGCCGCCTTTTCAGGTTTTCGACTTGCCGGGTGTACAGATTTTTCATTTCATCCCTTCATTTTGCCCGAACCCTTTTGGTTCGCCGGGAAGCCCTTACTTTTGCCTAGGTATGTCAACTTAGCGGGTCTTTGATTTTGCGTAGTATTTTTCGACTATGTCTACGTTCTTAGAATGCAGGTAGGTGCCCCTGGCTGCTTGTGTTGCCATATTACCAGAAGGTGTCTGATCGTGCAAGATTCGTTGCTGGAGTGCCCCAAGTGACTCAGGCAGAGATTTGCCCCAGGCTTTTGGCCTTTTGAGAGATTCTCCGAATCTTGATTGGATTGCCCCAGATGATGGACAATGATCTTGTCTGCCCCTTGATTGGAAGTACTTTTGTTCACTAGGTATTCATCGTGCGAATTTCCCTGCTGTTCAAACAAAAAGTCATATGTAAACAAAGTTATGTTAAAAATGCAAAGCTTATGTCTGTCTCGAAGATTTTGAAAATGCATTCTTTTCATACAACAAGTGAATGTTTGTAAAACGTGATGTCAACTCCGTATTTACTGTAGGCCTTAAGGAGTCAGGATACCTTTCGTAACAGTATGCTTTCGAACTAACCCATGCTTCAGCTAGGACTTTTAAGGGTTATAACGTGGCCTGGTTCACGGTTTAAGAAACAAAGGATAAAGGCTCAAATTTTATTTGTACCCACCCGCTCTTCGTGATGTTCTCCAAACCTAAACTCAGTTGATCGTGCGTTAGATCTTGTTTGAGTCTTTGCTCTGATTTTCCAGTGATGGTTCGGATGTCTGACAATTTATTTTGAATAGGCAGTCATTCCTTTTTTGTTGAGGGTTTGTAAGACCTCTTTCTTGTCTGATTCTTGTTATCCCTTTCCTTTTTTGCCTGAACTGTTTCCTTTTTTTGGAATTACAGTCAGCGGGATGCCCCAGTTTCATAAGTCTCCTTTGTAGGTTTAGACTTTTTGGGCTTTTCGTTTATGGATTTTGATGATGACTGCCTGTCCTTATGACTGTTTTGAACCGTCACTGTCTTTGTTCGTTTTGTAAAGATCTCTTCGGTGCCATTCGTTATGCACTTGGATCAACTGAGAGACTACCCTGCCCCAGGTTATGATTAAGGGTTTCAAAATAAAAACTCCTACTTCTTTGGCTCTGATGGGTTGACGAGGGATTATCATCCTTATAACTCCAGTGTTTAGGGGTTGAAACAATGCCTGTACCTCATCAGCGGGGTTTGTTCAAAAGCATACTGTAATGATCGCGGTATCGTTTTCGTCATCCTCCCTCAAGAGGCTTAGGATTAAAGATCAAGAGTCGACATCAGAAAAAATATGAAAACAGTTTGCATATAGTGAATGCGAATATATTGATTCAAAATAGACATAAGCGATGCATTAATGAAATAACAACGTTTGACATGAATAAATGTTTAGACAATCAAAGAAAAATGCAACTTGAACATTCGAATGAACAAAAGTTTTCTAGTTTGAATTAGTCACTTCAGATGGAAGATTCTTAGCAGAAGCATTTCATTTGGCCACCCGGCAAGAGCTCCAGCACCCTTCCGTCGATCAAGTCTTGGATCTTGTTCTTCAAGCTCCAACAGTCATTGGTGTCATGTCCAGGACTGTCAGAATGGTAGGCGCATCTTTTATCAGGGTTATAAGTAGGAGCAGAGATGTCAGGATTCTGGGGAGGACCCTTTAAAGTAATCAGATTGACCTCCAACAAGTGTTCCAGCATTAGAGATGGTGGTATGCCAGTCTCAGTGAAATGTCTTCCAGGCGTGTATCGCTTGCGCCGATTACCCCGTTGATACTGGGCTTGTGAAGTAGTAGAAATTTGGAGAGGTTCATTCTTCACCATACCAGACTTTGGTCCTCTTGGTGGCTGATCAAAGACTTGGTCCCTGACTTGGGCTGGTTGCTTCATATCTTGATGAAGCTGACTGATCATGGCCCTCAGCTCTCCTTGCTCCTGAGCTAAACCTTGAATGAGGGCCCTTTGCCCCAGCACCTGGGTTTTCAATGTGTCTACCTCAGCTTGTAGACGTTTCAGTTGTTCGTCCTTGTCATCTTCAGGACTCTTTCTGATCAGATTCCCCATGAGGAGTGCCCTCAACTCTTCCTGCCCCTTGGATAGACCTAGGAAGATTTCCCTGAACTGAGTCTCTTGAGCATGAAGACCCTGGTTACCTTGTTGGGAAGCCATTGCTGAAATAAACAGCGAGAAGGGTAAGTGACCTGCAACAAGGATACCTGCTATGCAATGATGTGTATGATATGCATGCAATGTTTTCAAGGACCTCGCGGGGTAAACAAGAAAGTTTGTTAGCATTTGGATCCGGTAGCTTGATTGAAGGAACTGCATGTTGTTGAGAGTCCTTCTTCAAGGTCAAAGGCTCACCATATCCAGTGGGTCATAGCCCCTGACAACCTTGGCTAGGGGAACCTTCTTCAAGTGTCAAAGCTCACCATATCAAGTGGGTCATAGCCTCTGACAACTTTGGCTGGAGGAAAATAAATCCTCTTTGCCCCTTGCTAGATGTTTGATTCATCATGACCTGCATCACAAGCCCTTGAGATCCTTGAAATGGGTTAGGATGTATGCAATGGTATGATGTCATGATGCATGGGGTAATGTGGATAAACCCTGTTATGAGTCCCTATTAAGGACTATAAACAAAACCTGCAAGCAAACTCAGTAATACTTTGTTATGAGTCCCAGTTGAGGACTATAAACAACACCTGCAAGAAATTTGGTAAACCCTGTCATGAGTCCTGGTTAAGGACTATAAACAAGACCTGCAAGTAATTTGGTAAACCCTGTCATGAGTCCTAGTTAAGGACTATAAACAAGACCTGCAAGTGGTTAGTACACCCTGTTATAAGTCCCAATTAAGGACTATGAACAACACCTGCAAGACATCAAGGGTCAGATAACAAGTATGCAAGTAGTCAAGTACGAAGGCACACAAGTCACACAAGAGAAGCCCTTAGGGTTTAGGCCAGCACGGGGTCTAGGTATTACCCTCTTGAAGTTGGTGGGCTCAACCTGTCCTATCAGAAGTAACCGGGTTCTAAGGTCCCCAATATCACGGGATTGCTTTCATTGTTCATCGTTTCGATTTAGCCACTGAACTGGCGACCGAAATATTCCAGGAAAGCAACCCTCAATTGAGCGTAGTATCGAGTATCAACCAACCTCGGACTGCACCAAAGTCAGTTATCTCACTACCCTAAAGAGGCCAAGATAGTTCAATTAAGGTTCCTAAGGTCTGTTGATGCTTCATGACACCACGCGTAGGCCCCGTACTCTCCTTGACTGAACTCAAGGGTTACCGGTACACACCAAAGTGCCACATCAACGTAGCAGACTGTTTCAACCATGTCGGTATACCCCGCACAGTTCCCTCACAGCCTTGTTGCTACTTTCTAAGAAGGTATCCCCCAGATCCGGGTTAGGATCTATAGAACTCCCAAGACAGTCCCACAATTTAAAGCAAGCAAGTCAATACAATTGAAAACACAATTATGAACTAACCCTAAGGTACACCTCACTTTAAGTAAATGTCCCCAGCAGAGTCTCCAGTTCTGTGATCGGTGGATCTGGAACTGACTGTTTAAAGCTGGTTCGCGAAATGTCGCGGAAGCAAGAGTCGCCACCGTCTTTTATTTTCTCCAAATGGAAAGGACAAAAGCACAGAAAAATTCCTTAAAGAGATTGCTCTCGGTTCGGGAGGTAGGTTATAGAAAGGGAAGGTGTTAGCACCCTTTCTATCCATGGTTATCCATGGGCTCTTAGATACTTGCTCAATGTGTTTTCAAAATGTTTGCTTGCTTTTCAATGTGGGTTTAAAAAGTTTCTTTGAAAAATTTCAGATCGACTCATACGTCAGGGTGTTTGAAAAGTTTGCTTTGAAAGCTTTTGAAAAGTGTTGGTGAAAAGATGTTTTGATTTGTATTTGAAATTAGAGCAAGTATCCTTGAGAACCTACCTACCCTAAGGAATTCGTCTGTGTAGATGTCCTTAAAAGTAGTGCCATCCCACCATTGAGAGGTAGGTAGCACCACTATTGGAGGTGTTCGGGTCAATTCGATTTTAGGGACACGGTGATCACCAGAGCAATGGGAAGACACCTTAGAAGCTACCCTCATGCCAGGTTCCCGGATCATGAGGACTTACTAAGACGTCCGCTACTCGACGACCACCTTTCGAAAGGCAACAGTGAGGCGTACCCTAGGGGTGGTGTGTGCGAATCGTGTGTCATGTTTCAGTTATTTGTCTTGTCATGTTTGTTGTGATCTACGCTTGATTTTAATTTGTCCATTCATTCTTGCATGCATATTTAACAGTTATAAAGTTGCGGAAAAAAGAAATCTACGACTATTACAAATGGCGCGGGTCCACATCGCCAAAATTAAACCGGACCCGATTTAGCGGAAAATAAATAAAGCAATAAAAGTGCGATAAATAAATGTACATGGCTTTGGGAGATTTACAGAATTATATTAAGCAATAAAGTAAATGCGCAAAAGAAAATAATCAAAGTAAAACTAGGGCGTTGGACCCTTTTGCAAATAATTAAAAATAAGGAATTAAGAATAAAATAATAAAAGTAGAATTAAATGTTTTTGATATTTTTGTATTTTTGGATTTAATAAGGAAAAGAAACTAATTGAAATTAAATTAAAAGGCAAACCCTAATTCTAATATTTTTTAGTTATTAAGAAAGAATTAAAATATGATCTAAATTAAACCCTAATTTATTTATGCACAATTTTTAATTTATGAAAATAACTAAATAATATTATTCTGAAAAGAAGGAAAAATTAAAAGAAAAATAATAAAAAAAGATATTAAACCTAAATTCTATTTTTGGTGTTTTTTTATTAAAAAGATTAAAACTATAACCTAATTAAACTAAATATTTACATATATTAATTTATTGATGAAAATAATTAAAATTAAAAATTATATTTTTATTTGGACATTTTTTATTTTTATGATGTTTTTTGTATTTTTTTGTAAAAAAGGATATTTAATTAAATCAGAAAATAAATAAACAAATAAATAATTAAAAATAATAAAAGATAAAAGAAAATTAGAAAAGATAGAACCAGGGGGGTTTTCTGTCCCATTATGGAGGTGTAAATTTGAGAGGCCTGGCCCAATTGAGTTTGCCACATGTTGACTTTCCTGGATCGTGTGCTAGTGCATTGACCACGTTCACCATAGGCCTGGGATCTGAGCCCTTGATCTGCCTCTCCTGGACACCTGTGCGTTTGGATCTTGTGGACACACGGTATGCATCATTGCTGACGCTGCATAGGAAATTGGTTGGAAAAATAATAATGAAATTTGCAAGACCTGGGACTTGAACCCAGGTCTTTGATGTCACATGCATAGCGTGTTACCACTGAGCCAAGCGCGTTTCATTTAATATATTATGGTTAAATAACAACAAAAATCAAAACCAATGCATGATGGGTAAAACGCGCGAAACTTCAAACGGACGTATCACTGGCTGCCACGACTTCTTCTTCTTCACATACCTGAAAATATAAAACACAATAGCAACGGTTTTAACGCGTTGCTTTAAGCATGCTATGGGAAAATAGCGAATAGGGCTATGGGGCATATAAATTGATCGCGAGTATATTTTCTTCTTCGTCTCTAAGCGCTGATTTCAACCATGGTATCCATGAACCCTGATTTTTCCTCTACGCAAAAGCCCTATTTCAAGAAACCTGTAACCCTAAAAAACGCGCATGGTGGATTCTTATATACAGTGAAATAATGTAATTAAACGCAGTGGTTAGCTCAGAAACATCAATATGAACACAAATCAACAAAGAAAAATGAAAAAAGATGATGGAATCATGCTGTGCGATTTCAAAATTTTCAAGGTACAGTTGGACTTAGGGGTACCAATTCAGGGTCTTTTGATTGATGTTAATGATTGAGAGATGTTCAATGAGGTCTCAGGATGCTAATAGGACAAGAATTGGGGTTTGAATCGAGCTTGAAACTGGTTTTCAGTGTTTGAGTTTTTTGTGAAAAATTTCAATATGCCAATGCTTGTTTGGGCGCAGCTTGCAGTCCCCCTGGCATTAGGTCTTGTTCTAGTACTTGTATGGAATGATTTAGGTCAAAAAGATTGAATAAAATCCAAAGCAATAATTGTTTTCAATCTTTGATTTGTTAAGGATCTTTTCTAATCTTTTTTCATGGTTTTTGGTTCAATCATGCTCAAATCTCATCAAAATTTGCCTAATTGGGATATGCACGAAATATTAAGAATAAACATGCATGAAAAGATTTTTTTAGGTTAAGTTTGATATTTTTCATGTATTAAAATGATTTAAATGAATATAAATTAATATAAATTCAAATAAATAATTAAAAAATATGAAAATACTTCCCTTTGGGCCTAGTGGTCGTGCATAGGCTTGGCATGAAGAAACTTGGAAGAAAAATGGGCCCATTTGCATTTTTAGGCCTTTTGCATCAATGTTGACTTTTCAAAATTCCCAAAAATTTCCCAACTTACACAAGGCATAACTTGGTCAATTTTTAAGCTTTTCACATGTTCTTGGACATTTTGGAAAGGTCTTTGAGTCCTTTAACCAATGCCTTTGGTCCCATGTCATTTTGATTTACCAATCTCAAGTTATGGCCTTTGACTTAAAGTCAATTTTTGGTGACTTTTGAAAATGACCTATAATGTTGAAATTGATAACTTTTTGTGAGAGCATTTCTTGGACTTGGAATATGAAGATGAGTTGTAGGAAATGTCTTTCTCTTCAAAATGAGCTTTGGATGGAATTTTTCTGATAATCCATGTGAAAGTTATGCCCTGGTCAATTTCAGTTGACTTTTTCAGTTGTCCAAATATAGCAACTTTTGCATCTTTGATGATTTCTGAGCCAAATTTTGAGAATCATGATCAAGCATTGATCAAATGATGTTTGTGGCTTCAAAATGATATGTTGACCAAAAATTTGAACTTTTGACTGTCAAATGACCATTTTGCCCCTACAGTTGACTGTGGTGCAATCTAGGGTTTTGACTGTGCAATTTTGAACTGAATGCCTTGAAACTTGACATGAAGACACTTGACCATCTTTTTAAGCATGTGAGACTTGATTGGGCTTTTGAAAAGTTCATTTGCTTGACCAGAACTCAAACCCTAGTTCTGACTGTATAAGAGACAGTTGAGCTGCACAACCCTGGGGGAATTTTGTGACCTTGACTTGGCAATTTCTTGATGAATATGGGATGGCAAATTTTGGGGTACAACACCTACTATCCAGGCTTTCATCTCGAAGTAACCCTACTATCCAGGTTCCTTCCCATAAGCCCTACTATCCAGGCTATCATCTCGAAGCAACCCTACTATCCAAGTTCCTTCCCATAAGCCCTACTATCCAGGCTTTCGTCTCGAAGTAACCCTACTATCCAGGTTCCTTCCCATAAGCCCTACTATCCAGGCTTTCATCTCAAAGTAACCCTACTATCCAGGTTCCTTCCCATAAGCCCTACTATCCAGGCTTTCATCTCGAAGTAACCCTACTATCCAGGTTCCTTCCCATAAGCCCTACTATCCAGGCTTTCATCTCGAAGTAACCCTACTATCCAGGTTCCTTCCTATAAGCCCTACTATCCAGGCTTTCATCTCGAAGTAACCCTACGACCCAGGTTCCTTCTCATAGCCCTACTATCCAGGCTTTCATTTCGAAGTAACCCTATTATCCAGGTTCCTTCCCATAAGACATATTATCCAAGATTTCACCTCGAAGTAACCCTACGACCCAGGTTCCTTCTCATAGCCCTACTATCTAGGCTTTTATTTTGAAGCAACCCTGTTATCCAGGTTCCTTCTCATGGCTCTATTACCCAGGCTTTCATTTCTAAGCAACCCTACTATTCAAGTTCCTTCTCTCTTATCTCCAGACAACAGTTTACAACATTGTAAGACCAGGACCCGACTAGATACGGTCGATTTCACATTTCCCCAATAAGTCGCTGTGCAGCCTGGACCCTGACCAGACATGCAGTTTACTTTCACCTCCTCAATCAAGAGTTAATTCCCTAGTAGAGTAGTGAACAATCGAAGCTTCAAGCTTCTATTTCCCAAGACATAAATCAACATTCCTCGGTGAAGTTCTCCTCAACGGCGGTTACAAGAATTCTCACAAAGGAATCTCTTATGCGACCGATATCTTTTCTGGATGGCATCTTTAAGCCCATCTCCGATGATTCTCTGTCGCCTTCCAAATGGCATCTGTAAGCCCATTCCCGATATTATCAATCGACATTCACTTCATGCGAGTGCAAATTTCTGGGCACTCTAGTGTTCAATCATCTTCTACCTTCAGATCACGAATGGCAGACAAGCCAATCTACATCCTCAGGTCTAAGAAGATTGAACAGGGGAAGTTGTTGCACCCCAAAATTTTCCCTCTCATTTTACTCAACACATGCTCATTGAAGTCCTCAACTTTCTCAAGGATGCCAAAGAATTAACCAGACAAATTCTCTCCTAAGGCAATGAGCCTTCAACTAGGGTTTCCACTTTCATCAAGATATGTGAACTCCAAAGGTCTCAAATATTTTCCATGGTCCTAATATGTCCTCAAGATCATCCATGTCAAGTTTCATGCCTTGCACAACAAGTTTGTTCAATCAATTTCTCAAATGCCTGAAAATCAACTATACTAGGGCAAAAGTCAACTATGGCCGAAATACAGTCAAACTTCAAGATTTTTGGTCAAAATCTGTATTTTGAAGTATTATCCATCATTTGATCAAGTTTTGATCATGATTCCTCAAGAAATGCCCCAAATTCATCAAAACCCAAAAGTTGCTAAATTAGGGTTTCTATAGGAAAAGTTAACCAACCTTTGACCAGGCATAACTTTGTCATACTTTATCAGAAGTTTCCCATCCAAGGCTCATTTTGAAGACAATCCAATTTCCTACAACTCATCTTCAGCCATCAAGTTCAAGAAATGCACTCATGAAAATATATATAAATTCAGACATTATAGGTCCTTTTCAAAAGTCAACAAAAACACCTTTTGGGTCAAAGCTTCTTACATGAACATGGAAGATCCAATTGAGATGAAACCAAAAGGGTTGTTTAGAGGATATCCTAATATTTCTAAAAAGTCCAAGAACACCCTCTTAGGATCAAAATTGAGAGAGATATGTATTGTCAAAATTGGCCATGTATGGAAATTTGCACAAAGTCAACAATGTTCAAATTTGGATTTTTTTCACATGGGCCCATATTTTCAAGATTGAATCTCAGTCCTAGTATAGTCCACGGCCTATGGGAACCTACTTGTCTCATTTATTTATTTATTTTGATTTTATTTATTTAAAATTAAGATAAAATCAAATAAAATCAAAATAAATAAAATCAATGGGATGAGATTTATTTTGCGTTGAATTAGAGATCATGCTTGCTGTCACAAAGCCAAACAAAATCGTGCAAAATCAAAAACAAGAGGAAATCTCCTACTTTGGAATGTTTGGAAGCAATTTTCAAAAGTTATCAAATCTTGGATTTTTTTTCTTCTAAACTTAGCACCCTAATTTGATTCACATACTTATACAAAAGTATTCTTAACCCTAAGGAGAAGAATTCAGATGCGCAACCTGCCTCAAGGAGTCAAAAAAAGTTCCTTATTTTCACAGAAAAGTTCATATCAGATCTTTCTCTACATGCCAATTCAAGGAGTTTTGGAGCATCAATGATCATCCACGAAGGTCCTTGAAGCTTTTCCAGTCGATATCCAAGCTCGCAGCCTTAGGAATCTCCAGATATAAATTACGGTTTGCACCCTTGTAACTTAAATTCTTTTTCTTGGTTTTACATGTTTTAAATCGAATTTGATTACATAAAAATGTTTATAATCATGCTTGGAATCTGTTTGAAGGCCTGGATTTGAGTTTTGGCATAGGAACGGGCTTACACCATTGTTAGGGTTTGTAAGCTCAAAATTGGGGCTTCTTTTTCCAGAACAAATTAAAGGGGATTATGGGTACTACTGGACTCGGGACAAAATTCCTGATTGATCCCTAGCATTAGTTTTGATTTATATTGCTTGTATCATATTTTTAAATAGTGCAGGGTTTTAGCTACGAACAAAATCTGTCATTATAGCCTATAGTGACAGAAAACTGCTGTAGGTAAAAGTCCATCATCTAAAACGATGGATAAGTGAAGAAGGTGATGGCATGGTATTCAGGGATTGGTTCATTCAAACAGAGGGGACCCACCAGGAAGCGCGTGTGTGGCAAGCTGGGCATAACACTTATTTTACTTTATGTTTATTTTGTGTTATTATATTAATGAATGGTTAGCTAGCGCAGATAGTCAAGGAAGGGAGGTGTAAAGCAAACGTCCTGGGTTCGATCCCAAGCGTGTGCTTTTGTGTTTTTCCTTGGTATTTCTTAGCAGATACCATAAGCCACACAACCAAGCGCATATCATACACCACAACACCTCATCATTGGATTATCTCCATCCCAGATCTAACGCCTCAAGCATTCAGGCCCGTGGTGGACCTTTTTGGCCAGCGCCTCACTGGATCAAACGTCAGTTTTGGGCCAGCTATGTTGGGCCTGGAAATTTCAAACAATGCACCTCCCAGATTGTTATTTCATCAGGCCCAATTTAATTCTTTTTTTTTTTAAATTCTTTTATTTGTTTAATTATTTGTTTTAACTATTTTTACAAAAAATCATTTTTTTAATTAAGTCAAAAATCACAAAAGTCACAAAAACATAGAATTAGTGTTTTATATAAAAAAATTAATTCCATTAATTAATTAGATTAATTAGGATAACTTAAATGCTTTTTCATGATTAAAATTAATTAGAAATTAGGTTGATTTGCAAAATTAATTATTTTCTCTCAAAAAAATCAAAAAAATATTTTTTCTCTATTTACTAATTAAATATCTTTGAAATCCATTTTAGTTCCATATTTAATTTTATCGCGCACGTTTATTTTATTATTTTCCTAATTAATGTAATTGCTCCTAGTTTGTAATAGTTTAATTAGGTTTAAATTTCTGCATCTAATTATGTAATTTCCCCAAGGCTTTGTAATAGTTTAGGAACCCTTATCTTTCTGCAATTTATTTTCCGCACGATAAACTACTTAGATGAATGGCTAATAGGATTGTATGGAAAGATAAATATTAAATGAACATAGAAAATCATAATTGTGAAAAGATAATAACTGAAAAATAAAAATTTGCACATGCTCACTCTTAGAGTTTGCCCCACTTCGGTTGCCTTCGGTAAACAATCATGAAGTATAGGGAGTTTTAGTGGTTGCCCTTTAGTCTCAAAAGATAAAAAATGACCCATTCAAATGTTGCCTCGGAAAGATCTTTAAGACCCTAGGGTAACTACTAAGGTTTCCTAAGCATTGCTTATGTCACCATAAAAACTTCCCTTTCGATTGTCCCTTTAACTCCAACAATGGGGCTACCTACTCCTTAATAGTAGGATAGCGATGTCTAAAGGAAACGAGAAAATGAACAGTCCTTTTTCGAGTAGGTACAAACTCTTAAGTACTTGCTCAAAACAACAAAAACTCTTTCACACAAACACTTTCAAAACAAGTTTTCAAAAACAACTTCGTCACACTTTTGAGGACAGATACAAGGGTTACCAAGAAGTTAAACAAAAAACTTTTCAAAACACACACAAGCAATTTAAAAATGAGCAAGTACCTAAGATCCCATGGAAAACCATATATAGAAAGGATGCTAACACCTTCCCTTTCTATAATCTACACCCCGTACTCAGAAAACTCTCGAAAATGATTTTTTCTGTTCTTTTTACTTTTCCCTTGTTGGATGAAATAAAAGTCGGTGGCGACTCTTGCTTAATGCACATTTGCGAACAAAAAACGCAAACCAGTATAACAGTCGGTTCTGCCACCGTATTACAAACACTCTCTTGCCACTTGGATGGTTGCTTCATACGGTCATAAAATATGTTGCATTAAATTTGTTATAAAATAAATTTTTGAAAACTAAAATGGAGCCCCCGTCTTTCTTCTTCTTCCTCACGCAAACATAACAACAACTTCCACCATTTTTGAAATTGTAAAATCTTAATTTCTTAACCATTTTAAAAACTGTGAACACCAAACTTGACTAAAATTTCACAAGGAATGCAACCATGTAACTTATTTTAACTAACACTCAAAGATTAACACGAATTTCTATTAGGACCAAAACGAAACCCTAATTGTTCAAAGAGAAAATTCTCAAAAAACAGACAATATAAATGAAAACTAATTACATGGTTAGCTTTAGGACAATCACATCCACATTTTATCTTTTGAAATCAAACACAAATGATGCATGTATATGGATATTACAGTTTGAGTTTTTTACCTCTTTGAAGGAAAGTCCAAAGCTTCTTTTAGAAGTTCCAGGTACAATGTGATGATATGGTTAGCTTTCTGGGACCTCAAGGAAGTTATTTCAACCCTTACTTTGCTTTGAAGGTTGTTTAATCACTCTAACCAAGTGTTGGCTAAACATCTTATGCATATATCTCTGAATTTGAGAATTTTTTGGAGATCAACCCTCAATGACAAAGTTGCATAACTTTCCATTCCCTACAACTTTCATGTTAAAAGTTTTCCTTAAATCAGCTTGGATCTTGGTGAAACTTGGCCATAAAGTTAGGGGTTTTAAAGTATAAAAACACTTGAATTTTCTAAGTGTCCAAAATCTTCAACCTTTGAATTTTGTTATCTTTTCTTGATTATCTTGATTCTTTATGAAAAAGTTTGATAATTTTGATTGCCTTGATGATCCTTGATCTTTGAAGTTCAATGTTGATCAAAAACTCCAAGTTTGACTTTTGTGTGATAGTTGACTTTTTATCAGTTGATTCCAATCCTTTCACTATTAGTCAATTATATCTTTGGAAATGTCTTGAGACATATATTTAGGTCAAGATGTTGAATTTGAGTTCTTTGAATCATGCTTCAAGCCATTATGTCATGCCATGAGCTAAAAGTCAATGATCCACTCTCTTCAATCAACAACCCTAATTAATCAATACTTGTATTGATGAAGACCTCTTGATTCGAAACCCCCATTGAAACAAGGAGAAAACAAACAAGATATTTTTGTATTTTGTTAGAGATGCAATGATGCATATGAAGTGGGATCTTAGGTAAAAAATTAGGGTACAACAGCTACTAGTTGGATTTTTCACTTATCCGTAACATCGGGGAACATGTTCTTTGAATTGTTTTGAGTTGATGTTAAAATTTTGTTAATTTCATTAAGTATTTTGATTGAAGAGATATTGTAAGTTTATGTTAATTATTTGAGTTCCTCTTCGAGTTTTGAAATTATTTGGAAAGTATGCATGTATAGTTGAGTAGCATCCTAAAATGATGATTTTATTCATTTTAATTAAGAGTCGAGGTTTTAGGGTGTTACATTAGTAAAGGGATTAGATGTATGTGAAAGAAAAACACACACACGTACACTAGGTTCTCTCTAATTTCTGTATGAATGGGTGTTGGTTATTTATTGATATCATGAGCTTGATCAATCATGAAAACACTACAAGATTAATCAAATCACTCTCTCTAATTTATTCAAACAGAAATCAATTGCACAAGAACAAGGTGCAATAAAAAGAAGTGAATTTGATATAGATTAATGCTCAAGAAGTTATTCTAGAGAAGAAGAGAAAAACTAAAAGTGCTAGGGAGAGCCACACAAAATAAGAGAAGATAAATTTTCATTTTTGTCTCTATGGGTTTCACCCACATAGTTTCACACACTATTTGTTGGATCAAAGAAACAACTATTTAAAACTGAGATGGAAAATTGGATTTATGAAGCTATGATTCGAGTCAAGAAGAAATCATGATTCAAATGATAAAGTATTGTGATTTAAGTCAAGGTAAACTTCTAATTTGAGTCAATGAGAGCAGAGCCCAAATTAAGCTTCATGGAGACATTTGATTTGAGTCAGGATTATCACTTAATTTGAGTCACTTGAGGTTATGATTAAAATCAATTCATCTATAGGAAATATAAATTTTGACAAGGTTACTGATTTGAATCACACTTAACACTTAATTCGAATCAAGTCAGTCAACATCTTGATCTAAGAGTTCTAACTTGTGATTCAAGCTACATTTGATGAATCAACAAAAGAGAAATTTGCTAGGCCCAAAAAAGAACACTATCAATGATCAAACACTCTTATTTTATTGAGTAATGAAGTGTATTAATGGTACAATACTAAAATGGCCAAAGAAAATACAATACAACTCAAATGCGAATAAAGTAGAAACACATGGATATTGAACGATACGCAAATTATAAATATGGGAGCAAATTATAACATGTACACTCAAATTGGGAAAACATAAAAACAAGTAAACAATAGCATACGATAATATGATTATACTTTCAAATGGTACATATGAATTATTAGAAATGACGTAGCACGGGTGTTATGAAAATGGTACATCAACAGTAAAAAGGATGCAAATATATTATCGTTAGCAACATACAACTAGCTATCATATGTTTGGTCTTCCACATACAACCTTAAACTAACTTAGAGTACATGTATACCAAACCAACGACGCCCAGTTGTACTCATGAATTCGCTCTAAGTCAAAAAAGTATTTGAGGTAAACCACACCCACATAATAGGTACTCTTGTCCATAAAAATAGACGTGACAACCAAGCACAACATGTATGCTCTCAATGTGTATTCTCTAGGCTGCATAACTTAATTATCATTACCAGTGCCCTACTCTGTTGCATTAAGTTTTTATGCATACAACCTCTCTCGGAATTCAAACCTTGCATGACACCCTCAGGTGTCTTCTACCTCCATCAGGGAATCCCTTAGGTTAGCTCCCAAATATGTCACCGTCAATTTTCATTGCTTCATATTTGATAATCTTTTTGTGGTCTAATAGTATTCCCCTTATCGGAAGATGTAGCAGGAATTAGACATCGTATAGTGTGATGGACATCTCACCATGTGGAAGATGAAAATATGACAGCTTAGAATTCAATCTATCAATGAACATGGACAATATACCATGGTTAATCATATAATACATGGTCCTACATAAGTCTCACAACCTAGATAGCTGCATCACATCAATAAACCATTGCTCCCGAGGCCGAGGAAGCTTCGCAATCTTCCAACCAGGTTAATGCATTTTAAAGCACCATAGTCCTACAGAAAAATAAATCATCTTTAGAAACGTCGAATATTATAATAAATATGTTTCAAAGAATGAATACAATTGAATTTTACCTCTCCATCCCACACATGTCTGGAAACATAGTCCGGAGATAGAGACAACATTGATAAGTCAGACGGGCGTCCTCTAAACCCCTCAAGAACGACATCAACAGGGGGTGCCTCAACCAAGACCGATAGGGATTTCGGGGAATTAAGAGGCCACACTTGTCTCCTCCGGGAAGACGAAATCAGAGATGCATGAAACCTAAAAGTTGGTGCCTCTGCATCAAATGAATTATAATCAATCGATCGTTGAGAAGGTCCGACTCTTCCCTTTTGAACTGATGCATACTACGACTGTCAAGCCTCAATCTTTCTTGATTATTAGCCATAATTCCTATAATTAATCCACACAAGCATTCCATTGTAGAAAAAATCAATTATAGAAAGGAAAAATATGGAAATGTGTTTCTGGATTTTTGGAAAATCAAATTTTGGACAAATACGAAAATACATTTCAATATTAACTTGCAACTTAGTAAACACGAAAATGTCATAAATGCATGGAAATCAAACTTTCTCAAAATGCATTGCTCATCTAAATTACCTATTAAACACATTACTCAGTTAACTAACCAATGTAAACTACCTATTACGCAACTTATCAAACACGCTACTCAATTTCTACAAAAGTATAGAGAAATAAAAAATGTATAAAAAAACAAAAAAAAACTTACATTGTGAGTTTCATGGTGAGCGTTTTGATCGATTGGATGTTGATGATAGAAACTTGGATGTGAGTTGACAGAGTTTGAAAGTTCGAGAGACTTTGAGAGGTTTTAAGTGTTTGAGAGAGTAAAAGATAAACGAGGAAGGAGAAGAGTTTGACACTTTTTTATTATTAAAAACGCTTTACAAAGTGCATCTTCGTAAGGTATACGGAGATGCATTTTCATATTATTTTTTGACATAAAATTAGAGTACAACTCACTAACGAATTGATCGTGTATGAATGAAGTGCGTTCAGAAATATATTTTCGTATTCAGGAGTAATTTTAGTTTTTCACTAGGATGTGAGAGCAATCCTTATAGTAGAAAGAGCAATCCTAATATTTTCTAGATTTTTTATCTTCAAAACTCATTTCATTTGGGCCATTTATTATTTTTAAGAATGGGCTACCAAAACCCATTTTAAACTGGGCTATTTGCACCCTTCTTTTGTTTCAAATCTGAACAATTTAAATGGAGTTTTTCCCATTAAAAACGCTTCAGAAAGTGTATCTTCGTAGGATATACGAAGATGCATTTTCATATTATTTTTTGACATAAAATTAGAGTACAACTCATTAACGAATTGATTGTGTATGAATGAAGGGTGTTCGGAAATATATTTTCGTATTCAAGAATAATTTTAGTTTTTCACTAGGATGTGAGAGCAATCCTTAGAATAGAAAGAGCAATCCTAATATTTTCTAGATTTTTTATCTTCAAAACTCATTTCATTTGAGTCATTTATTATTTTTAAGAATGGGCTACCAAAACCCATTTTAAACTGGACTATTTGCACCCTTCTTTTGTTTCAAATCAGAACAATTTAAATGAAGTTTTTCTCATTAAAAACTGGGCTATTTATCTTAATTTCTTATTTAAAACAAGACTAGTTTATCCTTATTTTCTAACTGGACTATTAAAGCTACAAAAAAAAGTTTCAAGTATCTTAGTAGCGAATGCAATGAATTTTATATCATTGTGCAAAATTAAAAAATTTAATTTAATTTACCCATGTAATGGCCAATATATAGTGATTTTGCCGAAAATAATTTCCCTTTTCCTGTTTTTTTATAATTTTTTTTTGCCTTCTATGCAACAAATATTCGACGTTTTTTTCTTCTAGATTTAACCAACCAATTTTGATCTAAATAATAAACCGACTAGAGTCCTTAACATCTGCAAACTAAAGAATGTACATTCTTGCAAGATTTCAAGGTACAAATTTTCACAAGGTTAACCTAGTAACTTAGCCAAAGTTGAATACGATAGTAATTTGAGCAAAATTAAATATCAATAATTATCACAAACTTAATACATTCCTATAAAACATCTGCATGGATCCAAAAACATGATATAAGATAAAATACTACTACTAGTGAGTTGTAATTTGTAAAGGGACTGAGAGTTCTCCAAGAAGAGATTTATCTATAATTGAATCCATATATTTCTTATGAGCTCCAAGTAGATCGTTAAGATCCTTGGCTACTTCCATCTCACTTAGAAAAATCTATCAATTAGTCCTCATCGACATATGTAGACATATTCCTTTCTCTTGCTTCCTAGCATTCATCAATCGCCAAATTCAACTATAACAACTAAATGAAAAGCAATCATTGGTACTCCATTACCATCACAGAAAAAATAAAAGGTCAGGCTAACATGTGCACTTAACGACATATATTAAAGATATTATAATTAAATTTTTTTCAATATAATTAAATATAATTAAATATAATAAAATTATATTTAAAATTTTAAAACATTTAATACATATGTTTCAAGAAAATATTTATATAAATATTTTATTAATTTGTGTCCTTGCACCACATGTTAATTTTTTCTAAAAATAAAATAAAAAATATTTATTATTATCAACCTACATAGTTTTATTCTCATCAATTTCCACTATCTTTTGTTAAAAATTGTTGGGGTAAGTTACAATTTCTGAAATGGAATTTATTTTCTCATTTCTGATATTAAAAAATTGACAATTAGGTCATGTAGAAAATGAATTTCATATAAGAAATGGTAATTGACCGGATATGTTACTCTTAAGTTGTTTGTCATCTTTCCGGTGAGAAATGAAAGAGAGAAATAATATAAAGTGTTGAAAAAGAATTACAAGTTTGAGTAGTATGGTGAAGTCTTACATTGGTTAGAAATATGGAGACTGAAATATTTATAAGTGGGAGAATCCACACACCAATCACCTTAAGATTTTGGATGATTATGTGGTGTGTCTCTCACAAGGTGTGTTGCTCCTAAAGGAAAAGGCCCCAAGTGTAAAAATGTTCCCTCGTGTTGGAATTTACATCTCTGTTGATGCACAAGAATTGAAGAAGATGAAGATGAGGAATTGCAGATAGAGAGTGTGTGTAACTAACTTTCTAACTAACTTTTTCAAACTCTAAAAAGCAGTTACAATCTAAAACTGAAAGCAACTTTAATTTATATACAAATATCTTGAATGCAAATGTCAACCAAATGAACCTTAAATGTAATCATAATTCAAATAAATTAACACTTGAATTTGAATTACTATTTAACACCATCCCTTAATTCATATTCGAGCTAAAGTCAACAACACCGATTTCATCCCTCAAATTGATAACGCTAAAGTCAACAACACCAATTTCATCCTTCAAATTGATGAAGTGTTCAGTCTTGATTGCCATGGTGAATACATTAGAAAATTGCTTCTGAGAGTTACAGTGAACCACCTTAAGCACTCCATTCAAAACTTGATTGCACGGAAAATGTAACTTTGTGTCTATATGCTTGTTTCTCCCATGTAACACTGGGTTCTTGCCAAGGTTTATTGCTGACTTGTTGTTAATCTTCAACTTGACTGATTTGCACACCTTGAACTTCAGTCCCGACAATAAATTCATTATCCAAACGCTTAACACGCAGACAATGCTCCAGCAATGTATTAAACTTCATAGGTTGACAATGTAACCACTCGTTGCTTCTTGGAGCACCAAGAAATGAGAGCACGTAAATTTTGGTGCTTCTTCTGTCAACTTTGTCTCTATACCAGTCAGAGTCGGAATAGAATATTAGCTCAGCAGCCTCTGACTCTTCAGATGGAAACATAATTTCATGCTTCAAAGTCCAATTTATATACCTGAGTATCCTGATTGCAGATTAATAATGTGACCACTTTGGTTTACTCATAAACCTACTCTCAATTCCAACTGCATAACATATGTCAAGTCTGATATTGCACAAATATCTTAGAGAGCCAACCAATTGTTTGAAGTTTGTAGCATCTACTTCCTTAACATCTAGATCAGAGACTAGTTTATGGTTTGTTTCTACAGGTGTGACTACAGACTTATAATCCGTCAGATCAAATCTCTTCAGCAACTTAAGTTCATACTTCAATTGGTAAACATTGATTCCATTTTCAAAGTGTAAAATCTTTATCCCTGGAAAATAACCATATTTCTAAGGCCAGTCATATCAAAAGGATTCACTAGAACTCTGAGTGAATTTTTCTTGTAGAAATGTTTTAAATGATATCAAAACTGGGACACTTAGTATTTGTGTATATTGGATCTTACTTTATGCATTTATATGTGTGTTTTAACCATAGGTCACTTAAAATAATTCTAGAAATGTTTTTATATGTTGAAGTTAATTTATTATGTGAAAAACGAGTGCATAGGTCGACACATGCTGTGAATTTCACATAACAAGAGTTTCTGGTAATTGTAGGTCGACCTATACTGAGTGTTTTTGCAAAATATGACTTTCTGGTCAGCATGGGTCAACACATAGACAACACAAATCAACACATGCGAATTTCAGGTTGACACATAGACAATACGAGTTAACACATAGGGTCTAAAGGTCAACACATCTTGTTCATATTTGCAACATCATATAAAATTTTCTAAGTACGATTTTTCAATTATTTTCTCACTTACACACATACTCATATATATATATATATATATATATATATATATATATATATATATATATATATATATATATATATATATATATATATATATATATATATATATATATATATATATATATATATATATGCATCTTTTACATAGGGGGAAACCAAAGATATATAAAAAGATTTTCATCATCTTGAACCTCTATCTATTCATACACACAACAACTAAACATGATCATTTTTATTGGGTTCCATCTAGATTTAGGTTGATAAGTTCTAATTTAGGATTTGTAAATCAAATTGGTTGGGAACTCTTTAAGGGTTTCACTTATAAAAACCAGTTGGGGTTTTCCCTCCAAGATCAAGGTTGATTTGAGATTTTTTAGCATAAGAACTTGCAATTTGTATTCAACCGAGTGAAAGCTTTGAAAAAAGGGTTTATGTCAAAGAAGTAACGATAATCGGAGGATCAAATTGGGTTATTGGGACAAGATCTTGCATTTGGGATTCAGCCAAGTGAAAGCTTTGAAGAAAGGTGTTTCTGTCAAAGAAGTAGCTTAAGATCAAATTAAAATCAAGGTAAAATAAGAAGATAAATTCAACATAAAACTTAGGATTTAGGTTTTGAATTTATATTTCTCTCTTGTAAGTAATTTTATTGCAAAAAATTATTGGAATTGGGGGGCAGATGTATCCATAGTGAGGTCGATTTGGACCTGCCTAAATAAATCCTTATATATATATATATATATATATATATATATATATATATATATATATATATATATATATATATATATATATATATATATATATATATATATATATATATATATATATATATATATCTTTCTCTCTCTCTCTCTCTCTCTCTCTCTCTCTCTCTCTCTACAATTTGTGAATCTATTTAGTGTGCAATTTTCACATATAGATAATTTCCTTGGTGTTGAAATATTTCAAACTATTTTGTTAAGATAATTGAAATCTATAAATCTGCAATTTTATTTTTACAGCAATAACACAAAGGAAAAATAAGCCTGGTGTTTATTGCACATCAAGTGTTTGATAAATTTTCTTAGTCAACTTTTGTATCTTGTTTCATTGGAAATTGATTATCAAAGTATAAAAGCATTCAAACGTTTTTTTATAAAAACTAATTGTTTTATTTTCTCATCATTGTGGTATTTTAATATCAACAAATTATAGTTTAATATTGTGAGTATAAAATTCATCGTCAAACGTTTTAAAAGATGTCAAAACTAGTAAAAGCTTGCACTTTTGAACATTGGATGGTATCCTTATGTCTTGTGGCACTCCTCTGCATTAGAGGTCTTAAGAATCAGTAAAAAGTATTTTGAAATTAATCCAAGCCATTAAAAATAGTTTTCTGCATTATTTTTTACTGCATGTGTCGACATATCTGTTTTTCAGGTTGACACATACAACTCATTTTTAAAGCTTGTAGCTTCTGTAAGTCACTGGTCGACACATGAAACCATTCAGGTTGACACATACTGAAACATGTCTTAAATTGCAGAAGTTTTTATTTTATGTGTCGACACATAAGTTTTTCAGGTCGACACATTTACTATCTTTTGAAGTCTGTAGCCTCTGACTCGGTTCGGTCGATACATAACCTTATATAGGTCGACACATACAGTTTAAAAATCATGTATGTGTCGATGCATACAATGCTTAGGTCGACACACACTGCTTATTTGGTCAATTTTCATAAAATCTTTTTATTCTGAATTTGTCCCTTTTGCCATAAATGTTCCAAAACTATAAATACTCTTTCATGTATCATTCATAACTTGGTGAAACCATAAAATTATCCTATTTATCTCTTCATCTACAACCTCCCACCTATGCATACACACTGACATACATTGTAGATATGTTTCATTGGGGTGTTGTTGTACCCTAAAATTTTCTCTCCCACTATTCAAGAATATTCTCCTAGGGTTTTCATTTGCTCATGGTTGCCCAAGAATTGATCAGACAAATTCTCCTCCTAAGCAATTGACCTACAACTAGGGTTTTGTATTTATCAAGGAAGATGGAGTTTCCAAGGATTCAAGTGGATTTTATGGTTTCTTACTTGCCTCCAAGAATTAACATACCAAGTTTTATGCCTTGCATTGCAAGTTTGCTCAGTCAATTGCTCAGATGATTGAAAATTAACTGCATTTGGCAAAAAGTCAATTATGGTCAACTTACAGTCAAACTTCAATATTTTTGGTCAACATAAATATTTTGAAGTCACATTCATCATTTAATCAAGGGTTTGTCATGATTCATCAAGAAAACTCCCAAATCATCAAAAGTTAAAAGTTGCCAAATTAGGGTTTTCTTAAGGAGGAGAAGTCAACTGAACTTTGACCAAGCTTAACTTTCACATACTTCATCAGATTTTCCTCAACCTAAGCTAATTTTGAAGGATATTCAATTATATACAACTTTTTCTCTCTAAGCTCAAGTCCAAAAAATGCTTCATTTGAGAGATATGTGCCAATACATTATAGGTCATTTCAAAAGTCAACAAAAAGACACTTTTTGTCAAGGAAATTTACATCAAGATAAATTCTTCAAATGGAGAAATGGTCAACATAGATATTGTAGAGGACATCTTTAGCTTTCCAAAAAGTGCAAGATCACCTTCAAATGATAAAAATTTAGACTCTTATGGCTATTTCAATTTGGGAAATTTTGAGGAATTGCATGAAATCAAAAGTGATCAAACTTGGAATTTTGGGCTAATGGGCCGTTGTTTCAAAGTCCAAGTGAGTTCTACACTTCACGTGAAACTCACATCTTTCTCATTCACCCATTTTGGTTTTTATTTATTTATTTATTTATTTTTATTCATTTAAAAGTCAAAATTAAATAAAATAAGATCAAGGCTTATTACAAGAGTCCAAGCCTAACATTTGACCTAAATTCAAGCTATATATTGCATGCATTTAGACAAACCCTGGAGCACGAAAAACCTTGCAGCAAAATCATCTTCCAAAAATCAAAAAAAATATTTAAGTTCGGGCAATTTGTAAACCCTTATTGCATCCATTTCCAAAGCAAACAAACCTGCTCATTCACTTCCAGCAACCCTACTGTGATCGATGGGAATATAACTGACTGTTTTGGAATGCTGGTTCGCGAAATGTCGCGGTAAGCAAGAGTCGCCACCGTCTTTTATTTTCTCCAACAAGGAAAGGACAAAAGCACAGCAAAATTCCTTTTCGAGATGTTTCTCGGTTCGGGAGGTAGATTATAGAAAGGGAAGGTGTTAGCACCCTTTCTATCCGTGGTTATCCACGGGCTCTTAGGTACTTGCTCACTATGTTTTCAAAAATGTTTTTCTTTTCTTGTGTTTGTGGGTTTTGAAAAAGTTTTGTTTGAAAACTTCGATTTAACTCTTGTATCCGTCCTCAAGAGTGTATGAAGTGTTGTTTGAAAACTATGTTTGAAAAAGTGTAAGTGCGAAAAAGTTGTTTTGTTTTGAAAGAGCAAGTACCTGAGAACCTCTACCTACTCAAAAGAAATTAAGCTGTGTAAATGTCCTTTAGACAGTACTATCCCACTATTGAGAAGTAGGTAGCACCATCGTTGGAGTTTTTCGGGTCAATTCGGTTTTAGGGACATGTGGTCACTAAAGCATTAGTAGGACGCCTTAGCGGTAACCTTAATGTCTTAGATCGTTTTATCCGAGGCAACCGTTCCGAGGCAACTTGATCTTTAGACAGGAGGGCGACCTCTAAAACACCCTATACTCAATGACCACGTCGAGGCAGCCAAGTGAGGCGTACCCTAGGAGTGGCATGTGCGAGTGTGTCAGTTTTCAGTTAAATTATCTTTGTACATATTATGGTGAGCTACGATTGATTTTATTTTCAGAGATAAGTCTTGTCATGCATAGCCTAGTTAACATACATCTAGCAGTTAATAGTTGCGGAAAATAAATCTACGCTATTACAAGGCGTCGGGTATTTACATCGCCAAAAACAACCCTCGGAAAAATAAATGCGGGAAATTAAAGAAAGCAATAAAAGAGTCCTAATTAAAGCTATTACATCCTCGGAGCAAATACATAATAATGATCAAAAATAATATGCGCGAAAGAAATTGAATCGGAGAAGTTCCTAGGGTTTTGACCCTTTTTGAGAAAGAAAGAGATTTTTTATTTATTTTGCATTTAATTAAATTAAACCTAGCCTAATTAATTAATTAAAAGAAAGAAATATTTTTTTTTTGAGTTTTCTATGTGTTAAGGAAAAATACAAAAAATGGTCAAAATTGTCAAGAACCCTAATTCTATGTTGATTTTAAATTATTATGAAAATATTAAAATTAACCTAATTAAAACTAA
The DNA here is from genome assembly GCA_948472305.1 of Vicia faba. Classification (NCBI taxonomy): domain Eukaryota; kingdom Viridiplantae; phylum Streptophyta; class Magnoliopsida; order Fabales; family Fabaceae; genus Vicia; species Vicia faba. Next base: position 1,472,545,792 of record OX451737.1, on the reverse strand, counting down.
GTTAGTTAATTATATTTATTTACAAAATAACTAATTAAGGGTGAAATTAATTTTAATAAATAATAATAAAAAATATTATATTTTAGATTTCTGAATTTATTATGAAAATAATTAATTTGATTAATTAACTAATAATTAATAATAATTAAGTGAAAAAAATATAAAAGAAGAAAATAAAAGAAAATAACCCAGGGGGTGTTGGCCCAATTAGGAGGTATGTTTTGAAATTGGTGGCCCATTTGCTCCAGCCTGTTTTGACTTCCCTGGATTGTCCACACGCGCGTTGACTGGGGAGTACAATGGTCTTTCATCTTTGGCCACTGGATTTGAGTGTGGAGACACCTGGCGCACTGATCTTTGAGGTGTATGGTGGACAACCTTTGGAACTCTGCACGTGAATATGTTAAGAAAAATAGAATAAGCGTTTTGGAGGACCTGGGATTCGAACCCAGGTCCCAAGGCTTCCAGATCAACGCACTCACCACTCAGCCAAGCTGTTTTATTTGTTATTATGATAAGTGGTGATTATTATATTGGTAAACAAACAAATATGTTGTACAACAAAACAACGCGCGCCCTTTTTTAAACCGGCCAACCAGGTACTAACATATCATCATCTTCTTCATTGTTCCTGCAAAAATATAAACAGATAGCGGGGGTTTTTAACCCCCCACTAACCATTGCAACAAAAAATAGCGAATAAAAGCTCAGTATATATAAATATTTCGCGATGGGTGGGTTAGGTTTGTCTTATTCTCACGATCTCAACCATATGTCTCACAGGTCCCAATTTTTCTGGGTTTAGAAAGCCCCAATTTCAAAGCTCAGGAACCCTAGAAATTGATCATGGCATCTTTGGATTCAGTGCGTTTCAGTTTAATTAGACTATTCCATCAGCTTGGTAAGATTCCTAGCGATGCAAAACAATCAAGAAAATATGTTAAATGCGCATGAATTAGACAATAAGATTTTGAATAAGAATGGCAAACCGTGGTTCTGTAATGAACGATTCCTTGAGCTTTGGTACTGGAATTTGATTACAACCCGTTCCTGGAACCTCCTACAATGTGTTTGAATGATCAAAAACCCTTGAATCAACCTAGAAGGCAAAAGTCAGTTTTCACTTTTTTTCTTGAAATTCTTGAATATGCTATGGTCTGTTTCTGTAGCTTTTTTCACGCCCCTTTGATCAGGTTAGCTTGCATACATATAAAGCAATTGAATTAGGTCAAAAAATTGGATCCAATCCATGTGCATTCAAGTTTAAATCTTTTATTGGAAATCAAATCTTTTTGATTTTTCATGATTGGAAAATGTTGCCAAATTTGGAGATTTTTGTATCTTTGACTTGTGCACGAATTTGCCAGCATATCTTGACCATATTTGCTTCACAAATTGATTGAAAAATCAAATCTTGCATTTTCCTACAATTTAAATTAATTAAATAAATTAATATTAATTAAAAATCCAATTAATCAATAAAAATAAGAAAATAAATTCAATTAATCTTGATGGGTCGTGCATAGGTCATGGGTGAAGTTTCAAGAAGAGATTTGAGGGCCATTAGCAAAAATAAGGTGTTTTGAGGAAAGTTGACTTTTGCAAATTCATGAAAATTTCCCAACTTCTCCAATGCACAACTTGCTCAATTTTGATCATATGACCATGTTCTTGGACATTTTGGAAAGCTCTTGAAGTCCTATAACCAATGCCTTTGGTCCCATGTCATTTGGATTTACCAATCCCAAGTTATCGCCTTTGACTCAAAGTATACTTTTGTTGACTTTTGAATTTGACCTATAATGTAGAAATTGATAACTTCTTGTGAGAGCATTTCTTGAACTTGGAGTGTGAAGATGGATTGTAGGAAATTGCATCCCCTTCAAAATGAGCATTGGATGGGATTTTTCTGATAAACTATGAAAAAGTTATGCCCTAGTCAAGATACAATTGACTTTTCTACTGTCTAAAAATAGTAACTTTTGCATCTTGATGATTTTTGAGTTATTCTTGTGGAATCATGATCAAGACTTGATCAAATGATGATTGTGAACTCAAAATAAGATGTTGACCAAAAATTATGACTTTTGGCTGCAAAATGACCATTTTGCCCCTGCAGTGAACTGTGGATCAAATGGAGCTTTTGACTGTGCAAATTGGCATTGTGAGTCTTGAAACTTGTCATGTAGATCCTTGAGGATGTATATAGGCATATGAGACTTGATTGAACCATTGAAAACCTCAAATTCCTTGAAAGAACCAAAACCCTAGTTTTGAACTGGCTTAGGAGGTGGTTTGACTGTACAACCCTTGAGCCATCTTGAGCAATTTGAAAATCAATCTTGACAAATCTTGAGGAATATGGGAGGGAAAATTTTGGGTACAACAGTTGCCCCTGTTCAATCTTCTTAAACCTGAGGATGTAGATTGGCTTGTGTGCCTTTCGTGATCCGAAGGTGGAAGATGATTGAACACTAAAGTGCCCAGAAATTTGCACTCGCATGGTGTAGTATCAACAATGTGATGTCGGGAATGGGCTTACAGATGCCATTTGGCGAGATAATGGATAGGAGGATGGGCTTATAGATGCCACCTGGAGATTGTTGGTAAGTAGTTTTGTCTTCGTTGACGGGTTGTCTTCATTGACGGGTTGTCTCTATTGACAGGTTGTTATCAGAAACATGAGTGACAGAATGACATCCGAATCTGGATCGTATCTGGACTTTATTTGAGAGAGTGATAGAATGACATCTGAATCTGGATCGTATCTGAACTGTATTTGAAATTGAGATCTGTATGAGTAGCAGAATGACTTCCGTGTCTGGAACGTATCTGTGCCGTAACTGGGATCGGGATAAGTGACAGAATGACTTCTGTGTTTGGAGCGTATCTGCACTTGAAGTTGATAGTTGAATCTCAATGAGAAATAGAATGGCTTCCGTGTCTGGAGCGTGTCTAGTCTGTATCTAATTGCTGACGTCTGTACGAGTAGTAGAATGACCGCCGTATCTGGGGTGTATCCATACTGTATCTGAATGAGTGATAGAATGACATCCGAATTTGGATCGTATCTGGACTGTCTCCTGAATGAATCTGGAATAAGTATCAGAATGTCGCCATGTGTGGGTCGCATCTGAACTATCTCTAGAAGGAATCTGGAATAAGCAATAGAATAGCATCCGTGTCTGGAGCATCTCTAAGTTGTCTTTAGAAGTTTGAATCTGAATAAGCAATAGAATAGCATCCGGGTCTGGAGCATCTCTAAGCTGTCTCTGAAAGGAAATCTGGAATAAGTATCGGAATGTCGCCATGCTTGGGTCACATCTGAACTATCTCTAGAAGGAAATCTGGAATAAGTATCGGAATTTCGCCAGATCTGGGTCACATCTGAACTATCTCTAGAAGGAAATCTGGAATAAGTATCAGAATGTCGCCAAATCTGGGTCACATCTGAACTATCTCTAAAAGGAGTCTGGAATAAGTATCGGAATGTCGCCAAATCTGGGTCACATCTGAACTATCTCTAGAAGGAGTCTGGAATAAGTATCATAATTTCGCCATGCCTGGGTCACATCTGAACCATCTCTTGCTCAATGGAGTAAACCGCTGAGGTTATAGAACTGGTCCGTACTATGACGGGGGAGAACATCAAGATCTAGGAACTGACTCCTGCTCAATGGAGTATACCATTGAGGTTATAGTACTTGTCCACCCTATGATGTAGAGAAACTGTCGAGATTGAGAACCTTATCTGAGCTTCAACCGAGGATAATCCGATTGAGATTTAAGAACTGGTCAGATCTTCGACTAAGCTGAGAACTTAACTTCATCTTTCCTGAAAGGTAAAGGTTAGTCACATGAAATGCATGAGATGGATCAAGCAATGATGTTCTCAACATAAATGAGATCGTATGATATGATGCGTATATGCATGTATCATGATGTATGAAAATGTGATATTTTAGCTGGGAGAATAAATCTCGGATAGCTGCTGGAGAATGATGTTGAATTCTTTGTTTCCGCTGGGGATGATGACCGAAAATGATGGTGAGAATAAACCTGCAAGAGAAGATGAATCCGTTGGGGAATAAACTGATGGAGAGATTACTCCAAGGGGAAATACTCTGTGGGGGAGAGATGCTGAGATTTTAATGATAACTCCGCTGGGGATACCATTGATAAGCTCTATTGGGGATTTTGATGATGAATTCCGCTGGGGATATAAAGGACTTCGCTGAGGAAGATCGTTCCGTTGCAAATTGCTGAGGATAACCCAGTTAGACTCTAGTGGGGATAACCTTCTGAATATGGCTGGGGAGAGATATTTGTACTCTGTAGGGGACAAGTTTCCAGAATCTACTGGGGAGATGATTCAACTCTGGTGGGGAAGCTTTTTAGACAGCGTTGGGGAAATGGCTCTACTGGGGGTATCTTGTATTCCGCCGGGGAACATTCTTATATTTCGTTGAAGAATATTAAGAACGTCGGGGATGCTTGCTGAGGAATATCCGTATACTCTGCTGGGGAATATTAAGACTTGCTGGGGATATCCAACCTTTTTAGGGTTGATGGTAGACCAACTCTGCTTGGGGAGAGTATTGTTGATTCGTTAGTAGTTGCAGGTCTCAGTGGGGAGAGCTTCCACTACCGTCTTACTCGGGGAGTGAAGGTATCTTGGTCATATTCTTCAGCTGAATCTACCTTGTATCTGATGGACAAAGCAGCTTGTACAGTTCGGACAATTCTTATTGCCTTAGTTTCTGCGGGAGAAGAAGGCCTGTGGAGGCGCTTGATAACTGCCGATTGACAAATCTTCTTCTGGTAGGCAAGTGACGGGATGACGGGACACAATCGTACGCTTTTGATCCCTAACTTTTTCCTGGACCGCCCTTTCGGGTTTTCAGTCCATCGGGATACCCCTTTTTGCCCAAGCCGCCTTTTCAGTTTTTCGACTTGCCGGGCGTACAGATTTTTTTTCCCGTCCCTTATTTTTGCCCGAACCCTTTTGGTTCGCCGGGAAGCCCTTATTTTTGCCTAGGCCAGTTGACCTAGCGGGTCTTTGATCATGCCCAATATTTTTTGACTATGTCCGTTCTCAGAGCGTAGGGAGTTGTCACTGTCAGTAGTGTTGTGTCGCCATACTACCAGAAGATGTCTGATCATGCAAGATTCGTTGCTGGAATTCATGTCCAATGCCCCAAGTGACTCAGATGGAGATTTGCCCCTGGCTATTTGGCATCTTGAGAGATTCCTTGAATCTTGACTTGACTGCCCCAAATGATGGACAATGATCGTGTCTTCCCCTTGGTTGGAAGTGTTTTTCCACTTGAGGTGATCCTTGAGAAGATTTTTATTCACTAGATATTCATCGTGCGAATTTCTCTGCTGTTTGAACAAATAGTCATATGCAAACAATGTTATTTTAAGAATGCAAAGCTTATGTCTGTCTTGAAGTTTTTTGAAAATGCAGTTTTCAAGTGAATTTTTGTAAAATGTGATGTCCACTCAGGATTTTACAGCAAGCCCTACAGGAGTCAGGATACCTTTTGTAACAGTATGCTTTCGAACTAACCCATGCTTCAGCTAGGACTTTTAAGGGTTATAACGTGGCCTGGTTCACGGTTTAAGAAACAAAGGATAAAGGCTCAAATTTTATTTATACCCACCCGTTCTTCGTGATGTTCTTCGATCCTAAACTCAGCTAATCGTGCATTAGATCTTGTTTGAGTCTTTGCTCTGATATTCCGGTGATGGTTCGGATACTGATAGTTTATTTTGACCAGGCAGTCATTTCCTTTTGTTGAGGGTTTGTAGGACCTCTTCCTTTTTTTTGATTTTATTATCCCTGTCTTTTTGCCTGAACTATTTCTTTTGTGATTACAGTCAGCGGGATGCCCCATTTTTGTAAGTCTCCTTCATAGGTTTTGACTTATTGGGCTTTTATTTTGAGAAATAATGACTTCCTGTCCTTATGATTATACGGAACCATCATTGTCTTTTTGTCTCGGAAGGACTTCTTTGACATCATCCATTGTGCACCTGGATCAACTGAGAGAACTACCCTGCCCCAGGTTATAATTAAGGTTTTTAATTTTTGCGTGAAAAGAAAAACTCCAACTTCTTTGGCTCAAAGGGGTTGACTAGGGATTATCTTCCTTATAACTCCACTGTTTAGGATTTGAAACAATTCCTGTTCCTCATCAGTGGGGTTTGTTCAAAAGCATACTGTAAAGATCGTGGTATCATTTTCGTCATCCTCCCTCAAAAGGCTTAGAATTTTTAATCGAGAGTTGAACATCACAAAAAATGAAAGCAATTTGAATATAGTGAATACGAATGGATTGATTCAAAACAGACATATGTGATGCATTAATGAAATAAAAAAGTTTTCCATGACAATAATTGTTTGAATAAGCAAAGAAAAATACAACTTAAAAATTCAAATAAAACAAAAGCCTTCAATGATTTGGCATAGGAGCAGTGATTATGTTTGGAGTCTCTGGAGGGTCAAACTGGATTTCTTTGGCATTAATCATGTCTTGAACCTTATTCTTCAGGGCCCAACAATTGTTTGTGTCATGTCCCGGACTGTCAGAGTGGTATGCACACCTTTCATTGGGATGATAGGTAGGAGCGGAAGTGTTTGGATTCCAGAGAGGAGCCCTTAATGTAATCAGCCCTGCCTTCAACATTTGCTGTAGCGCTGGAGTCAGTGACATGTTGATCTTAGTGAATTGTATTTTAGGTGCGACCTCCTTATGTTGATGCCCCTGTCTTTGTTGAGCAGGCGTAGGATTAGAGATCAAGATTTCTCCTACGCGTTGGTCATGACGATTCTTTTGACCATACACATCATTGGACTCTTTCCTCCCGTTGTAGGGATTTTTCTGAGCATCGGAAGGTGTAGCTTCTTGAATCTTCCCGCTTTTGATGCCAGCTTCAATTCTCTCCCAAGTCAAGATAAGGTCTGTAAACCCGGCTGAAGAGTTTCCAATCAAATGGTTAAAGAATGGACCAGACAGGGTCCCCAGAAACATATCAACAAGTTCACGATCAGTTAAAGGTGGATGCACCCTTCCGGCAAGGTCTCTCCACTTTTGATCATACTCTTTAAATCCTTCACCCGTCCCCATTGACATACCCTGGAGTTGGGTACGCGTAGGAGCGAGGTCGGAATTATATTGATACTGCTTATAGAACGCAGTAGCCAAATCTTCCCAGTTACGGATACTGGCTCCATCCAGCTGATAGAACCATTCGAGTTGAGTCCCTGAAAGACTATCTTGGAAGAAATGGATCCACAAATTCTTATCAGTTGTGTAAGGCTGGATCTTCCTTACATATGACCGGAGGTGCAGCTTTGGACAGGAAGCTCCGTCATACTTGGCAAAGGCAGGTGCCTTGAATTTATGGGGAATCACCACCCCAGAGGATAAGCCTAGGTCTCCAAAGTCCAACCCGAGCACGTTCTGTATCTCCATGGCGCTCAAGCGGTCCTCCAACTGTTTGTACATATCCTCAGTAGAAGGGTACTGTTCTTCATCATAATCCGTCTCGTTGTCGGAGACCACGGGACTAGGAACCCTTCTCTCTTGGGGGTTGTCTTTCCCTACAGATGAGGTAGTTAGCTCAACCTCATTCTGCAATCCATCCCAAATCTGCGTCCAGTGTTGAATAAGACGATCCTCTTCTTCTTCTTCTTCTTCAGAATCAAAGTCTTCAACTCCTGTTGACCCTGGGCTAGGCTCATAACCAACTCTTGGAACTGGGTATTCTTGACCTGGAGGGCCTTGATAGCTTGTTCAGTGGAAGGTTCGGTAGACATGCTGATTGCTGAAATGAACAGCGAAGAAGATAAGTGACCTGTAAAAGGTACCTGTAATGCAATGATATGTATGATATATGTATGCAATGTTTTCAAGGATCTCGCGGGGTAAACAGAGAAACTTGTTAGAATTTGAATCCAGTAGCTTGATTGAAGGAACTTCATGTTATTGAGAGTCCTTCTTCAAGAGTCAAAGCTCACCATATCGAGTGGGTCATATCCCCTGACTCAAGTCATCATGTTTTGATCTCCAAACAACCTTGGCTAGAGGAAAATAAATCCCCTTTGCCCCTTGCTAGACATTTGGTTCATCATGACCTGCATCACAAACCCTTGAGATCCTTGAAATGGGTTAGTCCTTATGCAGGATGTATGCAATGTTATGATGGTATGATCTTATGATAAAGGCACACCACAAGTATTCACAAAAGGAAAACAGGGTAAAGGCACACAAGTCACACAAGAGAGCCCTTAGATTTCAGGCTGGCATGAAGTTTAGCTACTACCCTCTTTCAGTTTCAATTGGTTAAGACCTGTCCTAAAAATAGTAACCGGGTTCTAGAGGATCTCAATATCACTGACTACCCTCAATCGGTCATAACTCCAGCTTAGCAACCTTTTCTTGCGGCCGGAACCATCGCGAGAGTTTAGCCTCAATGAGTGTAGCATACTGCTACTGTTCTATGGCCAAGTTGGTCAATTTAAGGTTCTAAGGTCAGTTGGTGCTTAATGACTCCTCAGAAGACCCATATTCTCCTCGTTCCAACACAAGGGATATCGGTACAGACCAAGGTGTCACACCAATGTAGCTACTGCTTCACCCGTGTCGGTCTATGCCGGACAGGTCCCTCACAGTTTATTGCTACTTACCTAAAGGGTATTCCCCAGATCCGGGTTAGGATCTATAAAACTCTGATGCAAACCCCCAAAATTAAAGCATACAAGGCATACAATTGAAAACATAGAATGATCTAATCCTAAGGTACACCTCACTTATATGTCCCCAGCAGAGTCGCCAGTTCTGTGATTGGTGGGAATAGAACTGACTGTTTTGGAATGCTGGTTCGCGAAATGTCGCAGTAAGCAAGAGTCGCCACCGTCTTTTATTTTCTCCAACAAGGAAAGGACAAAAGCACAGCAAAATTCCTTTTCGAGATGTTTCTCGGTTCGGGAGGTAGATTATAGAAAGGGAAGGTGTTAGCACCCTTTCTATCCGTGGTTATCCACGGGCTCTTAGGTACTTGCTCACTATGTTTTCAAAAATGTTTTGCTTTTCATGTGTTTGGGGGTTTTGAAAAAGTTTTGTTTGAAAACTTCGATTTAACTCTTGTATCCGTCCTCAAGAGTGTATGAAGTGTTGTTTGAAAACTGTTTGAAAAAGTGTAAGTGCGAAAAAGTTGTTTTGTTTTGAAAGAGCAAGTACCTGAGAACCTCTACCTACTCAAAAGAAATTAAGTTGTGTAAATGTCCTTTAGACAGTACTATCCCACTATTGAGAAGTAGGTAGCACCATTGTTGGAGTTTTTCGGGTCAATTCGGTTTTAGGGACATGTGGTCACTAAAGCAATAGTAGGACGCCTTAGCGGTAACCCTAATGTCTTAGATCGTTTTATCCGAGGCAACCGTTCCGAGGCAACTTGATCTTTAGACAGGAGGGCGACCTCTAAAACACCCTATACTCAATGACCACGTCGAGGCAGCCAAGTGAGGCGTACCCTAGGAGTGACATGTGCGAGTGTGTCAGTTTTCAGTTAAATTATCTTTGTACATATTATGGTGAGCTACGATTGATTTTATTTTCAGAGATAAGTCTTGTCATGCATAGCCTAGTTAACATACATCTAGCAGTTAATAGTTGCGGAAAATAAATCTATGCTATTACAAGGCGTCAGGTATTTACATCGCCAAAAACAACCCTCGGAAAAATAAATGCGGGAAATTAAAGAAAGCGATAAAAGAGTCCTAATTAAAGTTATTACATCCTCGGAGCAAATACATAATAATGATCAAAAATAATATGCGCGAAAGAAATTGAATCGGAGAAGTTCCTAGGGTTTTGACCCTTTTTGAGAAAGAAAGAGATTTTTTATTTATTTTGCATTTAATTAAATTAAACCTAGCCTAATTAATTAATTAAAAGAAAGAAATATTTTTTTTGAGTTTTTTATGTGTTAAGGAAAAATAAAAAAAATGGTCAAAATTGTCAAGAACCCTAATTCTATGTTGATTTTAAATTATTATGAAAATATTAAAATTAACCTAATTAAAACTAAGTTAGTTAATTATATTTATTTACAAAATAACTAATTAAGGGTGAAATTAATTTTAATAAATAATAATAAAAAATATTATATTTTAGATTTCTGAATTTATTATGAAAATAATTAGTTTGATTAATTAACTAATAATTAATAATAATTAAGTCAAAAAAATATAAAAGAAGAAAATAAAAGAAAATAACCCAGGGGGTGTTGGCCCAATTAGGAGGTATGTTTGGAAATTGGTGGCCCATTTGCTGCAGCCTGTTTTGACTTCCCTGGATTGTCCACACGCGCGTTGACTGAGGAGTACAATGGTCCTTCATCTTTGGCCACTGGATTTGAGTGTGGAGACACCTGGCGCACTGATCTTTGAGGTGTATGGTGGACAACCTTTGGAACTCTGCACGTGAATATGTTAAGAAAAATAGAATAAGCGTTTTGGAGGACCTGGGATTCGAACCCAGGTCCCAAGGCTTCCAGATCAACGCACTCACCACTCAGCCAAGCTGTTTTATTTGTTATTATGATAAGTGGTGATTATTATATTGGTAAACAAACAAATATGATGTACAACAAAACAACGCGCGCCCTTTTTTAAACCGGCCAACCAGGTACTAACACATCATCATCTTCTTCATTGTTCCTGCAAAAATATAAACAGATAGCGGGGGTTTTTAACCCCCACTAACCATTGCAACGAAAAATAGCGAATAGAAGCTCAGTATATATAAATATTTCGCGATGGGTGGGTTAGGTTCGTCTTATTCTCACGATCTCAACCATATGTCTCACAGGTCCCAATTTTTCTGGGTTTAGAAAGCCCTAATTTCAAAGCTCAGGAACCCTAGAAATTGATCATGGCATCTTTGGATTCAGTGCGTTTCAGTTTAATTAGACTATTCCATCAGCTTGGTATGATTCCTAGCGATGCAAAACAATCAAGAAAATATGTTAAATGCGCATGAATTAGACAATATGATTTTGAATAAGAATGGCAAACCGTGGTTCTGTAATGAACGATTCCTTGAGCTTTGGTACTGGAATTTGATTGCAACATGTTCCTGGAACCTCCTACAATGTGTTTGAATGATCAAAAACCCTTGAATCAACCTAGAAGGCAACAGTCAGTTTTCACTTTTTTTCTTGAAATTCTTGAATATGCTATGGTCTGTTTCTGCAGCTTTTTTCACGTCCCTTTGATCAGGTTAGCTTGCATACATATAAAGCAATTTAATTAGGTCAAAAAATTGGATCCATTCCATGTGCATTCTGTTAAATTGTAATTCATAGGTGTCAAAATAAGATTTGATTTGTTTAGATTTAAATAGATTTGAATTTAAATCTAGATTAGATTTGATTTAGTAAAGAGATATTTTGGGCTTGGGTTTAGCTTAGGGAGCAAGCTAACCTAAATCTATAAATAAGAGGGAGTAGCCCTTATTTTGTATTCAAGTTATTGAAGTCATTCACAGTATTTTGCAGTTGCAAAGTGAATTAATAAATATTCCACAGTTTGTGGGCAGAATAGAAATTCTGCAGAAATATCTCCATTGTTCTTTTATTTGTTTGTTTCATAACTTATCATCAAGTGGTGGTCGAAATTCATCATAGTGTATTGGTGGATTTCCAACATCTGGTATCAAGAGCTTGTGTTTCGATTCAAGGGAAATATCAATCAAGAACGATTGAAGAATTCACGATGACAAGTTATGGGAATGCAAACTATCCAGCAACGCTGCCAATTCTGAAAGTTGACAACTATGAGAATTGGTGCAAGCAGATGAAAGTCCTATTAAGGTGTCAAGGCCTTTGGGACCTTGTAAAATATGGAGTCGAAGCGCTTGGCGAAAACGCTTCAGAAGAAGAAAAGAAGACATATACAGAATCTGAGAAGCAGAGTTATAAAGCATTATTTATAATTCATCAATGTGTCAGCCCAGACAACTTCGAAAAGATTAGTGATTCAGAATCTGCAAAAGAAGCTTGGGAGATCCTTGAGAAGTCTTTTGGAGGCGCTGAGAAGGTGAAAGAAGTGAGGTTACAAACTCACAAAAGAACCTATGAACTGCTTCAGATGGAAGACAGTGAAAACATATCTGATTTCTTCACTAGAGTTACAAAACTAGTGAATCAAATCAAAACATATGGAGAAACATTAACAACAAGAGCTGTTGTTTCGAAGATCCTGAGATCCTTAGCCCCGAAGTTCGACCACATAGTGGTGGCGATAGAAGAAGGGAAAGACTTGTCGAAATTGACAAAGGAAGAGCTTCAAGGGACGCTCGAATCTCATGAACAAAGAATGAACGAAAGAGCTGCAGGAAAATCGAAGAGTGGTGTAGCCTTGCAGGCACATTCAGCAAAAGAGACTAAAGGCAAAGGAAAGTATTTCGACAGAAGTAGAGGTGGCTACAACAAATCGAATGGCAGAGGAAACCAAATCGAAGGAGACGTGTCGAATCAAAGAAGACCACACCAAGGCAACCAAAGAGGTGGTGCTGCAAACAGAGGAAGAGGTGGTGGTCGAAAACCTGATAAGAGTCACATTCAATGTTACAATTGTCATAAGTATGGTCACTATTCGAGTGATTGTCCAGAAAAACGAAAGAATCAAGAAAGTGATGCAAAGCTGGCAAAACATGAAGAAGAAGAAGAGATGATGCTGATGGTCACAACAAGAGATGAAGATAGATTCAAGGACCAATGGTACTTGGATTCAGGATGTTCATCACATATGTCTGGAAGGAAAGACTGGTTCGTCAACATAAAACCCTCAACGAAAAATTTGGTAAAATTTGCGAATGACAACACCCTAGCAGCTGAAGGTATTGGTGATGTTATGATCATGAGGAAAGATGGCAAGAAGTCAGTAATTTTGAATGTATTGTACATACCAGGCATGAAGAGAAATTTGCTCAGTATAGGGCAGTTGGTCGAAAAGAATTATAAAGTGTCAATCGAAGATAAGTTGATGAGAGTCGTTGATGCAAATGGGAGATTAATCTTGAAGGCTCCTATGTCTCAGAATCGAACCTTCAAGATTGAACTAAATGTGATGGAGCACAAGTGTTTTTCAACTGCAGCTAGCAGAGATGAATGGATATGGCATTATAGACTTGGTCATCTCAACTTCAGAGACATCAGAGATTTGAAGAGAAGAAATATGGTTTCAGGATTGCCTGAAATTGACATTCCAAACGAAGTATGTGAAGAATGTGTGCAGGCGAAGCAACACAAGAACAGCTTCAGCAAGGATGCAGGAAGCAGATCGAAGGCTAATCTCGAAGTCATATACTCTGATGTATGTGGACCAATTCAGGTGGATTTGATGGGAGGTAACAAATACTTTGTTACATTCATAGATGATTTCAGTCGAAAGCTATAGACTTACCTGATCAAAAAGAAAAGTGAAGTGTTCGAAGTATTTATCAAGTTCAAGTCCATGGTTGAAAGACAAAGTGGTCGAAAGCTCAAAGTTTTGAGAACTGATGGTGGAGGAGAATATGTGTCGAAAGATTTCGACAGATTATGTGAAAAAGAAGGGATTGTGCATGAGGTGGTGCCATCCTATACTCCACAGCAAAATGGAATTGCAGAAAGGAAAAATCGAACCATCATGAACATGGTGAGAAGTATGTTGAAAGGCAAGAATTTACCCAAAGAGTTCTGGGGTGAAGCTGTTTCGACTGCGACATACATTTTGAACAGAAGTCCTACAAAGAAGCTAGAAGGAATTACTCCAGAAGAATGTTGGTCTGGTGTGAAGCCTAGCTTAAGTCATCTGAAAGTATTTGGATCTATTGCACATAGACATGTGCCAGATCAATTGAGAAAGAAACTTGATGACAAGTCAAGTCAAATGATCCTAGTTGGATATCATTCGACAGGAGGCTACAAGTTGTTCGATCCAGAGAACAAGAAGATTGTGATCAGCAGGGACGTGATCATAGATGAGTTCAAAGAATGGGATTGGACTACAAATGTCAAGAAAGATTCAGTGGGAATCTTATTCGAAGAGCCAGAAACTCAAGTCGAAAGAGAAGTTCGACAAGAGGAGCCAGCAGATATACCCAGAACAAGCAGACCTCAAAGAACAAGACGCATGTCTGCAAGATTGCAAGATTGTGTGATTACATCAGATGATGTGATAGATGATGAAGGTGAGCTGGTACATTATGCTTTATATGCAGATGTCGAACCTGTTAATGCAGCTGAAGCATTAAAGGATTCGAAGTGGATGAAAGCAATGAACGAAGAAGTAAAGTCTATCGAAGACAACAACACTTGGTCACTTGTCGAATTGCCTCAAGGCAAGAAGGCAATTGATGTCAAGTGGGTATACAAAGTGAAGACGAATTCGAAAGGTGAAGTAACTCGACACAAAGCAAGACTTGTGGCGAAAGGATTTCTACAGAAAGAAGGAATAGACTTCGACGAAGTTTTTGCACCTGTTGCTAGGATCGAAAAAATCAGGTTGGTTGTTGGTCTAGCAGAAATCAACAGTTGCCACATATGTCAGATGGACGTGAAGTGTGCATTCCTAAATGGACCCTTAGATGAAGAAGTCTATGTTAAACAACCAGTTGGGTTTGTGAAACATGACGAAGTAAGAAAGGTGTACAGGCTACATAAAGCCCTGTATGGTTTGAAACAAGCTCCAAGGGCTTGGAATAAGAAAATTGATAGTTTTCTAAGGGAGAAGGAATTTGAGAAGTGCATAACTGAACATGGAGTATATGTAAGAAGAAGCAAGAGTAAATTGCTTATACTATGTCTCTATGTAGATGATTTGTTGATAACAGGTAGCTGCAAGAGTGAGATCGAAGACTTCAAAGTTGATCTTAGCAAGGAATTCGAAATGTCTGATTTGGGTGAGATTTCATATTTCCTTGGTATCGAATTCCACAAGAGCGGTAGAGGTTTGATGATGCATCAAAGAAGATATGCAGGGGAAATTCTCAAGAGGTTTGAGATGGAAGAATGCAACTCAACTTCGACACCTGCAGAACCAAGACTGCAACTGTCGAAAGATGCAGATGAAGATGATGTTGATCCAACCCAATACAGAAGACTTATTGGATCATTGAGATACCTTTGTCATACAAGGCCTGACTTAGCATACAATGTAGGTATGGTAAGTAGATTCATGTAGAAGCCAAAGGTATCACATCTAGCAGCTGTGAAGAGGATACTAAGGTATCTCAAAGGAACTTTCGATTATGGCATTCTGTTTCCTGCAGTTGATAAAGGAAAAGAATGCAAGCTAGTGGGATACACTGATTCGAGTTGGTGTAGTGATGCTGAAGATCGAAAGTCAACAGCAGGATATGTGTTTATGCTAGGTGGTGCAACAATTGCTTGGAGTTCGAGAAAAGAACCAGTAGTAGCATTATCATCATGCGAAGCAGAATACATAGCTGCTTCTCTTTGTGCATGCCAAGCAACCTGGATGGTGAACTTGGTCGAAGAGATAACAGGGAAAAATCATGGAGCAATTACCATGAAGATAGACAGCATGTCAGCTATCAATCTTGCGAAGAACCCAATAGCACATGGTTGAAGTAAGCACATCGAAATGAGGTTCCATTATCTTCGAGAGCGGGTAGCAGATGGGAAGATGAATTTGGAACACTGCAGAACTGAGAATTAGATTGCAGACATCATGACGAAGGGAGTGCAGGTCGAAGTATTCAGAAAACTAAGGGCCATGATGAACATAGACAGTTTAGACACAATGAATTAGGTGGTGTGTTAAATTGTAATTCATAGGTGTCAAAATAAGATTTGATTTGTTTAGATTTAAATAGATTTGAATTTAAATCTAGATTAGATTTGATTTAGTAAAGAGATATTTTGGGCTTGGGTTTAGCTTAGGGAGCAAGCTAACCTAAATCTATAAATAAGAGGGAGTAGCCCTTATTTTGTATTCAAGTTATTGAAGTCATTCACAGTATTTTGCAGTTGCAAAGTGAATTAATAAATATTCCACAGTTTGTGGGCAGAATAGAAATTCTGCAGAAATATCTCCATTGTTCTTTTATTTGTTTGTTTCATAACTTATCATCAAGTGGTGGTCGAAATTCATCATAGTGTATTGGTGGATTTCCAACACATTCAAGTTTAAATCTTTGATTGGAAATCAAATCTTTTTGATTTTTCATGATTGGAAAATGTTGCCAAATTTGGAGATTTTTGTATCTTTGACTTGTGCACGAATTTTCCAGCATATCTTGACCATATTTGCTTCACAAATTGATTGAAAAATCAAATCTTGCATTTTCCTACAATTTAAATTAATTAAATGAATTAATATTAATTAAAAATCCAATTAATCAATAAAAATAAGAAAATAAATTCAATTAATCTTGATGGGTCGTGCATAGGTCATGGGTGAAGTTTCAAGAAGAGATTTGAGGCCCATTAGCAAAAATAAGGTGTTTTGAGCAAAGTTGACTTTTGCAAATTCATGAAAATTTCCTAACTTCTCCAATGCACAACTTGCTCAATTTTGATCATATGACCATGTTCTTAGACATTTTGGAAAGCTCTTGAAGTCCTCTAACCAATGCCTTTTGTCCCATGTCATTTGGATTTACCAATCCCAGGTTATGGCCTTTGACTCAAAGTGTACTTTTGTTGACTTTTGAATTTGACCTATAATGTAGAATTTGATAACTTCTTGTGAGAGCATTTCTTGAACTTGGAGTGTGAAGATGGATTGTAGGAAATTACATCCCCTTCAAAATGAGCATTGGTTGGGATTTTTCTGATAAACTATGAAAAAGTTATGCCCTGGTCAAGATACAGTTGACTTTTCTACTGTCCAAAAATAGTAACTTTTGCATCTTGATGATTTTTGAGTTATTCTTGTGGAATCATGATCAAGACTTGATCAAATGATTATTGTGAACTCAAAATAAGATGTTGACCAAAAAGTATGACTTTTGACTGCAAAATGACCATTTTTCCCCTGCAGTGAACTGTGGATCAAATGGAGCTTTTGACTGTGCAAATTGGCATTGTGAGTCTTGAAACTTGTCATGTAGATCCTTGAGGATGTATATAGGCCTATGAGACTTGATTGAACCATTGAAAACCTCAAATTCCTTGAAAGAACCAAAACCCTAGTTTTGAACTGGCTTAGGAGGTGGTTTGACTATACAACCCTTGAGCCATCTTGAGCAATTTGAAAATCAATCTTGACAAATCTTGAGGAATATGGGAGGGCAAATTTTGGGGTACAACACCTACAAAGTAATAATGGATCAAACCTGATGATCCAAATCCTCTAGAACCTGCACACATGCATCTTCATTTCATAATTTTTTTGAAAATTCACATTTTTATTTCCTTCATGTTTCATTGCAAACTAATTATATTAATGTGTTTCTGGGGTATGTTAGTGCAGGAAATTAATTAGGCTTTTTTTTAATTAATCAACTTTCTTTTTTTAATTAAAATTAATTAGGCTTTTTTAGGTTTAATCATCGTTAACACCTTTTTTTTATCAAAAATCACCAAAAACATGTTCGCTTTCCTTTTTCCTATTTTTACAATTTTGCGTAGTCTATTATTCTCGCACTTTTTCTGATTATGTAATTGTTTATTGGTTTGTAATAGTAATTAGGGTTTACTTTTCGTATTTTCATTGTGTAACTGCCCCGAAGCATTGTAATAGTCTAGGGTTTTCTTTCCGCCTTTATTTTTCGTACATTTACTGCTTTTATATTTTACTATATTATTGTTAGTAATTAGGTCTTGTATGGAAAGATTAAAAACAGACGATAGCTAACCCTAACTCATAGATAAACATAGCTGACAAAACACACCTCGCACACTCGCACCTCTAGGGTAACCTCCCTTGTTGCCTTTCGAAAAATGGTCATGTCCCTCGAAAGTGGGGAAGCTTTAGCACAGTCCCTCGAAAACAAATATTATAGTCCCTCGATGACCCTTTCGATGTTGCCTTCGGTAAATGATCTAGTCCCTTAACGATAATTGCTAAAGAGTCCTTACCAGTTGCCTTCGATGACTGTACAATGATCCACGCATGTCCCTTCACATCCAATGATAGGGCTTCCTACTAACTTATGGTAGGATAAAACTATATAAAGGAGAAGGAAAGTACAAGAAAGACCTTTGAGTAGGTAGAACACTACTAATCGCTTTCTCACACAACATTTTCTAAAAAACATTTTCACATCACACTTTTTAAACAAAATATTTCCAAACACTTTATACTCATTCTCGAGGACGGATACGAGAATCATTACAAAGTTCGCCTTACAATTGGAATTTTCAAAATATTTTTTAAACACACAACACAATGCGTTTTCAAAAAGTGAGCTAGCAATTAAGAGCCCGTAGGTAACTACGGATAAAAATGGTGTTAACACCTTCCCTTTTCATAACCTACCCCCCGAACTCAAAATCTTCAAGGTATTTCCTGTTTTTTTCACCCTTTCCTTATTGGATAAAAGAAAAGTCGATGGTGACTCTTGCTATCCGTAACATTTGCGACAAAATACAAACCCAGTCAGTTCTCCCACAACATTATAGGTTCCATCTAGAAGAGGATTGATAGTTTCCAATTATGTTTTGGGTTGAGCTTTGTAGGGCTTTTCATTTAGTAAAAACATCAGGTTTGTCCTCCAAGATCATTGGTTTATTTAGGGGTTTTTGTGCAAGACGTTCGAGAGGTAATTGCGGCCAAGTGAAGTCCTTTTTGGAGATAAAAATGAACATGATGCTTTGGAGATAAATAAGGCAAAAGAGTAGCAAGATTCAGATAGTCAATTTGCATTTATTTTGTCTTGATCTTTTTCAATATCAAAAGAGGAGAAGGGGTTCAATCAACAAGAAGCTTAGGGTTTGTGGAGTTTCTCTTAAACACTTCTCTTGTATGAACTATTTTGCATAATAAGAATTATCCTAATTCCATTTGAATTAGGCACAGACGTACCCATACGCGATGACGACAGTGGGGAACCATGAAGACAAATTCCTTGTCTCTTTTATTTTTGCTTTTACTTGCTTTAATTTTCATTGATCAAATTATCGAATAGCATAGCGTTATCAATTGAATTATAAGAATTTTCCAAATCAATTTTTGATTTTAAATATAGTGTTGATATAGCTTATAATTGCTTTTGATTATAAGTGGTTTTGTGTATCAACACAACTAAAGGAAAAAATTCTGAAAATTTACTTGCCCCTCGGCACACATGTGTTCCGGTCACCACGCCTTCAAAATATGTATGCCCCTCGGCACACATGATGTTACGATAGGCATAAGTTTAAAATATGGGTGCCCCACGACACACATTGCATGGCGCTCAACACAAGTAAATTTCAGTGTTAAACACAAAGTTCTCTCCACGTCCATAACGAAGCTCACATGATTTCCTCAACTTCTCCTACCATGATCTGCATTATCTCCACTGTCTCCAACTTCCCACTATCTCCACCTTCTTCAACTTGCCATGATCTCCACTACCACTCACATGTTAAATTCCATTAGTTCTCTCTATAAAAATGATGGAGCATTCATTTTTAGGATATCCATGTTTTGTACACAAAAGCGCTTCATAGTTTTAGGCAGCATATTACTCATGTAAAAGTGGTAGTTTCTCATATTGAGGAACTACCACACTATTACTGTAGACCTATAATTTGTAACACTTGGATCAATCTTGCTGACATTATTTCAAAGATCTATTCAAGTTTCAAGATTTATTTAGTTCATAGTTTTATTCAAGTGTATCTCATCTACTTCCAGGTTTATTTATTTGCAATTATTTTAGTTTCTTGTTCTTATAATATTGTTTTATCATTACAAATCTAAATATTCCTATGTTCATGGTTAATAATTATAATTTCATATTTGTTTCTTTAAGTATGTCCGGCTAAATTACTTAGAGTCCGGTATGTGAGAATCGTCGTTTCTGATGAGACTTGGTAAAAAGTTGGCTTAACATCTTTTTGAAAATTTAGTTTTGGCCTTTTTTTAAAACTTAATTTAAATAGATTTGTCACGAGAGTGAGAGGTTACTTAACACGATTTTTCCACGAGAGTGGGAAATTAACTAAGGTTCGAGCCGACACTGCGAGAGCCTGGGGGTCATACCAAATAGTAGAAACTAGTCATGAATTCTAAACACAACGAGAGTGCTTTAGGATTAATTAGAAGTTGTTCAGTTTTTAAAACACATTCCTTAATAAAATGGGCGAGCGAGATAAAAATCTCATGGTTAAGGAATGCAACTTTATTCAAAATCACGAGAGTGTGAGGTTCAGTCTTTAAATTGATATTTTCTACTAAAAACATTTTTAACATTAGTATAAGCCAATGAGTTACAAAGTCCCAGAGGTATGCGGAATACACACTTCGGTCTCTCTTTTCATATATATATATTTCCTTAATCTTATTTTATTTCAGATTTAGTTCTTAGTTTTCCCCAAAATCCAATCCTTCATTAGCCTTAGTTTTACAAAGCGACAATATATTACAGTAGGTTGACGTTGGTCTCTGTGGGTTCGACGATCTTTTATATTACTTTGATATTCCTGTGTACTTGCGGACACATCATCAAGACAAGAAAAAGGATGTAAGTCATTTTAAATACTCTAATGTTGCAAAATTATCTTTTAATGAGTTGAAGAATCAATTTGAAAACCTACAAAAAGAGACTTTATATGCTAACAAAAATTTGGCCTCTCAAAAAAAGACTTTTACTTATTTAGAGGCCAATGTTGAAGAAACAAATGAAAATTTTAAGGCATTAAATAAACTCATTGTTGATAGTTCAAATTGTGTAAAGTAGGACAAACAATCTTGTAAATTTGGATGTGAAAGATGTCAAATTTAGCAACAAGAAGTGAGCAATCTTAAAACCAAGTTAGACACAATACACCATCTTATGGATAATATTGCTATTATATGCTCTTGGGTTGAAAATCCTCATAAAAATTATAGCTTGATCAAGAAGGAGTCTAATAGCATAGATGATTCTTATCATAGATTATTTTGTCACTATTGTTGCAAAAAGGGACATACTATTGAAAATGTAAATTTAGGTGATTTTTGGTTTCTAAAGGAAATTTCAAATGGTTGCCCAAAAACAACATTTGTTTAAATCACTCTCAAGGACCCAATGAGAATTGGGTACCTACCACTTTTCTTTGATTTTTGTAGGATGAGTGTCTTGATGTTATGACGGGAAAATGGATTATCGGTCATGGATGTTCAAGACACATGACGAGAGACATATCTCTCTTCTCCAACTTTATAGAGAAGAAGAAAGGTTATGTATCCTACAGTGATCACAACAAAGGTGCAATACTTAAAAAAGGTAGTATAGGTAATCCCTCAACTATTACTATCACAAATGATATGTTAGTTAAAGGTATTAGACATAATCTTCTTAGTATTAGTCAATTATGTGATAATCGTTATAGGGTAACGTTTGCCAAACAATGTTGCGTAATTGAACATACTAAAAAGAAAGATGTATGCTTAAGGGTTTGAGGGTTAGTAATATCTATATTCTTGACTTAAGAGAAATTTCCTTAAATAATGCCCAATTCCTTGTAACCTTGAGTGAAGACTCTTGGCTATGGCATAGACATCTGGCTCACGTCAACTTTGATCTACTTAATAAAATAGTTACAAAAGATTTAGTAATTGGTCTACCAAAAATGAATTTTTCAAAGGACCATCTATGTGATGCATGTCAAAAAGGGAAGAAAACAAGGTCTCTTTTAAATCAAAGAATGTTGTTTCAAAATCGAGACCACTTGAACTCCTTCACATGGATTTATTTGGTCCCTCATGGACTAAAAGCATATGTAGAAATTATTACGATCTTGTAATTGTAGATGATTACTCAAGATTTTGTTAGACTATCTTCTTACGTAGCAAAGATGAAACGATCTCGGCTTTTAGACATTTTTCTAAGTTAGCTCAAAACAAATTAAATTCAAAAATTATTGACGTTCCAAGTGATCATGGAGGTGAGTTTGAAAATAATCTCTTTGAAGAATATTGTGATAAATTTAGAATTGAACATAACTTTTCAGCTCCTAGAACTCCACAACAAAATTATGTTGTAGAGTGTAAAAATCGTGTTTTAACGGAGTTGGCAAGAACAATGCTCAATGGTTGTGGTCTACCAAAATACTTTTGGGCCGATGCTATTAGCACGGAATGTTATGCTTGAATAGGATACTTATTCGTCCAATTCTTGACAAAAATCCCTATGAACTTTTAAAAGGTAGAAAACAAAATTTATCCCATCTTCATGTCTTTGGATGTAAATGTTTTGTTTTAAATAATAGTAAAGATAATCTTGGAAAATTTGACGCGAATGTTGATGAAGGCATTTTTATTGGATACTCTCAATCTAGCAAAGCATATAGAGTTTATAATAAAATATTACTTATTGTTGAGGATTCGGTCCATGTTACTTTTGATGAGACTTCCCTAAATAGTGTTGGGAAAGGTAGTTCTTTTCATGGTGTAGGTGCATCTACAGAATACATACTCAAGGACACCGACAAAAAAGTTGATCAACCTAAGTCGATAGAAATTGAGAAGAATGAAGATGACAACCATGCAAATAAGGATGATGAAAGTTATGAATAAAATTATGGTCTTCCATTAGATTGGGGAACCTTAAAGGATCATCCAGTTGAAAACATTATTGGTGATATCACAAAAAGGATAACTACTCGCTCTAAGATAAGTAATTTTTGTTATCATCATGCATATGTATCACAAGTTGAATCTGAAAATGCTAAAGATGCCTTACTTGATGAGCATTTGCTTATGGAAATGCAAGAAGAATTGAGTCAATTTGAAAGAAATGGTGTTTGGGACCTTGTTCCTCGTCCACAAGATCATCAAAGTATATGCAATCTATGGATATTTAGGAATAAACTTGATGAACATGGTGTGATAACAAGAAATAAGGCTCGTCTTGTGGCTCAAGGTTATATCAAGAGGATGGCATTGATTATGAGGAGACTTATGCACCAGTTTCTTGACTTGAGGTTATACTCCTTTTATTAGCTTATGCATGCTCAAAGAACTTGAAATTATATCAAATGGACATAAAAAGTGTGTTCCTTAATGGATACATAAGTGAAAAGTGTATGTCGCTCAACCTCCCGGTTTTGAAAAAGATGAGTTTCCTAATCGTGTGTTCAAGCTAAAATGTGCATTATATGGTCTTAAACAAGCCCCTAGAGCATGGTATGATCGACTTAGTAAGTTTTTTCTAGAACAAGGATACTCTAGATGAAACGTGGACACTACACTCTTAATTAAACGTCAAAGAAAGGATATTTTACTAGTTCAAATTTATGTTGAAGATATCATTTTTGGATCAACTAACATGCATATTGTTTAGGAGTTCTCTAAGATTATGCAGGGAGAGTGAGTCTAATGGGAGAGTTAAATTACTTTCTTGGACTATAAATTAAGCAACTTGATGAAGGAACATTTGTATGTCAAACTTAGTATTGTCTCAAATTGCCTAAAAGATTCGGTATGGATGGTGCTAAAGAAATTGACACACATATGGCAACAAATTATAATCTAGATAGAGATGAAAAGGGTAAGCATGTTGATGTAAAAAGGTATAGAGGTATGATTAGCTCACTTCTTTATCTTACCGCATCTAGAATGGACATTATGTTTAGTGTTTGCATGTGTGCACAATATCAATCTGTTCCCAAGGAATCACATTTAAAAGTCGTTAAACGCATTCTTAGATACCTCATTTGTACCTCTAAGTTTAGGCTTTGGTAGTCCAAGGGAAACAATTGTAGCTTGGTTGGTTATTCCAATTCCAATTTTTCCGGTTGCAAATTGGATAGGAAAAGTACTAGTGGAACTTGTCACTTGTTTTTCAAAATCCTTGGTAAGTTGGCATAGTAAAAAGTAGGTTTTCGTTGCTTTGTCAACCACTAAGGCGGAATACATGGGAGTCGGTGGTTGTAGTGCACAAATTTTGTGGCTTAACAAACAACTACATGATTTTCATATTAAACTTTCACGTATTCCTATCATGTGTGACAACACTAGTTCTATTAATCTAACTAAAAATAATGTACTATATTCACGCACTAAACATATTAAGATACGTCACCATTTTATTCGTGAATATGTTGAAAAAGAGGATGTTGTGTTTGAGCATGTTGATAGTAAAAATCAACTTGCCGATATTTTTACTAAACCTCTCACAACCGAACCTTTTGTCAATATACATGGGGAATTAGGGATGATCGATATCTCAAATATTGCTTAATTATATCTCACTCTAACTGTGTTAGAGTATTTTTACATCACGTGAGTGCAACTTCAATCTCAATCCAGAGTGAGGTAATATTGTTTCAATTTCTCCTTGAAAGTAAGATTTGCCTCGATGTATGTTACTAAGTTTCTTCCAAAAATGCTTGATATTCTCTCTTAAATGATAAAAACTATGAATGTTAATTTCCAACAATTATTGATTAATAACCATTGTGTGTTCTTGATCCATATGCTTATAATAACTTCATGTATTAGTTCTTTCACATTTGTATAATTTTGTTCTTATTACACAAGCATGTGCTTATGTTTATTTTTTATATTTGTTTGCACTTGTACTTGAATTATTTGTATGCACGTTATTTGAAATACGTGTTTCTTGTTGTCTTGATTTCATGGCATGAAAATCGTATTCATTTTGGTTTTAGTAGTTTTAGTAACGACATATTCTTATTGCTATGCTAGGCACATGCGTGTGTGGAATTAGGAGTCCCATTATGAAGTGTTACTTGTTCGTGACACTGCACAAACAACTTGACATTATTGTCATTTCTGGCTTATTTACTCATAATCCAATTAATTACATTAGTTGTAATGTTTCTCGTTCAATATTTAAAATTTTGCATCATCACATATATAAGGATATATGTTTCTTGCTCTTCTATGCAAAATAGCCTCTAATTGTTGTATTATTCTTGTTATGGAACTATGTCAACCCCCATGATTTGCTATCTTTCTTTTTGATATTGTCAAAGGGGGAGAAGCATATGCAAGTCGAAGTAGGGAAGCACAAAGTCAGGGGGAGCTTTCAATAAATACAAGGAATACATCATCGCAAGTTTTTCCATCATCAAAAAGGGGGAGTATGTGAGTACAAAACTTCGTCGTCAAATGTTTTGAATGATGTCAAAATTGGTAAAAGCTTGCACTTCTAAATATTGGACGGTATCCTTATGTCTTGTGGCACTCCTCTGCATTAGAGGTCTTAGGAATCATTAAAAAGATTTTTGAAATTGATCCAAGCCATTAAAAATAATTTTTTGCATGATTTTTTACTGCATGTGTCGACACATCCATTTTTTAGGTCGTCACATGCAACTCTTTTTAAAGTCTGTAGCTTCTGTAAGTCACAGGTCGACACATGCAACCATTCAGGTCGACACATACTAAATCATGTCTTAAATGGCATAAATTTTTATTTTATGTGTCGAAACATAAGTTTTTCAGGTTGACACATTTACTATCATTTTGAAGCTTGTAGCCTCTGACTTGGTTCGGACAACATATAGCCTTCTATAGGACGACACATAAAGTTTAAAAATCATGTATGTGTCGACACATACGATACTTAGTTCGACACATACTGCTTATTTGGTCAATTTTCATAAAATATTTTTATTCTGAATTTGTCTATTTTTCCCTAAATGTTCCAAAACTATAAATACTCTTTCATGCATCATTCATAACTTGGTGAAACCATAAAATTATCATGTTTCTCTCTTCATCTTCAACCTCCCATCTATGCATACACACTAACATTACATTGTAGCAATGTTTCGTTGCGGTGCCATCTAGACGAGGATTGATAGTGTCCAATTATGTATTGGGTTGAGCTTTGTAGTGATTTTCATTTAAGAAAAACAACAGGCTTGTCTTCCAAGATCATTGGTTGATTTAGAGGTTTTCGTGCAAGATGTTCGAGAGGTAATTGTATCCAAGTGAATTCCTTTGGATATAAAGAACACAATGGATCCTTTGGGGATAAAGAACTCAAAGGAAGTAGCACGAGAACGGCAGATTACAATTGAAGACTTATGTTGAAATAGTTTGAAATTGACGGTGCGCGAAAACTTTGGAGATAAAGAGCGCAAAGAAGTAGCAAGATCCGGATAGTCAATTTACATCTATTGTGTCTTGGTATTTTTCAGGATCAAAAGAGGAGAAGGGTTTCAATCAATAACAACCTTAGGGTTTGTGGAGTTTCTCTTAAGCACTTCTCTTGTATCAACAATTTTCCATAGTAAGAATTATCCTAATTCTATTGGAATTAGGTGCAGGCGTACCCACACGCGAGGACGACAGTGGGGAACTATGAAGACAAATTCCTTGTGTCTCTTTTATTTTTGCTTTTAGTGGCTTTGATTTTCATTGATCAAATTATCGAATAGCATTGTGTTATCGATTAAATTGTAAGAATTTTCCTAATCAATTTTTGATTTTAAATCTAGTGTTGATATAGCTTATAATCGTTTTTTATTATAAGTGGTTTTGTGTATCAACATAACTAAAGGAAAAAAATTTAAAATTCACTTGCACACCAAGTGTTTGATAAATTGATTCAACTAGCTCTTTTAATATTGTCATTGGAAATAGCCTTGCAAGTAATTTTCAATAAATGATAAATAATTTGTTGATTGATTCAAGTTCATTGATTCACTTATTGTTCTCATTTCATATTGACTTTATTAATTATGGTTTTCATATCCGAGCCTCCAATAATGTTCGTACGTACGATATTTTGAAAAAGCTTCTGCATCGCTCTTTGATAAAATATCTTTTTCAAAACCAAATTTTATTTGGAATTTTTTAAAGGGTCTCTATTCACCCCCCCCCCCCCCCCCCCCTCTAGATACATTGTCATCATCTAACAAATATGCATATTCGATTCTTCCAATAACAATTTGGAAATGACGAGTGTCGATCAGGATCCGCTTTCACTTACCATAGTAAATACTTTTAAAAATAGAATTTTAATCAGAAAATTTTATTTGGGATATATTCACTCCTCTTCTAGATTTTTGCATTTGTATAACAAGTGGTATCACGAGCACCAATAGTTTTGTGCTTCAAAAATACTTATTATATTATGGCTTTCGAACCTAAATGGCATATGATAGAGCACATATTTTAAATGGAGAAAATTATGGTTATTGAAAGGATTGTATGTGTTTCCATATTAATTATATTAATAGGAATGTATGGAACGCCATCTAAAATGATCTTTTTCAAATTAATATAACCAATGTGTATGGTGTTGTTGTACCTAAACCAAACGCACAATGGAATACAGATGATGAGAAAAAGTGGATGCATGTTTGGAAAGCAAGGAATATTCTCATATCCTCTCTGGGAGTTGATGAATATTACCATGTTTCCCATTGTACAACCTGCAGTGGTAAAAAATTTAGATCAAGCTATTGATTAACTTAACTCACAAAGTGAAAGTCGCCACCACACTTTATTGTTTCCAAAGGAATGGGAAAAGAATGAATAATACCCAAAAAAGTTTTTAAAGCAAAAACTAATAAAACATAGATCTAGGTACGGGGATTGTTTATGCAAAGGGAAGGTATTAACTCCCTAAACATCTACGGTACTCTACAGGAACCTCTTTGAAAATCTGTGTATTTGGCTAAAAAATAGAATTGTTTGCGAAAAGTTTATGGAGATTAGAAAAGAAATGTATTTTAGGTTTTTGATTCGGCAAGACCTCAATGAGCCTCTTGCCTATGTACCGCCAATGTGCAATGATGAAATCAAAACCACATAGTTCTTCTAAAAAAGAACAAAGTTGTTTTTTGGTTGATTTTAAGAGAACATACATTTTTTCATCTTAGGAATAATACTCAACCAAATATCCATAAATAAGATAATGATGGACCTTTGCATCACAAATGAAAAGAGGGCTCCAACTTGGATAGAAGTCAACAAATATGCTACTAGTTCCTTCAAGTGGAAAAGATTCAACATCATATTATCAAGACTATGGATATGGGAGAATTATATCTCAACCATATAAATGACTCACATCTAATCTTTAAGAAAAGTTTTTAACAAAATGCACTAAGGCAAGAAAAAGCTTGAGTGGGTTTTTTTTGTGTTTTTTTTAGTCTTTTAAGAAAATATTTTAACTTGGAGTAAATGAATTAAGATTTGATTAAGAAAAAGATTTTGAAAATGCACTTGCCAAAGTCAAGGATTTTATTGAAAGTGGTTTAAGTTTGCAAACAAAGAAGGTTTTAAAAATGAGAGAGAAGATTTTAAAAATTAAATAAGATGCGCAAGAGATGAAGGGACTATCCTAAAGCAAAAAGTAAAAGTTAAGGTAGGAAATGTCGCATCTAATATTTTCATCGAAGCATGAATGAAGGCGAAAGGATAAAAGAGTCACCATCAATGTTATTTATCCTGAGAGAGGGAAAGGAAACACTATGTAAACCTGAGGGAAGGAAAGGAGCATGGTCATCGCGATCAAGAGAAAAAGGGTAAGGAAGTCGGTTATGAGAGGGGAAGATATTTGCACCCCTCACGTTTGTGGTACTCCATAAGATCCACTTAAGTTTGTTTTAATCTAAGGGTGTGTCTACTATATGTCTAAGGCTTAATGCTAAAATGGAAAATGCAAAGAGGGAATGCATGCAAAAGAAACCACGAGGAAAAGAAGAAAATAATTACATAGTTTCACTCGGTTGAGCCCCGCGACCAGATGCCTATGTATCCCTTTTAAGGAATCAGAGCGATGTAATTCAACTCAATAGCTTTCGTTTATTGTGTGCTTTCTATAGACGATGCTAGCGAAACATGTCCTTTTTGAAAAGGTTTTAAAAGTAAAAGTCTGAAGACAAAAATATTTGCATTGGTTGATATTTTTTACCTTGAATAAGGATTTGAGATGATAAAACATCAATATAAGAAAGGGATGACAAAATATCAAATAAGAGGTAAAATGATAAAATATCAAGAAGGAAGATGACAAAACATCAAGAACATACAACCATGTGACAAAACACATAAGAGAAGAGATGATAAAACATCGCATAAAGATGATAAACATCAAGAAGGAAAATGATAAAACATCAAGTATAGTAAAGATGGTAATACATCATGTAAGAGATGACAAAACATCATATAAGAGATGACAAAACATCATGCATACATGCATTAAGATGACAAAATATCAAGTAATTATGAAAAAACATCAACAAGTAAGATGACAACACATCAACAAATACACAAGACATGGTGATAGAACACAAAAGAGATGGAGATCTCAAACAAACTTGAAGAAGTGAAGAAGAAGCATGAAGTGAAAAATGAGAAATCAAAAGGCATGGCATAAAAGCACATGAAGATTTCATCTATATCCTGAAACTATCATTTTAATCACCTTAGAATATCCTAAGCATGTCAACAATGGTCAAGAAAAAAGAACTATTACCAAACTAGGCAAGTAAGTGTGAAATTGGAAGGCAAAACTTCAATACATGACAAAACATATAAGCAAGGATGAGACAAGAGGTAGATACCTAAGTCTAAACATGGCTTACGGAACTAAAAATCATCATTTAGTAATTACATGTTAACCAACATCACCTAATCAAGACAAGTTCACATGATGAAAAGAGATAAAACTCAAACAAGTGACAAGACAAGACTTGTGCTACAAGTAAGTGATAGATCATGGATAGAAAACACTATAGAATCAAGAAGGAATGAGAGATGTAGATTCATTCCTAAGGGTCATGCATAAGAGGCAAAGATCTAAAAATCACAAGATAAGGTATCAAGGCAAGCGCACTAGCAAAAGAGCATTTATGTGTCAAGTGCTTAACCAAACATGGTATAAGAAGGTGAAGTGAGGTGAAAGACATGATGAAGTTTATAACTCATAAGTCAACACATGTAATACCCATAATAATCACATAAACAATTTTGAAAAAGATTCACAATCAAATCATACAAGGGAAATTTGATTTAAAAACCCTAAGTGGACTTATGTCCTCATGCAATGCTAGCAAGCAAACATGTGAAAGGAAAGAGGTAACGTGAAGAGGAGAAAGAAAACATTGAAATGCTAGAAAATCAAAACATACTAAACAATCAATATAAAACTTAATTAGTCATTGAAAACATGGTTCAAACACAATTGTACACAAACTAGGTCAAAACAAACGTGTGAAGTGAAATGAAAGCAAGTGTATCTTAAAGTGAACATGGAAAGACATGTCAAGTAAGATTGAAGTCAGAAGAACACACTCAAGGATAACACATATTAAACACCTCTACTCAACCTTAAAATATCACTACTTAAGCATATCAAATGTTTAAAGAAAACTAGGTCAAGATCAAACCCTAACATGCTCCTAAAAGTGAGTGAAGCACAGGAAAGGGATAGGTGAAAAGGGAACATGTTTAAAGAGTGACACAACATACAATTCAGTAGTAAATGATCTCTAAGATCACATATTCAAACATCACAAGTATGGAGAAAGAATGCATACATATCACACAAATAGAATAACAAAGGAAGAAAGCAAATAATGTTCAGTTTAAGAATTAAAGATCAAAAGGAAGATAGAGCATAACTGAAGAAGTATACAATGTGTTTCTTGTATAGAAAGTTAAATCAATATGAGACTCAAGAGTAACTAATTAATAATATGAAACTTCTTACATAAGAAAAGCCACCTAGTTGATGAACAAAATCATCTAATGATGGATAATACTTGTCTTAGATCAAATAAGGTTGATAAAGATAAAGCAAGAGTACAATGACATATTGTATATTAAAGGGTGATAATGAATCCCTCACAAGATATCTATCATGATCTTAAAGACTCAAGAAAGGTCAGCAAGATAACATACTTAAGTGTCATGATATACGGTAAAGTATAGTCCCTTTGATGCATTAAAGAAATATGATCTAAGTAAATTAAGTTCAATGCTATTAGATGTTATAGGAAGTAGCTAACATCAATAAACATCCATGGTACAAGACACAAAATATCATGAGGCAATAATTAGAAAATGATGCTTAAAACACAAGTAGAAAAAGAAGATATATCTTCTTATGTATCACCATGTTGGTTAGCAAGTGAATTATTAACCAATGATCAAGGAAGATGATAAATTATATGAGAAAAGAGATCAATATAAAAATTTAAACACAAAAATGTTGGACTCTAAGTCCTCAAGCAACATTAATATACATCATTTACAAAACTAGGTCAAAATAAGCAAGATATGGCTCCTAACATGTCATCATGATGAATTGATAATGAAATATCAATCAATAATAAAAGGAGCATTGATTTATAGGTCATAAGACATGAATTCATAGGTATAATAAAAGTTATTTCAAACTTCTTGTATCAATGATACTCAAATGGAAATGTACAAACACATTCTCCTAAACCATGATCACAAAAGGCAAGTATATGACCTCTAAACAAAGGTGAGATGTTAGAGAACTTGAATGATTCATAGACATGAACTAAAGGATCTATACATGCTAATGAGATTGATATAAATAATAAGGAACTTGGTTCCTTATAGGTTGCATAAGTGCATACCTTATATCTCACACAATCCACAGAGATACACAAACAAAGATCAATCTCAAAATGAAATGAGAATATGATCAAAAGAGATCAAATGCCTATAAAGCCTTTAATGAGGCTATCCTTGAGTTATCATGTCTCTACATCCCAATTAATCACAATAATAATGAGGATTGGCTCAAGGTATTTACCAAAAGCCACAAACTAGGGCTCCAAAACTTGCACAAACTGAAAGTTTAAAACAAATGATCATCAATAGCTAAAATGGATTAATAAAATTAATCCAAGATAATGTGATACTAAGAGAGTCCATGGACTATCATGAGTACAAAGCTAAACCTCAAAAAGTTTCACACAATAGAAAATTAAAGGCAAGAAGTTCAAGAAAATCAGAATGGATCAATCCAGTAAAAATTAGGGCAAAAATAGAAAGAGAACTTGTAAATTCTCACAATTAAACCTAACTCCCTAAGGACGTCTGAAAGTCAGAAACAAAGTTTAAAATTCTTGGGTGGAAGAATAAGTTTGGTTTTTAAGTATAAACATTAGGACTAGTTGGCAAAAGGCTCAAACTAAAGAGGTTTAATCAAAATGATTTGTGAAAAAAATATAAGATCGGTGTTTAAAGTACCGTAAAAATGGTTTTCATGACCTCAAACCATCCAAAAACCTCAAACATATATTCTTTGAATTTTAGAAGTTGAATAAATTAGAAAATCAAATCAAACTTGTAACCTAAGAAAATGAAATTACCAAAAAAGATCACTAAACTTCACAAATTTTAAAGTCAATTAGAAATCAACAATAAAATTGAGATAAAAATCCCACAATCAACTCAACATATCAAGGAAGTCTGAAAGTATTTTTTTATGATTTTTTAGGTTGATGGAAATTGAAAAATTAAATCAAAACCCTAAAAGGTGGTTAAAACTCCTAATTAATCCCTATGAATTTATTAATTATCTAAAAATGATGAAAAGGTGAAATAAATTTCAAAATTAGAAAATAGACTAAAAATAAAGTCTAACATATTTTTTGGTAATTCTATAATAGGTGAAGCTATTTAAAATAAATTGGATAAAACAATTAAAATGAAATAAAAATCCAAACAAGAAAATATCAATTACACCTATTGTGATCAAAACACGTTGCGAAAAGCTTGATCTGTAAACCAACTAGAAAATACCAACACATCATTTCTAACCTCATGCCAAGCCCTAACACAATTTATACAGTTTTGACATGCTAACTTCGAACTATGATTTCTCTTTGGTTTCTTGATGAAAATGTGTGATGTAAACATCAAAGTTCAAGATCAAAATGTGTAGAATGCAATATATCAAGAAAAACATCAAATGATGCATGAATTATAGAGATAATAGGCATGAAAACCACTACATGAACATGAGTTGCAAATCTACCAACCAGTTTCAGATCCAGATTTTTTATTCGATTCTCAACTAAATAACATGATTCAAACATCAAAATTGTTCACAAGATAACAATAATTCACGTGATGCCTTTTGAATTTCACATGAGATTCATACAAATTGTAGAAATCATTAATTCAGGCTTCCGTTAACACACATATATACATCAGACCTATAGTTCGTCCAACTAATGCATCATGAACGAGATCGAAAGCAAGGAATAAAGCTAGCATGTAAGATTCAAAGTTCATAGAAACTAACCTCAAAGTGAAAAATAAATTCACTAATGCATCTGATTTTGATCTTCAGAAACCCTGTTGATCTTTTCCTTTAAAATTCAAATTAGCATAATGATGCAAGAAATAAGATCTGAGCAAGAAGGTAAAGATAAATTCGAAGAAGAAACTTGAATAATGAATAGAGAATTCTGATTTTGAGAGAGAGAGAGAGAGGGAGAGAGAGAGAGTGGAGATTTGGCTTGTGTAGGCTTTCAGTGTGTCCCCAATGAGAGAATAAAGATAGTTTATATAGAATGGGAAAAAGTGGTGAGGAAGTTTCCTTTAAGGGCATACGAGGAAAAATCATAAAAAAACAAGTAGGGTGGTGTGATGTGCATGTTGCATTTTGATGCTATGCTTGGGTATCAGTGCTGTCATTTTGAGTGAGAAATAGAGAGTGAGATAAGGATGAGAATACATGTTGTAGTGAGGTGTCTAACTGTGCACATGGGATGTAAAAGGTTGGAGGGAATATTTCCATATTTGGCAAGTCACGATGGAAGCATGACTATGCATTGAGTTTGTATTTTGTTTGGATATATTGGGAAAAGAAAGAGAATATACACGTTCTTATGGTTATGGTGTAAGCTACTGTAGAGAAAAAATGTAAGCATCACATAAATTATTGCTTATCAACCAAAGCCAATAAGTCAACCATAACCAAAACTCGATATCTTTCTCATCTCTCCATCATTTTGAACAAACTTTAGATCATTAGAAAGTTAAGACATGATGCTTCAAGATTGATGTTAATGATAATTAAAAATGGAGCTTACAAGAGATTTGAAAATTGGCAAGAAAAGATGGTGAAGATGGTTGGTCAGGCCTTACTGGGAAACCCATGTGCGCGCCTTGCATGTCTCTTGTCAACTTCAAACCTCCATCTTCTAACCTCAATAGCTTCCTCTATAATGCATGAAATGAAACAAACTTTAAACTAAAACTGAAGAGAAGACATCAAACTCCAACTTTGATGTTCAACAGTTTTCAAAATGAAAATTAATTCAATGAGAAAAATGGATGTGGATGTATGCCCACCACCTGTTTGTTGAAACTCCTAACCTGACACGCGCGTGACTAAGTAATTTTCCATCTCAAAGCTTCAAGTCCTAAACATCATATCTCTCTCAATACTGAACCAAATGAAAAGATTCTTGAACCAAAATTAGAGAGGAGTATTCAAGCTTCAATTTTGATGTTGATGACTTTTTTAATTGAATTCACTTAAACCCTCAAAAATGGCCATTAAGAACCAGACCTTAAGCACATAATTGAAAATTTTTCTAAGTGTCAAGAATTTTCCAAGCTAAATAACTTTCTTTTCCTTCACTTTTTGGACTTGAGGTGGCAAGGACAAAGTTGGATAAATTTACCTCCTCTTTCCAAACATGTAAAGTTTGCACATTTTCAATAAAAATTGAAAAAGTTAAGATCTTTCAAAGTTTAGTACTATGAACACTTAGAAAAAATCAAAATTCCAAGTAACTTCTTTGACAAGTTATCTTCAATTCATCATTTCCTCTTAATTTTATGTCATCATTGATCATGAAATATGAAAATAGTATCATTGAATTGATGGTTGACCAAAAGTCCCATTGGTCAACAGTTGACTTTGGTTAACTTTTTCTCAAATGATTCTTTTACCCCCAATTGGTCAATTGAACCACTTCCAATTAAAATTGATGCTCAATCCTTCAATCATATGTGCTTATTAACATATCGAGAAGCGTGAATCAAGTCTTGCCCAAAAATTCAAATATATCCAGATTAAATTCAAAACCCTAATTTTGGCCCTTTGTGCTAGGAGGTGATGATCTAGTCTCAAAACCCTAATTTTGGCCCTCTGCGTCAGGAGGTGATGATCCAGTCTCAAAACCCTAATTACAAGGAACATAATTAGAAACCTTTTGAACAAAGACTTCTCATATAATAATGAGAGGATATTGCTTCACAAATTTGGCTTACACAAGTATCAAACACTTCATTTGGCCAGAATCCTAATCTCAAGAGATGCATAGGAGAACAGTGATTCAAGAATCAACACTTTCAATTTCAAACTTTTGATGAATCAAAGATATAATTGAGATGTCTTGAAATATGAGAAACCCTTGTAGCTTGAGTGACTCAAAGATTGATGGCATGAGATCCTTCTATGCACAAATTGATGACACAACCATCTTTCATAGCTTAGAGATGAACTTGGGAACCAAAATACCTTGATCCTATTAAAATGTATGAATTCATATGATGAAACATAAGCCTTTAAAGTTATAAAAAACAAGAGCGTAAATTTTGGGGTGCAACAGTTGCCCATATTCAATCATCTTAAACCCGATAAGTGAGAAAGAGCGATAACTTTTGAACATTCGAGGTGGAAGAGGATTGAATACTAAAAGAACCCAAAAATTTACAATCTTGAATAAGAGAGTAAAGCAACAAGGGTAATTGTATTTTTGTAAGGATGATACCAAAAAAACCGAGTGAACAAGGGGAAGGCTAGTGAATACTAAATCTTACCAATGAGTGTTAGACAATATTGAACTCAAGAGATATACCAAGTAGAAATTGGATTTGACCGACGAGTCAAGAAGATATTGGACTTGAAAGGCAAGCCAAGTAGAGATTAGAATCACACCATGAGGTCTAGTGGATGTTAGACTCTAGAAGGACGTATCAGGTAAAACTGGACTCAAGAAGACTAGATAATACGAGACTTTAGAAGAATGTGCCAGGATAAAACTAGAACACAAATTGCAATAATGAAATGAAAATCAACCCAAGAATACTAGATAATACTAGACTTGAAAGATACGAATAAATATCGAATCCAAACGGGTATACCAAAAATAAACTGGTCTCGATCAACAAAGGAATATGAAACTGAACTTATACCATCAGCACATTAGCTGAATGCTGGTGGGATCGACTAGAGGTTATCGAGATAAAACTCAGCCTCTGGGAGTACTATAAAGAATACGCCAGGTAGAAACTGGTGTGCAAACAAGGTAATGAGACAAAACTTGAACCAAGAGGAACTAGATAAACTAGACTCTGAAAAAGTACTCAATAGGACAACAATAGAAATTGGGTTCTATAGAAAGGTGACGGAAAGTGCGCGTATTTCACAAGACATTTGTTGGTCTCAAACGAGGGTAAACTGTAGATGATGCTGAATGAACCCAAGGAATAAGAGAGACAAATAACAAGTAAAACCTCATCTCAAGAAGACTAGACAAAATTGGTCTGAAGTTGAGACTTTAAAATGAGTAGCAAACTCGACTCAAGAAAACTAGATGAAACTAGTCCAAATATGAGTATCGGGACAAAATTTGATTGCACGCATAGGTAACGAGGTAAAACTCGTCCTAAGAGAAACTAGATAATACTAGGATAAAAATGAATATCAGGATAAGACTTGCATTCGAAAGGTACACCAATAGAAATTGAAGCGAACCAACAAGGGTAGTAAAGACTAAATTCGAGAGAATTGTGCCAGGGTAAAATTGGACCATTACCAAAAATAGTGAGTAGACACTCAACTAATTAACTGATAACATCAAAAGAATATTTATACGAGGTGAAATCAGAAACATTGAGGATGAAGAGACCTCACTCGGAATATAATCCAAAGTTTGTAAAATCCACTAGGGAAAATAGAAACAATAATGACTTATGTTTCGATGCCTGTTTGAATTATTACTATTTTTATGGAGTAATGTTCCAAAAGAGAATGGAAACAATACATTTTGAAGATGCAATGTGATGATGCGTGATTTTGCTAGATAAAATAAGATACAAGGAACCGCTAGATAGGAGCCCTTTGAAAATATGAAACTCTATAGGAAGTAACAAACTGAGTAACCGATAAATATGGGCTACGAACTCTGAGGGGAGTTTCAAAAATAAATTTCAAACTCTGGTGAAGAATATCAGGTCGAAACTGTAAACTCTGATAAAGTACGCCAATGAAAATTGGATAATAAGGGGACTTCAGGGAAACAAAATTCACCTTTGATTGCTTGAGGAATAATTTGTCAACCTCTCGCTTGGGCGTGACAAAAAACTTGTAATGCCGGGGACATGAGAATCCAAGCTGGAAATAAGAGAACTTATGCACATAACTCTTGTTGGAAATGAGGTAATCTTGGCATAAGAAATGAAGCTGGGAATTTATGAAAAATATTCAAGAAGAACGAGCATGTCAGGGATACGAGAAACCTCAGGTAAAAAGTTAAAATAGTGCATTCCTCTGGGAATATGACACTTATCAATATCCAGGTCTCATACCCCAATTTTTGACCTAAGATCCCTGCTTCATTTGCATTGTTTTATATATACATCAAGGTCACAAAATATGGTAGGTTTCGAACGTTTCTCCTTCGAGCTTTGACTATGTAGAGATTATCGAGTGTTGTGAGCATTTTATCTTATAAATGACTAACCACTAATCAAGCACGAAGTGTATGTTTTGTTTTTTGATTTCATGTGCAGGAAATAGGTCTGAAAGAAGAGCATCAGACGTCACATATCAATTAGGGTTTTGAGTCTCGGGACAAAAATGTGGTCGATCGTTGATTCTCAAAGGCTGGTTCATCAAAAGAATTTCAGAGAATCGTGTGTTTATTTCCATACTTTGTCCAACAGATGGTCTCAAGTGTCTCTGAAATTTTTCAGAAAGAACAGTCGAAGTTCTACTGCCATTAGTTCATGTGTGTTTCACATTGCTTTAAAATACAAGAAAACCAAGCTATGCCAGTCATTTCTGATCACTTCGACCAAAAGTCATCTGCAAGTTTTCTCATGACACGGGGTGAATTTCGTTAAAATGGGATGATTAAATTCAAAATCGTTCTAGAAGAATTTATTCAGAATACTTGGAATTTTATATATTTGAATTCAAGTGATAATTAAAGAGGAGCTACCAAGAGATATCATTCAAGAATAATCATTTATCGCATGAAATATTTATTCAAGATTATTTTGTGTGATTATTTTGGTGGATTTACATTATGATTATTTGAACCTACATGAAGAATTTACTAAGGAGATATTAGAAAAAGAAATTTGATTCAAATAATCGTTCATCACAAGATTAATTACATGAGGGTTTCTATTTGATTACAAAATTAATTCATGTGATTTATTTGGATCTCTATTACAAAATGCAAGATTAAAGTCTAAGGCTTGCATTATCATTTATTCATCATTCAACAATTTATTCAAGTATTATTCAATTCTTTCCCAATTCAAATGGAAGACCTTGAATTTTTATCAAGACATATCAAGATTCAATTCCAAATGAAGATTCAAAGTTGTTTACAATTACAAGGGAATTGAGAATATATTGAAGAATACATACCCATTCATGTTACAATTTACTTGGATTTATTGTTATAAAGTTACAAAAGAAATTCAAATTTTGTACATGAAAATCAAGCTATTATTCTTGCTGCAAAACCGCCCCAATGCTGCCCATTTTTTCCAGCACTGTTCTAATCCAATAACAGTCCAGTTCTTGAGTATAATGCTGTCCATTTTCTCCAACCTTATTTCAACAAAAACCATGCCAAGTTGCTGTCCTAATCTGCCCTGCAAAACAGTCAAAAATGCATCCCATAAGACAAAACTTTGCACCTTTGCTGCTACAAAAACCAGTCTACAAAACTCCAAACATTGCACTAAAATGCACACTTCAAAAAGCTGTCTCATAAAACATCAAAACAGAGCCTAAAATAGTTCAAATCTCTACTATTCCCCCCCCCCTAAAACCCCACATATTTCACTATAAATAGAGGCCTCCATCAACACAAAAAGGAGGAGATACAACAAGAGAAACACAAAATTCAGCAAGAAGAAAAAAACAGAAAAAGAGCTTTTGTTCAAGAATCACAGCAGGAGAAAAACAGAAAACACACGTAGAAGATTAAAGGAGGGAGAACTTACTATTTTTTATGAAGCTCCATCGGAGAGACTCCGATAGGTATTCTTCTTCCCATTATTTCTGCATACTTTTTTCACATATACATCCATGCCTACCAAATTCATGTGCATAGCTAATCATTTTTCATGCTTGGATCATTTATATATGCATAATCTATTAAAACCAACAAATCAGAATATTAATTCTTAAGATTAAATTGCAATCTGTTAGAAAAAGCATATGACATATGTTATATACCTGTAGGTTACAACCTATTAGCATAACCTGTTAACAAATCTTTCTTTAAAAATTCACGACCCATTACCAAACCATTAAACCTATAACTTGTTAAAGCCAGGCTAGCCAGAACCTAAAACAACAAAACCTATTAACCTGTTAACAAAACTTTAGAACATGCATAAAAAAACTAAACCATTAACATGTTTATGTAAAACCAAAACTCTAACCTGTTAAAACACCACTAAACAGAACCTATAGAGAATATATGCATAAACCTCATAAACTCCCAGCTTTGCAAAACATCCAGGCAGCTCTTACAAAAGCCAGTTTGAGTACTCGAGTCAAGATTACCGTCCCTTTAAATGCACATGGGTTTGAAGCTCACAAAAGGACTCACCTCCATAATCATCAACCTTCAAGTAGTGGAATCCGAATTTTTATTTCTACAGATCTGCACCCTGCAACATCACACAATAGCACTGTTAATATTTTATACATGTGTATTAATCGTTTCCTTCAATAAATTTACCTTGTCCTTGGATCTGAACATGCAAATATTTGGCGAGACAAGCCAAGAGACCAGATAGGTTCCTCCATGGTGGCGTTGGTGATGACGACCGTGATAGCTGTATGTCTTCCGTTAGGGTTCCATTCGAGAAGATGATAAGAGAAGCATATGATAATGTTTGTAATGCGTTTGAAGCTGCTGATGGTGTTGGAAAGGTTAGAGAGGATTTTTCCTTCAAGACGGTAATGTTACTCATGAGAGTTTAGAGAGAAAGTGTCTTGTTTTGTTTTGTGATGAACTTAGAAAATAGAGTTTACAGTAATAATAATAATTCAATCTGTTTTCCATTTTCAAGTTGAACACCAACCCGCGGCGCTGTAGCTTAGGGTTACAAAAGCATTTCTTCATTTCTTTCCCAACCGGGTCAAACTCTTTGGGCCTTTTGGCACAATCACTCAACCATGTTTCCTTATTTATCAATTTTGTCTTATTAATAAACGAATACCATCCTAGTACAATTGGTGAAGCATGTTATTTATAACCCAAAAAACCTGACTTCGATCCTTGCTGGGGTATCTTTCTGTTCTTTTAAGCTTTTTTCCTTTCAATTCCATTAAATTTGATTATATATATTAGTTGACTTTATTATATAATTAATATTTAATTACAAAACATAAAAACATGTTATTATAAATTTATCTTTTATTTAATTTTTGTCAACATCCTATTAATCTTTTATTAATTTTTGCTGTTTATTTAATTATTCAAATATATGCTTTTATTTAATTTTTGTTGTTTATTTAATTATTCAAATATATGTTTTTATTTAATTCTTGTTGTTTATTTAATTATTAAAAAATGCATGCTAATATAAATTAGTCTTCTATTTAATCTTTGGTTATTTAATTGCTCAATTGTCATTAACTTTATTCTCGATCGTTTAATTTTTGTATCTTTCGTCCGTCTCCAGTCCAAGGGAAATATTTTGTTAACTCCATAAGTAATACGATCGTGCGAATACCCTCATTCAATTTTGTTTGTTTACTATTTTGCTAAACTTAAGATAATTTTCCTAAAAAACTCAATTTTCAAAATCACACCTTTTAAGTCAAAAACATCGACACTAGATCGTCGTATCTTCAAAATCTCGTCCATACCCATTTTTAGCCAAACAACCCATTTTAATCAAACAAACAATTTAAACCAAAAAAACATATATTTCAAAAGGTTCCTGCGGAGAACCACAGATGCATTGGGTGATAATACCTTCCCATTACATAACCAAC
Source organism: Vicia faba (assembly GCA_948472305.1). Lineage (NCBI taxonomy): Eukaryota > Viridiplantae > Streptophyta > Magnoliopsida > Fabales > Fabaceae > Vicia > Vicia faba. The sequence continues at coordinate 1,472,504,393 of OX451737.1, read as the reverse complement.
CTGTAGCGGTAGAAATGTTTAAGACTAAGCCATTGGATTGACTAGACTTTATACAAATCAAAATAAAAATAGCCACCGCGCTTTATTGTTTCCAAAGGAATGCGAAAAGAGCGAATAACCCAAAAGAGGGGGAAAGATTCAAGGTAAGGAGGTTGTTTATACAAAGGGAATGTATTAGCGCCCTAAACATCTACGGTACTCCGCATGAACCTCTTTGAAAAATCTGTATATTTTGGCTATAAAATATGTTGTATATAAAATGGATGGTGGGGGTGAGAAAAGAAATATATATTTTATTATTTTTGCACCCGCCGCAGTTGCGAACCTTTAGTACCTACGTACCACCTTTCGTGCAATAGGGGATCAGGGTACACGTAGTTCCTCTTTTAAAAATTTGAAACACAAATGCGTTGGTTAGTTTTATGAGATAAAACATCATCGTCATTGTCAGTGTGGAAAACATACTTACTACCCACAATCATGAGAAAGGAGAATTTGCATCATCTCAAAGTGGAGGATATGGCTTGGATTTCAAAAATCAACAATGTCTCACTCAACACCCAAGTGAAAAATATCTCTCTTCACTATATATTGTAGAAGTATAATTGTTTGCATCACTACAAGGATTGACAAGAGTTTAATATTTTGAGAAGAGTTTAAAGATAAATAACCAAAGTGGCAAAAAATGGTTTGAATGAGATTGATTGACTTTTAGTCTTCTTAGAAAAAAGAATGTCAAGGTATTATTAAATTTATTGGAGTTTATTTATGAAAATGTTTTGAAAATGCATGGACATAAGTCCAAGTTTATTATGAAAGTAGTTTATGTTTCAAAACAAGAAGATTTTTCAAAAGGAGGAAGAAGATTTTGAAATTAAAGAAGATGGGAGGAGAAGAAGAGGCTATCCTAAAGCATAAGGAAGAAAGTTAGGGATAAGAACCATCTAACCAACAAGAAGCCAAAACTTGACATTATGAGCCAAGATAGAATTCTCATTCCTCGGATTGGAACCAAGCAAGCAAAGATACTAGACCTCTTGAGAGAACTAAACTTAAAATGTATTAAATCTTCACAAAAATCGGGCAGAGTAACGGCTGTATACGGGTGAACTCCAGATTGCGAACAAAGTATGTAACCACAAAAACCTGCACACAAAACAAACAAACAACCCAATATCTTGAGGTAAACCTCAAGAACTCCATACAAAATAATCAAATAAGATATCCAAGATAGGTAAAGGTTTCTAATCCTAAGTCCAAGAAAAGTCCCATGCTCCATAATGCCAAGGATAGTAACCAAATAGTCCAAGTACCATTAAATATTTTTAGGGTTTATGTTGATTATTAAGTATCTTAAGAAAGGAAAATGAAAGCTCAAGTGAGCAAAGTAAAAATGGAAAGAAAAATAAATGCTCAAATGAGAAAAGATGAAAATGCCATGAAATGTAAATGCTAAAAATAAATAGTACATAAAGCATAAAAAAGAATAAAAGCACAAAATAAAACAAGTCAATAATTAGTGGTTAGTGGGATGACCATATTGAAACTTGCATTTGGAACTCATTAGAGAATTGGTAGAACCAAAGCCTCCACACAATAAGTTGCATTTGCTTTTTGTCATGTATATCATCCATTTGGAATTTTCACAAGTACCATTTAATGATCAACGATGTTTAAATGATCCGCGTTGACCAAAGGTGTTGTAGATCCATTAGAGGATTGGTAGAACCAAAGCCTCCACACAATGAATCTCAAGTTTATTGGATCAAAGAGATCAAATAAACATACTTAGGCTTGCAATCATAAGCTTGGGCCACAAATGATCATTTATTCGAATCGGGACAAAATTTAGTGCTATGTTAAGCAATTGTAAGTGGACTTATGTAGAAGTCGCACCTATTTTGAGGCCGGTCAATAGCAATCTATGCACCATTTGTTTTGAGACATGATATATAGGTCATGCTCCAACAACATTTAGTGCAATAAGAAAGGGATGAGATGAAGAGGGATGGGAAAGAATATACAAACCACATTTGAATTAAAATTAAATCAAACTATTATTAAAATCGTTCATCCATTTTTGTGGAGTTAGACTCAACACCATGGATCCAATGATGTTAATAAAGTTCATGCTCCAAAATCTAACCCAAGATCAGCCAGAAAATAATCACAAAATAATATCACATTTAATATACACAAAAAGGGTTTTAAAAATGTTTTAAAAAATAGAAAATAATGAGAAAAATATCAACTATGTTCAAATTAATCAAGAAATGAAAACTAAGACCATAGAAAACAACCGCACCCTCGCGCCAAATTTATATAAACTGTAGCTCAAGCAATTTGGAAGGAAAGTTTTGAAAAGGGATTTGAAATTTCATGGTCAAAACGTGTTTCCAGTGAAATGTAACTGTTGCGACGAGAACCAGGGAAATGAGAGCAACACAATGATATCATAGTTTTCAAGAATTGATGAAGGAATCTACCTATTGAAGTTGAGTTGCTGAGCTCTGAAACTGGACTTCTATGGAACAATATAGGGCACGATTCTTGAATATAATTATATGGTTAGCTTCAGGGAAGATCAAGGAAGGTGAATTGAGGGAAAATTGGATTGAAAAAGGGTTGAGAATGGATTTTGAAGTTGTTGAATTCTAAGTTGTTAAACAAGTTTGGCAGGGTGATTCTGGCTATCCAAGCTTGGTAAATTGAATGGGACAATTCATGTATTTATAGGAGAAGCGAATGGGATCAATAGGAAGGGTGAATGATGCATTTTTGAGGGAAATCGTGCACACCTGATGCACGAGTGAAGTGTGATACAAACTTCATCAAAACTCATCCAATCCTTGCGTTTTGATGTGCTAAACAAATCTAGAACTTCACTAAACATGTTTAGAGGCAAAAATGCATGGAAAACTTGTGATTAGAGGCCACATTATGGATTTCAAAATTCTGACTTGGTGAGAATTTCAATTTCAAAGTGCCAACTTCTAACCAATGGCATTTTCAACTCAAGGGGCCTTAGGGCCTGATTCTTGATGCTTTAGACAGATGAGGTTACAAGCTTTGTAATGGAAAAGAATGGAATCAAATGGATGCTTGAGCTGAACGTTGCTTTGAGTCAAAGTTGAAGAAAAAGGGTTGACTTTCCATACTTAGAAATATTTCAAATTCTTCTTCAAAAATGACCTATAATGTCTTGCATCCAAACATGGCCTTCCACATGTAATTTGCTCTTGACAAAAAAAGATGGAATGAATTAGATCTCTTGAATGACATTTTGAAACTTGAACCACTCAAAATCTCCAAAAATTGAGCAAGTTATGACTTGTTGAAGTTGGCCAAAAATCATGAAATAACCTATAATCTTTTGCATATTTAAGGCAAATTCCATCCATTTTCTCACTTTGCACATAAAAGAAGGCATAAATTACACATCTTCAAGATCATTATGGAAAAATAATGGACTTAAGGTGATAAAAATTGACCAATTTCTAACCATTTGAAGTCACATATGGAAAATTGTGGATTCATCTAGATGACTTGTAATCTTTCTTCTTCACCAAGTTCCTTCCACATGAAAACTCTTTGGAACTTTTGAAGTGATTTATTGATAACCCTTTGAAGAGAAGGATGTCTTTAGAATCACTCAAAAATACCAAAAGGTGAGCAAGATATGCTCCTTTGAAGTTAAAAAACCTAGCTTCTAGATCAAGAGAATGCTTTGAGGAACTTTGACAAGTTTGAACAAACTTCTTGTGCCAATATTCTTACTTTGTGAATAGAAGTTGTTGAGGATGATGATGAGGACTTATATCCACCAAAACCACTTCCATATCTTGAAATTTGAGAGAAATATGCTCTTGTGACCAATAGGAACAAGGCCTTGTGCAAACATGACAACTTCTCCAATCAACCCCTTGTACTTTTGAGTCAAATCTAATAACCTTGAAATGTGATGAACCAAAGTAACTTTGCCATGCCAATTCTTCCAAAACCAATCCAATGGTGAGGTTTTAACTTCTCAAGCTATGTTGACTAGGGCATGGAAATAAAGTCATGAACCCATGGAATAACTTGATAAATCTCATTGCCCTTACCTATATGGATAAAAAGCAAGACAAGCCAACATTGTATTTCATTAGTTAAGTGAAGAAATCAAATTAATATTCATGATCACAAAAGGAACATAAGTCAAGGTGCTTGGTAACTCCTTAAAAGGAGCAAAGCTAAATGTAGGGAGGGGAACCAAGAATCCTAGTGTGATTTTGTTGTGAGTGAAACAACATGGTATGATGAAGGGATCTTAGGGGGAAACTGGGGTACAACAGCTGCCCTTATTTAAGTTTCTTCTATCCAGAGATACGAAGGTTAAAAATCTTCGTGTCGACGTGATCGAAGATACTTAAATATAAAACAAACCCTATTTTTGGCCCTAAGATGCCATAAAAATGCTTATACATATGAATGTATATGAACAATACCAAATAGACGCAAAGTATCACTAGGGATGCAACAATGATAAAGAAACAAAGGTGAAACCCCCACCAGGAAAATATATCACTGGTGGACTAAAAGAACTAAATCAGAGAGAATAGTAGGATGGTCAAAGGACATACCAACTTCTACTGAAGGCAAAGCTACAAACATTCACTGAAGGCAGAGAGAAAGATAACAAACATCAATGTTCACTGCCGATGGTCTACCAACTTTCACTGAAGGTAGAAAGAGAATATATCATATCACCACCGTTCACTGATGATGAACTACCAACATTCACTGAGGGTAGCAAAAAGATAATAAACACCGACGTTTACTACCGATGGTCTACCAACTTTCACTGAAGGTAGAAAGAGAATAATTCATATCACCACTGTTCACTGACGATGAACTACCAACGTTCACTGAGGGTAGCAAAAAGATAATAAACACTGACGTTCACTACCAACATTCACACAAAGCTGTCATTCTCTTCTCTTCAATCAAATTCAATTGGTCAAACCTGTTCTGGACCCATTCAGCCTCTGTCAATTTGGTTTCCATTATCACACGCAGTGAGGGAATCTCTACCTCGACTGGGAGTACAACTTCCATTCCGTATACTAGGGAGAACGGGGTCGCTCCTGTTGAAGTGCAGACAGATGTTCGATATCCATGCAGAGCAAAAGAGAGCATTTCATTCTAATCCTTATAAGTAACAACCATTTTTTGGATAATTCTCTTGATATTCTTATTAGCAGCTTCCACAGCCCCATTCATCTTCGGCATGTACGAAGATGAATTGTGATGGACAATCTTGAATTCTTCACACAGTTCTGTCATCATCTTGTTGTTCAAATTCGAGTTGTTGTCAGTGATGATTCTTCTCGGCACACCATACCGGCATATAAGATTATTTTTTATGAAACGCACAACCACCTATTTAGTAACATTGGCATATGAAGCAGCCTCCACCCATTTGGTGAAGTAGTCAATTGCTACCAAAATAAAACGGTTCCCATTCGAAGCTTTGGGTTCTATCATCCCAATGATGTCAATACCCCACATAAAGAAAGGCCACGGGGAGGAAATCACATTAAGAAGTGTCGGAGGCACATGAACCTTGTCTGCATGAATCTGACATTTATGGCACTTCTTTGCAAATTTGTAACAGTCAGATTCCATTGTCAACCAATAATAACCTTCGCTTAGCATCTTTTTAGCCATCGAATGTTCATTGGCATGAGTGCCAAATAAGCCTTCATGAATCTCATGCATCAACATGTCCGCTTCGTGTCTATCCATGCATCTGAGCAAGACTATGTCATAATTTCTCTTGTATAACACATTTTCATCGAGGAAGAAACTGTCTGCCAATCTTCTCAATCTCTTTCTATCTTTCCTCGACGCACCAATTGGGTATTCCTGATCTGAAGAAAACACTTGATATCATAATACCAGAGTTTTTCATCTGCTACCTCCTCTGCTGTTAACACATGAGCGGGCCTATCCAATCGTTGAACGGTAATCCGGGGTATATCATTCCAAGTATTCACTCGGTACATGGAAGCCAGAGTTGCCAGAGCATCCACCATTTTATTTCCATCTCTAGGGATATGATGGAATTCAACTTTATTGAAGAAGGGTTATAATATTCTAGCATAATCTTTGTAAGGGATCAAGCCTGGGTGACGAGTGTCCCATTCTCCTTTGATATGATTTATTACCAAAGCTGAATCACCATACACATCTAGAATTTTGATTTTGAGATCAATAGCTTCCTCGAGACCCATTATGCAAGCCTCATATTCTGCCATATTATTAGTGCAATCAAATGTTAACCTTGCAGTAAAAGGAATGTGCGATCCATGAGGAGTGACAACCACATCACCAATTCCTTTACCATAAGCATCCACAACTCCATAAAATATCATACTCCAATGGGATTCAGGGTCAGGGCCTTCCTCAGGCAATGGCTCATCACAATCTTTCACCTTAAGGAACATCACATCCTCGTCGGGGAATTCATATTCTGCAGACTGGTAATCCTCCACTAGTTGGTGAGCAAGATAATCTGCCAACACACTACTTTTAATAGCCTTTTGAGTGCGGTATTCGATATCATATTCAGATAGCAACATCTACCAGCGGGCAATTCTCCCAGTAAGAGCAGGCTTTTCAAAAATGTACTTGATTGGATCTATTTTGGAGATCAACCAAGTAGTGTGATTCAACATATACTGCCGCAAACACTTTGCCACCCAGGCCAAAGCACAACATGTCTTTTCCAGCATGGAATACCGCGACTCATAATCAGTGAATTTTTTACTGAGATAATAAATAGAGAACTCCTTCTTCCCTGTTTCATCCTGTTGTCCCAGAATACAACCCATGGATTTATCTAACACTATCAGATACATAATCAATGGTCTTCCTTCTACGGGAGGGAGCAAGATAGGAGGTTCAAGCAGATATTCTTTAATACTCTCAAATGCCCTTTGGCAGTCATCCGTCCACACACAACCTTGATCTTTCTTTAACAACTTAAAGATCGGTTCACATGTTGTAGTCATGTGGGAAATAAATCTGGAAATATAATTCAAACGCCCAAGGAAACCTCTGACTTGCTTTTCAGTTCTCGGTGCTGGCATTTCTTGAATTGCTTTGACTTTATCAGGGTCAACTTCAATTCCTTTTTGGCTAACAATGAAACCCAACAACTTCCTCGATCGAACACCGAAGGTGCATTTATTTGGATTCAAGAGGAGACGATAATTCCTCAAACACTGAAACAACTTCAACAAATCTTCTATATGCCCTTCTTCAGTCTGGGATTTGGCAATAATATCATCAACATATACTTCGATTTCTTTGTGCATTAGATCATGGAATAGGGTTGTCATAGCCCTCTGGTACATTGCACCAGCGTTCTTCAACCCGAAGGGCATCACTCTGTAAGAGAATGTTCCCCAGGGTGTGATAAACGTTGTTTTTTCATGTCCTCTAGAGCCATTCTTATTTGATTATACCCGGAAAATCCGTCCATGAACGAGAATACTTTGAATTTTGTTGTGCTATCCACTAACATGTCGATGTGAGGAAATGGAAAATCATCTTTTGGACTTGCTTTATTTAGATCTCTGTAATCTACGCACATGCGGACTTTTCTGTCTTTTTTCGGTGCTGGGACAATATTGGCAATCCATTGAGGATACACTGACGTCACAAAAAAACCAACATTAATCTGCTTTAGAACCTCCTCTTTGATCTTTACTGCCATATCTGGGTGAGTTCTTCTCAACTTTTGTTTAATTAGTGGACACTCTGGCTTCAACAGCAAACGGTGCTCGACAATATTTGTATCTAGACCAGGCATATCTTGGCAAGACCAAGAAAAAATATCCACATACTCTTTCAACAACTCAATCAACCTTCTCTGTATATCAGGATATAACGATGCTCCAATCTTGACTTCCTTCGGATCTTCTTCTGAACCCAAATTGATCACTTCCAAAGGCTCTTTATATGGTTGAATGGTATTTTCCTCGTGCTCAAGCAACCGTGAGACCTCTTCTGGAATCTCGTCATAATCTTCTTCTTCAGCCCCAAACACAGGACATTCAAAGTTGGTAGAGGGTGCAGGGTCATTGTATTCAATGGGTTTTTTAATTAATCTTCACATATGATTTATGATTGCTTTTAGAAACTGACACATATAACAAATGATCATGCAGATTGAATTTCAGTTATTATTTACTTTGAAAGGTTTTTTCTGATTACCATTTTCCAAGAAAAAGAAGGAAATAAAAACATAATTCGGGAAACAAAGACAACTTTTATTATTGATCTTAACAGCCACAACAAACAGATAAGCCCTACAACATTAATACTTCCACCTTGGGCAGAGTGAAAGCTTTTCAAAATAAAGATTAATAAATCAAATTACTTTGAAACATGTATGCAAGAGGGAACATCAATGGTGACCCAGTTCTGAACCCTGACTCCATGCCTCACATAGTTCGGCATTTCCTACTCTGCTTCATCCTCCTCAACAACATTAATTCCAGAACCAGCTGGATGAAGGTAACCTCCGCTGCAGAAAACATCATGATAACTGCTCATAGTGGACTTTAACTTCAAACTTTCGCCTTTGCCATTCTTCGAAGAGAAACCCAAACCAGCTTTGTTCTTGTTCATGGGTGGATCCACAATTCGTCCCCAAACTGTATTATGACCATTGCGCACAACCTGTTGCGCGTCCTTTAGCGAAACCACAGAACTCTCATTTCTCCTTATGTTATCAATGGATAGGGCTTGGAACTGGGTTCCGGCAGCAGCCTCATCCGCTTCTACAATACTGAAATAGGACAAATGAGATATCAGCAACACCTGCTCTCCATTTATGATCACCACCTTCCCTTCACGCACGAACTTTAGCTTCTGATGTAAAGTTGAAGTGACAACCCCTGCTTCGTGTATCCATGGCTGTCCTAGCAAAAAACTATATGCGGGAATAATATCCATGACCTGGAAGGTTATCTGGAACAAATGTGGTCCTATATGGATAGGCAAGTCCACTTCACTGATGATAGATTTCCTTGACCCATCAAATGCTTTCACAATGATGCCACTCGGGCGCATAGGTTCTCCTTGATATTTCAAATTCATGAGAGTACTTCTCGGTATAACATTCAACGCTGATCCATTATCAATTAGCACATTGGATAGTGAATCATTCTTGCAGTTCATAGATATGTGGAGGGCCAGGTTGTGATTCCTACCTTCATCTGGTAACTCTTCATCGCAGAAACTCAAGTTATTACATGACGTAATGTTTCCAATTACGCTGCTGAATTGATCTATCGGCATGTCACTCTCCACAAAAGCTTGGTCTAGTACCCTCATCAATGATTCTCTATGAGCAGAGGAGTTCATCAATAAAGCTAGGATAGATATCTTTGAAGGAGTCTGCAGTAGCTGATCTATAATTTTGTAGTCGCTCATCTTAATTATCTTCAAAATATCATCCATTACTTTCTCTAATGTAGCTCCACTAGTCTCTCCTGTAGTCTTCTTAGGTTAATCATTCTCAGCAATTTCCTTTCCAGCAACAACATATCTCCGAACAACCGGCACAAACACACAACCGTTACGGGTCACCCTGCTATTTTCACCTATATTTCCAACATCGGGCATTGGTTGGATGGGAATTTCCACCCCATCTTCTAGAATTGTAGCGTTGTATTTGTAAGGCACAGCCTTATCTGATTTGTAGGGGATGGGACCTGGAAAACTAATTACCAATGGGGTAATAGCTTGCTTGCTATGGTACTCCACTTCAAAATGGGCGGGTGCACCAAAACAAGCTACAATGACGTTTACCCCTTCTTCAACATAATCAGTCATCAGAAAATCATTTCTGGGAAACAAATCTTTGTTTGAAGAGAAATACTCATCTGCGGAGGCATACTCTTCCTCTGACTCTTCTTCCGTTAAAAAAACTTCAACCATATCAATCTCATGATAATCATCCCTCTGACTTGTGATCTTGATAGTTCCATTGTCTAACAGCAACTGAACACCCTCCCTCACGATTGAACATCCCCGAGGGTCTCGACAACAAACTATGCAAGATCCATATTGGTGTTCCACCTAACCAGCACTATGGCAGAAAGTAGCATGCAACTGCACGAGTTCCTCATTCAAATACTCCACATCAAAATTTTTGAATTCACCAAGAGATCCAGAAACCATATTCACTTCCTCTTCATACTCTGCCCTAGGCCTGATTATATGGATTAAGCCCTCATCCATCATCTCCTGTAAATCAGCCTTTATCTTCTCGCAACCCTGTATGTTTGTACTGCAAATAGCACAACCAGAATGGTCATGCATGTAGTAGCTGAATTCACATAGGTCTGCATGCATTTTCACCAAATCTCCTCTAACCAGATTAATGTCAAAAATCCGGAACTCGCCTGGACAACCGGCCACCATATTTACAGGATTTACTCCCCCGTGCTTGGGCAGATGGTTATCTTTCACATTAGGTCCCATGTCCTTGAACGGTAGAATTCCAAACTTCACCAACTTTTTCACATCAGTCTTCAAAGGATAACAATTCTCAACACTATGCCCTGGTGCTCCCTGATAAAAAGCACACGTTTGGTCTGCCTTGTAATACCAAGGCAATGGTGATGGTACGGCGGGAGGTGGTCATGTCTGGACCAACTTTTTCTGACTCAATGCTGGTAGTAGCTATATATAGCTCATGGGAATAGGTTCATACCTCTCCCTTCTCTGATTATACCCTTGATTCCTTTACTGGGACGGTCTCTGATAAGCAACGGTAGTCGGAGCGGCATTCATAACAGGAGTAAATGAGGCGACTTGCTGATGACGCTGATAATTCCTTCTAGGGGAGTTTACCCTCCTCTCTTGTATAACAACATTTGCATCTCCTTCTTTCTTCTTGGTAAACCCATAAGATGGTTTCTTTACACCTCCGGATCCTTCACTCTTTGTTAAACGGCCTTCTCTTACAGCCTCTTCTAGGCGGATACCCATTCCTACCATCTCTGTAAAGTCACTTGGTGTGCTTGCTACCATCCTTTTGTAGTAGAAAGCTCCCAGCGTCTTCAGAAAAATCTTAGTCATCTCCTTCTCTTCCATGGGAGGAATCACTTGGGAAGCTACTTTGCGCCATCTCTGCGCATACTCTTTGAACGATTCCCTGTCTTTCTGAACCATGGCCCTAAGTTGGTCACGGTCAGGCACCGTGTCCATATTATACTTGTATTGTTTGATGAATGCTTCTCCCAAATCATTAAAAGTATAGATATTGGCACTGTCCAAACTCATATACCATTTCAGTGCTACGCCGGTCAAACTATCCTGAAAAAAGTGAATCAGTAGACATTGATCATCAATGTGGGTAGACATTCTCCTCACGTACCTTACCAGGTGAGCACAAGGGCAAGTGTTGCCCTTATACTTCTCAAATTCTGGGACCTTGAACTTAACAGGTATCTTAACATTCGGGACCAAACATAGCTCATTCACATTCTGCCCAAATAGCTCTTTTCCCCTAAGAGCCTTCATCTCTCCTTGCATCTTATCAAACTGCTCTTGAAAATCATCCATTCTATCATAAAGACCCAAGTCTTCACTCGGCGGAAGGAAAGGACGACACACATCATCATTAACAAACGGAACCATGTTTACCGAAGGAGGTGCGGCAGGAACAACATGCACCACAGGAGGTGCTGGAGTAACAATAGTCTGAATCACTGGAGTATCTTGACGACCAAGATTGAAACCTTCAGGTGAAAAATTCTATGGCATTCCCCATGGATAACCTTGAGGCATACGGTTTTGAACAACAGCCAGAGTAGCAGATACAGGAACAGTCAGAACTTCAGTATTTTCCCTTGTTGGTTGAGGTTGAACACTCGGTGGTTGATTCTGAGCAGCCACCAGAGCTTCCATCAGAGTAGTAAAATTGGCCATGCCGTCCTTCAAAGCAGAAACTTCTTCGCGCAGCTCGCGGTTCTCCTGTTCTATGTTGTCCGTCTTCTTTTTGAAATTAGCCCGAGTATTGTAGTGATGAGTCAGCTTGTAAACGAAGTAAAAAGCTGGGTAAGACACCTGGATATGCATAATAAATGCAAGAAATATGTGCAATATGATGCATGATATGCAATGCATATGATTATTTTTGCTTCATTATTTAATATTTCATGGGATTTATGGTTTATATACATATTGCAAACATCAAAGTAATAAAACTTTTTTGAAATACTGAAATTTTTTATTATAATAACTCCAAAATGGATTACAAGTTTCAATGATCTCAAGTACAAGATGGAAATACAATCTAAAATCCTGAGAAAAAGAATGGATGGAGATCAATCTGTACGCTGGCGCTTCCGTGTGAGCCTGGCAATCTGAGCCCTCAACCTCTGGTTCTCTTCCACATGTCTGATGGCAACCTCCTTCCAATCATCTGAATCAGGAAGTAAGTAATCAGCACCTGTTTGAGGCTTAGGGGAAAATAAATCCCCTTGCCTATCTATAGACTCCACCACTCGACTCTCAAGGATCTCAATCAAATCGTCTTTCTCCTTCAAGTCTGCTCTGTAGGAACTTTCTAAAGTTTGGAACTTGTTCTTCCAAGAATCCCTTTCCTGTTGCATCCTAACCAAAGCAAGTTGTAACTCTTCTAGGTCGTCTAATAAGGGAGGAGTGATTTTCACAAATAGATCGGGCATGGGTGTCTCTCGGGTATACGACATCTTTAATTGAATGGCTCTCGATCGAATTCATTGGAGATACGGCTCCAAAGAAATAGCACCCCTAGGTCCCAAATCCTTCCTACTCTTCTTATGAATGTGACGCCAGGCCTTCGCAATCTGCTTCCTAGCTTCCCCATGGTCTTATCCTTCCTTCAGAAAGAAACTACTCAAATGAATACTATTCGGTTTATCCCTCATCGGATAACCAAGTTGTCATCGTGCAAGAACAAGGTTATAGTTAATTCCTCCCTTTGTACCAAGAAGCGGTACATTGGGGAAACTACCACAACTGTCAATATTCTCCACATCATGGTAAGCTCGATGATACCAATCAATATCCGAGTGAGTAAGTGCCATGATCTTAGGAGCCCAGCGGGGTTCCTTCTTGACATCCCAAAAAGCATCAGACTGAGGCATATGAGAGATGAACCACCGGTACAACAGAGGCGTGCAATAGATAATCATTCCCCCATGATAAGAATTCCGAAGATGAATAGAGTAATAAGCATCACCCAACGGTGTAGGAACTGGGTTTCCAATCATGAAAATCTTGATAGTGTTAATGTCGACAAACTTGTCCACATTAGGAAATAAGAACAATTCATAAGCAAGTAGAGCAAAGATGGCCTCAAAAGCAACTGTACTCTTTATTCTGGCAAAGTAACGAGCTTTCTCCAATAAGAACTGAGCTGGTAATCCTCTAATCCCTCCTTTAGTAGTCATATGGGCTTCCACCTCAGACCTCCCCAGATAAATCAAAGCAGCAATCTCATGTGGTTTTGGCTCACCCTCCAAACCAATAAAAGGAACACAATCGGTAACGGGTAATTATAATATATAAGAATACTCCTCCAGTGTAGGCATCATTGATAATCGGGAAAAGTAAAGCAGTGATACATTGGATCATAGAACTGGACCAAGGCCGAGAGAATACCCTCCTTCATCTTCAGCTTCATGAGAAGAATAATGGATCCATACTTCTTCCGAAAGTCTGCAGAACACTCGATCTCTGGAATTAGACTGACCAACTCATCTATCTTGGGATCCTTGAAACTGTATTTCGCGGTCTTTCTCTTTCCAGAATCCATGGTTAAAAGTACCTGAGATATTCACAAATAGTCAACCTTTAAATCCCTTGAAATATTGTTTTCTTCAAAAGATGCTTATGAGTGCATGGATGCATGATGCAACAATCACACATAAGATCACACGTATAAGGTTCATAGGTTCAGCGTCACGAGCATAAGGTCAAAGGTACTACCCATAAGGTGTTGGTCTAAAAGTTATCACCTGCCGAACAAGGTTCTAGAGGTTCCCAGAGTCTACATCCTTCCTTCGGATATTACCAACTTCCCGATTAACTCGGTAATTAGTAATATTCTCAAGAAAGACTCTTCCGAGCATAGTATCATGTGACAACTATTTCCGAATTACTCCGTCATAGCTTCCGCACTACACCTAAAAGGCCAAGATGTGTTTGGTATTCTACGGTCGTCAACAGATATGCCCTGGCTGGATACAGGAATCGAATATTCAAACTCTTCAGACGTGCCCTGGCTAGATACAGGAATCGAGTCTGAAAATAGTCGTCAACAGATATGCCCTGGCTGGATACAGGAATCGAATCTTCAAACTCTTCAGACGTGCCCTGGCTAGATACAGGAATCGAGTCTGGAAATAGTCGTCAACAGATATGCCCTGGCTGGATACAGGAATCGAATTTTCAAACTCTTCAGACGTGCCCTGGCTAGATACAGGAATCGAGTTTGGAAATAGTGATAGTTGATTTGTTGGCGGTTGTAATTTCCAACAGGTGGTGAAGGAATGGTTGAACACTTTTGACATTCGAATGCCCCAAGTGATGATGAGTCTTGAATCAGATTAATCTGCGAATTGAGAGTTTTCTTGAAATCTTGACTAGACTGCCCCAGGTTAATTGAATTTTGAAAGATCTGTCGAAACCTTGACTGGACTGCCCCAGGTTGACTGGACTTTGAAAGATCTGTTGGATTTTGACTGGACTGCCCCAGGTTAACTGGATGGTGCTATGTCATGCCCCTTGTTGATAGGGGGTTTGTAATGGAAGTGCTATCCTTTTGAAGTGATTCTGTTCACTGAGAGAGTTTTCGTTCCTCCGAACATTCACTGTATGAATTTCTTCGCTGTCAAACAAAAAGCCAAATGCAGACAGTGATATTCAAGCAATGCAAAGTTTATGTTTGTCTCGAAGTTTTGCAAAAATGCGTCTTTTAGCAGAAAACTTTTCATAAGACAAGTCAACACAAGATTTAGAGCAAATCCTTACAGGAGTCAGGATACCTTTTGTAACAGTATGCTTTCGAACTAACCCATGCTTCAATTAGGACTTTTGAAGGGTTGTAACATGGCCTGGTTCACGGTTTAAGAAACAAAGGATAAAGGCTCAAAGTATATTTGTACCCACCCGCTCTTCGTGATGTTCTTCATACCTAAGCTCAGTTAATTGTGTGTCACACTATGTTTTGAGTTTGGAATGACTTTTGGGCGATGGTTCACCAGTTGAATTTGGGAGACAGTCATCATCTCGTTTTTCTTTTTCAACATTTTTCATGCCGTCGAGGATTTGTAATGACCTCACTATTTTGATTTTGATTTTTTATCCCTAACTTTTGCCTGACTATTCCCATTTTTGAGATTACAGTCAGCGGGATGCCCCAGCTTTCTTAAGCCTCCTTTACAGGTTTTAGCTTGGTGGGCTTTTCTCTTTTGAGATATTGACTGTCTATGTGATAGGGAACCACCCTTTTCTTTTGATTCCAAAGGAATGCTTTTCTTTTTTTGACGTCGTTCGTTGTATTACGAACTGAGAGTTTGCGACTTCAATGCGCGTTTTCTCTTGAATTAACTGAGATACTACCCTGCCCCAGGTTTATATCAAAGGTTTTGATTGTTTAGAACAGAAAACTCCTACTTCTTTGGCTCGAAGGGGTTGACTAGGGATTAACTTCCTTATAACTCCAGTGTTTGGGAATTGAAAGAAATGCCTGTACATCATCAGCAAGGTCTGTTCAAAAGCATACTCTATGAGATTATTGTATTGTTTCGTCATCCTCCCTCTAAAGGCTTACAGCTTTTTATCAAGAGTCAGATATCATAAAGAAAGCATAAGAGTAGTGAAAAAGAATGGATGAATTCAAGACAAACATATGCAATGCATTAATGAAACAAAGTTTAACATCAACAGTTAATTGTTTGACAATAAAAGGAATTACAACTTTGAAAATTCAAAATGAAGCAAAAGTCTTTCAGCTTGAGCTTTGTCACTCCAGGTGGAGAACCCCTTAACGGAAGATTTTCATCTCGCCGTCTGGCATGAATTCCAGCACTCCAATGTCGATCAGATCTTGAATCTTGTTCTTCAAGGCCCAAAAGTCGTTGGTGTCGTGTCCCGGGCTGTAGGAGTGGTAAACACAAAATGCGTCGGGACGATAGTTAGGAGAGGAGGTATTGAGCTTCTGAGGAGGATCCCTTAGGGTAAGCAGGTTGACCTCCAACAGGCGCTTCATTATGAAGAATGATGGTATCTCAGTCTCCGTGAACTGTCTTCTCGACGTTTCTTGCTTACGCCGATTACCCCGTTAACGCTGGCGAGGTTGTTGATGGGCTTGTGACCCTGAAGCAAGCGAAGGAGCCTTCCCCTTGTCTTCTTGAGTGGATGGAGGCTGAGCGGTGACTTGCTCTTCAACCTCAGATGTTTTCCCCAATTGGTTGTTTGGAAGCAGTTGGCGGACAAGAACTCTAAGTTCCTCTTGTCTTTGAGATAGGTCTTGGATGAGAGCCATCTGGCCCACCAACTGTCCCATCACTTGGGTCCTCAATGTTGTCAGATCAAACTGCAGCTCCGCAAGCTGATCACTCCTGGCATTGTTTGAATTCTCCAAGCCCTTTGTGAGGAGAGCTTTCATTTCTTCTTGCCCCAGAGACAAGTTCAGGAACATCTCCTGCAGCTGAGCAGTCTGGTCTTGGATGTCTTTGACAGACCTTTCTAGAGCCATCTCTTACTGAAATAAATAGCAGGAGAGTAAGGAAACCTGAAAAAGGAAAGATCGTCAAGATGCAATGCATGATATGTGGATGCATGCTTTCAAGGATCTCTTGGGGTAAACACAAGAAAATGTTAGAGGTTGAACTTTGATCTTTGATTGGAGATCTTTGCATCGGTAGATGTCTTTCCATTAGAATCAAGCTCACCATGTCGAGTGGGTCATAGCCCCCGATTCAAGTTGTTGCACTTGATCTTTGATTGGAGAACTGCGCACTGGTGGATGTTTTTCCACGAGAATCAAGCTCACCATGTCGAGTGGGTCATAGCCACTGATTCAAGTTGTTGTACTTGATCTTTGTTTGGAGAACTTTGTATCGGTGGATGTCTTTCCACGAGAATCAAGCTCACCATGTCGAGTGGGTCATAGCCCCCGATTCAAGTTGTTACACTTGATCTTTGATTGGAGAACTGCGTACTGGTGGATGTTTTTCCACGAGAATCAAGCTCACCATGTCGAGTGGGTCATAGCCACTGATTCAAGTTTTTGTACTTGATCTTTGTTTGGAGAACTTTGTATCGGTGGATGTCTTTCCACGAGAATCAAGCTCACCATGTCGAGTGGGTCATAGCCACTGATTCAAGTTGTTGTACTTGATCTTTGATGGCATTTGTTTAGAGGAGAAACCCCTTTCCCCTCGGTAGACATCTGGTTCAACGTAACCCTGCATCAAAAGAACCCTCGAGATCCTTGAAATGGTTATTGAAAATGCTATGATATGATGTCATGATGTTATGTACATGTATGCAAAAAAGCAAGCGAGTGTATATACAGACAAACATATTCACACAAAGCAAACAAGTCCTTAGGTTTAGGCTTGCATGGGGTTTAGGTAAGTACCCTCTTGAAGTTAGTTGGCTCATCCTGTCCTAAAATAGAAACTGGTTTCTAAGGAGCTCAATATCATTGGATTGTTTTCTGTGTTCATTGTTTCGGTTTAGCCACTTACTGGCGACCAAAATATTCCAAGAAAACAACCCTCAAATGAGTGTAGTATCGAGTATCTACCAACTTCGGACTGCACCAAAGTCGGTCATCTCACTACCCCTAAAAAAGGCTAAGATGGTCAATTAAGGTTCTAAGAGTTCATTAGTGCTTCACGACATCACTCAGCGGCCCCGTACTCTCCTTGATTGAACTCAAGGGTTACCGGTACTCACAAATATGTCACACTAACATAGCTTACTGCTTCAACCATGTCGGTATACCCCACACAGTTCCCTCTCAGTTTTTTGCTATTTACCTAAAAAGGTGCCCTAAATCCGGGTTTAGGATTTACAACAAACCCAAACAAGAACCCAAAAGATAAAGCAATCAAGTCAATCAAAGCAAGAAAGTAAAGGTGATCTAAACCCTAAGGTAACCCCACTTTTAAGTTATCCCCAGCAGAGTCGCCAGTTCTGTGGTACGGTGGGAGAACTGACTAGTGGTTTGCGTTTGTATTCGCACTTGTTCGGTTGAGCAAGAGTCGCCACCGACTTTTTATTTTATCCTAAAGGAAAGGTTAAAAAGCACAGCAAAAACCTTTTGAGATATTTCGTGGGTTCGGGGGGTAGATTATGAAAAGGGAAGGTATTAGCACCCTTTTCATCCATGGTTATCCATGGGCTCTTAGTTACTTGGTTTTTAGATCACTTGCCTTGATTTTCGATTGCTTTGAAATTGTGGTGTGTGTGTGTGTGTTTTTGAAAATGTTTTTGAAGAGATGCCTTGTTTTAGGCAACCAATGTATTTGACTCGTATTTGAGTGTTTTACAAAAGTGTGTACCTTTTCGAAAAGATGTTTCAAATGTTTTTGAGAGTTTGTTTTGAAAGTGTGCATGAAGTGTGGTTTTTTGAAAAGAAGGCAAGTGTTTTTGCAAGTTGATCTCAAGTAACTAAGAGTGTTGTCTACCCCTATTGTACTCAAAGGTTTTCTCTATGTTTTCAACCCTTTTTAACAATTTTGTTCCACCATTGAATTTGGTGGACAATCTTGCGTTTAGGATGTTTAACGGGACGGGCGCGGGTCATCGTATGGACCATGAATGCAATGGTGCCAAGTGTCTTTGGCAATTTGCTTTAAAGGGACTATGATCATTCCATTTAGGCAACTTTCGAAAGCGTCATCGAGGGACTTATGATCATTTGAATTTGTTTTGCCAAAGAAACTCGACGTGCAAGCATGGCCCATTTTGGAAGGCAACATGTGGGATTACCCTAGAGGGTGCAAGTGTGATTGTGTATTGATTTCATGTATTTGTCTTTGTATTAGGTTATCCAGCGTTTGATTTTATGTACATGCAAACCCTAGGTCTAACCATGGTATAATTAAAAGCGGTAAATTGCAAGAATTTAAAGTCTACGCTATTACAAATAAGTATCCGGGAGTGGGGGTACAAATTTACAAATGGGGATGAGACTTTAGGAATGTAGTGTCCAATAATTTACAACCAAATCGAATTGCGATAAAATGTAAATAATGTAATGTAAAGTATAGGAATAGCAAATGTATATTGTCAAATGTCAAGTGTATTGTGTAGGTGTACGTGTACGTGTATATATGTATGTAGTTTATTTACAGGTTAAGATGTGAATTTAAATGTATTATTAAGTATTGTTTTAACTTAAATGAAAAGAATTAAATGTTTATTTATTCAATTTTGTAATCTTGTATATTTCTTTAATATGTACAAAAAGAAAATTTAAGAAAAGAAAATGTTCTAAGTTTGAAAATTGTCATTTTACATTGAATATAAATTTGTATCTTCATATTTTTGTTTAATATATACAAAAGAGGTATGTTAATTAAAAGAAAGAAAAAATGTTTTCAATTTTAATTCTATTATGTAAAAGAGATGTATTTTCATTATTATGTACAAACAAAATAAAGAATGTTTTAAGTTATCTATTTTTTATGGATTAATATACAAAGAAAAGATTTTTTAAGAAATGAAAAAAAAAGCAAATGTTTTAAGTTCTATATTTTTTTTTATGTATTAGTGCTTATATACAAGGTTTACATTAAAAAGTTTTAATAAAAGAAGAACAAGAAAAGAAAAAAAAAGCTTTAATTTTAATAACGTTTAATATTCAAGTATTTTAGTTATAATAAAAAGTATTAATAATATTATTATTAAAAAAGGTTAAGTTATATAAACAAATAAAAAATTAAAAAAAAATCTTTTTAGTTTGTTTGAAATAAAAGAAAAAAAGAAAGATAAATGGGCTAAAGGGGGGGTATGGCTGGAACGTTTGGGCTTAGGCTGAGAAAGGGCAAGGCCCACTGATCTCATAACTTGTTTAGGGTTAATTGAAGTTTGTTTCATTCTATGGACGTTAGGGTTTATGCGTTTGGGAGCGGCGCCGCTTGTGGTTACTTCGTCTTCTCCGTCTTCTCTTTGCCATGGCAAGGTCAGTGAGACGCGATTCCCCGCCTAGAGACACCAGCGCCATCACCTAATCTCTCTTTCCTCCATAGTTTTAAGCATTATTATATTGCTTAGAAGTCACTTTTTTTCCTGAAAAAGCAATGGCTTGGGAAATGATGATTTGAACCTTGCTTGCAATGTAGTTTAACTCTGCATCTTTGTCCTTTCTTGTCCATACTTTGTGCTGCATTTGTACTTGCATTTGAATATTATGATATCTTTGATATTCTGATATCTTTTGGACAACTTTAGTTGACATTGGAACTGAGTTTTAAAATTGTGACTTGCTTTAGGTCATTCAGTTTGTAACTTGAACTTTGGTTATTTGCATATGCTGTCTTGCTTTTGAACTATGCAGTTTTGACAATTTGAAATGTGCAATTTTAACTTTGTGCATTCATACTTAATTTGCAAACATTTTCACCCTTCTTTGTGAACCAGGAGAAATCCCGTGATTTGCAGAGAGGGCTAACTGATCTCGGCCGTTGCTTTTAATGATGACCCTTATTTTTATCTGTCTCTCTTTTATTTATTTATCTGCTTCTAACTTTTCTTCTATTCTTTGTTTTGAAGATAAAAAGTTAAATGGAGAGGAATAGCAAAAGATGAAGAATTGAAGATTTAGAAAAATATTAGGATAGTTTTTACTTAAATTTAAATAAAATGTAATATTATTAATGTAAACATTTTGTAAACAATTATAATTATACAAGTAATTTAAAGATAAATAAAAAAATCCTTTTATTTGATTAATTCTTTTATTCTTTTCAAGATATTTATCTAATTGTTATAATTCTTAAATTAAAATAAAAATGGAAATAAATTCCAATTATCTTAATTTAAAAATAAATAATCAATTGGTAAATATTATGGTCTTATGACAAACCTGACGCTCCAATTATCCAAAGCAACGCATAGTTTCAAACCAAGCGACAGTTAATTAAACAAAATGTCCATCTGCCTCTTTTCACTGATTAAATCCAACAAATGCAAACAAACAGCAGCCTCAGTTCTCAATTCAGAGTAACTTGAAAAACATTGATAGAACTAAACTCTTCTTGAGAGATATGCGCACAAAACCCTGATTCTGATCAAATGCCAAAGAAACGTTCGCCTGGTCAAAGCTGAGCCAAAAAATTAACCAAACCCTAAACCAACTGTTTGAAACACTCTAAAGCCCTGAAAATCAGTAAAACCCTAATTTTTCTGACTAACGAGAAAAGTCTGTTTGACCAATTCTGGAGCCAGTTTGAAAAATCAGGAAACGCCTGAAGCTGTGATTTCTTGTGGAAAAATGCGAGGGCAAGTTTTGGGGTACAACAGTTGCCCCTGTTCAATCTTCTTGGACCTGAAGAGTTAGATTGGCAAGTTTGCCTTTCGCGACTCGAAGGTAAAAGGAGATTGGACACTAAAGTGCCTATAAAATTTGCACTCGGCGATGTGACGGTAGAGGTGAATGGGCTTAAAGATGCCATTTGGTGATGGGCTTAAAGATGCCATCTGATGCGATATAATCTTGTCGGGGATGGGCTTAGAGATGCCATCTGAGAATGGGCTTAAAGATGCCATTTGGTGACTGCTGGTAGGAGGATGGGCTTATAGATGCCATCTGAGAATGGGTTTAAAGATGCCATTTGGAAATGTTGAACTGTATGTCAATGGTGAGTGGACGAGTATCAGAAAGGCCTCCATGTTTCGGAACATCTCTGAACTGGGGGTCTGAATAAGCAATAGATTGACATCCGTGTCCGGAGAATCCTTGAACTGTTTTCAGGAGTTGAGATTGAATAAGCAATAGATTAACATCCGTTGTTGGGAAGAATCCGTAAACTGTTTTCAAAAGTTTGCATATGAACAAGTGATAGATTGACATCCGTTGTTGGGAAGAATCCATAAACTGTTTTCAGAAGTCTTGAAGTTGAAGAGGAACCGGTGTAGGGTTTCCTAATGATGCGTCCGTGTAAAACTGCATCTGAATGAATCTGGAATAAGTATCAGAATGTCTCCGTGTCCGGGTCACATCTGAACTATTTCTGGATGAATCTCGGAAGATGATCTTTGTCTGTCGACTGATCTTACCTGAAAAGGTAAAGGGTTAGTTATATGCAATGTTATGACGCATAATGCAATGTATGTGACATCAATGTTTATGACATGAATGTGATGAATGTGCATGTAAGCTGATAAGCTAACTTGCTGAGGATAAATGAATCCTGGATGGCTGAAGATAAAAGAATCTTGACTGCTGCTGAGGAAAATAATTCTTTGGCTGCTGCTGTGGAGGGCAAGAATCTTCTGATTGTTGAAAAATGAGAAGTCTTGGGACCACTGTTGGGGAAATCAGAAATTTGGGTTGTATGCCAAACTACTGGGGGCTTCCTGTTTTGAGGAGATCTGTGTTTTGAGGAGATCTGTGTAGGATTTCCTGATGATGAGTCCGTGTAAAACTCCATCGGGTTTTTGAACACTTTTGACATTCGAATGCCCCAAGTGGTGATGTAGATAATTTCCTGGCTTGTTACAGGTGTTGATCCACAATCAGTCGTCCACAGATGTTTTCCTGGCTTGATACAGGAATCGAACCTTCAAACTCTCCAGACGTGCCCTGGCTAGATACAGGAATCGAGTCTGGAAATAGTCGTCAACAGATATGCCTTGGCTGGATACAGGAATCGAATCTTCAAACTCTTCAGACGTGCCCTGGCTAGATACAGGAATCGAGTCTGGAACAGTCGTCAACAGATATGCCCTAGCTGGATACAGGAATCGAATCTTCAAACTCTTCAGACGTGCCCTGGATAGATACAGGAATCGAGTCTGGAAATAGTCGTCAACAGATATGCCCTGGATGGATACAGGAATCGAATCTTCAAACTCTTAAGACGTGCCCTGGCTAGATACAGTAATCGAGTCTGGAAATAGTCGTCAACAGATATGCCCTGGCTAGATACAGGAATCGAATCTTCAAACTCTTCAGACGTGCCCTGGCTAGATACAGGAATCGAGTCTGAAAATAGTCGTCAACAGATATGCCCTGGCTGGATACAGGAATCGAATCTTCAAACTCTTCAGACGTGCCCTGGCTAGATACAGGAATCGAGTATGGAAATAGTCGTCAACAGATATGCCCTGGCTGGATACAGGAATCGAATCTTCAAACTATTCAGACGTGCCCTGACTAGATACAGGAAACGAGTCTGGAAATAGTGATAGTTGATTTGTTGGCGGTTGTAATTTCCAACAGCTGGTGAAGGAATGGTTGAACACTTTTGACATTCGAATGCCCCAAGTGATGATGAGTCTTGAATCAGATTAATCTGCGAATTGAGAGATTTCTTGAAATCTTGACTGGACTGCCCCAGGTTAATTGAATTTTGAAAGATCTGTCGAAACCTTGACTGGACTGCCCCAGGTTGACTGGACTTTGAAAGATCTGTTGGACCTTGACTGGACTGCCCCAGGTTAACTGGATGGTGCTATGTCATGCCCCTTATTGATAGGGGGTTTGTAATGGAAGTGCTATCCTTTTGAAGTGATTCTGTTCACTGAGAGAGTTTTCGTTCCTCCGAACATTCGCTGTATGAATTTCTTCGCTGTCAAACAAAAAGCCAAATGCAGACAGTGATATTCAAGCAATGCAAAGTTTATGTTTGTCTCGAAGTTTTGCAAAAATGCGTTTTTTAGCAGAAAACTTTTCATAAGACAAGTCAACACAAGATTTAGAGCAAAGCCTTACAGGAGTCAGGATACCTTTTGTAACAGTATGCTTTTGAACTAACCCATGCTTCAATTAGGACTTTTGAAGGGTTGTAACATGGCCTGGTTCACGGTTTAAGAAACAAAGGATAAAGGCTCA
Source organism: Vicia faba (assembly GCA_948472305.1). Classification (NCBI taxonomy): domain Eukaryota; kingdom Viridiplantae; phylum Streptophyta; class Magnoliopsida; order Fabales; family Fabaceae; genus Vicia; species Vicia faba. Next base: position 1,472,480,269 of record OX451737.1, on the reverse strand, counting down.
AATTATATTTGTACCCACCCGCTCTTTGTGATGTTCTTCATACCTAAGCTCAGTTAATTGTGCGTCACACTCTGTTTTGAGTTTGGAATGACTTTTGGGCGATGGTTCACCAGTTGAATTTGGGAGACAGTCATCATCTCGTTTTTCTTTTTCAACATTTTTCATGCTGTCGAGGATTTGTAATGACCTCACTATTTTGATTTTGATTTGTTATCCCTAACTTTTGCCTGACTATTCCCATTTTCGAGATTACAGTCAGTGGGATGCCCCAGCTTTCTTAAGCCTCCTTTACAGGTTTTGGCTTGGTGGGCTTTTCTCTTTTGAGATATTGACTGTCTATGTGATAGGGAACCACCCTTGTCTTTTGATTCCAAAGGAATGCTTTTCTTTTTTTGACGTCGTTCGTTGTATTACGAACTGAGAGTTTGCGACTTCAATGCGCGTTTTCTCTTGAATTAACTGAGATACTACCCTGCCCCAGGTTTATATCAAAGGTTTTGATTGTTTAGAACAGAAAACTCCTACTTATTTGGCTCGAAGGGGTTGACTAGGGATTAACTTCCTTATAACTCCAGTGTTTGGGAATTGAAAGAAATGCCTGTACATCATCAGCAGGGTCTGTTCAAAAGCATACTGTATGAGATTATGGTATTGTTTCGTCATCCTCCCTCTAAAGGCTTACAGCTTTTTATCAAGAGTCAGATATCATAAAGAAAGCATAAGAGTAGTGAAAACGAATGGATGAATTCAAGACAAACATATGCAATGCATTAATGAAACAGAGTTTAACATCAACAGTTAATTGTTTGACAACAAAAGGAATTACAACTTTGAAAATTCAAAATGAAGCAAAAGTCTTTCAGCTTGAGCTTTGTCACTCCAGGTGGAGAACCCCTTAACGGAAGATTTTCATCTCGCCGTCTGGCATGAATTCTAGCACTCCAATGTCGATCAAATCTTGAATCTTGTTCTTCAAGGCCCAACAGTCGTTGGTGTCGTGTCCCGGGCTGTAGGAGTGGTAAACACAAAATGCGTCGGGACGATAGTTAGGAGAGGAGGTATTGAGCTTCTGAGGAGGATCCCTTAGGGTAAGCAGGTTGACCTCCAACAGGCGCTTCAGTATGAAGAATGATGGTATCTCAGTCTCCGTGAACTGTCTTCCCGACGTTTCTTGCTTACGCCGATTACCCCGTTGACGCTGGCGAGGTTGTTGATGGGCTTGTGACCCTGAAGCAAGCGAAGGATCCTTCCCCTTGTCTTCTTGAGTGGATGGAGGCTGAGCGGTGACTTGCTCTTCAACCTCAGATGTTTGCCCCAATTGGTTGTTTGGAAGCAGTTGGCGGACAAGAACTCTAAGTTCCTCTTGTCTTTGAGATAGGTCTTGGATGAGAGCCATCTGGCCCACCAACTGTCCCATCACTTGGGTCCTCAATATTGTCAGATCAAACTGCAGCTCCGCAAGCTGATCACTCATGGCATTGTTTGAATTCTCCAAGCCCTTTGTGAGGAGAGCTTTCATTTCTTCTTGCCCCAGAGACAAGTTCAGGAACATCTCATGCAGCTGAGCAGTCTGGTCTTGGATGTCTTTGACAGACCTTTCTAGAGCCATCTCTTACTGAAATAAACAGCAGGAGAGTAAGGAAACCTGAAAAAGGAAAGATCGTCAAGATGCAATGCATGATATGTGGATGCATGCTTTCAAGGATCTCTTGGGGTAAACACAAGAAAATATTAGAGGTTGAACTTTGATCTTTGATTGGAGATCTTTGCACCGGTGGATGTCTTTCCACTAGAATCAAGCTCACCATGTCGAGTGGGTCATAGCCCCCGATTCAAGTTGTTGCACTTGATCTTTGATTAGAGAACTGCGCACTGGTGGATGTTTTTCCACGAGAATCAACCTCACCATGTCGAGTGGGTCATAGCCACTGATTCAAGTTGTTGTACTTGATATTTGTTTGGAGAACTTTGTATCGGTGGATGTCTTTCCACGAGAATCAAGCTCACCATGTCGAGTGGGTCATAGCCCCCGATTCAAGTTGTTGCACTTGATCTTTGATTGGAGAACTGCGCACTGGTGGATGTTTTTACACGAGAATCAAGCTCACCATGTCGAGTGGGTCATAGCCACTGATTCAAGTTGTTGTACTTGATCTTTGTTTGGAGAACTTTGTATCGGTGGATGTCTTTCCACGAGAATCAAGCTCACCATGTCGAGTGGATCATAGCCACTGATTCAAGTTGTTGTACTTGATCTTTGATGGCATTTGTTTAGAGGAGAAACCCCTTGCCCCTCGGTAGACATCTGGTTCAACGTAACCCTGCATCAAAAGAACCCTCGAGATCCTTGAAATGGTTATTGAAAATGCTATGGTATGATGTCATGATGTTATGTACATGTATGCAAAAAAGCAAGCGAGTGTATATACGGACAAACATATTCACACAAAGCAAACAAGTCCTTAGGTTTAGGCTTGCATGGGGTTTAGGTAAGTACCCTCTTGAAGTTAGTTGGCTCATCCTGTCCTAAAATAGAAACTGGGTTCTAAGGAGCTCAATATCATTGGATTGTTTTCTGTGTTCATTGTTTCAGTTTAGCCACTTACTGGCGACCAAAATATTCCAAGAAAACAACCCTCAAATGAGTGTAGTATCGAGTATCTACCAACTTCAGACTGCACCAAAGTCGGTCATCTCACTACCCCTAAAAAAGGCTAAGATGGTCAATTAAGGTTCTAAGAGTTCGTTAGTGCTTCACGACATCACTCAGTGGCCCCGTACTCTCCTTGATTGAACTCAAGGGTTACCGGTACTCACAAATATGTCACACTAACATAGCTTACTGCTTCAACCATGCCGGTATACCCCACACAGTTCCCTCGCAGTTTTTTGCTATTTACCTAAAAAGGTGCCCGAAATCCGGGTGTAGGATTTACAACAAACCCAAACAAGAACCCAAAAGATAAAGTAATTAAGTCAATCAAATCAAGAAAGTAAAGGTGATCTAAACCCTAAGGTAACCCCACTTTTAAGTTATCCCCAGCAGAGTCGCCAGTTCTGTGGTACGGTGGGAGAACTGACTAGTGGTTTGCGTTTGTATTCGCACTTGTTCGGTTGAGCAAGAGTCCCCACCGACTTTTTATTTTATCCTAAAGGAAAGGTTAAAAAGCACAGCAAAAACCTTTTGAGATATTTCGTAGGTTCGGGGGGTAGATTATGAAAAGGGAAGGTATTAGCACCCTTTTCATCCATGGTTATCCATGGGCTCTTAGTTACTTGGTTTTTAGATCACTTGCCTTGATTTTCGATTGCTTTGAAATTGTGGTGTGTGTGTGTGGTTTTGAAAATGTTTTTGAAGAGATGCCTTGTTTTAGGCAACCAATGTATTTGACTCGTATTTGAGTGTTTTACAAAAGTGTGTACCTTTTCGAAAAGATGTTTCAAATGTTTTTGAGAGTTTGTTTTGAAAGTGTGCATGAAGTGTGGTTTTTTGAAAAGAAGGCAAGTGTTTTTGCAAGTTGATCTCAAGTAACTAAGAGTGTTGTCTACCCCTATTGTACTCAAAGGTTTTCTCTATGTTTTCAACCCTTTTTAACAATTTTGTTCCACCATTGAATTTGGTGGACAATCTTGCGTTTAAGATGTTTAACGGGACGGACGCGGGTCATCGTATGGACCATGAATGCAATGGTGCCAAGTTTCTTTGGCAATTTGCTTTGAAGGGACTATGATCATTCCATTTAGGCAACTTTCGAAAGCGTCATCGAGGGACTTATGATCATTTGAATTTGTTTTGCCAAAGAAACTCGACGTGCAAGCATGGCCCATTTTGGAAGGCAACATGTGGGATTACCCTAGAGGGTGCAAGTGTGATTGTGTATTGATTTCATGTATTTGTCTTTGTATTAGGTTATCTAGCGTTTGATTTTATGTACATGCAAACCCTAGGTCTAACCATGGTATAATTAAAAGCGGTAAATTGCAAGAATTTAAAGTCTACGCTATTACAAATAAGTATCCGGGAGTGGGGGTACAAATTTACAAATGGGGATGAGACTTTAGGAATGTAGTGTCCAATAATTTACAACCAAATCGAATTGCGATAAAATGTAAATAATGTAATGTAAAGTATAGGAATAGCAAATGTATATTGTCAAATGTCAAGTGTATTGTGTAGGTGTACGTGTACGTGTATATATGTATGTCGTTTATTTACAGGTTAAGATGTGAATTTAAATGTATTATTAAGTATTGTTTTAACTTAAATGAAAAGAATTAAATGTTTATTTATTCAATTTTGTAATCTTGTATATTTCTTTAATATGTACAAAAAGAAAATTTAAGAAAAGAAAATGTTCTAAATTTGAAAATTGTCATTTTACATTGAATATAAATTTGTATCTTCATATTTTTGTTTAATATATACAAAAGAGGTATGTTAATTAAAAGAAAGAAAAAATATTTTCAATTTTAATTGTATTATGTAAAAGAGATGTATTTTCATTTATTATGTACAAACAAAATAAAGAATGTTTTAAGTTATCTATTTTTTATGGATTAATGTACAAAGAAAAGATTTTTTAAGAAAAGAAAAAAAAAGCAAATGTTTTAAGTTCTATATTTTGTTTTATGTATTAGTGCTTATATACAAGGTTTACATTAAAAAGTTTTAATAAAAGAAGAACAAGAAAAGAAAAAAAAGCTTTAATTTTAATAACGTTTAATATTCAAGTATTTTAGTTATAATAAAAAGTATTAATAATATTATTATTAAAAAAGGTTAAGTTATATAAACAAATAAAAAATAAAAAAAATCTTTTTAGTTTGTTTGAAATAAAAGAAAAAAAGAAAGATAAATGGGCTAATGGGGGGGTATGGCTGGAACGTTTGGGCTTAGGCTGAGAAAGGGAAAGGCCCACTGATCTCATAACTTGTTTAGGGTTAATTGAAGTTTGTTTCATTCTATGGACGTTAGGGTTTATGCGTTTGGGAGCGGCGCCGCTTGTGGTTACTTCGTCTTCTCCATCTTCTCTTTGCATGGCAATGTCACTGAGACGCGATTCCCCGCCTAGAGCCACCAGCGCCATCACCTAATCTCTCTTTCCTCCATAGTTTTAAGCATTATTATATTGCTTAGAAGTCACTTTTTTTCCTGAAAAAGCAATGGCTTGGGAAATGATGATTTGAACCTTGCTTGCAATGTAGTTTAACTCTGCATCTTTGTCCTTTCTTTTCCATACTTTGTGCTGCATTTGTACTTGCATCTGAATATTATGATATCTTTGATATTCTGATATCTTTTGGACAGCTTTAGTTGACATTGGAACTGAGTTTTAAAATTGTGACTTGCTTTAGGTCATTCAGTTTGTAACTTGGACTTTGGTTATTTGCATATGCTGTCTTGCTTTTGAACTATGCAGTTTTGACAATTTGAAATGTGCAATTTTAACTTTGTGCATTCATACTTAATTTGCAAACATTTTCACCCTTCTTTGTGAACTGGGAGAAATCCCGTGATTTGCAGAGAGGGCTAACTGATCCCGGCCGTTGCTTTTAATGATGACCCTTATTTTTATTTGTCTCTCTTTTATTTATTTATCTGCTTCTAACTTTTCTTCTATTCTTTGTTTTGCAGATAAAAAGTTAAATGGGGAGGAATAGCAAAATATGAAGAATTGAAGATTTAGAAAAATATTAGGATAGTTTTTACTTAAATTTAAATAAAATGTAATATTATTATTGTAAACATTTTGTAAACAATTATAATTATACAAGTAATTTAAAGATAAATAAAAAAATCCTTTTATTTGATTAATTCTTTTATTCTTTTCAAGATATTTATCTAATTGTTATAATTCTTAAATTAAAATAAAAATGGAAATAAATTCCAATTATCTTAATTTAAAAATAAATAATCAATTGGTAAGTATTATGGTCTTATGACAAACCTGACGCTCCAATTATCCAAAGCAACGCATAGTTTCAAACCAAGCGACAGTTAATTAAACAAAATGTCCACCTGCCTCTTTTCACTGATTAAATCCAACAAATGCAAACAAACAGCAGCCTCAGTTCTCAATTCAGAGTAACTTGAAAAACATTGATAGAACTAAACTCTTCTTGAGAGATATGCGCACAAAACCCTGATTCTGATCAAATGCCAAAGAAACGTTCGCCTGGTCAAAGCTGAGCCAAAAAATTAACCAAACCCTAAACCAACTGTTTGAAACACTCTAAAGCCCTGAAAATCAGTAAAACCCTAATTTTTCTGACTGACGAGAAAAGTCTGTTTGACCGATTCTGGAGCCAGTTTGAAAAATCAGGAAACGCCTGAAGCTGTGATTTCTTGTGGAAAAATGCCAGGGCAAATTTTGGGGTACAACACTAGGGATAAGAACCATCTAACCAACAAGAAGCCAAAACTTGACATTATGAGCCAAAATGGAATTCCCATTCCTTGGATTGGAACCAAGCAAGCAAAGATACTAGACCTCTTGAGAGAACTAAACTTCAAGTGTATTAAATCTTCACAAAAATTGGGCCGAGTAACGGCTGTATACGGGTGAATTCCAGATTACGAACAATGTATGTAACCACAAAAACCTGCACACAAAACAAACAAATAACCCAATGTCTTGAGGTAAACCTCAAGAACTCCAGACAAAATAATCAAATAAGATCTCCAAGATAGGTCAAGGTTTCTAATCCTAAGTCCAAGAAAAGTTCCATGCTCCATAATGCCAAGGATAGTAACCAAATAGTCCAAGTACCATTAAATATTTTTCAGGGTTTATGTTGATTATTATGTATCTTAAGAAAGGAAAAGAAAATCTCAAGTGAGAAAAGTAAAAATGGCAATAAAAGTAAATGCTCAAATGAGCAAAGATGAAAATTGCATGAAATGTAAATGCTAAAAATAAATAGTAAATAAAGCATAAAAAAGAATAAAAGCACAAGATCAAACAAGTCAATAATTACTGGTTAGTGGGATGACCATCTTGAAACTTGCATTTAGAACTCATTAGAGGATTGGTAGAACCAAAGCCTACATACAATAAGTTGCATTTGCTTTTTGTCAAGTATATCATCCATTTGGAATTCTCATAAGTACCATTTAATGATCAACGATGTTTAAGTGATCCGCGTTGACCAAATGTGTTGTAGATCCATTAGAGGATGGTAGAACCAAAGCCTTCACACAATTAATCTCAAGGTTATTGGATCAACACCATGGATCCAATGATGTTAATAAAGTTCATGATCCAAAATCTAACCCAAGATCAGCCAGAAAATAATCGCAAAGTAATATCACATTTGATATACACAAAAAGGGTTTTAAAAAATAGAAAATAATGAGAAAAATATCAACTATGTTCAAATTAATCAAGAAATGAAAAGTAAGACCAAAGAAAAATCAGAAAAAAGGCCAAGTAATTTTACAAATTTTTTGGTAATTTTTTAAAGACAGAAACTATTTTTAAAATTAAAATAAATGGGTAAAATAAACAAAAAATAGTAAAAAGTAGTAAAGTCAGAAACAAAAATAAAATAAGGTCACCAATATTTGTCACAATATCATTGGGTCATTCCATAATTTTTCCAGAATTTAAAAAAGTATAAAAGTATTTTTAAACATTTTAAACAAATCAAATAAGTGTAAAATTTATAAAAATTACCAAAACATAAAATTAAATTGTGAAAAAATAAAAATCAGAAAGAGAATAATCAAAAATATTTTTCATAATTTTTTCATATTTTTTGGACTAAAAATGAATTTTCTATGATTTTTTGAAATTTAAAACAATTAAAGTATAAAAATTTGAAAAAGAAAATAAAAGTAAAATATGTGAACCGTTGGATGAGAGTCAAAACGCGTTAGTAATCAAATACAAGGGATCTGGCGCGCTGTGCATATCATGGTCATTAGTGAATAATGTACAGAATCAAATATAAATCAGATTTTCAAAAATAACAAGTGATGTGCCATCATTGGTTGGAAGATGACACATAGGTCAACTTCAACCTCCAGCCAACGTGATTTGCAGGTCTCTCAAACTGTAAAATTAGAAGCTCGGACATATGCCAATCACTTTGTCTCTTCAAGACGAAAACAACCACACCCTCGCGTCAAATTTATATAGACTGTAGCTCAAGCAATTTGGAAGGAAAGTTTTGAAAAGGGATTTGAAATTTCATGGTCAAAACGTGTTTCCAATGAAATGTAAGTGTTGCAACAACAACCAGGGCAATGAGAGTAACACAATGATATCAGAGTTTTGAAGAATTGATGAAGGAATCTACCTATTGAAGTTGAGTTGCAGTGCTCTGAAACTGGACTTCTATGGAACAGTATAGGGCACGATTCTTGAATGTAATTATATGGTTAGCTTCAGGGGAGATCAAGGAAGGTGAATTGAGGGAAAATGGGATTGAAAAAGGGTCGAGAATGGATTTTCAAGTTGTTGAATTCTAAGTTGTTAAACAAGTTTGGCAGGGTGATTCTGGCTATCCAAGCTTGGGAAATTGAATGGGATAGTTCATGTATTTATAGGAGAAGCGAATGGGATCAAAAGGAAGGGTGAATGATTCGTTTTGGATGGAAATCATGCACACCTGATGCACGAGTGAAGTGTGATACAAACTTCATCAAAACTCATCCAATCCTTGCGTTTTGATGTGCTAAACAAATCTGGAACTTCACTAAACATGTTTAGAGGTAAAAACGCGTTGAAAACTTGTGATTAGAGGCCACATTATGGATTTCAAAATTCTGACTTGGTGAGAATTTCAATTTCAAATTGCCAACTTCTGACCAATGGCATTTTCAACTCAAGGGATCTTAGGGCCTGATTCTTGATGCTTTAGAAAGATGAGGTTACAAGCTTTGTAATGGAAAAAGAATGGAATCAAATGGATGCTTGAGCTGAAAGTTACATTAAGTCAAAGTTGAAGAAAAAGGGTTGACTTTCCATACTTAGAAATATTTCAAATTCTTCTTCAAAAATGACCTATAATGTCTTGCATCCAAACATGGCCTTCCACATGAAATTTGCTCTTGACCAAAAAATATGGAATGAATTAGATCTCTTGAATGACATTTTGAAACTTCAACCACTCAAAATCTCCAAAAATTGAGCAAGTTATGACTTGTTGAAGTTGGCCAAAAATCATGAAATGACCTATAATCTTTTACATATTTAAGGCAAATTCCGTCCATTTTCTCACTTTGCACATAAAAGAAGGCATAAATTACACATCTTCAAGATCATTATGGAAAAATAATGGACTTAAGGTGATAAAAATTGACCAATTTATAACCATTTGAAGTCACATATGGAAAATTGTGGATTCATCTGGATGACTTGTAATCTTTCTTCTTCACCAAGTTCCTTCCACATGAAAACTCTTTGGAACTTTTGAAGTGATTTGTTGATAACCCTTTGAAGAGAAGGATGTCTTTCGAATCACTCAAAAATACCAAAAGGTGAGCAAGATATGCTCCTTTGAAGTTCAAAAACCTAGCTTCTAGATCAAGAGAATGCTTTGAGGAACTTTGACAAGTTTGAACAAACTTCTTGTGCCAATATTCTTGCTTTGTAAATAGAAGTTGTTGAGGATTATGGTGAGGACTCATAGCCACCAAAACCACTTCCATATCTTGAAATTTTAGAGAAATATGCTCTTGTGACCAATAGGAATAAAGCCTTGTCCAAACATGACAACTTCTCCAATCAACCCCTTGTACTTTTGAGTCAAATCTAATAACCTTGAAATGTGATGAACCAAAGCAACTTTGCCATGCCAATTCTTCCAAAACCAATCCAATGGTGAGGTTTGAACTTCTCAAGCTATGTTGACTAGGGCATGGAAATAAACTCATGAACCCATGGAGTAACTTGATAAATCTCATTGCCCTTACCTATATGGATAATAAGCAAGACAAGCCAACATTGTATTTCATTAGTTAAGTGAAGAAATCAAAACAATATTCATGATCACAAAAGGAACATAATTCAAGGTGCTTGGTAACTCCTCAAAAGAAGCAAAGCTAAATGTAGGGAGGGGAACCAAGAATCCTAGTGTGATCTTGTTGTGAGTGAAACAACATGGTATGATGAAGGGATCTTAGGGGCAAAAATTGGAGTACAACACAACCCCCAAACTCTAGATCTCTTTCCAAAAACGCATTGTATTTTCATTACTTTTAAGTACTATTTTACATTGCATATTTAAGGGTTTTATTTCACTCTTTTCCCTTTTACCTTGGAAATAATAAAGCGTGATGGCGACTCTTGCTTTGTGAGTCGAGTTAATTAATAGCTTGATCTCCGATTTACCCCGCTACATTTTTTATTGCTACACTAGGATCAAACTCTACTGGGGAAAAGGGAGAATCCTTACATAAGAACTTTCGATTATATGGCCCAGCTAGGGAGATGAGAATTCTTGAATAAGAGATCTCAAATAAAGCAACTTAGCTGGGGAAATAAGAGATCCTGAGCAAAAGATCTCAGAAAGTAGCCTCTTCTGGTAAGTGAGATAATCTTCAACATAACTCTGCTTGGGGAAAATGAACCATCCTCAAACAGACCTACTTGATGGATGAGAAAAGATTCTCAACATAAGCTTTCGCTGGGGAGATGATAGAATTTATTAAATAAGAAATATTCATGAAGCGACTTTCACGGGGAATAAGAGAAATATTTAAAGGCAACTCTGCAGGGGAATAAGAAAATTCTCAATCGGTACCCTTGGTTGGGGAACGAGACTTATCTGCTTCGGGGAATAAACATTCTCCCGTGAACATAACAATATCGCATATCTTTTGGGGATGTAGATTCTATACCAAGAAATATCATCAATCACAAGCTATCAGACAAGAATTCTCCACTTGGCGATACTGGGGAGATGAAAACTTCAAGTTTTGCTAGGGAATCATCCTAGAATTTCTAACTCAGTCAAACTTTTGGCTACAATCTCTTTGCTTCGAGAAGACATGCTGAGGAGAAGTAGAAACTCCAGTGCTACTGGGGATACAATCCAAGTTGGGGATACAATAGTCATCTTGAAATATGATATTCTGGTTATGGCAAATTAAACATAAACGAGTGAACGACAGTTCCTGTAAAACCAACCACACCAAACGTGCCCTAGGTATAGCATGAAGGAATTTGTCTTGAGAAGACCCTTGTAGAAACATGGTACTGTACTCACTTGAGATAATCTTCCCCAGTGTATTCATTCTTTGAATAACTCTCTTAAACCATTGGTTCATTGAGATATTTGTAGAATCTCGACGTAAATACTTCATATTGATTATCTTTTAAAAAGATTCACCTCGAGAGGACTTCCTGAGATTTGTGCTAAGGATAACAATTATGGTTCATTTGGAGATAAATATCCTTAACTTCTGATGAATGAACAACAATACTTTAGACTTAAATTTTTGATGATCTGAGGATAACAACCATGAATTCTCGACATGCTTTTCTCATTCATAAGTTATTTACAATCTGCGACTTGACTTCAGCTGATCATCTCGAAAATGGAGGAATGCCCATGCGTAATGCCTTGCCATAATTTGTAAGGTTGTTGAAGAAACTTTCCTCGAGAGGACTTCCTAAGATATGTACTATTAAGATAACCTGCTCCAGTGTTACAAACTTTAAAGCACTGCCTTTAGCTAACCAAAGTTGGAAGTGGTTTCAAACATGCATGGGAAAATTCCCCTGATCACTCGGCACTTTGAGAGATTCTTAGAATCTCGACATAATGGCCTCAGATTGACGAAACGTTTGAAGAAATTTCTCGACGTAACAACCCCAGATTAGAAGAATCTGCAAACTTCATACCCTTTAAGGGTACTCAAATAGTAAAGCATCACACTGCTAATAATCATCTGAGTCTCTAGAAAGCATGCCCCTTACGGTACTCAGACTGTAAAGCACCAAACTACTTGCGCTTAATGGGGTATCTAGGAAATTATGCCCCTTGATATCGTCAATTCTCTTGAGATAAATAACTTTTGATTCAACAGAGTATTCAAGCCTCTCTTCTGTGACAAGATTAAGCTCTTCACTGATGCTCATTGTGCAAGCTCACTTGATGTTTAAGTAATTTTTCAAATGCAAAAGATGTTTTATTATGAGAATGATAATTATAATGCAAATCATATGCTTGTCTTAAAGCGAAAAAACCTTTATTGAAAAGATGTTGAAACATAAAAAAAAAATTGTACAATAAACAAGAAAAAGATGGAATGACACCAACTCAAAAGTTTTAGCGAGCACTCTAAGAGTCGGATTAGCATACTCTCGTTAAAGTTTTGTTTTTGATTTAACCCAAGCTTCAGTTAGGACTTTTAAGGGTTATAACGTGGCCTGGTTCACATTTTTAGAAGAAAAAAAGTGTTAGAACATAGTTTGATTCTACAACCCTTGTAATATTTTTTATGATAACAAACACAAAGAACAATTATACTCCCTAAATTTATATTCTGGTTTGTAGAGAAGTTCTGATGGAAGAAGATCAAAAATAAGTTACAAAGTTGTTTCTACTGTGATTCTAAACATCTCTCAAAAAGTTATGATGGAAGAAGATTCGAAGATGAGTTAACAAGTCGTTTCAACTCTGATTATTAACATCTCTGAAAGAAGTTCTAACGTTGTAAACAGGACTCCGTGGTTCTGATCTACAAAGTTCTGAAGCAAGCAGCAACAGTTACTTTCATCTTCTGAAGCAAACATGTTCTGAAGCGTTACAAATCAAATATTTCCATTACAAGAGTAACGGCTGGAAGGGAACAAGGATATTTGTTTTTTGAAAGCACCTTAGTTGTCATTGATCAACATTTCAAATAGTCGTTCATGCTTCGCCTGTTTAAACAAAGCTTTGAGGATAAATCGTTCACGATTTTTCAATGCACAGCAACGCTGCTATCACTTTCATTCTCAAACGTTCAACATTCAAACTGTGTAAAACATCACTTTTCTTGTGATACTGTTTTATTAGAAACACTATTGTACACTTTTATTCATATATTGTTTAAAGAAATTCCTTGAGAAAAACCGGGTTGTGGTTTATACTCAAGAAGACTTTGACGGTTGTCAAAGTAGATTTGTAATCAAGATTGATTAGTGGATTAAGACCTCGTTGAGAGAGGAGAAATCACCTTGGCGGGTGGACTGAAGTAGTTTGAGTTCAAACGAACTAGGATAACCAATGTGTTCTTTACTTTCAGTTTTAAAAGTCCTAATTCAAACCCCCATTTCTTGTGTTTTTCCATTCTTCAATTGACATCAGAGCGCCTGGTTCCGAGTTCAAGCACTTAACTGTGTCAGTAAAAGATCCAAGCTAAGAAAAATATTATGGTGGGGCCAAGTCAGAACATCAGCAATGACTACCATGATGAGAAAGATAGAATCAGCGGCAAACCTCCAATGTTTGATGGAGAGAACTTTGATTACTAGAAAGACATAATCAAAAGTTTCTTTCTGTCTCATGACATTGATCTCTAGGATATGGTGATTGATGGGTACATACATCCTGTTAATGAAAGCGGTCAGAAGATTGACAGAAAAAGAATGTCAGATCATCAAAAGCGAGTCTTCATAAATCATCACATGGCCAGAAATATTCTCTTGAGTGCCATCTCATACATAGAGTATGAGAAGATCACAAACAGAGAGTCAACAAAGCACATGTTTGATTCCTTGAGAATGACGCATGAAGGCAACACACAAGTCAAAGAAACCAAATCCCTTGCACTCATTCAGAAGTATGAAGCCTTCAAAATGGAAGAAGATGAAACAATTAAAACAATGTTCTCAAGATTTCAAATTCTGGTTGATGGGCTAAAAGTTCTGGATAAAGGGTACTCAAGTGCTGATCATGTAAAGAAGATCATCAGAAGTTTACCAAAGAAATGAAGACCCATGGTCACTGCTCTCAAACTGGAAAAAGATCTTAACAAAATATCTCTAGAAGTACTTGTCAACTCTCTCAGAAGTCATGAGATAGAGTTAGAAGATGATGAGCCCCAAAAGAAAGGTAAGTCTTTAGCCCTCAAATCTAACAAAAAATATGATTCTAAAGTTTTGCAGGCAATAGAAGAGACCTCTGGTGGATCTTCATCAGAAGAAGGCGAATTGTCTCTTCTCTCTAGAAGAGTCAATCAACTATGGAAGCACATGCAAAGGAAGTTCAGAAATTCCAGAAGAACAGGAAATTAGTTTGAACCATCTCTAGATACAGAAAGTCTGAACCATCTTCTGGATATAGAAAGTCTAAATCATCCTCTGGATACAGAATGTCATGCAACAGAGACATTGTCTGCTACGAGTGCAATGGACAAGGGCACTACAAAAGCGATTGTCCAAAGCTTCAGAAGGAGAAACCTAGAAAGGAGTTATTTAAGGAGAAGAAGAAAAGTCTCATGGAAACATGCTGATGACTCAGATTCTTCTGAAGCAGACATAAAATCAGAAGATGAAAGAGCCAACATTGCCCTTATGGTAAACGTGTCAGAAGATACTGAATCATCTGGATCAGAATCAGACTCGGAGGAAGAAGAGGTATTTTATAAATTTTCTAGATCTTATTTAGAAGAGAGTCTTTAAGAAATTATATAAAGATATCAGAAACTTCGAGTCATAAACAAGAACCTGAAAAAGGGTCTAGTTTCTGACTCTGAAGAAACTAAGAATCTGAGATTGGAAAACTATGAGCTAAAAGAAAAAGTTTCAAAACTTGAAAATGAATTACAAAATACTCATAAGGAAACTATCTCAGAAGTTCCTAGTAACCATGATAAGATCATAAAGGAATATGATCATAGCTTTTAGAAATTCCTTGCTAAAAACATAGATAGAAGCAAGATGGCTTCAATGATTTATGGAGTTAGAAGAAATGGTAGAAAAGGAATAGGATACAAAGGTAAAGTATCACAACCTAAGAAAGTTAAGGATTTGGTTATTAAATGCACTCCTATGAATTCTCACTTTACCTATGGGCACACACATGACTTAAAATATACTAGTAATGATTTCTCTGCCAAACCAAAATTCAAACAGAATTTTGGTAACTCCAACAAACAGGGATCCAAAAAGATATGGGTACCTAAGGATAAAATTGTATATGTTGCATATATCTTTGACATCAAGACTAAAACACCAATCCTGGTACCTAGACTTTGGATGCTCTCGACACATGACAGGAAGAAAGCATATGTTCCAAAGCTTGGAGCTTAAATCTGGAGGCTACGTAGGTTTCAGAGGCAATCAGAAGGGGAAGATCATTGGCTCTAGAACTATTGGTAATGGTAATCTTCCCTCTATAACTAATGTTCTGTTAGTAGATGGATTAATGCATAACTTGTTATCTATAAGTCAATTAAGTGATAACTATTATGATATAATCTTCAACTAAAAGTCTTGTAAAGCAGTTAGTCAGAAAGATGGATATATCCTCTTTAATGGAAAGAGAAAGAACAACATTTACAAAATAAAACTTTCTGAACTGAAAAGTAAGAATGTAAAATGCCTATTGTCTGTTAACAATGAGCAATGGGTCTGGAACAGAAGATTGGGGAATGTCAGTATAAGAAGAATATCTCAGATTAACAAACTCAATATGGTCAGAGGACTTCCTAACCTGAAGTTCAGCTCAGATGCTCTGTGTGAAGTATGTCAAAAAGGAAAGTTTGCAAAACCCTCTTCTAAAGAAAAAAAAGTTATTTCTACCTCTAGACCATTAGAAATTTTGTATATAGATCTATTTGGACCAGTGAAAATTGCATCCATTAGTGGCATGAAGTATGGATTAGTGATCGTAGATGACTATAGCAGATGGACATGGGTAAACTTCTTAAGACACAAGGAAATGTAATCAAGTCCAAAACAAAAAAGATCTTAGAATTGTTAAAGTCAGAAGTGATCATGGTGGAGAATTTGAAGAAAAAAAATTTGAACTATTTTTTAATGAGAATGACATCTCTCAAGATTTCTCTTGTCCTCTCCCCCAACAAAATGGAGTTGTAGAATGAAAGAGCAGAACTCTACAAAAAATGGCCAGAACCATGATCAACCAGACTAACATTGCTAAGAACTTATGGGCAGAAGCAATTAACACAGCGTGTTACATTCAGAATAAAATCTCTACAAGACCTATTCTGGATAAGACTCCATATGAACAGTGGAAGAACAGAAAGCCGAACATCTCATATTTCCATCCATTTGGATGTATTTGTTTTATTCTTAACACTAAAGAACATCTGAACAAGTTTGACTTTAAAACACAAAAGTGTATTATGTTAGGATACTCCGAACGCTGAAGAGGATACAGAGTATACAACACAGAAACACAGATTGTGGAAGAGTCAATCAGTGTTAGATTTGATGATAAGCTTGGATCTCAAAAGTCAAAGCAAGATGAATCTTTTGCAGATATAAAAGTCCAAATTACAGGTACTGAAGACATTGCATCAGAAGTTTCTCACAAAGAATTACAGACAACACCAGAAGAACATGTCACGGATATTACAGCAACATCTGAAGAACCTCTCCGAAAAAGGCAATCCATAAGCAGCTTAGCTCATCCAGAAGACAAAATTCTGGGAAAGAAAGAAGATCCAATCAGAACAAGATCCACATTCAAAAACTCTGAAGAATCTCTCATGGGATTAGTGTCTATGATTGAGCCAACTTCTATTGACGAAGCACTTATGGACAATGATTGGATATTTGTAATAAAGGAAGAATTAAACGAATTCACCAAAAACTATGTGTGGGATCTGGTTCCCAAACCAAAAGGGTTCAACATCATTAGAACCAAATGGGTATTTAGAAACAAGCTGAATGAACAAGGAGAAGTCATCAGAAACAAAGCACGACTGGTGGAACAAGGTTATAGTCAGCGAGAGGGGATAGACTATACAAAAATCTTTGCTCCATTCACCAGGTTAAAATCTATCAGACTTTTAATCTCTGCTGTTGTAAATAATGGCATCACTCTCAATCAAATGGATGCCAAAAGTGCATTCCTAAATGGATACATTGCTGAAGAAGTTTATGTGCACCAACCCCCTGGTTTTAAAAATTCAAAACATCCATAATATGTATTTAAACTAAAGGAATCACTATATGGTCTGAAACAAGCTCCCAGAGCTTGGTATGAAAACTAAGTAACATTCTGTTAGAAAATGATTTTACTAGAGGGAAGGTGGACATAACCTTATTCTGTAAGCCATTTAAAAATGACATTCTAGTTTCTCAAATTTATGTAGATGATATTACTTTTAGATCTACTAAAGCCTCTTTGGGAAGAGAATTTACTAAGTCTATGCAGGCAGAGTTTGAAATGAGCTTGATGGGAGAAATCAAGTTCTTTTTGGGCATTCAGATTAATCAAACTCCAGAAGGAACATACATACACCAAAGTAAATACGTCCAAGAACTTCTGAAGAAATTCAACCTATCAAAATGTAAGCCAGGAAAAACTCAAATGTATCCTACATGCATTTTGGAGAAGGAAGAGGTAAGTAAAAAGGTAGAACATAAGATCTACAGAGGTATGATTGGTTCTCTCTTATATCTTACAGCTCCAAGGCCAAATATTTTGTATAGTGTATGTCTATGTGCCAGAATCTAATCAGATCCTAGAGAATCTCACTTAACAACTGTTAAACGAATTTTCAAGTATCTGAAAGGTACTACTAATCTTGGTCTTTTTTATAGAAAAACCAAAGAATACAAATTAGTAGGGTACTGTGATGCTGACTTCGCTGGAGACAAAGTAGAAAGAAAAAGCACTTCTAAAAGCTGCCAATTTCTAGGATAAAATCTGATCTCGTGGTCCAGCAAGAGACAATCCACAATT
The DNA here is from genome assembly GCA_948472305.1 of Vicia faba. Lineage (NCBI taxonomy): Eukaryota > Viridiplantae > Streptophyta > Magnoliopsida > Fabales > Fabaceae > Vicia > Vicia faba. The sequence continues at coordinate 1,472,462,395 of OX451737.1, read as the reverse complement.
GCACTATCAATCGCTGAAGCTAAATATATAGAAGCAGCAGGATACAGCACACAGATGCTCTAGATGAAAAGTCAGCTTGAAGATTTCAATATATTTGAGAGTAACATTCCTATACTCTGTGATAATACTTCTGCCATTTGTTTATCTAGAAATCCAATTTTACATTCTAGGGCTAAACATATAGAAATAAAACATCACTTTATTAGGGACTATATTCAGAAAGGAATTCTCTCTTTAAAATTTATTGACGCAGACCATTAATGGGCTGGTGTCTTCACTAAACCCCTTTCTGAAGATAGGTTTAATTTCATTCTGAAACATCTCAGCATGAAATTATGCCCAGAATAAGAGTTTTATTTATGTATTCTTTAACCCTCAGAAGTTTATAATTTTTTGGTGAACATATGATAAATAATTCTTCAGAAGTTAGAAGGAAAGTTTCATCAGAATCTATCTAAGAAGATCTGAACAGTTCCCAAACGATTCATTTCAAAGATAGAAGCATGAAGTTCACAAGATCAACATATGTCATCCTCTTACAAGAGTTTCATCTAAGGCTGAACACGCATTCAAACTCTGAAGAGACTAAAGCATGATTGGATGCATTGAGACTCGTGTTGCATCGGTAACTGTTCTATATCTCCATGCCATCTCCCTATTTTCAGGAATCATTAAAGCTATGTAATCATTATTTTCACTCTTTTCTTGCTAATTAAGTTTTCTATTTGTTTATAAATACACCATTCACTTTCACTTTCACTTTTTCACTCTCACTTCTTATCGCTACTATTTTCACTCTACTTTTTGTGTGCAATTTTTCTTTCAAAAACCTTCAACAAGTTCATGTGAACAATGGCTTCTACTCAAAGCGCTCAAAACTCTAAATGTGTTCCTGGCTTTTCTTCTTCAACAGAAGAAAGGTATGAAGAACCTTCAAGAACACTATTGACTCCCATTAATTCGCTAGAAGTTCTCTGTGAACTCATTGTGGACTTTGAAAGTATGAAGGAAAAAGAATACAACCTTACTCCTGATGTTGAACTTCAAAGGTGGACCAAGTATTTTGATCGTCTTATGGGTCCAGTCTTTCCAAGAATAGTTAAAGAATTTTGGATTCATGCTACTGCTTCAAACCATCAAGTTACTTCTTTTGTGATGGGAAAGAAGATAGTAATTTCTGAAGACCTTATTTCATGCTTGATAGGTCATGACGGCGGAGACATTCATTGCAGCGACATGGAAGAAAAATGCTCTCACCTAAAAACAATTTCAAAAGAGATTTTTACTTCTGGTCAACCATCAAACAAAATTAAAGATCTGAAGGATTACTTCGTAATTTGGTCAAAAATCATCTTGGGATGCATCAACCACAGGAAACCCACAAGTTCTCCTAATTATATCAACATTGGCCAGCAATTTCTTCGGTACTTCATTGCAATAAAGGCAAAGGTAAATCTTTCTCATCTGTTTTTTAATCATCTGAAGACAAGTTCCAAATAGACTAGAGAAGAAGAAAGGACTAAGAGGGACTGGATACCTCTGGGTAGGCTAATTTTAGATATTCTGACGGAAAATAAACAGGTAGTATATCTGACTGAAGCACAACAGGTCAACGCTCTAGAAGCATGTTCTAGTAAACCTCTGAATGCAAAGAATCTGAAGAAAATGAAAATCATTGATACCATCAAGAAGGATCTAACTATTTCAACAAAGGAAGTCATTACAACAAGAAGAGTTCCTCTGAAGGATTTCCCTCTGTTCTCTCAAACAGATGCTTCTCTAGAAATTATTGTCATATATTTGGAAGCTTTCAAAATGGATGGGACTATTCCAAAAGTGAACATTCGCGATCTGCGACAACAGGCTCCAGAAGTTGTTCTCAAGAAATCAAGGAAAGGGAAAGCTGCAGAAGAAGGATCTCCTCAGAAGGTTCCCAAAGCTGCTAAGAAGAAAGGTAATTCTTCTTTTATTTCTGTTGTGGAATCAGTACTTTTATCAACATCTGAAACCCCCTCGTCTCCAAAGCCCACAGAAGACCTTTCACCATAAACCTTTGATGATTTTGATATTGAGTATGACCCTTAAATCACTCTAGAAAACATTCTGAACGAACCACATTCTACTACTACCCATCTTGAAAAAAATCAGGCAGAACTTGCTCAAGTTCTTTCTGATATTGATCAATTTGATCCAGTGTTCCAAGATTCCCAACCAGAAAATCCAAACTCTCAAGCTCCCCACTCTGAAAATCCAGACTTTCACACTCCTGAACTAGAAAATCCAAATCTTGACTCTGATACCACTTCACCCATTTCTGGAATAACATAACCTATCATGGTTCGACAACCACTCACAATCCATGACATTGCAGAAATTCCATCTCCTTATCATTCCACTCCACCAAACATACCTCCTTCACCCATTATCATTTATGACTCTCCCTCTTTATTCAACCCTCTAGAAGATTACCTTCTTACAATAATAAACTTAAAGGCGTTGGATAACCTTTCCTCTAGCTCTCACAAAATTTCCATCCCAAAACCAAAACCAAATATCACCAAGGCAGGTGTTTGTAAAAACTTGCTGAATCCCAGAAACTCAAGTAGTTAAGTTATGAAATGGCTCGACAGAACTTCTGTGATCAGCTGAATGTTTTCAAGGATCATGTTTTGCGCCACTTGGAAAAGAAACCTCTTCTTCTGCAGGACAATGCCCCCTGGGAAGATCACCAACCTTCATAAGTTGATTGAACCATGATCTAATACTCTACCTCTGGTTATATTTCAAGACAAAGGCAAAGAAATTGAAGAAGCTACTGAGTCAAAATATGTCGCAGCCTGCTCTGAAAAGGTGGCACCTTCTGCTGATATACCTTCTTCATCTCTGGTTCTACAAACTCTGGAGGAGTTGAAGAAAGAAAATGAAATGATCAAGGAGAGATTAGACAAGCAAGATGACACATGCAAGGAAATCAAAGGGATGCTGGGAAAACAAGAAGAGTCAAACACTTAAATTAAGAATTTGTTGGAAGCCCTGTTCACACGACTTCCTCCATCTCAATCTTAGTTTTTGAAAATTGTTCTCTTTACTGTTTCCAATTTCTTATGATGTTTACTTCTGAATGCATTATTGCAATCCCTTATTAATACAACTATACTTTTTTTGCTTAAAAGTGTTTATATTTCTTTTTTAATCTTGACAAAAAGGGGGAGAATGTAAGATATTTCTAATAACAGTATCGAAACACAGTCTCAAACATTTTGAATATCATAACTTCTCATTTTTTTCTAAAATCAAAACAGGAACAAAACTCTGGTGAAGACAGAAGCAGATACATCAAAAACTCTAACCAGAATAAACTTCAGGGAAGTATTTCATCTCTATCTGAGTATTCAACTCAGGGGGAGACCTTCAAAGACTTTATGTTCTTTTTTTTTCTATTGAAATATCCTAGTTTTTGTCATCATCAAAAGGGGGGAGATAATTAGAACATAGTTTGATTCTACAACCCTTGTAAGAGTTTTGATGATAACAAACACAAAGAACAATTATGCTCCCCAAATTATATTCTGTTTTGCAGAGAAGTTCTGATGGAAGAAGATCGGAAGATAAGTTATAAAGTTGTTTTTACTGTGATCATAAACATATCTCAAAAAGTTCTGATGGAAGAAGATCAGAAGATGCGCTAAAAAGCCGTTTTAACTCTGATTATTAACATCTCTGAAAGAAGTTCTAACGTTGAAAACAGGACTCCGTGGTTCTGATCTACAAAGTTCTGAAGCAAGCAGCAACAATTACTTTCATCTTCTGAAGCAAGCATGTTCTGAAGCGTTACAAATCAAATATTTCCATTTCAAGAGTAACGGCTGGAAGGGAACAAGGATCTTTATTTTTGGAAAGCACCTTAACTGTCATTGATCAACATTTCAAACACTCCTTCATGATTTGCCTATTTAAACAAAGCTTTGAGGAAAAATCGTTCACGATTTATCAACGCACAACAACGTTGCTATCATTTTCATCCTCAAACGTTCAACATTCAAACTGTGTAAAACATCACTTGTCTTGTGATACTGTTTTATTAGAAACACTATTGTACACTTTTATTCATACATTGTTTAAATAAATTCCTTGAGAAAAATCGGGTTGTGGTTTATACTCAAGAAGACTTTGACAATTTTCAAAGTATATTTGTAATCAAGATTGATTAGTGGATTAAGACCTCGTTGAGAGAGACGAAATCACCTTGGCGGGTGAACTGGAGTAGTTTGAATTCAAACGAACCAGGATAACCAACGAGTTCTTTAATTTCATTTTTAAAAATCCCAATTCAAACCCCCCTATTGTACCCCAATTTTTGCCTCTAAGATCCGTTCATCGTACCATGTTGATTCACTCACAACAAGATCACACTAGGATTCTTGGTTCCCTCCCTACATTTAAATTTGCCCTTTTTGAGGGATTACCAAGCACCTTGACTGATGTTCCTTTTGGGATCATGAATATTGTTTTTATTTCTTCATTTAACTAATAAAATTAAATGTTGGTTTGTCTTGCTTGTTATCCATGTAGGTGAAGGCAATGAGATTTAACAAGCTACCCCATGGGTTCATGAGTTTATTTCTATTCCATAGTCAATAAAGCTTGAGAAGTTCAAACCTCACCAATGGATTGGTTTTAGAATAATTTGAATGGCAAGGTTTCTTTGGTTCATCACATTTCAAGGTTATTAGATTTGACTCAAAAGTACAAGGGGTTGATTGGAGAAGTTGTCATGTTTGGACAAGGCCTTGTTCCTATTGGTCACAAGAGCATATATCTATCAAATTTCAAGATATGGAAGAGGTTTTGGTGTCTATGAGTCATAATTATAATCCTCAACAACTTCTATTCACAAAGAAATAATGTTGGTACAAGAAGTTTGTTCAAGCTTGTCAAAGTTCCTCAAAGCATTTTCTTTATCTAGGAGCTAGGGTTTTGAACTTCAAGGCAGTATATCTTGCTCACCTTTTGGTATTTTTGAGTGATTCTAAAGACATCGTTCTCTTCAAAGTGTTATTAACAAATCACTTCAAAGGTTCCAAGGAGTTTTCATGAGGAAGAGACTTGATGAGGAAGTAAGATTACAAGTCCTCCAGATGAGTCCCCAATTTTCCATATGTGAATTCAAATGGTCATAACTTGGTCAATTTTTATCACCTTGAGTCCATTATTTTTCCATAATGATATTGAAGATGTGAACTTTATGCCTTATTTTATGTGCAAAGTGGGAAAATGGATGGAAGTTGCCTTAAAGATGCAAAAGATTATAGGTCATTTCATGATTTTTTGCCAACTTCTACAAGTCATAACTTGCTCAAACTTTGGAGATTTTGAATGATTCAAGTTTCAAAATGTCACTCAAGAGATCTACTTCATGCCATCTTTTTTAGTCAAGAGTAAATTCCAAGTGGAAGGCGATGTTTGGATACAAGTCAACCCTTTTCTCCAACTTTGACTCAATGTAACTTTCAGCTCAAGAATCCATTTAACTCCATTCTTTTTCAATTTCAAAGCTGGTAACCTCATCTTTCTAAAGCATCAAGAATCATGCCTTAAGACCCCTTGAGCTGAGAATTCCATTGTTTCAAAAATGGTAACTTGGAATTGAAGTTTCCTTGCAAGTCAGAATTTGAATTTCATGTTACAACCTCTAAACCTCAAATTAACACGCATTTTGGGTCTAAACATGATTAGCCAACTTTCCCAAGTGGATTAGTGCATCAAAACGCAAGAATTGGATGCGTTTTGGTGAAGTTTGGATCACACTTCACTCGTGCATCAGGTTTGCACGAATTCCCTCCAAAATGCATCATTCACTCTTCCTTTTGATCCCATTCGCTTCTCCTATAAATAAATGAACTATCCCATTCAATTTCCCAAGCTTGGATAGCCAGAATCACCCTATCAAACTTGTTTCACAATTCAGAATTCAGTAACTTCAAAATCCATTCTCCGGCCTTTTTCAATCCAATTTTTTCATCAATTCACCTTCCTTGATCATCCCTGAAGCTAACCACATAATTACAGTCAAGAATCGTGCCCTATACTGCTCCATAGAAGTCCAGTTTCAGAGCTCTGCAACTCAACTTCAATAGGTAGATTCCATCATCAATTATTCAAAACTCTAATATTATTATGTTTCTCTCATTGCCCTGGTTCTAGTCGCAACACTTACCTTTTACTGGAAACATGTTTTGACCATGAAATTTCAAATCCCTTTTCAAAACTTTCCTTCCAAATTGCTTGAGCTACAGTTTATATAAATTTGGCGCGAGGGTGTGGTTGTCTTCGTCTTGAAGAGATTAAGCGAATGGCATAGGTCCGAGCTTCTGATTTTACAGTTTGAGAGACCTGCAATTCGTGATGGCTGGAGGTTGAAGATGACCAACGTGCCATCTTCCAAACAATGAAGGCGCGTCATCTGTTTTTTTCAAATTCTGATTTAATTAATGATTTTGTACAATATTCACTAATGACCATGATATGCACAACGCGCCAGATCCCTTGGATTTGATTACTAACGCGTTTTGACTCTCATCTAATGGTCCACATATTTTACTTTTATTTTCTTTTTCTGATTTTTATATTTTAATTGTTTTAAATTTCAAAAAATCATAGAAAATTCATTTTTAGTCCAAAAAATCTGAAACAATTATGAAAAATATTTTTTATTATTATGTTTCTGATTTTTATTTTTTCACAATTTAATTTTGTGTTTTGGTATTTTTTATAAATTTTACACTTATTTGATTTATTTTAAATGTTTAAAAATACTTTTATCCATTTTTAAATTCTGAAAAAACTATGGAATGATCCAATGATATTGTGACAAATATTGGTGACCTTATTTTTTTTTTACTTTACTATTTTTTACCATTTTTTGTTTATTTTACCCATTTATTTTAATTTTAAAAATAGTTTCTGACTTTAAAAAATTACCAAAAAATTTGTAAAAATATTTGAGTCTTTTTCTGATTTTTCTATGGTCTTACTTTTCATTTCTTGATTAATTTGAACATAGTAGATATTTTTCTCATTATTTTCTATTTTTTAAACATTTTTAAACCATTTTTTGTGTATATTAAATGTGATATTATTTTGTTACTATTTTCTGGCTGATCTTGGGTTAGATTTTAGATCATGAAGTTTATTAACATCATTGGATCCATGGTGTTGAGTCTCCACAAAAATAGATGAATTATTTTAATAATAGTTTGATTAAAATTTAATTCAAATGTGGTTTGTATATTTTTTTCCCCATCCCTCTTCATCACATCCCTTTCTTATTGCACTAAATGTTGTTGGAGCATGATCTCTATATCATGTCTCAAAAAAATGGTGCATAGATTGCTATTGACCGACCTCAAAATAGGTGCGACTTCTATATAAGTCCACTTACGATTGCTTAACATAGCGCTAAATTTTGTCCTGATTTGAATAAATGATCATTTGTGGCCCAAACTTATGATTCCAAGCCCAAGTATGTTAATTTGATCTCTTTGATCCAATAACCTTGAGATTCATTGTGTGGAGGCTTTGGTTCTACCAATCCTCTAATGGATCTACAACACGTTTGGCCAACACAGATCACTTAAACATCGTTGATCATTAAATGGTACTAATGAGAATTCCAAATGGATGATATACTTGACAAAAAGCAAATGCAACTTGTTGTGTGGGGGCTTTAGTTCTACCAATCCTCTAATGAGTTCCAAATGCAAGCTTCAAGATGGTAATCCAACTAACCACAAATTATTGACTTGTTTACCTTATACTTTTATTCTTTTTTATGTTTTATGTACTATTTACTTTTATGATTTACATTTCATGCCATTTTCATCTTTGCTCATTTGAGCATTTACTTTCTTGCCATTTTTACTTTGCTCACTTGAGCTTTTCTTTTCCTTTCTTATGATACTTAATAATCAACATAAACCCTAAAAAAATCTTTAATGGTACTTGGACTATTTGGTTACTATCCTTGGCATTATGGAGCATGGGACTTTTCTTGGACTTAGGATTAGAAACCTTGACCTATCTTGGAGACCTTGTGATCTTATCTGATTATTTTGTCTGGAGTTCTTGAGGTTTACCTCAAGATATTGGGTTGCTTGTTTGTTTTTGTGTGCAGGTTTTTGTGATTACACCCTTTGTTTGTAATCTGGAATTCACCCGTATACAGCCGTTACTCTACCCAATTTTTTGTGAAGACTTAATACACTTGAAGTTTTGTTACCTCAAGAGGTCTAGTATTTTTTTCTTGATTGGTTTCAATTCGAGGAATGCGAATTCTATTTTGGCTCATAATGTCAAGTATTAGCTTCTTGTTGGTTAGATGGTTCTTATCCCTAGCTTTTATCTTATGCTTTAGGATAGTCTCTTCTTCTCTTCCCATCTTCTTTAATTTCGAAAATCTTCTTCCCCCTTTTGAAAACTCTTCTTAGTTTTTAACTTAAACCACTTTTATAATAAACTTGGACTTATGTCCATGCATCTTCAAAATTTTTTATAAATAAACTCAAATCAACTTAATAATACCTTGACATTTTTTGTGAGAAGACTAAAAGTCGATCAATCTCATTTCAAACCATTTTGCCACTTTGGCTTTTTATCTTTAAACTTTTCTCAAAAAAGGATGAACTATTGTCAATCCTTGTAGTGATGCAAACAAATATACTTCTACAATATGTAGTGAAGAGAGATATTTTCCACTTGGGTGTTCAGAGAGGCATTGTTGATTTTGAAATCCAAGACATATCCTCCACTTTGATATGGTTCAAATTATCCTTTCTCATGATTGTGGGTAGTAGGTATGTTTTCCACACGGACAATGACGATGATGTTTTATCGGGAAGACGTACTGCTTTCAACCTGGGAGCCTGCTGAAACTGAGGACCATAGAATACCAAACCCATCTTGGCCTTTTAGGTGTAGTGCGGAAGCTATGACTGAGTAATCCGAAAATGGTTGTCACGCGATACTATGCTCGGACGAGTTTTTTTTAGAATATTACTAATTACCGAGTTAATCGGGAAGTTGGTAATATCCGAAAGAAGGATGTAGACTCTGGGAACCTCTAGAACCTTGTTCGGCAGGTGATAACTTTTAGACCAATACCTTATGGGTAGTACCTTCGACCTCATGCTCGTAAAGTTGAACCTATGAACCCTATATGTGTGATCTTGTGTGTGATTGTTGCATCAGCCATCCATGCACTCATAAGCATCTTTTGAAGAAACCATATTTCAAGGGATTTAAAGGTTGAATATTTGTGAAAATATCAGGTACTTTTAACCATGGATTCTGGAAAGAGAATGACCGGGAAATACAATTTCAAGGATCCCAAGATAGATGAGTTGATCAGTCTAATTCCCGAGATCGAGTGTTCTACAGACTTTCAGAAGAAGTATGGATCCATTATTCCTCTCATGAAGTTGAAAATGAAGGAGGGTATTCTTTTGACCTTGGTCCAGTTCTATGATCCGATGTATCATTGTTTTACTTTTCCCGATTATCAGTTGATGCCTACACTGGAGGAGTATTCTTATCTGTTGGATTTACCTGTTACCGATCGTGTTCCTTTTACTGGTTTGGAGGGTGAGACAAAACCACATGAGATTGTTGCTTTGATTCATCTAGGGAAGTCTGAGGTGGAAGCCCATATGACTACCAAAGGAGGGATTAGAGGATTACCAGCTCAGTTCTTATTGGAGAAAGCTCATTACTTTGCCAAAATGAAGAGTATAGTTACTTTTGAGGCCATCTTTGCTCTACTTGCTTACGGGTTGTTCTTATTTCCTAATGTGGACAAGTTTGTCAACATTAACACTATCAGGATTTTCTTGATTGGAAACCCAGTTCCTACATTGTTGGGTGATGCTTATTATTCTATTCATCTTCAGAATTCTTATCATGGGGGGATGATTATCTGTTGCACGCCTCTGTTGTACCGGTGGTTTATCTCTTATATGCCTCAGTCTGATGCTTTTTGGGATGTCAAGAAAGAACCCCGTTGGGCTCCTAAGACCATGGCACTTACTCACTTGGATATTGATTGGTATCATCGGGCCTACCAGGATATAGAGATTATTGGAAGTTGTGTTAGTTTCCCCAATGTACCTCTTCTTGGTACAAAGGGAGGAATTAACTATAACCCAGTTCTTGCATGGCTACATGTTGTACCCCAAAATTTGCCCTCGCATTTTTCCACAAGAAATCACAGCTTCAGGCATTTCCTGATTTTTCAGATTGGCTCAAGAATCGGTCAAACGGACTTTTTTCGTCAGTCAAACAAAAATTAGGGTTTTATTGATTTTTCAGGGCTCTGGATTGTTTCACACAGTTGGCTTAGGGTTTTGGTTGATTTTGGCTCAATTTCGATCAGGCGAACGTTTCTTTGGCATCTTATCAGGAATTAGGGTTTTGTGGGCATATTCTCAGAAAGATTTAAAATTCCACAGCACTTTGCAGGTTATTCCGAGATTCGGGTTGAATTCGCATTGTTTTGATTTAATCAGTAAAAGAGGCAGTTGGTTTGAATTCACGTTGGTTTGTTTGAGCCAGTCAAAAGAAATATGCAGTATTGGATTTACAGTGCTTGGTAAGAAATCAGTAAGAAAGGAATGCGTCTGATCAGTTATTGCGTTTGATTGTGCGTTGCTTTAGATGATGGAGGCGCCAAGTTCATTTATTTTGATCAACGAAGAATTAATGTTTAGTTGATTATTTATTATTCTAAGAATTAAATATCTGGAATTTAATTTTCATTTGTTTTAATTTAAGGAATTATAAATAATGAGTAAATAATTGAGAAGGGATAAAAAGAATTAAATGGATCAATAGAAGTTTTATTTCATATTTAAACAATTGTTACAATTATTATTTAGATACAAGTATGCATTTACGAAGTATTTAAAATAATAATAGTTTACAATGATTAAATTGAAATTAAAACTATCCTATTTTTCTAAATATTTTCTAAGTCCCTAAGTCTTCATTCTTCACTTTGTTCCCCTCCATTCAATTATTCATCTGCAAAAAGAAAAGGAGAAAAGTCAGTGACTGATAAATAAATAAAGACAGATAAAATTGCAGTCATCATTAAGGGCCACTGATGGGGATCAGTTAACCCTCTCTGCAAATCACGGGATTGCTCCCGGTTCACAAAGAGGGACGAGTTTTATTTGCTAAAGTATGAATGCACAAAAGCCAAATTGCATAATTCAAAGTGTCAAACTGCATAAATTCAAAATCTCAAACTCCAAGTTCAAACCCAACTAAAAATCAAATTGCAACTTTCTGTCAAAATCCAAAAGTACAACTTTCTGCCAAAAAATATAAAGCATACTGTCACAAAGATATCAAGATGGCCAAAGAAGATATGCAGAGAAAATGGGATATGCAAGCAACTACACTTTCATCATTTCCCCATGTGACCCTTTCAGAAAAGTACAGAAAAGAAACATATTTTAACATATCCAACTGTACTAAGAGAGAAAAAGAAGAGATAAGGAGCAGGTTTTTAGGCTTTAGGCAGGCATAGATAGAAAGAGATACAAGAGAGCAAACCAACAAAAAAAGAAAAGATTCAAAACTGCCAAACTAGCTGAAGCAAGTCATAAACCAATAACCTGCATTGGCTCAAAACAAAAAACCATACAAACCTGTCAATAACAAATCCAAAAATAACCAGTTGAAGCCTAAAAACACATAACCTGCCTTAAACCTGCATTGGCTCAAAGCTGTAAAAACAAAAAAGCCTTACCATTTGCAAAACCTGAACTACCATACCAGCATAAAACATGTATATCCAAATCATTACCTACTGTCAAACATAACCTGCCTAAGCACAAATCAAAAGCAAAAACCTGCTGAACCTGTTCAAATATACAAACCTGCAGAAGAACCTCACCACAAGATGTACACCCAAACTAAGTCCTAACCTGAAACAAAAAAAAACAGTCCAGAACCTCAAGCCTGAAACCAGTCCAGAACCTCAAGCCTGAAACCAATTCAAGCTTCACCTGAATCAGTCCAAACCAAAAGCCTAAATTCAAAAAAAAACTGAAGTCTGGCCATTCAAGCCAAACCTGACCAGTTTAAACCTTAACCATAAAAGCCTCAGACCTGCAATCATACTGCATAATACCATCCAAACATAAAGCCCTCAGTAAAAAACATCATTGGGCAAGCTCAACAATCAAAAGGCAAAACGTTCAAAGGTAGCTACTAAGCAGTTTCAAAGGCAACCAAAGCAACTGAGATAGAAGAAGCAACAAAGGCAACTCAAAAGGCAAAATCGTTCAGAAGCAACAATAACATTTCAAGCATACAGGCGAGGCCCCCTCAGAACTCTGAGTTCATCATAGGGTGGGAAAAGAGGCAACCACAGAAACATTCAAAGGCAAAGAAGAAGAAGAAAGAGGCGAATTCAAAAATAAGGTTTTCAGTCAAGTCAACATCACGAAACCTTAAAAATGGTAACAAAATAAAGGGTACCAGGAAGATACCTCAGCATCCTTTCACCGTCGGTCCTCCTAGCTTTCCTCATCTCCTTCCTCCGTCTCCAAAGGTACCTCTTTCCTTCTATCCTTCTTTCAAAACCTCAAACAAACATTGAAGAAAGCTTGAAGTTAAAATCAACAGGATTAGACAATCATAGCATGTACATTTGTAACAAACCCTAACGAGTTAAATTGATTACCTAATTATGTCGCCTTGACGCTATCGTTGGAGGGAAGGGGAAATGAAGGAAGCTAGTGGCCTTGGGCTAAAGCATACAGAGGCATGCATGAGGAAGATGAAGTTGAAAGCGAACGAACGCCGCTGTCGTCTCAAAACCCTAAAGCTTGGTCCCAAATGAAAACGCATCCAAACCCTAAGAAACCCTCGTCTCAGTAACGTGGGCCTCGTACCCCTAAAATGCTTAAAGCCTATTGTTTTCATTTAGTTTTTTTTTTCTAACACATCATTTTGAGAAATTAACAAAACATAGTAACTATTTTTACACTAACAAATATTTTATATATAGTATAATTTAGTTTATATATAAACTTATAAAAAATATTTTTTTATCTTTTCCTTTATTTCTTATATATACATAGAATATATTTTTTTTCTAAGATTAATATTTAATTGATATACTAATACATTAATACAAAAATACTTAAAAACACATTTCTTATATACTTAACTTCAAAACATTTCATTAAATCTTTTTGTACACACAAACAAAGAACCATTTTTTTTTATCACACCATATAATAAATATTGAAAATACTTTTCATTTAATTTGTTTATAATAAATAAAAATACTTTTTTTTCTACTTTGTTTCTTGATATTCATTTAAACATACTTTTTTATAATAAATAAAGATACATTTTTATACATAATATGATTAAATTGAAAACATTTTCTTTTCACTTACTTTTTGTACATAATAAGTAAACATACATTTTGCATAATTTAAATTCTTAAAATATTCTTGTACATAACAAATAAAAAAAAATACTTTTTGTATACATGATTAAAACTTAGAAATATTTTCTTAAAACATCATTTTTATACATAATTTAATTAGAACCTAAAACATTCAATTAAAACATTTTCTTTTGTGCATATTAAGGAAATACAAGATCAATTAATTAAATAGACATTTAATTTTTCTTTAGGTCAAAACAAATATCTAACAATACTTTCTTAAATTCATATTGTCGCACCTGTAAATAATTACTTACACAATACATCTCATACTTACACAATACAAATACACAATACATTTTTCCTATACACATTTGTTCATCTTATATTTGTATATTCGTTATTTACATTTGATCACAAATTCGATTTGGTTGTAACTTATTGGATACTATAAGTCTCATCCCCATTCATACACATGTACCCCCACTCCCGGATACTCATTTTGTAATAGCGTAGATTTTACGTTTTCGCAATTTACCGCTTTCAATTATACCATGATTAGACCTAGGGTTTACATGTACATAAAATCAAACGCTAGATAACCTAATACAAGACAAATACATGAAATCAATACACAATCACACTTGCACCCTCTAGGGTAATTCCACATGTTGCCTTCCAAAATGGGCCATGTTTGCACGTCGAGTTCTTTGGCAAAACAAAAATCAAATGATCATAAGTCCCTCGGTGACGCTTTCAAATGTTGCCTAAAACGGAATGATCATAGCCCCTTCAAAGCAAATTGCCAAAGACACTTGGCACAATTGCATTCGTGGTCCATACGATGACCCGCGCCCGTCCCGAATAAACTTCCTAACCGCAAGATTGTCCACCAATTTCAATGGTGGAACAAAATTGTTAAAAAGGGTTGAAAACATAGAGAAAACCTTTGAGTACAATAGGGTAGACAAAACTCTTAGTTACTTGAGATCAACTTGCAAAAACACTTGCCTTCTTTTCAAAAACCACAAATCCACAACACTTTCAAACAAACTCTCAAAACATTTTGAAACATCTTTTCGAAAAGATACACGCCTTTGTAAAATATTCGAGTAAAGAATTGTTACAAGGTTAGCCTAAGATAAGGCATCTTCTTCCAAAACATTTTCAAAAACACTCACACATACACCATTTTTAAGCAATCATGAATCAAGGCAAGTGATCTAAAAACCAAGTAACTAAGAGCCCATGGATAACCATGGATGATAAGGGTGCTAATACCTTCCCTTTTCATAATCTACCCCCCGAACCCACGAAACATCTCAAAAAGGTTTTTGTTGTGCTTTTTTAACCTTTCCTTTAGGATAAAATAAAAAGTCGGTGGCGACTCTTGCTCAACCGCACAAGTGCGAATACAAACGCAAAACTCACAGTCAGTTCTCCGACCGTATCACAGAACTGGCGACTCTGCTGGGGACAGGAATTTAAAAGTGGGGTTACCTTAGGGTTTAGATCACCTTTACTTTCTTGCTTTGATTGACTTGATTGATTTATCTTTTGGGTTCTTTGTTTGGGTTTGTTGTAAATCCTCTACCCGGATTTGGGGCACCTTTTTAGGTAAATAGCAAAAAAACTGTGAGGGAACTGTGCGGGGTATACCGACATGGTTGAAGCAGTAAGTTATGTTAGTGTGACATATTTGTGAGTACCGGTAACCCTTGAGTAGTCAAGGAGAGTACGGGGCCGCTGTGTGATGTCATGAAGCACTAACGAACTCTTAGAACCTTAATTGACCATCTTAGCCTTTTAGGGGTAGTGAGATGACCGACTTTGGTGCAGTCCGAAGTTGGTAGATCCTCGATACTAAACTCTTTTGAGGATTGTTTTCTCGGAATATTTTGGTCGCCAGTAAGTGGCTAAACCGAAACAATTAACACAGAAAACAATCCAATGATTTTGAGCTCCTTAGAACCCGATTTCTATTTTAGGACAAGATGAGCCAACAAACTGAAAGAGGGTAGTACCTGAACCTCATGCAAGCCTAAACCTAAGGACTTGTTTGCTTTGTGTGAATATGTTTGTCTGTATATACACTCACTTGCTTGTGCATACATGTACATAACATCATGACATCATACCATAGCATTTTCAATAACCATTTCAAGGATCTCAAGGGTTCTTTTGATGCAGGGTTACGTTGAACCAGACAAGAGGTTTTCTCCTCTAACCAATCCAGTCAAAGATCAAGTGCAACAACTTGAATCAGTGGCTATGACCCACTCGACTTGGTGAGCTTGATTCTCGTCGGAAAGACATCCACCGATACAAAGCTCTCCAATCAAAGATCAAGTACAACAACTTGAATCAATGGCTATGACCCACTCGACATGGTGAGCTTGATTCTAGTGGAAAGACATCCGCCGGTGCAGAGATCTCCAACCCAAGAGCAAAGTTCAACCTCTAACATTTTCTTGTGTTTACCCCAAGAGATCCTTGAAAGCATGCATCCACATATCATGCATTGCATTTTGACAATCTTTCCTTTTTCAGGTTTCCTTACTCTCCTGCTATTTATTTCAGCAAGAGATGGCTCTAGAAAGGTTTGTCAAAGACATCCAAGACCAGACTGCTCAGCTGCAGGAGATGTTCCTGAACTTGTCTCTAGGGCAGGAAGAGATGAAGGCTCTCCTCACAAAGGGCTTGGAGAATTCCCACAATGCCAGGAGTGATCAGCTTGCGGAGCTGCAGTTTGATCTGACAACCTTGAGGACCCAAATGATGGGGCAGTTGGTGGGTGTGATACGGTGGGAGAACTGACTGTGGTATTGCGTTCGTATTCGCACTTGTGCGGTTGAGCAAGAGTCGCCACCGACTTTTTATTTTATCCTAAAGGAAAGGTTAAAAAAGCACAGCAAAAACCTTTTGAGATATTTCGTGGGTTCGGGGGGTAGATTATGAAAAGGGAAGGTATTAGCACCCTTTTCATCCATGGTTATCCATGGGCTCTTAGTTACTTGGTTTTTAGATCACTTGCCTTGATTCTTGATTGCTTAAAAATGGTGTATGTGTGAGTGTTTTTGAAAATGTTTTGGAAGAAGATGCCTTGTCTTAGGCTAACCTTGTAACAATTCTTTACTCGAATATTTTACAAAGGCGTGTATCTTTTTGAAAAGATGTTTCAAAAATGTTTTGAGAGTTTGTTTTGAAAGTGTTGTGGATTGTGGTTTTTGAAAAGAAGGCAAGTGTTTTTGCAAATTGATCTCAAGTAACTAAGAGTTTCGTCTACCCTATTGTACTCAAAGGTTTTCTCTATGTTTTCAACCCTTTTTAACAATTTTGTTCCACTATTGAATTTGGTGGACAATCTTGCGTTTAGGAAGTTTATTCGGGATGGGCGCGGGTCATTGTATGGACCACGAATGCAATGGTGCCAAGTGTCTTTGGCAATTTGCTTTGAAGGGGCTATGATCATTCTGTTTTAGGCAACATTTGAAAGCGTCATCGAGGGACTTATGATCATTTGATTTTTGTTTTGCCAAAGAACTCGACGTGCAAACATGGCCCATTTTGGAAGGCAACATGTGGGATTACCCTAGAGGGTGCAAGTGTGATTGTGTATTGATTTCATGTATTTGTCTTGTATTAGGTTATCTAGCGTTTGATTTTATGTACATGCAAACCCTAGGTCTAACCATGGTATAATTGGAAAACTGTAAATTGCGGAAATGTAAAGTCTATGCTATTACAAAATAAGTATCTGGGAGTGGGGGTACATGTGTATGAATGGGGATGAGACTTATAGTATCCAATAAGTTACAACCAAATCGAATTTGTGATCAAATGTAAATGACGAATATACAAATATAAGCAAATGTGTATAGGGGCAATGTGAATGTATTGTGTAAGTGTACAAGTATATGCGTACGTGATTATTTACAGGTGCTACAATGTGAATTTTGAACATGTATTAAGTATTATTTTAAACTAAAGAAAAATTAAATGTTCATTTAATTAATTAGTCTTGTAATCTTGTATTTTGATATGTATGAAAAGAAAGTTTTAATGAAAAGAAAATGTTTTCAATTATATTATGTATCAAAATGTATTTGTTTATTATATACAAAAAGTATTTTTAAATAAAAAATCAAGGATTAAATTATGTATAAAAATGATGTTTTAAAATATTTCTAAGTTTTAATTATGTATACAAAAAAGTATTTTTATTAAGTGTTTAAGAATTTAAATTATAAAAAAGGTATTTTCATCCGTTATGTACAAATGAAAAGTATTTTCAATATTTATTATATGGTGCAATAAAAATGTATTTTTTATGTATATGTGTTTAATATATATATTCAAAAGTGTTTTAAAATTAACTAAATTAGGTATATAGAAAAGTGTTTTAATTATATGTTTAAAGAAAAGATATATTTTCAATTAATTATGTATATTAACAAGAGTGTATTTTTATTAAAAAAAATATATTAAGTTAGAAAAAGAATATATTGTTTTAAGATGTTATATATAAAAAGAAAAGTTAGTATTTAATTTATTAATAAAATAAATTTGTTTATATATAAAAAAGGTAAGTTAAAAATTTGTTTTATAATAAAAAAGATTAAGGCTTTTGAATGGGAATTCATTGGGCTTCAGGCGTTGGGGAAAAAAGGTTAGGCCCAGAGTTGAAACAAGTGTTTAGGGTTAGAACAAAGTTTTCATCTGGGAACACGTTAGGGTTTGCAGCGAGCAGCGCCGTTCGTTCGTTCGTTTTCGTCTTCCTCGTTGCTTCTGAATGCCCAGCGTGAACCTTTTGCCTCAGCCACCAGTGACCTTCAACTCCTCTCCCCTCTTCCTTGATGCAGGGAAGCGCACAAAAGGGTAACCCTTTTCTCTTTGATTTCGCGTTTTAGGTTTTGATTTCTTTTACATGCTATGGATTACTGTCTTCCTCTTGATTTAATTGCTTGATTAGATTTCTTATGCTGTTCATTATTGACTTTATTGGAGGTACGTGAGATGAAAGAAAGAAAAGGTCTTACCTTTACTGGAGAGGGGAAGGAGGAGGATGGAGGTGCTTAGGAGGCTCAGTGGTGAAGGAAGATTGCGCGATGAGGGCTTTATCTGGTAACTTTTACCTTTTCTGCCACTTTAGGGTTTGATGATGATTTTTGCACTGAAAACCCTTTAAATCTTCTTTCTTCTTCTCTCCTACTGTACACACGTTGCCTTTGATGCTTTCTTCTATCTCAGTTGCTTTGGTTGCCTTTGAAACTGCTTAGTAGCTACCTTTGAACGTTTTGCCTTTTGATTGTTGAGCTTGCCCAATGATGTTTTTTACTGAGGGCTTTATGTTGCCTCTTGTTCTGCTTGCTTAGGTTGCTTATTTTGATTGCCCAATGATGTATTTTACTGAGGGCTTAGAGTTGGTTGTTTCGAGTTACCAAGAACAAAACCCTTTTTTGAGGGCTTGAGGGTCACAGGCCTTGGCCCTTTTTTAGAGCTCAGGTTTGGATATCTCTAGGCTTTATTTTGGGTTGTTCAGGCAGGTATTGGCCTATGCAGGTTATCTGGTTTTTAGGGCATATGCTGGTTTTGAATGGTTTGATGCAATAGGAAAGGTTTTAGGTTCTGATAGGGTTTATGCAGTTGGTTTCAGGTTTGGCCTTGAACAGGTTTTTGATGTTTAGGCCAAGATTTTGGTGATGCTTAGGTAGGCTGTGGCAATGCAGACAACAGGTTTTGGTAGTGCAGTAGGCAGGTTGTGCTTCAGGTTTAACTGGTTATGCTTGCAGGTAAGAATGGTTTGCTTCTGGTTGATGGCCTTAACAGGTATGATGAGGCTTTTGGAAATAAAGCTAATGCAGGTTTGGCTTCAAACCTGCCACACGTTTTAGCCTTGCTAATCTTAAGGCTTTTACAGGTTTGAGTCAATGCAGGTTATGGTTTTGAGGTGTTTTTGGAGGTGTTTATGGTTTATGCAGTTTGTGCTTCAGGTTTAACTGGTTTAAGGTGTTTGACAGGATGAAGCTTTTTACTTGCTTCAGCTGGTTTGTGTTAAGCTTGAGGCTTAACAGTTTTTACTACTGGTTTAGGCCTCTTTTGGTTTAATGCTTAGCAGTTTGTATATTTCTCCTTTGTGTTGGTTTGCTCTCTCCTCTTTATCCCTTCTGTGTTCAGTCTTTTGTATACGTTTCTATGCCTCCTGCCTAAAGCCTAAAAACCTGCATTCTTTTATCTCTCTCTCTTCTTTCTCAGTACAGCTAAAAATATAAAAAATGATTGTGATGTACCTTTGTTCTGAAAGGGTCACTTCATTTGGGAAATGATGAAAATGAGTTGCTTGCATATCATGCTTTCCTCTGCATATTTGATCTCTTCTTGACAGCTTTTGTAGACTTTGTACTTTTTGAACTTTCCATATCTTTGCCAAATCTTCTTTTGACAGTTTGGGTACCTTTGGCATTTTTGACAGTAAGTTTGACACTTTTGGATTTTGACAGAAAGTTGCAATTTGGATTTTCAGTTTATTTTGAACTTGCTTCTGAACTATGCAGTTTGACATTTTGAACTTATGCATTTTTGACACTTTGCATTTTTTCTCAACTTTGCATAAAATTCTTCCCTCTTTGTGAACCGGGAGAAATCCCGTGATTTGCAGAGAGGGTTAACTGATCCCAATCAGTGGCCCTTAATGATGAATTTCTTCTGTCGTTTATTATTTTATCTGCTTTTTGACTTTTCTCCTTTTCTTTTTGCAGATGAATATTTGGATGGAGAGGAATAAAGTGAAGAGTGAAGAATTAGGGACTTAGAAGATATTTAGAAAAATAGGATAGTTTTATTTTCAATTTAATCCTTGTAACTATTATTATTTTAAATACTTTGTAAATAAATACTTGTATCTAAATAATAATTGTAACAAACGTTTAAATATGAAATAAAAAATTCTATTGATCCATTTAATTCTTTTTATCCCTTTTTTCAATTATTTACTTGTTATTTATAGTTCCTTAAATTAAAATAAATGAAAATTAAATTTCAAATATTTAATCCTTAGAATAATAAATAACCAACTAAACATTGATTCTTCGTTGATCAAAATAAATGAACTTGGCGCCTCCATCATCTAAAGCGACGCGCAGTCAAACGCAATAACTGATCAGACGCATTCCTTTCTTACTGGTTTCTTACTAAGCACTGTAAATCCAATACTGCATATTTCTTTTGACGGCTCAAACAAACCAACGTGAATTCAAACCAACTGCCTCTTTTATTGATTAAATCAAAACAATGCGAATTCAACCCGAATCTCGGAATAACTTGCAAAGTGTTGTGGAATTTTAATCTTTCTGAGAATATGCCCATAAAACCTTAATTCCTGATTAAATGCCAACGAACATTCGCCTGATCAAAATTGAGCCAGAATCAACCAAAACCCTAAGCCAATTGTGTGAAACAATCCAGAGCCCTGAAGAATCGGTAAAACCCTAATTTTGTCTGACTGACGAGAAAAGTCCGTTTGACCGATTCTTGAGCCAATCTGAAAAATCAGGAAATGCCTGAAGCTGTGATTTCTTATGGAAAAATGCGAGGGCAAATTTTGGGGTACAACAGTGGGCCAGATGGCTCTCATCCAAGACCTATCCCAAAGACAAGAGGAACTCAGAGTTCTTGTCCGCCAACTGCTTCTAAACAACCAACTGGGGCAAACATCTGAGGTTGAAGAGCAAGTCACCGCTCAACCTCCATCCACTCAAGAAGACAAAGGGAAAGCTCCTTTGCTTGCTTCAGGGTCACAAGCCCATCAACAACCTCGCCAGCGTCAACGGGGTAATCGACGTAAGTAAGAAACGTCGGGAAGACAGTTCACGGAGACTGAAATACCATCTTTCTTCATACTGAAGCGTCTGATGGAGGTCAACTTGCTTACCTTGAAGGACCCTCCTCAGAAGCCCAATATCTCCTCTCCCCACTATCATCCCAGTGCATTTTGTGTTTACCACTCCTACAGCCTGGGACACGACACCAACGACTGTTGGGCCTTGAAGAACAAGATTCAAGATCTGATCGACATTGGGATGCTGGAATTCATGCCAGACGGCGAGATGAAAATCTTCCGTTAAAGGGTTCTCCACTTGAAGTGACGAAACTCAAAACTGAAAGACTTTCGCTTCTTTGTGAATTTTCAAAGTTGTAATTTCTTTTGTTGTCAAACAATTATCTGTTGATGTTAAACTCTGTTTTCATTAATGCATTGCATATGTTTGTCTTGAATTCATCCATTCGTTTCACTACTCTTATGCGTTTCTTTATGATATTTGACTCTTGATAAAAAGATGCAAGCCTTTAGAGGGAGGATGACGAAATAATACCATGATCTTATACAGTATGCTTTTGAACAGACCTTGCTGATGATGTACAGGCATTTCTTTCAATCCCCAAACACTGGAGTTATAAGGAAGTTAATCCCTAGTCAACCCCTTCGAGCCAAAGAAGTAGGAGTTTTCTGTTCTAAACAATCAAAACCTTTGATATAAACCTGGGGCAGGGTAGTATCTCAGTTAATTCAAAAGAAAATGCGCATTGAAGTCGCAAACTCTCAGTTCGTAATACAATGAACGACGTCAAAAAAAAAGCATTCCTTTGGAATGAAAAGACAGGGGTGGTTCCCTATCACATAGACAGTCAATCTCTCAAAAGAGAAAAGCCCGCCAAGCCAAAACCTATAAAGGAGGCTTAAGAAAGCTGGGGCATCCCGCTGACAGTAATCCCGGAAAACGGTAACAGTCAGGCAAAAGTTAGGGATAACAAATCAAAATCAAAATAGTGAGGTCATTACAAAACCCTCAACAACATGAAAAATGTTGAAAAAGAAAAGGGAGATGATGATTGTCTCCTCAAATTCAACTGGTGAACCATCGCCCAAAAGTCGTTCCAAACTCAAGACAGAGTATGACGCAATTAACTGAGCTTAGTTTGGAGAACATCACGAAGAGCGGGTGGGTACAAATATACTTTGAGCCTTTATCCTTTGTTTCTTAAACCGTGAACCAGGCCACGTTACAACCCTTCAAAAGTCCTAATTGAAGCATGGGTTAGTTCGAAAGCATATTGTTACAAAAGGTATCCTGACTCCTGTAAGGCTTTACTCTAAATCTTGTGTTGATTTGTCTTATAAAAAGTTTTCTGCTAAAAACGCATTTTTTAAAAACTTCAAGACAAACATAAACTTTGCATTACCTGAATATCACTGTCTGCACTTGGCTTTTTTGTGTGACAGCGAAGAAATTCATACAACGAATGTTCGGAGGAACGAAAACTCTCTCAGTAGGTAAAAATCACTTCAAGAGGATAACACTTCCATTACAAATCTCCTATCAACAAGGGGCACGACATGTCAAAGTTCAATTAACCTGGGGCAGTCCAGTCAAGGTCTAACAGATCTTTCAAAGTTCAATTAACCTGGGGCAGTCCAGTCAAGATTTCAAGAAATCTCTCAATATGCAGAGTAATCTGATTCAAGACTCCTTCACCACCACTTGGGGCATTCGAATGTCAAAAGTGTTCAACAAATCAACTGTCACCTTTCCAGACTCGATTCGTGTATCCAGCCAGGGCATGTCTGAAAAATTCCAGATCAACACCTGTCACAAGCCAGGAAATTATCTACATCACCACTTGGGGCATTCGAATGTCAAAAGTGTTCAAAAACCCGATGCAGTTTTACACAAGCTCATCTTCAGGAAGCCCTACACCGGTTCCTCTTCAAGACGTCTGAAAACAGTTTATGGATTCTTCCCAACAACGGATGTTAATCTATCAACTTGTTCAGATGCAACCTTTGAAATTAGTTTACAGACGCTTCCCAACAACGGACGCGGCTCTATTGCTGATTCAACTTCAAGATTTCTGAAAACAGTTTACGGGTTCTCCAAGTAACGGATGTTAACCTATCACTTGTTCAGATTCTTCTCAAGACTTCTGAAAACAGTTTATTGATTCTTCCCAACAACGGATGTTAATCTATCAACTTGTTCAGATGCAACCTTTGAAATTAGTTTACGGATGCTTCCCAACAACGGACGCGGCTCTATTGCTGATTTAACTTCAAGATTTCTGAAAACAGCTTACGGGTTCTCCAAGTAACGGATGTTAACCTATCACTTGTTCAGATTCTTCTCAAGACTTCTGAAAACAGTTTATGGATTCTTCCCAACAACGGATGTTAATCTATCAGCTTGTTCAGATGCAACCTTTGAAAACAGTTTACGGACGCTTCCCAACAACGGATGTTGCTCTATTGCTTATTCAATCTCATAAGTTCTGAAAACAGTTCACGGGTTCTCCAAGTAACGGATGTTAACCTATCACTTGTTCAGATTCTTCTCAAGCTAACTCCACTCAGAGTCAAGCTTCATGATCCCCAGCAAAGCTAAAACTTCAAATTATCAATCCCCAGCGGAGCCAGACCATTGAACCTTCTCCCCACAGAGTTTTGGGAGGGCAAATCTTGAGTTCCCCAGTGAAGTCGCCAGATCTACTTCCTACCGAGCTGAAGATTCTCAATCTTACCTCCCCAGCATGAGTCTACTAGTTTGGAACTCCCCAGTAGAGGTCATCAGGAATTCTCTTCCCCCAGCAACAGCCAAGGATTTATTTTCCCGGCAGCGGTCAAGATGCTTTTATCTTCAGCCGTCCAAGATTCATTTATCCTCAGCAAGATAGCTCATCAGCTCACATGCGCATTCATCACATTCATGCCATAAACATTGATGCCACATACATTGCATCATGCATCATAACATTGCATACAACTAACCCTCTATCTTTTCAGGTAAGAGCAGTCGACAGACACAGATCATCTTCTGAGATTCATCCAGAAATAGTTCAGATGTGACCCGGACACGGCGACATTCTGATACTTATTCCAGATCCATTCAGACGCATCATCAGGAAACCCTACACCGGTTCCTCTTCAAGACTTCTGAAGACAGTTTACGGATTCTTCCTAACAACGGATGTCAATCTACCAACTTGTTCAGATGCCAACTTCTGAAGACAGTTTACGGATTCTTCCCAACAATGGATGTTAATCTACCAACTTGTTCAGACTCTTCTCAACTTCCGAAAACAGTTTACGGACGCTTCCCAACGACGGATGTGGCTCTATTGCTCACTCAATCTCAACTCCTGAAAATAGTTTACGGATTCTCCAGACATGGGCGTCAATCTGTTGCTTATTCGGACCCCTAATTCAGAGATGTTCCGAAACATGGATGCCCTTCTGATACTTGTCCACTCACCATTGACATACAGTTCAACATGTCCAGATGGCATCTATAAGCCCATCCTCCTATCAGCAGTCGCCAAATGGCATCTTTAAGCCCATTATCAGATGGCATCTCTAAGCCCATTCCCCGACAAGACTCTATCGTATCAGGTGGCATCTTTAAGCCCATCACCAAATGGCATCTGTAAGCCCATTCACCTCTACCATCACATCGCCGAGTGCAAATTTTCTGGGCACTTTAGTGTCCAATCTTCTTTTACCTTCAAGTCGCGAAAGGAAAACTTGCCAATCTAACTCTTCAGGTCCAAGAAGATTGAACAGGGGCAACTGTTGTACCCCAAAATTTGCCCTCGCATTTTTCCACAAGAAATCACAGCTTCAGGCATTTCCTGATTTTTCAGATTGGCTCAAGAATCGGTCAAACGGACTTTTTTCGTCAGTCAAACAAAAATTAGGGTTTTATTGATTTTTCAGGGCTCTGGATTGTTTCACACAGTTGGCTTAGGGTTTTGGTTGATTTTGGCTCAATTTCGATCAGGCGAACGTTTATTTGGCATCTTATCAGGAATTAGGGTTTTGTGGGCATATTCTCAGAAAGATTTAAAATTCCACAGCACTTTGCAGGTTATTCCGAGATTCGGGTTGAATTCACATTGTTTTGATTTAATCAGTAAAAGAGGCAGTTGGTTTGAATTCACGTTGGTTTGTTTGAGCCAGTCAAAAGAAATATGCAGTATTGGATTTACAGTGCTTGGTAAGAAATCAGTAAGAAAGGAATGCGTCTGATCAGTTATTGCGTTTGATTGTGCGTTGCTTTAGATGATGGAGGCGCCAAGTTCATTTATTTTGATCAACGAAGAATTAATGTTTAGTTGATTATTTATTATTCTAAGAATTAAATATCTGGAATTTAATTTTCATTTGTTTTAATTTAAGGAATTATAAATAATAAGTAAATAATTGAGAAGGGATAAAAAGAATTAAATGGATCAATAGAAGTTTTATTTCATATTTAAACATTTGTTACAATTATTATTTAGATACAAGTATGCATTTACGAAGTATTTAAAATAATAATAGTTTACAATGATTAAATTGAAATTAAAACTATCCTATTTTTCTAAATATTTTCTAAGTCCCTAAGTCTTCATTCTTCACTTTGTTCCCCTCCATTCAATTATTCATCTGCAAAAAGAAAAGGAGAAAAGTCAGTGACTGATAAATAAATAAAGACAGATAAAATTGCAGTCATCATTAAGGGCCACTGATGGGGATCAGTTAACCCTCTCTGCAAATCACGGGATTGCTCTCGGTTCACAAAGAGGGACGAGTTTTATTTGCTAAAGTATGAATGCACAAAAGCCAAATTGCATAATTCAAAGTGTCAAACTGCATAAATTCAAAATCTCAAACTCCAAGTTCAAACCCAACTAAAAATCAAATTGCAACTTTCTGTCAAAATCCAAAAGTACAACTTTCTGCCAAAAAATATAAAGCATACTGTCACAAAGATATCAAGCTGGCCAAAGAAGATATGCAGAGAAAATGGGATATGCAAGCAACTACACTTTCATCATTTCCCCATGTGACCCTTTCAGAAAAGTACAGAAAAGAAAC
The DNA here is from genome assembly GCA_948472305.1 of Vicia faba. Lineage (NCBI taxonomy): Eukaryota > Viridiplantae > Streptophyta > Magnoliopsida > Fabales > Fabaceae > Vicia > Vicia faba. The sequence continues at coordinate 1,472,436,026 of OX451737.1, read as the reverse complement.
ATATTTTAACATATCCAACTGTACTAAGAGAGAAAAAGAAGAGATAAGGAGCAGGTTTTTAGGCTTTAGGCAGGCATAGATAGAAAGAGATACAAGAGAGCAAACCAACAAAAAAAGAAAAGATACAAAACTGCCAAACCAGCTGAAGCAAGTCATAAACCAATAACCTGCATTGGCTCAAAACAAAAAACCATACAAACCTGTCAATAACAAATCCAAAAATAACCAGTTGAAGCCTAAAAACACATAACCTGCCTTAAACCTGCATTGGCTCAAAGATGTAAAAACAAAAAAGCCTTACCATTTGCAAAACCTGAACTACCATACCAGCATAAAACATGTATACCCAAATCATTACCTACTGTCAAACATAACCTGCCTAAGCACAAATCAAAAGCAAAAACCTGCTGAACCTGTTCAAATATACAAACCTGCAGAAGAACCTCACCACAAGATGTACACCCAAACTAAGTCCTGACCTGAAGCAAAAAAAAAACAGTCCAGAACCTCAAGCCTGAAACCAGTCCAGAACCTCAAGCCTGAAACCAGTTCAAGCTTCACCTGAATCAGTCCAAACCAAAAGCCTAAATTCACAAAAAAACTGAAGTATGGCCATTCAAGCCAAACCTGTCCAGTTTAAACCTTAACCATAAAAGCCTCAGACCTGCAATCATACTGCATAATACCATCCAAACATAAAGCCCTCAGTAAAAAACATCATTGGGCAAGCTCAACAATCAAAAGGCAAAACGTTCAAAGGTAGCTACTAAGCAGTTTCAAAGGCAACCAAAGCAACTGAGATAGAAGAAGCAACAAAGGCAACTCAAAAGGCAAAATCATTCAGAAGGAACAATAACATTTCAAGCATACAGGCGAGGCCCCCTCAGAACTCTGAGTTCATCATAGGGTGGGAAAAGAGGCAACCACAGAAACATTCAAAGGCAAAGAAGAAGAAGAAAGAGGTGAATTCAAAAATAAGGTTTTCAGTCAAGTCATCATCACGAAACCTTAAAAATGGTAACAAAATAAAGGTTACCAGGAAGATACATCCGCATCCTTTCACCGTCGGGCCTCCTAGCTTTCCTCATCTCCTTCCTCCGTCTCCAAAGGTACCTCTTTCCTTCTATCCTTCTTTCAAAACCTCAAACAAACATTGAAGAAAGCTTGAAGTTAAAATCAACAGGATTAGACAATCATAGCATGTACATTTGTAACAAACCCTAACGAGTTAAATTGATTACCTAATTCTGTCTCCTTGACGCTATCGTTGGAGGGAAGGGGAAATGAAGGAAGCTGGTGGCCTTGGGCTAAAGCATACAGAGGCATGCATGAGGAAGATGAAGTTGAAAGCGAACGAACGCCGCTGTCGTCTCAAAACCCTAAAGCTTGGTCCCAAATGAAAACGCAGCCAAACCCTAAGAAACCCTCGTCTCAGTAACGTGGGCCTCGTACCCCTAAAATGCTTAAAGCCTATTGTTTTCATTTAGTTTTTTTTTTCTAACACATCATTTTGATAAATTAACAAAACATAGTAACTATTTTTACACTAACAAATATTTTATATATAGTATAATTTAGTTTATATATAAACTTATAAAAAATATTTTTTTATCTTTTCCTTTATTTCTTATATATACATAGAATATATTTTTTTTCTAAGATTAATATTTAATTGATATACTAATACATTAATACAAAAATACTTAAAAACACATTTCTTATATACTTAACTTCAAAACATTTCATTAAATCTTTTTGTACACACAAACAAAGAACCATTTTTTTTATCACACCATATAATAAATATTGAAAATACTTTTCATTTAATTTGTTTATAATAAATAAAAATACTTTTTTTTCTACTTTGTTTCTTGATATTCATTTAAACATACTTTTTTATAATAAATAAAGATACATTTTTATACATAATATGATTAAATTGAAAACATTTTCTTTTCACTTACTTTTTGTACATAATAAGTAAACATACATTTTGCATAATTTAATTTCTTAAAATATTCTTGTACATAACAAATGAAAAAAATACTTTTTGTATACATGATTAAAACTTAGAAATATTTTCTTAAAACATCATTTTTATACATAATTTAATTAGAACCTAAAATATTCAATTAAAACATTTTCTTTTGTGCATATTAAGGAAATACAAGACCAATTAATTAAATAGACATTTAATTTTTCTTTAGGTCAAAACAAATACCTAACAATACTTTCTTAAATTCATATTGTCGCACCTGTAAATAATTACTTACACAATACATCTCATACTTACACAATACAAATACACAATACATTGTTCCTATACACATTTGTTCATCTTATATTTGTATATTCGTCATTTACATTTGATCACAAATTCGATTTGGTTGTAACTTATTGGATACTATAAGTCTCATCCCCATTCATACACATGTACCCCCACTCCCGGATACTCATTTTGTAATAGCGTAGATTTTACGATTTCGCAACTTACCGCTTTCAATTATACCATGATTAGACCTAGGGTTTGCATGTACATAAAATCAAACGCTAGATAACCTAATACAAGACAAATACATGAAATCAATACACAATCACACTTGCACCCTCTAGGGTAATCCCACATGTTGCCTTCCAAAATGGGCCATGTTTGCACGTCGAGTTCTTTGTCAAAACAAAAATCAAATGATCATAAGTCCCTCGATGACGCTTTCAAATGTTGCCTAAAACGGAATGATCATAGCCCCTTCAAAGCAAATTGCCAAAGAAACTTGGCACAATTGCATTCGTGGTCCATACGATGACCCGCGCCCGTCCCGAATAAACTTCCTAAACGCAAGATTGTCCACCAATTTCAATGGTGGAACAAAATTGTTAAAAAAGGTTGAAAACATAGAGAAAACCTTTGAGTACAATAGGGTAGACAAAACTCTTAGTTACTTGAGATCAACTTGCAAAAACACTTGCCTTCTTTTCAAAAACCACAAATCCACAACACTTTCAAACAAACTCTCAAAACATTTTTGAAACATCTTTTCGAAAAGATACACGCCTTTGTAAAATATTCGAGTAAAGAATTGTTACAAGGTTAGCCTAAGACAAGGCATCTTCTTCCAAAACATTTTCAAAAACACTCACACATACACCATTTTTAAGCAATCAAGAATCAAGGCAAGTGATCTAAAAACCAAGTAACTAAGAGCCCATGGATAACCATGGATGAAAAGGGTGCTAATACCTTCCCTTTTCATAATCTACCCACCGAACCCACGAAACATCTCAAAAAGGTTTTTGCTGTGCTTTTTTAACCTTTCCTTTAGGATAAAATAAAAAGTCGGTGGCGACTCTTGCTCAACCGCACAAGTGCGAATACAAACGCAAAACTCACAGTTAGTTCTCCCACCGTATCACACTACAGCTTGGTTATCTAATGAGGGATAAACTGAATAGTATTCATTTGAGTAGTTTCTTTCTGAAGGAAGGAGAATACCATAGGGAAGATAAGGAGCAGATTATGAAGGCCTGGCGTCACATTCATAAGAAGAGTAGGATGGATTTGGGACCTAGGGGTGTTGTTTCTTTGGAGCCATGTCTTCAGTGGGTCCGATCGAGAGCCATTCAGTTAAAGATGTCGTATACCCGGGAGACACCCATGCCTGATATATTTGTGAAGACAACTCCTCCCTTATTAGATGATCTAGAAGAGCTGCAACTTGCTTTGGTTAGGATGCAACAGGAAAGGGATGCTTGGAAGAACAAGTTCCAAACTTTAGAGAGTTCCTACAGAACAGACCTGAAAGAGAAAGACGACTTGATTGAGATCCTTGAGAGTCGAGCGGTAGAATCTATGGAGAGGCAAGGGGATTTATTTTCTCCTAAGCCTCAATCAGGTGCTGATCACTCATTTCCTGATTCAGGTGATTGGAAGGAGGTTGCCATCAGACAAGTGGAAGAAAACCAGAGGTATATGAGTTTGGACAGCGCCAAGTGGAAGAAAACCAGAGGTATGGCCAATCTGACTACTCTGATGGAAGCTCTGGTGGCTGCTCAGAATCAGCCACCGAGTGTTCAACTTCAACCAACAAGGTCAACTACTGAAGCTCCGACTGTTCCCGTATATGCCACTCCAGCTATTATTTAGAATCACATGCCTCAAGGTTATCCATGGGGAATGCCAGAGAATTTTGCACCTGAAGGTTTCAATCTTGGTCCTCAAGATACTCCAGTGGTTCAGACTATTGTTACTCCGGTACCTCATGTGGTGCATACTGCTCCTACGGCGCCTCCTTCGGTAAATATGGTTTCGTTTATTAATGATGATGTGTGTCGTCTTTTCCCTACACCGAGTGAAGACTTGGGTTTTTACGACAAAATGGATGATTTTCAAGAGCAGTTTGACAAGATGCAAAGAGAGATGAAAGCCCTCAGGGGGAAAAGAGCTATTTGGGCAGAATGTGAATGAGTTATGCTTGGTCCCGAATGTTAAGATACCTGCTAAGTTTAAAGTCCCAGAGTTTGATAAGTATAAGGGCAAAACTTGCCCTCGTGCTCATCTGGTGATGTACGTAAAGAGAATGTATATCCATACTGATGATCAGTGTCTGCTAATTCACTTTTTTCAGGATAGTTTGACTGGTGCTGTGCTGAAGTGGTATATAAGTTTGGACAGCGCCAATATCCATACTTTTAATGATTTGGGAGAAGCATTCATCAAACAATACAAGTACAACGTGGACATGGTGCCTGACCGTGATCAACTTAGGGCCATGTTTCAGAAAGACAGGGAATCATTCAAAGAGTATGCACAGAGATGGCGCGAGGTAGCCGCCCAAGTGATTCCTCCCATGGAAGAGAATGAGATGACTAAGATTTTCTTGAAAATGTTGGGTGCTTTCTACTATGAGAGGATGGTAGCAAGTGCGCCAAGTGACTTTACTGAGATGGTAGGAATGGGTATTCGCATAGAAGAGGTTGTAAGAGAAGGCCGTTTGACGAAGAGTGAAGGATTCGGAGGTGGGAAGAAGCCATCTTATGGGTTTACCAAGAAGAAAGAAGGAGATGCAAATGTTGTTATACAAGAGAGGAGGGTAAACACTCCTAGAAGGAATTATCAACGTCATCAGCAAGTCGCCTCAGTTACTCCTATTTTGAATGTCGCTCCAACTACCGTTGCTTATCAGAGACCGTCCCAGCAGGGGAATCAAGGATATAATCAGAGAAGAGAGAGTTATGACTCTATTCCCATGAGCTATACAGAGCTACTACCAGAATTGATTCAGAAGAAGTTGGTTCAAACACGACCACCTCTCGCTGTACCATCACCATTGTCTTGGTATTACAAGGCAGACCAAACATGTGCTTTTCATCAAGGAGCACCAGGGTATAATGTTGAGAATTATTATCCTTTGAAGACTGAGGTACAGAAATTGGTAAATTCTGGTGTTCTATCTTTCAAGGACGTGGGACCTAATGTGAAAGATAACACTCTACCCAAGCACGGGGGAGTAAATGCTGTAAATATGGTGGCCAGTTGTCTAGGCGACTTCCGGATTTTTGATATTAATCTGGTTAGAGAAGATTTGGTGAAAAAGCATGCAGACCTCTATGAATTTAGCTACTATATGCATGACCATTCCGGTTGTTCTATTTGCAGTACAAACATACAGTGTTGCAAGAAGATAAAGGCTGATTTACAGGAGATGATGGATGTGGGCCTCATCCACATAATCAGGCCTAGGGCAGAGTATGAAGAGGAAGTGAACATGGTTTCTAGATGTCCTGGTGAATTCAGAATTTTTGATGTGGAGTATATGAATGAGGACCTCGTGCATTTGCATGCTACCTTCTGCCATACGACTGGTCAGGTGGAACACCAATATGGATCTTGCCTAGTTTGCTGTTGAGATCCCCGAGGATGTTCAATCGTGAAGAAGGGTGTTCAGTTGTTCTTAGACAATGGAACTATCAAGATCACAGGTCAGAGGGATGATTACCATGAAGTTTATATGGTTGAGGTTTATTTAACGGAAGAAGAGTCAGATGAAGAGTGTGTCTCTGCAGATGAGTATTTCTCTACAGACGAAGATTTGTTTTCCAGAAATGACTTATTAATGACTGATTGCATGGAAGAAGGGGTAAATGTCATTGTGCCCTGTTTTGGTGCACCCGCCCATCTTGAAGTGGAATATCATAACGAGCCAGTTGTTACCCCATTGGTGATTAGTTTGTCGGGGCCCGTTCCCTACATATCAGATAAGGTTGTGCCTTACAAATACAACGCTACAATCTTAGAAGATGGAGTGGAAGTTCCCATCCAGCCAATGCCTGATGTTGGAAATATTGCTGAAAATAGCAGGGTGACCCATAGCGGTCGTGTGTTTGCTCCAGTTGTTCGAAGAGATGTTGATGCTGGAAAGAAAGTTGCTGAGAATGATGAACCTAAGAAGGCTGCAGGAGAGACTAGCGGAGCTACGTTAGAGAAAGAAGTGGATGATATTTGGAAGATAATTAAGATGAGCGACTACAGAATTATAGATCATCTACTGTAGGCTCCTTCAATAATATTTATCTTAGCTTTATTTATGAACTCCTTTTCTCATAGATAATCCTTGATGAGGGTATTCGACCAAGCTTTTATGGAGAACGATATGCCAATAGATCAGTTCAGCAGCGTAATAGGAAACATTAATTCATGTAATAACTTGAGTTTATGTGATGATGAATTGCCAGATGAAGGGAGGAATCACAACCTGGCCCTCCACATCTCTATGAACTGCAAGAATGATTCACTATCTAATGTTCTAATTGATAATGGATCCATGTTGAATGTTATACCGAGGAGTACACTCAGGAAGTTGAAATGTCAAGGAACGCCTATGTGCCCTAGTGGCATCATTGTGAAAGCGTTTGATGGGTCAAGGAAATCTGTCATCGGTGAAGTGGACTTACCTATCCATATAGGACAGCATTTGTTTCAGATAACCTTCCAGGTCATGGACATCGTTCCCGCTTATAGTTGTTTGCTAGGATGGCTGTGGATACATGAAGCAGGGGTTGTCACTTCAACTTTACACCATAAGCTAAAGTTTGTGCATGAAAAGAAGGTAGTGATCGTAAATGGGGAGCAGGCATTGTTGATATCTCATTTGTCCTCTTTCATCATTGTAGAAGCGGATGAAGCTGCTGTTGGAACCCATTTCCAAGTCTTATCCATTGATAACATAAGAAGAAATGAGAGTTCCATGGTTTCGCTGAAGAATGCGCAGCAGGTTGTGCGTAATGGTCATAATGAAGTTTGGGGACGAATTGTGGATCCACCCGTGAACAAGAACAGAACTGCCTTATTGTTCTCTTCGAAGAATGGCAAAGGCGAAAGTTTGAAGTCAAAGTCTACTATGAGCAGCTATCATGATGTTCTCCGCAGCGGAGGTTACCTCCATCCAACTGTTTCTGGAGTTAATGTTGTTGAGGAGGATGAAGCAGAGCAGGAAAAGGTGAATTATGTGACGCACGGAGTCAGGGTTCAGAACTGGATCACCATTGATGTTCCCTCTTGCATACATGTTTCAAAGTAATTTGATTTGTTAATCTTATTTCTTGAAAAGCTTTCACTCTGCCCAAGGTGGAAGTATTAATGTTGTAGGGCTTATCTGTTTGTTGTGACTTTTAAGATCATTAATAAAAGTTATCTTTACCTCCCGAATTATGTCTTTATTTTCTGCTTTTTCTTGGAAAATGGTAATCAGAAGAAAAAAAACCTTTCAAAATAAATAATAACTGAAATTCAATCTTCATGATCACTTGTTATATGTGTCAGTTTCTAAAAGCAATCATAAATCATATGTGCAGATTAATTAAAAAACCAGTTGAATACAATGACCCTGCACCCTCTCCCAACTTTGAATGTCCTGTGTTTGGGGCTGAAGAAGAAGATTATGATGAGATTCCAGAAGAGGTCTCATGGTTTCTTGAGCACGAGGAAAATACCATTTAGCCATATAAAGAGCCTTTGGAAGTGATCAATTTGGGTTCAGAAGAAGATCCAAAGGAAGTCAAGATTGGAGCATCGCTGCATCCCGATGTGAAGAGAAGGTTGATTGAGTTGTTGAAGGAGTATGTGAATATTTTTGCTTGGTCTTACCAAGATATGTCTGGTCTAGATACAGATATTGTCGAGCACCTTTTACCGTTTAAGCCAGTGTCCGCCAATTAAACAAAAGTTGAGAAGAACTCACTCAGATATGGCAGTAAAGATCAAAGAGGAGGTTCTAAAGCAGATTAATGCTGGTTTTCTTGTGACGTTAGTGTATCCTTAATGGATTGCCAATATTGTCCCAGTACCGAAAAAAGACGGAAAAGTACGCATGTGCGTAGATTACAGAGATCTAAATTAAGCTAGTCCAAAAGATGATTTTCCATTGCCACACATCGACATGTTAGTGGATAGCACAGCAAAATTTAAAGTATTCTCGTTCATGGACGGACTTTTTGGGTATAACCAAATAAGAATGGCTCTAGAGGACATGGAAAAACAATGTTTATCACACCCTGGGGAACATTCTGTTATAAAGTGATGCCCTTCGGGTTGAAGAACTCTGGTGCAATGTACTAGAGGGCTATGATAACCCTATTCCATGATATGATGCACAAGGAAATTGAAGTATATGTTGATGATATGATTTCCAAATCCCAGACTGAAGAAGGAAATATAGAGGATTTGTTGAAGTTGTTTCAGTGTTTTAGGAAATATCATCTCCGCTTGAATCCAAATAAATGCACCTTCGGTGTTCGAACGGGGAAGTTGTTGGGTTTCACTGTTAGCCAAAAAGGAATCAAAGTTGACCCTGATAAAGTCAAAGCAATTCAAGAAATGCCAGCACCGAGAACTGAAAAGCAAGTCAGAGGTTTTCTCGGGCGTTTGAATTATATTTCCAGATTCATTTCCCACATGACTGTAACATGTGAACCGATCTTTAAGTTGTTAAAGAAAGATCAAGGTTGTGTGTCGACGGATGACTTCCAAAGGGCATTTGAGAGTATTAAGGAATATCTACTTGAACCTCCTATATTGCTCCCTCCGGTAGAAGGAAGACCGTTGATTATGTATCTGACAGTGTTAGATAAATCCATGGGTTGTATTTTGGGACAACAGGATGAAACAGGGAAGAAGGAGTTCTCCATTAATTATCTCAGTAAAAAATTCACTGATTGTGAGTCGCGCTATTCCATGCTGGAAAAAAGATGTTGTGCTTTGGCCTGGGTGACAAAGCGTTTGCGGCAGTATATGTTGAATCACACCAGTTGGTTGATCTCCAAAATGGATCCCATCAAGTACATTTTTGAAAAACCTGCTCTTACTGGGAGAATTTCCTGCTGGCAGATGTTGTTATCTGAATATGATATTGAATACCGCACTCAAAAGGCCATTAAAAGCAGTGTGTTGGCAGAATATCTTGCTCACCAACCAGTGGAGGATCACCAGTCCGTAGAATATGAATTCCACGATGAGGATGTGATGTTCCTGAAAGTGAAGGATTGTGATGAACCATTACCTGAGGAAGGTACTGACCCTGAATCTTGTTGGAGTATGATATTTGATGGAGCTGTGAATGCTTATGGTAAAGGAATTGGTGATGTGATTGTCACTCCTCATGGATCGTACATTCCTTTTACTGCAAGGTTAACATTTGATTGCACTAATAATATGGCAAAATATGAGGCTTGCATTATGGGTCTCGAGGAAGCTATTGATCTCATAATCAAAATTCTAGATGTATATGGTGATTCAGCTTTGGTAATAAATCAGATTAAATGAGAATGGGATACTCGTCACCCTGGCTTGATCCCTTACAAAGATTATGCTAAAAGATTATTACCATTCTTCAATAAAGTTGAATTCCATCACATCCCTAGAGATGAAAATCAAATGGCGGATGCTCTGGCAACTCTGGCTTCTATGTACCAAGTGAATACTTGGAATGATATACCCTGAATTACGGTTCGACGGCTGGATAGGCCTGCTCATGTGTTTATAATAGAGGAGGTAGCACATGAAAAACCTTGGTATTATGATATCAAGCATTTTCTTCAGACTCGGGAATACCTGATTGGTGCGTCGAAGAAAGATAGAAAAACATTGAGAAGATTCCAGGCAGTTTCTTCCACAGTGAAAATATGTTATACAAGAGAAATTATGACATGGTCTTATTCAAATGCGTGGATAGACACGAAGCAGACATGTTCATGCATGAGATTCATGAAGGTTCATTTGGCACTCATGCCAATGGACATCCGATGGCTAAAAAGATGCTAAGGGCAGGTTATTATTGGCTGACAATGGAATCTGACTGTTACAAATTTGCAAAGAAGTGCCATAAATGCCAGATTTATGCAGACAAGGTCCATGTGCCTCTGACACTTCTCAATGTGATTTCCTCCCCATGGCCTTTCTCTATGTGGGGTATTGACATGATTGGGATGATAGAACCCAAAGCTTCGAATGGGCACCGTTTTATCTTGGTAGCAATTGATTACTTCACCAAATGGGTAGAGGCTGCCTCATACGCCAATGTTACTAAGCAGGTGGTTGTGCGCTTCATTAAGAATAACCTTATATGTCAGTATGGTGTGCCGAGAAGAATCATCATTGACAATGGCTCGAATTTGAACAACAAGATGATGACAGAACTGTGTGAAGAATTCAAGATTGTCCATCACAATTCATCTCCATACAGGCCAAATATGAATGGGGCTGTTGAAGCTGCTAATAAGAATATCAAGAGAATTATCCAGAAAATGGTTATTACTTATAAGGATTGGCATGAAATGATCCCTTTTGCTATGCATGGATATCGAACATATGTCCGCACTTCAACAGGAGCAACCCCGTTCTCCCTAGTGTATGGAATGGAAACTGTACTCCCAGTCGAGGTAGAGATTCCCTCGTTACGTGTGACAATGGAAACCAAGTTGATAGAGGCTGAATGGGTCCAGAACAGGTTTGACCAATTGAATTTGATTGAGGAGAAGAGAATGACAGCTTTGTGTCATGGCCAGTTATATCAAAGAAGAATGAAGAAAGCTTTCGATAAAAAGATCAAACCTCATGAATTCAGATAAGGCGACCTCGTGCTCAGGAAGATCATGTCTTTCAACACTGATTCTAGGGGCAAGTGGACTCCCAATTTTGAAGGCCCATATGTTGTCAAGAAAGCCTTCTCTGGCAGTGCATTTATTCTTGAAACTATGGATGGCGAGGAGTTCCCACGTCCCATGAATGTTGACGCCGTCAAGAAATAATTTGCCTAAAGAAATAAAAGAACAACTCGCTAAGTTGAAAACCTGAAAGACCGGCTTAGGAAAAAAAGAGCGTCTTGGTAGGACGAAAACCTGAAAGGGCGGTCTAGGAAAAAATTAGAGAACTAAACAGAATAAATTTCCCGCTAAGTTGAAAACCCGCAAGGGCAGCTTAGGCAAAAGTTAGGGATTTTCTTGGCAAGTAACTACGTCAGACAAGACTTGATCATTGAAGCAAAAATCTTCTCGGATCCTCACCATACTTCAACAGAAGCTGCTGCTCAGGATTTCAAAAGTTGTTAGAGGGGATAGTGGTCATTATATCTCAATGTATCTTTTCCATTATGTATTACCATTTCTCAAACTTTGTAATCACCTATGGAGTCTCGCCATTCGCAGACTACCATTCTATTAATGAAATTCGAGCTTTTACCCAATTCTTTGTATTTATTATTTTATTTAGCTTGCAAAGACTTCATTTATTACTGATAATAACTTTCAAAGCAAAGAGATTAAATAACAAAATTGATTTTTCAAAAAAAAAAAGATTTTTACAATTTACTTTTACTTTGAGATTTGTGATGAAACAATGACAACAAAAATGATGATCACAGGAATGGAAAAACTCCAGTTGTTTTGATAAGCTTTTGTTCACCTCGGGATGTTTTTGCCATATTGGGTTTATGATTCCGGTATCCTCGGTCAAGTTTGGACTCATTTCTCCTCTTTTCTGAGTTTTCATGATGTGAAGTTTCAATCCGCATTTTCTCCAGTGAAGAAGGCCTGAATTCCCCAGCGAAGTTTGGGTGTTTCGGTGTCAGTCTATTTTATTTGAGACTGGTCTTGAAATCTCCAGTAGGCATGTTACTTTTGAAAAAACACTAGTTTCCCCGATGAAGCCTGAAGAAGGATGTTTTATCCCGATATTCGTTTATTTCATCACTTTGATTTGTCTACCTCCGGATTATGTGTCTCCTCAGTAAAGTTAAAGCAGGCAGTAGGTTTTGTTTCCTCAGTTGGCCTTTACCTTTCTTGGAATGATCATCTTGGATGATGTTTAGCCGAGCGTTGTTAGTGCCCGAGGCGGTTTTGATTGGTTGTTCCCAATGTTGTGTATATGTTTTGTCAACATACGCACGATAACATTCATACATTCATGCATACATCATGCATAGCTAAAATTGGAAAATCATTGTTCATTAACATTTTTTAATATTTTTGTTGACAGATTACCCTGTTTTGCAGAGTTACGTTGCCCTATTTTCAATAGAGTATTGGTTTTAAGCAGAAAACATATATTCTTTCAATTTCCCTACTGAGTTGTCCCTCATAGAAGATTTTTTCTTTTGCCTTCCGGTACAGCTCCTTGTTTGGATGGATTCGGTTTTCCCTCTTGAGTTTATTTCTCAAAGGATGTATTTTGGTTTACTGTTTCATTCCAGTTTATTTCTGGTTTAGATATGTGGTTCCCCGGTAATGTTATTCACTTTGGATTGCTGAAAACTCCAAGCTTTGGTTGGTGCATTTATTTTGCACAAGAAGACTTTATCCCCTCGGCAAGAATATCATGGCATCTCCCCAAGAAGTCATACCTCCTTCCCAAAAATCCATTTCCTTTTACAATCCTCTGTGACCACAAGTAGCAAGTCTCTTTATTGGAGACAGCTTATATATTTTTCTTTCCAGGCGGATTGCCTTGGTTAAAGAAGAAGTTAAGACCCGTTCTAGGCGAAACACCAGAATTTTGGAGAAACTTATATTCTCTTTCTACCTTCAGTGAAAGTTGGTAGACTATCGGCAGTGAACGTTGGTGTTTGTTATCTTTTTTATACCCTCAGTGAACATTGGTAGTTCATCTTCAGTGAACGGCGATGCTATGATATATTCTCTTTCTACCTTCAATGATAGTTGGTAGACCATCGGCAATGAACGTCGGTGTTTGTTATCTTTTTTCTACCCTCAGTGAATGTTGGTAGTTCATCTTCAGTGAACGGCAGTGATATGATATATTCTCTTTCTACCTTCAGTGAAAGTTGGTAGACCATCGGCAGTGAATGATGGTGTTTGTTATCTTTTTGCTACCCTTAGTGAATATTGGTAGTTCATCGTCAGTGAACAGCGGTGATATGATATATTCTCTTTCTACCTTCAATGAAAGTTGGTAGACCATCGGTAGTGAACGTCGGTGTTTGTTATCTTTTTGCTACCCTCAGTGAACATTGGTAGTTCATCGTCAGTGAATGGAGGTGATATGATATTTTCTCTTTCTACCTTCAGTTAAAGTTAGTAGGACATTGGCAGTGAACATCGATGTTTGTTATCTTTCTCTCAGACTTCGGTAAACATCGGTAGCATCGCCTTCGGTAGACGTTTGTGTGTCCTTTGACCATTCTACCATCCTCTATGATTTAGTTCTTTTGGTCCACCAGTGATTTATTTTCCTGGTGGGGGTGCTCCTTTGTTTCTTTATTATTGTTACATCCCCAGTGTTGTTTTGTGTCTCTTTGGTCCTGTTCATATGCATTCATGATCATAAGTATTTGCATGGTATCTTAGGGCCAAAAATATGGTTTGTTTTATATTTAGGTATCTTCGATCGCGTCGACACGAAGATTTTTAACCTTCGTATCTCCGGATAGAAGAAACTTAAATAAGGGCAGCTGTTGTGCCCCAATTTTTGCCCCTAAGATCCCTTCATCATACCATGTTGATTCACTCACAACAAGATCACACTAGGATTCTTGGTTCCCCTCCCTACATTTAGTTTTGCCCTTTTTGAGGGATTACCAAGCACCTTGACTTATGTTCCTTCTATGATCATGAATATTGTTTTTATTTCTTCATTTAACTAATAAAAAGCAATGTTGGTTTGTCTTTCTTGTTATCCATGTTGGTGAAGGCAATGAGATTTAACAAGCTACCCAATGGGTTCATGAGTTTATTTCCATGCCCTAGTCAATAAAGCTTGATAAGTTCAAACCTCACCATTGGATTGGTTTTGGAAGAATTGGAATGGCAAGGTTGCTTGGGTTCATCACATTTCAAGGTTATTAGATTTGACTCAAAAGTACAAGGGGTTGATTGGAGAAGTTGTCATGTTTGGACAAGGCCTTGTTCCTATTGGTCACAAGAGCATATTTCTATCAAATTTCAAGATATGGAATTGGTTTTGGTGGCTATGAGTCCTTATTATCATCCTCAACAACTTTTATTCACAAAGCAAGAATGTTGGTACAAGAAGTTTGTTCAAGCTTGTCAAAGTTCCTCAAAGCATTTTCTTGATCTAGGAGCTAGGGTTTTGAACTTCAAGGAGTATATCTTGCTCACCTTTTTGTATTTTTGAGTGATTTAAAAGACATAATTCTCTTCGAAGGTTTATTAACAAATCACTTCAAAGGTTCCAAGGAGTTTTCATGAGGAAGAAACTTGATGAGGAAGTAAGATTACAAGTCCTCTAGATGAGTCCCCAATTTTCCATATGTGAATTCAAATGGTCATAACTTGGTCAATTTTTATCACCTTGAGTCTATTATTTTTCCATAATGATCTTGAATATGTGAACTTTATGCCTTCTTTTATGTGCAAAGTGGGAAAATGGATGGAAGTTGCCTTAAAGATGCAAAATATTATAGGTCATTTCATGATGTTTTGCCAACTTCAATAAGTCATAACTTGCTCAAATTTTGGATATTTTGAATGATTCAAGTTTAAAAATGTCATTCAAGAGATCTACTTCATGCCATATTTTTTGGTCAAGAACAAATTCCAAGTGAAAGGCCATGTTTGGATGCAAGACATTATAGGTCATTTTTGAAGAAGAATTTGAAATATTTCTAAGTATGGAAAGTCTACCCTTTTTCTCCAACTTTGACTCAATGTAACTTTCAGCTCAAGAATCAATTTAACTCCATTCTTTTTCCATTGCAAAGCTTGTAACCTCATCTTTCTAAAGCGTCAAGAATCATGCCTTAAGACCCCTTGAGCTGAGAATGCCATTGTTTCAAAAATGGTAACTTTGAATTGAAGTTTCCTTGCAAGTCAGAATTTGAATTTCATGTTACAACCTCTAAACCTCAAATTAACACGCATTTTGGGTGTAAACATGATTAGCCAACTTTCCCAAGTGGATTAGTGCATCAAAACGCAAGAATTGGATGCGTTTTGGTGAAGTTTGGATCACACTTCACTCGTGCATCAGGTTTGCACGAATTCCCTCCAAAATGCATCATTCACTCTTCCTTTTGATCCCATTTGCTTCTCCTATAAATAAATGAACTATCCCATTCAATTTCCCAAGCTTGGATAGCCAGAATCACCCTATCAAACTTGTTTCACAATTCAGAATTCAGTAACTTCAAAATCCATTCTCGAGCCTTTTTCAATCCAATTTTTTCATCAATTCACCTTCCTTGATCATCCCTGAAGCTAACCACATAATTACAGTCAAGAATCGTGCCCTATACTGCTCCATAGAAGTCCAGTTTCAGAGCTCTGCAACTCAACTTCAATAGGTAGATTCCTTCATCAATTCTTCAAAACTCTGATATCATTATGTTTCTCTCATTACCCTGGTTCTAGTCGCAACACTTACCTTTTACTGGAAACACGTTTTGACCATGAAATTTCAAATCCCTTTTCAAAACTTTCCTTCCAAATTGCTTGAGCTACGGTTTATATAAATTTGGCGCGAGGGTGTGGTTGTCTTCGTCTTGAAGAGACGAAGCGAATGGCATAGGTCCGATCTTCTGATTTTATAGTTTGATAGACCTGCAATTCGTGATGGCTGGAGGTTGAAGATGACCAACGTGCCATCTTCCAAACAATGAAGGCGCGCCATCTGTTTTTTTCAAATTCTGATTTAATTAATGATTCTGTATAATATTCACTAATGACCATGATATGCAGAGCGCGCCAGATCCCTTGGATTTGATTACTAACGCGTTTTGACTCTCATCCAATGGTCCACATATTTTACTTTTATTTTCTTTTTCTGATTTTTATATTTTAATTGTTGTAAATTTCAAAAAATCATAGAAAATTCATTTTTAGTCCAAAAAATCTGAAAAAATTATGAAAAATAATTTTGATTATTCTCTTTCTGATTTTTATTTTTTCACAATTTAATTTTGTGTTTTGTTATTTTTTATAAATTTTATACTTATTTGATTTGTTTTAAATGTTTAAAAATACTTTTATACATTTTTAAATTCTTAAAAAATTATGGAATGATCCAATGATATTGTGACAAATATTGGTGACCTTATTTTATTTTTGTTTATGACTTTCTTATTTTTTACCATTTTTTGTTTATTTTACCCATTTATTTTAATTTTAAAAATAGTTTCTGACTTTAAAAAATTACCAAAAAATTTGTAAAATTATTCGAGCCTTTTTCTGATTTTTCTATGGCCTTACTTTTCATTTCTTGATTAATTTGAACATAGTTGATATTTTTCTCATTATTTTCTATTTTTGAAACATTTTTAAACCCTTTTTTGTGTATATTAAATGTGATATTATTTTGTGACTATTTTCTGACTGATCTTGGGTTAGATTTTGGATCATGAACTTTATTGACATCATTGGATCCATGGTGTTGAGTTTAACTCCATAAAAATAGATGAATTATTTTAATAATAGTTTGATTAAAATTTAATTCAAATGTGGTTTGTATATTTTTTTTTCCATTCCTCTTCATCTCATCCCTTTCTTATTGCACTAAATGTTGTTGGAGCATGATCTCTATATCATGTCCCAAAACAAATGGTACATAGATTGCTATTGACCGGCCTCAAAATAGGTGAGACTTCTATATAAGTCCAATTACGATTTCTTAACATAGTGCTAAATTTTGTCCCGATTCGAATAAATGATCATTCGTGGCCCAAACTTATGATTACAAGCCTAAGTATGTTAATTTGATCTCTTTGATCCAATAACCTTGAGATTTATTGTGTGGAGGCTTTGGTTCTACCAATCCTCTAATGGATCTATAACACCTTTGGTCAACGCGGATCACTTAAACATCGTTGATCATTAAATGGTACTTATGAGAATTCCAAATGGATGGTATACTTGACAAAAAGAAAATGCAACTTGTTGTGTGGAGGCTTTGGTTTTACCAATCCAATAATGAGTTCCAAATGCAAGTTTCAATATGGTCATCCCACTAACCACTAATTATTGACTTGTTTTATTTTGTGCTTTTATTCTTTTTTATGCTTTATGTACTATTTATTTTTAGCATTTACATTTCATGGCATTTTCATCTTTTCTCATTTGAGCATTTATTTTTCTTTCCATTTTTACTTTGCTCACTTGAGCTTTCATTTTCCTTTCTTAAGATACTTAATAATCAACATAAACCCTGAAAAATATTTAATGGTACTTGGACTATTTGGTTACTATCCTTGGCATTATGGAGCATGGAACTTTTCTTGGACTTAGGATTAGAAACCTTAACCTATATTGGAGACCTTGTGATCTTATCTGATTATTTTGTCTGGATTTATTGAGGTTTACCTCAAGACATTGGGTTGCTTGGTTGTTTTTATGTGCAGGTTTTTGTGATTACACCCTTTGTTTGTAATTTGGAATTCACTTGTATACAGCCGTTACTCTGCCCAATTTTTTGTGAAGACTTAATACACTTGAAGTTTTATTATCTCAAGAGGTCTAGTTTCTTTTTTGCTTGATTGGTTTCAATCTGAGGAATGGGAATTCTATTTTGGCTCATAATGTCAAGTATTGGCTTCTTGTTGGTTAGATGGTTCTTATCCCTAGCTTTTATCTTATGCTTTAGGATAGTCTCTTCTTCTCTTCCCATCTTCTTTAATTTCAAAAATCTTCTTCCCCCTTTTGAAAAATCTTCTTGTTTTTGAACTTGAACCACTTTCATAATAAACTTGGACTTATGTCCATGCATCTTCAAAAAAATGTATAAATAAACTCAAATCAACTTAATAATACCTTGACATTTTTTGTGAGAAGACTAAAAGTCGATCAATCTCATTTCAAACCATTTTTCCACTTTGGCTTTTTATCTTTAAACTTTTCTCAAAAAAGGATGAACTCTTGTCAATTCTTGTAGTGATGCAAACAACTATACTTCTAAAATATATAGTGAAGAGAGATATTTTCCACTTGAGTTTTGAGAGAGGTATTGTTGATTTTGAAATCCAAGTCATATCCTCCACTTTGAGATGATGCAAATTCTCATTTCTCATGATTGTGGGTAGTAGGTATGTTTTCCACACGGACAATAATGATGATGTTTTATCTCATAAAATTAACCAACACATTTGTGTTTTAAATTTTTAAAAGAGGAACTACGTGTACCCTGATCCCCTTTTACACGAAAAGGTGGTACGTAGGCACTAAAGGTTCGCAACCGCGGCGGGTGCAAAAATTATAAAATAAATATATTTCTTTTCTCACCTCCACCATCCATTTTTATATAACATTTTATAGCCAAAATATACAGATTTTTAACAAAGAGGCTCCTGCGGAGTACTGTAGATGTTTAGGGTGCTAATACCTTCCCTTTTCATAACCAACCCCCTTACCTTGAATCTTTCCCCCTCTTTTTGGGTTATTCGCTCTTTTCCCATTCCTTTGGAAACAATAAAGCGCGGTGGAGATCTTTATTTTGATTTGTATAAAGTTTAGTCAATCCAATGGCTTAGTCTTGGACATTTCTACCGCTACAGAAAAATGGCGACTTCACTGGGGAAAGATTGACCTCTTGTTGGTCCATCCTTAAGTGGGTTAAGCCTATCTTTGTTTATATATGTATATATGTTATTATTGTTTTTATGTTATATGTTGTATATATGTTTGTCTGGATTTTCTTGGTTTTCAGGGTGCTTGGTGATTACTCATAAGTTCTGTACCCGGACTTGGTAAACTTTAAGATAGGACGGGCGGTATAGTCATGTTAACTTTAAGGGAGTAATCCTAAAAAAGGAGGCATGAGATCCCCCACTCAGTGGAGGCCCCTTTGACTGTAGTGACGTTTACCGAGTAATCGGGAAGACATACTGCTTTTAACCTGGGAGCCTGCTGAAACTGAGAATCGTAGAATACCAAACCCATCTTAGCATTTTAGGTGTAGTGCAGAAGCTATGACAGAGTAATCCGGAAATGGTTGTCACGCGATACTACGCTCGGACGAGTTTTTCTTAAGAATATTACTAATTATCGAGTTAATCAGGAAGTTGGTAATATCCGAAAGAAGGATGTAGACTCTGGGAACCTATAGAACCTTGTTCGGCAGGTGATAACTTTTATACCAATACCTTATGGGTAGTACCTTCGACCTCATGCTCGTGAATTTGAACCTATGAACCCTATATGTGTGGTCTTGTGTGTGATTGTTGCATCATGCATCCATGCACTCATAAGCATCTTTTGAAGAAACCATATTTCAAGGGATTTAAAGGTTGACTACTTGTGAATATCTCAGGTACTTTTAACCACGGATTCTGGAAAGAGAAAGACCGGGAAATACAGTTTCAAGGATCCCAAGATAGATGAGTTGATCAGTATAATTTCTGAGATCGAGTGTTCTCCATACTTTTGGAAGAAGTATGGATCTATTATTCCTCTCATGAAGTTAAAGATGAAGGAGGGTATTATCTCGACCTTGGTCCAGTTCTATGATCCGATGTATCATTGCTTTACTTTTCCTGATTATCAGTTGATGCCTACACTGGAGGATTATTCTTATCTGTTGGATTTACCTGTTACTGATCATGTTCCTTTTACTGGTTTGGAAGGTGATCCAAAATCACATGAGATTGCTTCTTTGATTCATCTGAGGAAGTCTGAGGTGGAAGCCCATATGACTACCAAAGGAGGGATTAGAGGATTACCAGCTCAGTTCTTATTGGAGAAAGCTCGTTACTTTTCCAGAATGAAGAGTACAGTTGCTTTTGAGGCCATCTTTACTCTACTTGCTTACGGGTTGTTCTTATTTCCTAATGTGGACAAGTTTGTCGACATTAATGCTATCAGGATTTTCATGATTGGAAACCCAGTTTCTACATTGTTGGGTGATGCTTATTATTCTATTCATCTTCAGAATTCTTATCATGGGGGGGTGATTATCTGTTGCATGCCTCTGTTGTACCGGTGGTTTATCTCTCATATGCCTCAGTCTGATGCTTTTTGGGATGTCAAGAAATAACCCCGTTGGGCTCCTAAGATCATGACACTTACTCATTCGGATATTGATTGGTATCATCGAGCCTACCAGGATATAGAGATTATTTGCAGTTGTGGTAGTTTCCCCAATGTACCTCTTCTTGGTACAAAGGGAGGAATTAACTATAACCATGTTCTTGCACGGCGACACCTTGGTTATCCAATGAGGGATAAACCGAATAGTATTCATTTGAGTAGTTTCTTTCTGAAGGAAGGAGAAGACCATAGGGAAGCTAGGGAGAAGATTGCGAAGGCATGGCGTCACATTCATAAGAAGAGTAGGAAGGATTTGGGACCTAGGGGTGTTGTTTCTTTGGAGCCATATCTTCAGTGGGTCCAATCGAGATCCATTCAGTTAAAGATGTCGTGATGAAAACAACTATACTTCTATAATATGTAGTGAAGATTGATATTTTCCACTTGGGTGTTGAGAGAGACATTGTTGATTTTGAAATCCAAGCCATATCCTCCACTTTGAGATGATGCAAATTCTCCTTTCTCATAATTGTGGGTAGTAGGTATGTTTTCCACACGGACAATGACGATGATGTTTTTTATCTCATAAAATTAACCAACGCATTTGTGTTTTAAATTTTTAAAAGAGGAACTACGTGTACCCTGATCCCCTATTACACGAAAAGGTGGTACGTAGGCACTAAAGGTTTGCAACCGCGGAGGGTGCAAAAATTATAAAATAAATATATTTCTTTTCTCACCCTTACCATCCATTTTTATACAACATTTTATAGCCAAAATATACATATTTTTTACAAAGAGGCTCCTGCGGAATACCGTAGATGTTTAGGGTGCTAATACCTTCCCTTTGCATAACCAACCCCCTTACCTTGAATCTTTCACTCTCTTTTTGGGTTATTCGCTCTTTTCCCATTCCTTTGGAAACAATAAAGCGCGGTGGCGATCTTTATTTTGATTTGTATAAAGTCTAGTAAATCCAATGGCTTAGTCTTGAATATTTATACCGCTACACCCCCTTTTCTTGTGTTTTTCCATTCTTAAAAAAGGATTTAAGGCTCAAAGTTATTTGGTGTCCACCAATTCTTCATAATGTTCTCCAGTCCCTACATTCAGCTAAACCAAAACGAGCACTCATCTCTCGAGAGAAGTTTTTGATAGTTGAGGAACCACTGAGGTTTCTTGGACATAACAATCACTCACCTTTGCTTCTTTTGTATTTTTGGTCACACGACTTTTCTCTTTGCTAAGGATCTTCATTTTGTAATTCTTTCTCACCCTTCAGGCTTTTCCTTTTCCTTTTTTCGCTTTCCCTAACTTTTGCCTGGACAATTCTTTTTTATTTTGATTTTGCACTCCAACGGGATGCCCTAGATTTTTCCTAACTCATTTTCTTTCAAGTTTTATTTTTATTTTTGACTTAGAGGGCTTTCTTTCTTTTTTTACTCATTATCTTTCTTTTTGAACACGTCGTGTGACTTCAAGTCGTTTTCGACTTGTTGGAAAAATTGTGGTTGGTTTGCTCTCTGGTCGGTGAGGGATAACCATTGTTGTATTGTCATCTTCTATCCTCCTGATAGGTGATGGATGAGGTGTGGTGATCCTTGGATGTTCACTCCCTTTTGAAATTTGAATGCTCGATCAGATTAAATGAATTTTACCCTGCCTCGGGTTAAATGTGAGGGTTTTTTCTGACAAGAAAAGAAACTCCTACTTAAAAGCTCAAAGGGGTTAACGAGGGTCTATCTCCGTTATATATCTGATTTTTAGGAATTTGAAACGATTTATGTACATTTTCAATAGGGTTTTACTCAAAATAATACTGTCTGATATTCTTGGTATGTTTCTCATCATCCTCCCTCCAGAGGTTTTACATTATCAAACAAGAGTTGAGTATCAAAAAGCATAAAAAATATAAATGAGTAATACAAATGGATTAATTTAAGATAAACATATTCAATTCATTATGGTTAATATTCAGAAAAAAATAAGTTTTGCATACAAGAAAGTACTGAACGAAACAAGAAAGATTACAAATGAGAATGCGAAAGAAACTAGAAAATTGCCATATTGAGAAGGCATGACTCCATATGGACTTATTGATTCTGACGACTTTCTAAAGTGTTGATGCTCACTAGGGCACATGATTCCCGTTTGCCCCTGGCGTGAATGCAACCATCCCTGAATCGATCAAGTCTTGTATTTTATCTCTGAATGACACACAATCTTTGATTGAATGGAGAGGTTCCCCAACGTGGTAAACACATCTTATGGTAGGGTCAAATCCATCTGGATGAGGATAAACAACGGGATCTAACTGTTGGGTCTCCAACAAAGAAATCTTGAGCAAATGAGAGAACAAATGTCCATAAGGTATGAGAATTGTGTCATATATTCTTTATGGCTTCTCGTCCTCATGTCTTCCCTGTTGTTGATGTCTTTGTTGATAAGTTTGTGGCTGTTGAGAACACTGAGCTGGCTGATCATAAGAATGGTACTGATTCCTATTAACCATTTAATTCTCATGTCTTGAAGAAGGAACTGACTGTTGTAGAGGAAACTTTGAAAGTACAGGTTGTGGATGGTATCTCCCAAGATGCAAGGTAGAGCCTTGAAGGCGAGAAGTCATTACCATATTTTCTGCAGTAGTTGGGGTAAGCTTGATTTGTATACTTAGGCCTTTGGGAGTAACCAAAATTATCCCTGCATCGAGTAAATCATGTACTTTGTGTTTCAACTCCTTGCAATTCTCATCATATTGACCAGGTACTCCAGAATGAAACCCACACCTAACATTTTCATCATAGTCAAGTGGAAGCTTTGTAGGAGGGATACCCATAGTATGGAGCTCAACCAACTGATGTTTAAGTAATCTAGAAAGTAAATGAGCATAGGACATCATAATAGGATCCAAATGCTTCTCAGACTTCTTATGCTTTTGTTGTTGGGTTTTGCCTTTGGATCGCTTTAAAGAACAAGAATTGAATGTATAAGGGAAGTACTTGAAACATGAGAGTGTGGAGGAGGTCCATAAATTATTCCATGGATTGAAGGAACCCCTGAACTATGAGGAAGAATGGAAACTTCAGTTGCAGCGCCAGGCACAAGATCGTCCTTTTTCTTCACCATGATTCTCAGCATGTCCATAATCAAACCCAGTTGGGTTTTCAATTGAGTGTTCTCCTCTCTCATAAGTTCCTGACCATGGATCAAACCCTGTATGTCTACCATAAACAACCCCATCTAGGCCCACATATCATCCTTCATCTCAATCAACTTAGCTTGAAGTTGTTCCATCTAATTTCCTCTGGTTGAGTAACGATGAATAGTTGTCATTGAACACCTCTTCTAAGAAAAAGCGGAACCACATGATAAGAAGACCAGTCAGAAAATCTACAATGCATGAAATGCATGATTATGCATGCTATGTTTTATCATTTCCCGTGTATTCAACAGTTTTGTCAAACATCAAGAAAGATTAAATAACAAGATAACAGAGATAAGCAATAGTCAAGACGAGATATCATAGACTGTTTTCATTCTTAACAAAGCTTAAAATCATATGAGTTCATACAAACGAGACAATATTACATCATAAGTGATCCAAAATCAACAGAGTTTACACCAACGGTAGCAAAATACTACATTAACATCCCATCCAACAATTCTGGTGGTGATCATGCAACAACTAACAACATAAAGACAAAAGCTACTTCATCTTACAAAATCCAATTGTCTTCATCGCTTGACGCAGAATTTGTTAATGGAATGATTTTTCTCAGGGGTAAGGTAATAGTAGAGTTTTAAATCTCTTCATGATCCATCTGGTATAAGGAATCCCAACACTAGCATCCTTCCTACTAAGGAAAGCTTCGTCTTTCTTATGAATCTTTGCCCAAGATAGTTGTACTTTCTTCAACATTCCAGGATTTGCCGCCTTATCAAAGAAAACAGAATCTTCTACGTCCTTGTCAAAAGGTTCACCACCCATTGCATACCCTAACTGATGAAGTGCGAGAATAGGATTTTAGTTGATGCAACCCTTTCTTCCAATGAAAGGGACGCTAGGAAACTCCCCACAGCTCGTAATGATCTCATAGTTATCCATCTTTGGGTTATGCCACTTTATGTAATGATGAGTGAGACTCATGATTCTTTGACAAAATTAGTAAGTGTCTTAGATGTCTACAAACAGTCCACTTACGGGTAGATGAGACATGAACCACTAATACAATAATGGAAAATAACAAAAAAATGTTCCCTTTGTTCCATCTTAGAGTGAATGGGGTGGTAAGTATCAGCAAGGAGAGTCGGCATAGTGTTTTTATCCATGAGGAGATAAACAATAGTGCAATCTACAAAGTCTCTGAAATTTGGATACATAATTATCCCATAAATCAAGATAGCCACTACAACATTGAATGCAAAACAGTTTCCTTCACTTTCAAACTCTTTAGCTTTCATCGTCAAAAATTCGGAAGGAAAGCCAAAGACACCACCATTGGGCTTCCAATTCTCTTTCATATCGCTTAGGCTCAAATAAAGAGCCTTAGAGATATCTTAAAGATCAAACACCTCTGGAACATTAAAAAAAGGTACTCGGTTTTGAACCTTGATGTCAAGAATGAAGGCATACTCCTCTAGAGTAGGAAGACACTGATACTCTTGGAAAGTGAAGCAGCACAACTTCGGGTCATAAAACTGTAGAAGAGTGAGTAGAGCCCATGGCTCATTGGCAATATTCAAGAAAGACATGATATTGCCATAGTCTTGAGTGAATATTTTCGAGTTGTGCTTGATAGCTTGAGCGCCCAAACCTCTTAATGGTGTCAAATCCTCATGGAAGAAACTATAGGAAAAGATGTGTCTAGTAGTATTCTTAACGGTAACTGTGTTGTTAGCCATTTTTTATGAAGATACTAACTCTTGAATGTCCCTCGAAAATGACAATGCATATGCTATTTAACTTTTTTGTACATCATTTTTTGAAAAATAAATATGCCACGATGCAAAGTGATAGGATAAAGGTTTCCATAACACTGGACATTATTGAACTACTAATAGAGTCACAAGTCAAGAGATCAAAAGTTCAGAACAGTCACCAAAAAGAACCAAATAGTCATCAACATAACCAAAGTCACCAACAAAACTAAAGTCACCAATGGCACCTATAGGAATCATCTCTCCCCACTCACGGGTGAAGTCTTGGTCAGGGTAAGGCAAGGGTGACTCAAAATCATGGGTCTGCCTGAAAGTACTATCATTGCAACACAGACGTGTATGGTGAAAATACCCCATTTGTACCTCAACTGAGCATGGTACACATGACCTCACTAGTAGGACCTCATCTAGTAACCGTCATGTCCCCACTCTAGTCTTACGGTTCCTAATGGTTTATAACTCTGGCCTGAGTATTGGGCCTTTTACCTCAATAGTATCATCTCATACCAACAAAGAAACAACATAACAGCAATATCCAGAGTACAGGTAACCAGTAAAATAAAATGCAATGCATGAAAGCATATAAACAGATGAAGTAATAAAGCAATAAACATACAAACACCCAAAGAAAATAAAACAACCACAAGCTAGGATTGACTTGCATAGGAATGAACCAGAAATTGGTCAATCATTCCCCAACAGAGTCTCTTTTTGTCGCGTCTAGGATTTTCATCGAAGCGCGAACGAATGCTAAAGGACAGAAGAGTCACGATCAATGTTATTTATCCTGAGAGGGAAAGGAAACAATGAGTAAACCTGAGGAAAGGAAATGAGCATGGTTATTGCGACCAAGAGAAAAGGGATAAGGAAGTCGGTTACACAAGGGGAAGGTGTTAGTACCCCTCACGTATGTGGTACCCTACAGGATCCACTTAAGTTTTTTCTAATATAAGGGTGTGTCTACTCTATGTCTAAAGCTTAATGCTAAAAATAAAAATGCAAAGAGGGAATGCATGCAAAATAAAACACGGGGAAAAGAATAAAATAATTACAAAGTTTCGCTCGGTTGAGCCTCGCGACCAGATGCCTATGTATCCCTTTTAAGGAATCATAGCGTTGTAGTCCGGCTCAATAGTTTTCGTTTATTGTGTGTTTTTTATAGACGATGCTAGCGAATCATGTCCTTTTTGAAAAGGTTTTAAAAGGAAAAGCCCGAAGAAAAAAAGATTTGCATTTATTGATATTTTTTACCTTGAAAAAGGATTTGATATTTGAAACACCCAAAGACTAAGAGTGAAAGAACAATAAGATCGAGAAGAAACCCGCTTATCATTTCCCATACTTAGTAAAAAGTGTGATTCTCATCAATTATTATTAAGTATCTTGAGAGGCTTAAAAGAAAAAGAGGTTTTAATTTTAGCATGGATGCAAAAGAAGAAAGAAAAAGTATAAGGGGAGACTAGAAAAATAGTCCTAAAGTTATCATGCAATATTGATCCTAGAGATGGGATAAGAGGGAGGCATGTACCTAATGTTATCATGCATGGATAAAGATGCTAAGATCTATTTAGTTCAAACTTAGAGAAAAGTGAATGAAAGATCCTATAGGGAGCATATAATAGGATAAACAAGAAAAGATGGGAGAGGGATGATAAAACATCACACAAAGATGACAACACATCAAGTATAGAAAAGATGGTAATACATCAATAACATAAAGTAATATGATAAAACACATAGTACAAGAGATGATAAAACATCACATAAAGAAGGGGATGACAAAAGATCAAGCATGGATGGCAAAACATCATGTATAGATGACAAGACATCAAGCATGGATGGAAAAATATCATGTATAGATGACAAGACATCAAACATGGATGGAAAAACATCATGTAAGAGATGAAAAAACATCATATAAGAGATGACAAAACATCATGTAAGAGATGAAAAAACATCAACCAAAGATGATAAAACATTAAATAAGAAATGACATGATAAAACATCAATATAAGAAAGGGATGACAAAATATCAAATAAGAGGGAAGATGATAAAACATCAAAAAGGAAGATGAAGAAACATTAAGAACATACAACCATGTGACAAAACACATGAGAGAAGAGATGATAAAAAATCACATAAAGATGATAAAACATCAAGAAGAAAAATGATAAAACATCAAGTATAGCAAACGTGGTAACACATCATGTAAGAGATGACAAAACATAATGCATACATGCATTAATATGACAAAACATCAAGTAAGGATGACAACAAAATCAACAAGCAAGATGATAACACATCAACAAACACACAATACATGGTGATAGAACACAAAAGAGATGGAGATCTCAAACAAACTTAAAGAAGTGAAGAAGAAGCGTGAAGGCAAAATGAGAAATCAAAAGGCATGGCATAAAAACACATGAAGATATCCTCTATATTCTGATCCTATCATGTTAATCACCTTAGACTATCCTAAGCATGGCGAAAAAGGTCAAGAAAAAAGAACTATTACCTAACTAGGCAAGTAAGTGTGCAATTGGAAGACAAAACTTCAATACATGACAAAACATATAAGCAAGGATGAGACAAGAGGTAGATACATAACTATAAACATGGTTTAAGACAACAACAATTATCATTTAGTAATTACATGTTAACAAACATCACTTAATCAAGACAAGTTCACATGATGAAAATACATGAAACTCAAACAAGTAACAAGACAAGACTTGTGCTACAAGTAAGTGATAGATCATGGATAGGAAACACTATGGCATCAATAAGGAATGATATATGTATATTCATTCCTAAGGGTCATGCATAAGTGGAAAATATCTATAGATCATAAGACAAGGCATCAAGGCAAGTGCACTAGCATAAGAGCATTTATGTGTCAAGTGCTTAACCAAACATGGTATAAGAAGGTGAAGTGAGGTGAAAGAGATGATGAAGTGTATAAGTCAGAAGTCAGCACATGTCATAACCATCATCATCAAATAAAAAATATTGAGAAAGATTCACAATCAAATCATACAAGGGAAATTTGATTTTAAAACCCTTAGTTGACTTATGTCCTCATGCAATGCTAGAAAGCAAACATGTGAAAGGAAAGAGGTAATGTGAAGAGGAAAAATCAAACATTTACATGGTATACACTTATCAAATACTAAATAATCAAGATAAAACTCAATTAGTCAATGAAAACATGGTTCAAACACCAATGCACACAAACTAGGTCAAAACAAAGTTGTTAAGTGAAATGAAAGCAAGTGTGTGATAAAGTGAACATGGAAAGACATATCAAGTAAGAGTGAAGTTAGAAGAACACACTCAATGATAACACATATTAAATACCTCTACTCAACCTTAAAAGATCACTACTTAAGCATCTCAAAAGTTTAAACCAAAACTAGGTCAAGATCAAACCCTAACATGCTCTTAAAAGTTAGTGAAGAACAAGAAAGGGATAGATGAAAAGGGAACATGTCTAAAGAGTTACACAACACATAATTCAGTAGAAAATGATCTCTAGGATCACATATTCAAACATCACAAGTATGGAGAAAGAATGCATATATGTCACACAAACAGAATAGTTAAAGGAAGCAAGCAAACAATGTTCGATTTAAGAATTAAAGATCAAAAGGAAGAGAGAATCATACAATGTGTGACTTGTATAGCAAGTTAACTCAAGATGAGACTCAATAGTAACTAAGTAAGAAGGTGAAACTTCTTACACAAGAAAAGTCACCTAGCTGATAAACAAAATCATCTAATGATGGATAATATGTGTCTTAAATCAAATGAGAATTATAAAGATCAAGCAAGAGTGAGATTACATCTCGTATATAATAGGTTGATAATGAATCCATCAAAATATATATATCATGATCTTGAAGGTTCAATAAAGGTCAACAAGATAGCATACTTAAGTGTCATGATATATGGTAAAGTATAGTCCCTTTGATGCATTAAAGAAATATGATCTAAATAAATCAAATTCAATGCTCTTAAATGTTATGGGCAGTAGACAAAATCAAGAAACATCCATGGTACAAGACACAAAATATCATGAGGCAATAATTAGACAATGATGCTTAAAACACAAGTAGAAAAAAAGATATAGCTTCTTATGTATCACCATGTTGGTTAGCAATTGAATGTTTAATCAAGGATCAAGTAAGCATGAGAAATGAGATGAGAAAATAGATAAATATCAAAATTTAAACACAAAAATGATGGACTCAAACTCCTCAAGCAACATTAACATACATCATTTACAAAACTAGGTAAAAATAAGAAAGATATGGCTCCTAACATGTCATCATGATTAATTTACAATGAAATGTCAATCAAGGAATCAAAGGAGAATTTATTTATAGGTAATAATACATGAATTCAAAGGTGTAAGAAAAGGGATTTCAACCTTCTTGGATCAATGATACTCAATTGGAAATGTACAAACACATTCTTCTAACCCGTGATCATAAAAGGCAAGTATATGACCTCTAAACAAAGGTAAGATGTTAAAAAACTTGAATGGTTCATAGACATGAACTCAAGACTATACACATGC
This sequence comes from Vicia faba, assembly GCA_948472305.1. NCBI lineage: Eukaryota > Viridiplantae > Streptophyta > Magnoliopsida > Fabales > Fabaceae > Vicia > Vicia faba. Next base: position 1,472,406,030 of record OX451737.1, on the reverse strand, counting down.
TAATGATAATAAGATAAAGAAGAAGGAACTTGGTTCCGTATAGGTTACACAAGCGCATACCTTATATCTCACACCATCCACAAAGATACACAAACAAAGATCAATCTCAAAATGAAATGACAAGATGATCAAAAGAGATCAAATGCTTATCAAGCCTTTAATGAGGCTATCCTTGTGCTATCATGTCTCTACATCCCAATTAATCACAATCATGATGAGGATTGGATCGAGGGATTTACCAAAAGCCACAAACTAGGGCTCCAAACACTTGCACAAATTGAAAGTTTAAAACAAATGATCATCAATAGATAAAATGGATTAATAAAATTATTCCAAGATAATGTGATACTAATAGAGTCCAGGGAATATCATGAATACAAATATCAACCTCAAAAAAGTTCACACAATAGAAAATTAAAGGTAAGAAGTTCAAGCAAATCACAATGGATCAATTCAATAAAAAATTAGGGAAAAAATAGAAAGAGAACTTGTAAATTCACACCAAATTAATTATAACCCCCTAAGTACCTTTAAAAGTCAAAAAAAGTTTAAAGTTCTTGGATGAAAGAAGAAGTTTGGTTTTGAATTACAAACATTAGGACTAGTTGGCAAAAGGCTTAAACTAGAGAGGTTTAATCAAAATGATTTGTGAAAAACATGAGATCAATGTTTAAAATTCTGTAAAAATAGTTTTCATGACCTCAATCCATCCAAGAGACTAAAACATATTTTATTTGAATTTTAGAAGTTGAAGAATTTATAAAATTCAATCAAACTTGTAACCTAAGAAAATGAAATTATCAAAAAAGATCACTAAACTTCACAAATTTTAAAATCAATTAGAAATCAACAATAAAAATGAGATAAAAATCCCACAATCAACTCAACATATCAAGGAAGTCAGAAAGTATTTTTTATGATTTTTTAGATTGATGGAAATTGTAAAATCAAATCAAAACCCTAAAAGGTGATTAAAACTCCTAATTAATCCCTATGAATTTATTATTTATCTAAAAATGATGAAAAGTTTAAATAAAATTCCAAATCAGAAATTAGACTAAAAATAAAGTCTAACATATTTTTTTGGTAATTTTTGAATAGGTGAATCTATTTAAAATAAATTGGAGAAAACAATTAAAATGAAATAAAAATTCAAACAAGAAAATATCAATTACACCTATTGTGATCAAAATGCGCTGCGAAAAGCTTGATCTATAAACCAACCAAAAAATGCTTGCACATCATCTCTAACTTCATGCCAAGCCCTAACACGATTTATACAATATTTACATGCTAACTTCAAACTATGCTTTCTCTTTTGTTTCTTGATGAAAATGTGTGATGTAAACATTAAAGTTCAAGATCAAAATGCGTAGAATGCAATAAAATCAAGAAATTCATCAAATGATGCATGAATCATAGAGATAATGAGGCACAAAAACCACTGTATGAACATGAGTTGCAAATCTATCAACCAGTTTTCATATCCAGATTTCTCATCTGATTCTCAACTAAATAACATGATCCAAACATCATAATTGTTCATAAGATAACAAGAATTCACGTGATGCCTTTAGATTTTTCAGATGATGCAAGATTAAAGCAGAAAATGAGCACGAAGTTACTGACACATGAGATTTATACAAATTTTAGAAATCATCAATTCAGGCTTCAGTTAACACACATATATACATCAGACATATAGTCCAACCAACTAATGCATCATGAATGAGATCTAAAGTAAGGAATCAAGCTAGCCTATAAGATTCGAAGTTCATAGAAACTAACCTCAAAGTGAAAAATAAATTCACTAATGCCTCTGATTTTGATCTTCAAAAACCCAACTGATCTTTTCCTTCAACTTCAAATTAGCAGAATGATGCAAGAAATAAGATATAAGCAAGAAGCTTGAGAGAAATTCGAAGAAGAAACTTGAATAATGAAGAGAGAATTCTGATTTTGAAAGAGAGAGAGAGAGAGAGAGAGAGAGAGGAAATAGATTTTTGGCTTGCGTAGGATTTCCGTGTGTTCCCAATGAGAGAATAGTGAGAGTTTATATAGAGTGGGAAAGAGTGGTGAAGAAGTTTCCTTTAAGGGCATAAGAGGAAAAATCAAAAAAAATAAGTAGGGTGGTGTGACGTGCGTGTTGCGTCTTGATGATATGCTTGAGTATCAGTGTTGTCGCTTTGAGTGACAAATAGAGAGTAAGATAAGGATGAGAACACATGTTGTAGTGAGGTGTCCAAATGTGCACATGGGATGGAAAAGAGTGGGGGGAATATTGCCATTTTGGTAAGTCATAATGGAAGCATGATTATGCATGAGTTTTTAATTTGTTTGGCTATATTGGGGAAAGAAAGAGAATATGTGTGTGTTTGTGGTGATGGTGTAAGCTATTGTAAAGAAAAAATGTAAGTGTCACAAAAATTATTGCTTATCAACCAAAGACAATGATTCAACCATGACCAAAACTCGATATCTCTCTCATCTCTCCATCATTTTAAACAAACTTTTGATCATTAGAAACTTAAGACATGATGCTTCAAGATTGATGTTCATGATAATTAAAAATGGAGCTTAGAAGATCTTTGAAAATTGGCATGAAAATATAATGAAGATGGTTGGCCAAGCCTGACTGGGAAAGCCATGCGCGTGCCTTGCATGTCTCTTGTCAACTTTAAACCTCCGTCTTTTAACCTTAATATCTTCCTCTATAATGCATGAAATGAAACAAACGTTGAACAAAAATTGAAGAACAGACATCAAACTACAACTTTGATGTTGAACACTTTTCAAAATGAAGATTAATTTAATGAGAAAAATGGTTGTAAGTGTATGCCCACCACCTGTTTGTTGAAATTCCTTGCCTAACACCCGCGTGACTAGGCAATTTGCCATCTCAAAGCTTTAACTCCTAAACACCATATATCTCTCAATACTGAACCAAATGAAAATACTCTTGAACCGAAATTGGAGAGGAGGATTCAAGCTTCAATTTTTATATTGATGACTTTTTTTTAATTGAATCCACTTAAACCCTAAAAAATGGCCATGAAGAACCAGACCTTAAGCACATAATTAAAATTTTTGCTAAGTGTCAAGAATTTTCCAAGCTAAATAACTTTCTTTTCCTTCACTTTTTGGGCTTGAGGTGACAAGGACAAATTTGGATAAATTTTCCTCCTCTTTCCAACCATGTAAAGTTTGCACATTTTCAATAAAAAATGAAAAAATTATGATCATTCAAAGTTTAGTACTATGAACACTTAGAAAAAAATCAAAATTCCAAGTAACTTCCTTGACAAGTTATTTTCAATTAAACATTTCCTCTTGATTTTATGCCACCATTGATCATGTAATATGAAAATAGGAACATTTAATTGATGGTTGACCAAAAGTCCCCTTGGTCAACAGTTGACTTTGGTTGACTTTTGGTCAAATGAATGGTTTACCCCCAATTGGTCAATTGAACCACTTACAATGAAAATTGATGCTCAATCCTTCAATAATAGGTTCTTATTAACATATAGAGAAGTGTGAAATCAAGTCTTTCCCAAAAATTCAAATATATCCTAATTAAATTCAAACCCTAATTCTGACCCTCTGTGCTAGGAGGTGATGATCCAGTCTCAAAACCCTAATTTTGGCCCTCTGTGCTAGGAGGTGATGATTCAGTCTCAAAACCATAATTTTAAGGAATATGATGAGAAATCCTTTGAACAAAGATGTATTATATAAAAATGAGAGGATATTGCTTCACAAATTTGGTCCACATAAGTATTTAACACTTCATTTGGCCAGAACCCTAATCTCAAGAGATTGTTAGAACATAGTTTGATTCTACAACCCTCAATTAGAGTTTTGATGATAACAAAATACAAGAATAAATAAATTGTAAGATTTATATATAAGACATATATGCTACTTAAAATTATGTTGTGTATTTACAGAAACTCTGATGGAATCAGCGTCAGAAGATATGTCAGCATCAAAAGATCAATAACATGTGCTACACGCTGAAGCCACCATATCATACGCTGAAGCCTGATGACCAGAATCTGTCCTTAAAATACTCTGACTCTGATCAAGATCCCTACCAAGTCATCAGCACTCAGAAGCGTCAGAATAAGTTAAAGCCAAGAACACTCTGATTACCATAAGCAGAGAACACTCTGAAGCGTCACTAAGCATTCAAGACAGATTAATTACCAACAGCTTTATTCCAAGACAATATCTTCTCAAAAAGGAAAGAACGTTATTATCATTGGAAGTGATTTATGGACAACAGCGTATCTTTTCCTTGGCTATATAAACAAGTCAGTGTGAGAAAAGAAAAGGTTAATAATCTTCACGCACGCAATCATACAATTTGCTAAGCTTTCCAACCACGCTTACTCTATCGCTCTACCAAATCCAGTTTCATTATAAGCTTAAATTTTTGTATTATCATAATTGTGGTATACTGTTTTATTAGAAAACATCAAACACATTATTGTTCAAATTCTTTGTAAGAGATTTCCTTGAGACAAACCGGTCTGTGGTTATACTCAAGAAGGCTTTAACAGTTGTTAAAGTAGACTATTGTAATCTTATTGAATATAGTGGATTAAGACCTCGTTGGAGAGAGGCAAAATCACCTTGACGGGTGGATTGGAGTAGTTTGAGATTAAACGAACCAGGATAAAAATACAGTGTTGTTTAAACTTTTGATTCAAGTTTTACAATTCTACCCCCTTCTTGTGTTTTTCACATCTTCAATTGGCATCAGAGCGCCTGGTTCTGAGCTTATAACACTTAACCGTGTCAGTACAAGATCCAGCGTCAGAAAAACACAATGGTAGGACCACATCAAAACATCAGCAATGACAACAATGAAGAAAGAGACAGATTCAGTGGCAAACCTCCAGTCTTTGATGGAGAGAACTTTGACTACTGGAAAGACAGAATTGAAAGTTTCTTTCTGGCCCATGATGTTGATCTGTGGGACATGGTGACTGATGGATACACGCACCCAGTGGATGGAAGTGGTCAGAAGATTGACAGGAAAGCAATGTCTGATCAGCAAAAGCGTGATTTCAGAAATCATCACAAGGCCAGAACAATTCTTCTCAGCGCCATCTCTTATTCAGAATATGAAAAGATATCAAACAGAGACACTGCAAAGAATATGTTTGACTCTCTGAGAATGACGCATGAAGGCAACATTCAAGTCAAAGAAACCAAAGCTCTTGCGCTCATTCAGAAGTATGAGGCATTCAAGATGGAAGAGAGTGAATCAATAGAGACTATGTTTTCAAGATTTCAAATTCTTGTTGCTGGTCTAAAAGTTCTTGACAAAGGGTATTCCACTGCTGATCATGTTAAGAAGATCATCAAAAGCTTGCCAAAACAGTGGAGGCCAATGGTCACAGCGCTTAAGCTAGCCAAGGATCTCAACAAAATCTCTCTGGAGGAACTTGTCAGCTCCCTCAGAAGTCACGAGATAGAGCTAGAAGCAGATGAACCTCAAAAGCAAGGTAAGCCATTAGCTTTAAAATCTAATAGAAAATCTGACTCCAAAGTTTTGTAGGCTGTAGAAGAAACCTCTGATGGGTATTCATCAAAAGAAGATGAACTATCTCTCCTCTCCAGAAGGGTGAACCAATTATGGAAGCAGAGGCAAAGGAAGTTCAGGAATCCCAGAAGATCATAGAATCAGAATGAATCTTTCTCCAGATACAGAAGGTCAGAATTCTCCTCTGGACACAGAAGATCTGAAGGTTCCTCAGGGAACAGAAAGCCAAACAACAAAGACATCATCTGCTATGAATGTAACGAGCAAGGGAACTACAAAAGTGATTGCCCAAAGCTTCAGAAGGAAAAGCCCAAAAAGAAGTTTGGCAAGGAAAAGAAGAAAAGTCTCATGGCTACATGGGATGATTCTGACACATCTGAAGCTGACTCAGAATCAGATGATGAAAGAGCAAACATATCTCTCATGGTAAACATAACAGAAGACAGTGAAGCTTCTGAGTTAGACTCTGAATCAGATATAGAAGAAGTATTCCCTGACTTTGCTATAAACTTTACTAAGGATGAACTAGCTGAAAGCCTTAATGAAATTCTGGAAAGATATCAGCAGATCAGAGTCAAATTCAGAAACCTGAAAAGGAATCTTGCTTCTGACTCTGATAAGACTGAGAGTCTCAAATTGGAGAATTCTGAGTTAAAAGATAAAATTTCAAAATTAGAAAATCTATTGCAAAACTCTCAGAAGGAAACAATCCCTGAAACTCCCAGCGGTGCTGGTGAGATCATCAAGGAGTATGATCACAGCTTTCAGAAGTTCCTAGCTAAAAACATAGATAGAAGCAAAATGGCTTCAATGATCTATGGAGTTAGCAGAAATGGCAGGAAAGGAATAGGATACCAAGGTAAGGTACCTACACCAAAAAATGCCATGGATTTAGTTATAAAACGTACCCCACTTGATTCACACTTTATATATGGGCACACACATGACATCAAATATACAAGTAGTAATTATTCTGTCAAGCCAAAATTCAACCAGAGTTTTGGTAAAACTAACAAATCAGGACCCAAGAAAATATGGGTACCTAAGGATAAAATAATACATGTGGCAGATATCTTTAGCAGCAAAGCAGAGACACCAATCATGGTACCTGGACTCTGGCTGCTCACGACACATGACGGGAAGAAGGCATATGTTCCAAAGCCTGGAACTTAAGCCTGGAGGCCACGTAGGCTTTGGAGGCAATCAGAGAGGAAAGATCATTGGCTCTGGAACTGTAGGTAATGTAAATCTTCCCTCTATAAGTAATGTTTTATTAGTAGATGGATTAATGCATAACCTGTTATCCATAAGTCAATTAAGTGATAACGGTTATGATATAATCTTTAATCAAAATTCATGCAAAGCTGTTAGTCAGAAAGATGGGACTATCCTATTTAATGGAAAGAGGAGAAACAACATTTATAAAATAAAACTTTCTGAACTAAAAAGTCAGAATGTAAAGTATCTTCTGTCTGTTAACAACGAGCAATGGATCTGGAACAAAAGATTGGGACATGTTAGTATGAGAAGAATATCTCAGATTAATAAACTCAATCTGGTCAGAGGACTTCCTAACCTGAAGTTCAATTCAGATGCTTTGTGTGAAGCATGTCAGAAAGGCAAGTTTGCAAAACCAGCTTTCAAATCCAAAAACGTTGTTTCCACCTCTAAGCCATTAGAACTTCTGCACATTGACTTATTTGGACCAGTTAAAACTGCTTCAGTCAGTGGCAAGAAGTATTGGTTAGTAATCGTAGATGACTATAGCAGATGGACATGGGTAAAGTTCTTAAGACACAAGGACGAGTCACACCCTGTGTTTATCACCTTCTGCAACCAAGTTCAGAATGAAAAGGATCTTAGAATCGTCAAAATCAGAAGTGATCATGGTGGAGAATTTGAAAACAAAGATTTTGAGTCATTCTTTAATGACAAAGGCACTCTGCATGATTTCTCTTGTCCTAGAACTCCCCAGTAAAATGGAGTTGTAGAACGAAAGAACAGAACATTGCAAGAAATGGCCAGAACCATGATCAACGAGACAAACGTTGCTAAGATCTTCTGGGCAGAGGCAATAAACACAGCGTGTTACATTCAGAATAGAATCTCCATAAGACCTATTCTGGAAAAGACTCCATATGAATTGTGGAAGAATAGAAAGCCCAACATTTCTTATTTTCATCCATTTGGATGTACATGCTTTATTTTGAATACAAAAAATTATTTGAACAAGTTTGACTCTAAAGCACAAAAGTGTATTATGTTAGGATACTCTTAACGCTCAAGAGGGTATAGAGTATACAATACAGAAACACAGATTGTGGAAGAATCAATCAGTGTTCGTTTTGATGATAAGCTTGACTCTCAAAAGTCAAAGCAGAATGAATTCCTTGCAGGTATGGAAGTTGAACTTACAGGTACTAAAGACAAATCATCAGAAGCTCTCAACAGAGACACTCCCTCAACATCAGAAAGAGCAACTGCAAGCAATCCAGCACCTTCTGTTGATCAACTTCAGAAAAGACTATCCAGAAGCAGCTTGGATCACCCAGAAGAAACAATCCTAGGAAGAAAGGAAGATCCAATCAGAACAAGAGCTAGCTTCAGAAACTCTGAAGAATCCCTCATGGGACTGGTTTCTCTAATTGAACCAACATCAATTGATGAAGCACTTCTGGACAATGACTGGATTCTAGCAATGCAAGAGGAGCTAAATCAATTCACAAGAAATGACGTATGGGATCTAGTTCCTAAACCAAAAGGATTCAACGTCATTGGAACAAAATGGGTGTTCAGAAACAAACTGAACGAACAAGGTGAAGTCATCAGAAACAAAGCACGATTGGTAACACAAGGTTATAGTCAGCAAGAAAGGATAAACTATACAGAAACCTTTACTCCAGTCGCCAGGTTAGAATCTATCAGACTCTTAATTTCATTTGCTGTTAATAAAGGCATCACTCTGTATCAGATGGATGTTAAGAGTGCATTCTTAAATTGCTATATAGAAGAAGAGGTATATGTGCACAAACCCCCTGGTTTTGAAAATTCCAAAAATCCAGAATATGTTTTCAAACTAAAGAAGTCACTCTATGGTCTGAAACAAGCTCCCAGAGCTTGGTACGAAATACTAAGTAACTTCCTGTTAGAAAAGGAATTCACATGAGGGAAAGTGGACACAACTCTATTCTGTAAGACAGTTAAGAATGACATCTTAGTATGTCATATTTATGTTGATGACATCATTTTTGGATCTACTAAACCTTCTCTGGGAAGAAAGTTTGCTAAATGTATGCAGGCAGAATTTGAGATGAGCCTAATGGGGGAATTAAAATTCTTTCTGGGCATCCAGATTAATCAAACCCCAGAAGGAACTTACATTCATTAGAGCAAATATGTCAGAGAACTTCTGAAGAAATTTGATCTCTCAGAATGTAAGCCATCAAAAATTCCAATGCATCCCACGTGCATTCTGGAAAGAGAAGAGGTAAGTAAAAAGGTAGAACAGAAGGTCTACAGAGGTATGATTGGTTCTCTTCTCTATCTGACGGCTTCAAGGCCTGACATTTTATTCAGTGTATGCATTTGTGCAAGATTCCAATCAGATCCTAGAGAATCTCACTTAACAGCAGTTAAGCGAATTTTCAAGTATCTGAAAGGTACTACTAATCTGGGTTTGTTTTATAGAAAATCAAGTGATTACAGCTTAGCAGGATACTCTGATGCTGATTTTGGTGGAGACGGAGTAGAACGTAAAAGTACTTCTGGAAGCTGCCAGTTTCTGGGAGAAAATCTGATCTCTTGGTCCAGAAAAAGACAATCCACAATTGCTCTATCAACAGTAGAAGCTGAATACATAGCAGCAGCTGGATGCAGCACACAAATGCTCTGGATGAAAAGTCAACTTGAGGACTTCCAGATATTTGAGAGTAACATTCCTATCCTCTGTGACAATACTTCTACTATTTGTCTCAGCAAAAATCCAATTTTACATTCTAGGGCTAAGCATATAGAAATAAAACCTCATTTTATTAGGGACTATATTCAGAAAGGGATTTTAAATTTAAAATTTATTAACACAGGCCATCAATGGGCTGATATTTTTACAAAACCTCTTTCTGAAGATAGGTTCAACTTCATTCTGAAACATCTCAGCATGAAGCTCTGTCCAGAATAAAATTGTTTTGATTTTATATCTTAACCTTCAGAACTTTGTTTATTTTCTGTGAACTACTGATCAATCTTTCTTCAGATCTTTAGAAGTGCATATTGTATCAGAATCTATCCATGAAAGATATGAGCCCTTCATTTCAAGGATAGAAATGTGTTGTTCACTCAAGCAAACAAGTGTCATCCAGTCATAAGCTATTTTCTGAGGCTGAACACGCGTTCACGTTTCTGAAAAAGGCAAAGCGCTGATTGGATGCATTGAGACACATGTCATGGGTAACTGTTCCAAATATCTTTCTGAATCCCCTAAAATCAGCTATCATTAAATGCTAATAATCATTATTAATTTCTCTCTCTTAACGTTTATGTTTTCAAAACCTTTTTAGAAATCTATTTAAACACACTTCACACCATTTACACGTTTTACCTTCACTTTCATTTTCTCTCAAACTTACTGATTTCAGTGTTCTTACTTTCTCAAAAACCCTTTCAATCTTTTTCACAAAAACCTTCGTGTGAACATGGCTTCTTCCAGCATTCCTTCTTCAGGTTCCCAGAAAATTGTTTCATCTGAACAATACGAAGAACCTTACAGAACGCTTCTAACTCCAATCAAAAATCTTGAAGTTCTGTCAGAATTAATCGTGGATTTCAACAGTCTTCAGGAGAATGGGTTTGATCTATCTGAAGAGGTTAAAGCTCAAGGCTAGGAAAAGTATTTTGACATACTGGTGGGTCCAACATTTCCTATTCTGGTAAAGGAATTTTGGATTCACGCTTCTTCTTCCAATCATCAAGTCACGTCTTACATCATGGGGAAGAAGATTGTTATCACTGAAGACCTCATTGCACGTTTAATAGGGTACATTGGTGGTGGTGTTCGTTGCATTGACATGTGTGATACGGTGGGAGAACTGACTATGGTTTTGCGTTTGCTTTCGCAAATGTTTCGGTTGAGCAAGAGTCGCCACCGACTTTTTATTTTATCCTAAGGAAAGGTTTAAAAAGCACAGCAAAAACCTTTGAGATGTTTTCTTGGGTTTGGGGAGTAGATTATAGAAAGGGAAGGTATTAGCACCCTTTCTATCCATGGTTATCCATGGGCTCTTAGTTACTTGCTTAGATCAACTTGCCTTAATTTTCAATTGTTTGAAATGGTGCTTTGTGTGTGGGTTTGAAAATGTTTTTGAAAAGAGGCCAATGTGGTGGCAACCTTTGTAATGATCTATGTTGGGATGTATACAAAGGTGTATGTCTTTTGAAAAGGTTTTCATTTGTTTTTGAAAGTTGTTTTTGAAAGTGTTGTAAGGAGTGGTTTAAAAATAGGCAAGTGTTTTATTTTGCAAGTTTGATTCAAGTAACTAAGAGGTTATCTACTCCTAAATTTCTCAAAGATTATTGCTATGTTTTAACCCTTTTAACAATTTTGTTCCACCATTGCATTTGGTGGACAATCTTGTGTTAGGATGTGAAAGGGACGGGCGCGGGTCATCGTTTAGACAATAATTGCAATGGTGCCAAGTATCTTTGGGCAATTTTCCTTTAAGGGACTTGATCATTTTTTAGGCAACTTTCGAAAGCGTCATCGAGGGACTATGATCATTTGATTTGTTTGTTTTGCCCAAAGAGACCTAACATGCAATATGGCCCATTTATTGAAGGCAACAAGTGGAATACCCTAGGGGTGCAAGTGTGATTTGTGTTGTCCATTTTCATGCTTGTTTATCTTGAAATTAGGTCAAACTATTTTTGTTGTTTTTGATTCGCATACAAACCCTAATTCTAACATGGTATATTTAGAAAGCAAAAAATGCGAAAAATAAAGTCCTAAACTATTACAACACAATATATGGGAAGGGGGGTACAAATGTTCAAATGGGGGTATTTTGACAAGGAATTTAAACCTAGACTATTACATCAATATTGAATTATTTACAAGATAATTGATTGCACAAATTAAATGGAAATAAAATAAATATGCAAGATGCAAAAATGTTTTTTATATGTATGAAAAAAAAGTATTTTTATATGTCAAATAAACAAAATAAAAAGTATTATTTTTTTGGAGTTTTTATGTTTTTAGGGCAAAACCCTAATTCATTAAATAAAAGTATTAATTATTTAATATGTACAAAATTTATTTATTATATACTAAAATAAAAATAAAAATGAAGTATATTTGTCAAAAAGGTATTTTTAATGTTAAATATTAATAAAAATAAAAATGTGTATATTTTGTATTTTAACCTAAATATATTAATATATATATATATGTACTTGTATTACTTATTAAATATATTGCATATATACAAAATAATAATATTTAATATTTATAAACAAAGTATATTTTATATGAAATATTTTCAGAAGATAAAATGAAATAAAAATCAGAAATAAAATATGTTTGCATATTTTTTAGTATTTTTAAATAAAAGTATGTTTATATATTTATGTACAAATATTGATCTAAACAAATAAATACCTAATAAATATGAAAATGGTGTAAAAAATATTTTTTATATTTTAATATTATAAGAAAAAATAAATAAGTCAGAATAAAAAAAAAGTCAAAAAATCATGAAAATAAGTAAAATGGGCCTAGGGGGTGTCAAAGTGAAAATGGTGTGTAAACAGAAATGACAAACAAAGCCCAGCCCAGAACCCTGTCATCTTCAACCTCGGAACAAGTTTGTTCAAGAAAACACGCGTTTTCTATCTTCCAATTCCTTGATCTTTTGCCAAATCTTCCAACATGAAACCTGTAGAGCTTGAAGCCACGATTCTAGACATATAAAGAAGTCAATCTAACTCTCAGAAATGAGAGAGAATTTCTTCTCCCCCAATTCCTGACATAAATTTTATTCAATGTTCAGACTTAAAATTCTCTAAGCATACATAATATAAATGAAATCTAATTACATAGGCTTGTTCAGGGCTATGAATGTGACATGTTTTCTTCACAAACCTAAAGCTAACAATGCCTATATTGAGAGATAGAACTTCATGAATATACCTGTTCAGTTGGAATCGTGCCTTGCAATGGAGGAGCTTTCAGGGCAAGATGATGATTTGTACAGCTTGCCTGAAGTGTAGTGATGCTATTCCAATGCTTGGTGTGTTTTGAATCGTGCCAAATCAAGCTGCAGAAGTCCACCTGCAAGATAGAAAAATGGAAATGGCAAATGGTGCTATGGCTGTTACAGTCTCAGTTCAAGGTTTGGAATAGTTTATATGGATATTATGGAATGTGTTTGAAGTGTTTTTAGCAAGAATGCATGGAAGGTTTAAGCTATGGAACTCAAACTGCAGGGATGCCCTGTTTTTGGCAGTTCAATGGTGATTCTGTGAATGAGAGGGTGTTGGCGATGGTTGGCTCGTGTTCTAGCTCAGAATGGATGTTTAGAATATGTTTGACAAGTTTGCTTAAGGTTTTGTTAGCTGAGATGAAAGTTGTTATGTGTTATGGCAAGTTTCTTACACTTTAAGCAAGAGATGGCAAGTTGGTGTTCTAGACAGGTAGAGGCCCCCAATCTATGCTGCACAACTTAGTCTTAATCAGTGCAATTAGTCCATAAACTTGTGCCAAAGAGATCTTAACTGTACTTGCTTGGATTTGCTTTAGACATAAAGTGCAACTTTTCCAAAATGGATATAATGCTTTATCTAAAAATGGATTAAACTTGCATACAATGTCCAAACTCATAGAACAACACCTTGACACAAAGGATTGGCATTAAATTAAGGAGTGTAATTGAGATAAAAGACCTGTAATCAAGGAAAGCATGCTGAATTCAAAATGGCACAAATGTATGAACATGTAACTTGGCCAAATCAAAAGTGAGTTTTTCCCATATTGCCAAATTCGATTCTCTCTAACCATGAGGTTGTTTGATGAGTTCTTGGACATTTTGGAAAGCTTGGAATGTGCACTACAATGCATCTTTGAAATGCAAATTGAAATTCCAAGTGGAAGCATGTGAAAAAGTGTCTTGAAGTTAGGTAAAAACCTTGCCTAAAATAGGTCAGATTTTCTCTAAGTTAAGAATGGTTTGGTACCCTTGTTCCAAAAATTGTAACTTGAGCTACAAGCTTCTTTTGGGAAAACTTTGTGAATCAAAGTTGTAGATTTTGCAATAGGCTACAACTTTCATGTTTTGACTTTTACTTGAATCCAAATGAATCTTGTGAGAAAGTGGGGCAAAGTTAGGAAAAAATTAGGGTTTTTCATAACTTAGAAAAATTCTAAGTTATGAAAAATCTTCATTTCAAACCCTAATTTGCAATTCTTGATTTCTTGATGAACAAGTTTCATGATTTGGCATGTTTTGATGAAAAATGAATCTTGACACTTGATTTTGACCAAAAAGTCAAAGTTTGACTTTTCAGTATACAGTCAAAATTGATCAATTGACTGGGAAATTCAACTATCAATCTTGTGTATTTGGGATCTTTTGAACTTGTTGAGAATGTCAAGACAATTCCATGGGGTCCTTGAGTCCATATGTGAGCTTGGTTTGCCATTGGCTAGGTCAAACAGTCAAAAATTGCCTTTGTGCAGTCAAAACCCTAAAACTGACCATTTTGCCCTTTTGGTGATCTGATCAAATTTCTTGTGGAATTGTGATCCAAACTTGACCAAATGGTCCATGTGAGTTCATAATGTTGATGTGGGTCAATTTTCATGAGATTTGACTGTCAATTGGCCATAGTTGACTTTTTCCCCAATACAGCTGATTTCTAGGTCAAATGTCCAATTGACTGGGCAAAATTTGGAATCAAGACTTGAAACTTGGTATGAATAAACTTGGGAGTCCAACATGAAGCATGAAAGTCATCTTAGGAATTTTAGGTCAAAATATCTTTGTGAAAACACAAACCCTAATTTGGGTCCACAATGCAAGGAGAAGTCTTGAGCAGAGGAAACCCTAATTGGATCTTGAGCTCCAAGGGTCTTGTGATGAGAAAATGTTGAGGAAATGGGAGGGCAAATTTTGGGGTACAACAGTTGCCCCTGTTCAATCTTCTTGAACCTGAAGAGTTAGATTGGCAAGTTTGCCTTTCGTGACTCGAGGGTAAAAGGAGATTGGACACTAGAGTGCCCGGAAATTTGCACTCGCATGTTGGAGTATCAGCAATGTGATGTCGGGAATGGGCTTACAGATGCCATTTGGAGAGGTGGTGGATAGAAGGATGGGCTTATAGATGCCATCTGGAGATGTGACAGAACCTTGTCGGGGATGGGCTTATAGATGCCATTTGGAAGTGTTGATCGCATAAGAGATTCCTTAGCGAGAACTTGTGTATTTTGAGAAAGACAGATGTTTTCCTGGCTTGTTACAGGTGTTTGATCTTCAATCTCCTCATGCAGATATGCCCTGGCTAGATACAGGTGTCGAATCTACAATCGGTTGCTCACAGATGTGCCCTAGCTGGATACAGGAATCGAATCCGGAAATAATCGTCAACAGATATGCCCTGGCTGGATACAGGAATCGAATCTTTGAACTCTTCAGACGTGCCCTGGCTAGATACAGGAATCGAGTCTGGAAATGTGGTCAACAGATATGCCCTGGCTGGATGCAGGAATCGAAACTGGAATTGTGATAGTTGCTAGATATGCCCTGGCTGGATACAGGAATCGAATCTTTGAACTCTTCAGACGTGCCCTGGCTAGATACAGGAATCGAGTCTGGAAATGTGGTCAACAGATATGCCCTGGCTGGATACAGGAATCGAATCTTCGAACTCTTCAGACGTGCCCTGGCTAGATACAGGAATCGAGTCTGGAAATGTGGTCAACAGATATGCCCTGGCTGGATGCAGGAATCGAATCTAGAATTGTGATAGTTGCTAGATATGCCCTGGCTGGATACAGGAATCGAGTCTGGAAATGTGGTCAACAGATATGCCCTGGCTGGATGCAGGAATCGAATCCGGAATTGTGATAGTTGCTAGATATGCCCTGGCTGGATACAGGAATCGAATCTTCGAACTCTTCAGACGTGCCCTGGCTAGATACAGGAATCGAGTCTGGAAACTGATCACTCACGGATGTGCCCTGGCTAGATACAGGTATCGAATCTGGAATTGTGACAATTGAAGGTAGTTGTCTTTGGGATTGTCTTTTTCCCTGAAAAGGAAAAAACATCAGTTGTATGCAATGTCATGATGTATGAAATGCATGATGTCATGATGTTCAACATGAGATAGTGTTGTATGCACTTTATCATGTATGTAAGCAAGATGTATGAAATGTGAAATGTTTATGAATGTATTTTCGTCTTAGGAAAATAAATCCTTGACGACCGGTCGGGGAATTAAATCCTGGGCTGACATTGAAGAGTAGAGTTCTTCGTTTCCGCTGGGGATGACGGTTGTAAGAATACACTGATAGGAGAAGATGACTCCGTTGAGGAATACACTTGTTGGAGAGATTACTCTGCAGGGAATTGCTCTGTGGAAGAGATACTTTGCTGAAGTTTTGATGAGAGGCCCGCTGAGGATTTCAATGACGGATTTCGCTGGGGATAACAATGATAAACTCCACTGGGGATAACAAGGATAAACTCCGCTGGGGATTGTGTTGATAAGTTATGTTGGGGAACTTTGATGAACTCCGCCGGGGATAGGAAGAACTTTGCCGAGGGCGATCTTCCGTGGCAATTAGCTGAGGATAACCCAGTTATAAACCCTTATGAGGAATAACTTTGAACAAAGCTCGGGAGAGACGTCTGTACTCTGCAGGGGATAAGCTTCCAGAATCTACTGGGGATAAGCTTCAAAACCTGTCGGGGATAAGAATTCCACTTTCCTGGGGAAACTTTTGGAATTGCACTGGGGTATTGATATTCCGCCGGGGAACCATCTTAGGTCAAGACTGTCGGGGATGCTTGCTAATGAATGCCTATACTCCACTGAGGAATGTTGCTATCTTGTCTTATTCTGTGGGGAGTTGAGAGAACTTGATCACATCCTTCAGTTAGATCTACCTTGGTACCTTGGCGGACAAAGCCACCAGACTGCATCAGACAACTTTACATTGCCCATGTTTCTGATGTCACCTGTAAGTAGTCTTTTGTTTCATATGCAAATATTTATGAATCAGCAATTTAATGTCAAATGCATATATCAAAAATGAACATTGGACGTTCTCCGCAAGACAAAACAGAAAAAGGAAAAACAATGGCAATTTGTATGGAAAAGTGAATTTGTATTGATTTTGAAATTTTCCTGTGAATAGGCGTTTTTTGTACAAGAGGTTGACGTCCTAGTAAGAGAACACCGCCGAATAACACAAAGTTTATACAATTATGAAAAGGAAACAAAACAGCTATGTGCATAATATTCCCATTGGGTTCCAACTCTGCTATCGCCTTTATGTCTTCAAGCGTCTCATCACTTTGCTGCTTAGTTGAAGATGAAGCTGATTGATCGATGCCGAAGTCTGAGCCAGATAGTTGATGCCGAATTCTGGATGCTAGGTGATCCAATGAGACATAGTGTTACGCTTTTATCCCTAACTTTTTCCTGGACCGCCCTTTCGGGTTTTCAGTCCACCGGGATACCCATTTTTGCCCAAGCCGCCTTTTCAGGTTTTCGACTTGCCGGGTGTACAGATTTTTTTCATTTCATCCCTTATTTTTGCCCGAACCCTTTTGGTTCGCCAGGAAGCCCTTATTTTTTGCCTAGGTATGTCAACCTAGCGGGTCTTTTATTCATGCGTGGTATCTTTTTACTATGTCTGCATTGGCGGGGTGAGGAAGGTCGTCACCATCCATGGTGGTCAGAATCATGGCTCCTCCTGAGAACACATGTTTAACCACAAATGGCCCTTCGTACGTAGGGGTCCATTTGCCCCGGGGATCACTTTGAGGAAGGATGATGCGTTTGATTACCAGGTCCCCAACTTGATACTCTTGTGGTCTGACTTTCTTGTTAAATGCCCTGATCATCCGTTTTTGGTACGTCTGACCATGACAGATAGCGGTGAGTCTCTTTTTGTCAATCAGGTTTAATTGATCAAGTCGAGTCTGGATCCAGTCATCTTCACTCATATATGCATCCTTCATTATCCGGAGAGAGGGTATCTGGACTTCAATTGGCAAGACTGCCTCCATGCCATAGACCAAGGAAAAAGGTGTTGCCTCGGTTGACATCCTTGCTGAGGTACGGTACCCATGAAGAGCAAACGGTAAATCTCGTGCCAATCTTTATAGGTCACTGTTATCTTCTGCACAATCTTTTTGATATTCTTATTAGCTGCCTCTACAGCCCCATTCATCTTCGGCCGGTAAGGAGAAGAGTTATGGTGCTATATCTTGAATTGCTCGCAGAGCTCAGTGATCATCTTGTTATTGAGATAGGTACCATTGTCCGTAATGATTCTTTTCGGGACGCCGTACCGACAGATCAAGTTATGCCGGATGAAACGTGCCACGACACTCTTGGTTACCGTGGCGTAGGAAGCTGCCTCAACCCATTTTGTGAAATAATCAATTGCTACCAAGATGAAGCGATGCCCGTTGGATGCCATTGGTCGGATCTCACCGATCATATCGATGCCCCACATTGCAAAAGGCCAAGTGCCGTCAGGATGTTCAGAGGAACCGGAGGGATGTGCACCTTGTCAGCATAGATCTGGCATTTGTGACAAGTTCGTGAATGTTGGTAACAGTCGACTTCTATTGTGGACCAGAAATATCCTGCCCGAAGGATTTTCTTTGCCATGGTATGTTCACTGGAATGTGTTCTGAATGTACCTTCATGCAGTTCTATCATGATCTTCTCTGCTTCGGCCTTATCCACACAACGCAGTAAAGTTGAATCATGATTCCGTTTGTAGAGAATGTCGTTGCTGAGGAAGAATTTTGCAGCAAACCTCCTCATGAACTTCTTGTCATTGATCGACGCACACTCAGGGTATTCCTGAGCTTCCAAGTACCTCTTCACCTCATGATACCAGGGTTTTTCAGTCACCTTTTCGGCCTCAAGATCGCAGCAGTATGCAGGTTCGTCCAACTTCCAGATAATGATCCGGGGAGCTTCATTGCCCCATTTAACTTTGAACATTGAAGACATCGTAGCTAGTGCGTCCGCTAACTGAATCTCCTCTCTTGGGAAGTGTTCAAAAGTTATCTCTTCAAAGTGGGGAAGCAAAGTCGACACATACTCCTTGTAAGGAATAAGATTTGGGTGTTTCGTATCCCACTCGCCTTTGATCTGATTGATCACGAGGGCGGAATCTCTGAAGACACTCAGAAACTTGATCCTTAAGTCGATTGCAGCTTGAAGACCCATGATACATGCCTCATATTCTGCCATGTTGTTGGTGCAGTTGAAACACAGTCCGGCAGTGAGTGGAGTATGAGTTCCTTTGGGGGATATGATCACAGCGCCGATACCGTTACCCAAAGCGTTGGAGGCTCCGTCGAAATGCATAGACCATCGGGATCCTTCCTCAGGTCCTTCATCCGGTCCAGGCACTTCACAATCTGTTACTACCATGATATCTTCGTCCGGAAATTCAAAGTTCAATGATTGGTAATCGTCCACAGGTTGGTGTGCCAAATGATCTGCCAGTACACTTCCTTTGATTGTTTTTTGAGTTGTGTACTGGATATCATATTCTATCAAGATCATTTGCCATCTTGCTATTCTTCCAGACAGAGCAGGTTTTTCGAATATGTACTTGATGGGATCCATCTTTGAAATCAACAGAGTGGTGTGAGTCAGCATATACTGTCTCAGCCGGCGAGCAGCCCATACCAGAGCGCAGCAAGTTTTCTCTAGCAGTGAATAACGAGACTCACAGTCGGTAAACTTTTTGCTCAGGTAATAAATAGCGTGCTCTTTTCGGCCAGACTCGTCATGCTGCCCCAGCACACACCCCATCGAGTTGTCAAGTACTATCAAGTATAGTATCAGAGGTCTCCCTTCTACTGGTGGCATAAGAATGGGTGGCTCTTGGAGATACTCTTTTATCTTTTCAAAAGCGACCTGACATTCATCGTTCCAACGTACTACTTGATCTTTCTTCAGTAATTTGAAGATTGGCTCACAGGTAGCAGTTAGATGTGAGATGAATCGGGCAATGTAATTCAGTCGTCCCAGAAAGCCTCTGACTTCTTTCTCTGTCTTGGGAGCGGGCATCTCTTGTATGGCTTTTACCTTGGCAGGATCCACTTGAATACCTTTATCGCTTACAATGAAACCTAGCAATTTTCCGGACCTTACCCCAAAGGTAAATTTGTTGGGATTCAACCTCAGCTTGTATAACTTCAATCGGTCAAACAACTTCCGCAGATGGTCAAGGTGTTCCTCCTCAGTTTGGGATCTTGAAATCATGTCATCAACATATACCTCAATCTCATGATGGATCATATCATGAAATAAAGCAACCATGGCACGTTGGTAGGTTGCCCCAGCATTTTTTAACCCGAATGGCATGACCTTGTAGCAGAAGGTCCCCCACTGAGTCACAAAGGTAGTCTTTTCCATATCTTCCGGAGCCATCTTGATCTGATTATACCCTGAAAAGCCATCCATGAAGGAAAACACCTTGTGTTGAGCAGTATTATCAACAAGAACGTCGATGTGAGGTAGGGGGAAGTCATCCTTGGGGCTGGCCCTGTTCAAATCCCTGTAACCGACACACATCCTGACCTTACCGTCCTTCTTCGGCACTGGCACTACGTTGGCAACCCACTGAGGGTAAGAGGTCACTGCTAGAAACCCGACATCGAATTGCTTCATAACCTCAGCCTTGATCTTTTCGGACATCACTGGGTGCATACGGCGGACCTTTTGCTTTACCGGAGGGCAGTCTTCCTTGGTTGGCAGGTGATGAACTACAATGTCGGCATCCAAACCAGGCATGTCTTCGTAGGACCAAGCAAAGATTTCCATGTAGTCATGTAGCATTTGGATCAATCGTTGCTTCACGCTGAGCTCTAGATTGGCACCAATCTTGACCTCTTTTCTATCTGTCTCAGTACCCAGGTTCACTGTTTCCACAGGCTCTTCATGCGGCTGAATTGCCCTCTCTTCCTGGAGTAGCAGTCTTGCGAGTTCACCAGGCACTTCGCAATCATCTTCACCTTCTTTTTCGGCCAAGTTGATCGGATTCTCGAAGTCATAACTAGTGGTAGCAGAGCTGTTACCAGTGAGATCCAGAGTGGATTGAAACCTGTATAAGTGAGTGTGTGTAAATATAGCTGTTTTGCAATATATAACACAAAGAAAAAGAGCACAAGATTTGAAATGCAACAAACGTCCAATGTTTTGATTAATGATATATGGAAATGTCATACAAAAAGCCCTCACAAATGGAGCTACGATGCCCCGGGTAGGACACCGAGCCAATAGAAGTTTCAACATATTGTTTGTTACAAATTGAAAATCAAAAGAGTTAATTACTGCGTGACAAATGTAATTGGTGTAAAATCCTTTGCCGTCCAGTTGCTTGGTCCGTTGCTGGTGGTTGGATAGATCCAACTGTCCAACTCTGCTTCCTCTACGTCCTCCTCGATAGCATTCACCCTTGGATTGGTGATGAACACCGGAGCCTTTCTGATCCTTTCTTTGCGCACAGCCCTCTGAGCCTCTGCAGTAAAGCCCAGCCCAAACTTGTCGGTCTTTTGAGTGAAGTCAGGAAGCTGACCCCAATTTGCACATTTGCCTTTCTCGATTACAGCCCGGGCGTCCTTCAGGGAAGCCATCTTCAACGGAAAGTCTTCTTCAACCACTGTTTCAGCTGATGCCAACGTTGGAGGTACTTCCTCAAAATGCTGAAAGGGGGTTTCAATAAACTCCCCGTCCATCTCGATATACCGGAATGAATTCAAGTGACTAACCATGTATTCCTCCTCACCCTGCACAGTAACAATCTTCCCTTTGACAGGGTACTTGAGCTTTTGGTGTAGAGTGGATGTTACTGCCCCAGCCTTGTGAATCCAGGGTCGGCCCAACAAGCAGGAATAAGATGGACGAATATCCATTACATAGAACGTTGAGTCGAAGACTTGGGAACCCACACGGATAGGAATTTTTACCTCCCCATGCACCATCCTCTTAGAACCGCCGGAGGCTCTAACAATGATGTTACTAGGTTTCAATTCCAGGCCCTCACAATCCAAGCGATCCAATGCCTTCTTGGGCAAAACATTCAGGGAAGAACCGGTGTCCACCAACACGTGTGCGAGAGTAGTGCCCCTGCACTCTATAGAGACATGCAGGGCATCATTGTGATTTTTCCCTTTGGCGGTAAGGTCAGCATCCGAGAACCCCAAACCATTGTCAGCTGTCAAATTAGCCACACAGTCAGTGAATTGATCTGCAGAGGTCTCTTGCGGCACATGGGCCGTTTTCAGAAATGAAATCAGGGCTTTTGCATGGGCCTCTGAGCATAGCAGCAATGATAGCATAGAGATTTTGGAGGGGGTATGCCCCAATTGTTCAACAATATTGAAGTCACTCTTTTTAATGATTTTAAGGATTTCCTCCATCTCTTGTTGGGAGGCTTCAACAGCAGTCTTTTTTGGTGCCTCCGTCCTGGCAGGCAAATCGGTAGCAACTTCTTTGCCCCGAGCATCAGAGGACTCGGCGGCAGTAATAGACACAGGAACTTGATTCGAAACATGCACACTTGCGGGTGTGATGATAAGAGGTTTTCAGATAACTGGTGGTGCAATGTCAGGCGAGAAGAGCCTGCCACTGCGAGTAATCTTGGCGGGACCAGTGATGTTACTGATACTGGTACCGGTGTTGAACTCCTGCTTCACTCCAAGCACATACACGTCGGCCCCATAATGCCATGGGACAGCTTTATCAGACTCATAGGGGAGAGGCCCCGGAACAGTAATAGTAATGGGTGCAACAGACATAATTTGGACTGGCTTCCTCGGGGGAGCTTTGGTAGGATTGTAAATTGTGACGACAGATACTTCTTCAGCGGAAACAAATGGAACAGCAGTTTTCTTGAACAGAATTTCTTTGCTATCCATCAGGCTTTGGATGCCTGATTTCAGCAGCGGACAACCGGTAGGGATAACAGCACACAGCAGGCAACCCTCGCCACAACCCGGAAATAAACCGGCTAGTAGTAAGTTCCTCTTAACAGTCAAAAGAGGGGTAGCAACATCATTCACCGAAATAGCATACAAATCTTCCTCGATGGCATTTACTCTATGCTGGGGCATAGGAGCAGTTACAACAGTTGGCCTCTCAGGCGCCTCAAACTGAATTTCCTTCGCGTCGATAAGGTCTTGCACTTTATTTCTCAAGGCCCGGCAATCATCAGTAGTATGCCCGGGGCTATCGGAATGATAAGCACAACGGGCATTTGGGTTATACTTAGGAGATGCAGTATTCACGACCTTTGGAGCCTCTTTGATGGTCACCAAGTTGGTTGATAACAGTTGCGGTAAAATTTGTGACAAGGTCATACTCAGCCGAGTATACTGCCTCTTGGGCCTTTCACCTCTTTGTTGATTGTACTGCTGAGGAGCAGCAACAGGTTTTGAAATGACCAAGGCATTGACGGCTTGGCGACTTTCTGGCTTGACTTGTCTTCTAGGACCATAGACGACACTTGCTTCTTTCTTGAAAGGCCTCTTCTCAGTACTTGTGGAGGCAGCTTTTTGTATCTTTCCTGACCTGATGCCAGCTTCTATTCTTTCACCCGTCAGGATCAAATCCGTAAACCCAGCGGAGGAATTACCAACCAAATGATTGAAAAATGGACCAGACAAGGTCCCTAGAAACATATCCACCAGCTCACGATCAGTCAATGGAGGTTGCACCCTTCCAGCCAAATCTCTCCATTTTTGTGCATATTCTTTGAACCCTTCGCCCGTTCCTAGAGACATACCCTGAAGTTGGGTACGCGTAGGAGCGAGGTCAGAATTGTATTGATATTGTCTATAAAATGCGGTCGCCAAATCTTCCCAATGTCGGATACTAGTTCCATCTAGTTGGTAGAACCACTCAAGCTGTGACCCCGAAAGGCTATCTTGGAAGAAGTGAATCCAAAGATTTTTGTCTTCCGTGTAAGGTTGGATCTTCCTTACGTACGACCTTAGATGCAGCTTTGGACAGGAGGCCTCGTCATATTTGGCAAAGGCAGGCGCCTTAAACTTGTGTGGGATTACTACCCCAGAAGATAACCCCAAATCTCTGAAATCCAGCCCCAGCACATTCTGAATCTCCATGGCACTCAAGCGGTCTTCTAATTGTTTGTATATGTCAGCAGCAGGTGGGTATTGTTCGTCATTGTAGTCTGTCTCGTTGTCAGAGACTGCAGGACTAGGAGCTCCTCCCCCTTGGGGACTGTCTTTCTCTGCAGAGGAAGTAGTTGGATCAGCCTCGTTATGGAGTGTGTTCCCAAATCTGCGTCCAGTATTGAACAACGCAGTCCTCTTCTTCTTCTTCTTCTTTAGGAGCAGAGCCTTCAACTCTTGCTGACCTTGGGCCAGGCTTTGGACCATCTCTTGAAACTGGGCACTTTGGGCCTGAAGGGCCTTGATTGCTTGCTCACTGGATGAGTCTGGATTCATGATGACTGTTCAAATAAACAGCGAAGAAGATTAAGCAACCTGTGAAAAAGGGTACCTGCTATGCATATGGTGCAATGAGATGCATATGTTTTATGTTTTCAAAGACAAACAAGATTCAACTTTGTAGACAAAAGGGAAACACACTTCATTAGATTCAAATTTTAAATTGTTCAACAATTTGCCCTTAGGCATTACAGGAATGAAAAATACTGAAAAGGAAATAAAAGCTGTAAAAAGAAATATCCAAAGCCCATCAGTGCTCCCATGGCCTCCTCTTCTCAGTGTGGATGTAGTTATTCAGGACCCGCTCCTCCTCCAATTGCTTAGTCAGCCTCTGGATCTTTCGTTCCTGTTCGTTGAACTTTTCCCGATAAAAATCTCGTTCTTCTTTTAGCTGCGCCCAAGATCTCTTCAGTGTGTCAACATCAGTGGGTATCTGAGGAGGGAGGACAGTTGGAGGAACCCCATCTTCATCAGGAGATTCAAGAATGATAGGTCTGACAGCTTCGTACGGCATGCCTAACTTCTGAGCACGGATGCGGACCCATCTGCAATAGGGTTCCATTGGTAGAGAAGTCTTTGGTCCCAACTCATGTGGGTCAGCTTTGTGAATTTTGTCCCAAGCCTTAACGAATCCATGGCGTAGTTTGTCACTGTCTACCTGAAATTCAAAATGGAAGTGAGGAACCAACATTTCATGAGGCCCTACTCTTCTGGCTCTTCCGAACTGGCGGAGAGCTAAACATGGATTATAAGAGATTCCTCCTTGGATACCAATCAACGGAACATTAGGGTATTCTCCGCAACGATCAATAACAACTACCTCATCCAAACCTTTGAGAGTCCAAGTGATGTCATTATCAGTGAGAGACATTAACCTATGAGCCCAACCCTTTCCTTCTTCATTCTTCAGCACGAACTTAGGAAGGTGCGAAATAAACCACCTCACTAGCAAAGGAGCACAACACCACGGAGTTCCCCGTTTTCGGGCAGTACGAGCATAGAGTTGTTGCAGGATATCACCCAAAAGAGTGGGTACAGGATTCCGAGACATGAAGATCCTTATGGCATAAATACTGATAAGGGTGTCAAGATTTGGGAACAATACTAGACCATAGATTAAAAGAGCCAGAATGTCTTCGTACGCCTTGAAGTCTAAGTCATTCCAGAAATCATTAGCTTTGCCAACCAGAAATTTGACCAAAAAGCCCTTAACTCCACTTCTAGTTTCCCAGTTAGCCAATACCTCTTCTTTGGTCAAGGGGAGAACTGCAGTAACCTCTTCAGGCCTAGGAGTCTTTTCCCAACCAGTGAATGGAGTTTGCTCCAAAACAGGGATACCGAGAAAATCAGATAATTCTTCCAGAGTAGGGACCAGCTGGAAGTCTTGAAAGGTAAAGCAATGATACAGGGGGTCATAAAACTGGGTCAGGACACTTATCAGTTGTTGGTCCCACTTTGCAGTGATCAAGCCAAGGAGAGAACCATGCCTTTTGATGAAGGAAGTAGTGTTTGGAATCCTACCAACCAAATCTTTGAGCAGAGCTGGTGGTTGAACAAAGTTGAGCCGGATAGTATTCCTACGCACGGGCATCATGATGTCCTACAAAACAGAGCAAAGATGAAACTTTTTTGTCTTTGAAATGGGTTAGTCCTTATACAGGATGCATGCAATGGTATGATGGCATGATGCTATGATGAAGCACACCACAAGTATTCACACAGGCAAGCATGATAAGGCACACAAGTCACACAAGACAACCCTTAGGTTTCAGGCCAGCATGAAGTTTAGGTATTACCCTCTTTTGGTTTCGTTGGTTAAAACCTGTCTTATCAAAAGTAACCGGGTTCTAGAGGATCTCAAATCATTGACTACCCTCAATCGGTCATAACTCCAGCATCGCAATCTTTTCTTGCGGCCAGAACCATCGCGAGAGTTTAGCCTCAATGAGTGTAGCATACTGCTACTGTTCTATGGCCAAGTTTGGTCAATTTAGGGTTCTAAGGTTGGTTGGTGTTTAATGACTCCTTAGAAGACCCATATTCTCCTCGTTGCAACACAAGGGATATAGGTACAGACCAAGGTGCCACACCAACGTAGCCACTGCTTCACCCATGTCGGTCTACGCCGGACAGGTCCCTCACAGATTATGCTACCTAAAAAGGGTATTCCCCAGATCCGGGTTAGGATCTATGAAACTCCGATGCAAAGCCCATAAATATAAAAGCAAACAAGGCAAACAATTGAAACAAAGGTGATCTAAGCCCTAAGGTTACTCCACTTTTAATTTTATCCCCAGCAGAGTCGCCAGTTCTGTGATACGGTGGGAGAACTGACTATGGTTTTGTGTTTGTTTTCGCAAATGTTTCGGTTGAGCAAGAGTCGCCACCGACTTTTTATTTTATCCTAAGGAAAGGTTTAAAAAGCACAGCAAAAACCTTTGAGATGTTTTCTTGGGTTCGGGGAGTAGATTATAGAAAGGGAAGGTATTAGCACCCTTTCTATCCATGGTTATCCATGGGCTCTTAGTTACTTGCTTAGATCAACTTGCCTTAATTTTCAATTGTTTGAAATGGTGCTTTGTGTGTGGGTTTGGAAATGTTTTTGAAAAGAGGCCAATGTGGTGGCAACCTTTGTAATGATCCATGTTGGGATGTATACAAAGGTGTATGTCTTTTGAAAAGGTTTTCATTTGTTTTTGAAAGTTGTTTTTGAAAGTGTTGTGAGGTGTGGTTTAAAAATAGGCAAGTGTTTTATTTTGCAAGTTTGATTCAAGTAACTAAGAGGTTATCTACTCCTAAATTTCTCAAAGATTATTTCTATGTTTTAACCCTTTTAACAATTTTGTTCCACCATTGCATTTGGTGGACAATCTTGTGTTAGGATGTGAAAGGGACGGGCGCGGGTCATCGTTTAGACCATAATTGCAATGGTGCCAAGTATCTTTGGGCAATTTTCCTTTAAGGGACTTGATCATTTTTTAGGCAACTTTCGAAAGCGTCATCGAGGGACTATGATCATTTGATTTGTTTGTTTTGCCCAAAGAGACCTAACATGCAATATGGCCCATTTATTGAAGGCAACAAGTGGAATACCCTAGGGGTGCAAGTGTGATTTGTGTTGTCCATTTTCATGCTTGTTTATCTTGAAATTAGGTCAAACTATTTTTGTTGTTTTTGATTCGCATACAAACCCTAATTCTAACATGGTATATTTAGAAAGCAATAAAGTGCGAAAAATAAAGTCCTAAACTATTACAACACAATATATGGGAAGGGGGTACAAATGTTCAAATGGGGGTATTTTGACAAGAAATTTAAACCTAGACTATTACATCAATATTGAATTGTTTACAAGATAATTGATTGCACAAATTAAATGGAAATAAAATAAATATGCAAGATGCAAAAATGTTTTTTATATGTATGAAAAAAAAGTATTTTTATATGTCAAATAAACAAAACAAAAAGTATTATTTTTTTGGAGTTTTTATGTTTTTAGGGCAAAACCCTAATTCATTAAATAAAAGTATTAATTATTTAATATGTACAAAATTTATTTATTATATACAAAAATAAAAATAAAAATGAAGTATATTTGTCAAAAAGGTATTTTTAATGTTAAATATTAATAAAAATAAAAATGTGTATATTTTGTATTTTAACCTAAATATATTAATATATATATATATATGTACTTGTATTATTTATTAAATATATTGCATATATACAAAATAATAATATTTAATATTTATAAACAAAGAATATTTTATATGAAATATTTTCAGAAGATAAAATGAATAAAAATCAGAAATAAAATATGTTTGCATATTTTTTAGTATTTTTAAATAAAAGTATGTTTATATATTTATTTATGTACAAATATTGATCTAAACAAATAAATACCTAATAAATATGAAAATGGTGTAAAAAATATTTTTTATATTTTTAATATTATAAGAAAAAATAAATAAGTCAGAATAAAAAAAGAAAAGTCAAAAAATCATGAAAATAAGTAAAATGGGCCTATAGGGGGTGTCAAAGTGAAAATGGTGTGTAAACAGAAATGACAAACAAAGCCCAGCCCAGAACCCTGTCATCTTCAACCTCAGAACAAGTTTGTTCAAGAAAACACGCGTTTTCTATCTTCCAATTCCTTGATCTTTTGCCAAATCTTCCAACATGAAACCTATAGCTTGAAGCCACGATTCTAGACATATAAAGAAGTCAATCTAACTCTCAGAATTGAGAGAGAATTTCTTCTCCCCCAATTCCTGACCTAAATTTTATTCAATGTACAGACTTAAAATTCTCTAAGCATACATAATATAAATGAAATCTAATTACATAGGCATGTTCAGGGCTATGAATGTGACATGTTTTCTTCACAAACCTAAAGCTAACAATGCCTATATTGAGAGATAGAACTTCATGAATATACCTGTTCAGTTGGAATCGTGCCTTGCAATGGAGGAGCTTTCAGGGCAAGATGATGATTTGTACAGCTTGCCTGAAGTGTAGTGATGCTATTCCAATGCTTGGTGTGTTTTGAATCGTGCCAAATCAAGCTGCAGAAGTCCACCTGCAAGATAGAAAAATGGAAATGGCAAATGGTGCTATGGCTGTTACAGTCTCAGTTCAAGGTTTGGAATAGTTTATATGGATATTATGGAATGTGTTTGAAGTGTTTTTAGCAAGAATGCATGGAAGGTTTGAGCTATGGAACTCAAACTGCAGGGATGCCCTGTTTTGGGCAGTTCAATGGTGATTCTGTGAATGAGAGGGTGTTGGGGATGGTTGGCTCGTGTTCTAGCTCAGAATGGATGTTTAGAATATGTTTGACAAGTTTGCTTAAGGTTGTGTTAGCTAAGATGAAAGTTGTTATGTGTTATGGCAAGTTTCTTATACTTTAAGCAAGAGATGGCAAGTTGGTGTTCTAGACAGGTAGAGGCCCCCAATCTATGCTGCACAACTTAGTCTTGATCAGTGCAATTAGTCCATAAACTTGTGCCAAAGAGATCTTAACTTTACTTGCTTGGATTTGCTTTAGACATAAAGTGCAACTTTTCCAAAATGGATATAATGCTTTATCTAAAAATGGATTAAACTTGCATACAATGTCCAAACTCATAGAACAACACCTTGGCACAAAGGATTGGCATTAAATTAAGGAGTGTAATTGAGATAAAAGACCTGTAATCAAGGAAAGCATGCTGAATTCAAAATGGCACAAATGTATGAACATGTAACTTGGCCAAATCAAAAGTGAGTTTTTCCCATATTGCCAAATTCGATTCTCTCTAACCATGAGGTTGTTTGATGAGTTCTTGGACATTTTGGAAAGCTTGGAATGTGCAATACAATCCATATTTGAAATGAAAATTGAAATTCCAAGTGGAAGCATGTGAAAAATGGTCTTGAAGTTAGGTAAAAACCTTGCCTAAAATAGGTCAAATTTTCTCTAAGTTAAGAATGGTTTGGTACCCTTGTTCCAAAAATTGTAACTTGAGCTACAAGCTTCTTTTGGGAAAACTTTGTGAATCAAAGTTGTAGATTTTGCAATAGGCTACAACTTTCATGTTTTGACTTTTACTTGAATCCAAATGAATCTTGGTGAGAAAGTGGGGCAAATTTAGGAAAAAATTAGGGTTTTTCATAACTTAGAAAAATTCTAAGTTATGAAAAATCTTCATTTCAACCCCTAATTTGTAATTCTTGATTTCTTGATGAACAAGTTTCATGATTTGGCATGTTTTGATGAAAAATGAATCTTGACACTTGATTTTGACCAAAAAGTCAAAGTTTGACTTTTCAGTATACAGTCAAAATTGATCAATTGACTAGGAAATTCAACTGTCAATCTTGTGTATTTGGGATCTTTTGAACTTGTTGAGCATGTCAAGACAATTCCATGGGGTCCTTGAGTCCATATGTGAGCTTGGTTTGCCATTGGCTAGGTCAAACAGTCAAAAATTACCTTTGTGCAGTCAAAACCCTAAAAATGACCATTTTGCCCTTTTGGTGATCTGATCAAATTTCTTGTGGAATTGTGATCCAAACTTGACCAAATGGTCCATGTGAGTTCATAATGTTGATGTGGGTCAATTTTCATGATATTTGACTGTCAATTGGCCACAATTGACTTTTTCCCCAATACAGCTGATTTCTAGGTCAACTGTCCAATTGACTGGGCAAAATTTGGAATCAAGACTTGAAACTTGGTATGGATAAACTTGGGAGTCCAACATGAAGCATGAAAGTCATCTTAGGAATTTTAGGTCAAAATATCTTTGTGCAAACACAAACCCTAATTTGGGTCCACAGTGCAAGGAGAAGTCTTGAGCAGAGGAAACCCTAATTGGATCTTGAGCTCCAAGGGTCTTGTGATGAGAAAATGTTGAGGAAATGGGAGGGCAAATTTTGGGGTACAACAAAATGGCAGAAAGGTGTGCAGATGCTGCCCTAATTGCAAGGGAAATCTTTACTTTGGGGCTTCCCTCCAGCAAGATAAGGGATTTGAAAGACAAACACAGAATTTGGGCCAAGATCATTCTGGGGTGCTTCAACCACAGGAAGCCTACCAGCTCTCCTGATTACATTAATATTGATCAGAAATTTCTGATCTAATTCATCTCTCAGAAGGTCAAGATAAATCTGGATCATCTTCTATTCAACCATCTCAGAACAAGTGTTAAAGAAACAAGAGAAGAGGAACGTACAAAAAGGGATTGGATACCCTTAGGAAGACTGGTATCAGATATTCTAACAGAGAATAAGCTGATTGATCATCTGACAGAGGCTCGAGAAATCAACACTCTGGAAGCTACTCTTGGCAAATAGCTGAATGCCAAAAAATCTGAAGAAAATGAAGTTGATAGAGAACATCAAGAAGGAGCCCAGCGTCACTCCTTTTGCTGCAATCTCCAGCAGAAGAGTCCCTCTGGATGACTTCCCACTGTTCTCAGAAATTGACTCTAAACTTGAAATAATACTCAGATATCTGGATGCTTGCAAGGCTGATGGTACAACACCAAATCTGAATATTCAAGACCTTCAGCAGAAGGCTCCAGAGGTTGTTCTGAAGAAGACAAAGAAAAGAAAAGTTGTTGTAGAAGGATCATCTCAGCAGACTCCTAAGAAGAGAGGTAATCCTTCTTCTGTAACTATTTTAGATTCAACTGCTGTATCTACATCTATCCCAATTCCAACTCCATCTGAAATCCCAACACCTCAAACTTTCGATGATTTTGACCTTGACTTTGATCTCTCTGAATCATTAACTCTCAGAAGATCTCGCTCCCAACCACAAAATCCAAATACTGAAGCCATACCAAAACAAGAACTTGCAAAAGTTCTTTATGATATAGACCAACACACATCTGCTCCCATACCAGATAATCCAAATCCTGAAACCCACACAGAAGCACAACCAGAAATTCCCCTCTCACCAATACCAGAAATTCCACTCTCTCCAGAACCATAAATCCCACTACCTTCATCTCGTCAACCAGAAATTAGTCCACCCTCTCCTCAACCTGAACAATCTCTACAACCTGAGATTCAAACTTCTGAGGCTCAACCCTCTGAATCCCATGAACCACAACCTCTGGCCATTCAATTGCCCTTTGGCACCATTGTGAATATTCCTCAACTTCCCTCTTCACCAGAATTAACTCCACCTAATTCCCCATCAAGTCCAATCATAATTCCTGACTCTCCCACTCCCTCACCTAGGAACAATTCAGATGACCACAGCAAGACTGTCATTGATTTAACAGTCCTTGAGCGCCTTGCTGCAATAACCAACAAAACTGTTATCCCAAAACCAAAACATCCAGATGTTGGTTCCAGCATATTGAACTTTGAAACAGAAGTACAGAAGTGGATCACTTCTCTGAAACAAGCAAGTCTGGAACTGGTTGATCCTGCTGCATCAGACTACCTCTGGACAAAGTTCAAAAGATGGGTATGCTCTGAAACCTTTAAGTTGCAAGAACAGAGCTATGGACAAGCTCAACAGAACTTCAGCAATCTGCTGAAAGAAATTGAAGGTCCAGTTCTGAGAAAGCTGCTTAAGGAAGAAGTTCTCCCGCTGGACAATGCTCCTTGGTCTGAACATCGTCAACCAGAGTCAGAAGAACAAATGATTCCAGCTGAAGACATGGGTCAAGAAGAAGATATTGCAGAAAGCTCTGAGAAGCATCATGTTTCTGAAGATCCTCAAGCTTCCTCTCTTGACAGGCAGACTCTGGAAGATCTGAAAAGATCTGGTATGCTGATGAATGAAATAATGGATAAGCAGGACACCAAAATTGATGCAATAGCGAACATGTTAACTCAACAACAGGAAACCAACACTCAAATCAAGAGCATATTGAAGGCTTTGTTCACATGACTTCCTCCTCCTTCTTAGAAATTTCCTTGTTGTTTTTATAACTTGTTTATCTGTAATATTTTTTACATGTTCTGAACTTATCATTGCTTCTGTTTTTAATATAAATGCATTTTTTAGCTCTGATTACTTTAGCTCTGATTATTTGTGTTTTTTGATAACTGACAAAAAGGGGGAGAAAGAATGATATTTTTCAATAATGGATTACTGAGACATAAGACTCAAACATTCTGACATTCTGATCTATTTGAATTTCTTTCTTCTGAAAAGCTTGATCAGGTACAAAATTTTGACGAAAGAAACAGTAAAGTACAGTAAAGTTCTGATGCTCAAAGACTCATGGAATTAAAGGGAAGTAATCAACTCAGGGGGAGTTTTCTCTTCTTAGCTCTGATACCTCTTATTCCTTATCTTTAATCTCTGATACCTTTTATTCTTTATTTTTAATTGAAAAAAATCTGGTTTTTATCATCATCAAAAAGGGGGAGATTGTTAGAACATAGTTTGATTCTACAACCCTCAATTAGAGTTTTGATGATAACAAAATACAAGAATAAATAAATTGTAAGATTTATATATAAGACATATATGCTACTTAAAATTATGTTGTGTATTTACAGAAACTCTGATGGAATCAGCGTCAGAAGATATGTCAGCATCAGAAGATCAATAACATGTGCTACACGCTGAAGCCACCAGATCATACGCTGAAGCCTGATGACCAGAATTTGCGCTTAAAATACTCTGACTCTGATCAAGATCCCTACCAAGTCATCAGCACTCAGAAGCGTCAGAATAAGTTAAAGCCAAGAACACTCTGATTACCATAAGCAGAGAACACTCTGAAGCGTCACTAAGCATTCAAGACAGATTAATTACCAACGGCTTTATTCCAAGACAAGATCTTCTCAAAAAGGAAAGAACGTTATTATCATTGAAAGGGATTTATGGACAACAACGTATCTTTGCCTTGGCTATATAAACAAGTCAGTGTGAGAAAAGAAAAGGTTAATAATCTTCACGCACGCACTCATACAATTTGCTAAGCTTTCCAACCACGCTTACTCTATCGCTCTAGCAAATCCAGTTTCATTCTAAGCTTAAATTTTTGTATTATCACAATTGTGGTATACTGTTTTATTAGAAAACATCAAACACATTATTGTTCAAATTCTTTGTAAGAGATTTCCTTGAGACAAACCGGTATGTGGTTATACTCAAGAAGGCTTTAACAGTTGTTAAAGTAGACTGTTGTAATCCTATTGAATATAGTGGATTAAGACCTCGTTGGAGAGAGGCGAAATCACCTTGACGGGTGGACTGGAGTAGTTTGAGATCAAATGAACTAGGATAAAAATACAGTGTTGTTTAAGCTTTTGATTCAAGTTTTACAATTCAACCCCCCTTCTTGTGTTTTTCACATCTTCAGAGATGCATAGGAGAACACTAATTCAAGAATCAACACTTACAATTTCAAACTTCTGATGAATCAAAGAGACAATTCAGATGTCTTGAAATATGAGAAACCCTTGTAGCTTGAGTGACTCAAAGATTGAGGGCATGAGACCCTTCTATGCACCGATTGGTGACACAACTATCTTTCATAGCTTGTAGAGGAACTTGGGAACCAAAATATCTTGATCATATCATAATGTATGAATGCATATAATGAAACACAAGCCTTTAAATTTCTAAAAAACAAAAGCGTAAATTTTAGGGTGTAATAAGAAAGGTCTAACCAAACAAGAGCAATCATCTTGACACAAGTTAAACAATGCAACTCATCCCTTTGGATTAAATCCACACAATAAAATAATAAGCATCAGATGAATAATAATGCCTTAGTTACAAGCTTAGTATCAGATGAACGTGATGTCTTAGATGAATTATTCTTGCATCAGATAATGTTCAAAGTAACACCTGCACACAGAAAAGTTCCCAATACATAGACAAAATAACAACAAGGTTTCAAGGTCCAAAGGTCTCAATGTCTCAAGGTTCTATCCTAAGATCCACAAAGTGCAAATACTCCAAGATGCAAAAGAATAGTCACCATAATCCAAAGAGAGCCTTAAGTCTTTTATTGTTCATGTTGATTATTAATGTCTTTTAAAAGAAAAATAAAGCTCAAATGAGCGAAAGTAGAATGACATAAAGATAAAATGATCAAGTGAGCAAAAGAAAAATGACATAAAGTAAAGAGCAAAAACATAAATGACAAAAATAATAAAAATGCTAAATTTAAATGACATAAATTAAATGACGGAATTTAAATTGCATAAAGTAAAAGTTAATACAATACTATTTATTAGATTTAGTCTTCTAATTTGGGACAAATTTAGCGCTATATTAAATAATCGCATACAGACGTATGTAGAAGTCAATAGTATACAAGGTCAGTCTATAAAATTTATGTACCGTACATGTTAGAGATATAATAGAAACCATACTCCTAAAACATGTAGCACAAGTAAAAAACAAAAGTGATCAAGACCTTAGTCAAGGAAGATACATTATGACAAACTTATCATCAATCTCAAGTATCTTGAATAATCAAATGATCATTTAGAGATAGATTGAAAATGATGAAAGTTCATCAAACATCCATAAGCTTATATGAACTAAAAAGTTCAAATGCTTTTCAAATTGATCAAAAGAAAAATAAGAAGGATATGAAGTAGAGATAAGCAAGAAAATAAATCCAAATTGAATCAAAGGATTAATCGAGTTATCATCAAAATCATTCATCCATTTTGGTGAAGTTTAAACTCAACACCCAAAATCCAATGAGTTTAATGAAACTTATGATCAAATTCCATATGATTCAAGACCATCCAAAATATATATAAAATTAAAATTACAATTAATAAGCAAAATATAATAAGAAAAATAATTTTTAAATGTTTTTAAAATGAAAATAAAGGGCAAGATAACAAACTATTTTTAAAACATCAAATAAAATTCAAAGGAGACCATAGAAAAATTAGAAATGGTCTCTAATATTGTTAGAAAATTTTTGGTAATTTTTAAAATCAGAAAAGTAATTTTAAACTAATTAGAATAAATCAAACAAGTGAAAATTGATTAAAAATAAAAAAAAAATCAAAATAAAATTCCAAAAAAATTAGAGAAGGTCATGAATATTGAGAAAGATTTTTGTGAATTTTTTCATGATTTTTTTAAAGTTAAAATGAATTTAATATGAATTTTTGTAATAAAAATCAATTAAAAATAAAAGAAGATCAAACAGAAATAACTACAGCCTTTAAATTATGTTCACTGATTAAATTAGGAAGAATCAATGGAACTAGAATGAAGGTGCAAGGTAATAGCATAGGTGTATTCGCAGAGAATTATTTTTAAATCATCATCTAATATGTGATGACATGTGACTCCAATGATCAATCGTCATCCACCCTTAGCCGGCGCAAATCCCGAGGAAATGAGATGAGACAAACAATAACATTATCTCTATTTTTTAAGAAAACTTCCTCTCTCTCTCTCGGAGAACCAACGGTTACTTTCTCAAAAGCCTAAACGAAAATGCTTTGTTTAGTCCACTAATTCCACTTGTTTTTTGTTTGCAAACTTTGTGTTGTGCTATGTAACTTGGGCTTAAATTGAATTATGTACAAACTGTGAATAACTGTGAATATGTTGATCTTTGCTATTGGAATGAGCTTATTGCAAACTGTGGGCTGTTGTAGTTTTTTTTTTTTGTCTCATGAGTTTACTACTTTCACCCTTTATTCCTTTCTTCTTCATGTGATGATGGTGTTATTGTTGGTGTAGAATGTTAGCATTAACTTGATGAAATTTTCGTTTTTGTTATTGGAATGAATGAATATATGCTAATTCAACCTTTCCATTTTTCTTTGTCTTTCTCATGGATATTGGTGATTGATGAGCACACGAAGATAGAAACTTTAAAGAGAAGGCAAAACCGTGAACATTTTGTCAGACAGATGAATCAGAATTTGAGATGAGCTTGGTAGGTGAACTGACTTACTTCCTTGGATTGCAAGTCATGCAGATGGAAGACTCCATTTTTCTCTGTCAGAGAAAATATGCAAGAAATACTATGAATAAGTTTGGATTGGAAAATGCAAGCTATAAGAGGACTCATGCTCCTACACACCCGAGTATATCTCACTGCTAGCAGACCAGACATCACATTTGTTGTTGGAGTATGTGCAAGATATCAAGCATAACCTAAGGTAAGTCACATTAAACAAGTAAAGAGGATTTCGAAGTATGTGAATGGGACATGTGACTATGGTATGCTATACTCCCATGATACAAACTCCTTGTTGGTGGGATTTTGTGATGCTGATTGGGCTGGAAGTGCTGATGATAGAAAGAGTACCTCTGGAGGATGTTTCTTTATGGGAAACAACTTGATCTCTTGGTTTAGTAAAAAGCAAAACTTTGTTTCTCTTTCTACTGCTGAAGCTGAGTACATTGCAGCGAGAAGTAGTTGCTCTCAACTGGTATGGATGAAGCAAATTATGTCTAAATACAATGTCAAACAAGATCCTATGACATTGTTTTGCGAAAATTGGAGTGCTATAAATATTTCCAAAAATCCTATTTAGCATAGTAGGACCAAGCACATTGACATCAGACATCACTTCATCAAGGAACTTGTGGAGGACAAAATCATTAAACTTGAGCATGTCAAAACTGAGAATCAACTTGTTGATATATCTACAAAAGCTCTTGATGTTTCTCAGTTCGAGAACCTAAGGAGGAGACTTGGGATATGTGTTTATAAAGAGCTATAACAATTACTGTTGGTGTTGCATCTTGAGTTGAGGTGGCTAAATATGGTGTTGCACTTAATGAATGTTCTGCCATTGCTTTCGATAAAAAGGAAGATGTTCATGCATGACAACTGGTCATGGGATTTTGCTTGGATTTATCTTATGATTCTATTTATTTTGGTTTATGAATATGTAAGGGCTAAGTGCCCAGTATATTTTAAAATTTTTTTCACCCTGCTACTAATTCTTTAGGTGCTTTAATTTTTTTCTTATATTGTCTACTTACTTTTGTCACATTGTGGCTACAAAGGGGGAGTAGTGTGATATTGAGGGTGCTGGAGCTGGCACTTGCTGATGGGATAATTATATGATTCTTTGTTTTTGTGATAGCAGGTATTGAGGGGGAGTTCACGTTGTAGTTTGAAGAAAATGTTAGACATGATGTCTTGACATCATGATATGAGAACTTAAGTGTTCTCTATTTTTGGTGCAATTGTGTTAGTAGATCAACTAACTACTAACTATGTGTGCGCTGCTATTTTCTATGCTGCTAACCTTGCATATGTGTTTTTCTGTTATTGTACCTCTGATGTGTGTGTTTGATTTAATTTCAAGCATATTGTTTTTCTATGCAAGGGTTGTTTAAGTATTTTAGCCAATATGTGCCAAAGGGGGAGATTGTTATTTCTCTGAAATTATGGTTGACTTATATTTTGGTAAAACCATTTTAGCAGCAACATGTTAAACAAGATATTCCAACATTCTGTTTCAACATGTCGAGTAAGATGTCCCAACAAGGAGATAGGACATCGCGTCTGCAACAAGCTAATAGTGTGAATAGAAGATTTTTAGCTATTGGATATTCAAGGAATATTCAGTTAACTTATGTGGCGTCCAAGATTAACAAATCAGTGTATTTCGTGATTGGTTTTCGAAGATTTTATTAGTTTCTAAATATGGATATATTTTAGGAAACTAATGATTGAATGCCTATTTTAGGAAACTACGGCTTTGAAGCCTAACCTAGTCTAGAATAAAGTTATAAATAGACAGGTGTATACCTAGTATTAGGGGGAACTTACAAATGTATTTGTATTAGGGTTTTAGAGTCCTTATATGTTGGGTTGTAAGTTCTTTGTGATATGTTCATAAAATTTTAAGCATTTAACATATTGTTTGTCAATTCTCATAAGCTTTTAAGCATTGAGTCTTGCGTGTTTTGGAAGTATAGCTTCCGGTTGTTTTTGTTCTCTACTTGTGTTTAAATTTTTTTCTCCAATTCCTGTGTGTAATTGAACAGGGATTTTATGAGGGCCTCATACCTAGGTGTGTCTTAGGTAGAAGTTAAGTAAATGGTAGTGATTAAGTGCGTAGACTGTAAATTGGAGGTTTGCTGTAAGGTCTGCAAACTGGTACTGTCTAGTTGATTTCGTCCCTGGCTTGGTATCCCCCAAAGTAGAAAGTTGTTCTGAAATGGGTTAAGATATCATGTGTTATTTACTTTTAGCACTGTCATTTTCGCTTATACATCTTTATGTTATGTATGAAGTCGGATCCAATGTCTCAACATCTCTTAGGACATCCGAGATCTAATAGCCATAACTTAAATAATGTCTTGACACTTTTGTGTTGAGAATCTTCCTTTCTTAATATGTATGGTTGGTGTCTCTCACAAACAAGATAGATATTGTTTAATCTATCTTGATATTACTCAAGTTTATAAGAACATGGAAATCTTGTTCTGGTGAAGTTGAAGAGACATTCAAGGGGTTATATGAAATGGAGTTATATCAACCCGAGTTAAGAGAGATTAAACTCCTAATGAGGTGCGTATCATTCAAAGAGGTTGATGGTTGTATGCAAAGTGAAATGGTTCTATGGTAAAGGTATGCATCTAATTGATAACAAATACTCTGACGGGAGCTGTGTATTTGTTTGATGTGTTGATTCAGAAAATATATGAGAGTTTATTTTCTGGTACTTCTTGACCTGGTCTGTGAATAAGTACAAGTGTGGTTTCCTTGAGTTTCTTGCTATATTTATGTATTACTATGAGTGGTCTCTTCAAAACCATAGTAAATGATTAAGTTCTTGATGTCTGAACTAATATTGGAACAACATTTTAGTTGGTTGCTTCTCTAGCCAAAGAAGGATGCTTTATTTAAGGTGAAAGGAGTGGTCTGTGGGTTGTATATCTGTCAAGTTTGTTTGGCATAATAAAGGATTCACTTATGCTAAGTGGTATGTAAAAGAAGGATGTCATACTAAATGTTCTACCTTGTGTGAGAAGATAGTATCATCTGCTGTTTATTTGTCTCTGGAAGAACTGTAAAGTGAGGAGCTTCAGAAAACTTTCCCAAATCATGTTGTGCATTTCACTGATGATAAGGAGCTAACTATTTGTTTAATGTGTGTGTGCAAGTCTGCAATATGAATTCCTTGCTTCAAAGAGTGTGTGGATATATTAGGACATTTATCAGACATGTCTTTATATGTGTAGGTCTTCATTATGAGTATGTGAATTCCTTCATATGACTTCATCTGGTGCTCAAATTCTCGTCTTCAGTAGGAGGATTTCCTATCCTTGTCAAGGGGAGTTGAGTTTTATCTACGGATGATTACTGAAGTGGTGCAGATATCTCTCTTAAAGATTGTGTGTTGCTCAAGCATTTAAGGTTGGTTGATATTAGACAACATGTCGTGACATAATGCTACTGGATATAGTTATATTGATGCTCTTGACAAGGCTTGGTTGTTTCTAACCATGTGAAACTGGGAAATTGATTCAAGAATACACATGTCTCTTTGGAAGACAGTGTTTGTGTCTGCGAGAATTTATTTTTCTCTGCATAATTTGGAAGGTCTCTAAGAATTTTTTTTTGAGAGATGTCACACATCTAATGCCTTGGTATTTTGTTTTGTTCTAATCAAAAAATTATATATATATATATATATATATATATATATATATATATATATATATATATATATATATATATATATATATATATATATATATATATATATATATATATATATATATATATATATATATATATATATATATATATATATATATATATGGAAAGCATTGTGACTATACTTTTTGAAGAGTTTTCTTGTGCCTAGCCTAAAAAAGGTGCTTCATCAGTTGAAGACAAGTGAGTATAGACAATGTCTAAATATATGTTAGGGCATTGTTCAGGACTTGTCTCTTTGTAGATCATCAAGTGGTGCGTGTGGATGGTATATCAGAATACATGTCAGGATGTTGTGTGACACGTAGCTTTGACCGTGTATGCACATTCATTGGAAATTTAATTTTCAGAAGAAACAACCCAAAGAGATTAAAGGAAAAAGGAATGTGTTGTGGGAGATTCTCATTGAAGAAGAATTATACAAAGTGATTTGGACGGTGCACATTTAATTTTGTGATCTTCGAATTTATTTCCTGACCAAGATTATTGTTACCCTCAAGAATCTTTACTTCCTAAGTAATAGTTCGGGTATATAAAGGGGTCACTTTCTTCTTTTTCTTTATCTCGTGTTAGGCTCTCATGGCTTTTGTCTGGGTATGAGTGAGTACAATCTGGGTATGGTGTTGTAGGGGTTTTCTTTGTCAATTTTTGGCTAAAAAGGGGAAGAAATGTAGTGGTTTTCATATGGATGGTGTACGCACTTGCAATTGCTTTGCAATGATGTTTAACAAGATGTTCAAACATCTTGTGTGAGTCAGGTCTCATGTTTCAGTTTTTGTACATTTCTTTGCATGTTATGATCTGAGTTATGAACACGATTATGTCTTGTGTTCTGAGTTACCTGGAACTAGAATCTGCATGTGCAAGGTTCTCTTATGCTACCTTAAGTTACAAGTAAAGGTTCCTGGGTTGAGCGAGAGTGTTAGGCATCTTCCTCATGTACATCAAATGACCTTAAGACCTTCTAATTTTGTCATCATGGGGTTGTTGTTCTATGGTGTTTAGCAGCTGAGGGTAAAGTTCCTAACTCTTCTTAAGGGTACTCTTATGCCACCAGAGAGAAAGATTTATCCCCCTTCATGAAAAGAATCGGTTCTGGTTATCGTCTTCCTCATGTGCAAAAGTATTAAAATGTTCTTCCGACTGAAATGAGTTCAGGACTCCTCGTTCGGGATTTTTAGTCTTGGGTTTATTGTGCAAAAGGAGTTTTAGACAAAATTTGCCAAAAGAGGGAGATTGAAAACTCCAAAGATTTGAGCTATAAAGGTTTGACTAATTTTGGCTAAACTGGATGTTGAACAAGATATCCTATCATGATCATTCGACATCTTGTCTAGTATAATTGGGTGTTTGTATTCTGTGAGTAGGTTACAAATGCAGAAGATTCTGGGAATACTTGGTAATCATATGTGTGATACGGTGGCAGAACCGACTGTTTAATACTGGTTTGCGTTTTGCGTTTTTTATTCGCAAAATGTCGCGGTAAGCAAGAGTCGCCACCGACTTTTATTTCATCCAACCGGAAAGGAAAAAAGTAGAGAAAAAATTCCCTTTTCGAGATATTCTGAGTATGGGGGTAGATTATAGAAAGGGAAGGTGTTAGCACCCTTTCTATCCATGGTTTTCCATGGGCTCTTAGGTACTTGCTCATTTTTAAATTGCTTGTGTTTGTGTGCTTTGTTTTGAAAATGTTTTTACTTCGTGATAACCCTTGTATCAGTCCTCAAAGGTGTGACGGAGTTGTTTTAAAAAATTGTTTGAAAATGTGTAAGTGTGAAAAAGTATTGATTTGAGCAAGTACCTACTAGCATCTACCTACTCGAAAAAAGATCGTTTCTATTCTTGTTTCCTTTAGACAGCGTCATCCTACTATTGAGAAATAGGTAGCACCGTCGTTGGAGTTTGTAAGGGTCAATTCGAAAGGGACGTACGATCACTAAAGCAATATTAGGACACCTTAGTAATAACCCTAGAGTCTTAAGATCATATTCGAGGCAACATTTCTGAGGCAACATTTCCGAGGCAACATTCGAATGGGACATTTGATCTTTTTAGACAGGACAAAAACCACTGAGACACCCTATGCTTAATAATTGTTTACCGAAGGCAACCGAAGTGAGAGTATACCCTAAGAGTGATATGTGCGAGTGATTTGTTTTCAGTTATTTATCTTTGCACATTAGGGTTTTCTAACTGTATTAATTTGTCATGCATTCTTGCCATACAATCCTATTATCATACATCTAAACAGTTAAATATTTGCAGGAATTAAAAAATGCGAGAAAATAAACCTACGCTATTACAAGGCTTCGGGGAGGGGAATTAATTACATAGCCAAAAAATTGGGGATTTAAACAGTAAATAAAAACCCTAAATTAACTATTACAAACCATGAACAGTTACAAAAATATTGGCAAAATAATCAACAAGCGCGCGGCGAATTAAGTGCGAGACGATTAGGGTTTTGACCCTTGACTAAACCTAATTGCAATTGATTAAAGAAAAATTATTTTTTGTCGTGTTTTTTTATTTGAGAAAATAATGAAAAAATTAAAAGAAAATCCCAATTCTAATTAATTTTAAGAAAAATAAATTAATTCATTCTAAAAACCTATTTTTGTGTTTTGGTTTATTTGAGGGAAAAAAAGAATTAAATCAAGAATCTTAAACCTAACTTTTCTAATTGGTTTTAATTGTAAAAAAAAGTTAAAATTTCCCTAAATTAAATTGAATAAAATTTGGTAAAAAACCTAATTCTAATTTTTTGTGAATTCTTGATTTTATGATTTTTTATGAAAAAAATGATTAATGGTATCAATTAAATAATTAAAAGAAATATTAAAAGAATTAAAAATAAGAAAGAATAGAAGTGGGCCTGATAGCATTTCTGGGGGGTTTGAATCTGATTTTCTGGGCCCAAACAAATCTCATCCTGTTTGACCACGCTGGTTCCCATGTAATGTTGACTTTGAGGTGTATGGTGGTCCTTCAATGCTGGCACGTTGGATCTTGGCTGGAGATGAGTCTGATGGCCAGATCATTGAGTTGCATGGTGGACATATGGGACAATAGCGCACCTGATCATATGAAGAAAAATAACATGAAACAAATGTTGGGACCTGGGGATCGAACCCAGGTCCTTATGCTCGCTCCCAGTACCTGCTTGCCAGCTGTGCTGCGTTGTTTATTTGTTCATATAATAGAAGCTAAATACTATAAGCAAATCAAACATTATATTCATAAAATGCGCGAAAATTCAAACCAACTAACCAATGATTTCCACGCCTCATCTTCTTCCCCAGACTGTCATTTTAGGCAACATGACTTTTACCTACAGACGTTCTCTGTAGGTACCAACTTGTTCATCTAAAAAATGGCACACGAGCAAGATAAATGGAAAGTGATGGTACCAATCAACTCGTCTCATCCACACGAGCATCATGGTACCAGAATTAAAGCCTAATTTCCCCTGCATTGAAAACCCCTAAACAAGAAAATAAAACCCTAACAATGGAAATATCACATACAGGCATAAAAATGCAATTAAATGGCATGGTTAGCTTGCAAACATGATGATAAACAAGAATATATAAATCAAAAGTGCTAATGATGCGTAAATTGCAATAATCAAATTTGAAAAATGTACCAAACCGCGTGAGTTGTAGAACGAGCTTCTGAGTGTTTCAGGCCCTGGGAATGATTGGAATAGCTTCCTGGGATGTCTAGCAAGCGATTGAAATGGCTAGTACACCTTGAATTGGCCTGTAGAGTGAAATTCGTCTCACACTTTTCTTGGAATTTTTCAATTTTATTCTGCCCTTCTCACGACCTCTAGCCCTTGTTTTT
Organism: Vicia faba; assembly: GCA_948472305.1. Taxonomy (NCBI): domain Eukaryota; kingdom Viridiplantae; phylum Streptophyta; class Magnoliopsida; order Fabales; family Fabaceae; genus Vicia; species Vicia faba. The sequence goes on along the minus strand of OX451737.1, from coordinate 1,472,361,775 downwards.
TGATCTGGAAAGCTTCATTATATAACCTAGAATGAATTAGGTTAACAAACTTGGCATGAATCTTCGCATTTATCCAAGATTTGATTTGATTTTCAAGTTGTATGATATGTTCCTATTTTGAGCCAAATCATGCCTTTCTTATATCAATTGCCATTGATTCAAATTGATCTTGCAAACTCAGCATATCTTGGTTGCCAAACTGTCAAAAAAACAAATCAAATCATATCTTTGATAATTTTCCTCATTTATTTGATTTAATTCACTTTTTAATTAATGAAAAATCAAAATAAATTGAAAAATGAAGCAAATAATGTGTGGATAAGTATTTGAGTCGTGGAACACATTATAATTGAAGTGCAAGTATAAAAAGTTGGGCCCATTTAGCAAAAAATGAAAATTTGAGCACATTTGACTTTTGGCAATTTTGCAAAAATGGTCAACTTGGCCAATGCAAAACTCTCTCAATTTTGAACCTAGAGAGGTGTTCTGTGACTTTTTAGAAAGCTTAGGATGTCCTCTAAGCAACCCTTTTGGTCTCATCTAAATTTAGTCTTCCATGTTCATGTATGAAGCTTTGACCCAAAAGGTGTTTTTGTTGACTTTTCAAAATGACCTATAATGTCAAAATTCATTTCTTTTTGAGTGCATATTCTGAACTTTGGATATGAAGAAGAATTGTAGGCAATTTCATCCTCTTCAAAATGAGCTTTGGATGGGTCATTTCTGATAAATTATGAGAAAGTTATGCTTAGTCAAAGTTGAATTGACTTTTCCTATAAAACCATAATTTAGCAACTTTTGGGTTTTGATTAATTGTGAGCAATCCTTGAGGAATCATGATCAACCCTTGATCAAATTATGAATAATACTTCAAAATGAGGATGTTGACCAAAAATCTTGAAGTTTGACTGTATGTGGGCCACAGTTGACTTTTGACCTAATATAGTCGATTTTCAGGCATTTGAGCAATTGGCTGAGCAAACTTCTTCTGCAAGGCTTGAAACTTGACATGGATGATCTTGAGAACATATTAGGACAATGGTGAGAATTTGAGTCCTTTTTGGTTCACACATCTTGATGAAAATAGAAACCCTAATTTGAGGTAGACTGCCTTAGGAGAGAGTTTGTCTGGTCAACTCTTGAACTTCCTTGAGCAATTTAGGGACCTCAATTGCCATGTGTTAAGAAATATGGAAGGGAAAATTTTGGGGTACAACAGCTGCCCCTGTTCAATCTTCTTAAACCCGAGGATGTTGATTGGCTCGTCTTCCTTTCATGATCTGAAGGTGGAAGATGATTGAACACTAGAGTGCCCAGAAATTTGCACTCGCATGAAGTGATACTTGATTTGTGATATCGGGAATGGGCTTATTGATGCCATTTGGTAGTTTCTAGAGAATTATCGGATATGGGCTTAAAGATACCATCCGAAGAATTCTCGATCGCACAAGAGATTCCTTTGCGAGAACCCGTATACCTGTTGTTGAGGAGGACTTTGCTGGGGAATGCTGGTCTCTGTCTTGAGAGAAATAGAGTTTTAGGAGCTTCAATTGTCTGTTACTCTACTGGGGATAATTCCGGTTTAGGAAGCGGAAGTGAACTGTGTGTTTGGTCGGGGTATATGTTGCACTGGGACTTTCTGGGGAAATGTGAAATCAATTATGTTTGATCAGGTCCCGGTCTTACAGTGTTATGGACTGCTGTCTGGGGATAAGAGAGGAAGAACCCGGATAGTAAGGTTATGAGAAGGAACCTGGATAGTAGGGTTACCTAGAGATGAAAGCCTGGATAGTAGGACTGTGAGAAAGAACCTGGATAGTAGGGTTACCTCGAGATGAAAGCCTGGATAGTAGGGCTGTTAGAAGGAACCTGGATAGTAGGGTTACTTCGAGATGAAAGCCTGAATAGTAGGGCTGTGAGAAGGAACCTGGATAGTAGGGTTACTTCGAGATGAAAGCATGGATAGTAGGGCTGCTGAGAAGGAACCTGGATAGTAGGGTTACTTCGAGATGAAAGCCTGGATAGTAGGGCTGCCGAGAAGGAACCTGGATAGTAGGGTTGCTTCGATATGAAATCCTGGATAGTAGGGCTGCTGAGAAGGAACATGGAGAGTAGGGTTACTTCGATATGAAAGCCTGGATAGTCGGGATGCTGAGAAGGAACCTGGATAGTAGGGTTACTTCGATATGAAAGCCTGGATAGTAGGGCTGCTGAGAAGGAACCTGGATAGTAGGGTTACTTCGAGATGAAAGCCTGGATAGTATGGCTGCTGAGAAGGAACCTGGATAGTAGGGTTACTTTGAGATGAAAGCCTGGATAGTAGGGCTGCTGAGAAGGAACCTGAATAGTAGGGTTGCTTCGATATGAAAGCCTGGATAATATGGATGCTGAGAAGGAACCTGGATAGTAGGGTTGCTTCGATATGAAAGCCTGGATAGTAGGGCTGCTGAGAAGGAACCTGGATAGTAGGGTTACTTCGAGATGAAAGCCTGGATAGTAGGGCTGCTGAGAAGGAACCTGGATAGTAGGGTTACTTCGAGATGAAAGCCTGGATAATAGGGCTGCTGAGAAGGAACCTGGATAGTAGGGTTGCTTCGATATGAATTTGGGTAAAATTGTAGAGGGAACCTAGGTAAGGTTGCTTTTGTCGCACCGATGATTACTTTATTTAGCTTTGAGTGTTGATCATGGACCTGCTGGAAATTATTGATAATAATTGTCTTTCCTGAAAGAAATACATGGTTAGTTATGCCCGATGCATGAGATGCATTGTGATGAGGTTATCAAAACAACTGAGGTTATGTTATATGTAATGTATGCACATGTCTTGATGTATGAACATGCAATGCTGACGTAATAATCTGAGTACGGGAAAATAAATCCCTGACTGCTGTTTGGAGAGTATGAGAAATGACATTCTTGACTGCTGTAAAAAACCATAGTTCCTCTATTTCTATTGGGGATGGTGAACAAAAATGGCTATGCTTGGGATTTGCCCCTCGTTTACGGATATTCTGCTGAGGAGAGACCCTGTTAGAGAACAACTCGGCGGGAGAATAACTCTGTTGGAGAGGAAATACTTTATTGATAGATCTACTGATTTGGAGAGATAAACTCCACCGGCGATGAATTTCCGTTGCTGGTGATAATGAATTCTGTTGGAGGTTGAATTTTTGCTTGTGAGAGAAATAAACTCTGCTTGGGGAAAAATTTACTGACTCGCTCGCGATTGTGAACCTCAGCTGGGGAGAGTTATGTCCTATTCGGGAAAGCTAACATCACTGTCTTTGGATACTTTTTACTCTGTGTGGAGTGTATGTACCACTACTCATGTTCTGAATCTGGCTCTATCCCTGTACCTGATGGGCAGAGTAACTGTAGGGTTTGGGCACTTCTTGTTTGTCCCTGTTCCTGGAATTACGAGTAATCGTCTTTTGTTTCTCATGTAAATATTTATGAGCAGCAACTATTTTCAAATGCATATATAAAAAATGAATCATTGGACGTTCTTGATAAACAAAACAGAAAAAGAAAAACAATTTGAAATTTCTTGTGAAGATGGATTGTATTGATTTTTGAAGTTAGCCTGTAATAGGCGTTTTGTATAAAGAGGTTGGCGTCCTAGTAAGAGAACATTGCCAAAAGACAGAAATTATACAATTTGTGTAAAAGAAAGAAAAACAGCTATGTGAAACAACCCCATTGGGTTCCAACTCTGCTATTGCCTTTATATCTTCAAGCGTCTCATCACTTTGCTTCTTAGTCGAAAGTGGATCAGATTGATTGGCGCCGTCTGAGCTTGATAGTCGATACCGAAGTCTGGTCGCAAGATGATCCAATGAGACATAGTGTTACGCTTTGATCCCTAATTTTTTCCTGGACCGCCCTTTCGGTTTTTCAGTCCGCCGGGATACCTTTTTTTTCCCAAGTCGCCTTTTCAGGTTTTCGACTTGCCGGGTGTACAATTTTTTTCATTTTCATCCCTTACTTTTTCTCGAACCCTTTTGGTTCGTCGGGAAGCCCTTATTTTCGCCTAGGCCAGTCAACCTAGCGGGTCTTTGATTATGCGTAGTATTTTTTTCACTATGTCTGCATTGACGGGGTGAGGAAGGTTGTCACCATCCATGGTAGTTAGAATCATAGCTCCTCCCGAGAAAATGTTCTTAACCATAAATGGCCCTTCGTATGTGGGGGTCCATTTTCCCCTGGGATCACCTTGCGGTAGTATGATGCGTTTGATCACTAGATCCTCGACTTGATATTCTTGACGTATGACTTTCTTGCTAAAAGCCTTGATCATTCACTTTTGATACGTCTGACCATGACAGATAGCAGTAAGTCTCTTTTCATCCATTAGATTCAGCTGATCAAGTCGGGTTTAGATCCAGTCGTCTTCATTCAAACCCGCATCCTTCATAATCCTGAGAGAGGGTATCTGGACTTCGATGGGTAGGACTGCCTCCATGCCATACACCAAAGAGTAGGGTGTTTCCCTTGTCGACGTCCGTGCGGAGGTACGGTACCTATGAAGAGTGAATGGTAACATCTCGTGCCAGTCTTTGTATGTCACCGTCATCTGCTACACAATCTTCTTGATGTTCTTGTTAGCCGCTTCAACAACCCTATTCATCTTTGTCCGGTAGGGGGAAGAGTTATGATGCTGAATCTTGAACTGTTTGTAGAGATCGATGATCATTGTGTTATTGAGATTTGTACCATTATCAGTAATAATCCTCTCTAGCACACCATATCGACAGATCAGATTATGTCGGATAAACTGTGCCACGACGTTCTTGGTTACTGTAGCAAAGGAAGCTGCCTCAACCCACTTTGTAAAGTAATCAATGGCTACCAGAATGAAGCGATTCCCGTTAGACGCAGTAGGTATGATCTCACCGATCATGTCGATGCCCCACATTGCAAAGGGCCAAGGAGTTGTTAAGACATTCAGAGGGACTGGAGGTACATGCACCTTATTAGCATAGACTTGGCACTTATGACAGGTTCGAGAGTGCTGATAACAATCGACTTCCATAGTGGACCAATAGTATCCTGCCCGTAGGATTTTCTTCGCCATGGTATGTCCACTGGAATGAGTTCCGAAGGTACCTTCATGTAACTCTGCCATGATCTTTTCTGCCTCGCTCTTGTCTACACACCATAGTAAGGTTGAATCATGGTTACGCTTATAGAGGATTCTATTACTGATGAAGAACTTCGCAGCGAACCTTCTCGGAAACTTCTTATCATTAACAGATGCCCCCTCGGGGTATTCTTGAGCCTCAAGATACCTTTTTACCTCGTGAAACCAGGGTTTATCTTCCACTTCTTCGGTATCGATCTCACAACAATGTGCGGGTTCATCCAACCTCTGAATGGTAATCTGGGGAGCTTCATTGTCCCACCTAACCTTGAACATAGAAGAAATTGTAGCTAGCGCGTCCGCTAACTGGTTCTCCTCTCGTGGTAAATGTTTAAAGGTTATATCCTCAAAGTGTGGGAGCAATGTAAGTACATACTCTCGGTAAGGAATGAGATTCGGGTGCTTCGTATCTCACTCGCCTTTGATCTGACTTATCACTAGAGTAGAATCTCCGAATACACTCAAGAACTTAATCCTCAGTTCAATATCAGCTCGAAGACCCATGATACACGCTTCATACTCCGCCATATTGTTGGTGCAGTTAAAACATAATCCGGCGGTGAACAGAGTATGACAGCTCTTGGGAGATATAATTACAACGCCAATGCTATTACCCAATGCGTTCGAGGCTCCATCAAAAAACATAAACCATCAAGATCCCTCCTCGGGTCCTTCGTCCGGTCCAGGTTCTTCGCAGTCGGTTACCAACATGGTATACTTATCCGATAACTCGAAATTCATGGACTGGTAGTCATCCACGGCCTGATGCGCCAATTGATCTGCCAATACACTCCCCTTGATTGCTTTTTGGGTTGTGTATTAGATTTCGTATTCGGTTAAGATCATCTGCCATCTTGCTATTCTTCCGGATAAGGAGGGCTTCTTGAAAATATACTTGATCGGATCCATCTTTGATATCAATAAGGTAGTGTGAGTCAGCATATACTATCTCAGTCGGCGAGCAGCTCATGCCAAAGCACAACAAGTTTTCTCGAGCAATGAGTATCATGTCTCACAGTCGGTAAACTTTTGCTAAGGTAGTATGTTGCATGCTCTTTTCGACCATACTCGTCATGCTACCCTAGCACACACCCCATTGAATTGTCTAGCACTGTCAGGTATATTATCAAGGGTCTTCCTTCAACTGGAGGCATCAAAATTGGTGGTTCTTGAAGATATTCCTTGATTCTTTCGAAAGCGGTCTTGCATTCATCATTCCAATTTACCACTTGATCTTTCTTCAGCAGCTTGAAGATTGGCTCACAAGTAGCAGTCAGATGTGAAATGAATCTGGCAATGTAATTCAAACGTCCCAAGAAACCTCTAACTTCCTTCTCTGTACGGGGGACCGACATATCTTGTATGGCTTTTACCTTTGCAGGGTCTACCTAAATACCTTTGTCACTGACAACAAAACCCAGAAGCTTACCAGACCTTACCCCGAAGGTACACTTGTTCAGATTTAACCTCAGCTTGTATGTCTTCAACCTGTCAAACAGTTTCTGGAGATGATCAAGGTGTTCTTCCTCAGTCCGGGACCTGGCTATCATGTCATCAACATAAACCTCGATCTCGTGGTGAATCATATCATGGAACAAAGCGACCATGAAGCGTTGATAAGTTGCCCCAACATTCTTCAACCCAAAAGGCATTACCTTGTAACAGAAGGTTCCCCACTGTGTAACGAAGGTTGTCTTCTCCATGTCCTCAGGAGCCATCTTGATCTGGTTGTAGCTATAAAAACCATCCATGAAGGAGAAGATCTTGTTCTGTGCGGTATTGTCGACTAGAACATTAATGTGAGGAAGTGGGAAGTCATCCTTGAGGCTTTCCCTGTTCAGATCTCTGTAGTCCACACACATCCGTACCTTACCGTCCTTCTTAGGTACTGAAACAACGTTGGCAACCCACTGCGGATAAGAAGTGGCAGCTAAGAATCCTGCGTCGAACTATTTCACGACCTCTGCCTTGATTTTATCTGACATTTCAGGACACATACAATGGACCTTCTGCTTTACCGGAGGGCAGTCTTCTTTAGTCGGCAGTCGATGTACCACAATATCAGTGTCCAAACCAGGCATGTCTTCATAGGACTAGGCAAAGATCTCAACATAGTCGTGTAGCATCTGTATTAACCGTTGTTTGACACTAGGCTCCAAATTCGCACCTATTTTAACCTCTTTCATGTCTTCCTCTGTACCCAAATTCATTGACTCAACTGGCTCTTCATGAGGCTGTATGGCCCTTTCTTCCTGCTGTAATAATCTAGCAAGTTCTCCAGGCACCTCACAATCATCCTCACCTTCTTCCTCGGCTTGGTTGATCGGATTTTTGAAGTCATAACTGGCATTAGCAGAGTTGTTATCAATGGGATCCAGAGTGGATATGGATCTGTAGTATGATACGTGAGTGTGTGTAAGAGAAATAGCTATTTTGATAAAGTGAATTGAAAAACAAGGAGCGCAAAATTTGTATGCAAGAAACGTCCAATGCTTTATTAATGATATATGAAATGACAAATAATAAGCCCTCACAAGCAAAGCCAATGTGCCTCGGGCAAGGCACCGGGCCGTAAAGTTTCAAATGGTTTATTACAAATCTTAAAACAAATGAGTCAATTACTGTGGAATAACAGAAACAAGTATGAAGTCCCTAGCCGTCCAGTTATTCAGTCCACCGTTGGTTGTTGGGTAGATGCAGCTGTCGATGTCTGAATTCTCTTCACCAGCATCTTCTGTGGCAGAGACAACCTCAATAGCATTGATTCCCGAGCCATGCTCGGGCATGGGTGCAGTTATAACATTTAGCTTTTCTGGAGCATCGAAATCTATCTCCTTGGCTTCAAGCAAGTCTTGTACTTTGTTTCTCAGAGCCTAGCAATCATTTGTATCGTGGCCAGGACTCTCAGAATGGTAGGCGCACCGCGCGTTGGGATTGTATCTGGGAGATGTAGTATTTGGATTCTTGGCAGCCTCTCTCAAGGTTACCAAGTTAGATTTTAATAAGTGAGGTAGAACTTCAGCCAAAGTCATGTTGATGCGGATAAACTGTCTTTGTGGTCTTTCCACCCTTTGTTGGTTGTTGCATTGTGGAGCAACTGTGGGTCTTGGTATCACTACAACATTTATCACTTGACGGTGTTCAAATATGCTTTGGCCCCTCGGGCTATAGACCACACTGGCTTCCTTCTTACCAGCGAAAGGCTTCTTTGTTGAGCTCGAGGAGGCATCCTTCTGTATTTTACCACTCCGAATTCTAGCTTCTACTATTTCTCCAGTTAAAATCAGCTCGGTGAAACCAGATGACGAGATGCCGATTAAGTGATTGAAAAATGGACCAGATAGCATCCCTAGAAACATGTTAACCAACTCCCTATCGGACAATGGGGGTTGAACTCTCCCAGCCAAGTCTCTCCACTTTTGAGCATAATCTTTGAAACCTTCACCTGCACCCATGGACATACTCTGGAGTTGATTACGAGTGAGAGCAAGGTCGGCATTGTACTGATACTGCTTGTAGAAAGCAGCAGCAAGATCTTCCGAATTTCGGACACTGGCTCCCTCCAACTGGTAGAACCATTCAAGTTGAGTCCCTGACAGACTATCTTGAAAGAAGTGCACCCACAAATTTCTATCAGCTGTGTGGGGCTGGATCTTCCTGACATATGAGCGGAGATGGAGTTTTGGACAGGACACTCCATCATACTTGGCAAAAACTGGAGCTTTGAACTTATGAGGGATGACCACTCCTGATACCAATCCCAATTCTCCGAAATCCAAACCAGGTATCTTCTGAACTTCCATAGCACTCAGAAGGTCTTCTAGCTGCTTGTACATATCCTCAATAGGAGGATATTTCTCATCATTGTAATCAGTATCGTTGTCAGAAACTGCAGGACTAGGATCTTTTTCCCCTTCTTGGTTCTCCCCTTCCTTGGATGAAGAGGTCAGGTCATTTTAATGCTTCAACCTTTCTCCGAACCTTCTGTTAGAACAATATTAGTTCTGATCTATCTCATAGTTTTGATGATAACAATAAATTATATTTTAGATAATTTATACTCTGATGAACGTTTTTGAATGTTTTAGATAATGTTCTGACAGAAGCATTTTGATGTGCTGAGCTAAAAATTATATGAAGAAAGTTCTTTAAATGAAAGAACTATTTGCTTTAAGCACAACTGCTGATGCTGACTCTGGTAAGACAATTATTTCAATTGCATCTTCTAACACTTAGCAGGATTCCTTGTTCAGAAGATTACATGAAAGCAAGTCCTGTTCAGAAGTTTATTTGAAAGCAAGCGCTGATCAAGTTCTTAGCAAGCAAAGCTATGTTTAGAAGATAAGCAAGCATGTTCTGAATTCAAGACGTTGAAGCAAGTTCTGAAAGAATGCAAAAGCCAACTTGTCTTGTCAAGCTTCAGGAAACATGTTCTTACAAGTGTCGTTTGCTTATTTAATGCAAAGACGGCTGTATGCACTCAAGTGTCTACGCTAGTTCTTGGAAAATGGAATAGTACAAGGAAACATGCAAGCATTTAATGCTCTCCACTTTTTGAAGGCAGCAACGGTCTTTTTGTTCTTACTATATATAGAAGGACATTTATTGCAAGCCAACCAACCAATTAATTTCAAAAAGAAGCAAGAAACTACATGAAAAATTCTGGGCTCACAAACTCTTTGTTCATACACTTTGTGCAATTTATTTTAAGTGAAAAATCATAGTTGTGATATAGCTTGATTAGAAGCAAATTTTATTTCACTATCTATAAGATTAAACTCTTGTAATTGTTCCTTGAGAGATCAAGTTTGGTCAGATTTCTCAAGTAGGCTAGGACTAGATTTAAGTCTTAGTGGTGTTAGTCACTTGTAAGATTACTTGTGCATTATTAGTCACAACAGTTGTTGTGTGTTTGTAATAAGTTGATTATAGTGGATTAAGTCCTTGTTGAGAAAGGCGAAATCACCTTGACGGGTGGACTGGAGTAGTTTGAGTTCAAACGAACCAGGATAAAAATAACCTTGTCTTTCCATTATTGTTGAGCTTTGATTTGAAAACAAAAAGAGTCACTTATTCAACCCCCCCTTCTATGTGTTTTCTTACCACTTCAATTGGTATCAGAGCTTGACTCTGAGCACAACACTTAACCGTGTCAGGAAAAGATCCAAAAGAAAACACAATGGCCGCTGAACAAAACAACAATAGTTACAACAAACCTCCTGTTTTTGATGGAGAAGATTTTGAGTACTGGAAAGACAGACTAGAAAGTTTCTTTCTAGGTCATGATAGTGATCTATGGGATACAATCCTTAATGGTTACACACATCCTACTGACTCAGAAGGAAACAAAGTTGACAGAAAAAATATGGATAGACAACAAAAAGCTGATTTTAAAAATCATCATAGAGCTAGAAATATTTTTCTAAATGCTATCTCTAAAGTAGAATATGAAAAAATCACTAATAGAGATACAGCGCATGATATGTTTGAGTCTCTTAAAATGAATTATGAAGGAAATTCTCAAGTAAAGGAGTCTAAAGCTCTGGCTTTAGTTCAGAAGTACGAAGCCTTCAAAGTTGAAGAAAGTGAGTCTATAAAAGCAATGTTCTCTAGGTTTCAAACTCTGATCGCTGGTCTGAGAGTTTTGAACAAGGGATATACCAAAGAAGATTATGTTAAAAAGATCACCAGAAGCTTACCCAAAAGATGGGCACCAATGGTCACTGCTTTCAAAGTTTCTAAAGATCTGAACAACATGTCTCTGGAGGAACTCATCAATGCTCTCAGAAGTCATGAGATAGAACTTGATGAGCACGATCCTCTGAAGAAAGGTAAGTCTCTTGCCCTTAAATCAATTAAGAAATTTGATACTAGCGCTTTTCAGGCTGAAGAGGAAAACTCTGAAGAATCAACGTCAGAAGAAGACGAACTATCCTTGCTCTCTAGAAGGATCAATCATATATGGAAGCATAGACAAAAGAAGTTCAGGAACTTCAAGAAGTCAGAAGATAAACCTGAATCTTCTGGACACAAAAAGTCAAACAGAAGAGAGATCATCTGTTATGAATGGAAAGAACCTAGTCACTACAAAAGTGATTGTCCAAAGCTTCAAAATGAAAAACCAAAGAAAAGGTTTGGTAAGAATAAAGGGATGATAGCAACCTGGGATGACTCAGATTCTTCTGAAGATGAATCTGATTCTGAAGATGAGAATGCCAATCTAGCTCTGATGGATACCACAACAGATGACTCAGACTGTGAGTCAGAACCAAGAGAGGTATTTTCTGAATTCACTAGAAATGAACTTGCTGATAGTTTATCAGAACTTCTGGAAAACTATAGTAAGCTCAAAATCAAATACAAGAAACTCAAGAAGAGTCTTGCATCTGATATTGAGAAACATGAAGCAGAAAAATCTGAACTCTTGGAAAATAATTTTAAACTTAAAGAAGAAATTCAAAATGTTCAAAAAATTTCTAGTTCTGAATATGTGTCTAGTTCAAAAGATATTCTGAAAAAATATGACTATAGCTTTCAAACTTTCCTAGCTAAAGGTATAGATAGAAGCAAAATGGATTCAATGATCTTTGGAGTTAGTGGGAAAAACAGAAGAGGAATTGGATATGAACCTCCCAAAGGGAAGGAGACATATATACCAAAAGTTGTTGCTAAAATGATTTTCACTTACAAACCTCTGAATAAACAATTCGAGTTTGGACACTCACATGATATAAAATATACATCACATTCTGTAAACTCTTATGCTAACCCAAAGTTCAAACAGAACTTTAAACACTCTAACCCAAAAGGACCCAAAAAGATATGGGTACCTAAGGATAAAATAATATTTGTTGCAGATGTCCTTAACAGCTCAATTGAGACACCTGTCATGGTACCTGGACTCTAGGTGCTCACGACACATGACGGGAAAAAGGTCTATTTTCCAAAGCCTGGAATTTAAAGCTGGAGGAGACGTGAAGTTTGAAGGTAATCAGAAAGGGAAGATTATTGGTTCTGGAACCATTGGAAACGGTAACCTTCCTTCTATCTCTAATGTTTTATTAGTAGAAGGATTAGCTAATAATCTGTTGTCCATAAGTCAATTAAGTGATAATGTTTATGACATTATCTTCAATCAAAACTCCTGTAGAGCTGTGAGTCAAAAAGATGGATCAATCCTCTTTTCTGGAAAGAGAAAGAACAACATATACAAAATTGATTTATCAGATCTTAAATCTCAGAATGTTAAATGCCTTTTGTCTGTTAGCGATGAGAAATGGGTATGGCACAGAAGATTGGGACATGTCAGTCTAAGAAAAATCTCTCAACTAAATAAATTAAATTTAGTCAGAGGACTTCCCAATCTGAAGTACAACTCAAAAGCTCTGTGCGAAGCATGTCAAAAAGGAAAATTTTCAAAACCTTACTTTAAATCCAAAAATATTATCTCTTCCTCTAAGCCATTAGAATTACTTCATATTGATCTGTTTGGGCCAGTTTAAACTGCATCCATCAGAGGCAAGAAGTATGGATTGGTCATTGTTGATGACTTCAGCAGATGGACATGGGTAAAGTTTTTAAAACACAAGGATGAGTCACATTCTGTGTTCATTGACTTCTGTAACCAAGTGCAAAACGAAAAAGATTTTAAAATCATAAAAGTCAGAAGTGATCATGGTGGCGAATTTGAAAATCATTATTTTGAAAAATATTTTAAAGAAAATGGTATTGTTCATAACTTTTCTTGTCCTAGAACTCCCCAACAAAATGGAGTTGTAGAATGAAAGAATAGAACATTACAAGAAATGGCCAGAACCATGATCAATGAAACTAATATGGAAAAGCACTTTTGGGAAGAAGCTTTGAACACAACATGTTACATTCAGAATATAATCTCTATAAGACCTATTCTTGAAAAGACTCCCTATGAATTATGGAAAAACATAAAACCCAACATTTCTTATTTCCATCCTTTTGGATGTACTTGTTTTATTCTGAACAGTAAAGAAACTCTGAACAAGTTTGATTCTAAAGCACAAAAGTTTTTTCTGCTTGGATATTATGAATGCTCAAAAGGCTATAGAGTATACAACACAGAAACTCTGATTGTTGAAGAATCAATCAAAGTCAGGTTTAATGATAAGCTTGGCCAGCAACAGCCAAAGCAAATTGATTTTTCTGTAGGTATAGAAGATCATCCCTCAAACTCTGAAACTTCAGAAGCAAAGGAAGACTCAAAAGCAAAGGAAGACTCAACAGATCATCCTCTTGACAATGCTCTGGACAACCTCAGAATCTCTGATCAACCCACACAGAAAAGGTTTCCTAGAATCTCTTCAGCTCACAAAGAAGACATAATCATTGGAAGAAAATAAGACCCCATTAGAACAAGATCATCTCTCAGAATCAATGAAGAATCATTGTTTGGTTTGGTTTCTCTTATTTAGCCAACTTCTATTGACGAAGCTCTGGAAGATAATGATTGGATCTTAGCAATGCAAGAAGAACTCAATTAATTCTCCAGAAATGATGTATGGGATCTAGTTCAAAGACCCAAAGGATTCAACATTATAGGAAACAAATGGATTTTAAGAAATAAACTGAACGAGCAAGGAGAGGTGATCATAAATAAAGCACGAATGGTTGCACAGGGTTATAGTCAACAAGAAGGAATTTATTATAATGAAACCTTTGCCCCAGTCGCCAGGTTAGAGTCTATCAGATCATTAATTTCTTTTGCTGTGCAAAATAACATTTCATTATACCAAATGGATGTTAAAAGTGTCTTTTTAAATGGATATATTGAAGAATAAGTTTATGTCTATCAACCTCCTGGATTTAAGGATTCAAAACATCCAGAACATATTTTTAAATTAAAAAAGTCTTTGTACGGTTTAAAACAAGCTCCCAGAGCTTGGTATGATCGTCTGAGTAATTTTCTTTTATAAAAAGATTTTACCAGAGGAAAAGTGGACACAACTCTTTTTAGAAAGACATTTAAAAATGATATTTTAATTTGTCAAATTTATGTTGATGATATAATTTTTGGAACTTCTAATATCTCCCTTGGAAAAGAATTTGCTGAGACCATGCAGGCAGTATTTGAAATGAGCATGATGGGAGAATTGAAGTTCTTTATGGGAATTCAAATCAACCAGACTCCAGAAGGTAATTACATACATCATACGAAGTATGTTAAAGAACTTCTGAATAAATTTCAGATGTCAGAAAGCAAAGATGCTAAGACACCAATGCATCCAACCTGCATTCTGGGAAAATATGAGGTAAGTATGAAGGTAGATCAGAAGCTCTATAGAGATATGATTGTATCCCTTCTCTATATGACTGCATCTAGACCTGATATACTATTCAGCGTGTGTTTGTGTGCTAGATTCCAATCAGATCCTAGAGAATCTCACTTAACAGTTGTTAAGAGAATTCTTAGGGATCTGAAAGGTACTACTAATCTGGGTTTATGTTACAGAAGATCACAAGATTACAGACTAGTAGGTTATTGTGATGCTGACTTTGTTGGAGATAGAATTGAAAGAAAGAGCACCTCTGGAAGCTGCCAGTTTCTAGGTGACAATATTATCTCGTGGTACAACAAGAAGCAAGCAATAATTTCACTTTCAACCACAGAAGCTGAGTATATATCTGCTGCTGGATGTAGTTCTCAGATGATTTGGATAAAAAGTCAGCTAGAAGATTTCAATCTTTATGAAAGTAAGATTCCTATCTTCTGTGACAATACTTCTGCTATTTGTCTTTCTAAGAATCCAATTTTACATTCTAAAGCCAAACATATTGAAATTAAATATCATTTTATAAGGGACTATATTCAGAAGGGAATTTTAAATTTAATTTTTGTAAAAACAGACCATCAATGGGTTGACATTTTTACCAAACCCCTTTCAGAAGATATATTTAATTTCATTTTGAAAAATATTTGTATGGAATTATGTCCTGAATAAAATAATATTTATCTTCTGTGTTTGACTTCAGAATATTCTAAAATGAATGTTCTGATTAACAACTCTTCAGAAGTTAGAAGAGAAGTTACATCATAAGCTATATGAAAAGTTCTGAAATGTTCGAACGTTTCATTTCTAAGTATAGTTCAGAAATTCATTAGAACAAACAGCTGTCCCATGCAACCTTCAGGAGATGAACACATGGTGTGTGTTGTACCCCAAAATTTGCCCTCCCATATTCTTCAAGAATTGCAAAGAGCATGCTTCAAAATTCCCCAAGGGTTGCACAGTTCAAGGGCCTCCTAACAGTCAAGAATTAGGGTTTTGGTTCTGACAAAGAAAATGAAGTTTACAAGGGTCCAATCAAGTCCCACATGCCTATAAACATGGTCAAGCATCCTCATGTCAAGTTTCAAGACTTACAACACAAAATTGCACAGTCAAAAACCCTAATTGCCCTACAGTCAATTGCAGGGGCAAAATGGTCATTTGACAGTCAAAAGTTCAAATTTTTGGTCAACATATTATTTTGAGGCCACAAACATCATTTTATCAATGCTTGATCATGATTCTCAAAGCTTGGCTCAAAAAATCTCAAGATGCAAAAGTTTCCATATTTGGACAGTTGAAAAAAGTCAACTGTAACTTGACCAAAGCATAACTTCCACATGGATCATCAGAAAAATTCCATCCAAAGCTCATTTTGAAGAGAAAGACATTTCCTACAACTCCTCTTCACACTTCAAGTCCAATAAATGCTCTCACAAAAAGTTATCAATTTCAACATTATAGGTCATTTTCAAAAGTCAACAAAAAGGGACTTTAAGTCAAAGGCCATAACTTGATATTGGTAAATCAAAATGACATGGGACCAAAGGAATTGGTTAGAGGACTTCAAGACCTTTCCAAAATGTCCAAGAACATGATCAAAGCTTAAAAATTGAGCAAGATATGCCTTGTGGAAGTTGGGAAATTTTTGGATATTTTGAAAAGTCAACTTTGCTCCAAATGTCTTAAAATTGCTAATGGGCCACATTTTCTTCCAAGAATCATCATCCAAAGCATGTGCACGACCATTTGGCCCAAAGGGAATTTATTCATCATTTTTATTTATTTATTTGAATTTTTAATTGCTAATAATTCATTTAATTAATTAAAATATGGAAAAAATACCAAAGCAAGCTTTTCAAATCTTTTTATGCATGAAATATCTTCAAGATTTCGTGCATTATTAGATATAGAAAGAATCAAGGTAATTGGACATGATTGGTATCAAATATGCATGGAAAAGATTGAAAAATTATGCCATGAAAATCAAATATCTTTCCATCAATGCAAAGGTTTTTTGGATCCAAATCTTTACCCTAATCATTCCATACATAAGCCAGAAGCAAACCCTAGTGCAAGACACCTCTAAGCTATCCAGAAAACAAGAACCAAACTTGCACTTTTGTCAAAAAATTCTAAAACTGAAAACGTGATTCCAAGGCTTTTCAAGGCAAGAAAACCATTCTATTGTGTTCCTGGGGCTTCAAGGAACGTGCCTGAATCAAAACCATCATCCCTAACGCGAAGAATTGGTAGAAATATATTTCACTTTTCATGAAAATATACCTATTCGTGTTTCAGTTTTCAAGCATTCTCATTGCATTTTTTTTGTGGATTCATACTAATTGATTGATTCTAAAACTAACCATATACTTTAATTGAGTTTTCGTGCAAAATTGGAAGATCCACCATTGGAGCTTTCTAGGTTTTCAGAAACCTTGAATTGGGGATTCTGGCATAGGGTAAAATCAGAACACGAGACTTAGACCATTAAAATCAGGAGCTTCAGACGAATTCAAGGCATAGCTCGTGATCAATTTATGATCAAAGGATTCCTAATCGCTATTTTTGTGCTTGTTATTTAGTGGAGGTTTAAAACCCCCGCTACTCAATTGGTTTTTGTTTCAGGTACAGCAAGCAAGTGGGGAAGAAGATGAGGTGTAAGGCGATGGTTGGTGTATTTGAACTTCGCGCGGAAAAATGCCACTAACGCTTGTTTTATCTCATAATAATTATTTGTCATATAATATACAAAGTGCGTTGGTAGCTCAGCTGGCAGGCGTGTAATTTGGTAAGCAGCAGGACCTGGGTTCGATCCCAGGTCCCCCTCCCTTTCCCTATATTTTTCTTCTAACCATGTTCCTGTGCAGCTTGCTCCCTGATGACCATCATACGCCCATAATCTCAATATGCCACACGTCCCACTGCGTCCATCCTATGGCCAGGATTCAAAGCCTATGATATGTCTCAGTCAATGAAGCCACACGCTAGCATGAAAAGTCAACAAGGCCTTGGAATGTTGGGCCTGATTGCTACCCCAAAACCTCCAGTTTGGGGACAGAACCCCCCAAGGGTTTGCAATTCTTCTTTTTTTATTTTCCATTATTTGCATTAATTCAATTGTTTCATTCTTAATTCTTTAAATTAATATTTTTCTCAACATAAAAAATAATAAAAAAAATCAGAAAGTCAAAATAAAAAATATTTTATTTAAATGTATTTTTTGTAAATAAATCTTATTAAATAATTTAGTCTTAATTTTAGGTTTAAATCTTAATGTTTTCTTAATAAATTTAAAATTTGTAGACTTAGGTTTTTTCTTTCCTTTTATCATTATTAATTATTAATTATATATTCTTGTAAATAAAATTGCATTAATTAATTAGGTTTAATTTTAGGTTCAACCTTAATGTTTTCTTAATAAATAAAAATAGTTAGAATTAGGGTTAATTAATTAATTTTTTTCTTTTAATTTCATTTAATTCTCATAAAAATCCATAAATACAAAAAATACAAAAAAATCCTTTTCTTTTTTTTTTAAATTTAATTAATTGATTAATCATAATTTAATTTCGTTAAAAAGGGTCCAACGCCCTCGTATTCGATAGTAATTCCAATTCACGCGTTTATTTCTTTGCTTATAATTTTTATGTAATTCTCCCAAAGCCGTGTAAACATTTATATTTCTCGAACTTTATTTTATGTCAAATCGGGTCCTGGATTTAATTTGGCGATGTGGACCCGCTCCTTTGTAATAGTTTAGGAACTTTATATTTCTCGCAACTCTTTAACTGCTAATAAATTGCATGCAAGAATGAATGTTAAAATAAAAACAAAAGCGTAGATCACCCATGACATGAACAAGACAAAAATAAATGAACATGACACACAAATTCACACACCACCCCTAGGGTACGCTTCACTGTTGCCTTGCCTCTCGAAAGGTGATCATCGAGTAGAGGATGTCTTAGTAAGTCCTCATGATCCGGGAACCTGGCATGAGGGTAGCTTCTAAGGTGTCTTCCTATTGCCCCAGTGATCACCATGTCCCGAACCTCGAATTGACCCGAACACCTCCAACGGTGGTGCTACCTACCTCTCAATGGTGGGATGGCACTACTTTAAAGGACATTTACACAGACGAATTCCTTAGGGTAGGTAGACGACTCTAGATACTTTCTCTAATTTCAAAACAAATCAAAAATACTTTTCACACCGACACCTTTTCAAAAAGCTTTCGAAAGCAATTTTTCAAACACTCTTGAGGACCGATACAAGAGTCGGACTGAAATTTTCAAAGAAACGTTTTTTTAAAACCCACAGTTGAAAAGCAAACAAACCATTTTTGAAAACACAATGAGCAAGTATCTAAGAGCCCATGGATAACCATGGATAGAAAGGGTGCTAACACCTTCCCTTTCTATAATCTACCTCCCGAACCAAGAGCAATCTCTATAAGGAATTTTTTTGTGCTTTTGTCCTGTCCATGTTGGAGAAAATAAAAGACGGTGGCGACTCTTGCTTCCGCGACATTTCGCGAACCAGCGTTAAACAGTCAGTTCCAGATCCACCGATCACAGTGTGTTTCTGAAAGGTCACGCGTGCAAAAGCTATTGGCGTCGTTCTAGGTAACTGTTATGATTAGCTAATCTCACGTTTTCCCCTTAATTTTGGCAAAATCATTAAATGCTTGTAATGATGAGATTCGTTTTAAATCCTTTAAAATTATTTTTACTGTTTTATTTCTAAACCTATTTCTGATTTTTTTTCATATAAATACTTTTGGAAAAACCCTTTTTTCATTTTTTACCGTCTCTTTCAAAACTCAAACGTTTCTGTACTTTTTCTCTAAAACCCTTTTTCATCTCTCAACTCTAAGAGCTCCAATGGCTTCTTCCTCTACCCATTCTGAGAACATCCACTATGAGCAATACATCGTTCCTGAGAGAACAACTCTCATTCCTGTAGACAGCTTGGAAGTGTTAAGTGAGTTAATGGTGGATTTTGAGAATCTAAGAGAAAATGGTTTTGATTTGATTCCTATTGTTAAGTTTCAAGGTTGGGAAAACTTTTTTGACCGTCTTATTGGTCCAGTTTTTCCACACCTGGTGAAGGAATTCTGGATACATGCGATTGCAACCCCTAAAGTTATCCTCTCTTTCGCAATGGGTAAGGAAATCTCCATTACTGAAAATCAAATCAGAAAGTTGCTAGGTTTTAAAGGACTTGGAGTAACAGGTATATCAAGTGGAAGAATGGAAATGTCAAAGGTCTACTCAGAAATTTTCACAAATGGTCAAGGATCTTCTAAAGTCAGGGACTTGAAAGATAAGTATAAGATTTGGGCAAGAATAATCCATAGGTGTATTCAACATAGGAAGGAAACCAGCTCTCCAGATTACATTAATGTTGATAAAAAATACTTGTTGTTCTGCCTTGGAACAAATGTAAAAATTGATTTGCCTTATTTGCTGTTTGAACATCTCTGGAATCATGTAAAAGAGACTAGGGAAGCTGAAAGGATGAAAAACCCCAAATCCAAAAGGAATTGGATTCCTATGGGTAGATTAATTTCAGACATTCTGACTGAGAATGGTCTGATTACTCATCTAGATGAAGCTAATCTTCTGGGGGAGCTAGAACCTACTTGTGGAAAGACTATGACTTGGAAGAATTTAGTGAAGAGGAAAATTATGGACAAGCTGCTGGTGGAACCAACTCCGTATGTGTCAGCCACTTTGAAGAGAAGAAGGATACTTATTGCTGATTTCCCTCTGTTTAACTCAGGTGATCATCCACGTATCATCCTGCACTACATTGAAATCTGTAAAGAGACTGGAACACCTATTGATCCAGCTTGGCTCCAAGGAAGAAATCAAGCTGCTCCAGATGTTGTACTTGAGCAACCTTTGAAGAGGAAAGCAGTTGAAGGACCTTCTGCCACACCTCAAAAGAAGAAGAAAAAATCAGGTAAACCTGCTGAAATTATTACTGTTTATGATTCTGTCAATATATCTACATCTGCTGAACCGTAAACCATAGGTGATATAGATGTTGATATTGACCTGACCATACCTTCTGACCCTCTTGCTGACAACCCTCAAAGAAATCAAGTATTATCAGACTTGAGTGACTTTGACTCTAATGAACACTCTGAAACCCATTCAGAACCATCTCACTCAAAACCCTCTGAACCACCTGTTTCTCAACCAATTCCTGTTGAACAATTTTCAAGACCTCCTCCCAGACCATTATCACCCAGACCCACTGGATGGTATGATGCTGGATCTTGGAGAATACCAGGAATAAATGAACCTCTGACCACTCTAAAGCCTCCATTCAACCTACCTTCTGAAAACATTTTTGCCTTAAACAGAACACAAACACAAAATCCCATTCCCACTGCTGAAAATTTCACCTGACATCACACCACCAACTTCACCACAACTTCCAACACCTGACTCGCCTATACTCTCACCTCCTCACATTCCAGATCACCAAACTCATGAACCACCTGAAACTTTTGAACCTTCTGAAACTCATGAATCATCTGAACCTCATGATCAATCATCACCACCTAACCTTGTTGAACAACCTGACCATTCAACCACTCCTGAACCAACAACAAATTCTGAACCTGCTAACTTTTTAAGAACTGTAGTGGATTTTGAATCTCTATAATTTTTGAAAAACAAAAATTTCAAGAAGGTTGTCCCGAAGCCTGTTCAGCCAGATGTAAATATATTGTTTCAGAATTTTTTAACAGAAGTTCAAGCATGGTTGAATCTGCTGAAGGAAGACAGCTCCAGAAGTGTGAACCCAGCTGCAACAGATCTTCTGTGGGAATCTTTCAAAAGAACTTTTGATGTTGAGTCACTGAAGCTACAAGATTTATGTCACTCTCAGGTGATTGGAAACTTCTCCAAGCATCTACATGCCTTTCAATCAGAAGTTGCTGATGTCTGGACCAAAAAGTCTTCTCTAATGATTGCTGATGCTCCAGCTGATGAAATGGACATCTCAGAAGATGAATCTGAAGAATCCTCTGAAGATTCAAATCCTATGGCAATTGTTTTGTTGAATCAACCTTCTGTAAAGGCAGCACCTGAACTAGTGCCAACTCTTGTGATGGATATGGGCACTCTGCTTTCAACCTTTGTTCGTTCTGACTCCACGGTTGCTGCTCTAAAGGCTGTTTCTGCTGAAGCTTCGTCATCCTCTGCTCCTACTTCACTTATCATGGATACTCTGAATGAGCTCAAGAGGGAGAATGAAGTCATTCATGAGCGCTTGGATAAGTAAGACCAGACAAACCAAGAAATTAGAACATGGATGATGAAACAAGAAGAATCTGCCTCTGAGATAAAAAATCTGCTTATGGCCCTTGTTACTAAGAAATCCTAGTGTCTTTTTGTTTCTTGTCTTTTGTTTGTTGTTTTGTACTTCTGGATATCTTTTGCTTTTTTATGAAAACTTTTCAGCTCTTTAAATATTTTTATATACTTTTTGATTATGCCAAAAAGGGGGAGAAAATGAGTATTTTGATCTAATCTCTGATTAAACAGTTATGGAATTAAGTCTCATACATTCTAACAAAATACAAGATTTCTTTCTATGTGCAAAAGAATTTTTGCAGGTATCACTTAAACTCTGGAAGAGTAATTCAGCTGAAGATTATCTTCAAAAGAAGTTCTGAAGAAATCCAAGAAGATATTTTCAATGCTCTGATAAATAATCTCAGGAAGTTTTATATATAGAAATATTCATTTCAGGGGGAGATTCTTATCTCTTATTATATTTTATTTCTATATCTGAATAATTTTTGTCATCATCAAAAAGGGGGAGATTGTTAGAACAAGATTAGTTCTGATCTATCTCAGAGTTTTGATGATAAAAATAAATTATATTTTAGATAATTTATACTCTGATGAACGCTTTTGAATGTTTCAGATAATGTTCTGACAGAAGCATTTTGATGTGCTGAGCTAAAAATTATATGAAGAAAGTTCTTTAAATGAAATAACTATTTGCTTTAAGCGCAACTGCTGATGCTGACTCTGGTAAGACAATTATTTTAATTGCATCTTCTAACACTTAGCATGATTCCTTGTTCAGAATATTACTTGAAAGCAAGTGTTGTTCAGAAGTTTATTTGAAAGCAAGCGCTGATCAAGTTCTTAGCAAGCAAAGCTATATTTAGAAGATAAGCAAGCATGTCCTGAATTCAAGACGTTGAAGCAAGTTCTGAAAGAATGCAAAAGCCAACTTGTCTTGCCAAGCTTCAGGAAACATGTTCTTACAAGTGCCGTTTTCTCATTTAATGCAAAGACGGTTGTATGCACTCAAGTGTCTATGCTAGTTCTTGGAAAATGGAATAGTACAAGGAAACATGCAAGCATTTAATTCTCTCCACTTTTTGAAGGCAGCAACGGTCTTTTTGTTCTTACTATATATAGAAGGATATTTATTGCAAGCCAACCAACCAATTAATTTAAAAACGAAGCAAGAAACTACGTGAAAAATTATGGGCTCACAAACTCTTTGTTCATACACTTTGTGCAATTTATTCTAAGTGAAAAATTGTAGTTGTGATATAGCTTGATTAGAAGAAAATTTTATTTCATTATCTGTAAGATTAAACTCTTGTAATTGTTCCTTGAGAGACCAAGTTTGGTCAGATTTCTCAAGTAGACTAGGACTAGATTTAAGTCTTAGTGGTGTTAGTCACTTGTAAGATTACTTGTGCATTGTTAGTCACAACAGTTGTTGTGTGTTTGTAATCAGTTGATTATAGTGGATTAAGTCCTTGTTGAGAAAGGTGAAATCACCTTGACGGGTGGACTGGATTAGTTTGAGTTCAAACGAACCAGGATAAAAATAACCTTGTCTTACCATTATTGTTGAGCTTTGATTTGAAAACAAAAAGAGCCACTTATTAAACCCCCCCTTCTAAGTGTTTTCTTACCACTTCACCTTCTACCCCTATTCAGAATACCAGTCTTCTTCTTCTTCTTCTCTTTCAGAATGAGGGCTTTCAGATCCTCTTGCCCCTTAGCCAGACTGATGAACATCTGTTGGAACTGGGCATTCTGTGCCTGAAGATCTTTGATGACTTGATCGGAAGATATTTCTGCTGAAATAAACAGCGAAGAAGATGAGAAACCTGTAGTGGTACCTGTAATGATGGGTATGATAATGGGATGCGCATGTAATGATTTCAAAGACTTTGGGAGATTTAAATTTGCAAACCAAAATAAACAAAACTTTATTAGCTTAAATTTGAAAGGTTCAACATGCATTTAAGGCGTTACAAAGGAGTAAATAAAACAAGTCTAAAACTAGAAAAGAAAAATCAAAAGTTCCATGGACGCTTTCTCTTTGTGCTGATATAGTCATTGATCACTATTTCTTCCTCGAGCTTCTCGGTGAGCTTTAAAACCTTCCTCTCTTGCTCGTGGGACTACTCCTAGTAAGTATCCCGCTCATTCCTCAGCTGAATCCAAGACCTCTGTAGCTCCCCAAGATCAGTGGGCATGTAAGAATAGTGAACCGTGTAAGTAATTCCTTCTTCATTAGTGGGCTCCACAATCACTGGTAATACGGCCACATAAGGCATCATAAGCTTCTGGGCACGATCTCGGACCCATTGGAGGTAAGGCTGCATAGGAAGGGAAGTCTTCGGTCCCAACTCTTTGGGGTCAGATCTGTTTACCATGCCCAAAGCTCGTATGAACCTCCGACGGTGCTCCTTAACATCACCCTTATAATCGAATACAATGTCCTCGAGAAGTAACTCATGGGGACCATCCCTTCGAGCACGACCAAATTGTCGCAAAGCTAGACAAGAATTGTAAGTTATACCCCCTCTGATACCAAGTAATGGGACATTAGGGTACCCCCACAGCGGTCAACAACAACAGTGTCTTCTATAGCTCGGGGACACCAAAGAATATCCGTATGAGCGAGTGACATTATTCTGTGTAACCAACCCAAACCTTCTTCATTCTTCAGCACAGACCTAGGGAGGTGAGAAATAAACCACCCCGACAATAACGGCATGAAGCACATAAGAGTCCCTCTTCTCTTCATGGTACGAGTATGGAGAGCGTGTAAAATATCTCCAAGCAAGGTAGGCACAGGATTGCAAGAAAGGAAAATCTTGAGAGCATTCACATCTACAAAGGAGTCCAGATTAGGGAAGAGAACTAAACCATAGATAAGAAGAGCCAAGAAATCCTCAGAAGCATGAAAATCTAAATCATCCTAAAATAGCTGAGCCTGGTCTATCCGAAATTTGGCTAGAAAACCCTCGAATCCGCTTCGAGTTTCCCAATTGGATACCACGTCGGCCCGTTTTAAATGCAAAGATGAGGAAATGACTTCTGGCTTAGGAAATTCTTCCATACCTATGAAGGGTACCTGTTCAAGAATGGATATGCCCAATAGCTGAGAGAATTGTTCCAAGGTGGGTACCAACTGATAATCTAGAAAGGTGAAGCAGTGATGCTTGGGATCGAAAAACTGAAAAAGTACGCTCATCATTTGTTCATCAAGGTTTGAAGTAACCAGGCTGAAAAGTTGACCGTGTCTCTTAATGAAAGTAGAAGTTTCAGAAACTCTTGATGCTAGCTCTTTAAGTTGGGCAGGTATCTGCACAAAGCTGATTCAGATAGTATTCCTACACACGGAAGCCATGATATGCAAAACAGAACAAAGATAAATTCCCTTGGTCTTTGAAATGGTTAGTGTAATGAAGCATGGATGCCATGTTATGATGCATGATGTCATGATAAATCACAGGTATAGAAAACAAAAATATTGCAAACACAGTCAAATCACACAAAGCCCTTAGGTTTAAGGCTTGCATGAGGTTAAAGGTAATACCCTCTTGAAGTTAAGTTGGTTTCAAACCTGTCATAGAAAAAGTAACCGGGTTATAGAGGATCTCAATATCACTGACCATACTTTATCGGTCATGGTTTCAGCTCACGCAATCTTTTCTTGCAGCCGAAATATTTCGAGAGTATGATCTCAATGAGTGTAGCATCGAGTATCAACCGGTTCTCAGCTCTACACCGAGGCCAGTTGTCTCGCTACTTTCTAATGGCCAAGTTGGGCCATTAAAGGTTCTAAGGTCAGTTGATGCTTCACGACACCACGCAGCGGCCCCGTATTCTCCTCGTTTCTCCACAAGGGATATCGGTACCAACAAAAGTGCAACATAAACATAGCTACTGTTTCAACCGTATCGGTCTACACTGTACAGTTCCCTCACAGTCTATTGCTACTTACCTAAAAGGTGTTCCCCAGATCTGGGTGTAGGATCTATAGTAACCCTAAACAAAACCCTCAAAAGTAAAGCAAACAAAGCAATTAAGAGAAGCAATTATGATGACCTAGATCCTAAGGTATACCCCACTTATACTCCCCAACAGATTCGCCAGTTCTGTGATACGGTGGCAGAACCGACTGTTTAATACTGGTTTGCATTTTGCGTTTTTTATTCCCAAAATTTCGCGGTAAGCAAGAGTCGCCACCGACTTTTATTTCATCCAACCGGAAAGGAAAAAAGTACAGAAAAATCATTTTTCGAGATATTCTGAGTACGGGGGTAGATTATAGAAAGGGAAGGTGTTAGCACCCTTTCTATCCATGGTTTTCCATGGGCTCTTAGGTACTTGCTCATTTTTAAATTGCTTGTGTTTGTGTGCTTTGTTTTGAAAATGTTTTTACTTCGTGATAACCCTTGTATCAGTCCTCAAAGGTGTCACGAAGTTGTTTTGAAAAATTGTTTGAAAATGTGTAAGTGTGAAAAAGTTTTGATTTGAGCAAGTACCTACTAGCATCTACCTACTCGAAAAAAGATCGTTTCTATTCTTGTTTCCTTTAGACAACGCCATCCTACTATTGAGAAATAGGTAGCACCATCGTTGGAGTTTGTAAGGGTCAATTCGAAAGGGACGTACGATCGCTAAAGCAATATTAGGACACCTTAGTAATAACCCTAGAGTCTTAAGTTCATATTCGAGGCAACATTTCCGAGGCAACATTTCTGAGGCAACATTCGAATGGGACATTTGATCTTTTTAGACAGGAGGGCAACCACTGAGACACCCTATGCTTAATGATCGTTTACCGAAGACAACCAAAGTGAGAGTATACCCTAAGATTAATATGTGTGAGTGATTTGTTTTCAGTTATTTATCTTTGCACATTAGGGTTTTCTAATTGTATTAATTTGTCACGCATTCTTTCCATACAATCCTATTATCATACATCTAGACAGTTAAATATTTGCAGGAATTAAAAAATGCGAGAAAATAAACCTACGCTATTACAAGGCTTCAGGGAGAGAAATTAATTACATAGCCAAAAAATCGGGGATTTAAACAGTAAATAAAATCCCTAAATTAACTATTACAAACCATGAACACTTACAAAAATAATGGCAAAATAATCGACAAGCGCGCGACAAATTTAGTGCGAGACGATTAGGGTTTTGACCCTTGACTAAACCTAATTGCAATTGATTAAAGAAAAATTATTTTTTGTCGTGTTTTGTTATTTGAGAAAATAATGAAAAATTAAAAGAAAAAATCCCAATTCTAATTAATTTTAAGAAAAATAAATTAATTCATTCTAAAAACCTATTTTTGTGTTTTGGTTTATTTGAGGAAAAAAAAGAATTAAATAAATAATCTTAAACCTAATTTTTCTAATTGGTTTTAATTGTAAAAAAAAAAGTTAAAATTTCCCTAAATTAAATTAAATTAAATTAAATTAAATTTGGTAAAAAACCTAATTCTAATTTTTTGTGAATTCCTGATTTTATGAGTTTTTATGAAAAAATGATTAATGGTATCAATTAAAATAATTAAAAGAAATATTAAAAGAATTAAAAATAAGAAAGAATAGAAGTGGGCCTGATAGCATTTCTGGGGGGTTTGAATCTGATTTTCTGGGCCCAAACAAATCTCAGCCTGTTTAACCACGCTGGTTCCCATGCAATGTTGACTTTGAGGTGTATGGTGGTCCTTCAATGCTGGCACGTTGGATCTTGGCGGGAGATGAGTCTGATGGCCAGATCATTGAGTTGCATGGTGTACATATGGGACAGTAGCGTACCTGATCATATGAAGAAAAATAACATGAAACAAATGTTGGGACCTGGGGATCGAACCCAGGTCCTTATGCTCACTTCTAGTACCTGCTTGCCAGTTGTGCTGCGTTGTTTATTTGTTCATATAATAGAAGCTAAATACTATAAGAAAATCAAACATTATATTCAGAAAATGCGCGAAAATTCAAACCAACCAACCAATGATTTCCACGCCTCATCTTCTTCCCCAGACTGTTATTTTAGGCAACATGACTTTTACCTATAGACGTTCTCTGTAGGTACCAACCTGTTCATCTAAAAAATGGCACACGAGCAAGATAAATGGAAAGTGATGGTACCAATCAACTCGTCTCATCCACACGAGCATCATGGTACCAGAATTAAAGCCTAATTTCTCCTGCATTGAAAACCCCTAAACAAGAACATAAAACCCTAACAATGGCAATATCACATACATGCATCAAAAATGCAATTAAATGGCATGGTTAGCTTGCAAACATGATGATAAACAAGAATATAAATCAAAAGTGCTAATGATGCATAAATTGCAATAATCAAATTTGAAAAATATACCAAACCGCATGAGTTATAAAACGAGCTTCTGAGTGTTTCAGGCCCTAAGAATGATTGGAATAGCTTCCTGGGATGTCTAGCAATCGATTGGAATGACTAGTACACCTTGAATTGGCCTGTAGAGTGAAATTCGTCTCACACTTTTCTTGGAATTTTTCAATTTTGTTCTGCCCTTCTCACGACCTCTAGCCCTTGTTTTTTGATCTGGAAAGCTTCATTATATAACCTAGAATGAATTAGGTTAATAAACTTGGCATGAATCTTCGCATTTATCCAAGATTTGATTTGATTTTCAAGTTGTATGATATGTTCCTATTTTGAGCCAAATCATGCCTTTCTTGTATCAATTGCCATTGATTCAAATTAATCTTGCAAACTCAGCATATCTTGGTTGCCAACCTGTAAAAAAAACAAATCAAATCATATCTTTGATAATTTTCCTCATTTATTTGATTTAATTCACTTTTTAATTAATGAAAAATAAAAATAAATTGAAAAATGAAGAAAATAATGTGTGGATAAGTATTTGAGTCGTGGAACACATTATAATTGAAGTGCAAGCATAAAAAGTTGGGCCCATTTAGCAAAAAAATGAAAATTTGAGCATATTTGACTTTTGGCAATTTTGCAAAAATGGTCAACTTGGCCAATGGATAAATCTCTCAATTTTGACCCTAGAGAGGTGTTCTTTGACTTTTTAGAAAGCTTAGGATGTACTCTAAGCAACCCTTTTTGTCTCATCTCAATTTAGTCTTCCATGATCATGTATGATGCTTTGATCCAAAAGGTGTTTTTGTTGACTTTTCAAAAGGACCTATAATGTCAAAATTCATATCATTTTGTGAGTGCATATTATGAACTTGGGAGATGAAGATGAATTGTAGGCAATTTCATCCTATTCAAAATTAGATTTGGATGGGTCATTTCTGATAAAGTATGAGAAAGTTATGCTTAGTCAAAGTTGAGTTGACTTTTCCCGCAAAACCCTAATTTAGCAACTTTTGGGTTTTGATTAATTGTGAGCAATCCTTGAGGAATCATGATCAACCCTTTATAAAATTATGAATAATACTTCAAAATGAGGATTTTGACCAAAAATCTTGAAGTTTGACTGTATGTGGGCCACAATTGACTTTTGACCTAGTACAGTCGATTTTCAGGCATTTGAGCAATTGGCTGAGGAAACTTCTTCTGCAAGGATTGAAACTTGACATGGATGATCTTGAGAACATATTAGGACAATGGTGAGCATTTGATTCCTTTTTGGTCTACACATCTTGATGAAAATAGAAACCCTAATTTGAGGTAGACTGCCTTATGAGAGAGTTTGTCTGGTCAACTCTTGAACTTCCTTGAGCAATTTGGGGACCTCACTTGCCATGTGTTGAGAAATATGGGAGGGAAAATTTTGGGGTACAACAATATGATATGTCCAAGAAGAAGAAATTATAAATTTTGTTCAAGAAGGTATGTCATGCAGAGAGACAGGCATGTCGAATGAAGATGTCCCATGAAGAGTCATTCGGCATCGTGCCTGTAACCAGCTGGACAATTGGATTTAATTGATATATTTCAGATACAGAATATTATGAAATTTTGTATAATCCTATGTGTCACACAATTTGAATATTGAAGATATTCAAGCTGAAATCAAGGAGTTAAATTAGTTTCTAATTATGGAGATAAATTAGGGAACTAATGATTGAAGTCCTATGATTTAAGAGATATTTCTACTACCTCATCTGCAACAGGTCAACACTGATTTAAATCCCAAGTTTAGTACATTGATTATAAAATGAATACTTAGACTTAGGGTTTGATAACTAAATCAGGTGTAACAAATTTAGAAAAAAAGGTTTAGGGTTTTGAAAGTCGTGTACTTTCTTGAGTTATAAGTCACCCTTTGTATCGATTTGATACAATATGGTAGACATAGTTTTATGAAGATTCATAAGCCTTTAGGTAATGGATATTTTATTGTTCTTGGATGAATATTTGAAGAAAATCCAAGTATGGTTAGTAGTCAAGAGTCTTGACTGAATAAGTTGTAATTGATATAGATATCACTTAGGTGATTTAGGAAGTGGGATGTCGATTTCTCATATTTAGGATGTTCCTAGGTAAAATTTGCATTGGGTCGGGATTAGGAGAGAAGTTGTAAATGGGGGAGTTTAGCTTTGAACTAATACTGCTGATAGTGGACTTCCTTCCTGGCTTGGTAGCCCCTAGAGTAGGTTTGAGTCGCCGAATTGGGTCATCATATCTTTGTGTTCTTTATCTTTATGCTTTATTCAGTTTTGTTTTT
This sequence comes from Vicia faba, assembly GCA_948472305.1. Classification (NCBI taxonomy): domain Eukaryota; kingdom Viridiplantae; phylum Streptophyta; class Magnoliopsida; order Fabales; family Fabaceae; genus Vicia; species Vicia faba. The sequence continues at coordinate 1,472,331,332 of OX451737.1, read as the reverse complement.
GATTGATTAACATATCGTATAAAAGATGTTGGAACATCTGTTACGATTTTGAACTGATAAGGTTATATCAGTCTGTTTTGTTCTGCCCATGCATGATTATGCAGAGATCAGTGTTTCAACATGTGTTACAACACTTGTAATTCGTATACCAGATTTTCAATAACCTTAAAAAATAGGCCTTTGAGAATTACTCTTTGACTTGAGCAATTCACAACCCTAATTGAGGAAACATCACCTGAACTTCTTGATTTGAGGCCCTATCTTGTAAAAGAAATAAAACAAACAAGACACCTTTTTGAATTTTGGTTAGAGGTTAGTGAGATATAAATCATAAATTATATACAAAATCATATGGGTGCTTGGTGATCCCTACAAAGGCAAACTCAAAGAGAGAGAGAGAGAGATGGGAAAGGTAACCAAACTTATAATCTTGAGGTGATGCATGATGAAAAATGACATGGGATCTTAGGGTTTAAAATTAGGGTATGAAAACTTCATATATTTAAGTGTATTCTATCCGAAGATATGAAGATTGAAATCTTTGTCTCGAAGTGATTGAAGATACTTAAATATAAGAAGAACCAAATTTTGGCCCTAAGATGCCATGCAATGCTTATGATTATCAATGAAAAAGACAAACTCCATATGTGAAACAAGACACCACTTGGAATAATAAAAGAATGTTGACAAAGCTACGACACAAAATAGACTAAGAAAGAGGGTTCGACCAGGGAAATAACTCGTTGGGGAACGACATGACTCTAGGGATAACTATGAATGGGGAAACCCAAAATCACAGTTAAAGAACAAAAGGAAAAGTAATATTCCAATGAGGAATACTTAACAATAGGAGCAATAAGCCAACAAGGAAGTCATCTTTAAGAAAGGATTATCAACTCCACTGGGGAAAGAAAATTAACTCTGTTGGAGAAACAAAATTTAACTACGTTGGGGAAAAGATAACTTAACTATACTGGGGAAAATACCAAAGAGGAGAAAGGGGAAATAAGATAACACCATATCAATAAATGAGAGTAAATAAAGGATAACATTGAATCACAAATGATGGTAGACTACTAACTCAGGGATGAAGGTAGGATAGCAAGAAATAATAATAAGTTTCCCAAAACTTCTTCTATTCCACCTAGAATGGGTCTCAACTTTTTCTTTAACCAATGTATTCCTTGAAAATGGTAAAGCCTTCCAAAAACTTTTGGTATACAACTTGGATATGGGATTAGTTTCTTCTTTGACCAAGATATTTCACCTAGAAAAGGTAACAAACCTTTCAAAAAACTTCTAGTATACAACCTGGAGAGGGTATTAGTTTCTTCGTTGACTAATATATTTCACCTAGAAAGGGTAATAGACCTTCCAAAAACTTTTGGTATACCACCTGAAGAGAAGATCAATTTCTTCTTTTACCAAGGCATTCCACATGGAAAGGGTGATAAACCTTCCAAAAACATCTAGTCTACAACCTGGAAAGGGGATTAGTTTCTTCTTTGACCAAGATATTTCACTTGAAAAGGGTAATAAACTTCCAAAAACTTCCGGTATATAACCTGGACAGGGGATCAATTTCATTTTTGACCAAGATATTTCACATAGAAAGGGTAACAAACCTTCCAAAAAACTTCTGGTATACCACCTGGAAAGGAGATCAGTTTCTTCTTTGACCAAGGCATTCCATATGGAAAGGGTAATAAACCTTCCAAAAACTTCAGGTATATAACCTGGAGAGGGGATCAATTTCTTCTTTGACCAAGGCATTCCACCTAGGAAGGGTAATAAACCTTCCAAAAACTTATGGTATACAACCTGGAGAGGGGATCAGTTTCTTCTTTGACTAAGGCATTCCACCTGGAAAGGGTAATAAACAAGTTCCTTAAAAGGTAAACACTTGCTGGAGATGATCAACAACAACTCTGGCGGGGGAAAATCCAAGAGATATGAGTAGGTTGGATAGACAATAATATGCTTAAATAAAGACGCAATCACTTATCATGGATAATAACTGACTTAATCACATCAGGCTTTTCAAATAAAGGGATAGACATGAAATAGAGTTGAACTTGATTTCAACAAAGGCGGGATAAACCGGAGAGACGATCGCTTGATGTGAAGATAAGAAATGTTGGAGATAAGCAAACTTCTGTTGAGGTTACTATAGAAAAATGGTTGGGTAGATAATACTCTTCATCTTTTGATGGGGAAATATCATAAGAAAATCTCTGCTGAAGTTACCAGGCCTTCAAAGGTGAAAAATAAGGGCACTCCGCTAAGGAGAATATATCCTTTCTAAGAAAGGTATAGTTGTCAAGGACCAAAGTTCAATCCAGGAATGAACTGGAGAGAAACCGTCAAATAAGACTCGACTCAGTGAGAAAAGAGCTCAACTAGGGTTTGTTCGATCTAGGTAAATGAATTGGGAAGGAACATTGAAATAAAAGTATTCCACGAGGAACGAACTCAGTGGGGGAATTAAAAGGGATACACTCTTGCTTAAAGAGACACTCTAATATAGAGGAGTAAATAGAAAGGATACACACTCTGCGAGGGGATAAACAACATCAAAGTGAGTAAATTAGAAACATCAAAGAATGCAAATGAGCACAAATCTAATTTCGGCTATGCATGATGTATGTATAAACGAATGAATGAATGTTATGTTATGATGTGTATGCTTCCAAAACAAACACACTGACTACGCTGAGGATGACCAAACAACACCAGTGTACAAAGAGGCACTCGGATAAATCACGCCGAAATAGAGATCCTACTGGAGAGTAAAAGCAACCAACGGAGGAACGAAAGTCCTGCTTCAAGGCTTAGCTCTCTGTGGTATGAAGATATTTCTTGGAAATAAACCATAGCCGAGTCTTCTGATATCAAAATCTACTACGGGAAAACAAATATGTTGTATTAAAATCTGCTAGAGGAATGGATGAATCTGCTGGAATCAACACCACATCTTCCAAACACTGTTGGGATAAAAGCATGAAAACTCTTCTACAAGAAGATGAAATCTTGATAGGGACAAACACAAAGAAAACTTTTTGGGAAATATCAACCTCTAAGAGGTATACCACTTGCATCAACTCTTTGATTCATAACTTTCCCCATACTACATGGTCTATGAAAGAATCTTCCTCAAGATCTTAAAACTATTTGAGAGATTTGTTGAATCTTGACGTAACTGCCCCAAATTGACTATACTTGGCCTATTCTTTACCCTATATCTCTTCTAGACAACATGCCCCTTCCTGATACTCAAATGTAAGCTTCCTTGGTGTCAAGCAATTGTATTACAAGCATACAATTTTTATTCTGAGTATGAAAATTATAATGCAACAGTTATGTAAGTCTTGAAGATTTTATTGAAAAGATGTCATAAAAACTTGTAAATGTGTCACTGGATATGATGCAACATCGATTTATGTATGAAAGATAACAAAATCATATGATATTAACACAAATATTTAGCATAACTCACGGGAGTCAAGAACGATATCTCATTGAAAAATGATTTTGAAATAAACCCTGATTCAGTTAGGACTTTTAAGGGTTATAACATGGCCTGGTACACGATATTAAGAAAAATATTTTAAGGCTCAAAGTTTATTTGTGCCCACCCATTCTTTGTGATGTTCTCCAGTCCTATGTTCATTTAATTCAACACGAGTGTCCATCTCTCAGAAAGGATCTTTGTGATGGTTAAGGAACCAATGAAGATTTCAGAGTAGCAATCACCCTTTTTTGTCTTCGTGTTTGCAGTTACACTAATTTGTTCTTTGCTGAGAACTTTTGTTTTGTAGTCATTTCATTGTAGTATTTTTCACTTTTCATTTTTCACTTTTTGCTTTTCTTTTTTGTTTTCCCTACTTTTTCCTGGACTAATTATTTTGAATTGGTAGTCTAGCAGGATGCCCTAATTTTTACCTAAGTCACTTGACTTTGAATTATTGACTTTGAAGGCTTGTTCTTTTTTTCTTTTCTTTTTTATTTGAATAAATCATGTGTCATTGCTTTTGTTTTGATCTGCTGAGAGGGTTATGGTTGCCTCGATTCTTGGCGGATGAAGAATAACCATTGTGGTTTCTCTTCTTTTGGCCTCCTGATATGTGAAGGATAATCATTATGGTGCCTTCTTTTTGAAATTTTGAACACTCGATCAAATTAACTGAAGACTACCCCGCCCCAGGTTAAATGTGAGGGTTTTTTCGTATAGAAAAGAAACTCTTACCTCAATGCTCAAAGGGGTTAACAAGGGATTATCTTCCTTATATATTCGGTGTTTGGGAATTTGAAACAATGTTTATACATCATCAGCTGGATTTTATTCAAAAGCATATAACCAGAAATTTTTGTGTTTTTCACTTCATCATCCTCCCTCCAATTTCTGCCTAAGCAAGAGAATTGACAACAAGTTGGTATCATAATGCAGAAAAACAATTTAGAATTGAAAACAAATACGAGTGAAATGAATGATTTCTTCAAGAGAAACATACTCTTTGTATTTAGATAATCATTCAAATGCAAACAAGTTCTTACATGCAAACAATGTTATGATACGGTGGCAGAACTGACTTGAGGGTTTTGCATTTTATGGCAAATGTTGTGGTTATCAAGAGTCACCACCGACTTTTCTTTTATCCAAAAGGAAAGGTGAAAAAGTACAGGAAAGACCTTTGAGATTATTTCTTGAGTTCGGGGGGTAGATTATGAAAAGGGAAGGTATTAGCACCCTTTTCATCCATGGTTTTCCATGGGCTCCTAGTTACTTGCTAGATCACTTGCTTTTGTTTGAAATTGTGCTTTGTATGGTTTTTTGAAAGTATTTTGTAAATAGGCCATTGTTTAGGCAAACTTTGTAATGATACTCGTTCGTTAGAATGTATACAAAGTGTTTAATCTTTTGAAAATGTTTTCAAGTTGAAAGATGTTTTTTGAAAGTGTAGGTGTTTGTTTTGAAAATAGCAAGGATGTTTTGTTTGAAATTGAGAAAGTAATTAGGAGCATTCTACCTACTCAAAATTCTTTCTTGTTTATTTTCTTTTCCTTTGACATTGTTGTCATACCATTCATTTGGTAAGCAACCCTATCTTTGGATATAAACGGGACGGGCGTGGGTCATCGTATAACCATTATTAGCAATATTTTCAAGGTATCTTAGCATTCTCTTTTAGGGACTAAGATCATTTGAAAGGTAACTTAGGTAGCGTCATTGAGGGACTATGATCTTGTATTTGCTTGGTTTTGCTAAGATACCTCACATGCGTAATATGGCCATTTTGTATAAGGCAACTGAGTGGAATAACCCTAGGGGTGCTTGTGTGCAAGTGTGTTGTTTTCATGCTTGTTTTTGTCTTGAATTATGGTTTTGCTAAGTATTGATTTTAGTCTTTCCATACAAACCCTAATTACTAGCATTGTATATAAAAGCGATAAATTGCGAAATTTAAAGTTACTACGCTATTATAATATTTGTGGGGAGGGGGGGTATACAATTTGTAAATGAGGGTTGCAAGAATTTAAACCTAATTAGTCTATTACAACCATATTGAATTGGTACAAAATATACAAGAAATAAAATAAATACAAAGTATAAAAATGAATAAATGTATAAGGATGTAAAATGTAAACAAAATGAATTTTGTTTGGTTTTTTTATGAAAAAAAGGTTTTGTCTTAACCTAATTTAAATAAAGAAAATAGTTAATTAAGTTTGAATTTATTAAGAAAAAAGATTTTAAAAGAAAACCTAGTTCTATTAATTAATCAAAAGAAAATAATTTAAGGAAAGTATTTTTTGGCATTTTTTTATCTTGAAAATATTTATAGTATTATAAAATATTTTTAGTCCTTTTTTTAATATTAAAATAATGTATTTTAAATGGTGTAAAGAAAAATAAATAAATAATACAATATTAATTAAGTTTATAAGATTTACTTAATAAATAAAGTATAAAAATATTTTTATTCATGGAAAAAATAAAATAAAATAAGTCAAAATATAAAATATATCATTTTTTGTATTTTTATGATTTTTAGTATTTAGAAAATGTTTTTAAGAAAAGAAAAAAATAAAGAAAATGCAATAAATGAAAAAATAAAATAAATGGGTCAGGGGGTGCCAAAAGCCAATATGAAAGTCAACTAGCAAAAATAAAAATGAGCCAGGTCCAAAGGGCCCAGCGCATGCCAAACAAAAAAAGTCAGAATTGTGAAAATATGAGAAAAATGCAAAAGGGTACTGTTGTACGGTGGGAGAACTGACTTGAAGGATTTGCGTTTGTGTTTGCAAATGTTGCGGTTTAGCAAGAGTCGCCACCGACTTTTCTTTTATCCAAAAAAGGAAAGGTGAAAAAGCACAGGAAAGACCTTTAGAGATGTTTTCTTGAGTTCGGGGGGTAGATTATGAAAAGGGAAGGTATTAGCACCCTTTTCATCCATGGTTTTTCATGGGCTCTTAGTTAGTCGCTAGATCACTTGCTTTTGTTTGGAAAATGTGCTTTGTGTGGTTTTTGAAAGTATTTTGAAAAGGTGCCAACGTTTAGGCAAACTTTGTAATAGTTCTCGTTCGTAAGAACGTATACAAAGTGTTGAGCTTTTGAAATTATTTCAAGTTTTGGAAAGTGTTTTGATAATGTTTTGAAGGTGTATGTGATTGTTTTGAAAATAGAAAAGGATGTTTGTTTTGAAATTGAGCAAGTAACTAAAAGTAATCTAGCTACTCAAAAGGTCTTAGATGTGCTTTTCCTCCTCCTTTAGATGTTGCTACCTTACCATTGATTTGGTAAGAAGCCCCATCGTTGGATGTGAAGGGACAAGCATGGGTCATCGTATAACGATGATAGCAATGTTGTGAGATGACTTAACACTTTTCTTTAGGGACTAAGATCCTTTTGAAAGGCAACTTTGATAGCGTCATCGAGGGACTATGATCTTGTATTTAGATTTGTTTGTGCTAAGACATCCCACATGCATAACATGGCCATTTTTGTAAGGCAACAAGTGGAATTACCCTAAGGGTGTAAGTGTGCGAGTGTATTTGATTGCATGCATAATTTGTCTTGAATTAGGGTTTTCTAAACATTGGTTTTAGTCTTGCCATACACACCCTAATTACTAACAATATATGAAAGCAATAAAAGTACGGAAAATAAAGATTCTATGCTATTACAATCATTAGGGGGATGGGGTGTACAAATTTCAAATGGGGATTTCAAATTAAATCCTATATTACTATTACAACCATATTGAATGGATAAGAATGTACAGGAAATGTAAAATTTTGTCTCGTTTTTTTTAAAAAAAAGTTTTGTTTAAGAAAATATTTTTTGTCTTTTTATGTAAAAGAAAATATAACATGTGAATATGAAATATTTTTGGTGTTTTTCTGATTAAGGAAAAATAAAGACGATGGCAAGAAAAATAATAAAAGAGAAAGAAACAAAATCAGCGCAAATGCTAAAAATAGAAGAGGTCAGAAGTTCTGACTCTGACTTGCTGCACAAACAGAAACAACATTAATAGAAATATGAAAACTCAGAAGTTTTGGATCTTCTGAGAACTTGGAAGTTTTCAGAAGTGCTGATGCAACTGTCAGAACTTTGCCTCTCTCCATACCAGTAAGAACATCTGTAACTTAGTCATTTCTTAACAGAACAGAAGTTGCACATATAACAGTTATGACAAGTTTCATGAAATATCAGAAGCACAAATCATAAGCAACATGAGTTTGCTAATCCTAATTCTGAGTCCTAATTTATTTATGAAACTATGAACTGGGATTCCTTCTACTTAGGCAGGCAGATGCATGAAATTTCAGAATATGTACATCATCAGGATCAGAATATCTACATTGTGTTAAATATGCAAAATCTGACAATGCCTAATTAGTATGATGAGAGTCAGCAGAAAACTTACCTGGCAGTTGGAAAAGATTATGTGAACCGGAGGTTGGTCCTGAACTCTGGTGATATTCTGAGCAACTTCTTCACGTACTCAGCAGGATGGGAGTTTTCAACTTCTGGAACAGCCAAGGGGTGATATTCTGACTTCTTTGAGGTGGAGGTGGATGGAGAGTGTATGGCAGTAGGAATAAAGAAGTTAGGGCAGTTTCTAATATGTGAATCAGAAACTATGTGGATTGTTTTAGTCAAGAACACTTGAGAACAAATGGAGTTTGAATGCAAGGAATCAAAAGTTAAGGTTTTGTATTTTTGTTTATAGTTTTGTGGATTCTTGGAATTTTTGCAGGGGTTCAAGACTTTTCTTTCTCAAGTTTTTCTTCACCACTTTCACAAATATTTTCTCCCCTTTTTCTCAGTGGCCAATGGTGTTCTATTTATAGGAAAAGGTTTTGTAGTTTGGAGATGTCAAGTGGCGCCAACATCATATGCTAGATGATGACTTACTCTTGAAGTAAGCTTAAACAAGTGTGGTTCAATGCACCAAGTGGGATGGTTAGCAGCGCCTAAGCTGGATTTGTCAGCATGAATTAAGGAAAAGTAGAAGCAGCGCATGGGCCTAGCATACTTTTGCGCAAAAGTTTGTCTTCCCAAGAAAGTAGGGGTACACGTGGGGAAAATCCCTTGGATAAAGACTCAAAAGTGGTTGTGAGAATTAAATGGGTTCCCATGTGAAACTCTGCATCCTTGCTTAAATCTGGATCAGAAGCTCTGTTTCAGCGTAGCATCCAATCTTTTGATCCTCTTATCTTCTAGCTTCAGCATGCTCTAAGGGATCCCTCAGACTTTCCAGTAAGCTTACAACACGCTTTGTAACCTTCTTTGATTTACCCTTGGAAATTCTGACTGAACCTTTGTGAAAACTGGTCCAGAAGTTCTGACCAAACTCTGTCTTGAGAATATCCAGAATTTGCTGAGTGTGAACACTGGCCCAGAAGTTCTGAAATTGTCTTATTTCTTAAACACTTAGAAAAATTTCTAGGTATTTAGAATTTGACTTTTCCAAAGTAAAATTTGACTTTTGAAATTCTTGATGAAACAAACTTCATATTCCAACATGTCTTGATGAAATATTATTTTTGAGATTTGATTTTGATCCAAAAGTCAAAGTTAGACTTCTCAGTGTGTAAATGACCATTTTGCCCTTGTGAATGGTTGGCTTGGAAAAATTGATAATTCAAGGCTTGGAATTGGATGAAAGAAAATTTAAGGATCCAGGGTGATTCCTTGCGAAATGAGAGGGAAAATTTTGGGGTACAACAGGTACCACTGGGGCTCGAACCCAGGTCCCATAGGTTACAGGCGCGCGCTTCTACCACTGGGGTGGCTATACATCCGTTAATACAAATGAAACCATAAATATGTAAGGCAAAACGTGTTCTGAAGACTTCATCTTCAACCTCTAGCCAGACCAATTGTAACTTGCTTATTTCTCATAAAAAATGAAAACTGTAAACATGAAACTTGTAGCAAATTTTCTCACGATTCAAGAAATGTAAAGTATTAAAACTATAGATCAAAGATAAGCAAGAATTTTAAAGGCCCTAATCTGAATCCTAAAAATTTCAGAAATTTCAGTTTCAAAATTCTCTAAGCTCAAGCAAAATTAATGGAAACTAAGGGCATGGTTAGCTTCAGAGCAATGATATCTACATGTTTTATTCACAAATAAACTATTGATGATTCCTGTATGAAGAGTTCCAAGTTGAGAAAACTTACACCAAAACTTGAAATCGTGTTTTGAGTTTGAGCTTGTTTCAAGGTGCTGCAATGACCAGGTTAGCTTCCTTGAGGTCCTAGGAAGCTAATGCAATGATTAACTTGAACAATGGATAGCTGAAATGGCTTGGAGAAGTCAAGTTGCAGACTTTGTTTTTTGGTTATGGAAGTTATGGTAAATGGTGTTACAGTTCTTGAATAAGGATATGGATGAGTTGTATTTGATGTAAGGAAGCTTTAGAAACTAAAAGGCCAAGAAATGCACGAGGGAAATGGGAGTTTGATGTTCAAGGTCAGAAACTGTGCAACAATGGAGTTTTTGTGCAATTTCTGATTTGAGAGAGTTTTGGTGCATTTCAGGGTGCTCAAGCTCGTGTTCTAGCTCACAAATAGTGACTATTTATAAGCAACAAGTTTGGAGTGCTCTAGTTGATCAGAATTCAAATTTGCATATTTAAGTTAAATATGTGATTTTTTGACAAAACAAGTTTCCATGTCTTGTGTACTTTCTAAGATAGAGTGGTTATGCTTTAAACAAGCTTGCTTCTGACTTTGTGGATGCAGTGTAATCATAGGGAACAATTTAGAGGCTCAATGTGAACTTTATGCAAAAAGCTTGCTTTAGAAGAATGGCTATGTTACTTTGTGCCATTAATGGAAATGCAACTTGAACAATAGCTCAAATGCTTGGATCAAAGCTCTAACAGTCGTGTAAACATTTAATTATGGAGTGACAAACAAGTTTGAGTCCTGCAAAGCAAAGATTATGCATCCTAGCATGGATTTGGTTCACGTGTTCATCAAAAATGGCTTGTAATTCAAGTGACAAAATCCTAACTTCATCTCTTCGATTCTCCCTACTCAAGAATGATCTCAAGAAGTTCTTGGACATTTTGGAAAGCTTGCAATGTGCTCTACAACCCATCTTTGAATTGATTTTGAAGATTCCTCTTGGAACTATATGAAAAAGTGCCATGAAGTTAGGTTAAAATCCTGGCAAAATTAGGGCAAAATTTCACTAAGTGTTTAGTTTCATGACCCTATGTTATTGAAATTATAACTTGAGATCCAAGCATTTTTGGAAGAAGTCGTGAAAAGAAAAGTTGTAAATTTGATAGAGTTCTAACACTTTCATGTTGGGAGTTCTCTTGAATCATCTTTCATCATGGTGAAAATTTGGCTCAAAGTTATTAAAAACCATGAAATTTCCAACACTTAGAAAAATTTCTAAGTTTAGAAATTTTGACTTTTCAACATGAAATCTTGAATTTTTGATTTCTTGATGAATAAGTTTCATATTTTGACATGTTTTTATGAATTGTGATCTTTGGTACTTGAATTTTGACCAAAAAGTCAAAGTTTAACTTTTCAGTATATAGTTGACTTTTAATTAGTTGACTGCAAAATTCATCTGTCAATCCAATGGACTTGCAATGTTTTGAACCATGTAATTAGGTTAAAATGATGCAATTGGACCCTTGATATCATGCATTAAACCAATTTACCATTTGCTAGGTCAAAAACCAGAAATTGCCCTTTCCTAGTCAAAACCCTAATTTTGACCATTTTGCCCTTTTGGGGATTTGATCAAATTTCTTGAGGAATTATGCTACAAACTTGATCAAATGATACATATGATTCTAAAATGTTGATGTGAATAAAAAATTATGAAGTTTGACTGTAAATTGGCCATAGTTGACTTTTCCCCCAATACAACTGATTTTTAGGTCAACTGCTCAATTGACTGATCAAAAGTGTGATCTAAGGCTTGAAACTTGGCATGAGTAATGTTGGGGGTCCATAATGATCCATGAAATTAATATGAGGCATTGAAAGTTCAAATTTACTTGTGCAAACTCAAACCCTAATTTTGGTCATCAGTGCATAAGGAGGTGTTTTGAGCTGATCAAACGCTAATGCAATCTTGAGTCAAGGAGATCTTGTGAGCAAATTCTTGATAAGTGAGAGGGTAAATTTTTGGATACAACAAGTTTATTGATAAAAAAGAAGGATTACAAATGAAAAATAAATAAAATGGCTAATAATTTGAGAAGGCTATCCATCTGGACTTGAGGAACATCCTTGATCTCTAGAGCATCCATAAATCAAGCTTACAAAAGTTCATCCATGCTTGGGTCGTGGATTAACATCTTTTAAGGATAAAATACCGCTTTTTATCAACTTTTTTACTTCTATCTTCAATGGAAAACAATTTTCAAGTTCATGCCCAGGGGCGCCTTAGTGAAAAGCACAACAGGAGTAGGCCTTGTACCACCATGGGAAGTCTTTTGGGATAGCTGGCGGTGATCTTGTCTAAACCAAATTATTCTACAATAAAGCAGGTAATAATTCATCATACGTCATAAGGATTGGGTCAAACTGATCCTTTTTCTGCGCACGAATTTGTTGATTGTACTACTGATGATCCTTTTGGTAGGGGCTGCAAGAGTTGGATTAACCACTAGAATAACATAAGAAAATTGTTGTTGTTGATGATTCCTGTTATGATATCTCCTTTGCCTAGCATGGGAGATAAAATTGGAGTGTTTATCTTTCTTCTTGGAAAAGCTATCACCATACTTATTCATACCGCAAGCTGAAGCACCCTCTTCAGATAAACGTACCTCTCAGACATCTTCTTTTAGAAGCACTCCCATATTCACCTTTTTAGGTAAATCACCAGGTACATTGACTATCATTTTCTCATGAAAGAATTATTTCAGAGTTTCTATGAAGACCTTTGCCATATTTTCTTCATTCATAGGAGGATTGACTTGGGAGACAACCAAAGCTTCAACCAAAGCATTCAGATGCTCCATACCAGCCTTCAAAGTAGTTACCTATTTATGGAGTTCAAAGATCTCTTAATTTTTTCCATCCTCTCTTAGCGTTATCATGGGTGTTGTACTAATGTTACAACTTGACTTCTAAAGACGAAGAGCAAAGTATAAGCCTCCAGACAACTCTTGAAAGCCTGAGAAAATTATGAATGATGCATGTTATTCAATGCAAATGATTGTTTAAAAGTTTTAAAACTAAGTTTCCAAGAAACTTTAGAACATTATAAACAAATTACAAACATCATTTAAAAAACACAATTGGAATAGCTAGAGAAATATTATTTTATTAATATTGGAAGTATTACATTTGAAGTAAAAAGTTTAACTAATCCTATACAAAAGAAAGAGAAAGCTAAATCCTAAGGTTCAAATGAACCACATTTAAAAAAGATCTAACACAGGGTTGCAACGTCTTCTTGAGTTTGAATTTGAAATAATAAAGGAAAATAAATACTCACTCTTCTCTTCTACTTTGCTGATAATTAGGAAAATAAATCATCAATACAAAGGATTAAGGAACTGGATCAAAGGTGTGGAGAATTCCATCTTTCAGATAGCCAGGAGAATTTGAAATCCCAAGGACTAGATGCTAAGGATTCAGGATTTCTCAGTCCCTTTAAATAAGGACCTTTGAAACTGTACTTATGAGTATTCCTTCAAAACCTCATAATTACAAAACTTGTGATGTTTGCAAAGAGAATCCCTAAGTTCCTTAAAAACTAAGTGAAATGATGTTTCATGAATGCATAAGTGCATGGTTATGCAACAATCACAAACAAGATCACAAATAAGGAGGGTTCATAGGTTCGACATCACGAGCATGAAGTCAAAGGTAATACCCACAAGGTGTGCACTAAGGGTTTCCACCACTCTTAGAACAAGGTTCTAAAAATTTTCCAGAGTCGTCGATCCTCTTTCGGATATTATCGGTCTACCAACTAATCGGGAACCAATAATATATTCAAGAGAAATTTGTCCAAGTGTAGCATCGAGTATTAACTACTTCATGACTACTCCTTCATAGTCATTTCACTACATCCTAAAAGGTCAATATGGGTTAAGGGGTTCTAATGGTCCTCAGCTTCTCAGGATCGTAGGTCGAAAGTAATAATGTCTTCCCAATTACTCGCTAAACAAATACTACATTCAAAGGGGCCTCTACTGAGTGGGGCATCTTAAGTCAACTTTTTCAAGACTACTCCTTCAAAGTAAATATGACTATACCACCCTCATAAACTTAAGTTTTCCCAAGTCCGGGTATATGACTCCCAAGAGATCACAAAGCACCCCAGAAATGAGAAAAATCCAGACAAACAAGAAAACAACAATAATTATAGCACAAACACATATAAAAAGGATAGGCTCAACCCACTTAGATATTTGTTGTTATCCCTAGTGAAGTCGCCAAATTTCTGTAGTGAAAGTCACCACCATACTTTATTGTTTACAAAGGAATGGGAAAAGAGCGAATAATCTAAAAGAGGGGGGAATGATTCAAGGTAAGGGGGTTGGTTATGTAAAGGGAAGGTATTAGAACCCTAAACATCTACGTAACTCCGTAGGAACCTCTTTGTAAAATCTGTATATTTTGGCTATAAAATGTTGTATAAAAATAGATGGTGGAGGTGAAAAAAGAAATATTTTTTTAATGATTTTTGCACCCACCGCGGTTGTGAACCTTTAGTGCCTACGTACCACCTTCCATGAAATAAGGGATCAGGGTACTCGTAGTTCACCTTAAAAAAATTTAAAACAAGTGTATTGGTTAATTTTATGAGATAAGACATCATCATCATTTTCCGTGTGGAAAAAATACTTACTACCCACAATCATGAGAAAGGAGAATTTGCATAATCTCAAAGTGGAGGATATGGCTTGGATTTTAAAATCAACAATGCCTCACTCAACACCCATAATGTCAAGTATTGGCTTCTTGTTGGTTAGATGGTTCTTCTCCCTAGCTTTTACCTTATGCTTTAGGATAGTCCCTTCATCTCCTCCCATCTTCTTTAATTTCAAAAATCTTCTCCCTCCTTTTGAAAACTCTTCTTGTTTCTAAACTTGAACAACTTTCATAATAAACTTGGACTTAGGTCCATGCATTTTCAAAAAACTTTCATAAATAAACTTCAATCTACTTAGCAATACCTTGACATTTTTGTGAGAAGATTAAAAGTCAATCAATCTCATTTAAACCATTTTTGCCACTTTGGCTTTTACTTTAAAATTTTATCAAAAGATTAGACTCTTGTAAATCCATGTAGTGATGCAAACAACTATACTTCTATAATATGTAGTGAAGTGAGATATTTTCCACTTAGGTGTTGAGTGAGGCATTGTTGATTTTAAAATTTAAGCCATATCCTCCACTTTGATATGATGCAAATTCTACTTTCTCATGATTGTGGGTAGTAAGTATGTTTTCCACACGGACAATGACGATGATGTCTTATCTCATAAAATTAACCAATACACTTGTTTTAAAATTTTTTTAAAGATGAACTACGAGTACCCTAATCCCCTATTGCACGGAAGGTAGTACGTAGGCACTAATGGTTCACAACCGCGGTGGGTGCAAAAATCATAAAAAATATTTCTTTTCTCACCTCCACCATCTATTTTTATACAACATTTTATAGCCAAAATATACAGATTTTACAAAGAGCTTCCTACGGAGTATCGTAGATGTTTAGGGTGCTAATACCTTCCCTTTACATAACCATACCCCTTACCTTGAATGATTCCCCCTCTTTTAGATTATTCTCTCTTTTCCCATTCCTTTAGAAACAATAAAGCGCGGTGGAAATTTTATTTTGATCTTTACGAGTCAAGTCAATCCAATGGATTAGTGTTGTACCCCAAAATTTTCCCTCCAATTTTACTCAAAACATACTCATTGAATTCCTCAACTTGCCTAAAGATGCCCGATTGATCAGACAAATTCTCTCCTAAGACACTGAACCTCAAACTAGGGTTTCCATTTGCATCAAGATGGGTGAAATTCAAAGGTCCCAAATCTTCTCCATGGTCTTAATATGTACTCAAGATCATCCATGTCAAGTTTCATGCCTTGCACAAGAAGTTTGCTCAGTCAACTGCTTAAATGCCTGAAAATCAATTGTACTAGGTCAAAAGTCAACTGTGGTCCACATGCAGTCAAACTTCAAGATTTTTGGTCAACATCAACATTTCGAAGTGATATCCATCATTTGATCAAGGTTTGATCATGATTCCCCAAGGAAGGCTCCTAATTTATCAAAACTCAAAAGTTGTTAAATTAGGGTTTCTCAGGAAAAGTCAACCAAACTTTGACCAAGCATAACGTTTTCATACTTTATCAAAAATTTCTCATCCAAGGCTATTTTTGAAGAGAATTAAATTCCCTACAACTCATCTTCAACCCTCAAGTTCAATAAATGCACCTATGGAAAGATATGAATGCAGACATTATAGGTCATTCCAAAAAGTCAACAAAAACACCTTTTGGGTCAAGGATCCTTACATGAAAATGGAAGATCCACTTGAGATGAAACCAGAGAGGTTGCTTAGGGGACATCCTAATCATTCTAAAAAGTCCAAGAACACTCTCTTAGGGTCAAAATTGAAGGAGATATGGATTTTAAAAGTTGGCCATTTTTGGAGAATTATCAAAAGTCAACAATGCCCAAAATTGCATTTTTTGGCAAATGGGCCTAACCTTTTATGCTTGCATCTTACTTTTAAGAAATTCCACAACTCAAACACTCTTCCATATTTTATTGACTTTATTTATTTAATTTATTTTGATTTTAAACATTTAAAAATCAAATTAAATCAAATAAATGATATAAAATATGGAAGATTTGTTTTTTGATCTGATTTTGAATGAAATGCAATCCATTTATGCTGCCAAAACAGAATCAAATCGTGCCAAGGTTGATTGGAGTGAGAATGGAATGATTTAGCTTGATTTGGAAAGAAATAATGCAAGATTAGAATGGAATCAAATCTTAATAATTGGCAAGGATTTGGAGCTTTTTGTTAACTTAATTCAAAGAGATACATATACATAATACATCCCAAGCATAAGGAGGCAGAGGAATCGTGTGAAACAACCAAGAACAAATTGCACTTTTGTCAAAAAAATCTCAAACCGAATTCCATATTACAGCCATTCTCAAGTAGATTCAAGGCTCACAATATGTTCCTGGACACATCCAAAAGTTGTTCCAATCATTTGCATGCACTAAGACGCCCAGAACCAGCCTCCACACCTCTCACGGTTTGTCACATTTTTTGAATTTGGTTCTGCAAATTTATGCATCCTAGATAATTTCTAAGCATGTTTTCTTGTCTATATCATCATTTAGAACATATTCGTATGGTTAATTAAGAGTTTTAGCGCATGTACTGATAGTTGCCATTGTTAGGGTTTGAGGTCGTATTTTAGGGCTTTGTGATGCAGGCAAAATCAAGGCAAAAGAAGGATACCATCATACTCGTGAGATCAAAACGAGTTGATCTGTATGCTTGGAATGGATTTATCATGCTTGGTATTAATTTTTGAGATTTGCAGGGTTGTAGTTACAGACTTGAAACCGTAGGTAAAGGTCTCCATCTAAAACGACAGTACCAGGAAAGAAGAAGAACGTGTGGCAACGTCCTGTTGGACCATTTGAATGTTAGCGCGTTTTGTTCTGGGCATAGTGCGCTTTTGCATTATATTATATTTTGTTGATTTATATTAACAAGAGGCCAAATGGCCAAGTGGTGTGCAGGAAGGAAGATAAGGCGTTGCGTACGAGAGGTCAGGGGTTCGACCCCTTCCTCTAACATTTGTTATTTTTCTTCCATTTCCCTTGCAGGATCCATGTATCTCACCTTCAGAAGACAATCATACGCCCCTAATCTCATCCTTGAGATCCATCACTATGTAGATCCCACGCCCCAACCTTGAGGGTCCACCATGAGTCCTCAGGAGATAACTTCACAGGATCAGGCGCCAGACTCTGGGCCAGCTTTGGGCCTAACACTAAATTGGCAATACACCCCCAAGTTACTCATCATACCAGGCTCAGTTTCAATTCTTTTTTTTATTTATTTCATTTTTTTATTTAATCATTTGTTTTAATTATTTTACAAAGAAAAAAATCATTGTTTTTTTATTAAATTATAAAAATCAGAAAATCACCAAAAAAATATTAGAGTTAGTCTTTTCTCATAAAAAAATATTTATTTGCACTAATTAACTTAATTAGGTCAACTTAAATCTTTTTGTAATTAAAATTTAATAGAAATTAGGATAACATATTTACTTTTTTCCCTCCATAATTAAAATTAAATAGAATTAGGTTTTTTTATATAATTAAAATTAACTTTTGAAAATTAATTATTTTAATTATTTCAACATTAGTTATTTTTTTAAATAAAATTAATTAGTAAATTAGGTTTAACTTGCAATTTGCAACTATTTTTCTCAATAAAAAATATACAAAAATATTTTTTAATTAATTAGATATTCTTAGGTTTCCCATTTGTTCCCATCTTAACTTTCGCGCATTGTTTTTTTATATTTTTATCAATTATTGTAACTGTTCCAAGTTTGTAATAGTTAATTAGGTTTACTATTTCACATTTACTTTCAGCAACTATAAACTGCTAGATGTATGGATAATAGGCTTGCATGCAAAAGATAAATCAAATTAATACAGTAGAAAAGCCTAATTGTACAAAGATAATTAACTGAAAAAATACACTTGCACATGCTCACTCCTAGGGTTTGCCCCACTTAGTTGCCTCAGAAATAATGGCCGTGTCCCTCGAACGTAGGGATACCTTAGCAATGACCCGCGATTCAAAATCGTCATAAATATCATAGTCCCTACTTGTCCCTCGAGTCGCCTACGAATTGATCTTATAACCATAGTCTCTTCGAAATGCTAAGGCATCTTTACTTGTTGCCTTCAAAGACCATTTTGTCTGTTCGAACGTACCTTTAAACATCCAATGATAGGGCTACCTACTCCTTAATAGTAGGATAGTGCTTTCTAAAGGAAACGAGAAAATGAATATCCTTTTTCGAGTAGGTAGACACTATTAGGTACTTGCTCAAAAACCAATGTTTTTTTCACAAACACTTTCAAAACAATTTTCAAAAACAACTTCGTCACACTCTTGAGGACAAATATAAGAGTTACCGTAATGTAAACAAAAACTTTTCAAAACACAAGCATAAAAGCAATTTAAAAATGAGCAAGTACCTATGAGCAAGTACTCAGAAACATCTCGAAAAAGGTTTTTTCTGTTCTTTTTCCCTTTTCCTTTGTTGGATAAAATAAAAGACGGTAGCGACTCTTGCTTACCGCAACCTTTGTGAACAAAAAACGCAAACCAGTATAACAGTCGGTTCTGCCACCGTATCACAGAAATGGAGACTCTACTGGTGACTCTTCTGGGGAATTTATAAAAGTGGGGTTTACCTTAGGATCTAGGTCATTTTTAAATTGCTTTCTTGTTTGATTTGCTTGCTTTATCTTTAAAGGCTTTTGGTTGGGTATTGTTAAAGATCCTACACCCGGATCTGGGGGCACTTTTTAGGTAAACAACAATAGATCGTGGAGACTGTACAGCATAGACCGATATGGTTTAAGCGATGGATGTGTTGGTGTGACACTTTGGTTGGTACCGGTATCCTTCGTATGGAAACGAGGAGAATACGAGGCCTCCGCGTGGTTTCGTGAAGCACTAACGAACCTTAGTTGAACAAACTTAGCCATTAGAAAGTAGTGAGATATCCGGCCTCGGTATAAAGCTGAGGATTGGTTGATACTCGATACTACATTCATTGAGGTCAGACTTTCGGAATATTTCGGCCACAATAAAAGATTGCCTGAGCTAAAACAATGCCCTATCAAGGATGATCCGTGATATTGAGAATATTTAGAACGCGATTACTTTTCTAAGACAAGTTTGAAACCAACTAAACTTCAAGAGGGTACCTACCTTTAACCTCATGCAAGCCTTTGAACCTAAGGTCTATTGTGTGCTTTACTTGTGTGTGATTTATTCTGTTTGAACATAACATCATCCATCATAACATAACATCCATTCTTATTACACTAACCATTTCAAGGACCAAGGGAATTTATCTTTGTTCTGTTTTGCAGATTATGGCTTCCGTTCATAGAAACACTATCTGAATCAACTTTGTGAGAATACCTCCCCAACTCAAGGAACTAGTATCAAGGGTTTCTGAAACATATTTGTTCACTAAGAGACATGGTCGACTTCTCAACCTGGTTACTTCGAGCTTTAATGAAAAGATGATAGGTGTACTCTTTCAGTTCTTTGATCCCAAACACCACTTCTTCACCTTTCCAGACTATCAGTTGGTGCCTACCATGGAAGAGTTCTCTCAGTTATTGAATCTACCATTCTTGAACAGGTGCCTTTCAAAGGTTTAGAAGAGGTTCCTAAGCCAGAAGTCATTGCCTCAACTTTTCATCTGAAATGGGCTGACGTGGTATCCAATTGGGAAACAAGAAGCGGAGTCAAAGGTTTTCTAGGCAAGTTCCTAATAGATAAGGCCCAACTGTTTTGGGATGATTTGGCTTTTTAGGATTTTGAGGAGGTCTTGGCCCTTCTAATCTATGGGTTAGTACTATTCCCTAACCCAGACTTACTCATAGATGTGAATGCTATCAAGATCTTCCTCTCTCGTAGCCCTATGCCTACCTTGCTCAGAGATATCTTGCATGCTCTTCATACTCGTACCATGAAGAGAAGAGGGGTTCTTATGTGCTGCATGCCATTACTATCGAGGTGGTTTATTTCTCACCTCCCAAAGTCTGTGCTGAAGAATGAAGAAAGTTTGGGTTGGTCGCAAAGGATAATGTCACTTTCTCACGCGAATATTCTCTGGTATTCCCGATCTATGGGATATATTTCTATTATTGACCGCTGCGCGGAGTTCCCTAATGTCCAACTACTTGGCGTTAGGGGAGGCATAACTTACAATCCTTGTTTGGCTATGCGACAATTTGGTTACGCTCGAAGGGATGATCCTCATGAGTTACTTATCCAGGGCATTATGTTTAACTATGAGGGTGATGTTCAAGGGTATCACCAGAGGTACATACGAGCTTAGGGAATGGTAAACAGATCTGACGCCAAGACTTTGGGGCTGAAGAATTCCATTCCTATGGAACCTTATCTCCAATGGGTACGAGCTCGCGCTCAGAAACTTATGATGCCCTGCATAGCCGTCTTACCAGTGATTATGGAACCCATTACTGAAGGGGGTATTCCTTACATGGTTCTTAATCCTGATATGCCCACCAATCTTGAAGAACTACAGAGGTCCTGGATTCAGTTGAAAAAGGATCAAGACACTTATAAGGACCAGTTCTACGCCCAGGAGAGGAAGGTTTAGTGCTCACAAAGTAGCTTCATGAGGAAAGGAAGCCCCAATGTTTATCTCGGCACGAAGAGGAAGCATCCATGGGAAACTTGATTTTTTTTTAGTTTTTACAATTTTTTTTTAATTGTAACGCCTAAAAGGAAATATTATTTTTAATTCTACTAATAAAATATTTATTTCATTTTGGTTCGCAAATTTAAATTTCCCAAAGTCCTTGAAATCATTGCATACGCATCCCATCCATAACATTGCATAAAAGGTACCATTCAACAAAAAATGTCTTCTGAACAAAGAATCAAAGATCTTCAGGCACAAAATGGCCAATTTCAACAGATGCTCATAACTCTGGCAAAAGGGAAAGAGGATCTGAAGGCCCTCATCTTGAAAGAGAAGAAGAAGCCCACTGGTATCCTCAATATGGGCATAAGGTTCGGGGGGGGGGGGGGGGGGGGCTAAAGCAACCAGTCGATCTGACCTCCTCGTCCAAAGAAGGGAAAAATCAAGAGAGAGAAGAAAGAGAGGAGAATCCTAGTCCTAAAGTATCTGACAATGATACAGACTACAATTATGAGCAATATCCTCCCACTGAGGATAGGTACAAGCAGTTAGAGGATCAGTTGAGTGTTATGGAAGTCCAGAGAATACCTGGGTTGGATTTCGAAGAACTGGGATTGGTGTCGGGAGTGGTCATCCCGCAAAAGATTAAGGCTCCAGTTTTTGCAAAGTATGACGGAGTGTCCTGCCAATAACTCCATCTCCGTTCCTATGTAAGGAAGATCCAGCCCCACACCACTGATAGAAACTTGTGGGTTCACCTCTTTCAAGACAGCCTGTCAGGGACTCAGCTTGAATGGTTCTACCAATTGGAGGGAACCAACGTCTGAAACTGGGAGGATTTGGCTGCTTCTTTTTATAAGCAATATCAATATAACGCCGACCTTGCTCCTACTCGTACTCAACTTCAGAGTATGTCCATGGGTGCAGGTGAAGGCTTTAAGGACTATGCGCAGAAGTGGAGAGACTTGGCTGGGAAAGTCCAATCCCCTTTATCTGACAGGGAGTTTGTTGACATGTTTCTTGGGACGCTGTCTGACCCGTTGTTTAATCATTTGATTGGCAGCTCATCAGCTGGTTTCACTAAACTGATATTAACTGGATAGAGGGTAGAAGCTGGGATTCAGAGCAATAAAATACAGAAAGGCACCTCTTCGATTTCAGTAAAGAAGCCTTTCACTGGTAAGAAGGAAGCCAGTGTCATCTATAGCCCAAGAGGTCAAAGCAGAGTTGAACATCGTCCGACAGTAAGTGCTGTAATGATACCTAGGCCTGCGGATGCTCCATAACGCCACAATCAACAAAGGGTAGAAAGACCAAAAAGGCAGTTTACCTGGGTTAACATGACATTGACAGAGGTTCTACCCGTTATGCTGAGATCCAACTTGGAAACCTTGAAAGAGGCTCCCAAGAATCCGAATACCATATCTCATCGGTACAATCCAAACGGTCGGTGTGCCTACCATTCTAAGAGTCCTGGTCACGATACAAATGATTGTTGGGCTCTAAGAAATAAAATATAGGATCTGATTAAAGCCAAGGAGATTGAGTTCGATGCTCCGGAGAAGCCCAATGTCATAACTGCTCCCATGCCTAAGCATAACCGTGGAGTTAATGTTGTTGATACCGATCTATTTGTGACCTCAGTTGATGAAGTTTCTACTCATATTATGACTATTAAGAAGAATTTGTTACTGGCCGATTTATTTCCGGGTTATGGTGAAGGTTGCCACATGTGTTCATCTCTGCCTTCTGGTTTCTATTTACTGAAAACTGGTATCCAACGCCTGCTGAACAACAGAGAAATTTTGTTCGAGAAAACTTTGATTCCAACTATTCCGTTAGAAGATGTCGCTATTATAATCATTTCTGCCAATCCTTCCAAGGTCTCCTCGAGAAGACCTATTAGGATTACATCCGCTCCGAGAGTTGCTCCGTTAATAATCACCTTTCCTGGTCCTGTCCCGTACGCCTCGGATAAAGTTGTCCCTTGGCATTATGGCGCTGATGTTTACTATCATGTCGTTAAAAAAGATCTGAAGAATGAAGAGGCTAATTCCGATGTCAGTAACATTGTCGGGACCAGTAAGATTACCAGAAGTGGAAGGGTTTTCTCTCCCGATATTTCCATGAAGACCGTCAATAAGCCTGTTGTTATTCCATATGCTATTCTTGCCGGTACATCCGTCACTACTCCAGTTCTTACTCCAATTGTCACTCCTTCCGTCGAGTCATCTGGGACCTGAGGCAAAGAAGCTATAGGTGAGCCTACCCGGACGGAGTCACCTAGAAAGATTGTCGTAGGAGCCTCTAAGCAAGAGATAGAGGAAATATTAAAAATAATTAAAAAGAGCGACTACAATATGGTTTAGGAGCTGTGGCAGACCCCTCGAAGATATCCATGTTGTCTCTGTTGTTGTGTTCTGAGACCCATGCGAAGGCTTTGATCGCATTCCTCAAGACTGCGCATGTGCCGCAAGAGACCTCAGCTGATCAATTCAAAGACTGTGTAGCCAGCTTGACTGCTGACAATGGGCTGGGTTTTTTAGATGCCGACTTAACACCAAAAGGGAGGAAGCATAATGATGCTCTGCATGTATCGATCGAATGCAGGGGCACCACTATGGCTCATGTGCTGGTGGATACTGGGTCTTCGCTGAATGTTCTGCCTAAGAAGGCTCTTGATCGACTGGATCGTGAAGGCTTGACCTTAAAGCCTAGTAACATTGTGGTAAGGGATTTTGACGGGTCGAAGAGAATGGTGCACAGGGAGGTGGATATCCCTGTCACGGTAGGCTCTCAAACCTTTGAGTCCACCTTCTACGTGATGGACATCAGACCATCATATTCTTGTTTGTTGGATCGTCCATGGATCCATGAAGCTGGGGCTGTTACTTCTACACTACACCAAATGCTGAAGTATCCGATGAAGGGGAAGATTGTCACCGTGCATGGCGAAGAGGAGTATGTGGTGAGCTACCTCAAGTCCTTCAGGTATGTGGAGATGGACGAAGAAGTCATAGAGACTCCTTGTCAAAACTTTGAAGAGGTTCCCCAGATTTTGGTGTCGACTGAGACTACTACTGGCACCAAACCTCCTCTGAAGATGGCTTCTCTCAAAGACGCCAGAGAAGTGGTTGAAGAAGGTGGGTATACCAACTGGGGACAACTCCCTGATTTTACTCACAAAACTGACAAGTTTGGTTTGGGCTTTACTTCAGGAGCTCAAAGGGTTGTTCGATGCACTCGAGCTGGAGAACCTCCCCTGCGCATCAACAATCGGGGAATTAATTCCATTGAAGACAGTGAGGAAGACTCTGACATTGACAGCTGGATATACCCGACTACCAACGGTGGACCGAGTAACTGGATGACTAGGGATTTTATAGCAATTTCTTTTATTCCACAGTAATTGTCTTACTTGTTTTCTGAATTTGTAATAAACAATTTATTGTGTCTTGCCCGAGGCACATGTGTTTTGTTTGTGAGTGCTACTATGTGACATTTCATATATCATCAATAAAACATTGGACGTTCCTTGCATATAAATTTTGCGCTCTCTATTTTTCTTTTCTGCTTTCACTTTATCAAAACAGCTATGCTCTTACACACACTCACGTATCATACTGCAGATCTATATCCATTTTGGATCCCATTGATAACAGTTCTGCTACTGCCAGTTATGACTTTGAAAATATGATCAACCAAGCCGAGGACGTAGGTGAGGATGATTGTGAGGTGCCTAGAGAGCTTGCTAGAC
The DNA here is from genome assembly GCA_948472305.1 of Vicia faba. NCBI lineage: Eukaryota > Viridiplantae > Streptophyta > Magnoliopsida > Fabales > Fabaceae > Vicia > Vicia faba. Next base: position 1,472,306,586 of record OX451737.1, on the reverse strand, counting down.
TGTTACAACAGGAAGAAAGGGCTATACAACCTCATGAAGAGCCAGTTGAGACGATAAACTTGGGCACGGAGGTGGACAGAAAGAAAGTCAAGATCGGCACAAATCTGGAGGCTAAGGTCAAACAGCGGTTGATAAAGATGTTGCACGACTATGTTGAGATCTTCGCCTGGTCATATGAAGACATGCCCGGTTTAGACACTGATATCGTGGTACACCACCTGCCAACTAAAGAAGATTGTCCTCCAGTTAAATAGAAGGTTCGCCGTATGCGCCCTGAAATGTCAGAGAAAATCAAGGCAGCGGTCATGAAGCAATTTGACGCAGGGTTCTTAGCTGTCACATCCTATCCACAGTGCGTTGCTAAAGTCATTCCAGTACCTAAGAAGGATGACAAGGTACGTATGTGTGTGGATTACAGAGACCTGAATAGGGCGAGTCCCAAGGATGACTTCCCGCTTCCCCACATTGATGTTCTAGTTGACAACACTGCGCATCATAAAATCTACTCCTTCATGGATGGTTTCTCTGGCTACAACAAGATCAAGATGGCTCCTGAAGACATGGAGAAGACAACCTTCTTCACACAGTGGGGCACTTTCTGTTACAAGGTAATGCCTTTTGGGTTGAAAAATGTTGGGGCAACCTATCAGCGAGCCATGGTTGCTTTGGTCCATGATATGATTCACGATGAGATCGAGGTTTATGTTGATGACATGGTAGCCAGGTCTCAAACTGAAGAGGAACACATGGATCATCTACAAAAGTTGTTCGACGGATTAAAGTCATACAAGCTAAGGTTGAATCCGAACAAGTGCACCTTCAGGGTAAGGTCTGGTAAGCTTCTGTGTTTCATCGTCAGTGACAAAGGTATTCAGGTAGACCCCGCAAAGGTAAAGGCCATACAAGAGATTCCGGCTCCCCGCACAGAGAAAGAAGTTAGAGGTTTCTTAGGATGCTTGAACTATATTGCCAGATTTATTTCACATCTGACTGCTAATTGTGAGCCCATCTTCAAGCTTCTGAAGAAAGATCAAGTGGTAATGTGGAGTGACGAATGCAAGACCGCCTTCGAAAGGATCAACGAATATCTCCAAGAACCGCCAATTCTGATGCCTCCGGTTTAAGGAAGACCTTTGATATTCTACCTAACAGTGCTAGACAATTCAACGGGGTGTGTACTGGGACAACATGACGAGTCTGGTCGAAAAGAGCACGCAATATACTACCTTAGCAAAAATTTTACCAACTATGAGACACGATACTCACTGCTCAAGAAAACCTGCTGCGCTTTGGCATGAGCTGCTCGCAGACTAAGACAGTATATGCTGACCCACACTACTTTGTTGATATCTAAGATGGATCCAATCAAACACATCTTCGAGAAGCCCGCACTCTTCGGAAGAATAGCAAGATGGAAGGTGATCTTAACTGAATACGATATACAATATACAACCCAGAAAGAAATCAAGGGAAGTATATTGGCTGATCATTTGGCTCATCAGGCCGTGGATGACTACCAGTCCATGAATTTTGAGTTCCCGGACGAGAACATTATACTGGTGATTGACTATGAAGAACCTGGACCAGATGAAGGACCCGAGGGGGTTCCCGATGGACTATGGTTTTTGATGGAGCTTCGAACACACTCGGTAGTGGCATTGGTGCCGTAATCATATCTCCCGAGGGCTGTCATACTCCTTTCATTGGACGATCATGTTTTAACTACACTAACAACATGGCGGAGTATGAAGCCTGTATTATGGGTCTCAAAGCTTCTATTGACTTGAGGATCAAGTTCTTGAGCATTTTTGGGGATTCGGCCTTGGTGATAAGTCAAATCAAAGGCGAATAGGATACGAAGCATCCGAATCTCATCCCATACAAAGAGCACGTGCTAACATTGCTCCCACACTTTGAGGAGGTAACCTTTGAACATTTCCCACGAGAGGAGAATCAGTTAGCGGACGCACTAGCTACCATGTCTTCTATGTTCAAAGTCAGGTGGGACAATGAATCTCCTCGAATCACCATTGAGAGGTTGGATGAACCAGCGCGCTGTTGTGAGATTGATACCGAAGATGTGGCAGAAAAACCCTGGTTTGACGAATTAAAAAGGTATCTCGAAACTCAAGAGTATCCCGAGGGGGCATCTGTTAACGATAAGAACTTTCTGAGAAGGTTCGCTGCGAAATTCTTCCTCAGTAATGGAATCCTCTACAAATACAACCATGACTCTACCTTACTGCGGTGTGTAGACAAGAGCGAAGCAGAGAGGATTATGACAGATCTACACGAAGGTACCTTCTGAACCCATTCAAGTGGACATACCATGGCTAAGAAGATCCTAGGGGCAGGATACTACTGGTCCACTATGGACGCAGGTTGTTATCGGCACTCCCGAACTTGTCATAAGTGCCAAATCTACGTTGATAAGGTGCATGTGCCTCCGGTTCCTTTGAATGTATTGACAGCTCCGTGGCCTTTTGCAATGTGGGGCATTCACATGATCATAGAGATCAGGCCTACCGCTTCCAATGGACATCGCTTCATCCTGGTGGCCATAGATTACTTCACAAAATGGGTTGAGGCGGCCTCTTTTGCTACTGGGACCAAGAAAGTTGTGGCGTGGTTTATTTGACATAATCTGATCTATCGGTATGGTGTGCCAGAGAGAATTATTACTGACAATTGTACAAATCTCAACAACACGATGATCACTAAGCTCTATAAACAATTCAAGATACAACATCATAACTCTTCTCCCTACCGGCCGAAGACGAATGGCGCTGTCAAAGTGACTAACAAGAACATCAAAATGATTATACAGAAGATGACAGTGACATACAAAGACTGGCATGAGATGTTACCATTTTCTCTTCATAGGTACCGTACCTCAGCACGGACATCGACAAAGGCAACACCCTACTCACTGGTATATGGCATTGAGGCAGTCCTACCCATCGAGGTCCAGATTCCTTCTTTAAGGATTATGAAAGATGCGGGTTTGAACAAAGACGACTGGATCCAGACTTGACTTGATCAACTAAATATGATTGACGAAAAGAGACTTACTGTTGTCTTTCATGGTCAGACATATCAAAAGCGGATGATCAAGGCTTTCAACAAAAAAGTCAGACGTCAGGAATATGAAGTCGGAGATTTGGTAATCAAGTGCATCAAACTGCTAGACGGTGATCCCAGGGGCAAATAGACTCCCACCCACGAAGGGCCATTTGTGATTAAAAAAATTTTCTCGGGTGGAGCCATGATTCTAACCACCATGGACGGTGACTACCTTCCTCACCCTGTCAATTCAGACATAGTGAAAAGATAATACACATGATAAAAGACCTGCTAGGTTGACTGGCCTAGGCAAAAATAAGGGCTTCCCGGCGAACCAAAAGGGTTCGGTAAAAAATAAGGGATGAAAATGAAAAAATATGTACACCCGGCAAGCCGAAAACCTGAAAAGGCGGCTTTGGCAAAAAAGGTTATCCCGGTGGACTGAAAACCCGAAAGGGCAGTTCAGGATAAAGTTAGGGATGTAAAGCGTATCACTATGTCCCATTGGATCACCTTGCGATTAGACCTCATTATCAACTATCAAGCTCGAATGGCACCGATCAACCTAATCAACTTCAGACAAGCAGAAAGTGATGAGACGTTCGAAGACATAGGGGCAATAGCAGAGTTGGAACCCAATGGGATTGTTGCACATAGCTGTTTTTTTTTCTTCTTTTTATACAAAATTGTATAGCTTCTATTTTTACAGCGGCATTCTCTTACTAGAGCGTCAACCCCCATGTACAAAAACGCCTATTACATGCCAACTTCGAAAATTAATACAAATCATTTTACAAAACTATTTGTTTTTCTTTTTCTGTTTTGTTTTGCAAGAACGTCCAATGGTTTATTCTTGACATATGCATTTGAATATGATTGCTGCTCATAAACATTTACATAAGAAACGACAAGACAATTGCTTGTAACTTAAGAAACATGGGCAAAAATAAGAAATGTCAAACCCGACAGTTACTCTGTCCAGCATATACTAGGGCAGAGATAACTTTGGAGCACAATCATCAGTGCATACGACTTTGTGACATATACACTCCCCAAAGAGTAAAGATAATCAAAGCATTGATATCAGCTTCCCCATAATAGGGAGTAATCTCCCCAGCCAGGGTCTTTCAGAAACCTGATAGCTATATCCCCCAGCCGAATTTCATAATCGCGAGCGGATCATCATAATTTTTATCGCCCCAAGCATAGTTTATTTCTCTCAATGCAGAAGCTCAATCCCCGACAGAGTCTCTCCCTGACGGAATATTCACAAACAGAGTCTCTCCCTGACGGAATATTCACAAACAACAAAGAGTAAATCTTCAGCACAGTCATTTCCATTCACCATCCCCAGTGAAAGTAGAAGAACCACAATTCTCTACAATAGTCATGAATGCTATACTCTCCAGCAGTAGTCATGGATTTATTTTCCCATACTCGGACATGTCTCCAATAGCATTTAATGTACATACATTATGACATGTGCATACATATCACATACAACATAATCTCATTTATTTTGAGAACATCATCTCACAAGGCATTTCATGCATCACACATATAATTAACCCTGTTATCTTTTCAGGAAAGACAATTTTCACCAACAATTCCAGCAGTTATACATGTCATATCTACAGACAGCTAATGGAAAATCAATTCCCGAAGATCAAATGGGTCAAATAATCTACATAACCAAATGAAGAAACTCTACTATCAAGGTTCCTTCTGATAAGCCCTACTACCCAGGCTTTCATCTCCAAGTAACCCTACTATCTAGGTTCCTTCTCATAGCCCTACTATCCAAGCTTTCATCTCGAAGTAACCCTACTATCCAGGTTCCTTCTCATAGCCCTACTATCCAGGATTTCATCTCGAAGTAACCCTACTATCCAAGTTCCTTCTCATAGCCCTACTATGCAGGCTTTCATCTCGAAGTAACCCTACTATCCAGGTTCCTTCCAATAGCCCTACTATCTAGGCTTTCATCTCGAAGTAACCCTATTATCCAGGTTCCTTCTCATAGTCCTACTATCCAGGCTTTCATTTCGAAGTAGCCCTACGACCCATGTTCCTTCTCATAGCCCTACTATCTAGGATTTCATCCCGAAGTAACCCTACTATCCAGGTTCCTTCTCCCTTATCTCCAGACAACAGTTTACAACACTGTAAGACCTGGACCTGACCAGATACGGTCAATCTCACACTTCCCTAGTAAGTCGCTGTGCAGCCTGGACCCTGACCAGATATGCAGTTCAATTCCACCTCCTCAATCAGGAGTTAACTCCCAAGTAGGGTAATGGACAACCAAATCTCCTATACTCTATTTTCCAAGACGTAAATCAACATTCCCCGGCGAAGTCCTCCTCAACGGCAGGTACAAGAATTCTTGCAAAGGAATCTTTTATGCAACCGATATATTTTCTGGATGGCATCTTTAAGCCCATATCCGACGATTCTATATCAACTTCCAAATGGAATTTGTAAGCCCATTCCCGATATCACTAATCAGTATTACTTCATGCGAGTACAAATTTTTGGGCACTCTAGTGTTCAATAATCTTCTACCTTCAGATCACGAAATTCAGACCATCCAATCTACATCCTTATGTTTAAGAAGATTGAACAGGGGCAGCTGTTGTACCCCAAACTTTTCCAATTTTACTCAAAACATACTCATTGAATTCCTCAACTTGCCCAAAGATGCCCAAGGATTGATCAAACAAATGCTCTCCTAAGAAATGAACCTCAAACTAGAGTTTCCATTTGCTTCAAGATGGGTGAACTCCAAAGGTCTCAAATCTTCTCCATGGTCTTAATATGTTCTCAAGATCATCCACGTCAAGTTTCATGCCTTGCACAAGAAGTTTGCTCAGTCAACTACTTAAATGCCTGAAAATTAACTATACTAGGTCAAAAGTCAACTGTGATCCACATGCAGTCAAACTTCAAGATTTTTGGTCAACATAAACATTTTGAAGTGATATCCATCATTTGATCAAAGGTTGATCATGATTCCCCAAGGAAGGCTCCTAATTTATCAAAACTCAAAAGTTGCTAAATTAGGGTTTCTTAGGAAAAGTCAACAAAACTTTGACCAAGCATAACTTTTTCATACTTTATCAGAAATTTCTCATCCAAGGCTCATTTTGAATATAATTAAATTCCCTACAACTCATATTCAGTCCTCAAGTTCAAGAAATTAACCCATGGAAAGATATGAATGCAGACATTATAGGTCATTCCGAAAAGTCAACAAAAACACCTTTTGGGTCAAAGCTCCTTACATAAACATGGAAGATCCACTTGAGATGAAACCAAATATGTTGCTTAGGGGACATCCTAAGCTTTCTAAAAAGTCCATGAACACCCTCTTAGGGTCAAAATTGAAGGAGACATGCATTGTCAAAGTTTGCCATTTTTGGAGAATTGTTAAAAGTCAACAATACCCAAAATTGCATTTTTTTGGCAAATGGCCTAACTTTTTATGCTTGCATCTTACTTTTAACAAAGTCCACGACTCAAACACTCTTCCATATTTTATTTACTTTATTTATTTAATTTATTTTGATTTTAAAAATTTAAAAATCAAATTAAATCAAGTAAATGATATAAAATATGGAAGATTTGTTTTTTGATCTGATTTTGAATGAAATGCAATCCATTTATGCTGCCAAAACAAAATCAAATCGTGCCAAGGTTGATTGGAGTGAGAATGGAATTATTTAGCTTGATTTGGAAAGAAATAATGCAAGATTGGAATGGAATCAAATCTTAATAATTGGCAAGGATTTAGAGCTTTTTGTTAACCTAATTCAATGAGATACATATACATAACACATCCCAAGCATAAGGAGGCAGAGGAATCATGTGAAACGGCCAAGAACAAATTTCACTTTTGTCAAAAAAATCTCAAACCAAATTCCATATTACAGCCATTCTCAAGTAGATTCAAGGCTCACAATATGTTCCTGGACACATCTAGAAGCTGTTCCAATCATTTGCACGCACTAAGACGCCCAGAACCAGCCTCCACACCCCTCACGATTTGTCACATTTATTGAATTTGGTTCTGCAAATTTATGCATCCTAAATAATTTCTAAGCATGTTTTCTTGTCTATATCATCATTTAGAATGTATTGGTATGGTTAATTAAGAATTTTAGCGCATGTATTGATAGTTGTCATTGTTAGGGTTTGAGGTCGTATTTTAGGGCTTTGTGATGCAGGTAAAATCAGGGCAAATGAAGGATACCATCATACTCGTGAGATAAAAAAGAGTTGATATGTGTGCTTGGAATGGATTTATCATGATTGGTATTAATTTTTGAGATTTGCAGGGTTGTAGGTACAGACATGAAATCGTAGGTAAAGGTCTCCATCTAAAACGACAGTACCGGGGAAGAAGAAGACCACGTGGCAACGTCCTGTTGGACCATTTGAATGTTAGCGTGTTTTTTTCTGGGCATAGTGCGCTTTTGCATTATATTTTATTTTGTTGATTTATATTAACAAAAGGCCAAATGGCCCAGTGGTGTGTAGGAACGTAGATAAGGCGTTGCGTACGAGAGGTCAGGGGTTCGACCCCTGCCTCTAACATTTGTTATTTTTCTTCCATTTTCCTTGAAGGTTCCATGTATCTCACCTTTAGAAGACCATCATACGCCCCTAATCTCATCCTTGAGATCCATCACTATGTAGATCCCATGCCCCAGCCTTAAGGGTCTACCATGAGTCCTCACGAGATGACTTCACAGGATCAGGCGCCAGACTCTGGGCCAGCTTTGGGCCTAACACTAAATTAGCAATACACCCCCAAGTTACTCATCATACCAGGCCCAGTTTCAATTCTTTTTTTAATTTCTTTAAATTTTTTATTTATCATTTGTTTTAATTATTTTACAAAGAAAAAAAAATCATTGTTTTTTTAATTAAATTATAAAAATCAGAAAATTACCAAAAAATATTAGAGTTAGTCTTTTCTCATAAAAATATTTATTTGCAATAATTAACTTAATTAGGTCAACTTAAATCTTTTTCTAATTAAAATTTAATAGAAATTATGATAACTTAATTACTTTTCCCCCTCCATAATTAAAATTAAATAGAATTAGGTTTTTTTATATAATTAAAATTAATTTTTGAAAATTAATTATTTTATTTATTTTAACATTAGTTATTTTGTTAAATAAAATTAATTAGTAAATTAAGTTTAACTTGCAATTTGCAATTATTTTTCTCAATAAAAAAAATACAAAAATATTTTTTAATTAATTAGATATTCTTAGGTTTCCAATTTGTTCCTGTCTTAACTTTCGCGCATTGTTTTTATTTTTATTTTTATTAATTATTGTAATTGTTCCAAGTTTGTAATAGTTAATTAGGTTTACTATTTCGCATTTATCATTTTTCCCCGATGTTTGGTTATGTAATCCCCTCCTCAAGGCCTTCTAATAGCTAGGGTTTTAATTTCTTGGACTTAATTCCCGCAACTATAAACTGCTAGATGTATGGATAACAGGCTTGCATGCAAAAGATAAATCAAATTAATACAGTAGAAAACCCTAATTGTACAAATATAATTAATTGAAAAAACACACTTGCACATGCTCACTCCTAGGGTTTTCCCCACTTGGTTACCTCAGAAATAATGGTCGTGTCCCTCGAACGTAGGGATACCTTAGCAATGGCCCGTGATTCAAAATCGTCATAAAGATCATAGTCCCTACTTGTCCCCCAAGTTGCCTACAAATTGATATTATGACAATAGTCCCTTCGAAATGCTAAGGTATCTTTACTTGTTTCCTTCAGAGACCATTTTGTCCCTTCGAACGTCCCTTTAAACATCCAATGATAGGGCTACCTACTCCTCAATAGTAGGATAGTGCTGTCTAAAGGAAACGAGCAAATGAATATCCTTTTCGAGTAGGTAGACACTATTAGGTACTTGCTCAAAAACCAATGTTTTTTCACAAACACTTTTAAAACAATTTTCAAAAACAACTTCGTCACACTCTTGAGGACAGATACAAGAGTTACCGTGATGTAAACAAAAACTTTTCAAAATATAAGCACAAAATCAATTTAAAAATGAGCAAGTACCTAAGAGCCCGTGGAAAACCACAGATAGAAAGGGTGCTAACATCTTCCCTTTTTATAATCTACCCCCTGTACTCAGAAACATCTTGAAAAAGGTTTTTTCTGTTCTTTTTCCCTTTTCCTTTGTTGGATAAAATAAAAGAGGGTGGTGACTCTTTCTTACCGTAACCTTTACGAACAAAAACGCAAACCAGTATAACAGTCGGTTCTGCCACCATATCACACTTAGTCTTAAACATTTCTACCGCTACATAAAAAAATGGCGACTTCACTGTGGAAGGATTAACCTATTTCTGGTCCATCCCTAAGTGGGTTAAACCTATCTTTGTATATATCTGTGTATGTGCTATTGTTTGTTATATGTTATATGTTGTATATAAGTTTGTCTAGATTTTCCTGATTTTCAGGCTTCTTGGTGATTACTCATGAGTCCTATACCCGGACTTGGGAAAACTTTAAGATAGGACGGGCGATATAGTCATTTTAACTTTGAGGGAGTAATCCCAAAAAAGAAGGCATGAGATCCCCCACTCAGTGGAGGCCCCTTTGACTATAGTGTCGTTTATCAATTAATCGGGAAGACGTACTGCTTTCGACCTGGGAGCCTGCTGAAGCTGAGGACCGTAGAATACCTAACCCATCTTGGCCTTTTAGGTTTATTGTGGAGGCTATGATAGAGTAATCCGGAAATAGTTGTCACACGATACTACACTCAGACGAGTTTTTCTTGAGAATATTACTAATTACCGAGTTAATCAGGAAGTTGGTAATATCCGAAGGAAGGATGTAGACTCTAGGAACCTCTAGAATCTTGTTCGGCAGGTGATAAACTTTTAGATCATACCTTATGGGTGGTACCTTTGACCTCATGCTCGTGACAATGAACTTATGAACCCTATGCTTGTGATCTTGTGTTTGATTGTTACATCATGCACCCATGCACCCATGAGCATTTTTTTAAACCAAATTTTAAGGAACTTAAGACTTTTGCTTGCAAACATCACAAGTTTTGTAATTATGGATTTTGGAAAGAGTACTAAGAAGTACAATGTCAAGAGTCCCAATTCAGAAGAATTGAGAAAGCCTTAATACTTGGTATCTAGTACTTGGGACTTCAAATTCTCCTAACTATCTTGAAAATGGATTTCTCCAGATCTTGATCTAGTTCCTAAATCCTTTGTATCAGTGATTTATTTTCCCGATTATCAGCAAAGTAGAAGATAAGAGTGCATGAGGATTTGTTTTCCTTTAGAATTCCAAATTCAAGCTCAAGAAGACTTTACAACACGGTGTTGGATCTTAATTGGATGTAGTTCATTTGGACCTGAGGATTTAGCTTTCTCTTTCTTCTGTTTAGGATTAGTGAAGTCTTGTACTTCCAATGTAATCCTCCTAATATTAATGAAATGAGTTTTTCAGTTATCCCAATTATGTATTTTAATTGATGTTTGCAATTCGTTTGTAATGTTCCAAAGTTCTTTGAAAACTTGGTTTTTTAAATTTTAAACAATCATGTGCATTGCACATCATGCATCATATTGTACATACTTGTTGAATTTGTTATGCATATCCAGGTGTCTTACTGAGCTTCTTTACTTCTTTCAGCAAGCTGTCTCACTGGTACAATACTCGAGCTAATTTCAGAAGTAAGATGGACAATTTAGAACAAGAGAATTGCAAGCTGCACGAGGAAGTTTCTGCTCTGAAGGCCAGTATGGCCAATCTCACCGCTCTGATGGAATATTTGATGGCTGCTCAGACTCAGCCACCAATTGCTCAGCCTCAACAGACAATAGTTACTACTAAAGCTCCAATTGTTCTTGTGTCTGCTACTCCAACTGTTATTCATAATCGCTTGCCTCAAGGTTATCCGTGGGGAATGACAAATAACTTTATTCCTGAAGGTTTTAATCTTAGTCCTTAAGTTACTCTAGTTGTTCAGACTACTGTTGCTTCCGCACCTACTGTAGTGCATGTTACTCATGCTGCACCTCCTTCGGTTAATGTTGTGCCCTTTACTAATGACAAAGCTTACCGTCCTTTTCCTCCACCAATGAAAGCTTGGTTTTATATGATAAAATGGATGATTTTCAAGACCAGTTTGACAAAATGCAGAAAGAGTTGAAGGCCCTCAGGGGAAAAGAGTTGTTTGGGCAGAATGTGAATGACACGTGTTTGGTTACCAATGTCAAGATACCTGCGAAGTTTAAAGTAACAGAGTTTAAAAAGTACAAGGGATACACTTGTCCATGTGCTCACTTGGTGAAGTATAGAAGGAGAATGTCTACTCTAATAGATGATCAACACATGTTGATTCATTTCTTTGAAGATAGTTTAACCGGTGCAGTGTTGAAATGGTACATGAGGCTGGACAATGCCAGTGTTCATTCTTTTAACGACTTGGGGGGAAACATTTATCAGACAGTACAAATACAATATGGACATGGCACCTGACCATGATTAACTCAGGGCCATAGTCCAGAAGGACAAGGAATCATTTAAGGAATATGCACAGAGATGGCATGAGGTAGCCGCCTAAGTGATTCCTCCAATGGAAGAAAAATAAATGACAAAGATTTTCTTGAAGACACTAAGTGAATTCTATTATGAGAGGATGGTAGGGAGTGCGCCAAGTGACTTTATTGAAATGGTAAGCATGGGAGTCTGCTTAGAGGAAGCTGTCCGTGAAGGTCATCTATCTAAAGACGGGGACTCATCTAATGGTGCTATGAAGTATGGTGATAGTTCTTCCAAAAATAAAGAGCAATACTCCTATGCTATACTTCATGGTAGGAAAGGGAGATCTCATAATAGTAATCAACAAGTTGCTTTTGTGACTCCAGTCGTCAATATGACTCTGACTGCTATTGCATATCAGAGGGCACCTCAACAAGGAAATCAAGGGCAAGGTCATTAGAAGAAAATGAGCTTTGATCCAATTCCAATGACATACATAGAGCGTATCCTTCTTTGTTGAATAAGAATCTGGTTCAAACCCGAGCTCGACCCGTTGTTCCTAAAAAATTGCCAAAAGGATATAAGGATGACGCTTCCTGTGCCTTTCATCAGGATGCTTCTAGGCATGATTTGGAAGTTCAGAGGTTGGTCCGAAGCGGTATCTTGTTAGTTAAAGACATTGGCCCTAATGTTCAAAATAATTCCTTAGCAGAGAATGAATGAATCTCTGTTGGTGGTAGTTCCAATGTTTGGGAAATGTTTCCTTCAGCCCAAGACCAGATAAGAGAACTTGTTTACATTGCACTATTTGCATGTAAGAACTTGTTTACATTTGAATGTTTAATCTTAATACAACAAGTATGTTTGTTTTGAAGAAATTAATTCATTTCACTCATATTAGTTTTCAATTTTAAACTGCTTTATGATACCAACTTATTACCCATTCTCTCGCCTAGGCAGAGATTGGAGGGAGGATTATGATATTAAAACACAAATTTTCTGGTTGTATGCTTTTGGATAAAACCCGATTTACGATGTACAGACATTGTTTCAAATCCTCAAACACTGGAGATATAAGGGAGTGAAACTTTTGTTAACCCTTTTGAGCCTTGAAGTAGGAGTTTCTTTTTCTATTCAGAAAAAAAACCCTCATTTTTAACCCGGGGCTGGGTAGTGTTCAGTTAATCTAATTTAGTATTCAAATCTCATAAAGAGTGCGCATATAAGGTCATAATAATGGTTATCCTTCAAGAGGTTAGGAAAGTCAAAACCGCAATGGTTAATCTTCACTTATCAGGAAGGTGCGTTAATTGACGATATCTTAATGGCTATCTCCCGCACACCAGGAGATTAACAGATGATGATACAACAATGGTTATCTTTCATATACCAAGAAATAAGGTAGTCACAATTCTCCCAACAAGTCACAAACGACTCGAAGTCACGCGACATGTTAAAAAAGAAAAAAAAGGAAAAAGATGATATGAATAAAAAAAATAATAAATAAAAAATGATGATGAAAAAATAAAAAGACAAAAAGCCCCGCTAATTCGGAACTTGAAAAAACAAGTTGCTTAGGAAAAAGTTAGAGCATCCCGCTGCACTTTAGAGTCAAAGTCAAAAGGAATTTATCCAGAAATCAAGGAAGAAATGGAAAGCCTGAAATGCGATAAAGGATTACAGTGTGAAATCTTCAGCAAAGAACAAATTCATGTGGTCAGAAACCCAAAAGAAGCAGGAATGAGTGACTTGCATGTCCAAATAAAACCTTGTTTGATTCCTCAACCATCTCGAAATTTCATTTGAGAGATGAATGTTTGTGTCAAGTTAACTGAAATTAGGACTGAAGAACATCACGAAGAGGGTGGGCACAAAATATTTTTGAGCCTCAAATCTTTTTTTCTAAAACAGTGAACCAAGCCAGATTACAACCCTCAAAAGTCCTAATTGAAATAAAGTTTATTTCGAAAGCATACTTCAACGAGATAGTGTTTCGTGACTCCCATTATTTTGATAAATTATTGTGATTGGTATCATATGCTTTTGTTATCTTTCATACAAAAAAAATCCATGTCGCATCCTGGCTAGTGATTCGTTCACAAGATTTTACGACATCTTTTCAAATAAAATCTTCAAGACTTACATAATTGTTGCATTAGAATTTTCATTCTTAGAATAAACATTTTTATGCTTGTAAAACAACTGCTTGATATCATGAAAGTTTACATTTTAGTAAAAGACATGTTTCCGAGAAGAGTTACAGAGCAAAGAGGATGCAACATTCAGCCAATCTAGGGCAATTACATCGAGCTTCGACAAATCTCTAGAAGCCATTTGATCAGAAAGGTTATCCTAAAATCATGCAGCCAAAGGTAAGTTATGAAAGTCACCTTGATCAGCGCGGTAAACTTGGGACACCAGATTGGTTTCCAAGGGCATATCCAGGTTTCGTCAAGATAGAGGCTATGTCTACCCCAAGCCGAGAATCTTCCTCAAGCAGGATTGTTTCTTGTGATCTGTTTTGTAGATGTGTGCCTGGTTTCCTCTAACATTTATTGATCAATTAAAGGGTTTCCTACAGGTTGTGTCATGGTGTTGGGTTTATAATCCCATTTTTCTAGTCTTGTTGCAGACTTCTCCAGCTGAGCATGATTCTTTACCCAGCCAGGTGGTGATCAAACAGAGGTTAAAAAGAGCTATGAAGCCTTTGCTCATTTGGTGGAGTTCTTTCTCCCTTTTGTGTATTTAGAATTGATATGGAATCTCTTGTAGAGCATTTCTCCCTTCATTTGCGACATTATTGTTGTTATGTGCTCCCTAAGTAGCTAGACAAGGGCATTATCTTTTCTAAGAAGTGTTGAGACAATTGTCAATTTTTCGGGTTTTCTCTCACCAAGTGTTGAGTTTGATTTAAAATCCCCATAATTTTGACTTCTTACTGTAATGTTAACTTCTTGATTCCCCAGGAAGGTTCTCCAAAGTCACTTTTGCTGGAATACATATGATCTTCTTGCGTTTCTCAGATATTTGAAGATGATACCAATTGATGCATAAGGTGTGGTATTGGGTTTGTGATCCCATTCTCCCCAGTCAAGTCTTGGTGCATTTTTAATTTTGGTTTTGCTTGATCTGAAGCCTCTATCCCAGATTCCTTAGTGATGTCTTCACTCATATGATGAAAGCTCCCTCTCCATTTGTGTACTGAGATGGAACTACTTGCTTAATGACGCTCTTTTGCAGTGTTGACATTATTGTTGGTATTTAGTTTCCCAGGAAACTAGACCAGGGCAGTATATGTTCTAAGAAGTTTTGAGACAGTTGTCAAATTTCTGGGTTTTCTCTCACCAAGTGTTGAGTTTGATTTAAAATCCCCGTAATTTTGACCTCTTGCTATAATGTTAACTTCTTGATTCCCCAGGAAGTCTATCCCATGGCACTTTTGTTAGAATAAGTATGATCTTCTTGTGTTTCTCAGATATTTGAAGATGATACCAATTGATGTATGGCTCGGTGTTGGGTTCATGATCTTGTTTTCCTAACCAAGACTTGTTTAATTTGATCCTCAGGTTTGCATGATATGAATAATCTATCCAAGATTCCCCGGTGAAGGCTTAACTCATTTAATAAAATTCTTTTCTCGCCGTGCATGTTGAGTTGGACTCATTTGCGAAGTATCTCCTTTTGGCAGTACTTGCATTTTGTTTAATTTCCCAATAGTCAGGCAAGGACAATGTTTTATTTAAGAAGTGTTGAAATGGTTATCAACTTTTTGGGCTTTCTCCCGCCAAGTGCTGGGTTTGAATTAAAATCCCTATAATTTTGATTTCTTGATGTTTTATTTGACTTCTTAACTCCCCAAGTCATTATCCCCATGAGGTTTCATACTTTCTCCCCAGAGAAGTTGGTGCAATACTCACTCTTAATATTGAAGAATGTATCTTGGTTTCCCTTCGATGATGTGGTGTTGTCCTCCCCAATGAAGTCAGCACGAGGTCTCCAGTTGATATCTCGATGATGAGGCACTATCTCCCTTAGTGAAGTCTGTATGATACCTCCCTAATGAAGTTAGCGCGAGGTCTCTAGTTGAAGTCTCGACAATGAGGCACTATCTCGCTTAGTGAAGTCTGTATGATATTTCCCCAATGAAGTCAACACGAGATCCTCAATTGATGTTTTGACAATATGGTTTTCATCTGTCTTATTAGAAATCAATATTGCCATTCCCAGTAGAAGTACAAACTGTTTTCCCCATTGAAGCCTGTGTGTTATTCCCCGGTGAAGCCTGGAGAAGGATGTTATATCCCTATATCTGTACTGATTTATTGCTATGATTTTATATTTTTTGGATTATGTTCCTTCCTGGTAAAGTTAAGCCGTGAAATAGGAATATGTTTCCTCAGTTGGTGCTTATTTTCTTATGGAATTCCATCCTAATTGTGATTTAGCCGAGTATTGACTGTACCTGAGTTGGTTTTGTCTTGTTATCCCCAGTGTTATATGTCTATTTTTTTAGCATATACATAATAACACTCATACATTCATACATACATCATGCATAGTTGAATTTAGCAAATTATTTCTCATTTGCATTCATTAATTTTTTTAGCCTATTACCCTATTTTGCAGAGTTGTGTCATCCTCTCTCCAATAGAGTGTCAACCTTAAACAAAAAGTGTATATTCTTTCAATTTCCCCACTGAGTTATCCCTCGTGGAAGATTTTTGCTTTAGCCTTCCTGTACTACTCTTTGTATGGATAGAATGTGATTCCCCTTTGAGTTTATTTCTCATGAGTTGTTATTTTGATTGACTGATTCATTCCGGTTTATTTCCGGTTTGAATCTATGATCCCCATCAATATTATTACTTTGGATTTCTGCAAACTTCGAGCCTTGGTTTTGGAATGTGCATTTATTTTTGCACGAGAAGACTTTATCTCCTCAACATGAGTATGTTGGCATTTCCCCAGGAAGCCATGTTTCTTCCCCTAGGCAGCCATATTTCTTTCCCCAGGAAGTCATTCTTACAATCCTTCCCATAACAGCAAGTAACAGGTCTCTTTATTTGAGCAACTTATATTTCCCCGTAAAAGTCGAAGTTAATTTTTTGCTATCTTCTCTATGAGTGGATAGTTTGCAGTTCATTGTCAAATTACTCCAATGGATGACAAGTCTTTTCAATATGATAGAGACAGTTCATTGAGGAATCTTTACAAGTGGAAGTCTCTTTATTTAAGATAATTTATATTACCCTTTCCAGGCGGAATGCCTTGGTTAAAGAAGAATTTGAGACCCGCTCTAGGTGAAACGCCATAATTTTGGGGAAACTTGTTATTATCAATATGTTTTTTTCTATGTTCAGTGAAAGTTGGTGTATCCTTTGATCTTCTACCGTCAACTATTGAGTTGGTAGTTTACCGTCATCTTTGAGTCAATATCTTTTGGATCTTCTACCTTTGACTATTGAGTTAGTAGTTTACCGTAATCTGTGAGTTGGTATCTTTTTTATCTTCTACCTTCGACTATTGAGTTGGTAGTTTACCGTCATCTGTGAGTCGATATCTTTTTGATCTTCTACCTTCAACCATTGAGTTGGTAGTTTACCGTCATCTGTGAGTCAGTATCTTTTTGATCTTCTACCTTCAACTATTGAGTTAGTAGTTTACCGTCATCTGTGAGTCAGTATCTTTTTGATCTCCTACCTTCAACTATTGAGTGGGTAGTTTACCGTTATCTATGAGTTGATATCTTTTTGATCTTCTACCTTCAACCATTGAGTTGGTAGTTTACCATCATCTATGAGTCAGTATCCTTTTGATCTTCTACCTTCAATTATTTTGGTTGGTAGTTTACCATCATCTATGAGTCAATATCTTTTTGATCTTCTACCTTCAACTATTGAGCTGGTAGTTTACTGTCATCTATGAGTCGGTATCTTTTTTATCTTCTAACTTCAACTATTGAGCTGGTAGTTTACCGTCATCTATGAGTCAATATCTTTTTGATCTTCTACCTTCAACTATTGAGCTGGTAGTTTACCGTCATCTGTGAGTCAGTATCTTTTTGATTTTCTACCTTCAACCATTGAGTTGGTAGTTTACCGTCATCTATGAACCAGTATCTTTTGATCTTCTACCTTTAACTATTGAGTTGGTAGTTTACCGTCATCTGTGAGTCGGTATCTTTTTGATTTTCTACCTTCAACCATTGAGTTGGTAGTTTACCGTCATCTGAGAGTCAGTATCTTATTACTTTGCTGCCTTCATCCATTGAGTTAGTAGTTTATTATCCATTTTTTTCTACCTTCGACTATTAAGTTGGTAGTTCACAGTAATCTGTCGATCACTTTTATCCTTTACTGTCTCTCCTTAATATTTGAGTTGATGCTACCTTGTCTCCTTCTTGGGCTTTACCCCAATAGAGTCAGGTTTTTTGCTCACCAGTGATTTATTTTCCTGGTCGGGTTTCTCTTTTGATCCTTGTTTCGTTTGCTACACCCCAGTGGTTTCTTGCATCCCTTTAGACTTATTTCATCTGCATTCATATTCATAAGCATTGTATGGTATCTTAGGGTCAAGAATAGGGATTATTTTATATTTAAGCATCTTCAATCGCGTCAACATGAAGATTTCTAACCTTCATATCTTCGGATTGAAGACACTTAAATAAGGGCAGCTGTTGTACCCCAATTTCCCCCCCTAAGATTCCTTCATCATATCATATTAATTCAATTCAACAAAATCACATTAGGGTTGGTTCTTCCTCTTTTTCTATCTTCTATCTTTAAGTTTACTCTTGAGGGATCTCCAAGCACTTTGGTGGTATATTTTGTATATGTGTTGTTGACTAACTTCTAATCAAAATACAAAAAAATATTTGTCTTTTTCTTTGTATATTTGCGTTTTGTAGGTACCAAGTCAAAGCATCTGACAAATAAATGTTTCTGGTATTATTTCCCTAAAATCTCTATTTGCTAAGAAAAATAATTAAAATTTTTCTATTTTTTCACTGTACAATCGATTGCTCTTAGAGTGCAATCGATTGCACAAAGTGCATTTTATGAGCCACTTTTTGAAAAAAAACACTGATGCAATCGATTACACAATGTGAAAATTTGAAAAAATCAGCAATTTCAAGCTTGTCAATTTTGGTGCCAATTTTTCATTTTTTGAAAGATATATCATTAATTCAAATTTTGGTGCCAATTTTTCATTTTTTGAAATATATATCATTAATTTAAATTTTGGTGCCAATTTTTCATTTTTTGAAAGATATATCATTAATTCAAATTTTGGCTCCAATTTTTGAAAGATATATCATTAATTCAAATTCTGGCTCCAAGAATTAATTACCAAATTACCATTAATCCCAAGCCTAAACTCTATAAATAGAGCCCTCATTTTATTCAAATCACAAGCTTTTGATAGCCAAATTTACCTTGCTAAAAAATCTCTCAATTCTCTCCTTCTACCAAATTCACTCAAAGCTCCATTTTCAAAAAAAAGTTAGTAAGCTTTGCATTGAAGCTTACTAATCGTTGAGTTAAACCTTCATCCAAACACTTTTTCTTCATCAATTCTCTACATCCAAGCTTGGGCAATTGATTCTTGGGGTTGAATTGAAGCAAATTCTTGAAGTTGTTTTAATAATTCTCTAGATCTACCCTTGGTAAGTTGGATTTTTCATCTTTCACAATGTGATCTCTTGTTGATCTTTGGGTGTGATTCATTAAGCATTGTTTTGTGATTCCATTGGTGATATTTTCTAATAATTTGATGGAATTTTCGTGCTCAATTGGATCCATGATCATAAGGAGTTTGATGGAAAGTTTGAATAAGAATTTGGCCTTTTAAAATGTTGTTTTTCTGATTTTAACAAACTGCAATCGATTATTGTAATAGTGCAATCGATTGCAACAACAAGATTTCACGTTTTTTAATAAAAAAAAGCGCTGATGCAATCGATTGCATCAGCATTGCAATCGATTTTAACAGAACAAAAATGCATTTTCTGCCTTGTTTTGGGGCTGTTTTGATCCATCTCTCTTTTTCTACTCACTCCTTTTGATTGTTGATTTGGATTGCAAGTTTAAATGTCCAAATTTTCTTAAAATTCAATGGACTTTGGGTACAGATGAAGTTGGATAAATGTTCATTAATTTAAATCTACCAAAGAGTGAATTATTGAATTCATTTTTTATGCTTTAGATTAATGATATGTTTAGTACTTTAATCCATCTAGATAAGTGATTGAACTTAAAGATGAAAGAAATTTGAGGTAGTGATCCAAATTAGCTTATCATTCCCCTTCCTCTCCATCTTATCCCTTTCGTTTTTATTTGTACTACATGTTATGGGATGATGATCTCTATATTATTTATCCAAACATTAAGTACAAAGATTGCTATTGACCAGCCTCAAAATAGGTGCGACTTCTACATAAGTCCACTAACGATTGCTTAACATAGCGCTAAATTTTGTACCGATTTGAGAAAATGATCATTCATGGCCCAAACTTTTTTTTTGCAAGTCCAAGTATGTTAATTTGAACCCTTTGATCCAATAACCTTTAGATTCATTGTTAGGAGGCTTTGGTTATACCAATCCTCCAATGGATCTTCATAAAGTTTGGTCACCGCGGATCACTTAAACATCGTTGATCATTAAATGTTGCCTTTAGGATTCTTAAATTGATGATATACTTAACAAAAAGCAAATGCAACTTGTTGTTGAGAGGCTTTGGTTCCACCAATCCTCTAATGAGTTCAAAATGCAAGTTTCAAGATGGTCATCCAACTAACCATTAACTTCTAACAATTGACTTTACTTTATGATTTGTTTTATGCTCTTTTATTTTATGCATCATTTACTTTAGCATTTACATTCCATACTATTTTCATCTTTTCTCACTTGAGCATTTACTTTCTTGTCATTTTTATTTTGCTCACTTGAGCTTTTCTATTCTTTTTGAAGATACTTAATAATAAACATGAACCATAAAAAAACATTAATGATACTTGGACTATTTGATTACTATCCTTGGAATAATGGAGTATTGAACTTCTTGGACTTAGGATTAGAGACCTTGGCATATGTTGGAGACCTTGTGATCTTAATTGATATTTTGTCTGGAGTTCTCGAGGTTTACCTCAAGACATTGGGTTGTTTGTTTGTTTTATGTGCATGTTATTGTGATTACATACTTTTTTTGTAATCTAGAATTCACTCGTATACAGCCGTTACTCTGCCTAATTTTTGTGAAGACTTAATACACTTGAAGTTTGGTTCTCTCAAGAGGTCTATTATCTTTTCTTGCTTAGTTTCAATCCAAAGAATTGGAATTAAATCTTAACTCATAATGTCAAGTATTGGCTTCTTGTTGGTTAGATGGTTCTTCTCCCTAGCTTTTACCTCATGCTTTAGGATAGTCCCTTCATCTCCTCCCATCTTCTTTAATTTCAAAAATATCCTCCCTCCTTTTGAAAACTCTTCTTGTTTTTAAACTCGAACTACTTTCATAATAAACTTGGACTTATGTCCATGCATTTTCTAAAACCTTTTCATAAATAAACTTCAATCAATTTAATAATACCGTAACATTTTTTTTTGTGAGAAGACTAAAAGTCAATCAATCTCATTTCAAACCATTTTTCCACTTTGACTTTTTATTTTAAAACCTTTCTCAAAAGATTAGACTCTTGTCAATCCTTGTAGTGTTGCAAACAACTATACTTCTACAATATGTAGTGAAGTGAGATGTTTTCCACTTGGGTGTTGAGTGAGGCTTTGTTGATTTTAAAATTCAAGCCATATCCTCCACTTTGAGATGATGCAAATTCTCCTTCCTCATAAATGTGGGTAGTAAGTATGTTTTCCACACGGACAATGACGATGATGTCTTATCTCATAAAATTAACCAACACATTTGTGTTTTAAAATTTTTAAAAGAGGAACTACGTGTACCCTAATCCCCTATTGCACAGAAGGTGGTACGTAGGCACTAAAGTTTCGCAACCGCGGAGGATGCAAAAATCATAAAAAATATATTTCTTCTCTCACCTCCACCATCTATTTTACATACAACATTTTATAGCAAAAATATACATATTTTTCAAAGAGGTTCCTGCAGAGTACGTAGATGTTAAGGGTGCTAATACCTTTCCTTTGCATAACCAACCCCCTTACTTAGAATCTTTCCCCCTCTTTTGGGTTACTCTCTCTCTCTCTCTCTCTCTCTCTCTCTCTCTCTCTCTCTCTCTCTCTCTCTCTCTCTTCCCATTCCTTTGGAAATGATAAAGCACGACGGCGATTTTTATTATGATTCGTATAAGTCTAGTCAGTCCAATGGCTTTGTCTTAAATATTTCTACCGCTACAATATGCTAATGTTAGAACAAGATTTGGTTATGAAATTATATCTATGAGTTTCGATGATAACAATTAGTATGTTTGTATGAAAATTTTTGGGTGATAAGAATGAGTATTTTTCATACAAACATACTCATTGTTATCATCAAAACTCATAGATATAATTGCATAACCAAATCTTGTTCTAACATTAGCATTTTGTAGCGGTAGAAATGTTTAAGAATAAGCCATTTGATTGACTAGACTTATACATATGAAAATAAAAATCACCATGATACTTTATTATTTCCAAAGGAATGGGAAAAGAGCGAGTAACCCAAAAGAGGGGGAAAGATTCAAGGTAAGGGGGTTGGTTATGAAAAGGGAAGGTATTAGCACCCTAAACATCTACAGTACTCCGCAAGAACCTCTTTGAAAAATCTGTGTATTTTGGCTATAAAATGTTGTATATAAAATAGATGGTGGAGGTGAGAGAAGAAATATATTTTTTTATGAATTTTGCACCCACCGCGGTTGCGAACCTTTATTGCCTACGTACTACCTTCAGTGCAATAAGAGATCAGGGTACACGTAGTTCCTCTTTTAAAAAATTTAAAACACAAGTGTGTTGGTTAATTTTATGAGATAAGACATCATCGTTATTGTCGGTGTGGAAAACATACTTACAACCCACAATTATGAGGAAGGAGAATTTGCATAATCTCAAAGTGGAGGATATGGCTTGGATTTTAAAATTAACAAAGCCTCACTCAACATCTAAGTGGAAAATATATGACTTCACTATATATTGTAGAAGTATAGTTGTTTGCATCACTACAAGAATTGACAAGAGTCTAATCTTTTGAGAAAGGTTTTAAAATAAAAAGCCAAAGTGGAAAAATGGTTTTAAATGAGATTGATTGACTTTTAGTCTTCTCACAAAAAATGTCAAGGTATTATTAAATTGATTGAAGTTTATTTATGAAAAGGTTTTAGAAAATGCATGGACATAAGTCCAAGTTTATTATGAAATTAGTTCAAGTTTGAAAACAAGAAGAGTTTTCAAAAGGAGGGAGGAGATTTTTGAAATTAAAGAAGATGAGAGGACATGAAGGGACTATCCTAAAGCATGAGTTAAAAGCTAGGGAAAAGAACTATCTAACAAATAAGAATCCAATACTTGAAATTATGAGTCAAGATAGAATTCTCATTCTTTGGATTGAAACCAAGCAATCAAAGATAATAGACCTCTTGAGAGAACCAAACTTCAAGTGTATTAAGTCTTCATAAAAATTGGGCAGAGTAACGGTTGTATACGAGTGAATTCTAGATTACAAACAAAGTATGTAATCATAATAACCTGTACACAAAACAAACAAACAACCGAATGTCTTGAGGTAAACTTCAAGAACTCCAGAAAAAATATCAATTAAGGTCACAAGGTCTCCAACATAGGCCATGATTTCTAATCCGAAGTCCAAGAAGTCCAATACTCCATAATGCCAAGAATAGTAACCAAATAGTACAAGTATCATTAATGTTTTTTATGGTTCATGTTGATTATTAGGTATCTTCAAAAAGAAAAGCTCAAGTGAGCAAAATAAAAATGACAAGAAAGTAAATGCTCAAGTAAACAGATTTGAAAATAGTATGGAATGTAAATGCTAAAGTAAATGGTGCATAAAACAAAAGAGCATAAAATAAAGCTAAAAATGATTAAAAAAAATAACAAAGTCAGAAATAAAAAATAAACGAGGTCACCAATATTTGTCACAATATCATTGGATCATTCCATATTTTTTTTAGAATTTAAAAATGCATAAAAGTATTTTTAAATATTTACAACAATTCAAATAAAGTGGAAATTTATAAAAAATATCAAAACACAAAATAAAATTGTAAAAAAATAAAAATAAGAAAGAGAAAAATCACAAAAAAAATTCATAATTTTTTTCAGATTTTTTGGACTTAAAATAAATTTTCTATGATTTTTTGAAGTTTAAAACAATTTAAATATAAAAACCAGAAAATAAAATAAAGTAAAAAAATATGGACCAATGAATGAGAGTCAAAACGCTTTAGTAAGCTAATCCAATGGATCATACGTGTTGTGCAAATCATGGTCTTTAATAAATATCACACCGGATCCAACATTTTTAAAATAAAATAACTTAAAATGTGGCGCGTTGGATGGAGTCTGACTCATAAAAGTAATCTGATCCAAGGGCTCCTGAGAAAAACGCACATGATAAGGCAAGTATATTATATCCGTTTAAAAAAAATAATGTGGCTTCATGTCATTGGTTGAAGATAGACATGTCATCGTCTTCAACCTCCAGCCATCCCCAAATTGAATCATTTAAACTGTAAAATTAGCAAACCAGACCGATACCATTAGTTTCGTCTCTTCAAGATGATTCTAATGGTACCATCGCATCAAATTTATATAAATTGTGCAAGGCTGTGTTTGAAGAAAACCAGAAAAAATAACGAGCACGAAAATCTGGGATATCTCACTCAATTCTCAATGAAATTGCAAATTATAAAGAGCACGAGTATCAGAAGAATACAAGGAGTGGATTAGTCTTTTATTTGAATCAATTTGGCCAAGAAATCTACCTGAGCGAAGTAGTGAGAAGTTGCTCTGAAACTGGACTTCTACAGATCAATATAGGTCAACATTCTTGAAAGTAGCCATATGGTTAGCTTCAGAGAAGTTCAATGAAGCTAACTGAATGGAGCTTTTGGTGTTTGAAGGTGAGAATGTAAGAAATCAGAATTTTAAATTCAGAATTCGTGTGGGATCTAAAAGGGGTCAATTGGCTATCAAAAGCTTGCCAAAATGAGTGAGGGATGATCCTTATTTATAGTTGATCATGATGCAAGGCTCAAGCGTGTGAATGGAGGCAAAATCAGTGAAATCATGTGAACCTGCTAAGTGTGAAAAGTGTGAGTTCACATGACTCAAAACGCAGAAAAATGAATGGTTTAAGGGTCATTTCTTGTTATGGAAAGTTCCTAAACATGATTAGACATGAAATTGATCCTTAAACAGGCTTGTAATTGGATTTAAACTAATTTTCAAATCTGACTGATCTTGGAATTTCCATTCTATGATGCTACTTTCATAACCATGGTGCCAACAATGTAGGGCACCATATGATGTGATTTTTGAAAATTTTGAAAGATAAAGTCACAAGCTTTACAATGTGCAAGGAGTGAGATCAATTGGATGTTTGAGCAAGAAGTTGTGTTGAGTCAAAATTTGAAGAAAAGGGCTGACTTTTCATACTTAGAAAATTTCTAAGTTTTTCTTCAAAAATGACTTGTAATGTTTAGTATCCAAACATGTCCTTCCACATGAAATTTTCTCTTGACCAAAAAATATGACATGAAAATTATCTCTTGAATGACATTTTGAAACTTGAACCATTCAATATCTCCAAAAATTGAGAGAGTTATGAATTGTTGAAGTTGGAAAAAAAATCATGAAATAACCTATAATATTTTGTATCCTTAGGGCATCTTACATCCATTTTCTCACTTTGCACATAAAAGAAGGAATAAAGTTCACACCCTTCAGATCATTATGGAAAAAAGAGTGGGGTCAAGGTGATAAAATTTGACCAAGTTATGATCATTTGAAGTCACACATGGGAAGTTGGGGGTTCATCTGGAGGACTTGTAATCTTTCTTCATCATCAAGTTTATTCCACATTAAAAATCCTTGAAACTTTTGAAGTGATTTGTTAATAACCATTTGAAGAGAAGGATGTTTTTGGAATCACTCAAAAATACCAAAAGATGAGCAAGATATACTTCTTTGAATTTCGAAACCCTAGCTCCTAGATCAAGAAAATGCTTTGAGAAACTTTGACAATTTTAAACAATCTTCTTGTACCAACACTTTTGCTTTGAAGGTAGAAGTTGTTGAGGATGATAATGAGAACTCACAGCAACCAAAACCACTTCCATATCTTGAGAATTGAGAGAAATATACACTTGTGACCAATGGGAACAAGGCCTTGTCCAACCAAGACAACTTCTTCTTTCAACCCCTTGTACTTTTGAATCAATCTTGATAACTTTGAAATATGGTGAACCAAAATAAACCTTGCCATGCGATTTCTTCCAAAACAACTTCAATGATGAGGTTATAATTTCTCAAGATTTATTGACTAGGGCATGGAAATAAACTCATGAACCCATGGATCAACTTGCTAAGCCACATTGCCTTTACCTACATTATTAACAAGTAAGACAAACCAACATTTCATTTTATTAATTAAAAGGAAAGTAAAAAAAAACATGCATGATCACAAAAGAAAAACAAGTCAAGGTCCTTGGTGATTCCTCAAAGAGAAAAGCTAAAGATAGGGAGGATAACCAAAAGCCCTAATATGATCTTGTTGTGATTGAATCAATATGGTATAATGAAGGGATCTTAGGGGAAAAAATTAGGGTACAACAGTTTCCCTTATTTGAGTTTCTTCTATTAGGAGATACGAAGGTTAAAAATCTTCGTGTCGACGTGATCGAAGATACTTAAATATAAAACAAACCCTATTTTTGGCCCTACGATGCCATGCAATGCTTATGAGTATGAATGCATATGAACAACTTCAAAGGGACGCAAAACACCTCTAGGGATGTAGCAAAGAAAATAAGGATCAAAAGAGAAACCTGACTAGGAAAATAAATCACTAGTGAATCAAAAAGACTTGACTTTAATGGTGTAACACCCAAAGCAGATATAAAGGTAGCATTAACTCGGCTAAAGAGGAGATAGTACAAGATAAAAGTGATTGACAACCAACTGTGAACTACCAAACTCAACAGTCGGAGGTAGAAGATTAAAAAGGATATAACAACTTTTACTGAAGGCGAAACTACCAACATTCACTGAAGGTAGAAAGAGAAAAGAATAACAACACCGACGTTCACTGACAGTGAGCTACCAACGTTCACTGAAGGTAGAGAGACAAACATCAATGTTCACTAACGATGAACTACCAAATTTCACTGAAGGTCGAGAGAAAAGAAATATCATAGCACAGACGTTCACTGATGGTGAACTACCAATGTTCACTGAAGGTAGAAAAAAGATAACAATCACCAACGTTCCCTGATGGTGAACTACCAGCTTTCACTGAAGGTAGATAGAAAAGAAATATCATAGCACCGACGTTCACTGATAGTGAACTACCAACATTCACTGAAGGTAGCAAAAAGATGAAAATCGCCAATGTTCACTGATGGTGAACTACAACTTTCACTGAAGGTAGAGAGAAAATAAATATCATAGCATTGACGTTCACTGACAGTGAACTACCAACGTTCACTGAAGGTAGCAAAAAGATAACAATCACCAACATTCACTGAAGGTGAACTACCAAATTTCACTGAAGGTAGAGAGAAAAGAAATATCATAGCACCGACGTTCACTGACGGTAAACTACCAACGTTCACTGAAGGTAGCAAAAATATAATAATCACCAACATTTGCTGATGGTGAACTACCAAATTTCATTGAAATTAGAGAGAAAAGAAATATCATATCACTGACATTCACTAACGGTGAACTACCAACGTTCACTGAAGGTAGCAAAAAGATAACAATCACCAACGTTCACTGATGGTAAACTACCAACTTTCACTGAAGGTAGAGAGAAAAGAATTATCATAGAATTGATGTTCACTGACGGTGATCTACCAACATTTACCGAAGGTAGCAAAAAGATAACAATCACCAACGTTCACTAATGGTGAATTACCATAATTTACTGAAGGTAGAGAGAAAAAAAATATCATAGCACCGACGTTCACTGACCGTGAACTACCAACATTGACTGAAGGTAGAAAAAAGATAACAATCATCAACGTTCATTGATGGTGAACTACCAACTTTCACTGAAGGTAGAGAGAAAAGAAATATCATAGCACCGATGTTCACTGACGGTGAACTACTAACTATTACCGAAGGTAGCAAAAAGATAACAATCACCAACGTTCACTAATGGTTAACTACCAACGTTTACTGATGGTAGAGAGAAAAGAAATATCATAAAACTGACGTTCATTAACGGTGAACTACTAACGTTCATTGAAGTTAGAAAAAAGATAACGATCACCAACGCTCACTGATGGTTAACTACTAACTTTCACTGAAGGTAGAGAGAAAATAAATATCATAGCAACGACGTTCACTGACGGTGAACTACCAATGTTTACCAAAGGTATCAAAAAGATAACAATCACCAACGTTCACTGATGGTGAACTACCAACATTTACTGAAGGTAGAGAGAAAAGAAATATCATATCACTGACGCTCACTGACGGTGAACTACTAACATTCATTAAAGGTAGAAAAAAGATAACAATCACCAACGTTCACTAATGGTTAACTACCAACTTTCACTAAAGGTAGAGAGAAAAGAAATATAATAACACCGACGTTCACTGACGGTGAACTACCAACGTTCACTGAAGGAAGCAAAAATATGATAATCACCAACACTCATTGATGTTCAACTACCAACTTTCACTGAAGGTAGAGAGAAAGGAAATATTATAGCACCGACGTTCACTGACGGTGAACTACCAACGTTCACTGAAGGTAGAAAAAAGATAACAATCACCAACGTTCACTGATGGTGAACTACCAACTTTCACTGAAGGTAGAGAGAAAAGAAATATAATAGTACCGACGTTCACTGACGGTGAACTACCAACTTTTACCGAAGGTAGCAAAAAGATAACAATCACCAACGTTCACTGCTGGTTAACTACCAACATTTACTGAAGGTAGAGAGAAAAGAAATATCATAGCACTGACGTTCATTGGCGGTGAACTACTAACATTCATTGAAGTTAGAAAAAAGATAACAATCACCAACGTTCACTGATGGTTAACTACCAACTTTCATTGAAGGTAGAGAGAAAAGAAATATCATAGCACCGACGTTCACAGACGGTGAACTACCAACGTTTACCAAAAGTATCAAAAAGATAACAATCACCAACATTCACTGATGGTGAACTACCAACGTTTACTGAAGGTAGAGAGAAAAGAAATATCATAGCACCTACGGTCACTGACGGTGAACTACTAACGTTCATTGAAGGTAGAAAAAAGATAACAATCACCAACGTTCACTGATGGTTAACTACCAACTTTCACTGAAGGTAGAGAGAAAAGAAATATCATAGCACCAACGTTCACTGACGGTGAACTACCAACGTTCACTGAAGGCATCAAAAAGATGATAATCACCAACACTCATTGTGATCGGTGGATCTGGAACTGACTGTTTAAAGCTGGTTCGCGAAATGTCGCGGAAGCAAGAGTCGCCACCGTCTTTTATTTTCTCCAATTGGAAAGGACAAAAGCACAGAAAAATTCCTTAAAGAGATTGCTCTCGGTTCGGGAGGTAGGTTATAGAAAGGGAAGGTGTTAGCACCCTTTCTATCCATGGTTATCCATGGGCTCTTAGATACTTGCTCATTTGTGTTTTCAAAAGTGTTTGCTTTTCAATTGTGAGTTTTAAAAAAAGTTTCTTCGAAAAATTTCAGTTCGACTCGTACGTCAGAGTGTTTGAAAAGTTTGCTTTGAAAGCTTTTGAAAATGTGTCAGCGTGAAAAGATTTTTTGTTTTTGAGATTAGAGCAAGTATCCTTGAGAACCTACCTACCCTAAGGAATTCGTCTGTGTAAATATCCTTAAAGTAGTGCCATCCCACCATTGAGAGGTAGGTAGCACCACCGTTGGAGGTGTTCGGGTCAATTCGAGTTTTAGGGACGTGGTGATCACCAGAGCAATGGGAAGACACCTTAGAAGCTACCCTCATGCCAGGTTCCCGGATCATGAGGACTTACTAAGACATCCTCTACTCGACGATCACCTTTCGAAAGGCAACAGTGAGGCGTACCCTAGGGGTGGTGTGTGCGAACTGTGTGTCATGTTTCAGTTATTTGTCTTGTCATGTTTGTCGTGTTCTACGCTTGATTTTAATTTGTCCATTCATTCTTGCATGCATATTTAACAGTTATATTTGCGGGAAAATAAATCTAAGGCTATTACAAACGGCGCGGGTCCACATCGCCAAAATTAAACCGGACCCGATTTAGCGGAAAATAAGTAAAGCGGAAAAATAAAAGTGCGAAAAGTAAAGTTACATGGCTTTGGGAGATTTACATAATTACACAAACAATTATAAAATAAATGCACGAAATAAAGGAATTAAAACAAAACTAGGGCGTTGGACCCTTTGGCAAATAATTTAAAATTAATAAGAATTAAAATTAAATGATTCAATGTTTTTTTTTGATATTTTGTGTTTTTTAGATTTTAAGGAGAAAAAGAAGTTAATTGAAATTAAATTAAACGGCAAACCCTAATTCTATTGTTTTTTAAGTTTATTATGAAAATATTGACTTTTAACCTAATTTAATTCTAAATTAATTTATGTACATTTTTTAATTTATGAAAATAAATAAATAAGATTATTATTCTGAAAAAAAGGGAAAAAAATAAAAAGAAAATAAAGAGTTATTAAACCTAAATTCTATTTTTTGGATTTTTATTAAAAAAGATTAAAACTATAACCTAATTAACCTAAATTCATTATGTACTAATTTATTTACAAGAAAATAAATACAATAAATGTTTTTATGTTTTTATCTTTTTTTCCTGATTTTTTTGTAATGTTTTTATATTTTGTTAAAAAAAAAATAATTAATTAAATAGACAGTAATAAAAATAATAATTAAAACAAGAATAAAAATAAAAATGGAAAGAAAATGAAATGCAAACCAGGGGGGGGTAACCCCAAATTGGAGGTACAGGCCTGGTGATTTCTGGCCCATTAGCCTTGAATTTCGCTGACTTTTTGGATTATGTGTAACGCGTTGACTAGTGCTTATAGCGTTCTTTGAATCCTGGCCCTTGATCTGGGTGAGATGGACGCGTGTGTGGCTTGATGATGAGAAGACATGATGTACCTGGATGTGAGCAAAGCATAGGATCTCATATTGAAAAATAGTATTGAAATTGGCCAGACCTGAGACTTGAACCCAGGTCTTTGAGGTTATATGCACAACGTGTTACCACTGAGCCAAGCGCGTTTCATTTAACAAATAATAAACAATAAATAATATAAGAAGAACACGTTAGTGCTTTTGGAAATTCGCGCGAAATTCAAAAGAGCCAATAACCATTGGACACGAGGTTGTCTTCTTCCCCACCCTGTAAAACAAAACAAATAGGCGACGGTTTTTATAGCGTTGCATTAGGGGGGCTAGCAGAAAATAGCGAATAGCTCCATGAGCTTCATAAATTGTTCGCGAGGTATGTCTCTTATTCGTTGGAGCACGCTGATTGCAATGGTAATGATCTTGAGTCCCAATTGTTCCTTGGGTGAGAAACCCCAAATCAAGAATTCTGAAAACCTAAATTTCGATCATGGTGAATTCGCGTACAACGTGTAAAACTTCAATCAAGCATAAGGGTTAGTTTCAGAAACTCAAAACAAACATGATGCAATGAATAGAATGCTGTAAAAGTGCTAAAAAAATGCTATACGATTTCAAAAAATTCTTGGTACAGTTTGAGTTCTAACTACCAATTCTTGAGGTTTTAGTCGTTGTTATTGATTGGAATGTGTCCAGAAAGCCTTCAGGAAACTATTGGAATCAGATTTGCGCTTTGAAACGCCTCCTAGAGCCGATTTCAGTTTTTACTTTTTTGGAGAAATTTTGCAAGTTTGTATGAGGTTTTTGAGCGCCGCTTGCAGTCCCCTTGCATTAGGTCTTTTATTCTGATCATATAGGGAAGCTATTAGGTTAAAAATATTGAATAAAATCCAAAGCAATAATTGTTTTCAATCTTTGATTTCATGAAATCTTTTCCAAATATTTTCCATGTGCATTTTGGTTCAACCATGCTCAAATCTCATCAAAAATTGCCTATTTAAGAAGTGCACGAAATATTGACCTTAAACATGCATGAAAAGATTTTTTTAGGTTAAGTTTGATATTTTTCATGTATTAAAATAATTTAAATGAATTAATATTAATATAAATTCAAATAAATAATTAAAAAATATGAAAATACTTCCCTTTGGGCCTAATGGTCGTGCATAGGCTTGGCATGAAGAAACTTGGAAGAAAAATGGGCCCATTTGCATTTTTAGGCCTTTTGCATCAATGTTGACTTTTCAAAATTCCCAAAAATTTCCCAACTTCCAGAAGGCATAACTTGGTCAATTTTTAAGCTTTTCACATGTTCTTGGACATTTTGGAAAGGTCTTTGAGTCCTTTAATCAATGCCTTTGGTCCCATGTCATTTTGATTTACCAATCTCAAGTTATGGTCTTTGACTTAAAGTCCCTTTTTGTTGACTTTTGAAAATGACCTATAATGTTGAAATTGATAACTTTTTGTGAGAGCATTTCTTGGACTTGGAATATGAAGATGAGTTGTAGGAAATGTCTTTCTCTTCAAAATGAGCTTTGGATGGAATTTTTCTGATAATCCATGTGAAAGTTATGCCCTGGTCAATTTTAGTTGACTTTTTCAACTGTCCAAATATAGCAACTTTTGCATCTTTGATGATTTCTGAGCCAAATTTTGAGAATCATGATCAAGCATTGATCAAATGATGTTTGTGGCTTCAAAATGATATGTTGATCAAAAATTTGAACTTTTGACTGTCAAATGACCATTTTGCCCCTACAGTTGACTGTAATGCAATCTAGGGTTTTGACTGTGCA
This sequence comes from Vicia faba, assembly GCA_948472305.1. Taxonomy (NCBI): domain Eukaryota; kingdom Viridiplantae; phylum Streptophyta; class Magnoliopsida; order Fabales; family Fabaceae; genus Vicia; species Vicia faba. The sequence goes on along the minus strand of OX451737.1, from coordinate 1,472,273,858 downwards.
ATTTTGAGCTAAATGCCTTGAAACTTGACATGAGGATACTTGACCATCTTTGTAAGCATATGAGACTTGATTGGGCCTTTGAAAAGTTCATTTGCTTGACCAGAACTCAAACCCTAGTTTTGACTGTATAGGAGACAGTTGAGCTGCACAACCCTGGGGGAATTTTGTGACCTTGACTTGGTAATTTCTTGATGAATATGGGAGGGCAAATTTTGGGGTACAACAGTTGCCCCTGTTCAATCTTCTTAGACCTGAGGATGCAGATTGGCTGACGTGCCTTTCGTAATCCGAGGGTAGAAGATGATTGGACACTAGAGTGCCCAGAAATTTGCGCTCACATAGTAGCAATGATGATGAGGGAATGGGCTTATAGATGCCATTTGGATGTTGCTTGGATAGGATGATGGGCTTATAGATGCCATCTGGACGTTGATCGCGTAGGAGATTCCTTAGCGAGAACCTGCATACCTGCAAAACAGAAAAATGAGTACCTGACACGTCGCAGGAGCTGATTTTAGATGCTTGATATAGATATGTCCTGACTGGTTCTGGAGCTTCAAACGTTGATGAATGAACCAGGGATGGTTACTGCCTTAGCATGGATGGTAAGAGAATCCTGAATGATTTCAACCTCAACAACGCTCGTTGAGAAAATCTTGGTGAGAATTACCATCTTCGTAGTGTCAGGAAGAGAACCAAAGGACATTATAATCTCAAAGGGAGTCGCCTCACTCACCGTTGGAGAGGGAACTATAGGAAATTATAATCTGAAAGGAAATATCACCTCACTCGCCGTTGGAGAGGGAAACATCTTGAAAGGGAATTACCACCTCACTCGCCGTTGGAGAGGGGACCATAAGAGAATATCACCTCACGCTCATGCCGGAGAGGGAAACATCTGAAGAAGGAATTACCACCTCACTCGCCGTTGGAGAGGGGACCATAGGAGAATATCACCTCACGCTCATGCCGGAGAGGGAAACATCTGAAGAAGGAATTACCACCTCACTCGCCGTTGGAGAGGGGACCATAAGAGAATATCACCTCACGCTCATGCCGGAGAGGGAAACATCTGAAGAAGGAATTACCACCTCACTCGCCGTTGGAGAGGGGACCATAAGAGAATATCACCTCACGCTCATGCCGGAGAGGGGAACATCTGAAGAAGGAATTACCACCTCACTCGCCGTTGGAGAGGGGACCATAAGAGAATATCACCTCACGCTCATGCCGGAGAGGGAAACATCTGAAGAAGGAATTACCACCTCACTCGCCGTTGGAGAGGGGACCATAAGAGAATATCACCTCACGCTCATGCCGGAGAGGGAAACATCTGAAGAAGGAATTACCACCTCACTCGCCGTTGGAGAGGGGACCATAAGAGAATATCACCTCACGCTCATGCCGGAGAGGGGAACATCTGAAAAAGGAATTACCACCTCACTCGCCGTTGGAGAGGGGACCATAAGAGAATATCTACTGAGTCTTTATCAGAAAAATCTGTTTGGAGTCGATTTAACTGGACTAGAGAAATCCTTGAAATATGTTTGAGAATTTCAACTGCATCTTTCCTGCAAGGTAAAGGTCAGTTATATGCAATGCATGATATGGATCAAGCAATGATGTTCTCAATATGGATGCGATTTGTATGATATGATGCGTACATGCATGCTATAATGATGTATGTGATGATTCATGTATGTTTTTGTCTAGGAAAATAAATCCTTGACGGGTGCCGGGAAGTCATATCCTGGGCTGATGTTGAGGAAGAGATTTTGCTTCCGCTGTGGATGATTCGTTGCAAGAATACCGGTAGGAGGAAATAACTCCGTTGAGGAATGAAATAATTCTGCGGGAGAAAAGATACTCTAGCGATCATGCTGGGGAGTGCTACTCTGTGGGGATAGCGATGCTTTGCTGAGTTGATGAAGATAACTCCGCTGGGGATACCGTTGATGAGTTATGCTGGGAGATCCTTGTTGTGCTGGAAGTGTTGATAGACTTCGCTGGGGGTAGGAAGATACTTTGCCGAGGACGCTCTTTCCGTGGCTTTTGGCTGAGGATAACCCAGTTATATCCTGTTACGGAAATAACTCTTTAAATCAAGCCGGGACGACGCGTTCGTGCTCTGAGGATAAGCTTCCAGAATCTACTGGGGATAAGCTTACTGCTTGGGGGTATGAACTCCAAATTTCTTGGGGGAACTGGATTGGACTCTCATGGGGAGTTTTGATATGCTGGAGGATGATCCCTTAGAATGTTGATATACCGCCGGGGAACAATCTTTTAGACCAAGACTGCCGGGGATGCTTTATGTATACTGCTGGGGAAGTATTGAGATCTACGGGGGATACTCAATTTCCTTGATAATTGTAATTTTGCTTGGAGAGACATGTATTGTTTTACTGAACTACTCTCTGGGGAATTAAGATACTCGGTCATGTTCTTTGGCTGAACCTACCTTGGTACCTTGGAGGATAGAACAATTAGACTGCTCAGACAACTCTTTATTGCCCCTGTTTCCAGTGTCACCTGCAATTAATTCCTTTGTTTCGTATGCAAATATTTATGAGTTAGCAAATTATTGTCAATGCATACATCACAAATTGAACCTTGGACGTTCTTCGCAAAACAAAACAGAAAAAGAAAAACACTTGGGCACGTTTAACTGGAAATATATTTTTATTGATTTTGAATGGCCTGAATAGGCATTTTGTGTACAAGAGGCTGACGTCCTAGTAAGAGGTACGTCGCCGATCAAAAGAGTTTATACAAGTTTTGTACAAATGAAAATAAAACAGCTGTGTGAAAGATGTATGAGCCACTGGGTTTCAACTCTGCTATTGTCTTTATGACTCCGAGCGTCTCATCACTTGATGACCTTGGTTGAAGGTGAAGCTGACTGATCGATGCCGTCTGAACTTGATGTAGATACCGGATTCTGGATGCAAAGTGATCAATGAGACATAGTTTCACGCTTTATCCCTAATTTTTGCCTGGACCACCCTTTCGGGTTTTCAGTCCACCGGGATACCCATTTTTGCCCAAGCCGCCTTTTCAGGTTTTCGACTTGCCGGGTGTACATATTTTTTCATTTTCATCCCTACATTTTGCCCGAACCCTTTTGGTTCGACGGGAAGCCCTAATTTTTGCCTAGGCATGTCAGCCTAGCGGGTCTTTTTTTATGCGTAGTATTTTTTAACTATGTCTGCATTGGCGGGGTGAGGAAGGTCGTCACCATCCATGTTAGTTAAGATCATTGCTCCTCTTGAGAACACATGCTTAACCACAAATGGCCCTTCGTATGTAGGGGTCCATTTGCCCCTTGGATCACTCTGAGGAAGGATGATTCTCTTGATAACCAGATCCCCAACTCGATATTCCTGTGGTCTGACCTTTTTGTTAAATGCCCTGATCATCCGTTTCTGATACGTCTGACCATGACAGATAGCAGCAAGTCTCTTTTCGTCAATGAGGTTGAGTTGATCAAGTCGTGTCTGGATCCAATCATCTTCGTTCAGATTTGCATCCTTCATTATTCGGAGAGAGGGAATTTGCACTTCGATCGGCAAGACTGCCTCCATACCATAAACCAGAGAGAAAGGAGTTGCCCCGGTTGACGTCCTAGCTGAGGTACGGTACCCATGCAGAGCGAACGGTAACATCTCGTGCCAATCTTTGTACGTTACTGTCATCTTTTGCACGATCTTCTTGATGTTCTTGTTAGCTGCTTCTACAGCCCCATTCATCTTCGGTCTGTAAGGAGAAGAATTGTGGTGCTGTATCTTGAACTGTTCGCAAAGCTCAGCGATCATCTTATTGTTCAGATTGGTACCGTTGTCTGTAATAATTCGCTCAGGGACGCCGTATCGACAGATCAGGTTGTGCCGAATGAACCGTGCCACAACAGTCTTGGTTACCGTAGCATAGGATGCTGCTTCAACCCACTTCGTAAAATAATCGATCGCTACTAGGATGAAGCGATGCCCGTTGGATGCCGTAGGTTTTATCTCGCCGATCATGTCTATGCCCCACATTGCAAACGGCCAAGGCGCAGTCAGAACATTCAGGGGAACCGGAGGAACATGCACCTTGTCTGCATAGATCTGGCACTTGTGGCATGTCCTGGAGTGTTGGTAGCAATCAGCTTCCATTGTGGACCAGTAGTATCCTGCCCGTAGGATTTTCTTAGTCATAGTGTGTCCACTGGAATGCGTACCAAAGGTCCCTTCATGTAGTTCTTCCATGATTCTTTCTGCTTCAATCTTGTCCACACAACGCAGTAAGGTTGAATCATGGTTTCGCTTGTACAAGACGCTGTTGCTTAAGAAGAATTTTGCTGCGAACCTCCTCAGGAATTTCTTATCATTGACAGAGGCACCTTCAGGGTATTCTTGAGCTTCTAGATATCTCTTCACTTCGTGGTACCAAGGCTTCTCAGTCACCAATTCAGTTTCGAGATCACAACAGTATGCCGGTTCGTCCAGTTTCCAGATGATGATCCGGGGAGCTTCATTATCCCATTTAACCTTGAACATTGAAGACATTGTAGCTAACGCGTCCGCTAACTGATTCTCTTCTCGTGGAAAGTGCTCGAAGGTTATCTCTGTAAAGTGGGGAATCAGGGTCAACACGCATTCTCGGTAAGGAATCAAGTTTGGATGTTTCGTATCCCACTCTCCTTTAATCTGATTGATCACAAGAGCGGAATCTCCGAAAACACTTAGGAATTTGATCCTTAGGTCGATCGCAGCTTGAAGACCCATGATACACGCCTCATACTCCGCCATGTTGTTGGTACAGTTGAAACACAGCCGGGCAGTGAGTGGAGTATGAGTACCTTGTGGAGATATGATGATGGCGCCGATACCATTTCCCAAAGCATTGGAAGCTCCGTCAAAGTGCATAGACCATCGGGATCCTGGTTCGGGTCCTTCATCCGGTCCAGGTACTTCACAATCAGTTACAATCATGATGCTTTCATCCGGAAACTCGAAGTTCATTGATTGGTAGTCATCTACAGCTTGATGAGCTAAGTGGTCTGCCAATACGCTCCCCTTGATGGCTTTCTGGGTTGTATACTGAATGTCGTATTCCGTCAAGATCATTTGCCATCTTGCAATTCTCCCAGACAGAGCAGGCTTTTCGAATATGTATTTTATCGGATCCATCTTTGAGATCAACAAGGTAGTGTGAGTCAGCATATACTGTCTCAGCCGGCGAGCAGCCCATACCAAAGCGCAGCAAGTTTTCTCAAGCAGTGAGTATCGGGTCTCACAGTCGGTAAACTTTTTGCTAAGGTAATAAATGGCATGCTCTTTTCGGCCAGACTCGTCATGCTGCCCCAGCACACACCCCATTGAGTTGTCTAGCACTGTCAGATATAGGATCAGAGGTCTCCCTTCAACCGGTGGCATAAGGATAGGTGGTTCTTGGAGATACTCTTTGATTCTGTCGAAGGCAGCCTAACATTCATCGTTCCAACGTACTACCTGATCTTTCTTCAGCAGCTTGAAGATTGGCTCACAAGTAGCAGTCAGATGAGAGATGAATCGAGCGATATAATTCAGGCGTCCTAAAAAGCCTCTGACTTCCTTCTCTGTCCTAGGAACTGGCATCTCTTGAATAGCTTTGACCTTAGCAGGGTCCACTTGAATACCTTTATCACTGACCACGAAGCCTAGCAACTTCCCAGATCTTACCCCGAAGGTGCACTTGTTCGGGTTCAATCTCAGCTTGTACAGTTTCAACCGGTCAAACAACTTCTGCAGATGATCTAGATGCTCTTCCTCAGTTTGGGACCTAGCAATCATATCGTCCACATACACTTCTATCTCGTGATGGATCATGTCATGAAATAAGGCAACCATGGCACGTTGGTAGGTTGCCCCAGCATTCTTTAATCCAAACGGCATGACCTTGTAACAGAAGGTGCCCCACTGAGTAACAAATGTAGTCTTTTCCATGTCTTCAGGTGCCATCTTGATCTGATTGTAGCCTGAAAAGCCATCCATGAAAGAGAATACTTTGTATTGGGCTGTATTATCAACGAGGACATCAATGTGAGGTAAGGGGAAGTCATCCTTGGGGCTGGCCCTGTTCAGATCCCTGTAATCGACACACATTCTGACCTTACCGTCCTTTTTAGGTACCGGCACCACGTTAGCAACCCACTGAGGGTAAGAAGTTACTGCAAGGAACCCGACATCAAACTGTTTCATGACCTCGGCCTTAATCTTCTCTGACATCTCTGGACGCATCCGACGGACCTTTTGTTTAACTGGGGGGCAGTCTTCCTTAGTCGGCAAATGATGGACAACAATATCGGTATCCAACCCAGGCATGTCTTCGTAGGACCAGGCAAATATCTCCATATAGTCATGCAGCATCTTGGTTAACCGTTGCTTCACGCTGAGCTCTAGGTTAGCACCAATCTTTACCTCTCTCCTGTCTGCCTCAGTACCCAAGTTTATGGTTTCCACTGGCTCTTCATGGGGTTGAATTGCCCGCTCTTCCTGAAGCAACAGTCTTGCAAGCTCGCCAGGCACTTCGCAATCATCTTCACCTTCGTCTTCGGCTAAGTTGATCGGATTTTCGAAGTCATAATTGGCATTAGCAGAGTTGTTGTCAGTAAGATCCAGAGTGGATTGGAACCTGTATGAGTGAGTGTGTGTGTAAATACAGCTGTTTTTGAAGATTATGTAAAGGAAAAGAAAGACAGAAAAGGAACACAATATTTGTAATGCGAAAAGTACGTCCAAGATTTTCATTCATGATGTATAAAATGACAGTTTGTATGCCCTCACAAATAGAACCACGGTGCCTCGGGTAAGACACCGGGCCATAGAGTTTATCATTGCTTATTACAAAATAACAAAACATAGGAATTCATTACTTAGTAACAAAAGAAACAGGGAGATTGTCTTTTGCGCTCCAATTGTTAAGTCCACCGTCAGTTGCCGGGTAAATCCAGCTATCAAACTCAGCTTCATCAACTTCCTCTTCATCCCCAACAGCATTAACTCCGTGAGCAGGCAGGGGAGCTGTCACCACATTAGGCTTGTCAGATGCCTCGAACTGTACCTCCTTAGCGTCAATGAGGTCCTGCAGCTTGTTCTTTAGTGCCCAACAGTCATCAGTGGCATGCCCCGGGCTGTCTGAATGGTAAGCACAACGGGCATTCGGGTTGTACTTAGGAGAGGTAGTGTTTGAGAACTTTGGCGCCTCCTTGACAGTCACCAAATTGGTGGATAGTAACTGTGGCAGGATTTGCGATAGGGTCATGCTTAACCGGGTAAACTCTCTCCGGGGTCTATCAGCCCTTTGAGGATTGTTTGGCCGGGGAGCGGCAGCAGGCTTAGCGATCATTACCGCGCTGACAGATTGGCGGTGATCAGGTCTTTCTGATTTCCTGGAGCCATACACGGCACTAGACTCCTTTTTGAAGGGTTTCTTCTCTGCACTAGATGATGCACCCTTTGCAATCTTCCCAGATTTCAGCCCAGCTTCGATTCTCTCTCCAGTCAAAATTAAATCAGTGAAACCAGCAGAAGAATTCCCAATGAGATGGTTGAAGAATGGCCCAGACAGGGTCCCCAAGAACATGTCCACTAACTCTCGATCAGTCAAAGGTGGCTGCACCCTGCCAGCCAGGTCTCTCCACTTCTGCGCGTACTCTTTAAAACCTTCACTTGCACCTAACGACATACCCTGGAGTTGGGTACGTGTGGGGGCAAGGTCGGCATTATACTGATACTGCTTGTAGAAAGCAGTAGCCAGCTCCTCCCAGTTACGAACTTTGGTCCCGTCCAGCTGGTAGAACCATTCGAGATGAGTCCCTGAAAGACTCTCCTGGAAGAAGTGGATCCATAAATTCTTATCCGCGGTATACGGCTGAATTTTCCGAACATAGGACCTCAAGTGCAGCTTAGGGCAAGACGCCCCGTCATACTTGGAGAAGGTGGGTGCTTTGAACTTGTGGGGAATGATCACACCAGTCGACAAACCCAAGTCTCCGAAGTCCAGCCCAGGTACCTGTTGAACTTCCATTGCCTTTATCCTGTCTTCCAGTTGTTTGTACCTGTCATCTGCAGGAGGGTACTGCTCTTCATCAAAATCTGTCTCGTTGTCGGAGACCACTGGAGTAGGAACCTTTACTTCTGCCTGAGAAGGAGTCCTGCCAACAGAAGAACCAGCCTCTTCATGGTGCAGAGTATTACCCAACCTTCGGCCCGAGTTGAACAGAACAGTTCTTCTCTTCTTCTTCTTCTCCTTTTTCAGGAGCATGGTCTTTAATTCTTCTTGGCCTTTAGCTAGACCCATGATTAGTTCTTGAAACTGCGCATTCTGCGCCTGGAGAGCCTTGATTGATGTCTCTGTTGATTCAGATCCGGGATTCATGATGCTGAAATAAACAGCGAAGAACTGTAAGCAACCTGAAAAAGGGGAAAAACCTGCTATGCACATGATGTATGAAATGCGTATGAATTATGTTTTCAAAGACAATCGGGAATCAACCTTGTAAACAAAAAAGGAACACACTTTATTAGATTCAACTTTGCAACTGAGATTATTCAACAAGTTGCCCTTAGGCGTTTACATGAAATGAAACAACTGGAAAGGAAATAAAAAACTGTAAAGGCACATTCAGCATTCCTCATTGATCCCATGGTCTCCTCTTCTCAGTACGGAGGTAGGCATTCAGAGCTCTCTCATTCTCCAACTGCTTTGTCAGCTTCTGGATCTTTGATTCCTGCTCGTTGAACTTTTCCCGGTAAGAATCCCGTTCTTCTTGCAGTTGCGACCAAGATCTCTTCAATGTCTCATAATCAGTAGGTATCTGAGGAGGAAGGACAGTTGGAGGAACACCATCTTTATCAGGATACTCAAGAAGGACGGGTCTGACAGCTTCATACGACATACCTAACTTTTGAGCACGGATGCGGACCCATTTGTAGTAGGCTTCCATAGGTAAAGAAGTCTTTGGCCCTAGCTCTTGTGGGTCAGCTTTATGAACCTTCTCCCAAGCCTTGATGAACCTACGACGCAGCTCGTCACTATCCACCTGAAACTCGAAACTGATGTGAGGCACCAACATCTCATGGGGTCCTGCTCTTCTTGCTCTTCCAAACTGACGGAGTGCTAGACATGGATTGTAAGAGATCCCTCCTTGAGTACCAATCAGAGGAACATTAGGATACTCCCCGCATCGATCAATAATAGCTATCTCATCCAAACCTCTGCAAGTCCAAATGATGTCTTTATCGGTGAGAGACATTAACCTGTGAGCCCAACCTCTTCCTTCTTGGTTCTTCAATACGAACTTAGGGAGGTGCGAAATAAACCACCTCACCAACAAAGGGATACAACACCATAGGGTTCCTCGTCTTCGGGTAGTGCGGGCGTGAAGTTGTTGCAAGATGTCACCCAAGAGAGTGGGCACAGGATTCTGAGACATAAAGATCCTAATGGAAGTGACATTGATGAAGTTGTCAGGATTAGGAAACAGGACTAACCCATAGATTAGGAGAGCCAAGATGTCTTCATATGCCCTAAAGTCCAAGTCATTCCAGAAGCTATTAGCTTTACCAATCAGAAACTTGGCCAAGAAACCCTTAACTCCGCTTCTAGTTACCCAGTTGTCTGTTACCTCTTGATGGGTCAAAGGAAGAGCTGCAGCAATGTCCTCCAGCCTGAGGGTCTTTTCCCAACCAGTAAAGGGAGTCTGATCCAAGATAGGGATACCAAGCAGATTAGAGAACTCTTCCAGGGTAGGGACCAGCTGGAAGTCTTGAAAGGTGAAGCACTGGTACTGAGGGTCATAGAATTGGGTCAGAACACTCATCAACTGTTGATCCCGCTTTGCAGTGACTAAACTGAGAAGAGAACCATGCCTCTGAATGAAGGAAGTGGTGTTTGGAATTCTGCTAACCAACTCATCAATCAACTCAGGTGAACGAACAAAGTTGAACCGGATAGTATTCCTTCGCACAGGCATCATAATGTCCTACAAAACAGAGCAAAGATGAAACCCTCTTGTCTTTGAAATGGTCAGTTCTTATGCAGGATGCATGCAATGCTCATGATGCTATGATGTTATGATAAAGCACACCACATACAGATACAAAGGCAAACATAGTAAGGCACACAAGTCACACAAGGCAAGCCCCTAAAGTTTAGGCCAGCATGAGGTCTAGGTACTACCCTCTTTCAGTTTGTTGGTTCATACCTGTCCTAATCAAAAGTAACCGGGTTCTTAGAGGATCCCAATATCATTGACTACCCTCAATCGGTCATAACTCCAGCATCGCAATCTTTTCTTGCGGCCAAAACCATCACGAGAGTTTAGCCTCAATGGGCGTAGCATACTGCTACTGTTCTAAAGGCCAAGTTGTGTCAATTAAGGTTCTAAGGTTGTTGGTGCTTAATGACTCCTTAGAAGACCCATATTCTCCTCGTTGCGACACAAGGGATATCGGTACAGACTAAGGTGCCACACCAACGTAGCCACTGCTTCACCTGTGTCGGTCTACGCCGGACAGGTCCCTCACAGCTTATGCTACCTAAACAGGGTCTCCCCAGATCCGGGTTAGGATCTATGTATCTCCGATGCAACCCACAATAGTAAAGCAAGCAAAACAATACAAGTGAAAACACAGTTATGACTTAGCCCTAAGGTACACCTCACTTTATAAAGGTTCCCCAGCAGAGTCGCCAGTTCTGTGATCGGTGGATCTGGAACTGACTGTTTAAAGCTGGTTCGCGAAATGTCACGGAAGCAAGAGTCGCCACCGTCTTTTATTTTCTCCAATTGGAAAGGACAAAAGCACAGAAAAATTCCTTAAAGAGATTGCTCTCGGTTCGGGAGGTAGGTTATAGAAAGGGAAGGTGTTAGCACCCTTTCTATCCATGGTTATCCATGGGCTCTTAGATACTTGCTCATTTGTGTTTTCAAAAGTGTTTGCTTTTCAATTGTGAGTTTTAAAAAAAGTTTCTTCGAAAAATTTCAGTTCGACTCGTACGTCAGAGTGTTTGAAAAGTTTGCTTTGAAAGCTTTTGAAAATGTGTCAGCGTGAAAAGATTTTTTGTTTTTGATATTAGAGCAAGTATCCTTGAGAACCTACCTACCCTAAGGAATTCGTCTGTGTAAATATCCTTAAAGTAGTGCCATCCCACCATTGAGAGGTAGGTAGCACCACCGTTGGAGGTGTTCGGGTCAATTCGAGTTTTAGGGACGTGGTGATCACCAGAGCAATGGGAAGACACCTTAGAAGCTACCCTCATGCCAGGTTCCCGGATCATGAGGACTTACTAAGACATCCTCTACTCGACGATCACCTTTCGAAAGGCAACAGTGAGGCGTACCCTAGGGGTGGTGTGTGCGAACTGTGTGTCATGTTTCAGTTATTTGTCTTGTCATGTTTGTCGTGTTCTACGCTTGATTTTAATTTGTCCATTCATTCTTGCATGCATATTTAACAGTTATATTTGCGGGAAAATAAATCTAAGGCTATTACAAACGGCGCGGGTCCACATCGCCAAAATTAAACCGGACCCGATTTAGCGGAAAATAAGTAAAGCGGAAAAATAAAAGTGCGAAAAGTAAAGTTACATGGCTTTGGGAGATTTACATAATTACACAAACAATTATAAAATAAATGCACGAAATAAAGGAATTAAAACAAAACTAGGGCGTTGGACCCTTTGGCAAATAATTTAAAATTAATAAGAATTAAAATTAAATGATTCAATGTTTTTTTTTGATATTTTGTGTTTTTTAGATTTTAAGGAGAAAAAGAAGTTAATTGAAATTAAATTAAACGGCAAACCCTAATTCTATTGTTTTTTAAGTTTATTATGAAAATATTGACTTTTAACCTAATTTAATTCTAAATTAATTTATGTACATTTTTTAATTTATGAAAATAAATAAATAAGATTATTATTCTGAAAAAAAGGGAAAAAAATAAAAAGAAAATAAAGAGTTATTAAACCTAAATTCTATTTTTTGGATTTTTATTAAAAAAGATTAAAACTATAACCTAATTAACCTAAATTCATTATGTACTAATTTATTTACAAGAAAATAAATACAATAAATGTTTTTATGTTTTTATCTTTTTTTCCTGATTTTTTTGTAATGTTTTTATATTTTGTTAAAAAAAAAATAATTAATTAAATAGACAGTAATAAAAATAATAATTAAAACAAGAATAAAAATAAAAATGGAAAGAAAATGAAATGCAAACCAGGGGGGGGTAACCCCAAATTGGAGGTACAGGCCTGGTGATTTCTGGCCCATTAGCCTTGAATTTCGCTGACTTTTTGGATTATGTGTAACGCGTTGACTAGTGCTTATAGCGTTCTTTGAATCCTGGCCCTTGATCTGGGTGAGATGGACGCGTGTGTGGCTTGATGATGAGAAGACATGATGTACCTGGATGTGAGCAAAGCATAGGATCTCATATTGAAAAATAGTATTGAAATTGGCCAGACCTGGGACTTGAACCCAGGTCTTTGAGGTTATATGCACAACGTGTTACCACTGAGCCAAGCGCGTTTCATTTAACAAATAATAAACAATAAATAATATAAGAAGAACACGTTAGTGCTTTTGGAAATTCGCGCGAAATTCAAAAGAGCCAATAACCATTGGACACGAGGTTGTCTTCTTCCCCACCCTGTAAAACAAAACAAATAGGCGACGGTTTTTATAGCGTTGCATTAGGGGGGCTAGCAGAAAATAGCGAATAGCTCCATGAGCTTCATAAATTGTTCGCGAGGTATGTCTCTTATTCGTTGGAGCACGCTGATTGCAATGGTAATGATCTTGAGTCCCAATTGTTCCTTGGGTGAGAAACCCCAAATCAAGAATTCTGAAAACCTAAATTTCGATCATGGTGAATTCGCGTACAACGTGTAAAACTTCAATCAAGCATAAGGGTTAGTTTCAGAAACTCAAAACAAACATGATGCAATGAATAGAATGCTGTAAAAGTGCTAAAAAAATGCTATACGATTTCAAAAAATTCTTGGTACAGTTTGAGTTCTAACTACCAATTCTTGAGGTTTTAGTCGTTGTTATTGATTGGAATGTGTCCAGAAAGCCTTCAGGAAACTATTGGAATCAGATTTGCGCTTTGAAACGCCTCCTAGAGCCGATTTCAGTTTTTACTTTTTTGGAGAAATTTTGCAAGTTTATATGAGGTTTTTGAGCGCCGCTTGCAGTCCCCTTGCATTAGGTCTTTTATTCTGATCATATAGGGAAGCTATTAGGTTAAAAATATTGAATAAAATCCAAAGCAATAATTGTTTTCAATCTTTGATTTCATGAAATCTTTTCCAAATATTTTCCATGTGCATTTTGGTTCAACCATGCTCAAATCTCATCAAAACTTGCCTATTTAAGAAGTGCACGAAATATTGACCTTAAACATGCATGAAAAGATTTTTTTAGGTTAAGTTTGATATTTTTCATGTATTAAAATAATTTAAATGAATTAATATTAATATAAATTCAAATAAATAATTAAAAAATATGAAAATACTTCCCTTTGGTCCTAATGGTCGTGCATAGGCTTGGCATGAAGAAACTTGGAAGAAAAATGGGCCCATTTGCATTTTTAGGCCTTTTGCATCAATGTTGACTTTTCAAAATTCCCAAAAATTTCCCAACTTCCACAAGGCATAACTTGGTCAATTTTTAAGCTTTTCACATGTTCTTGGACATTTTGGAAAGGTCTTTGAGTCCTTTAATCAATGCCTTTGGTCCCATGTCATTTTGATTTACCAATCTCAAGTTATGGTCTTTGACTTAAAGTCCCTTTTTGTTGACTTTTGAAAATGACCTATAATGTTGAAATTGATAACTTTTTGTGAGAGCATTTCTTGGACTTGGAATATGAAGATGAGTTGTAGGAAATGTCTTTCTCTTCAAAATGAGCTTTGGATGGAATTTTTCTGATAATCCATGTGAAAGTTATGCCCTGGTCAATTTTAGTTGACTTTTTCAGCTGTCCAAATATAGCAACTTTTGCATCTTTGATGATTTCTGAGCCAAATTTTGAGAATCATGATCAAGCATTGATCAAATGATGTTTGTGGCTTCAAAATGATATGTTGATCAAAAATTTGAACTTTTGACTGTCAAATGACCATTTTGCCCCTACAGTTGACTGTAATGCAATCTAGGGTTTTGACTGTGCAATTTTGAGCTAAATGCCTTGAAACTTGACATGAGGATACTTGACCATCTTTGTAAGCATATGAGACTTGATTGGGCCTTTGAAAAGTTCATTTGCTTGACCAGAACTTAAACCCTAGTTTTGACTGTATAGGAGACAGTTGAGCTGCACAACCCTGGGGGAATTTTGTGACCTTGACTTGGTAATTTCTTGATGAATATGGGAGGGCAAATTTTGGGGTACAACAGTTGCCCCTGTTCAATCTTCTTAGACCTGAGGATGCAGATTGGCTGACGTGCCTTTCGTAATCCGAGGGTAGAAGATGATTGGACACTAGAGTGCCCAGAAATTTGCGCTCACATAGTAGCAATGATGATGAGGGAATGGGCTTATAGATGCCATTTGGATGTTGCTTGGATAGGATGATGGGCTTATAGATGCCATCTGGACGTTGATCGCGTAGGAGATTCCTTAGCGAGAACCTGCATACCTGCAAAACAGAAAAATGAGTACCTGACACGTCGCAGGAGCTGATTTTAGATGCTTGATATAGATATGTCCTGACTGGTTCTGGAGCTTCAAACGTTGATGAATGAACCAGGGATGGTTACTGCCTTAGCATGGATGGTAAGAGAATCCTGAATGATTTCAACCTCAACAACGCTCGTTGAGAAAATCTTGGTGAGAATTACCATCTTCGTAGTGTCAGGAAGAGAACCAAAGGACATTATAATCTCAAAGGGAGTCGCCTCACTCACCGTTGGAGAGGGAACTATAGGAAATTATAATCTGAAAGGAAATATCACCTCACTCGCCGTTGGAGAGGGAAACATCTTGAAAGGGAATTACCACCTCACTCGCCGTTGGAGAGGGGACCATAAGAGAATATCACCTCACGCTCATGCCGGAGAGGGAAACATCTGAAGAAGGAATTACCACCTCACTCGCCGTTGGAGAGGGGACCATAGAAGAATATCACCTCACGCTCATGCCGGAGAGGGAAACATCTGAAGAAGGAATTACCACCTCACTCGCCGTTGGAGAGGGGACCATAAGAGAATATCACCTCACGCTCATGCCGGAGAGGGAAACATCTGAAGAAGGAATTACCACCTCACTCGCCGTTGGAGAGGGGACCATAAGAGAATATCACCTCACGCTCATGTCGGAGAGGGGAACATCTGAAGAAGGAATTACCACCTCACTCGCCGTTGGAGAGGGGACCATAAGAGAATATCACCTCACGCTCATGCCGGAGAGGGAAACATCTGAAGAAGGAATTACCACCTCACTCGCCGTTGGAGAGGGGACCATAAGAGAATATCACCTCACGCTCATGCCGGAGAGGGAAACATCTGAAGAAGGAATTACCACCTCACTCGCCGTTGGAGAGGGGACCATAAGAGAATATCACCTCACGCTCATGCCGGAGAGGGGAACATCTGAAAAAGGAATTACCACCTCACTCGCCGTTGGAGAGGGGACCATAAGAGAATATCTACTGAGTCTTTATCAGAAAAATCTGTTTGGAGTCGATTTAACTGGACTAGAGAAATCCTTGAAATATGTTTGAGAATTTCAACTGCATCTTTCCTGCAAGGTAAAGGTCAGTTATATGCAATGCATGATATGGATCAAGCAATGATGTTCTCAATATGGATGCGATTTGTATGATATGATGCGTACATGCATGCTATAATGATGTATGTGATGATTCATGTATGTTTTTGTCTAGGAAAATAAATCCTTGACGGGTGCCGGGAAGTCATATCCTGGGCTGATGTTGAGGAAGAGATTTTGCTTCCGCTGTGGATGATTCGTTGCAAGAATACCGGTAGGAGGAAATAACTCCGTTGAGGAATGAAATAATTCTGCGGGAGAAAAGATACTCTAGCGATCATGCTGGGGAGTGCTACTCTGTGGGGATAGCGATGCTTTGCTGAGTTGATGAAGATAACTCCGCTGGGGATACCGTTGATGAGTTATGCTGGGAGATCCTTGTTGTGCTGGAAGTGTTGATAGACTTCGCTGGGGGTAGGAAGATACTTTGCCGAGGACGCTCTTTCCGTGGCTTTTGGCTGAGGATAACCCAGTTATATCCTGTTACGGAAATAACTCTTTAAATCAAGCCGGGACGACGCGTTCGTGCTCTGAGGATAAGCTTCCAGAATCTACTGGGGATAAGCTTACTGCTTGGGGGTATGAACTCCAAATTTCTTGGGGGAACTGGATTGGACTCTCATGGGGAGTTTTGATATGCTGGAGGATGATCCCTTAGAATGTTGATATACCGCCGGGGAACAATCTTTTAGACCAAGACTGCCGGGGATGCTTTATGTATACTGCTGGGGAAGTATTGAGATCTACGGGGGATACTCAATTTCCTTGATAATTGTAATTTTGCTTGGAGAGACATGTATTGTTTTACTGAACTACTCTCTGGGGAATTAAGATACTCGGTCATGTTCTTTGGCTGAACCTACCTTGGTACCTTGGAGGATAGAACAATTAGACTGCTCAGACAACTCTTTATTGCCCCTGTTTCCAGTGTCACCTGCAATTAATTCCTTTGTTTCGTATGCAAATATTTATGAGTTAGCAAATTATTGTCAATGCATACATCACAAATTGAACCTTGGACGTTCTTCGCAAAACAAAACAGAAAAAGAAAAACACTTGGGCACGTTTAACTGGAAATATATTTTTATTGATTTTGAATGGCCTGAATAGGCGTTTTGTGTACAAGAGGCTGACGTCCTAGTAAGAGGTACGTCGCCGATCAAAAGAGTTTATACAAGTTTTGTACAAATGAAAATAAAACAGCTGTGTGAAAGATGTATGATCCACTGGGTTTCAACTCTGCTATTGTCTTTATGACTCCGAGCGTCTCATCACTTGATGACCTTGGTTGAAGGTGAAGCTGACTGATCGATGCCGTCTGAACTTGATGTAGATACCGGATTCTGGATGCAAAGTGATCAATGAGACATAGTTTCACGCTTTATCCCTAATTTTTGCCTGGACCGCCCTTTCGGGTTTTCAGTCCACCGGGATACCCATTTTTGCCCAAGCCGCCTTTTCAGGTTTTCGACTTGCCGGGTGTACAGATTTTTTCATTTTCATCCCTACATTTTGCCCGAACCCTTTTGGTTCGACGGGAAGCCCTAATTTTTGCCTAGGCATGTCAGCCTAGCGGGTCTTTTTTTATGCGTAGTATTTTTTAACTATGTCTGCATTGGCGGGGTGAGGAAGGTCGTCACCATCCATGTTAGTTAAGATCATTGCTCCTCCTGAGAACACATGCTTAACCACAAATGGCCCTTCGTATGTAGGGGTCCATTTGCCCCTTGGATCACTCTGAGGAAGGATGATTCTCTTGATAACCAGATCCCCAACTCGATATTCCTGTGGTCTGACCTTTTTGTTAAATGCCCTGATCATCCGTTTCTGATACGTCTGACCATGACAGATAGCAGCAAGTCTCTTTTCGTCAATGAGGTTGAGTTGATCAAGTCGTGTCTGGATCCAATCATCTTCTTTCAGATTTGCATCCTTCATTATTCGGAGAGAGGGAATTTGCACTTCGATCGGCAAGACTGCCTCCATACCATAAACCAGAGAGAAAGGAGTTGCCCCGGTTGACGTCCTAGCTGAGGTACGGTACCCATGCAGAGCGAACGGTAACATCTCGTGCCAATCTTTGTACGTTACTGTCATCTTTTGCACGATCTTCTTGATGTTCTTGTTAGCTGCTTCTACAGCCCCATTCATCTTCGGTCTGTAAGGAGAAGAATTGTGGTGCTGTATCTTGAACTGTTCGCAAAGCTCAGCGATCATCTTATTGTTCAGATTGGTACCGTTGTCTGTAATAATTCGCTCAGGGACGCCGTATCGACAGATCAGGTTGTGCCGAATGAACCGTGCCACAACAGTCTTGGTTACCGTAGCATAGGATGCTGCTTCAACCCACTTCGTAAAATAATCGATCGCTACTAGGATGAAGCGATGCCCGTTGGATGCCGTAGGTTTTATCTCGCCGATCATGTCTATGCCCCACATTGCAAACGGCCAAGGCGCAGTCAGAACATTCAGGGGAACCGGAGGAACATGCACCTTGTCTGCATAGATCTGGCACTTGTGGCATGTCCTGGAGTGTTGGTAGCAATCAGCTTCCATTGTGGACCAGTAGTATCCTGCCCGTAGGATTTTCTTAGTCATAGTGTGTCCACTGGAATGCGTACCAAAGGTCCCTTCATGTAGTTCTTCCATGATTCTTTCTGCTTCAATCTTGTCCACACAACGCAGTAAGGTTGAATCATGGTTTCGCTTGTACAAGACGCCGTTGCTTAAGAAGAATTTTGCTGCGAACCTCCTCAGGAATTTCTTATCATTGACAGAGGCACCTTCAGGGTATTCTTGAGCTTCTAGATATCTCTTCACTTCGTGGTACCAAGGCTTCTCAGTCACCAATTCAGTTTCGAGATCACAACAGTATGCCGGTTCGTCCAGTTTCCAGATGATGATCCGGGGAGCTTCATTATCCCATTTAACCTTGAACATTGAAGACATTGTAGCTAACGCGTCCGCTAACTGATTCTCTTCTCGTGGAAAGTGCTCGAAGGTTATCTCTGTAAAGTGGGGAATCAGGGTCAACACGCATTCTCGGTAAGGAATCAAGTTTGGATGTTTCGTATCCCACTCTCCTTTAATCTGATTGATCACAAGAGCGAAATCTCCGAAAACACTTAGGAATTTGATCCTTAGGTCGATCGCAGCTTGAAGACCCATGATACACGCCTCATACTCCGCCATGTTGTTGGTACAGTTGAAACACAGCCGGGCATTGAGTGGAGTATGAGTACCTTGTGGAGATATGATGATGGCGCCGATACCATTTCCCAAAGCATTGGAAGCTCCGTCAAAGTGCATAGACCATCGGGATCCTGGTTCGGGTCCTTCATCCGGTCCAGGTACTTCACAATCAGTTACAATCATGATGCTTTCATCCGGAAACTCGAAGTTCATTGATTGGTAGTCATCTACAGCTTGATGAGCTAAGTGGTCTGCCAATACGCTCCCCTTGATGGCTTTCTGGGTTGTATACTGAATGTCGTATTCCGTCAAGATCATTTGCCATCTTGCAATTCTCCCAGACAGAGCAGGCTTTTCGAATATGTATTTTATCGGATCCATCTTTGAGATCAACAAGGTAGTGTGAGTCAGCATATACTGTCTCAGCCGGCGAGCAGCCCATACCAAAGCGCAGCAAGTTTTCTCAAGCAGTGAGTATCGGGTCTCACAGTCGGTAAACTTTTTGCTAAGGTAATAAATGGCATGCTCTTTTCGGCCAGACTCGTCATGCTGCCCCAGCACACACCCCATTGAGTTGTCTAGCACTGTCAGATATAGGATCAGAGGTCTCCCTTCAACCGGTGGCATAAGGATAGGTGGTTCTTGGAGATACTCTTTGATTCTGCCGAAGGCAGCCTGACATTCATCGTTCCAACGTACTACCTGATCTTTCTTCAGCAGCTTGAAGATTGGCTCACAAGTAGCAGTCAGATGAGAGATGAATCGAGCGATATAATTCAGGCGTCCTAAAAAGCCTCTGACTTCCTTCTCTGTCCTAGGAACTGGCATCTCTTGAATAGCTTTGACCTTAGCAGGGTCCACTTGAATACCTTTATCACTGACCACGAAGCCTAGCAACTTCCCAGATCTTACCCCGAAGGTGCACTTGTTCGGGTTCAATCTCAGCTTGTACAGTTTCAACCGGTCAAACAACTTCTGCAGATGATCTAGATGCTCTTCCTCAGTTTGGGACCTAGCAATCATATCGTCCACATACACTTCTATCTCGTGATGGATCATGTCATGAAATAAGGCAACCATGGCACGTTGGTAGGTTGCCCCAGCATTCTTTAATCCAAACGGCATGACCTTGTAACAGAAGGTGCCCCACTGAGTAACAAATGTAGTCTTTTCCATGTCTTCAGGTGCCATCTTGATCTGATTGTAGCCTGAAAAGCCATCCATGAAAGAGAATACTTTGTATTGGGCTGTATTATCAACGAGGACATCAATGTGAGGTAAGGGGAAGTCATCCTTGGGGCTGGCCCTGTTCAGATCCCTGTAATCGACACACATTCTGACCTTACCGTCCTTTTTAGGTACCGGCACCACGTTAGCAACCCACTGAGGGTAAGAAGTTACTGCAAGGAACCCGGCATCAAACTGTTTCATGACCTCGGCCTTAATCTTCTCTGACATCTCTGGACGCATCCGACGGACCTTTTGTTTAACTGGGGGGCAGTCTTCCTTAGTCGGCAAATGATGGACAACAATATCGGTATCCAACCCAGGCATGTCTTCGTAGGACCAGGCAAATATCTCCATATAGTCATGCAGCATCTTGGTTAACCGTTGCTTCACGCTGAGCTCTAGGTTAGCACGAATCTTTACCTCTCTCCTGTCTGCCTCAGTACCCAAGTTTATGGTTTCCACTGGCTCTTCATGGGGTTGAATTGCCCGCTCTTCCTGAAGCAACAGTCTTGCAAGCTCGCCAGGCACTTCGCAATCATCTTCACCTTCGTCTTCGGCTAAGTTGATCGGATTTTCGAAGTCATAATTGGCATTAGCAGAGTTGTTGTCAGTAAGATCCAGAGTGGATTGGAACCTGTATGAGTGAGTGTGTGTGTAAATACAGCTGTTTTTGAAGATTATGTAAAGGAAAAGAAAGACAGAAAAGGAACACAATATTTGTAATGCGAAAAGTACGTCCAAGATTTTCATTCATGATGTATAAAATGACAGTTTGTATGCCCTCACAAATAGAACCACGGTGCCTCGGGTAAGACACCGGGCCATAGAGTTTATCATTGCTTATTACAAAATAACAAAACATAGGAATTCATTACTTAGTAACAAAAGAAACAGGGAGATTGTCTTTTGCGCTCCAATTGTTAAGTCCACCGTCAGTTGCCGGGTAAATCCAGCTATCAAACTCAGCTTCATCAACTTCCTCTTCATCCCCAACAGCATTAACTCCGTGAGCAGGCAGGGGAGCTGTCACCACATTAGGCTTGTCAGATGCCTCGAACTGTACCTCCTTAGCGTCAATGAGGTCCTGCAGCTTGTTCTTTAGTGCCCAACAGTCATCAGTGGCATGCCCCGGGCTGTCTGAATGGTAAGCACAACGGGCATTCGGGTTGTACTTAGGAGAGGTAGTGTTTGAGAACTTTGGCGCCTCCTTGACAGTCACCAAATTGGTGGATAGTAACTGTGGCAGGATTTGCGATAGGGTCATGCTTAACCGGGTAAACTCTCTCCGGGGTCTATCAGCCCTTTGAGGATTGTTTGGCCGGGGAGCGGCAGCAGGCTTAGCGATCATTACCGCGCTGACAGATTGGCGGTGATCAGGTCTTTCTGATTTCCTGGAGCCATACACGGCACTAGACTCCTTTTTGAAGGGTTTCTTCTCTGCACTAGATGATGCACCCTTTGCAATCTTCCCAGATTTCAGCCCAGCTTCGATTCTCTCTCCAGTCAAAATTAAATCAGTGAAACCAGCAGAAGAATTCCCAATGAGATGGTTGAAGAATGGCCCAGACAGGGTCCCCAAGAACATGTCCACTAACTCTCGATCAGTCAAAGGTGGCTGCACCCTGCCAGCCAGGTCTCTCCACTTCTGCGCGTACTCTTTAAAACCTTCACTTGCACCTAACGACATACCCTGGAGTTGGGTACGTGTGGGGGCAAGGTCGGCATTATACTGATACTGCTTGTAGAAAGCAGTAGCCAGCTCCTCCCAGTTACGAACTTTGGTCCCGTCCAGCTGGTAGAACCATTCGAGATGAGTCCCTGAAAGACTCTCCTGGAAGAAGTGGATCCATAAATTCTTATCCGCGGTATACGGCTGAATTTTCCGAACATAGGACCTCAAGTGCAGCTTAGGGCAAGACGCCCCGTCATACTTGGAGAAGGTGGGTGCTTTGAACTTGTGGGGAATGATCACACCAGTCGACAAACCCAAGTCTCCGAAGTCCAGCCCAGGTACCTGTTGAACTTCCATTGCCTTCATCCTGTCTTCCAGTTGTTTGTACCTGTCATCTGCAGGAGGGTACTGCTCTTCATCAAAATCTGTCTCGTTGTCGGAGACCACTGGAGTAGGAACCTTTACTTCTGCCTGAGAAGGAGTCCTGCCAACAGAAGAACCAGCCTCTTCATGGTGCAGAGTATTACCCAACCTTCGGCCCGAGTTGAACAGAACAGTTCTTCTCTTCTTCTTCTTCTCCTTTTTCAGGAGCATGGTCTTTAATTCTGCTTGGCCTTTAGCTAGACCCATGATTAGTTCTTGAAACTGCGCATTCTGCGCCTGGAGAGCCTTGATTGATGTCTCTGTTGATTCAGATCCGGGATTCATGATGCTGAAATAAACAGCGAAGAACTGTAAGCAACCTGAAAAAGGGGAAAAACCTGCTATGCACATGATGTATGAAATGCGTATGAATTATGTTTTCAAAGACAATCGGGAATCAACCTTGTAAACAAAAAAGGAACACACTTTATTAGATTCAACTTTGCAACTGAGATTATTCAACAAGTTGCCCTTAGGCGTTTACATGAAATGAAACAACTGGAAAGGAAATAAAAAACTGTAAAGGCACATTCAGCATTCCTCATTGATCCCATGGTCTCCTCTTCTCAGTACGGAGGTAGGCATTCAGAGCTCTCTCATTCTCCAACTGCTTTGTCAGCTTCTGGATCTTTGATTCCTGCTCGTTGAACTTTTCCCGGTAAGAATCCCGTTCTTCTTGCAGTTGCGACCAAGATCTCTTCAATGTCTCATAATCAGTAGGTATCTGAGGAGGAAGGACAGTTGGAGGAACACCATCTTTATCAGGATACTCAAGAAGGACGGGTCTGATAGCTTCATACGGCATACCTAACTTTTGAGCACGGATGCGGACCCATTTGTAGTAGGCTTCCATAGGTAAAGAAGTCTTTGGCCCTAGCTCTTGTGGGTCAGCTTTATGAACCTTCTCCCAAGCCTTGATGAACCTACGACGCAGCTCGTCACTATCCACCTGAAACTCGAAACTGATGTGAGGCACCAACATCTCATGGGGGCCTGCTCTTCTTGCTCTTCCAAACTGACGGAGTGCTAGACATGGATTGTAAGAGATCCCTCCTTGAGTACCAATCAGAGGAACATTAGGATACTCCCCGCATCGATCAATAATAGCTATCTCATCCAAACCTCTGCAAGTCCAAATGATGTCTTTATCGGTGAGAGACATTAACCTGTGAGCCCAACCTCTTCCTTCTTGGTTCTTCAATACGAACTTAGGGAGGTGCGAAATAAACCACCTCACCAACAAAGGGATACAACACCATAGGGTTCCTCGTCTTCGGGTAGTGCGGGCGTGAAGTTGTTGCAAGATGTCACCCAAGAGAGTGGGCACAGGATTCTGAGACATAAAGATCCTAATGGAAGTGACATTGATGAAGTTGTCAGGATTAGGAAACAGGACTAACCCATAGATTAGGAGAGCCAAGATGTCTTCATATGCCCTAAAGTCCAAGTCATTCCAGAAGCTATTAGCTTTACCAATCAGAAACTTGGCCAAGAAACCCTTAACTCCGCTTCTAGTTACCCAGTTGTCTGTTACCTCTTGATGGGTCAAAGGAAGAGCTGCAGCAATGTCCTCCAGCCTGAGGGTCTTTTCCCAACCAGTAAAGGGAGTCTGATCCAAGATAGGGATACCAAGCAGATTAGAGAACTCTTCCAGGGTAGGGACCAGCTGGAAGTCTTGAAAGGTGAAGCACTGGTACTGAGGGTCATAGAATTGGGTCAGAACACTCATCAACTGTTGATCCCGCTTTGCAGTGACTAAACTGAGAAGAGAACCATGCCTCTGAATGAAGGAAGTGGTGTTTGGAATTCTGCTAACCAACTCATCAATCAACTCAGGTGAACGAACAAAGTTGAACCGGATAGTATTCCTTCGCACAGGCATCATAATGTCCTACAAAACAGAGCAAAGATGAAACCCTCTTGTCTTTGAAATGGTCAGTTCTTATGCAGGATACATGCAATGCTCATGATGCTATGATGTTATGATAAAGCACACCACATACAGATACAAAGGCAAACATAGTAAGGCACACAAGTCACACAAGGCAAGCCCCTAAAGTTTAGGCCAGCATGAGGTCTAGGTACTACCCTCTTTCAGTTTGTTGGTTCATACCTGTCCTAATCAAAAGTAACCGGGTTCTTAGAGGATCCCAATATCATTGACTACCCTCAATCGGTCATAACTCCAGCATCGCAATCTTTTCTTGCGGCCAGAACCATCACGAGAGTTTAGCCTCAATGGGCGTAGCATACTGCTACTGTTCTAAAGGCCAAGTTGTGTCAATTAAGGTTCTAAGGTTGTTGGTGCTTAATGACTCCTTAGAAGACCCATATTCTCCTCGTTGCGACACAAGGGATATCGGTACAGACTAAGGTGCCACACCAACGTAGCCACTGCTTCACCTGTGTCGGTCTACGCCGGACAGGTCCCTCACAGCTTATGCTACCTAAACAGGGTCTCCCCAGATCCGGGTTAGGATCTATGTATCTCCGATGCAACCCACAATAGTAAAGCAAGCAAAACAATACAAGTGAAAACACAGTTATGACTTAGCCCTAAGGTACACCTCACTTTATAAAGGTTCCCCAGCAGAGTCGCCAGTTCTGTGATCGGTGGATCTGGAACTGACTGTTTAAAGCTGGTTCGCGAAATGTCACGGAAGCAAGAGTCGCCACCGTCTTTTATTTTCTCCAATTGGAAAGGACAAAAGCACAGAAAAATTCCTTAAAGAGATTGCTCTCGGTTCGGGAGGTAGGTTATAGAAAGGGAAGGTGTTAGCACCCTTTCTATCCATGGTTATCCATGGGCTCTTAGATACTTGCTCATTTGTGTTTTCAAAAGTGTTTGCTTTTCAATTGTGAGTTTTAAAAAAAGTTTCTTCGAAAAATTTCAGTTCGACTCGTACGTCAGAGTGTTTGAAAAGTTTGCTTTGAAAGCTTTTGAAAATGTGTCAGCGTGAAAAGATTTTTTGTTTTTGATATTAGAGCAAGTATCCTTGAGAACCTACCTACCCTAAGGAATTCGTCTGTGTAAATATCCTTAAAGTAGTGCCATCCCACCATTGAGAGGTAGGTAGCACCACCGTTGGAGGTGTTCGGGTCAATTCGAGTTTTAGGGACGTGGTGATCACCAGAGCAATGGGAAGACACCTTAGAAGCTACCCTCATGCCAGGTTCCCGGATCATGAGGACTTACTAAGACATCCTCTACTCGACGATCACCTTTCGAAAGGCAACAGTGAGGCGTACCCTAGGGGTGGTGTGTGCGAACTGTGTGTCATGTTTCAGTTATTTGTCTTGTCATGTTTGTCGTGTTCTACGCTTGATTTTAATTTGTCCATTCATTCTTGCATGCATATTTAACAGTTATATTTGCGGGAAAATAAATCTAAGGCTATTACAAACGGCGCGGGTCCACATCGCCAAAATTAAACCGGACCCGATTTAGCGGAAAATAAGTAAAGCGGAAAAATAAAAGTGCGAAAAGTAAAGTTACATGGCTTTGGGAGATTTACATAATTACACAAACAATTATAAAATAAATGCACGAAATAAAGGAATTAAAACAAAACTAGGGCGTTGGACCCTTTGGCAAATAATTTAAAATTAATAAGAATTAAAATTAAATGATTCAATGTTTTTTTTTGATATTTTGTGTTTTTTAGATTTTAAGGAGAAAAAGAAGTTAATTGAAATTAAATTAAACGGCAAACCCTAATTCTATTGTTTTTTAAGTTTATTATGAAAATATTGACTTTTAACCTAATTTAATTCTAAATTAATTTATGTACATTTTTTAATTTATGAAAATAAATAAATAAGATTATTATTCTGAAAAAAAGGGAAAAAAATAAAAAGAAAATAAAGAGTTATTAAACCTAAATTCTATTTTTTGGATTTTTATTAAAAAAGATTAAAACTATAACCTAATTAACCTAAATTCATTATGTACTAATTTATTTACAAGAAAATAAATACAATAAATGTTTTTATGTTTTTATCTTTTTTTCCTGATTTTTTTGTAATGTTTTTATATTTTGTTAAAAAAAAAATAATTAATTAAATAGACAGTAATAAAAATAATAATTAAAACAAGAATAAAAATAAAAATGGAAAGAAAATGAAATGCAAACCAGGGGGGGGTAACCCCAAATTGGAGGTACAGGCCTGGTGATTTCTGGCCCATTAGCCTTGAATTTCGCTGACTTTTTGGATTATGTGTAACGCGTTGACTAGTGCTTATAGCGTTCTTTGAATCCTGGCCCTTGATCTGGGTGAGATGGACGCGTGTGTGGCTTGATGATGAGAAGACATGATGTACCTGGATGTGAGCAAAGCATAGGATCTCATATTGAAAAATAGTATTGAAATTGGCCAGACCTGGGACTTGAACCCAGGTCTTTGAGGTTATATGCACAACGTGTTACCACTGAGCCAAGCGCGTTTCATTTAACAAATAATAAACAATAAATAATATAAGAAGAACACGTTAGTGCTTTTGGAAATTCGCGCGAAATTCAAAAGAGCCAATAACCATTGGACACGAGGTTGTCTTCTTCCCCACCCTGTAAAACAAAACAAATAGGCGACGGTTTTTATAGCGTTGCATTAGGGGGGCTAGCAGAAAATAGCGAATAGCTCCATGAGCTTCATAAATTGTTCGCGAGGTATGTCTCTTATTCGTTGGAGCACGCTGATTGCAATGGTAATGATCTTGAGTCCCAATTGTTCCTTGGGTGAGAAACCCCAAATCAAGAATTCTGAAAACCTAAATTTCGATCATGGTGAATTCGCGTACAACGTGTAAAACTTCAATCAAGCATAAGGGTTAGTTTCAGAAACTCAAAACAAACATGATGCAATGAATAGAATGCTGTAAAAGTGCTAAAAAAATGCTATACGATTTCAAAAAATTCTTGGTACAGTTTGAGTTCTAACTACCAATTCTTGAGGTTTTAGTCGTTGTTATTGATTGGAATGTGTCCAGAAAGCCTTCAGGAAACTATTGGAATCAGATTTGCGCTTTGAAACGCCTCCTAGAGCCGATTTCAGTTTTTACTTTTTTGGAGAAATTTTGCAAGTTTATATGAGGTTTTTGAGCGCCGCTTGCAGTCCCCTTGCATTAGGTCTTTTATTCTGATCATATAGGGAAGCTATTAGGTTAAAAATATTGAATAAAATCCAAAGCAATAATTGTTTTCAATCTTTGATTTCATGAAATCTTTTCCAAATATTTTCCATGTGCATTTTGGTTCAACCATGCTCAAATCTCATCAAAACTTGCCTATTTAAGAAGTGCACGAAATATTGACCTTAAACATGCATGAAAAGATTTTTTTAGGTTAAGTTTGATATTTTTCATGTATTAAAATAATTTAAATGAATTAATATTAATATAAATTCAAATAAATAATTAAAAAATATGAAAATACTTCCCTTTGGTCCTAATGGTCGTGCATAGGCTTGGCATGAAGAAACTTGGAAGAAAAATGGGCCCATTTGCATTTTTAGGCCTTTTGCATCAATGTTGACTTTTCAAAATTCCCAAAAATTTCCCAACTTCCACAAGGCATAACTTGGTCAATTTTTAAGCTTTTCACATGTTCTTGGACATTTTGGAAAGGTCTTTGAGTCCTTTAATCAATGCCTTTGGTCCCATGTCATTTTGATTTACCAATCTCAAGTTATGGTCTTTGACTTAAAGTCCCTTTTTGTTGACTTTTGAAAATGACCTATAATGTTGAAATTGATAACTTTTTGTGAGAGCATTTCTTGGACTTGGAATATGAAGATGAGTTGTAGGAAATGTCTTTCTCTTCAAAATGAGCTTTGGATGGAATTTTTCTGATAATCCATGTGAAAGTTATGCCCTGGTCAATTTTAGTTGACTTTTTCAGCTGTCCAAATATAGCAACTTTTGCATCTTTGATGATTTCTGAGCCAAATTTTGAGAATCATGATCAAGCATTGATCAAATGATGTTTGTGGCTTCAAAATGATATGTTGATCAAAAATTTGAACTTTTGACTGTCAAATGACCATTTTGCCCCTACAGTTGACTGTAATGCAATCTAGGGTTTTGACTGTGCAATTTTGAGCTAAATGCCTTGAAACTTGACATGAGGATACTTGACCATCTTTGTAAGCATATGAGACTTGATTGGGCCTTTGAAAAGTTCATTTGCTTGACCAGAACTCAAACCCTAGTTTTGACTGTATAGGAGACAGTTGAGCTGCACAACCCTGGGGGAATTTTGTGACCTTGACTTGGTAATTTCTTGATGAATATGGGAGGGCAAATTTTGGGGTACAACAGTTGCCCCTGTTCAATCTTCTTAGACCTGA
This sequence comes from Vicia faba, assembly GCA_948472305.1. NCBI lineage: Eukaryota > Viridiplantae > Streptophyta > Magnoliopsida > Fabales > Fabaceae > Vicia > Vicia faba. The sequence goes on along the minus strand of OX451737.1, from coordinate 1,472,245,193 downwards.
GGATGCAGATTGGCTGACGTGCCTTTCGTAATCCGAGGGTAGAAGATGATTGGACACTAGAGTGCCCAGAAATTTGCGCTCACATAGTAGCAATGATGATGAGGGAATGGGCTTATAGATGCCATTTGGATGTTGCTTGGATAGGATGATGGGCTTATAGATGCCATCTGGACGTTGATCGCGTAGGAGATTCCTTAGCGAGAACCTGCATACCTGCAAAACAGAAAAATGAGTACCTGACACGTCGCAGGAGCTGATTTTAGATGCTTGATATAGATATGTCCTGACTGGTTCTGGAGCTTCAAACGTTGATGAATGAACCAGGGATGGTTACTGCCTTAGCATGGATGGTAAGAGAATCCTGAATGATTTCAACCTCAACAACGCTCGTTGAGAAAATCTTGGTGAGAATTACCATCTTCGTAGTGTCAGGAAGAGAACCAAAGGACATTATAATCTCAAAGGGAGTCGCCTCACTCACCGTTGGAGAGGGAACTATAGGAAATTATAATCTGAAAGGAAATATCACCTCACTCGCCGTTGGAGAGGGAAACATCTTGAAAGGGAATTACCACCTCACTCGCCGTTGGAGAGGGGACCATAAGAGAATATCACCTCACGCTCATGCCGGAGAGGGAAACATCTGAAGAAGGAATTACCACCTCACTCGCCGTTGGAGAGGGGACCATAGGAGAATATCACCTCACGCTCATGCCGGAGAGGGAAACATCTGAAGAAGGAATTACCACCTCACTCGCCGTTGGAGAGGGGACCATAAGAGAATATCACCTCACGCTCATGCCGGAGAGGGAAACATCTGAAGAAGGAATTACCACCTCACTCGCCGTTGGAGAGGGGACCATAAGAGAATATCACCTCACGCTCATGTCGGAGAGGGGAACATCTGAAGAAGGAATTACCACCTCACTCGCCGTTGGAGAGGGGACCATAAGAGAATATCACCTCACGCTCATGCCGGAGAGGGAAACATCTGAAGAAGGAATTACCACCTCACTCGCCGTTGGAGAGGGGACCATAAGAGAATATCACCTCACGCTCATGCCGGAGAGGGAAACATCTGAAGAAGGAATTACCACCTCACTCGCCGTTGGAGAGGGGACCATAAGAGAATATCACCTCACGCTCATGCCGGAGAGGGGAACATCTGAAAAAGGAATTACCACCTCACTCGCCGTTGGAGAGGGGACCATAAGAGAATATCTACTGAGTCTTTATCAGAAAAATCTGTTTGGAGTCGATTTAACTGGACTAGAGAAATCCTTGAAATATGTTTGAGAATTTCAACTGCATCTTTCCTGCAAGGTAAAGGTCAGTTATATGCAATGCATGATATGGATCAAGCAATGATGTTCTCAATATGGATGCGATTTGTATGATATGATGCGTACATGCATGCTATAATGATGTATGTGATGATTCATGTATGTTTTTGTCTAGGAAAATAAATCCTTGACGGGTGCCGGGAAGTCATATCCTGGGCTGATGTTGAGGAAGAGATTTTGCTTCCGCTGTGGATGATTCGTTGCAAGAATACCGGTAGGAGGAAATAACTCCGTTGAGGAATGAAATAATTCTGCGGGAGAAAAGATACTCTAGCGATCATGCTGGGGAGTGCTACTCTGTGGGGATAGCGATGCTTTGCTGAGTTGATGAAGATAACTCCGCTGGGGATACCGTTGATGAGTTATGCTGGGAGATCCTTGTTGTGCTGGAAGTGTTGATAGACTTCGCTGGGGGTAGGAAGATACTTTGCCGAGGACGCTCTTTCCGTGGCTTTTGGCTGAGGATAACCCAATTATATCCTGTTACGGAAATAACTCTTTAAATCAAGCCGGGACGACGCGTTCGTGCTCTGAGGATAAGCTTCCAGAATCTACTGGGGATAAGCTTACTGCTTGGGGGTATGAACTCCAAATTTCTTGGGGGAACTGGATTGGACTCTCATGGGGAGTTTTGATATGCTGGAGGATGATCCCTTAGAATGTTGATATACCGCCGGGGAACAATCTTTTAGACCAAGACTGCCGGGGATGCTTTATGTATACTGCTGGGGAAGTATTGAGATCTACGGGGGATACTCAATTTCCTTGATAATTGTAATTTTGCTTGGAGAGACATGTATTGTTTTACTGAACTACTCTCTGGGGAATTAAGATACTCGGTCATGTTCTTTGGCTGAACCTACCTTGGTACCTTGGAGGATAGAACAATTAGACTGCTCAGACAACTCTTTATTGCCCCTGTTTCCAGTGTCACCTGCAATTAATTCCTTTGTTTCGTATGCAAATATTTATGAGTTAGCAAATTATTGTCAATGCATACATCACAAATTGAACCTTGGACGTTCTTCGCAAAACAAAACAGAAAAAGAAAAACACTTGGGCACGTTTAACTGGAAATATATTTTTATTGATTTTGAATGGCCTGAATAGGCGTTTTGTGTACAAGAGGCTGACGTCCTAGTAAGAGGTACGTCGCCGATCAAAAGAGTTTATACAAGTTTTGTACAAATGAAAATAAAACAGCTGTGTGAAAGATGTATGATCCACTGGGTTTCAACTCTGCTATTGTCTTTATGACTCCGAGCGTCTCATCACTTGATGACCTTGGTTGAAGGTGAAGCTGACTGATCGATGCCGTCTGAACTTGATGTAGATACCGGATTCTGGATGCAAAGTGATCAATGAGACATAGTTTCACGCTTTATCCCTAATTTTTGCCTGGACCGCCCTTTCGGGTTTTCAGTCCACCGGGATACCCATTTTTGCCCAAGCCGCCTTTTCAGGTTTTCGACTTGCCGGGTGTACAGATTTTTTCATTTTCATCCCTACATTTTGCCCGAACCCTTTTGGTTCGACGGGAAGCCCTAATTTTTGCCTAGGCATGTCAGCCTAGCGGGTCTTTTTTTATGCGTAGTATTTTTTAACTATGTCTGCATTGGCGGGGTGAGGAAGGTCGTCACCATCCATGTTAGTTAAGATCATTGCTCCTCCTGAGAACACATGCTTAACCACAAATGGCCCTTCGTATGTAGGGGTCCATTTGCCCCTTGGATCACTCTGAGGAAGGATGATTCTCTTGATAACCAGATCCCCAACTCGATATTCCTGTGGTCTGACCTTTTTGTTAAATGCCCTGATCATCCGTTTCTGATACGTCTGACCATGACAGATAGCAGCAAGTCTCTTTTCGTCAATGAGGTTGAGTTGATCAAGTCGTGTCTGGATCCAATCATCTTCTTTCAGATTTGCATCCTTCATTATTCGGAGAGAGGGAATTTGCACTTCGATCGGCAAGACTGCCTCCATACCATAAACCAGAGAGAAAGGAGTTGCCCCGGTTGACGTCCTAGCTGAGGTACGGTACCCATGCAGAGCGAACGGTAACATCTCGTGCCAATCTTTGTACGTTACTGTCATCTTTTGCACGATCTTCTTGATGTTCTTGTTAGCTGCTTCTACAGCCCCATTCATCTTCGGTCTGTAAGGAGAAGAATTGTGGTGCTGTATCTTGAACTGTTCGCAAAGCTCAGCGATCATCTTATTGTTCAGATTGGTACCGTTGTCTGTAATAATTCGCTCAGGGACGCCGTATCGACAGATCAGGTTGTGCCGAATGAACCGTGCCACAACAGTCTTGGTTACCGTAGCATAGGATGCTGCTTCAACCCACTTCGTAAAATAATCGATCGCTACTAGGATGAAGCGATGCCCGTTGGATGCCGTAGGTTTTATCTCGCCGATCATGTCTATGCCCCACATTGCAAACGGCCAAGGCGCAGTCAGAACATTCAGGGGAACCGGAGGAACATGCACCTTGTCTGCATAGATCTGGCACTTGTGGCATGTCCTGGAGTGTTGGTAGCAATCAGCTTCCATTGTGGACCAGTAGTATCCTGCCCGTAGGATTTTCTTAGTCATAGTGTGTCCACTGGAATGCGTACCAAAGGTCCCTTCATGTAGTTCTTCCATGATTCTTTCTGCTTCAATCTTGTCCACACAACGCAGTAAGGTTGAATCATGGTTTCGCTTGTACAAGACGCCGTTGCTTAAGAAGAATTTTGCTGCGAACCTCCTCAGGAATTTCTTATCATTGACAGAGGCACCTTCAGGGTATTCTTGAGCTTCTAGATATCTCTTCACTTCGTGGTACCAAGGCTTCTCAGTCACCAATTCAGTTTCGAGATCACAACAGTATGCCGGTTCGTCCAGTTTCCAGATGATGATCCGGGGAGCTTCATTATCCCATTTAACCTTGAACATTGAAGACATTGTAGCTAACGCGTCCGCTAACTGATTCTCTTCTCGTGGAAAGTGCTCGAAGGTTATCTCTGTAAAGTGGGGAATCAGGGTCAACACGCATTCTCGGTAAGGAATCAAGTTTGGATGTTTCGTATCCCACTCTCCTTTAATCTGATTGATCACAAGAGCGGAATCTCCGAAAACACTTAGGAATTTGATCCTTAGGTCGATCGCAGCTTGAAGACCCATGATACACGCCTCATACTCCGCCATGTTGTTGGTACAGTTGAAACACAGCCGGGCAGTGAGTGGAGTATGAGTACCTTGTGGAGATATGATGATGGCGCCGATACCATTTCCCAAAGCATTGGAAGCTCCGTCAAAGTGCATAGACCATCGGGATCCTGGTTCGGGTCCTTCATCCGGTCCAGGTACTTCACAATCAGTTACAATCATGATGCTTTCATCCGGAAACTCGAAGTTCATTGATTGGTAGTCATCTACAGCTTGATGAGCTAAGTGGTCTGCCAATACGCTCCCCTTGATGGCTTTCTGGGTTGTATACTGAATGTCGTATTCCGTCAAGATCATTTGCCATCTTGCAATTCTCCCAGACAGAGCAGGCTTTTCGAATATGTATTTTATCGGATCCATCTTTGAGATCAACAAGGTAGTGTGAGTCAGCATATACTGTCTCAGCCGGCGAGCAGCCCATACCAAAGCGCAGCAAGTTTTCTCAAGCAGTGAGTATCGGGTCTCACAGTCGGTAAACTTTTTGCTAAGGTAATAAATGGCATGCTCTTTTCGGCCAGACTCGTCATGCTGCCCCAGCACACACCCCATTGAGTTGTCTAGCACTGTCAGATATAGGATCAGAGGTCTCCCTTCAACCGGTGGCATAAGGATAGGTGGTTCTTGGAGATACTCTTTGATTCTGTCGAAGGCAGCCTGACATTCATCGTTCCAACGTACTACCTGATCTTTCTTCAGCAGCTTGAAGATTGGCTCACAAGTAGCAGTCAGATGAGAGATGAATCGAGCGATATAATTCAGGCGTCCTAAAAAGCCTCTGACTTCCTTCTCTGTCCTAGGAACTGGCATCTCTTGAATAGCTTTGACCTTAGCAGGGTCCACTTGAATACCTTTATCACTGACCACGAAGCCTAGCAACTTCCCAGATCTTACCCCGAAGGTGCACTTGTTCGGGTTCAATCTCAGCTTGTACAGTTTCAACCGGTCAAACAACTTCTGCAGATGATCTAGATGCTCTTCCTCAGTTTGGGACCTAGCAATCATATCGTCCACATACACTTCTATCTCGTGATGGATCATGTCATGAAATAAGGCAACCATGGCACGTTGGTAGGTTGCCCCAGCATTCTTTAATCCAAACGGCATGACCTTGTAACAGAAGGTGCCCCACTGAGTAACAAATGTAGTCTTTTCCATGTCTTCAGGTGCCATCTTGATCTGATTGTAGCCTGAAAAGCCATCCATGAAAGAGAATACTTTGTATTGGGCTGTATTATCAACGAGGACATCAATGTGAGGTAAGGGGAAGTCATCCTTGGGGCTGGCCCTGTTCAGATCCCTGTAATCGACACACATTCTGACCTTACCGTCCTTTTTAGGTACCGGCACCACGTTAGCAACCCACTGAGGGTAAGAAGTTACTGCAAGGAACCCGGCATCAAACTGTTTCATGACCTCGGCCTTAATCTTCTCTGACATCTCTGGACGCATCCGACGGACCTTTTGTTTAACTGGGGGGCAGTCTTCCTTAGTCGGCAAATGATGGACAACAATATCGGTATCCAACCCAGGCATGTCTTCGTAGGACCAGGCAAATATCTCCATATAGTCATGCAGCATCTTGGTTAACCGTTGCTTCACGCTGAGCTCTAGGTTAGCACGAATCTTTACCTCTCTCCTGTCTGCCTCAGTACCCAAGTTTATGGTTTCCACTGGCTCTTCATGGGGTTGAATTGCCCGCTCTTCCTGAAGCAACAGTCTTGCAAGCTCGCCAGGCACTTCGCAATCATCTTCACCTTCGTCTTCGGCTAAGTTGATCGGATTTTCGAAGTCATAATTGGCATTAGCAGAGTTGTTGTCAGTAAGATCCAGAGTGGATTGGAACCTGTATGAGTGAGTGTGTGTGTAAATACAGCTGTTTTTGAAGATTATGTAAAGGAAAAGAAAGACAGAAAAGGAACACAATATTTGTAATGCGAAAAGTACGTCCAAGATTTTCATTCATGATGTATAAAATGACAGTTTGTATGCCCTCACAAATAGAACCACGGTGCCTCGGGTAAGACACCGGGCCATAGAGTTTATCATTGCTTATTACAAAATAACAAAACATAGGAATTCATTACTTAGTAACAAAAGAAACAGGGAGATTGTCTTTTGCGCTCCAATTGTTAAGTCCACCGTCAGTTGCCGGGTAAATCCAGCTATCAAACTCAGCTTCATCAACTTCCTCTTCATCCCCAACAGCATTAACTCCGTGAGCAGGCAGGGGAGCTGTCACCACATTAGGCTTGTCAGATGCCTCGAACTGTACCTCCTTAGCGTCAATGAGGTCCTGCAGCTTGTTCTTTAGTGCCCAACAGTCATCAGTGGCATGCCCCGGGCTGTCTGAATGGTAAGCACAACGGGCATTCGGGTTGTACTTAGGAGAGGTAGTGTTTGAGAACTTTGGCGCCTCCTTGACAGTCACCAAATTGGTGGATAGTAACTGTGGCAGGATTTGCGATAGGGTCATGCTTAACCGGGTAAACTCTCTCCGGGGTCTATCAGCCCTTTGAGGATTGTTTGGCCGGGGAGCGGCAGCAGGCTTAGCGATCATTACCGCGCTGACAGATTGGCGGTGATCAGGTCTTTCTGATTTCCTGGAGCCATACACGGCACTAGACTCCTTTTTGAAGGGTTTCTTCTCTGCACTAGATGATGCACCCTTTGCAATCTTCCCAGATTTCAGCCCAGCTTCGATTCTCTCTCCAGTCAAAATTAAATCAGTGAAACCAGCAGAAGAATTCCCAATGAGATGGTTGAAGAATGGCCCAGACAGGGTCCCCAAGAACATGTCCACTAACTCTCGATCAGTCAAAGGTGGCTGCACCCTGCCAGCCAGGTCTCTCCACTTCTGCGCGTACTCTTTAAAACCTTCACTTGCACCTAACGACATACCCTGGAGTTGGGTACGTGTGGGGGCAAGGTCGGCATTATACTGATACTGCTTGTAGAAAGCAGTAGCCAGCTCCTCCCAGTTACGAACTTTGGTCCCGTCCAGCTGGTAGAACCATTCGAGATGAGTCCCTGAAAGACTCTCCTGGAAGAAGTGGATCCATAAATTCTTATCCGCGGTATACGGCTGAATTTTCCGAACATAGGACCTCAAGTGCAGCTTAGGGCAAGACGCCCCGTCATACTTGGAGAAGGTGGGTGCTTTGAACTTGTGGGGAATGATCACACCAGTCGACAAACCCAAGTCTCCGAAGTCCAGCCCAGGTACCTGTTGAACTTCCATTGCCTTCATCCTGTCTTCCAGTTGTTTGTACCTGTCATCTGCAGGAGGGTACTGCTCTTCATCAAAATCTGTCTCGTTGTCGGAGACCACTGGAGTAGGAACCTTTACTTCTGCCTGAGAAGGAGTCCTGCCAACAGAAGAACCAGCCTCTTCATGGTGCAGAGTATTACCCAACCTTCGGCCCGAGTTGAACAGAACAGTTCTTCTCTTCTTCTTCTTCTCCTTTTTCAGGAGCATGGTCTTTAATTCTGCTTGGCCTTTAGCTAGACCCATGATTAGTTCTTGAAACTGCGCATTCTGCGCCTGGAGAGCCTTGATTGATGTCTCTGTTGATTCAGATCCGGGATTCATGATGCTGAAATAAACAGCGAAGAACTGTAAGCAACCTGAAAAAGGGGAAAAACCTGCTATGCACATGATGTATGAAATGCGTATGAATTATGTTTTCAAAGACAATCGGGAATCAACCTTGTAAACAAAAAAGGAACACACTTTATTAGATTCAACTTTGCAACTGAGATTATTCAACAAGTTGCCCTTAGGCGTTTACATGAAATGAAACAACTGGAAAGGAAATAAAAAACTGTAAAGGCACATTCAGCATTCCTCATTGATCCCATGGTCTCCTCTTCTCAGTACGGAGGTAGGCATTCAGAGCTCTCTCATTCTCCAACTGCTTTGTCAGCTTCTGGATCTTTGATTCCTGCTCGTTGAACTTTTCCCGGTAAGAATCCCGTTCTTCTTGCAGTTGCGACCAAGATCTCTTCAATGTCTCATAATCAGTAGGTATCTGAGGAGGAAGGACAGTTGGAGGAACACCATCTTTATCAGGATACTCAAGAAGGACGGGTCTGATAGCTTCATACGGCATACCTAACTTTTGAGCACGGATGCGGACCCATTTGTAGTAGGCTTCCATAGGTAAAGAAGTCTTTGGCCCTAGCTCTTGTGGGTCAGCTTTATGAACCTTCTCCCAAGCCTTGATGAACCTACGACGCAGCTCGTCACTATCCACCTGAAACTCGAAACTGATGTGAGGCACCAACATCTCATGGGGGCCTGCTCTTCTTGCTCTTCCAAACTGACGGAGTGCTAGACATGGATTGTAAGAGATCCCTCCTTGAGTACCAATCAGAGGAACATTAGGATACTCCCCGCATCGATCAATAATAGCTATCTCATCCAAACCTCTGCAAGTCCAAATGATGTCTTTATCGGTGAGAGACATTAACCTGTGAGCCCAACCTCTTCCTTCTTGGTTCTTCAATACGAACTTAGGGAGGTGCGAAATAAACCACCTCACCAACAAAGGGATACAACACCATAGGGTTCCTCGTCTTCGGGTAGTGCGGGCGTGAAGTTGTTGCAAGATGTCACCCAAGAGAGTGGGCACAGGATTCTGAGACATAAAGATCCTAATGGAAGTGACATTGATGAAGTTGTCAGGATTAGGAAACAGGACTAACCCATAGATTAGGAGAGCCAAGATGTCTTCATATGCCCTAAAGTCCAAGTCATTCCAGAAGCTATTAGCTTTACCAATCAGAAACTTGGCCAAGAAACCCTTAACTCTGCTTCTAGTTACCCAGTTGTCTGTTACCTCTTGATGGGTCAAAGGAAGAGCTGCAGCAATGTCCTCCAGCCTGAGGGTCTTTTCCCAACCAGTAAAGGGAGTCTGATCCAAGATAGGGATACCAAGCAGATTAGAGAACTCTTCCAGGGTAGGGACCAGCTGGAAGTCTTGAAAGGTGAAGCACTGGTACTGAGGGTCATAGAATTGGGTCAGAACACTCATCAACTGTTGATCCCGCTTTGCAGTGACTAAACTGAGAAGAGAACCATGCCTCTGAATGAAGGAAGTGGTGTTTGGAATTCTGCTAACCAACTCATCAATCAACTCAGGTGAACGAACAAAGTTGAACCGGATAGTATTCCTTCGCACAGGCATCATAATGTCCTACAAAACAGAGCAAAGATGAAACCCTCTTGTCTTTGAAATGGTCAGTTCTTATGCAGGATGCATGCAATGCTCATGATGCTATGATGTTATGATAAAGCACACCACATACAGATACAAAGGCAAACATAGTAAGGCACACAAGTCACACAAGGCAAGCCCCTAAAGTTTAGGCCAGCATGAGGTCTAGGTACTACCCTCTTTCAGTTTGTTGGTTCATACCTGTCCTAATCAAAAGTAACCGGGTTCTTAGAGGATCCCAATATCATTGACTACCCTCAATCGGTCATAACTCCAGCATCGCAATCTTTTCTTGCGGCCAGAACCATCACGAGAGTTTAGCCTCAATGGGCGTAGCATACTGCTACTGTTCTAAAGGCCAAGTTGTGTCAATTAAGGTTCTAAGGTTGTTGGTGCTTAATGACTCCTTAGAAGACCCATATTCTCCTCGTTGCGACACAAGGGATATCGGTACAGACTAAGGTGCCACACCAACGTAGCCACTGCTTCACCTGTGTCGGTCTACGCCGGACAGGTCCCTCACAGCTTATGCTACCTAAACAGGGTCTCCCCAGATCCGGGTTAGGATCTATGTATCTCCGATGCAACCCACAATAGTAAAGCAAGCAAAACAATACAAGTGAAAACACAGTTATGACTTAGCCCTAAGGTACACCTCACTTTATAAAGGTTCCCCAGCAGAGTCGCCAGTTCTGTGATCGGTGGATCTGGAACTGACTGTTTAAAGCTGGTTCGCGAAATGTCGCGGAAGCAAGAGTCGCCACCGTCTTTTATTTTCTCCAATTGGAAAGGACAAAAGCACAGAAAAATTCCTTAAAGAGATTGCTCTCGGTTCGGGAGGTAGGTTATAGAAAGGGAAGGTGTTAGCACCCTTTCTATCCATGGTTATCCATGGGCTCTTAGATACTTGCTCATTTGTGTTTTCAAAAGTGTTTGCTTTTCAATTGTGAGTTTTAAAAAAAGTTTCTTCGAAAAATTTCAGTTCGACTCGTACGTCAGAGTGTTTGAAAAGTTTGCTTTGAAAGCTTTTGAAAATGTGTCAGCGTGAAAAGATTTTTTGTTTTTGAGATTAGAGCAAGTATCCTTGAGAACCTACCTACCCTAAGGAATTCGTCTGTGTAAATATCCTTAAAGTAGTGCCATCCCACCATTGAGAGGTAGGTAGCACCACCGTTGGAGGTGTTCGGGTCAATTCGAGTTTTAGGGACGTGGTGATCACCAGAGCAATGGGAAGACACCTTAGAAGCTACCCTCATGCCAGGTTCCCGGATCATGAGGACTTACTAAGACATCCTCTACTCGACGATCACCTTTCGAAAGGCAACAGTGAGGCGTACCCTAGGGGTGGTGTGTGCGAACTGTGTGTCATGTTTCAGTTATTTGTCTTGTCATGTTTGTCGTGTTCTACGCTTGATTTTAATTTGTCCATTCATTCTTGCATGCATATTTAACAGTTATATTTGCGGGAAAATAAATCTAAGGCTATTACAAACGGCGCGGGTCCACATCGCCAAAATTAAACCGGACCCGATTTAGCGGAAAATAAGTAAAGCGGAAAAATAAAAGTGCGAAAAGTAAAGTTACATGGCTTTGGGAGATTTACATAATTACACAAACAATTATAAAATAAATGCACGAAATAAAGGAATTAAAACAAAACTAGGGCGTTGGACCCTTTGGCAAATAATTTAAAATTAATAAGAATTAAAATTAAATGATTCAATGTTTTTTTTTGATATTTTGTGTTTTTTAGATTTTAAGGAGAAAAAGAAGTTAATTGAAATTAAATTAAACGGCAAACCCTAATTCTATTGTTTTTTAAGTTTATTATGAAAATATTGACTTTTAACCTAATTTAATTCTAAATTAATTTATGTACATTTTTTAATTTATGAAAATAAATAAATAAGATTATTATTCTGAAAAAAAGGGAAAAAAATAAAAAGAAAATAAAGAGTTATTAAACCTAAATTCTATTTTTTGGATTTTTATTAAAAAAGATTAAAACTATAACCTAATTAACCTAAATTCATTATGTACTAATTTATTTACAAGAAAATAAATACAATAAATGTTTTTATGTTTTTATCTTTTTTTCCTGATTTTTTTGTAATGTTTTTATATTTTGTTAAAAAAAAAATAATTAATTAAATAGACAGTAATAAAAATAATAATTAAAACAAGAATAAAAATAAAAATGGAAAGAAAATGAAATGCAAACCAGGGGGGGGTAACCCCAAATTGGAGGTACAGGCCTGGTGATTTCTGGCCCATTAGCCTTGAATTTCGCTGACTTTTTGGATTATGTGTAACGCGTTGACTAGTGCTTATAGCGTTCTTTGAATCCTGGCCCTTGATCTGGGTGAGATGGACGCGTGTGTGGCTTGATGATGAGAAGACATGATGTACCTGGATGTGAGCAAAGCATAGGATCTCATATTGAAAAATAGTATTGAAATTGGCCAGACCTGGGACTTGAACCCAGGTCTTTGAGGTTATATGCACAACGTGTTACCACTGAGCCAAGCGCGTTTCATTTAACAAATAATAAACAATAAATAATATAAGAAGAACACGTTAGTGCTTTTGGAAATTCGCGCGAAATTCAAAAGAGCCAATAACCATTGGACACGAGGTTGTCTTCTTCCCCACCCTGTAAAACAAAACAAATAGGCGACGGTTTTTATAGCGTTGCATTAGGGGGGCTAGCAGAAAATAGCGAATAGCTCCATGAGCTTCATAAATTGTTCGCGAGGTATGTCTCTTATTCGTTGGAGCACGCTGATTGCAATGGTAATGATCTTGAGTCCCAATTGTTCCTTGGGTGAGAAACCCCAAATCAAGAATTCTGAAAACCTAAATTTCGATCATGGTGAATTCGCGTACAACGTGTAAAACTTCAATCAAGCATAAGGGTTAGTTTCAGAAACTCAAAACAAACATGATGCAATGAATAGAATGCTGTAAAAGTGCTAAAAAAATGCTATACGATTTCAAAAAATTCTTGGTACAGTTTGAGTTCTAACTACCAATTCTTGAGGTTTTAGTCGTTGTTATTGATTGGAATGTGTCCAGAAAGCCTTCAGGAAACTATTGGAATCAGATTTGCGCTTTGAAACGCCTCCTAGAGCCGATTTCAGTTTTTACTTTTTTGGAGAAATTTTGCAAGTTTGTATGAGGTTTTTGAGCGCCGCTTGCAGTCCCCTTGCATTAGGTCTTTTATTCTGATCATATAGGGAAGCTATTAGGTTAAAAATATTGAATAAAATCCAAAGCAATAATTGTTTTCAATCTTTGATTTCATGAAATCTTTTCCAAATATTTTCCATGTGCATTTTGGTTCAACCATGCTCAAATCTCATCAAAACTTGCCTATTTAAGAAGTGCACGAAATATTGACCTTAAACATGCATGAAAAGATTTTTTTAGGTTAAGTTTGATATTTTTCATGTATTAAAATAATTTAAATGAATTAATATTAATATAAATTCAAATAAATAATTAAAAAATATGAAAATACTTCCCTTTGGGCCTAATGGTCGTGCATAGGCTTGGCATGAAGAAACTTGGAAGAAAAATGGGCCCATTTGCATTTTTAGGCCTTTTGCATCAATGTTGACTTTTCAAAATTCCCAAAAATTTCCCAACTTCCACAAGGCATAACTTGGTCAATTTTTAAGCTTTTCACATGTTCTTGGACATTTTGGAAAGGTCTTTGAGTCCTTTAATCAATGCCTTTGGTCCCATGTAATTTTGATTTACCAATCTCAAGTTATGGTCTTTGACTTAAAGTCCCTTTTTGTTGACTTTTGAAAATGACCTATAATGTTGAAATTGATAACTTTTTGTGAGAGCATTTCTTGGACTTGGAATATGAAGATGAGTTGTAGGAAATGTCTTTCTCTTCAAAATGAGCTTTGGATGGAATTTTTCTGATAATCCATGTGAAAGTTATGCCCTGGTCAATTTTAGTTGACTTTTTCAGCTGTCCAAATATAGCAACTTTTGCATCTTTGATGATTTCTGAGCCAAATTTTGAGAATCATGATCAAGCATTGATCAAATGATGTTTGTGGCTTCAAAATGATATGTTGATCAAAAATTTGAACTTTTGACTGTCAAATGACCATTTTGCCCCTACAGTTGACTGTAATGCAATCTAGGGTTTTGACTGTGCAATTTTGAGCTAAATGCCTTGAAACTTGACATGAGGATACTTGACCATCTTTGTAAGCATATGAGACTTGATTGGGCCTTTGAAAAGTTCATTTGCTTGACCAGAACTCAAACCCTAGTTTTGACTGTATAGGAGACAGTTGAGCTGCACAACCCTGGGGGAATTTTGTGACCTTGACTTGGTAATTTCTTGATGAATATGGGAGGGCAAATTTTGGGGTACAACACTCATTGATGGTCAACTACCAACTTTCACTGAAGGTAGAGAGAAAAGAAATATCATAGCACCGACGTACACAGACAGTGAACTACCAACATTCACTGAAGATAGCAAAAAGATAACAATCACCAACGTTCACTGATGGTGAACTACCAACTTTCACTGAAGGTAGAGAGAAAAGAAATATCATAGCACCGATGTTCGCTGACGGTGAACTACCAACATTTACTGAAGGTAGCAAAAAGATAACAATCACCAACATTCACTGATGGTGAACTACCAATCTTTACTGAAGGTAGTAATAGAATAACATTGACGTTCACTGACAATGAACTACCAACTATAACTGAAGGTAGTAAGAGAAAGTATTCCCAAAATTATGGCGTTTCACCTAGAACGGGTCTCAACTTCTTCTTTGACCAAGGCATTCCGCCTGGAAAGGGTAATATATAAGTTGTCTCAAATAAAGAGACTACCACTTGCAAATATTTCACAACGAACTGTATTTGTGATATTGAAAGACTTGCCATCTACTAGAGTAATTTGACAATGAAATGCAAACTATCCACTCATAGAGAAGATAGCAAAAAAGTAACGTCGAATTTTGCAGGGAAGTACAAGTTGCTCAAATAAAGAGATTGGTTACTTGTTGTTATAGGAAGGATTGTAAAAATGACTTTCTGGAGAAAGAAATATGGCTTCCTAGGGAAAGAAATATGACTTCTTGGGGAATGCAATATGGCTTCCTGGGGAAAGAAATATGACTTCCTGGGGAAAGAAATATGACTTCCTGGGGAAATGCCAACATATTCCTGCTGAAGAGATAAAAGTTTTCGCGTGCCAAAATAAACACACATTCTCAAACCAATGCTCGAAACTTGTAGAAATCCAAAGTAATAATATTGCTGGGAAACAAAGATTCAAACCAGAAATAAACTGGAGCGAAACAATCAACCAAAATACATCCTTTGAGAAATAAACTCAAGAGGGAAACCCAATCTATCCAGACAAAGAGCTGTACAGGCAGACTAAAGCAAAAATATTCCACGAGGTATAACTCAGTGGGGGAAATTGAAAGAATATACACTTTTTGCTTAAAGCCAACACTCTATTGGAGAGAGGACAATATAACTCTGCAAAACAGGGTAATATGTCAACAAAATATTAACGAATGTGAATGAGCTATGATTTGCTAAATTTAACTATGCATGATGTATGTATGAATGTATGAATGTTATCATGTATATGCTGACAAAACAAACATATAACACTAGGAATAACCAGGAAAAACCAACTCAAGTACAATTAACACTCGGCTAAATCACATCCAAGATGAACACTCCATAAGAAAATAAGCACCAAACGAGGAAAGAGAATCCTATTTCGCAGCTTAAATTCACTGGGAAGGAACATAATCTGGAAGTAAACAAATCATAGAGACAAAACAGTACAAATACAGGGATATGACATCCTTCTCTAGATTTCACTGGGGAATAGCACCCAAACTTCAATGGGGAAACAAATGTTTTCACGGTCCGCACTTCTACTGAGGATTGCAATACTGATTTCAAATAAGGCAGATGGAAACCATATCGGCAAAACATCAACTGAGGATTTTGAGCTGACTTCATCGGGGAAATATCATACAGACTTCACTAGAGGAGATAATTCCTCATCATTGAGATATCAACTGGGGACCTCGTGCTGACTTTATTGAGGAGGCCAACACCACATTAAAGAGGGGAAACCAAGATACGTTCTTCAATATTGAGAGTAAGTATTGCACCAACTTCTCTGGGGAAAAAGAATGAAACCTCATGGAGATAACAACTTGGGGAGTTAAGAAGTCAAACATAACAGCAAGAAATCAAAATTATGGGGATTTTAAATCAAACCCAGCACTTGGCGAGTGAAAACCCAAAAACCTGACAAATGCCTCAACACTTCTTAAATAAAACATTACCCTTTCCTGATTATCGGACAATCAAACAAAATGCAAGTACTGCCAAAAGGGAGATGCTTCGTAAATGAGTCAAATCTCAGCATGCATGGGAAGAAAAAACTTCTATCAAATAGCAAAGCCTTCACTGGGGAATCTTGGATTGAGTCTTCATATCATGCAAACTTATTCCAACAAAAGATGCCATGGGATAGCCTTCATGGGGAATCAAGAAGTCAAAATTATAGAAAGAGGTCAAACTCATGGGGATTTTAAATCAAACCCAACACTTGGCGGGTGAAAACCCAAAGGGTTGACAATTGTCTCAACACTTCTTGGAAAATATACTTCCCTGGCCTAGTTGCCTGGGAAATAAATACCAACAATAATGCCAATACTGCAGAAAGAGCGACATTTTGCAAATAGTTCCATCTCAGCACACCAAGGGAATAAGACCTTTCGTCATATGAGGGAGACTTCGCTGGGGAATCTGGGATAGAGGCTTCAGACCATGTAAACCCAAAAATAAAATAAAAATGAACCAAGACTTGACTGTGGACACTAGGATCACAAACCCAATACTGCACCTTACGCCAATTGGTATTGTCTTCAATATACAAAAATCACACGCATACCAGCGAAAACAACCTGAGAAAACCTTCCACGGGGAAACAAAAACTTCCTGAAATTACTGGAGTTCGTCCGTTCCTGGGATCACCACTTTTGTTTTCCACTTGAATCACAAAATCTAAAGTAAAATAAGTTGTAAATTCTTTTTGAAAAATAATTTTTATTTAATCTTTTTGCTTTGAAAATTGTTAGCAATAATAAATGGAGTCTTTGTAACCTGAATAAAATAAGAATTACAAAGAATTGGGTAAAAGCTCAAATTTCATTAATAGAATGGTTGTCTGCGAATGGCGAGACTTCACAGATGATTACAAAGTTCGGAAAATGGTAATATATAATGGAAAAAATTCATTGATATACAATGACCACTATTCCATCTAACAACTTTGAAATTCTGAGCCGCAACTTCCGTCGAAGTATGGTGAGGATCCAAGAAGATTGTTGCTTCAATGATCAAGTCTTGTCTGATGTAGTTACTTGCCAATAAAGTCCTGAACTTTTGCCTAAGCCGCCCTTGCGGGTTTTCAACTTAGCCAGAAATTTTATCCTGTTTATGTCTCTAATTTTTTCCTAGACCGCTCTTTCGGGTTTTCGGCCTACCGAGACGCTCCTTTTTTCCTAAGCCGCCCTTTCGAGTTTTCAACATAGTGAGTTACTCTTTTATTTCTTTAGGCGAAGTATTTCTTGACTGCATCAGAATACATGGGACGTGGGAACTCCTCGCCATCCATAGTTTTAAGAATTAATGCACTGCCAGAGAAGGCTTTCTTGACAACATATGGGCCTTCAAAATTGGGATTCCACTTGCCCCTAGAATCAACATTAAAAGACATGATCTTCCTGAGCACGAGTTCGCCTTATCTGAATTCACGAGGTTTGACCTTCTTATCAAAAGCTTTTTTCATTCTCTTCTGATATAACTGCCCATGACACAAAGCCGTCATTCACTTCTCTTCGATCAAATTCAATTGGTCAAACCTGTTCTGGACCCATTCAGCCTCTGACAACTTGGTTTCCATTATCACACGCAAAAAGGGAATCTCAACTTCGATTGGGAGCACAACTTCCATTCCATACACAAAGGAGAACAGGGTTACTCTTATTGAAGTGCGGACAAATGTCTGATATCCATGTAAAGCAAAAGGGAGAATTTCATTCCAATCTTTATAAGTAACAACCATCTTCTAGATGATCTTTTTGATATTCTTATTAGCAGCTTCAACAACCCCATTCATCTTCGGCCTGTACGGAGATGAATTGTGCTGTACAATCTTGAATTCTTCACAAAGTTCTGTCATCATCTTGTTGTTCAGATTCGAGCCATTGTCGGTGATAATTCTACTCGGCACACCATACCGACATATAAGATTATTCTAAATGAAGCACACTACCATCTGCTTAGTAACATTAGCATATGAAGCAGCTTCCACCCATTTGGTGAAGTAATCAATTGCTACCAAGATAAAACAGTTTCCATTCAAAGCTTTAGGTTCTATCATTCCAATCATGCCAATACCTCACATAGAGAAATGCCACGGGGAAGAAATAACATTAAGAAGTGTTAGAGGCACATGAATCTTGTCTGCATAAATCTAGCATTTATGGCACTTCTTTGCAAATTTGTAACAGTCAGATTCCATTGTCAGCAAATAGTAACCTACCCTTAGCATATTTTTAGCCATCGAATGTCCATTGGCATAAGTGCCAAATGAACTTTCATGAATCTCATGCATCAATATGTCTGGTTCGTGTCTATCCACGCATCTGAGCAAGACCATGTCATAATTTCTCTTGTAAAACACATTTTCAATGAGGAAGAAGCTTCCAACAAATCTTATCAATGTCTTTCTATCTTTATTTGAAGCACCAATCGGGTATTCTTGAGTCAGGAGAAAATGCTTGATATCATAATACCAAGGTTTCTCATCTGCTACCTCTTCTGTTGCAAACACATGAGCGGGCCTATCCAGTCGCCAAACTATAATTCAAGGTATATCATTCCAAGTATTCACTTGATACATAGAAGCCAGAGTTGCCAGAGCGTCCACCATTTGATTTTCGTCTTTAGGGATGTGATGGAATTCAACTTTATTAAAGAAGGGTAACAATATTCTAGTATAATATTTGTAAGGGATCAAGCTGGGGTGACGAGTATCCCACTCTCCTTTAATATGATTTATTACCAAAGCTGAATCGCCATACACATCTAGGATTTTAATTCTGAGATCAATAGCTTCCTCGAGACCCATGATGTAAGCCTCATATTCTGCCATATTATTAGTACAATCAAATGTCAACCTTGCAGTAAAAGGAATGTGTGATCCATGTGGAATTACAATCACAACACCAATTCCATTATCGTAAGCATTCACAACTCCATCAAATATCATGCTCCAACGAGATTCAGGATCAGGTCCTTCCTCAGGCAATGGTTCATCACAATCTTTCACATTCAGAAAAATCACATCCTCATCGGGGAAATCATACATCACAGACTGATAATCATCAACTGGTTGGTGAGCAAGATAATCTGCCAACATGCTGCTTTTAATAGCTTTTTGAGTGCGGTATTCGATGCCATATTCAGATAACAACATCTGCCAACGGGAAATGCTCTTAGTAAGAGAAGGCTTTTCAAAAATGTACTTGATTGGATCCATTTTGGAGATCAACCAAGTAGTGTGATTCAACATATACTTCCGCAAACGTTATTCCGCCCAAGCCAGAGCACAACATGTTTTTTCCAGCATGGAATACCGCGACTCACAATCAGTAAATTTTTTACTGAGATAATAAATGGCGTACTCTTCCTTTCCTGTTTCATCTTGTTGTCCCAGAATACAGTCCATGGAATTATCTAACACTGTCAGATTCATATTCATTGGTCTTCCTTCAACAGGAACGAGCAAGATAGGAGTTTCAAGCAGATATTCTTTAATACTTTCAAATGCTCTTTGGCAGCCATCTGTCCATACACAACCTTGATCTTTCTTTAACAACTTAAATATCGGTTCACACGTTGCATTCAAATAGGAAATGAATCTGGAAATATAATTCAAACGCCCGAGGAACCCTCTGAATTTCTTTTCAGTTCTTGGCACTGGCATTTCTTGAATTGCTTTTACTTTATTAGGGTAAACTTCAACCCCTCTCTGGATAACAATGAAACCCAACTGTGATACAGTGGTATAACCGACTGTTTTTACTGGTTTGCATTTTGCGTTTTTTGTTTGCAAAATGTCGCGGTTAGCAAGAGTCACCACCGACTTTTATTTCATCCAATCATGGAAAAGGAAAAAGAACAGAAAAAACCCTTTTTCAAGATTTGAGTACGGGGGGTATATTATAGAAAGGGAAGGTGTTAGCATCCTTTCTATCCGTGGTTTTCCACGGGCTCTTAGGTACTTGCTCATTTTTCAAATTGCTTGTGTGTGTGCTTGTTTGTTCTTGAAAATGTTTTACTTCATGATAACCCTTGTATCAGTCCTCAAGAGTGTGATGAAGTTTGTTTTGAAAATTGTTTTGAAAGGTGTTTGTATGAAAAGTTTTTATTGAGCAAGTACTTAAGATTCTACCTACTCGAAAAAAGATTATTCGTTCTCGTTTCCTTTAGACAACGTTATCCTACTATTAAGGAGTAGGTAGCCCCGTCGTTGGAGTTTGTAAGGGACATTCGAAAGGGACAAGTACAGTCACTAAAGTAACAGTTAGAAAACTTTAGTAGTAACCCTAGAGTCCTAAGATCTTTTCGAGGCAACATTTTCGAGGCAACATTTCCGAGGCACCATTCGAATGGGACATTTTGATCTTTTAGACTGGAGGGCAACCACTAAAATCTCCTATACTTAATGACTGTTTTACCGAAGGCAATCAAAGTGAGGCAAACCCTAGGAGTGAATATGTGCATGTGAATTTTTCAGTTATTTAGTCTTTGCAGATTTAGGTGATCTACCGTTTTAATTTTCAGATATTCTTACCATACAATCCTATTAGCATGCATCTAACAGTCAAATATTTGCAAGAATTTAAAGTGAGAAAAATAAACCTAGCTATTACAAGGCTTTGACAGTTAAATAATTATCTTGACCGGAAATAAAAATGCGGAAGTTTAAAACGCTAGTTAATATTACATGCTCGAAAATAGTTACAATAATAATAAAATGAATTAAAATGCGCACGGAAAATTAAATGCGAGAAAAAATTGAGAACCCTAAAAATATTTAAATTATTTTTGAGAAAAGACTTAATTAGGTTATGTACAATTTAAACCCTAATTCAAATTATTTTTAATTATAAAAGAATTTGAAATTAACCTAATTTATACTAAATTAAATAATTCAAGAAATATTTTTTTAAAAAAGGTTTTATACATTTTTTGTGGTTTTTATTTGTGAAAAGAACAATTTAATTACAAAATTTAAAACCTAGTTTCTAATTAATTTTAATTAAAATAAGTAATCAAATAAAACTAATTAACCTAATTTATTTTCAAAAATATTAATTTGAATAAATAAGACTTAATTCTGTATTTTGTGATTTTTTAGTTTAATAAAAAATAATTTTTGTGTTAATTAATTAAAACAATTAAAGGAAATAATTAAAGAAATAAAAAAAATAGAAAGAAAAGCAAACTGGGCCTGTGTTGAATGTCCCAGGGGGGTAAAATTCTAAATTATATTTGGGCCCAAGGCTGATGGCCCAACCCTTGCACTAAATCCCATGTGCTGACCTTCTGATGGTGCACCATGGTCTCTCGTCTGGAGTGCGTTAGATCTCATGCTAGGCTGATCAAGTGGCTGGATGCAAGGGTGTATGGTAGGCGCCTGAGTGGGAGATACACAAGATCTATTGAGAGAAAAGAAAATAAGGAGAACGCTGGGACCTGGAATCGAACCCAGGTCCTTATACTTACCACTGAATGCCCTTGCCAGCTGCACTATTGTGACTTGTTGTTAGCATAATGAAAATGAAATGTAATATAAAGAAAACAAACAGCTGAATCCAACACGCGCGAAATTTGAAATGGGAAAATAGCTAACTGCCACATATCTTCTTCTTCCTGGAACCTTCGTTTTAGATATATAACCTATACCTACAGATAAACTTCCATGGATAGAAACTTGTACAATTCAAAAATTCACAAAACGCAATGTAAATGGAATTGAAGACCAGGGTTCAACCGGTCATGATGTCACGTTCATCCCAGTATCCAGTTTGTGATCTAATTTTACCTGTAGCAAAAAAGCCAAAAACGCATATGGAAACCCTAACAATGGCAAGTACAAATATATGCTTCAAAAATGCAATTCAACTATTCAGTCAGCTTACAAACATGATAAAGATAATAAATATGCCAATCAAATATGTTAACAATGCAGGAATTGATGTAATCGATTTCAAAAAATAAGACAAACCGTGAGAGCTGTAGTGCGCGATTCTAGATGCTTTAAGCCTTGCAAATGCTTGCTACAGGTTCAGTGAGTACCTAGGGATGTTATTTGATCTTTAGAAACGCTTGAAACGGCCTATGGAGAAAAATTGGATCTGCATTTTTCTTTGAAAAATTGAAACTTTGTTCTTCCTTTTCCACGACTGCAACCCTTGTCCTATGCTTTGTACATGTTCCATATACATGTTAGAATGAATTATGGTTATAAAATTGGCTCGTATCTTTGCAATTATGGGAGATTTGATTTGATTTCCATGTCATATGTAAACTTGCTATATTGAGCCAAATCATCCATTTCTTGTACCAATTATGCCTGATTCGTTTTGGTTTTGATATCTCAGCATATTTTGATTGCAAGCCTGTCAAAGAATCAAATCTAATCATATTTTTGCTATTATTCACCAATTATTTGATTTAATTCAATTTTTAATTAATAAAAAATCAAAATAAATTGAAAAATGAAGCAAATAATGTGTGGGTGAATATTTGGGTCGTGGACCATATTATAACTGAGGTGCAAGCATAAAAAGTTAGGCCCATTTGGCAAAAAAATGCATTTTGAGCACATTTGACTTTGGCAATTTTGCAAAAAAGGTCAACTTTGACAAGGCATATCTCCTCCAATTTTAACCCTAGAGAGGTGTTCTTGGACTTTTTAGAAAGCTTAGGATGTCCCCTAAGCAACCCTTTTGATCTCATCTCAATTGGGTCTTCCATGTTCATGTAAGAAGCTTTGACCCAAAAGGTGTTTTTGTTGACTTTTCAAAATGACCTATAATGTAGAAATTCATATCTTTTGATGAGTGCATATTTTGAACTTGTGGGCTGAAGATAAATTGTAGGGAATTGCATCCTCTTCAAAATGAGCCTTGGATGGAAAATTTCTGATAAAGTATGAAGAAGTTATCCTTGGTCAAAGTTTGATTGACTTTTCCTGAGAAACCCTAATTTAGCAACTTTTGGGTTTTGATGAATTTGGAGCATTCCTTGAGGAATCATGATCAACCCTTGATCAAATGATGAAAGTCACTTCAAAATGTTAATGTTGACCAAAAATATTAATGTTTGAATGTATGTGGGTCACTGTTGACTTTTGACCTATTACAGTCGATTCTCAAGCATCTGAGCAGTTGACTGAGCAAACTTCTTGTGCAAGGCATGGAACTTGACATGTAGGGTATTGAGAACATATTGAAACCACCGGCAGAAAACACAGAGCCGCCACCGAAATTTATTTATCCCGAAGGAAGGGGAAATATCGATAAAACCACAAGGGAATGGATAAGATGGTCTTGCGACCAAGAGAAAGGGTAAGGGAGTTAGTTATGCGAGGGGAATGTATTAGCACCCCTCGCATCCGTTGTACTCAATGAGATCTGTTTTGTTCGTTTGTCTTAAAGGATGTGTTTATCTACAACTAGGCTTGCTAAAAGGGAAATGAATGGTTTTTTATTATTGCGTTCGTGAGGGTTTCGCGCCCCTTTGCCTACGTATCCAATGAAGGAATCAAAACTCTATAGTTCCTCTAGAAAAAAGATGGGTTTTTTTGTGTTTTTTTAGTGGGCGATGTTAACGCACGCATTCTAGCAATAGGCACGGCCGGTATCGCGGTAGAATGGAGATAACATCCCCTTGGGGGAGTTTTGCTTGGTTGAGTGTTTTTGCGAGTTTTAAAATAAATTCAAGTAATGATTAAGTGTTTTGGATTTTTTTTTATTTGTGAATGAGAAGTTTTAATTACAAAAGGGAAGGGTTAAGAGGGAGACTAGAGACCTAGTTGTTTGTTATGTACAAGTGAGCTAAAAATCTATTTCGACATAAGGCGGTCGAACGGGTTTTAATCGCCTCACAGAGTTAACTAAGGGAGTATGGCATCGAGGTTTGAATGAACAAATAAAGAAACTAAGACCCTAAATATTTATTGTTTTAAGAAAAATAGTACTATAATATTTTTTACAACTTATTGCGAAATGAATATCGAAACGTAATTTTAACTTATTTTGGGTATTTTATTAAGTTAAATAAAACAAATTGAATTAAACAAAATTAAACAAAATAATTAAGTAAATAACAAAAATGAAAATTTAATTAAAACAAACATGTTTTTTTGTATCTTTTCTCATGCAATAACTATGTAAAGGAAAGAAATTAAATAAGTATGTTTTTTATGAAATATATAAAATAAAATACATAAAGACAAAGCCTAAAGAAACTAAAAAAAAGAAAGAAAATGGAAAATTCCCCCAGCAAGGGTTGAACCCGGGTCCCCAAGGTGTGTTATTAGAGGCTTGGCCAGTTGAGCTATGCTGTTATTCGTTTATCAACATGAATTTATTAAAACATAAAGGAAAGCGGTTATGATGCTGGACCAAACAGGCCCAATGGGCCGACCCGCTTTGGAGGAAAGGAACAAGAAAATTGAAAACCCTAATCTATATGCCAATAGAGATGCGCCGCCGCTGTACACTTGAAAGGAAAAAGAAACCAAGTTCTATCTTGCAAAAACGTCACCCATATCCAACGACAAAACTTCCAGAATCGACAATCTCGTATCTACTGTTTCTTTAAAACAACTTCAATCTTTATACATTATTTCTAACAATTCCTTCAACAAACCACAACATCAATGCACCTTCACCTCACCTGCAGTACCTTCGACCATGCAAATGTAAAGGAAACAAAAAGGAGAAGAAGAGATTTATCGAAAGAAAAGTGTATATCTGGTCCCATCACAAACATTTTCGATTTGACATCAAAGCGTCTTGGATCAGTAAGCTTCGCACTCGTAATCCTCTTACCCTCTGAATTTGATCCTTGTTTTTCCGATTATAGAGCTAAGTGAATCTGATTTTGTAAATTCTCTGTGAATCCACGACTTTCGTGACCTAGATAGAAGCGTGAGGGTGATGTTTATGCGGAGAATGAAATGAAATCGAGAGAGAAATCTTGAGTTGTTATGAATTGTTGTTACGAATTTTGAACTACTAACCCATTGCTGATATTATGATATTACAGGGTACAGATCCGTAGAAATAAAATCCAGATTCCACTACTTGAAGGTTAATGATTAGGGACTAGATGGAAGTCCGGCTGGGAGTTTGGGAGGTTTGCTGGAGACTAGAGTGGATGGTAGTAACGGAAGATGGTTGTGGGGTGGTGAGCGGTTTAAGGTTGTGCGTTTAACAGGTTGTTAACAGGCTTTAAGATATAACTGGTTTTAGTATTTTTGGTTTTTTTTTGACAGGTTTTGGTTTTTGGTTTTCTATTGTTGGAAAATGATGAAGGTGTTATTCCAGAGAGAAAGGTGGAAGTTAGGGAAGTTACAGGTCTATGATTAAAAAGTTTTAAGATTTATGACAAGTTCTAAGCTTAACAACAGGTTTTTTTATGTTTTTAACTGGTTCTAATGTTGATTAAAAGGCTGAGGTTTTTTGACAGGTTTTGGATTAATAGGTAAAGGTTGTTAACAAGTTAAGGTTTTGAGTTTCTTAACAAGGTTCTATGCTGGTTTTCAGGTTGTAAGATGTGGTTTGACAGGTTCCGCTGGTAACAGGTTTTAGTATTCTTGACAGGGGAAGTGTTTTGATAGGGTACTATGCTGGTTTTAACAGCAGGTTGCTATGTTTTCTAACAGCAGGTTTGTTATTGATTAACAGATTTTTTAGACATTTTCTTAGTGATAACAACACACAAAGGGAAATTGAAATTTGCTACAGAAATGAAAATAAATAGTAATGAAATGGCATGAGTTATAGCAAAAACCATGTATGTTTTTCTTTGACCCGTTTCTCTTGCTGAAAAAAATCTGGAAAAGAAAACCTCTTCTGTTTTTTATCTTGCTCTTGCTGGAGAACTTTTTGGTTTGCAGCTTCGGTATTTTTACTGGTTTTTTGGGTTGAAAGTTAGTGGTTTGAAATTTTTGGGGTTAATAGTTTTTTGACAGGTTTTGGTTTTTTTGGTTATCGGTTTTGTTTCTGGTTTGAAGTTCTTACAATTTTTGGTTTGAAGTGTTGGCTGATGATGTTTTGCAGTTTGTGGTTTGTGCTGGTTTTTTAAGCTATGTCCAGATGTTTTTAATGAAACAGTGGTGTGTCTATTTATAGTGCAGGGGTGAAAATGTGGGGGGGGGGGGGATTGGTGAGATTTGAACAATTTATGATGCTGTCTTGTGGCTTTAGAATGCAGGTTTTAACTTGCCTATTTTGTGCAATGTTACAGCAGTAGTTGTTGGACTATTTTGGGTTATGCAGCATGCGGGTTGTCTCTTTCCTCTTTCTCTTTCAATGATATAAAGCTTTTGTGCTTTTTTCCTTAAAGTTCTGAAGGGTTTGCTTTTATGGAAAATGATGACATAGGGTGTTTTGGCTGCTTGCACTAATGTTTGACTTGTTGCTTTTGTTTTGTCTTAGTTGAATTGCTTTTTGTTGTTTAGGCTACTTGCTTGCTGCCTTGGCCTGTGCGTTATTTTGCTGCTTCTGTGTGCTGTTATGTATTGTGCGTTGTGCTTGCTTGCTTGCTTGCCATGGTACTTTGGCTTTTGTTTTGTGCGCTTGCCATGCTGCTTTGGGCTTTTGTTTTATGTGCTTGCCATGCTGCTTTGGCTTTTGTTTATTTGGCAATTTTTCTTTTCTTCTTTTTTTCTTGTTTGTGAACCAAAGATAAAAATCTTCGTGATTTGCAATTTGGAAGAAAACTAAGACATGATGAAAACATCTCCATATTTAACTGATTCCAAAAGGAAAACCCTTATGATGACATGACAATCAATTAAATCTTGTTTGAATTTTTTCATGTTTTGATTGCTAACCCTTTTTTCTTTTTCTTGTTTCATGAGCACAATTATTGGATTATTCGAAGCGAGATCGAATGATGAAAATACCAAGGCGAGGAAGAATGACTTGAAGATGAAGACTTGAAGAAACACAAATTATTTTTCTCTTTTCTTTGTAATCAAAACAAATGTAATTTGTATTCCATACTGTAATTCATTTTTCATACGCTTTGTAATCCGTCCAAAAAATGTAACGAATACGAAAGCTTGAATGATATATTTTTTTGAATGAATTATCTTGTATGGAAATCAAACAACTCTCGATCTTGTTTAAATTCTGAAATTCTCTCTTGAATGATTCAAACGCACATCTCAACTTAGTAACTTGAATCTCAAGAAATCATGAATAATGGTTATAACTTGTATTCCAAACAAAACACTCGCTTTATCTTCAAACTCTCAAACACAACAAAATGAATGCTTAAGAATTTAGTTCCACTGATTAATTCGAACCCAAAACACCGGTCACTTGAACCTTAATCTTCAAATCATGCCTGAACCGCACTTGCACTTCTCGAGCAGAACTCTAACTTTGACATTCAACCCACAATAACTTGAAACTTGAGCAACAAGAACAAGTCCTGATTATTATGAACCTTTAACCTCATTTTCCGAAGTGCTCGAACTCCATATTTGCCAATTCAACCTCTAAATTCTCGACTCAATGGCTTAGAGACTTGAAGAAGAAACTTGAAATGCGAGGAGATGGAATTCTTGACCTAACGCACTGAGCTCTGAGCCATCCTTGAGGCAGGCGAAAGAAACATCTTCACATAAACCAAAAATCTGAAAACCCTAGCATCTTGACCGACACACATAGGGAAATAAACCCTAATCCAAGCTCTGATAAATTTGAGCGAGAACCAATCCTTGTAACTTGACGACACAATTCATTCCATGATTCGCTAATCGAGATCCAATTGTGCTTCCTTTTAACCTGATAAGAAAACCTCAAAACAAGATTAGACATAAAGAGGGCGCAACCCTAAAACTTTAAACCAAAGTGCCTGATTCCTTGAGATGCGGGATATGCAAATGATTGAATAATAAAATGATGCAAATGGAATGCAAAGTTCAAAGCCAGACAAGAATAAAAGAGATAGGGAAAATTTGGGGTACGACAGCTGCCCCTATTTTATCGTCTTAAACCTGAAGGCGACATTGGCGTCAGCCTTTCGGGAGTTCAAGGTGGAAGATGATTAAATACCAGGACCCAAAAATTGCCCTGGAGAGATGGTGCGAGTGTTATTCACTGGAGTGAATGTCTGTTGGGGAAAGACAAACTGGTCATCTGGGGGACTGGTCATGATGGATAAAACATGGTTGAAAAAGGGTAGCTTGTACTGGGGTAACGATACCAATACAAGGTTCTCGAGGGAGTGAGTGGTAGAGTGACTGAAAGGATATGGTGCAACGTCAAGATCTACGATGATCTACGACCCTAAATACATAACGCGATGGTAATATCTACGAACGATCTACGACCCTAAAAACATAACGCGATGGTAAGACCTACGAACGATCTACGACCTTAAAAAACATAACGCGATGGTAAGATCTATGGACGATCTACGACCCTAAAATGCGAAGGTAAGGCCTACAGACGATCTACGACCTTAAGAGAGGTAAAGTGAAAGCAAGATCTACGGACGATCTACAACCTTAGGAAATGTAATGTGAGGGGAAGATCTACGGATGATCTACAACCATAACATGCGACGGTAAGGCCTACAGACAGTCTACGACCTTAAGAGAGGTAAAGAGGAGAAGGTAAAGTCTATGGACGACCTAAGACCTTAGGAAGATACTATGGTAAGATCTACGGACGATCTACGACCTTAAAAGAGGTAAAGAGGAGAAGGTAAAGTCTACGGGCGACCTACGACCTTAGGAAATGAAGCGACGGTAAGATCTACAGACGATCTACGACCTTAGGAAAGATAAAGCGAAGGTATGATCTACGGACGATCTATGACCCTAGAAAGATAAAGCGACGATAAGATCTACAGACGATCTATGACCTTAAATGAAAAGATGATGAGTGGGTAAAGTCTACGGATGGCCTACGACCCTAGGTAGATTAAGAGAAGGTAAGATCTACGGACGATCTACGACCCTAAAATGCGAAGGTAAGATCTATGGACGATCTATGACCCTAAAAAGCGAAGGTAAGATCTACGGACGATCTACGACCCTAAAAAAACACCACTATGGTAAGATCTACGGACGACCTACGACCTTAAAAAGATAAGGCGACGGTAAGATCTACGGACGATCTACAACCTTAGAAAAAAGATGACGGTAAGATCTACAGACGATCTACGACCTTAAAAAGATAAAGCGACGGTAAGATCTACGCACGATCTACGACCTTAGAAGAAAAAATATGATGAGTGGGTAAAGTATACAGACAACCTACGACTCTAGGAAGATAAAGTGAAGGTAAGATCTACGGACGATCTACGACCCTAAGGATACGAGGGAGAGAGGGTAAAGTCTACGGACGACCTACCACCTTAAGAGAGATAAAGTAAGTATTGAGAGTTGGGGAGCATGACGTACTAAAACCCTGATTTATTTTAGTTGGTAGTGTAGTAACAGATGTTAACTGGGAATTATGAAATTTTTGTGAGGATGTTTTGTTGATTTGGGATGGATTTAGGATTGATCTGGCTCATGCTTCATATGAATTTAAGGTGTGATATGATGATCCATGGATATGCTATGCATTTGAGGATGCAATGCAATATGTCGTGATGATTATTGTATGCAAATTGTTAAAACTCATTGGGATCTGTTGTCCGTCATCTTGAGGTACCAATATGGACTGGTGCTTAAAATTTGAGAAGGTGGAAGATGATTGAACACTAGAGTGCCCAAAAATTTGAACTCGCATGAAGTAATACTTGATTTGTGATATCGGGAATGGGCTTATAGATGCCATTTGGAGGTTGATGATAGAATATTGTCGGAGATAGGCTTAAAGATCCATCCTTGATGTGACGGAGAATCGTCGGAGATGGGCTTCAAGATGCCAGCTAGAGAATGTTGATTTCCTGAGATATTCCTTTGATGAGAGTCCCTGCTCCTGTCGTTGAGGAGGAATCTGCTACGGATTATTGGTATCTGTCTTGGGAGAAATAGAATTTTAGGAGCTTCAGTTGTCCGTTACTCTACTGGGGAAATAACTCCAGTTTGAGGAAGCGGAAGTGAATTGCATATCTGGTCAGTGTACAGGTTGTGCCATGACTTACTAGGGAAATGAGAAACCAATCGTGTTTGATTATGTCCAAGTCTTACAGTGTTGTGGACTGTTATCTGGAGATAAGAAAGAAGGAACCTGGATAGTAAGGTTATGAGAAGAAACCTGGATAGTAGGGTTGCTTCAAAATGAAAGCCTGGATAGTAGGGCTGTGAGAAGGAACCTGTGTAGTAGGGTTACTTCGATATGAAAGCCTCGATAGTAGGCCTGTGAGAAGGAACCTGGATAGTAGGGTTACTTCAATATGAAAGCCTGTATAGTAGGGCTGTGAGAAGGAACCTGGATAGTAGGGTTACTTCGATAAGAAAGCCTGGATAGTAGGGTTATGAGAAGGAACCTGGATAGTAGGGTTACTTCGATATGAAAGTTGTATAATAGGGCTGTGAGAAGGAACCTGGATAGTAAGGTTAATTCGATATGAAAGCCTGGATAGTAGGGCTGTGAGAAGGAACCTGGGTCATAGGGTTACTTCAATATGAAAGCCTGAATAGTAGGGTTGTGAGAAGGATCTTGGGTTATAGGGTTACTTCGATACGAAAGCCTGGATAGTAGGGTTGTGAGAAGGAACCTGGATAGTAGGGTTACTTCGATATGAAAGTCTGGATAGTAGGGCTCTGAGAAGGAACCTAGGTCGTAGGGTTACTTCGATATGAAATCCTGGATAGTAGCGCTGTGAGAAGGAACTTGGGTCGTAGGGTTACTTCGATATGAAAGCCTGGATAATAGGTGTGATACGGCGGGAGAACTGGTTTGAAGGTTTTGTGTTTGATCGCAAATGTTGTGGTTAGCAAGAGTCACCACTGACTTTTCTTTTATACAAAAGGAAAGTTGAAAAAGCACAGGAAAGACCTTTGAGATTGTTTCTTGAGTTCGGGGGGTAGATTATGAAAAGGGAAGGTATTAGCACCCTTTTCATCCTTGGTTTTCCATGGGCTCTTAGCTACTTGCTAGATCACTTGCTTTTGTTTGAAATTGTGCTTTGTGTGGGTTTTTGAAAGTATTTTGTAAAGAGGCCATTGTTTAGGCAATCTTTGTAATGATTCTCGTTCGTAAGAATGTATACAAAGATGTTGATCTTTTTGAAAAAAATTTCAATGTTTGTAAGATGTTTGGAAATGTGTGTGTTTGTTTTGAAAATAGCAAGGATGTTTGTTTGAAATTGAGCAAGTAATTAGGAGCATTCTACCTACTCAAATGTCTTTCTTTTTCATTTTCTTTTCCTTTAATATTGTTGTCTTACCATTGATTTTGTAAGCAACCCTATATTTGGATGTAAACGGGATGGACGTGGGTCATCGTATAACCGTGATTAGCAATGTTGCAAGGTATCTTAGAATTTTTTTAGAGGGACTAAGATCATTTTGAAAAGGCAACACAAATAGCATCATCGAGGGACTATGATCTAGTATTTGTTTGTTTTTGCTAAGATACCTTACATGCATAATATGGCCATTTTGTATAAGGCAACCAAGTGGAATAACCCTAGGGGTGATTGTGTGCAAGTGTGTCATTTTCATGCTTGTTTTTGTCTTGAATTAGGATTTTCTATTTGATTGATTTTATTCTTTCCATACAAACCCTAATTACTACACTATTACAACATTTGTGGGAGGGGGGGGGTATACAATTTATGAATGGGGATTGCAATAATATAAACCTAATTAATCTATTACAACCAAATTGAATGTTATACAAATACTTGAAGAAATATATAAAGTGAAAATGCAAATTGAAAGAAATGATTTTTTTGTGTTTGGATTTTTATATGAAAAAGGTTTAACCTAAACCTAATTAGAGAAAGATAATTAAATCAAATTAACTTAAGTTAATTAAGGAAAGAAATAAATTAAGAAAATGTTTTTTTAATAAAACCCTAAAGCTATTTTAGTTGATTAAAAGAATATAAGTTTAAAGAAAAAAAAAGTATTTTTTATATTTTTTGTCATGAACATAATATGTTGTACTGTTATGAAATATTTTTGGTCTACTTTATATTAAAAAGAAATATATTTAAATAAATAATAATTTAGTTTTAAATTAATTTACAAGGAAATTAATAAAAGTAAATACAGTATAATGATCAAAAATATTTTTTTTGTGTGGGAAAAAATATTTAAATTATGTCAAAATATACATCTATTATTTTTATACATTTTAGGATTTTTTTGGTATTTTAGAAAATATATTTAAAAGAAAAAATAAATAAAGAAATAAATAAAAATAAAATGGTCCAAGGCGTGTCACAAGTAAACAGGGGGGATGCTAGCAAAAAAAATAAAAAGAATGCCAGGCCCAAAGGCCCAGCGCCTACAAACAAAATCCAAAAAGTGTCAAAAAGATGGAAAAAATCAAAATGGTCACGCTGGGGCTTGGACCCAGGACCATTGGGTGAACAGGTGCGCGCTTTACCACTGGGGTGGCTATACATCCGTTTATATAAACAAAACCATAAATATATAAGGCAAATCAAGTCCTGATGACTTCATCTTAAACCTCCAGTCGGTGTACCTGTAACTTCTTCATTTCTTATCAAAAATAGAAAGTGACAAAATGAAAGTTGTTGCATTCTTCCTCACGAATCTAACCATGTAAATAACTAAGGCTGAAAGTCAAAGATAAAAGAGAATTTCTATGGCCCTAATTTAAACCCTAAATTTTTTAGAAACTTCAACTATAAAATTCTCTAAGCTCGGGCCATATAAATGCAAACTATGGATATGTACAACTTCGTGGCAATGAGGTCTACATCTTATCTTCACAAATGCAAGCCTAACAATGCCTAAGTAATGAGATAGAAGTTCAAGAAAAATACCTCAAAATTGGAAATCGTGAAATGCAAATGAGCTTGTTTCAAGCAGTTCTGATGATCAGGTTAGCTTCCTTGGACCTCTAGGAAGCTAATGCAATGGCTGGCTTGAACTGAGGATGGCTGGAATGGTCTGGAAAAGTCCAACTGTGATGCTCTGTTTTTGTTTATGGAAGACAAGGATAATGTTGTTACAGAAATGAAACAGGCACAAGGATGAGATACTCTTGATGCAAGGAAGCTTTAGAAACTAAAAGGCCAAGAAACGCACAAGGGAAATGTGAGTTTGGTATGTAAAGTCAGAACTTGCACAACAATGGTGTTTTGGAAACATTTCTGGCTAAAGGGAGTTTGAGTGAGTTTCAGGGGCTTCTTGATCGAGTGTCAACTTGAAAATAGTGTGTATACTTATAAGCAAGATGTTTTGAGGCTTGTAACAACTCGGAATTTGAATTTGCATCCTTAAGCCAAACATGTGATTTTTTGAGAAAAACAAGTTTCAATGTTTGTGTACTTGCTAAGATAGAGTGTTTAAGCTTTAAACAAACTTGCTTCTGACTTTTTAGGTGAAGTGTGATCAGAGGGAACAAGTTAGAGGCTCAAGAGTGGACTTTATGCAAAAAGCTTGCTTTACAAGAATGGTATTGTTAGCTTTCTTCCCAAAATGGCAATGTGAATTGGATAAAGATTAAATCAGTTGGATTATAGCTCAAAAGTTTGTGTAATCCATTAATTATTGAGTGACAAACAAGTTTGAGGCCTGAAAAACAAAGATCATGCAGCCTAACATTGATTTGCATTTGTGTTCATCATGAAAATGACCTATAATTCAAGTGACAAAACACCAACTTCATCTCTTCGATTCTCCATACTCAAGAATGGTCTCAACGAGTTCTTGGACATTTTGGAAAGCTTGCAATGTGCTATACAACTCATCTTTGAATTTCTTTTGAAGATTTCCCTTGGAACCATGTGAAAAATTGCCATGAAGTTAGGTCAAAAAGCTGCCTAACTAAGGCAAAATTTCACTAAGCTATTTTTAGTTCATGAGCATGTATTCACAAAATTATAACTGGAGATCCAAGCATCTTTAGGAGAAGTTGTGTGAAGAAAAGTTGTAGATTTCATGGAGATCTACAACTTTCATGTTGGAAGTTTCATTTGAATCATCTTGCATCATGGTGAAAATTTGGCTCAAAGTTGTGAAAAAATAAGAAATTTTCTATACTTAGAAAAATTTCTAAGTTAAGAAATTTCATCTTTTCAACATAAAATTTTGAATTCTTGATTTCTTGATGAACAATTTTAATATTTTAACATGTTTTGATGAATTATGATCTTTGGCATTTGATTTGACCAAAAAGTCAAAGTTTGACTTTTCGGTATACAGTTGACTTTTGATTAGTTGATTGCAAAATTCATCTGTTAATCCAATGGATTTGCAATGTTTTGAATCATGTGATTAGGTTAAAATGATTTAATTGGAATCTTGAGATCATTCCTTAAACCAATTGATCATTTTCTAGGTCAAAAATCAGAAATTGCCCCTTCTTAGTCAAAACCCTAATTTTGACCATTTTGCCCTTTTGGAGATTTGATCAAATTTCTTGAGGAATTGTGGTCCAAACTTGATCAAATGATACATATGGGTCTAGAATGCTGATGTGGCTAAAAAATTATGAAGTTTGACTGTAAATTGGCCATGGTTGATTTTTTTGTCCAATACAGTTGATTTTTAGGTCAACTGTTCAATTGACTGATCAAAAGTGTGATCCAAAGCTTGAAACTTGACATGAGTAATCTTGGAGGTCCATAATGATACTTTAAAGTCATATGAAGCTTTGATAGTCCAAAAATCCTTGTGCAAACTCAAACCCTAATTTTGGTCATCAGTGCATAAGGAGGTGTATTGAGCTGCTCAAACCCTAATGAAGTCTTGAGTCAAAGAGATCTTGTTAGAAAATTCTTGATAAGTGAGAGGGAAAATTTTGGGGTAAAACAGCTGCCATTGTTCAATCTTCTTAAACTTGAAGAGTTAGATTGGCGAGTTTTGCCATTCGTGACTCGAAGGTGGATGATGATTGGACACTAAAGTGCCCAGAAATTTGCACTCGACAATGTGAAGGTTGAGGGAATGGGCTTAAAGATGCCATTTGGAGAGATGAAAAAAACTTGTTGGAGATGGGATTGTAGATTCCATCCAAGAAT
Source organism: Vicia faba (assembly GCA_948472305.1). Classification (NCBI taxonomy): domain Eukaryota; kingdom Viridiplantae; phylum Streptophyta; class Magnoliopsida; order Fabales; family Fabaceae; genus Vicia; species Vicia faba. The sequence continues at coordinate 1,472,209,900 of OX451737.1, read as the reverse complement.
GATTGTTGAATTGTAATTTGTGAACCAAAAAAATGAGTATCAGAATGGCGTCCGTGTCTGGAGCGTATTCGAACTGTATCTGAAAGTTGACTCTGAATGAGTATCAGAATGACATCTGTGTATGGAGCATATCTGAAATGTATTTGAGAGTCAAGTTTGAATGAGTATCAGGATGGCATCCGTGTCTGGAGCATATCTGAATTATATCTGAAAACTTTGAATATGAATGAGTATCAGAATGGCATTCGTGTCTAGAGCGTATCTGAAAACTTTGAATCTGAATGAGTATTAGAATGACATCCATGTCTGGAGCGTATCTGAACTGTATCTGAAATTCGAGTCTTAATGAGTATCAGGATGGCATCCGTGTCTGGAGCGTATCCGTACTGTATCTGAAAACTGAATCTGAATGAGTATCAGAATTGCATCCGTGTCTAGAGCGCATCTGAATTTTATCTGAAAACTTTGAACATTGTTAATGGTAGCTTTTAATCTTATCCTGAAAATGGTAAAATGTTAGTTAAAATGCAAGGTCATGTTTGCATGAAATGTATGACGTAATGCATTTGCTAAATCAATGTTTATGATATATGGATGCAATGTATGCGTATGTGAGCTAATTTGCTGCACTACTGTTGGATTGGAGAAAACAAATCCCCGACGGCTGCTGAAGATATGTAAGTCTTCATGTCTTGAAGTTGAAGTATTAATGAATTTCTGCCGAGAGAAATAAAATCTGTTGTAAGGGAAATGCCATGTGTTACTCAAAAAGGTTTGGAGAAATTTGGATGATTTCTACTGGGGGTTTATAAATGGGAGCTTTATTCTGAAGGGGATTAAACGACATACTGCGGGGGATTACTTATGGAATAGCCTAGAGGTATTTCCCTATCTCTTAAACCTATCAGTTATTGCCTCTTTTCATTTTGTTTATTTGCAAACAATAATTATGTTCAAATGCATATGTTCAAAAATGAATCATTGGACGTTTTTGTAAACAAAACAGAAGCGTAAAGAAAAGAAAAATAGTTTTTGCACTTTCAAAAGGACATTTTTGTATTGACTTTCAGTAAGTATTTTTGTACAAGGAGACAAACATTCTAGTAAGAAAATGTTGTTGTAAAAAAATGTAAATTTTTATACAAAGAAAAGATAGTTATGTGTAATAATCCCATGGTGTTTCCATTCTGCTATAGCCTTCGTATCTCTGAGCATCTTGTCTATTTGTTACCTCGTCCGAAGATGATTGAATTGATCAAAACCTTTGATTTTGTTAGTGGAAGCCAAAGGTTGTCCGTAAAGTGGTCCAACGGGACATAGTCATACGCTTTTAATTCCCTAAATTTTCCTGGACTACCCTTTCGGGTTTTTAGTCCACCGGGAAACCCTTTTTTGCCCAAGTCGCCCTTTCGGGTTTTCAACTTGCCGGGTGTACAAATTTTATTGTTTTATCCCTAATTTTTACCCGAACCTCTTTGGTGCGTCGGGACGCCCTTGTTTTGCCTAGGTATGTCAACCTAGTGGGTCTCTTATGCGTAGTATCTTTTGTCTATGTTCACGTTCACAGGGTGTGGCATGTCGTCACCGTCCATGGTGGTCAAGATCATTGCCCCACCAGAGAATATGTTTTTGATTACCATTTTCCCCTGGGATCACCTTGTGGCAATATGATGCGTTTGATCACTAGATCCCCAACTTGATACACTTGGCGCCTGACTTTCTTGCTGAAAGCCTTGATCATCCTTTTTCGATACATTTGACCATGGCAAACAGCATCAAGTCTCTTCTCATCAATAAAGTTTAGCTGATCAAGTTGAGTCTCGATCCAATCATCTTCATTCAACCCTGCATCCTTCACAATCCTCAGAGAGGGGATCTGAACCTCAATAGGCAAGACGACTTCCATGCCGTATACCAAAGAATAAGGTGTTTCCCTGGTTGATGTGCGAGCTGTGGTACGATACCCGTGGAGAGCGAATGGTAGCATCCCTTGCCAGTCTTTGTATGTGACTGTCATTTTCTGTATGATCTTTTTAATGTTCTTATTTGCAGCTTCGACGACACCATTCATCTTTGGCCATTAAGGAGAAGAATTGTGATCCTGAATCTTGAATTGCTCGCACAAGGCGGTGATCATAGTGTTGTTGAGATTTGTACCATTTCCAGTGATGGTCCTTTCCGGGATACCGTACCAGCAAATGAGATTTTGCTTGATGAAATGGGTAACAACATTCTTGGTAACGGAGGCGGAGGAGGCTAATTCAACCCACTTTGTAAAATAGTCAATGGCCACTAGGATGAAGTGGTGTCCATTGGAGGTTGTTGGCTTGATTTCCCCAATCATATCAATCCCCCACATAGCAAAGGGCCAAGGAGCCGTCAAGACATTCATAGGAACCAGAGGTACGTGCACCTTGTCAGCATACATCTGACACTTATGGCAGGTTCGAGAGTGTTGATAACAATCTGCTTCCATGGTAGACCAGTAATAGCCTGCCCGTAGGATTTTCTTTGCCATCGTATGCCCACTAGATTGGGTGCCAAAAGTTCCTTCGTGCAATTCAGCCATAATCCTTTCAGCTTCAACCTTATCTACGCACCAAAGTAACATAGAGTCATGATTGCGTTTGTACAAGATGCCAGTACTAAGGAAGAATTTAGCAGAGAACCTCCTTAAGAACTTCTTATCATTGACTGAAGCTCCTTCTGGATATTCTTGAGCCTCGAGATACCTCTTGACTTCATGAAACCAAGGCTGGTCTACTACCTCTTCAGTATTAATCTCGTGATAGTGTGTTGCTTCATCCATTCGTTCAATAGTGATCTGGGGAGCCTTGTTATCCCAATTAAGTTTAAACTTAGATGATATTGTGGCTAGTGCGTCTGCTAGTTGATTTTCTTCTCGCGGGAAATGCTCGAAGGTAATCTTCTCAAAATGTGGTAGCAATGTCAAGACATGTTCTTTATAAGGGATAAGGTTAGGGTGTTTGGTGTCCCATTCCCCTTTGATCTGACTGATGACCAAGGCTGAATCTTCGAACACATCCAATGATTTGATCCCCAAGTCTATGGCAGCTCTAAGACCAAAGATGCATGCTTCATATTCTTCCATGTTGTTTTTACAATTGAAGCAGAGTCTTGTGCTAAAGGGAGTATGACACCCTTCAGGAGATATGATTACAACACCGATTCCATTGCCAAGGGCGTTGGATGCTCCATCAAAGAACAGGGTTCATTGGGATCCTTGTTCAGGTCCATCATATGGCCTGAATTCTTCACAGTTGTCTAATGTCATGATGTCTTCATCCGGAAATTCGAATTTCATGGACTGGTAGTCTTCTACAGCTTGGTGAGCAAGGTGATCGGCTAATACACTGCCCTTTATTGCTTTCTGGGTAGTATATTGTATGTCATATTCCGTCAGAATCATCTGCCATCTCGCTATTCTCCCAGAAAGAGCAGGCTTCTCAAAGATGTATTTTATCGGATCCATTTTAGATATCAATAGGGTATTATGAGTTAGCATATACTGTCTTAGCCGGCGAGCAGCCCATGCCAGAGCGCAACAAGTTTTCTCGAGCAGTGAATAGCTGGTTTCATGGTCGATAAACTTTTTGCTTAGGTAATAAATAGCATGCTCTTTTCGGCCAGACTCGTCATGCTGTCCCAATACACACCCCATTGAATTTTCTAAAACAGTTAGATACATGATCAATGGTCTTCCCTCGACTGGTGGCACCAACATAGGAGGCTCTTGTAAGTATTCTTTGATTTTGTCAAAAGCAACTTGGCATTCATCATTCCATTTGACTACTTGATCTTTCTTCAATAGTTTGAAGATTGGCTCACAAGTAGCTGTCAGGTGAGAAATGAATCTAGCAATATAGTTCAAACGTCCCAAGAATCCTCTGACTTCCTTCTCAATACGAGGAGCATGCATCTCTTGTATTTCTTTAACTTTGGCAGGATCGACCTCGATACCTTTGTTACTGGTGACAAAGCCTAAGAGTTTACCAGACCGTACTCCAAATGTGCATTTGTTTGGATTCAACCTCAGATTGTACTTCTTCAGTCTCTCAAACAGTTTTTGTAAGTGATCAAGATGCTTTTCTTCTATTTGCAATCTGGCTATCATATTGTCCACGTAGACCTCTATTTTGTGATGTATCATGTCATGAAATAAAGATACCATGGCACGCTGATAGGTTGCCCCAGCATTATTTAGTCCGAATGGCATCACCTTGTAGCAGAATGTGCCCCATAGTGTGATAAATGTTATTTTCTCCATGTCCTCAGGCGCCATTTTGATTTGGTTGTAACCTGAGAATCCATCCATGAAGGAAAACACTTTGTGTTGTGTTGTATTGTCAACTAGAATATCAATGTGGGGGAGTGGAAAATCATCCTCGCCTTATTCAAATCTCTGTAGTCCATACACATTCTCACTTTACCATCTTTTTTGGGTACGGGAACAATGTTGGCAACCCGTTGAGGGTAAGAGGTGACAACCAAAAATCCAGCATTGAATTGCTTCATGACTTATGCTTTAATCTTTTCTGACATATCAGGTCTCATGCGGCGAACCTTTTTCTTTACTGGAGGACAATCTTCTATTGTAGGCAGACGATGTACCACAATGTCTGCATCAAGTCCCCGTATGTCTTCATACGACCAGGAAAAGACTTCAACATAATCGTGTAATAACCGAATCAGACGCTCCTTGACAATGGGTTCCAGATTGACAGCCACCTTGACCTCCTTTTTGTCTTGTTCAGTACCTAGGTTGATTGTATCCACGGGTTCCTCGTGAGGATGAATGGTTCTTTCTTCTTGTTGTAGCATTATGACAAGTTCCCCTGGTACTTCACAATCTTCCTCACCTTCGTCTTCGGCTTGGTAGATTAAATTCTCAAAGTCACAAAAGGCCATAGCAGTATCGTTACCCATGGGATCCCGAATGGATGTATACCTGCATTGTGAGTGTGGGTGTGTGTAAGGGTATAACTATCTTTGAAAGAAAATAAAGTATAGAAGAAAAACAATGAGCACAAAAGGTTGTATGTGAAAACGTCCATGATTCATTGATGTCATATGAAAATGAGATGATAACCCTTACAAATGGACCATTGTGCCTCGGGTAAGACACAAGGTTTTAAGAGTGCGAATTGTTTCAATATTACAGATCCAACAAAATGTAAAGATAAATTACTGTGGGATAAAAGTGATCGGGACAAAGTCTCTAGCCTCCCAATTTTTGAGCCCTCCATTGACAGTCGGGATTATCCAGTCCTCCAAGTTGCAACCATCTTCCCCATCTTCTACCGCGTTGATTTCACGATTGCTAATCATCAAGGGTGGTCCTCCCGCACGGGTACGTCGTACAACCTTTTGAGCACTTGAAGTGAAGCTTATGCCAAACTTGTCAGACTTATATGGGATATCTGGGAGTTGTCACCAGATAGTGCACCCTCCTTCTTCTACCACTGCTTTTGCGTCCTTCAGCAATGACATCCGGAGTGGAGGCCTTGTAACCTTGGGAACTTGAGACATAGCTTAGGTCACTCCCACATCTTGCGGGACCTCTTCAAAGTGTTAAAATGGAGTTTCAATAAATTCGCCATCTAATTCCATATATTTGAAGGAATTGAGATGGCTAATCATGTATTCTTCCTCTCCATGAACGGTGATAATCTTACCTTGAACTGGATGCTTCAGCATTTGGTGCAATGTAGAAGTAACAGCGCCAGCATTGTGGATCCATGGTCGGCCTAGCAAGCAGGAATATGAAAGGCGGATGTCCATTACATAAAAAGTTGAATGGAAAGTTTGGGTTCCAACCTTTATGGGGATATCCACTTCCCCGTGCACCATCCTCTTTGAGCCGTCAAAAGCCCTTATTACTATGTTGCTTGGCTTTAATGTTAGTCCCTCGCAGTCAAGTCTATCAAGAGCCTTTTTAGGTAATACATTCAGAGATGAGCCAGTGTCCACCAAAACATGAGCCAAGGTTGTGCCCCTACATTCAACCGAGACATGCAATGCCTCATTATGCTTCCTTCCTCTCGGTGTTAGATCAGCATCCAAAAAACCTAGGCCAATATCTGCTGTCAAGCTGGCTACGCAATCTTGGAATTGATCAGCAGACATCTCTTGAGGTACATGGGCGGTTTTTAAGAACTTTACCAAGGATTTTGCATGCGCCTCGGAACATAGTAGTAATGTTAGCATGGAGATTTTAGAGGTAGTTTGCCCTAGCTGTTCAACTACATCGTAGTCGCTCCTCTTTATAATTTTTAGGATCTCCTCCATTTCTTTCTTGAATGTCTCAGGGATAGTCAATGACTAAGCCTTCGACCGGACAAGCTCAACCATAATACTTTTTCCTCGAGTCTCGGCAAAGGGAGTGTCAGTAGGAATGATAACAGGGGTTGTAACGGCTTTGTCAATAGGAGTACTTACAGAGATGATCATGGGTGTATGAGTAACCTTTGGAGCAGCCACATGGATGATTACGGGTCCAAAAACTACTTTTGGGGGAGCAATTTCTGGAGAAAAGATCCTGCCACTTCGGGTAATTTTGCTAGTTCCTGCAATATTACTGATGTCGGGGTCCACTTTCTCAGAAATTAATCTTCGGTGGCTGGCCAGTCTTGCTTGATGCCATGGTAGTATACATCCCCTCCATAATTCCATGGCACAGTTTTGTCTAACGCATATAGGACTAGTCTAGGCACTGTGATTATTAAAGGAGTTGCTTTCGAAACTGATGTAATTCTAACAGGTCTTTTGGTGGAGACCCTGGAAGAATTGGCGGAAATGGTAATGATAGAAACATCTTCAAAAGGAACAGGTGGAACAAGAGTCTTTTCGAACAAAATCTCTTTGTTATCTATCAGGCATTGAACGCCTACTTTCAACAAAGGACAACCAGCTGGTGAGGACAAGAAGAGATGGAAAACTTCATTACAACCTGGGAACACACCGACATTCAACAAGTTCATTTTAACAGTTAGACGTGGGGTCATAAGTTCATCAACTGAAGTAACAAACAATCCTTTTTCAATGGCATTGGTATTGTGGCCATGTCTGGGCATAGGAGCATAAATGACGTTTGGCTTCTCGGGAGCATCGAACTCAATTTCTTTTGCTTCAATGAGGTCTTATATTTTGTTCTTCAAGGCCCAACAGTTATTAGTATCGTGACTAGGACTTTCAGAGTGATATACGCAACGGGCATTGGGATGATAATGATGAGATATTGTATTGGGGTTTTTCAGAGCTTCTTTCAAGGTCACCAAGTTGGATCTTAGTAGATACGGTAATACTTAAGACATGGTCATGTTAATTCTGGTGAACTTCCTGACTGGCCTTTCCATCCTCGGTTGATTACTTCTTTGTTGATCAGACGCAGGCTTAGGAATCATAACAGCCCCCACCATTGGTCGGTGTTTGGCTCTATCTTAGTTTCTTTGCGGATATACAACATCCACCTCTTTCTTTCTAATGAAAGGCTTCCTTACAGCTATATAAGAAGATGTATCTTTCTGAATCTTTCCACTCTTTATACCGGCTTCTACCCTCTCTCGGGTCAATATTAGTTCAGTAAAGCCTGCAGACGAACTTCCAATTAAATGATTGAAGAAAGGACCAGACAAGGTGCCCAAGAACATGTCTACCAACTCTCTCTCAGATAGAGGGGGTTGAACTATTCCAGCCAAGTCTCTTCATTTTTGTGCATAGTCCATGAAACTTTCATTGGAAGCCATGGCCATACTCTGGATTTGAGTACGGGTAGGCGCCAAATCAGCATTGTATTGGTATTGCTTGTAGAAAGTTGCGGCAAGATCTTCCCAATTGTGAATGTTGGCTCTTTCTAGTTGGTAGAACCAGTCAAGTTTAGTTCCAGACAAACTGTCTTGGAAGAAGTGTACCCATAAGTCTTTGTCAGCGGTATGGGGTTGGATTTTCCTTACATATGATCGGAGATGCATTTTAGGGCATGAAACTCCGTCATATTTGGTGAATATAGGTACTTTGAATTTTGGAGGAATGACAATCCCCGATACTAATCCAAATTCCTCAAAGTCCAAGCCAGGCACTTTTTGGATTTCCATCACGCTCAATCGTTCTTCGAGATGTTTATACTTGTCATTAGCTGGAGGGTATTGTTCTTCAGAGTAGTCTTCTTCTTCCTCTTCCTCTTCTGATTCTGATGGGACAACTGTTTCCTTGCCTTTCCCCTCTCGATTGTCTCCTTCACCGGATGTTGTTGTAAAGTTCAAGGTCCTTCTTGTCTGCTCATGAAATCTTCTCCCCATGTTTAGGGCTCCGGTTACCTTATTTTTCTTCTTTTTCCTCTCTTTAGCGAGCAAAGTCTTTAATTCTTCTTGTCCCTTGGCTAGGGTCAAGAGAAACTATTGAAACTACGTATTCTGAATTTGGAGATCTTTCACTGTTTGCTCAAGATCCATCTTACTAAAATAAACAGTAGAGAGACGAGGAGACTTGTTGCAAAAGACCTGCTTATGTTATGATGAATGGTATATCCATATGTAATGATTTCAAGGATTTCAAAGATTCAAATTTGTTTTAGACAAAAAGGAAACACACGTTATATTAATAGGTTAAAGTTTGGGTACATCAATGCCTCTTGGGAAAAATAATATAAAAATTCTAAGATAAAAATGTAGTACGCATCCTCTTTGGTGCAATGTAGGCATTCAGAGTCTTCTCCTCATGAAGTAGCCTAGTGTGTTCCAAAACCTTCTTCTTACTTGCGTAGAATTGGGCTTCGAAAGTATCTCGCTCTCCTTTGAGTTGTATCCAATCCCTTTGTAGGTCTTCAAGAGATGTGGGCATGTCAGGATGTAGGATGGTGTATGGAACATCTCCTTCCTTAACAGGCTCAATAATTACCAGGAGAACAGAGGGGTAAGGCATCATAAGACTCTGAGCACGAATTCGTACCCATTTAAGGTAAGGCTCAAGAGGGATGGAATTCTTGTGCCCTAAAGTCTTGCTATCCATCTTATTTAACATCCTCCAAGCTCGGATAAATCTCTGGCGAAGACCTTGATTGTCGTTGTCGTAGTCAAATACTAAACCTTGAATCAGAATCTCATGCGGGCCATCCCTTCGGGCATAACCAAATTGTCTTAAAGCTAAACAGGGGTTGTAGGTGATACCACCCCTAATGCCAAGTAAAGGGACATTAGGAAATTCCCCACAACGGTCAACAATGATAACATTCTCTTTGGATCAGGAGCACCAATGAATGTCTGAATGTTTGAGCGTCATCAACCTTTGTGACCACCTTGAACCTTGCTCATTTTTTAAGACTGATTTGGGAAGATGAGAAATAAACCATCTTGCCAAGATAGGAGTGAAACACATGAGGACACCTCTTTTCCTCATTGTGCGAGTGTGAAAAGAGTGTAGGATATCCCCTAGTAATGTAGGCACCGGGTTGCATGATATGAAGATTTTGACGGTGTTCACATCTATGAGTTGGTCAAGATTTGGAAACAAAACCATCCCATATATGAGGAGAGCCACAATTTCCTCAAAGGCTTACAAGTCCAAGGAATTTCAACAGCTTTGGGCTTACTCAAACAGGAACTTTGCTAGGAAACCTTTGATACCACTCCTTGTTTCCCAATGAGTTGTGATATCAGATGAGTGCAAGTGTAGAACTTGAGCAATCTTTTCTAGATTTGGGTCTCTTTCCATTCCGTTGAAAGGTAGTTGATTGAGAATGGGAATCCTCAAGAGTTGGGAGAATTCTTCCAAAGTTGGCACAAGTTGATATTCGGGAAATGTGAAGCAATGGTGTAAAGGATCAAAGAACTGAAAGAGCACCTTCATCATGTCCTCATCTGTGTTAGAGGTGACCAAGTTGAGTAGACGACCATGTCTCTCGGTGAATGGAGAGTTTTCAGGAATTCTCGAAGCTAGCTCCTTAAGTTGTGGATGGATTCTCACAAGGTTGACTTGAATAGTTTTCCTGCGAAGTGAATCCATATCCTACAAAACAAGAACAAAGATGAATCCCAAAAATCCTTGAAATGGTTAGTGGATGTATATGATGTTCATGATGTTCATGATGTTCATGATGTTATGTACAAGTATGCATATACAAACAAATCAAACAAGTCCTTAGTTTAGGCTTGCATGGAGTTTTATAGGTAAGTATCCTCTTGAAGTTTAGTTGGCTTAAACCTGTCCTAGTAATAGTAACCGGGTTCTAAGGAGCTCAATATCACTAGATTGTTTCCTTGGTCATTGTTTCAGCTCAAGCCTCTTTAATGGCGACCTAAATATCTCAAGAAACCAAACCTCAATGAGTGTAGTATCGAGTATCTACCAACTTCGGACTGCACCAAAGCCGGTCAACTCACTACATCCTAAAGGCTAAGTTGGTCAAGTAAAGGTTCTAAAAGTTCATTAGTGCTTCATGACATCACTCAGCGGCCCCTTATTCTCTTTGATTAACTCAAAGGCTACCGGTACCCACAATAATGTCCCACTAACGTAGCTATTGCTTAGACCATGTCGGTATACCCCGAACATTTTCAACAATGTATTGCTACTTACCTACAATGTATCCTAAATCCAGGTAGAGGATTCAAACCCAAAAAAAGAACCATAATGTAAAGCATACAAGTCAAACAAATCATGTAAATGTGATCTAACCCTAAGGTAACCCCACTTTTCAAATTTCCCCAGCAGAGTCGCTAGTTCTGTGATACGGTGGGAGAACTGACTTGAAGGTTTTGCGTTTTATCTCAAATATTGCGGTTAGCAAGAGTTGTCACCGACTTTTATTTTATCCAAAAGGAAAGGTGAAAAGCACAAGAAAGACCTTTGAGATTGTTTCTTGAGTTCGGGGGTAGATTATGAAAAAGGAAGATATTAGCACCCTTTTCATCCATGGTTTTCCATGGGCTCTTAGTTACTTTCTAGATCACTTGCTTTTGTTTGAAATTGTGCTTTGTGTGGTTTTTTGAAAGTATTTTGTGAAGAGGTCATTGTTTAGGCAATCTTTGTAATGATTCTCATTCGTAAGAATGTATACAAAGATGTTGATCTTTTTGAAAATGTTTTCAATGTTTGTAAGATGTTTGGAAATGTGTGTGTTTGTTTTGAAAATAGCAAGGATGTTTGTTTGAAATTGAGCAAGTAATTAGGAGCATTCTACCTACTCAAAGTCTTTCTTGTTCATTTTATTTTCCTTTAATATTGTTGTCTTACCATTGATTTGTTAAGCAACCCTATCTTTGGATGTAAACGGGGCGGGCGTGGGTAATCATATAACCATGATTAGCAATATTGTAAGGTATCTTAGCATTCTTTTAGAGGGAATAAGATCATTTTGAAAAGGCAACATAAATAGCGTCATCGAAGGACTATGATATTGTATTTGTTTGTTTTTTCAAAGATACCTTACATGCATAATATGACCATTTTGTATAAGGCAACCAAGTGGAATAGCCCTAGGGGTGCTTGTGTGCAAGTGTGTTATTTTCATGCTTGTTTTTGTCTTGAATTAGGGTTTTCTATTTGATTGATTTTATTCTTTCCATACAAACCTTAATTACTAGCATGTTATGTAAAAGCGATAAATTGCGAAATTTAAAATTATTACGCTATTACAATATTTGTGGGAGGGGGTATACAATTTATGAATGGGGATTGCAATAATATAAACCTAATTAATCTATTACAACCAAATTGAATATTATACAAATACTTGAAGAAATATATAAAGTGAAAATGTAAATTGAAAGAAATGATTTTTTTGTGTTTGGATTTTTATATGAAAAAGGTTTAACCTAAACCTAATTAGAGAAAGATAATTAAATCAACTTAACTTAAATTAATTAAGGAAAGAAATTAATTAAGAAAATGTTTTTTTAATAAAACCCTAAAGCTATTTTAGTTGATTAAAAGAAAATAAGTTTAAATATGAAAAAGTAATTTTTATATTTTTTGTCATGAAAATAATATGTGGTATTATAAAATATTTTTGGTCTTTTTTATATTAAAAAGAAATATATTTAAATAAATAATAATTTAGTTTTAAATTAATTTACAAGGAAATTAATAAAAGTAAATAAAGTATAATGATCAAAAATAATTTTTTTGTGTGGGAAAAAATATTTAAAATATGTCAAAATATACATCTATTATTTTTATACATTTTATGATTTTTTTGGTATTTTAGAAAATATATTTAAAAGAAAAAATAAATAAATAAATAAATAAAAATCAAATGGGACAAGGGGTGTCATATGTAAACAGGGGCGATGCTAGAAAAAAAATAAAAATAATGTTAGGCAAACAAAATCCAAAAAGTGTCAAAAAGATGGAAAAAAGCAAAATGGTCACGCTGGGGCTTGAACCCAGGACCATTGGGTGAACAGGCGCGCGCTTTACCACTGGGGTGGCTATACATCCGTTTATATAAACAAAAATATAAATATATAAGGAAAATCAAGTCCTGATGACTTCATCTTCAACCTCCAGCCGGTGTACCTGCAACTTCTTCATTTCTTAACAAAAATGGAAAGTGACAAAATGAAAGTTGTTGCATTCTTCCTCATGAATCTAACCATGTAAACAACTAAGGCTGAAAGTCAAAGATAAAAGAGAATTTATCTGGCCTTAATTTAAACCCTAAAATTTTCAGAAACTTCAACTCTAAATTTCTCTAAGCTCAGGCCATATAAATGCAAACTATGGAGATGTACAGCTTTGTGGCAATGAGGTCTACATCTTATCTTCACAAATGCAAGCCTAATAATGCCTAAGTAATGAGATAGAAGTTCAAGAAAAATACTTCAAAACCGGAAATCGTGAAATGCAAATGAGCTTGTTTCAAGCAGTGCTGATGATCAGGTTACCTTCCTTGGACCTCTAGGAAGCTAATGCAATGGTTGGCTTGAGCTGAGGATGGCTGGAATGGTATGGAGAAGTCCAACTGGGATGCTATGTTTTTGGTTATGGAAGACAGGGAAAATGGTGTTACAAAAATGAAACAGGCACAAGGATGAGTTACTCTTGATGCAAGGAAGCTTTAGAAACTAAAAGACCAAGAAACGCACGAGGAAAATGTGAGTTTGGTATGTAATGTCAGAACTTGCACAACAATGGTGTTTTGGAAATATTTCTGGCTAGAGAGAGTTTGAGTGAGTTTCGGGGGCTTCTTTCTCGTGTATCAATTTGCAAATAGTGTGTATACTTATAAGCAAAAGGTTTTGAGGCTTGTAACAACTCAGAATTTGAATTTGCATCCTTAAGCCAAACATGTGATTTTTTGAGAAAAATAAGTTTCAATGTTTATGTACTTGCTAATATAGAGTGTTTAAGCTTTAAACAAACTTGCTTCTGACTTTGTAGGTGAAGTGTGATCAGAGGGAACAAGTTAGAGGCTCAAGAGTGGACTTTATGCAAAAATCTTGCTGTACAAGAATGGTATTGTTAGCTTTCTTCCCAAAATGGCAATGTGAATTGGATAAAGCTTAAATCACTTGGATTATAGCTCAAAAGTTTGTGTAATCCATTAATTATGGAGTGAAAAACAAGTTTGAGGCCTGCAAAGAAAAGATCATGCAACCTAACATTGATTTCCATTTGTGTTCATCATAAAAATGACCTATAATTCAAGTGACAAAACACTAACTTCATCTCTTCGATTCTACCTACTCAAGAATGATCTCAAGGAGTTATTGGACATTTTGGAAAGCTTAAAATGTTCTATACAACTCATATTTGAATTGATTTTAAATATTCCCCTTGGAACTAAGTAAAAAATTGCCATGAAGTTAGGTAAAAAAATCTGCCTAACTAGGGCAAAATTTCTCTAAGTTATTTTTAGTTCATGAGCATGTATTCATAAAATTATAACTTGAGATCCAAGCATATTTAGGAGATGTCGTGTGAAGAAAAGTTGTAGATCTCATGGAGATATACAAATTTCATGTTGGAAGTTTCCTTTGAATCATCTTGCATCATGGTGAAAATTTGGCTCAAATTTGTGAAAAAATAAGAAATTTTCTATACTTAGAAAAATTTCTAAGTTAAGAAATTTCATCTTTTCAACATAAAATTTTGAATTCTTGATTTCTTGATGAACAAGTTTCATTTTTTGACATGTTTTGATGAATTATGATCTTTGGCATTTGATTTTGACCAAAAAGTCAAAGTTTGACTTTTCAGTATACAATTGACTTTTGATCAGTTGACTGCAAAATTCATCTGTTAATCCAATGGATTTGCAATGTTTTATATAATTTAATTAGGTTAAAATTATTTAATTGGACTCTTGAGATCATGCCTTAAACCAATTGTTCATTTTCTAGGTCAAAAATCAGAAATTTCCCCTTCTCAGTCAAAAGCCTAATTTTGACCATTTTGCCCTTTTGGAGATTTGATCAAATTTCTTGAGGAATTGTGGTCCAAACTTGATAAAATGATACATATGGGTCTAAAATGTTGATGTGGATAAAAAATTATGAAGTTTGACTATAAATTGGCTATGGTTGACTTTTTCCCCAATACAGCTGATTTTTAGGTCAACTGTTCAATTGACTGATCAAAAGTGTGATACAAAGCTTGAAACTTGACATGAGTTATCTTGGAGATCCATAATGATGCTTGAAAATCATATGAAGCATTTATAGTCCAAAAATCCTTGTGCAAAATCAAACCATAATTTTGGTCATCAGTGCATAAGGAGGTGTATTGAGCTGATCAAACCCTAATGCAGTCTTGAGTCAAAGAGATCTTGTGAGAAAATTCTTGATAAGTGAGAGGGAAAATTTTAGGGTACAACAGTAGGGCTGTGAGAAGGAACCTGGATAGTAGGGTTACTTCGATATGAAAGCCTGGATAGTAGGGCTGTGAGAAGGAAGCTGGATAGTAGGGTTACTTCGATATGAAAGCCTGGATAATAGGGCTGTGAGAAGGAACCTGTATAGTAGGGTTACTTCGATATGAAAGCCTGGGTAGTAGGGCTTGTGGAAAGAAACCTGTATAGTAGGGTTACTTTGATATGAAATCCTGGATAATAGGGCTATAAGAAGGAACCTGGATAGTAGGGTTACTTCGATATGGAAGCCTGGATAGTAGGGTTACTTCGATATGAAAGCCTGGGTAGTAGGGCTTGTGGGAAGAAACTTGGATAGTAGGGTTACTTCAAAGCGATAGTGTAGATAAGTTGACCCGTTTGATTTCGGGAACCGAGTTTCCATTAGTCGTCTGTAGATGTGATCTGTATAACTGCTGGATTTGTTGAAGCTAATTCTCTTTTCCAAGAAAGATATCAGGGTTAGTTATATGTGATGCATGAAATGCAGGGTGAGATGATGTTCTCAAAATAAATGAGATTATGCTGTATATGATATGTATGCGTATGTCATGATGTATGTTCATGAAATGCTGTCGGGGTATGGTTGCGTCTGGGAAAATAAATCCCTTACAGTTGCGAGAGATTTGTAGATATTCTGTCGGGAAGAGATGTTAGAGAATAACTCTGCGGGGACCAAACTTAGGGGGAAGAGATACTCTGTTGGTAGACCTGCTGATCTGGAGGAATAAACTCAGCTGGTGATGAAATTCCGTTGCTAGAGATGATGAGCTTTGTTGGAGATTTAGCTTCTGTATCTGTAGAAATAAACTCCGCTTGGGGGATGAAATTTACTGACTTGCCCGCGATTAAGAACCTCGGCTGGGGGTAGTTATGTCCTGTTTCGGGGAAGCTGACATCAATGCCTTTTGATACTTTTACTCTGTGGGGAGTGTATGTACAAATAATCGTGTTCCAAAGCTGACTCTATCCCGATACCTGCTGAGCAGAGTAACTGTAGGGTTTGGCATTTCTTGTTTTTTCCCTGTTTCTGGAATTACGAGCAATCGCCTTTTGGTTCTTATGTAATATTTATGAGCAGCAATCATTTTCAAATGCATATATCAAAAATAAATCATTGGACGTTCTTGCAAAACAAAACAGAAATAGAAAAAACAGATTGAAGTTTCTTGTGAAAATGACTTGTATTGATTTTTTGAAATTGGCCTGTGATAGGCGTTTTGGTACAAAGAGGATGACGCTCTAGTAAGAGAACACCGCCGAAAGATAGAAATAATACAATTTGTGTAAAATAAATAAAAAAACAGCTATGTGAAACGACCCCATTGGGTTCCAACTCTGCTATTGCCTTTATATCTTCAAGTGTCTCATCACTTTGCTACTTGGTAGAAGGTTGATTAGATTGGTTGGCGTCATCCGAGCTTGATAGTCGATACCGAAATTAGGTCCCAAGATGATCCAATGAGACATAGTAATACGCTTCATATTCCTAACTTTTTCCTGGACCTCCCTTTCTGGTTTTCAGTCCACCGGGATACCCTTTTTTGCCCAAGCAGCCCTTCCGGGTTTTCGACTTGCCAGGTGTACAATTTTTTCATTTTCATCCCTTACTTTTGCCCGAACCCTTTTGGTTCATCGGGAAGCCCTTATTTTTTCCTAGGCCACTCAACCTAGCGGGTCTTTGATTAGGCGTAGTATTTTTTCACTATGTCTGCATTGACAGGTCAAGGAAGGTCGCCGCCGTCTATGGTGGTTAGAATCATAGCTCCACCCGAGAAAATGTTCTTAATAACAAATGGCCCTTCGTACGCGGGGGTCCATTTGCCCCTGGGATCACCTTGTGGCAGTATTATGCATTTGATCACTATATCCACGACTTGATATTCTTGGCGCCTGACTTTCTTGTTAAAAGCCTTGATCATTCTCTTTTGATACGTTTGACCATGGCAGATAGCTGTAAGTCTCTTTTCATCGATTAAATTTGACTGATCAAGTTGGGTTCGGATCCAGTTGTCTTCGTTCAAACCCACATCCTTCATAATCCTGATAGAAGGTATTTGGACTTCGATGGGTAAGACTGCCTCCATGCCATATACCAGAGAGTAGGGTGTTTGACTTGTCGACGTCCGTGCTGAGGTACGGTACCCATGAAGAGCAAATGGTAACATCTCATGCCAGTCTTTGTATGTCACCATCATCTTCTGTATAATCTTTTTGATATTCTTGTTATCTACTTCAACAGCGCCATTAATCTTCGGCCGGTAGGGGGAAGAATTATGATGCTGTATCTTGAATTGTTTACAGAGCTCGGTGATCATCATGTTGTTGAGATTTGTACCATTGTCAGTAAGAATTCTCTTTGGCACACCATATCGATAGATCAGGTTATGTCGGATAAACCGCGCCGCGGAGCTCTTGGTTATTGTAGCAAAAGAAGCTGCCTCAACCCACTTCGTGAATTAATCAATGGATACTAAGATGAAGCGATGTCCATTGGAAGCGGTGGGCCTGATTTCTCCGATCATGTTGATGCCCCACATTACAAAGGGCCACAGAGCTGTCAATACGTTCAAGGGGACCGGAGGCACATGCACCTTATCAGCGTAGATTTGGCATTTATGACAAGTTCGAGAGTGCTGATAACAATCGGCTTCTATAGTGGACCAGTAGTATCCTACCAGTAGGATCTTCTTAGCCATGGTATGTCCACTAGAATGGGTTCCGAAGGTGTCTTCATGTAGATTTATCATGATCTTCTCTGCTTCACTCTTGTCTACACACCGTAGTAGTGTGGAGTCATGGTTGCGTTTATAGATGATTCCATTACTGAGGAAGAACTTTGCAGTGAACCTTCTCAGAAACTTCTTATCATTTAAAGATTCCCCTTTGGGATACTCCTGAGCCTCGAGATACCTTTTGACTTTGTGAAACCAGGGTTTGTCTGCCACTTTTTTGGTATCGATTTCACAGCAGTGTGCTGGTTCATCTAACCTCTCAATGGTGATTTGGGGAGCTTCATTGTCCCACCTAACTTTGAACATAGAAGACATGGTAACTAGCGCATCCTCTAACTGGTTCTCCTCCCATGGGAAATGTTCAAAGGTTATCTCCTCAAAATGTGGGAGCAATGTCAGTACGTACTCTTTGTAAGGAATGAGATTTGGGTGCTTCGTATCCCACTCTCCTTTGATCTGACTTATCACCAGAGCGGAATCCCCGAATACACTTAAGAACTTGATCCTTAGGTTTATAGCAGCTTGAAGACCCATAATACATGCTTCATACTCCGCCATGTTGTTGGTGCAGTTAAAACATAATCGGGCAGTGAAAAGAGTATGACAGCCCTCGGGAGATATGCTTACAGCGCCAATGCCATTACCCAGTGTGTTTAAGGCTCCATCAAAATACATAGACCATTGGGATCCCTCCTCAGGTCCTTCATTCGGTCCAGGTTCTTCGTAGTCAGTCACCAACATGATATTCTCATTTGGGAACTCAAAATTCATGGAATGGTAGTCATCCACGGCCTGATGAGCCAAATGATCAACCAATACATTCCCTTTTATAACTTTTTGGGTTGTATATTGTATGTCGTACTCAGTTAAGATCATTTTCCACCTTGCTATCCTTCCAGAGAGTGCAGGCTTCTCAAAAATATACTTGATCGAATCTATCTTAGATATCAATAAGGTAGTGTGAGTCAGCATATACTGTCTTAGTCGGCGAGCAGCCCATGCCAAAGTGCAGGAAGTTTTCTCGAGCAATGAGTATCGTGTCTCACAGTCAGTAAACATTTCGCTAAGGTATTATATTGCATACTCTTTTCGACCAGACTCGTCATGATTCCCCAGCACACACCCTATTGAATTGTCTAACACTGTCAAGTAGAATATCAAAGGTCTTCCTTCAACTGGAGGCATTAGAATTGGCGGTTCTTGAAGGTATTCTTTGATTCTTTCGAAAGCGGTCTGGCATTCATCATTCCACTTTACCACTTGACCTTTCTTCAGAAGATTGAAGATTGGCTCACAAGTAGTGGTCAGATGTGAAATGAACCTTGTGATGTAATTTAGACGTCCCAAGAAACCTCTAACCTCTTTCTCTGTGCGGGGAGCCAGAATCTCTTGTATGGCCTTTACCTTCGCATGGTCTACCTGAATACCCTTGTCACTGACAATGAAACCCAGAAGCTTACCAAACCTTACCCCGAAGGTGCACTTGTTCTGATTCAACCTTAGCTTATATATCTTCAACCTGTCGAACAACTTTTGGAGATGATCAAGGTGTTATTCCTCAGTCTGATACCTGGCTATCATGTCATCAACATAAACTTCGATCTCATGGTGAATCATATCATGGAACAAAGCGACCATGACGTGATGATAGGTTTCCCCAGCGTTCTTCAACCCAAAAGGCATCACCTTGTAGCAGAAGGTGCCCCACTGTGTAATGAAGCTTGTCTTCTCCATGTCTTCATGAGCCATCTTGATCTGGTTGTAGCTAGAGAAACCATCCATGAAGGAGAAGATTTTGTGTTGTGCGGTGTTGTCGACCAGAACATCAATGTGAGGAAGTGGAAAGTCATCCTTCGGGCTTTCCCAGTTCAAATCTCTGTAATCAACACACATCCATACCTTACCGTCCTTCTTAGGTACAAGAACAACGTTGGCAACCCACTGTGGATAGGAAGTGACAGCTAAGAATCCTGCGTCGAACTGTTTCACGACCTCTGTCTTGATCTTCTCTGACATTTCAGGGCGCATGCGACAGGCCTTCTGTTTAATCGGAGGACAATCTTCTTTAGTCGGCATACGATGTACCACAATATCAGTGTCCAAACCATGCATGTCTTTATAGGACCAGGCGAATATCTCAACATAGTCGTGCAACATCTGTATCAACCTCTGTTTGACGCTATGCTCCAGATTTTCACCTATTTTAACCTCTTTTTTGTCCTCCTCAGTACCCAAGTTCACTGTCTCAACCGGCTCTTCATGGGGTTGTATGGCCCTTTCTTCCAGCTGTAATAGTCTAGCAAGTTCTCCAGGCACCTCACAATCATTCTCACCTTCGTCCTCGGCTTGGTTGATCGGATTTTTGAAGTCATAACTGGCAATAGCAGAGTTGTTATTAATGGGATCTAGAGTGGATATGAATCTGCATTATGATACGTGAGTGTGTGTAAGAGAATAGTTGTTTCGATAAAGTGAAAAACAGAAAAGATAAATAGAGAGCGTAAAATGTGTATGCAAGAAACGTCCAATGCTTTATTAATGATATATGAAATGATAAATAATAGCCCTCACAAGAAAAGCCAAGGTGCCTCGGGCAAGGCACCAGGCCGTAAAGTTTCAAATTGTTTATTACAAATCTCAAAACAAGTAAGTCAATTACTGCGGAATAAAAGAAACAGGTATAAAATCCCTAGCCGTCCAGTTACTCAATCCACCGTTGGTAGTTGGGTAGATCCAGCTGTCCATGTCTGAGTCCTCATCACTGTCTTCAATGGTGTTAATTCCCCGATTACTGATGTGTAGGGGAGGTCCTCCAGCCCGAGCACGTATAACAACCCTTTGAGCCCCTATAGTAAAGCCCAAACCAAATTTGTCAGTTTTGTGAGTGAAATCAGGGAGCTGACCCCAATTGGCACACCCATCTTCTTCAACCACGGCCTTGGCGTCCTTTAGAGAAGTCATCTTCAAAGGAGGTTTGTTGGTAGTAGTTTCAGTTGTTGCCAAGATCTGAGGGACCTCTTCGAAGTTCTGACAAGGAGTTTCTATGAATTCCCCGTCCATCTCTATGTATCGGAAGGAATTGAGGTGGCTCACCATGTACTCTTCTTCACCCCGTACTGTGACAATATTTCCTTTTATCGGATACTTCAACATTTGGTGGAGTGTGGAAGTAAGTTCCCCAGCCTCATGGATCCAAGGACGACCCAGCAAACAAGAATATGACGGCCTAATATCCATCACTTAGAAATTAGACCCAAAAGTATGAGAACCTACTTTGACATGGATGTTCACATCCCAGTGCACCATTCTCTTTGATCCGTCAAAAGCCCTTACCATAATGTTACTAGGCTTTAGAGTTAAAACCTCGCAATCCAACCGGTCCAACGCCTTCTTCGGTAGAACATTCAGTGAAGACCCGGTATCTACCAGCACATGAGCCAATGTGGTGCCCCTGCATTCAATCGAGACATGTAGAGCATCATTATGCTTCCTTCCCTTTGGTGTCAAATCCGCATCTGAAAAATCCAACCCATTATCAGCAGTCAGGCCGGCCACACAATGTTTGAACAGATCAACTGAAGTCTCCTGCGGCACATGCGCAGTTTTGAGGAATGCAATCAAAGCCTCCGCATGGGCCTCAGAGCACAACAGCAGGGATAACATGGATATCTTTGATGGGGTCTTCCCCAGCTTCTCGACCATATTGTAGTCGCTCTTTTTAATGATTTTCAGTATTTCCTCCATTTCTTGCTTAAAGGCTTCCACAATAATTTTCTTAGGCGCCTCCGTCCAGGCAGGCTCACCTATAATTTCCTTGCCGCGGGTATCAGACGATTCGCCGACAGGGGTAATAACTGGAGTAAGAATAGGAAATGTAGTTGATGTACTAGCAGGAACAACAGATGGAATGGAAATAGGTTTGTCGACAATTTTAGGGGAAATCTCGGGAGAGAAGACCCTTCCACTTCGGGTAACTTTGCTAGTTCCGACAATGTTACCAATATCAGGATCAACTTCTACGTCTTTCAAATCTTGTTTGATGCCATAATAGTACACATCGGCACCATAATGCCATGGGACGGCTTTGTCCGAGACATACGGGACAGGACCAGGAACAATGATTATCAGCGGAGCAATTCTTGGAGCAGATGTAATCCCAACAGGTCTTCTCGAGGAAACCTTGGAAGGATTGGTGGAAATGGTTATAATGGCAATGTCTTCAGATGGAACAATGGGAACCAAAGTTTTCTTAAACAAAATTTCTTTTGTATCTATCAGGCGTTGAACACCTAATTTCAGCAAACGACAACCAGAAGGTAGAAACGAACACATGTGGCAACCATCACCACAACCCGGAAATAAACTGGCCAACACCAAATTTGTCTTGACAGTCATGAGAGGAGTAGAAACTTCATCAACAGAGGTAAGGAACAAATCAGTATCAACAGCATTAACTCCACGACCGTGCTTAGGCATAGGAGAAGTTATGACATTTGGCTTCTCTAGAGCATCAAACTCTATTTCGTTGGCTTCAATAAAGTCTTGTACTTTGTTCCTCAGAGCCCAGCAGTCATTTGTATCGTGGCCAGGACTCTCAGAATGATAGGCACACCGGGAATTCGGATTATATCGGGGAGATGTAGTATTTGGATTCTTGGAAGCCTCTTTCAAGGTTGCCAAGTTGGATCTCAGTAGATGAGGTAGCACTTCAGCTAATGTCATGTTGATGTGGGTAAACTTACGTTGTGGTCTTTCCACCCTTTGTTGATTGTTGCATTATGGAGAAACTACGAGTCTAGGTATCATCATGACACTTACTGTCTGACGATGTTCAGCCCTGTTCTGGCCCCTCGGGCTGTAGATGGCACTGGCTTCCTTCTTACCATCAAAAGGCTTCTTTACTGAACTCGAAGAGGAATCCTTCTGTATTTTGCCTCTTCGAATCCCAGCTTCTACTCTTTCTCCAGTTAGAATTAGCTCGGTGAAACCAGCTGATGAGTTTCCGATCAAATGATTGAAAAATGGACCAGATAGCGTCCCCAAAAACATATCAACCAACTCCCTATCAGACAACGAGGGTTGAACTCTCCCCACCAAGTCTCTCCATTTTATGCATAATCTTTAAAGCCTTCACTTGCACCCATGGACATACTCTGGAGTTGAGTACGAGTAGGAGAAAGGTTGGCGTTGTATTGATACTGCTTGTAGAAAGCAGCAACCAAATCTTCCCAGTTTTGGACATTTGCTCCCTCCAGCTGGTAGAACCATTCAAGCTGAGTCCCTAACAGACTACCTTGAAAGAAATGAACCCATAGATTTCTATCAGCGGTGTGGGGCTGGATCTTTCTGACATAAGAACGGAGATGGAGTTTCGGGAAGGACACCCCATCATACTTAGAAAAAGCTTAAGCTTTGAACTTTTGCGGAATAACCACTCCTGACACCAATCCAAATTCTTCGAAATCTAGTCCAGGTATCTTCTAAACTTCCATGGCACTCAGACGATCTTCCAACTTCTTGTATCTATCCTCAGTAGGAGGATATTGCTCATCATTGTAATCGATATCATTGTCAGAAACTGCAGGATTTGGATCCTTCTCTTCTTCCTGATTCTCCCCTTCCTTGGATGAAGAGGTCAGATCGACTTGTCGCTTCAACCGCTCTCCAAACCTTCTTCCCATATTCAGAATACCAGTAGCCTTCTTATTTTTCTTCTTCTCTTTCAGGATAAGGGCTTTCAGATCCTCCTGCCCTTTTTCCAGACTTATGAACATTTGTTGAAACTGGGCGTTATGTGCCTGAAGGTCCTTGATGGTTTGTTTGGAAGACATTTCTGCTGAAATAAATAGCGAAGAAGATGAGAAACCTATAATGGTACTTGTACATGCAATGTTATGAATGTGATGCGCATGCAATGATTTCAAAGACTTCGGGAAATTTAAATTTGCAAACCAAAATAAACAAAGATTTTATTAGCTGAATTTGAAGGTTCAAAATTCCTTTTAGGCATTACAATTAAAAATAAATCTAAAACTAGAAAAGAAATCAAACTTCCCATGGATGCTTCCTCTTTGTGCCGAGATAATCATTGAGCCCTCTTTCTTTATGCAGTTGCTTTGTGAGCTCTAAAACCTTCCTCTCCTGAGCATGGAACTGATCCCTGTAAGTATCCTGCTCCTTCATCAACTAAATCCAAGACCTCTGTAATTCTCCAAGATCAGTGGGCATGTAAGGATAGAGAACCGTGTAAGGAATACCCCCATAAGTATTTGGTTCCACAATCATTGGTAAAACGGCCACATAGGGCATCATAAGCTTCTGGGTACGAGCTCGTACCCGTTGGAGGTAAGGTTCCATATGAATGGAAGTTTTGGCCCCAAAGCCTTGGTGCCAGATCTGTTTACCATGCCCCAAGCTCGTATGAACCTCCGCAATACTCTTGAACATCATCCGCATAGTTAAATACAATGCCCTAGATAAGTAACTCATAGGGACCACCCATTCGAGCGTAACCAAATTGTCGCAGAGCTAAACAAGGATTGTAGGCTATAACCCCTTTGATACCAAGTAATGGGACATTAGGGTACTCCCCGCAGCGGTCAATAATAGCAGTGTTTTCCATAGCTCGAGAACACCAAAGAATATATGTATGAGCAGTGACATTATCCTTTGTGACCAACCCAAACCTTCTTCATTCTTTAGTACGGATTTAGGGAGGTGAGAAATAAACCACCTCGACAACAATGGCATGCAACACTTAAGAATCCCTCTTCTCTTCATGGTACGAGTATGGAGAGTGTGCAAAATGTCTCAGAGCAAGGTAGGCAGTGTTGCGAGAGAGGAAGATCTTGATAGCATTCACATCTATGAATGAGTCCGGATTAGGGAATAGGACTAACCCATAGATTAGAAGAGCCAAGACCTCCTCAAAAGCCTGAAAATCCATATCATCCCAAAACAGTTGGGCCTTGTCTATCAGAAACATAGCTAGAAAACCCTTGACTCTGCTTCTTGTTTCCCAATTGGATACCATGTCGGCCCGTTTCAGGTGCAAAGTTGAGGCAATGACTTCTGGCTTAGGAGCTTCTTCTAGACCTGTGAAGGGTAACTGTTCAAGAATGGGTATATCCAACAACTGAGAGAATTTTTCCAAGGTAGGAACCAACTGATAGTTTGGAAAGGTGAAGCAGTGGTGCTTGGGATCAAAGAACTGAAAGAGTACACTCATCATCTTTTCATCAAAGTTTGGAGTAACCAGGTTGATAAGTCGACCATGTCTCTTAGTGAATGCAGAAGTTTCAGAAACCCTTGATGCTAGCTCTTTGAGTTGGGAAGGTATCTTCACAAAGCTGATTCAGATAGCGTTTCTACAAACGAAAGCCATGATCTGCAAAATAGAACAAAGATAAATTCCCTTGGTGTTTGAAATGGTTAGTGCAATAAGAATGGATGCTATGTTATGATGCATGATGTCATGATAAAACACAGGTGTAGCAAACATAGGTATAGCAAACCCAGTCAAATCATACAAAGTCCTTAGGTTTAAGGTCTGCATGAGGTTAAAGGTAGTACCCTCTTGAAGTTTAGTTGGTTTCAAACCTGTCTTAAAAAGTAACCGGGTTCTAGAGAATCTCGATATCACTGACCATCCTTTATCGGGAATTATCTCAGCTCAAGCAATCTTTTCTTGCGGCCGAAATATCCCGAAAGTCTGATCTCAATGAGTGTAGCATCGAGTATCAACCAATCCTCAGCTCTAGATCGAGACCGGCAATCTCGCTACTTTTAATGGCCAAGTTTGTTCAACTAAGATTCTAAGGCCCGTTAGTGCTTCAGGACACCACGCGGCGGCCCCGTATTCTCCTCGTTTCCCCAAAAGGATACCGGTACCAACCAAAGTGTCACACCAACACAGCCATCGATTAAACCATATCGGTCTATGCTGTACAATCTCCACGATCTATTGTTGTTTACCTAATGAGTGCTCCCAGATCCGGGTGTAGGATCTATAGTAACCCAAGCAAAACCCTTTAAGAATAAAGAAAGCAAGCAAGAAAGCAATATTGAAATAACTTAAATGCTAAGGTGTACCCCACTTTAAATCCCCAGCAGAGTCGCCAGTTCTGTGATACGGTGGCAGAACCGACTGTTTTTACTGGTTTGCGTTTTGCATTTTTTGTTCGCAAAATGTCACGGTAAGCAAGAGTCGCCACCGACTTTTATTTCATCCAATCATGGAAAAGGAAAAAGAACACAAAAAACCTTTTTTCGAGATATCTGAGTACGAGGGGTAGATTATAGAAAGGGAAGGTGTTAGCACCATTTCTATCTGTGGTTTTTCACGAGATCTTAGGTACTTGCTCATTTTTCAAATTGCTTGTGTGTGTGCTTGTTTTTTCTTGAAAATGTTTTACTTCGTGATAACCCTTGTATCAGTCCTTAAGAGTGTGAGGAAGTTTGTTTGGAAAATTGTTTTGAAAGGTGTTTGCATGAAAAGTTTTTATTGAGCAAGTACTTAAGATTCTACCTACTCGAAAAAAGATTGTTCGTTCTCGTTTCCTTTAGACAACACTGTCCTACTATTAAGGAGTAGGTAGCCCTGTCGTTGGAGTTTGTAAGGATCATTCGAAAGGGACAAGTACAGTCACTAAAGCAACAGTTAGAAAATTTTAGTAGTAACCCTAGAGTCTTAAGATCTTTCCGAGGCAACATTTCTGAGGTACCATTCGAATGGGACATTTTGATCTTTTAGACTAGAGGGAAACCACTAAAATCTCCTATACTTAATGATTGTTTTACTGAAAGCAACCGAAGTGAGGCAAACCATAGGTGTGATTATGTGCATGTGAATTTTTCAGTTATTTAGTCTTTGCACATTTAGGTGATCTACCGTTTTAATTTTCAGATATTCTTACCATACAATCCTATTAGCATGCATCTAACAATTAAATACTTGCAGGAATTTAAAGTGCGAATAATAAACCTAGCTATTACAAGGCTTTGACAGTTAAATAATTATCTTGGCCGAAAATAAAAATGCGGAAGTTTAAAACCCTAGTTACTATTACATCCTCGAAACAGTTACAATAATAATAAAACAAACTAAAATGCGCGCGGCAAATTAAACGCGAGAAAAAATTGAGAACCCTAAAAATATAATTGAAACAAATATTTAAATTATTTTTGAGAAAAGTCTTAATTAGGTTATGTACAATTAAAACCCTAATTCTAATTATTTTTAATTATAAAATAAATTTAAATTAACCTAATTTAAACTAAATTAAATAATTCAAGAAAATATTTTAAAAAAAAGATTTATGCATTTTGTGTGGTTTTTATTTGAGAAAAGAACAATTTAATTACAAAATTTAAAACCTAGTTTCTAATTAATTTTAATTAAAACAAGTAATCAAATAAAACTAATTAACCTAATTTATTTTCAAAAATATTAATTTGAATATATAAGACCTAATTCTGTATTTTGTGATTTTTTAGTTTAATAAAAAAATAATTTTTGTGTTAATTAATTAAAATAATTAAAGGAAATAGTTAAAGAAATTAAAAAAACAATAGAAAGAAAAGCAAACTCGGCTTATGTTGAATGTCCCAGGGGGGGTACAATTCTGAATTAAATTTGGGCCCAAGGCTGAGGGCCCAACCCCTGCGCTGAATCTCATGTGCTGACCTTCTGATGATACACCATGGTCTCTCGTCTGGAGTGGGTTAGATCTCATGCTAGGCTGATCAAGTGGCTGGATGCAAGGGTGTATGGTAGGCACCTAAGATGGAGATACACAAGATCTGTTGAGAGAAAATAAAATAAGGAGAACGCTGGGACCTGGGATCGAACCCAGGTCCTTATACTTACCACCAAATGCCCTTGCCAGCTGCGCTATTGTGACTTGTTGTTAGCATAATGAAAACAAAATGTAATATAAAGAAAACAAACAGCCGAATCCAACGCGCGCGAAATTTCAAATGGGCAAATAGCTGACTGCCACGTATCTTCTTCTTCCTGGAATCGTCGTATTAGGTATATAACCTATACCTACAGATAAACTTCCATGGCTAGAAACATGTACAATTCAAAAATTCACAAAACGCAATGTAAATGGAATTGAAGACCAGGGTTTAACCGGTCATAATGTCACAGTCATCCCAGTATCAAGTTTGTGATCTAATTTTACTTGTAGGCAAAAACCCCAAAACGCATATGGAAACCCTAACAATGGCAAGTACAGATATATGCTTCAAAAATGCAATTAAACTATTCAGTTAGCTTACAAACATGATAAAGATCATAAATATGCCAATCAAATGTGTTAACAATGTAGGAATTGATGTAATCGAATTCAAAAAATAAGGCAAACCGTGAGAGTTGTAGTGCGCGATTCTAGATTCTTTAGGCCTTGCAAATGCTTGCTACAGGTTTAGTGAGTACCTAGGGACATGACTTGATCTTTAGAAACACTTAAAACGGCCTATGGAGCAAAATTGGATCTGCACTTTTCTTTGAAAAATTGAAACTTTGTTCTTCCTTTTCCATGAATGCAACCCTTTTCCTATGCTTTGTACGTGTTCCATATATATGTTAGAATGAATTAGGGTTATAAAATTGGCTTGTATCTTTGCAATTATGGGAGATTTGATTTGATTTCCATGCCATATGTAAACTTGCTATATTGAGTCAAATCATCCCTTTCTTGTACCGATTATGCCTGATTCGTTTTGGTTTTGATATCTCAGCATATTTTGATTGCAAGCCTGTCAAAGAATCAAATCTAATCATATCTTTGCTATTATTCACCAATAATTTGATTTAATTCAATTTTTAATTAATAAAAAATCAAAATAAATTTAAAAATGAAGCAAATAATGTGTGGGTGAATATTTGGGTCGTGGACCATATTATAAGTGAGGTGCAAGCATAAAACGTTAGGCCCATTTGGCAAAAAATGCATTTTTGAGCACATTTGACTTTTGGCAATTTTTCAAAAAGGTCAACTTTGACAAGGCATATCTCCTCCAATTTTAACCCTAGAGAGGTGTTCTTGGACTTTTTAGAAATATTAGGATGTCCCCTAAGCAACCCTTTTGATCTCATCTCAATTGGGTCTTCCATGTTAATGTAAGAAGCTTTGACCCAAAAGGTGTTTTTGTTGACTTTTCAAAAGGACCTATGATGTAGAAATTCATATCTTTTGATGAGTGCATATTTTGAACTTGTGGGATGAAGATGAATTGTATGGAATTTAATCCTCTTCAAAATGAGCCTTGGATGGAAAATTTCTGATAAAGTATGAAGAAGTTATGCTTGGTCAAAGTTTGGTTGACTTTTACTGAGAACCCCTAATTTAGTAACTTTTGGGTTTTGATGAATTTGGAGCATTCCTTGAGGAATCATAATCAACCCTTGATAAAATGATGAAAGTCACTTCAAAATGTTAATGTTGACCAAAAATCTTGAAGTTTGACTGTATGTGGACCACAGTTGACTTTTGACCTAACACAGTCGATTCTCAAGCATCTGAGTAGTTGATTGAGAAAACTTCTTGTGCAAGGCATGAAACTTGACATGTAGGGTCTTGAGAACATATTAAGACCATGGAGAGAATATGAGGTCTTTGGAGTCCACCTATCTTGATGAAAATGGAAACCCTAATTTGAGACACACTGCCTTAGGAAAGAGTTTGTCTGGTCAACTCTTGGGCAAACATGAGCCAATTGAAGACCTCTAGGAGTATGTATTGAGAAAAATGAGAGGGAAATTTTTGGGGTACAACACCAATAATTTCCCTGACCGAACACCGAAGGTACAGTTATTTGGATTCAAGCAAAGACGATACTTCCTCAAACGCTGAAACAACTTCAACAAATCTTCTACATGCCCTTCTTCAGTATGGGATTTAGCAATCATATAATCAACATATACCTCAATTTCCTTGTGCATCATATCATGGAATATGGTTGTCATAGCTCTCTGGTACGTTGCACCAGCGTTCTTCAACCCGAAGGTCATCACTCTGTAACATAATGGTCCCTAGGGTGTGATAAATATTGTTTTTCCATGTCCTCAAGAGCCTTCCTTATTTGATTATACTTGGAAAATCTGTCCATGAACGAGGAAAATTTGGATTTTGTTGTGCTATCCACTAACATATCAATGTGTGGCAATGGAAAATCATCATTTGGACTAGCTTTATTTAGATCTCTGTAATCTACACACATGCGAACTTTTCTGTCTTTCTTCGGTATTGGGACAATATTGGCAATCCACTGAGGGTACACTGATGTCACAAGAAAACCGGCATTACTCTGCTTTAGAACTTATTCTTTGATCTTTACTTCCATATCTAGGTGAGTTCTTCGCAATTCTATTTGATTGGCGGGCACTCTGGCTTCAGCGGAAAACAGTGATTTACACTATCTGTATCTAGACCATGCATATCTTGGTAAGACCAAGAAAAAAATATCCACATACACTTTCAACATCTCAATCAACCTGCTCTCCACATCAGGATACAGTAATGCTCCAATTTTGACTTCCTTCAGATCTTCTTCTGAACCAAAATTGATTACTTCCAATGGCTCTTTATATGGCTGAATGGCATTCTCCTCATTCTCAAGCAACCGTGAGACCTCTTCCGGAATCTCATCATAGTCTTCTTCGGCCCCATACACAGGACATTCAAAGTTGGGAGAGGGTGCAGGGTCATTGTATTCAATGAGTTTTTTTATTAATCTGCACATATGATTTATGATTGCTTTTAGAAACTGACATATATAACAAGTGATCATGCAGATTGAATTTCAGTTATTATTTATTTTGAAAGGTTTTTTCTGATTACCATTTTTCAAGAAAAAATCAAAAAATAAAAACATAATTTGGGAAACAAAGACAACTTTTATTATTGATTTCAAAAATCAAAGCAAACCGATAAGCCCATACAATATTAATACTTTCACCTTGGGCAGAGTGAAAGCTTTTCAAAAATATTAACAAAAAACAAATTACTTTGAAACATGTATGCAAGAGGGAACATCAATGGTGATCCAGTTCTGAACCCTAACTCCGTGCGTCACATAATTTGGCATTTCTGGCTCTGCTTCTATAATGGCATTAATCCCAGAAACAGTTGGATGAAGATAACCCCCGCTACGAAAGATGTCTTGATACTTGCCTTCAGCAGACTTTGACTTCATGCTCTTACCTTTACCATTCTTCACATAGAACCCCAAGCCAACTCTATTCTTGTTTACAGGTAGATCAACAATCTGTCCCCATACTTCACTATAGCCATTACGCACAACCTGCTGAGCATCCTTAAACAAAGCCATAGAATTCTCATTTCCTCTTATATTATCAATGGATAAAGCTTGGGACTGGGTTCCCACAACAACTTCACCCGCCTCCACAATGCTGAAAGAGGACAAATGAGATATCAATAATGCTTGTTCTCCATTTATAATTACCACTTTTCCTTCACGCACAAACTTTAACTTCTGATGTAAAGTCGAAGTGACAGCCCCTGTCTCATGTATCCACGGCCGTCTCAACAAACAGTTGTAAGTGGGTATAATATCCATGACCTGGAAAGTAATCTGAAACAAATGTGGGCCTATATGAATAGGTAAGTCCACTTCACCAATAACAGATTTACTTGATCCATCAAATGCTTTCACAATAATGCCACTTGGACGCATGGGCGTTCCTTGATATTTTAACTTCATAAGTGTGCTCCTCGATATAACGTTCAAAGCGGATCCATTATCAATCAGCACATTGGATAGTGAATCATTCTTGCAGTTCATAGAGATGTGGAGGGCTAGATTGTGATTCCTTCCTTCATCGGGCAGTTCATCGTTGCATAAACTCAGGTTATTACATGATGTAATGTTCCCTACCACACTTCTTTTTTTGTCTACAGACATATCACTTTCCACGAAAGCTTGGTCCAATACCCTCATCAAATATTCTCTGTGAGCAGAGGAGTTCATCAATAAAGCCAAGATAGATATTTTTGAAGGAGTTTGTAGTAGATGATCTACAATTATAAAGTCGCTCATCTTGATTATCTTCAAAATATCATCCACCTCTTTCTCTAGCGTACATCCACTAGATTCCCCCACTTCCTTTTTGGGTTCAACATTGTCATCAATTTTCTTCCTGGTACTAACATCTCCACGAACAACTGGTGCAAATACACGACCACTGAGGGTAACTCTGCTAGTCTCAACAATATTTCCAACATTAGGCATTGGATGGATGAGAACTTCCACATCATCCTCTAAAATTGTAGCATTATATTTGTAGGGTACAACCTTGTCTGACTTATAGGGGACTGGACCCGATAAGCTAATCACCAATGGAGTAATAGCTGGCTTGCTATGATATTCAACTTCAAAAGGGGTAGGTGCACCAAAATAAGGCACAATAACATTTACTCCCTCTTCAACACATTCATTCATTACATAGTCATCTCTGGAAAACATATCTTCATTTGAGGAGAAGAACTCATCCGCTGAGGCATACTCATCATCTGACTCTTCTTCAGCCAAACAAACCTAAATCTCATTAACCCCATGGTAACCTTGATAGTTACATTATCTAATAATAATTGAATACCTTTCCTTACAATTGAACATCCTTGGGAGTCCCGGCAGCAAATTCGGTAAGATCCATACTGATGTTCTACCTGACCAGTCATGTGGCAGAAAGTAGCATGAAATTGTACAAGATCCTCATTCATATATTCCACATCAAATATTCTGAACTCTCCAGGACATCCAGAAACCATGTTTACTTCCTCTTCATACTCTGCCCTAGGCCTGATTATATAGATGAGGCCCTCATTTATCATCTCCTGCAAATCAGCCTTTATCTTATCACAACCCTGTATATTCGTACTGCAAATATCACAAGCAGCATGGTCATGTGTAAAATAGCTAAATTCAGAGGTATGCATGTATTTTTACCTAATCCCCTCTAACCAATTTAATATCAAAGATCCGGAAGTCGCCTAGACAACCGGCCACCATGTTCACAACATTTGCTCCTCCATGCTTGGGAAAGGATTATCATTCACATTAGGGCCAACATTCTTGAAAGACAAGATACCAGACTTCACCAATTTTTGTACTTTAGTTTTCAAAGGATAGCAGTTCTCAACATTGTGCCCTGGTGCTCCCTGATGAAAAGCATATGTTTGGTCTGCCTTGTAATACCAAGGCAATGGTGATGGTATAGTGGGAGGTGGTCTGGTCTGAACCAACTTCTTTTGAATTAACACCAGGATTAATTATATATAGCTCATAGGGATAGGGTCATAACTCTCCTTTCTTTGATTATACCCTTGATTCCCCTGATGGAATGGTCTCTGATAAGCAACGGTGGTTAGAGCTATACCAACAACTGGAGTTACTGATACAACTTGTTGATGACGCTGATAATTTCTTCTAGAAGGATTAACCATCCTCTCTTCATGCTTCCGGAACTTTCACTTTTTGTTAAACGACCCTCTCTTACAGCCTCTTCCAAACGGATACCCATGCCCATCATTTCAGTAAAGTCACTTGGCGCACTCGCTACCATCCTCTCATAGTAGAAAGCACCCAGAGTCTTCAGGAAAATCTTAGTCATCTCCTTTTCTTCCATGGGAGGAATCACTTGGGCGGCTACCTCACGCCATCTCTGTGCATATTCTTTGAATGATTCCCTGTCCTTCTGGACTATGGCCATGAGTTGATCACGGTCAGGCGCCATGTCCATGTTGTATTTGTATTGTCTAATAAATTCTTCTCCCAAGTCGTTGAAAGTATGGATATTGACACTGTCCAAACTCATATACCACTTCAACACGGCCCCAATCAAACTATCCTGAAAAAAGTGAACCAACAGATGTTGATCATCAGTGTCAGTAGACATTCTTCTTACATACATCACAAGATGAGCACGAGGACAAGTGTTTCTCTTGTACTTCTTGAATTCCGGGACTTTAAACTTCATAGGTATCTTGACATTCGGGACCAAGCATAAATCACTCACATTCTTCCCGAACAATTCCTTTCCCCCGAGGGCTTTCATCTCCCTCTGAATCTTGTCAAACTGATCTTGAAAATCATTCATTCTATTATAGAGATCTAATCCTTCTCTTGTTAGAGGAAAAGGACGATACATATCATCATTAGCAAATGGGGCCATATTCACCGAAGGAGGTGCAGCAGGAGTAGCATGCACCACAAGAGGTGCAGGAGTAACAGTAGTCTGAACGACTGGAGTAACTTGAGGACCAAGATTGAAACCTTCAGGAACAAAGTTCTCTGGCATTCCCCATGGACAACCTTGAGGCATGCGTTTCTGAACAATAGTTGGAGTAGCAGACACAGGAACAGTTGGAGCTTCAATAGTAACCCTTGTCTGTTGAGGTTGAACACTCGGTGGCTGATTTTGAGCATCCACCAGAGATTTCATTAGAGTAGTGAGATTGGCCGTGCCGGCCTTCAGAGCAGAGACTTCCTCGTGGAGCTCGTGATTCTCTTGTGCTAAGTTGTCCATCTTCCTTCTGAAATTAGCTCGAGTATTATAGTGGTGAGACAGCTTGCTGAACGAAGTAAAGAAGCTTGGTAAGACACCTGGATATGCATAACAAATGCAAGAAATATGTGCAATATGATGCATGATATGTAATGCACATGATTTATTTTATTAATATTTCAAGGGACTTAAATATTTATGGACACATTGCAAATATTAGAGTAATAACACATTTGAAATACTGAAATTTTTTATTATAATAACTTCAAAATGGATTAAAAGTTTCAATAGTACCAAGTACAAGATGAAAATAAATTCTAAAACCCTAAGAAGTAAAGCTCATGGAGATCACTCTATACGCTGGCGTTTCCCTATAAGCCTGGCAATCTGAGCCTTCAACCTCTGGTTTTCTTCTGCATATCTGGTGGCAACCTCCTTCCAATCACCTGAATCAGGAAGTGAGAAACAAGCACCTGACTGAGGCTTAGGAGGAAATAAATCGCCTTGCCTCTCTATCATCTCTACAACTCGACTCTCAAGAATCTCAATCAAGTCGTCTTTCTCCTTCATGTATGCTCTATAGGAAATCTCTAGAGTTTGGCACTTATTCTTCTAAGCATCCTTTTCCTGCTGCATCGTGACCAAAGAAAGATGTAGCTCTTCCACATCATCCAATAAGGGAGGAGTGGTATTCACAAACAAGTCAGACATAGGTGCTTCCTGGGAATACGACATCTTCAACTGAATAGCTCTCGTTTGGACCCACTAGAGATAAGACTCCAAAGAAATAGCCCCCCTTAGGTCCTAGGTCTTTCCTACTCTTCCTATGAATGTTAAGCCAGGCCTTCAAAATCTTCTACCTATCTTCCTTATGGTATTGTCCCTCCTTCAGGAAGAAACTACTAGTGATACGGTGGGAGAACTGACTTGGGATTTGCGTTTGTTTTCGCACTTGTTCGGTTTAGCAAGAGTCACCACCGACTTTTTATTTTATCCTAAGGAAAGGTCAAAAAGCACAGGAAAGACCTTTGAGATGTTTTCGTGGGTTCGGGGGGTAGATTATGAAAAGGGAAGGATCTAGCACCCTTTTCATCCATGGTTATCCATGGCTCTTAGTTACTTGTTTTAGATCACTTGCCTTTGCTTTTCAATTGTTTGAAATGGTGCTTTGTGTGTGTGGTTTTGAAAAATGTTTTGAAAAAGATGCCTTATCTAGGCAACCTTTGTAATGATTCTTGTTTGAATATATACAAAGGTGTGTGTCTTTTTGAAAAGATAATTCAATGTTTTGAAAGTTGTTTTGAAATTGTTTTTGTGTTGTGAAGTGTGTTTGAAAAATGGCAAGGATGTTTTGCAAGATTTTTGATCAAGTAACTAAGAGTTGTCTACCCTATTTTACTCAAAGATTTTTCTTATGTTTTTGACCCTTTTAACAGTGTTGTTTCACCATTGTGTTTGATGATGATTTTGCATTTCTGAAATATTGCTTAATGATGATGAGCTTCTTCTGAATTTTTGCTTATTGTTGACTTCCTTTCTGTTTCCTTTCAACGATGAATTCGTTCTGAGATTTCTTGTTGTTATTTTCACTTCTAGCTTCTTCCTCTTTGTGGGTTTTGTTGGTTTTCAATGATGAGTTTCAATCTGAGATATTGCTATTGTTGTTGTTTGGTTTTGGTTATGTTGACTCTGTGATGAACTTTGTTCTGAGAGTGTTTGTTATTGTTTCCCTCTTCTTTGGATTTTGTGGGCTTTTGATGAGGAACTTTGTTCTGAGATGCTTGTTATTATTGCTATTGATTTGGTGTCTGGATTTGTTTGAGTTTTGCTTGTTTGGTATTTGATGATGGACAACCTATTTCTGAGGATGCTTGGTATGGCAGGCTGTTGAGTTCTTATTTGTTTGGTAAGGAAGGCAAACTATTAAGTTCTTGTGGTTTTGCAAGTTTGAAATTTCTGTAGGTTTTGAAACAGGTTTGAACCTACTGTTTGTTTGATGTTCTAACAGGTTACAAGTTTGAGTTTACTTTAGGCAGGCTTGAGGCTTCCTGTTGGTTTTGTTTGTTTGGAGGTTTTGATGCAGGTTACAAGTTTGAGTTTGCTTTAGGCGGGCTTGAGGCTTGTTACTTCTGTGGGTTTGGTGTTTGAACAGGTTTTGGCAAGTTTGAAGGCTTCAAGGCTTGTGCAGTTTTAGACAGGCTTGGATCTTTGGTTTCCTTTGTGAGGCAGGTTTTGTTTGTCTGGTATAGGCATGCTGTTTGAAGGTTTATTAGGGTTTGCTATGCTTGAGTTTGGTTTTTTTTATACAGGCTGGTTTGAGACTTGTTGTACTTGTGCTTTTTGAAGCAGGCTGGATGTTTTTTTGGTTTTCTACAGGTTTTGCAAGTGGACAACTTGCAGTTGTTTTTTGTCACAGGCAGGTTTGAGACTCGCTTCTGGTACAGGCAGGCTTGCTGTTATGCAGGCTTGAAGGCTTGCTTGTGTTTACAGTTTGTGGTTCTCTCCCTCTGAACTGCTCTCTTGTTATATTTATCTTCCATTGAATTGTTTTTATATATCTTCAGCCTGCCAAAACTGCAAACCTTTTTCTTTTACTCTCTTTCTCTCTCCATAAAAAGCATATTTAATTGCTTAATGTATTTTTAATTCTGAAAAGATTGCTGGCCAGGAAAATGATGAAAATTTGCTTGCTTGCATCTTGGTTTTCCTCTGCATTTTGTACTTTCTTCCAGATTTTCTGCATTGTTCTCTTTGATAGCTTGTATGCAGTTCTTTCTGTTTTGACAGCTTGGTTGACAGTTTCTTGACAGCTTCTTGAGAGCTTGGTTTGCTTTGTTTGACATTGTGCAGCTTAGTTGATAATTTGTGCAACTTGGTTTGGCATTTCAGTTTTACATTGTACAACTTGGTGTACTTTTATGCAGCCTTGTGCCTTGTATTATATGCTTGCAAAAAATAATTTTACTTTCCTCTTTGTGAACCAAGAAGAGAAATCTTCTTGTGATTTGCAAAGAGGACGAGTAAAACATGATGAAAACCAAAACAATCTGATTCCGGCCAACAATCTTTAATGATGAGCTTTTATTTATCTGCCTGAAAATGCTTTTTTAATTCTTCTGCACTGATTTCTTTTTTTCTGTCTTTGCAGGTAAATACCAGTCGGATAATGGAAGAAGCAGTAGAAGATAGAAGACTTTAAGAGATTTAGATTTTAAATTTATTTTCTTTTTCAATTATTGTAATAAATATCATTGTAAATATTGTAAATAAATTTACAGTATCCAAATAACATTTGTAACAACAATTAAAAAAAAAGAAAAATCTTTGTCAGATAATTCTTTATTTCTTCTGCACTGTTTATTTAACTATTTAAATCTCTTGAATTAAAATGACTGGAAATGCATCCCAATTATTTTAATTTAGATAAAATAAATAATCAACAAACATTGCAGTCTCACAACCTTGCATTAATCACAATACGCCCGGCATTCCAATCAATCACATGCTTTGCACAGTTAAACAAACAAACATCCATACACCTTTCACTTCACTGATCAAACCAATGCTTCAAACTTTCAATCAAAAGCCTCAGCTTCTAGCCCAGATGTTTAGGTTTTAAGAAACAAACAACAATCTTGAACAAGCGTGAAAACACTGTAACAGTCAATTGAAATACTTTGGATTCAAATTCTTCTGAGAAATGCGTGCGCAAACCCTAGTCCTGGATCATTGTCAAGGAAACGTCTGCTTGATCAGTTCCTGAGCCAATCTCAACAAAAATCAGTGGAAACCCTAATTCTGGATTTACTATGAAAGAAAAGTCGGTTTGACCGATTCTTGGGCCAATCTTGAAAGATCAGGGAAACCCCTGAAGTTATGATTTTTTTGTGAAAAAGGGAGGGCAAATTTTGGGGTACAACAGTTGCCCCTGTTCAATCTTCTTGAACCTGAAGAGTTAGATTGGCGAGTTTTCCTTTCGCGACTCGAAGGTAAAAGATGATTGGACACTAGAGTGCCCAAAAAATCTGCACTCGTCAAAGCATAGTTGAGGGAACGGGCTTAAAGATGCCATTTGGAGATGTGACAAAATCTTGTCGGAGATGGGCTTAAAGATGCCATCTGGAGATGTGACAAAATCTTTTTAGAGATGAGCTTAAAGATGCCATCCAAGAATGTGACAGAATCTTGTCGGAGATGGGCTTAAAGATGCCATCCAAGAATGTTACAGAATCTTGTCGGAGATGGGCTTAAAGATGCCATCCAATAATGTTTGTTGAACTGTATGTCGGAGATGGGTTTAAAGATGCCATCCAATAATG
This sequence comes from Vicia faba, assembly GCA_948472305.1. Taxonomy (NCBI): domain Eukaryota; kingdom Viridiplantae; phylum Streptophyta; class Magnoliopsida; order Fabales; family Fabaceae; genus Vicia; species Vicia faba. The sequence goes on along the minus strand of OX451737.1, from coordinate 1,472,171,446 downwards.
TTACAGAATCTTGTCAGAGATGGGCTTAAAGATGCCATCCAAGAATGTTTGTTGAACTGTATGTCGTAGGTGAGTGGGTGAGTATCAGAAAGGTATCCATGTTTGGAACATCTCTGAGCTAGGGGTCTGAATAAGCAATAGATTAACATCCAAGTTGGCAAGCATCCGTAAACTGTTTTCAAAAGTTGAATCTGAACAAGCGATAGATTAACATCAGTGTTTAGAGAATCCGTAAACTGTTTTCAGAAGTTGAGTCTGAACAAGCGATAGATTAACATCCGTGTTTGGAGAATCCGTAAACTGTTTTCAGAAGTTGAGTCTGAACAAGCGATAGATTAACATCTGTGTTTGTAGAATCCGTAAACTGTTTTCAGAAGTTGAGTCTGAACAAGCGATAGATTAACATCCGTGTTTGGAGAATCCGTAAACTGTTTTCAGAAGTTGAGTTTGAACAAGCGATAGATTAACATCCGTGTTTGGAGAATCCGTAAACTGTTTTTAGAAGTTGAGTCTGAACAAGAGATAGATTAACATCCGTGTTTGGAGAATCCGTAAACTGTTTTCAAAAGTTGAGTCTGAACAAGCGATAGATTAACATCCGTGTTTGGAGAATCCGTAAACTGTTTTCAGAAGTTGAGTCTGAACAAGCGATAGATTAACATCCGTGTTTGGAGAATCCGTAAACTGTTTTCAGAAGTTGAGTCTGAACAAGCGATAGATTAGCATCCGTGTTTGGAGAATCCGTAAAGTGTTTTCAGAAGTTGAGTCTGAACAAGCGATAGATTAACATCCGTGTTTGGAGAATCCGTAAACTGTTTTCAGAAGTCTTGAAGTTGAATAAGCAATAGATCAGCATCCATGTTGGGAAGCATCCGTAAACTGTTTTCAAAGGTTGAATCTAAACAAGCGGTAGATTAACATCCGTGTTTGGAGAATCCGTAAACTGTTTTTAGAAGTCTTGATCGAAGCTTGATGACCTTATCCTTGGAGAGGATCAAAATTAGCTGAAACACACAGTTATGTTGCATGAAATGTATGATGCAATTTATATGCTATATCAATGTTTATGATATATGAATGTAATGTATGCGTATGTAAGCCGATGGGCTGTCTTGCTGAGGAAAATGAATCCTGGATAGCTGGAGGTAATAGAATCTTGACTGCTGTCGGGGAGAAATAAATCCTTGACTGCTGCCGGGGATCGGGAATCTTTTGATCGTTGACAACGAGAAGTCCTAGGATCATTGTTGAGGAATATGTGTATCTTCCAGCCCTTTGACAACCTGTGCGGAGAGAAATCATACTGCCGGGAGAAGTCAGGAGTTTGGTTTGTATGCCAACCTAATGGGGTTTCAAGGATGAGAACAGTTTTTTAGGAGCTTCAGTTACCCGTTATTCTGTTGGTGGCTGTAATTTCCAACAGGTGATGAAGAATTTTTTTGATGATGACCGTAACATCCAGCAGGTGATGAAGGAAATTTTGAACGACCCTGAATTCCAACAAGTGATGAAGGAATTTTTTGATGATGATCGTAACTTCCAGCAGGTGATGAAGGAAATTTTGAACGACCCTTCAAATTGAAATGTAATTTGTTTTGGAGAATAAATCCTTGACAAATGTTGGGGAAATAAACCCATGACTGATGGTCTGTTTAGAGAGATGATAAACTTCTCGAGGACGCTTGAATTTCTTTTCAGAAAGATTTTGGAGAGGTTCATCACTGCCCCTAGTATCAGCTGTTTGTGGCATTGTCAGGAAACTTAGATTGTTCATAACCCTTTGATGAGATTGACGTTTAAATGCCCCAAGTGATGGTGACGGAGCCTTGCCCCAGGTTATCCCACAATTGAGAGATTTCTTGAAATCTTGACTGGACTGCCCCAGGTTCACTGGGCTTCGAAAGATTTGTTGAAATCTTGACTGGACTGTCCCAGGTTCTCCTTGAAAGATTTGTTGAAATCTTGACTGGACTGCCCCAGGTTAACTGGACAATACCATATCAAATCCCCTTTTGTTGATGGGAGATTTTTGTAACGGAAGCGTCATCCCACTTGAAGTGACTTCATTCACTGAGAGAGTTTTCGTTCCTCCAAACATTCACTGTTGTGAATTTCTTTGCTGTCAAACAAATCAACATGTGCAAACCATGATATTCAAATAATGCAAAGTTTATGCTTGTCTCGAAGTTTTGGAAAATGCGTTTTTTAGCATAAAACTTTTTATAAGACAAATTCAACACAAGATTTAGGGAAAAGCCTTACAGGAGTCATGATACCTTTTGTAATAGTATGCTTTCGAACTAACCCATGCTTCAATTAGGACTTTCGAAGGGTTGTAACGTGGCTTGGTTCACGGTTTAAGAAACAAAGGATAAAGGCTCAAAGTATATTGGTACCCACCCGCTCTTCGTGATGTTCTTAAATCCTAGACTCAGTTAATTGCGCGTCAAACTCTATTCGAGTTTGGAACGACATTTGGGTGATGGTTCACCAGTTGAATTTATTGGGAGGCAGTTATTATTTTTGCAACATTTTTCATGTTGTTGAGGATTGGTAATGACCCTTTTTTTTATTTGTTATCCCTAACTTTTGCCTGACCGTTCCTGTTTTCGAGATCACAGTCAGCGGGATGCCCCAGCTTTCTTAAGCCTCCTTTTTAGGTTTTGGCTCAGTGGGCTTTTCTCTTTTGAGAGATAATGACTGCCTATGAGATAAGGAACCATCATTGTCTTTTGGTTCCAAAGGAAAGTTTTTGATGTTATTCGTTATATTACGAACTGAGAGTTTGCGACTTCAATGCGCATCTTTTTTGAATTAACTGAGAGACTACCTTACCCCAGGTTTTAATCAAAGGTTTCAATTTGTTTAGAACAAAAAACTCCTACTTCTTTGGCTCGAAGGGTTTGACTAGGGATTATCTTCCTTATAACTCTGGTGTTTAGGATTTAAAAGAAATGCATGTACATTGTCAGCAAGGTTTGTTCAAAAGCATACTGTATGAGATTATGGTATTCTTTCATCATCCTCCCTCTAAAGGCTTGTAGCTTTTTATCAAGAGTTAAATATCATAAAGAAAGCATAAGAATAGTGAAAATGAATGGATGAATTCAAGACAAACATATGGAATGCATTAATGAAACAGAGTTTGACATCAACAGATAATTGTTTGAATATAAAAGTAATTACAACTTGAAAATTCAAATGGAACAAAAGTCTCGCAGTTCGAGCTTTGTCATTTCAGGTGGAGAACCCTTAGCGGAAGATTTTCATCTCACCATCCGGCATGAATTTCAGCACTCCATTGTCAATCAAGTCTTGGATCTTGTTTTTAAAAGCCCAACAGTCATCGGTGTCATGTCCAGGGCTATAGGAGTGGTATACACAAAATGCATCGGGGTGATAGCTAGGAGCAGAGGTATTGGGCTTCCGAATAGGATCCTTTAAAGCAGTCAGATTGACGTCCAAAAAACGCTCCAGTATTAGAGATTATGGTATGTCGGTCTCAGTGAACTGTCTTCCAGGCGTATTTTGCTTATGTCGATTACCCCGTTAATGTTGGCGAGGTTGTTGTTGGGCTTGTGACCCTGAAGCAAGTTAGGGAGCCTTTCCCTTGTCTTCTTGTCTCAAAGGAGGTTGAGTGATGACTTAATCTTCACCCTTAGATGTTTGCCCCACTTGGTTGTCCCGAAGTAGTTTGTTGACGAGAACCCTGAGCTCATCTTGTCTTTGAGCTAGGTTTTGAATGAGAGCCATTTGGCCCACCAGTTGTCCCATCATCTGGATCTTCATTGTTGTCAGCTCAACCTGTAGTTCTTCCAACTGATCATTCCTGACACTGCTTGAATTCCCTAGGACCATGCCCCTTGTGAGGAGAGCTTTCACTTCTTCTTGCCCCTGGGACAGGTTCAAGAACATTTCTTGAAGTTGAGCATTTTGATCCTGGATATCTTTGACAGTCCTCTCTAGAGCCATCTCTACGGAAATAAACAGTAGGAGAATAAGGAAACCTGAAAAGGAAAACATGTTATGATACAATGCATGATATGTGGATGCATATTTTCGAGGATCTTTCGGGATAAACACAAGAAAATGTTAGAGGTCGAAATTTGATCAATATCTTTGATTGGAGAACTTTGTATCGGTGGATGTATTTCCACTAGAATCAAGCTCACCATGTCAAGCGGGTCATAGCCCCTGATTCAAGTTGTTTCACTTGATCTTTGACGGTATTTTTTTAGAGGAAAATGAATCCTCTTACCCTTTGGTAGACGTCTGGTTCAACGTGACCCTGCATCAAAAGACCCTCGAGATCCTTGAAATGGTTATTGAAAATGTTATGGTATGATGTTATGATGTTATGTACATGTATGCAAAAGTAAGTAAGTGTATATACAGGTAATCATATTCACACAAAGCAGACAAGTCCCTAGGTTTAGGCTTGCATGGGGTTTGTAGGTTAGTACCCTCTTGAAGTTAGTTGGCTCAAACCTGTCCTAAAATAGAAACCGGGTTCTAAAGAGCTCAATATCACTGGATTATTTTCTGTGTTCATGGTTTCAGTTTAGCCACTTTACTGGCGACCAAAATATTCCAAGAAAACAATCCTCAATGAGTGTAGTATCGAGTATCTACCAACTTCGGACTGCATCAAAGTCGGTCACCTCACTACCCCTAAAAAGGCCAAGATGGTCAAGTAAGGTTCTAAAGTCCATTGATGCTTCATGACACCACGCGGCGTCCCCGTACTCTCCTTGATTCAACTCAAGGGTTACCGGTACCAACCAAAGTGCCACATCAACGTAGCTACTGTTTCAACCATTTCGGTATACCCCGCACAGTTCCCTCACAGTTTATTGCTACTTACCTAAAAAGGTGCTTCCAAATTTGGGTGTAGGATTTACAACAAACCCAAACAAGGAACCCAAAAAGTAAAGCAATCAAAGCAATCAAAGTAAGCATGTATAGGTGATCTAAAACCCTAAGGTAACCCCACTTTTAGAAATTCCCCAGCAGAGTCGCCAATTCAGTGATACGGTGGGAGAAATGACTTGGGATTTGCGTTTATTTTCGCACTTGTTCGGTTTAGCAAGAGTCTCCACCGACTTTTTATTTTATCCTAAGGAAAGGTCAAAAAGCACAGGAAAGGCCTTTGAGATGTTTTTGTGGATTCGGGGGGTAGATTATGAAAAGGGAAGGTTCTAGCATCCTTTTCATCCATGGTTATCCATGGGCTCTTAGTTACTTGTTTTAGATCACTTGCCTTTGCTTTTCAATTGTTTGAAATGGTGCTTTGTGTGTGTGGTTTTGAAAAATGTTTTGAAAAAGATGCCTTATCTAGGCAACCTTTGTAATGATTCTTGTTTGAATATATACAAAGGTGTGTGTCTTTTTGAAAAGATAATTCAATGTTTTGAAAGTTGTTTTGAAATTGTTTTTGTGTTGTGAAGTGTGTTTGAAAAATGGCAAGGATGTTTTGCAAGATTTTTGATCAAGTAACTAAGAGTTGTCTACCCTATTTTACTCAAAGATTTTTCTTATGTTTTTGACCCTTTTAACAGTGTTGTTTCACCATTGTGTTTGATGATGATTTTGCATTTCTGAAATATTGCTTAATGATGATGAGCTTCTTCTGAATTTTTGCTTATTGTTGACTTCCTTTCTGTTGCCTTTCAACGATGAATTCGTTCTGAGATTTCTTGTTGTTCTTTTCACTTCTAGCTTCTTCCTCTTTGTGGAATTTTTGTTGTTTTTAATGATGAGTTTCAATCTGAGATATTGCTATTGTTGTTGTTTGGTTTTGGTTATGTTGACTCTGTGATGAACTTTGTTCTGAGAGTGTTTGTTATTGTTTCTGACTTTTCCCTCTTCTTTGGATTTTGTGGGCTTTTGATGAGGAACTTTGTTCTGAGATGCTTGTTATTATTGCTATTGATTTGGTGTCTGGATTTGTTTGAGTTTTGCTTGTTTGGTATTTGATGATGGACAACCTATTACTGAGGATGCTTGGTATGGCAGGCTGTTGAGTTCTTATTTGTTTGGTAAGGAAGGCAGACTATTAAGTTCTTGTCGTTTTGCAAGTTTGAAATTTCTGTAGGTTTTGAAACAGGTTTGAACCTATTGTTTATTTGATGTTCTAACGGGTTACAAGTTTGAGTTTGCTTTAGGCAAGCTTGAGGCTTCCTGTTGGTTTTGTTTGTTTGGAGGTTTTGATGCAGGTTACAAGTTTGAGTTTGCTTTAGGCAGGCTTAAGGCTTGTTACTTCTGTGGGTTTAGTGTTTGAACAGGTTTTGGCAAGTTTGAAGTCTTCAAGGCTTGTGCAGTTTTAGACAGGCTTGGATCTTTGGTTTCCTTTGTGAGGCAGGTTTTGTTTGTCTGGTACAGGCAGGCTGTTTAAAGTTTATTAGGGTTTGCTATGCTTGAGTTTGGTTTTTTTGATACAGGCTGGTTTGAGACTTGCTGTACTTGTGCTTTTTGAAGCAGGCTGGATGTTTTTTTGGTTTTCTACAGGTTTTGCAAGTGGACAACTTGCAGTTGTTTTTTGTCACAGGCAGGTTTGAGACTTGCTTCTGGTAGAGGCAGGCTTGCTGTTATGCAGGCTTGAAGGCTTGCTTGTGTTTACAGTTTGTGGTTCTCTCCCTCTGAACTGCTCTCTTGTTATATTTATCTTCCCTTGAATTGTTTTTATATATCTTCAGCCTACCAAAACTACAAACCTTTTTCTTTTACTCTCTTTCTCTCTCCATAAAAAGCATATTTAATTGCTTAATGTATTTTTAATTCTGAAAAGATTGCTGGCCAGGAAAATGATGAAAAGTTGCTTGCTTGCATCTTGGTTTTCCTCTGCATTCTGTACTTTCTTCCAGATTTTCTGCATTATTCTCTTTTATAGCTTGTATGCAGTTTTTTTTGTTTTGATAGCTTGGTTGACAGTTTCTTGACAGCTTCTTGACAGCTTGGTTTGCTTTGTTTGACATTGTGCAGCTTAGTTGACAATTTATGCAACTTGGTTTGGCAATTTAGTTTGACATTGTACAGCTTGGTGTACTTTTATGCAGCCTTGTGCCTTGTATTATATGCTTGCAAAAAATAATTTTAATTTCCTCTTTGTGAACCAAGAAGAGAAATCTTCTTGTGATTTGCAAAGAGGATGAGTAAAACATGATGAAAACCAAAACAATCTGATTCCGGCCAGCAATCTTTAATGATGAGCTTTTATTTATCTGCCTGAAAATGCTTTTTTAATTCATCTGCACTGATTTCTTTTTTTCTGTCTTTGCAGGTAAATACCAGTCGGATAATGGAAGAAGCAGTAGAAGATAGAAGACTTTAAGAGATTTAGATTTTAAATTTATTTTCTTTTTCAATTATTGTAATAAATATCATTGTAAATATTGTAAATAAATTTACAGTATCCAAATAACATTTGTAACAACAATTAAAAATAAATAAAACTCTTTGTCAGATAATTCTTTATTTCTTCTGCATTGTTTATTTAACTATTTAAATCTCTTGAATTAAAATGACCGTAAATGCATCCCAATTATTTTTATTTAGATAAAATAAATAATCAACAAACGTTGCAGTCTCACAACCTTGCATTAATCACAATACGCCCGGCATTCCAATCAATCACATGCTTTGCACAGTTAAACAAACAAACATCCATACACCTTTCACTTCACTGATCAAACCAATGCTTCAAACTTTCAATCAAAAGCCTCATCTTCTAGTCTAGATGTTTAGGTGTTAAGAAACAAACAACAATCTTGAACAAGCGTGAAAACACTGTAACAGTCAATTGAAATACCATGGATTCAAATTCTTCTGAGAAATGCATATGCAAACCCTAGTCCTGGATCATTGTCAAGGAAACGTCTGCTTGATCAGTTCCTGAGCCAATCTCAACAAAAATCAGTGGAAACCCTAATTCTGGATTTACTGTCAAAGAAAAGTTTGTTTGACCGATTCTTGGGCCAATCTTGAAAGATCAGGGAAAACCCTGAAGTTGTGATTTTTTTGTGAAAAAGGGAGGGCAAATTTTGGGGTACAACACTACTCAAATGAATACTATTTGGTTTATCCCTCATCGGATAACCAAGCTTTCGTCGTGCAAGAACAAGGTTATAGTTAATTCCTCCCTTTGTACCAAGAAGAGGTGCATTCGGGAAACTACCACAACTGTCGATAATCTCTACATTATGGTAAGCCTGATGATACCAATAAATATCTGAGTGAGTGAGAGCCATGATCTTAGGAGCCCAATGGGGTTCCTTCCTGACATCCCAGAAAGCATCAGAATGAGGCATATGAGAAATAAACCATCCGTACGACAAAGGCGTGTAACAAATAATCATCCCCCCATGATAAGAATTCTGAAGATGAATAGAGTAATAAGCATCACCTAACAATGTAGGAGATAGGTTTCTAATCATGAAGATCCTGATAGCATTAATGTTAACAAACCTGACCACATTAGGAAATAAAAACAACCCATAAGCAAGTAGAGCAAAGATGGCCTCAAAAGCCACTGTACTTTTCATCCTAGCAAAGTAACGAGCTTTCTCCAATAAGAACTGAGCTGGTAATCCTTAAATCCCTCCTTTAGTAGTCATATGGGCTTCGACCTCAGACTTCCCCAGATGGATCAAAGCAACAATCTCGTGTGGTTTTGGCTCACCCTCTAAACCAATAAAAGGAACACGATCGGTAATAGGTAAATCCAATAGATAAGAATACTCCTCTAGTGTAGGCATCAACTGATAGTCGGGGAAAGTAAAGCAATGATACATCGGATTATAGAACTGGACCAAGGTCGAGAGAATACCCTCCTTCACCCTAAGCTTCATGAGAGGAATTATGGATCCATACTTCTTTCGAAAATCTGCAGAACACTCAATCTCGGGAATTAAACTGATCAACTCATCTATCTTGGGATCTTTGAAACTATATTTTCTGGTCTTTCTTTTTCCAGAATCCATGGTCAAAAGGTACTTGATATATTCATAAATGGTAAACTTTCAAGTCCCTTGAAATAAATTTTCTTCAAAAGATGCTTATGAGTGCATAGGCATGATGCAACAATCAACACAAGATCACAAACATAGGGTTCATAGGTTCAACGTCACGAGCATGAGTTCGAAGGTACTACCCATAAGGTATGGTCTAAAAGTTATCACCTGCCGAACAAGGTTCTAGAGGTTCCCAGAGTCTACATCCTTCCTTTGGATATTACCAACTTCCCGATTAACTCGGTAATTAGTAATATTCTCAAGAAAAACTCGTCTGAGCATAGTATCGCGTGACAACTATTTCCGGATTACTCCGTCATAGCTTCCGCACTACACCTAAAAGGCCAATATGGGTTAGGTATTCTACAGTCCTCAACTTCAGCATGCTCCCAGGTCGAAAGCAGCATGTCTTCCCGATTACTCGGTAAACGACACTACAGTCAAAGGGGCCTCCACTGGGTGGGGGATCTCATACCTCTTTTTTTGGGATTACTCCCTCAAAGTTAGCATGACTATACCACCCGTCCTATCTTAAAATTTTCCTAGGTCCGGGTATAGGACTTATAAGTAATCACCAAGCACCATGAAAATCAGGAAAATCCAGACAAACATATATATATATATATATATATATATATATATATATATATATATATATATATATATATATATATATATATATATATATATATATATATATATATATATATATATATATATATATATATATATATATATATATATATATATATATATATATATATATATATATATATATATATATATATATATATAACACATAAACAACAATAGCACATATACAAATATAAACAAAGATAGGTTTAACCCACTCAGGGGTGGACCAACAAGAGGTCAATCTATCCCCAGTGAAGTCGCCATTTTTTCTGTAGCGGTAGAAATGTTTAAGACTAATCCATTGGATTAACTAGACTTATACATATCAAAATAAAAATCGCCACCGTGCTTTATTATTTCCAAAGGAATGAGAAAAGATAGAGTAACCCAAAAGAGGGGGAAAGGTTCAAGGTAAGGGGGTTAGTTATGCAAAGGGAAGGTATTAGCACCTTAAACATCTACGGTACTCCGCAAGAACCTCTTTGAAAAATATGTATATTTTGGCTATAAAATGTTGTATGTAAAATAGATGGTGGAGGTGAGAGAAGAAATATATTTTATATGATTTTTACACCCGCCGCGGTTGCGAAACTTTAGTGCCTATGTACCTCCTTCCGTGCAATAGGAGATCAGGGTACACGTAGTTCCTCTTTTAAAAATTATAAAACACAAGTGTGTTGGTTAATCTTATGAGATAAGACATCATCGTCATTGTCTGTGTGGAAAAGATACTTACTACCCACAATTATAAGAAAGGAGAATTTGTATCATCTCAAAGTGGAAGATATGGCTTGGATTTTAAAATCAACAAAGCCAAAGTGTAGTTGTTTGCATCACTACAAGGATTGACGAGAGTCTAATCTTTTGAGAAATGATTTAAAATAAAAAGCCAAAGTTGCAAAAATAGTTTGAAATGAGATTGATTGACTTTTAGTCTTCTCACAAAAAAATGTCAAGGTATTATTAAATTGATTGAAGTTTATTTATGAAAAGGTTTTAGAAAATGGATGGACATAAGTCCAAGTTTATTATGAAAGTAGTTCAAGTTTAAAAACAAGAAGAGTTTTCAAAAGGAGGAAGGATATTTTTGAAATTAAAGAAGATGGGAGGAGATGAAGGGACTATCCTAAAGCATGAGGTAAAAGCTAGGGAGAAGAACCATCTAACCAACAAGAAGCCAATACTTGACATTATGAGTCAAGATAGAATTCCCATTCTTTAGATTGAAACCAAGAAAGCAAAGATAATAGACCTCTTGAGAGAACCAAACTTCAAGTGTATTAAGTCTTCACAAAAATTGGGCAGAGTAATGGATGTATACGGGTGAATTCCAGATTACAAACAAAGTATGTAATCACAATAACCTACACACAAAATAAACAAACAACCCAATGTCTTGAGGTAAACCTCAATAACTCTAGACAAAATATCAATTAAGGTCACAAGATCTCTAACATAGGCCAAGGTTTCTAATCCTAAGTCCAAGAAGTCCAATACTCCATAATGCCAAGGATAGTAACCAAATAGTCCAAGTATCATTAATGATTTTTATGGTTCATGTTGATTATTAGGTATCTTCAAAAAGAAAAGAAAAGCTCAAGTGAGCAAAATAAAAATGACAAGAAAGTAAATGCTCAAGTGAGCAAAGATGAAAATAGTATGAAATGTAAATGCTAAAGTAAATGGTGCATAAAATAAAAGAGCATAAAATAAAGCATAAAGTAAAAACATAAAATAAAATCAATTGTCAATAATTAGTGGTTAGTTGGATGACCATCTTGAAACTTGCATTTGGATCTCATTAGAGGATTGGTAGAACCAAAGCCTCCACATAACAAGTTGCAATTTCTTTTTGTCAAGTATATCATCCATTTAAGAATCCTCAAAAGTACCATTTAACGATCAACGATGCTTAAGTGATCCACGTTGACCAAAAGTGATGTAGATCCATTATAGGATTGGTAAAACCAAAGCCTCCACACAATGAATCTCAAGGTTATTGGATCAAAGAGATTAAATTAACATACTTGGGCTTGCAAGCATAGGTTTGGGCCATGAATGATCATTTATTCGAATTGGGACAAAATTTAGCGCTATGTTAAACAATCGTAAGTGGACTTATATAGAAGTCGCACCTATTTTGAGGCCGGTCAATAGCAATCTATGAACCATTTATTTTGAGATTTCATATAGAGATCATGCTCCAATAACACTTAGTGCAATAAGAAAGGGATGAGATGAAGAATGGTGGGAAAGAATATAAACCATATTTAAATTAAAATTTAATCAAACTATTATTAAAATCATTCATCCATTTTTATGGAGTTAGACTCAACACCATGGATCCAATGATGTTAACAAAGTTCATGATCAAAAATTCACCCCAAGATCAGCCAGAAAATAATCTCAAAAATAATATTACATTTAATATATACATTAAAAAGGATTTTAAAATGTTTTAAAATAGAAATAAGAGAGAAAAATATCAACTGTGTTCAAATTAATCAATTAATATTAAATAAAACCATAGAAAAATCAGAAATAAACTCAACTATTTTTATAAAATTTTTGGTATTCTTTTTAAGTTAGAAACTATTTTTAAAATTAAAAGAATTGAGTAAAATAAACCAAAAATGATAAAAAATATTAAAGTTAGAAATAAAAAATAAATGAGGTCACCAATATTTGTCACAATATCATTGGATCATTCCATATTTATTTTAGAATTTAAAAATGCATAAAAGTATTTTTAAACATTTAAAACAATTCAAATAAAGTGAAAATTTATACAAAATATCAAAACACAAAATAAAATTGTAAAAAAATAAAAATCAGAAAGAGAAAAATCAAAAATATTTATCATAATTTTTTCAGATTTTTTGGACTTAAAATGAATTTTTTATGATTTTTTGAAATTTAAAACAATTTAAATATAAAAATCAGAAAATAAAAATAAAGTCAAAAACATGTGGACCAATGGATGAGAGTCAAAATGCGTTAGTAAGCTAATCCAATGGATCATGGTCTTTAATAAATATCACACCGGATCCAACATTTTTAAAATAAAACAACTTAAAATGTGGCGCGTTGAATGGAGTCTGACTCACAAAAGTAATCAGATCCAAGGGCTCCTGAGGCATGCGCATGATAAATCAAGCATATTATAACCGTTTCAAAAAAATAATGTGGCTTCATGTCATTGGTTGAAGACGGACATGTCATCATCTTCAACCTCCAGCCATCCCCAAATTGAATCCTTCAAACTGTAAACTTGGCAAACCAGACTGGTACCATTAGATTCATCTCTTCAAGACGATTCTAATGGTACCATCGTGCCATATTTATAAATTATGCAAGGTTGTGTTTGAAGAAAACCAGAAAAAAAAATATCGAACATGAAAATCTGGGATATCTCACTCAATTCTCAATGAAATTGCAAATTATAAAGAGCACGAGAATCAGAAGAATACAAGGAGTAGATTAGTCTTTTATTTGAATCAATTTGGCCACGAAATCTACCTGAGTGAAGTAGTGAGAAGTTTCTCTGAAACTGGACTTTTGGTCACAATTCTTGAAAGTAACCGCATGGTTAGCTTTAGAGAAGTTCAATGAAGCTAATTGAATGGAGCTTTTGGTGTTTGAAGGTGAGAATGCAAGAAATCAGAATTTCAAATTCAGAGTTCATGTGGGATCTGAACAGGGGTAAATTGGCTATCAAAAGCCTGCCAAAATGAGTGAGGGATGATCCTTATTTATAGCTGATCATGATTCAAGGCTCAAGCGTGTGATTGGAGGCAAAATCAGTGAAATCATGTGGACCTACTAAGTGTGAAAAGTGTGACTTCACATGACTCAAAACATAGCAAAATGAATGGTTTAATGGTTATTTCTTGTTATGGCAAGTACCTAAACATGATTAGACACGAAATTGATCCTTAAACAGGCTTGTAATTGGATTTAAACTAATTTTCAAATCTGACTGAACTTGGAATTTCCATTTTATGATGCTACTTTCATAACCATGGTCCCAACAATGTAGGGCACCATATGATGTGATTTTGGAAGCATTTGAAAGATAAATTCACAAGATTTACAATTTGCAAGGAGTGAGATCAATTGGATGTTTGAGCAAGAAGTTGTGTTGAGTCAAAGTTGGAAGAAAAGGGCTGACTTTTCATACTTAGAAAATTTCTATGTTTTTCTTCAAAAATGACTTGTAATGTTTTGTATCCAAACATGGCCTTCCACTTGAAATTTTCTCTTAACAAAAAAAGATGGCATGAAATAGACCTCTTGAATGACATTTTGAAACTTGAATCATTCAAAATCTCCAAAAATTGAGAGAGTTGTGAATTTATGAAGTTGGCAAAAAATCATGAAATGACCTATAATATTTTGTATCCTTAGGGCATCTTCCATCTATTTTCTAACTTTGCACATAAAAGAAGGAATAAAGTTAACATCCTCAAGATCATAGTGGAAAAATATTAGGCTCAAGGTGATAAAAATTAACCAAGTTATGATCATTTGAAGTCACACATGGGATGTTGGGGGTTCATCTGGAGGACTTGTAATCTTTCTTCATCATCAAGTTTCTTCCACATGAAAACTCCTTGAAACTTTTGAAGTGATTTGTTAATAACCCTTTGAAGAGAAGTATTTTTTTTGGAATCACTCCAAAATACCAAAATATGAGCAAGATATACTTCTTTGAAGTTCAAAACCCTAGCTCCTAGATCAAGAAAATTCTTTGAGGAACTTTGACAATTTTAAACAACCTTCTTGTACCAACACTTTTGATTTGAAGATAGAAGTTGTTGAGGATGATAATGAGAACTCCTAGCAACCAAAACCACGTCCATATCTTGAGAATTTATAGAAATGTGCACTTGTGACCAATGGGAACAAGGCCTTGTCCAACCAAGATAACTTCTTCTTTCAACCCCTTGTACTTTTGAATCAATCTTGATAACTTTGAAATGTGGTGAACCAAAATAAACCTTGTCATGCCATTTCTTCCAAAAAAACTTCAATGGTGAGGTTTTAATTTCTCAAACTTTATTGACTAGGGCATGGAAATAAACTCATGATCCCATGGATCAACTTGCTAATCCACATTGCCTTTACCTACATTATTAACAAGTAAGACAAACCAACATTGCATTTTATTAATTAAAAGGAAAGTCAAAACAAAACATGCATGATCATAAAAGAAAAACTAGTCAAGGTGCTTGGTGATTCCTCAAAGAGCAAAGCTAAAGATGGGGAGGAGAACCAAAAGCCCTAATATGATCTTGTTGTGATTGAATCAATATGATGAAGGGATCTTTGGGGTAAAAATTGGGGTACAACAGTTATAACAGTTAATATGATCATAGTTATGCTATAACCAGTTCATACCTAAAATCACATCTAACCCACTTAAAGGAAAATAAAATAAATCAACAGCAAACTCCCTGTCAAAGATCGACAATGGGCACTTTAAAAACATAAACGAAGTAGTCATCGACCCCTTGGCTGGAGTATCGACGAACATCTCTCCATTCATAAAAGACAACACGAGATCCAATATTTCAACATAATAAGTCACAATAAAGCAATGAGTAACACCGGTATCAATAATAGTAATTAAAGGAATACTATTAGTGAAACATGTACCTCTGGTGAGTCTGTCCTCATTAGCCACCTGATTCTCAGCCAAAGCAAACACTTATCCACTATTTTGTGCCTTCTTTAGTTTCTGACACTGACTACCAATGTGTCCTTTTTCACCATAACTGAAGAAAATCATATCTTTATACTCGCACTCAGATACAACATGTTTGGGCATACAACAACGGAAACACCTCTTCACCTCAGTAGTACACACGTTGCTCTTATGACCAGGTTTTCCACATTTGAAACAAACCAAACCAGCATGAGCATCTCCCCCACTAGTTCTCTGACCCTAAGCAACTTTCTATTTACCTTTACCAGTTGGGACATCGTAAGGCTTACCACGGTTCTGTTGGTGCTTACCCCTCTTCTCATTGATAATCTTATAGTAAGAATTATTATCTGCTACAAAGATCCTGCAACTATCAATCAAATAAGCAAAGACACGAATCTTCTGGTATCCAACTGCCTTCTTTATCTCTGGGCGCAACCCGTTTTCAAACTTAATGTACTTTGAAAACTCAGCATTTACCTCACTATAGTGCGGATAAAACTTAGCCAACTCAGCAAACTTTGCAGCATATTCAACAACCGACATACACCCTTGCTTCAGCTCAAGGAACTCAATTTCATTCTTAACACGAACATCTTCAGGGAAATACTTCCTCAGAAATACCCTATGAAACACAACCCAAGTGACATTTTCACCTGCAGCTTCCAACTTCTGGAAAGTCTCTAGCCACCAGTCATCAGCCTTGACTACTAGCATATGAGTACTATATTGAACCTTCTGCGCTGGAGTGCAGTCCATCATACAGAAGATTCTCTCAATCTCTTTCAACCAATCCAAAGCTCCGTCAGGATCATAATTACCCTTGAAGGTAGGCGGATTCTCCCTCTGGAAAGTCGCCAAGCTACGAGATCCAACATTCCCGTCAGCATTCAACTGATTCTCCATAGCATGCACCATTTCTTCTAAAGCAGCATCGAGTGCAACATCATCCCTTCCATCCATCTCAACTTAACAGTACAACATAAACAATGGTTAGAACTCAAGTTAACAATACTTTATTGTTAGACAAAACTACGACTCGAAAAATTGGTCGGACAGACCGACTTGCTCTGATACCAACTTGTAACACCCCAATTCTACCCGATAATTATTATAAAATCAGAGTTATAAAGTTTCAACAACCAAATCAGGATGCTACAATTTCAACTTAAAACTATGACATTCATTACAGATACATAACACATTAAACTTGGATGAACCAAGAGCAACATGAATAATCTTTTAAAACCAACAACTTTCATAACTATGCAGCGGAATCATAATATTCAACATATAAGAATGTAACATCTTTATCCAATTGAAACAACTTCAAATAACAAGCACTCATCAACTTAAAGTTCAACAACTGAAATAATAACAACAATAAAGCCACAAGCATTCATCCCCCCGAGTGTTACGTATCAGAGCAATGACATCGACTCGAACTACTGAAGGTAAACCGCCTTCACTTTGGATTACCTGCACGTTACCAACATATGGGTAACACTTAAACAAAAGGGGTGAGATATCAGACAATATAATTGAGCGCATGATAATTAATACATTAGAAACAATTCAAACAAAAATCACCACTTTCCGGCTCTTTAACAACATAAACGTAATCAAATCAACCACACAGTGACTAAGAATGCAACCTGGAACGCAACTTGTTTTTACGCACATGCATGTGGTATCAATGGATCAGAACTCCCAACTTAGAAATCTGCCAATGAATAGAAGCATCAACAAGGAATAATCCTTCAACTTTATATTTGCCAATCCAGGCCAACTTAATGAGCATCAGCTCCAACATGATATGTTATGTATGCATTAACAACATGAACGTAATAACAACAACAACATTAATTCAACTTAATATAACATTGGCCATAAGCCTACAACTTAGTATATGCCCATAATTAGAGGCATCTCAACAGAAATCATCAATATATAATTTCTCAACTCAGAACAACTTACACAACACTAGTATCAGCCAAAACAGCATGCACGGGCAATAGGGATAGGGAGACTACGTGCCCCTCAACGTGCACAACAACCAAGACAAAATAACAAGTAATTTGCGCTCCTCGACAAAGTTGTTTTTACGCACATACATGTGGTACCAATGGAACATAACTCCCAAAATAGAAATCTTCCAATGAATAAAGGCATCAACAAGGCATAAGCCTTCAGCTTTATATTTGCCAATCCAGGCCAACTTAATGAACATCAGCTCCAACATGATATGCTATGTATGCATTAACAACATGAACGTAATAACAACAACATCAATAATTCAACTTAATTCAACATTGACCATAAGCCTACAACTTAGTATCTGCCCATAATTAGAGGCATCTCAACAGAAATCATCAATATGTAATTTCTCAACTCAGAACAACTTACACAACACTGGTATCATCCAAAACAACATGCACGGGCAACAGGGATAGGGAGACTATGTTCCCCTCGATGTGCACAACAACCAAGATAGAATAACAACTAATTTGCGCTCCTTGACACAACCTGCAACTTTGTGCAACTCGACGACAATACTGTGCTCCTCAGCACGCCTTGCAGCCTAATGTCGCTTGACATCCAACACTTATATTCCCTGACACACCTTGCAGACTAAATGCCGCTCGGCACCTAACACCATCAGCATCCTCCTCGACCACTAATACCAGCCAACATCATGGAACAACATAACATCATAACGACCACATCAATACAACCCATAATTTCCAGCCAACCGCTTGGAATAACACAACAACCGACAACTATATTTCTAATTCACAAATTGATTAATTGCATAAGACAGTCACGCAGAAACCTTCCTAAAACGGCCACAACAACAATTTACTAATTCATGCCAACCTTTCGGAAGATACAACAACCTAATGACCACATCAACACATAATGATCTATGCTAACCTATTCATCGATTATACCAGGAAATTATACAGACAACTCAGAACACCCACAACACGACTAACAGGAAACACCCTATAACAGGTTCATTAATCATACGAGAGAGTCATACGGTGACTCCCTAGATGACCACAACATGAAGAAGAAGGCAGCTTCAATAACAGATCACGAAAATCATCGTACAACAGTCATAAATACGACCGATTCCCATATAACAATCATCATCAATCCCATTATAAGGTCAAAATCCCACTCTTACCTGGATTGAAGGTCACTCTACCAAACTTCCGGTCGATAACCTTGCTTGCTCTGCTCGACAACCGTGCAACCTTACTCCTCTTCTGCGCAGCTTTCACGATCACACACGAGACTTCTCTTTCTACCATATAATTAAATCCTTGTATCAGCATAACTTTATACCATCAATTCTATTGGGCTTAACTTTCACACCCCCATTATACTGCTTCCAACAAATAAAATAGGCCCAGCACCATTATTCCATTAATTCCAACATTATAATTATTATTAATTAACTACTTAATTGATTAATTAATAATAATCTAACAACGTATACCAACAATTCCCATCATTTCATAACTTTTCAACAAATAATCCAAAAATAATTTAATTAAATAACTAATTAAATTAATGGGAGTTACATTTGGCGTTCGTGACACAAAAGGGTTCCAGATCTTAATTGGCATGATTGGCATCGTGAATCAAGACTCTCAAGATCTCAATATCTTATCTATTGCAACGAGGGGAAGTCTTACTCAGATGGTTCATAATCAGGATATGCAATCTCTACCAAGTCTTAGATTCAGGGGGAGTTTCATATAAAGGATAAGTGTTTCTTACCCTTCTTATTTTTACTTCTTCTGATTATGTACAAAATTGTGTCATCAAAATACATAGTTTTGTCATAATAAAAAAGGGGGAGATTGTTAGAACAAAATTTGGTTTTGCAATTATATATTTGAGTTTTGATGATAACAATGAGTATGTTTGTATGAACAATTTGGTACTCTAATGTTTGTTATTTATAAGATTTAACAATCATGTTCTGCTTCTGATGAACGACACTGCCAAGACAATAGAAGAGACCAAGTTTCTCTTTTGCGCTACACAAGTTCTGATGAAAAGTAGCAAAATGCTTCATAAGGCTCTGAAGTTATGACTCTAATACACGGTCAAGAAACCAAGTTCTGAAGATTTGAAGATATAAGTTCTGATGAACAAGTCCAGACGCTGAAGACTTATGTTTCTGAAGACAAAGGGTTCTGAAGATCAAGTGATAAAGATTATGAAGAAGAATTTCTGAAGACTCTGAAGACTTGAAGTTTTATGACCCAAGTTTTATTCTCCTTCTTCTAACGCATGCTTCATCAGAAGTATCTGACGTCAAGAAGAAAAGGAGATAAGATTTTGTGGTACAAATAGTACATGGTACAAACAAATTATTCCATTCCACTACCATGAAGGACGGACGTAAGGTACGATATTGTCCCCCACGTGATTCAAGATGCCAGATTTTTGGGATTTCTAGAAATACCCTCCAACGGTTATAATATTTTATTGGCTATAAATAAGTTTGAAGACTTAAAGGAAATGCTGCTAATTCACGTTCTTACAAGACTGTTCATAGCATTATGATTTCTTAAGTCTGAATTCTTGAAATACTGTTTCCTAATCCGCTTGTTTAGAAGCATATCTTTTGTAAAAAAAAACCTTTTTCAAATTGTTGTTTGATTGTGCCTTAAGGGACAAGTTGGTCAGAATCCTTGAGAAGTCTAAGATTAGTGTGTCTTAGAGGTTATAATGTGAGTCACTTGTAGTTAGCTTGTGAATTGTAATAATCTGTTTGATTATTGGATTAAGACCTTGTTGAGAAAGGCGAAATCACATTGGCGGGTGGACTAGATTAGCTTGATGGTTTTCAAGTGAACTAGTATAAACATAACTTGTTCTTTCCTTCTTGCATCGTTATTATTATTATTATCAAGAGTGAAGAAAACTATTTTATTTAAAGGGGATTATTTTTAAGGAAAATATTTTTATTTAAAACTCAATTCAAACCCCCATTTCTTGTGTTTTTCACACCTTCAGCTAATTCAACCTTTCAATTTTCTTGTCTTTCTCATGGATATTGGTGATTGATGAGCACACAAAGATGGAAACTTTAAAGAAGAAGGCAGAAACGCGACCATACTTGGAGCTTGGAGGATGCCAAATATTTATTCAAAGCTTGGATTTGGAGAAGTGTCATAGAAAAGCTAGGTTTAGAAGTACTGAAAATGCTCTTATTGAAATTCTGGTATGACAGAACTCATATGTCCTATGACATGTTGAGACATCTGATCAGACATTAACATTACGACAAGATATAAACAATATAAAACCAGTACTAAAAAGCATAAACAACATACAAAATTGTTAACCCCGTTCGGAGCTACTCTCCTACTCTGGGGGCATACCAAGACAGGGCAAAATCCACTATGATAATATCAATTCAAAGCTAAAATCTCCCATTTAAAACTTCTCACTTAATCACTACCTTTGCTATATTTCTATCTAAGACTCACCTAGATATGAGGCCATCCTCAATCTCTCTTCAATCACAGACAGCGATTGGATCAACAAAACAATTATGAACAAATATAAAGACACACTTTCAGGATAATGCCTAACCATTGTACCCAAAAAATTTCCCTCCCATTTTCTTCAAGACATTCTCATGAGGTCCCCATTTACTCAAAGCTATTCAAGAGTTGACTGGTCAAACCTCCTCCTAAGCAAGGGTCTTCAACTAGAGTTTGGTTCTTCTCAAAGAAGATTGGTTTACAAGGGTCGCAAATGAATTTCATGTTTAATCATAGGTCCTCAATAGTTCTTATGTTAAGTTTCAAGTATTGCATCACACGTTGTCTTAGTCAATTGCTCAGATGATTAAAAATCAACTATATTGGGTAAAAAGTCAACTATGGTCAACATACAGTCAAACTTCACGATTTTTCGTCAACATCAACATTGTGAGGTGATATTCATTGTTTGATCAAGGGTTAATCATGATTCCTGAAGGAAAGCTCTCCAATCATCAAAGGTCAAATTTGCCAAAATTAGGGTTTTGATTGAAGATGACTGATCATTGACTTTTTACCTAGTGCATGACCTAATGGATTAAAGTATGATCTCAAGGGATCAAATGAAACATCTTGACCTAATTACATGCCTCAAGACATTTCCAAATATGCAAGTGATTGATAGTTGATGAATTGAATCAATTGATGAAAAGTCAACAGTCACTCAAAAGTCATACTTTGACTTTTTTTGGTCAACATTGGAATTCAAAAATCAAGAATCATCAAAACATTCAAAATTATCAAACTTTGTCATCAAGAATCAATAGAATCAATAAAGTCAACAAAAGTTGAAATTGAAGATTATAAAACACTTAGAAAAATTCAAGGGCTTCGTACCTAAAAAAAAAACCTAACTTCACAAGCAAGTTTTCTCAAGATAGAAGATGATTCAAGGAAAACTTTCAACATGAAAGTTGTAGGTATTAATGAATTCTACAATTTTGTTAATGTGAGATTATCCTAAAAAACTTCTTGGATTAAGAGATATGGTCCCATGAAGTTCTGATTATTTTTACCTAACACTTAGAACAAATTTCTAAGTGTTTTATTCTTAACAAAGTCATTACTTCATTGCCATTTTTCACTAAGATCCAAATTGATTCAGAAAAAACTCACAACATGAAAGTTGTAGATATTTATTCAAGCTATCCAAAATGTCTAAGAACACAAATTTATCATGCTTGAGCTTGGAATTCGAAGAGATGAAGTTGGGCATCCATACTTGATTCACAGGCACCATTGCCATTCACATAAAGCAAGCTTTTTGCAAAAGTCAATTCATTGAGCTCCTCATTTGTTTCCTCTAATTTAATTCCATCCTAAAGAGAAGAAGAAACCTCCCTGCATCCAACAAACTTTAGAACATGCTTGTACTTGAACCTTGGAACCATGGAAATTCATCAAAACTTGATTTTTCACTTTTCAAACCACAACTTGCTATCTCAAAGATATGGTTACTTCAACCTCTCTAACATTTTTACTATAAATAGAAAGGTTATTAGCAAGCCAAAGGACCCATGGACAAGCCCTCTAAACCTCTGGTACACTCTCAAAGTCAGAATTGCCATACAACTCCATTTTTGAGCTTTGAAGTCCATTTCTTCGAATCCCTCAAGCCTTGAAATATATGTCCAAAAAAACCATCCATACAACTTACATACATCACATATAACACATCCAAACACTTTTTACACTTTTGTAACACCATCTTCATCATCTTCTAAACTCCATATTCGAAGCTTGCACGTTGACTTTGTTGGATTGATTCAGCAACTTTCAAAGAAAAAAGAGTTATCCCATTAGCTCAAGAAAGGTCCAAGTAAGCTTAATCCATCATCACATTGCTTCTGGAAGCCGTGTAAAAGGCATTGGATTTTTCTTCAAGAGGTGAGTCTTCTCAAACTATGATATCCATATACATGCATCATTTGTGTTTTCTTTCTAAAGATAAAATGTAGATATCAATATCCTGAAGCTAACCATATCATTAGTTTTCATTAATTTTGCTTGAGGAGTGAGAATCAAAGCTCTGACTAGTTAGGTTTCATTTTTGGTACTGAGTTAAATTCTTTTTATTCTTTAAGTTTTAGTTAAAATAAATAGTATGGTTGAATTCGTGTTCAAATTTCAAGCAAGTTTGGTTTTGGAAAATTTCAAAATTGTTGAGAAATGAGAGTTTTACAAAATCGAAAAATGGAAGTTGTTGTTGTCGTTATAGGGAATAAGAAGAAGAAGGGTGGAGCGAAACCAAATTTTAAAAATTGAGTTCATTTTATATTTATTGTAAGTGGTATAATGACTGAATGTAACAGCCACCCCAGTGGTAGCGCGCTTGCTCTTAAGTCATACTTATGCCTGATCCTGGGTTCGAGCCAGGCGTGGGTCATTTTATTTACTAACATTTTCTTTATAGACTTAGCGCAAGTCAGGCATATGCGTGCACCATGCATCATCATATCTTGACCATTAGATCTCAAGATTCCAGATCCAGCCCTCCAGATAGCCATACCCATGATGCACCTTCTAAAAGCCACCCTCATAGGATCCAACGCAAACCTAGGCTTGGTCCAATTTGGGCCTAAGACCCTAATTATTCTCATACTTCTTCCAGTAGACATATTCTGGCTCAAATTAAATCAACGATAGATTTATTTTGATACTTCTTCTAGTTAAAGACATGCGTAGACATCTTTTGGCTCAGATTAAATCAAGCGTAAATTTATTATGATACTTCTTCCAGTAGACATTTTCTGGCTCATATTAAATCAACCATAGATTTATTCTGATACTTCTTCCAGTAGACATTATCCGGCTCAGATTAAATCAAGCGTAGATTTGTTCTAATACTTCTTTCAATTGAAGTCAGGCGTAGACTTAGTCTAAATTGTATCAATATTTACTTTGGATGGCATCTATAAGACCGTCTCTGACAACACTCCACCACCTCTCCAAATGGCATATTTAAGCCCATTCCCAGTATAATTAATCGACAATGTTACTTCGTGCACATGCGAGTGCAAATTTCTGGGCACTTAAATGTTCAATCATCTTCTACCTTCGAGTCACAAATGGTGGACATGCCAATATAACTCTTTAGGTTTAAGAAGATTGAACAGGGGAAACTGTTGTACCCCAAAATATTCCCTCCCATTTTCTTCAAGACATTCTCATGAGGTCCCCATTTACTCAAAGCTACTCAAGAGTTGACTTGTCAAACCTCCTCCTAAGCAAGGGTATTAAACTAGGGTTTGGTGCTTCTAAAAGAATATTGGGTTGCAAGGGTCACAAATTACTTTCATGGTTCATCATAGGTCCTCAATAATACTTATGTCAAGTTTCAAGTCTTGCATCACAAGATTGCTCAGTCAATTGCTCAGATGATTGAAAATGAACTGTATTGGATAAAAAGTCAATTATGGTCAACATATAGGTAAACTTCAATATTTTTTGTCAACATCAACATTTTGAGGTGATATTCATCATTTGATTATGGTTTGATCATGAATCCTCAAGAAAATCCCTCAAATCATCAAAGGTCAAATTTGCCAAAATTAGGGTTTTGATTGAAGATGAGTGATCATTGACTTTTGACCTAGTGCATGACCTAATGGCTTAAAAGATGATCTCAAGGGCTCAAATACAACAACTTGACCTAATTACCCGCCTCAAGACATTTCCAAAGATTCAAGTTATTGATAGTTGAAGAATTGAATCAATTGATGAAAAGTCAACAGTCACACAAAAGTCAAACTTTGACTTTTTCTGGTCAACATTGGAATTCAAAAATCAAGAATCATCAAAACATTCAAAATTATCAAACTTTGTCATCAAGAATCAAGAGAATCAAGAAAGTCAATAAAAGTCAAAATTGAAGATTTTCAAACACTTAGAAAAATTCAAGGGTTTTGTACCTAAAAAAATCCTAACTTCACAAGCAAGCTTCCTCAAGATACAAGATGATTAAAGGAAAACTTTCAACATGAAAGTTGTAGGGATTAATTAATTATACAACTTGGTTATTATGGGATGATCCTCAAAAAGTGCTTGGATTAAGAGATATGAGCCCATGAAGTTCTGATTATTTTCACCCAACACTTAGAAAAATTTCTAACTGTTTTGTTCTTAACAAAGTCATAACTTTATGGCCATTTTCCACTAAGATACGAATTGATTTAGTAAAATCTCACAAGATGAAATTTGTAGATCTTGATTCAAGCTTTCCAAAATATCTAATAACACAAATTTATCATGCTTGAGCTTGGAGATTCGAAGAGATAAAGTTGGACATCCATACTTGAGTTATAAGTTATTTCTTTGACAACCATAAGACAAAATCATCATGCCATGCCTTGTAATCTCACGTTGCAGGCTTATAAACCTCCAAATATTTCTATAATCATGAGATTACACATTCTTTATGACCATTATCCATTTGATTCAACTTTATCCAAGATAATTTTCCATTTATGGCACAAAGGAACCATTGTCATTTACATAAAGCAAGCTTTTTGCAAAAGTCAATGCATTGAGCTCCTCATTTGTTTCCTCTTATTACACTCCATCCTAAAGAGAAGAAGCAACCTCACTGCATCCAATAAACTTCAGAACATGCTTGTACTTGAATCTTGGAACCATGGAAATTCATTAAAACTTGATTTTTCACTTTTCAAACCATAAGTTGCTATCTCAAAGATCTGGTTACTTCAACCTCTCCAACCTTTTTCCTATAAATAGAAAGGTCATTAGCAATCCAAAGGACCCATGGACAAGTCCTCTAAACGTATCATACACTCTCAAAGTCAGAATCGCCATAAAACTCCATTTTTGAGCTTTGAAGTCCATTACTTCGAATTCCATAAAACTTGCAATATATGTGCAAACTAACTATCCATACACCTTACATACATCACGTATAACATATCCAAACACCTGTTACACTTCTGTAACACCATCTTCATCATATTGTAAACTCCATATTCGAAGCTTGCACATTGATTTGGTTGGATTGATTCAACAACTTTCAAAGCAAAGTAGTTATTCCATTAGCTCAAGGAAGGTCCCAACAATCTTAATCCATCATCACATTTCTTTTGGAAGTCGTGCAAAAGGCATTGGATTTTTCTTCAAGAGTTGAGTTTTCTCAAATTGTGATATCCATATGCATGCATCATTTGTGTTTGTTTTCTAAAGATAACATGTAGATATCAATATCCAGAAGCTAACCATATCATTAGTTTTCATTAATTTTGCTTGTGGAGTGAGAATCGAAGCTCTGACTAGTTAGGGTTCATTTTTGGTACTGAGTAAAATTCTTTTTATTCTTTGATTTTTAGTTAAAATAAATAGTATGGTTGAATTCGTGTTCAAATTTCAAGCAAGTTTGGTTTTGGAAATTTTCAAAATGGTTGAGAAATGAGAGTTTTACAAAATCAAAAAAATGGAAGTTATTGTTGTCGTTACGGGGAAGAAAAAGAAGAAGGGTGGCGCTAAATCAAAATTTTAAAATTGAGTTAATTTTATATTTATAACAAGTCGTATAATGAACATATATAACAGCCACCCCAGTGGCAGCACGATTGCTCTTAAGTCATATCTATGCCTGGTCCTGGGTTCGAGTCATGCGTGGGGAATTTTATTTTATAACAATTTCATTGTAGATTTAGTGTGAGCCAGGTATATGCACGCACCATGCATCCTCATATCTTGACAATCAGATCTCAAGAATCCAGATCCGGCGCTCCAAACAGCCAGGCCCATGATGCACCTTCTGAAAGCCACCCTCACTGGATCCAGCGCAGACATGGGCTTGGTCCAATTTGGGCCTGAGATTTTTGTTATTTCCACACCCCAATTCCTTTTTCACATTAGGCCCATTCAATTTTATTTTCTTGTTTTAATTATTTATTTCTTTTTAATCATTTTATTTTTTAATCAACAAAAATCATAAAATCATAAAAATTTAGATTTAGGTTTTTTTTTAGTTAATTAATTAATTTTTAAAAAATAAAATAAAATTTAATTTAATCACTTTGATTTTTATTTTATTAATTAAGAATTAACTAGAATTAGGTTTAATCACTAAAAATATTTTTCTAAACAAAAATATTTTCTTAAACCCCTTAGAATTTTTTAGGGTTCTTAATATCTTTTCCCTATTCAACCTCCGCGCGCTCATTTACCTTTTTTCATTTATTTTTTAATATTATAACTGTCAAAAGTTTGTAATACATAATTAGGGTTTATTGCTTATCTCCCCCATTCATTAACTTGTACCCCATTCCCTAAGCGCTATAATAGCGTAGGACATTCAATTTCCGCAATTTACTTCTTTCGTTATTTCTGTTAATAATTAGGGTTTGTATGACAAGATTCAAATCAACCGATAGAAAAACCCTAATTTCAAGGCAAAAATAACTGAAACCAATCACTATTCACACACGCACCTCTAGAGTAACCTCACTTGTTTCCTCGAATTTAAACAGTCATGTCCCTTGAACGTGGGATGCTTTAGAAAAGACCCCCAGTTAAAAGATCGTAGTCACTTCATGACCCTTTGATGCTGCCTTCGCTAAACGATATTAATCCCTTACAAAAATTGCTACAGAATTCTATAAGTTGTCTTCTATGACTGTACAATGACCTGTACCTGTCCTTCACATCCAACGATAGAGTTTACTACTAACTAATGGCAAGATAACACTATCTAAAGGAGGAGGAAAAGAATAAAGACTTTTGAGTAGGTAGATCGCTCATAATCGCTTGCTCACAAACTAAAACAATTTCCACACTTCACACTTTTAAAAAAAAACTTTCAAAATGCTTTATAAACACTCTTGAGGATTGATACAAGGGTTATTATAAAGAAAACTTCCTTACATTGGCATTTTCAAAACATCTTTTCACAAAACAAACACTTTCTCCCAAATAATTATTTTCAAAACAAACATTTTGTATACATTCTCGATGATAAGAGAATCATTACAAAATTGCTACACTTAGGCATTTTCAAAATATTTTCAAACATAAGCAGAAAACATTTTCAAAGTGAGCTAGCGATTAAGAGCCTGTAGAAAACTACAGATGAAAAGGGTGTTAACACCTTCCCATTTCATAACCTATCCCACGAACTCAAAAAATTCTCAAAAGGTCTTTCCTGTTCTTTTCACCCTTTCCTTTATTGGATAAAAGAAAAGTCGGTGGCGACTCTTGCTATCCGCAACATTTGAGATAAAACGCAAAACCCAAAAGTCAATTCTCCCACTGTATTACACTAGTCAAGACTCTTGATTAAGAACATAACTTAGAGTTGCTTTAAATCTTTCTCCAAGAACAATACTCAACTCATTACTTCACAGCTTCTGAGTGAGAACACAATGATCATCTCACAACCCCGAGTGGTTCACACATACCAACTCTCTTAGAGAGCGGCATAAAGAAAAAGCCCTAGACTTCTACATATTGAACCCGTTCATTTCCTAGGTTACAAAGACTTCTATTTATAACCAATACCCAACTGGATTTGGGCCTTCAAAATACAGCTCTTTGGTTGTTACAAACAACAGTAACTTCTGCTACAATCAAGGTCTTCAATCATTAGTTTCTTAAAATATCTCCATATTTAGAAACTGCATATTCTTCAATATTCTGACTTGATTCTTCTAGACGTTTAAATGAACACCACATAGGATTGCATAATATTCCTACAATATTCTGCATCTATTAAATCATAACTGAATCCACTAATTTAGCTCAGCTCAAGCGCGATGTCGTATGCTCCTTCATAGGACATCTTATCTGACATGTTGTTCTAGATATTGAAACGCTTCAACTCAACATGTCCTAACATAAGATAGGACTTCTTTCTCAACTTGTTCCTGTTAACAAGTTAACACATCCTATCTAACATATTGTTGCTAAATTTGTTTTACAAAAATTTATGTTAATCCTTAAAACTAAGAAACTTACAATCTCTCCCTTTGGAAAATTTTGGCTAAAACAAATACATTAAAATTATAATCCAATATTACAGTAATAAATAAAAACATCCACCAACAATAGTCCTCAGAAACTACTGAACACAATAGCACAATGTAGCGGTAAAATCAATAAAGTCGCCATCAAGTATTTATTTATCCCACAAAAAGGGAATAGAAAGTCATCGAAGAAAAACCTGAAGGGAGAAATCAAGGTCTTGCGACCGAGAGATTAGGGACGGGAGTCGATTACGCGGGAGGGAGGTATTAGCACCCTTCCTGTCTGTAGTACTCTACGTGATCCACTCTTGTTAGTCTAATCAAAGGGTGTATTCAATCTAATGCTTAAGAGCTAAAAGAAAAAAAAATGATAAGAGGGAATGCATGCAAAGAAAACATGGGGACAAGAAGGAAATATTTACAAATTTTCACTCGACTGAGCCCCGTGACAGATGCCTACGCATCCCTTTTAAGGAATCATAGTGTCGTAGTTCTGCTTACGAATCTTTGTTTGTTTTATATTTTTTAAATGAACAATGTTAAACTCAATCATCCCACCGTTGCTCGATCATTAGAGACTCATGCAGTGTAGTTGAAGGAATTAACACATTCTTAGAAGAGAAAAGCCTAACAGCGAAAAGAAATGAATGTGTTGGTATATTTTACCATGAAAAAGGATTTTTTTTGTGTTTAGAATGTTTTATACATTTGCCAAGAAAAAGAAGTTTTAGTTTTAAATGAAATTATGCAAAATGGGAAGAAAAACATCTAAGGGAGACTAACCTATCTCTAACCTAGTGTTATCATACAATGATGGATCCGAAGGTTGAGGATGAGAAGGAAATATCTACGTATGTCACCATGCATGAGTAACTATCCTAATGTCAAACTTGAAAAATACCCTAATTGAGTGATCCCAAGGGAACATGCAAAGATCGAAGTTGTTATCTTAATTCTAATTAAGTGACATCATCAATCATCAACAAAAAAATGAAAATCCTAAGGGGAGCATGCAAAATACCGATGTCGTTATCTCAATTCTAATTGAGTAACATCATCGATCATCAACCAAGGAAAGTGAAAATCATAAGGGGAGCATGCAAAAGATCGAAGTTGTTATCTCAATTCTAATTGAGTGACATGATCAATCATTAACAAAGGAAAGTGAAAATCCTAAGGGAAGCATGCAAAAGATCAAAGTCATTATCTCAATTCTAATTGAGTGACATCATCAATCGTCCACCCATGAAGACAAACACAAACACAACTAGAAAACAAGTGCGGAGTGCCTGCTACAGGTCTTTAAACAGCGACTTTGAGCACATGCTCTTTATGATCCTACTACTCGTGATATCTAGAAAGCAGTAAAATGCGGAAAGATAAATTGGAAGTAGTATAATACCAAACGAATAATAATGTTCACAAAAAACGCAACCAAAGCAAAGAAACCCAAAATACTTCACGCCATCTAGCATCAATAAACAAACAGGTAGAGATCAAATGCTCGTAATAAGTGTTGAGACATCATGGATGTGAAAATAAATCACAACCGAAAACTTCACCGTATCCGCATATCGCACAATAACCTGCATAAGACTCAAATCTCAACATGAAAAAGTGAATCACAAGTCTCGAGTGACTGAATAATCATGAATTAATTCCTAAAATCAAAATAAAAAATCAAATAAATTTTTATTGACTTTGTAATTTTTATCACAAAAAGATATAAAAAAATTAAGAGAAAGTCCTAAATCTAACAAGGAAAAAGAAGGACCAGTGGGTGTAATCTGGAAAATGGTGGTGTTAGACCACAAGAAAGGATCAGGACTGTAATACAGAGGCCCAATGGTGCTATTTAGAACAAAAAACATGTTGCAGTATAGTGAGGATGGGGATACGGTTACAATCCAATGGCCAGGCCCAATGCATATTTCATATTACTGCCAGATAATAGAAAAATAAATCTAGAAATAAATAAACAAAGAAGAGGGATATGAGGTATTAATCAAAATGAAGAGTTTGGCATATGCCGATTCATCTTTGTTCAAAAACATCTCAGACTCCACCCACTCGTCCTGAACTCTCTCTTCTCACCGTTAGAAAGAAAAGTGCCACAACGCCGGATATGAGGAAATCAGAACATCTCAACACCAAACCTATCCTAAAATGCCTCCCGAAACGTATCCTAATCATATATTTCATCAATTCCGCCTAACTTAGAGGATCAAAAGATTAGGGATATCAAACCCTAGATTTGCTAATCCATGAAAACCATGTGAGAAGGTGGTGAATCGACCTCTAAATTACAATGCAACACTGAAAAAAGCTAAGACGATACTTCATGATTCCTACCTCAAGACGGTGGAGACGGAGAGGCATTTGAGATTCGCACAACCAGGTATTCTTTGGAATTATTTACTTCTCCCCACTCCTAATTTTCTTCTGCTCTTCTTATTTTAGTTATGTGTACAATTTGGATCGCTTCTAAGGTGTTGTCGAATCATTGTTGTTGCATTTGTGCAAGCGGAGCAGTGTTATCATTGAGGTTTATTGATGCATTGTATTGAAGTAGTAATGATGCTAATGTTATTGATGATGATGAAAAATGAAAAATATGTAAAGATACGATGTGAGGTTGGAGGAAGAAGCAGGTTGAGGCTTGGAGAGTGAGATTGATGATGTATAAAGGTGAAGAACAAAGTGTGTGCGTTTACGATGTTTAAGGTTGAAAAGAGAAAAAATGGTGAAGGAGATTGTTGAAGGTTGAAGTAAAAGATAGAGGAGAGGGAGAGAAATTGCTGAAGTGGTTCAGAGAAGATGAAGATATAGTCCTCGCAGGAAAAAAAGAAGATCACCTTTGGAGAGTGCAGAGAGATGAAAGATTTCTCAGAGGTGAGTTCTTGATTGTTTCTCGGATTTTTTGTCATGAATCCCCCCCTGAATTCTGTTATGATTTTTGTTATATAGTTTGTTGAAAGAAGAAGTTAGTTGAGAGCAGAGTGAATCTAGGCTGTAGATTAGAGGGATTCAGTTTGTTCATCGATGGTGAGATAAGATTTGCTTATGTAGGTTGTTATGACAGTTATGGAATCTGTTATTTTTCTCTTATGAGATTTTTTTACTGTGAACGAATCTATTATATAACTCCCTCTATTTGATATAAACTGTTGAGGAATTAGTTATAGGTATTGTGATCTGAATCCTTGATTTCAATCAGTCAGTTAGAGAATGAGTGGTGAGGATTGGAGCTTTCATGAATTAATTATCGTGAGCTAACCAATTATGTTATTGATTTTTCATATTATTTTTCTCTATTTTCGGACTATCCTCGATTCTCGCTTTCTCATTTTTAGATTTTTGTTTTAACTTTTTCTCCTTTGAAATGATATCTTGAGCACACATGATAAACCCTAATAATAAACTTGTTATTTGTGGAATTTTTTATGAAGAAGGATTCATATCTTGAGTAATTTTGCCTAATATATGTGATGCTTATGATCCAAAACCCTAGTTTCGTACCAAGAATGATAAGAGCACCACTTGAATTAACTCTGAGTAAGGTAGAAACCTCAATTAATAGGGAAAACTTTAATTTCACGAGCCCTTTGATCCGGCTACCATGGAATCAATGATATACATGAGATGTATATGATGTGGTGAGGGATCTTAGGGGGAAAAATTGGGTATAACAGTTGCCCTTATTTAAGTGTCTTCTATCCGGAGATGCAAAGGTTAAAATCTTCATATCGACGTTGTTGTACCCCAAAATTTACCCTCTTTTTATACATGCATATTATAGGTTTTATGGTTATGGAATAAAGGTATATTTATAAAGCTTCGTCAGGTTACAAGTGACGTTTATTTCGCCAATGGATGTTCTCAGAGTATTTTCCGTGCTGAAGATTGGTTCGCCGTTTTGCAACGATCCAGGGTTCAAAGATTCACAAGTCTAACCAGGCGCATCATATTCAGGTGTTCTTTCGCCAAGATATCTCTGATAACGTATTCTCAAATTCAGGTTCGGCTCAAGAGAAAATTCTTTAAAGAAGGTTTCTGAATGTGTGAGTTTTCTAGAAGAAATGTGGTGAAAAAGTGTGCTGAAAGTGCAGTTTTTACGCACTAAAAAATTCATAACTTGAAGATCGTAGCTTGTTTTGAACCCGTTCTGGTGGCCAAAATTTTGTCTTGACATCATTTACATTTTCATATCTCACGGATGGAAACCAATTTCGATCAGAAGGTCTTCAAAAATGCAGATTTATCAAGTATTTTCGTACATATAATTTGTGACAAGTTTATTTGCGTCATGTTCAGAAAATCATAACTTGGTCGATTTTCATCGTATCGAGATGGTTCTGGCGCCAAAATTTTACAAATTGAGCTGGCTAAGTTTTCACAAGAGGTATTGAGTTCGAACAGTATCCAAAAGGCCTTTGTTTTTTGCTCAGAGTGTGTGTGACGCGCCGAAAATCCTGAATGCTGAATATTATTTCATCTGGGTCAAAACTTCGAAAATTCATAACTCGGTCAATTTTTTTCGGATTGAGACCATCTTTTTACACAAGGTCACTGACTCAGAGATCTACAACCTTTCTTCCAAAGTCGAGACCGGTTTATGCTCCGATCAATACCAGTTGTTTATTGAAGAACGTGTCAGAGTTGACACTAGAGCCCGAAATAAGTTTGTCTGAGTCAAAACTTCAAAAATTCATAACTAATTCACCGTTTATCCGATTGAGTCCATTTTCGGACAGGAGTTATTTCTTGATGTCGGATACATTTTGTATTTACATTTAAACTTCAAAAATTGAACTTAAGCCCCTGTGATTTAGCCTGGAACCTGACGGACTCAAGTGAATAAAAATCTGCACTATTGCTTGTAGTTATTGGAGGCGCAATTGCACATTCAAAGCCCATTTTTTCTCTAATTTCCATTATATAATCTCATTCTTTTCACACAAACAACACGAGAAAAAAAATATTTGCCACAACCCTGTCAAAATATCAAATTCTTTCAAGAAACCCTAAAACCTTGAAATCCTTATTACAAACCCCATCTCACTACAAACATGCCATCCTTGTTACAAACCCACATCTCACTACTTCTACAGTAAGGGTAAGGCTGGTTTGATCTCCATGATCAAAAGAGTATAGAATCATTCATACATGCCATATCGGTTTTAATATTAAAAAATTTCATATATTTGCTTTATTTGTATTTCATGATATAGTAATTTATTTAATGTGTTCATGAGATTCAACACTTTAGATTTAGACAGAATCCCGTGCATGATTATTACAAAACGCTAAGGGCAAAACAGAACAACTACCAATACATGGCAAGACAGACATCCTGAGAAGGTTAAGGGCGTGGGTTCAACAACCACCCCTATTGGTTTTGGTTTTCTTCCTTTCTATTTATCCTTTTACCTGTTTTCATTCTTTCTGTTTAAAACTTTTTTCATAAAACCTAACATTTTTCACAAACCTTTGATTTTTCATAATTTTTCATAATAAACTAGAATAATTAATTTTAGGTTTTTTTTAATTTAATTTTAGGTTTTAAATTTATTTTTGGGTCAACACTCACCCCTGACATTTGCATTATTTATATTTTCTAACCCTATTTTTCATTGATGTTTCTTCCCCTATCTATTTTTTGGCAAACTTAATTCTTTTTGTTAATCATTACACATAAACTTTTTAAAAATCCTTTTTTAATTAAAATTAATTACGTTTTTAGGTTTTTTTAATTAACCTTTTTTTTCTTCAAAATTAACCTTTTTTTCAATTAAAATTAATTAGGTTTTTTAGGTTTTTTTAATTAACTTTTTTTTCAAAACTAACTTTTTTAAATTCGAACTAATTAGGATTTAGGTATTTTAATTAACTTTTTTCAAAATTAAGATTTTTTTATTAATTAAAATTAATTAGGTTTTTTAGTTTTATTTAATTAATTATCATAAATCATTTTTTTCATAAAAAAATCACTAAAACATTATCTTTTCTATTTTCATCTTATTTTTATTTTCCTAGATAAAGTGTATAGGGCGCATTCAACTGTAATAGCATAATTTTATTTTTCCCGCTTTTTTTCATCATTATCATGTAATTGCTTCCGGGATATAATAATTTTAGGATTTCTTTTCCGCACACTTCATTATTATGTAACTGCTCCAAAGCTCTGTAATAGCTTAAGTTTACATTTCCGTCTTTATCTCCTGCTACTATATTTTATGCAATGCTTAGATTAATAGGATTGTATGGAAAAATAAAAATGAACGATAGAAAACCCTAATTGCAAGATAAATATAACTGAAAAAACACAATGTTGCGCACTTGCACTCCTAAAGTACTCCCAACTTGATTGCCTCGGAAAACAATGGTCATGTCCCTCGAACGTAGGGACATCTTAGCAAAGACCCTCGGTTAAAGTCATCATAAAGATCATGGTCCCTCAATGTCCCTCGAGTTTCCTACGAGAAATGATCTTGTCCCTCGATGTTGCCTACGAATATATGATGACAGTCCCTTTGAACTGCTAAGGTATCCTTACATGTTGCCTTCAATGATCGTATATGTCCCTTCAAACGTCCCTTAAAACTCCAACGACGGTGCTACTTATTTCTCAATAATGGAATAGCATTGTCTAAAAGGAAAACGAATGTACCTTTTTCGAGTAGGTAGATTAGTTCTTAAGTACTTGCTCAATCAAACAAACAAACTTCTTTTTACATAAAACACTCTTTTCAAAACAGTTTTCCAAACAACTTCGTAACACTCTTGAGGACAGAAACAAGGGTTAAATCGAAGTAAAAAAAAACTTTTCAAAACAAGCACACACAAGAAGTTTTCAAAATGAGTAAGTACCTAAGAGCCCATGGAAAACCATGGATGGAAAGGGTGCTAACACCTTCCCTTTCTATAATCTACCCCCCGTACTCGGAAATATTTCAAAAAAAGGTTTTTCTGTTCTTTTTCCTTTTCCTGATTGGATAAAATAAAAGTCGGTGGCGACTCTTGCTTACCGCGAAATTTTGAGAACAAAAAATGCAAACTAGTATTAACAGTCGGTTCTGCCACCGTATCACAGAACTGGCGACTCTGCTGGGGAAAATTAATAAAGTGGGGTATACCTTAGGATCTAGGTCATTTTTAAATTGCTTTCTTGTTTGTTTTTCCTGCTTTATCTTTAAGGGTTTTTGCTTGTGTATTGTTGAAGATCCTACACCCGGATCTGGGGACACTTTTTAGGTAAACAACAATAGAACATGGAGACTGTACGGTGTAGACCGATATGGTTTAAGCGATGGCTGTGTTGGTGTGACACTTTGGTTAGTACCGGTATCCTTCGTGTGGAAACGAGGAGAATGCGGGGCCTCCGCATGGTATCGTGAAGCACTAACGGACCTTAGAACCTTAGTTGAACAAACTTGGCCATTAGAAAGTAGTGAGATAGCCGGCCTCGGTATAAAGCTGAGGATTGGTTTATACTCGATGCTACACTCATTAAGATCAGACTTTCGGGATATTTCGGCCGCAAGAAAAGATTACTTGAGCTGAAACAACGCCTGATAAAGGATGATCAGTGATATTAAGAATCTTTAGAACCCGGTTACTTTTCTAAGACAGGTTTGAAACCAACTAAACTTCAAGAGGGTATGACCTTAAAACTCAAGCAGGCCTTAAACCTAAGGACTTGGTGTGATTTGTCTGTGTTTACTATACCTGTGATTTATCATGACATCATAAACATCATACCATAGCATATCATGACTAACCATTTCAAGGATCTCGAGGGCATGTGATGAAGGTTATGATAAATCAGACGTCTAGCAAGGGGCAAGGGGATTTATTTTCCTCTAGCCAATGTCGTCAGAAGATTAAAACTCAACAACTTGAGTCAGGGGCTATGACCCACTTGATATGGTGAGCTTGACTCTTGTAGAAGGACATTCAACGATATGAAGTTCGTCAATCAAAGTTGCAATCAAATTCTAACAGTCTCTTGTGTTTACCCCGCGAGATCCTTGAAAACATTGCATACATATATAATACATATCATTGCATAAGAAGGTTTTAAAGCAGGACTCTCATGTTCTCACTGTTTATTTTAGCAATGGCTCTCCAACAAGACAACATAGATCTCCAAGCTCAAGATGCCCAGTTCAAGGAATTTCTCCTGAATCTATCCAAGGGGCAAGAAGACCTGAAAACACTCTTCACCGGGAATCTGACCAAGGAACATCCTGACAACAACAAGGATAAACAATTGGAACAACTGCAAGCTGAGGTATAAGCAATGAGAATCCAGATGCTGGGGCATATGGCTCTTATCCAAAACTTAGCTCGAGGACAAGAAGGGATAAGAGCCTCCCTCAACAAGCTTCACCAAGATGGATGTAGATCCATAAAACAAACAGTTAAAATTATGGATCAAGGCATTAATCATCCCCCATGGAGAGAAGAGGTTGGTTTGGTCAGGAACAGGCCTTTCCAGATTGCTACTACATCACAAGCCCAACCACAACCTCGCCAACGACAACGGGGCAATCGGCATAAGAAGAATACATCCGAAAGACGCTTCATCGAAATCCACATGTCATTGGCTCAAGCATTGCAACGCATGTTGAAGGCCAAGTTGGTTATGTTAAGGGACCCTCCTCAGAATCCCAACAAAGCCTCCCTAAGGTACAATCCAAATGCAAGATGTGTGTACCACTCTAAAAGTCATGGACATGACACCAACAGCTGTTGGGTGTTGAGAAATAAAATTCAAGACTTGATTGATGAAGGAGCGCTAGAATTCGCACAAGATGGCCAATCTTGAGTTCTTCTGCCATCCCTCCAAGGCATACCATCTGAAGTGATAAGTTCTCACAAGAAGACTTTTCGTTCATTAGAATTTTCAATGTGTAATTTTCTTTTGATTTGTTTGAACATTTATTCATATCAAACCTCGTTATTTCATCAATGCATTGCACATGTTTGTCTTGAATCAATTCATTCGTATTCACTATTTCGAAAATGCGTTCTTATTTCCTTTTATGATATTCAACTCTCGATTAAAAACTCTAAGCCTTAGAGGGAGGTTGACGAAAATGATACCACAATCTCTACAGTACGCTTTTGAAAAGACCCCGCTGACGATGTACATGCGTTGTTTCAAATCCTAAATAGTGGAGTTATAAGGAAGATAATCCCTAGTCAACCCCTTCGAACCAAAGAAGTAGGAGTTTTTCTTTTCACACAAATTAAAACCCTTAATCATAACCTGGGGCAGGGTAGTTTTCTCAGTTAATTCAGAGGCGCATTCAGTCACAATCTGCCGCTTCGTACACAATGAATGGAATCGAAGACGTTCTACTAAAAAAAATACGGTGATGGTTCCGTATAATCGTCGAGATAGGCAGTCATTATCTTTCGAAATAAAAGCCCATTAAGTCAAAACCTATGAAGGAGACTTAAAATAAAAATTGGGGCTTCCCGCTGACTGTAATCACAAAAGAAACAGTTCAGGAAAAAGAAGGGATAACAAAAACCAAAAAAAAGAGGTTACTACAAATCCTCGACAAAAAGAAGATTACAAAAATGACCTCCTTTTCAAAACAAATTTTCAATTTATAAATCATCACCAAGTATCAGAGCAAAGATTCTAGACTCAATCGAGACCTAAACACACAATTAACTGAGCATAGGACTGAAGAACATCATGAAGTGCAGGTTGGGTATAAATAAAATTTGAGTCTTTATCCTTTGTTTCTTGAACCGTGAACCAGACCTTGTTATAACCCTTAAAAGTCCTAGCTAAAGCATGGGTTAGTTTGAGAGCATACTTTTACAAAGGTATCCTGACTCCTGTAGGCTTTGTTATGAATCCTGAGTTGATATCACATTCTTGCAAATTTCGTTTTACTACACCAAAAACATTTTCAAAAAATTTTCAAGACAGACATGAGTTTTGCATTCTTTAAATGACATTGTTTGCATATGACTAATTTTTTGACAGTTGAGAAATCCGCACAATGGATATGCAATGAACATACATCCTCTAAATGGACAAAATCACCTCAGCGAGAAAGACGCTTCCAATAACAGGTCTTCCATAAGCAAGGGGCGTGAAATGATGTCTAAACACACCTGGGCAGTCTCTCCAAAAGTGTCAAATAACCAGGGGCAAATCTCCATCTGAATCGCTTGGGGCATTACGCACGCATTCCAGCAACGAATCATGTGCCATCAAGAAAACATTTTTGACAGTACTACAACACAACACTATGGACAGTGACAACTCTCTACACCCTGAAAGCGTGGACATAGTTGGAAAATACTACGCATGAAAAAAGACCTGCTAGGTTGACACACCAAGGAAAAAATAAGGGAATCCCGGCGAACCAAAAGGGTTCGGGCAAAAATTAGGGATAAAAATGAAAAAATCTATACACCCGGCAAGTCGAAAACCTCAAAAGGCGGCTTAGGAAAAAAAGGTATCCCAGTGGACTGAAAACCCGAAAGGGAGGTCCAGGCAAAAGTTAGGGATTTAAAACGTACGACTATGTCCCGTCACCTGTCTATTAATGGAAGACTTATACCTTGATCAGCATTCATCAAGAGCACCAGAATCGAGAAACAGTTCAGATACGCTCCAGATACGAATGCCATTCTGATACTCATTCAGATTCAGCTTTCAGATACAGTTAAGATACGCTCCAGATACGGATGCCATTCTGATACTCATTCAGATTCAGCTTTCAGATACAGTTAAGATACGCTCCAGATACAGACGCCATTCTGATACTCATTCAGATTTAGCATTCAGATACAGTTCGAATACGCTCCAGATACGGATGCCACTCTAATACTCATTCAGATCCAGCTTTCAGATACAGTTTATTTACGCTCTAGTTACGGACGCTATTCTGATACTCATTCAGATTCAGCTTTCAGATACAGTTCAGATATGCTCCAGATACGGATGCCATTCTGATACTCATTCAGATTCAGCTCTCAGATACAGTTTAGATACACTCCAGATACAGACTCCATTCTGATACTCATTCAGATTCAGCTTTCAGATATAGTTTGGATTCGCTTCAGATACGGATGCCATTGTGATACTCATTCAGATTCAGCTTTCAGATACAGTTCAGATACGCTCCAGATACGGATGCCATTCTGATACTCATTCAGATTAAGCTTTCCGATATAATTCAGATACGCTCTAGATACGGATTCCATTCTGATACTCATTCAGATTCAGCTTTCAGATACAATTCAAATACGCTCCAAATACGGATGTCATTCTGACACTCATTCAGATTCAACTTTCAGATACAGTTCAGATACGCTTCAGATACATATGCCATTATGATACTCATTCAGATTCAGCTTTCTGATATAGTTCAAATATGCTCCAGATACGGATGCCATTCTGATACTCATTCAGATTCAGCTTTCAGATATAGTTCAGACATGCTCCAGATACATATGCCATTTTGATACTCATTCAGACTCAGCTTTCAGATACAGTTCAGATACGCTCTAGATACAAATGCCATTCTGACACTTATTCGACACATGTTTCAAAGTACAATTCAAATACGATCCAGAGACGGATGTCATTATGACACTCATTTAACACATGTTTCAAGTATAGTTCAGATATAAATCAGAGACAGGTGTCATCCTGACACTCATTAAATACATGTTCAAGTACAATCACGACATAGATCCATCCACAAAATCTTCGCATGTACTTTTTCCAGCATGGTACAAGGGGCAGAGACAGTTGGAAGCGAAGTTACTATCACATACAAGCCAGTGATACCTACATTCTCCACAGAGCCGAGACAACCAAGGTCCGAACTTTGTATCCCCAAGAAGGAATTCCTTCCCAAGCAGGTTCCTTCAGAAAGCTGATATCTACATTCCCCAGCCGAGTTTTATAACCATGAGCAGTTTATAAAGCCATCTCCCGAGCAAAGTTTATTTCTCTGACAGCGGAAGCTCAATCTCCAACAGAGCTCTTATCTCCAGCAATGGAAGTTCATGCCCAGTTGAGTTTATTTCTCCAAATCAGTAGATCTTCCAACAGAGTATCTCTCTTCCCCACAAAGTCATTCCCCCGCAGGATTATTCTCAAACAGAGTCTCTTCCAGCAGAATGTTCTCAAGAAGAATGGATGTAAATATCCAGCTAATCATCTTCGATCACTATCCCCAGCGGAAACGAAGAACTCAACTCCTCATACTCTTTAGCAGCAGTCCAGGATTTATTTTCCCCAGCTAGAGAATATTACAATAGCATTGCATATCCATACATCATGGCATGCGCATACATATTATACAGCACAATCTCATTTATTTTGAGAACATCATTACTCAATACATTTCATACATCATGACATTACATATGACTAACTCTTTACCTTTCAGGGAAAGATGCAATCAAGTTCTCACAAGTTCTCCCTGGTTCAGTCAAACCGACACCAAGGTTTCTATTCCAGTTTAAGATATTCCAACACTTTTCAAGATTTTCTCTGGTTCAGTCAAACCGATACTAAGGTTTATATTCTAGTTGAAGATGTTCTAAGACTTTCGTCTGGGTTAGCCAAATTGCTGCTAAGATTCCCCTGATTTCTATGCCAGTCAAAGTTAATCTGAGACCTCTCTCGGGATCAATCAAATCAATACTAAGATTTCTCTCCTAGTTGAAGTTCTCACAATTTTTCTCTGGTTCAGTCAAACTGACACTAAGGTTTCTTTTCTAGTTGGAGACGTTTTAAGACTTTCGTCTAGGTCAGCCGAATCACCGCTAAGATTTCCCTGATTTCTATGCCAGACAAAGTTAATCCAAGACCTCTCCCGGGATCAGTTAAATCGATACTAAGATTTCTCTCGTAGTTGAAGTTCTCACAAGTTTTCTCTGGTTCAGTCAAACTCACACTAAGGTTTCTATTCTAGTTGAGATGTTTTAAGACTTTCGTCTGGGTCAGCCGAATCGCCGCTAAGATTCCCCTAATTTCTATGCCAGTCAAAGTAAATCTGAGACCTCCCCAGGGATCAGTTAAATCAATACTAAGATTTCTATCCCAGTTGAAGTTCTCATAAGTTTTCCCTGGTTCAGTCAAATCAATACTAAGATTTCTATTCCAGTTAAAGTTATGAAGCCTGGAAATCGACCAGATATTATATTGATTTCCTCAAAATACTACAAAGTATGGAATCGACCAGATAGTGGTATATCTTAAATTCAAGCTATAAAGCCCGGAAATCGACTGGAAAACAGCTTAATCCCCAGCAAGTTACTGTGAATCCTGGAAATCGACCGAATAATACAAGATACTATGAAGCCTGGAATCGACCAGATAGTGGTATAAGACACCGTAAGGCCTGGCGCATGACCAGATAACGGTATAATATGTTGTGAAGACTGGAGCACGACCAGATAGCGGCAAAAGACACTGTGAAACCTAGAGCACGACCAAATAATAGTATAAGGTACTGTGAAGCTTGGAATTCGACCAAATAGAAGTTTACTCGGCCAATTATTATAAAGCCCGAAAATCGACCAGATATTAGTATGCCTTAAGTTCAAGTTAAAACCTGGATGCGACCAGATAAACACTTAATTCCTTATGAAGCATGTAACATGACCAAATAGCAGTTCACTTTCACCTCCTCGACTAAGAGATGATTCCCCAGTAGAGTAACGGACAACTGAAGCTCCTAAAATTCTATTTCTCCCAAGACAGAGACCAACATTCCTCAGCAGATTCCTCCTCAACGACAGGAACAAGAATTCTCATCAAAGGAATATCTCAGAAAATCAACATCCTCTAGATGGAATCTTTAAGCCCATCTCCGATGATTCTCTGTCATATCTTCCGGATGGCATCTTTAAGCCCATCTCCGGTGACCTTCCGTCATCTCCTCCAAATGGTATCTATAAGCCCATTCCTGATACTACCTACATAGTCCAACACCGTTTCAAAAGAGTGCAAATTTCTGGACACTCTAGTGTTCAATCATCTTCCACCTTTGGATCACGAAAGATAGATCAGTCAATCTACATCCTCAGGTCTAAGAAGATTGAACGGGGACAGCTGTTGTACCCCAAAATTTACCCTTTTTTCATACACGCATATTATAGGTTTTATGGTTATGGAATAAAGGTATATTTATCAAGCTTCGTCGGGTTACAAGTGACGTTTATTTCGTCAATGGATGTTCTCAGAGTATTTTCCGTGTTGAAGATCAGTTCACCGTTTTACAACGATTCAGGGTTCAAAGATTCACAAGTCCAACCTGGCGCATCATATTTAGGTGTTATTTCACCAAGATATCTCTGATAACATATTCTCAAATTCAGGTTCGACTCAAGAGCAAATTCTTTAAAGAAGGTCTCTGAATGTGTGAGTTTTCTCGAAGAAATATGGTGAAAAAGTGTGCTGAAAGTGCAATTTTTACGCACTAAAAAATTCATAACATGAAGATCGTAGCTTGTTTTGAACCTGTTCTGGTGGCCAAAATTCTGTCTTGACGTTATTTACATTTTTATCTCTCACGGATGGAAGCCAATTTCGATCAGAAGGTCTTTAAAATGCGGATTTATCAAGTATTTTCGTACATAAAATTTGTGACGGAAGTTTATTTGCGTCATGTTCAGAAAATCATAACTTGGTCGATTTTCATCGTATCGAGCTGGTTCCGGCCACAAAATTTCACAAATTGAGTTGGCTAAGTTTTCACAGCAGGTATTGAGTTTGAACGGTATCCAAAAGGCCTTTGTTTTTTGCTCAGAGTGCGTGTGACGCGCTGAAAATCCTGAATGCTGGATATTATTTCATCTGGGTCGAAATTTCGAAAATTCATAACTCGGTCAATTTTTATCAAATTGGGCCCATCTTTTTACACAAGGTCACTGAATCAGAGATCTACAACTTTGATTCCAAAGTCGACACCGGTTTATGCTCCGACCAATACCAGTTTTGTATTGAAGAACGTGTCAGAGT
Source organism: Vicia faba (assembly GCA_948472305.1). Classification (NCBI taxonomy): domain Eukaryota; kingdom Viridiplantae; phylum Streptophyta; class Magnoliopsida; order Fabales; family Fabaceae; genus Vicia; species Vicia faba. Next base: position 1,472,127,539 of record OX451737.1, on the reverse strand, counting down.
TGACACTAGAGCCCAAAATAAGTTTGTTTGAGCCAAAACATCAAAAATTCACAACTAATTCACTGTTTATCCGATTGAGCCCATTTTCGGACAGAAGTTAGATATCGATGTCGGCTACATTTTGTTTTCATATTTCAACTTCAAAAATTGCATTTAAGCCCCTGCGATTTAGCCTGGAACGTGACGGACTCAAGTGAATAAAAATTTGCACTATTGCTTGTAGTTATTGGAGGCCCAATTGCACATTTAAAGTCCATTTTTTCTCTAATTTCCATTATATAATCACATTCTTTTCACACAAACAACACGAGAAAATAAATCTTTGCCATAACCCTGTCAAAATATCATATTCTTTCAAGAAACCCTAAAACCTTGAAATCCTTATTACAAACCCCCATCTCACTACAAACAAGCCATTCATGTTACAAACCCACATCTCACTACTTCTCTAGTAAGGGTAAGGCTGATCTGATCTCCATGATCAAAAGGGTATAGAATCATTCATACATGCCATATCGGTTTAAATATTACAAAATTTCATATATTTGCTTTATTTGTATTTCATGATATAGTAATTTTTTTAATGTGTTCATGAGATTCAACACTGCAGATTTAGAAAGGATCCCATGCAGGATCATTCGCTTTTGGTACATCTGACCATGACAGACAACAGTAAGCCTTTTCTCCTCAATCAGATTCAGTTGGTCAAGTCAAGTTTGGATCCAATCCTCTTCATTCAAACATGCATCTTTCATGATTCTTAAAGAAGGGATTTGGACCTCAATAGGTAGGACAACATCCATACCATACACCAGAGAATAAGGTGTTGTCCCTGTTGACGTACGTGCTGAGGTGTGATACCCATGAAGAGAAAATGGTAACATCTCATGCCAGTCTTTGTATTTCACCATCATCTTATGTATGATTTTCTTAATGTTATTGTTAGCAGCCTCCAGAGTGCCATTCATCTTCGGCCGGTAAGGGGAAGAATTATGATGTTGGATCTTGAATTATTTATAGAGTTCGATGATCATTGTATTGTTGAGATTTGTACCATTATCTGTGATGATTCTTTCTGGGACACCATACTGATAGATAAGGTTCTGCTTGATAAACCGCGCCACAAAATTCTTGGTAACAATAGCAAAAGAGGCAGCCTCAACCCACTTCGTGAAGTAATCAATGGCCACTAGGATGAAGCGATGCCCATTGGAAGCGGTAGGTCTAATATATTCGATCATATCAATGCCCCACATTGCAAAGGGCCAGGGAACCGTCAAGACGTTCAAGGGAACTGGAGGTACATGTACTTTATCAGCATAAATCTGGCACTTGTGACAAGTTCGGGAATGCTGATAACAGTCTGCTTCCATAGTGGACCAATAGTATCATACCTGTAGGATCGTTTTAGCCATGGTATGTCCACTAGAATAGGTGCCAAAGGTACCTTCGTGTAAATCTGCCATAATCCTCTCTGCTTCGCTCTTGTCTACACATCGAAGTAAAGTAGAGTCATGGTTGCGCTTGTAGAATATTCCATTACTGAGGAAGAACTTTGCAGAGAAACTTCTCAGAAACTTCTTATCATTGATAGATTCCCCCTCAATAATTCTTGAGCCTCGAGATACCTTTTCACTTCATTGAACCAAGGTTTGTCTGCTACTTCTTTAATATCAATCTAATAGCAATATGCTGGTTCATCCAATCTCTCAATAGTAATCTGAGGAGCCTTGTTGTCCCATCTGACCTTGAACATGGATGACATGGTAGCTTGCACGTCTGCTAACTAATTCTCTTATCGTGGAAAATGTTCAAAGGTGACTTCTTCAAAGTGTGGAAGCAATGTTAGCACATGTTCTTTGTAAGGGATGAGATTAGGGTGCTTCGTGTCCCACTCTCCTTTGATTTGACTTATTACCAATGTTGAATCTCCCAAAATACTCAAGAACTTCCTCCCCATGCTTCATACTCAGCCATATTGTTGGTACAGTTGAAACATAATCTGGTGGTGAAAGGAGTATGACAATTCTTGGGAGATATGATTACAGCACCGATTCCATTGCTGAGTATGTTGGAAGCTCCATCAAAAACCATAGTCCATTGGGATTCTTTCTCAGGTCCTTCATCCGGTCTAGGTTCTTCACAGTCAGTCACTAACATGATATTCTCATCCGGGAATTCAAAGTTTATGGATTGGCAGTCATCCACAGCCTGATGAGCCAAATGATCAGCTAATACACTTCCCTTGATTGCTTTCTAGGTTATGAATTGAATGTCATATTTGGTTAGGATCATTTTCCATCTCGCTCTTCTTCCGGAGAGAGCGGGCTTCTCGAAGATGTACTTGATCGATCCATATTAGATATCAACAATGTAGTGTGGGTCAACATATACTATCTCAGTCGGCAAGCAGCCCATGCCAAAGCGTAGCAAGTTTTCTCGAGCAGTGAATATCTTGTTTCACAGTCAGTAAAATTTTTTCTAAGGTAGTATATTGCATGATCTTTTCGACCGGACTCGTCATGCTGCCCCAGCACACACCCTATTGAATTATCTAACACTGTTAAGTACATTACCAAAGGTCTTTCTTCAATCGGAGGCATCAGAATTGGAGGTTCTTGAAGCTATTCCTTGATTCTATCGAAGGCAGTCTAGAATTCGTCATTCATCTTTACCACTTGATCTTTCTTCAGGAGTTTAAAGATTGGATCACAAGTAGCGGTTAGATGGGAAATGAACCTGGAAATGTAATTTAAGCGTCCCAAGAAACCTCTAACTTCCTTCTCAATGCAAGGAGCCACATCTCTTGTTTGGATTTAACCGTTGCAGGGTCTACCTGAATACCTTTGTCACTGACGACGAATCCTAGGAGTTTACCATACCTTACCTCGAAGGTGCACTTGTTCAGATTCAACCTCATCTTGTACGTCTTCAACCTATCAAATAGCTTTTGTAGATGATCAAGGTGCTCTTCCTCAGTTTGAGACTTGGCTATCATGTCATCAATATAGACCTCTATCTCATGGTGAATCATGTCATGGAACAAAGCTACCATGGCTCGCTGATAGGTTGCCCGAGCATTCTTCAATCCAAATGGCATCACTTTGTAACAGAAAGTGCGCCATTGTGTAACGAAGGTTGTCTTCTCCATGTATTCGGGTGCCATCTTGATCTAATTGTAACCGAAGAAACCGTCCATGAAGGAAAATATTTTATGTTGTGCAGTGTTGTCAACCAGAACGTCAATGTGGGGAAGCGGGAAATCATCCTTGGGGCTTGCCCTGTTCAAATCTCTGTAGTCCACACACATTTGTACCTTGCCGTCCTTCTTAGGCACCGGGACTACGTTAGCAACCCATTATGGATAGGAGGTGACAGCTAAGAACCTGGCGTTGAACTTTTTCATAACTTCCGCTTTGATCTTCTCTGACATTTCATGGTGCATACGACGAACCTTTTTCTTTACTAGAGGGAAATCTTATTTAGTTGGGAGACAATGAACCACAATATCCATGTCTAGTCCTGGCATGTCTTCATATGACCAAGCAAAAATCTCGACATAATCATGCAACATCTGTATCAACCATTGTTTGACACTAAGCTCCAAATTTTCACCTATCTTGACTTTTTTTCTATTTTCTTCTATGCCCAAGTTCACTGTCTCAAATGGCTCTTCGTGAGGCTGCATAACCCTTTCTTCCTGCTGTAACAGTCTGGTAAGTTATCTGGGTACCTCACAATCTTCCTCACCTTCGTCCTCGGCTTGGTTGATCGGATTTTCAAAGTCATAACCGGTGTGATACGGTGGCAGAACCGACTGTTTTTACTAGTTTTCATTTTATGTTTTTTGTTCGCAAAATGTCGCGGTAAGCTAGAGTTGCCATTGACTTTTATTTCATCCAATCATGGAAAAGGAAAAAAGAACAGAAAAAACCTTTTTTCGAGATATTCTGAGTACAGGGGGGGGGGGGGGGGGGTAGATTATAGAAAGGGAAGGTGTTAGCACCCTTTCTATCCATGGTTTTCCATGGGCTCTTAGGCACTTGCTCATATTTTTTAAAAATTGCTCGTGTGGACGAAGTTTGTTTCGAAAATTTGTTTTGAAAGGTTTTTGTGTGAAAAGTTTTTATTGAGAAAGTACTTAAGATTCTACCTACTCGAAGAGAGATTGTTTGTTATCGTTCCTTTAGACAGCGCTATCCCACTATTAAGGAGTAGGTAGAACTATCGTTGGAGTTGTAAGGGACATTCGAAAGGGACAAGTACAATCACTAAAGCAACTGTTAGAAAAATTTAGTAGTAACCCTAGAGTCTTAAGATCTTTCCGAGGCAACATTCGAATGGGACAATTGGATCTTTTAGACTGGAGGGCAACCACTAAAATCTCCTACGCTTAATGATTGTTTATCGAAGGCAACCGAAGTGAGGTAAAACCTAGGAGTGAATATGTGCATGTGAATTGTTTCATTTATTTAATCTTTGCACATTGGGTGACCTACCGTTTTAATTTCAAGTAATCTTCTCATACAATCCTATTAGCATACATCTAGACAGTTAAATATTTGCAGGAATTTAAAGTGCGAAAAATAAACCTAGTTATTACAAGGCTTTGACAGTTACATAATTATCTTGACGGAAAATAAAAATGCGGAAACTTAAAACCCTAATTAAAACTATTACAAACTCGAAACAATTACAATAATAATAAAACAAATTAAAATGCGTGCAGCAAATTAAATGCGAGAAAAATTGAAAACCCTAAAAATCTAATTGAAAAAAAGTATGTAAGTTATTTTTTGAGAAAAGACTTAATTAGGTTATGTACAATTAAAACCCTAATTCCAATCATTTTTTAATTATAAAAAGAAATTGAAATTAACCTAAATTAAACTAATTAAATATTTCAAGAAAATAAAGTATTTTTTAAAAAAGATTTTATATGTTTTTGTGGTTTTTATTTGAGAAAAGAAACAATTTAATTACAAAATTTAAAACCTAATTTCTATTTAATTTTAATTAAAACAAATAATCAAATAAACTAATTAACCTAATTTATTTTCAAAAATATTACTTTGAATAAATAATATTTAATTCTGTATTTTTGTGATTTTTTAGTTTTATAAAAAAATAATAATTTTTGTGTTAATTAATTAAAACAATTAAAGAAATTAATTAAAGAAATTAAAAAGAAAATAAAAGAAAAGACAAACTAGGCTTGCATGATGAGTAAATGGAGGGTGCAAATCTGAATTTCCCAAGCCTAAAAGTCCTCCAAGCCCAGTCAGTGCCTGGCTCCATGTGGCGTTGACCTGGGGTGCATCATAGTCCCTCACTACCTCTGCGTTGGATCTGATACTATGCTAGATCAAGTGGTCGGATGCTGGTGGAGTATGGTGGACGCCAGGATGAGAGCTGCACACAATTTGTAAGTGGAAAAATTGAAAATAAGCGTTGCTGGGATCCTGGGATCGAACCCAGGTCCTTATGTTTACCACTGAGCTCCCTTGCCAGTTGCGCTATTATGACTTGTTGTTAATACAGTGAAAACAAAATATAATATAAAGAAAATAACTGACTAAATCCCACGCGCGCGAATTTTCAAATGGGCGAATGGATGATTGCCACACCATCGTCTTCTCCAGGGAATCGTCGTGTTAGGCAAAGGACTTATACCTACGGACAGTGCTTGTAACTACAAGCCTCTGAATTTCAAAAATCAACATAACTCGAGATAAATAAAATTAAAGACCATGGATCAACCGGTTTTGACCCTATGATCATCATGGTGTCCTTCATTTAGGCTAATTGTTCTTTTATTCTAAAACCCCAAAACACATGTGGAAACCCTAACAATGGAAAGTACAGATATAGGCTTCAAAAATGCAATTAAACTATTCAGTTAGCTTGCAAACATGATAAAGATCACAAATATGCCAATCAAATGTGTTAACAATGCAAGAATTGATGTAATCATTTTCAAAAAATAAGGCAAACCGTGGGAGTGATTTCGTGTGTTTCTGGGTGAGATAAGACTTGCAAACGATCCAGTTGGCTTCAGGGATGCTCCAGTATACGATTGTTGGCTTTGAATTTCTCTGAAAGGCCTTGTGGAGTGAAAATAGAGTCACACTTTTTGTCCACTTTTTTGAGTTTGTTCTTTCTCTTCTACGACTGCAAAACCTTGTCCCATTCTTTGTTCTTGTCCAATATATATCTAGGAATGAATTAGGGTTGTGAAATTGGATTGAATCTTTGCAATTATGAGAGATTTGATTTGATTTTCATGCTACATGTAAACTTGCTATTTTGATCTAAATCATCCCTTTCTTGTACCAATTATGCTTGATTCGTTTTCGCCTTGATAACTTAGCATATTTTGATTGCTAACCTATCCAAAAACCATATCAAATCATATCTTTGCTATTATTCACCCATTATTTGATTTAATTCAACTTTTAATTAATAAAAAATCAACATAAATTTTAAAATGAAGCAAATAATGTGTGGGTGAATATTTGGGTCGTGGACCATATTATAAGTGAGGTGCAAGCATAAAAAGTTAGGCCCATTTGAAAAAAAATGTAATTTTGAGCCTATTTGACTTTTGGCAATTTTGCAAAAAAGGTCAACTTTGACAAGGCATATCTCCTCCAATTTTAACCCTACAGAGGTGTTCTTGGACTTTTTAGAAAGCTTACGATGTCGCCTAAGCAAACTTTTTGTTATAATCTCAATTGAGTCTTTCATGTTCATGTAAGAAGCTTTGACCCAAAAGGTGTTTTTGTTGATTTTTCAAAAGGACCCATAATATAGAAATTCATATCTTTTTATGAGTGCATATTTTGAAATTGTGGGCTGAAGATGAGTTGTAAGGGATTGCATCCTCTTCAAAATTAGCTTGGGATGGAAAATTTTTGATAAAGCATGTGGAAGTTATGCTTGGTCAAAGTTTGGTTGACTTTTATTGAGAAACGCTAATTTAGCAACTTTTGGGTTTTGATGAATTTGGAACATTCCTTGAAGAATCATGATCAACCCTTGATCAAATGATGGATATCACTTCAAAATGTTGATGTTGACCAAAAATCTTGAAGTTTGACTGTATGTGGGTCACAGTTTACTTTTGACCTAATATAGTCGATTCTCAAGCATCTGAGCAGTTGACTGAGCAAACTTCTTCTGCAAGGCATGAAACTTGGTGTGGATGATCTTGAGGACATATTAGGGCAATGGAAACCACTTAGGACCCTTGGAAACTCAAACATCTTGGTGAGGAGTGAAACATTAGTTTGAGGCTTATTGTCTTAGGAGGAAGATTTGTCTGGTCAATCCTTAGGCATCCTTGGGCAAGTTAAGGACCTCTAGGAGTATGTTTTGAGTAAAATGAGAGGGAAAATTTTGGGGTACAATAGCTTCCTCTGTTCAATCTTCTTAAACCTGAGGATATAGATTGGCTCGTTTTCCTTTCGTGATCTAAAGGTGGAAGATGATTGAACACTAGAGTGCCTAGAAATTTGAACTTGCATGAAGTGGAACTTGATTTATGATATCGAAAATGGGCTTATAGATTCCATTTGGAAGTTAATAATAGAAGATTGTCGGAGATGGGCTTAAAGATGCCATCCTGGATATGACGTAGAATCTTCGGAGATGGGCTTAAAGACGCCATCTAGAGAATGTCGATTTCCTAAGATATTCCTTTAATGAGAGTCCCTGTTACTATTGTTGATGAGGAATCTGTTGAGGAACGTTGGCATCTGTCTTGGGAGAAATAGAATTTTAGGAGCTTCAGTTGTCCGTTACTCTACTAGGGAAATAACTTTGACTTGAGGAAGCGGAAGTGAACTGCATATCTGGTCAGGGTATATGCTCCACCACGACTTACTGGGGAACTACGAAACCAATCGTGTTTGATCGGGTCCCGGTCTTACAGTGTTGTGGACTATTGTCTGGAGATAAGAGAGAAGGAACCTGGATAGTAAGGTTATGAGAAGGAACCTGAATAGTAGGGTTGCTTCGAAATTAAAGCCTGGATAGTAAGGATGTGAGAAGGAACCTGGATAGTAGGGTTACTTAGATATGAAAGCCTGGATAGTAGGGTTGTGAGAAGGAACCTGGATAATAGGGTTACTTCGATATGAAAGCCTGGATAATATGGATGCGAGAAGGAACCTGGATAGTAGGTTTACTTCGATATGAAATCCTAGATAGTAGGGTTGTAAGAAGGAACCTGGATAATAGGGTTACTTCGATATGAAAGCCTGGATAGAAGGGTTGGGAGAAGGAACTTGGGTCGTAGGGTTACTTCGATATGAAAGCCTGGATATTAGGGCTATGAGAATGAACCTGGATAGTTGGGTTACTTCGATATGAAAGCCTGGATAGTAGGGTTGTGAGAAGGAACCTGGATAGTAGGGTTACTTCGATATGAAAGCCTGGATAATAGGGCTGTGAGAATGAACTTGGATAATAGGGTTACTTCGATATGAAAGCCTGGATAGTAGGGCTATGAGAAGGAACCTGGATAGTAGGGTTGCTTCGAAATGAAATCTTGGATAATAAGGCTGTGAGAAGGAACCTGGATGGTTGGGTTACTTCGATATGAAAGCCTGGATAGTAGGACTATGAGAAGGAACCTGGATAGTAGGGTTACTTCGATATGAAAGCCTGGATAGTAGGGCTGTGAGAAGGAACATGGATCATAGGGTTACTTCGATATGAAAGCCTGGATAGTAGGGTTATGAGAAGGAACCTGGGTCGTAGGGTTACTTCGATATGAAAGCCTGGATAGTAGGGCTTCTGAGAAGGAACCTGGGTCGCAGGGTTACTTCAAAGCGATAATGTAGATTAGTTGACTCATTTAGTTTCGAGAACTTAGTTTCCATTAGTCGTCTGTAGACGTGATCTGTATAACTGCTGGATTTGTTGAAGCTAATCGTCTTTTCCTATGAAATATATTGGGGTTAGTTATATGCGATGCATGAAATGCAGGGTGAGATGATGTTCTAAAAATAAATGAGATTATGCTGTGTATGATATGCATGCATATGTCATGATGTATGTTCATGAAATGTTGTCGGGGTATGCTCGTGTCTGGGAAAATAAATCCATGACGGTTGTTGGAAATTTGTGAATATTCTGTCGGGAAGAGATGCTGGAGAATAAACTCTGTGCGGACCAAACATAGGAAGAAGAGATACTGCGTCGGTAGACCCGCAGATCTGGAGGAATAAACTTAGTTGGGGAAGAAATTTCTTTGCTGGAGATGATGAGCTCTATTGGAGATTGAGCTTCTGTATCTGAAGAAATAAACTCTGCTTGGGGGATGAAATTTACTTACTCGCCCGCGATTATGAACCTCGGTTGGGGATAGTTATGTCATGTTTCGTGAAAGCTGACATCAATGCCTTTGGATACTTTTACTCTGTGGGGAGTGTATGTACCAATAATTATGTTCCCAAGCTGGCTCTATCCCGATACCTGCTGGGCAGTGTAACTGTAGGGTTTGGCACTTTTTGTTTTTCCCTGTTTCTGGCATTACGAGTAATTGCCTTTTGTTTCTTATGTAAATACTTATGAGAAGAAATCATTTTTAAATGCATATATCAAAAATAAATCATTGGACGTTCTTGCCAAATAAAACAGAAAAGAAAAACGAATTGAATTTTCTTGTGAAAATGATTTGTATTGATTTTTGAAGTTGGCCTGTAATAGGCGTTTTTATACAAAAAGGATGACGCGCTAGTAAGAGAACGCCGCTGAAAGAAATTATAATTTGTGTAAAAGAAGGAAAAACAACTATGTGAAACAACCCCCATTGGGTTCCAACTCTGTTATTTCCTTTATATCTTCAAGCGTCTCATCACTTTGCTACTTGGCCGAAGGTTGATCAGATTGGTTGACGTCGTCCGAGCTTGATAGTCGATACCGAAGTCTGGTCGCAAGATGATCCAATGAGACATAGTGATACGCTTCAATCCCTAACTTTTGCCTGGATTTCCCTTTCGGGATTTCAATCCACCGGGATACCCTTTTTTGCCCAAGCCTCCCTTTCAGGTTTTCGACTTGCCGGGTGTATAGATTTTTTCCATTTTCATCCCTTACTTTTTCCCGAACCCTTTTGGTTCGCCGGGAAGCCCTTATTTTTGCCTAGGCCTATCGACCTAGTGGGTCTTTTAATTAGGCGTAGTATCTTTTCACTATGTCTGCATTGACAGGATGAGGAAGGTCGTCACCATCCATGGTGTTTAGAATCATAGCTCCTCCCGAGAAAATGTTCTTAACCACAAATGGCCCTTTGTACGTGTGGGTCCATTTACCCCTGGGATCACCTTGCGGCAGTATGATGCGTTTGATCACCATATCCCCGACTTGATATTCCTGACGCCTGACTTTCTTGTTAAAAGCGTTGATCATTCGCTTTTGATACGTCTGACCATGGCAGATAGTAGTAAGTCTCTTTTCATCGATTAGATTTAACTGATCAAGTCGGGTTCGGATCCAGTCGTTCTCGTTTAAACCCGCATCCTTCATAATCCTGAGAGAAGGTATCTGGATTTTGATGGGTAGGACTGCCTCCATGCCATATACCAGAGAGTAGGGTGTTGCCCTTGTCGATGTCGGTGCTGAGGTACGGTACCCATGAAGAGTGAATGATAACATCTCATGCCAGTCTTTGTATGTCACCATCATCTTCTGTACAATCTTCTTGATATTCTTGTTAGCTGCTTCAACAGCGCCATTCATCTTCGACCGGTAGGGAGAAGAATTATGGTGCTGTATCTTGAACTGTTTACAGAGCTCGGTGATCGTTGTGTTGTTGATATTTTTACCATTGTTAGTGATGATTCTCTCTGGCACACCATATCGATAGATCAGGTTATGTCGGATAATCCGCGTCACGCTCTTCTTGGTTATTGTAGCAAAGGAAGTTGCCTCAACCCACTTCGTGAAGCAATCAATGGCTATTAAGATGAAGGGATTCCCGTTAGAAGCGGTGGGCCTGATTTCTCCGATCATATCAATGCCCCACATTACAAAGGGCCACGGAGCTGTCAAGACGTTTAAGGGGACCAGAGGCACATGCACCTTATCAGCATAGATTTGGAACTTATGACAAGTTCAAGACTGCTGATAACAATCGGCTTCCATGGTAGACCAATAATATCCTTCCCGTAGGATCTTCTTAGCCATGGTGTGTTCACTGGAATGGGTTCCGAAGGTGCCTTCATGTAAATCTGTCATGATCCTCTCTGCTTCGCTCTTATCTACACACCGTATTAGTGTGGAGTCATGGTTGCGTTTATAGAGGATCCCATCACTGAGGAAGAACTTTGCAGCGAACCTTCTCATAAACTTCTTATCATTGACGGATGCCCTTTTGGGATACTCTTGAGCCTCGAGATACCTTTTGACTTCGTGAAACCCGGGATTGTCTGCCACTTCTTTGGTATCGATCTAGCAGCAGTGTGCTGGTTCATCCAACCTCTCAATGGTTAGTTGGGGAGCTTCATTGTCCCACCTAACTTTGAACATATAAGACATGGTAGCTAGCGCGTCCGCTAACTGGTTCTCCTCTCGTGGGAAATGTTCAAAGGTTACCTCCTCAAAGTGTGGGAGCATTGTCAGTACATACTCTTTGTAAGGAATGAGATTCAGGTGCTTTGTATCCCACTCGCCATTGATCTTACTTATCACCAGAGCAGAATCCCCGAATACACTCAAGAACTTAATCCTTAGGTCGATAGCAGCCCTAAGACCCATGATGCACACTTCATGCTCCACCATGTTATTGGTGCAGTTGAAACATAATCGGGCAGTGAACGGAGTATGATAGCCCTCGGGAGATATGATTATAGTGTCAATGCCGTTACCTAGTGCATTTGAGGCTCCATCAAAATACATAGAACATCAAGATCCCTCCTCAGGCCCTTTATCCGGTCTAGGTTCTTCGTAGTCAGCCACCAACATAATATTCTCATCCGAGAACTCAAAATTCATGGACTGGTAGTCATCTACGGCCTGATGAGCCAAATGATCAGCCAATACACTCCCCTTTATTGCATTTTGGGTTGTATAATGTATGTCGTATCCATGTTAAGATCATTTGCCACCTTGCTATCCTTCCGGAGAGAGATAGCTTCTCGAAAATATACTTTATCGGATCCATCTTCGATATCAACAAGGTAGTGTGAGTCAGCATATACTGTCTCAGTCGGCGAGCAGCTCATGCCAAAGGGCGGAAAGTTTTCTCGAGCAATGACTATCGTGTCTCACAGTCGGTAAACTTTTTTCTAAGGTAGTATGTTGCGTGCTCTTTTTGACTAGACTCGTCATGCTGCCCCAGCACACACCCCATTGAATTGTCTAACACTGTCAAGTATAATATCAAAGGTCTTCCTTTAACTGGAGGCATCAGAATTGGTGGTTCTTAAAGGTATTCCTTGATTCTTTCGAAAGCGGTCTGGCATTCATTATTCCACTTTACCACTTGATCTTTCTTCAGAAGCTTGAAGATTGGCTCAAAAGTAGCAGTCATATGTGAAATGAACCTGGCGATATAATTTAGGTGTCCCAAGAAACCTCTAACTTCCTTCTCTATACGAGGAGCTGGCATCTCTTGTATGGCTTTTACCGTTGCTTGGTCTACCTGAATACCCTTGCCGCTGACAATGAATCCCAAAAGCTTACCAGACCTTACCTCGAAGGTGCACTTGTTCGGATTCAACCTCAACTTGTATGTCTTCAACCTGTCGAACAACTTTTGGAGATGATCTAGGTGCTCTTCCTCAGTCTGTGACCCGGCTATCATGTCATCAACATAGATTTCAATCTCGTGGTGAATCATATCATGGAACAAAGCGACCATGGCGCGCTGATAAGTTGCCCCAGCATTCTTCAACCCAAAAGGAATCACCTTGTAGCAGAAGGTGCCCTACTGTGTAATGAAGGTTGTCTTCTCCATGTCTTCAGGAGCCATCTTGATCTGGTTATATCCAGAGAAACCATCCATGAAGGAGAAGATTTTGTGTTGTGCGGTGTTGTCGACCAGAACATCGATGTGAGGAAGTGGGAAGTCATCCTTGGGGCTTGCCCGGTTCAGATCTCTGTAATCAACATACATATGTACCTTACCGTCCTTCTTAGGTACCGAAACAACATTGGAAACCCACTGTGGATAGGAAGTGATAGCTAAGAATCTTGCGTCAAACTATTTCATAACCTCTACCTTGATCTTCTTTGACATTTCGGGGTGCATACGACAGACCTTCTGTTTAACCGGCAGATAGTCTTCTTTGGTCGGCAGGCGATGTACCACAATATCAGTATCCAAACCGGGCATGTCTTCATAGGACCAAGCAAAGATCTCAACATAGTCATGCAACATCTGTATCAGCCTCTGTTTGACGCTAAGTTCTAGATTTGCACCTATTTTAACCTCTTTTCTGTCTTCCTCGGTACCTAAGTTCACTATCTCAACCGGCTCTTCATGGGGTTGTATGGCCCTTTCTTCCTGCTGTAATAGTCTAGCAAGTTTTCCAGGCACCTCACGATCATCCTCACCTTCGTCCTCGGCTTGGTTGATCGGATTTTTGAAGTCATAATTGGAAATAGCAGAGCTGTTATCAATGGGATTCCGAGTGGATATGGATCTGCATTATGATATGTGAGTGTGTCTAAGAGAATAGCTATTTTAATAAAGTGAAAGCAAGAAAGAAAAACAGAGAGTGCAAAATTTGTATGCAAGAAACGTCCAATGCTTTATTAATGATATATGAAATGACAAATAATAGCCCTCACAAGAAAATCCAAAGCGCCTCGGTCAAGGCACCAGGCCGTAAAGTTTCAAATTGTTTATTACAAATCTTAAAACAAATAAGTCAATTACTGCGGAATAAAAGAAACAGGTATAAAGTCACTAGTCGTCAAGTTACTCGGTCCATCGTTGGTTATTGGGTAGATCCAGTTGTTGATGTCTGAGTCTTCCTCGTTGTCTTCAATGGCGTTAGTTCCCCGATTACTGATGCGTAGGGGAGGTCTCCCAGCCCGAGCGCGTCTAACAGCCCTTTGTTCCCCTGTAGTAAAGCCCAAACCAAATTTGTCAGTTTTGTGAGTAAAATCAGGGAGCTGACCCCAATTGGTACACCCACCTTCTTCAACCACGGCCCTGGCGTCCTTGAGAGAAGCCATCTTTAAAGGAGGTTTACTGCTAGTAGTAGTTTCAATCGATGCCGAGATCTGAGGGACTTCTTTAAAATTCTGGCAAGGAGTTTCTATGAATTCCTCGTCCATATCTACATAGCGGAAGGAATTGAGGTGGCTCACCATGTATTCTTCTTCACCCCGCATTGTGACAATATTTCCTTTCACCGGATACTTCAGCATTTGGTTGAGTGTGGAAGTAACTGCTCCAGCCTCGTAGATCTAAGGACGACCCAGCAAACAAGAATACAACAGCCTGATATCCATCACATAGAAGGTGGACCCAAAAGTCCGATAACCCACTTTGACAGGGATGTCCACCTCCCTGTGCACCATTCTCTTTGATCCGTCAAAAGCCCTTACCATAATGTTACTAGAATTTATAGTCAAACCCTCGCAATCCAACCGGTCCAATGCCTTCTTCGGCAGCACATTCAATGAAGACCCAGTAACTATCAGCACATGAGCCATAGTGGTGCCCCTGGATTCAATCGAGACATACAGAGCATCATTGTGCTTCCTTCTCTTTGGTGTCAAATCCGCATCTAAAAAACCCAGCCCATTGCCAGCAGTCAGGCTGGCCACACAATATTTGAACTGATCAGCTGAAGTCTCTTACAGCACATGTGTAGTTTTGAGGAATGCAATTAAAGCCTTCGCATGGGCCTCAGAGCACAACAGCAGGGATAACATGGATATCTTTGATGGGGTCTGCCCCAGCTACTCAACCATATTGTAGTCACTTTTCCTAATGATTTTCAGTATTTCCTCCATTTCTTGCTTAGAGGCTTCCACAACAATTTTCTTAGGTGCCTCCGTCCGGGAAGGCTCACCTAAAATTTCCTTGCCGCGGGTATCAGATGATTCTCCGAAAGGGGTAATAACTGGAGTAAGAACAGGAACTGTAGTTGAAGTACTAGCAGGAACAACAGATGGAATGACAATAGGTTGGTGACAATCTTCGGGGAAATCTCCGGAGAGAAGACCCTTCCACTTCAGGTAACTTTTCTAGTTCCGACAATGTTACCAATATCAAGATCAGCTTCTTCGTATTTCAAATCTTGTTTGATGCCATGATAGTACACATCGGTCCCATAATGCCACGGGATAGCTTTGTCCGAGACATACGGGACATGACCAGGAATAGTGATTATCAGCTGAGTAATTCTTGGAGCAGATGTAATCCTAACAGGTCTTCTCGAGGAAACCTTGGAAGGATTGGCGGAAATGGTTATAATGGCAACGTCTTCAGATGGAACAATAGGAACCAAAGTTTTCTTAAACAAAATTTCTTTGCTGTATATCATGCGTTGAACACCTAATTTCAGCAAACGACAACCAGAAGGTAGAAACGAACACATATGGCAACCTTCACCATAACCCGGAAATAAACCGGCCAACAACAAATTCTTCTTGACAGTCATGAAAGGAGTATAAACTTCATCAACAGAGGTAATGAACAATCAGTATCAACAACATTAACTCCACGATCGTGCTTAGGCATGGGAGCAGTTATGATATTTGGCTTCTCCGGGGCATCAAACTATATTTCCTTGGCTACAATCAAGTCTTGTACTTTGTTCCTCAAAGCCCAGCAATCATTTGTATCATGGCCAGGACTCTCAGAATGATAGGCACATCGAGCATTTGGGTTATATCAGGGAGATGTAGCATTTGGATTCTTGGGAGCCTCTTTCAAGGTTGACAAGTTGGATCTTAGTAGATGAGGTAGAACTTCAGCCAATGTCATGTTGATGCGGGTAAACCACCGTTGTGGTCTTTCCACCATTTGTTGATTGTTGCGTTGTGGAGCAACTGCAGGTCTAGGTATCATCACGACACTTACTGTCTGACGATGTTCAGCCCTGTTTTGGCCCCTCGGGCTATAAATGGCACTAGCTTCCTTCTTACAGCAAAGGACTTCTTTACTGAAATCGAAGAGGCATCCTTCTGTATTTTGCCGCTTCGAATCCCAGCTTCTACTCTTTCTCTAGTTAGAATCAGCTCGGTAAAACCAGCTGACGAGCTGTCGATTAAATGATTGAAAAATGGACCAAATAGTGTCCCCAGAAACATATCAACCAACTCCCTATCAGACAACAGAGGTTAAACTCTTCCAGCTAAGTCTCTCCATTTTTGTGCATAATCTTTAAAGCCTTCACTTGCACCCATGGAAATACTCTAGAGTTAAGTACGAGTAGGAGCAAGGTCGGCATTATATTGATACTGCTTGTGGAAAGAAGCAGCCAGATTTACCCAGTTTCAGACATTTGCTCCCTCCAGTTGGTCGAACCATTCAAGCTGAGTCCCTGACAGACTATCTTGAAAAAAATGAACCCACGGATTTCTATCAGCAGTGTGGGGCTGGATCTTTCTGACATAAGAACAGAGATGGAGTTTCGGGCAGGACACCCCATCATACTTAGCAAAAACTGGGGCTTTGAACTTCTACGGGATGACCACTCCTGACACCAATCCCAATTCTTTGAAATCCAATCCAGGTATCCTCTGAACTTTCATGGCACTCAGACGATCTTCCAATTGCTTGTATATATCCTCAGTAGGAGGATATTGCTCATCATTGTAGTCGGTATCATTGTCAAAAATTGCAGGACTGGGGTCCTTCTCTTCTTCTTGATTCTCCCCATCCTTGGAGGAAGAGGTCAGATCGACTTGTCGCTGTTAGAACAAAGTTTGAATCTACTACCCTAAGTTAAAGTTTTGATGATAACAAAATGCAAGAATATATAAATTGTATGATTCATGTAAGACATATATGCTACCTAAAAATTATATTGTGTTTTACAGAAACTCAGATGAGTATCAGAATAAGAATATTATCATCAGCATCAGAAGATGAAATATCAACATCAGCATCAGAGGATGTTATATCAGATGCCAGAATCAGAAGATCAAAGCATGTGCTTACGCTGAAGCTTGATGAACAGATCTGTGCGTTTCAATCTAAACTCTGATCAAGACAACAACAATTCATCAGCACCTAGCAGCGTCAGAATAAGCCAAAGCCAGAACACGCTTAATTGGCAACGGTACTGTGCATTCAAGATACTTTATTATCAACGGCAGTATTCCAGACAAAGATCTTCTCAATATGGAAAGAATGTAATTGGCATTGAAACGGAATAACTGACTCCAACGTATCATTTCCAATTCTATATAAACAAGCAAGTGAGGAACGGATTGGCTAATGCTCTACAACTCTCTACACGCCTAAAGCGATTCATCTTCATCCTCATTCACAATTTGCTAAAGCTCTCAAATTACTTACTCTATTGTTTTAGCATTCTAGTTCTCATAAGCTTAAATTGTGTAGTATCACAGTTGTGATAAACAGTTTTGTAGAAAACATTCAACACACTTAGATTTCATTTATCTGTAAGAAAGTATTTCCTTGAGAAACCGGTTTGTGGTTTTGACTCAAGAAGGCTTTAGCAGTTGTTAAAGAAGTTGTAATATTCAGTTGAATATAGTGGATTAAGACCTCGTTGGAGAGAGGCAAAATCACCTTGACGGGTGGACTGGAGTAGTTTGAGATCAAACGAACCAGGATAAAAATAACGTGTTGTCTGCATTTGATTTCAAGTTTTACAATTCAACCCCCCTTCTTGTGTTTTTCACTTCTTCAGTCGCTTCAACCGCTCTCCAAACCTTATGCCCATATTCAGAATACCGAAACCTTCTTCTTTTTCTTCTTTTCTTTCAGGATGAGGGCTTTCAGATCCTCCTTCCCTTTTGCCAGACTTATGAACATTTGTTGGAACTGGGCATTCTGTGCCTGAAGGTCCTTGATGGTTTACTCGGAAGACATTTCGTGCTGAAATAAACAGCGAAGAAGATGAGAAACCTGTAATGGTACCTGTAAATGCAATGTTATGAATGGGATGCACATGCAATGATTTCAAAGACTTCGGGAAATTTAAATTTGCAAACCAAAATAAAACAAAGATTTTATTAGCTGAATTCAAAGTTCAAATGCCTTTTAGGCGTTACAATTAAAAACAAATCTAAAACTATAAAAAGACATCAAACTTTTGATGGATGCTTCCTCTTTGTGCCGAGATAGTCATTGAGTCCTCTTTCTTCATGGAGTTGCTTTGTGAGCTCTAAAACCTTCCTCTCCTGAGCATGGAATTGATCCCTGTAAGTAACCCGCTCCTTCATCAACTGAATCCAAGACCTCTGTAATTCTCCAAGATCAGTGGGCATATAAGGATAAAGAATCGTGTAAGGTACCTTCTTCAGTAGTGGGTTCCACAATCACTGGTAAAACGGCCACATAGGGCATCATAAGCTTATGGGCACGAGCTCGTACCCATTAGAGGTAAGGTTCCATAGGAATGGAAGTTTTTGGCCCCAAAGCCTTGGCGCCATATCTGTTTACCATGCCCTAAGCTCGTATGAACCTCCAGTGATACTCGTGAGCATCATCCTCATAATTGAATACAATGGCCTCGATAAGTAGTTCATGGGGTCCATCCCTTCGAGTGTAACCAAATTGTTGCAGAGCTAAACAAGGATTGTAGGTTATGGCTCCTCTGATACCAAGCAGCGGGACATTAGGGTACTCCCCGCAGCGGTCAATAATAGCAGTGTTTTCCATAGCTCGAGAACAACAAAGAATATTCGTATGAGCGAGTGACATTATCCTTTGCGACCAACCCAAACCTTCTTCATTCTTCAGTATGGACTTACGGAGGTGAGAAATAAACCACCTCGACAACAATGGCATGAAACACATAAGAATCCCTCTTCTCTTCATGGTACGAGTATGGAGAGTGTGCAAAATATCTCCGAGTAAGGTAGGCACAGCATTACGAGAGAGGAAGATCTTGATAGCATTCACATATATGAATGAGTCTGGATTAGGGAATAGGACTAGCCCGTAGATCAGAAGAGCCAAAACCTCCTCAAAGTCTGAAAATCCATATCATCCCAAAACAGCTGGGCCTTGTCTATCAGAAACTTATCTAGAAAACCCTTGACTCCGCTTCTTGTTTCCCAATTGGATACCATGTTGGCCCGTTTCAGATGCAAAGCTGAGCAAATGACTTCTGGCTTAGGAACTTCTTCTAGACCTATGAAGGGCCATTGTTCAAGAATGGGTATATCTAACAGCTGAGAGAATTCTTCCAAGGTAGGTACCAACTGATAGTCTGGAAAGGTGAAGCAGTGGTGCTTGGGATCAAAGAACTGAAAGAGTACACTCATCATCTTTTCATCAAAGTTTGAAGTAACCAGGTTGAGATGTCGACCATGTCTCTTAGTGAATGCAGAAGTTTCATAAACCCTTGATGCTAGTTGTTTGAGTTGGGAAGGTATCTTCACAAAGCTGATTCGGATAGTGTTTCTACGAATGGAAGCCATGATCTGCCAAACAGAACGAAGATAAATTATCTTGGTCTTTTAAATGGTTAGTAAAATAATAATGGATGCTATGTTATGGTGCATGATGTTATGATAAAACACGGGTATAGCAAACACAGTCAAATCATACAAAGTCCTTAGGTTTAAGGCTTGCATGAGGTTAAAGGTAGTACCCTCTTGAAGTTTAGTTGGTTTCAAACCTGTCTTAAAAAGTAATCAGGTTCTAGAGGATCTCAATATCACTGACCATCCTTTATCGGGCATTGAATCAACTCAAGCAATCTTTTCTTGCGGCCGAAATATCCCGAAAGTGTGATCTCAATGAGTGTAGCATCGAGTATCAACCAATCCTCAACTCTACACCGAGGCCGGCTATCTCACTACTTTCTAGTGGCCAAGTTTGTTCAACTAAGGTTCTAAGGTCCGTTAGTGCTTCAAGACACCACGCGGCGGCCCCGTATTCTCCTCGTTTCCCCACGAAGGATACAGGTACCAACCAAAGTGCCACACCAACACAGCCATCGCTTAAACCATATCGATCTACACCATACAGTATCCACGATCTATTGTTGTTTACCTAAAGAGTGCCCCCATATCCGTGTGTAGGATCTATAGTAACCCCAAACAAACCCTCAAAAGTAAAGCAATCAAGAGAAGCAATTTAATGACCTAGATCCTAAGGTATACCCCACTTTATTATTCCCTGGCAGAGTCGCCAGTTCTGTGATACGGTGGCAGAACTGACTGTTTTTACTGGTTTGCGTTTTGTGTTTTTTGTTCGCAAAATGTTGCGGTAAGCTAGAGTCGCCACCGACTTTTATTTCATCCAATCATGGAAAAGAAAAAAAGAACAGAAAAAACCTTTTTTTCGAGATATTTTGAGTACGGGGGGTAGATTATAAAAAGGGAAGGTATTAACACCCTTTCTATCCATTATTTTCCATGGGCTCTTAGGTACTTGCTCATCTTTTTAAAAATTGCTCGTGTGTGTGCTTGTTTTGAAAATGTTTTACTTCGTGATAACCCTTGTATAAGTCCTCAAGGGTGTGACGAAGTTTGTTTCAAAAATTTGTTTTGAAAGGTGTTTGTGTGAAAAGTTTATATTGAACAAGTATTTAAGATTCTACCTACTCGAAGAAAGATTGTTCGTTCCCGTTTCCTTTAGACAACACTATCCTGTTATTAAGGAGTAGGTAGCATCGTCATTGGAGTTGTAAGGGACATTCGAAAGGGACAAGTACAATCACTAAAGCAACAGTTAGAAAACTTTATTAGTAACCCTAGAGTCTTAAGATCTTTCTGAGGCAGCATTTCCGAGGCAACATTCGAATGGGACAATTTGATCTTTTAGACTGGAGGGAAACCACTAAAATCTCCTATGCTTAATGATTGTTTACCGAAGGCAACCGAAGTGAGGTAAACCCTAGGAGTGAATATGTGCATGTGAATTGTTTCAGTTATTTAATCTTTGCACATTAGGTGGCCTACCGTTTTAATTTCAAGTAATCTTCTCATACAATCCTATTAGTATACATCTAGACAGTTAAATATTTGCAGGACTTTAAAGTGTGAAAAATAAACCTAGCTATTACAAGGCTTTGACAGTTACATAATTATCTTGACGGAAAATAAAAATGTGGAAACTTAAAACCCTAATTAAAACTATTACAAACTCGAAACAGTTACAATAATAATAAAACAAATTAAAATGTGCGCGGCAAATTAAATGCGAGAAAAATTGAAAACCCTAAAAATCTAATTGAAAAAAGTATTGAAGTTATTTTTTGAGAAAAGACTTAATTAGGTTATGTACAATTAAAACCCTAATTCCAATCATTTTTTAATTATAAAAAAATTTGAAATTAACCTAATTTAAACTAAATTAAATATTTCAAGAAAATAAAGTATTTTATAAAAAATATTTTATATGTTTTGTGATTTTTATTTGAGAAAAGAAACAATTTAATTACAAAATTTAAAACATAATTTCTATTTAATTTTAATTAAAACAAATAATTAAATAAACTAATTAACCTAATTTATTTTCAAAAATATTACTTTGAATAAATAATATTTAATTCTGTATTTTTGTGATTTTTTAGTTTTATAAAAAATAATAATTTTTGTGTTAATTAAAACAATTAAAGAAATTAATTAAAGAAATTAAAAAGAAAATAAAAGAAAAGACAAACTGGGCTTGCATGAAAAATAAATGGAAGGTGCAAATCTGAGTTTCCCAAGCCCAAAAGTCCTCCAAGCCCAGTCAACGCATGGCTCCATGTGGCGTTGACCTGGGGGTGCATCATAGTCCCTCACTGCCTGTGCGTTGGATCTGATACTATGCTGGATCAAGTGGCCGGATGCTGGTGGAGTATGGTGGACGCCAGGATGAGAGCTGCACACAATTTATAAGTGGAAAAATTGAAAATAAGTGTTGCTGGGACCTGGGATCGAACCCATGTCCTTATGTTTACCACTGAGCGCCCTTGCCAGTTGCGCTATTATGACTTGTTGTTAATACAGTGAAAACAAAATATAATATAATGAAAACAACTGGCTAAATCCCACGCGCGCGAATTTTCATATGGGCGAATGGAAGGTGGAACATGATTGAACACTAGAGGATGTAGATTGGCTCGTCTTCCTTTCGTGATCTGAAGGTGGAAGATGATTGAACACTAGAGTGCCTAGAAATTTGCACTCGCATGAAGTGGCACTTGATTTGTGATATCGGGAATGGGCTTATAGATGCCATTTGGAAGTTGGTGATAGAAGATTGTCGGAGATGGGCTTAAAGATGCCATCCTGGATGTAACAGAGAATCGTCGGAGATGGGCTTAAAGACGCTATCTAGAAATTGTCGATTTCCTGAGATATTCCTTTGATGAGAGTCCCTATTACTGTTGTTGATGAGGAATCTGCTGAGGAACATTGGCATCTGTCTCTGGAGAAATAGAATTTTAGGAGATTCAGTTGTCCGTTACACTACTGGGGAATTAACTCTGACTTGAAAAAGCGGAAGTGAACTATATATTTGGTCAACGTATATGCTACACTGTGACTTACTGGGAAACTGCGAAACCAATCGTGTTTGATCGGGTCCCGATCTTACAGTGTTGTGGACTATTGTCTGGAGATAAGAGAGAAGGAACCTAGAGAGTAAGGTTATGAGAAGGAACCTGGATAGTAGGGTTACTTCGAAATGAAATCCTGGATAGTAAGGCTGTGAGAAGGAACCTGGATAGTATGGTTACTTCTATATGAAAGCCTAGATAGTAGAGTTGTTAGAAGGAACCTGGGTAGTAGGGTTACTTCGATATGAAATCCTGGATAGTAGGGCTGTGAGAAGGAACCTGGATAGTAGGTTTACTTCGATATGAAAGCCTGGATAGTAGGGCTGTGAGAAGGAACCTGGATAGTAGGGTTACTTTGATATGAAAGCCTGGATAGTAGGGCTGTGAGAAGGAACCTGGGTCGTAGGGTTACTTCGATATGAAAGCCTGGATAGTAGGGCTATGAGAAGGAACCTGGATAGTAGGGTTACTTCGATATGAAAGCCTGAATAGTAGGGCTGTGAGAAGGAACCTGGATAGTAGGGTTACTTCGATATGAAATCCAGGATAGTATGGCTATGAGAAGGAACCTGGATAGTAGGGTTACTTCGATATTAAATCCTGTATAGTAGGTCTATGAGAAGGAACCTGGATAGTAGGGTTGCTTCGAAATGAAAGCCTGGATAGTAAGGCTGTGAGAAGGAACCTGGATAGTAGGGTTACTTTGATATGAAAGCCTGGATAGTAGGGCTATGAGAAGGAACCTGGATAGTAGAGTTACTTCGATATGAAAGCCTGGATAGTAGGGCTGTGAGAACGAACCTGGATCGTAGGTTTACTTCAATATGAAAGCCTGGATAGTAGAGCTATGAGAAGTAACTTAGGTCTATGGTTACTTCGATATGAAAGCCTAGATAGTAGGGCTTATGAGAAGGAACCTTGGTTGCAAGGTTACTTCAACGCGATAGTGTAGATTAGTTGACTCGTTTAGTTTCGGGAACTGAGTTTCCATTAGTCGTCTGTAGATGTGATCTGCATAACTGATGGATTCGTTGAAGATAATTATCTTTTCCTGCTAAAGATATCAGGGTTAGTTATATGTGATGCATGAAATGTGGGATGAGATGATGTTCTCAAAATAAATGAGATTATGTTGTATATGATATGCATGCGTATGTCATGATGTATGGTCATGAAATGCTGTCGGGGTATGCTCGTGTCTGGGAAAATAAATCCCTGACGGTTGCTGGAGATTTGTAAATATTTTGTCGGGAAGAGATGCTGGAGAATAAACTCTGCGGGGACCAAACTTAGGAAGAAGAGATACTCTGTCGGTAGACCTGCTGATCTAGAGGAATAAACTTAGTTGGGGATGAAATTCTATTGCTGGAGATGATGAGCTCTATTGTAGATTGAGCTTCTGTATCTGAAGAAATAAACTCCGCTTGGAGATGAAATTACTGACTCGCTCGCAATTATGAACCTCGGCTGGGGATAGTTATGTCCTGTTTCGGGAAAGGTGACATCAATGCCTTTGGATACTTTTACTCTGTGGGGAGTGTATGTACCAATAATTATTTTCCCAAGCTGGCTCTATCCCGGTACCTACTGGGAAGAGTAACTGTAGGGTTTAACACTTCTTGTTTTTCCTTGTTTCTGGCATTACGAGTAATTGTCTTTTGTTTCTTATGTAAATACTTATGAGCAGCAATCATTTGAAGTTGGCCTGTAATAGGCGTTTTTATACAAAGAGGCTAACGCGCTAGTAAGAGAACTCCGCCGAAAGAAATTACAATTTGTGTAAAAGAAGGAAAAACAGCTATGTGAAACAACCCCATTGGGTTCCAACTCTGCTATTGCCTTTATATCTTCAAGCGTCTCCTCACTTTTCTACTTGGCCGAAGGTTGATCAGATTGGTTGGCGCCGTCCGAGCTTGATAGTCGATACCGAAGTCTAGTTGCAAGATGATCCAATGAGACATTGTGATACGCTTCAATCCCTAACTTTTGCCTTGATTTCCCTTTCGGGTTTTCAATCCACCGGGATACCCTTTTTTGCCCAAGCCTCCCTTTCGGGTTTTCGACTTGTCGGGTGTACAGATTTTTTCCATTTTCATCCCTTACTTTTGTCCGAACCCTTTCGGTTCGCCGGGAATACCTTATTTTTTCCTAGGCCAGTCGACCTAGCAGGTCTTTTAATTAGGCGTAGTATCTTTTCACTATGTCTGCATTGACAGGGTGAGGAAGGTCGTCACTATCCATGGTGGTTAGAATCATAGCTCCTCCCGAGAAAATTTTCTTAACCACAAATGGTCCTTCGTACATGGGGGTCCATTTGCCTCTGGGATAACCTTGCGGCAGTATGATGCATTTGATCACGAGATCCCTGACTTGATATTCTTGACGCCTTCAGATCATGAAAGGCAGAAGAGCCAATCTACATCCTCAGGACCAAAAATCTTTGACACCAATCTACTCCTGTTGTTATGCTCTGAGGCCCATGCGAAGGCTTTGATTGCATTCCTCAAAACTGCGCATGTGTCGCAAGAGACTTCAGCTGATCAGCTCAAATATTATGTGGCCAGCCTAACTGCTGATAATGGGCTGGGTTTTTCAGATGCGGATTTGACACCAAAGGGAAGGAAGCACTATGATGCTCTGCATGTCTCGATTGAATCCAGGGGCACCACTATGGCTCATGTGCTGATAGATACTGGGTCTTCATTGAATGTGTTGCCGAAGAAGGCGTTGGACCGGTTGGATTACAAGGGTTTGACTCTAAAGTCTAGTAACATTGTGGTAAGGGCTTTTGACGGATCAAAGAGAATGGTGCATGGGGAGGTGGACATCCCTGTCAAAATGGGTTCTCAGACTTTTGGGTCCAACTTCTATGTGATGGATATTAGGCCGTCGTATTCTTGTTTGTTGGGTCGTCCTTGGATCTACGAGGCTGGAGCA
The DNA here is from genome assembly GCA_948472305.1 of Vicia faba. Lineage (NCBI taxonomy): Eukaryota > Viridiplantae > Streptophyta > Magnoliopsida > Fabales > Fabaceae > Vicia > Vicia faba. The sequence goes on along the minus strand of OX451737.1, from coordinate 1,472,101,941 downwards.
GTTACTTCCACACTCCACCAAATGCTGAAGTATCCGGTGAAAGGAAATATTGTCACAATGCAGGGTGAAGATGAATACATTGTGAGCCACCTCAATTCCTTCCGCCTCGTAGAGATGGACGGGGAATTCATAGAAACTCCTTGCCAGAATTTTGAAGAAGTCCCTTAGATCTCGGCATCGACTGAAACTACTACTAGCGGCAAACATCCTCTGAAGATGGCTTCTCTCAAGGACGCCAGGGCCGTGGTTGAAAAAGGTGGGTGTACCAATTGGGGTCAGCTCGCTGATTTCACTCACAAAACTGACAAATTTGGTTTTGGCTTTACTACAGGGGCTCAAAGAGCTGTTAGACGCGCTCGGGCTGGGGGACCTCCCCTACGCATCAGTAATCGGGGAATTAACGCCATTGAAGATAGCGAGGAATACTCAGACATCGACAGCTGGATCTACCCAACAACCAACGGTGGACCGAGTAACTAGACGGCTAGGGACTTTATACATGTGTCTTTTATTCCGTCGTAATTGATTTATTTGTTTTAAGATTTGTAATAAACAATTTGAAACTATACTGCCTGATGCCTTGACCGAGGCGCTTTGGCTTTGCTTGTGAGGGCTATTATTTGTCATTTCATATATCATTAATAAAGCATTGGACGTTTCTTGCATACAAATTTTGCGCTCTCTATTTTTCTTTCCTGCTCTCACTTTATTCAAACAGCTATTCTCTTACACACACTCACGTATCATAATGCAGATCCATATCTACTCTGGATCCCATTGATAACAGCTCTGTTATTGCCATTTATGACTTCAAAAATCCGATAAACCAAGCCGAGGACGAAGGTGAGGATGATTGTGAGGTGCCTGGAGAACTTGCTAGACTATTACAGCAGGAAGAAAGGGCTATACAACCCCATGAAGAGTCGGTTGAGACAGTGTACTTGGGTACTGAGGAAGACAGAAAAGAGGTTAAAATAGGTGCAAATATGGAACTTAGCGTCAAACAGAGGTTGATAAAGATGTTGCATTACTATGTTGAGATCTTTGCTTGGTCCTATGAAGATATGCCCGATTTGGATACTGATATTGTGGTACATCGCCTGTCGACCAAAGAAGACTGTCTGCCGGTTAAACAGAAGGTTCGTCGTATGCACCCTGAAATGTCAGAGAAGATCAAGGAAGAGGTCATGAAACAGTTTGACACAGGATTCTTAGCTATCACTTCCTATCCACAGTGGGTTGCAAATGTCGTTCCGGTACCTAAGAAGGACGGTAAGGTACAAATGTGTGTTGATTACAGAGATCTAAACCGGGAGAGCCCTAAGGATAAATTCCCACTTCCTCACATCGATGTTTTGGTCGACAACACCGAGCAACACAAAATCTTCTCCTTCATGGATGGTTTCTATGGCTACAACCAGATCAAGATGGCTCCTGAAGACATGGAGAAGACAACCTTCCTTACACAGTGGGGCACCTTCTGCTACAAGGTGATGCCTTTTGGGTTGAAGAATGTTGGGGCAACTTATCAGTACGCCATGGTCGCTTTGTTCCATGATATGATTCACCACGAGATCAAAGTCTATGTTGATGACATGATAGCCAGGTCTCAGACTGAGGAAGAGAATCTTGATCATCTCCAAAAGTTGTTCGATAGGTTGAAGACATACAAGTTGAGATTGAATCCGAACAAGTGCACCTTTGGGGTAAGGTCTAGTAAGCTTCTGGGATTCATTGTCAGCGACAGGGGTATTCAGGTAGACCCTGCAAAGGTAAAAGCCATACAAGAGATGCCAACTCCCCGTACAGGGAAGGAAGTTAGAGGTTTCTTGGGACGCCTGAATTATATCGCCAGGTTCATTTCACATCTGACTGCTACTTGTGAGCCAATATTCAAGCTTATGAAGAAAGATCAAGTGGTAAAGTGGAATGATGAATGCCAGACCGCTTTTGAAAGAATCAAGGAATACTTCAAGAACCACCAATTCTGATGCCTCCAGTTAAAGGAAGACCTTTGATATTATACTTGACAGTGTTAGACAATTCAATGGGGTGTGTGCTGGGGCAGCATGACGAGTCAGGTCGAAAAGAGCACGTAATATACTACCTTAGCAAAAAGTTTACCGACTGTGAGACACGGTACTCATTGCTTGAGAAAACATGTTTCACTTTGGCATGGGTTGCTCTCCGACTGAGACAGTGTATGCTGACTCACACTACCTTGTTGATATTGAAGATGGATCTGATCAAGTATATTTTCGAGAAGCCCGCTCTCTCCGGAAGGATAGCAAGATGGAAAATGATCTTAACTGAGTCTGACATATAATATACAACCCAAAAAGCAATAAAGGGGAGTGTATTGGCTGATAATTTGGCTCATCAGGCCGTGGATGACTACCAGTCCATGAATTTTGAGTTCTCGGATGAGAATATTATGTTCGTGACTGACTACGAAGAACCTGGACCAGATGAAGGACCTGAGGAGGGATCCTGAGGGTCTATGTATTTTGATTGAGCCTCAAACGCACTAGGTAACAGAATTGGCGTTGTAATCATATCTCCTGAGGGCTGTCATACTCCGTTCATTGTCCGATTATGTTTCAACTGCACCAACAACATGGCGGAGTATGAAGCATGCATCATGGGTCTTAGGGCTGCTATCGACCTAAGGATTAATTTCTTGAGTGTATTCAGGGATTCCGCTCTGGTGATAAGTCGGATCAAAGGTGAGTGGGATACGGAGCACCCGAATCTCATTCCTTACAAAGAGTATGTACTAACAATGCTCCCACACTTTGAGGAGGTAACCTTTGAACATTTCCCACGAGAGGAGAACCAGTTAGCGGACACGCTAGCTACCATGTCTTCTATGTTCAAAGTTAGGTGGGACAATGAAGCTCCCCAAATCACCATTGAGAGGTTGGATGAACCAGCACACTGTTGCAAGATCGGTACCGAAGAAATGGCAGACAAACCCTGGTTTCACAAAGTCAAAAGGTATCTCGAGGCTCAAGAGTATCCCTAAAGGGCATCTGTCAATGATAAGAAGTTTCTGAGAAGGTTCGCTGCAAAGTTCTTCCTCAGTAATGGGATCCTCTATAAATACAACCATGACTCCACACTACTACAGTGTGTAGACAAGAGCGAAGCAGAGAGGATCATGAAAGATTTACATGAAGGCACCTTTGGAACCCATTCCAGTGGATACACCATGGCTAAGAAGATCCTACGGGCAGGATATTATTGGTCCACCATGGAAGCCGATTATTATCAACACTCTTGAACTTGTCATAAGTGCCAAATCTACGTTGATAAGGTGCATGTGCCTCCGGTCCCCTTAAACATCTTGAGAGCTCTGTGGCCCTTTGCAATGTGGGGCATTGACATGATCGGAGAAATCAGGCCCACTGCTTCTAACGGACATCCCTTCATCTTAGTAGCCATTGATTACTTCACGAAGTGAGTTGAGGCAGCTTCCTTTGCTACAGTAACCAAGAATGTCGTGGTGCGGTTTATCTAACATAACCTGATCTGTCGATATGGTGTGCCAGAGAGAATCATCACTGATAATGGTACGAATCTCAACAACATAATAATCACCGAGCTCTATAAACAGTTCAAGATACAGCACCATAATTCTTCTCCCTACCAGCCGAAGATGAATGGCGTTGTTGAAGCAGCTAACAAGAATATCAAGAAGATTGTACAGAAGATGATGGTGACATACAACGACTGGCATGAGATGTTATCATTCACTCTTCATGGGTACCGTACCTCAGCACCGACATCGACAGGGGCAACACCCTACTCTCTGGTATATGGCATAGAGGCAGTCCTACCCATCAAAGTCCAGATACCTTCTCTCAGGATTATGAAGGATGCGGGTTTAAACGAGGACGACTGGATCCGAACCTGACTTGATCAGTTAAATCTAATCGATGAAAAAAGACTTACTACTATCTGCCATGGTCAGACATATTGAAAGAGAATGATCAAGGCTTTTAACAAGAAAGTCAGGCGTCAAGAATATCAAGTCGGGGATCTCGTGATCAAACGCATCATACTGCCGCAAGGTGATCCCAGGGGCCAATGGACCCCCACGTACGAAGGGCCATTTTTGGTTAAGAATATTTTCTCAGGAGGAGCTATGATTCTAACCACCATGGATGGTGACGACCTTCCACACCCAGTCAATGCAAACATAGTGAAAAGATACTACGCCTAATTAAAAGACCCACTAGGTCGACTGACCTAGGCAAAAATAAGGTCTTCCCGGCGAACCGAAAGGGTTCGGGCAAAAGTAAGGGATGAAAATGGAAAAAATTTATACAACCGGCAAGTTGAAAACCCGAAAGGGAGGCTTGGGCAAAAAAGGGTATCCCGGTGGATTGAAAACCCGGAAGGGCAATGCAGGAAAAAGTTAGGGATTGAAGTGTATCACTATGTCTCATTGGATCATCTTGCGACCAGACTTCGGTATCAACTATCAAGCTCGGACGGCGCCAACCAATCTGATCAACCTTCAGCCAAGTAGCAAAGTGATGAGACGCTTGAAGATATAAAGGAAATAGCAGAGTTGGAACCCAATGGGGTTGTTTCAGATAGCTATTTTTCCTTCTTTTACACAAATTGTAATTTCTTTCGGCGACGTTCTCTTACTAGCGCGTCAGTCTCTTTGTATAAAAACGCCTATTACAGGCCAACTTCAAAAATCAATACAAATCATTTTCACAAGAAACTTCAATTCATTTTTCTTTTTCTGTTTTGTTTTGCAAGAACGTCCAATGATTTATTTTTGATATATGCATTTGAAAATGATTGTTGCTCATAAGTATTTACATAAGAAACAAAAGACAATTACTCGTAATGCTAGAAACAGGGAAAAACAAGAAGTGTCAAACCCTACAGTTACTCTTCCCAGTAGGTACCGGGATATAGCCAGCTTGGGAACATAATTATAGGTACATACACTCCACACAGAGTAAAAGTATCCAAAGGCATTAATGTCAGCTTTCCTGAAACAGGACATAACTATCCCGAGCCGAGGTTCATAATCACGGGAGAGTCAGTAATTTCATCCCCCAAGCTGAGTTTATTTCTTCATATACAGAAGCTCCATCTACAACAGAGCTCATCATCTCCAGTAACAGAATTTCATCCCCAACTAAGTTTATTCTTCTAGATCAGCAGGTCTACCAACGGAGTATCTCTTCTTCCTAAGTTTGGTCCATGCAGAGTTTATTCTCCATCATCTCTTCCCGACAAAATATTTACAAATCTCCAGCAACCGTCAGGGATTTATTTTCCCAGACACGAGCATACCCCGACATCATTTCATGAACATACATCATGACATACGCATGCATATCATATACAGCATAATCTCATTTATTTTAAGAACATCATCTCACCCCACATTTCATGCATCACATATAACTAACCCTGATATCTTTAGTAGGAAAAGACAATTAGCTTCAACGAATCCATCAGTTATGCATATCACATCTACAGACGACTAATGCAAACTCAGTTCCCGAAACTAAAGGAGTCAACTAATCTACACTATTGCTTTGAAGTAACCTTGCAACCCAGGTTCCTTCTCACAAGCCCTACTATCTAGTATTTCATATCAAAGTAACCATAGACCCAGGTTCCTTCTCATAGCCCTACTATCCAGGCTTTCATATCGAAGTAACCCTACGATCCAGGTTCCTTCTCACAGCCCTACTATCCAGGATTTCATATCAAAGTAACCCTACTATCCAGGTTCCTTCTCATAGCCCTACTATCCAGGCTTTCATATCGAAGTAACCGTACTATCCAGGTTCCTTCTCACAACCTTACTATCCAGGCTTTCATTTCGAAGCAACCCTACTATCCAGGTTCCTTCTCATATCCCTACTATACAGGATTTCATATCGAAGTAACCCTACTATCCAGGTTCCTTCTCACAGCCCTACTATCCTGGCTTTCATATCGAAGTAACCCTACTATCCAGGTTCCTTCTCACAGCCCTACTATTCAGGCTTTCATATCGAAGTAACCCTACTATCCAGGTTCCTTCTCATAGCCCTACTATCCAGGATTTCATATCGAAGTAACCCTATGACCCAGGTTCCTTCTTACAGCCCTACTATCCGGGCTTTCATATCAAAGTAACCCTACTATCCAGGTTCCTTCTCACAGCCCTACTATCCAGGCTTTCATATCGAAGTAACCCTACTATCCAGGTTCCTTCTCCCAATCCTACTATCTAGGCTTTCATATCGAAGTAACCCTACTATCCAGGTTCCTTCTAACAGCCCTACTATCCAGGCTTTCATATCGAAGTAACCATACTATCCAGGTTCCTTCTCACAGCCTTACTATTCAGGCTTTCATTTCGAAGCAACCCTACTATCCAGGTTCCTTCTCATAACCTTGCTCTCCAGGTTCCTTCTCTCTTGTCTCCAGACAATAGTCCACAACACTATAAAACCGGGACCCGATCAAACACGATTGGTTTCGCAGTTTCCTAGTATGTCGCGGTGCAGCATATACCCTGACCAGATATGTATTTCACTTCCGCTTTCTCAAGTCAGAGTTAATTCCCCAGTAGAGTAACGGATAACTAAAGCTCCTAAAATTATATTTCTTCCAAGACAGATGCCAACGTTCCTCAGCAGATTCCTCATCAACAACAGTAACAGGGACTCTCATCAAAGGAATATCTCAGGAAATCGACATTCTCTAGATGGTGTCTTTAAGCCCATCTCTGACGATTCTCTGTCACATCTAGGATGGCATCTTTAATCCCATCTCCGACAATCTTCTATCATAAACTTCCAAATGGAATCTATAAGCCCATTCCCGATATTACAAATCAAGTGCCACTTCTTGCGAGTGCAAATTTCTAGGCACTCTAGTGTTCAATCATCTTCCACCTTCAGATCACGAAAGGCAGACGAGCAATCTACAGCCTCGGACAAAAAATCTTGAAGTTTGACTGTATGTGGGTCAAAGTTGACTTTTGACCTAATACAGTCAATTCTCAAACATCTGAGCAGTTGACTGAGCAAACTTCTTGTGCAAGGAATGAAACTTGGCGTGGATGATCTTGAGGACAAATTAGGGCAATGGAAACCACTTAGGACCATTGGAAACTCAAACATCTTGGTGAGGAGTGAAACCCTAGTTTGAGGCTTATTGTCTTAGGAGGAAGATTTGTCTGGTTAATCCTTAGGCATCCTGGGCCAAGTTGAGGACCTCTAGGAGTATGTTTTGAGTAAAATGAGAGGGCAAATTTTGGGGTACACAACCGGAAATAGAAGAACCATTATCAATGGGATCCATAGTGGATATGGATCTGCAGTTTGATACGTGAATGTGTGTAAGAGCATAGCTGTATAGACAAAGTAAAAAGCAAAAAGAAATACAGAGAGCGCAAAATTTGAATGCAAAATGTCCAATGCTTTATTAATGACATATGAGATTGAAACATGATAACCCTCACAAACAAACCATTGTGCCCCGGGTAATACACATGGCCATAAAGTTTATATTGTTTAATTATTACATATCCAAAAAGAAGAAAGATAATTACTTTTGAATAAAAGTAATTAGTACAAAGTCTTTAGTCATCCAGTTACTAGGTCCACCATTGGTAGTAGGGAAGATCCAGTTTTCCATGTCATAGTCACCATCACTGTCTTCTAAAGCATTGACCCCATGATTGCTGATGCGTAGGGGGGGTCCTCCAGCACGATCACGACGAATAACCCTTTGAGCCCCTGAAGAGAAACCCGAACCAAACTTATCAGATTTGTATGGAATGTCAGAGAGTTGGCCCAAATGGTACACCCACCTTCTTCAATAAGTGCTTTGGTTTCCTTGAGAAAAGCCATTTTCAAGGGAGGTCTGGTGATCTTTGGCACACTGGTAACAGTCTCGGTCGCAACCATGGTCTGAGGAACCTCTTCAAAATTCTGAGTAGGAGTCTTGATGAACTCTCCATCCATTTCCATATACATGAAAGAGTTCAAGTGGCTTACCATGTACTCCTCTTCACCATGTAACGTGACAATCTTTCCTTTCATTGGGTACTTCATCATCTGATGCAGAGTGGACGTAACAGCTCCAGCCCCATGGATCCAAGGGCGTCCCAACAAATAAGAATAAGATGGTCGAATATCCATCACGTAGAAGGTGGAGTCAAAAGTGTGAGAACTAACTTTGATGGGGATGTTCACCTCCCCGTGCACCATTCTTTTTGAACCATTGAAATTCCTCACTACAATGTTGCTGGGCTTCAGGGTCAAACCTTCGCAGTCTAATTTTTCCAGAGCCTTCTTGCGCAACATGTTAAATGATAAACCAGTATCTACTAGAACATGGGCCTAAGTAGTGCCCCTGTATTCGATGGAGACATGCAGCGCATCATTGTGTTTTCTTCCTCTGGGTGTCAGACCAGCATCAGAAAAACCCAAACTGTTATCAGCCGTCAAACTGGCCACACAATCTTCAAATTGGTCAGCGGAGGTTTCTTGTGGCACATGGGCTGTTTTGAGGAATTTCACCAAAGCTTTTGCATGAGCTTGGGAGCATAATAGTAGGGCCAACATTGAAATCTTAGAAGGGGTCTGCCCCAGCTGTTCGACCACATTGTAGTCGCTCTTTTTAATTATCTTTAAGATTTCTTCCATTTTCTTCTTGGAAGCCTCTACAATGGATTCTGAATGTGCCTTCGTCTGGACAGGCTCAATCAATATGTTTTTGCCCCGAGTCTCGGTCGACTCGGTGATAGGGGTGGCAACAGGGGTATTCACAGGAATTGGGTGGTAGTATCAGCGGGAACAACAGTAGGAATGATCACAGGGATAGTAACGACTTTTGGAGGAGAAATCTCAGGGGAGAACACTCGTCCACTTCTTGTTATTTTGTTGGTCCCAACGATGTTACCAATGTCGGGATCAGTATTTCAAAAAACTTGGTCTTCAGCAGCCAACAGGTCTTGCTTGACACCATGGTAATAGACGTCAGCCCCATAGTTCCAGGGAACAACCTTGTTCGAGGAGTATTGGATTGGCCCTGGCATAGTGATCATCAGGGGAGCCAACTTTGGAGAAGATGTAATCCTAACGGGTCTTTTGGTGGAGGCCCTGGGGGGATTGGCGGAAATGGTTATAATCGAAACATCCTTACAAGAAACAATTGTAACAGGATTCTTCTCAAATAGAATCTCTTTATCGTCCATCAGGCACTGAACACCTGTTTTCAACAAATAATAACTAGTCGGTAGAGATAAACATAAGTGGCAATCTTCACCCCAGCACAGAAATAAACCAGTTTGCAACAAATTCCACTTAACAATCATGGGAGGAGTAACAAGTTCCTCAACAAAAGTAACAAAAGTATCACCGCCAACAGCACTAACACCACAACCGTGCTTGGGCATGGGAGCAGTTATAACAGTGGGAATTTAAAGAGCGTCAAATTCAATCTCCTTCGCCTCAATAAGGTCTTGCACCTTAATTTTCAAATCCCAACAGTCGTTTGTATCATGGCCTGGAATTTCTGAATGGTAAGCGCAGCGAGCATTTGGGTTCTAGCGAGGAGATGCGGTGTTGGGATTCTTGGGAGCTTCCCTCAAGGTAACCAGATTGGATTTCACTAGGTGAGGAAAAACTTAAGACAAATTCATATTTATCCGAGTTAATTGCCTTACAGGTCTTTCTGCTCTAGGCTGATTATTTCGTTGTTGAGCAACTGCAGGCTTGGATATCATAATGACCCCAACCGTTGGACCGCGCTTGGTTTTGCCCTGATTTCGTTGATTGTTAAAAGCACTGACCTCTTTTTTTCCCACGAAAGGTCTCTTTCCCGCACTTGAAGAGGCATCCTTCTGAATCTTTCCACTTCTAATCCCAACTTCCACTCTTTCTCCCGTCAAAATCAACTCAGTAAAGCCAGTTGAGGATTTTCCAATCAGAGGATTGAAAAACAGACCAGATAGGGTACCCAAAACATATCCACTAACTCCCTATCAGACAGAGGGGGTTAGACTCTTCCTGCTAAGTCCCTCCACTTCTGAGCATAGTCTTTAAAACACTCGCTCGAACTCATAGACATGCTTTGGAGTTGTGTACGAGTGGGAGCAATGTTTGCATTATACTGATACTGCTTGTAAAAAGCAGCAGCCAGGTCTTCCCAGTTATGAATATTGTTCCCCTCCTGCTGATAGAACCACTCTAGTTGAGTCCCAAATAGACTGCCTTGAAAGAAGTGGATCCATAAGTTCTTGTCTGCAGTGAGGTTGAATCTTCCTCACATAAGATCGGAGATGCATCTTGGGACATGAGACCCCATCATATTTAGCGAACACCGGAACCTTGAAATTTTGCGGGATGACAACCCAGAAACCAAAACCAAATCTTCAAAGTCCATCCCCAGTACCTTCTAGATTTCCATTACATTCAGACGATCCTCCAGTTATTTGTATTTTTCATCGGCCGGAGGATACTGCTCCTCATTATAGTCAATCTCATTATCAGATTCCCTTGGATTGTGGTCTTCCTCTCTTGTTTAACCTTCTTGATTGTCTCCTTATTTTGATGAAGATGCTAGTTCTATAACCTACCTTAACAGTCCTCTGAACCTCCTCCCCAAATTCACCACACCAGCTAGCTTCTTTGGCTTCTTGGTCTTCTCTTTGACAATCAGGCCTTTTAGTTTCTCCTGCCCCTTGGCCAGAGCCATGATCATTTGTTGAAACTGAGTATTTTGAGTTTGTAGATCCTTCACTGTTTTTTTGAGAACCATTTCTTTACTGTTGAAATAAACAACGAAGAAGATGAGAAACCTACCATGAAACTTGTTTATGCAATGATATGTATGATATATGTATGCAGTGATTTCAAGGACCATACGGGATTTAAGCTCTTTTAAACAAAATAGGAAACAAAACTCTTTATTAGTATGTTTTTAAAGAAACAAAAGATTACACAGGGATAAACATTGAAAGGAAATTTTAAACTCCTAAGTCTCCCATGGGCGCTTCCTCTTGGTGTTGAGGTAGGTGTTTAGGTTCCTCTCTTCATGAAGCTGCTTTGTTAATTCTAGCACCTTCTTCTCACTTGCGTAGAATTGAGCCTAAAAAGTATCTTGTTCTTCCTTGAGCTAGATCCAAGACTTTTGCAATTCTTCGAAGTTGGTTGGCATATCAGGATGGAGAATAATACGGGACTCGCCCCCTTGAACAACAAGTTCCAAGATCACTGGTAAGATGGAATTGTATGGCATCATAAGCCTTTGGGCTCGAGCTCGCACCCATTTGAGGTAAGGTTCCAAAGGGATGGAGTTCCTGTGCCCCAAAGTCTTACTATCAGTCATCTTAATAATGCCCCAAGCACGGATGAACCTCTGACGATAATTTTGCAAATCATCTGAGTAGTTGAACATAATACCCTAGATGAGCATATCCGGTGGACCATCTCTTTATGCATAGCCAAACTAACATAGTGCTAAAGAAGGATTGTAGGTGATGCCTCCCCTAATTCCCAAGAGTGGCACATTAGGAAATTCTCTGTAGCGATCAATAAAAGAGATGTCTCCTTGAGAGCGAGGACACCAACGAATGTCGGAGTGAGAGGGAGACATTAGTCTTTGACTCCACCTTAAGCCTAAATAATTATGCATTATTGACCGAGGAAGGTGCGAAATAAACCACCTATATAGAAGAGTGGTGCAACACATGAGAGTTCCTCGCTTCTTCAGAGTACGATTATAGAGAGAATGTAGGATATCCCCGAGAAATTTAGGAACCAGATTGTGAGCAAGGAAAATGTTGATGGCATTCACATCTATAAATTGATCTGAATTAGGAAACATGACCAACCCATGGATCAAGAGAGCTAAGACATCTTCGAAGGCATGATAACTCATAGCATCCAGGAAAATCTGAGCTTTCTTCATCAGAAAATTTGCAAGGAGACCCTTAACTCCACTTCTTTTTTCCCAATTGGACTCAATGTCAGATGGCTTCAAGTGCAAAGCTACGACGACATTTTTTAGAAGCTGGGTCTTGTTCTAAACCAGTGAAAGGTACTCGCTCCAATATAGGTAAACCAAGTAACTTATATAATTCTTCCAGTGTAGGCACTAGTTGATAATCGGGGAATGTGAAGTAATGGTACTTAGGGTCGAAGAACTGGAATAAGACACTCGTCAAACCCTCGTAAAATCCAGTGGTAACCAAACTGAGTAAGTGACCATGTCTTTTATGGAATGATGAGTCCTCGGGGACTTTCAAGACTAATTCCTTGAGCTTGGGAGGAACTTCTATGAAGTGAATTCGAATGGTTTTTCTTTGACCTGAATTCATATCCTACAAAGTAGCAACGAGGTAAATTCAACAGGTCCTTGAAATGATTAGTAGATATGAATGTCATGATGTTTATGATGTCATGATTATGCTTAAAATCATAGACAAACACAAGAAAATCACACAATAGACCTTAGGTTCAAAGGCTTGCATGAGGTTTTTAGGTAAGTACCCTCTTGAATGTTCAGTTGGCTCAACCTGTCATATTAATATTAACTGGGTTCTAAGGAGCTTCAATATCACTGACCTTCCCTTCAGAAACTGTTTCAGCTCAGCATCAAAGTATTGCGGCCAAAAAATCCCGAAAGTCCACTCTCAATGAGTGTAGTATCGAGTATCAACCAATCTTTGGTCGGAACCAAAGCCGGTTATCTCACTACTTCCTAATGGCTAGGATGAGTCAATTAAAGGTTCTAAAGGTTAGTTAGCGCTTAGTGACACTATGAGGAAGCCTAATGTTATCCTTGACTTACTCAAGGAACATTAGTACAATCCAAAGTATCGCGCTAACGTAGCTATCACTTTGTCCATATCGGTCTATGTTGTACAGCTTCCATGATTTATTGCTACTTACCTAATAAGGTGCCCCAAATCCGGGTGTAGGATCTATAATAACAACCCAAACAAACCCTCAAAAGTAAAGCATAAATACCCATAATGAAAGCAATTATAAAATGAACTAAGCTCTAAGGTAACCCCATTTTTTTAGTTTTTCCCCAGCAGAGTCGCCAGTTCTGTGATACGGTGGTAGAACCGACTGTTAATACTGGTTTTGCGTTTGTATTTGCAAATGTTGCAGTAAGCAAGAGTCGCCACTGACTTTTCTTTTATCCAAAAAAGGAAAGGGTGAAAAGAACAGAAAAATACCTTTTTCGAGATTTTATGAGTAAGGGGGGTAGATTATGGAAACGGAAGGTGTTAGCACCCTTCCATCCGTGGTTTTCCACAGGCTCTTACGTACTTTCTCATTTTGGAAACTTCTTTTTGTGTTTGTATGTTTTGAAAAGTTTTGTTTGCTTTATGTTAGCTCTTGTATCATTCTTCAAGAGTGTGATAAAGCGTTTTTGAAAATAATTTTGAAAGTGTGGTGTGAAAATGAATTAGTTTTTGAGCAAGTACTTAACAACCATCTACCTACTCGAAAAAAGGCGTTATTTTCCTCCTTTTCTTTAGATAGTACTATCCTACTATTAGTGAGTAGGTAGCCCTATCGTTGGATGTTGAGGGACTATCGAAGGGACGGTTACAGTCACTAAGGCAACTGGGCAAGAACTCTTAGTAATTGTCCTAAAGTTCTAAGATCACTTTTTTAACCGAGGCAACAGTCGAAAGGGTCATTAAGGGACTTGTGATCTCTTGAACTAAAGGACAATCACTAAAAATCCTCACGTTTCGAAAATTGTGACCGTTTCGAAGGCAACCGAAGTGGGAGATACCCTAGGGGTGAGCATGTGCAAATGTGCTTAATTCAGATATATCATCTTACACATTTAGGGTTATCTACTCGTTTTAATTTCAGCATTTTTTCATACAATCCTATTAGCCATTCATCTAAGTTGTTTATAGTGCGGAAAATAAATTGCAGAAAATAAAAACTCCTAAGCTATTACATGGCCTCGGGGCAATTACACAATCAGATACGGAAATTTAAACCCTAATTAAACTATTACAAACCGGCAAACAGTTACATAATTAAAAAGAATAATAGTATGAAAAATAACAACACGCAAAAATTGAGACGGAAATAAGTTTGACAAAGCCTAAAAATATAATTGCTTATTAAAAATATTTTTGGTATTTTATATGAAAAAGATTTGAGATTTAATCCTAATTTCTAGTTAATTTTAATTTTAAAAAAAAATTATAGTTAAACTAGATTAATTTACAAAATTAATTTTAATTATATAAAAAAAACCTAATCCTATTTTTTGTGATTTTATGATTTTATGAGTAAAATAAAAAAATGATTTTAAAAATAAATAAAATAAAAAACAAAGAAATTAAAAACAATGAAAATGAAAAGAAATGGGCTTGTTGGTGTTATGAAGTAGACTGGGGGTGTGGCATTGAAAACTGCTAAGCCTAGACGTGTTGTCCTAACGCCTGCATGAGATCCAATGTTATTGCGTCTGGAAGGTCCACCATAGGGAAGCGCCCAAGGAGCGCTGGATATGGATCCACTAAGATCCAATGGCTGGGATCTGGAGATATATGAGGTGCGCACTAGGAGGCAAATACTGGATCCTGCAAGAAACACTAAGAAAATGCAAAATGCAAGAGGAAGGGATCGAACCCATGCCCTTGCACCTTGTAATGTCTTAACACCCTTCGTTCTCACCACTGGACCATTCTGTTCATTTGTACATATAAATAAAACAAAACATTATAATATGAACATAAGACAAATGCTGAGTTGTTAATGCGCGCCCTTCAGTGCGCCCCTGGGAGTTTAAATGGACCAATCAAGAAACATTATCCAGCCACACCAATGCAGGGAAGGCCAAACCACCTCTCACGGTGGTTGACCACCATCGTCTCCGACGACCTCAAATGTCTAACCTACGAAATAGCATGATGTCGGACCAGAAATTGAACCTACCACCCCTAAATCATAGGCTGTGAATTCAACCCTGGGGCTAGTTTAATCTAAAACGTCCTGCATCATTGAAACCGAAGCTTTCACTTCTATAAACCCTAGCAATGGTGATTTGTATTTCTCAAATTGTTGCTTACATGAAACATGTCAAAAAATTCATAAGTTATGATAACGATATGGATATACAATCAAAAGGGATTTATATTAATAATTAAGCAAGTTTTGAGATCAAGAATTTTTACCAAAGTGAGAGGATCGGGTGAGGGTGATTCTGGATGCTTTGGCCTTCAAGGATCGATGGGTTAACCTACTGGGATCTCCAGGAGGTTGATGGAGTCCTTAGTTTTGGCTGAAGCTGGCTGGAGTGAGGAATCACGAATTACACCACTCTTTGAATTTTTTTGAGAAAATGTTAGGGTTCTTTTGAGGCTATTGCGTGTCTCCCTTGGCTCTGAATGGTTATGCATATATAGTTTCTCACATTAGGTCAACAAAAAGAGCAAGGATTCATGGCATTGAGTACAAGATTTGTTTCAAATATTCACTTGAAAATCTTTCTTATTTTGGATATCCTTTCCCCTCTTGGCTTGCACGTTTTTACCTTGATATGCCAGCACATTTTGCCCATTATTTGATGAGAAAAAGATTCCAAATCAAATGTTATATTATTTTTATTATTTATTTATTTAATTTTGTATTTTAATGAATAAAATATAAAAAGAACTAGTATAAATAATATAATAATGCATAGGTGGGCCTAGAGGTCATGGACCTTTCTAGAAACAAGTTTCAAACATGAAAAGATGGGCCCATTTGGAAAAAATTCAAGTTTGGTCAATATTTGCTTCATGCACTTTTCCAAAAACTTGCCAACTTTAGCAATGCATATATCTCTCATTTTTAACCCTAAGAGGGTATTCTTGGACTTTATAGAGAGTGCAGGATGTCCTCTAAACAACTCTTTTGGTTTCATTTCAATTGGATCTTCCATGTTCAAGTAAGGAGTTTTGACCCAAAAAGTGTTTTTGTTGACATTTTGAAAGGACCTATAATGTCTGAGCTTATATCTTTTAGCCGGGGAATTTCTTGAACTTGAGGGCTGAAGAGAAGTTGTAGGGAATTGGATTCTCTTAAAAATAAGATTTGGTGGAAAAGTTTCTGATAAAGGATGAGAAAGTTATGCCTGGTCAAAGTTTGGTTGACTTTTCCTATCGAAACCCTAATTTGCAATTTTTTACTTTTGATGAGTTAGGAGCATTTCTTGAGGAATCATGATCAAACCTTGATCAAATGATGGATATCACTTCAAAATGTTGATGTTGACCAAAAATATTGAAGTTTGACTGTATATAAGTCACAGTTGACTTTTGACCTAATATAGTTAATTTTTAGACATTTGAGTAGTTGACTGAGTAAACTTGTTGTGTAGGGCATGAAATTTGGCATGGATAACCTTTAGGACATATTATGACCATGTATAACATTTGAGACCATTGGGGTTCACACATCTTGATGAAAATTGAAACCCTAGTTAGAGGTTCATTTCCTTAGGAGGAGAATTTGCCTGGACAATTCATGGTCATCTATGGGCAACCTGGATATCTCAATGGTCATGTGTTAAGTAAAATAAGAGGGAAAATTTTGGGGTATAACAACATCCAACAACTATCAGTATCATGCCCCAGGCTGTCGGGGTGATATGCATACGTTTCATTGGGATGGTAAGTAGGAGCAGAAGTATTAGGATTCCGAGGAGGATCCTTCAATGTGACCAAATTCAATTTCAACATGTGTTACAAGACTTGCGGCATTGGTATGTTGAGTTTTGTATATTGCCTAGTGAATGCATCCCATTTATGCTGATTACTCTGTCGTTGTTAGCGAGGTGGCGGTTGGGTTCGTAACGTAGCAGCAATTTGGAAAGGTCTACTCTCCACCAAGCCAACTTCTTACCTCATCAGGGGCTGATTAATAACCTGATCCCCAGCCTCGACTGTGTGCTTTATAGGGTTTCACCCATCTTGATGAAGCTTGCTGATTAAAAACCTCAACTCTTCTTATTCCCAAGCTAAACTTTGGATAAGAGCCATTTGATTACTCATCTAGATTCTCATCCTTTCCATCTCAGGTTGCAGTTGTTCCAATTGGTCACCCTTGTTATTGTCAGGATGTTTCTTGGTCAAGTTCCCGTTGAGGAGTGCTTTCAATTCTTCGTTCCCCTTGGATAGGTTAAGGAACATTTCCATGAACTGAGCCTCTTGAGTTTAGAGACCTATGTTGTTCTGTTTGAGAGCCATTTCCCTTGCTGAAATAAACAGCGAGAACATGAGAAATTTGTACTGGAAGACCTGTTATGTAATGACATGTATTATGTGTGGATGCAATGTTTTCAAGGCTCTCGCAGGCTAAACACAGGAAAGTATTAGAATCCAATTGCGGCTTTGGTTGAATAACTTTCGTATCGTTGATCATCCTTCTACGAGAATCAAGCTCACCATATCAAGTGGGTTGTAGCCCCTGACTCAAGTTATCATGTTTGGATCTTTTGACGGTATTGGCTATAGGAAAATAAATCCCATCGCCCCTTAGTAGGCGTCTACTTCATAATAACCTGCATCACAGGCCCTTGAGATCCTTGAAATGGTTAAGGAAATGCTATGGTATGATACTATAATGTGTATGTTATGCATCAAGAAAAAATGTAGGGTGATGAAGACAGGTATATCTTGTAGGAAATCCAAGTTATTGGATAATGACTACGAACAACTCCTGTAGGGAGTACAAACAAGGCCCTGCAATGAGTTCAAGTTGTTATTAAATGAAAGCAAACAAGTAACACAAGTAGTCTTAGGTTTAGGCTTGCATGGATTCCATAGGTAAGTACCCTCTTGAAGTTTAGTTGGTTCAACTTGTCTTATTAATAGTAACCGGGTTCTAAGTGTAAGTCTCAGAGTGCCTAAGAGGGGGGGTGAATTAGGTATATAAAAATTTATTCGGTTTTATGAGAATACTTGAAGTACTTTTTGGTTAAGTGTTTGAAGGTTTTGATTATATCTTATCTTTTCCTGATTATGGTGATGAAAGCGATAAATACGGAAAAGTAAAGAACACGGTGATATATCCTGGTTCCCCTCACAATCCGAGAGTACTCCAGTCCCCTTTCCAACATGAAAGAGATTTCACTATAGTTAGAATGATTGTACAGCCTATGCTTACTATCTAACCTATAGGGTGATCAAAGGTTCTTAACACCTTTAAGATCCAACAAACACTAATGTGAATGAAGAACAATCCTCTTCAAATCACAACACTTACTTCCAACAATCCTGGATAGTAAGGGAATAATTTCTTTTGTAATACAATGATTTATTTGAAATAGATAGATAGCACTATCAATCTTCAATTGATCTTCTTCTTCA
Source organism: Vicia faba (assembly GCA_948472305.1). Classification (NCBI taxonomy): domain Eukaryota; kingdom Viridiplantae; phylum Streptophyta; class Magnoliopsida; order Fabales; family Fabaceae; genus Vicia; species Vicia faba. The sequence continues at coordinate 1,472,083,568 of OX451737.1, read as the reverse complement.
AGAAATAAACAATTCTCAAGCAATGATTATAAATGTTCACAATGTATGTATGAAACTTGTAATGATTTCTTAATGAAAATGTATATGGCAAGTTTCACAAAATTTATGAACACATGAAAGTTTAAGTGCAAATTTGAATGAATGAGAAAATTGTTTATATGAAGAAGGTTTTATTGTTGGTGTGTTCTTGTTTGATTGATTATGAAAATATGAAAATCTGCACATTTTATAAAGTCACAAGAACCTCTTCATTCATGCCATTTGATATGAAAAGATGCAATGCATTCATGAAAGAGTACCACTTGAAAAATGTTCAAAAACCAAAAGAAAAGTTGCACCGGTTCGCTAGGAACCGGTTCCGACACTGGAAGAACCCGGTTCTTAGTGAACGTTATAAATCAGATTTCAAAAATATCACGCAGGAACCGGTTCCCCTATTGGTACAACCCGGTTCCTGGTACAAATTCCAGGGACATGTTTTTTGAACAAGTTTGGAACCTGGTTCCCTGTTAGGGAGGAACCGGTTCCTGAAAGATTATTTTCAAAAATTCTTTTGAAAAAAGATTTCAAACAAAGTTTTTCTTAAATGTAAACATGTAGGATATATATATGATTATGAATGTATTTTTGTGAACATCTATATTCAAGATTAAGAATTATTTATACCATTTGACATTTGATGATTCTTCAATAATTCTTCTTCTAATCTTCAAGACTTATATATGATGTTGATAAGCTTTTTGCACATCCTTTGAATGTTGATGTCCATGTTGTCTTCATCAAAACAAATGCTTTAAATATGACTTGAGAAGCTTGCAATTACATTCTCCCCCTTTTTGATGATGACAACCAAGTCTTGAAAACGATTCTTGAAATGTTTTATGTTGTTTTGTGTAGCAAACAAGTTGAGCAAATGCAAGGCTCCCCCTAAATTGTATGCTCCCCCTAAGTCCATGATTCTTTGAATTTTGGAGTGAGTATGATAGTTATTTGGGCCTGCAATTTCTTTGAAACAAAACAACACATATGCATATTCTTCTCCCCCTTTGTTAACATCAAAAAGGATGGGGAAAAAGAGTGAAATAAATTCATTTAAAAATTAAGACGAACAACATATAAAAGAAGGAGTAGAAGTAGAGTGTACTGAAACAAAAACATTTTTTGAAGAAAAATTAAGACGTGCATCTTATGAGAAACATTTAGAGATCACCTTCATCAAAAATACCAAGTTCTCTTCGGATTTTGAAGAAAGGTTCTCGAGCAAGCGGCTTTGTGAAGATATTTGCGAGTTGGTTATGAGTATCCACAAAAGTGACTTCGACGTCTCCTTTAAGTACATGATCATGAAGAAAATGATGTCGAATATCTATATGTTTGGTTCTTGAATGCATGACCGGATTCTTTGTAATATTGATAGCACTTGTATTGTCGCATCGAAGAGAAATGCATCCGAGATCAAGTCCGTAATCACGGAGTTGTTGCTTGAGCCAAAGAATTTGTGCACAACAACTACCCGCTGCTATGTATTCTGCTTCGGCCGTGCTAAGAGAAACACATGCTTGCTTTTTACAAGCCCATGATACTAATGCATTTCCAATAATGTGACAAGTACCACTTGTGCTTTTACGATCAGTTTTACAACCTTCGTCGGATTTCTCGTCAAACTTACCAAGATTGTCTTTGTCATTGTTAAGAACAAAACACTTGCATCCAAAAATGTGGAAGTGAGCAATATTTGGCTTTCTTCCTTTGAAGAGTTCATATGGAGTCTTCTTTATTATAGGTCTAATGATAACTCGATTTCCAACATAACATGCCGTACTAACCGCATCCGCCCAAAAATATTTAGGAAGATTTGCATCACTAAGCATTGTTCTTGCAAGTTCCACTAGAAACCTATTCTTTCTTTCAACTACTCCATTTTGTTGTGGAGTTCTTGGTGCTGAAAAATTATGAGAGATACCATGTTCTTCACAAAATTCTTCAAATTGTGCATTTTGGAATTCTCCACCATGATCACTTCTTATGGATACAATCTTTAGTGATTTTTCATTTTGGATTTGCTTAGCATACTTCTTAAAAGCTTTAAAAGAATCACTTTTCTGCACAAGAAACAAAGTCCAAGAATATCTAGAAAAATCATCAATAATAACTAAAGCGTATACATTACCTCCGAAGCTTTTTGTTCTTGATGGACCAAAGAGATCCATGTGTAACAATTGTAGTGGCCTTGTAGTAGACACCACATTCTTAGATTTGAAAGTTGATTTGGTCTGTTTGCCCTTTTGGCAAGCGCTACATAATTTGTCTTTGATGAACTTCATCTTTGGTAGACCAATAACTAAGTCATGCTTAACCAATTTGTTCAAGTGCTCCATGTGAATGTGAGCAATCCTTTTGTGCCATAACCAAGCGTCATTGTTGTTTACCATAAGACATTGTACCTTCATAGACAAATCATCTAAAGTAATCATAAAAATATTGTTAGATCTTATACCTTTGAGTTTTACCTCATTGGTTGCCACATCCATAATAAGGCATTCTTCTTTGGTGAATTTGATCTTGAACCCTCTATCACAAAGTTGACTAATGCTAAGAAGGTTGTGCTTTAATCCTTCAACATAGAGAACATCCTCAATTTGAATGGATGGAGGTGTGCCAACTATTCTAACGCCAAGAATCTTTCCTTTGGTGTTGTCTCCATAGGTGACATACCCTTTGGCTTTATGTACTAGTTATGAAAATTGGTGTACATCTCCTGTCATATGCTTTGAACATCCACTATCAAGATACCAAACATTTGATGTGGATTTCAAGCATACCTACAAAAACAAATTATTTCTTGTTAGGTACCCAAGTTGCCTTGGGTCCTTCATAGTTAGTTCCCCTTTTCACCCACACATAATGCCCACTTGCCATACTAAAGTTTCTAACATAGCAAGCATTAGGTGTATGGCCTTTAATACCACAATAAAAACAAGTAGGTTCAAAGTTACTCCTATATCTAGAAGGATAAGATTTCTTCTTAGGAAATGTTTTCTTTTTGGATATATTAGCCTTTTTCTTTTGATGATTATGAACAACTTGCTTCTTTTCTACTTTCTTGGGATTGGAACTATTACTAGCCTTTACAAAAACAGTGGGATTGTTACTTGGTTTCTTAGTATTCACATAACCAAGACCTCTTTTATCATTTGGATAACGTTGTTGGCTTAGTAATCCTTCCAATCCTATTTGTCCCTTTTCATATCGTTCAATGACTCTTTTCAATTGAACAATTTGAAAGACATTTGATTCACACTTGGAGCATGCAAAGTTTTCCTTTTCTTTAATAAAATTTTGTTTTTGAAGATCAAAATCTTTAGTCATAGTGTCAATTTTTTCTAGACAAATTAGAAGTTATTTTTCTTGATTTAACACCTTTTTGTATAAACTTTTGCATTCTTTCAAGAGTTCATCAATAGCACCTTGAACATCATCATCAAAAAGATTAAATTCATTACTAACCTCTTCTTCATCTTCGGAGTATTGTGAAGCCATCAATGCTAGATTTGCATATTCGTCGCTTTCCGAATCGGATGAAGAACTTATCTCATTATCTTCCCATGCAACATAAGCCTTTTTGTTCTTGAACTCCTTTTTTCCTTTGAATCCATTTTTCTTGGAGAGTTTTGGACAATTCGGCTTTATGTGACCTTGCTTTCCACATTCATAGCATGTGACATCTTGTGTTGATGTGGAGGATTCTTTATCTTTATGCTTATAGAATTTCTTTCTTTTGACAAAGTTAGCATTATGAAGATTATTTTTATGACCAAAATATTTTCCTAACCTTTTTACAAGAAGCAAGAGATTTTCATCTTCCTCCGATGCATCTTTATCTTGACTTTCTTTTGAATCAACTTTCAAAGCAATGCCTTTGGATTTCTTTTCATGATTCTCATGTTTTTCAAGTCTTCCAAGTTCCGTCTCATATTCTTGAAGCTTTCCAAAAAGTGTTGCGGAAGTCATAGATGCTAGGCTTTTCTTTTCGGATATTGCCGTCACTTTTGGTTTCCATTCCCTTGTTAAGGACCTAAGCACTTTAAGATTTAATTCATCGTTAGTTAAAGTCTTACCGAGTGCCTTCAAATGGTTTGTCAAGTGAACGAATCTCTTTTGCAAGTCAAGGATGGATTCTCCGGGCAGCATTCTGAATAATTCATATTCTTGACTCAAAGTGTTCAATCTAGACCTTTTGACTTCGGCGGTTCCTTCATGAGTTTCTACAAGAGTATCCCAAATTTCCTTTGTCGTTGTACATGCCGATACTCGGAAAAATTCATCCATACTAAGAGCACTTTAGAGAATATTGATTTCCTTTTTGTCAAAGAGAACTTTTTTCTTGTCATCGTCATACCATGATACTTTAGGCTTTGATGACCCAACACAATTGACAACACACACCGGAGTAAATGGACCATTCTCAACAGCATTCCATATTTCTTCTCCTTGCGCTTCAAGATGAGCCTTCATGCGAATTTTCCAAAAGTCAAAGTATTCACCACAAAACAATGGAGGCTTGTTGTTACTACCACCATCTTTGAAAACTAGATTTGGATTTGCGGAAGCCATTCTGGATCTTTAGGAACAAGTTACCTATAACTTGCTCTGATGCCAATTGTAATTCTCAGAGTGCCTAAGAGGGGGGGTGAATTAGGTATATAAAAATTTATTCGGTTTTATGAGAATACTTGAAGTACTTTTTGGTTAAGTGTTTGAAGTTTTTGATTATATCTTATCTTTTCCTGATTATGGTGATGAAAGCGATAAATGCGGAAAAGTAAAGAACACGGTGATATATCCTGGTTCCCCTCACAATCCGAGAGTACTCCAGTCCCCTTTCCAACACGAAAGAGATTTCACTATAGTTAGAATGATTGTACAGCCTATGCTTACTATCTAACCTATAGGGTGATCAAAGGTTCTTAACACCTTTAAGATCAAACAAACACTAATGTGAATGAAGAACAATCCTCTTCAAATCACAACACTTACTTCCAACAATCCTGGATAGTAAGGGAATAATTTCTTTTGTAATACAATGATTTATTTGAAATAGATGGATAGCACTATCAATCTTCAATTGATCTTCTTCTTCAAGAAATAAACAATTCTCAAGCAATGATTATAAATGTTCACAATGTATGTATGAAACTTGTAATGATTTCTTAATGAAAATGTATATGGCAAGTTTCACAAAATTTATGAACACATGAAAGTTTAAGTGCAAATTTGAATGAATGAGAAAATTGTTTATATGAAGAAGGTTTTATTGTTGTTGTGTTCTTGTTTGATTGATTATGAAAATCTGAAAATCTGCACATTTTATAAAGTCACAAGAACCTCTTCATTCATGCCATTTGATATGAAAAGATGCAATGCATTCAAGAAAGAGTACCACTTGAAAAATGTTCAAAAACCAAAAGAAAAGCTGCACCGGTTCGCTAGGAACCGGTTCCGACACTGGAAGAACCCGGTTCTTAGTGAACGTTATAAATCAGATTTCAAAAATATCACGCAGGAACCGGTTCCCCTATTGGTACAACCCGGTTCCTGGTACAAATTCCAGGGACATGTTTTTTGAACAAGTTTGGAACCTGGTTCCCTGTTAGGGAGGAACCGGTTCCTGAAAGATTATTTTCAAAAATTCTTTTGAAAAAAGATTTCAAACAAAGTTTTTCTTAAATGTAAACATGTGGGATATGTATATGATTATGAATGCATTTTTGTGAACATCTATATTCAAGATTAAGAATTATTTATACCATTTGACATTTGATGATTCTTCAATAATTCTTCTTCTAATCTTCAAGACTTCTATATGATGTTGATAAGTTTTTTGCACATCCTTTGAATGTTGATGTCCATGTTGTCTTCATCAAAACAAATGCTTTAAATATGACTTGAGAAGCTTGCAATTACACTAAGGAGTCTCATATCACAGACCTTTCTTTTAGGCATTGTTTTAGCTCAAGAACTGAAGTATTGCGGCCAAAATATCCCAAAAGTCCAATATCAATGAGTGTAGCATCGAGTATCAACCAATCTTCGGTAGGAACCAAAGTCGGCCATCTCACTACTTTGTAATGGCTTAAGATGACTCAATTAAAGGTTCTAAAGGCCGGTTAGCGCTTAATGACACTATAAGGAAGCCTAATTGTATCCTTCACTAACTCAAGGAACATTACTACAAGCCAGAGTATCACACTAACGTAGCTATAACTTCGCCCATATCGGTCTACATCGTACAACTTCCATGATTTATTGCTACTTACCTAAAAAGATTCCCCAGATCTGGGTGTAGGATCTTTTAGTAACAACCCAAACAAAACCCTCAAAAGTAAAGCATACAAAACACATAATGTAAATCAATTTAAAATGAACTAAACTCTAAGGTAACTCCACTTTTAATTAATGTTCCCCAGCAGAGTCGCCAGTTTTGTAATATGGTGGAAAAATCGACTGTTTTACTGGTTTTGCGTTTATGTTTGCAAATGTTATAGTAAGCAAGAGTCGCCACTGACTTTTCTTTTATCCAACAAAGGAAAGGGTGAAAAGAACAGAAAAATACCTTTCGAGATGTTTTCTGAGTAAGAGGGTAGATTATGGAAAGGGAAGGTGTTAGCACCCTTTCCATCCGTAGTTATCTACGGGCTCTTAGATGCTTAGCTCATTTTTGAAATACCTTGTCCTTTGTGTGTTTTGAAAAGTATTTTGAAATGCATTAGTGTGGCGATTTGCTTTATGATAACTCTTGTATCAGTCCTCAAGAGTATTGATAAAGTGTTTGAAAATGTTTTGAAATTTGTTTTGTGTAGGTGTAAAAAGTTTGTTTGAGCAAGCATCTAACAATTATCTACTATACTTGAAAAGTCATTCTTTTCCTCATTTCCTTTAGACAAGGCTAGCCTACTATTGGTGAGTAGGTATCCATATTCATTTGGATGTATAAGGGACATTCGTGGGTCATTGTACAGTCATAAAGAAAGCATATATAGACGCTTTAGCAATTTTGTTTAAGGGACTAGATCATTTACCGTAAGGCAACACCAAAGGGTCATCGAGGGACTATGATCTTTTGATTCGAGGGTCTTTGCTAAAGAGTCCCTACTTTCGAGGGACATGAATGTTTTATTTTCTGAAGGCAACCAAAGTGGGAGTACCCTAGAGGTGTATATGTTCAAGTGTGTTATATTCAGCTATTTTTTTGTCTTTTGATGTTAGGTTTACTAACGTTTTGTTTTATTCTTCCCATAAAATCCTATTAGGTATACATCTAAGCAGTTAATATATGTACAGGAATAAAATGCAGAAATTGTAAATCCTACGCTATTACAAAGCTTCGGGGAGGGGGATTATTACATGTCCAAACTTTGGGGGGAAATAAAGAGCAGAAAATATAGTCTTAATTTTAACTATTACATCCAGTAGGCAGATACAATAATATGAATGTAAACGCGCGCGGAATGGAAAAGAATGTCTACAAAATCCTAAGGTATAAAGATCTTTTTGTTTGTTTTTGCTTATTATGAAAGAAAATTGAATTAAAATCCGAAGTCTATTCAATTTTAAATTAAAAAAGGTTAAAATAATTTATTAATTAATTAACGAAATTAATTTGATTAATAAAACACTAGCCTAATGTTTTTTTGGTGATTTTATTTACTTAATGTTGATTTAAAGAGGAAAACCATTAAGGGAAAATAAACAAAACAAAACAAATAAAAATACAAAAAAGAGTCCTTCGATCCAGGGAAGGGGATTGCCCTTCGATCCAGGGGAGGAAGTTGTCCCTTCGATTCAGGGAAAGACATGGTTTTTCGATCCGGATCTGCAAAATAAGCGTTAGAAAGAATAAAGATGGAGGACCTGGGTGTCGAACCCAGGTCCTTCTATCCAGTGCATGTTGGTCTGTTTAGGCTGGATCTGCAACAAGCGTTAGAAAAAAACAAATGTAGACCTGGGTGTCGAACCCAGGTCCTTAGTCTTGAATATAAATCGAACGAAATATAAGTGATAATTTGTCATGCAACAATCAAAATTAAATTACACGTGAGATGAATTTAAGATTGAAGGTTTGTTACCAATGGGATGCTTTGTTTTGGATGGAGATGGCTTGCAAGTGTACTTTGATTTTGGCAGCTTTGGTGTATTTCTTGCAGTCTTCATGTGGCTCGTGTGGGACAATGTGTGTGTACCTGGAGGCAAGGTTTTCACCTGGATGATGTATGTATAGGCAAAAATGTTTATGTGGGCGGTCAGCCTGCAGCTTTGATTGGTAATAAGTATTGTGTGTGAGGCAGCGTCTGGCTGGTGGTGTGAGTGTGGCAAGAGAGTTTCTTTCTTTTCTATTATTTTTTCTCCTCTCCTGACAATGTATCCTTAGGCCTGTATTTATAGGGATGTGATATGCATGGAAATGGAAATGGACAACCATTAACTAGGCTTTGAAGGCAAAATCAAACACATTAAAATATTGCTATTTTTTAGGGATTCCTACTCTTTTGGATCTTGGGATGAACCTGGACATGTTTGGCTCCTTTGAATGCCCTCAAACCTTGCTCTTTAATTGGCCATGAGTTTCCTCCTTCGAATGGCTCCAAGCCTCTTCATGGTGGCCTTTTCGTCTGAGTCCCTATTTTCCTTGTTCTTCAATTGGCTCTGGAACTACCCAACTAGCCTAATTGAAAGACTTCATTCTGGCCAGTAAAAGTTTCCTTTGACATGAATGTACTTGTGCAGGAGGCTTGGGCTTGGCAGCATGTAGGACCTTGGCCAACAAGCATCTTAGACCAAGACTTATCATAAACTTATTTTCAATAATTATGTGTCTCCTTCGAATGGAACACATATACATCCTTCGAATGGCCTTTGTGCATTCTTCGAATGGAACACCTGTACATACTTCAAATGGCCCTTGTGTATTCTTCGAATGGAACACTTGTACATCCTTCGAATGGCCCTTGTGTATTCTTTAAATGGGCCACCAATGTGTGCTCATAATCTGGCAATCCTATGCTTGTGAAACAAAGGCAGGCATGAAGAGGAAATCTTTTCTTGGTGAATCAAAGGCCAATTGAAGAGGAAGCCTTTGCCTTGTGCGCTGATGGCAAGCATCTTGAAGCAATGCTCATCAAAAGGAAAAAGAAGCTTGTTTCCCACAATTATGTATCCTTCGAATGGACCCCATGCATGTCCTTCGAAGGCACCATTGGTGTGTCCTTCGAATGGACCTTACTAGGTGTCAGAATGTGGAAAAATGTGTGTTGAATATTTCAGAGGTGGAGTCAAATCTAGCATGAGGGAAGCCAACTGCTTAATGAATCGAAGCATATATGAAAGAAAACCACTGCTTTATGGGCGCTAGCATGAAGGGAAACCATTTCCTTGCACATTTGAGGCAAGCCCAGAGGAAGTCATTTCCTTGTGGGTCGAAAGCAAACACAGAGGAAAGTTGAAGGGGCCTTGTCCTTATGGATTGAAGACCAGTCTGAGTCAGCCTTTTTTCTTGTGAATCGAAGACCAGTGAAATGGGCCTTTTGCCTTGTAGATTGAAGGCAAGTTGATGCAGCCTTTTGTCTTGTGAATCGAAGACTAGTGAAAGGGGCCTTTTTCCTTGTAGATCGAAGGCAAGTTGATGGGCCCTTGCCTTGTGAATCCAAGGTAAGCATGAGGAAACTTTTTCCTATTGGATCAAAGACATTTCTGAAGAAGCCTTTTCCTAAACGAAGCTTGCATGCAAGAGTCCAATACTGGTGAATTGAAGCAATCTTGTAGGGGGTTCTTGCCTTGTGCGCTGAAGGCACGCACAGAGGGAATATTTTCCTAGTGCACTGAAGGCACGCACAGAGGGCACTGCTAGAATGATAGTTGTGGACCCAAAGTTTGATCGAATGGTGCGAAACACCCAATCGAAGCTTACTAATCAAAGCATGATCGAAGAGTGCCAAATGCCCAATCAAAGTACCTTGTTCATATGCCAATCAAAATACACTTGATTACCTTCAAAAAAATTATATTTTCTCTAAGAAAGTGTTTGTAACCACCATGCAAAAAGGGAAGATCTTGGAAAACATGAGAGGGAAAATTTTGGGGTACAACAGGATCCACCTTAATTTGATTATACCCGGAAAACCCGTCCATGAAAGAGAACACTTTGAATTTTGTCGTGATATCCACCAACATATCAATATGCGGTAATGGAAACTCATCCTTTGGACTTGCTCTATTCAGATCTCTATAACCGACGCACATGCGGACTTTTACGTCTTTCTTAGGCACCAGAACAATACTGGTAATCCACTGAGGGTACACTAATGTCACAATGAAACCGGCATCAATATATTTCAAGACCTCCTCTTTAATTTTCACTACCATATCAGGATGAGTTCTTCTCAATTTCTTCTTGATTGGAGGACATTCTGGCTATAGCGGCATGTGGTGTTCCATAATATCAGTGTCCAATCCAGGCATGTCTTGATAAGACTGAGCAAAAATGTCAGCATATTCCTTTAATATATCAATCAACCTGCTCTTCACCTCAGGATGAAGCAGTGCTCTGATATTGACTTCTTTTGGATCTTCCTCTGATCCCAACTTGATCATCTCCAGTGGCTCTTTATACGGTTGAATGGCATGTTCCTCATGCTCAAGCAATCGTGAAACCTCTTCTGGTATTTCATCATATTCTTCTTCTTCATCCACATACACAGGATGTTCAAAGTTGGTAGAGGATGCAAGGTCATTGTATTCAATGGTTTTCTTAATTAATTTGAACATATGATTATGATTGATTTTAGAAACTGACCAATGTACAAGTGATTATGCAGATTTATTTACGGTTATCATTTACTTTGAAATGTTTTTTTCTGGTCACCATTTTCCAAGAAAAAGCAGCAAATAAAACACAATTGGAAAACAGGAAAAACTTTTATTAATGATTTGAAAATCCAAAAAAAAAAAAAAAGGCAATGCTCGTACCATATCCCTTTCACCTTGGGCAGAGTGAAAGGATTTTTAGAAAGATAAACAAAAGACAAATTACTTCGAAATGTGAATGCAAGAGGAAACATCAATAGTAATCCAATTATGGACCCTCACCCAATGCGTCACGAAATTTGGCATCTCTTGCTCTGGCTCATCCTCGAGGATAGCATTGATCTTTGGAGTAGTTGGATGAAGATATCTGACACTGTGGAAGATGTCTTGATACTTGCCAAAAACAAACTTTGGTTTCAACATTTATCCTTTAGTATTCTTCACAAAGAAACCCAAACCAACTTTGTTCTTATTCACAGGTGGATCAATAATTTTCCCCCACTCCTTGCTAGGGCCATTATATACTACCCATTGAGCATATCTAAACAAAGTGATAGAGTCCTCATTCTTCCTTATATTATCGACTGACAAACTTGGAACTGAGTTCCAACAACAGCCTCATCAGCTTCTACGATGCTGAAGGAAGATAAAGGAAATATCAATAAAGCTTGCTCACCATTCACGATAACCACCTTTCCTTCTCGGACAAACTTCAATTTCTAATGCAAAGGTTACGTAACAGCCCCTGCCTCGTGGATCCATGGTGATCCTAATAGACAACTGTAAGCGGGAACAATATTCGTCACCTGGAAAGTGACCTGGAACATGTGTGGACCTACGTGCATAGGTAAATCCACCTCTCTAATGACCGATTTTCTCGAGCCATCGAAAGCCTTCACTATGATGCCACTAGGGCGCATGGGAATTCCTTGGTACTTAAGCTTCATAAGAGTGATCCTTGGTATCACATTTAAAGCATAACCACTATTAATTAATACATTGGATAAAGAGTCATTCTTTCAATTCATTGATATGTGTAGGGTCATGTTATGATTTCTTCCCTCATCGGGCAATTCCTTATCACATAAGCTTAAAATGTTACAAAAAGTGATGTTCCCCGCAACACCATTAAAATTATCCATAGGAATATCTCTTTCAACAAACTCCTGATCTAAAACTCTCATCAGGGATTCCCGATGGGCAGAGGAATTCATCAATAATGCCGAGATGGAAATCTTAGACAAAGTCTGCAAAAACTGATCTACAATCTTGTAATCGCTCATCTTAATGATCTTTAACAAATCATCAACTTCTTTTTCAAAGGTATCTCAACTGGATTCCCCTACTACCTTCTTAGGTTCAACATTGCTTTCGACGACCTTCTTACCATGGTCAGCATCTCCTCGAAAAAAAGGAGCAAAGACACGGCTACTACGGGTCACCCAACTAGCCTCAGCAATATTCTTCACATGGGACAAAGGTCGTATCGGAATTTCCACACCATCTTCTAAGATAGTCACATTGTATTTATAGGGTATAACTTTATTTGATTCATACGGGATGTGACCGGGCAAATATATAACCATAGGAGTTACTGCGGGCTTGCTAAAATATGTAATTTCTGCTGGAGTAGGAATTTCAAAATGGGGTACAATAACGTTCACCCCCGCCTCTTTTGTATATTCTGAATTCATAGAGTTATCATTAGAAAGATCACCTTCATCCACAGGCTTAGGCTCGTCATCAGAAAAGAAATCATCGGCAGAAACATACTCATCATCCGACATGATCTCACCCAGATAGTCTTCAATCATGTTGACTCCATTATAACCATCTTTATTTCTTGTGACTCTGATGGTACCTTTGTCTAAAAGCAATTTAATACCTCTCCTTACAATGGAACAACCATGGGGATCTCTATAACAAATCTGACAACCACTGTATTAATGTATCTCTTGTCATGGCATGTAGCAAAAGTTGGCATGCAACTGCACCAGATTATCATCCATATAGTTCACGTCATAGATTCAAAACTCACCAGGACATTCGTACACCATATTCACTTCCTTCTTGTATTCAGCCTCGGGCCTGATAACATGGATAAGGCCTTCATCAATCATCTTTTAAAGATAATCTCTTACCTTATCACATCCACATATATTTCTTCTGCTGATATTTCACGCCTTATGGTCATGTATACAATAGTTGAACCTGCAAAGGTCAGTATGCATCTTCACCAAATCACCTTTTATCAGATTCACATCATAAATCCTGAATTCTCTCGGATCATCAAAAACCATATTAATCGTTCCTCAATCTCCATGTTTGGGCAATGGATTAGTTTTCACGTTGGAACCTACATCTTTAAAAGACAAGAGACCAAATCTGACAATTTTTTGCACTTCGGACTTTAAAGGGTAGCAATTCTCAATGTTGTGCCCAGATGCTCCCTAATGAAAAGCACAAGTCTGATTCGCCTTATAATACCATGGTAACATTATAGGTATAGCAGGAGGATTCCTGGTTTGCACCAGTTTCTTTTGAATCAATGCTGGAAACAACTTTGTGTAACTCACCATAATAGGATCAAAAGCTTCTCTCTTTGGACCATGCCCTTGATTAATTTGTTGGGGTGCTCTTTGATATGCAACAGATGTCGGATCTACATTAACAACCGGAGTTTCTAAAGCAACTTATTGTTGATGCTGATGACGTCTTCTGGGAGGCCTAACTACTCTCTCTTGAAAAACATAATTTGTATCTCCTTCTTTATTTCTAGAAAACCCGTATGATGGTTTCTTTGTACTACTAGAACCTTCATTTTTTGTCAAACGGCCTTCTCTCACAGCTTCTTATAAAAAAACACCCATACCCACCATCTCGGTGAAATCATTTAGTGCACTCGCCACCATTCTTTCATAATAGAAGGAACTGAGAGTTTTTAGGAAGATCTTTGTCATTTTTTCTCTTCCATTGGAGGGATCACTTGGGCGGCTATTTTCACGCCATCTCTGTGTATATTCCTTAAACGACTCCTTATCTTTCTGAACCATAGCCTTGAGTTGATCGAGGTCAGGTGCCATGTCCACATTATACTTGTACTACCTAACAAATGCTTCACCCAAGTCGTTGAAGGTATAAAAATCAGCACTATCCAAGCTCATGTACCACTTCAATGCAGCACCGGTCAGATTGTCTTGGAAAAAGTGGATTAGCAGATGTTGGTCATCAGTATGAGTGGACATTCTTCTCACATACATCATAAGTTGAGCAAGAGGACAAGTATTTCCCTTGTATTTCTCGAATTACGACACTTTGAATATTCAGGGTACTTTTATGTTTGATACCAAGCATAAATCATTGACATTTTGTCCAAACAACTCTTTTCCCCTGAGGTCCTTCATTTCTTTCCGCATTTCATTAAACTAATCTTGGAAAGCATACATTCTGTCATAGAATCACAATCCTTCACTTGGTGGAAGAGTAGTATGATGAACCACATCATTAATAGCAGGGACAATATTCACCACATAAGGTATAGCATGGTGAATCGCATTGTTACTAATAGGAGTAACGTGTACCTCGGGAGGGGAAGAAACCATAACTTGTTGAACAGGCTGAGTAACTTGGGCAGTAGGGTTATATCCTTCTGGCATATAAACCTCGGGCATTCCCCATGGATAACTAGGAGGCTTGCGATATTGAACAATAGTAGTATTTGGAGCAACTGAGACGGGAACTGTCATAACCTCGGGGATAACCGTTGTTTGTTGTGGTTGAGTAGCGTGAGGAGTGGAGGTGGTGGTGGCTGATTCTGATCAGCCACTAATGAATCTACCAAAGCAGTCAGGTTTGCATTATGGTTCTTAAAGCAGTCACTTCTTCGCACAGTTTGCGATTCTCGTGTTCGAGGTTTTCCATCTTCTTCTTAGTGTTGGCTTGAGTGTTGTACCGGTGAGACAACTTGATTCTGAAGACCAAAGGACCTTGAGTAATACTTCTGGGAAACTTATGAAATGCAAAATTAAATGCAAAATGATGCATGACATGCAATACAAATGCCATGTTCTTATTTCCAAGAGTTTATACGCTTTGATCCTTATTATTAAGCCATGGTATTTTTCTTAACAATGTTCATTTTTTAGCGGCTTAACAATTGGAATCAAAGAAATGATGCTTGGAAACAAAGTAACATGTATGCTAATAATTACATTAACATGCTATTTATGCAAACACGTGGGATCAAGGCTTCAACAATATTGGATAGCAGTTGAGCTGATAACAAAACCATGATCACATGTAATAAGATCAAAAGTCCGGACCAATTCAGAATACCATAGAAATAGAGTCACCAACAGAACATATAGTCACCATCTGTACCTATAAAGATTATTCCCTCTCCACTCACGGGTCAAGACTAGGTCAGGATAAAGGTAAATGGTAACTCAAAATTCACGGGTTCGCCTGAAAGTAAAATCATAGCAACATAGACGTGTATGATAAAAATATCTCCATTTGAACCTTATCCGAGCATGGTATATGACATGAATGTACTAATCGGAAAACTTCCTATAGATGTCATTTCCCCACTCTACTCTTAGGTTTCCTAGATAGTGCACTTAGGCCTGGGTACTAGGCCTTTTACCTCAATAGTAACACCCACCCATCAAGAAACACAAAATTCGGCACAATAGAAATAACTAGTATATGGAAAGCGTTAAAATGCAATGCATACATATACTCAAATATATACAAATGAATAAGCTATAAAACATAAATATAAACACCCAAAGAAAAGAAAAACATGAGCTAGGAGTGACTCACGGGATGGACCAACAATTGGTCAATAAAATCCCTAGTGAAGTCGCGATTTTTCTAAAGCGTAAAATAAATGAAGTCGCCACCAAGTATTTATTTATCCCACAAATGGAAATGGTAAACCATCAAAGAAAAACCTGAAGAGAGAAATCAAGTTCTTGCGACCGAGAGATTGGGTATAGAAGTCGATTACACAAGGGGAAGGTATTAGCACCCCTCACGTCCGTAGTACTCTATGAGATCCACTCTTGTTATTCTAATCAAAGGGTGTGTTCAATCTAATGCTTAAGAGAAAAAGAAAAAAAATGCTAAGAGGGAATGCATGCAAAGAAAACACGGGGAAAATAAGGAAATATTTACAAATTTTTGCTCGGCTGAGCCCCGTGACCAGATTCCTACGTATCCCTTTTAAGGAATCAGAGCGTCGTAGTTTGGCTCACATTTTTTTTTGCTTTATATTTTTTAAATGAACAATTTTAAACTCAATCATTCCACCACTGCTCGAACATTGGAGACTCATGCACTGTAGTGGAAAGGAATCAACACATTCATAGAAGAGAAAAGTCGAATGGTGAAAAGAAATAAATTGGTTGGTATCTTTTACCATGAAAAGGGATTTTTGTTTGTTTATCATGTTTTATACATTTTCCAAGAAAAAGAAGTTTTAGTTTTAAATGCAATTATGCAAAAATGGGAAGAAAAACATCTAAGAGAGACTAACCTATCTCTAACCTAGTGTTATCATACAATGATGGATCCTAAGGTTGAGGATGAGAAGGAAATCTATACTTATGTTAGCATGCATGAGTAACTATCCTAATGTCTAACTCGAAAGCTAGCCTAATAGAGAGATCCTGAGGGAACATGCTATTGTACCCCAAAATTTTTCCCTCTCATTTTACTCAAAATTTACTCCTAGAGGTTCTCAATTGCTCAAGTTGACTAAGGATTGACCAGACAAATCCTCCTCTGAAGACAATGAGCCCCGAACTAGGGTTTCACTCCTCATCAAGATGTTTGAGTTCCAAGGGCCCTAAATGATTTCCATTGCCCTAATATGTTCTCAAGATCGTCCATGCCAAGTTTCATGCCTTGCACAAGGAGTTTGCTCAGTCAATTGCTCAAATGCCTAAAAATCAATTGTGTTAGGTCAAAAGTCAACTGTGACCCTCATACAGTCAAACTTCAATATTTTTGGTAAACATCAACATTTTGAAGTAATATTCCTCATTTGATCAAGGGTTGATCATTATTCCTCAAGGAATGACCCAAATTCATCAAAACTCAAAAGTTACTAAATTAGGGTTTCTATAGGAAAAGTCAACCAAACTTTGACCAGGCATAACTTTCTCATACTTTATTAGAAATTTCCATCTAAGGATAATTTTGAATAGAATTCAATTTCCTACAACTCAAATTCAGCCCTCAAGTTCAAAAAATTCACTCATGAAAAGATATAAATTCATATATTATAGGTCATTTCAAAAAGTCAACAAAAACACCTTTTGGGTCAAAGCTTCTTACTTGAACATGGAAGACCCAATTGAGATGAAACCAAAAGGGTTGTTTAGAGGACACCCTAAAATTCCTAAAAAGTCCAAGAACACCCTCTTAGGGTCAAATTGAAGGATATATGCATTGTCAAAGTTGGCCATTTTTGGAGAATTTTCCCAAAGGCAACAATGCTCAAAATTGCATTTTTTCCACATGGACCCATTTTTTCAAGATTGAATCTCATTCCTAGCATGGTCCACGACCTATGGGACCCTCCGTGATTTTTTATTCTTGTTTATTTGATTTATTTTGATTTTTATTCATTTAAATTCAAATTAAATCAAATTAAATAAAAAAAAATCAAACTTATGGAATGAGATTTGTTTTGCATTGAAGTATAGATCATGCAAGCTGTATAACCTCAAGAAAAACGTGCCAAGCCAAAAACAAGAGGAAATCTCCAATTTTGGAAAGATTTGGATCAAAAATTCAAGACCATCAATCTCTTGATTCTTTCCAAGTTTTATTGACCTAATTGGATTCATTATTTATACAAAAGCTTTGTGAACCCTAAAGGAAGAGAATTCACGTGCATCCTGCCTCCCTAGAGCAAAAACAAAACTCAATTTTTTGTCAAAAAAGTGCATATTGGATCTTCCTCCATAGGCCAGTTCAGAGTATTCTAAGGATCAAACCATATTCCTGGACACTCACTGAAGTTTTTGCAAGCATTATCAAGGCCTGGAGCATCAAGAATCGCGCTCTAGCAACATCACGGTTTGTAGCCATGCACAAAAATCGTCATTATAGCCTATAGTGACGAGTTTGTCCGTAGGTAAAAGATATCTCTAAAACAACAGTCCCTGGGGAAGAAGACGAAGGCGTGTCAATACCTGAGTGGATAGTTTGAAATTCGCGCGTTTCCATATAATGCTACTCTATTATCCATTATATTATTTGTTGTTGATTTCTATTAACAAAAGGCCAACTGGCTCAATGGCAAGCAGGGAAGGTTTGCAATGCGCGTGTGTAAGAGTTCAGGGGTTCGATCCCTGCCTCCTACATAATATTTTTCTAATATTTAATTGCAAATCTGGTGTTATCCTACCAAGCGTGCCTACCATACACCACAACACCTCATCATTGGATCATCTCCATCCCAGATCTAACGCCTCAAGCATGTAGACGCGTGATGGACCTTCTTGGCCAGCATCTCACTGGATCAAACGTCAGGTTTGGGCCAGCTATGTCGGGCCTGGAAATTTCTTCTTCACACCCCATAAATACTTTCACACCAGGCCCAAGTTAATTCTTTTTTTTAATTTCTTTTATTTGTTTAATTATTTTTTACAAAACAAAATCATTTTTTATCAAAAAAATCACAAACAAACAAAAATCAAGAAAACATTAAAATCAGATTTTTCATAAAATATTTTATTTCATTAATTAATTAGATTAATTAAACTAGGGAAATTTAAATTCTTTTTTTTTACATAATTAAAATCAATTAGAAAATTAGGGTTAATTTGCAAATAGTTAAATTTCTCAATCAAAAAATAACAAAAAATATTTTCTTTAAATCCCTTTGATTTTAGACTTTGATTCCTGTATTTAGTTCGTCGCGCATTATATTTTATTTTTAATTCCAATTATTGTATTTTCTTCGAGTTTGTAATAGCTTTTAATTAGGGTTTATTTTGCTGCTTATTATCTTACTGTTCAATCCCCAATTTTTGGTTATGTAACCCCCTCCCCGAAGCCTTGTAATAGCGTAGATTTGCTTTTCCACTTTTAATTTTCTGCAACTATAAACTGTCTAGATATACGGATAATAGGCTTGTATGCAAAAGATAAATCAAATTAATACAGTAGAAAATCCTAATTGTGCAAAGATAAATAAACTGAAAAATAAGCACTTGCACATACTCACTCCTAGGGTTTTCCCCACTTCGGTTGCCTTTGGTAAACGATCATAAAGTATAGGGAGTCTTAGTGGTTGTCCTCTAGTCCCAAAAGATCAAAAATGACCCATTCGAATGTTTCCTCAGAAAGATCTTTAGGACTTTAGGGTAATTACTAAGGTTTCCTAACCATTGCTTTAGTGATCGTAATTGTCCCTTTCGTCCCTTTCGATTGTCCCTTAAACTCCAATGATAGAGCTACCTACTCCTTAATAGTAGGATAGTGTTGTCTAAAGGAAATAAGAAAATGAACAGAATTTTTTTCGAGTAGGTAGAAACTTTTAGGTACTTGCTCAAAACAATAATTTTTACACATACACTTTCAAACAAGCTTTTCAAACCAAAGTTTTCAAAAACATTTTGTCACATCCTTGAGGACTAATACAAGGATTACCATAAAGTGAAACACCGCACTAAGGCAAATTTCAAAACTTTTCAAAAGCACAAGCACAAAAGCAATTTCAAAAATGAGCAAGTACCTAAGAGCCCATGGAAAACCATGGATAAAAAGGGTGCTAACACCTTCCCTTCTATAATCTACCCCCGTACTCAGAAACATCTCGAAAAAAGTTTTTTTCTATTCTTTTTCCTTTTCCTGTGTTGGATGAAGTAAAAGTCGGTGGCGACTCTTGCCTACCGCAACATTTGCGAATACAAACGCAAAACCAGTATAATAGTCGGTTCTGCCACCGTATCACAGAACTGGTGACTCTGATGGGGACAATTAATAAAGTGGGGTATACCTTAGGATCTAGGTCATTTTTAAATTGCTTTCTTGTTTGTTTTGCCTGCTTTAACTTTAAGGGTTTTTTCTTGGGTATTGTTGAAGATCCTACACCCGGATCTGGGGACACTTTTTAGGTAAACAACAATAGATCGTGGAGACTGTACGACGTAGACCGGTATGGTTTAAGCGATGGTTGTGTTGGTGTGACACTTTGGTTGGTACCGGTATCCTTCATGTTGAAACAAGGAGAATATGGGGCCGCCGCATGGTGTTGTGAAGCACTAACACACTTTAGAACCTTAGTTGAACAATCTTGACCATTAGAAAGTAGTGAGATTGTCGGCCTCGGTATAAAGCTAAAGATTGGTTGATACTCGATGCTACACTCATTGATATCAGACCTTCTGGATATATCGGCCGCAAGAAAAGATTGCCTGAGCTGAAACAATGCCCGATAAAGGATGATCAATGATATTGAGAATCCTTAGAACCCGGTTACTTTTCTAAGACAGGTTTGAAACCAACTATACTTTAAGAGGGTAATTACCTATGGAATCCATGTAAGCCTAAACCTAAGGCTACTTGTGTGACTTGTTTTCTTTCTTTGCCTAACAATTTGAATTCATTGCAGGGTTTTGTTTGTATTCCTTTGAGGACCTTGTTTGTATAAACCCAATAAATTGTTTTCTTACCCTGCATTTTTGCTTGATGCATAGCATACACATCATAGCATCATAAAATGACATATCATACTAAGCATTTCAAGGATCTTTAGGGCCTGTGATGCAGGTTATGATAAAGCAGATGTCTAACAAGGGGCAATGGGATTCATTTTCCTCTAGCCAACGCTGTTAAAAGACCAAAGTGACAACTTGAGTCAGGGGCTATGACCCACTTGATATGGTGAGCTTGACTCTTGTAGAAGGACCTTCAACGATACGAAGTGCTTCAATCAAAGTTGTAAAATTCAACGCCTAACATTTTTCTTGTTTACCCTGCGAGATCCTTGAAAACATTTGCATATCATACATGTCATTGCATAACAGGTAATCTCCAGTACATGTCTCTTATGTTCTCACTGTTTATTTCAGCAATGGTTCTCAAACAAGACAACAGAGATCTCCGAACTCAAGAGGCTCAGTTCATGGAAAGGTTCCTAAACCTATCCAAGGGGCAGGAAGAGTTGAAAGCACTTCTTGCTGGGGACCTGGCAAAGAAAAGTCCTGAGGATGAACGGTTGGAACAACTGCAAGCTGAGGTAGAAGCAATGAGAACCCAGATGCTGGGGCATATGGCTCTTATCCAAGGCCTGGCCCGGAGACAAGAAGAGTTAAGACTCCTTATCAGCAAACTTCCTCAAGAAGGATGCAACCGTGTGAAGCAAGCAGTCGAGGCTAGGGACCAAGTCATTGATCAACCTCCGAGAAGACAAGTGTTTGGTTTGGTGAAGAGTGGAACTTTCAAAATTGCTACTACCTCACGGGTCCAACAACAACCTCGCCAACAACGACAGGGTAATCGGCGTAAGCGGGATTCACTTACTAGGAAATATACCAAACTCAACATACCAATGTTGCAAGTCTTGCTACACATGTTGAAGTTGAATTTGGTCACATTGAAGGATCCTTCTTGGAATCCTAATACATCTGCTCCTACTTATAATCCTGATGCAATATGTGCATATCACTCCAATAGTCCGGGGCATGACATTGATAGTTGTTGGACGTTGAAATACAAGATTCAAGACTTTATTAATGAAGGAGCATTGGAATTCACACAAGATGGTAAACTAGAATGTTTATGTCATTCCTCTAAGGCCCACCATTTGAAGTGACAAGTTCTGCAAGAAGCTTTTGTTCATTAGAATTTTCAATTTATAACTTTCTTTTGATTGTTCGAACATTTATTCATGTCAAACTTTGTTACTTTGTCAATGCATTGCGTATGTCTGTTTTGAATCAATTCATTCGTATTCACTATATTTAAACTGCTTTCCTTTTTGTGATATTCAACTCTCGATCAAAATATGTAAGCCTTTAGAGGGAGGATGACAAAAATGATACCACAATCTCTATAGTATGCTTTTGAACAGACCCCACTGACGATGTACAGTCATTGTTTCAAATCCTAAATAGTGGAGTTATAAGGAAGATAATCCCTAGTCAATCCCTTTGAGCCAAAGAAGTAGGAGTTTTTCTTTTCACACAAATTAAAACCCTTAAACATAACCTGGGGAAGGGTAGTTTTCTCAGTTAATTCAGAGGCGCATTCATTCGCAAGCTCATCCTTCATACACGACAAATAGTGTATAAGATACCTTCCAAAATATGGTGATGGTTCCGCATAATCATTATAATAGGCAATCATTATTTTTCAAAAGAAAGGTCCTCTAAGTCAAAACCTATGAAGGAGACTTAAGAAAAAAAAACTAGGGCATCCCGCTGACTATAATCATAAAGGAAATAGTTTAGGAAAAAGACAGGGATAGTAAAACCAAAAAAAGAGGTTACTACAAATCCTCGACAAAAAAAGGAGATTGCAAAATGACTTCCTCTTTCAAATAAACTTGCAATATCCGAACCAACACCAGAACATCAAGGACCATATTCCATAACTCAATTGGGATTCAAAATGCACAATTAATTGAGCATAGGACTGAAGAACATCACGAAGAACGGGTGGGTACAAATAAATTTTGAGCCTTTATCCTTTGTTTCTTAAACCGTGAACCAGGCCACGTTATAACCCTTAAAAGTCCTAGCTGAAGCATGGGTTAGTTTGAAAGCATATTGTTACAAAAGGTATCCTGACTCTTGAAAGGTTTGCTATAAATCATGATTTGATATCACTCTCTTGCAAAATTTGTTTTGCTAAAAATTGAATTTTCAAAAAAAAAAGATTTTCAAGACAGCCATAAGCTTTGCATCCTTAAAATACCATTGTTTGCATATGACTATTTGTTCAACAGTAGAGAAATTCATATGACGAATATCTAGTGAACAAAAACCTTCTCAATGAAAAGGATCACCTCAAAAGGAAAACACTTCCAACAAAGGGGAACGACATGATCATTGTCCATAATTTGGGGCAGTCAAGTCAAGATTCAAGGAATCTCTCAAAGATGCCAAATAGCCAGGGACAGATCTCCATCTGAATCACTTGGGGCATTGGACATGAATTCCAACAATGAATCATGTAGGATCAAACAAACATCTTCTAGTAGTGTGACAACACTTACTACTAAGGACAGTGACAATTCTCTGTACCTGGTGAACATGGACATAGTCGGAAAATACTACGCATGAACAAAGACCCGCTAGGTTGACTGGCCTAGGCAAAAATAAGGGCATCCAGGCGAACCAAAAGGGTTCGGGAAAAAATTAGGGATAAAAACAAAAAAAAACCTGTACACCCGGCAAGTCGAAAACCTGAAAAGGTGGATTGGGCAAAAAAGGGTATCCCAGTGGACTGAAAATTTGAAAAGACAATCCAGGAAAAAGTTATGGATTAAAGCGTACGACTACATCCCGTCATCTTGTCATTTGTTTATCAGTAGAAGGCTTATCATCTTGATCAGAATCCACTAAGCCTCCGTAGGTACTTTCTCCAACAGGTACAAGGGCAGAAACATCTTGATGCGAAGTCACCGTTACGTCCTCAGCATACGTCCCAGTGACGTCTATGTCCCCCACAAAGTAGAGGCAGTCAAAGCTTTGACATTGGCTTCCCCAAACAGAAGCTACTACCCTAGCAAGGCTCCTTCAGAGAGCTGACATCTATATTCCCTAGCCGAATTTTATGATCGCAAGAGGTTCATAAAGTTATCTCCCAAGCAGAGTTTATTTCTCTGAATAGAGAAACTCAATCCCTAAAAGTGTTTATTCCTCCGGCTACGGAATTTCATCCCCCAGCGTAGTTTATTTCTCTGAATCCGAAAAATCTTCCAACAAAGCATATCTTCTCTCAAACAGAGTTATTCCCCCACAGAGTTATTCTCAAGAAGAGTCTCTCTCCGGAAGAATATTCACAAATAGAAAGGAGTAAATCCACGGCATAGTCATCTCCATTCACCATCCCTAGAGGAAGTGGAAGAACTACTTTTTCTACAACAGCCAAGAATTTAATTTCAAGTACTCTCCAGTAGCAGTCACAGATTTATTTTCCCAGACTCAGATATGTCACAATAGCATTTCATGTTCATACATCATGATGTGCGCATACATATTACATACAGCATAATCTCATTTATTTCGAGAACATCATCACGCAATGCATTTCATGCATCGCATATAATTAATCTTGTACATTTTCAGGCAAGATGGCTATCGTTAACAATTCCAACAATTCAGGATCAAATCTATGAAGTTATACATGTCACATCTGCAGACAACTAATGGAAAATCAGTTCCCGAAACCAAATGGGTAAAATAATCTACGTGATCAAATAAAGCAATCCTACTACCCATGCTTTCATATCGAAGTAACCCTACTATCCAGGTTCTTTCTCATAACCCTACTATCCAGGTTCCTTCTCATAGCCCTACTATCCAGGCTTTCATCTCGAAGTAACCCTACTATCCAAGTTCCTTCTCATAGCCCTACTATCCAGCCTTTCATCTCGAAGTAACCCTACTATCCAGTTTCCTTCTCATAACCCTACTATCCAGACTTTCATTTCGAGGTAACCCTACTATCCAGGTTCCTTCTCATAACCCTACTATCCAGGCTTTCATTTCGAAGTAACCCTACTATCCAGGTTCCTTCTCATATGCCCTACCATCCAGGCTTTCATATCGAAGTAACACTACTATCCAGGTCACTTCTCATAAGCCCTACTATCCAACCTTTCATCTCGAAGTAACCCTACTAACCAGGTTCCTTCTCATAAGCCCTACTATCCAGGCTTTCATCTCGAAGTAACCCTACTATCCAGGTTCCTTCTTATAGCCCTACTATCCAGGCTTTCATTTTGAAGTAACCCTACTACCCAGGTTCATTCTCATAGCCCAACTATCTAGGATTTTATTTCGAAGTAACCCTACTATCCAGGTTCCTTCTCATAGCCCTATTATCCAGGCTTTCATTTCGAAGTAACCCTACTATCCAGGTTCCTTCTCAGCAGCCCTACTACCCAGGATTTATTCCGAAGTAACCCTACTATTCAGGTTCCTTCTCATAGCCCTACTATCCAGGCTTTTATTTCGAAGTAACCCTACTATACAGGTTCTTTCTCATAGCCCTACTATCTAGGCTTTCATTTCTAAGTAACCCTACTATCCAGGTTCCTTCTCATAGCCCTACTATCCAGTCTTTCATTTCGAAGAAACTCTACTATCCAAGTTCCTTCTCATAGCCCTACTATCCAGGCTTTCATTTCTAAGTAATCTTACTATCCAGGTTCCTTCTAACAACCCTACTATCCAGGATTTTATTTCGAAGTAACCCTACTATCCAGGTTCCTTCTCATAAGCCCTACAATTCAGGCTTTCATCTCGAAGTAACCCTACTATCCAGGTTCCTTCTCATAAGCCCTACTATTCAGGCTTTCATCTCGAAGTAACCCTATGATCCAGGTTCCTTCTCATAAGCCCTACTATCCAGTCTTTCATTTCGAAGTAGCCCTACTATCCAGGTTCCTTCTCATAAGCCCTACCATCCAGGCTTTCATCTCGAAGTAACCCTACTATCTAGGTTCCTTCTTATAAGCCCTATTATCCAGGCTTTCATCTCGAATTAACCCTACTATCCAGGTTCCTTCTCATAGCCCTGCTATCCAGGCTTTCATTTCAAAGTAACCCTACTATCCAAGTTCCTTCTCATAGCCCTACTGTGATACGGTAGAAGAACTGACTGTTTTTGGAATGCTGGTTTGCGTTTTGCGTTTGTTGTTGCAAAATGTCGCGGTAAGCAAGCGTCGCCACCGACTTTTATTTTATCCAACAAGGAAAGGAAAAAAGCACAGAAAAATTCCTTTTTCGAGATATTTCTGAGTTTGGGGGGTAGATTATAGAAATGGAAGGTATTAACACCCTTTCTATCCGTAGTTATCTACGGGCTCTTAGGTACTTGCTCATATTTTCAAAATTCTTTTCTTTGTGTTTGTGGGTTTTGAAAAGTTTTTGTTATAACTTCGATTTAACTCTTGCTTATGTCTTCAAGAGTGTAATGAAGTGTTTTTTTGAAAACTTTGTTTGTAAAGGAGTATAAGTGTGAAAAAGTTTTGTTTTGATTGAGCAAGTACTTAAGAACTAATCTACCTACTCGAAAAAGGAATCATTCTATGTTTTTTTCTTTTAGACAATGCTATCCCACTATTAGTGAGTAGGAAGCACCGTCGTTCGAGTTTGAGGGTCAATTCGAAAAGGGGGACATAAAGTCACTAAAGCAACGTTAGGACGTCTTAGCGGTAACCCTAATGTCTTAGATCATTTATCCGAGGCGACAATGTCTGAGGCAACCTTTCCGAGGCAACTTATGATCTTTTAGACAAGAGGGCGACCTCTAAAACAACCTATACTCAATGACCGTTTACGAAGGCAACCAAGTGGGGTGTACCCTAGGAGTGCGCATGTGCGGGTGATTCAGTTTCAGATTATTTTTATCTTTGTACAATTAAGGGTGATCTAAATGTTTTAAATTTAGTCATTCATTCTTGTCATGCAAACCCTATTATCAAACATCTAGCAGTTAATAATTTGCAGAATTAAAATGCGGAATTTAAACTAAGCTATTACAAGGCTTCGGGTATTTACATAGCCAAAAACAAACCCTTTGAAATTAAAAACAGTAAAAATAAATAAATGTCCTAATTTAAATTATTACAAACCAAGAGCAGATAGAATAATTGGATAAAAAATAAAGTGCGCGAGAAAATTAGATCGACGGGAAATTAGGGTTTTGACCCTTCTATCCTAATTAAAAAGGAAAATTGTTTTTTTGTTATTTTTAATATTTTTTAAGAAAAGAAATTAAGTCTTAAAATTAAATTCTAAATTAATTAGTTATTAAATTAATTAATGAAAAATAATTACAAGACCTATTTTTGGACTTTTGTTATTTTAGGAAAGAAATAAAATAATTAAGTTAGTGTTAAAAACCTATTGATTCTAATTAGTTTTAATTATTTGAAAAATAAATTAAAGTTTATCTAACATAAATAACCTAATTAATTTAATTAATTTATTGATGAAAAATAATATTCTAAATTTGATTGGACATAAAAATATTTTTTGTGTGATTTTTTTGATAAAAAGAAAATAATTTTTGGTTAATAAAATAAATAAAATAACTAATTAAAATAAAATAAGATATAAAGAGATAGAGATTGGGCCTGAGAAAGTGGTGTGCCAATAGCAATTTCTGGGCCCATTAGTGTTGGAGTCCATTTGACTTTCTTGATCCTGTGTATTGCGCTGACCCTGGCTCATGGTGTTCCTTCAGTGGTGACCACCAGATCTGGCCATCTGACCATCTGGCGCGTTGATGATGAAGACA
Source organism: Vicia faba (assembly GCA_948472305.1). NCBI lineage: Eukaryota > Viridiplantae > Streptophyta > Magnoliopsida > Fabales > Fabaceae > Vicia > Vicia faba. Next base: position 1,472,056,214 of record OX451737.1, on the reverse strand, counting down.
TATGGTGGACATTAGGCTCACACGTGCATTGGATCAACTGCAAGAAAATGTGAAAATAGCAATTGCTGGAGGCAGGGATCGAACCCCTGACCTCCAGCCCCTGAATGCCTTAACACTCATGTGGCAACCACTGGGCTATTTGCTTTTGATTGTTACCATATTACAAAATAATAATAATATAAGAAAACGAATGTTAGTAGAAAACAAAAGAAAAAGCGCGCTGGAAATCGAATGGGCCATTAGGGGAGTGACACTTCATCATCTCCTTCCTCTCTTCGTGGCTAAAATCTTGTTCACCTATACCTACGGACAAACGTTCGTTGCTACAGGCCTGAGCTTCCTCAAAATCCTCCACAGGCCATGGAAATAACATCTAACACCATGGTTAGACTCGTATTGTCCTCCTGATCACGCCAGTACCATTCATGGAGGCCAATTGTTCCTGAAATAAAAAACCCTAACACTAAGCTCAAAAACCTAGCAATGGTGATTAACGCTACAGACCATATAAACGAAATTGAATGATACAGAAATTTTGCAAATGCTTCATATATAAAAAATGTACAATTATTTCAACCTAACAATGCGTAAATCGTGAGTTTCGAATTCAAGAACAGGGGTGTAACGTGAACGACTTATAGCGCGTTTAGGGACCGGAACAGACTTGTTCTTGATAGCTTTAGGTTCCTGAGAGTGCCAGGAAGCGATTGGGATAGATATCAAGCCTTGAGGATGCCTCTAACTATCAATTCGATCTCACACTTTTTGCTTGTTTTTTCAAATCTGGTTCTCCTTCTCACGCCTGTTTCTAACCTCCCTTTAGGTCTGCACGTAGTCCTTATGTATTAGTGAAGGGATTAGGGTTGCAAATTGCATCCAAATCTTCTTCTTTCAATGCTTTTGATATTTGATATGATTCACTTTGAAAACCTTCCAAATTTGGCTTATTTCCAATCTTTTTGTGCACACATGCCTTGATACGAATTTGAATGATGCTAGCTGTGTAATTGGAACCTGAAACAATCACAAAAATCTCTTGTTATCAATGTTTTGGATTTTATTTGATTTATTTTGATTTAAATTAAATTAATTCAAATAAAAATCAAAATAAATAATAAAAATAAGATATGGACAAGTGGAAAAGGCTAGAGCTCGTGGGCTATGTTTCCAACTCAAAACAAGTGAAAAAGATTGGGCCCATTTGGCAAAATTTGAAGTTTTAGGGATAGTTGACTTTTTGGCAATTTTGCAAAAAAGGTCAACTTCACCAATGCATAACTTCCTCAATTTTGAACCTTTGGAGGTGTTATTGGACTTTTTAGAAATCTTGAGATGTCCTATAATCAACCCTTTTGGTCTCATATCAATTTGATATTCCATGCTCATGTATGAAGCTTTGACAAAAAAGGTGTTTTTGTTGACTTTCCAAAATGACCTATAATGTCCAAATTCATAACTTCTTGTGAGTGCATATTTTGAACTTGGGAAATGAAGATGGATTGTAGGGAATTGCATCCTCTTAAAAATGAGCTTTGTATGGGTCATTTCTCATAAATTATGAGAAAGTTATGCTTGGTCAAAGTTGAGTTGACTTTTCCTACAAAACCCTAATTTAGCAACTTTTGAGTCTTGATGAATTATGAGCAATCCTTGATAAATCATGATCAACCCTTGATAAAATGATGAAATATACTTCAAAATGAGGATGTTGACCAAAAATCTTGAAGTTTGACTGTATGTGGGTCACAGTTGACTTTTGCCCTAGCACAACCGATTTTTGGACCTTTGAGCAATTGACTGAGCAAACTTCCTCTGCAGGGCTTGAAACTTGACATATGTGATCTTGAGAACATATTAGGACATTGGTGAGCACTTGGGATCACTTGGACTCAAGTATCTTGATGCAACATGAAACCCTAATTTGGGGTAGATTGCCTTAGGAGAGACCTTGTCTGGCCAACCCTTGCACTGCCTTGAGCAATTTGGAGATCTTTCTTGCAATGTTTTAAGAAATATGGGAGGGAAAATTTTGGGGTACAACACCTACTATCCAGGCTTTCATCTCAAAGTAACCCTATTATCCAGGTTCTTTCTCATAACCCTACTATCCAGGCTTTCATGTCGAAGTAACCCTATTATCCATGTTCCTTCTCATAAGCCATATTATCCAAGCATTCATTTCGAAGTAACCCTACTATCCAACATCCTTCTCATAGCCCTACTATCCAGGCTTTCATCTCGAAGTAACCCTACTATCCAGGTTCCTTCTCATAGCCCTACTATCTAGGCTTTCATCTCAAAGTAACCATACTATCCAGGTTCCTTCTCATAACCCTACTATCCAGGATTTCATCTCAAAGTAACCCTACTATTCAGGTTCCTTCTTATAAGCCCTATTATCCAGGCCTTCATTTCGAAGTAACCCTACTATCCAGGTTCCTTCTCATACCTCTATTATCCAGGATTTCATCTGGAAGTAACCCTACTATCCAGGTTCCTTCTCATAGCCCTATTATCCAGGCTTTCATCTCGAAGTAACCCTACTATCCAGGTTCCTTCTCATATCCCTACTATCCAGACTTTCATTTTGAAGTAACCTTACTATCCAGGTTCCTTCTTATAAGCCCTATTATCCAAGCTTTCATTTCTAAGTAACCCTACTATCCATGTTCCTTCTCATAGCCCTAATAACCAAGCTTTCATCTCGAAGTAACCCTATTATCCAGGTTCCTTCTCATAAGCCCTACCATCCAGGCTTTCATCTCGAAGTAACCCTACTATCCAGGTTCCTTTTCATAAGCCCTACTATCCAGACTTTCATCTCGATATAACACAACTATCCAGGTTCCTTCTCATAAGCCCTACTATCCAGGCTTTCATCTCGAAGTAACCCTACTATCCAGGTTCCTTCTCATAGACATACTATCCAGGATTTCATTTTGAAGTAACCCTACTATCCAGGTTCCTTCTCATAACCCTACTATCAAGGATTTCATCTCGAAGTAACCCTACTATCCAGGTTCCTTCTCGTATCCCTACTATCCAGGCTCTCATTTTGAAGTAACCCTACTATCCAGGTTCCTTCTTATAAGCCCTACTATCCAAGCTTTCATTTCAAAGTAACCCTATTATCCAGGTTCCTTCTCATAGCCCTACTTTCAAAGCTTTCATCTTGAAGTAACCCTACTATCCAGGTTCCTTCTCATAGCCCTACTATCCAGGCTATCATCTCGAAGTAACCCTACTCTCCAGGTTCCTTCTCATAGCCCTACTATCCAGGCTTTCATTTCGAAGTAATCCTACTATCCAGGATCCTTCTCAAGCCCTACTATCCAAGCTTTCATTTCGAGGTAACCCTACTATCCAGGTTCCTTTTCATAGCCCTACTATCCAGGCTTCCAATCGAAGTAACCCTACTATCCAGGTTCCTTCTCATAAGCCCTACCATCCAGGCTTTCATCTCGAAGTAACCCTACTATCCAAGTTCCTTCTCATAAGCCCTACTATCCAGACATTCATTTCGAAATAACTCTACTATCTAGGTTCCTTCTCATAAGCCCTACTATCTAGGCTTTCATCTCGAAGTAACCCTACTATACAAGTTCCTTCTCATAGCCCTACTATCCAGACTTTCATTTTGAAGAAACCCTACTATCCAGGTTCCTTCTCATAGCCCAACTATCCAGGATTTTATTTCTAAGTAACCCTATTATCCAGGTTCCTTATCATAGCCCTATTATCCATGCTTTCATTTTGAAGTAACCCTACTACCCAGGTTCCTTCTCAGCAGCCCTACTACCCAGGCTTTATTCCAAAGTAACCCTACTATTCAGGTTCCTTCTGAGCAGCCCTACTACCCAGGCTTTATTCCAAAGTAACCCTACTATTCAAGTTCCTTCTCATATCCCTACTATCCAGGCTTTTATTTCGAAGTAACCCTACTATACAGGTTCTTCCTCATAACCCTACTATCCAGGCTATCATTTCGAAGTAACCCTACTATCTAGGTTCCTTCTCATAGCCCTACTATCCAGTCTTTCATTTCGAAGAAACTCTACTATCTAAGTTCCTTCTCATAGCCCTACTATCCAGGCTTTCATTTCTAAGTAATCTTACTATCGAGGTTCCTTCTAACAGCCCTACTATCCAGGCGTTTATTTCGAAGTAACCCTACTATCCAGGTTCCTTCTCATAAGCCCTACAATCCAGGCTTTCATCTCGAAGTAACTCTACTATCCAGGTTCCTTCTCATAAGCCCTACTATCCAGGCTTTAATCTCGAAGTAACCCTCCTATCGAGGTTCCTTCTCATAAGCCCTACTATCCAGTCTTTTATTTCGAAGTAACCCTACTATCCAGGTTCCTTCTCATAAGCCCTACCATCTAGGCTTTCATCTCGAAGTAACCCTACTATCCAGGCTTTCATCTCGAAGTAACCCTACTATCCAGGTTCTTTCTCATAGCCCTGCTATCCAGGCTTTCATTTCGAAGTAACCCTACTATCCAGGTTCCTTCTCATAGCCCTACTATCCAGGCTTTCTTCTCGAAGTAACCCTATTATCCAAGTTCCTTCTCATAGCCCTACTATCCAGGCTTTCATGTCGAAGTAACCCTATTATCCATGTTCCTTCTCATAAGCCCTATTATCCAAGCTTTCATTTCGAAGTAACCCTACTATCCAGGTTCCTTCTTATAGCCCTACTATCCAGGCTTTCATCTTGAAGTAACCCTACTATCCAGGTTCCTTCTCATAGCCCTACTATCCAGGCTTTCATCTTGAAGTAACCCTACTATCCAGGTTCCTTCTTATAGCCCTACTATCCAGGCTTTCATCTCGAAGTAACCCTACTATCCAGGTTCCTTCTTATAAGTCCTACTATCCAGGCTTTCATTTCTAAGTAACCCTACTATCCAGGTTCCTTCTCATACCTCTATTATCCAGGATTTCATCTGGAAGTAACCCTACTATCCAGGTTCCTTCTCATAGCCCTATTATCTAGGCTTTCATCTCGAAGTAACCCTATTATCCAGGTTCCTTCTCATATCCCTACTATCCAGGATTTCATTTTGAAGTAATCCTACTATCCAGGTTCCTTCTTATAAGCCCTACTATCCAAGCTATCATTTCGAAGTAACCCTACTATGCAGGTTCCTTCTCATAGCCCTACTATCCAAGCTTTCATCTCGAAGTAACCCTACTACCCAAGTTCCTTCTCATATCCCTACTATCCAGGCTTTCATCTCGAAGTAACCCTACTCTCCAGGTTCCTTCTCATAGCCCTACTATCCAGGATTTCATTTCGAAGTAACCCTATTATCCAGGTTCCTTCTCATAGCCCTACTATCCAGGCTTTCATTTCGAAGTAACCCTACTATCCAGATTCCTTCTCACAGCCCTACTATCCAGGCTTTCATTTCGAAGAAACCGTACTATCTAGGTTCCTTCCCTTTTATCTCCAGATAATGAATACGGTTGATTTCATATTCTATAGTAAGTCGTTGCGAAGCCTGGGATACGACCAGATAAGAGCTTACTTTTTGTCTCATCAATCAAGAGTTAATTCCCCAGTAGAGTAATGGACAACTGAAGCTCCTAGACTCTATTTCCCAGAACATAAGTCAACATTCCCCGGCGAAGTCCTCCTCAAGGGCATGTACATGAACTCTCACAAAGGAATCTCTTATATACCTAATATCTTTTCTAGATGGAATCTTTAAGCCCATCTCCGGTGACTCTCCGTCGCCTTCAAAATGGCATCTGAAAGCCCATTCCCGATATCACCGAACAATATTACTTTATGCGAGTGCAAATTTCTGGGCACTCTAGTGTTCAATCCTCTTCCACCTTTAGATCACGAAAGGCAAACCAACCAATCTACATCTTTAGGTTTAAGAAGATTAAACAGGGGCAGATGTTGTACCCCAAAATTTTCCCTCTCATTTTACTCAAAATTTACTCCTAGAGGTTCTCAATTGCTCAAGTTGACTAAGGATTGACCAGACAAATCCTCCTCCTAAGATAATGAGCCCCGAACTAGGGTTTCACTCCTCATCAAGATGTTTGAGTTCCAAGCATCCAAAATGATTTCCATTGCCCTAATATGTTCTCAAGATCATCCATTCTAAGTTTCATGCCTTGCACAAGGATTTTGCTTAATTAATTGCATAAATGCCTGAAAATCAATTGTGCTATGTCAAAAGTCAATTGTGACCCTCATATAGTCAAACTTCAAGATTTTTGGTCAACAGTAATATTCCTCATTTGATCAAGGGTTGATCATGATTCCTCAAGGAATGCCCCAAATTCATCAAAACTCAAAAGTTACTAAATTAGAGTTTCTATAGGAAAAGTCAATCAAACTTTGACCAAGCATAACTTTCTCATACTTTATTAGAAATTTACCATCCAAAGCTCATTTTGAAGAGAATTAAATTCCCTACAACTCATCTTCAGCCATGAAGTTCAAAAAATGCACTCATGAAAAGATATAAATTCAGACATTATATGTCATTTCAAAAAGTCAACAAAAACACCTTTTGGGTCAAAGCTTCTTACATGACCATGGAAGACCCAATTGAGATGAAACCAAAAGGGTTGTTTAGAGGACATCCTAAACTTCCTAAAAAGTCCAATAAAACCCTCTTAGGGTCAAAATTAAAGGAGATGTGCATTGTCAAAGTTGGCCATTTTTGGAGAATTTTCCCAAAGTCAACAATGCTCAAAATTGCATTTTTTTATACATGGGCCCATTTTTTCAAGATTGAATCTCATTCCTAGCATGGTCCACAACCTATGGGACCATCCATGCTTTTCTATTCTTGTTTATTTAATTCATTTTAATTTTTATTCATTTAAATTCAAATAAAATCAAATTAAATAAAAATAAATCAAACTTATGGAATGAGATTTATTTTGCATCGAAGTATAGATCATCCAAGCTGTATAACATCAAGCAAATCGTGCCAAGCCAAAAACAAGAGGAAATATCCAATTTTGGAAAGATTTGAATCAAAAATTCAAGACCATCAATCTCTTGATTCTTTCCAAGTTTTATTGACCTAATTGGATTCATTATTTATACAAAAGCTTTGTGAACCCTAGAGGAAGACAATTCATGCGCAGCCTGCCTCCCTACAGCAAAAACAAAACTCATTTTTTTGTCAAAAAAGTGAAGACTAGATCTTCCTCCATAGGCCAGTTCAGAGCATTCTAAGGATCAAACCATATTCCTGGACACTCACTGAAGATGTTGCAAGCATTATCAAGGCCTGGAGCATCAAGAATCTGGCGCTAGCAACATCATGATTTGTAGCCACGCACAAAACCATCACTATAGCCTATAATGATGAGTTTGTCCGTAGGTAAAAGATCTCTCTAAAACAACAGTCCCTAGGGAAGAAGATGAATGCGTGTCAACACCTGAGTGGATAGTTTGAAATTCGCGCGTTTCCTTATAATACTTCTCCATTATCCTTTATATTAATTGTTGTTGATTTCTATTAACAAAAGGCCAACTGGCCCAGTGGCAAGCAGGGAAGATTTTTAACGTGCGTGTGTAGGAGGTCAGGGGTTCGATCCCTGCCTCCTACATAATATTTTTCTAATATTTGATTGCATATCTGGTGTTATCCTAGAAGCGTGCCTACCATACACCACATCACCTTATCACTGGATCATCTTCATCCCAGATCTAACGCCTCAAGCATGCAGGCGCGTGATAGACCTTCTTGGCCAGCGTCTCATTGGATCAAACGTCAGCTTTGGGCCAGCTATGTTGGGCTTGGAAATTTCTTCTTCACACCCCAGAAATACTTTCACACCAGGCCCAAGTTAATTCTTTTTTTAAATTTCTTTTATTTGTTTAATTATTTGTTTAATTAGTTTTTACAAAACAAAATCATATTTTTATCAAAAAAATCACAAAAAAAATCACAAAAACATTAAAATCAGATTTTTCATAAAATATTTTATTTCATTAATTAATTAGATTAATTTATCTAGGGAAATTTAAATTCTTGTTTTTTCATAATTAAAATCAATTAGAAAATTAGGGTTAATTTGCAAATAGTTAAATTTCTCAATCAAAAAATAAATAAAAAATATATATTTTCTTTAATTCCCTTTGATTTTAGACTTTGATTCCCATATTTAATTCGTCGCGCGCGCAATATTTTATTTTTAATTCCAATTATAGTATTTGCTTCGAGTTTGTAATAGCTTTTAATTAGGGTTTATTTTGCTGCTCATTATCTTACTATTCAATCCCCAGTTTTTGGTTATGTAACCCCCTCCCTGAAGCCTTGTAATAGCGTAGATTTACTTTTCTGATTTTAATTTTCTACAATTATAAACCATCTAGATGTACGGATAATAGGCTTGTAAGCAAAAGATAAATCAAATTAATACAGTAGAAAACCCTAATTGTGAAAAGATAAATAAACTGAAAAATAAGCAGTTGAACATACTCACTCCTAGGGTTTGCCCCACTTCGGTTGCCTTCGGTAAACGATCATAAAGTATAGGGAGTCTTAGTGGTTGTCCTCTAGTCCCAAAAGATAAAAAAATGACCCATTCGAATGTTGCCTCGGAAAGATATTTAGAACTTTAGGGTAATTACTAAGGTTTCCTAACCATTTCTTTAGTGATCGTAATTGTCCCTTTCGTCCCTTTCGATTGTCCCTTAAACTCCAATGATGGAGCTACCTACTTCTTAATAGTAGGATAGAGCTGTCTAAAGGAAATAATAAAATGAACAGACTTTTTTTCGAGTAGGTAGAAACTTTTAGGTACTTGCTCAAAACAACAATTTTTACACATACACTTTCAAACAAGCTTTTCAAACCAAAGTTTTCAAAAAAATTTATCACATCCTTAAGGACTGATACAAGGATTACCATAAAGTGAAACGCCGCACTAAGGCAAATTTCAAAACTTTTCAAATGCACAAGCATAAAAGAAATTTCAAAAATGAGTAGGTACCTAAGAGCCCATGGAAAACCATGGATAGAAAGGGTACTAATATCTTCCCTTTCTATAATCTACCCCCGTACTCAGAAACATCTCGAAAAATGGTTTTTTCTTTTCTTTTTCCTTTTCCTGTGTTCGATGAAATAAAAGTAGGTGGTGACTCTTGCTTACCGCAACATTTGCGAATACAAACGCAAAACCAGTATAACAGTCGGTTTTGCCACCATATCACACATGCAAAGATCGAAGTCATTATCTCAATTCTAATTGATTGACATCATCGATTATCAACAAAAAAATGAAAATCCTAAGGGGGAGAATGCAAAAGACCGAAGTCGTTATCTCAATTCTAATTGAGTGACATCATCGATCATCAACCAAGGAAAGTGAAAATCATATGGAGAGCATGCAAAAGATCAAAGTCGTTATCTCAATTCTAATTGAGTGACATCATCAATCATAAACAAAGGAAAGTGAAAATCCTAAGGAGAGCATGCAAAAGATTGAAGTCGTTATCTCAATTCTAATTGAGTGACATCATTGATTGTCCACCCATGAAGACAAACACAAACACAACTAGAAAACAAGTGTGGAATTCCGGCTACAGGTCTTTAAACAGCGACTTTGAGTGCACGCTCTTTATGATCCTACTTCTCATGATATCTAGAAAGCAGTAAAATGCGGAAAGATAAATTGGAAGTAGTATAATACCAAATGAACAATGATGTCTGCAAAAAATGGAACCAAAGCAAAGAACCCCAGAATAGTTCGTGCGAGCTAGCATCGACAAACAAAAAGTTAGAGATCGAATGCTCGGAATAAGTTTCGAGACATCATCGATATAAATATAAATCACAATCGAAAACTCAACTGTATCTGCATATCACACAATAACCTGAATAAGACTCAAATCTCGATATGCAAATTTGAATCACAAGTCTCGAGTGATCGAATAATCATGAATTAATTCCTAAAATCAAAATAAAATAATCAAACAAGTTTTTATTGACTTTTTAATTTTTATCACAAAAAGATATAAAAAAATTAAAAGAAAGTCCTAAATCTAATAAGGAAAAGAAGGACTAGGGGTGTAATCTAGAAAATGGTGGTGTTAGACCACAAGAAAGGATCAGGACCGTAGTACAGAGGCCTAATGGTTCTATTTAGAATAAAAAAATATGTTGCAGTATAGTGAGGATGGGGATACGGTTGCAATTCAATGGCCAGGCCCAGTCCATATTTCATATTACTGTCCGATAATAGCAAAATAAAATTGGAAATAAATAAACAAAGAAGAGGGATAGGAGATATTAATCAAAATGAAGAGTTTAGAATGTGATGATTCATCTTCATTCAAAACCATCTCAGACTCCACCCTCTCGTCCTAAACTCTCTCTTCTCACCGTTAGAACAAAAAGCGTCACTGCGCTGGATATGAGGAAATTTGGACGTCTCAACACCAAACCTATCCCAAAATGCCTCTCGAAACCTATAATGATCATAGATTGCATCAATTCCTCCTAACTTCGAGGATAAAAAGATTAGGGATATCGAACCCTAGATTCAATAATCCATGAAAACCGCGCGAGAAGGTGGTGAATCGACCTCTAAATCACAATGCAATGCTGAAAAAAGCTAAGATGATACTTCAGGATGCCTACCTCAAGACGATGGCGAAGGATAGACATTTGAGATTCACACAACCAGGTATTCTTTGGAATTCTTTACTTTTCCTCGCTCCTAATTTTCTTTTTCTCTTCTTGTTTTGGTTTTGTGTATGATTTGGATCGCTTATGAGGTGTTGTCGTGTCGTTGTTGTTGTGTTTGTGTAAGCGGAGTAGTGCTATTATTTAGGTTTATCGATTTGTTGTATTGAAGTAGCTATGATGTTAATGTTATTGGTGATGATGAAATATGAAGAAGATGCAAAGGTACGGTGTGAGGTTGGAGGAAGAAATAGGTTGAGGCTTGGAGAGTGAGGTTGGTAATGTATAAAGGTGAAGAACAAAGTGTGTGCGTTTGTGGTGTTGAAGGTTGAAAGGAGAGAAAAATGGTGAAGGTGATTGTTGAAGGTTGAAGTTAAAGATGGAGGAGAGGGAGAGAAATTACTGAAGCGGTTCAGAGAAGATGAAGATATACTCCTCGCAGGAAAAAAAAAAGAAGATCACCTTTTGAGAGTGCAGAGAGAAGAGAGATTTCTCAGAGGTGAGTTCTTGATTGTTTCTCGGATTTTTTGTCATGAATCCTCCCCCTGAATTCTATTATGATTTTTGTTATATATCTTGTTGAATGAATAAGTTAGTTTAGAGCAGAGTGAATCTAGACCGTTGATTAGAGGGATTCAGTTTGTTCATCGATGGTGAGATGAGAGTTAGTTATGTAGGTTGTTATGACAGTTATGGAATCTGTTCTTTTTCTGTTATGAGCTTTTTTTTACTGTGAACGAATATGTTATATAACTCCCCATGTTTGTTATAAACCATGAAGAAATCAACTACCTAACTAAGAAAATAACATGCCACTAAACAACCTAAATTACCCTTATTTCATAATTTAATTGCACTAAGAATTGCACTTGATGGTAATTTGCTAAATCAATTTCAACCTCCCTTAATCACAATTAACCAATAACATCAACATCATTACTATAGCATTAACCATTGGGTTTCCCTTCACCTTTATTGAAACTATGCTTTACCCGGTAGACATCTCCATGCACCATTCGAATACCCCTTTACAAAACACCCTTCGCTCTCATTCTTCACTTCATGTTTGCTCCCTAATATCTCTCCATATATTCCCTGCCAAAGCATTTTCGGCTTCTTCTTCTCTCTTTCCAACCGCCTTCCACAGGCAACACATCAACATTCTTGTTGTTCATCATGTTTTATTGCCATGATTCTGAGTTGATTTAACAAAGTTGTGAGATTTCTAAAGTTGTGACATTTATAAAGTTTTGATTTTTGAAAAGTTTCACCATTTATAACATTTGCTTTTTATAATCTTCTTGTCTGGGTTTTGATTTCTAATGACCTTTTTATGTTTTTATCTATCAATATTGTGTTAACATGTTCATCTTCTTTTCATGTTTTGACTTGTCTGATTATATTTTCATGTTTCTACTTGTCTATATTTTCATATGCTTATATCTGTGAGTGTGTAACACATTTGTTAGGATGTTAGAAACTCCTATTTATTTGTTATAAAGCTAAGAGTTATATAAAGGTTTGATTTTTATAAAGGTTTTATTTTCATAAAGGTTTAATTAACATTTTTTTCTTCGGTTTTATAAAGGTTTGATTTTTATAAAGGTTTTTTTCACTTTTCAGTTTTATAAATATTTGATTTTTATAAAGGTTTAATTATCATGTAAACCTGGTTTGTTTTTTAGTTTACCGATCAACCATGTCGCGACCACCTATTATGATTTGCAACCTGAAACCTGAACAAAACGTATGAAAAATAGCTATTCTGTCGTCGATGTCTGGAACGTCAAGGAACGCAATGGCCAGCAGCATCTTGAAGCTATTATTCAAGATGCAAAGGTATTTTTCATTGTTTATATCACATGTGTTAAACCTGAATGTGAGAAAGTTTTATACATTGTTTCAATATTTTTTCATTTATAGGCTGAGCAGATCCATGTTGTAACCCGCTCCTGTGACCTTGATGTTTAGAAGAATAACTTGCTGGAAAATCAAACCTACATGGTCTATAATGGTGAAACGATGTTGTACTACATGCCTATGAAATTTTGTGATAACAAATACAAGTTGTTTTTTAATCGTTCCACAACTATCACTGCGGTTGACATATCAGATATTCCACAACACAACTTCTACTTTAAGTCCTTTACTAATTTCCAAAACGGAGATTTCATTGGTGGCTGCCTTTACGGTATTTAATGTCCTACTCTCTTCTTAATAAAGTCCAGTTATTTATTGTCACCATTCTAACCTTCAATGATATTGCTTTCATATGTAATAGGTGTTGTCCAGCAAGTTGTTAGAACTCAAGTATTTGGTGCTGGAAAAAAGGCATGCGTAAACCTCACATTTATCTGATGAATGGTTTCTTACTTTAATTTTACATTACTTTTTTACTTCAACTAATTTATATAGATTAGGTTTTCAAAGTAACACTGGTTTATACTTGTATTTGTAGTGGGGCTGAAATGGATGTTACTCTAAGGGAAGCATATGCAAACCAGTTTATGAATTATGCTGCTAAAAATTGACATGTGTTCCTCATCCTTACTCACGCATGGTGTTGTCAGAACTCAGGTTTTGTAAAACTGTTTTTGTCAAAATGTCATGTTGTCGTTACATTAGAATAATTGCCTATTTTTTGTAGCCAATGAAAAGCTTACTATTTCTATTGCATGGAATGGCTCAAGACTACTTCTGAACCTTGATCATCCATAACTTGAGGAATTCAAAACAAATTATAGTAATATGATATCATTTGTCTATTACTAATATAATGTTAATATCCTTACTATATAATTTTGATGAAACTTGTGTATATCACAAATTTCTTGAAGGTAATCAAGATCAGGCAACTACCCAGTCAATTTCTCTGAATTCATGTTCACAATGAGTAATCGACAACAGGGCTTTCTCATTCACCAAGGATGTTAAAAGCATTGCTGAGATCACAACTCTTACTGAAGTTTGTTACCTTTTTGGCATTTCTTTTACTTCACCTGGCGGCTACTATTTTTTTTTATCCATGTATTGTAATCACTACTTTAATTTATGTAGGAAACCTTCTGCAATATGGTTGGAAAGACAGTGAGGTTCAAGGCTAACCCTTTCGGGTGGTATTATGGGTTATGTCAAACTTGTAACAAAACCAACCAATCTCCAGGCTCCCCATTCCAATGCAATTGTTCTGATAACAGTTCAACCCCGATAACTAAGTAAGCTTCGTTAAACAACACTATCATATTTTAAATTTTATGCATATCAATGAAAGATATTTGTAGTATACCTTATTATTGTTTATGTCCCCCCCTATAGGTATAAAATTGAGATTGAGGTCGAACACGAATCCAAGACTTCTAATTTTGTGTTTTGGGACAAGGAGTGTATTCCTTACATTGGCATGTCGGCTCATGCACTAAGACAGGTAATGAAAAAGGTTTGTAATTTACATCAACATTGGCATCTGAAATTTACATTTGAAAATATTGCTCCTAGTACAAACTGTTTTCTCAACCAAACTATACTTTTTATTTTACATCAAATGTGCTCATACTATAATTCATTGCCATCTGAAATTTACATTTCACCGTATTACTACTGATACAAACTATATTTGAAACAAACTATTACATTCTATAACTTATCCCATTATTTTAATTCTAATCATGAATAAGTCTTATCTGATCATCCTGTTTTGCTTATGTTATGAAATAAATCTTTAATCCAATGTAAAATATTTTTAGACATATCATGATTTTCTCTTATATGATCATATAATTCTATTTACTTTAGCTTTACTATTTACTTTAGCCTGTAATGCTCCAGTCTTACTTCTGATTTACTAAAGCCTCATTCTATATTTACAAAAGTCTTGGACAATACAGGCTGCAAATCCTAATTTCCATCATTGTACATATTGCATATTACTCAATATTATACATGACAGCTCTTACTTATACTTATTGTGTTATACATCGTAGACAAATAAGGACCATCCTCTGATTTATCCGGAATACCTTGACCATCTGTTGGACAAAGACTTTGCTTTTCGTGCTAAATACCAGCCTTACTACAGACAAGCATCTATAGTTAGACTAACTCAAGATTGTAAGGTGATGCGGCAGATAGAAGAAGTTATTACACATTCTCAGGTATGAAAATTAACAATCCAACTCAATTTATTTTTGTAAGTCCAATATGCTAACATATTGCACACTTGCTTTTAGGCTTGTCTAACCATCACCAACAAGGATGAATCTCCTAAGGGAAAGGTCGTACTCTTCTTGGAAGACAACAATGTCGTAAACACACAGACTAATGTTACTCATTCCAAAGTAAGCCTTTATTAATTCCTCATTTAAGCTAATGAAACCTCCTTATACGATCATTTTGAACACACTAACATACATTGCTGCATATGTTTCAGACAACTACATCTGCAACACAGAATTGGAGCCCCGAAGCCAGCATTTCCAACACCCCTTCAAAGTGGTTGTCACCTGATTTAGTTCAAGATCTGGAGGGCCCTGATCTTTTATCACCAAAACTTTCTGCAACAAATGCGGCAAAGACCAAGTCTGGAAGGAACACAAAAAACAAGTGAAGATCAATTCTGCCTTTTTTGTGATTGCCATGCAAAATGTTTAGGACACAAGCTTTTGTTTTGGGATCTTCTATGAAAAACATATATTTTGAGTAATCATGTATTTGTTGAACAAATCTTTTATGTCAACTTCTGTTTGGAACAATGTTTTAGTTATCTTTTCACTACTTACCAGATAATTAAAAAACTTGTATTTGTTAACAACTCATGGTTAATGGTGTCATCCTTAAGTTAATTAAAGATTTTATACCTTTTATATTTTCATGTCCATCCATTATTCGTATAATATTGGTATTTACTTTCACAATGTTTCATTATTAATGCTTCAGTTTGGTAAGAGGGACTTATATTCAACACATATTAATCCATACAATTTTCAATAACAAAGTCCATTTAAACTGACCTGCTTGGGGAGATCAACTCAGTATAAATTAATGGGAATTAAATTTTCAAATCTTCACACTTTTAAAGTATACGATTACATTATCTCAGCTTTTAAATTATATCCAATAAAACTATATATCCATTAACAACTTAATTTTGTACATGTTACATTAAATTTTACCTATAGAGTCCAAACTATAACTTTCAGAATAATTTATCTGTACCTTTTTTTATTTACATTTGTACCGTCTACACCTTAAAATGAATAAATTTATACTATTAAAATGTTACATTGAAGTCCAAACATACGGCTTTATCTCCAAACAATAATGAGTAAACTTTTTTGGTTGGTATTAAAGGTATTTTCCTGCTTAATAACAGTGAATATCATCAAGACATCCTACTTGCTATATAAACTACAGACTGGCTTCGATTTCTGTGCTACTGTAAAATAACTCCTTAATGCATCTTTTCATGCCTCTTTACTACTTACCAGGTACAATAATTAACCTTCGTGATAGTTTTTCAGACCTGCTACTCACCTATTAGTACAGTGACTTGTCTAATCACTTATACATAGTTTCAACTCAACTTCATTTTATTACAATTCGGTTACTATTTGTTTTAACCAGTTTGTCTACATGTAAATAACATCTCCACCCTTGGTATTAAATGTTTTTTAGGTTGACTTTTCCCTTTGTCCTTTGTTTACAGTCAATGCAGGGGTGTTTGGTAGTATCAGTTCCATCCAACATCTTTGAACTGCAATACTTCTACCCAACTTCTCAAACTGTAAGCCTTACTCATCTTTATTGTTATCATACAGTTAGGGACTTCAGTTTCTTTTCCATATAAACTACAACCTTACTCACCTTTATTGTTATCATACAATTAGTGACTGAAGTTTCTTTGCACTACCAATTTTACCATTGTTTAAAACCGGAGTTCAAACATTCATACTTAAACGTTTGGATGTAGAGACGTAAGATAAATTTATACTGATATATGAATTTTGTTTCCATATTAAATTGTGCTAGAGTTTATTAATATTTAAGACTACAAAAACCATTCTAATTATAGATAATTAAACTCTATTTGCATCTAATCGAACAAACCTATAAACATCACCCATTAATCAGGTATACTCCTGCTCCCTCCTAATTTTATCTTTTTACAATGTACTATTACATCGTAATGGTTTTAGGTGACCCCAATTTATTCAATGTATTATATTTTATGCTACTCATTTTCAAAGCAGGCCAACAAACTACAGTGCCATTATTAATGACGCTTTTTTGTGGAGGAAATTTACTTCAAAAAGAGCTAGGTTTCGGAGTTTTAGCATTATGAAACATAAGAAATTCAAACGATTCAAACATGATACTTCCGCATTTAAGAACACCCCTCCTGCCATTAGGAATCCACTTTCTGATATGTCATTACCAAGTGTTTCTCACATAAACCGGGAAAGTATAATGCCACAGACCCAACCTTATCGTACCAAACACGCTTTTCACATACCACCAAAATAGTTGGACATCAATAGCATCAGGACAAACTTACTTTCAGTTTTTTCCACAGTTGCAACCAAAGCAGGGGGAAAAAAATCAAAACCCTTCCATACTACCTCATCCTGGCCAAACATCAATTAATCAATCGGATATCAAATTTTCATCGGCTACACCCATGTAAGTTATGATAAAATGTTACATAAATTTATTTGATTATTAATAGCTAATTAATCTTATCTAAATATACATCAATTCACCTACAAAGCCAAATTGTCCAAACACTACACACAACAAACGTGGGAGGGGTCGTCCAAAAAAGACATTTGGAGTTCCAGATAGAGCATACAACCTTATACGCACAGATCAAATTAATTTAACTCCACCAAATAAATCTACGGAGTGCCAAAATTCAATTCCTCTCAATCCTCCTATGTAATGTATGTATGTATTACCAAACACCCTATTTTTTGAATTTGATGCTGATTCTGACTTATGATCATTTCATTATTTACAACTCTGCAACTTTTGTTTCTCCGAAGGTACATATTGGTTAAACTTCACAACAATTCTCAAGTCTAAACAAATGCAATATTTTTAAACCTATGGTTAACTTGGATTTTGAAAGTGATGGCGATAGTGATGACGATAACGATTCTGATTATGATCCTTTCTTAGGTAGTTATGAATATTTGTCTCTTTGAAGGTTATATTATTTCTTTACAGTTACTTCATATTGACACTTTCCATATTAAACTCTTGCTTTATATATTAAAGTATGGTTATCAGGTTTCAACATAATCCTTATGCAAACATATATATTCCCATAACCAAAAAAATTAATTGTAATGTATGTGACTAAGACTTTGGTTTTTATACAATAGTACAAGGATAGTCTCCTCTCTCTTGTGCCTTGCATTTGTTGTGTATATGTACTAGACTGTATTAGGTTAACAAAAAACATGCATATCTTTGTCAATTATCAAGATTTGATTTGATTCCATCTTTGCATTATTTCTTTCTATATCAAGCCAAATCATACCATTTTCATCCCAATCACCCTTGGCACCATTTGATTTGGTTTGTTAGCATATTTTCATTATAATTCCATTCAAAATCAGATCAAAAACAAATCTCCCATATTTTATATCATTTATTTGATTTAATTTGACTTTTAAATGATAAAAAATCAAAATAAATTAAATAAATAAAGTCAATAATATTTGGTAGAGTTTTTGGGTTGTGGACATTGTTAGAGGCATAATGCAAGCATAAAAAGTTAAGCCCATTTGGCAAAAATGTAATTTTGAGCATTATTGACTTTGGGCAAATTTCCAAAAATGGACAACTTTGACAATGCATATCTCTCTCAATTTTGACCTTAAGAGGGTGTTCTTGGACTTTTTAAAAAGCTTAGGATGTCCCCTAAACAACCTCTTTGGTTTCATCTCAATTGGATCTTCCATGTTCATGTAAGAAGCTTTGACCCAAAAGTTGTTTTGTTGACTTTTTGGAATGATCTATAATGTCTGAATCCATATCTTTTGATGAATTCATTTCTTGAACTTGAGGGATGAAGATGAGTTGTAGGGAATTGAATTCTATTAAAAATGAGACTTAGATGAGAAATTTCTGATAAAGTATGAGAAGGTTATGCTTGGTGTGATCGGTGGAAATAGAACTAACTGTTTTAAAGTTGGTTTCGCGAAATGTCGCGGAAGCAAGAGTCGCCACCGTCTTTTATGTTCTCCAACATAGAAAGGACAAAAGCACAACAAAATTCCTTATGATAATGTTTCTCGGTTCGGGAGGTAGATTTATAGAAAGGGAAGGTGTTAGCACCCTTTCTATCCGTGGTTATCCACGGGCTCTTAGGTACTTGCTCTTATGTTTTCAAAATTGTTTTCTTTTCAAGTGTGTGTGGGTTTTGAAAAAGTTTCGTTTGAAAGATTTCTAAGTAACTCTTGTATCAGTTCTCAAGAGTGTATGAAAATTTTGTTTGAAAACTTTTAGAAAGTGTGAGGTGTGAAAAGTTGTTTTGTTTGTTTTTTTTAGAAGAGCAAGTACCCATGAGTCATCTACCTACCCTAAGGAATTAAGCTGTGTAAGAGTCCTTTAGATAGTGCTATCCCACCATTGAGAGATAGGTAGCACCATCGTTGGAGTTGTTTGGGTCAATTCGATTATCGGGACAGTGTGGTCACCGAAGCAACGGTAGGACACCTTAGAAGTAACCCTAATGTCCTAGATCCTTTTTTATCCGAGGCAACCATTTCGAGGCAACTGGATCTTTAGATAAAGGGTGACCTCTAAGACGTCCTATACTTGATGACCACGTTTCGAGGCAACCAGTGAGGCATACCCTAAGAGTGGCATGTGCATTATGTGTTGTTTTTCAGTTAATTGTCTTTGTACATGTTATTTGTGAGCTACTGATTGGTTTTATTTACATACATTCTTTCATGCATTTAACAGTTAGGGGTGCGGAAAGTAAATTGCAGAAATGTAAATTCTAATTATTACAAGGCGCGGGTCTATACATCGCCAAAAAAAACAAAGACCCGTTTTGTAAAATAAAGTGCGAGAAATAGTAAATAAAGCAGTAAAATCCTAATTACTATTACATCCGGAGACAGTTACAGAAATAATCAAAATAAAGAATTAAAACTAAAATACGCGCGAAAGAATGAATCGGGAATGTCTTAAGGGTGTTGACCCCTTTTTTGAAAAGAATTGAATTTTTTGTCTTTTTGATTTAAATGCAATTAATTAAATAAAGCCTAATTACTGATTGATTAATTTATTAAAAGAAAAGATTTTTGTATTTTTATGTTTTTTAATGAAAATAAAATAAAAGAATTAAAATTAAAAGTTAACCTAATTCTAAATTATTTTTATTTATTGTAAAGAAAAAAAGAAATTAAAATTGACCTAATTAAACTATTTTATTTGTTAGTTTTTATTTATTTTGATTTTTATATAAAAATGTTAATTATGTTAATTGTTTAATAAAAGGGAAAAAATAAAAATAAGACAAATAAAACATAAAATGACAAAATGAAATTGCAAACCCAAGGGGGGGGGGGGGGGGTATGGGCCAGAATTGGGAGTTTTATTTTGAGAAATTATGACCCAGCAATGCTCTGAGCCTTGTTGACTTTCATGATCGCCTATGCCTGCTTTGACCTGAGCATATGATGCTCCTTCCCTTGCAGCCATTGGATTGATAGTCACAACCACTTGGCACATGGAGTACTGAAGGTTCATGGTAGATCATTGACAAGCGCTGCATTGGAACGTGTTAGAAAAAAGATCAACAATTATATGGGGGACCTGGGAATCGAACCCAGGTCCCAGTGATGCCTAGCCACGTCTCCAGCCACTACACCATCTGCGTTTGTTTGTAAGCATATTGGATAATGAAAATAATATAGGAAAATGCCAATTATGCTTGGAAAGAGAAAAAGCGTGCATATTATTTGAACTGGCCAACCACATGGAGGCACGTCCTTCATCTTCTTCGTTTCCTGTAAAAATATAAAGCAGATAGCGGGGGTTTTAAACCCCCACAAACTGGAAACATCAAAAATAGCGATTAAGCGCACAAGCAATATAAAAAGGGCGCGAGGGTTGGGTTGAATTCGTCTGGCCTTGACGAATTCAACCATGCACGTTTCACAATCCAATTTTTCCTTATGTGCAAAGCCCTAAATTAACAGCTTCGAAACCCTAATGTTCTTCCATGGTAGTTTTCGATTCAGAATGCTATAATCAAATTGGATTATACCAATCGCTTCAGAAGGTTCCTGTTAACATAAATCAACCAAGAAAATGGATTAAAAGCGCATGGATTATGATATGCAATTATGGAAAATAATGCAAACCGAATGACTTGTGGTGAACGATTCTGGTGGTGTTAGGGCTTGTTCTTGATGGCAACAGGTTCCTGTAACTGTTGGGAACGTGTTTGGATTAAAAGAAAGGTTTGAATTATGCTGGAAGGTTGAAAACGGTTTTTGGTTTTTTCTTCCAAATTTTGAATTTGGTTCTTTTGTTTCAGGGAATTCTAGGTCGTGCTTCATGTATGAGAGGCTTGCATATATGGTTATGAATGAGAATCAGTCACTATTATGAACCTTTAACCATTGCAATGAAGTTTGAGATTTCTCCATAACCACCATTAAAGCAACTTGCCATTTTTTTCAAAATTTGAATTTCATGCTTGAAATGGACTTTACACGAATTTGGTATGTGAAATATGCTTCATCGAGGTTATTCAAACCACAAGATATCCCTTAATTAATTTTTTTGATTTTTATTTGAATTATTATGAATTAAAATGAATTAAATCCATAAAAATTAAATAAAAATGGAAAAATAATTATTTGGTCTTGAAATTAACCATGGGACACGTGGGTGGCATGACAAGGCTGAACCAAGTGGAAAAAAGTGGGCCCTTTTGTCAAAAATTGAAGTTTCAAGGATAGTTGACTTTTGCCATTTCACAAAAATTTCCCAACTTCTCCAATGCATATCTTGCTCAATTTTGATCATATGAACATGTTCTTGGACATTTTGGAAAGGTCTTGAAGTCCTCTAACCAATGCCTTTGGTCCCATGTCATTTTGATTTACCAATATAAAGTTATGGTCTTTGACTTAAAATTCCTTTTTGTTGACTTTTGAAAATGACCTATAATGTTGAAATTGATAACTTTTTGTGAGAGCATTTCTTAGACTTGGAATGTGAAGATGAGTTGTAGGAAATGTCATCCCCTTCAAAATGATAATTCGATGGGATTTTTCTGATGAACCATGAAAAAGTTATGCCTTGGTCAAGTTACAGTTGACTTTTCAGCTGTCCAAAAATGGAAACTTTTGCATCTTGATGATTTTTGAGCCATTCTTGTGGAATCATGATCAAGATTTGATCCAATGATGATTGTGGCTTCAAAATAAGATGTTGACCAAACATTTTGACTTTTGACTGCCAAATGACCATTTTACCCCTACAATTGATTGTGAAGCAATTAGGGTTTTTGACTGTGCAACTTGACCTTGTGAGCCTTGAAACTTGACATGTAGGTGCTTGAAAATGTATATGAGCATATGGGACTTGATTGAGCCCTTGAAAACCTTAACTTCCTTGCAAGAACCAAAACCCTAATTTGACTGGCTTAAGAGGGTGTTTGAACTGTGTAACCCTTGAGTAGACTTGAGCAACTTGAGATGATGCTTGTCAAAACTTTGAAGAATATGGGAGGGAAAATTTTGGGGTACAACAGTTGCCCCTGTTCAATCTTCTTAGACCTGAGGATGTAGATTGGCTTGCGTGCCTTTCGTGATCCGAAGGTGGAAGATGATTGAACACTAAAGTGCCCAGAAATTTGCACTCACATAGTGGAGTATCAACAGTGTGATAGCGGGAATGGGCTTACAGATGCCATTTGGAGAGATGGTGGATAGGAGGATGGGCTTATAGATGCCATCTGGAAGTGTGACAGAACCTTGTCGGGAATGGGCTTATAGATTCCATTTGGAAGTGTAATGGGTAGCTGCGTCCGAATAAGAAATAGAATGGCTTCTGTGTCTGGAGCATATCTAGTCTGTGTCTAATTGCTGACGTCTGAATAAATAGTAGAATGACCGCCGTGTCTGGGGTATATCCATATTGTGTTTGAATGAGTGACAGAATGTCATCCGAATCTGGATCATATCTGGACTGTCTTTTGAATGAATCTGGACTAAACAATAGAATAGCATCCGGGCTGGAGCATCTCTAAGTTGTCTTTAGAAGCTTGAATCTGAATAAGCAATAGAATAGCGTCCGGGCTAGAGCATCTCTAAGTTGTCTTTAGAAGCTTGAATCTGAATAAGCAATAGAATAGCGTCCGGGTCCGGAGCATCTCTAAGCTATATCTCAAAGGAAATCTGAATAAGTATCAGAATATCGCCATGTCTGGGTTACAACTAAACTATTTCTAGCAGGAAGTCTGAATAAGCATTAGAGCAGCATCCAGATCTGGAGCATCTCTAGGCTATCTCTGGAGAGAAATCTGGAATAAACAATAGAATAACATCCGTGGTTGGAGCATTTCTAAGTTATCTTTAGGAGTTTGAATCTGAATAAGCAATAGAATAGCGTCCGGGTCAGGAGCATCTCTAAGCCATCTCTGAAAAGAACTCTGAATAAGCAAAAGAATAGCGTCCATATCTGGAGCATTTCCCAGCTATATCTGAAAGGAAACTCTTGAATAAGCAAAAGAATAACGTCCATCTCGGGAGCATTTCTAAGCCATCTCTGAAGAGAAAATCTGAATAAGCAAAAGAACAGCATCCATATCTGGAGCATTTCCCAGCTGTATCTGAAAGAAAACTCTTGAATAAGAAAAAGAATAACGTCCATCTCGGGAGCATTTCTAAGCCATCTCTAAAGAGAAAATCTGAATAAGCAAAAGAACAACATCCATATCTGGAGCATTTCCCAGCTGTATCTGAAAGGAAACTCTTGAATAAGCAAAAGAATAACGTCCATCTCTGGAGCATTTCTAAGCCATCTCTGAAGAGAAAATCTGAATAAGCAAAAGAACAACATCCATCTCTGGAGCATTTCCAAGCTATATCTGAAAAGAAACTCTTGAATAGGCAAAAGAATAACATCCATCTCTGGAGCATTTCTAAGCTATTTCTGAAGAGAAAATATGAATAAGCAAAAGAACATCATCCATATCTGGAGCATTTCCCAGCTATATCTGAAACTTCTTTAATGTAGATATGCCCTGGCTAGATACAGGTATCGAATCCATAATCAATCGCTCATAGATATGCCCTGGCTAGAGATAGGTATCGAATCTGGAATTGCGACAGTTGATAGTAACCGTCTTTGGATTGACCTTTTTCCTGAAAAGGCAAAACATCAGTTATATGCAATGTCATGATGCATGAACTGCATGATTTTAAGATGCTCTCAACAATAAATGAGATTTGTGTTGTATGATGCGTATGCATGCTATAATGTATGAAGTTGTGACGTTTATGAATGTATTCTCGTCTGGGAAAATAAATCCTTGACGAATGCCGGGAGTTTGAATCCTGGGCTGATGTTGAAGAGTAGAGTTCTTCGTTTCCGCTGGGGATGATGATTGCAAGAACAAACCGGCAGGAGAAGATGACTCCGTTGGGGAATGAACTTGTTGGAGAGAGATACTCTGCGGGGAATTACTCTGTGGGGAGAGAGATACTTCGCTGAGGTTTTGATGAGAACTCCGCTGGGGATACCGTTGATATGTTTTGTTGAGGAATTGATGAACTCCGCTGGGGGTAGGAAGAACTTCGCCGAGGACGATCTTTCCGTGGTTTTTAGCTGAGGATAACCCAATTATAAGCCCTGGTGGGGAATAACCTTTGAATAAAGCCGGGGAGACGCGTTCATGCTCTGCAGGGGATAAGCTTCCAGAATCTACTGGGGATAAGCTTCCAGAATCTACTGGGGAGATGGTTCAACTCTCCTGGGGAGACTTTTTGAGACTGCACTGGGGAGTGGCTCCACTAGGGTGTCTTGTATTCCGCCGGGGAATAATCTTATATCAAGACTGCCGGGGATGCTTGCTTAGGAACATCTGTATACTCCTGCTGGGGAATATTGAGATTTTCTAGGGATGCCCCACTTCCTTAAGGCTGACAGTAGACTAACTCTGCTTGGGGAGAGTGTTGCTGACTTGCTGGAGATATTGTGCCTTTTCAGGACTGATGGGAGACCAACTCTGCTTGAGGAGAGTATTGTTGAACCTTGTCTTACTCCCGGGGAGTGGAGGCCTCTTGGTTATGTTCTTCAGCCGAACCTACCTTGGTACCTCGGCGGACAGAGCAACCAGATCGCTTGGACAATTCTTATTGCCCCAGTTTCTGCGGGAGAAGGTACCTGTGGAGGCCTTGATAACTGCCGGTTGACAATTCTTCTTCTGGTAGGCAAGTGACAAGATGACGGGACATAGTCGTACGCTTTGATCCCTAATTTTTCCTGGACTGCCCTTTCGGGTTTTCAGTCCACCGGGATACCCATTTTTGCCCAAGCCGCCTTTTCAGGTTTTCGACTTGCTGGGTGTACAGATTTTTTTTCATTTCATCCCTTATTTTTGCCCGAACCCTTTTGGTTCGCCGGGAAGCCCTTATTTTTTCCTAGGTGTGTCAACCTAGCGGGTCTTTGATTATGCATAGTATTTTTTCGACTATGTCCATGCTCTCAGGATGTAGGGGGGGCCCTATTAGTAGTATTGTGTTGCCATACCACCAGAAGATCTTCGTTTGATCGTCCAATGCCCCAAGTGATCCAGACGGAGGTTTGCCCCTTGTTGATTGGACTTTTGAGAGATTCTCCGAATCTTGACTTAACTGCCCCAGATGATGGACAATGATCATGCCATGCCCCTTGGTTGGGAGTGCTTTTGTTCATCATATATTCTTCGTGCGAACTTCTATGTTGTTCAAACAAATAGTCATATGCAAGCAATGTTATATTTAAAAATGTAAAGCTTATGTTTGTCTTGAAGTTTTTTTGAAAATGCATTTTTTCAGTAAAACAAGCAAATTATGTAACATGTGATGTCAACTCAAGATTTTATAGCGAGCCTTAAGGAGTCAGGATACCTTTGTAACAGTATGCTTTCGAACTAACCCACGCTTCAGCTAGGACCTTTACGGGTTATAACGTGGCTTGGTTCATGGTTTAAGAAACAAAAGGTAAGGCTCAAAATTTATTTGTACCCACCCGCTCTTCGTGATGTTCTTCAAACCTAAACTTAGCTGATCGTGCGTTAGACCTTGTTTGAGTCTTTGCTTTGATATACTAGTGATGGTTCGGATATTGACAGTTTATTTTGAATAGGCAGTCATTTCCTTTTGTCGGGGGTTTGTAGGGCCTCTTTCTTTTTTGATTTTTGTTATCCCTGTTTTTTGCCTGAACTGTTTCCTTTTTTGGAATTACAGTCAGCGGGATGCCCCAGCTTTGTAAGTCTCCTTCATAGGTTTTGACTTATTGGGTTTTTATTTCTGAGGGGTAATGACTGCCTGTCTTTAGGATTATTTGGAGCCATCACTGTCTTTGATTTTGACAGGACTCCTTTGGTGCCATTCATTGTGCACTTGGATCAGCTGAGAGAACTACCCTGCCCCAGGTTATGATTAAGGGTTTTAATTTTCGAAAATAAAAAAAACTCCAACTTCTTTGGCTCGAAGGGGTTGACGAGGGATTATCTTCCTTATAACTCCAGTGTTTAGGAATTGAAACAATGCCTGTACCTCATCAGCGGGGTCTGTTCAAAAGCATACTGTAGATTATGGTATCGTTTTCGTCATCCTCCCTCAAGAGGCTTAGAATTATTAATCGAGAGTTTGAACATCACAAAAAAATGAAAGTAGTTTGAAAATAATGAATGCGAATATATTGATTCAAAACAGACATATGCGGTGCATTGATAAAGTAATAAAGTTTGCTATGACAATAATTGTTTGAATAATCAAAGAAAAAATACAACTTGAACATTCGAATGAACAAAAAGTCTTCTAGTCTTAGGACTTGTCACTTCAAATGGTGAATCTCGCAGGGATAGTAGAAGAACTCGACCTGACCATCTGGGGTGAATTCCACTGCTCCTTCATCAATCAGGCTTTGGATTTTGTACCTCAACTTCCAACAGTCGTCAGTATCATGTCCCGGGCTGTTAGAATGGTATGCGCACCTGGCCCCAGGATTATAGTTGGGTGAAGAAGTCTTAGGATTAGGGTGAGGTCCTATCAACGTCACCAGATTCAACTTCAGTAGGTGTTGCAAAGCTTGGGACAGCGACATGTTGAGCTGGGTGAGTTGCCTCCTGGGTTTGCTCTGATCAACCCGTTGCTCTGGGAGAGGTTGTGGTTGGACCTGTGAAGTGGTAGCAATTTGGAGAGGTCTATTCTTCACCATACCAGACCCTTGTCCTCTTGGAAGCTGATCAATGACCTGGTCCCTGACTTGGACTGTTTGCTTCATGTTGTATCTCTCTTGGCGAAGCTGGTTGACCATGGCTTTCAACTCTTCTTGTTCCCGAGCCAAACCTTGGATAAGGGCCATCTGCCCCAGAATCTGAGTCCTCATTGCATCTACCTCAGCTTGCAGACGTTTCAACCGTTCGTCCTTATCATCTTCAGGACTTTTCTTGGCCAAATTCCCCATGAGGAGTGTCCTCAACTCTTCCTGCCCCTTGGATAGGCTTAAGAAGATCTCCCTGAACTGAGTCTCTTGAGCATGAAGACCCTGGTTATCTTGTTGGGAAGCCATTGCTGAAATAAACAGCGGAGAAGGTAAGTGTCCTGGAACAAGGGTACCTGTAATGTAATGATATGTATGATATGCATGCAATGTTTTCAAGGACCTCGCGGGATAAACAAGAAAGATTGTTAGAACTTGAATTTTGTAGCTTGATTGAAGGAATTTCATGTTGTTGAGAGTCCTTCTTCAAGAGTCAAGGCTCACCATATCGAGTGGGTCATAGCCCCTGACTCAAGTCATTAACCTTGGCTAGAGGAAAATAAATCCTCTTTGCCCCTTGCTAGACAGTTGGTTCATCATGACCTGCATCACAGACCCTTGAGATCCTTGAAATGGGTTAGTCCTTATGCAGGATGTATGCAATGGTATGATGTTATGCTATGCATGGAGTGATGTAAGTAGGCCCTGTAATGAGTCCCAATTAAGGACTGTAAACAAAACCTGCAAGAAACTCATGTGTTAGGTAACAAGAATGTGCAAGTAGTCCAAGTATGAAGGAACACAAGTCACACAGAAGAGCCCTTAGAGTTTAGGCCAGCATGAAGTTTGGGGTACTACCCTCTTGAAGTTGGTGGGCTCAAACCTGTCCTATCAAAAGTAACCGGGTTCTAAGGAGCTCAAAATCATTGGGTTATTTTCTATGTTCATTGTTTTGATTTATCCACTGAACTGGCGATCAAAATATTCCAAGAAAGCAACCCTCAATGAGTGTAGTATCGAGTATCAACCAACTTCGGACTGCACCAAAGTCAGTCATCTCACTACCCCTAAAGAGGCCAGGATGGTTCAATTAAGGTTCCTAAGGTCAGTTGATGCTTCACGACACCACGCGGCGGCCCCTTACTCTCCTTGACTTGACTCAAGGGTTACCGATACTCACCAAAGTGCCACATCAACGTAGCAAACTGCTTCAACCATATCGGTATACCTCACACAGTTCCCTCACAGTTTGTTGCTACTTTTTAAAAGGTATCCCCCAGATCCGGGTTAGGATCTATGAAACTCCCAAAACAGGCCCACAATATTAAATCAAGCAAAGCAAGCAATTGAAAACATGATGATGAACTATCCCTAAGGTACACTCCACTTATTTAGTCCCCAGCAGAGTCGCCAGTTCTGTGATCGGTGGAAATAGAACTGACTGTTTTAAAGCTGGTTTCGCGAAATGTCGCGGAAGCAAGAGTCGCCACCGTCTTTTATGTTCTCCAACATGGAAAGGACAAAAGCACAGCAAAATTCCTTATGAGAATGTTTCTCGGTTCGGGAGGTAGATTTATAGAAAGGGAAGGTGTTAGCACCCTTTCTATCTGTGGTTATCCACGAGCTCTTAGGTACTTGCTCTTATGTTTTCAAAATTGTTTGCTTTTCAAGTGTATGTGGGTTTTGAAAAAGTTTCGTTTGAAAGATTTCTAAGTAACTCTTGTATCAGTCCTCAAGAGTGTATGAAAAATTTGTTTGAAAACTTTTAGAAAGTGTGAGGTGTGAAAAGTTGTTTTTTTTTAGAAGAGAAAGTACCCATGAGTCATCTACCTACCCTAAGGAATTAAGTTGTGTAAGAGTCCTTTAGATAGTGCTATCCCACCATTGAGAGGTAGGTAGCACCATCGTTGGAGTTGTTCGGGTCAATTCGATTATCGGGACAGTGTGGTCACCGAAGCAACGGTAGGACACCTTAGAAGTAACCCTAATGTCCTAGATCCTTTTTTATCCGAGGCAACCGTTTCGAGGCAACTGGATCTTTAGACAAAGGGTGACCTCTAAGACGTCCTATACTTGATGACCACGTTTCGAGGCAACCAGTGAGGCGTACCCTAAGAGTGGCATGTGCATTATGTGTTGTTTTTCAGTTAATTGTCTTTGTACATGTTATTTGTGAGCTACGGATTGGTTTTATTTACATACATTCTTTCATGCATTTAACAGTTAGGGGTGCGGAAAGTAAATTGCAGAAATGTAAATTCTAATTATTACAAGGCGCGGGTCTATACATCGCCAAAAAAAAACAAAGACCCGTTTTGTAAAATAAAGTGCGAGAAATAGTAAATAAAGCAGTAAAATCCTAATTACTATTACATCCGGAGACAGTTACAGAAATAATCAAAATAAAGAATTAAAACTAAAATACGCGCGAAAGAATGAATCGGGAATGTCTTAAGGGTGTTGACCCCTTTTTTGAAAAGAATTGAATTTTTCGACTTTTTGATTTAAATGCAATTAATTAAATAAAGCCTAATTACTGATTGATTAATTTATTAAAAGAAAAGATTTTTGTATTTTTATGTTTTTTAATGAAAATAAAATAAAAGAATTAAAATTAAAAGTTAACCTAATTCTAAATTATTTTTATTTATTGTAAAGAAAAAAAGAAATTAAAATTGACCTAATTAAACTATTTTATTTATTAGTTTTTTTTTTATTTTGATTTTTATATAAAAATGTTAATTATGTTAATTGTTTAATAAAAGGGAAAAAATAAAAATAAGACAAATAAAACATAGAATGACAAAATGAAATTGCAAACCCAAGGGGGGGGGGGGTATGGGCCAGAATTGGGAGTTTT
Source organism: Vicia faba (assembly GCA_948472305.1). Classification (NCBI taxonomy): domain Eukaryota; kingdom Viridiplantae; phylum Streptophyta; class Magnoliopsida; order Fabales; family Fabaceae; genus Vicia; species Vicia faba. The sequence goes on along the minus strand of OX451737.1, from coordinate 1,472,026,181 downwards.
ATTTTGTGAAATTATGGCCCAGCAATGCTCTGAGCCTTGTTGACTTTCATGATCGCCTATGCCTGCTTTGACCTGAGCATATGATGCTCCTTCCCTTGCAGCCATTGGATTGATAGTCACAGCCACTTGGCACATGGAGTACTGAAGGTTCATGGTAGATCATTGACAAGCGCTGCATTGGAACGTGTTAGAAAAAAGATCAACAATTATATGGGGGACCTGGGAATCGAACCCATGTCGCAGTGATGCCTAGCCACATCTCCAGCCACTACACCATCTACGTTTGTTTGTAAGCATATTGGATAGTGAAAATAATATAGGAAAATGCCAATTATGCTTGGAAAGAGAAAAAGCGTGCATATTATTTGAACTGGCCAACCACATGGAGGCACGTCCTTCATCTTCTTCGTTTCCTGTAAAAATATAAAGCAGATAGCGGGGGTTTTAAACCCCCACAAACTGGAAACATCAAAAATAGCGATTAAGCGCACAAGCAATATAAAAAGGGCGCGAGGGTTGGGTTGAATTCGTCTGGCCTTGACGAATTCAACCATGCACGTTTCACAATCCAATTTTTCCTTATGTGCAAAGCCCTAAATTAACAGCTTCGAAACCCTAATGTTCTTCCATGGTAGTTTTCGATTCAGAATGCTATAATCAAATTGGATTATACCAATCGCTTCAGAAGGTTCCTGTTAACATAAATCAACCAAGAAAATGGATTAAAAGCGCATGGATTATGATATGCAATTATGGAAAATAATGCAAACCGAATGACTTGTGGTGAACGATTCTGGTGGTGTTAGGGCTTGTTCTTGATGGCAACAGGTTCCTGGAACTGTTGGGAACGTGTTTGGATTAAAAGAAAGGTTTGAATTATGCTGGAAGGTTGAAAACGGTTTTTGGTTTTTTCTTCCAAATTTTGAATTTGGTTCTTTTGTTTCAGGGAATTCTAGGTCGTGCTTCATGTATGAGAGGCTTGCATATATGGTTATGAATGAGAATCAGTCACTATTATGAACCTTTAACCATTGCAATGAAGTTTGAGATTTCTCCATAACCACCATTAAAGCAACTTGCCATTTTTTTCAAAATTTGAATTTCATGCTTGAAATGGACTTTACACGAATTTGGTATGTGAAATATGCTTCATCGAGGTTATTCAAACCACAAGATATCCCTTAATTAATTTTTTTGATTTTTATTTGAATTATTATGAATTAAAATGAATTAAATCCATAAAAATTAAATAAAAATGGAAAAATAATTATTTGGTCTTGAAATTAACCATGGGACACGTGGGTGGCATGACAAGGCTGAACCAAGTGGAAAAAAGTGGGCCCTTTTGTCAAAAATTGAAGTTTCAAGGATAGTTGACTTTTGCCATTTCACAAAAATTTCCCAACTTCTCCAATGCATATCTTGCTCAATTTTGATCATATGAACATGTTCTTGGACATTTTGGAAAGGTCTTGAAGTCCTCTAACCAATGCCTTTGGTCCCATGTCATTTTGATTTACCAATATAAAGTTATGGTCTTTGACTTAAAATTCCTTTTTGTTGACTTTTGAAAATGACCTATAATGTTGAAATTGATAACTTTTTGTGAGAGCATTTCTTAGACTTGGAATGTGAAGATGAGTTGTAGGAAATGTCATCCCCTTCAAAATGATAATTCGATGGGATTTTTCTGATGAACCATGAAAAAGTTATGCCTTGGTCAAGTTACAGTTGACTTTTCAGCTGTCCAAAAATGGAAACTTTTGCATCTTGATGATTTTTGAGCCATTCTTGTGGAATCATGATCAAGATTTGATCCAATGATGATTGTGGCTTCAAAATAAGATGTTGACCAAACATTTTGACTTTTGACTGCCAAATGACCATTTTACCCCTACAATTGATTGTGAAGCAATTAGGGTTTTTGACTGTGCAACTTGACCTTGTGAGCCTTGAAACTTGACATGTAGGTGCTTGAAAATGTATATGAGCATATGGGACTTGATTGAGCCCTTGAAAACCTTAACTTCCTTGCAAGAACCAAAACCCTAATTTGACTGGCTTAGGAGGGTGTTTGAACTGTGTAACCCTTGAGTAGACTTGAGCAACTTGAGATGATGCTTGTCAAAACTTTGAAGAATATGGGAGGGCAAATTTTGGGGTACAACACTTGGTCAAAGTTTGGTTGACTTTTCCTATAGAAACCCTAATTTAACAACTTTTGAGTTTTGATGAATTTGGGGCATTCCTTGAGGAATCATGATTAACCATTGATCAAATGATGGAAATTACTTCAAAATTTTGATGTTTACCAAAAATCTTGAAGTTTGACTGTATGTGGGCCCCAATTGACTTTTGACCTAGTATAATTGACTTTTAGGCATCTGAGCAGTTGACTGGCCAAACTTCTTGTGCAAGGCTTGAAACTTGACATGGAGGGTCTTGTGAACATATTAGGGCTATGGGAATCATTTGGGTCCCTTGTAACTCAAACATCTTGATGAGGAGTGAAACCCTAGTTTGAGGCTCATTGTCCTACGAGGAGGATTTGTCTGGTCAATCCTTAGGCATCCTTGGGAAAGTTAAGGACCTCTAGGAATATGTTTTGAGTAAAATGAGAGGGAAATTTTTTGGGTACAACAGCTGCCCCTGTTCAAACTTATTACACCTGAGGATGTAGATTGGCTTATCTACCTTTCATGATCTGAAGGTGGGAGATGATTGAACACTAGAGTGCCCAGCAATTTACACTCGCATGAAGTGAATAGTGTTCGATAATATCGGGAATGGGCTTACAGATGTCATTTGGAAGGTGATGGAGAATCGTCGGAGATGGGCTTAAAGATGCCATCCAGAAAAGATATTGGTTTCATAAGAGATTCCTTTGCGAGAATTCCTGTACCTGCCGTTGAGGAGGACTTCGCCGGGGAATGTTGATTTACGCCTCCGAAAACATAGTATAGGAGCTTCGGTTATTCGTTACTCTCATGGAGAATTAACTCTTGATTGAGGATGTAGAAGTAAACTTCCTATCTGGTCAGGGTCCAGGTTGCACAATGACTTACTAGGGAAAAGTGAAACCGTCTGTGTCTGGTCGGGTCCAGGTCTTACAGTGTTGTAAATTGTTATGTGGAGATAAGAGATAAGGAACCTGGATAGTAGGGTTACTTCAATATGAAATCCTGGATAGTAGGGTTGTGAGAAGGAACCTGGATAGTAGGTTTACTTCGGGATGAGAGCTTGGATAGTAGGGATGTGAGAAGGAACCTGGATAGTAGGGTTACTTCAGGATGAGAGCCTGGATAGTAGGGTTGTGAGAAGGAACATAGATAACAGGGTTACTTCAGGATGAGAGCCTGGATAGTAGGGCTGTGAGAAGGAACCTGGATAGTAGAGTTACTTCGGGATGAGAGCCTGGATAGTAGGGTTGTGAGAAGGAACCTGGATAGTAGGGTTACTTCGGGATGAGAGCCTGGATAGTAGGGCTATGAGAAGGAACCTGGATAGTCGGGTTTCTTTGGGATAAAAGCCTAGATATTAGGGCTTATAAGAAGGAACCTGGATAGTAGGGTTACTTCGAAGTGAAAGCCTGGATAGTAGGGCTGTGAGAAGGAACATGGATAGTAGGGTTACTTCAAAATGAAAGCCTGGATAGTAGGGCTGTGAGAAGGAACCTGGATAGTAGGGTTACTTTAAGGTGAAAGCCTGAATGGTAGGGCTTATGGGAAGAAACCTAGATAGTAGGGTTACTTCAAGGTGAAAGCCTGGATGGTAGGGCTTATAGGATGAAACCTGGATAATAGGGTTGTGAGAAGGAACCTGGATAGTAGTGTTACTTCAAAATGAAAGCCTGGATAGTAGGGTTGTGAGAAGGAACCTGGATAGTAGGGTTACTTCGGGATGAGAGCCTGGATAGTAGGGTTTCTTCGGGATGAAAGCCTGGATAGTAGGGCTTATGAGAAGGAACCTGGATAGTAGGGTTACTTCGAAGTGAAAGCTTGGATAATAGAGCTACTTCAAGGTGAAAGCCTAGATGGTAGGGCTTATGGGAAGAAACCTGGATAATAGGGTTACTTCGTTTGGTTACATAGATTAGTTGACCCGTTGAATCTTCGGGAACTGATTTTCCACTGGTTGTTTGTAGATATGACATGTATAGTTGTTGGAATTGTTGGTGATAATTGTCTTCCCTGAAAGGATAACAGGGTTAATTATATGTGCAATGCATGAAATACCTTGTGAGATGATGTTCTCAAAATACATGAGATCATGTTGTATATGATATGTATGCGCATGGCATGATGTATGTATGTGAAATGCTATTGGGGTATGTCCAAGTCTAGGAAAGTAAATCCCCGACTGTTGCTGGAGAGTAAAGCATTCCTGACTGTTATAGAGAAATGTGGTTCTTCTACTTATGCTGGGGATGGTGAATGGAAATTATTGTGCTGGAGATTTACTCCTTGTTATTTGTGAATATTCCTTCAGGGAGAGACTCTGTTTGAGAATAGCTCTGCGGGGAATAATTTGGAAAGTGAATTTCCGTAGCTGAAGCAATGGGCTCTACCGGGGATTGAGCTTTTGTATCCATAGAAATTAACTCTGCTTGGGGAGATAAAAAATTATGATGACCCGTTCGCGATTATGACATTCGGCTGGGGGATATAGCTGTCAAGCTTCTACAAGACCCTGGCTTGGGAGATTACTTTCTGTTTCGGAAAAGCTGATATCAATGTTTTGAATACTTTTACCCTGTGGGGAGTGTATGTACTTATGATTATGCTCCAAAGCTGTCTCTTTCCTGGTACTTGCTGGGCAGAGTAATTGTCGGGTTTTGACACGTCTTGTTTTTTTTTTGCCCCTGTTTCTGGAATTACTAGTAATTGTATTTCGTTTCTTATGTAAATATTTATGAGGAGCAATCATATTCAAATGCATATGTCAAAAACAAATCATTGGACGTTCTTGCAAAACAAAAAAGAAAAAGAAAAACAACTCGAAGTTTCTTGTGAAAATGATTTTGTATTGATTTTTGAAGTTGGCCTGTAATAGGCGTTTTTGTACAAGGAGGCTGACGTTCTAGTAAGAGAACACCGCCGTAAAAATAGAAGCTATACAAATTCGTGTAAAAGAAAACATCTATGTGAAACAACCCCATTGGGTTCCGACTCTGATGTTTCCCCTATATCTTCGAGCGTTTCATCACTTTGTTGTTTGTCCGAAGTTGATTAGGTTGATTGGTGTCGTCCGAGCTTGATAGTCGATATTGAAGTCTGATCGTAAGATGATCCAATGAGACATAGTAATACGCTTTATATCCCTAACTTTTGCCTGGACTTCCCTTTCGGGTTTTCAGCCCACCGGGATACCCTTTTTCAACCAAGCCTCCTTTTCAGGTTTTCGGCTTGCCGGGTGTACAGATTTCTTCATTTTCATCCCTTATTTTTGCCCGAACCCTTTTGGTTCGCTGGGAAGCCCTTATTTTTGCCTAGTCCAGTCAACCTAGCGGGTCTTTTAATTAGGCGTAGTATCTTTTCACTATGTCTGCATTGACAGGGTGAGGAATGTCGTCACCGTCCATGGTGGTTAGGATCATGGCTCCACCCGAGAAAATGTTCTTAACCACAAATAGCCCTTCGTATGTGGGGGTCCACTTGCCCCTGGGATCACCTTGCGGAAGTATGATGTGCTTGATCACTAGATCCCCGACTTGATATTCTTGACGTCTTACTTTCTTGTTAAAAGCCTTGATCATTCGTTTTTGATACGTTTGACCATGGCAGATAGCAGTAAGTCTCTTCTCATCAATTAGATTTAACTAATCAAGTCGAGTTTGGATTCAGTCGTCTTTGTTCAAGCCTGCATCCTTCATAATCCTGAGAGAAGGTATCTGGACTTCGATGGGTAGAACTTCCTCCATGCCATATACCAGAGAGTAGGGTGTTGCCCCTGTCGATGTCCGCGTTGAGGTACGGTATCCATGAAGAGCAAATGGTAACATCTCATGCCAGTCTTTGTATGTCACTGTCATCTTCTGTACAATTTTCTTGATGTTCTTGTTAGCCGCTTCAACAGCGCCATTCATCTTTGGCCGGTAGGGAGAAGAATTATGATGTTGTATCTTGAACTGTTTATAGAGATCAGTGATCATTGTGTTGTTGAGATTCGTACCATTGTCAGTAATAATTCTCTCTGGAACACCATATCGACAGATCAAATTATGTCGGATAAACTGCACCACGACATTCTTGGTTACTGTAGCAAAAGAGGCCGCCTCAACCCACTTTGTGAAGTAATCAATGGCTACTAGGATGAAGCGATGCCCATTGGAAGCAGTAGGCCTGATTTCTCAGATCATGTCGATGCCCCACATTGCAAAGGGCCACGGAGCTGTCAAGACGTTCAAGGGAACCAAAGGCACGTGCACCTTATCAGCATAGATTTGGCACTTATGACAAGTTCGAGAGTGTTGATAACAATCGGCTTCCATAGTGGACCAGTAATATCCTGCCCATAGGATCTTCTTAGCCATAGTGTGTCCACTAGAATGGGTTCTGAAGGTGCCTTCATGTAGATCTGTCATGATCATCTCTGCTTCGCTCTTATCTACACACCGTAGTAATGTGGAGTCATGATTGTGCTTGTAGATGATTCCATTACTGGGGAAGGATTTCGCAGTGAACCTTCTCAGAAACTTCTTATCATTGACAAATGCCCCTTCGAGATACTCTTGAGCTTCGAGATACCTTTTTACTTCATGAAACAAGGGTTTTCCTGCCACCTCTTCGGTATCACTTTCACAACAATGTGTTGGTTCATCCAACCTCTTAATGGTGACTTGGGGAGCTTTGTTGTCCCACTTGACTTTAAACATAGAAGACATGGTAGCTAGCACGTTTGCTAACTGGTTCTCCTCTCGCGGAAAATTTTCAAAAGTTACCTCCTCAAAGTGTGGGAGCAATGTCAATACATACTCTTTGTATAGGATGAGATTCAGGTGTTTCGTATCCCATTCTCCTTTGATCTAACTTATTACCAAGGCTGAATCCCCGAAAATGTTTAAGAACTTGATCCTGAGGTCAATACCGGCCTTGAGACCCATGATACAAGCTTCATACTCCGCCATGTTGTTAGTGCAGTTGAAACATAGCCGAGCAGTTAAAGGAGTATGACAGGCTTCAGGAGATATGATTACAGCACCAATGCCATTACCGAGTGCGTTCAAAGCTCTGTCAAAAACCATAGTCCATCGGGATCCTTCTTCAGGTCCTTCATCCGGTCCAATTTCTTCATAGTCAGTCACTAGCATAATATTCTCGTCCGGGAACTCAAAATTCATGAACTGGTAGTCATCCACGGCCTAATGAGCCAAATGATCAGCCAATATAATTCCCTTGATTTCTTTCTAGGTTGTATATTGTATATCGTACTCAGTTAAGATCATCTTCCATCTTGCTATTCTTCCAGAGATAGCGGGTTTCTCAAAGATGTATTTGATCGGATCCATCTTAGATATCAACAAAGTAGTGTGGGTCAACATATACTGTCTTAGTCGGCGAGCAGCCCATGCCAAAGTGCAGCAAGTTTTCTCGGGCAATGAGTATTGTGTCCCACAGTCGGTAAACATTTTGCTAAGGTAGTATATTGCATGCTCTTTTCGACCAGACTCGTCATGCTGTCCCAAAACACACCCCATTGAATTTTCTAGCACTGTTAGGTGCAATATCAAAGGTCTTCCTTCAACCTGAGGCATCAGAATCGGAAGTTTCTGAAGGTATTCTTTGATTCTTTCGAAAGCTGTCTGGCATTCGTCATTCCACTTTACCACTTGATCTTTCTTCAGAAGCTTGAAGATGGGCTCACAAGTAGCAGTCAGATGTGAAATGAACCTGGCAATATAATTCAAGCATCCCAAGAAACCTCTAACTTCCTTCTCCGTACGGGGAGCTAGCATTTCTTGTATGGCCTTTACCTTTGCATGATCTGCTTGGATGCCTTTGTCGCTGACAATGAAACCCAGAAGTTTACCAGACCTTACCCCGAAGGTGCACTTGTTCGGATTCAACCTCAGCTTGTATATCTTTAATCTGTCAAACAACTTTTGTAGATGATCAAGGTGCTCTTCCTTAGTTTGAGATCTAGCTATCATGTCATCAACATAAACTTCGATCTCGTGATGAATCATATCATGGAACAAAGAGACCATGGCGCACTGATAAGTTGCCCCATCATTCTTCAATCCAAAAGGAATCACCTTGTAGCAGAAGGTGCCCCACTGTGTGATGAAGGTCGTCTTCTCCATGTCTTCAGGATCCATCTTGATCTGGTTGTAGCCAGAGAAACCATCCATGAAGGAGAATATTTTATGTTACACGGTGTTATCAATCAGAACGTCAATGCGAGGAAGTGGGAAGTCATCCTTGGGGCTTGCTCTATTCAGATCTCTATAATCCACACACATTCGTACCTTACCATCCTTCTTAGGTACTGGAACGACGTTAGCAACCCGCTGTGGATAAGAAGTGACAGCTAAGAACCCTGTGTCAAACTGCTTCATGACCTCTGCCTTGATCTTCTCTGAAATTTTAGGGCGCATACGACGGACCTTCTGTTTAACCGAAGGACAGTCTTCTTTGGTCGGCATACGATGAACCACAATGTCAGTGTATAAAATTGGCATTTCTTTGTATGACCAGGCAAAGATCTCAACGTAGTCGTGCAACATTTATATCAACCGCTGTTTGACCTTAACTTCCAAATTTGTACCAATCTTGACCTCCTTTCTGTCTATCTCCGTGCACAGGTTTATCGTCTCAACCTGCTCTTCATGAGGCTATATAGCCCTTTCTTCCTGTTGTAATAGTCTAGCAATTTCTCCAGGCACCTCACAATCATCCTCACCTTCGTCTTCGGCTTGGTTGATCGGATTTTCAAAGTCATAATGGACAGTAGCAGAGCTGTTATCAATGGGATCCATAGTGGATGTGGATCTGCAATATGATACGTGAGTGTGTGTAAGAGCATAGCTGTTTTGATAAAGTGAAAACAGAAAAGAAAAATAAAGAGCGCAAAATTTGTATGCAAGGGACGTCCAATGTTTTATTGATGATATATGAAATGACAAATAATATCCCTCACAAACAAAGCCAATGTGCCTCGGGCAAGGCACAAGGCTGTAGAGTTTTATATTGTTTATTACAAATCTCAAAACAAGTAAGACAATTACTGCAGAATAAAAGAAACAGGTATAAAGTCCCTAGCCGTCCAGTTACTCGGTCCACCTTTGGTAGTCGGGTAGATCCAGCTGTCAATGTATGAGTCTTCAATGGCATTAATTCCCCGATTACTGATGCGTAGGGGAGGTCTTCTAGCCCAGGCGCGTCGAACAACCCTTTGAGCTCCTGAAGTAAAGCCCAAACCAAACTTGTCAGTTTTATGAGTAAAATCAGGGAGCTTCCCCCAGTTGGTACACCCACCTTCTTCAACCACTGCTCGGGCATCTTTGAGAGAAGCCATCTTCAGAGGAGGTTTGTTGGTAGTAGTGCCAGCTGATGCCAAGATCTGGGGAACCTCTTCAAAGTTCTGGCAAGGAGTCTCTATGAATTCCCCGTCCATCTCTACATACCTGGAGGAATTGAGGTGGCTCACCATATACTCCTCCTCACCACGCATAGTGACAATCTTCCCTTTTATTGGATACTTCAGCATTTGGTGTAGTGTAGAAGTAACTGCCTCAACTTCATGGATCTAAGGACGACCCAACAAACAAGAGTACGACGGCCGGATGTCCATTACCTAGAAAGTGGACTCAAAAGTATGGGAACCTACTTTGACGGGGATGTCCACTTCCCCATGCACCATTCTCTTCGACCCATCAAAAGCCCTCACCATAATGTTACTAGGCTTTAGGGTCAATCCCTCGCAATCCAACTGATCCAATGCCTTCTTAGGTAGGACATTCAGCAAAGACCCACTGTCTACCAGCACATGAGCCATAGTGGTGCCCCTGCATTCAATCGAGACATGCAGAGCATCATTATGCTTCCTCCCCTTCAGTGTCAAGTCTGCATCTAAAAAACCCAGCCCATTGTCAACAGTCAGGCTGGCCACACAATCTTTGAATTGATCAGCTGAGGTCTCTTGTGGCACATGCGCAGTCTTAAGGAATGCAATCAAAGCCTTCGCATGGGCCTCAGAGCACAATAGCAGGGACAACATGGATATCTTAGAAGGGGTCTGGCCCAACTGCTCGACCATATTGGAATCCCTCTTTTTGATTATTTTTAGTATTTCCTCTATCTCTTGCTTAGAGGCTTCCACGAAAATTTTTCTAGGCGCCTCCGTCCGGGAAGGCTCACCTATAACTTCTTTGCCTCGGGTCCCAGATGGCTCGACAGTAGGAGTGATAATTGGAGTAAGCACGGGAGTAGTAGTTGATGTACCAACAGGAGTAGCAGACGAAATAACAACGGACCTATTAACATTCTTCGGGGAAATATCAGGAGAGAAAACCCTTCCACTTCGGGTAACCTTGATGGTCCCGACAATGTTACTAACATTAGGACCAACCTCTTCATTTTTCAGATCTTGTTTAATGCCATGATATTACACATCGGCACCATAATTCCAGGGGACAGCTTTGTTCGAGGCATATAGGACAGGACCAGGAACGGTGATTATTAGCGGAGCGACTCTTAGAATAGATGTAATCCTAACAGGTCTTCTCAAGGAGACCTTGGAAGGATTGGTGGAAATGGTTATAATAACAATGTCTTCAAATGGAACAAAGGGAATCAAAGTTTTCTCGAACAAAATTTCTTTGTTATCCATCAGGCGCTGAACACCTGACTTTAGCAAATGGCAACCAAAAGGCAGAAATAAACACATGTGGAAACCTTCACCACAACCCGAAAATAAACCGGCCGACAACATATTCTTCTTAACCGTCATAAGAGGAGTAGAAAAATCATCTACTAAGGTCACAAACAGATCGGTATCCACAGCATTAACTCCACGACCATGCTTAGGCATGGGAGCAATTATGACGTTGGGCTTTTCCGAAGCATCGAACTCAATCTCCTTGGCTTCGATCAGATCCTGTACCTTATTTCTCAGAGCCCAACTATCGTTGGTGTCGTGGAAAGGACTCTCAGAATGATAGGCACACCGAGCATTTAGATTATATCGGGGAGATGTGGTGTTCGGATTCTTGGGAGCCTCTTTCAAGGTCGCCAAGTTGGATATCAGCAGATGAGGTAGAACTTTAGCCAACGTCATGTTGATCCGGGTAAACTGCCGTTGTGGTCTTTCTGTCCTTTGTTGATTGTTGCGTTATGGAGAAACTGCAGGCCTAGGTATCATCATGGCACTTACTGTCTGACAGTGTTCAGCTCTGCTTTGGCCTCTCGGGCTATAGATGGCACTGGCTTCCTTCTTACCAGTAAAAGGCTTCTTTACCGAGCTCGAAGAGGCATCCTTCTGTATTTTATCGCTCCGAATTCTAGCTTCTACTCTCTCTCTCTTTCCAGTTAGAAGCATCTCGGTGAAACCAGCTGACGAGCTTCCGATCAAATGATTAAAGAACGGACCAGATAGCGTCCCCAGAAACATATCGACCAACTCCCTATTAGACAACAGGGGTTGAACTCTTCCAGCCAAGACTCTCCACTTCTGTGCATAGTCCTTAAAGCCTTCCCTTACACCCATGTACATACTCTGGAGTTGAGTACGAGTAGGAGCAATGTCGGCATTGTATTGATACTGCTTATAAAAAGCAGCAGCCAGATCTTCCCAATTTTGGATATTGGCTCTCTCTAGTTGGTAGAACCATTCAAGCTGAGTCCCTGACAGACTATCTTGAAAGAAGTGAACCCACAAATTTCTATCAGCGGTGCGGGGATGGATTTTTCTGACGTAGGAACGGAGATGGAGTTTTGGGCAAGACACCCCATCGTACTTAGCAAAAATTGAAGCCTTTCTCTTCTACGGGATGACCACTCCTGACACCAATCCCAATTCCTCGAAATCTAACCCAGGTATCCTCTGGACCTCTATAGCACTCAGACGGTCTTCCAACTGCTTGTATATATCCTCAGTAGGAGGATACTGCTCATCATTATAATCGGTATCATTGTCAGAAACCTCAGGACTGGGGTCCTTTTCCCTTGTCTCTTCTTCTTGATTTTCCCCTTCTTTGGATGAAGAGGTCAGATCGACTTGCTGTTTTAACGGCCCCCAGAACCTCCTGCCCATATTCAGAATACCAGATGCCTTCTTCTTTTTCTTTTTCTCCTTCAGGATGAGGGCCTTCACATCCTTCTGCCCTTTTTCCAGATTTATGAACATTTGTTGGAACTGGGCATTTTGTGCCTGAAGATCCTTGATGCTTTGTTCGGAAGACATTTCTGCTGAAATAAACAGCGAAGAAGATGAGAAACATGTAATGGTAATGTGACCTGTGGAAATAGAACTGACTGTTTTTGTAAGCTGGTTCGCGAAATGTCGCGGTAAGCAAGAGTCGCCACCGTCTTTTATTTTCTCCAACATGGAAAGGACAAAAGCACAGCAAAATTCCTTATGAGATTGTTTCTCGGTTCGGGAGGTAGATTTATAGAAAGGGAAGGTGTTAGCACCCTTTCTATCCATGGTTATCCATGGGCTCTTAGGTACTTGCTCTTATGTTTTCAAAATGATGTTTGCTTTTCAAATGTGTGTGGGTTTTGAAAAAGTTTCGTTTGAAAAATTTCTAAGTAACTCTTGTATCAGTCCTCAAGAGTGTTTGAAAAATTTGTTTGAAAACCTTTTGAAAGTGTGAGGTGTGAAAAGTTGTTTTTGTTTGTTTTTGATAAGAGCAAGTACTTAAGAGAAATCTACCTACTCTAAGGAATTAAGCTGTAAGTGTCCTTTAGGTAGTGCCATCCCACCATTGAGAGGTAGGTAGCACCATCGTTGGAGGTGTTCGGGTCAATTCGATTATCGGGACAGTGTGGTCACCGAAGCAACGGTAGGACACCTTAGAAGTAACCCTAATGTCCTAGATCCTTTATATCCGAGGCAACCGTTTCGAGGCAACTGTTTCGAGGCAACTGTTTCGAGGCAACTGGATCTTTAGACTAAGGGTGACCTCTAAAATGTCCTATACTTGATGACCACGTTTCGAAGGCAACGAGTGAGGCGTACCCTAGAAGTGGTGTGTGTATTGTGTGTTATATTCAGTTAATGTTTGTCTTTGTAATTAGTGAGCTACGAGTTGTTTTTATTTACATACATTCTTTCATGTAAGTTTAGCAGTTAAGGGGTGCGGAAAGTAAATTGCGGAAACATAAATCCTACGCTATTACAAGGCGCGGGTCTACACATCGCCAAAATTACAAAGACCCGTTTTGGTAAATAAGTACGAGAAATTAAAATAAAGCAGTAAACCTAATTACTATTACATTCTTGGAAGCAATTACATAATAATCAAAATAAAATGCGCGCGAATAAAAAAAATACTCGGGAACGTTCTAAGGGTTTTGACCCTCTTAGGAAAAGAAATTGAATTTTTGTCTTTTGGAATTAAATGAAATTAATAACTAATAATTAAACTAATTAATTAATTTATTAAAAGAAAAATGTTTTTGTGTTTTTTTTAATGTTTTTTTAATGAAAATAAAATAAAGGAATTAAAATTCAAAGTTAATTAAAAACCTAATTCTAAACTTATTTTTATTAAAAAAAGAAGTTAAAGTTGCCTAATTAAACTATTTTATTTGTCAATATTTATTGTACACAAATAAAATAATAATAATAATAATAATGTTAGTTCTATTTTTTTGATTTTTTATGAAAAAGTTAATTATGTTAATGGTTAATAAATATAATTAGTAAATAAAAAAAGAAAAGAAAAGAAAAAAAATGCAAGAACCATGGGGGGTATTGGGCCAGATGGAGGGGTGTTTGATTGAGATTTGAGGCCCATTTGAATCCAGCTCGTTTGACTTTCTGGAATCCAATGCTTGTGTGTTGACTCCTGAACATGGTGAAGACCACCTCCTGGCCATCAGATCTATGAGAGAGGCCACCTGGCGCTTGGGTCTGTGAGGTTTATGGTGAGTTATTTGATGAGACGCTGCACTGGAAAGCGTTAGAAAAAATAATATTGGAATTATGGGGGGACCTGGGAATCGAACCCAGGTCCCATAGATCAACAAGTATATTGCCAACCACTACACCAATCCTGCACGTTTGTTATTAAAATAGAAAAGAAACATAATATAAAATAAGCGCACTATATGCTGAAAAAAGGAAAAAGCGCGCGCCCGTTTTGAATCAGCCAATCATATAGAGGCACGTCCTTCATCTTCTTCGTTTCCTGTAAAAACATAAAGCAGATAGCGGGGGTGAGTTTGTGATGACTTACAGTGCTTGATATGGAGTCTCAGGGCGTGGTAAAGGTCTCTTTAGTTTCAAGGTATGACAATGAAGGATCTCACGTGCTTTGTTTTGTCTGAAACTGCCTGCAACCTTGCTTTAGATCTCACACTTTTTTGACAAATTCTGAGTTTTTGTTCTGCCGTTTTAGGGATGCCTTTTTTTCGTCCATGAGGGTGGGAAGGCTTGTATATGTGTATATGAATGAGTATTAATCAAAATAAAGAGCCTTGAAGCCTTGCCATCATGTTTTGGATTTTGCCATGAACACCATTTAAACAACTTGCCATTTTTGTGAAAATTTGAATTTCTTGCTTAGAACAGGCCTTGCACGAATTTGGAAGGTGAATGATGGTGTATCAAAGCTATTCAAACTCAAAGATATCCCTCCATTAATTTTCTTGATTTTTATTTGAATTTTAAAGATTTAAAATGATTTAAATCAAATAAAATTAAATAAAAATGAAAAAATTAATTTTTAATCTTGAAATAAATTGTGGGACACGTGGCAGGCATGGCCAAGCTGAACCAAGTGGAAAAAGTGGGCCCCTTTTGTCAAAAAATGAAATTTCAAGGATAGTTGACTTTGGCCATTTCACAAAAATTTCCCAACTTCTCCAATGCATATCTTGCTCAATTTTAAAGCTATGAACATGTTCTTGGACATTTTGGAAAGGTCTTGAAGTCCTCTAACCAATGTCTTTGGTCCCATGTCATTTTGATTTACCAATCTCAAGTTATGGTCTTTGACTTAAAGTGCATTTTTGTTGACTTTTGAAAATGACCTATAATGTTGAAATTGATAACTTTTTGTGAGAGCATTTCTTGGACTTGGAATGTGAAGATGAGTTTTAGGAAATGTCCTCCCCTTCAAGATGAGCATTGGATGGGATTTTTCTGATGAACCATGAAAAAGTTATGCCTTGGTCAAGTTACAGTTGACTTTTCAGCTGTCCAAAAATGGAAACTTTTGCATCTTAATGATTTTTGAGCCATTCTTGTGTAATCATGATCAAGATTTGATCCAATGATGATTGTGGCTTCAAAATAAGATGTTGACCAAAATTTTTGACTTTTGACTGCCAAATGACCATTTTGCCCCTGCAATCGATTGTGAGGCAATAAGGGTTTTTGACTGTGCAACTTGACCTTGTGAGCCTTGAAACTTGACATGTAGGTGCTTGACAATGTATATGAGCATATGGGACTTGATTGAGCCTTTGAAAACCTCAACTTCCTTGTAAGAGCCAAAACCCTAATTTTGCCTGCCTTAGGAGGATGGTTGACTGTGTAGCCCTTGAGTAGACTTTGAACCATTTGAGGTGATGCTTGGAAAAACTTTGAAGATTATGGGAGGGCAAATTTTGGGGTACAACAGTTGCCCCTGTTCAATCTTCTTAGACTTGAGGATGTAGATTGGCTTGTGTGCCTTTCGTGATCCGAGGGTGGAAGATGATTGAACACTAGAGTGCCCAGAAATTTGCACTGACATAGTAGAGTATCAGCAGTGTGATAGCCGGAATGGGCTTAAAGATGCCATTTGGAGAGATGATGGATGGGAGGATGGGCTTAAAGATGCCATCTGAAGATGTGACAGAACCTTGTCGGGAATGGGCTTATAGATGCCATTTGGAAAGATGGTGGATAGGTGAATCTGAATACGAAATAGAATAACTTCCGCGTCTGGAGCATATCTAGTCTGTGTCTAATTGCTGATGTCTGAATAAATGGTAGAATGACCGCCGTGTCTAGGGTATATCCATACTGCATGAGTAACAGAATGTCATCCGAATCTAAATCGTATCTGGACTGAACAATAGAAGAGCATCCGGGATGGAGCATCTCTAAGTTGTCTTTTAGAAGTTTGAATCTGAATAAGCAATAGAACGGCGTCCGGATCTGGAGCATCTCTAGGCTATATCTGAAAGGGAATCTGAATAAGTATCAGAACGTCACCATGCCTGGGTCACATCTGAACTATCTCTAGAAGGAGTCTTGAATAAGCAAAAGAACAGCATCCATATCTGGAGCATGTCTAAGCTATCTCTGAAAGGAAATCTAGAATAAGTATCAGAACGTCGCCATGCCTGGGTCACATCTGAACTATATCTAGAAGGAGTCTTGAATAAGCAAAAGAATAGCATCCATATCTAGAGCATTTCCAAGCTATCTCTGACAGGAAATCTGGAATAAGTATCAGAACGTCGCCATGCCTGGGTCACATCTGAACTATATCTAGAAGGAGTCTTGAATAAGCAAAAGAATAGCATCCATATCTGGAGCATTTCCAAGCTATCTCTGAAAGGAAATCTGGAATAAGTATCAGAACGTCGCCATGCCTGGGTCACATCTGAACTATCTCTAGAAGGAGTCTTGAATAAACAAAAGAACATCATCCATATCTGGAGCATTTCCAAGCTATCTCTGAAAGGAAATCTGGAATGAGTATCAGAACGTCGCCATGCCTGGGTCACATCTGAACTATCTCTAGAAGGAGTCTTGAATAAGCAAAAGAACAGCATCCATATCTGGAGCATTTCCAAGCTATCTCTTTAATCTCTTTAATGTAGATATGCCCTGGCTAGATACAGGTATCGAATCTGGAATTGCGACAGTTGATAGTAACCATCTTTGGATTGACCTTTTTCCTGAAAAGGCAAAACATCAGTTGTATGCAATGTCATGATGCATGAACTGCATGGTTTTAAGATGTTCTCAAAGATAAATGAGATTTGTGTTATGATGCGTATATGCATATGTCATGATGTATGTCAATGTGACGTTTATGAATGTACTTTCGTCTAGGAAAGTAAATCCTTGACGAATGTCGGGAAGTTGGATCCTGGGCTGATGTTTGAAGAGGAGAGTTCTTCGTTTCTGCTGGTGATGATGGTTGCAAGGATACACCGGTAGGAGAAGATGACTCTGTTGGGGAATAAACTTGTTGGAGAGATACTCTGCGGGGAATGCTCTGTGGGGAAGAGATGCTTCGCTGAGGTTTGATGATAACTCCGCTGGGGATACCATTGTTGAGCTCTGTTGGAAGATTAACTCCGCTGGGGATAGGAAGACTTTGCCGGGGACGATATTTCCGTGGCAATCGGCTGAGGATAACCCAGTTATAAGCTCTGGTGGGGAATAACCTTTGAATAAAGCCGGGGAGATGCGTTCGTACTCTGCAGGTGATAAGCTTCCAGAATCTACTGGGGATAAGCTTTCTACTGGGGAGAATGATCGAACTCTCCCGGGGAAACTTTTCAGATTGGACTGGGGAATGGCCCCACTGGGGTGTTTGGTATTCCGCCGGGGAACAATCTCATGTTAAGACTGCCGGGGATGCTTGTCAAAGAATATTTGTATACTCCGCTGGGGAATATTGAGATCTTCTGGGGATACCTAACTTCCTTAAGGCTAACAGTAGGCTAACTCTGCTTGGGGAGAGTGTTGCTGACTTGCTGGAGATATTGTGCCTTCTCGGGGCTGATTGGAGACCAACTCTGCTTGAGGAGAATTGTTGAATCTTGTTTTACTCGACGGGGAGTGAAGGTATCTTGGTTATGTTCTTCAGCCGAACCTATCTTGGTACCTTGGTTGACAGAGCAACTAGATTGCTTGGACAACTCATTATTGCCCCTGTTTCTGATGTGGGAGAAGAAGATACCTTGTGGAGGTGCTAGATGACTGCCGGTTGACAAATCTTCTTCTGGTAGGCAAGTGACGAGATGACGGAACATAGTCGTACGCTTTTGATCCCTAACTTTTGCCTGGACCGCCCTTTCGGGTTTTCAGTCCACCGGGATACCCATTTTTGCCCAAGCCGCCTTTTCAGGTTTTCGACTTGCCGGGTGTACAAATTTTTTTCATTTTCATCCCTTATTTTTTCCTAGGCATGTCAACCTAGCGAGTCTATGCGTAATATTTTTTCAACTATGTCCGTGCTCTCAGGATGCCGGGAGTTGTCACTGTCAGTAGTGCAGTGTTACCATGCCACCAGAAGATTTTCGTTTGATCGTCCAATGCCCCAAGTGATCCAGACGGAGATTTGCCCTTAGCTGGTTGGCCTTTTGAGAGATTCTCAGAATCTTGACTTAACTGCCCCAGATGATGGACAATGATCATGCCCTGCCCCTTGGTTGGGAGTGCTTTTGTTCACTTAGATATTCGTCGTGTGAATTTCTCTGCTGTTGAACAAATAGTCATATGCAAACAATATTATTTTAAGAATGCAAAGCGTATGTCTGTCTCGAAGTTTTTTTTTGCAAGTGTATTTTTTAGTAAAAACAAGTGAATTTTGTAAACTGTGATGTCAACTCGTTATTTTACCGCAAGCCTTAAGGAGTCAGGATACCTTTCGTAACAGTATGCTTTCGAACTAACCCATGCTTCAGCTAGGACTTTTAAGGGTTATAACGTGGCCTGGTTCACGGTTTAAGAAACAAAGGATAAAGGCTCAAAGTATTTGTACCCACCCGCTCTTTGTGATGTTCTTCAAACCTAAACTCAGCTGATCGTGCGTTAGACCTTGTTTGAGTCTTTGCTATGATGTTCCGATGATGGTTCAAATGTTGACAATTTTTTTTTGAATAGGCAGTCATTTCTTTTTGTTGAGGGTTTGTGTGACCTCTTTCTTTTTGATTTTATTATCCCTATTTTTGCCTAAACTGTTTCTTTTGTGATTACAGTCAGCGGGATGCCCCAGTTTTGTAAGTCTCCTTCATAGGTTTTGACTTATTGGGCTTTAATTTTTTTGGTAATGACTGCCTGTCTTTATGATTATTCAGGATCATCACTGTCTTTTGTTTTGTAAGGACTCCTTTGATGCTGTTCATTACGCACCTAGATCAGGTGAGAGAACTACCCTGCCCCAGGTTATGATTAAGGGTTTTAATTTTCGAAAAGAAAAACTCCTACTTCTTTGGCTCGAAGGGGTTGACGAGGGATTATCATCCTTATAACTCCAGTGTTTAGGAATTGAAACAATGCATGTACCTCATCAGCGGGGTCTGTTCAAAAGCATACTGTAGATTATGGTATTGTTTTCGTCATCCTCCCTCAAGAGGCTTAGAATTTTCAACCCAGAGTTAATCATCATAAAAATATGAAAACAGTTTGCATATAGCGAATGCGAATATATTGATTCAAAACAGACATATGCGATGCATTGATAAAGTAATAAAGTTTGCTATGACAATAATTGTTTGAACAATCAAAAGAAAATTACAACTTGAAAAATCTAATGAACAAAAGTCTTCTAATTTGAACTAGTCACTTCAAGTAATAAATCTTGCAGGGATAGTAGAAGAACTCAGTCTGGCCATCTTGGGTGAATTCCACTTCTCCTTCATCAATCAGATCCTGGATCTTGTTCTTCAGAGACCAGCAATCGTTTGTGGCATGCCTCGGGCTGTCCGAATGATAAGCGCAGTGGGCGTTGGGGTTATACCTTGAAGGTGTCTTGTTGGGGTTCTTAGGAGGGTCCCTTAGAGTTACCAAATTCAACCTCTACAGATGTTGTAAAGCTTGAGACAACAACGTGTTGAGCTTGGTAAATTGCCTCCTAGGCTTGTCTAGCTTGCTCTGATCAACCCGTTGCTCTGGGCGAGGTTGTGGTTGGACCTGTGAAGTGGTAGCAATTTGGAGAGGTCTAATCTTCACCATGCCAGACTCTTGTCCTCTCGGAAGCTGATCAATGACCTGGTCCCTGACTTGGACTGTTTGCTTCACGTTGTATCTGTCTTGATGAAGCTGACTGATCATGGTCCTCAACTCTTCTTGCTCCCGAGCTAAGCCTTGGATGAGAGCCATTTGCCCCAACATCTGGGTTCTCATTGTATCTACCTCAGCTTGCAGACGTTTCAGCCGTTCGTCCTTATCATCTTCGGGACTTTTCTTGGCCAAATTCCCCATGAGGAGTGTCCTCAACTCTTCCTGCCCCTTGGATAGGCTTAGGAAGATCTCCCTGAACTGAGTCTCTTGAGCATGAAGACCCTGGTTATCTTGTTGGGAAGCCATTGCTGAAATAAACAGCGAAGAAGGTAAGTGACCTGTAACAAGGGTACCTGTTATGCAATGATGTGTATGTATGCATGCAATGTTTTCAAGGATCTCATGGGGTAAACGAGAAAAGTTGTTAGGATTTGAATTTCGTAGCTTGATTGAAGGAACTTCGTGTTGTTGAGATTCCTTCTTCAAGAGTCAAGGCTCACCATATCTAGTGGGTCATAGCCCCTGACTCAAGTCATTAACCTGGCTAGAGGAAAATAAATCCCCTTTGCCCTTTGCTAGATATTTGATTCATCATGACCTGCATCACAAACCCTTGAGATCCTTGAAATGGATTAGTCCTTATGTAGGATGTATGCAATGGTATGATGTTATACTATGCATGGAGTGATATAAGTAGGCTCTGTAATGAGTCCCAATTAAGGACTGTAAACAAAACCTGCAAGGAAACTCGAGTGTCAGATAACAAGCATGCAAGTAGTCAAGTTTGAAGGCACACAAGTCACACAAGACATCCCTTAGAGTTTAGGCCAGCATGAGGTTTGGGGTACTACCCTCTTGAAGTTGGTGGGCTCAAACCTGTCCTATCAAAGTAACCGGGTTCTAAGGAGCTCAATATCATTGGGTTATTTTCTGTGTTCATCGTTTCGATTTAGCCACTGAACTGACGATCAAAATATTCCAAGAAAACAACCCTCAATGAGTGTAGTATCGAGTATCAACCAACTTTGGACTGCACCAAAGTCAGTTATCTCACTACCCCTAAAGAGGCCAGGATGGTTCAATTAAAGTTCCTAAGGTTAGTTGATGCTTCACGACACCACGCGGCGGCCCCGTACTCTCCTTGACTTGACTCAAGGGTTACCAGTACTCACCAAAGTGCCACATCAACGTAGCAGACTGCTTCAACCGTGTCGGTATACCCCGCACAGTTCCCTTACAGTCTTGTTGCTACTTTCTAAGAAGGTATTCCCCAGATCCGGGTTAGGATCTATAGAACTCCCAAGACAGGCCCAATAATATTAAAGCAAGCAAAACAAAGCAATTGAAAATACAAGTATGAGCTATCCTAAGGTACACCTCACTTAAAATGTCCCCAGCAGAGTCGCCAGTTCTGTGACCGGTGGAAATAGAACTGACTGTTTTTGTAAGCTGGTTCGCGAAATGTCGCGGTAAGCAAGAGTCGCCACCGTCTTTTATTTTCTCCAACATAGAAAGGACAAAAGCACAGCAAAATTCCTTATGAGATTGTTTCTCGGTTCGGGAGGTAGATTTATAGAAAGGGAAGGTGTTAGCACCCTTTCTATCCATGGTTATCCATGGGCTCTTAGGTACTTGCTCTTATGTTTTCAAAATGATGTTTGCTTTTCAAATGTGTGTGGGTTTTGAAAAAGTTTCGTTTGAAAATTTTCTAAGTAACTCTTGTATCAGTCCTCAAGAGTGTTTGAAAAATTTGTTTGAAAACCTTTTGAAAGTGTGAGGTGTGAAAAGTTGTTTTTGTTTGTTTTTGAGAAGAGCAAGTACTTAAGAGAAATCTACCTACTCTAAGGAATTAAGCTGTAAGTGTCCTTTAGGTAGTGCCATCCCACCATTGAGAGGTAGGTAGCACCACCGTTGGAGGTGTTCGGGTCAATTCGATTATCGGGACAGTGTGGTCACCGAAGCAACAGTAGGACACCTTAGAAGTAACCCTAATGTCCTAGATCCTTTATATCCGAGGCAACCGTTTCGAGGCAACTGTTTCGAGGCAACTGGATCTTTAGACTAAGGGTGACCTCTAAAACGTCCTATACTTGATGACCACGTTTCGAAGGCAACGAGTGAGGCGTACCCTAGAAGTGGTGTGTGTATTATGTGTTGTATTCAATTAATGTTTGTCTTTGTAATTAGTGAGCTACGAGTTGTTTTTATTTACATACATTCTTTCATGTAAGTTTAGTAGTTAAGGGGTGCGGAAAGTAAATTACGGAAACATAAATCCTACGCTATTACAAGGCGCGGGTCTATACATCGCCAAAATTACAAAGACCCGTTTTGGTAAATAAGTACGAGAAATTAAAATAAAGCAGTAAACCTAATTACTATTACATTCTTGGAAGCAATTACATAATAATCAAAATAAAATGCGCGCGAATAAAAAAAATACTCGGGAACGTTCTAAGGGTTTTGACCCTCTTAGGAAAAGAAATTGAATTTTTGTCTTTTGGAATTAAATGAAATTAATAACTAATAATTAAACTAATTAATTAATTTATTAAAAGAAAAATGTTTTTGTGTTTTTTTTAATGTTTTTTTTAATGAAAATAAAATAAAGGAATTAAAAATTCAAAGTTAATTAAAAACCTAATTCTAAACTTATTTTAATTAAAAAAAAGTTAAAGTTGCCTAATTAAACTATTTTATTTATTAATATTTATTGTACAAAAATAAAATAATAATAATAATAATAATGTTACTTCTATTTTTTTGATTTTTTATGAAAAAGTTAATTATGTTAATGGTTAATAAATATAATTAGTAAATAAAAAAAGAAAAGAAAAGAAAAAAAATGCAAGAACCATGGGGGGTATTGGGCCAGATGGAGGGGTGTTTGATTGAGATTTGAGGCCCATTTGAATCCAGCTCGTTTGACTTTCTGGAATCCAATGCTTGTGTGTTGACTGAACATGGTGAGGACCACCTCCTGGCCATCAGATCTATGAGAGACGCCACCTGGCGCTTGGGTCTGTGAGGTTTATGGTGAGTTATTTGATGAGACGCTGCACTGGAAAGCGTTAGAAAAAATAATATTGGAATTATGGGGGGACCTGGGAATCGAACCCAGGTCCCAGAGATCAACAAGTATATTGCCAACCACTACACCAATCTTGCGCGTTTGTTAGTAAAATAGAAAAGAAACATAATATAAAATAAGCGCACTATATGCTGAAAAAAGGAAAAAGCGCGCGCCCGTTTTGAATCAGCCAATCACATGGAGGCACGTCCTTCATCTTCTTCGTTTCCTGTAAAAACATAAAGCAGATAGCGGGGGTGAGTTTGTGATGACTTACAGTGCTTGATATGGAGTCTCAGGGCGTGGTAAAGGTCTCTTTAGTTTCAGGGTATGGCAATGAAGGATCTCACGTGCTTTGTTTTGTCCGAAACTGCCTGCAACCTTGCTTTAGATCTCACACTTTTTTGACAAATTCTGAGTTTTTGTTCTGCCGTTTTAGGGATGCCTTTTTTTCGTCCATGAGGGTGGGAAGGCTTGTATATGTGTATATGAATGAGTATTAATCAAAATAAAGAGCCTTGAAGCCTTGCCATCATGTTTTGGATTTTGCCATGAACACCATTTAAACAACTTGCCATTTTTGTGAAAATTTGAATTTCTTGCTTAGAACAGGCCTTGCACGAATTTGGAAGGTGAATGATGGTGTATCAAAGCTATTCAAACTCAAAGATATCCCTCCATTAATTTTCTTGATTTTTATTTGAATTTTAAAGATTTAAAATGATTTAAATCAAATAAAATTAAATAAAAATGAAAAAATTAATTTTTAATCTTGAAATAAATTGTGGGACACGTGGCAGGCATGGCCAAGCTGAACCAAGTGGAAAAAGTGGGCCCCTTTTGTCAAAAAATGAAATTTCAAGGATAGTTGACTTTGGCCATTTCACAAAAATTTCCCAACTTCTCCAATGCATATCTTGCTCAATTTTAAAGCTATGAACATGTTCTTGGACATTTTGGAAAGGTCTTGAAGTCCTCTAACCAATGTATTTGGTCCCATGTCATTTTGATTTATCAATCTCAAGTTATGGTCTTTGACTTAAAGTGCATTTTTGTTGACTTTTGAAAATGACCTATAATGTTGAAATTGATAACTTTTTGTGAGAGCATTTCTTGGACTTGGAATGTGAAGATGAGTTGTAGGAAATGTCCTCCCCTTCAAGATGAGCATTGGATGGGATTTTTCTGATGAACCATGAAAAAGTTATGCCTTGGTCAAGTTACAGTTGACTTTTCAGCTGTCCAAAAATGGAAACTTTTACATCTTGATGATTTTTGAGCCATTCTTGTGGAATCATGATCAAGATTTGATCCAATGATGATTGTGGCTTCAAAATAAGATGTTGACCAAAAATTTTGACTTTTGACTGCCAAATGACCATTTTGCCCCTGCAATCGATTGTGAGGCAATAAGGGTTTTTGACTGTGCAACTTGACCTTGTGAGCCTTGAAACTTGACATGTAGGTGCTTGACAATGTATATGAGCATATGGGACTTGATTGAGCCTTTGAAAACCTCAACTTCCTTGTAAGAGCCAAAACCCTAATTTTTCCTGCCTTAGGAGGATGGTTGACTGTGTAGCCCTTGAGTAGACTTTGAACCATTTGAGGTGATGCTTGGCAAAACTTTGAAGATTATGGGAGGGCAAATTTTGGGGTACAACAGGTACCTATTTATGCGATGCTATGAATGGGATGTGTATGCAATGATTTCAAAGAATTTTGGAAATTTAAATTTGCGAACCAAAATCAAACAAAGATTTTATTAGTAAAATTCAAAGTTCAATCGCCTTTTTGGCGTTACAATTAAAACAATTTTAAAAACTAGAAAAATCAAATTTCCCATGCATGCTTCCTCTTTGTGCCGAGATAGACATTAAGGCTTATTTCCTCATGAAGCTGCTTTGTGAGCTCTCAAACCCTCCTCTCCTGGGCATAGAACTGATCCCTGTAAGTATCCCGCTCTTTCTTCAATTGAATCCAAGACCTCTGTAGTTCTCCAAGATCAGTGGGAATATCAGGATAGAGAACCGTGTAAGGAATACCCCCTTTAGTAGTGGGTTCCATAATCACTGGTAAAACGGCCATGTAGGGCATCATAAGTTTCTGGGCGCGAGCTCGTACCCATTGGAGATAAGGTTCCATAGGAATGGAAGCCTTTGGCCCCAAATCCCTGGAGCCAGATCTGTTTACCATGCTCCAAGCTCGTATGAACCTCTGGAGATATCCTTAAACACCATCCTTATAGTTAAATACAATGCCCTCGATAAGTAACTCATGGGGACCATCCCTTCGAGCGTAACCAAATTATCACAGAGCTAAACAAGGATTGTAGGTTATGCCTCCTCTGATGCCAAGTAATGGGACATTATGGTACTCTCTACAGCGGTCAATAATAGCAGTATCTCCCATAGCTCGGGAATACCAGAGAATATCCGTGTGAGCGAGTGACATTATCCTTTGCGACCAACCCAAACCTTCTTCATTATTCAGTACGGACTTAGGGAGGTGAGAAATAAACCACCTCGACAGCAACGGCATGCAGCACATAAGAACCCCTCTTCTCTTCATGGTACGAGTATGGAGAGTGTGCAAAATATCTCTGAGCAAGGTAGGCACGAGGTTGCGAGAGAGGAAGATCTTGATAGCATTCACATCTATGAGCAAGTCTGGATTAGAGAACAATACTAACCCATAGATTAGAAGGTCCAAGACCTCCTCAAAAGCCTGAAAGTCCATATCATCCCAAAATAACTGGGCTTTGTCTATTAGGAACTCGGCTAGAAAACCCTTGACTCTGATTCTTGTTTCCCAATTGGATACCATGTCGGCCCGTTTCAGATGCAAGGTAGAGGAAATGACTTCTGGCTTAGGAACCTCTTCTAAACCTGTGAAAGGCACCTGTTCAAGAATGGGTATATCCAATAGCTGAGAGAATTCTTCCATGGTAGGCACCAACTGATAATCTGGGAAGGTGAAGCAGTGGTTCTTGGGATCAAATAACTGAAAGAGTACACTCATCATCTTTTCATCAAAGTTTGAAGTAACCAGGTTGAGAAGTCGACCATGTCTCTTAGTGAACGCAGAAGTTTCAGGAACCCTTGATACTAGCTCCTTAAGTTGGGGAGGTATTCTCCCAAATCTTATTCGGATAGTGTTTCTACGAGTGGAAGCCATGATCTGCAAAACAGAACAAAGATAAATTCTCTTGGTCCTTGAAATGATTAGTGTAATAAGAATGGATGCTATGTTATGATGCATGATGTTATGTTTAAACAGAATAAATCAAACACAAGCAAAGCACACAATAAACCTTAGGTTCAAAGGCTTGCATGAGGTTAAAGGTGAGTACCCTCTTGAAGTTTAGTTGGTTTCATACCTGTCTTAGAAAAGTAACCAGGTTCTAAAGATTCTCAATATCACTGGTCTTCCTTTATCGGGCATTGTTTAAGCTCAGGCAATCTTTTCTTGCATCCGAAATATCCCAAAAGTCTGATCTCAATGAGTGTAGCATCGAGTATCAACCAATCCTCAGCTTTATACCGAGGCCGGCTATCTCACTACTTTCTAATGGCCAAGTTTGTTCAACTAAGGTTCTAAGGTCCGTTAGTGCTTTACGACACCACGCGGCGGCCCCGTATTCTCCTCGTTTCCACACGAAGGATACCGGTACAAACCAAAGTGTCACACCAATACAGCCATCGCTTAAACCATATCGGCCTACGCCGTACAGTCTCCACGATCTATTGCTGTTTACCTAAAGAGTGTCCCCAGATATGGGTGTAGGATCTTTAACAATGCCCAAACAAAAACCTTTAAGAATAAAGCAGACAAAACAAACAAGCAAGCAATTTTTAGAAATGACCTAGATCCTAAGGTATACCCCACTTTATTAAACTTCCCTAGCAGAGTCGCCAGTTCTGTGATACGGTGGCAGAACCGACCTGTTAATACTGGTTTGCATTTTGTATTCGCAAATATCACAGTAAGAAAGAGTCGCCACCGACTTTTATTTCATCCAACTAAGGAAAAGGAAAAAGAACAGAAAAAACCTTTTTCGAGAATGTTTGAGTACGGGGGGTAGATTATAGAAAGGGAAGGTATTAACAACCTTTCTATCTGTGGTTTTCCACAGGCTCTTAGGTACTTTGCTCATTTTTAAAAATTGCTTGTATGTGCTTGTTTTGAAAAAGTTTTACTTCGTGATAACTCTTGTATCCGTCCTCAAGAGTGTGACGAAGTTGTTTTGGAAATCGTTTTGAAAAGTGTTTGTGTGAAAAGTTTTGTTTGAGCAAGAACCTAAGAACTAATCTACCTACTCGAAAAAAGGTTTGTTCATTTTCCTTTAGACAACACTATCCTATTATTAAGGAATAGGTAGCACCATCGTTGGATTTTAAAAGGGACATTCGAAGGGACAAAATGGTCTCTGAAGGCAACAAGTAAAGATACATTAGCATTTCGAAGGGACTATCGTCATAAGATCAATTCGTAGGCAACTCGAGGGACAAGTAGGGACTATGATCTTTATGACGATTTTGAATCGCGGGTCATTGCTAAGGTACCCCTACGTTCGAGGGACACGACCATTATTTCTGAGGCAACCAAGTGGGGCATACCCTAAGGGTGCAAGTGTGCAGCAAAGATTGTTTTCAGATATTTATCTTGTAATTAAATGATCTATTTAATTGATTAAGCATACAAACCTAGGTTGCTAACAATTATATACACGCATATAAAATAAAAGCGAGAAAATAAAAGAGTCCTACGCTATTACAAGGCTTTCGTGTAGATACATAAATAATTAACGAAAAATAAAGTGCGGAAATTGTAAACCCTAATTAAGCTATTACAAACTGGGCACAGTTACATCAATAATAAAAAAATAATCGTGCGGAAAAATAATAGCGCGCGAGAATTAAAGCTGGAAAAAAGTTCAAAACCCTAAAAAAATAATTTGCTCATTAAAAATATTTTTGGGATTTTTTATGAAAAAGATTTGAAATTTAACCTAATCTTCTAATTAATTTTAATTAATGAACATAAAATTAAAGTTAATTAAATTAATTAATTGGCAAAAAATTAGTTTATTAATAAAAAAAGAAAAAAAAAACTAATTCCTAATTTTTTTGTGATGGTTTTCTGATTTTATGATTTTTAAAAAATGAATAAACAAAATAATACAAATTAATTAAAAAGAATGAAATGGTTAGAAAAATGGGCCTGAGGGGGAGTGAAACCCAAACTGGAGTGATGCTTGTTGAATTAGCCAAGGCCCGGATCTGGTTGGCCCATTGCAAGTGTTGGATCTGGCGTTACTGGATTAGGGACATCCACCATGGGGCTGCATCCAGGAGTGTTAGATCTGAGTGATGAATGATCTGATGATGATGGTGTGAAGTTACATGGTGCGCCTCTATAGCCTGCAACCGCTAGATCCACAAGAATTCATTTGGAAAATAGACAAACATTGGACCTGGGATTCGAACCCAGGTCCTCTCCTTTACCAACGCGCGTCAACCCCAACTGAGCTACCAAGTCATTCATACATATAACAATAATAATATATTATATATATAAAAAAACCAGTATAAATGAAAATGCGCGCAGTTTAAGATGAGCCAACCAGGTTGTGCCACGCCTTCGTCTTCCTCATATAGCTATCGTTTTAGCCTAGGGACTTTTACCTACGGTCTCATGCCTGTAACTACAACCCTGCGTTATTCAAAAATCTAGCACAAGCAATATAAATTTCATTGAAGACCATGAATAAACTAGGCTTGAAGCCCTGAACATCACGGTGTCCACGCCTAGCCCTAATTTTGCCTGTACAAGGAAGCCCTAAAACAAGATCAGAAACCCTAAGAATGGAAAACCATGATTCTTGCACTTAAAACTCAATTAAACGATTCAGCAAGCATCGAGACTTTGTAATAAACAAAAATGTATGATTGAATTTCATCAAAAAAGCATGTATGCACGTAATCAAAAATCAAAAATATTTGGATAATTGGGTTGCGGATTTTATGATTCAAGGTATTTTGGTGCGTGCAAAAGGTGCAGTTAGCTTCAGGAGATTGCCAGGAACATGTTGCAACCCTTAAATCTCCTTGAGGATGGTTGTAGTATGGAATTTAATCTGAGATTTTTTTGACAAAAGTTCACTATGCTCTTGGCCGTTTCACACGATTTCTCCTCTCTCTTGTGCCTTGCATTTGTTGTGTATATGTACTAGACTGTATTAAGTTAACAAAAAACATGTATATCTTTGCCAATTATCAAGATTTGATATGATTCCATCTTTGCATTATTTCTTTCTATATCAAGTCAAATCATACCATTTTCATCCCAATCACCCTTTGCACGATTTGATTTGGTTTGACAGCATATTTGCATTATAATTCCATTAAAATCAGATCAAAAACAAATCTTCCATATTTTATATCATTTATTTGATTTAATTTGACTTTTAAATGATAAAAAATCAAAATAAATTAAATAAATAAAGTCAATAATATGTGGTAGAGTGTTTGGGTCGTGGACATTTTTAGAGGCATAATGCAAGCATAAAAAGTTAAGCCCATTTGGCAAAAATGTAATTTTGAACATTATTGACTTTGGGCAAATTTCCAAAAATGGCCAACTTTGACAATACATATATCTCTCAATTTTGACCTTAAGAGGGTGTTCTTTGACTTTTTAGAAAGCTTAGGATGTCCCTTAATCAACGTCTTTGGTTTCGTCTCAATTGGATCTTCCATGTTCATGTAAAGAGCTTTGACCCAAAAGGTGTTTTTGTTGACTTTTTGGAATGACCTATAATGTTTGAATCCATATCTTTTGACGAGTGCATTTCTTGAACTTGAGGATTGAATATGAGTTGTAGGGAATTGAATTCTATTCAAAATGAGCCTTGGATGAGAAATTTATGATAAATTATGAGAAAGTTATGCTTGGTCAAAGTTTTGTTGACTTTTCTTATAGAAACCCTAATTTAACAACTTTTGAGTTTTAATGAATTTGGGGCATTCCTTGAGGATTCATGATCAACCATTGATCAAATGATGGAGATTACTTCGAAATGTTGATGTTGGCCAAAAACCTTGTAGTTTGACTGTTTGTGGGCCCCAGTTGACTTTTGACCTAGTACAATTGACTTTTAGGCATCTGAGTAGTTGACTGGGCAAACTTCTTGTGCAAGGATTGAAACTTGACATGGAGGGTCTTGAGAACGTATTAGGGCTATGGGAATCATTTGGGACCCTTGGAACTCAAACATTTTGATGAGGAGTGAAACCCTAGTTTGAGGCTCATTGTCTTAGGAGGAGGATTTGTCTGGTCAATCCTTAGGCATCCTTGGGCAAGTTGAGGACCTCTAGGAGTATGCTTTGAGTAAAATGAGAGGGAAAATTTTGGGGTACAATAATAACCAACATAGTTGTCATACAATTTCTAACTTAACTTCAAAATGTCTTCAGATCAGTAGCAATACAAAACATACATCAACAAATGATCTTACCTATTGCCACGTATCAGAACCAAATTATCAACACACCAATTAATCACTTAAAATAACCAACATAGTTGTCATATAATTTCTAACTTAATTTCAAAATGTCTTCAGATCAGTAGCAATACAAAGCATATGACTAAGACTTAAATCTTAAAACCACCACAATGATAACAAATACCATTCACAAAATACTGCCCACTTTTTTACTCCAGCAAATTTTAACATCCGTCTATATAAATCCACATCATGTTAAACGCTTCGTTACGGACACAGTCAACCTATCATACGGATTAACCAATGTGAGGTGCACCACATCTCCTCTCTTTAATTGACGTCTTCTTGCAAAATCAATCCAACCCTTCCAAGTGAATTTTTCATCTTCATCCCTTTTTCCTTTAAGGATATCACATCCATATAGTCTTCCAGTGTCCAAGTCTAACAGTTCGACACGCCGCTAGCTCCATAGTAAGCATTCTTCTGATGCGTGTCTAGGAAAATTCTGCACATTAAATAAACTGTGTTTACACAAACATTTTCTGAATATAAGCCTAGCTTGAAAAGTATTCAACTATCAACTTACCAACACATTCTTCATGGCTTTAGCAGCTGGCTTTATTTTCACATCCCAGAAATAATCTCCATTGTTGTTGTACCGTGTTGCATCAGGATCAGGGCCATAACTTTCTTCCGATGAGAAACTGTCATTGAAAGAAAGACTCTCCTTACTGGATTCGCTTGTGTAGTTATCATCGCTTCCACTATAAAAATCAACGTGAGAAAAATAAAGTATAAGATCAACCTTAATAGATTTATTTAACATAACACTTAACACTTAATTGTTTTCAATATAACTCTCAAACTATTTAACCATTCATCCATCACTTTGAATAAACATGAAATGTACTGACTATCAGTGAACAAAGGACATGCAAACACCGTGTTTCAGATTTTTAGAGTATTATGGTGCACATGCAAACATCGGAAGCAAGTCTAACATAACACAAGCAAAAAAAATCTCAGTTGAACCGGTAAATAGATTTTCAGCAATACTGTTTGTGTTTACCTGCTACTGGAAGAAAGATAAATAGGTTGATATGGGCCACCACTCATTTCCAAAACTGAATATTGAGAAGCCATTTTCATAGTTTTCACAGAGATGATATTCTCTTCCAAACAATAGTTATGTGGTGAGATGTATTGATTTTCTCCTTTAAAAAGGAAAGTTATGGGTTTCAGAGGTGGGCCATTGGGTTGGACAAGTGTCTTTGGGGCCTTCACATATGTTGGCCTCTCAACACAGATCATTGACATAGTGTGGTGGTTTCACAATGTGTAGTGTTTATAAGTTACATATATTAAATGTATAATTTATAACCTCTTTTGTTATTAATTTATAACCTATTTTGTTATTACAGTTTCATGTTTTTTCATGACTAACACACTAACTTTTTCCATTTCTTACAAAGATGAACAAATTCAAAGTTTTAACGAAATTATGCAAGTTGTTACCGAAGATAAAGGAGGAGTATTTTTTTATATGGTTTTGGTGGTACTGGAAAAACTTTCATGTGGAATACCCTTTCAGCAATTTTGCGTTCTAATCGTGATATTGAATTAAATGTCGCGTCAAGTGGTATAGCAAGTCTACTTCTACTTAGTGGAAGAACAACGCATTCAAGATTCAAAATTTCGGTTCCATTCATTGAAACGTCAATTTGTGACATTGACAAAAAGGATGGCCTTTCCAGTTTGTTGAAAATTACTAAGTTGATTATTTGGGATGAGGCTCCTATGGCAAATAAGTGGTGTTTCGAATCTCTTAACAAGTCGTTGAAAGATATCAAGGGTACTAAAGATAATCCTTGTGAACAAATATTTGGAGGGAAGATTGTGGTGTTTGGTGGTGATTTAAGACAAATTATACCAGTTATGCCGAGAGGTACCCGTTCTGATATAGTTCATTCTATAATAAATGCCTCATATATTTGGGAATATTACAAGGTTTTAACACTCACAAAAAACATGTGTTTGGATTCAGCATTAAATTCTTCAAATGATCAAGAGATTGAGAGTTTCTCTAAATGGATTTTAGATGTGGGAGATGGCAAAATCTCATAACCAAATGATGGATATGCTAAAATTACTATTCCACCTGAATTTCTATTAACGGATTTTATGGGTTGTCGTACCCCAAATTTGTCATGCCTCAACGATTTTTATTTTTCAAGATTAAAATAGAAGAGATATTTAATTAAAGATGGTATAGCAATATTTGATGGCCCATCCTTATCCAAGACTATGGGGTGTATTCTAACGGGGCTTTCTAGATCAGAAATACTCATAAATCTATTTGCGAGGCATGTTGGCCGATGGCCCATGCAATTCGAAAATACATCCGAGTAATTAATAAATTATTAGTTTATTAAAACTACTTAGGTTCAATTTTCTGTTAAGTATCTAATCCCATTTACATTTAAGTGTTATTTGTCGTTAGGGGAAGTGAGACTGCAACACACTGACCCATTTATGTTAATCCATTTTTGTTTTATATTTAAATAAAAAAAAGGGGAGGGTGTGTTTGTAAATTATAGGCCCATTAAGGTTTTAATAAAACTAATGTATTTGTAGCCTTGTGTTATTACTGGATTAAAAAGAAAAGAGAAATTATTGTTAAAGCTTGTATTATTGTAAAAGAGGTGATAAATGATTTTTAAGAGAAAAGCATGCTGCCAAACCTTTTATTCAATATGGTATTGTTTCCATTACATTAGTTTAGGAGTTTGTTGTTTTGCAAAAAGGATCCGTTTGGTTCATTTTTTTGGGGCCCAATCCAAAGGGTAGCGAAAAGAAACAAAAACAGGTGTCTGAAATTGCTGGACTAAAAACGCAAGGCCCAAGGGTTATTAAAAAAATTGTTTGTTGTTTTATTTCAAAAGAATAACAGTAAGGGTGTACCGTTTCTTACAATATTATTTCTAAAATTTTGTTTAGTTATTAAAAAAAAGAAAGAGGAAAGCATTGAGCTGAATTAATAATTTTTGCAAAGCCCAAATGTCCAAAAAAAACATTAATTGTACCGATCGCATCGAAATTAACGCGTGTTTCTTGCACTAACAATTATTGTGGAGATTCATACTCAATCAAATCCACAAAATCATAAAATCAAATCTTCAAATAAATCCAGAAATTAACAATAAACCAAATTTGTTATAGTACAAAATCTTATCCAGAAAATCAGATATCAAATCCAATATTATGAACCAAATCTGGGAATTGATTACAGAAACAAAGTAATAATTACAATATCAATTACAGTTTTTCCGGAATCAATTACAATCAATCAACAAAGAACTCAATCCCTAAATTAACTAAAATCCTAAATCTATAATTCCTAATCTACGCTAACAAATCCAAAACCCTAAAATCAACCTATAAATACAAAATGCAAAGAATACAGAAAGGGGGATTTGATACAGGGACAGAGGGGTTGGATGGCACAGAAGAACAAGAACAGGGTGGAGGATTTTGATACAGAAACGGGGAGACAATGAGAAAAGAAGGAAGAGAAAACCCATGTCATTGTAGAAAGCCATAGCAAGGAGCGATTAGGGTTTCATTGTCTTAAAACCCTAATCGCGTATTCAACCCTAATCGGTCTCCATCGCTACCGCCGCTAGCCACCGGCTTCGCCATCGCAGTCACCATCAACTTCAATCTTCGCCGGAGCCTGCGAATAAGAAGAACAAGAAGGGTTATGTTGTACCCCAAAATTTGCCCTCCCATATTCCTCAAGATTTGTCAAGAATCATCTTCAAATGGTTCAAGATTTCTCAAAAGGTTGCACAGTCAAATCACCTCCTAAGCCAGCTGAAATTAGGGTTTTGGTTCTTCTAAGGAATTTGGGATTTTTAATGGCTCAATCAAGTCTCATAGGCCTATATACATTCTCAAGCACCTACATGCCAAGTTTCAAGACTCATAGTGCCAAATTCCACAGTCAAAAACCCCATTTGCTCCACAGTCAACTGCAAGGGCAAAATGGTCATTTTACAGTCAAAATTCAGAATTTTTGGTCAACATATTATTTTGAGTCCACAATCATCATGTGATCAAGTCTTGATCATGATTCCACAAGGATAGCTCAAAAAATATCAAGATGCAAAAGTTACTATTTTTGGACAGTAGAAAAGTCAATTGTATCTTGACCAGGGCATAACTTTTTCATGGTTCATCAGAAAAATTCCATCCAATGCTCATTTTGAAGGGGATGACATTTCCTACAATCAATATTCACACTCCAAGTCCAAGAAATGCTCTCACAAAAAGTTATCAATTTCTACATTATAGGTCAAATTCAAAAGTCAACAAAAGTGCACTTTGAGTCAAAGACCATAACTTGAGATTGGTAAATCCAAATGACATGGGACCAAAGGCATTGGTTATAGGACTTCAAGACCTTTCCAAAATGTCAAAGAACATGTTCATATGATCAAAATTGAGCAAGATGTGCATTGGAGAAGTTGGGAAATTTTCATGAATTTGCAAAAGTCAACTTTGCTCAAAACACCTTATTTTTGCTAATGGGCCTCAAATTTCTTCTTGAAACTTTATCCATGGCCTATGCACGACCCATCAAGATTATTTGAATTATTTTCTTATTTTTTATTAATTAATTGGATTTTTAATCAATATTAATTCATTTAATTAATTTAAATTGTAGGAAAATACAAAGATTTGATTTTTCAATCTTTTTGTGAAGCAAGTATGACCTAAAAAGGCTGGCAATTTCGTGCACCAAGTCAAAGATGCAATATATCCAAATTTGGCAACTTTTTCCAATCATGAAGATTCAAAAATATGTGATTTCCAATCAAATATTCAATCATCATTCCAATGGATTTTTGTGCAAGATTCTGACCTAATTCCCTTCCTCTATAAATACACAAGCAAACCCTGATCATGCACACGTGAGAGAGATGCAGAAAAAGCCATAACCATATTGAAAAAATCCAAGAAAATTGCAAACTGACTTTTGCATTCTAGCACGATTCAGAGGCTTTTGTTGATTCTAATACCTTGCAGGAGTTCTCAGGGACGTTTTGCAATCAAAACCAGGCTTTAAAGATACAAGAATCGCTCTAAATAGTTTGACGGTTTGCCACTTTTTTTCATAATCGTAACTCGTGATTCATAAGCATTTAACATGATTTATTTTTTGTTTTGCATTGCTTGAATCCATATGAAGCTAATGGCATAAGCTAATTGAATTATAGTATACAGAATCACAAGTTACCATGGACGAATTCTAGGGTTCATAAGCTTTCAAATTGAGGCTTTGCAATACAAGAAAAATTAGGCCTTTTGAGACCCATGATTGAACTCGTTAGGACAAGACGAAAACAAAGGGACCATCGCGAAATATTTATATAAAACACAACCCTAATCGCTATTTTTCGTCACACTGTTTAGTGGGGGTTAAAAACCCCCGCTATCTAACATTGCTTTTGCAGGTTCAGCGAGGAAGATGATGATGTGTTGATACATCATTGGTTAGTTCAAAAAAGAAGCGCGTGTTTTTACGTTTACAACATATTGAATAATTTCTTAATATATTAATTGTTTATTATTTTATTAATGAATGGAACGCGTTGGTTGGAGTGGTTAAGGCATTGGATTGGAATCATTGGGACCTGGGTTCGAATCCCAGGTCCCCCAAAACAATTATTTGTTCTTTTTCTTCATGCGTTCACGTGCAGGCTTCTAAAAGTGATCCATCATGTACCTCACGCCTCAGCATGCCATGTGTCTCCAAGCCTGGATCCAGTGGCCAAAGATGATGACTACCATGCTCCCTAGTCCACAGGCGTGCAGATAATTTCAAAAGTCAACGTGGCTGAATAGCTTAATGGGCCTGGCAATTGACAATAACACCTCCTAATGGGCCAACACCCCCCCTGGTTTATTCTTTTTTTTTCTTCCTTTTACTATTTTATTAATTATTATTATTATTATTATTTAGTTAACTCACAAATTAATTATTTTCATAAATTCAGAATACTAAAATATTTTTATTATTATTATTTATTAATTTCACCTTTTATTTATTATTTTTGTAAATAAATACTAACAAATTAATTTAGTTCTTTAATTAGGGTTAATTTTAGTTTTTTTTCAATAATTTAAAATCAATTAGAATTAGGGTTCTTGACAACTTTTATTCATGATTTCCTTTTTTATTTATTTCCTAAAGACATAAAAAACCCAAAAATATTTCTTTTAATTAATTAATTAGTTTTAGGTTTAATATTAATTAAATGCCAAACAACAAAAACTCATTCTTTCTCAAAAAAGGGTCAAAACCCTAGGACTTCTCCGATTCAATTCTTTTTGCGCATATTATTGTTGATCATATTTATGTAATTGCTCCGAGGATGTAATAGCGTAATTAGGACTTTTTATCGCTTTCTTTATTTTCTCGCATTTACTTTTCAAGGGTTTGTTTTTGGCGATGTAAATATCCGACGCCTTGTAATAGCGTAGATTTATTTTCCGCAATATTTAAACTGCTAGATGTATGTTAATTAGGCTATGCATGACAAGACTTGCCTGAAAATAAAATCAAAACGTAGCTCACCACAACATGTACGAAGATAATTTAACTGAATCCTGACACACTCGCACATGCCACTCCTAGGGTATGCCTCGACGTGGTCATTGAGTATAGGAAGTTTTAGAGGTCGCCCTCTTGTCTAAAGATCCAAGTTGCCTCGAAACCGTTGCCTCAGATAAAAAAAAGGATCTAGGACATTAGGGTTACCGCTAAGGCGTCCTACTATTGCTTTGGTGACCACACATTTCCCTATAATCGAATTGACCTAACAAACTCCAATAACGGTGCTACCTACTTCTCAATAGTGGGATAGTATTGTCTAAAGGACATTTACACAGCTTAATTTCTTTTGAGTAGGTAGAGGTTCTAAGGTACTTGCTCTTTCAAAACAAAAATACTTTTCGCACCTACACTTTTCTGACAAAAGTTTTCAAACAAACACTTCATACACTCTTGAGGACTGATACAAGAGTTAAAACGAAGTTTTCAAACAGACTTTTTCAAAACCCACAAACACAAGAAAAGCAAATCATTTTTGAAAACATAGTGAGAAAGTACCTAAGAGCCCGTGGATAACCACAGATAGAAAGGGTGCTAACACCTTCCCCTTCTATAATCTACCTCCCGAACCGAGAAACATCTCGAAAAGGAATTTTGCTGTGCTTTTGTCCTTTCCATATTGGAGAAAATAAAAGACGGTGGCCTCTTGCTTACCGCGAAATTTCGCGAACCAACATTCCAAAACAGTCAGTTCTATTTCCACCGATCACAGGTTAGCATCGAATCGCCACAAGAAAAGCAAAGATTCAGAAAACAAAAACGCTGAGGGTAATAAATTAGCTTTTGTTTTCATCTATTTTGTTGATTTGGGGTTTTGTGGGTTAGGTTTTGATTGAGGGTTACGGCGGAGAAGGTGGTTGGTCATGGCGCCGCGGATAATAGGGTTTGGGGTTGAAGATGAAAGGGTGGGAACGAGAGAGGCAAGGTTTGGGCTACTGTAAGATAGAATCTGAATGGGGTAAAATGAATAAAAAATAAAGCTTGTATGCTATCATCATCCAGTATATACGTGCCTATCATAATTATCGTGTTCCTTCAATCCCATCTGCATGGTCTCGATCAGACGGCCATAGGCCAAGCCCTATGATAGCTCGCATGCACCCGTGCCACACATGATTGAATTAGCCCTTGCAAGCATTCAATGGGTCGAGCTCAGTTTCTTTTTGCACATCCTTTTATTTTTGCAATTGCTAAAGGCCAAAACACCTCAACACCCCCCCCCCCTTGTCTGAATAATAATTGGGCCAACCTGGGCCTAATCCAACACCCACTATTTTACCACACAACTAAATTTACACCCCCCTGAACTTAGTTAATTTTATTTATTTTCTTTTATAATTCAATTATTTTTTATATTATATATATATATATATATATATATATATATATATATATATATATATATATATATATATATATATATATATATATATATATATATATATATATATATATATATATATATATATATTATTTATTATAATAATAATTCTTATTATCAAATAATGAATTTTTCTATTATTATTATTATATTTTTATATTATTATTATAAATTGTTGTAGTTAATTAATTTTTTCTATTATTATAATTACAACTTATCATTTATAATCCCTTTTATGTAAATATTATTATTAATATATTCACTATTTAAATATTATTATATGTTCAAACAAATCACTTTCATATTAAAATTACATATATTTTTATATATCATTTGCATTAAATCTTTTTTTTCTATCATGCATTAATTAAGATATTTTCGCAATTGATACGATTAAAAAACACAAACCAATCATCAAACTATCTTCGTAATAAACTAAAATAATCAACTGTCTTTTTGCAAATGGGTTTCAAACTAGTTTTGACTTACTACACACTCAGACAAAATCTACACAATCACTACTCCCGACCGAGTGTGAAGTGATTCAAAATATGTTTGCAAACCCCTAAAAAACACCAACCCCCTACGAACTACGAATTGGGACTCTGATTCCTCATAAGAGGATACGTAGGCATACGATCAAAAATCATAGCGAGTTCCCTTATAAAAAAATTAAACTCTTTCTAATTAAAACTTAAAATCCTGTTTACCCCAAACCTAAACCTAGAACCTAATATCCTTATGAACAAGGTACATGAAAGGTTTCTAACACCTTCCTTTCGTCTAATTGAGTTCAAAACCTAGAATCTTTGTCTGATAATTAGGGTTTTCTGTTAGATTCCCTTCCCTAGGATAAAAACTAATAGTGGCGACTCTGATTTAAAAACCAGTTGCTACAGCTAGCGACACTGCTGAGGACTTCAACTTTAGGTTTTAGGGTTTTTACTTTGGAGTTTTTTATTTATTTATTGAATTATTTATTTATTACATTATTTAATTATTGCATTTATTTATTTATCGTCAATCATTTTTATCATATATTTACTGCATGGCGGGAACTTTTATCTCAAAAAAAATATTCTCAAATAAACCCTTAGCAAGAAGGTTCGTCTATTAGCTTAGGGGGTACATTACCCCTGCGATTTTATGTGACGAATTCGCCTAGAGTCGGTGGACTTCCGAAAAAGGAATACTTATCAAGAGATACCCTCTTGACGAGTAGGACTTCGGAGGGACGCCCATGACTCTTTGTAACGGCCTTAACTTAAAATCTCATGACGAGACCTTTCACGACTTTGAGACTAAAGTCTCAGCCCGTAAAGAGGCTCAACCTAAGGGAGGCCCTTGTGCCTTTCCCCTCTGGTGTTATTCATGGTACCTTTAAGGAAATCACCTTTTTTGGAGGGTAGACTAATCGTAGGTCAAAATTAAGGAGCCTACATACTAAGGGTACTTATTACAAAAAATCCCGTCACTCAACCTTACACCCGCGCATTCATATATTTCATGTATTCATCATACATTCATCATATATTCATCACCTGTTTCTGTCTTATTCACGAGGTACAAAAAATAAAATCGAGATCTCGGTGATTGTCTTTAAAAAATGGATACCGGAGGAAACAACTTGTCCGCGTCAGTGCACCAAACAATGCTGAAATCAAGGCCACAAAAGGGAAATAATGTGTTGAATACTTTCTCAAGCTTTGTCAACCAAAGGTGGATGGTTTTAAGAGCAGATATCTGCAGGAGCACCTAGAAGACTTGTTTCCCTTTGCTTGATTTCACGAAAATAAAGTTTTAATTTCAAGTTGTAATATTTTTCAATATCTGGATTATGTTACTTTTAATAAAGGCATTTTGTTACCCTATCTCGACGGCGTGTCTATTTTAAAGTTAGTCGCCAAATAAAATAATAAGCAAAATACAAATACATACCCAAGTGAATAAGACATTTAAAACAAGTAACCATTTCATATTCATACATATTCATTCGCATGCATGCATTCACGAACACCTACATATCATATCAAAACTCATTTTTTCAAAAACAAATTCTCCAGTTGAACCATTGGTAGAAGTAGATCGCCACTTCCTTGGCCTTCATATCAAACCAGGGCCTATCAACAGAAAAGCATGGAGAAAATCGAGGAAACTCGTGCTGCATTCAAAGAGGATCTTGACCAAGTAAAGGGCGACGTAAGTTCAATGAAAGGAGATTTGAGTCAAGTTCTTCTAGATTTGAAGAACATTATTGACAGGCAAGATCAAATTCCCAGGGTAGCTTTTGAGGAAGTAGCCAAGACTATTGGTGCATCAAGAGGTCACCAACTAAGGAAAGATTCAGAGGCAGAACCCCAGAAGTCCGTCATGGCCCGACAAGAAGCTGAAATCGAAGGGTTTGTCCTAACGCCACCGAAAACAGGGGCATCTCATACCTTACAGATTCCAAGCAATAATGCAGACAACTACTTGGACCTATAATACGGAGACCACGTCCCATAGAATGCCAACCAAGCGCCATTAAAGACAACTGGTACTCATGTTGTTGATAATCCACATCAGTAGAAAGCTCTGGAAGAAAGACTAAAAGTTATGGAGGGTTTCGACGCTTTCGAAGTAGACGCTCTCGAAATGGGCCTAGTTCCTGATGTGATGATTCCGCCAAAGTTCAAAGTACTTGAATTTGAAAAATACAAGGGGTTCACTTGTCCAAGAAATCATCTTCGTATGTACTGCAGGAAGATGCATGCCCATGCCCACGATCAGAAGTTAATGATTCACTATTTTCAAGATATCCTGAGTGGGGCATCTTAAGACTGGTATATGCAATTGGAGCGAATGCATATTCGAACTTGGGCAGATCTTGCTAATTCTTTCCTAAAGCATTACAAATATAACCTGGAAATGACGCCTACCCGCATGTAACTCTAGAATTTATCCCAGAAGAAAGAAGAGTTCTTCAAGGAATATGCTCAGAGATGGAAGGAGTTGGCATCCCGTGTGCAACCACCACTGTTAGAGAAGGAGTTAGTAGACACATTCATGGGAACTTTGCACGGGATGTATTATGAGATAATGGTTGGAAGTATCTCTTTGGGGTTCTCAGACCTAGTAACCATCGGAGAAATAATCGAGACTGGGATAAAGAGTGGGAAGATATCAGGGGGACCTTCAGACGCTCCCTATAATTCAAAGAGTCATGCTTCAAACCTCCCCAAAGGAAAAGAGGGAGAAATTAATGTTGTAGCGTCACAACCCAGGGTACAACAACCATTAGTGATCCCACTAGGGCAGCAGCAAGGCAGAAGGCCACCTAGGAAATTTGATCCACTCCCTATGCCACCTAGCCAGTTATTGCAACAGTTAGTTAAGGCATCCCTAGTGGAACTCAAGCCTCTAGCTCCTCCAGTCGGGCCACTCCCACGAAGATACAATGCCAACGCCAGATGCGAGTATCATGTTAACTCTCCTGGACACACCATAGAGCAATGTTGGCCATTCAAGTATAAGGTCCAAGACTTGTTAGAATCTTAAGACATAACTTTTGAGAAACCTAACATCCAATCATACCCTACGCCTTCGCATGATGGGCTGACAATAAATGTAATTGAAGTAGTCATTGACTCTGGGGAAAGCTGACGAGCAAGAACCTCGATAAACCCGCAGAAAGATTATTAGTTGGGATATGGACTCCCGCTAGAACATAATGAAGCTTCCGAAAGAGCTCTACAAAGACTAAGGGACCAGGGGATAGTCCAGCTGGGACAATACCCTGAAGGAAAATATGAAGCTACTCTGAAGGGCGAAGCACATTTTCCTCCAATCCAAGAGACCTTTGTCAACAATAGAGTAGTGCGTGGCGGACATGTGGAGAAAATATCCAACAAGGCCAACACCAAAGGGGCAATTGAATTCATCCGAGAATGCGCTTCAGGAAAAAAACTCAAAAGATGGACGACCGTGGAGATTCCTGAGATCTTTTTCTTTCCATTAATTTTTCTTGTTTTTGAAAGAACCTATGTCAAGCCCGAGGCATAGGGGTTTCTTGTAAGGTTTCCCTGTTTTGTTTCAGACAATATCTATGATTAATAAAAGTTGTATTTTGTTTTCAATCAAGATCCTTGTCTATCTCTTGCATTTATATCTTAAATTTTGAAAATGGCAATACTTTCTCTGCATATGCATTTTCAAATTTCATATACTAAATCTGCACCAAAACATGAAGAGTCACAAATTCATGCCCAAAACCACCGATAATGCTACTGTTGCAATCCGATATAATTTTGATGCTCCTACCAACCAAGTTAAAGAGGAAGATGCTAAAGATCTTGAACTCTCTGAGAAAAAAGCGAGGGAAATAAAAAGAAAAGCTAACAATATGCAACCATATCAAGAGGCTATTAAGACCATTAATCTGAGCACAGGGGAAGACCTGAAAGAAACAAAACTAAGGGGAAATGTAAAGAGAGGAGCCACAAAGAAGTTTATCAAGTTATTATGCATATCTATGGAAATAGGCCAAGGTCAAATACAAATAGTGCTGTAAAAATAAGCAACTACGGAATACCAAGATCTGACGAAGAACCCGATCCAGGGGCACGTTGGGTATCCACATTTGAAG
Source organism: Vicia faba (assembly GCA_948472305.1). NCBI lineage: Eukaryota > Viridiplantae > Streptophyta > Magnoliopsida > Fabales > Fabaceae > Vicia > Vicia faba. The sequence continues at coordinate 1,471,982,805 of OX451737.1, read as the reverse complement.
AGGCTTCAAATGCACCGGGGTACGATAAAGGGGAAGTACTGACTTCTCCAAAGAATGCTCACAAGTCGTATACCAAGTCAACGGTGAATGGGATACTAAACATCCAAAACTGGTTCCATATCGGGATCATGTTTTGAAAACTGACTGCGGAATTCACAAAGATCATTTCCAGTCACGTCCCACGAAAAGGAAATCAAATGACGGATGCCCTGGCAGCTATATCGTCTACATTCAAAGTAACTTGGTCAAACCATGAACCGCGCATCGCAAACAGACGCTTCAAAGAGCCCACACATTACCTTGCTATTAAAAAACGACAATATAACAAGCCATGGTTTCATGACATCCAGAAAATGCCTCCAGCATTTGCAAATAAACCCTACGAGGATTAGCCTCGGAATTCTTTCAAAGTAACGATATATTGTACAAAATGAACCAGGACATGGTCTAGTACTCAAGAAGATTCTGCTACCTCGCCTCAACTCATGTGGTAAATGGACACCCAATTACGAAGTTCCATACATAGTCAAAACAACATTCTCCGGTGGTGGTCTTATCTCCACAACAATGGATGGGGAAGAACTACTACATCCGGCAAGTTCAGACGCTGTCAAAAATACTATGTATAAGAAGCTCGCTAAGCTCGAACCCTAAACGAGCGACTTAGGCAAAAAGGAATGTCCCGGTGGATCGAAAACCCTAAAGGGTGATCCAGGCAAAAATTAGGGGCATATAACAAAAAAATCATCCCGGTGGATTGAAAACCCGAAAGGGCAATCCAGGAAAAAGTTAGGGATTTCATGCAAAGAAATAAAGAACAAAAATATTGCGATCTAAGAACTGCGACTATGAACCATGAAGGGAGAGATAGATTTGAATCATTCAACTCAGAAGCAAAGGAGATAAGATCATTAAAAGGATATTGGGGGAACAGCAGTAGTAATTATCATTTTTATTGCCATTTTTAAAACCTCCTGTAATTACCTCTTTCTAGGAATTGCACCATGTACTCTCGCCTATTCAGAGGCATATCAATAAAACAGTTGCTTTCTTTGCATCTTTCAAATTGCGTTTTTCTTTTCTCATACTTGTTTACAAAATACTACGATCATTACTTGTGAATGATGTCTTGAAATCATTCCGAGGGATTAACAAAATAAAAGCATTTGACAAAACATCGAAAAAGAATTTTGGTTAGAAAAAATATCGAAAGAAAATCCACGTCTACGTCCATGCACATGGTTACTCTTACGTCTTGCAATACAAAAATATATACATATGTATGCGCCTATATCTACACTTACGATGCAAAAAGTCTACGCCCATACGTACATCTGCGCCTATGCTTACGCTCAACAATACCAAGTCTATGCCTACATCTAGGGGTCCAAACACAAAGTCTACGTCCATGTCAGCACCTATGCCTAACTTGCAACATGAAGTCTGCGTTCGCACGTGTCCACGCACATGCGTACTCCTGCCAATTCTATACATACGTCTATGCTTACGCCTGCGCTCACAACATACGAATCTACATACGTCTATGCTTACGCCTGTGCTTATAACACAAAGGCCACACATATACTAATACAAATCTATGCATAGGCCATTACCTACATCCACGCCTACGCCCACGCTCACAATACAAAATCAATGTTCAAATTTTGCTAACATTGTCCACTGTGTTCAAGTTCAACAATGCTATGGCGACACAACATACAATGTCAGGAATTGATAACTCTAAGCCAATGTTTTGAAGGAGAGAATACCATAAATGGTCTTCAAAACATTTCAAGGCATATATGCATCTTACACACATTTCATACATACATTTTGCATATCTAAAGCATACATACCCTATACATTTCAATATTCAATACACTCAGGGTTCCATATCAATGTCAAATATTATACATGTCACATACATACAACATTCGATACGCATGCATACACATGTATCGCATAGCAAACATACAAATAATCTCACCCTCAACTATCTAAGGGTTGACCAACGCAATACTTCTCCTACGATTCAACCTGTCACCTTAGTCTTCATGCCGTGAAACATTCAGCCCATCACCTAAGTCTTCCTGCAGTGATGAGTTCCTTACAAACCCAGTACATTGCCTCTAAGCCGCAATGTATCCGCAAAACTCATTACATTGCCTCTGATCCGCAATGTATGTGCAAAATTCAGAACATCGCCTCTAAGCCGCAATGTATTTTCAAAATTCAGAACATTTCCTCTAAGCCGCAATATATTTGCAAACTCAACACATTACCTCTAAGCCACAATGTATTATCCAAGCCAACACATTGCCTCTAAGCCGCAATGAATTATCAAAACTCGGTGCATTTCCTCTAAGCCGTAATGTATTTGCAAAACTCAGTACATTGCCTCTAAGCCGTAATGTATTCTCAAAACTCATTACATTACCTCTAAGCCGCAATGTTTTCTCAAAACCTAGATCACCGCCTCAGACTTCATGTAGCGATGCTCAAAAACAAAACCTAGCTTATCGCCTCAGAATTCACGCAGCAATTTGTGAACCTAATCCATCGCCTCAAACTTCATGCAGAGATGTTCGAAACAATAAATTTAGCTTATCACATCAGACTTCACGCAGTGATTTGCGAACTTAAACCATTGCTTCAGACTTCATGCATCAATGTGTTCCAAACTCCAGACCATCATCTCATACTTCATGCAACAATGTGCGAAACAAAAAATTTGGCTTATCGCCTCAGACTTCACACAGCGATTTACGAACCTAACCCATTGCCTCAGACTTCATGAAATAATGTATTTCTTTATTCCAAGCTCCAGATCATCGCCCCAGACTTCACGCAACGACTTACAAACCTAACCCATTGCCTCATACTTCATGCAGCAATGTGTTTCTTTATTCCAAACTCCAGATCATTGCCTCACACTTCATGCAGTGATGCTCGAACAATACAAAATCCAGCTTATCGTCTCAGAATCCATGCAACGTTTTGTGAACCAAACTCATTGCCTCAGTCTTCATGCAACAATGTATATTTCTTTATCCCATAACATAGCACATCGCCTCAGACTTCATGCAGCGATGCTCGAAGGAAAACAAAACTTTAACCCATTGCCTCAGACTTCATGCAGCAATGTGTTTCTTTACTCTATAACCCAGACCATCGCCTCAGACTTTGTGCAGCGATGCCCAAAAATACAAGATTTAGCTTATCGCCTCAGACTTCGTGCAGCGATTCGCGAACATAACCCATGGCCTCAGTCTTCAAACAGCCATGCATCATCAATTATTGTTGTATTCATCCTTCAAATGGGTGAATGATCAAAAGTAAAACCAAGATATACAAAATTGTGCTCTAAAGTTCAAAACCATTTTCCTCATAATCAAACCCCGGTAAGCGATACATCATCGACTTTGCCAACTTCCTTAAGACTCTTAAGGGTATGCTATATCAGTGTAACCTTATGTTTGTCGGACAAATTTAGGGATACTTTAAGTATTCAATAAGCTTCCAATAAGAATGCGCAAGACTCGAGTTTTCTCGCGCTATTTGACTGAAAGATAATTGAATAGGGGCAGCTGTCGTACCCCAAATTTGTCCTGCATCGATAATTTTTATTTTTCGAGATTAAAATAGAAGAGATATTTAATTAAAGATGGTACAACAATATATGATGGCCCATCCTTATCCAAGACTAGGGGTGTATTTTAATGGGGCTTTCTAAATCAGAAATACTCATAAATCTGTTTGTGAGGGATAATGGCCGCTAGCCCATGCAATTCGAAAATACATCCGAGTAATTAATAAATTATTAGTATATTAAAACTACTTAGGTTCAATTTACCATTAAGTATCTAATCCCATTTACATTTAAGTGTTATTTGTTGTTAGGGGAAGTGAGACTGCAACACACTGACCCATTTATGTTAATCCATTTCGGTTCTATCTTTAAATAAAAAAAGGGTGGGTGTGTTTGCAAATTATAGGCCCATTAAGGATTTAATAAAGCTAATGCATTTGTAGCCTTGTGTTATTACTGGTTTAAAAAGAAAAGGAAAATTATTGTTAAAGCTTGTGTTATTGTAAAAGAGGTGATAAATGATTTTTAAGAAAAAGCGTGCTGCTAAACCTTTTATTCAATATGGTATTGTTTCCATTACATTAGTTTAGGAGTTTGCTGTTTTGGAAAAAGGATTTGTTTGGATCATTTTTGGGGGGGGGCAATCCAAAGGGAAGTGAAAAGAAAAAAAAACAGGTGTCTGAAATTGATTGACTAAAATCGCAAGGGCCAAGGGTTATTAAAAAAAACTGTTTGTTGTTTTGTTTCAAAAGAATAACAGTAAGGATGTAACGTTTCTTACAGTATTATTTCTAAAATTTTGTTTAGTTATTTAAAAAAGAAAGAGGAAAGCATTGAGCTGAATTAATAATTTTTGCAAAGCCCAAATGTCCAAAAAAAACATTAACTGTATCGATCGCATCCAAATTAACGCGTGTTTCTTGCACTAACAATTATTGTGGAGATTCATACTCAATCAAATCCAGAAAATCATAAAATCAAATCTTCAAATAAATCCAAAAATTAACAATAAACCAAATTTGTTACAGTACAAAATCTTATCCAAAAAATCAGATATCAAATCTAATATTATGAACCAAATCTAGGAATCGATTACAGAAACAGAGTAATAATTACAGTATCAATTACAGTTTTTCCAGAATCAATTACAACCAATCAACAAAGAACTCAATCCCTAAATTAACTAAAATCCTAAATCTATAATTCCTAATCTACGCTAACAAACCAAAAACCCTAAAATCAACCTATAAATACAAAACGTAAAGAATACAGAAAGGGGGATTTGATACAGGAAAAAGGGGTTAGACGGTACAGAAGAACAAGATCAGGGCGGAGGATTTTGATATAGAAATGGGGAGACAACGAGAAAAGAAGGAAGAGAAAACCCATGTCGTTGTAGAAAGCCGGAGCAAGGAGCGATTAGGGTTTCATTGTCTGAAAACCTTAATCGGGTATTCAAACCTAATCGTTTTCCATCGTTACCGACACTAGCCACCAGCTTCGCCATTACTATCACCATCAACTTCAATCTTCACCGGAGCCTGCGAATAAGAAGAACAGGTAGGGTTAGCATCGAATCGCCACAAGAAAATCAAAGATTCAGAAAACGAAATCGCGGAGGGTAATAACTTAGCTTTTGTTTTCATCTATTTTGTTGATTTGGTGTTTTGTGGCTTAGGTTTTGATTGAGGGTTACGACGAAGAATGTGGTTGGTCATGGCGCCGCAGATACTAGGGTTTGGGGTTGAAGACGAAAGGGTGGGAACGACAGAGGCAGGGTTTGGGCTACTGTAAGATATAAACTAAATGGGGTAAAATGAAATAAAAAATAAAGCTTGTATGCTATCATCATCCAGTATATATGCGCCTATCATGATTATCGTGTTCCTTCAATCCCATCCGCATGATCTCGATCAGATGGCCATAGGCCAAGTCCTACGATAGTTCGCATGCACCCGTGCCACACATGATTGAATCAGCCCTTGAAAATGTTCAATGGGCCGAGCCCAGCTTCTTTTTGCACATCCTTTTTTTTTTGTATATGCTAAAGGCCAAAACACCTCACCCCCCATGTCTGAATAATGATTGGGCCAGCCTGGGCCTAATCTAGCACCCCCTATTTTACCACACAACTAAAAATTTACACCCCCCTTGAACTTAGGTAATTTTATTTATTTTCTTTTATAATTCAATTATTTTTTCTATTATATATATGTATAGATATATATATTATAATTATTCTTATTATCAAATAATGAATTTTTCTATTATTATTATTATATTTTTATATTATTATTATTATTATATTTTTATATTATTATTATAAATTGTTGTAGTTAATTAATTTTTTTCTATTATTATAATTACAACTTATTATTTATAATCCCTTTTATATAAATATTATTATTAATATATTTACTATTTAAATATTATTATATGTTCAAACAAATCATTTTCATATTAAAATTACATATATTATTTTTATATATCATTTGCATTAAATCTTTTTTTTCAATCATGCATTAATTAAGATATTTTCGCAGTTGATACAATTAAAAAACACAAACCAATCATCAAACTATCTTCGCAATAAATTGAACTAATCAACTGTCTTTTTGCAAATGGGTTTCAAACTAGTTTTAACTTACTATGCACTCAGTCAAAATCTCTGCAATCACTACTCCCGACTGAGTGCAAAGTGATTCAAAATATATTTGCAAACCCCTAAAAAACATCAACTCCATACGAACTACGAATTGGGACTCTGATTCCTCATAAGAGGATACGTAGGCATACGATAAAAAATCATAGTGAGTTCCCTTATAAAAAAATTAAACTCTTTCTAATTAAAACTTAAAGTCCTGTTTACCCCAAACCTAAACCTAGAACCTAATATCCTTGTGAACATGGTAGATGAAAGGTGCCTAACACCTTCCTTTCGTCTAATTGAGTCTGAAACCTAGAATCTCTCTGCGAATTAGGGTTTTCTGTTAGATTCCCTTCCCTAGGATAAAAACTAATAGTGGCGACTTTGATTTAAAAACCAGTTTCTACATGGGTCCAATTGAGAAAATTGTTACAAATACTTATCCAAACCTACTTGAAAATTTCACAAATCTGGATTTCCTCCAAAGTAGAGTTATTCTAGCTTCAACTATAGAAATTGTGGATGAAATAAATGATTATATTATTAATCTTCTTCAAGGTTACTATACTTTATACATGACTTAATCATTCTATTTTCATCTACCATTATAACTTTGTAACTCTAACTTTTATTATAGGTGATGAAAAGGAGGTTTTGAGTAGTGATACTATTGATAGATCAGAAGAAAATGAAAATGAGGATTTTGAGCATTTGTCTCCGGAGTTTTTAAGCTATTTAAAAACATATGGTTTGCCTAACCATTTCTTGAAATTGAAGATTGGCACAACCATTATGTTGATAAGAAATTTGGATCAATCAGAAGGACTTTGTAATGGTACAAGATTGACGGTAACAAGGCTAGCAAATCATGTCATTGAGGCAAAGATCATTTCAGAAACACATATAGGAAACACTATATACATTCCTAGAATGTCTTTGTCTCCTTCACAATCCCCTTGGCCATTAAAACTTATTAGATGACAATTCCCCATTTTTGTTTCATTTGCAATGACAATAAATAAATCTCAAGGTCAATCATTAGACTATGTTGGTTTACATTTTCCAAAAGACGTCTTCAGCCATGGGTAAGTTTATGTTGCAATGTCAAGAGTCAAAAGCAAAGCAGGTTTGAAAATCTTAATTAATGACAAAGACAAATTTCCATTACATGAAACAATAAATGTGGTTTTCAAAGAAGTTTTCCACAATGTTGTATAGGTATTCTCTTTCATGCTCAACCACTTTTTCATATTTATGCATTTATTACTATTATATATAGTTGTCATTTATAATACTAATGTCCTATTATTTTTACTACAATATTTGTATAATATTACACTACCAAGGATGATGTTTCACAATAACAATTAAAAGTGTAATCCTAAGAAACATTAGGGTATATATGCTCAGGTACACTCATATTTATTATTGTTTCAAAAATAACAACATTTTTGGATTTATCTTTTATATCTCAATAGCACTATCATTATATTAAAATTATTCTTATTCTTATATTTCTATTATTTTCAGGAGTCTATCAAAAACTTGGAGATATTGTGTCATTTTGTTTTGAAGTTTTTTCAAAGACACTTTTTTTATTATTGTTCTTATATTTTTCTTTAAGAATTGAGACATTACTGTTCTCAAATGCAAAAGCACTTAATTTTTATTTCATATGTACTATATTTTGTGAGTCTTAATTCAATTTCTTTCACTTGTAATGTTAAAGGTTTTAAATTTATTTTGTACTACAATATACACCTTAAGATATGAATTTACCAGTCCGGACGAACGGGTCGCATACTAGTTAGTTATAGGTATTGTGATATGAACCCTTGATTTCAATCAGTCGGTTAGAGAATGAGTGGTGAGGATTGGAGCTTTCATGAGTTAATTATCGTGAGCTGACCAATTCTGTTATTGGTTTTTCTGATTATTTTTCTCTATTTCTGGACTGTCCTCAATTCTCGCTTTATCAATTTTCAGATTTTTGTTTTAACTTCTTCTCCTTTGAAATTATTTTGCAGATTGTTTTTCATATGTGAATGCAGACACGTGTTTGGCTGCAGTGCAGGGCTTGATTCTAAATTGAGGAAAAGAGCTGGATATATGAACTGCTAGTTTTGACGAGTACAAGGAACAAAGTGGTGTCCTATTTTTTTGTTCACACCTGAACTGATCTTTTGGTGTAAGTTTGGAAAGAAATGTGGCAAATTAGAACAAGGCAGTGACATCAATTTAAATTAAACCTTGTGTACATGTTCTCAAGCTCATGCATGGACAAGTTTAGCATTGTTCTTTTTTTGGATCAAGTTGGAAATGATTGTGAATGTGTAACTAGGATATGTTTAAAGGTTTAGCAAAATAATGGACAAAAATGTTTTGAACGAAAGTGAATGTATAGAGTTTTAGAACCTTTCCATTTGTACTTGAGCTTGGACAATTGGATATTTGTTGTACACTTTGAATTGTAAACTTGAAATTGAATTTGCGTGATTCTTGATGAATATAATATGGATATTAAAAACTCTCGATTGAATATTGATTTGTGAAAATGAACTTGAAACTATGAATATGAACTCTTGACAATCTTGAACTTCCTTTTGAAGTACGAATAAATCTTGAACATTTTTGGTAGAAGTTTAAACTTTGGATAAGGCCTTAAATTCCAAGAACCATGAATGCTTGAAGCATTTAGACTTTGAAATTCTTGTACAGGATTGATGTGTCTTGAGTTCCAAACAAATCCCATGAGTGAGCCAAAACTTTTTGAATCAATTATTGAGAAAGTTGAAATGTGTTTGAATTAACGACTTTGAATTCAACACAAACCATAATCATGAATTCTCTTGAATCAATCCTAAAGGAAACGCTTCACAATAATGAATACATTCTCTACTTCAATCTTCAAATCCAAGTTAGCTTGCAGACAATAAAGAAATTGAAAAGATAACAAGGCCTTGATCATAAAGAATCCCTAAACTCCTACCATTCTGCATACTCTCTCTTTAGTCAACAAAATATCTTGAGGATTGATGAACTTTCATAAGAGAAACCCTCTAACTTGTTGGATCTTGAGTGTGTATTTTTTGGAGAAGGCTTGAGATTTGGGGAGCAGTAAAACTCTAGTTCAAGGACCCTCAATTGACATCATGATGAAATCTTGAGCACACAGGATAAACCCTAGTAGTGCACTTGTTATTTGAGGAATTTTTTATGAACACGGATTCGTATCTTGAGGAATTTCGCCAAGAAAAATATTTTTGATTCTTATGATCCAAAACCCTAGTTTCGCACCAAGAAGGATGAGAGCGCCACTTGAATCAACTGAGTAAGGTAGCAAACTCAATTCATAGGGAAAACTCTAATGCCACAATCCCTTTGATCCCGTAACCATGGAATCAATTATATGCATGAGATGTATATGATGTGATGAGGGATCTTAGGGAAAAAATTTGGGTATAACACACAAAAACCTGGAGTTAGTCTTTGTTAAAGATGTTAGGATATCTTTGTTTGACATTTTCTTTCAAGCATTTTGAATGAGATTCATTGCGGTAAAACTTCAACACTAAAGAACAACACCTTTAAGAAAAGGAATAGAAGGTCCTAAGCATATTGGTTCACATGAGGAAAAGATAGTTGATACTCCCCCTCAAACAAGAAACCATCCATTTTCATAGAAGGATAAATCTTTCCCTAAAGTGGTGGAAAAAGATGACCATGGAGAATAAGAGACCCCTTAGGCAGCAACCACCAGTTAACATGTGGCATAAGAGGAAACTTAAGTTGTATCCAATCATCACCCCAGGTAACTCAGAACACAAGTCACAATTATGTTCATAACTTAGATCACAAGTCACAAATGAACCAGACACATGATAGAATTTCTTATTCAAAATCTTTGAAAGATACTTGTGAGAAAAGACTCCAAACTGTCCATCTAAGTAAACCCTTTCTCCCCCTTTTCTAACAAAGTTTGACAAAGAAGGCCTTCACAAAACCAGATCCAAGCACTGCTCGCCTAAACTCGAACAAAAGCCATAGAAATGTGGACTCAACAAATACTCACAGAGTGAAAGAGATAAAGAGGAACCTCTATAAATATCTAGGCATTTACTTGGGAAATAATGATCCTTGAATGTAGAAATAATATTTGTCAAAAGCAAACGTTATTTGAGGAGAAACTTCTACCAAAATCAATGTGCACCATCCAAAAACAGCTTTAAACGTCCTTATCAGCTTTGGAATATTTCTTTTGAGCAAAACAGGTCCCACTAAATGCACATCCACATTGAAACACACTTTATACTGCCTTCTGACACGTGTTTGACCACCCTATCCACAAACTCAACTTGTACTTCTTCAGCCTCTCAAATAGCTTGTGTAGGTGATCGAGATGCTCTTTTTCAGGTTAGAACCATGCAATCATATCATCCATATATACCTCTATTTCATGATGGATTATATCATGAAATAAAGCTACCATAGCTCTTTGATATGTTGCCCCTGCATTCTTTAATCCGAATGGCATGAACTTGTAACAAAAGGTGCCCCATTGTGTAACAAAGGTGGCCTTTTCCATGTCTTCGGGAGCCATCTTGATTTGGTTGTAGCCATAAAATCCATCCATGAAGGAGAAGACTTTATGTTGAGCGGTGTTGTCAACCAAGACGTCAATATGAGGTAGAGGGAAATCATCTTTTGGGCTTACCCTATTTAAATCCATATAGTCTAAACACATACGAACTTTTTCATCCTTCTTCGGCACGGGGACCATGTTTGCAACCCATTGAGGATAAGATGTCACTTCTAGGAAACCTGCATTGAATTGTTTCATCACTTCAACTTTATCTTTTCAGACATGTCAAGCCGCATGCAATGAACCTTTTGCTTAACAGGAGGGAAATCTTCCTTTGTTGGCAGACGATGAACCACAATATCGGTATCCAACCCTGGCATATCTTCATACAACCAAGAAAACACTTCAACATAGTCATGTAGAATTTGAACCAATATGCTCTTGATACCGTCTTCTAGGTTGGTGCCGATCTTGACTTATTTCTATCTATCTCGTTACCTAGGTTGATAACTTCGACTGGCTCTTCATGATGTTGAATAGATTTCTCCTCTTACATCAGTAGCCTGGCTAGCTCTCCTGGTATTTCAAAATCTTCCTCGCCTTCGTCTTTGGCTTGGTTAATTGGATGCTCGAAGTCATAACTGGCAATAGTAGAGTCGTTGGCAATGAGATCTGGAGTGGATGGGGATCTGCAAGTGTGTGTTTGTGTGTGTATGTGCATGTAAGACACATGGCTATTGAAAAATGTGATAAAGAAAAAGAAAGACGGTGACCACAAAATTGGAATGCAAAAGGTCTAATGGGTTATATTAAATGATCATATGATAAATGAACATGAACAAAACCCTTGACAAATGGACCATAGTGCCTCGGGCAAGGAACATGGCATAAAAGTCATTGTTTGGAATTTAAAATTACAGACAAAAATTCTTGAATTGATAGAAAACAATAAATAGTAATTACTCCTCAATGAAAGAGATGGGAGTGAAATCCTTTGCATGCCAATTGCTGAGCTTTCCCCCGGCAGTAGGGTAGATCCATTCTTCAAAAGTGCATTCATCATCAGAGTCTTCGACAACATTTACTTCAGAATTTCCGATGTGAAGAGGTGGCTTTCCCATTTGAGTGCGCCTGACCTCTCTTTGAGCCTTGATGGTGAAACCCAATCCAAATTTGACTACTTTAAACGGAATCTCGGGGAGTTGCCCCCAGGTAGTACAGCTTCTGTCTTTTACTATGGCACGAGCATCCTTAAGCGAAACCATTCTTGGCACAACTTTATCAGCTTTTGGTATGCCAGAGGAGATTTTAGTGACGGCAACCATAGGAGGAACAACTTCGAAAGCCTGGCATGGAGTTTCTATAAACTCACCATCCATTTCCACATACTTGAAGGAATTAAGGTGGCTCACCATAAATTCTTCTTCTCCGCAAACAGTAATGACCTTCCCTTTGATTGGATACTTTAATTTTTGATGAAGGGTGGATGTTACTACCCCTGCCCCATGTATTCAAGGACGCCCAAGTAAATAGGAGTAAGCGGGACGAATGTCTATTATGTAGAAGGTAGAGTTGAAAATTTGTGAGCTAACTTTAATTGAGAGATCCACCTCTCCATGAACCATCCTTTTAGACCCATTGAAAGCCCTTACAACAATATCACTTGGTTTTAACACCAGGCCTTCGTAATCTAACCGGTCCAAAGCACCTTTGGGTAACATATTTAGATATGAGCCAATATCAATTAAGACATGTTCCAGGGTGGTTCCCTTGTGTGATGCGGTGGGAGAACTGACTTGAGGTTTTGCGTTTGTGTTTGCAAATTTTTCTGTTTAGAAAGAGTCGCCATCGAATTTTTATTTTATCCAAAGGAAAGGTCAAAAAGCACAGGAAAGACCTTTGAGATGTTTTCTTGAGTTCGGGGGGTAGATTATGAAAAGGGAAGGTACTAGAACCCTTTTCGTCCATGGTTTTCCATGGGCTCTTAGTTACTTGTTTTAGATCACTTGCTTTGCTTTTCCAATTGTTTGAAATGATGCTTTTGTGTGTGGTTTTGAAAGTATTTTGAAAAGAGGCCTTTGTTTAGGAAACCTTTGTAATGATTCTTGTTTGAATGTATACAAAGGTGTTTGTCTTTTGAAAAATGTTTCAACGTTTGAAAGTTTGTTTGGAAATTGTTTTGAAATTTTTTTGAAATTGTGTATGTGTTTTTGAAAATAGCAAGGATGGTTTGCAAATTGATCAAGTAACTAGGAGTTGTCTACCCTAATCAAAAGTATTTCCTACACATTTTTATTCCTTTTATATTATTGTTTTACCATTGTATTTGGTAAACAACCCTATCTTTGGATGTTAAACGGGACGGGCGTGGGTCATCATTTGACTATGATAGCAATGGTACCAAGTATCTTAGCAAGTTTAAGGGACTAAGATCATTTGTTTTAAGGCAACATTTTGATAGCGTCATCGAGGGACTATGATCTTTTTGTTTTGTTTTATTTTGCCAAGATACCTAGCATGCATACTGTTGTACCCCAAAATTTTCCCTCCCATATTCCCCAAGATTCATCAAGAATCATCTTCAAATGGTTCAAGATTGCTCAAGGGATTGCACAGTCCAAACATCTCCTAAGCCAGTCAAAAACTAGGGTTTTGGTTCTTGCAAAGAATTTGAGGTTTTCAATGGCTCAATCAAGTCCCATAGGCCTATACACATTGTCAAGCATCTACATGCCAAGTCTCAAGACTCACAACATCAAATTGCACAGTTAAAAGCCCTATTTGGTTCACAGTCAACTGCAGGGGTAAAATGGTCATTTTACAGTCAAAAGTCAAAAATTTTGGTCAACATCTTATTTTGAGGCCACAATAAGCATTTGATCAACTCTTGATCATGATTCCATAAGCATGGCTCAAAAATCATCAAGATGCAAAAGTTTCCATTTTGGGACAGCTGAAAAGTCAACTGTATATTGACCAAGGCATAACTTTTTCATGGTTCATCAGAAAAATCCCATCCAATGCTCATTTTGAAGGGGATGACATTTCCTACAACTCATTTTCACATTCCTAGTCCAAGAAATGCTCTCCCAAAAAGTTATCAATTTCTACATTATAGGTCAATTTCAAAAGTCAACAAAAAGGCATTTTAAGTCAAAGACCATAACTTGAGATTGGTAAATCCAAATGAAATGGGACCAAAGGCATTGGTTAGAGGACTTCAAGACCTTTCCAAAATGTCCAAGAACATGTTCATATGATCTAAATTGAGCAAGATATGCATTGGAGAAGTTGGGAAATTTTCATGAACTTGCAAAAGTCAACTATCCTTAAAACTTCAATTTTTGACAAAAGGGCCCATTTTCTTCCACTTGATTCAGCCTTGTCATGCCACACACGTGTCCCATGCTTAATTTCAAGATCAAACATTTATTTTTCTATTTTATTTAATTTTTATTGATTTAATTCATTTTAAATCCATAATAATTCAAATAAAATCTAAAAAATTAATGGAATAGCATCTTTTGGTTTGAATAGCTTTTATATGTCATATGCCAGCTACCAAATTCGTGCCAAGCCTTTTTGTGCATAAAATCCAAGATTTGCTCCAAACATGGAAAGTTCTTCAATGGTGGTCAACAAGATCTCAAGACTTCAATGCACAAGGATACAAGCTCAGCTGCTGACCTAATTTCATTCATACATACATAAGCAAGCAGTAGCAATAGCATTCACGACCTAGAGATTGCACAAACGGCCAGAGCAAAAGTGAAAAATTATCAAAAAAGTGTGAGATCAAAAAGAGTGTTGCAAGCATTTTCAGATCAAAATAAGAACGTGGCTTTCTTCCTTGCCATCCACTGAAGCTAAGGCAATCAAAACCACATCCTAAGGTTCACCATACAGCACTGTAAGTTTTCAGAAACAGGCCCCTGAACACGAAACCTCAATTCTTTATTCTTGCACTTTTCTCAAAAGCATTGGCATATTTGTGTTCCTTATTTGATTTCTAACATAACTGTAATATCCAATTGCGTTTTTAGACCCTGAATCGTGATGCCCGATTCTAGGGTTCATCCTTTTGCGTTTTAGGTATTTTATTTCCAGGTACAATTGGAATAAATCAGGAGTAGGGATGAGCTCAGGAGACATGGACGAGACCAACCATGGTCTTGGAATGGTTTTTTGAAGCCTAGGGACGATTCTAAACAAAGCCTACGAAACTACCTGCGGATAAAAATCCGCAGGTAAATAACCAAGAATTTTGATGAAGAAGATGATGATGCGTCGCTGTGTGATTGGCCCGTTTAAAACAATCACGCGCTTATTTTTTTCCAGGCATTGTGTTGATTTACTAATATAATAATCACTTATTATTATTATTTCAATTGAACAAGGCAGTTGGGTTGGTTAAGGCGTGCAAGCATAATCCCTTGGGACCTGGGTTCGAATCCCAGGTCCCCCAGATAATTTGTTTCCATTTTTTCTTGTATAATCTCATGCAGGCTTCAAAGCATAGTCCATCATGCACCTCATATCCAAGCGCGCCAAGTGGCCATTCTCACAGATCTGATGGCCATGATGTGCAGGCTACCATGTTCCTGGTCAACCCACGCTCTAGGCAATCTCAAAAGTCCAAGCAAGGCCTGTGTGCGTTAATGGGCCAGATTTCCAAATTCACCTCCATTCTGGGCCCAGAACCCCCTTGGTTCATTTCCTTTTTCCTTTTTGTAAGTGCCCTGGCTGGAGAGTTGGCTTCATTTGTAAAACAAATAAGAAAGCAAGTTTACCCATATTCTCTCTGTTGTTTTAATATGTTGGGTTGAAGAAGTTCAACATCTGGACCAACATGTTATGCAAGATGTCACAACATCAGCATATGACATCGCGCCTGAAATTAAGTTAATATTAGTTAACTATGTTATATGTTGAATGTTTGTAACAGCTGTGACTTGTAACCTAATTGTTTTAAGTGATCTAATTTATGAAAGAGGTTATTTGTTGTATCAGCAAATGAGCGTGGTTCTCCTAAACATGTTGTATTGAAGAAGTTCAACATCTGGGACAACATGTTAGATGTAATGTCATGACATCTGACTAGACATCACGCCAACGGAATTGGTAATTCAGTTACAGTTCTGGTACTTAAATATTCTGAGAATATATGTGGCGTTTCTTATGGAGAATCTGAAGATCAATCAAGAATCAATCAGAATATTTGAAGAAAATGTTGTTTCTAAATATGGAGATATTTTAGGAACTAGAAGATTGAAGACCTTGATTGTAGCAGAAGTTTGTTGCTGTTTTGTAACAGCAAGGAGAAAAGCTTGCTGCGATTTTGAAGGCCCAAATCCAGTTGGGTAATAGGTTATAAATAGCAGATTGTAACCTAGGGTTTGTAAGGCTCATATAATGTAATATTGGGGGTGTTCTGTTAGGTAAACCTGTCGGTCTATGGCAAGGTTACCATGTGTATAACTCGATACCTGTAGGTAAGAGTTTGAGTGTTCTTGGACGAAGCTGTGAAGCAAGTCTAAGTATTTTTGCATTACTTCATATTCATTGTGTGATCGGTGGATCTGGAACTGACTGTTTAACGCTGGTTCGCGAAATGTCGCGGAAGCAAGAGTCGCCACCGTCTTTTATTTTCTCTAAATGGAAAGGACAAAAGCACAGAAAAATTCCTTAAAGAGATTGCTCTCGGTTCGGGAGGTAGGTTATAGAAAGGGAAGGTGTTAGCACCCTTTCTATCCATGGTTATCCATGGGCTCTTAGATACTTGCTCAATATGTTTTCAAAATTGTTTGTGTGCTTTTCAATGTGGGTTTTAAAAAAGGTTTCTTTGAAAAATTTCAGATCGACTCGTACGTCAGAGTGTTTGAAAAAATTTGCTTTGAAAGCTTTTGAAAATGTGTTGGTGAAAAGATTTTTGTTTGTTTTTGAAGAGAGCAAGTATCCATGAGTCGTCTACCTACCCTAAGGAATTCGTCTGTGTAAATGTCCTTTAAAGTAGTGCCATCCCACCATTGAGAGGTAGGTAGCACCACCGTTGGAGGTGTTCGGGTCAATTCGATTTTAGGGGCATAGTGATCACCAGAGCAATGGGAAGACACATTAGAAGCTACCCTCATGCCAGGTTCCCGGATCATGAGGACTTACTAAGACATCCTCTACTCGACGATCACCTTTCGAAAGGCAACAGTGAGGCGTACCCTAGGGGTGGTGTGTGCGAATCGTGTGTCATGTTTCAGTTATTTGTCTTGTCATGTTTGTCGTGTTCTACGCTTGTTTTTAATTAAGACATTCATTCTTGCATGCTTGGTTAACAGTTAAATATTTTGCGGGAAAATAAAGTCTAAGCTATTACAAATGGCGCGGGTCCACATCGCCAAAATTAAACCGGACCCGATTTAGCGGAAAATAAATAATGCGAAGAAATAAAGTGCGAAAAGTAGAATTACATGGCTTAGGGACAATTACATAATTATAATTAAACGACATAAGATAAATGCGCAATTTAAAGAAATTGAAACGACGGGCGTTGGACCCTTTTGCAAAAATAATTAAATTAATGAATTAAAATAAGAAATTAAAAATTAAATGAAAATGATATTTTTTGGTATTTTGTGTTTTTTAGATTTGAAATAAAAAGAAGTTAATTAAATTAAAAGGCAAACCCTAATTCTAATATTTTTTTTAATTATTAAGAAAAAATTAAAATATGATCTAAATTAAACCCTAATTTATTTATGTACAATTTTTAATTATAAAAATAAAATAATAAATAAATAGTATTGTGAGAAATAAAAATTAAAAAGACATTAAAACTATCAATTAACCTAATTCTACATGTTTTGGATTTTTATCAAAAAGGAATTAAAACCTAATTAAACTAAACAATTTACATTCTAATTTATTCATGGCAAAAATAAAAGTTGTATTTTTTGTCTTTTTTGTATTTTTTTAAGGTTTTTATATTTTGTAGAAAAATAAGTTAATTAAATTAAGACAATAAAATAAATAAAACAATAAAAATAAAAGGGAGAAGAAAAATATAAAAAATGCAAACCAGGGTGGGGTGTAGCCCCAGATTAGGAGGTATAAATTTGAGAGGCCTGGCCCAATAAGCTGGAAATTGGTTGACTTTTTGGATCAGGTGTAATGCGTTTGACTTGAGTATATGTGTTCTTCAGAATCTTGGCTTTGGATTGGTCTTAGTGCACACGTGGGTGGCCTGGATGTAGCGTGTATAGTGTACCTGAACGTTAGCGTAGCATAGGAACAATTATTGAAAAATAATATTGAACATTTGCCAGACCTGGGACTTGAACCCAGGTCTTGAGAGTCACATGCATAGCGTGTTACCAACTGTACCAAACGTTTTTAGTTAACATATAATATCAAATAAATATAATAAATAAAGCATGGTGTTAGTGGGCAATCTGGCGCGAATTTTCAAACTAGCCAATCATGTAGTGACAACGAGGTTGTCTTCTTCATTCTTTCTGAAACACAAGCGTATGGCCACGGTTTTTATAGCGTTGTTTTAGAGGTGATTCAAGAAAATAGCGAATGGCTCCATGTTGATCAGAAATTAGGCGCGAGGGTCTAGATTGCTTCGTCCAGATATGCTGAATCCAGCCATGGTCATCTAGAGCTCTGATTTTTCTTGATTAAGAAACCCCCAATTTTGAAACCTGCAAACCCTAATATTCGAACATGGCACCTTGGCCAAAAGCGCACGAAATTTCAATTGAAAGTTATGGTTAGCTTTGAAACTTCAATATGAACAAGAATTCATAAACAAAAATGCATGAGGATGCGTAAATTATGATATGCGATTTGGAAAAATTTGTGACACAGTCTGAGTTCCTGGTACCGTTTCAAGGCGTTTTGCTTGTTGTTTTTGATTGAGAAACGTTTAGTGATGTCTCAGGATGCTATTGGGATGAAAATTGGAGCTTGACTCGACCTAAAAAACTAATTTTCAGTTTTGACTTTTTATGGAAAATTTCAACTTGCAAAAGGGTTCTTGGGCGCAGCTTGCAGTCTAAGGTCATTAGGGTTGTGATGCTGAGTATGTATAGAGCATGTTAGGTCAAAAAAGATTGAATAAAATCCATTGAATTCATTGTTTGAAGATTTGATTTGCTTAAGGATCTTTTCTAATCTTTTTTCATGGTTTTTTGTGTCAATTAGTTCCAATCAAGCCAAAACCTTCTATATTAGCATGTGCACGAAATCTCAAGTTCAAATCATGCATAAAAAGATTTGTTTAGGTCAAATTTATATTTTTCACATATTAAAATAACTTAAATGAATTAATATTGATATAAATTCAAATAAATAATTAATTAAAAAATATGAAAATACTTCCCTTTGGGCCTAATGGTCGTGCATAGGCTTGGCATGAAGAAACTTGGAAGAAAAATGGGCCCATTTGCATTTTTAGGCCTTTTGCATCAATGTTGACTTTTCAAAATTTCCAACAATTTCCCAACTCCCACAAGGCATAACTTGCTCAATTTTTAAGCTTTTCACATGTTCTTGGACATTTTGGAAAGGTCTTTGAGTCCTTTAACCAATGCCTTTGGTCCCATGTCATTTTGATTCACCAATCTCAAGTTATGGTCTTTGACTTAAAGTCCCTTTTTGTTGACTTTTGAAAATGACCTATAATGTTGAAATTGATAACTTTTTGTGAGAGAATTTCTTGGACTTGAAGTATGAAGATGAGTTGTAGGGAATGTCTTTCTCTTCAAAATGAGCTTTGGATGGAATTTTTCTGATAATCCATGTGAAAGTTATGCCCTGGTCAATTTCAGTTGACTTTTTCAGCTATCCAAATATAGCAACTTTTGCATCTTTGATGATTTCTGAGCCAAATTTTGAGAATCATGATCAAGAATTGATCAAATGATGTTTGTGGCTTCAAAATGATATGTTGACCAAAAATTTGAACTTTTGACTGTCAAATGACCATTTTGCCCCTACAGTTGACTGTAGTGCAATCTAGGGTTTTGACTGTGCAATTTTGAGCTGAATGTCTTGAAACTTGACATGAGGATACTTGACCATCTTTGTAGGCATATGAGACTTGATTGGGCCTTTGAAAAGTTCATTTACTTGACCAGAACTCAAACCCTAGTATTGACTGTATAGAAGACAGTTGAGCTGCACAACCCTTGGGGAATTTTGTGACCTTGACTTGGCAATTTCTTGATGAATATGGGAGGGCAAATTTTGGGGTACAACAGTTGCCCCTGTTCAATCTTCTTAGACCTGAGGGTGCAGATTGGCTGACGTGCCTTTCGTAATCCGAGGGTAGAAGATGATTGGACACTAGAGTGCCCAGAAATTTGCGCTCACATAGTAGCAATGATGATGAAGGAATGGGCTTATAGATGCCATTTGGATGTTGCTTGGATGGGATGATGGGCTTATAGATGCCATCTGGACGTTGATCGCGTAGGAGATTCCTTAGCGAGAACTTGCATACCTGCAAAACAGAAAAATGAGTACCTGACACGTCGCATGAGCTGATTTTGGATGCTTGGTATAGATATGTCCTGACTGGTTACAGGAGCTGAGTCTGGAGCTTCAAACGCTGATGAATGAACCAGGAATGGTTACTGCCTTAATCATGAATGGTAAGAGAACCTTGGGTGATTTTAACTTCAACAACGCTCGTTGAGAAAAATCTTGGTGAGGATTACCATCTTCGTAGTGTCAGGAAGAGAACCAAAGGACATTATAATCTCAAAGGGAGTCACCTCACTCACCGTTGGAGAGGGAACTATAGGAAATTATAATCTGGAAGGAAATATCACCTCACTCGCCGTTGGAGAGGGGACCATAAGAGAATATCACCTCACGCTCATGCCGGAGAGGGAAACATCTGAAGAAGGAATTACCACCTCACACGCCGTTGGAGAGGGGACCATAAGAGAATATCACCTCACGCTCATGCCGGAGAGGGAAACATCTGAAGAAGGAATTACCACCTCACACGCCGTTGGAGAGGGGACCATAAGAGAATATCACCTCACGCTCATGCCGGAGAGGGAAACATCTGAAGAAGGAATTACCACCTCACACGCCGTTGGAGAGGGGACCATAAGAGAATATCACCTCACGCTCATGCCGGAGAGGGGAACATCTGAAGAAGGAATTACCACCTCACACGCCGTTGGAGAGGGGACCATAAGAGAATATCACCTCACGCTCATGCCGGAGAGGGGAACATCTGAAGAAGGAATTACCACCTCACACGCCGTTGGAGAGGGGACCATAAGAGAATATCACCTCACGCTCCTGCCGGAGAGGGGAACATCTGAAGAAGGAATTACCACCTCACACGCCGTTGGAGAGGGGACCATAAGAGAATATCACCTCACGCTCATGCCGGAGAGGGGAACATCTGTAGAAGGAATTACCACCTCACACGCCGTTGGAGAGGGGACCATAAGAGAATATCACCTCACGCTCCTGCCGGAGAGGGGAACATCTGAAGAAGGAATTACCACCTCACACGCCGTTGGAGAGGGGACCATAAGAGAATATCACCTCACGCTCATGCCGGAGAGGGGAACATCTGAAGAAGGAATTACCACCCCACACGCTGTTGGAGAGGGGACCATAAGAGAACTACTACTGAGTCTTTATCAGAAAAATCTGTTTGGAGTCGATTTAACTGGACTAGAGAAGTCTTTGAAATATGTTTGAGAATTTCAACTGCACCCTTCCTGAAAGGTAGAGGTCAGTTATATGCGATGCATGATATGGATCAAGCAAACATGGATTCGATTTATATGATATGATGTGTATATGCATGCTATAATGATGTATGTGATGATTCATGTATGTTTTCGTCTAGGAAAATAAATCCTTGACGGGTGCCGGGAAGTCATATCCTGGGCTGATGTTGAGGAAGAGATTTTGCTTCCGCTGTGGATGATTGTTGCAAGAATACCGGTAGGAGAAGATAACTCCGTTGAGGAATAAACTTGGCAAATGAAATAATTCTGCGGGAGAAAAGATACTCTAGCGATCATGCTGGGGAGTGCTACTCTGTGGGGATAGCGATGCTTTGCTGAGTTGATGAAGATAATTCCGCTGGGGATATCCTTGTTGTCGGAAGTGTTGATAGACTTCGCTGGGGGTAGGAAGGTATTTTGCCGAGGACGCTTTTTCCGTGGCTTTTGGCTGAGGATAACCCAGTTATATCCTATTACAGAAATAACTCTTTAAATCAAGCCGGGACGACGCGTTCGTGCTCTGCGAGGGATAAGCTTCCAGAATCTACTGGGGATAAGCTTATTGCTTGGGGATATGAATTCCATCTTTCCTGGGGAACTGGATTGGATTCTCTGGGGAAGTTTTGAACTGTATTGGTCAAGTTCTTCAACGGAATTTACCCTGATGTCTTGGAGGATAGAACAGTCAGACTGCTTAGACCACTCTTCATTGCCCCTGTTTCTGAGGGGGAGGCACTTGTGGGGTGCCGATGGTTGTTGAGGGTCAAACCTTCTTCTGGTAGGCAGATGATAAGATGACGGGACATAGTCGTACGCTTTAATCCCTAACTTTTGCCTGGACCGCCCTTTCGGGTTTTCAGTCCACCGGGATACCCATTTTTGCCCAAGCCGCCTTTTCAGGTTTTCGACTTGCCGGGTGTACGGATTTTTTCATTTCATCCCTCATTTTGCCCGAACCCTTTTGGTTCGCCGGGAAGCCCTTATTTTTGCCTAGGTATGTCAACCTAGCGGGTCTTTGATTGTGCGTAGTATTTTTCCGGCTATGTCCGTGCTTTCAGAATGCAGGGAGGTGCCCCTGGCTGTTTATGTTGCCATGTTACCAGAAGATGTTTGATCAGACAAGATTCATTGTTGGAATGCCCCAAGTGACTCAGGCAGAGATTTGCCCCAGGCTTTTTGGCCTTTTGAGAGATTCTCCGAATCTTGATTGGACTGCCCCAGATGATGGACAATAGTCGTGCCGTGCCCCTTGATTGGAGATATTCTTGTTCATTAGACTTTCGTCATGCGAATTTCTATGCTGTTCAAACAAAAAGTCATATGCAAACAAAGTTATGTTAAAGATGCAACGCCTATATCTGTCTTGAAGATTTTGAAAATGCATTCTTTTTTTCATAAAACAAGTAAATGTTTGTAAAACGTGATGTCAACTCCATATTTACCGTGGGCCTTCAGGAGTCAGGATACCTTCGTAACAGTATGCTTTCGAACTAACCCATGCTTCAGCTAGGACTTTTGAGGGTTATAACGTGGCCTGGTTCACGGTTTAAGAAACAAAGGATAAAGGCTCAAATTATTTGTACCCACCCGTTCTTCGTGATGTTCTCTAAACCTAAACTCAGTTGATCATACGTTAGACCTTGCTTGAGTCTTTGCTTTGATGTTCCGATAATGGTTCAGATGTTGATGACTTCTTTTGAATAGGCAGTCATTTTTTTGTTGAGGGTTTGTGAGACCTCTTTCTTGATTTTTGTTATCCCTTTCTTTTTTGCCTGAACTGTTTCCCTTTTTTGGAATTACAGTCAGCGGGATGCCCCAGTTTCGTAAGTCCCCTTTGTAGGTTTAGACTTTTTGGGCTTTTCATTTATGAATTTTGATGATGACTGCCTGTCCTTTTGATTGTTCTGAACCATTGCTGTCTTTGTTCGTTTCGTAAAGATCTTTTCGGTGCCATTCGTTATGCACTTGGATCAACTGAGAAGACTACCCTGCCCCAGGTTATGATTAAGGGTTTTGATTTTCGAAAATAAAAACTCCTACTTCTTTGGCTCAGAGGGGTTAACGAGGGATTATCTTCCTTATTACTCCAGTGTTTAGGAATTGAAACAATGCCTGTACCTCATCAGCGGGGTCCGTTCAAAAGCATACTGTAGACCACGGTATCATTTTCGTCATCCTCCCTCAAGAGGCTTAGGATTAAAGATCAAGAGTTGACATCAGAAAAAATATGAAAACAGTTTGCATATAGTGAATGCGAATATATTGATTCAAAACAGACATAAGCGATGTATTAATGAAATAACAACGTTTGACATGAATAAATGTTTAGACAATCAAAGAAAAATGCAACTTGAACATTCGAATGAACAAAAGTTTTCTAGTTTGAATTAGTCACTTCAGATGGGAGATTCTCAGCAGAAGCATTTCATTTGGCCACCCGGCATGAACTCCAGCACCCTTCCGTCGATCAAGTCCTGGATCTTGTTCTTCAAGCTCCAACAGTCATTGGTGTCATGTCCAGGACTGTCAGAATGGTAGGCACATCTTTTATCAGGGTTATAAGTAGGAGCAGAGATGTCAGGATTCTGGGGAGGACCCTTTAAAGTAATCAGATTGACCTCCAACAAGTGCTCCAGCATTAGAGATGGTGGTATGCCAGTCTCAGTGAAATGTCTTCCAGGCGTGTATCGCTTGCGTCGATTACCCCGTTGATACTGGGCTTGTGAAGTAGTAGCAATTTGGAGAGGTTCATTCTTCACCATACCAGACTTTGGTCCTCTTGGTGGATGATCAAAGACTTGGTCCCTGACTTGGGCTGGTTGCTTCATATCTTGATGAAGCTGACTGATCATGGCCCTCAGCTCTCTTTGCTCCTGAGCTAAACCTTGAACGAGGGCCCTTTGCCCCAGCATCTGGGTTTTCAATGTGTCTACCTCAGCTTGTAGACGTTTCAGTTGTTCGTCCTTGTCATCTTTAGGACTCTTTCTGATCAGATTCCCCATGAGGAGTGCCCTCAACTCTTCCTGCCCCTTGGATAGACCTAGGAAGATTTCCCTGAACTGAGTCTCTTGAGCATGAAGACCTTGGTTACCTTGTTGGGGAGCCAATGCTGAAATAAACAGCGAGAAGGGTAAGTGACCTGCAACAAGGATACCTGCTATGCAATGATGTGTATGATATGCATGCGATGTTTTCAAGGACCTCGCGGGGTAAACAAGAAAGTTTGTTAGCATTTGGATCCGGTAGCTTGATTGAAGGAACTGCATGTTGTTGAGAGTCCTTCTTCAAGGTCAAAGGCTCACCATATCCAGTGGGTCATAGCCCCTGACAACCTTGGCTAGAGGAAAATAAATCCTCTTTGCCCCTTGCCGGGATAATTGTTCATCATGACCTGCATCACAAGCCCTTGAGATCCTTGAAATGGGTTAGGATGTATGCAATGGTATGATGTCATGCTATGCATGGGGTGATGTAGGTAAACCCTGTTATGAGTCCCAATTAAGGACTATAAACAAACCCTGCAAGAAATTCAGTATACTTTGTTATGAGTCCCGGTTGAGGACTATAAACAACACCTGCAAGAAATTTGGTAAACCCTGTCATGAGTCCTGGTTAAGGACTATAAACAAGACCTGCAAGTAATTTGGTAAACCCTATCATGAGCCCTAGTTAAGGACTATAAACAAGACCTGCAAGTGGTTAGTACACTCTGTTATAAGTCCCAATTAAGGACTATGAACAACACCTGCAAGACATCAAGGGTCAGATAACAAGTATGCAAGTAGTCAAGTACGAAGGCACACAAGTCACACAAGAGAAGCCCTTAGGGTTTAGGCCAGCATGGGGTCTGGGTATTACCCTCTTGAGTTGGTGGGTTCAACCTGTCCTAATCAAAGTAACCGGGTTCTAAGGTTCCCAATATCACGGGATTGCTTTCATTGTTCATCGTTTCGATTTAGCCACTGAACTGGCGACCGAAATATTCCAGGAAAGCAACCCTCAATTGAGCGTAGTATCGAGTATCAACCAACCTCGGACTGCACCAAAGTCAGTTATCTCACTACCCTAAAGAGGCCAAGATAGTTCAATTAAGGTTCCTAAGGTCTGTTGATGCTTCACGACACCACGCGGAGGCCCCGTACTCTCCTTGACTGAACTCAAGGGTTACCGGTACACACCAAAGTGCCACATCAACGTAGCAGACTGTTTCAACCGTGTCGGTATACCCCGCACAGTTCCCTCACAGCCTTGTTGCTACTTTCTAAGAAAGGTATCCCCCAGATCCGGGTGTAGGATCTATAGAACTCCCAAGCAACCCACAATTTAAAGCACACAAGGAAAGCAATTGAAAACATAGTTATAAGCTAGCCCTAAGGTACACCTCACTTTAAGTTTAAGGGTCCCCAGCAGAGTCGCCAGTTCTGTGATCGGTGGATCTGGAACTGACTGTTTAACGCTGGTTCGCGAAATGTCGCGGAAGCAAGAGTCGCCACCGTCTTTTATTTTCTCCAAATGGAAAGGACAAAAGCACAGAAAAATTCCTTAAAGAGATTGCTCTCGGTTCGGGAGGTAGGTTATAGAAAGGGAAGGTGTTAGCACCCTTTCTATCCATGGTTATCCATGGGCTCTTAGATACTTGCTCAATATGTTTTCAAAATTGTTTGTGTGCTTTTCAATGTGGGTTTTAAAAAAGGTTTCTTTGAAAAATTTCAGATCGACTCGTACGTCAGAGTGTTTGAAAAAATTTGCTTTGAAAGCTTTTGAAAATGTGTTGGTGAAAAGATTTTTGTTTGTTTTTGAAGAGAGCAAGTATCCATGAGTCGTCTACCTACCCTAAGGAATTCGTCTGTGTAAATGTCCTTTAAAGTAGTGCCATCCCACCATTGAGAGGTAGGTAGCACCACCGTTGGAGGTGTTCGGGTCAATTCGATTTTAGGGGCATAGTGATCACCAGAGCAATGGGAAGACACCTTAGAAGCTACCCTCATGCCAGGTTCCCGGATCATGAGGACTTACTAAGACATCCTCTACTCGACGATCACCTTTCGAAAGGCAACAGTGAGGCGTACCCTAGGGGTGGTGTGTGCGAATCGTGTGTCATGTTTCAGTTATTTGTCTTGTCATGTTTGTCGTGTTCTACGCTTGTTTTTAATTAAGACATTCATTCTTGCATGCTTGGTTAACAGTTAAATATTTTGCGGGAAAATAAAGTCTAAGCTATTACAAATGGCGCGGGTCCACATCGCCAAAATTAAACCGGACCCGATTTAGCGGAAAATAAATAATGCGAAGAAATAAAGTGCGAAAAGTAGAATTACATGGCTTAGGGACAATTACATAATTATAATTAAACGACATAAGATAAATGCGCAATTTAAAGAAATTGAAACGACGGGCGTTGGACCCTTTTGCAAAAATAATTAAATTAATGAATTAAAATAAGAAATTAAAAATTAAATGAAAATGATATTTTTTGGTATTTTGTGTTTTTTAGATTTGAAATAAAAAGAAGTTAATTAAATTAAAAGGCAAACCCTAATTCTAATATTTTTTTTAATTATTAAGAAAAAATTAAAATATGATCTAAATTAAACCCTAATTTATTTATGTACAATTTTTAATTATAAAAATAAAATAATAAATAAATAGTATTGTGAGAAATAAAAATTAAAAAGACATTAAAACTATCAATTAACCTAATTCTACATGTTTTGGATTTTTATCAAAAAGGAATTAAAACCTAATTAAACTAAACAATTTACATTCTAATTTATTCATGGCAAAAATAAAAGTTGTATTTTTTGTCTTTTTTGTATTTTTTTAAGGTTTTTATATTTTGTAGAAAAATAAGTTAATTAAATTAAGACAATAAAATAAATAAAACAATAAAAATAAAAGGGAGAAGAAAAATATAAAAAATGCAAACCAGGGTGGGGTGTAGCCCCAGATTAGGAGGTATAAATTTGAGAGGCCTGGCCCAATAAGCTGGAAATTGGTTGACTTTTTGGATCAGGTGTAATGCGTTTGACTTGAGTATATGTGTTCTTCAGAATCTTGGCTTTGGATTGGTCTTAGTGCACACGTGGGTGGCCTGGATGTAGCGTGTATAGTGTACCTGAACGTTAGCGTAGCATAGGAACAATTATTGAAAAATAATATTGAACATTTGCCAGACCTGGGACTTGAACCCAGTTCTTGAGAGTCACATGCATAGCGTGTTACCAACTGTACCAAACGTTTTTAGTTAACATATAATATCAAATAAATATAATAAATAAAGCATGGTGTTAGTGGGCAATCTGGCGCGAATTTTCAAACTAGCCAATCATGTAGTGACAACGAGGTTGTCTTCTTCATTCTTTCTGAAACACAAGCGTATGGCCACGGTTTTTATAGCGTTGTTTTAGAGGTGATTCAAGAAAATAGCGAATGGCTCCATGTTGATCAGAAATTAGGCGCGAGGGTCTAGATTGCTTCGTCCAGATATGCTGAATCCAGCCATGGTCATCTAGAGCTCTGATTTTTCTTGATTAAGAAACCCCCAATTTTGAAACCTGCAAACCCTAATATTCGAACATGGCACCTTGGCCAAAAGCGCACGAAATTTCAATTGAAAGTTATGGTTAGCTTTGAAACTTCAATATGAACAAGAATTCATAAACAAAAATGCATGAGGATGCGTAAATTATGATATGCGATTTGGAAAAATTTGTGACACAGTCTGAGTTCCTGGTACCGTTTCAAGGCGTTTTGCTTGTTGTTTTTGATTGAGAAACGTTTAGTGATGTCTCAGGATGCTATTGGGATGAAAATTGGAGCTTGACTCGACCTAAAAAACTAATTTTCAGTTTTGACTTTTTATGGAAAATTTCAACTTGCAAAAGGGTTCTTGGGCGCAGCTTGCAGTCTAAGGTCATTAGGGTTGTGATGCTGAGTATGTATAGAGCATGTTAGGTCAAAAAAGATTGAATAAAATCCATTGAATTCATTGTTTGAAGATTTGATTTGCTTAAGGATCTTTTCTAATCTTTTTTCATGGTTTTTTGTGTCAATTAGTTCCAATCAAGCCAAAACCTTCTATATTAGCATGTGCACGAAATCTCAAGTTCAAATCATGCATAAAAAGATTTGTTTAGGTCAAATTTATATTTTTCACATATTAAAATAACTTAAATGAATTAATATTGATATAAATTCAAATAAATAATTAATTAAAAAATATGAAAATACTTCCCTTTGGGCCTAATGGTCGTGCATAGGCTTGGCATGAAGAAACTTGGAAGAAAAATGGGCCCATTTGCATTTTTAGGCCTTTTGCATCAATGTTGACTTTTCAAAATTTCCAAAAATTTCCCAACTTCCACAAGGCATAACTTGGTCAATTTTTAAGCTTTTCACATGTTCTTGGACATTTTGGAAAGGTCTTTGAGTCCTTTAACCAATGCCTTTGGTCCCATGTCATTTTGATTCACCAATCTCAAGTTATGGTCTTTGACTTAAAGTCCCTTTTTGTTGACTTTTGAAAATGACCTATAATGTTGAAATTGATAACTTTTTGTGAGAGCATTTCTTGGACTTGAAGTATGAAGATGAGTTGTAGGGAATGTCTTTCTCTTCAAAATGAGCTTTGGATGGAATTTTTCTGATAATCCATGTGAAAGTTATGCCCTGGTCAATTTCAGTTGACTTTTTCAGCTGTCCAAATATAGCAACTTTTGCATCTTTGATGATTTCTGAGCCAAATTTTGAGAATCATGATCAAGAATTGATCAAATGATGTTTGTGGCTTCAAAATGATATGTTGACCAAAAATTTGAACTTTTGACTGTCAAATGACCATTTTGCCCCTACAGTTGACTGTAGTGCAATCTAGGGTTTTGACTGTGCAATTTTGAGCTGAATGTCTTGAAACTTGACATGAGGATACTTGACCATCTTTGTAGGCATATGAGACTTGATTGGGCCTTTGAAAAGTTCATTTACTTGACCAGAACTCAAACCCTAGTATTGACTGTATAGAAGACAGTTGAGCTGCACAACCCTTGGGGAATTTTGTGACCTTGACTTGGCAATTTCTTGATGAATATGGGAGGGCAAATTTTGGGGTACAACACATTGTAATGTAGGAAACCAAGTGGGAGGGCACTACTTCTTGAGTAGGAGTAAGACTTCTGTTGTTGCGACAATAGGAATGGAAACTGGTAGATTTCTATCTAGGAGTTCCTAGGTATAGGTTGCACTGGGTATATGATTAAGTGAGGGATGGGAACTTGTGAAGTTTAGTCCTGAATTAATATTGCTGATAGTGGATCTTCTTCCTGGCTTGGTATTCCCCCAGAGTAGGTGTGTTTCACCGAACTGGGTCAACAACTGATTTGTGTTTTTACCTTCAACACTTTATAATTCTGTCTGTTATATATCAAGGTAAAACTGTAATGTTGTAACAGATGATGTCTCAGAACATGTTAAGACATCATGCTGATATCTGTGTAGGAGAAACAGAACTGTGAAGGTTGTTTTCTCTCTGCTGATCATGTGCAGAACTAGGTACATCGTGTGTTCTATCCTCTGCACCTTCAAAGTATATCTGGCGCAGCTTGGATAAAACTGTGCTTCTGTTATTCTTTAGTACTGAATCACGAAAAATTGGGTATCTACCTTGCAGTGTATTTATTATGTCATATCAGATGTCTAGACATTGAGTATAACATATGAAGACTGGCATACACCAGAATTTCAATTGGTATCAGAGCAGGCATCCTGTTCTGTTTCTGGATGAGATCCATGGGTGATACTTTCTGGTATCTGCAAGGTCAATCTTAGTACTGGAGATTGTAACCTGGAAAGGTTTGTTATTTCCCTGAATGGTCCCTTAAAGTGGGAGGATGGACTATTCATGACAGGAACTGTATGTACCTGTCTTTGGTGATTGGCATTTGGCCTGGTTGTGTGGTAGCTGCTCTAGGTTTGATTTATTTTCAAACCTAGGATTTGTGTACGCCTAAAGTGTGTGTGCAAAGATTGAGTTGTATTATGTTCTTCCGTTGTGTAATACATGGCAAAACTCAAGCTCTGATGTGTTTCCCCTCTTGTGGATTGAAGGCTACTGTATTCAAGAATTCAACATAAGCTATTGAAGATGTCACAGATACTTGAGTCCTCTCAAGTCCACTCATGAAGACGTTCTTCGTTCAGGATGGTAAGAATCACATAATCACGGATTAGTGTTATACGAAGACCTTGAAGAATTTCAAGGAGGGACTTGTTCCAAGGTGATGGAACTGATGTTCTATGTGATGGTGGAACAAGTATGCAGCTACTAGTTGAAGAGCATATGTTTTGGGTGTCAAACAAAGGGATACTTTTGTTTGGACCCTACTCCTGACCTGGAAGAGGAGACATCTGTGTGTGCAAAGTTGACAATGGTAGAGTCAACTATGTCTGTGTGCTCCCGAAGGTTACTTTTAGGAGTCAGAACTCTAGAAGTGGAGCTGGTTGAGATGTGACATTGTGCAATCCCTAGTGGTGGGCTTATTCCTGAAGATTAATCAGGGCTGAGCAGTTGTTCCCTGGAGTACTATGGTGTGAAGAAAGTCAAGCCCATTGGTTAATAAAAGTCAATGATGATGCAGCATCATTGCTCCTTCATAGAAGTAGATTGGGATCATGAACCTTGTCATTTATACATCATGATTAGAAGTGGAAGATCTTTCAAGATGTGAGAATATGAAGACTCAGAGTTTGGTTAAGGTAGTATGTTCTGGCAATACATATCTGCTGATGATTGGTGTTGTTGTCTTCTCTGAAGTACTTAAGGTCAGCTGAAGTCTGATTGGTGTGATTGGAGTATGAACAGGTATAACTCTTGGAGTTACTTGAATCTGGTAGGGATGTCATATGTCATGTCAAGACATTTGTGTACAATGCATGGATATTTTGTGTGGAGCTTACATGATTGGTAGTTTGAGGGGGAGATTTGGTTAACCTCCTCACATTAGTTCAGCCTGGTGTTTAGCTGGCTGTTGACCTATGTCACATGGGTTATGGGTGTTGTGTGACATATTTGCAAGGAAGGATTCGTCTCTCTCATTCCTAAGGATGAATCTGATCTGGTAGGAGTTTCAAATCTGTTGAGGTGAGTAGAGTTTGTTCAGAGAAAATTCTATTTACTTGAGTCAAGGGTGGCAACCTATATATCTCAACTCTTTGGTCTCTCAAAGAAAGTGCTTGCAAGAAGAAGATATTAACACACGAAGAGTATGTCAAAGTATCTTACAGGATAATGGGAAGGATTTATGATCAATTGCTATTTGTGACAAGTACAAGTATTTAATTGATTATCCTTGGAGTTCAAGATAACTGATGTTCTTAAAGATGTGGGAACATTCCTTCTTCTAGACCCTGTGAAGAATCACAGGAAGAGTGATGCTTTAGAGCTATCTCTTTGGTGACAGCAAAATCATTTGATCCTTGAAAAGGTTTCCTGGAAACGTGTTCAGACTTGAAGCTACAAGAAGAAGAAGACATCATAATCTTGATGATGGTTACTTGGATCAGTCTGGTTCTGATCTAGGTAAGGAAGTAAATTAGAGAAGGAGCTGAATTCAACAACTAGATGTTATAACATAATGTTGTGACATTTGGTTCAACATCAGATTCTTGGTTGGTGAAGTGGCACATCAACTTAAGATAGGATGATCTACGAAGTTGAAGATTGGATACTTCAAAAAGATCGTCTCTTTGCAGCTCTTTGGAGTTGTTGGGTGGAGAAGATGTTACATGTTCCTGTCTTAGTGTATCTAAGCCTTTTATGATAACTTGTAGCTTGAAGTTCAAATTTCAATTGGAAGATCAGAATATCTTTGGGAGAAGTCTTATAAACATGGAGAAGTCAAAAGGTGGCATTTGATTTTTTTTATGAGGATTCATGAAGGAGATAATCAAACAGTGGCATTTGGTCTATCTCAGCAGTGGACTCAGAGAATCAAGATAATCAACATGTGGCAGCTGATTATTATCGAGAAAGTTTGATTCAGAGTATGAATGCGTTCAACCAATATTGTTGAACAGAGGGTGCGCTCTTGAAGACATGAAGATGCGTCTTATGTTTTCCATTCATCAAGGGGTCTTATTTACTTTGAATCAAAAGTTGTCTTGAAGGTCCGACTGAGTATTGAATGTGACCTACTTGTTTCCATGAGGAGAAGTGATTATCCCTAACATGGGGAGTATTGGTTTGTACGAAAAGTCTTCATCAAACTCGTAGGATATAAAGTGTGGCACTTTATTAACTATTGGGATGATGTGTTCAAGACTGAAGAGGACTATGTCTGACCGAATGTCATCACATTTCCTAATGACATTGTTCCTAATTTCCTCTAAAACTACAGACAGGAGGAAAATTGGATGAAGTGTGGATTACTATTAATAAACCCATGTGTGTACAGTTGTATGACTCAGAGGGAGTAACCATCCTCTTTGTGAAAATGGAATGGTTTCAAGCTGCTAATATGAAAATAGCAGAATGTATGACGACATAGGATTTGAGCATGTTTTCATCTGCTAAGAAAACAGGGCGGTTGTGTCTCATTATGAAGCAGTTTAGTGAGCTGGAATGTTTAGGTGATAACTTGTCATCTAATAAAGGTATTATATAACTAAGGCAGAGTGTAATATGCCAACGATGTTTCTTGGAAAGGGGATCCTAAGACAAGTACATAAAGGGAGTAGTCTGTTCTAAAAGACAAATGTCTATTTTAAAAGGGCAAGACATACTTCATCCTGACATGGTCAAAGGGTCAAACCCAAGGGTAGGTACCTGCATTAAAACCAGTCCTAGGGTACTGAAACTGTCAGAGTAAAGTACCAAGGTCGTTACTATCTATGCCAAAGTTGCATTATTTATGAAGACTCTCTCTATTCTTTCTCTTCATCAGAGGGTTTCAGCATTATGAAGTTTGTTAGCATCTGGGAAAATTGTGCATGGGTATGGATCTGTATGGGCAGTCTTTGTCAAATTCTGGCCAAAAAGGGGGAGAAAGATAGGGACCCAGACTCAGGCGAGACTCAGGTGAAAGCAACAGACGGAAATGTCCAACATGCTGAATGGAACGCTCTAACTAAGTGACTTTGTTTGTGTCTTGTGTTCTGAGTTAAGAGGATAGTTGTGACTTGTGATCTGAGTTACATGATCTATGTAATCAGTATCAAGATTATCAACAATAATTGAGAGAAAAGAAATCCTCTTGGGCCATCGATGGCTTGGAGTGGCTCACAGATGAGGGATAGAGGTTTGTTGTTTGCTCAAAGGACATCAGTCTCTGCAAAGAAGATGTTGGACAAGATGTTGTAACATCTCAACTGTGTTGTGGCCTGGTCCCAATATGCAACTTGCACTTATTTGTTTTAGCCAAAATTTACCAAAGGGGGAGATTGTAAGTGCCCTGGCTGGAGAGTTGGCTTCATTTGTAAAACAAATAAGAAAGCAAGTTTACCCATATTCTCTCTGTTGTTTTAATATGTTGGGTTGAAGAAGTTCAACATCTGGACCAACATGTTATGTAAGATGTCACAACATCAGCATATGACATCGCGCCTGAAATTAAGTTAATATTAGTTAACTATGTTATATGTTGAATGTTTGTAACAGCTGTGACTTGTAACCTAATTGTTTTAAGTGATCTAATTTATGAAAGAGGTTATTTGTTGTATCAGCAAATGACTGTGGTTCTCCTAAACATGTTGTATTGAAGAAGTTCAACATCTGGGACAACATGTTAGATGTAATGTCATGACATCTGACTAGACATCACACCAACGAAATTGGTAATTCAGTTACAGTTCTGGTACTTAAATATTCTGAGAATATATGTGGCGTTTCTTATGGAGAATCTGAAGATCAATCAAGAATCAATCAGAATATTTGAAGAAAATGTTGTTTCTAAATATGGAGATATTTTAGGAACTAGAAGATTGAAGACCTTGATTGTAGCAGAAGTTTGTTGCTGTTTTGTAACAGCAAGGAGAAAAGCTTGCTGCAATTTTGAAGGCCCAAATCCAGTTGGGTAATAGGTTATAAATAGCAGATTGTAACCTAGGGTTTGTAAGGCTCATATAATGTAATATTGGGGGTGTTCTGTTAGGTAAACCTGTCGGTCTGTGGCAAGGTTACCATGTGTATAACTCGATACCTGTAGGTAAGAGTTTGAGTGTTCTTGGACGAAGCTGTGAAGCAAGTCTAAGTATTTTTGCATTACTTCATATTCATTGTAATGTAGGAAACCAAGTGGGAGGGCACTACTTCTTGAGTAGGAGTAAGACTTCTGTTGTTGCGACAATAGGAATGGAAACTGGTAGGTTTCTATCTAGGAGTTCCTAGGTATAGGTTGCACTGGGTATATGATTAAGTGAGGGATGGGAACTTGTGAAGTTTAGTCCTGAATTAATATTGCTGATAGTGGATCTTCTTCCTGGCTTGGTATGCCCCCAGAGTAGGTGTGTTTCACCGAACTGGGTCAACAACTGATTTGTGTTTTTACCTTCAACACTTTATAATTCTGTCTGTTATATATCAAGGTAAAACTGTAATGTTGTAACAGATGCTGTCTCAGAACATGTTAAGACATCATGCTGATATCTGTGCAGGAGAAACAGAACTGTGAAGGTTGTTTGCTCTCTGCTGATCATGTGCAGAACTAGGTACATCGTGTGTTCTATCCTCTGCACCTTCAAAGTATATCTGGCGCAGCTTGGATAAAACTGTGCTTCTGTTATTCTTTAGTACTGAATCACGAAAAATTGGGCATCTACCTTGCAGTGTATTTATTATGTCATATCAGATGTCTAGACATTGAGTATAACATCTGAAGACTGGCATACACCAGAATTTCACTTTTTATTTTATATTTTCTAGTTTATTTATTTTTTTGTTTTTTTTCTAATTATTATTATTATCACTAAAATTAACATAATTAACATTTTCACAATAAAATTCAGAAAACCAAAAAACATTTTTATTAATTTCAATTACTTTTTTTTGTAAATAAATTCTAAATATAATTAACTTAGTTTAATCAGAATAATTTTAATCTTTTTTTCACAATAAATAAAACAAATCTAGACTTAGGTTTTTCTTTTGACACTTTTAATTTATTTTTTTATTTTATTTCATTAAAAACATAAAAAACACAAAAACATTTTTTTCTTTTAATAAATTAATTAATTAGTAATTAGGCTTAATTTCATTAATTGCAAAAAAGGGACAAATTCAATTCTTTTCTCAAAAAGGGTCAAAACCCTAAGGACATCCCGATTCAATCTTTCGCGCGCATATTATTTTTAATTCGTTATTTTGATCATTTATGTATCTGCTCCGGAAATGTAATAGTTAATTAGGATTTTATCGTTTTATTTACTTTTCTCGCATTTATTTTTCCAAACGGGTTTTGTTTTTGGCGATGTATAGACCCGCGCCTTGTAATAGCGTAGATTTACCTTTCCGCAATTTATTTTCCGCACTCTTAACTGTTAAAAATGCATGAAAGACTTGTATGAAAAATGAAATCAATTCGTAGCTCACAAATACATGTTCAAAGATAAACATAAACTGAAACAACGCACATGCACATACCACTCTTAGGGTACGCCTCACTGGTTGCCTCGACGTGGTCATCAAGTATAGGGTGTCTTAGAGGTCGCCCTTCTGTCTAAAGATCCAGTTGCCTCGAAACATTTGCCTCGGATAAAAAAGGATCTAGGACATTAGGGTTACCGCTAAGGCGTCCTACTATTGCTTTGGTGACCACACATGTCCCTTATAATCGAATTGACCCGAACAACTCCAACGATGGTGCTACCTACCTCTCAATGGTGGGATAGCACTATCTAAAGGACTCTTACACAGCCTAATTCCTTAGAGTAGGTAGATTCTCCTGGGTACTTGCTCTTTCAAAAAACAAAAACAACTTTTCGCACCTACACTTTCAAAAAGTTTTCAAACAAATATTTCATACACTCTTGAGGACAGATACAAGAGTTACCTAGAAATTTTTCAAACAAAACTTTTTCAAAACCCATATACACTTGAAAAGCAAACAATTTTTGAAAACATAAGAGCAAGTACCTAAGAGCCCGTGGATAACCACAGATAGAAAGGGTGCTAACACCTTCCCTTTCTATAAATCTACCTCCCGAACCGAGAAACATCTCGAAAAAGGAATTTTGCTGTGCTTTTGTCCTTTCCATATTGGAGAACATAAAAGACGGTGGCGACTCTTGCTTACCGCGACATTTTGCGAAACCAGCTTAAAAAACAGTCAGTTCTATTTCCACCGATCACACATACCATGGCCATTTTAAGGCAACAAAGTGGATGAAACCCTAGGGGTGCTTGTGTGCAATGTGTTGTCATTTTTCATACATTTTTGTCTTGTGTTAAGTCATGCTATTTGTTTTGATTTTTGGTCTTTTGCATACAAACCCTAGTTTACTATCATGCATATAAAGCAATAAAATGCGTAAAGTAAATCTAAACTATTACACAATATTATGGGAAAGGGGTACAAGTTTAAATAAGGGGATATTTCTCAAAATAAAACCCTAATTTACTATTTCAACCAAATTGAATTTAATCAACAATAAATAAATAAACAAGTATTTAAATGTACAATAAAATGTAAATATGCACAACTATTTTTCTATTTATTTTATGTATGTAAAAATGAATTTATTTATGTCTTAAAAATAAAAAAATAAAATGATTATTTTTTGAAAGGGGTGGAAACCCTAATTTTGATTTAAAAGAAATATTGTTTATATTATTCATTTATATTCAAGAGAAAATAAAAATAATATGTACAAAATGTTAAAAAATAAAATATTGTATGGAAATATTAATTTAAGTATATAAATAATGAAAATAAAAATATATAATATTTTTGTATTATTTACAAGTTTTATTTAGAAAAATAAGTTATATTATTATTAATAAACTATTTTTATGTCCAAAAAATAATAAAAATAATAAAATAAAATGCAAAAAATTAAGAAAATATTTTTGAGATTTTTTAATATTTAGAAAAAATAAATAAAGTCAGAAAATAGAAATATGCAAGAAAATATAGAAAAATATAAGAAAATGCAAATGGGGGTGCAGAAAGTAAAAGGGGGTGTCAAAAGAAACAAGCCCAAGGCCCTGGCCCAGAACACACATCATCCCTGTCCTCTGGCCAAAACGCGCGCGCCCCTGTACTTCAAATTTGTTCTCTCTATTGCTTGCATGAAATCAAAAACTCACAACATGAAACTTATAGCATTTTAACTCACGATTCTAATGATATAAAAAACTTGATCTAACTCTCAAAGACCAAAGAGAATTTCAGTGGCCCTAAATTCTAAGCTGACTTTTTCAGCATGTTCAACATCTAAATTCTCCTAGCTCAGTTAATATAAATACAAGTTATGCATATGTACAGCTCAGGCACATTAAAGACTACATTTTTGCTTCACAAACCTAAGCCTAAGGATGTCTAAATAGAGAGATAGAAACTTAGAAAATACCTTGTTCAGTCAAGTTTGAATATGGCAATGTAGCAACTTTGAGTGAGGCCTGAAGTACTTTTGAGCTTGCTTGATGTTCCCTTGACCTTTCCCAATGCTTAGCTTGCTTTGAAATAGCTTGAATCTCCTTGTAGAACTCAACCTGTAAAGCTTCAAAATGAAAATGGTGAAGTGGGAAAATGAAGTTACAGTTGCTGAACAATGGCTTGGATAGTTTAGGTGTGATGTATGGAATGTGTCTGAAGTGGTTCAAGACAAAACGCACGAGCCAATTTGGTTTTGGAAGTGGTTCTGCAGATATGACCCTGTTTTGACAAGAACTTGTGATTTTGTGTTTTAAGGTGTTTGGGAGCTTGGTAAATTGTGTTTTTGGCTTGGTACAATATGCTGAGGTCGTTTGAAATGATCACCAGGTTTAGTTTTAACAGATATTCAAGTTATGGACTTTTTGCAAGCTTACTTGCTTTTGAAGCAAAAGTTTAGTTGACAAAGCCAAAGCCTGTACAGGCTAGCTCATGGCCTGAGGAGAGTTGGTACACTTTTCCTGATGTTCATGGATCTTGTTTGCACAAAGAGATCAGGTTCAATGCTCAAGGAAAACAAAATTGCATAAAGTGTGCTTTATCAAAGTAGCAATGTAACCTTTTTGCCATTTTTGGATTAAACCCTTGTACAAAATATTTGCATTTAATTTATGAGTGTAGAAAGGATTAGAACCTGTAAACCAAGTACAAACATGATTCAAACTGATTTGCAAGTTGTAACATGGTGCAAAATGCCTTAGACAAAAGTGAGAATTTTCCATTTTCATTCCTTCGATTCTCCCTAACCATAAATGATCTTGGAGAGTTCTTGGACATTTTAGAAATATTTTAACATTCTCTACAATCCATCTTTGAAATACATTTTGAGATTCCACATGGAACTAGGTGAAAAGTGTCCATGAAGTTAGGTCAAAAATCTGCCTAAACTAGGGCAAAATTTCACTAAGTTAGAAAGTTTTATGGACCCTTATTCACAAAATCATAACTTGATATCCAAGCATCTTTTGGAAAAACTTTGTGAATCAAAGTTGTAGATTTTGTGGATGACTACAACTTTCATGTTGGAAGTTTTCTTTGAATCCAAATGCATCATGGTGAAAAAGTTGGGAAAAGTTGGGAAAAAATAAGAAATTTTCATAACTTAGAAAATTTCTAAGTTATGAAATTTTTCAATCTTAAACCCTAATTTCCAAAATTAGGTTTCTTGATGAAAAAGTTTCATATTTTGACACATCTTGATTAAAAATGACCCTTGGCACTTGATTTTGACCAAAAAGTCAAAGTTTGACTTTCCAATGTACAATTGATTTTTGATCAGTTGACTGGAAAATTCATCTGTCAATCCAATGCATTTGAGATCCTTTGAACCTTGTGCTTAGTTCAAGATGGTGCTATTGAGTCACCATGCTTGAACCCAATTTTCCATTGGCTAGGTGAAAAATCAGAAATTGCCCTTCTACAGTCAAAACCCTAATTTTGACCATTTTTCCCTTTTGATGATCTGATCAAATTTCTTGAGGAGTTGTGGTCCAAACTTGATCAAATGGTACATATGAGTCTATAATGTTGATGTGGATAAAAAATTATGAGATTTGACTGTAAATTGGCCACCGTTGACTTTTCCCTAATACAGTTGATTTTTAGGTCAACTGTCCAATTGACTGGTCAAAAATGTGATTCAAGGCTTGAAACTTGGTATGAGCAATCTTATAGGTCCAACATGAAGTATGAAAGTCACATGAGGCATTGGAAGTCCAAAAATCCCTGTGCAAACTCAAACCCTAATTTCAAGTCATCAGTGCAAGGAGAGGTCTTGAGCTGAGCAAACCCTAATCTGGTCTTGAATCTAAGAAGTCTTGTGAGTAGAATCTTGATAAAAATGAGAGGGAAAATTTTGGGGTACAACAGCTGCCCCTGTTAAATCTTATTGAACCTGAAGAGTTAGATTGGCGAATTTTTCCGTTCGTGACTCGAAGGTAAAAGATGATTGGACACTAGAGTGCCCGTAAATTTACACTCGTCAAAGTGTAGTTGAGGAAATGGGCTTAAAGATGCCATTTGGAGATGTGATAGAATCTTGTTGGAGATGGGCTTAAAGATGACATCCAAGGATGTTTGTTGAATTGTATGTTGTAAGTCAGAAGAATAAGTATCATAATGGTGTCCGCGTCTGGAACGTATCTGAACTGTATCTGGAGACTTGTAATGAGAAACAGAATAGCATCCGTGTCTGGAGCGTCTCTGAACTGTATCTGGTAGTTGGAATCTGAATGAGCAATAGAATAGCATCCGTGTCTGGAGCATCTCTAAGCTGTATCCGAGCTTTGAACCTGAATAAGCAATAAAATAACATCCGTGTCTGGAGCATCTCTAAGCTGTATCTGAATTCTATATTTGAATAAGCAATAGAATAGCACCCGTGTCTGGAGCATCTCTAAGCTGTATCCGAGCTTTGAATCTGAATAAGCAATAGAATAGCATTTGTGTCTGGATCATCTCTAAGCTGTATCCGAGCTTTGAATCTGAATAAGCAATAGAATAGCATCCGTGTCTGAAGCATCTCTAAGTTGTATCTGAATTCTGTATTTGAATAAGAAATAGAATAGCATCCGTGTCCGAAGTGTATCTGTACTGTATCTTGAATGTATATTGGTAGCTTGTTAATCTTATCCTGAAAAGGGTAAAATGTTAGCTGAAACACAAAGTTATGTTGCTTGAAATGTATGATGCAATAAAATGTGTTTTATCAATGTTTATGATATATGAGTGTAATGTATGTGCATGTAAGCTGATTTGTTGTATTGTTGAGGAAAATAAATCCTTGATAGTTGGAGATAATGAAATCTTTGACTGCTGCCGGGGAAAATAAATCCTTGATCGCTGCTGGGGATTCAAAATCTTTGATTGTTAGGATGAGAAAATCCTTGACAACTTCTGTGGGGATGTGAGAATCCTTCATGACTTTCTTGGGGATATAGGGACCCTTCAAGTCTTTGGAGTTGGAATATGATAATCATTCTGTTGTGAAAATAATGCCAAGTGTTGCTTGAGAAACCGGCTTGGGGAATCCAGAGAACTTTGAAGACTTCTACTGGGGGATAAATAATGGGAATCCTTACTCGGCTGGGGAATAGGGAAAACTCTGGCGATCTCTACCGGGGATCAAACAAAGGAAAACCTTGATCTGCTGGAGAATAAGGAAGACTCTAATGGCTTCTGCGGGGAATTAAGAATGAGAATCTTCAATCTGTTGAGGAGTGGTGAATGAGAATCTTCGATCTGCAGGGGATTAAAAATTCTCACAAATTCATGCTGGGGAGTGATGAAGACTCTAGCAACTTCATTGGGGAATCAAGAATGAGAATCTTCATTCTGTTGGGGAGTCAAAACTCGGTGGGGAAGAAGGCTTTACTTCTGGAGAGTAAGTTTAGGACTCTGGGGAAAAGCTTATTCCTGTTTGGAAAAAGTTCAGGAGTTGGGGTTGTATGCCACTCTACTGGGGAGTTATCCTAGGTTAGGGATAAAAGTTAACTGTTATCTGGTTGATTTCCAGGCTTCAAGACAACTTGATGGGGAAATTGGGGAAACCTGAATGGTTCCCGCTGGGGATTGATAGTTGGAAATTTGACTTGACAGGGGAAGAAGGTTTCATCTCTGCTGAGGGTCTGTAGTTCAAAGTTTTTTACTCTGCTGGGGATTGGGAGTTTAAAGACTTAACTCTGATAGGAATTAAAGGTTGGAAATATAACTCCGTCGGGGATATGTATTTCAAGGTTCTAGCTCCGCTGAGGATCTAGATGATGTACTGCAGGGGATTTCTCCTTGAATAGCCGAAAGACGTTTTCCTATACCTTCATCCTGTCAATAATTATTCTTTCCCATTTCGTTTATTTGTAAACAGTGATTATATTCAAATGCATATGCTCATTAATAAATCATTGGATGTTTTCAAATAAAACACAAGTGTAAAAAAGAAGAAAAGGCAAATAGTTTTCTGCACTTTGAAGTATCTTTGTATTAACTTGTGTAAGTATTTTGTACAAAGGAGACATACATCCTAGTAAGAGAACGTTGTCATAAAAAATTGAGAAAAATTTATACAAAGAAAGATGGCTATGTGTGAAAATTCCATGGGGTTTCCATTCTGCTATAGCCTTCGTAACTCTGAATATCTTATCCATCCGTTGCTTCGTCCGAAGATGATTGAGTTGATCAGAAGCCCGGAGCTTGTCTGTGAAGAGATTGTCCTTAAAGTGATCCGACGAGACATAGTCATACGCTTTAATTCCCTAACTTTTGCCTGGACCGCCCTTTCAGGTTTTCGATCCATCGGGAAACCCTTTTTTGCCCAAGTCGCCCTTTCGGGTTTTCAACTTGCCGGATGTACAAATTTTTTTTATTTATCCCTAATTTTTTCCTGAACCGCCCTTCCGGGTTTTCGATTCACCGGATGCCCTTTTTTGCCCAAGTCGCCCTTTCGGGTTTTCAACTTGTCGGGTCATTTATGCGTAGTATCTTTTGACTATGTCTACGTTCGCAGGGTGCGGCAG
Source organism: Vicia faba (assembly GCA_948472305.1). Taxonomy (NCBI): domain Eukaryota; kingdom Viridiplantae; phylum Streptophyta; class Magnoliopsida; order Fabales; family Fabaceae; genus Vicia; species Vicia faba. The sequence continues at coordinate 1,471,940,079 of OX451737.1, read as the reverse complement.
GTCGTCGCCGTCCATGGTGGTTAAGATCATTGCCCCACCAGAAAAGATGTTTTTGATCATAAATGGTCCTTCGAAGGTAGGATTCCATTTTCCTATGGGATCACTTTGTGGCAAGATGATGCGCTTGATTACAAGATCCCCGACATGATATGTCTGGCGCCGGACTTTCTTATTGAAAGCTTTGATCATCCGTTTTTGATACGCCTGACCGTGGAAAACAGCAGTAAGTCGCTTCTCGTCAATCAAGTTAAGTTGATCAAGCCGGGTCTGAATCCAATCGTCTTCACTCAAACCAACATCCTTCATGATTCTCAAGGAGGCAATCTAAACCTCGATAGGTAAAACAGCTTCCATGCCATATACCAAAGAATAGGGTGTTACCCCAGTTGAAGTGCGTGTCGTGGTACGGTACCCGTGTAGAGCAAACAGTAACATCTCATGCCAGTCCTTGTAGGTGACTGTCATCTTTTGTATGATCTTCTTGATATTTTTATTCGCAGCTTCGACAACACCGTTCATCTTTGGCCGGTAGGGAGATAAATTATGATGTTGAATCTGGAACTGCTCGCACAAGGCGGTGATCATAGTGTTGTTAAGGTTTGTACCGTTGTCAGTAATGATCCTTTCGGGGATACCGTACCGGCAAATAAGATTATGTTTGATGAAGCGGGCTACCACATTCTTTGTGACGGATGCGAAGGAAGCTGCTTCGACCCACTTGGTGAAGTAGTCAATGGCTACCAGAATGAAACGGTGTCCATTGGATGTTGTAGGCTTGATCTCTCCAATCATGTTGATTCCCCACATAGCGAATGGCCAAGGAGCTATTAAGACATTGAGAGGAACTGGAGGTATATGTACCTTGTCCGCATAGATTTGACATTTGTGACAAGTCCTGGAATGTTGATAGCAGTCAGCTTCCATGGTAGACCAGTAATAGCCTGCCTGCAGAATTTTCTTAGCCATCGTATGTCCGCTAGAGTGAGTGCCAAAGGTACCATTGTGCAATTCAGCCATGATCTGTTCAGCTTCAATCTTGTCCACACAACGGAGCAGAATGCAATCATGATTGCGCTTGTATAGGATACCATTCATCAAGAAGAACTTAGCTGAGAATCTCCTTAAGAACTTTTTGTCGTTGACTGAAGCTCCTTCAGGGTATTCTTGAGCCTCGAGATACCTTTTGACTTCATGAAACCAAGGTCGGTCCACTACTTCTTCGGTATTAATATCGTGACAATGTGAAGGTTCGTCCATCCGTTCGATGGTGATTTGGGGAGTCTCATTATCCCAGTTAAGTTTAAACATGGATGACATTGTAGCTAGAGCATCTGCTAGCTGATTTTCTTCTCGCGGGAAGTGCTTGAAGGTAATCTGCTCGAAATGTGGTAACAATGTCAGGACATGTTCTTTGTAAGGGATGAGGTTTGGATGTTTAGTATCCCACTCTCCTTTGATCTGACTGATGACCAAAGCGGAGTCCCCAAACACAATCAAAGATTTGATTCCCAAGTCTATGGCAGCCTTGATACCAAAGATACAAGCTTCATACTCGGCCATGTTTTTGGTGCAGTTAAAGCAAAGCCTGGATGTGAAAGGTGTATGGCAACCTTATGGATAGATGAGTACCGCGCCGATACTGTTGCCAAGTGCATTGGAGGCCCCATCAAAGTACAGGGTCCATCGGGATCCTTGTTCAGGTCCGTCATATGGTCTGAAATCTTCAATGTTGTCCAATGTCAAAATGTCTTCGTCGGGGAAGTCGAACCTCATGGATTGGTAATCTTCAACAGCTTGATGAGCCAGATGGTCAGCTAGCACACTCCCCTTTATATCTTTTTGGGTCGTGTACTGTATATCGTATTCCGTTAGGATCATTTGCCATCTAGCTATCCTTCCAGATAAAGTCGGTTTCTCAAAGATGTACTTGATCATATCCATCTTAGATATCAGTAGAGTGGTATGAGTCAACATATACTGCCTTAGCCGGCGAGCAGCCCATACCAAAGCGCATCAAGTTTTCTCAAGCAGTGAGTATCGGGTCTCACAGTCGGTAAACTTTTTTCTAAGGTAATAAATGGCATGCTCTTTTTGGCCAGACTCGTCATGTTGGCCCAATACGCACCCCATTGAATTCTCTAGGACGGTCAGATACATGATTAGAGGTCTTCCTTCGACGGGTGGCATCAAGATAGGAGGTTCTAGCAAATACTCCTTGATTTTATCGAAAGTAATTTGACAGTCATAATTCTATTTAACCACCTGATCTTTCTTCAACAGCTTGAAGATTGATTCACAGGTAGATGTTAGGTGAGAAATGAACCTTGCAATGTAGTTTAGGCGTCCCAAAAACCTCTGACCTCCTTATCAGTGTGAGGAGCATGCATTTCTTGTATAACTTTGACTTTGGCAGGATCAACCTCGATGCCTTTGTTGCTGACAATGAAACCCAAGAGTTTACCGGACCTGACTCCGAAAATGCACTTGTTAGGGTTCAGTCTGAGCTTGTATTCTTTAAACCTGACAAACAACTTTTACAGGTGGTCGAGGTGTTCTTATTCAGTTTGTGAACGGGCTATCATGTCATCTACGTAGACCTCTATCTCATGATGTATCATATCATGAAACAAAGCTACCATGGCGCGTTTATAGGTTGCCCCGACATTCTTCAGTCTGAATGGAATCACTTTGTAGAAGAACGTACCCCACTGTGTAACAAAAGTAGTTTTCTCCATGTCCTCAGGGGCCATTTTGATCTGGTTATAGCCTGAGAATCCGTCCATGAAAGAAAATACCTTGTGTTGAGTTGTATTGTCAACCAAGATGTCAATGTGCGGAAGTGGAAAGTCATCTTTAGGGATGGCCCTGTTTAAGTCTCTATAATCCACGCACATTATGACTTTGCTTTCCTTCTTAGGAACGGGTACAATGTTAGCAACCCATTGTGGATAGGAAGTAACTGCAAGAAATCCAGTATTGAACTGCTTCATAACTTCCTCTTTGATCTTTTCTGACATGTCGGGCCTCATGCGGCAGACTTTCTGTTTAACTGGTGGATAGTCTTCTCTTGTGGGTAGACGGTGTACCACAATGTCTGTATCGAGTCCTGGCATGTATTCGTATGACCAGGCAAAGATCTCAACATATTCATGTAACAGCTGAATTAGGCGTTCTTTGAAACTTGGCCCTAGGTTGGCACCCAGTCTAATTTTTTTTGTGTCTTCCTCAGTTCCCAAGTTGATTGTCTCTAACAGCTCCTCATGAGGTAGAATAGCCCTTTCTTCCTGTTGTAGCAGTCTAGCCAATTCTCCTGGCACCTCACAATCTTCCTCACCTTCGTATTCGGCGTGGTAGACCAGATCTTCAGAGTCACTGAAGGCCATAGCAGAATTGTTACCCATGGAATCCGGAATGGAAGGGTACCTGCATTTGTGATTGTGGGTGTGTGTAAGGGATAGCCACCTTTAAACAAATAAAATTCAAAAAGAAAGACAATGAACATAAAATTTTATATGTGAAAACGTCCATGATTCATTAAAAATGGCATATGAAGATGAAAAATCAAACCCTTACAAATGGACCTATGTGCCTCGGGTAAGTTACAAGGTTAAAAGTGTACGAATTGTTTGAGAATTATTACAAACCAACATAAATGTTTGAAAGATAAATTACTGCAGTATGAAAGTAATCAGAACAAAGTCTTTTGCTTCCCAATTGCACAGTCCTCCGTCAACAGTAGGGAAAATCCAGTCTTCCAAGTTTCTCTCCTCTTCACTATCCTCCAAAGTATTGACTCCATGATGGGTTATCTTCACAGGTGGCCCTCCGGCACGGGAGCGACGCACAGCCTTTTGAGCGGAAGAAGTGAATCCCAAGCCGAATTTTTCTGCCTTGAAAGGAAAGTCGGGAAGCTGCCCCCAGATTGTGCTTCCTCCTTCTTCAATCACAACCTTTGCATCTTTGAGAGACGACATCCGAGGCGGAGGTCTGGTAATCATGGGTACATAAGCCACTGTCTTGGTTACCGCAATCTCCTGAGCTACCTCCTCAAAATGCTTAAAAGGGGTTTCGAAGAATTCACCATCCAATTCTACATAGCGGAAAGAATTTAGATGGCTTATCATGTATTCCTCTTCACTGTGAACAGTTATAATTTTCCCCTGGACAGGGTACTTGAGCATTTAATGCAGGGTAGAAGTGACGGCTCCAGCATTGTGAATCCAAGGTCTTCCCAACAAGCAAGAATAGGAGGGACGAATGTCTATCACATAGAATGTGGAGTTGAAGGTTTCAGTTCCCACTTTAATCAGGATGTCCACCTCCCCGTGGACCATCCTTTTAGAACCATCAAAGGCTCTGACAATTATATTGTTGGGTTTCAGGGTTAGGCCTTCATAATCCAACCTATCCAAGGCCTTCTTCAGCAAGACATTCAGCGAAGAACCAATGTCTACCAGTACGTGTGCTAGAGTAGTCCATCTGCATTCCACCGAGACATGCAGAGCGTCATTATGTTTTCTTCCTTTTGATGTTAAATCGGCATCGGAGAATCCTAGACCATTGTCAGCTGTTAAGCTAGCTACACATTCCTGGAACTGATCCGCGGAGGTTTCCTGTGGCATGTGGTCCGTCTTCAAGAAACCTATCAAAGCTTTGGCATGAGCCTCTGGACAAAGCAGCAAGGCCAACATAGAGATCTTTGAGGGGGTTTTCCCCAGTTGTTCCACAACATCATAATCTCTTTTCTTGATTATTTTCAAAATCTCTTCCATTTCTTTTTGAGAGGTTTCAGGGATGACTAATGGCTGAACCCTCGTCCTGACGGGCTCTTCTTGGATCCCTTTCCCTCAATCAGCAGCAGCAGAGGGGATAACCACGAGAGTTACAACTTCTTCAACAATTGGAGTTCTCGCAGATATGTTTACCGGTGCAGGGATAACCTTAGGAGCAGCTGAGGGTCCAAAGATTGCCTTTGGAGGGGCAATCTCTGGAGAGAAAATTCTTCCACTGCGGGTGATTTTGCTCGTTCCAGTAATGTTTCCAATCTCGAAAGTCTCTTCATCAGAACTCTCTTCAGTTGATTCAATTTGTTTAACACCATGGTAAAAGATCTCTCCCCCATAGTTCCACGGTATTGATTTGTCGGACTTGTACGGGACGGGCCCGGGCATGGTTATCTTCAAAGGTGAAATCTTCGGAGTGGATGTAATCTTAACAGGTCTTTTGGAGACCTTGGAAAGATTGGAGGATATGGTTAATAGAAACATCATTGACAGGAGTCGGTGTAACAGGAGTCTTTTCAAAAAGGATTTCTTGGTTATCTATTAGGCGTTGGATGCCTAATTTCAACAATGGACAGTCGGTTGGTAAGGATGAACAAAGGCAGCAATCTTCTTCACAACCTGGGAAAATCCCAGCCTTCAGCAAATTCAACTTGATTATTGGTAGTGGAGTCATCAAATCATCAACAATAGCGACAAATAGGTCTTCTTCAACAGCATGGCCATTGTGGCCATGCTTTGGCATTGGAGCAGAGATTACATTCGTCTTTTCAGGGGCGTCAAATTAGACTTCTTTAGCGTCTATTAAATCCTGAATCTTATTCTTGAGGGCCCAACAATTGTTGGTGTCGTGCCCTATACTCCCTGAATGATAAGCACACTTGGCGTTGGGATGGTAGTGTGGTGACGAAGTGTTAGGGTTTTTAGGGGCCTCCATTAGCATGGCTAGTTTCAACTTCAAGAGATGAGGTAAAACTTGAGCAGGAGTCGTGTTTATCTTGGTGAATTTCCTTACAGGCCTTTCCACCCTTTGCTGGTTATTCCTCGGCTGATTGTTTATCGGTTGGTCTGACGCAGACTTCTGAATTATAACTGCTCCTACAGTTGGTCGTCTTTCGACTCTTCCTTGACCTCTTTGGGAATAGACAGTTGATACTTCTTTCTTTGTTGGGAAAGTCTTTTTGATGGTAGCGGAAGCAAATGCATCCTTTTGAATTTTCCCGCTCTTTATGCCGGCTTCAACTCTCTCACCAGTCAGAATCAACTTGGTGAACCCCGTAGACGAACTTCCAATCAGGTGATTAAAGAAAGGACCTGACAGAGTCCCCAAGAACATATCCACAAGTTTCCTCTCAGATAGAGGCGGTTGTACTCGTCCCGCCAAGTCTCTCTGTTTCTGGGCATACTCTTTGAAACCTTCATTTGATACCATACCCATACTCTGTAATTGAGTACGGGTTGGTGCTAAGTCCGCATTGTATTGGTACTGTTTGTAGAAGGCAGCCGCCAAATCCTCCCAATTATGCACATCAGACCTCTCTAACTGGTAGAACCAATCTAGATGCATACCTGACAGACTGTCCTGGAAGAAATGGACCCACAGGTCTTTGTCAGAAGAATGTGGTTAAATTTTCCTGACATAAGATCGCAGGTGCATCTTTGGGAAAGACACCCCACCATATTTAGCAAACAGAGGTACTTTGAATTTAGGGGGAATTACAATTCCAGAAACCAAACCTAACTCTTCAAAGTCCAGCCCAGGCACTCTCTGCATCTCCATGGCAGCTAGACGCTCTTCCAAGTTCTTGTATTTGTCATCTGTAGGAGGGTACTACTGTTCAGAATAGTCTTCATCCTCTCCTTCTTCTTCTTCCTCAGACTCAGATGGTACTGCAACTCCCGTTCCTTTTCCTACCCCTTCATCAGATGTTGAGGGGAAATCCAGGACCCTTCTGGCTTGACCTTCAAATCTTCTGCCCAAGGTAGCCGCACCAACTCTCTTCTTTTTCTTTTAATCTTTTTCCTTCTCTAGTAGATTCTTGAGCTTCTTCTGCCCCTTAGCTAAGGTCAGAAGTAGCTGTTGAAACTGTGAATTCTGCACTTGTAAGTCTTTGACCGTCTGTTCTAGATCCATCTTGCTAAAATAAACAGCAGAGAGATGAGGAAACTTGGTGTGAAGACCTATTTATGCATATGATGAATGATATGTATTCATGTAATGCATTCAAGGATTCATAAATTCAAATTTGTTTTAAACAAAAAAGGAACACACATCATATTAATAAGATAGAATTTGTTAGTACATCAATGCCCCATGGGCAAAATAATATAAACTTCTAAGGTAAAAAGACGTTGCGCATCCTCTTTGGTGTAATGTAGGTGTTGAGAGTCTGCTCTTCGTGAAGTTGACGAGTAAGTTCCAAAACCTTCTTCTCGCTTGCGTAGAATTGAGCTTCAAAAGTATCGCGTTCTCCCTTGAGCTGGATCCAACTCCTTTGTAAATCTTCGAGTGATGTTGGCATGTCAGGATGTAGGAGGGTGTATGGAAACTCTCCTTCCATAACAGGCTCTATAATCACAGGTAGAATGTAGGGGTAAGGCATCATAAGACTTTGGGCGCGGGTTCGTACCCACTTGAGGTAAGGCTCAAGAGGGATAGGATTCTTGTGTCCCAAGGTCTTACTGTCCACCTTGTTGGGCATCCTCCAAGCTCGGATGAACCTTTGTCGAAGTCCTTGATCGTTGTTGTCGAAGTCAAAAACCAAGTCTGGAATCAGCATGTCATGTGGGCCATCCCTTCGGGCATACCCAAACTGTCTCAGAGCCAAGCAAGGGTTGTAGGTAATACCTCCCCTAATGCCAAGTAGAGGGACATTAGGGAATTCCCCATAACGGTCAATGATGATAACATTCTCTTTTGATCGAGAACACCAATGGATATCTGAATGTGTAAGGGTCATCAACCGTTGTGACCACCTCAGACCTTGCTCATTCTTCAAAACTGATTGGGGAAGATGAGAAATAAACCATCTTGCCAGTAGAGGAGTGTTATACCCCAAAATTTGCCCTCCCATATTCCTCAAGGAATTGCCAAGCCAAGCTAGAAAATTCCCCAAGGGTTGTGCAGTTCAACAGTCTCCTAAACAGTCCAAATTAGGGTTTTGAGTTTGATCAAGAAAAGGAAGTTTTCAAAGGCTCAATCAAGTCTCATAGGCTTACAAACATGGTCAAGCATCCCCATATCAAGTTTCAAGGCATTCAGCTCAAGATTGCACAGTCAAAACCCTAAATTGCACTACAGTCAACTGTAGGGGCAAAATGGTCATTTGGCAGTCAAAAGTTCAAATTTTTGGTCAACATATCATTTTGAAGCCACAAACATCATTTGATCAATGCTTGATCATGATTCTCAAAGTTTGGCTCAGAAATCATCAAAGATGCAAAAGTTGCTATATTTGGACAGCTGAAAAAGTCAACTGAAATTGACCAGGGCATAACTTTCACATGGATTATCAGAAAAATTCCATCCAAAGCTCATTTTGAAGAGAAAGACATTTCCTACAACTCATCTTCATACTTCAAGTCCAAGAAATGCTCTCACAAAAAGTTATCAATCTCAACATTACAGGTCATTTTCAAAAGTCAACAAAAAGGGACTTTAAGTCAAAGGCCATAACTTGAGATTGGTAAATCAAAATGACATGGGACCAAAGACATTGGTTAAAGGACTCAAAGACCTTTCCAAAATGTCCAAGAACATGTGAAAAGCTTAAAAATTGAGCAAGTTATGCCTTGTAGAAGTTGGGAAATTTTTGTGAAATGGCAAAAGTCAATTATCATTGAAAATCCAATTTTGACAAAAGGGCCCCATTTTTCTCACTTTGTCCATCCTTGTCATGCCACACACGTGGCCCATGGTTGATTTCAAGACCAAATGTTGACTTTTTCATTTTTATTTAATTTTTGATGATTTAATTCATTTTAATTCATTAAAAATTCAAATAAAATTTAAAATTCAATGTAATGGTGTCAAATGAATTTGGACAAGTTCTATACATCATGAATCAACTCTAAAATCAGGCCAAGGTTCATTTTCATATTAAGTCTAGGTTTTGGCTAGAATTTAGGAAAAAATGGTTAATGAACAAACCCTAATGCCAATTCTTTCTCAAGCATGGATTAAGGGAAGTTAGCATGCCTATTCAATTGCAGGATGATCACTGAGTCCAACCCTACCTAGAACATAGCACAAAGCACGCTGAAAAGGCATTTGGACATTTGAAATTTTGGACATAAAAAGCAAAACTGAAATCATAGCTAGGGGTCTTCTCAAGCCATAATCTTTATACCAATAGCTTCCTGAGACGATTTTGGACGTATCTCAATCAATAACAACAACAAAAACACCTTGTACTGGTATCTATGAGTCCAACCGTACCTTGGAAATTTTGAAATCACATAGCATGATTCCATCACTTTTATGCATTTTTTTTCATGGATTCATGTTTATCTTGATGTTTCTGAACTAATTGATACGTTTAATTGTGTTTTCGAGCCACCTATGCGAATCCACCATTGTCACATTCTAGGGTTTTGCAGGCCTGTGAATTAGGGGTTCTCATTAGAGGAAAAATTGGACGTCCTCAGTGCCACCATTGAACTCAGCGCCTCAAGACGAAGAGACCTGTGCCCTCGCGAACAATTTATGAAGGCCAGGGTTCTAATCGCTATTAATGGAATGGGCATATTCTGAGGGGGTTCAAAACCCCCGTTAAGTGTTTGATAAATTTGTTTCAGGAAAACATGAGGAAGAAGATGGCATCGTGGCGTACCCTGGTTGGATGAATTTGAATTTTCGCGCTTTTAAACCATTGACGCATTGTTTTACGTTATACTATTCCTTGTATATTTAATTAACAAATAAATCAATTGGCTCAGCTGGCAGGGACGCGCACTAGGGACTACAATGACCTGGGTTCAAACCCCAGGTCTCACACATTTCCAATATTATTTTTCATTTCTAATTCCTATGCAGCATGACATTGAGGACTCACCATGCTCCATCAAAATGCACCATCCACGTGTCCCAGAGCACTCACATCACGGGCCAGGATTGGGAAGCATGCTGCACTTCAGTCAAAGGCATCTCACTGGATCAGAAAGTCAACCAATTCTCACAAAAATGGGCCAGGCCTTTCTAATTAACACCCTCCAATTCTGGGGTTTACCCCCCCCTGGTTTGCCCATTTGATTTTTTTTCTTTTTTATCTTTAAATCATTTATTTCAATTATTGTATTATTTTAATTACTTGTTTTATTTAATTTTAATCAAAAAAATATAAAAACATTAAAAAATGCAGAAAAGACAAAAAAATGTAATTAACTTTGATTCTTTTTTTAAATAAATTAAAATGTAATTCAATTAGTTTAATTAGGTTTTAATATTCATTTTAATTCTTTTTCCATAGTAAAAAATCCAAAAAATATAAAATTAGGGTAATTATTAATTTTTCATATCCTTTTTTAATTCTTTAACCTTTTTCTCACAATGTTAATATTTATTATTTATTTTCTATAAATCAAAATTGTACATAATTAGTTTAGAATTTAATTAGGTTAGAAAATTAAATCTTTTTCATAATAAACTTAAAAAATGATAGAACTAGGATTTTAATTTTAATTAACTTTTCTCTTTTTTCTTTTAAACCTAAAAAACACAAAAACATTATTTTTAATTTTTAATTTCCTTGATTATTTTAATTATCTGTTAAAGGGTCCAACGCCCTAATTGTGTTTAGTCTTTATTCCGCGCATTTGTTTTATATTGTGTAAATACCTTTGTATATGCCCCAAAGCCATGTAATTAAAAACTCTCGGACTTTTTATTCGCTTTATTTTATTTTCAGTCAAATCGGGTTCGGTTTTTTTGGCGATGTGGACCCGCGCCAGTTGTAATAGTTAGATTTATTTTCTCGCAAATATAACTGTTAATAAATATGCATGAAAGAATGAATGCCCGAAAAATAAAATTGAATCGTTAGATCACCAATGCATGACAAGACAAATAATGAACTGAAAACGACACACAATTCGCACACACCACCCCTAGGGTACGCCTCACTGTTGCCTTTCGAAAGGTGGTCGTCGAGTAGAAAACGTCTTAGTAAGTCCTCATGGTCCGGGAACCTGGCATGAGGGTAGCTTCTAAGGTGTTTTCCCATTGCTCCGGTGACCACCACGTCCCTAAAACTCGAATTGACCCGAATACCTCCAACGGTGGTGCTACCTACCTCTCAATGGTGGGATGGCACTACTTTAAAGGACTCTTACACAGACGAATTCCTTAGGGTAGGTAGGTTCTCGTAGGTACTTGCTCTAATTTCAAACCAAACAAAAACTCTTTTCACACCAACACACTTTCAAAAACTTTCAAACAAACTTTTCAAACACTCTGACGTACGAGTCGAACTGAAACTTTTCAAAGAATACTTTTGAAACCCACAATTGAAAAGCAAGCAAACATTTTTGAAAACACATTGAGCAAGTACCTAAGAGCCCATGGATAACCATGGATAGAAAGGGTGCTAACACCTTCCCTTTCTATAATCTACCTCCCGAACCGAGAACAATCTCTTTAAGGAATTTTTCTGTGCTTTTGTCCTTTCCATTTGGAGAAAATAAAAGACGGTGGCGACTCTTGCTTCCGCGACATTTCGCGAACCAGCGTTAAACAGTCAGTTCCAGATCCACCGATCACAGAACTGGCGACTCTGCTGGGGATAAACTTAAAGAGAGGTGTACCTTAGGACTAAGATCACTGTGTTTTCAATTGCTTTCCTTGTATGCTTTAAAATTGTGGGTTGCTTGGGAGTTCTATAGATCCTAACCCGGATCTGGGGGATACCTTTTTAGAAAGTAGCAACAAGGCTGTGAGGGAACTGTGCGGGGTATACCGACATGGTTGAAGCAGTCTGCTACGTTGATGTGGCATTTTGGTGTGTACCGGTAACCCTTGAGTCAGTCAAGGAGAGTACGGGGCCTCCATGTGGTGTCATGAAGCATCAACAGACCTTAGGAACCTTAATTGAACAATCTTGGCCTCTTTAGGGTAGTGAGATAACTGACTTTGGTGCAGTCCGAGGTTGGTTGATACTCGATACTACACTCAATTGAGGGTTGCTTTCCTGGAATATTTCGGTCGCCAGTTCAGTGGCTAAATCGAAACGATGAACAATGAAAGCAATCCCGTGATATTGGGAACCTTAGAACCCGGTTACTTTGATTAGGACAGGATGAACCCACCAACTTCAAGAGGGTACTACCCAGACCCCATGCTGGCCTTAAACCTTAAGGGCCTGTCTTGTGTGCCTTGTGTGCCTTACATGTTTGTCTTTGTAAATATCTGTGTTTAATCATAGCATCATGACATCATCCAGCATCATATGCATTAACTAACCATTTCAGGGGTTCGAATTTTCATCTTTGTTCTTGTTTTGTAGGACATGGAAACTGTTCGTAGAAAGACAATTCCAATCAGTCTTGTAAGGATCCCTCCTCAGCTTAAGGAGCTTATATCCAGAATTCCTGAGAACTCTTCATTCAGTGAAAGACATGGAAGCCTCATCAGCTTGGTCAACACCAACATTGAGGAAGATATGATAAAAGTCCTGTTCCAATTCTTTGACCCTCTGCATCACTGTTTCACTTTCTTGGACTATCAGTTGGTACCTACATTGGAGGAGTTCTCCCGACTCCTGAAGATCCCTATCCTTGATCAGCTACCCTTCAACGGTACAGAAAAGGAACCTAAGCTTGAAGAGATTGCTAAAGCCTTGCACCTACAGTCATCTGACCTCAAGGGACATTGGGAAGTTAGAAGTGGTATCAAAGGATTCTTAGCCAGGTTTCTGTTTGAAAAGGCCTATGATTGTTGGAACTCCCTTGACTTACGAGCTTTTGAAGAGGTTGTGGCCCTCCTTGTTTATGGTTTGGTGTTGTTCCCTAACCCAGACCAGCTCATTGATATCAGTGCTGTCCAGATCTTTATGTCCAGGAATCCTATACCTACGTTGCTGGGAGACCTCCTCCACTCATGTTACACTCGAACCATGAGAAAAAGAGGTGTCCTTATGTGTTGCACTCCTCTCCTGGGAAAGTGGTTTATTTCGCACCTTCCACAATCAGTCCTGAAGAACGAGCGGGGTTTGAGATGGTCACAACGGTTGATGACTCTTACACATGCAGATATACATTGGTGCCCTAGGTCCAGGGAAGATGTCACTATCATTGATCGTTGTGGGGAGTATCCTAATGTTCCTTTACTTGGAACCAGAGGGGGTATTACTTATAGTCCATGCCTGGCTTGGAGACAATTTGGTTATGCTCGGAGGGATGGTCCTCATGACATGTTGATTCCTGACATAGTTTTTGACTTCGACAACGATACTCAAGGACTTCGCCAGAGATTTATCAGAGCTTGGAGGATGCCTAGTAGGATAGACAGCAAGACACTGGGGCACAGGAACTCCATCCCTTTGGAGCCTTATCTCAAGTGGGTACGAGCCCGTTCTCAGAAGTTAGTAATGCCTTATCCTCACATGCTTCCAGTAATCAAAGAGCCTGCCTTGGAAGGAGAGGTATCTCATGTTATTCAGCACCCTGATATGCCCGCATCCTGGGAAGAGATGCAGAAGAGTTGGATCCAACTGAAGGAAGAACGGAATTCTCTTGAGACTAGTTTGCATGCCAGTGAAAGGAAGGTCTTGGAGCTCACACGCCTGTTGCATGAGGAAAGGAGTCTCAACACTTACATAGCTCCAAAGAAGATGCGCAACATATTTTGGATGTGATTTGATCTTTTTGTACTTTTGCCCATGAGGCTTTGATGTATTAAAACAATGATTTTCTTAATAATAAAGTGTGTTCCTTTTGGTCTACAGCAAATTTGAATTTTCGAACCCTTGAATGCATTGCATAAACACATATCATTCATCATGTGCATCATAAATACTCTTCTTTTCAGGTTGTTTACCGTTCTTCGCTGTTTATTTCAGCATCATGAACCCTCCTGAATCATCAACCGATGCGGCTATCAAGGCTCTTCAGGCGCAGAACGTCCAGTTTCAGGCGCAAAACGCTCAATTTCAGGAGCTGATCAAGGGCTTGTCTCAGGGTCAACAAGAGTTAAAGACCATGCTGTTGAAAAAGACTAAGAAGAAGAGGAGGACTGTGCTATTTAGCACTGGGCGCAGACTCGGGAACACCTTGCAAATTGAAGCTGAAAGGACTCCTCCATCTGTGACAGAAGGTAGTCATCATGAAAGGGAGGTCACTACTCCTGTGGGCTCTGATACTGAAACAGACTTCAATGACGACCAGTACCCTCCTGCTGAAGACCGGTACAAACAGCTGGAAGACAGATTAAAGGCTGTGGAAGTTCAACGGGTACCTGGATTGGATTTCGGAGACTTGGGGTTATCTACTGGAGTGGTGATCCCGCACAAGTTCAAAACACCTGCCTTCGTGAAGTATGATGGGGCTTCCTGTCCCAAGATGCACCTCCGTTCTTATGTAAGGAAGATCCAGCCTTACACAGCAGACAAGAACCTTTGGATCCACTTCTTCCAGGAGAGTCTTTCAGGGACTCACCTCGATTGGTTCTATCAGCTAGATGGAATCAGCATTCGTAACTGGGAGGATCTGGCCACTGCTTTTTACAAGCAGTATCAGTATAATGCCGACCTCGCTCCTACGCGTACCCAACTCCAGGGTATGTCGCTAGGGTCGGGTGAAGGTTTTAAGGAGTATGCTCAGAAATGGAGAGACTTGGCTGGCAGGGTGCAGCCACCATTAACGGATCGGGAGCTGGTAGATATGTTCTTGGGGACCCTATCGGGTCCATTTTTCAACCACCTCATTGGTAATTCCTCTGCTGGGTTTACCGATCTAATCCTGACTGGTGAAAGGATTGAGGCCGGTATAAAATCGGGGAAGATACAAAAAGTTGCCTCCTCCAGTACTGAGAAGAAGCCCTTCAAAAAGGAGGCTAGTGCTGTATATAACTCCCGGAGAACAGAGCGACCTGAACACCGCCAATCTGTCAGCGCGGTAATGATTGCCAAACCTGCTGCCGCTCCTCGGCCAACCAATCCCCAAAAGTTTGAAAGACCCCGGAGAGAGTTCACCCGGTTAAGCATGACCTTATCACAAATCCTGCCACAGTTGCTATCCACCAATTTAGTGACTGTCAAGGAGGCTCCAAAGTTTCCCAACACTGCATCTCCCAAGTTCAATCCAAATGCTCGCTGTGCTTATCACTCTGATAGCCCGGGGCATAACACAGATGACTGTTGGGCCCTAAGGAACAAAGTTCAAGATCTCATTGATGCAAAGGAGATACAGTTTGAAGCGCCCGAGAAGCCAAATGTTGTAAATGCTCCCATGCCCCACCATGGAGTGAATGCTGTTGAGGAAAATTTGTATGTAGCTTCGGTGGATGATGTTGCTACTCCGTTGCTGATGGTTAAGAGGAATCTGTTGCTAGCCGGTTTATTTCCGGGATGTAGCGAAAGTTGCCCTCTATGTGTTGCTTCCCCTGCTGGTTGTTCTCTGTTGAAGTCAGGCATCCAAAACCTGATAGATAATAGAGAGATTTTGTTTGAAAAGACTGTTGTTCCTGCTGCTCCTGTTGAAGAAGTGTCAATCGTTACCATTTTCAACAACTATTCCGAGGCTCCTTCAAAGAAGCCTGTACAAGTTTTGTCAGTTCACAAGAATGTTCCCATCACCATTACTGTTCCGGGGCCTATACCCTACAAATCTGATAAGGCTGTCCCATGGCACTATGGGGCGGATGTTTATGTTCTGGGTGTGAAACAAGAGTGCAACATTGATACTGGTGTCTCCAACATCACCGGGCCTGCTAAGGTCACTCGTAGTGGAAGACTGTTCTCGCCAGACATTGCTCCTCCAGCAATTCATAGGCCTTTGAGCTTCACACCTGCCAGAGTGCCTGTCTCTCCTTCTGACCAAGTATCCACCCCTGCTGCTGAGTCATCTGATACTCGGGGCAAGGGAACTGCTGCTGAGGTGCCTGCCAGGACGGAGGCACCAAAGACCATTGTTGAGGCTTCCAAACAGGAAATGGAAGAAATTCTCAAGATAATAAAGAAAAGTGATTTCAATGTTGTGGAACAGCTGGGGCACACCCCCTCTAAAATCTCCATGTTGTCACTGCTGCTGTGTTCAGAGGCCCATGCAAAGGCTCTGATTGCTTTCTTAAAGACTGCCCACGTACCCCAAGATACGACTGCTGACCAGTTCACCGATTGTGTGGCCAACCTAACTGCTGATAATGGCCTGGGTTTCTCTGATGCCGATCTGACAGCAAAGGGGAAGAACCATAATGATGCCCTGCATGTCTCCATTGAATGCAGGGGCACTACTCTTGCTCATGTGCTGGTTGATACAGGTTCCTCATTAAATGTGCTGCCTAAAAAGGCTCTGGATAGGCTGGATTGTGAAGGTCTAGAGCTCAAACCAAGTAGCATTGTTGTCCGGGCCTTTGACGGGTCCAAAAGAATGGTGCATGGTGAAGTGGACATCCCAATCAGGGTTGGGTCACAGGTATTCGATTCAAAGTTCTATGTGATGGATATCCATCCGTCCTATTCTTGTTTGCTAGGTCGCCCATGGATCCACAAAGCTGGAGCTGTGACTTCTACATTGCATCAAAAGCTCAAATACCCGGTCAGGGGGAGGATTGTAACAGTGCAAGGGGAGGAGGAATACATGGTCAGCCACCTCAACTCTTTCAGATACGTGGAAATGGATGGGGAGTTCATTGAAACCCCCTTTCAACATTTTGAGGAGGTACCACCAACCTTGGCAACAGCAGAAGATGAAGAGGTTTCTCCTATGAAGATGGCCTCCTTAAAGGACGCCCGGGCTGTGATCGAAAAAGGTGAATGTGCAAATTGGGGCAAGCTCCCTGATCTTACTCCTAAGACTAACAAGTTTGGGCTGGGTTTCACCACAGAAGCTCAGAAAGCGGTGCGCAAGGCAAGAATTGGAAGACCTCCGTTGCTCATCACTCACTCTGAAGTGAATGTTATTGGAGAGGAAGATGAAGTGGGAGAGTCAGAGTTCGATAGCTGGATCTACCCAACGGCCGACGGTGGATTGACTAATTGGACTGCCAAAGATTTTACTCCAATAACTTTTGTTCCCCAGTAATGAATTTCTTTGTTTTTGATTTGTAATAAACAATAATTTGAGACTATATGGCCCGGTGTCTTACCCGGGGCACCGTGGTTTTATTTACGAGGGCTTTTTTGTTTGTCACCATCATATATCATGAATAAAAGCATTGGACGTTTTTCACAATTCAAATTTTGCGTTCCTTTTCTTTCCTTTCTTTACATATTGCAAAACAGCTGTATTTACACACACACTCACTCGTACAGGTTTCAATCCACTCTGGATCTCACTGGTAACGACTCTGCTACTGCCAGTTATGACTTCGAAAATCCGATCAACTTAGCCGCCGACGAAGGTGAAGATGATTGCGAAGTGCCTGGTGAACTTGCAAGACTGTTACAACAGGAAGAGAGGGCAATTCAACCCCATGAAGAGCCAGTGGAAATGATAAACTTGGGTACGGAGGAAGACAAGAAAGAGGTGAAGATTGGTGCCAACCTAGAACTCAGCGTGAAGCAACGGTTGACTCAGATGCTGCGGGATTATAAAGAAATCTTTGCCTGGTCCTACGAAGATATGCCCGGATTAGATACCGACATTGTGGTCCATCATTTACCAACTAAAGAAGATTTCCCTCCGGTTAAGCAAAAGGTTCGTCGGATGCGTCCAGAGATGTCTGAGAAGATTAAAGCCGAAGTTATGAAGCAGTTTGATGCCGGGTTTCTTGCAGTGACTTCTTACCCTCAGTGGGTTGCTAACGTGGTGCCGGTACCTAAGAAGGACGGTAAGGTCAGGATGTGTGTTGATTACAGGGATCTGAACAGGGCCAGCCCCAAGGATGACTTCCCTCTACCCCACATTGATGTCCTTGTTGATAATACAGCTCAGCATAAAGTGTTCTCTTTCATGGATGGTTTTTCAGGCTACAATCAGATCAAGATGGCACCTGAAGACATGGAAAAGACTACCTTTGTTACTCAGTGGGGCACCTTCTGTTACAAGGTCATGCCGTTCGGGTTAAAGAATGCTGGGGCAACCTACCAACGTGCCATGGTTACCTTATTTCATGATATGATCCATCATGAGATAGAAGTGTATGTGGACGACATGATCGCTAGGTCCCAGACTGAGGAAGAGCACCTAGGTCATCTGCAGAAGTTGTTCGACCGGTTGAAACTGTACAAACTGAGATTGAACCCGAACAAGTGCACCTTCGGGGTAAGATCTGGGAAGTTGCTAGGCTTTGTGGTCAGTGATAAAGGAATTCAAGTGGACCCTGCTAAGGTCAAAGCCATTCAAGAGATGCCAGTTCCCAAGACAGAGAAGGAGGTCAGAGGCTTTCTAGGACGTCTGAATTACATCGCTCGGTTCATCTCACACTTAACTGCTACCTGTGAGCCCATCTTCAAGCTGTTGAAGAAAGATCAGGTAGTACGTTGGAACGATGAATGTCAGGCTGCTTTTGACAGAATCAAAGAATATCTCCAAGAACCACCCATCCTTATGCCACCAGTTGAAGGGAGACCTTTGATACTTTACCTGACTGTGCTTGATAATGCAATGGGGTGTGTGCTGGGGCAGCATGACGAGTCTGGCCGAAAAGAGCATGCCATTTATTACCTTAGCAAAAAGTTTACCGACTGTGAGACCCGGTACTCACTGCTTGAGAAAACTTGCTGCGCTTTGGTATGGGCTGCTCGCCGGCTGAGACAGTATATGCTGACTCACACTACCTTGTTAATCTCAAAAATGGATCCTATAAAGTACATATTCGAAAAGCCTGCTCTGTCTGGGAGAATTGCAAGATGGCAGATGATCTTGACGGAATATGACATTCAGTACACGACCCAAAAAGCCATCAAGGGAAGTGTATTGGCAGACCACCTAGCACATCAAGCTGTGGATGACTACCAATCAATGAACTTCGAGTTTCCAGATGAAAGTATTATGATAGTAACTGACTGTGAAATACCTGGACCGGATGAAGGACCTGAACCAGGATCCCGATGGTCTATGCACTTTGACGGAGCCTCCAATGCTTTGGGAAATGGTATCGGCGCCATAATCGTATCTCCACAAGGTACTCATACTCCACTTACCGCCCGGCTGTGTTTCAACTGTACCAACAACATGGCGGAGTATGAAGCGTGTATCATGGGTCTTCAAGCTGCGATTGACCTGAGGATCAAATTTCTAAGTGTCTTCGGAGATTCCGCTCTCGTGATCAATCAGATCAAAGGAGAGTGGGATACGAAACACCCAAACTTGATTCCTTACAGAGAATGCGTGTTGGCCCTGATCCCCCACTTCACAGAGATAACATTTGAGCACTTTCCAAGAGAAGAGAATCAGCTGGCGGACGCGTTAGCTACAATGTCTTCAATGTTCAAGGTTAAATGGGATAATGAAGCTCCTCGGATCATCATCTGGAAACTGGACGAACCGGCATACTGTTGTGATCTCGAAACTGAATTGGTGACTGAAAAGCCTTGGTACCACGAAGTGAAGAGATATCTGGAAGCTCAGGAATACCCTGAAGGTGCTTCTGTCAATGATAAGAAATTCCTGAGGAGGTTTGCAGCCAAGTTCTTTCTTAGCAATGGCATCTTGTACAAGCGAAACCAGGATTCAACCCTACTGCGTTGTGTAGATAAGACTGAAGCGGAAAGAATCATGGAAGAGCTACATGATGGGACCTTTGGTACACACTCCAGTGGACACACCATGGCAAAGAAAATTCTACGGGCAGGATATTACTGGTCCACCATGGAAGCTGATTGCTACCAACATTCTAGGACATGCCATAAATGCCAGGTCTACGCAGATAAAGTGCATGTTCCTCCGGTTCCCCTGAATGTTCTGACTGCACCTTGGCCATTTGCAATGTGGGGCATAGACATGATCGGTGAGATAAAACCTACGGCATCCAATGGACATCGCTTCATCCTAGTGGCGATTGATTATTTTACGAAGTGGGTTGAGGCAGCATCCTATGCTACAGTAACCAAGACTGTTGTGGCACGGTTCATTCGGCACAACCTGATTTGTCGGTACGGCGTCCCTGAGCGGATTATTACAGACAACGGTACCAATCTGAATAATAAGATGATCACCGAGCTTTGCAAACAGTTCAAGATACAGCACCACAATTCTTCTCCTTACAGACCGAAGATGAATGGGGCTGTAGAAGCAGCTAATAAAAACATCAAGAAGATTGTGCAGAAGATGACAGTGACGTATAAAGATTGGCACGAGATGTTACCGTTCGCCCTGCATGGGTATCGTACTTCAGCTAGGACGTCAACCGGGGCAACTCCTTTCTCTCTGGTTTATGGCATGGAAGCAGTCTTGCCGATTGAGGTACAAATTCCTTCTCTCCGGATAATGAAGGATGCAAATCTGAATGAAGATGATTGGATCCAGACACGACTTGATCAGCTCAACCTTATTGACGAAAAGAGACTTGCTGCTATCTGTCATGGTCAGACGTATCAGAAACGAATGATCAAGGCGTTTAACAAAAAGGTCAGACCACAGGAATATCAAGTCGGGGATCTGGTGATCAAGCGAATCATCCTTCCTCAGAGTGATCCAAGGGGCAAATGGACCCCTACGTACGAAGGGCCATTTGTGGTTAAGCATGTGTTCTCAGGAGGAGCAATGATATTAACCAATATGGATGGTGACGACCTTCCTCACCCCGCCAATGCAGACATAGTTAAAAAATACTACGCATGAAAAATGACCCGCTAGGCTGACATGCCTAGGCAAAAATAAGGGCTTCCCGTCGAACCAAAAGGGTTCGGGCAAAATGAAGGGATGAAAATGAAAAAATCTGTACACCCGGCAAGTCGAAAACCTGAAAAGGCGGCTTGGGCAAAAATGGGTATCCCGGTGGACTGAAAACCCGAAAAGGCAGTCCAGGCAAAAGTTAGGGATAAAAGCGTAATACTATGTCTCATTGGATCACTTTGCATCCAGAATCCGGTATCTACATCAAGACGGCATCGATCAGTCAGCCTCACCTTCAACCAAGGTCACCAAGTGATGAGACGCTCGGAGTTATAAAGGCAATGGCGGAGTTGAAACCCAGTGGATCATTCATCTTTCACACAGCTGTTTTATTTTCTTTTGTATAAAACTTGTAATAAACTCTCTTGTTCGGCGACGTACCTCTTACTAGGACGCCAGCCTCTTGTACACAAAACGCCTATTCACAGGCTATTCAAAATCAATACAAATATACTTTTCAGTTAAACGTGCCAACTGTTTTTTCTTTTTCCGTTTTGTTTTGCGAAGAACGTCCAAGGTTCAATTTGTGATATATGCATTTGACAATAATTTGCTAGCTCATAAATATTTGCATACGAAACAAAGAATTAATTGCAGGTGACACTAGAAACAGGGGCAATAAAGGTTGGTCTGAGCAGTCTAATTGTTCTATTCTCCAAGGTACCAAGGTAGGTTCAGCTAAAGAACCTAACCAGATATCTTAAGTTCCCCAGAGAGTGAGACAGCAAGTCAGTGCATTCTTCCCCAGCCTATCTTAAATTCCCCAGGAGAGTCCCATCTAGGTTCCCCAGGAAAGATGGAATTCATCTCTCCAAGCAGTAAGCTTATCCCCGGTATATTCTGGAAGCTTATCCTTCACAAGACGAATGCGTCGTCTGGCTTGATTTAAAGAGTTATTTCCTCAACAGGATATAACTGGGTTATCCTCAGCCAAAAACCAAAGGAAAGGTCGTCGTCAACGTAGCTCTTTCCTATCCCCAGCGAAGTCTATTCACACTTCCAGTACAACAACGGTATCCCAACAGAGTTACTATCAACATCCAGCAAAGCATCACTCTCCCCACAGAGTATTGCTTCTCAGCATGATCACTAAAGTATCTTTTCTCCCTGCAGAATCTCCCATTCGCCAAGTTTATTCCGCAACGGAGTCATCTTCTCCTACCGGTATCCTTGCAGTTATCATCCCCAGCGGAAGCAAAATCTATTCTTCAACATCAGCCCGGGATAGGACTTCCTGGCACTCGTCAAGGATTTACTTTCCTGGACGAAAACATACATAAAACATCACATACAGCATTATGGCATGCATAACGCACTGCATCATACAAATCTCATTTATGTTGAGAACATCATTGCTTGATTCATATCATGCATTGCACATGACTGACTTTTATCTTTCAGGAAAAACTCAGTTAAGTTCTCAAGCTACATTTCAAGACCTAGACCGGTTCAGTTAAATCGTCCCAAGATTTTCCTGATTGCTTATCCCATTGAAGACATTTCAAGACCTAGACTGGTTCAGTCAAAGGCCTCCTCTGGTTCAGTTAAATCGTCCCAAGATTTTCCTGATTGCTTATCCAGTGGAAGACATTTCAAGACCTAGACTGGTTCAGTCAAAGGCCTCCTCTGGTTCAGTTAAATCGTCCCAAGATTTTCCTGATTGCTTATCCAGTGGAAGACATTTCAAGACCTAGACCGGTTCAGTTAAATCGTCCCAAGATTTTCCTGATTGCTTATCCAGTCAAAGGCCTCCTCTGGTTCAGTTAAATCGTCCCAAGATTTTCCTGATTGCTTATCCAGTGGAAGACATTTCAAGACCTAGACCGGTTCAGTTAAATCGTCCCAAGATTTTCCTGATTGCTTATCCAGTCAATGGCCTCCTCTGGTTCAGTTAAATCGTCCCAAGATTTTCCTGATTGCTTATCCAGTGGAAGACATTTCAAGACCTAGACTTATCCAGTCAAAGGCCTCTCTGGTTCAGTCAGATCGACCTTAAGATCTCTCTGATTCTTATCCCCAGTAGAAGACACCCCAGATTTTTCTCAACGAGCGTTGTTGAAGTTAAAGTCGCCCAAGGCTCTCTTACCATTCATGCTAAGGAAGTAATCATCCCTGGTTCTTTCATTGCTGTTTGAAGCTCCAGACTCAGCTCCTGTACCCAGTCAGGACACATCTAAACCTCAGCTCCTGCAACGTGTCAGGTACTCATTTTTCTGTTTTGCAGGTATGCAGGTTCTCGCCAAGGAATCTCTTACGCAATCCAGCAATCTCCAAATGGCATCTATAAGCCCATTCCACCCTCATTGCTAACATGTGAGCGCAAATTTCCGGGCACTCTAGTGTCCAATCATCTTTTACCCTCGGATTACAAAAGGCACGTCAGCCAATCTCCATCCTCAGGTCTAAGAAGATTGAACAGGGGCAACTGTTATACCCCAAAATTTGCCCTCCCATATTCCTCAAGGAATTGCCAAGCCAAGCTAGAAAATTCCCCAAGGGTTGTGCAGTTCAACAGTCTCCTAAACAGTCCAAATTAGGGTTTTGAGTTTGATCAAGAAAAGGAAGTTTTCAAAGGCTCAATCAAGTCTCATAGGCTTACAAACATGGTCAAGCATCCCCATATCAAGTTTCAAGGCATTCAGCTCAAGATTGCACAGTCAAAACCCTAAATTGCACTACAGTCAACTGTAGGGGCAAAATGGTCATTTGGCAGTCAAAAGTTCAAATTTTTGGTCAACATATCATTTTGAAGCCACAAACATCATTTGATCAATGCTTGATCATGATTCTCAAAGTTTGGCTCAGAAATCATCAAAGATGCAAAAGTTGCTATATTTGGACAGCTGAAAAAGTCAACTGAAATTGACCAGGGCATAACTTTCACATGGATTATCAGAAAAATTCCATCCAAAGCTCATTTTGAAGAGAAAGACATTTCCTACAACTCATCTTCATACTTCAAGTCCAAGAAATGCTCTCACAAAAAGTTATCAATCTCAACATTACAGGTCATTTTCAAAAGTCAACAAAAAGGGACTTTAAGTCAAAGGCCATAACTTGAGATTGGTAAATCAAAATGACATGGGACCAAAGACATTGGTTAAAGGACTCAAAGACCTTTCCAAAATGTCCAAGAACATGTGAAAAGCTTAAAAATTGAGCAAGTTATGCCTTGTAGAAGTTGGGAAATTTTTGTGAAATGGCAAAAGTCAATTATCATTGAAAATCCAATTTTGACAAAAGGGCCCCATTTTTCTCACTTTGTCCATCCTTGTCATGCCACACACGTGGCCCATGGTTGATTTCAAGACCAAATGTTGACTTTTTCATTTTTATTTAATTTTTGATGATTTAATTCATTTTAATTCATTAAAAATTCAAATAAAATTTAAAATTCAATGTAATGGTGTCAAATGAATTTGGACAAGTTCTATACATCATGAATCAACTCTAAAATCAGGCCAAGGTTCATTTTCATATTAAGTCTAGGTTTTGGCTAGAATTTAGGAAAAAATGGTTAATGAACAAACCCTAATGCCAATTCTTTCTCAAGCATGGATTAAGGGAAGTTAGCATGCCTATTCAATTGCAGGATGATCACTGAGTCCAACCCTACCTAGAACATAGCACAAAGCACGCTGAAAAGGCATTTGGACATTTGAAATTTTGGACATAAAAAGCAAAACTGAAATCATAGCTAGGGGTCTTCTCAAGCCATAATCTTTATACCAATAGCTTCCTGAGACGATTTTGGACGTATCTCAATCAATAACAACAACAAAAACACCTTGTACTGGTATCTATGAGTCCAACCGTACCTTGGAAATTTTGAAATCACATAGCATGATTCCATCACTTTTATGCATTTTTTTTCATGGATTCATGTTTATCTTGATGTTTCTGAACTAATTGATACGTTTAATTGTGTTTTCGAGCCACCTATGCGAATCCACCATTGTCACATTCTAGGGTTTTGCAGGCCTGTGAATTAGGGGTTCTCATTAGAGGAAAAATTGGACGTCCTCAGTGCCACCATTGAACTCAGCGCCTCAAGACGAAGAGACCTGTGCCCTCGCGAACAATTTATGAAGGCCAGGGTTCTAATCGCTATTAATGGAATGGGCATATTCTGAGGGGGTTCAAAACCCCCGTTAAGTGTTTGATAAATTTGTTTCAGGAAAACATGAGGAAGAAGATGGCATCGTGGCGTACCCTGGTTGGATGAATTTGAATTTTCGCGCTTTTAAACCATTGACGCATTGTTTTACGTTATACTATTCCTTGTATATTTAATTAACAAATAAATCAATTGGCTCAGCTGGCAGGGACGCGCACTAGGGACTACAATGACCTGGGTTCAAACCCCAGGTCTCACACATTTCCAATATTATTTTTCATTTCTAATTCCTATGCAGCATGACATTGAGGACTCACCATGCTCCATCAAAATGCACCATCCACGTGTCCCAGAGCACTCACATCACGGGCCAGGATTGGGAAGCATGCTGCACTTCAGTCAAAGGCATCTCACTGGATCAGAAAGTCAACCAATTCTCACAAAAATGGGCCAGGCCTTTCTAATTAACACCCTCCAATTCTGGGGTTTACCCCCCCCTGGTTTGCCCATTTGATTTTTTTTCTTTTTTATCTTTAAATCATTTATTTCAATTATTGTATTATTTTAATTACTTGTTTTATTTAATTTTAATCAAAAAAATATAAAAACATTAAAAAATGCAGAAAAGACAAAAAAATGTAATTAACTTTGATTCTTTTTTTAAATAAATTAAAATGTAATTCAATTAGTTTAATTAGGTTTTAATATTCATTTTAATTCTTTTTCCATAGTAAAAAATCCAAAAAATATAAAATTAGGGTAATTATTAATTTTTCATATCCTTTTTTAATTCTTTAACCTTTTTCTCACAATGTTAATATTTATTATTTATTTTCTATAAATCAAAATTGTACATAATTAGTTTAGAATTTAATTAGGTTAGAAAATTAAATCTTTTTCATAATAAACTTAAAAAATGATAGAACTAGGATTTTAATTTTAATTAACTTTTCTCTTTTTTCTTTTAAACCTAAAAAACACAAAAACATTATTTTTAATTTTTAATTTCCTTGATTATTTTAATTATCTGTTAAAGGGTCCAACGCCCTAATTGTGTTTAGTCTTTATTCCGCGCATTTGTTTTATATTGTGTAAATACCTTTGTATATGCCCCAAAGCCATGTAATTAAAAACTCTCGGACTTTTTATTCGCTTTATTTTATTTTCAGTCAAATCGGGTTCGGTTTTTTTGGCGATGTGGACCCGCGCCAGTTGTAATAGTTAGATTTATTTTCTCGCAAATATAACTGTTAATAAATATGCATGAAAGAATGAATGCCCGAAAAATAAAATTGAATCGTTAGATCACCAATGCATGACAAGACAAATAATGAACTGAAAACGACACACAATTCGCACACACCACCCCTAGGGTACGCCTCACTGTTGCCTTTCGAAAGGTGGTCGTCGAGTAGAAAACGTCTTAGTAAGTCCTCATGGTCCGGGAACCTGGCATGAGGGTAGCTTCTAAGGTGTTTTCCCATTGCTCCGGTGACCACCACGTCCCTAAAACTCGAATTGACCCGAATACCTCCAACGGTGGTGCTACCTACCTCTCAATGGTGGGATGGCACTACTTTAAAGGACTCTTACACAGACGAATTCCTTAGGGTAGGTAGGTTCTCGTAGGTACTTGCTCTAATTTCAAACCAAACAAAAACTCTTTTCACACCAACACACTTTCAAAAACTTTCAAACAAACTTTTCAAACACTCTGACGTACGAGTCGAACTGAAACTTTTCAAAGAATACTTTTGAAACCCACAATTGAAAAGCAAGCAAACATTTTTGAAAACACATTGAGCAAGTACCTAAGAGCCCATGGATAACCATGGATAGAAAGGGTGCTAACACCTTCCCTTTCTATAATCTACCTCCCGAACCGAGAACAATCTCTTTAAGGAATTTTTCTGTGCTTTTGTCCTTTCCATTTGGAGAAAATAAAAGACGGTGGCGACTCTTGCTTCCGCGACATTTCGCGAACCAGCGTTAAACAGTCAGTTCCAGATCCACCGATCACAAGGAGTGCAACACATGAGAACACCTCTTTTCCTCATTTTCAAGTGTGAAAAGAGTGGAGGATATCCCCAAGCAATGTAGGCACCGGGTTGCGAGCCATGAAGATTTTGACAGCATTGACATCTATAAGTTGGTCAGGGTTAGGGAACAAGACCATCCCATAGATGAGAAGAGCTACAATCTCCTCAAAAGCTTGTAAGTCTAGAGAATTCCAGCATCTTTGGGCCTTCTCAAACAGAAACTTTGACAAGAAACCTTTGACACCACTTCTGGTTTCCCAATGACCTATGATATCAGATGGTTGCAAGTGTAGGGCTTGAGCAACATCTTCAGGCTTTGGATCTCTTTCCGTACCGTTGAAAGGTAGTTGATGGAGGGAATCCTCAGGAGTTGAGAAAATTCCTCCAAAGTGGGCACAAGTTGGTAGTCAGGAAATGTAAAGCAATGGTGTAGGTGGGTCAAAGAACTGGAAGAGAACTTTCAACATATCCTCCTCAGTGTTGGTGTTGACTAAGTTGAGAAGACGACCATGCCTCTCGGTGAATGGAGAATTCTCAGGAATACTTGAAGCTAGCTCCTTGAGTTGAGGAGGAGTCCTTACAAGGCTGATTTGAACAGTTTTCCTGTGAAGTGAATCCATTACCTACAAAACAAGAACAAAGATGAAGATCCAAAATCCTTGAAATGGTTAGTGGATGCATATGATGCTTCATGATGTCCATGATGTTATGCACAAGTATATATGTACAAACAAATCACACAAGTTCCTAGTTTCATGCTTGCATGGGGTTTCATAGGTAAGTACCCTCTTGAAGTTTAGTTGGCTCAACCTGTCCTAGAAATAGTAACCGGGTTCTAAGGAGCTCAATATCACTGGATTATTTTTTGTGTTCATTGTTTCAGTTTAGCCACTTTACTGGCGACCGAAATATTCCAAGAAAACAACCCTCAATGAGTGTAGTATCGAGTATCTACCAACTTCGGACTGCACCAAAGCCGGTCATCTCACTACATCCTAAAAGGCCAAGTTGGTCAATTAAAGGTTCTAAAAGTGCATTAGTGCTTCATGACATCAATCAGCGGACCCGTATTCTCTTTGATTAACTCAAAGGCTACCGGTACCCACAAATATGTCGCACTAATATAGCTATTGCTTCAACCATGTCGGTATACCCCACACAGTTTCCACAACATATTGCTATTTACCTATGAATGTTTCCCAAATCCGGGTAGAGGATTCAAACCCAAACAATAGAACCAAAGTATAAAGCATACAAGTCAAACAAGATAAGCATGTAAAGGTGTTCTAAAACCCTAAGGTAACCCCACTTTTAGATATACTCCCCAACAGAGTCACCAGTTCTGTGATGCGGTGGGAGAACTGACTTGAGGTTTTGCGTTTGTGTTCACAAATGTTTCGGTTTAGCAAGAATCGCCACCGACTTTTTATTTCATCCAAAGGAAAGGTCAAAAAGCACAGGAAATACCTTTGAGATGTTTTCTTGAGTTCGGGAGGTAGATTATGAAAAGGGAAGGTGCTAGCACCCTTTTCGTCCATGGTTTTCCATGGGCTCTTAGTTACTTGTTTTAGATCACTTGCTTTGCTTTTCCAATTGTTTGAAATTGTGCTTTTGTGTGTGGTTTTGAAAGTATTTTGAAAAGAGGCCTTTGTTTAGGCAACCTTTGTAATGATTCTTGTTTGAATGTATACAAAGGTGTTTTTCTTTTGAAAAATGTTTCAACGTTTGAAAGTTTGTTTGGAAATTGTTTTGAAATTGTGTATTTGTTTTTGAAACTAGCAAGGATGGTTTGCAAATTGATCAAGTAACTAGGAGTTGTCTACCCTAATCAAAAGTCTTTCCTACACATTTTTATTCCTTTTATATTGTTGTTTTACCATTGTATTTGGTAAACAACCCTATCTTTGGATGTTAAACGGGACGAGCGTGGGTCATCGTTTGACCATGATAGCAATGGTACCAAGTATCTTAGCAAGTTTAAGGGACTAAGATCATTTGTTTTAAGGCAACATTTTGATAGCGTCATCGAGGGACTATGATCTTTTTGTTTTGTTTTGTTTTGCCAAGATACCTATCATGCATACCATGGCCATTTTAAGGCAACAAAGTGGATGAAAGCCTATGGGTGCTTGTGTGCAATGTGTTGTCATTTTTCATGCATTTTTGTCTTGTGTTAAGTCATGATATTTGTTTTGATTTTTGGTCTTTTGCATACAAACCCTAGTTTACTATCATGCATATAAAGCAATAAAATGCGTAAAGTAAATCTAAACTATTACACAATATTATGGGAAGGGGGATAAAACTTTAAATAAGGGGATATTGCTCAAAATAAAACCCTAATTTACTATTACAACCAAATTGAATTTAATGAACAATAAATAAATAAACAAGTATTTAAATGTACAATAAAATGTAAATATGCACAACTGTTTTTGTATTTATTTTATGTATGTAAAAATGAATTTATTTATGTCTTAAAAATAAAAAAATAAAATGATTATTTTTTGAAAGGGGTGGAAACCCTAATTTTGATTTAAAAGAAATATTGTTTATATTATTCATTTATATTCAAGAGAAAATAAAAATAATATGTACAAAATGTTAAAAAATAAAATATTGTATCGAAATATTAATTTAAGTATATAAATAATGAAAATAAAAATATATAATATTTTTGTATTATTTACAAGTTTTATTTAGAAAAATAAGTTATATTATTATTAATAAACTATTTTTATGTCCAAAAAATAATAAAAATAATAAAATAAAATGCAAAAAATTAAGAAAATATTTTTGAGATTTTTTAATATTTAGAAAAAATAAATAAAGTCATAAAATAGAAATATGCAAGAAAAAATAGAAAAATATAAGAAAATGGAAATGGGGGTGCAGAAAGTAAAATGGGGGTGTCAAAAGAAACAAGCCCAAGGCCCTGGCCCAGAACACACTTCATCCCTGTCCTCTGGCCAAAACGCGCGCGCCCCTGTACTTCAAATTTGTTCTCTCTATTGCTTGCATGAAATCAAAAACTCACAACATGAAACTTATAGCATTTTAACTCACGATTCTAATGATATAAAAAACTTGATCTAACTCTCAAAGACCAGAGAGAATTTCAGTGGCCCTAAATTCTAACCTAACTTTTTCAGCATGTTCAACATCTAAATTCTCCTAGCTCAGTTAATATAAATACAAGCTATGCATATGTACAGCTCAAGCACATTAAAGACTACATTTTTGCTTCACAAACCTAAGCCAAAGGATGTCTAAATAGAGAGATAGAAACTTAGAAAATACCTTGTTCAGTCAAGTTTGAATATGGCAATGTAGCAACTTTTAGTGAGGCCTGAAGTACTTTTGAGCTTGCTTGATGTTCCCTTGACCTTTCCCAATGTTTAGCTTGCTTTGAAATGGCTTGAATCTCCTTGTAGAACTCAACCTGCAAAACTTCAAAATGAAAATGGTGAAGTGTGAAAATGAAGTTACAGTTGCTGAACAATGGCTTGGATAGTTTAGGTGTGATGTATGTAATGTGTCTAAAGTGGTTCAAGACAAAACGCACGAGCCAATTTGGTTTTGGAAGTGGTTCTGCAGATATGGACCTTTTGCAAGCTTACTTGCTTTTGAAGTAAAAGTTGAGTTGACAAAGCCAAAGCTAGTACAGGCTAGCTCTTGGCCTGAGGAGAGTTGGTACACTTTTCCTGATTTTCATGGATCTTGTTTGCACAAAGATATCAGGTTCAATGTTCAAGGAAAACAAAATTGCATAAAGTGTGCTTTATCAAAGTAGCAATGTAACATTTTTGCCATTTTTGGATTAAACCCTTGTACAAAACTTCAAAGATCAAAACAATGCCATTAACCAATGTATTTGCATTTAATTTATGAGTGTAGAAAGGATTAGAACCTGTAAACCAATTACAAACATGATTCAAACTGATTTGCAAATTGTAACATGGTGCAAAATGCCTTGGACAAAAGTGAGAATTT
This sequence comes from Vicia faba, assembly GCA_948472305.1. Lineage (NCBI taxonomy): Eukaryota > Viridiplantae > Streptophyta > Magnoliopsida > Fabales > Fabaceae > Vicia > Vicia faba. The sequence continues at coordinate 1,471,909,159 of OX451737.1, read as the reverse complement.
TCCAGTTTCATTACTTCGATTCTCCCTAACCATAAATGATCTTGGAGAGTTCTTGGACATTTTGGAAATCTTGTAACATGCTATACAATCCATCTTTGAAATGCATTTTGATATTCCACTTGGAACTAGGTTAAAAGTGTCCATGAAGTTAGGTCAAAAATCTGCCTAAACTAGGGCAAAATTTCACTAAGTTAGAAAGTTTTATGGACCCTTATTCACAAAATCATAACTTGAGATCCAAGCATCTTTTGGGAAAACTTTGTGAATCAAAGTTGTAGATTTTGTGGAGGACTACAACTTTAATGTTGGAAGTTTTCTTTGAATCCAATTGCATCATGGTGAAAAAGTTAGGAAAATTTGGGGGAAAATAAGAAATTTTCATAACTTAGAAGATTTCTAAGTTATGAAATTTTTCAATCTTAAACCCTAATTTCCAAAATTAGGTTTCTTGGTGAACAAGTTTCATATTTTGACACATCTTGATGAAAAATGACCCTTGGCACTTTATTTTGACCAAAAAGTCAAAGTTTTACTTTTCAATGTACAGTTGATTTTTGATCAGTTGACTGAAAAATTCATCTGTCAACCCAATGCATTTGAGATCCTTTGAACCTTGTGATTAGGTCAAGATGGTTCTATTGAGTCCTTGAAACCATGCTTGAACCCAATTTTCCATTGGCTAGGTGAAAAATCAGAAATTGCCCTTCTACAGTCAAAACCCTAATTTTGACCATTTTGCCCTTTTGATGATCTGATCAAATTTCTTGAGGAGTTGTGGTCCAAACTTGATCAAATGGTACATATGAGTCTATAATATTTATGTGGATCAAAAATTATGAGATTTGAATGTAAATTGGCCACGGTTGACTTTTCCCTAATACAGCTGATTTTTAGGTCAACTGTCCAATTGACTGGTCAAAAATGTGATTCAAGGCTTGAAACTTGGTATGAGCAATCTTATAGGTCCAACATGAAGTATGAAAGTCACATGAGGCATTGGAAGTCCAAAAATCCCTGTGAAAACTCAAACCCTAATTTCAAGTCATCAGTGCAAGGAGAGGTCTTGAGCTGAGCAAACCCTAATCTGGTCTTGAATCTAAGAAGTCTTGTGAGGAGAATCTTGATAAAAATGAGAGGGCAAATTTTGGGGTACAACACCTTGCATTCAATAGATACATTCAAGGCTTTGTTGTGTTTTCTTCCCATAGGAGTCAAATCAGCATCGGAGAACCCTAATCCATTGTCAGCCGTTAAACTTGCTATGCAGTTCTCGAACTGGTCAGTTGTGGTTTCTTGGGGCACATGGGATTTCTTCAAGAACTTTATTAGAGCTTGGGCATGAGCGTCCGAACAGAGTAGCAATGATAGCATGGAGATGTTTTAAGGGGTTTTCCTCAGTTGCTCAACTATTTTGAAGTCACTCTTCTTTATGATTTTCAGGATTTCCTCCATCTCTCGAGTGGAGGGCTCTTCAGCATCAGTATCTTTGGTAGGTGCCTCTATCCCAGTAGGCTCACCTTCTTTTTCTTTGCCTCTAGTGTTGGCACTAGACTTTATGAGGACGAGAGTTGTTGTAGTAATGGGCGGTGAAATATCAAGGGAAAAGATCCTCCATGTTCTTGTTACTTTACTAGAACCTGCAATATTAGTAATATCAACTTCTTTTTTGTTGATCTAAGAATCTTGTTTTATCCCATGATAATAAACCTCGGCACCATAGTTCCATGGAACGGCTTTGTCGGAGGAGTAAGGAACCGGCCCAGGGGCAAATATCATTAAAGGAGAAATTGTTGATTCATTTGAAATCCTAATCGGACCATTTGGGGAGACCCTAAGAGGCTTGCTGGAGATTGTTAATATGGCAAGGTCTTCAGCTTCATTGGTCAAACTCTTAACGATATGAAATTTTTTAAACAGGATCTCGTGACTATCTATCAGGCGTTGAACACCTTCTTTCAGCCATTTGCATCTGTTTATTTGTTCAGCACAACAATCACATTCTCTTAAACATCCATGGAACACCCTAGCACTCAGAAAATTTTCCTTCACAGTAGTTAATAGAGTATTCAAATCCTCAACGGAGGAAACAAAAGTAGTGTCATCAATCACATTGACACCTTTGCCATGGTTCGACATTGGTGCGGTTATCACATTTAGAGTTGTTGGTGGATCAAACTCAATAGTTTTGTTGTCTATTAGGTCTTGAATTCTGCATTTCAAAGCCCTTCAATGATCAGTATCATGCCCGGGGCTATTGGAGTGATAGGCGCACTTGGCATTCAGATTGTACTTCGGTGATGTAGTATTTGGATTGGATGGTGGATCATATAATGTCGCTAAGTTGGCCTTCAACAGATGTTGTAAGGCTTAGGATAATGACATGCTTATCCACGTGAACTGTCTTCTAGGAACTTCAGATTGTTGATTGTTGGATGATTGTCTTTGAGTAGATGGAGGGTTGGAGATCAAAATAGCATTAACAGATGGACGATGATCCTTCTTGGTATGGGCCCTTGACCCATAAACAACATTTCTTATTTCTTGCTAGTAAAGGGTTTCTTTATAGTGATTGAGGTGGAAGTATATGCCATGGATATTTTTCCACTCTTGATTCCACTCTCGACCCTTTTTCCAATCAGAATTAACCCAGTGAAACCGGAAGATGAGCTACCAATTAGAAAGTTAAAATATGGGCCAATTAATGTACCCATAAACATATCAACTAGTTCTCTGTCAGTTAGTGGTGGCTAGACCCTACCAGTAAGATCCCTTTATTTTTGTGCGTACTCTTTAAACCCCTCATTAGTACCCATTGTCATACCTTGAAGTTGGACTCTGGTTGGTGCCAGATCGGCATTATATTGATACTGATGATAAAAAGAAGTGGCTAGATCTTCCCATGTGTGGATGCTGGAACCCTCCAATTCATAGAACCATTCTAGTTGAGTCCCAGCTAGACTCTCTTGGAATAAATGAATCCAGATCTTTTTGTTGGTAGTGTGCGGATGTATCTTGCACACATAAGACCTTAGATGAAGTTTTGGGTAGGAAACATCGTCATACTTGGCAAAGACCAGTATCTTGAACTTATGGGGAATGACGACCCCAGGTATTAAGCCCAAATCACCAAAATTCAAGCCAGGCACGGTTTGAATTTCAACAGCCTTTAGTCTATCCTCCAACTGCTTGTATTTATCCTTGGTAGGTGGGTATTGTTCATCAAATTAGTCTTCATCCATAGAAGCTTGATCATTTGCACCCCTAACACGGGTGCTCTTTGCCTCTTCCACCTGGTTCTCGTCTTCCTCGGATGACTCTTCAACTATCTGCACCTGACAGATTGGGCTTTAAACCTTTTCCCCATGTAGATGAGGGCCTTCTTCTTAGCCTTCTTTTTGGCCACCAGCAGCATCATTAAAGCTATAGCCTGAGAACAACAGACAGTTCCAATACAATCTTGTCACGAATATTCCATCCTCCACTTCAAGGGACCATTCAAAAACAATATAAACTATCTAAGTCCAAACATCTTTTCAATAGAAACCTTCTCCCTTGCTCATAAACCAGAAATTATCCCCCTTGAATCTCATCGGGAAACAAACAAGATGCCTGCTCTGATACCAATTGAAATTCTGGTATGATAGAACTCAGATGTCCTATGACATGTTGAGACATCTAATATGACAAATATTATGGCAAGGTATAAACAAGTAAAAACTAGTATTGAAAAGCATAAATAACACACACAAAAATTTTACCCAGTTCAGAACAACCTTCATACTCTGGGGGCTACCAAGCCAGCAATAAGTCTACTCAAATAGTATCAATTCATAGACCCTACAGAAAACCTCTATTTTACGGCCTAATCACTACCCTTGCTAGACTTTTATCTAAGACTCACCTATATATGAGGCCCTCCTCAATCTCTCATCAATTACAGACAACAATTGGATCAAAACAGGAAGACACACTTCCATGACATCAAAATAGAAGATTCACTTCCATGATAATACATAGCCAAGACTCTTGACTAAGAACACAACTTGGAGTTGCTTAGAAGCTTCCTCCAAGAACAATACTCAACTCATTACTTCACAACTTCTGAGTGAGAACAATAATAGAGACTTACTACTCTATAACAAATCCTACTCATATTTTGAGTGGATTACACAACCAACTCTCCTAGAGAATGGTACAGACTCAACCCTAATTATTACATCTTTTCTAATTTTGGATGGTACAGAACCTAGGTTACAATGCTTCTATTTATAACCTATCTCTCAACTGGATTTGGGTCTTCAAAGCACAACAATTTGGCTGTTACAAATTGCAGAAAATTCTGCTACAAAACACGTCTTCTATCAAATCTTCCTAAATTATCTCTATATTTAGAAAGTCGATATTCTTAAATATTCTTCTTGACCTATAACACAGCGCCACATAGGATAATATAATATCCTTGAGGTATATTTAGTCTTTGTGTTAACAGAATATAACAGTCCAGTTCAGCTCAGGCGCGATGTCGTATGACCCTGCATAGGACATCTTATCCGACATGTTGATCCAGATGTTGAAAAACTTCAACTTAACATATCCTAACATAGAATAGGACTTCTTGCTCAACCTATTCCTGTTAGAAAGTTAACACATTATATCTAACATATTGCTGCTATATTTGTTTTACAAAAGTTAATGCCAATCCTAAAAATATAGAACTTATAAAATCCTTTAGGGAAAACATAAGGGAAAGATGGGTCCCAAAAGTTTTGAAAGGATATAAACATGTTAACTCTTGAACCAAAGTCAATTTTTCAATCACAAAGAAAATGACTGATGTTGAAGCAAATGTTGGAACATAATCTTTACAGACTGAGACTTCAGAAAAAAAGGCAGACTCTGAAGAGCTAACAGGAATTGATTTAGAGAGCTCTCAAGTAAACAAAGTTCCCTCTTGAGTTTAGAAAAATTATCCAAAAGAGATTTTGACTGGTGAAGTTTGGAGTAAATCTATTGGCACAAAAGGAATTTATAAGAACAAGTTTGTTAGATATAGTGTTGATGGAGGATGTTTCTTCTTGCAAAAACATATTTGTGTCTTGATCAACAATAAGATAGCTTATGTATCGTGATCTTCCTATTTGGCTAAGTATACTACTAAAGGAAGTTGTTAATCTAAATTGATTTGACGGCTCAAAGAATACAATGTCAAACAGGATGTCATGACATTGTATTATGGGAATTTGGTTACAATTAGTATATTCAAGGATTTATGTCTTCTCAGTAAGATAAAGCTCATTGATACTGATCACCACTTTATCAGGGGTCTTGCTACATATTAAAGTGTTACTCCTAAGCTTGGGAGTTTTGAGAATATACTAGGAGCTTTTTTTTAACTTTTAATGCACATCATTTTGAGAATTTAAGGGGTGATTTAGGAATTTGTATTGCTGAAGAGTTATTTCATTTAGAGAATAGGAAGCTTGCTAAAAATATTTTATCTCCCCTTCATCTAGTGGTGCATGCAAATTCAGGTAAAATATTATTATATGATATGGTTATCTCTGACCAAGGCAATTTTAGTTCAAATGTTGTGAGAATCCCCAACAGTCAAAGCTTGGGAAGAGATAAAGAAGAGCAAGAGGGTGTGTTTCTCCTATAGTAAGTGGTGCACTGTTAATGAGAATGATGACACGTCTTTCAAAACTTTCTCCTAGGCTGGTTAATCATTACAAGCAAGCTTATTCTTCTCTATTTGTCTTAAAACCTTATTGTTTCTTCCTTCTCTCAAATTGTGTTTCAACATGAGTCAATCTTCAAAAAATGTTGATGCTAAAAAGGTCTATTTGATGGAAGACAAGTTAGGAAAGAAGGCTTAAAGTAAAAATCTGAAAAAGGTTTAATCCAAGGTGGAAACATTTATTGGATCGTCTATTAGAGCATCTGTGATAGGGAAAAAGTCTGTAACAACAATGAATTCCTTCAAGAAAAGTCATGATCAATTGCATGACTTTGTCCCATATAGTGATGAATACGAGATTGCATATGTTGACTCAATGGTTCGTTTGAATAGCTAGTTGTAAATTTAATAATTTCATTTTATCGTTCTTTGTTGGTTAGATCTGTAATAACCTCCTAACATTCTCTATCTATTGTGGAACTATATGGATCTATGTTAATTTGATATGGTTGATCTAAGGCTCTGATATGAATAATTGCATGCTATGTTTGTATGCCTAGCATCTGTTTCCATCTGCTAGTGTGTGCTTCCATCTGAGTTTTTGTTTGTTTCTATTGCTATTGTGTTCTTCCATCTGTGTTTATTCTTGTATGTATTGTGTGCTTCCAATTTTTATTTTACATTTACTCTATTTTTGTAATTTTTGGCTAAAAAGGGGGAGTAAAGTGTTAGTGTGTTTTTGTTTGTTCTGATGTCATGTCACATGTCTTGACATGTTGACTAACATTTTGATAGGATTGTGCTACTGCTAAGATAAGAGTAGTCTATTATGCTTGCTTGTTGTATGCAACTATTTAGGGGGAGCATGATTTCCTATCATGCTTGTTGGTGCTTATGTTGTTGCTACTATTTATTGTGGTATGTGTGCATGAAGGCTTACCAGATGTTCTGACATCTTGACTGATGTGTTTATTGTGAGGTTTATTTTTCTTCTACTGCATGTGCCTCTGATGTGTGAACTTGGATATTTCATATTTTGTAATTTGGGTTTCTTGGTGATTTTGATTTTCCCTTGAGGGAGAGTATTGGTTATGTGTGACAGGGGGAGTAATGGCCATGTCTGAAGTTACTGAGTAATATTATTAGCACTAAGCTCTTGTGTTGTGTTAGAGTCTTTTGTGATGTGTCGGAGATTTGTTGTGTGATATCATACCATATGTCTTGACCTATGTCTTCTGTAAAAATTGAAGAAGTGTTATGTGTGAGGTTGGGTCTCTATAACTTCAATATGTCTCTGATATATTTTTATGTTTGCAGTTTTGTACAAAGTTTGCATGTTTTTCCATGTAAATTGTGTTTTTATGTTTGTGGTTTTATTCCTCTCTTCAGTTTGAGTGTGATAAGGTTGTTTTAGCCAAAATTTGCCAAAGGGGGAGATTGTTAGATCCATGGTTCTAGGATTGGCAGAAATTTTGCTAAAACATGGTTCACAATATAATGTTGTGAGAGATGTCTTAACATGTTAAACACATTTCAATGAAGACTAATGTTCTGATAGATGTTGTGACATTTTGTACCAGAACATCAGTACAATCTTCTATTACTTTCTTGACAGATTTGATTTGATTTTGTGAGATTACTTTTGGGTATATCACACTTATTTACACAGGTCAAGAAGATTTAATTTGAAACAATTGGTTTGATCTTCAATTGTACATAAGTTTCTAAAATTGGATGTTGATACAATTAGGAAACTTGTGATGTTTTGTTCTAATATTCAAGGAGATTTTTCTGCATAATTGGTGCGGCCCTCAGCTTGTGGATCAAGAAATATTTGGGTGAATATTTTGAAGCTCGTGGACTGCTGAGGAGTATATCAAGAGAAACCTAAACCTAATGCAAATTGGCTTTTCATAATTTTTAAAAAAGGAAGCTTAGAGTTTTAGCTTTGAGAGTCATTTTATCTTGTTTGTTTTTGTGTCACCCGTGTATCTTTTGATACATTGAGGTAAATTGATTGATCATTGTTACTTGCCCATCACTCATGAGCTTTTAAGAAAAGAGTTAATTGTGTGTCAAGTTAATGTTCTTAGTTAGAAGCTTTTAAGCAAAACTAAGTATTGTAATTGGAAGTGTGTGGGAAGTGAGAGGGGGGTCTCATATCTAGAAGGTTTCTAGGTAGAAGTTTCACAAGATAGTGATTAGGTGATAATTTGTAAAGTAGGGTAATTTAGCTTTGAACTAATAATATTATAGTGAATTTCCTTCCTGGCTTGGATGCCCCCATAGTAGGTGATGTTTCACTGAACTGGGTTAACAATTTACTGTGTTATTTATGTTATGTAAGTTACTTTCTGCATAATGTCTATCTTCTGTAAATTGTTGTATCAAGAACATGATGTCCTAACATCTGTCTTAATATTGTGTTTGGTGTTGAGACATCAGTCTTGACATATGTTTTTAAAGTGCGAGAACTTCATGTTCTACTACTATCTTTGATGTTATACTTATTGAAGGCATTAAACATAATCTACCTATCATTAGTTAACTATGCGAGAAAGTCTACAAAATAACTGTCACAAACAATTGTTGCAAGATTGAACATAATGAAAATAAAGATTACTCGCTTAAGGGCTTGAGGGTAAATAATATCTATATGCTTAACTTGGATACTCTCAGTCAAGCAACGCCTATATAATTTATAGTAAGAGATTACTTATTGTTGAAGAGCTCGTGAATGTCATATTTAATGAATCTTATTCGAGAAATGTCAGGAAATGATTATCTTTTCATGGTGTAGGTGTATCTTTAGAAGACATACTCAAAGACACCGAATAAGGAATCGATCAATCCTGAGGTGGTGGAACCTGAGAAGAAGGAATATGACTAGCCTATAAAAGAGGACGAAGAGAGTCCAAATTAAGTGGGTGACCTTCCCTTTACTTGGAAGACTACCAAAGACCATCCATTCGACAACACTCTCGGATACATCACCAACAGCGTAACTTCACGCTCTAAGATAAGTAATTTATGTCATCACTTTGCATTTGTGTCTCAAATTGAGCCTAAAAACGGAAAAGAGGCCTTACTTGATGAGCATTGTCTTATGGCCATGCAAGATGAGTTTAATCAATTTAAAATAAATGGTGTGTGGGACCTTGTGTAACACCCCAAAATTTAGAATTACTTATTTAATTGATTATTTGTGTGATGTATGACGATATATGGTGGGACATTTGTGGGAGATAGACGATAACTAGAATTATTTAGATTTAAATAATTCAGTTTATATTATTTAAAATTATTTAATAATTAAATAGGATATTAAGGTGAAAAGGAGAATAAGGGCGTAATGGTAAGTGTGTATTAGTTAAGTGAATGCTCAAAAGGAAATCCATAGAAAGGGTCTAAGGTTAACAAATAAAACAAGGAAGAGAGGAATCAATTGGTATGACCGTGAAATTTTGGAGAAACTGTGAAGTGAGAGCTAGGGAACAGAGAACCAAGAAGGGAATTTCGTAGAACTCGAAGGCAGAATCGATTTCCTAGGAATTTGAGGTAAGAGGTGTAATCAGGTTTATTATGATTGATATGGGGTTAAGGTAGATGTATGAGTTTGTTTGTATGATGATTTGGTGAAAAGTATGATGAATTGCATGATGAAATTGGTATTGTTGATGAAATATATATGACATGATTTGATCCTATAATGTGCATATGAATGTTTTGATGTTAAGATGTAATATATGATGTTTGTAATGCATTTTGAACTAGGTATGATGCATGAAATCGGAATTGGTATGGTATGGACATAAGAGAACTTGCAACTGAGAAGTTACTGTATCGCAAGTGTAGGTGGCCGATCCAGAAGCGAGCATGGGGCGAGCGAGTCCCCCCAGCGTCACCAGGAGAGCCAGTTGGCAAGAAGGATGGTGGAAAACAAGGCTCTTGGAAAATGTATGGGAGGGGATTCTCCTCAGAGTTTCGTTGGGTGAGAGAAGCAACGATGGTCCCAATCACAAATTTTCATCGGGAGAGCGTCAGGCGAGAGGGAGGTGAGCGGAGCGTCACCAGGGTAGACGGGCAAGGCTTAGGCAAGCAGTCCAGAAGTAAAACTTCAAAGTGTCATAATTTGAGTTTCTGGACTCTATTTGACGTGTCGTTTTTAGGATTGGAAAGCTAATGCACAGAAATGTCTTATGGTAGGAGTGTATGGAGCATTAGAAGTATTATTCTTGTGTTTATATATTTATGTGTTTGGGTTATTATATGTTGATATACTATGATGTCTTGTTGAAATAACGTAATATGATGTATTCTAATAATGTTACCATGGTGCGAATATTTGATGATAATGTGATGATTAAATTTTAATTATGTGCATGTTTAATGTGTATACATGATATGTGAAGATGATTACATGAATGATGATGAAATTGACTAGTCGTGGTCGATATTATATGTGATATTGTTGTGCATCATGCATTCCTAGAATTTTTGGATGGTGGTCCGCTTATGATGAGCCTCAATCCTATTGTGCAGACCGAGTGCGATTGTGATGTGCTCCTGTTCCAAGAAGAAATTGATACTATGGTGGTGTTCATGGAGGTTGATGAACCATGTGTTCATAAATTTGGTACCACATACATTGAGTCAGTATTGTTGCATTAACATCCTATGTGATATTGCATGAATTTTGTTGATGAGTTTTTACATGTGATAATAACTGAGAACTATGTGAGTAGATAAAGATTTGACAATGAAAAATGTCTAAGATATATTATGATGTATCAATGAGTATGAAGTGTTGACAAATTATATGTATTTTTATATGAAGATGTTGTTTATAACTACTAATCTTTTTCTTATATCTTTTATAATGAATCATGATTAGTCGCCCTTTCTATTTAAATGTTTCCTCCATGTGGATAATGCGCGGATGCTCAAGAGTAGCTTGTAGGAGCGTTGAAGATAGAGCTTTTTGGAGTATTTATTAGTTTTCCGTTATTTAGAGGTGTCTTTCTCTAATATGTAAAATCGGGTTGGGAACGCTTTGTTTTGCGAATTTCATGTTACTTTTGTTAATATATTTTATGAGGATTTTGAGATGTTGGTTAATCTAAATTCCTACTTTTTACGAGATTAAAATACTTCAAGTTTGAGGATGAATGATGTTATTTTATGACGATGATTCCGCTATGGTGTTTTTAATTGATGTGTTGATGTTATAAAAGAAATGTTATTATAATTGTTGTAACCCTTGTTACGGAGCAAGATTGTTATTACGATGTTTTATATGAAGGTTGACGTCCTTGTGTAGTGGTTTTACATATTTTATTTTCGTAAATTATATGAGAAATACATGTGGGGTTATAAGGGTGTTACACCTTGTCCCACCTTCGCGAGATCATCAATTTTTAGACACTAAGTGCTTTTTTATGAATAAATTGGACGAAAAACAAAGTGTTACAAAGGAACAAGGCCCGACTAGTGGCCCAAAGATATAACCAAGAGGAGGGCATAGGTTATGAGGAAACTTATGCTCCGGTTGACCGCCTCAAGCCTATACACCTTTTACTAGATTTTACATGCTCTAAAGATTTCAAACTATTTCCAATCTATGTTAATAATATTATATTTGGTTCTACTAACATACAATTGGTCAAAGAGTTCTCAAAGTTAATACAAGATGAGTTTGAAATTAGTCTAATGGGAGAGTTGACTTACTTTCTTAGACTTCAAATCAAGCAGCTCAAATAAGAGACATTTGTGTATCGATTAAAATAATGCCAAGAGTTGATTAAATGCTTCATAATGGCATATGCAAGGTCAATTGACACTTCAAGGCCCACTAACAGGAACTTAGAAAAAGATGAAAGTGGTAAGAACATTGATGTCAAAAGTTATAGAGGCACTCTTTACATTTTGTTTCAACTTTCATTTGAAATTTTTATTTCATGTGACTGCATCCTTCCTCTCTCGTTCGATGAGGTAGTATTGTTTCACTTTTCTCTTTGTATGCAAGCTTTTCTTTTAAAAATTCATGTATTGCTTATATGCCTCTCATGTATGATTGTGTGTTTATATTCCAAAATGTATGATATATTTGACGGTTAATTATACAACACCCTCCTGTAATATTAGGGGGATTTGGTTTTAGCCCCTGGTAAAAAAAAATTGTAATCCCCCTCGCAACTTCCAGATTCCCTTAAATATCCCCCTGACTGCCACATTGCAGCAAAGATTCTCTCTAACTGCCTACGTGGCAGTCCATGTGGTATTTTTTTTATTTTTTAATTGTTTTTTAATCCATGTGGATTTTTATTTTTTATTTTAATTTTATTTATTTTAATTATGTATTATTATTATTATTTACATGGATTTTTTATTATTTTATTTTATTTTTGAAATTTACGTGGATTTTTTAAGAAGTTATTTAAACAAAAATTTATAATAAAATATATTGGACTTATGGTCCATTTGGTCTCAACCTGTTTTCATTTTAATAATACATAAGAATAAGATGCTTTATAAACACTAATAGTATTTCTAACTCAATTGATGTGGGACTCTGTTTGCTATTTCTATCCCACAGTAGCACCACTATTTCAAGATTGTTTCAACATTTGTCTCCTATAGGACCTTTTGGAATTAGGGGCAGACGTATTCATAGTGAGGTCGATTAGAGAACTACCTAAACAAATCATTCTCTCTCTCTCTCTCTCTCTCTCTCTCTCTCTCTCTCTCTCTCTCTCTCTCTCTCTCTCTCTCTCTCTCTCTCTCTCTCTCTCTCTCTCTCTCTCTCTCTCTCTCTCTCTCTCTCTCTCTCTCTCTCTCTCTATATATATATATATATATATATATATATATATATATATATATATATATATATATATATATATATATATATATATATATATATATATATATATATATATAATTTGTGAATCCATTTAGTGTGCAATTTTTTCATATATATAATTTCCTTTGTGTTGAAATATTTCAAACTATTTTGTTAAGATAATTTCAATCTATAAACCTGCAATTGGATTTTTACATCAACAACCCAAAGGAAAAATAAGCTTGGTGTTTATTGTGCACCGAGTGTTTGATAAATTGTCTTAGTCAATTTTTGTATCATTGGAAATTGATTATAAAATTGTAAAAGCAGTCAAACGCTTTTTAGAAAAAATAATTTATTCATTTTCTCATCATTGTGGTATTTTAATATCATCAAGTTATAGTTTAATACACATATCTGGTTCTTTAAATAACTGTTTGGAATAGACAAGTATCGATCTGGAACCGCTTTCGCTTACCATAGTAAATACTTTTAAAAATAGAATTTTAATCAGAAAGTTTTATTTTGGGATCTATTCACCCCCTCTAGATCGTTGCTTTCATCTAACAAACTCTTTTGAACTTATTTATCTCACAACTATAGCTTCTTGTTAACAATATGTTATCAAAATAAAGATACAATAGAATCACATTTCCATCAGAGATATGTTGTACATTCAAACCATACTCCATTTCACATTTTCTTAATCTCAGATGCTTGAAAATGATGGTTCAGTCATTAGTTATTCTGGACTGGGCCAACATTTTCCCCACCATTAGGGAGGCCCAGTCTAGTGCCTCTGCCTATGGCCCAATAGCTTCAGGCCCAAGTCAGATAGTCGTTGGGGATTTCCCCTATGTTCCCATTAGAGAACGTCTCCCTAATTACCATCAACCACCACCTGCAATCCGAGAATAACGGGTCCACTGTCCTTATATTCTCGGGGCACTTTTCCAGGGAGGGGGGCACATGATGGACCCTATTACCCACGTAAACCCTAGCAGTCCTTATTGTTGGGCCCAAACCACTTGTTCCACTACATGGATCTTGGCCCAGCGTTGGGGGATATAAATACCCTCTCACTTGAGAGAGTCAGGTATCCATTCATTCATTCATTCTACCTCATCTACTTTACTTGCTCTCGCTCTGAACCTCACTTTAGCATCAGAGTGTCTTGTAAGTACCTCCCCTCCCCCACTTTACATTCAGCTGTTGTTCAAGTTGAAGCTCGGGGGGCCTTGACAATCTCTTCTGATCAGGTACGATCAGTGGCGCCGCCTTTGGGAACAAAGCTTCCCCATCTTTCATTCACGTAAGACCAAAGAAACATCTTCAACCTTCAGGTTGTCATGGCCTACCAAGCATTCAACAATGACCAGAACATTCACTTTGCTGATGTTGGAAACAACAACAATGTTTCCGCCCTCGAGCAAGACACCCGGGACAGGATGACTGTATCTTCCTTCACCCGCTTGTAACCATGCGACGACACCCACCATCCTCAGCGGAATTATGAGCTGACTGCGTATCAGGAGATCCTTGTTCCCGAAAACATTGACGCCACAACCAGATCCTTGTTCACGGTGATCAAACGGACAAACTACATGATCTTCACACAGACTCGTTGGTCCCTCAGAAAGCACTGAAGACCCGATTCTCGAACTCCTCCTCCATGGTGAAAGGAGGATCACTCTTGATCTCCCCATGGAGACACATGTGGGATGATTCTCGAAACCCTTCTCACTGTTTAACTGGGAGAGGTCATGTATTAGAGAGGATCTAGCCTGAAGCTGTCAAGAAGCGCGGTCACCCCCCCCCCCACCCCCCGCAAATAGTGACAATTCCCTTAACGTAAAATAAACAGAGGCGAGGAAGAGAAGAAGTCTCGGGCGAGGAACCCTCCCTGTGACCAAGACCAACACAAATACCTCTGCTACGACCGGTCCCCATCTCGCTCCCCAGAAAGAAGAGATGAAGACGACCCTTGTGGCCCGCTGTCTCAGGCCATCATAGAGGCCCCTATTCCTAAAGGGATGTAGAAGTCTCCCCTTTTGAAGGAATACGACAGCATTACTGACCCCATCGACCACATCAACGACTTCGAAGCCATGCTTCACTATCACAATATCGAGGGGGGGGGGGGGGAATTAAGTGCAAGTTGTTCCCCATGACACTGAGGAAAACGGCCATGGACTGGTATAAGAGCTTATCCCCCAAGTTGATTACCTCGTAGAAGAATCTGAAGAACCAACTTATCAGCAGCTTCACTTCATCTCGTCAGCACCCAAAGACTGAGGCCGTCCTCGGGGAAATCGTCTAGAGGAGCAATGATATCCTCAAAGAATATATTGATTGGTTCAACCGTGAAGCCATTCAGGTCCCCTGTGTTGATCACACGAAAAGATACTTTCTCGACAGGGGACTCATCTCAGGCATTGAATTTTGAAAAGTCGTCGGCATTGAGCCCCCTAGGTCTTTTGATGCACTCCTCGTAAAAGCCCGGGCGTACATGGACTACGAGGAAAAAGAGGCCGCCAACAATGCCCTCAATTCGAGGAACCGTGGACCAACTAACTTCCCATGGCACAATGGCGAGGGCTCTTCTCGATGAAAAGATGAAAAGAGAAGGGAGGAGAAACCTCGCGACCCCCCGTGATAACAGAGGACCAGTCGGGCGGTTCACTGAATACACCCGGTTGACTGTTTCTCGCAAGCGTATCCTTGCATAGTGCTCCAATGCTAAGTTTAGGGACGGGGGGATCAGGCTCCCTCGACCCACCCCTACAAATCTCGGGGCCGACATAAAAAAATATTGTCAATACCACCAGAGCCACAGTCACCTGACAGAAGATTGCATCCACCTGAAGAATGCGATGGAGACTCTCATCAAGGCAGGGAGACTCGGGTAGTACAAGAGGAACAACGCCTCTCGCCAGGACACCCATGATGTTAAAGAAATTAGGGAAGATTTCCAACCATCCGATGACTCTAGCCCCCTCAAGGTAGCATTATGTGTCTCAAGGCCCGAGGACTTCCACATCCCTGATAGTCTTGAAGATGACGAGCCCTTGTTCACCCACTGCAAATAGGAGAAATTCCCTATGCATGGTCATATATGGCGAGGGATTCACTGACATCTCAGTGAATTTGGTGAAGAGGAAACTCAACGAGCTGGTGGATGTTGTCGCGATCCAGGTTGTAACCCTTGAAAGATTCAAGGGAAAATCTGAGCCGATCATATTCTACCTCGAGGAGATGCTCGGAGGAGCCCTCAACTCCAACATTCCTTTGCTAGTGAGGGAAAAGATGGACAACTTTGATGTACATCACATCCTGGTCGACGAGGGGAGTTTTGTCGATCTCATGTACACCCACCTATTCCTTCACATGCAGCTCGAAGATACCCACCTATCACTATACATGGGGTCCGACCTACAAGGATTTAACAGTTCAACCTCCAATCCATGGGGCTACATCGAGTTGTTCGTCACATTCGGGGAAGCAACTGCATTCCGACAAGTCAAGGTGCAGTTTTTGGTGATTGGTTGCTCGTCTCTCTACAGTTGTATTCTGGGGAAACCAACATTGGCCGAGCTGACCGCCATACCCTCCACGGTGTATTTAAAGATGAAGTTCTACACCAAAAGGGTGCGCGTCGCCACTATCCATGGAGACATCTCAGCTACCAGGAGATGTTTCAACGCAGATTCCAAAGGGCAAAACATGGTCGACACTGGGGCACGACCTACTAAAAAAGCAACCACCTCGACAACAACAGCTACCTCGGCGGACAAACCTGCCCGAGTTGAAGAATAACAAGCTCTGCCAAAGGTCGACTCCATTAACCTCAACACTCTCTTTGACAAAGATGAAGTCGAGGCCCCCAATGGCGAACAGGATCCTCTACGACCCATCCCAGACTGAGACTTTAAGTTCATCCCCCTCGTCGAAGACCTGAGCATAAGAGTGAAGATTGTAAGTTCAGATGCGCCTAAGAGGGGGGTGAATTAGGTTCTTTAAAACTTTTTCTGAATTGTATGAATATTTTTGCACGAGTTTTTTTTCTTTCTTTTTCTGATAAGTGATGAAAGCAGTAAATGCGGAAAGTAAAGAACAGAGATGTATCCTGGTTCCCCTCACAGTCTGAGAGTACTCCAGTCCCCTTTCAACATGAAAGAGATTTCCTTATAGTTGGTAATTTGTACAGAGACTACCTAACAAGCCAAGAACAATCCTCTTGGACCAAGAACAATCCTCTTGGATTTTCACTAAGACCACAAAGAGAACAATCCTCCCTAAGTGTCTTTCTTGTTTCCAACAATCCTGAAAATAAGTATACAATAG
The DNA here is from genome assembly GCA_948472305.1 of Vicia faba. Taxonomy (NCBI): domain Eukaryota; kingdom Viridiplantae; phylum Streptophyta; class Magnoliopsida; order Fabales; family Fabaceae; genus Vicia; species Vicia faba. Next base: position 1,471,892,297 of record OX451737.1, on the reverse strand, counting down.
TTTGTTTGATTTGTATAAGAGTTTGAATAATGAAAGAGCAATGTCAATCACGTGATTGATCTTTTCTATTCAATGTGAAATTTAAGATGGAATACTCTTCTAAGTGCTCAAGAACAATTTTCAGTATGCATATGAATATGATGAACAAAAATCTTGAGTATAAAGAGTATGATCAAAAGAATGGAAAGTTGTTAGTGATTGGTGTTGTTTTTTCTTGTTTTTTGTTGTTTTCAAAATTCTAAACAAAAATAATTTATAGTGTAGTAATACCTCTTCAATGAAACATAGCAATGTTTAAACCATTTTTACTAACAAAATGTATTTGAAAAGATACAAAGATTGCCATGAAAAGGTGTTACAAAAAGTTGCTGGAAAAATAAAAATTTTCAAAATTTAAGGCACAACAATCGGTTGCACTAAAGCATCAACCTATTGCTGTAAAAGCAACGTTTAAAAAATATGAAAAATATAACTATGACAACCGATTGTCATGGAGGAGCAATCGGTTGCTCATAACCCAACGTTCGAAAAATTTGAAAATAAAACACATGACAATCGATTGCTGCTAGATGACAATCGATTGTTTTCAAACAGAAGCAAATGTTTTTTGGATGCAACTGATTGTCCTAGCATGAAAATTGATTGCTTGTGTACAAAAATTGAAAAATCATTATTTTCAAAGATTTTAAGCAATTTAAAACATCCTTCTTCAATCATACATAGTATATACTCAAAATATTATTTTAATAAAGTAAATGCATGATTAAAATAGTTTTGAGCACTAAGAGCATAAGATCAAAAATTTCATATACCTTAAGCCATAAGTCTTGAAAAGTTGATCTTGATCAATGAATCTTTGCTTGAGATAAATCTTTTATCTTGATCCATTCATTTTTGCATGCTATCTTGTCTTCATCAAAACATTTGGAAAGCTTGATTTCACAGTCTCCCCCTTTTTGATTATGACAACAATTGCTTGAAGTTTGGAGTGCATCTTGGTTTTCTCTAATCAAGTTGTTTAAAAACTCCCCCTAAGTCAAATACTCCCCCTTGATCTATTGCATGAGAGTTTTGAAGATTGATTGCTTGCTGCAATTTGGGTTAGAAAAACACAAAAGAAACTACAAAGTCTTCTCCCCCTTTGTCATTAGCAAAAAGGAATGGGAAAGAAGATCATAAAAATTTTGCACATAGAAACAACATAGCATAAATAAAGTTTGCATACATAGATATAACAGAAACAAAGTGCACAAAACGAAAAGGATCACAATACATGAAGTGACTTAAACAAAACTAGAAAAACGACATAAAACATAAGAACATAAAGTACTAAATATAATAACTTAAAAACTAATCATCCATGCCTTCAACAAAGTCTTCATAATCTTGATTTTCACCATCATTGCCTTCATTGGTTTGAGGTTGAATGAAAGGGTAATGATAGGGTTGAGCTTTATAAGGAGGGACATTTGTATGGGCATAGAGATGAGCAAATTGATTGTTCATGTTGTTGTTCATGTATTGAAGATAGTCAAAAACTTGATTGTAAGAGTTTTCCATTGGTTGTGGAGGTTGGTTTTGAGGAGGTTGGTTTTGTGGAGGAGTATGAATGTATGTGATGGTTCTATTAATCAGATCAAATTTGACGCCGGTTTTGGTATTACATACTTTCTTCGGAGTGATTTCATGTTTGGGGTTAGTCATAGGCACCATGTGTTCACCAGACAAGGGAACATTGAACTTCTCAAAAACAAGGGTAAGCCAGAAGCCATAGGGAAAAGCAGAAGCATTTTCATTATGTAGTGCCATATGATGTAGAATCACATAAGACCAGTTGATTTGAATCCCATTCTTCATCGCATACAGAATCTGCATCTCACAATCATTGACATTGGAAATATTTGAGAACTTTGGCATAACCACATACGCCAAAAAGTAGTGGATCAAACGATCATCAATAGTGAGAATTCCTGCATACCAAGAGTTCCTCTCCGGAGTTCCACCAATAAGCCTTTGCCTTTTCTGAATAAAATCGCACTCGGGAATTCTTGCAATTCCATAGTAGAAGTCTCTTTTGTTGTAGCCAGGCAGATTTGCATTTGAGAGAAGTTTAATGCAAGCACCATCATTTGTAATACCCAAAGCTTCACCAAAATTCTGCAATGTGAGTTCTATAGGAACCCCTTTGACATTTGAAATCATGCATCCTCTAGAAATGGTTAGATTGCTGTAGAAAATTCTAACCAAAGTGGGATAAATGGGTCCATTAACACCAATTAACTCGTATATCCCTTGAGATCTAAATAAAGTTGGAAAACTAAAGCATTTGGAATAGAAGTTGTCAAGATTACCGAACCTTGGTAGAAGAACCGTCATCTTCTGAAAGTGAGACACAAATATTTCCCTTTGGCTTCTTGATGGAATGAGTTTTGAGATATCATCACCTTGAGATGAGGAAGAAGCTTTTCCCTTGCCTTTCTTTGATGTTGACATGGTGAGGGATGAGAGAATTGGAAGGGGAAAGGGTATTTGGTGTTTGTAGGGTTTCTTGAAACAAAAGAGGATATATGAAGTTTAGGTTTTGGTTGGGATTTTATAGATAGATAGGCATTCAATGGATAGGTAAGGCATTCAATGGTTTAGACAAAACAATAAAGACTTGTAGCATAGAGATTCTTGAGTGTGTAAGTATCCAAAAAATTGTGTCATAGGAAAAGACTAAGCATTAAAAAGTTGTTGACCAAACACTTTAAAACATTCAAAAAGAGAATAAGAATCTTGTACAAAATAAATAATAGTAATGGCAATGGAAGAGAAGGAGTAAAAAAGAGTGTAACTGAAAAAAATTTAAAAAAATTCAAAATTGTGAACTGTGCAATCGATTGTCATTTGATGACAACCGATTGCATCCTTTAAAAAATGCAAACAGGGGCGAAAATATTGAGAAAGCAACTGGTTGTCGTGGAGTGACAACTGATTATTATGAAGACAGAATCTAAAAAATTTTAGATACAACTGATTGTCACTCTATGACAACCGATTGTCATTAGTGAAAAAGTGAAAAAAATACTTAGTTTTTGGGGATTTCATGGTCATATATCAAAAATTTAGTAATAAAAACATGGATCATGATATATTACCATAAAGTTAAGATTAAGATCATAGCCATGTACCTTAATTAGACAATGTCATTTTCGTCCAAGATACCTAGCTCTCTTCGGAACTTGAAAAATGGTTCTCTTGCCAATGGTTTAGTGAAGATATCTGCTAGTTGATTATGCATATCCACGAAGGTGACTTCGACATCTCCTTGAAGTACATGATCACGAAGAAAGTGATGTTGAATGTCGATATGCTTTGTTCTAGAATGCATCATAGTATTTTTTGTAATGTTGATTGCACTTGTGTTGTCACATCGGAGTGGAATGCATCCAAGGTCGAGTCCGTAGTCACGGAGTTATTGCTTGAGCCATAGAATTTGCGCACAACAACTACCCGCTGCAATGTATTCCGCCTCGGCCGTACTAAGAGCCACACAATCTTGTTTCTTGCATTCCCAAGAGACTAATGCATTTCCCAAAATGTGACAAGTGCCACTTGTGCTTTTTCTATCTTTTTTACATCCTGCATAATCAGCGTCAGAATAACCAATTAAATTGCATATATTACCTTTTGGATACCATAGGCCGACATTGGTTGTTCCTTTGAGATATTTCATTATTCTTTTTACCGCCATAAGGTGAGATTCCTTCGGGTTTGCTTGAAATCGTGCACACAGACATACACTGAACATGATGTCAGGATGACTTGCCGTCAAGTATAACAGTGAGCCAATCATGCCTCGATATTTAGTAATATCAATGGAAATACCTGATTCATCTTGATCAACATAAGTACCGGAGCCCATTGGCGTGTGCATTGATTTGCAATTATCCATATCAAACTTTTTCAAAAGTTCCTTGTAATATTTTGATTGATTGATGAAGATACCATCTTTCAGTTGCTTAATTTGCAATCTAAGGAAATAGTTCATCTTGCCCATCATAGACATCTCAAATTCTCCTTGCATCATCAACGAGAATTCTTCACACAAATCTTTGTTAGTTGAACCAAATATAATATCATCGACATAGACTTGTACTAATAAAGTGTTACCTTTGATCTTCTTTATAAACAAGGTCTTATCCACTTTACCTTTCTCGAAACCTTTTTCGCATAAGAATGTACTGAGTCTATCATACCATGCTCTAGGTGCTTGTTTTAAGCCATAAAGATCTTTTCTCAACTTAAAGACATGTGAAGGATTCTTAAAGTCTTCAAAGCCCGGGGGTTGTTTGACATAGACTTCTTCATTGATGTAGCCATTTAAGAATGCGCTTTTGACGTCCATTTGGTAAAACTGAAAATTCAATGAACAAGCGTAAGCAAGTAAAACACGGATAGCTTCTAACCTTGTAACCGGAGCGAAAGTTTCTTCAAAGTCAATTCCCTCTTCTTGGTTGTATCCTTGGGCTACCAATCTTGCTTTGCATATTTCTTGAACGCCTTGAATGCATCATTTTTCTGCACTAAAAAGAGTGTCCAAGTATATCTAGAGAAGTCATCAACAATAACTAGAGTGTATACATTACCTCCGAAGCTCCTCGTTCTAGAAGGGACAAACAAGTCCATATGAAGCAATTGTAGTGGCCTAGTAGTGGACACCACATTCTTGGATTTGAAAGTTGATTTTATTTGCTTTCCCTTTTGACATGCATCGCAAAGTCTATCTTTGATGAGCTTTATCTTAGGCAGTCCAACAACAAGGTCATGCTTAGTCAATTTGTTTAAATGCTCCATATGAATATGAGCGATTCTTTTGTGCCATAGCCATGAGTCGTTGTTGTTTGCCATGAGACATTTAACCTTCAAAGACAAATCGTTAAGGGAAATAATAAAAATATTATTTACTCTTTTACCTTTAAGTTTAGCCTCATGTGTGACTTCATATTTTATCAAACATTCATCTTTAGTGAACTTGATCTTGAAGCCTTTGTCACATAGTTGGCTAATACTTAGAAGATTGTGCTTTAGTCCTTCGACATAAAGAACATCTTCAATTGATGTGAAAGGTGGACCACCAACTTTGCCTATGCCAAGGATCTTTCCTTTGTTGTTATCTCCATACGTCACTTAACCCTTGGCCTTAAGCGTTAGATGTGAAAATTTGTCGATATCTCCCATCATATGCTTGGAACAACCACTATCGAGATACCATAGATTTGATGTGGTCGTCAAGCTTACCTACAAAACAAGATTAGGTTTTGTTAGGTACCCAAGTTGCTTTGGGTCCTTCATAATTAGTTCCTTTCTTAACCCACCCATAATGCCCATTTGCTATGCCAAAGTTTCTAACATAACAAGCATTAGGTGTGTGTCCTTGAATACCACAATAAAAACAAGTAGGTTCAAATTTACTTCTATATCTAGAAGGATAAGATTTCTTCTTAGAGGGTATTTTCTTTTTAGGATAGTGATGAACTATTTTGGGAGTGATTTCTTTCTCTTTGGTTGGTTGATCGCTAGCCTTGACAAAGATGGTTTTGTTGGTACTTGGTTTTGAAAATTTTGAGTATCCAAGACCACTTTTGTCATTTGAGTATCTTTGTTGGCTAAGAACACCTTCCAATCCAATTTGTCCTTTTTCATACCTTTCAATAACCCTTTTCAATTGGATAATTTGGAAAGAGAGAGATTCACACTTTGTGCATACAAAATTTTGTTTTTCATCACTAACTTTTTGCTTTTCATCTTTGAGATCTTTTTTAATAGATCCACATTTTTCTTCCAACAATGAAATTTGTTTCTTTTGTGATGAGATAGTTTTGTACAGAATTTTGCATTCATTTAACAGTTCATTTATAGCACCTTGTGCATCACTATCAAAAAGAGAGAATACGTTACTAACCTCATCATCTTCGCTTTCGGAGTGGTGTGAGGCCATTAATGCAAGATTGGCACTTTCGTCGCTATCGGAGTCGGATGACGAACTCAGTTCAACATCTTCCCATGAAACATATGCTTTCTTATCTTTTGATTCCTTCTTGCCTTTGTAGCCACTTTTCTTTGAAAGTTTTGGACAATCCGGTTTGATGTGACCTTGTTTACCACATTCATAACAAGTAACTTCTTGTGTTGATGAGGATCCTTCCTTCTTCTTGAAGTGTTTCTTCTTCTTTGAGTGCGAGAACGCTTTGTCATTTTTACCAAAGAATTTTCCAAGTATTATAACGAGAAGCATGAAGTTTTCATCTTCATCAGGATTATCTTTCTTTTCGTCTTCCTTGGAGTCAATCTTCAAGGCAATGTTCTTAGACTTCTTTTCTTGATTTTCACGCTTTTCCAATCTACCAAGTTCTGTCTCGTATTCTTGAAGTTTTCCGAACAATGTTGCGGATGTCATAGTAGCGAGACTCTTATTTTCTGAGATTGCCGTTACCTTTGGTTGCCATTCTCTAGTCAAGGATCTGAGCACTTTTAGGTTCAATTCATCATTAGTCAATGTTTTGCCAAGTGTCCTTAGATGATTTATTAGATGCATAAATATCTTTTGTAAATCAAGAATGGATTATCCGGGTTGCATGCGGATTAATTCATATTCTTGACTTAACATATTAAGTCTCGATCTCTTTACTTCAGTTATTCTTTCATGTGTTTCAACCAGTGTATCCCAAATTTCTTTTGCCGTTGTGCATGCTGAGACACGGAAGAATTCATCCATACTAAGTGCGCTTTGAAGGAGGTTTATTGCCTTTTTGTCATACAGAACCTTTTTCTTATCATCATCCCATGTAGTTTTAGGCTTTGATGAACCAACACCGTTTACAACAATTACCGGAACAAAAGGACCATTTTGGACAGCATCCCATATTTCTTCTCCTTGTGCTTCTAGATGAGCCTTCATACGGATCTTCCAGAAATCAAAATATTCACCACAGAATAGAGGAGGCTTGTTGCTACTGCCACCGTCTCTGAACACAGAATTATTGTTTGCGGAAGCCACTCTGGATCTAGTAGGAACAGGTTACCTATAACCCGCTCTGATACCAATTGTAAGTTCAGATGCGCCTAAGAGGGGGGGGGTATATTAGGTTCTTTAAAACTTTTTCTGAATTGTATGAATATTTTTGCACGAGTTTCTTTTCTTTCTTTTTCTGATAAGTGATGAAAGCAGTAAATGCGGAAAGTAAAGAACATAGAGATGTATCATGGTTCCCCTCACAGTCCGAGAGTACTCCAGTCCCCTTTCAACATGAAAGAGATTTTCCTTATAGTTGGTAATTTGTACAAAGACTACCTAACAAGCCAAGAACAATCCTCTTGGACCAAGAACAATCCTCTTGGATTTTCACTAAGACCACAAAGAGAACAATTCTCCCTAAGTGTCTTTCTTGTTTCCAACAATCCTGAAAACAAGTATACAATAGTTTGTTTGATTTGTATAAGAGTTTGAATAATGAAAGAGCAATGTCAATCACTTGATTTATCTTTTCTATTCAATATGAAATTTAAGATGGAATACTCTTCTAAGTGCTCAAGAACAATTTTCAGTATGCATATGAAAATGATGAACAAAAATCTTGAGTATAAAGAGTATGATCAAAAGAATAGAAAGTTGTTAGTGATTGTTGTTGTTTTTTCTTGTTTTTTGTTGTTTTCAAAATTCTAAACAAAAATAATTTATAGTGTAGTAATACCTCTTCAATAGCAATGTTTAAACCATTTTTACTAACAAAATGTATTTGAAAAGATACAAAGATTGCCATGAAAAGGTGTTACAAAAAGTTGCTGGAAAAATAAAAATTTTCAAAATTTAAGGCACAACAACCGGTTGCACTAAAGCAACAACCGATTGCTGTAAAAGCAACGTTTAAAAAATATGAAAAATATAACTATGACAACCGATTGTCATTGAGGAGCAATCGGTTGCTCATAAGCCAACGTTCGAAAAATTTGAAAATAAAACACATGACAATCGATTACTGCTAGATGACAATCGATTGTTTTCAAACAGAAGCAAATGTTTTTTGGATGCAACCGATTGTCCTAGCATGACAATCGATTGCTTGTGTACAAAAATTGAAAAATCATTATTTTCAAAGATTTTAAGCAATTTAAAACATCCTTCTTCAATCATACATAGTATATACTCAAAATATTATTTTAATAAAGTAAATGCATGATTAAAAATAGTTTTGAGCACTAAGAGCATAAGATCAAAATTTTCATATACCTTAAGCCATAAGTCTTGAAAAGTTGATCTTGATCAATGAATCTTTGCTTGAGATAAATCTTCTATCTTGATCCATTCATTTTTGCATGCTAGCTTGTCTTCATTAAAACATTTGGAAAGACCTGAGCATAAGAGTGAAGATCGGTGTTAGGCTCTCTAGCAAGGAAGCAGCTCAGAGCCTGCCTGAGGGAAAACGCTGATCTGTTCGCATGGAGCGCTATGGAGATGCCCAGACTCGACCCTGAGGTCGCCTGCCACAAACTTGATGTGGATCCATCCGCTAGGGCAGTAGTACAACATAGGCGTAGGTAGTATCCCAAAAAAGCAAAGGCTACTAAAAAAGCTGTAAAAGACCTTCTAGAGGTAAATTTATTTATGAGGCCCGATATTCAACCTGGCTCTCCAACATTGTACTTGTTAAGAAAAATAATGGAAAATGGCGTATGTGTGTTGACTATACTGATCTCAACCGGACATGTCCCAAAAATGCATTTCCTTTACCTAACATTGACATGCTGGTCGGCAACTCACCCGGCTACAAAATTTTATGATTTATAGACGCTTACTCAGGCTATAATCAAATCCCCATGGCGATGAACGACAAATATTACATTGCCTTCATGACTGGGTCACGCAATTACTACTACAATGTAATGCCCTTCGGCCTAAAAAATACAGGGGTGACATACCAACGAATGATGAATAAAGTCTTTCACAGTGAGATCGGGGACATGCTCGAGGTCTACATGGATGAAATGATCATCAAGTCCCGAGCAGAAACCGACCATGCTGCTCGCCTCAAAAGAGTTTTTGACCAAGTAAGGTGATGCAGGATGAGGTTTAACCTGGAGAAGTGCACCTTCGGGGTCAAGGCGGGCAAATTCCTCAATTTATATCTAACCGAATAGGGAATTGAAGCCAACCCCGACAAATGCAGGGCATCCTCCGAGCTCCCCACTCCTAACTCGAAAAAATCCATACAAGTCTTGAATAGTATGCTCACCTTGCTATCCCGCTTCGTGGCGAAGTCCGCACAATATGCAATCCCATTCTTCAAACTCTTGCGTAAAGAGGAGGCGTTCGAGTGGACAGAGGAGTGTGAGCAAGCCCTCCTCCACTTCAAACGAGCCCTTTCACAACCACCCATGTTATTATAGCCAAAGAGCAAGGAAACTTTATTCCTTTATCTGGCCATCTCCACCAAAGTCATAAGTGCGGCCCTCGTTCGTAAGACACCAGACGGGCAGAAACCAATATACTTTACTAGAAAAGCGTTACAAGGCCCCGAGGTAAGATATCAACAAATTGAAAAGGTAGCCTCAGCCCTCATGAAAGCGGAATGGAGACTCATATATTACTTCCTGTCCCACAAAGTTGTCATACGAACAAACCAACCCTTGAGACAGCTCCTAGGTCGACCATACATGGTCGGTCGAATGCTGAAATGGTCCCCAAAGCTTTCGGAGTTCGACATTCAGTATGAAAATAGGAAAGACCTCAAAGCCCAAGCATTGGCCGACTTTTTTATGGAGATAACCACCGACAAACCCCCTGCGGGTGGGAAACACAAGTGGACCATATTTGTGGATGGAGCATTCAGCTCGATGGGAAGCGGAGTAAGAATTCTCCTCGAAAATAAAGAGGGCGTTGTGATCGAACATTCGCTCACCCTGTCGTTTCCCACGTCGAACAAACATGCTGAGGATGAAGCCCTTCTCGCAGGATTAAGTCTGGCCGAAGACCTAGGTGCCCAATAAGTATAAGTATCACGGACTCCTAGCTCGTCGCATCTCAAGTTCGAGAAGAATATCAGGCCAAGAACGATAACTTCATTGAATACCTGAACCTAATCAAAGAACGGATGAAGAAGTTCGACCGGGTGGAAATCAAACATGTATCCCACGAACATAACATGTGGGCCAACATACTATCAAAACTCACGAGCACAAAGAAAAAAGGTGGGAACAAATCAGTTATCCAAGAGTCACTTTCTCGTTCGAGTATTGAAAAACCTATTGCATTGCCTGAGGTGAATGCCATTGGGAATAGTTTGTGTTGGATGACCCCGATATTTAGTTATCTCACAAAGGAAGAGCTACCCACTGGCCGAAAAGAGGCTAATGCAACCAAACGACAAGCCTGCTCTTACGTAGTAGTCGAGCATAAGCTCTATCGATGAGGATTCTCCATCCCACTCCTGAAACGCGTCGAGGATTTCAAAACCCTGGAGATCTTATAGGAAATCCACTAGGTTATCAACGCCCAACACTTGGGTAGAAGATCTCTGGCACAAAAGGCGTTGCGAGCAGGGTACTTTTGGCCCACCATGCATTAAGACACGAAGGAGCACATCAAAAAATGTGAAAAATGTCAAAGACACGTAGGCATGCACCTCGCACCCTCACACAAACTCAAAACATTGTCGTCCCCATGATCGTTCGCCTAGTGAGGGATGGATATCCTCATACCATTTGTATAAGGATCATATCAAAATAAATCTTGATCATGGTCGTTGACTACTTCACAAAGTGGATAGAGGCCGAAGCCCTGGCCAGAATCACATCACACAACATCCTTCATTTCTACAAAAGAAACGTGCTTTCCCGATTCAGCATACCACAAGTGCTCGTCACTGACAATAAGACGCAGTTCAATGACCAAAGCCTCCAAGAGTTCATTGCCAAGCTCGGCACCAAAATCATTTCACGTTCGTCGAACATCCTCAAACCAATGGGCAAGCCAAGGCCGCAAATAGAGTCATCTTACAAGGACTCAAGCGCAAGGTGGGTAAAGCCAAAAAGGGGTGGGTCGAAGAGATGCACGGAGTCTTATGGGCTTACCGAATGACGCCACACTCGACGACCAACGAAACCCTGTTTTGACTAACCTATGGCACCAAAGCAGTCATCCAGGTGGAAATTCTTGAGCCATCCAGACAAACTGATGTCCCTTTAGATGAGGAACTAAATGACGACGCCCTAAGGGAAGAGCTCAACCTGGTCAAAGAAATCCCATTAGGGGAAGCTCTTTGCGATGCCACACTAAAACAACAGATAGTCCGACGTCATGACACAAAATTCGTAAAATGTGAATTCCAGGTCGGCAGCCTAGTCTTGCAGATAAATCAGAAAGATACCCGTGAAGGAAAGTTGGCCGCTAACTGGGAAGGACTTTACCGCATTCACAGAGCAACGGGAACTGGAGCCTACCACCTCGAACACCTAAGTGGAGAACCACTACCTCAACCATGAAATGCTACAAAGCTGAAACGATATTACAGCTAGGTCCCTGATAAATGTCGGGGACCAGCAGTCGGCGTACCCTCTCCAACAAATGACAAGGCTCACTTGACCAAGGAAGCATGTTAAGGTACGAACATAGCCTCCAACCAATAATGAAAGGCATGTTTTTTCTCATTGGTCGAGCGGAACCTTAGCCCGACAAGGACACCTCGACCGAGCTCCACCGTCAAAGTACCCAATAGGCAGAACACCAAGCTCGCGATGGGAAGTTCACGCCATAAAGTCAAGACCCTGACCGTGATCTTGACCTCGTCCATACAGACACCTACTCTGCTTCTTCGACACATCCCAACATGTATCGACCAAAACTAAGGTCGAGTATAAATTTCCACTTGTCATATTTCCACACCAAAATAAGCACGTTAAACACAACAACAAAATATCATAATGAAAAACTTAAGATCGAAACAAAAGAATTAGAAAGACGACCATAAAGGCTGGTGTTATCTATACAATAATATCAAAAAAAAGGCACACATACCCAAATTAAACGGACATGAGAAACAGGCAAAGCCCCTTGTCGAAAACAGTTAAATAAAAACGGGCATGCAAGCCAAATAAACAAACAGGCATGCAGGCCTGGATAGTTAATCCTCGCCCCCATTACCCTCTCCATTGCTTTCTTCCTTGGGAGGATAAAATATCTTCCTGTTGACCACCTGGTTAAAGGGCCCAACACCTTCGCCCATAAGCTCGACCCCCTTGTTGATAATCTTGAGCTGCTTCACAACAGTTTTAAAGCTATAACTAAGGATGTCTATGACATCCTACTTGAGCACACGAGTCCAAGAAATCAGTTATCTCCTGGTCACAAGGGCCTTCTGCGAATCGTTCTCTTCCTCAGCAGGTGCCGCAATTTCCTCCAGCTCCTTCACCCAAGCAGTCAGTCGCTCATTTTCCTTGGTCACAACCTCCAGTTGAAGCTTGATCTCATTCAAATCCTTGAGGAGATGGACCTGTACTTCATACTTAGTCTCGTGATTAAGAATATCATCCTTCAGCTTCTCATTAATACCCTTTAACTTTTGGATGCGAGCATAAGCTTTATCCAAGGCAGCTTGGGAGCCTTCAACTTCATCATTCAGTGTCAAAGCGGTTTCGAGAACCCTCTTCATGGCGGCCACAGCTTCTGACAGATTCTTCCGCCGGGTTTCATTGTCCTCGGACAGAATGGCCTCCCTCTCCTCTTCATTGAGACCTAAGGAACTCTCCCCACTGAAGATACCTCAATTGAGATAGCAGGGGGCAACACGAAAACCACCCTGACACTCTTGTCCATGTCAACAACTTCCACGTGCTTAGAGTATTCCATGCGTTTCCCTTTTTCAAGTTGTTCGGGAGAGGGAGCCTGGGCCCCTGGAGGAGAATATGAATTGCTTGGATGGGCAGAAGTTTTGGCTTGTACTTGAATTTGGGTAACCCGAGTTTTGGGCACCAAGTGTGAGGGATTCTTGAACCTTAACTTGAGTAAACATTTAGAGAGAGTCGCCATCCGGCCTGCAATCAAAATAAACTATTAGTCCATGAGACAAAAGTACAAACATGAAATTACAGGTGCGTCCCCTACCTAGAAATCTCAAATCCTCCTCATCAGAGGAGCACTTAAGGAGCGTTTTCGTATTAATCCGTCAGGGAACAAAGAGGTGCTCCTATTTATCGTTAAAGAGGAAGTTATTGTCTACTTCCACACACTTTTCTAGGGAGAATATCTTGACAAAATCCACTAGCTTGTCGTAAGAGAGCTTATCCTAGGCATCTAAGTCCTCGGGCTTCACTGTATAATACTCGGGCTTCTGCTTAAAATTTTTCCATTGCCACTTAAGAGGAAACTTCGCCATTAGTTGAGCCACTGTTTGACCATCCTTAACATCTTTTGAGCAGTTGTACAAATAATCTGCGGCCTCATCAGTAAGAGGCTTCACAACGAACTACCTCTCTTTGAAGTTGCACACACATTCAAGGTACGACCGGAAGAGTTTTTCGAACTGTTTGAATGACACTCTGGCTTGTCGCCCTCTAATGGTCTGCCGTTGTAGGTGAAAGATATGAAAGAAGAGGGTCAAAGTGGCACCAATCTTGAGATGTTGGCATACTAGCTCGAACGCCCGCATAAACACGAGCACATTCGGATGAAGTTGGTAGAGTGTCGGTTGTAACCATTGGAAGACCCCCACTTGGAAATTGTTGAAGGGGAAACTCATACCCATTTCTTTAAAGGAAGACGCGTACATAGGGAAGTGTTTTCTCGAGAATGACGAGCATATCCTCCGACTTCAATGAGGAATTTGAAGCACCCAGTTGGCGGGGGCACCCTCTGCTCGGTCCTCGGGACATTGAATGCATCAGAAGCGTCCTTCGAAAATCACGACCTTTTACTCTGGGGCTCGGGAGCGACCCAAGCCAAAAGACCGTCCGTGACCACAGTGTCACCCTCGTTGGTATCAAGCACAATGTCTTCCTCGACTGGTTGTGCCATCGTATCTGAAAAGTAAGGGAAAATAGTGAATTTGACATCATCAAATTCACCCTTCCACCGTAAATCAAGTGAAAGGGCGATGAATTCGTCGAGGAGTGGTCCTCGACAGCCAATGCCAAAGAGGTCGACACCCTATGCGAGGACATTTCATCGAACGAGCAAGTTTCCCAAATCCTCCTCACTATATGGGGGGGACGACCCCGATGCAAATCAGAACGAAATTCTGGAGACATGAATCTTCATCCATATTCATGAACCCAGATGAACATTCATGGAGGTTCATCCCAGAACCTATGAATCTTCATCCACATCCTTGAACCTGGATGAACATCCATGGAGGTTCATTCTATAACCCATGAATCTTCATCCAGAGGTTCATCCTTTAATGGAAAAACCCAAGTGTTTGATCTAAAACATCTAAGAAAAAACACGATCAAGATGAAATCACTTACTTGGATGAGATGAACACGAAGATGCCTACAGTTGTGATAGAGGAGATGGACACGAAGGAAATGGGAGGATAGAGAACTTTAAAATATCAAAGTAAATCTCTGATTCCTCTTTTTATAGATAGCCCTCACCTTACAAGGTGGAATGTGAAAAATCATTGTTACTTGGGCTCTTAGGCTGCCCTAGGTAATGATGACACCCCAAACGGATGCCATGCGGGGCTTGCTAGAGGACACGTCACCCACAGTAGTCTCACATAAAACCACGTGCCCGTGCCATTTCACTCACTTTGGTGGAAATACTTTAGACATCATTCCCAACACCTCAGGAATGGGAACCTTGTAGGCGCGTGTTCGAGGAAACTCATCATCTCCCCACAAATGAAAATTACTATCGGGCACCTTATCGATACGAGAAGAGGGAGAACTTGATCCATGTCACCTTCCCGGAGCTGAATCAAGCACTTCACGCGTAAATCTCTAAATCCTCGACATGAAACACGGAGCCGTCCGTGATGGGAGTTAACAGTTTCCCCTATCGGGTAACATCTCCCCTGCACTCGAACTGGTCTCAAGTCATCACTCTTTCGCCTAAGGGCAATAACTTAGGGGGGCTCCTATTCTGGAGTGGGCCGACACTTTCCCCACCATTGGGGAGGCCCAGTCCAGTGCCTTTGCCTATGGCCCAATAGCTTCAGGCCCAAGTCAAATAGTCGTTGGGGATTTCCCACACATGCCCATTAGAGAATGTATCCCTAGTCACCATCAACCACCACCCGCCCTCTGAGAATAACGGGTCTACTGACCCTATATTCTCGAGGCACTTTACCAGGGAGGGGGCCACATGCTGGACCTTATTACCCACGTAAACCCTGACAGACCTTGTTGTTGGGCCTAAACCACTTGGTCCACCACATGAATCTTGGCCTAGCGCCGAGGGCTATAAATTCCCTCTCATCTGAGAGGGTCAAGTATCCATTCATTCATTTATTAAACCTCATCTACTTTACTTGTTGTCACTCTGAACCTCACTTTGGCATCAGAGTGTCTTAGAGGTACCCCCCCCCCCCCACTTCACATTTAACCACTGTTCAACTTGAAACTCGTGGACCTTGACAATCTCTTCTGATCAGGTACAATTATTAGTGAACCCTCCAACTTTTCAATGTCCAAATAAACTCTGTAAGGTTTGTGCTTTATTCTCTGTTAAGTCAGATAGCATGAAACATTTAACATGGTGTCTCGGTATCAAATATTACATGACATACCCCCAGAGTCCAACGATGACATTCTAGAGAAGAGGCGTGATTGAGGTCTTAATTATTGATTGTTAAATATTATTATTTAATTAATTTGGACACATCAAACAATATATTGTTCCACCATTTTATTGTCCTCACTTGGGTAACATGCTTACGCAACTAAGCCCAACAAATCATTACATTGAGTCTAGCCTTATAAACCTTGTAAAAACGAATATTTTGGGCGACATGGGACTCTTTATAATTACAAATCACTAATGAAGTAGTTATCTCAACCTTGGATTAAATAACTTTATTTTTATTTAACATAATTATTAAGTTATTTTGGTTAGAAATATAAATATAAATTTGTTTATGAGTTAAAAACATGATCATCACGTAATTTAAATGCCATAAATATTTTCATTATTATGCACTAATATATATATAAACATTTGATGGAAATAATTACGAACCATACTCCATTTCAGTTTTTTGAATCCAAGATGCTTGAAAAATTACATGCAGTTTATTCCTAGAGACCCTTCTGTGTATATTCCTCCCTCTATAACACATAGAGATATGAATATTATGTTTGATGATTCTTAATCATTTTGTACCGGGTGAGGCACGGAGTACCATCGCTCCTAGCGTCTGGAGCTATACAGACAATTACATTCAGTGGTTCTTCAGAGTGTCACATCCTTATATGATACATGATGCTCTGGGAGATCCACATAGGTCAGCTCATCAGGAGATACTAGAGAAGGAGGCTAGGGCAGTTTATATTGTTTATGTATTGTCTAGATGTCGTCATATCATAGAGATTGGGAAGAAGGGTATTGACAGATGAATCTTTCCAGATGGCTCTGAGGCTAGGGACATTGTAGATGCCATTATAAGAGAGGTATTATAGTATAATATGCAGCATAGGAACAAGGGGTATGAGTCCGTCATACACAATAGTTTATACTGTTTGTATTAGGCTCACTTGTATCATTGACTTCATTGTGTACTATGGATTTATTAATTTATGTATGCCATTTTCATCACATCTATTTTATGGTTTAATTTATAGAAAATTGATAAAAATGATAGTATAGTTATAATATATCGTCAAATTCATCAGACCATCTCTAAATCAATGTCAAAAATTGTTGTCTGGTGTGATTTTGAAGATGCATCTCCAAATTATGTTTGGTGTGAATACAGATATGCATCTCTAGAACAATTTATGTCAAAAAAGGGGGTTGCATTGAAGGATGCATGAGGGTGTACACTGAGTTATTCTAGAGATGCATCTCCGAAATAAACTTTAGATAACATATAAGACTTAACTCAAGTGATCATGATTTTGGTGAGACAAAAGATACCTCCGAAGATACATCTCGAAAATAAAAAAGAGAATTTCTAATTTTTATAGAACACTTTTCCACCACTAAGGTAGAATTTGCAATTCTCTTTAATAATAGGGAATAATAAGAATGAATCAATTTTGTAAGGCTTAAATGCACTTTTGGTCCTCACATTTTGACTAACTCACGAAATGGGTTCTACCTTTTTCAAATCGAATAAAGTAATCCCTATACTACATTTATTTTGCAATTTTAGTCCTAACCCCCATTTTCCCCTCCAAAAACGCACAGATGGAAAATGAACGTCTATGTGGCAGTGCCAATCTAAAAAATTACATTTATATGTCATTAAAACCGTAATTTTTTATTTAAAAATACAATTAAAACATTTCATAAATTAAAACAAAAAATTTAAAGAAAAATAAAATTTAATTAAAATAAATCCATAAACCCTAATTCCCAAAGTGGTTTCCAATCCATTCAGAAATCTTCTTCCTCAATTCTGTCTTCCTCCTCGTTTTCTCCCTCCTCATTTTCGCTCAATTTTTTCTTCTTTCTCTTTGTGTTCTTTTTAAGTTTCGTCCATTTCTTCTTCAAAATTTAAAATTGAAAATGTCACAATCATATAATGTATCCATTAATAGTTTTGCATCATGAAGAAGAGATGTTTGTTGCTTTTGTGATCTTGATTTACCTCTCACTACTGCATGGACAATTGAGAACCATGGGCGTAGGTTTAATGATTGTGGGTTATACAAGGTAAAATCCATATTCTATTAAATGAAGGTATCAGCATTATCTGAAACCCAGAATTAAAACAATGTGTTATTTGTTTGTGAATGCAGTTGTAGGGACGAAAGGTATGTAATTTCTTTAATTTATACGGTGAAGAAATGTTTGTGCGTGCAAATGAGGTGATTTTGTCACTAATGAAGAGAATTAATGAACTTAAGAAGAATAATAATATGAAGATGAAACAAGACGATGATTTGAAAAAGAACTAAAATTTTGCCAAGGATTGGTTATTCTAGTTGTTGTGGTCATTATGAGATTGCTTTGTATTGTTAAGTTAAAGGCTTCAAGGCTTGAAGAGCAAGATAGGTAGGAATTAGTAATGCTGGATATGAAGGATTGAAGGAATTAGTAGTTCTGAATATGTTAGGTGTTCTTGTTCATGTGTTTTGTGTTTTACGTGTGTTTATGATTTGTGGTCTTGTTTAGGTGATATCGATTAGGTTAAGTGGTTGAAAGGTTATGTTGTAAAATTCAAGTGCCATTCTATGTTTTCTTTAGATGAACTTGATTGGTTAGATGAACTTGGAAGGCTTGAGATGTTTATTGTAATTTTCAAGTGAACTTAAATGATGTTTGAATGAAAATGAAATTAGAATCAGTGAACTGTGTTTCTCTTTTACCTGATGTTAAAATTGATTTTCATTCACCCAAAAACAGCATGGCAGAGAACATAAAGGGCATGGCATGACACAACAATGCATACCCAATGTTGATTAAGGCATTACAATCAAGCATAATTGTCATTACATCACCAAAATAGTACCATAATTCTAGCAAAATGAAAGTTATGTTTGTGGAGCATACATTGACAACACATTAAACTTATAAATTGCATCCACTTAAACCAAAAAAACAACTTACGTCTAATCTAATTTTGAGATGGTTGTGTCTGTGGAGCTTGTCTTACAAGCTTCCAGGAAAATATAAATCCTCTCAGAAACAGATCTTATTTCAGATGTCCCACATTTGATTATCATTGTGCTATTAGGATTTGTCCTTCTAAGCTCTTTAGCATAACTCATTAAGTGTGTATATTGCTCACTACCAGCACCTTCTAGCAACTCCATTTCTCCCTTCTTTGCCATATATGCTTGAAAATGGTTGAGCTTAACATTCCACCTAAGAAATGCCTCATCAGTCAATCCACTTAGTTTGATATGAGGAGTGTACCTAATAAATGGAATAAACTTCTTTGCTAGCCATTAATTTTTTTGCTTGTTTATTCCCAGTAGACCTAACACATTCATGATCTTTTTTCAAACTTGTAACTTGCCATTCCACTCCTTTTATAAACTAACATGTGAAATAGGCAAGTTGGTAGACATTTCACAACCACCCTAACTGTATCATTTTTCTTGAACCATACATTTTTCCTTGTTTCCATAGCATGATCCTTGACAGCATCCTTGACAAGGTCCTTTGAATCAAATTGCATACCCACCTCAAACCTATTAGGATCACCACTGTCAGGAACTTTGAAAGTAGGGAATTTCCTTTTGTGAACAACTTCATCATCAATTTCAACTGGAGTGTGAAAATCACTTTCATCTTGGCCAGACTCTTCATATGTAGCTAGTGTTTCATTCATATTACCACCCTCTTGGTTATTTCCAGCAAATGTATCAGTAGGTAACTCATGTGTCTAATCACATTCATCTCCACCAACGACTATAAGTTATATCAAAGTCAGTGTCATATTCAGTTTCACTTTCACCTTCAGTTGTAACATAGTATTCATCTTCTCAAATAATATAACCATCAGGATCAAGACCTTCAACATCTTGGTCATCATTTGTTACGTTATCAATACCTTCATTCCTGGCATCCTCTATAACTTCTTCAGTTCTTGCTCCATCATTTACAACATTTTCCCTCATAAACTCTTCAGCTCTAACATCTTTATTTCTAACCTCTTTACTTCTGACCTAATCATACACTTTGACAAGGAAATTTATAAATCTACCTTTATGGTTAATATCTTCAACTCTTGGTCCTTACTTGGTCTGTGCATATCATAACTGTTGCACCCCAAAATTTTCCCTCCCATATCCTTCAAGAAATTGCCAAGCCAAGTCACAAAATTCCCCAAGGGTTGCACAGTGCAAAGGTTTCCTATACAGTCAAGATTAGGGTTTTGTGTTATGATCAAGAAAGGAAGTTTTCAAAGGCCCAACCAAGTCTCACATGCCTATAAATATGGTCAAGTATCCTCATATCAAGTTTCAAGGCATTCAGCACAAAATTGCACAGTCAAAAACCCTAAATTGCACTACAGTCAACTGTAGGGGCAAAATGGTCATTTGGCGGTCAAAAGTTCAAATTTTTGGTCAACATATCATTTTGAAGCCATAAACATCATTTGATCAATGCTTGATCATGATTCTCAAAATTTGGTTCAGAAATCATCAAAGATGCAAAAGTTTCCTTATTTGGACAGCTGAAAAAGTCAACTGAAATTGACCAGGGCATAACTTTCACATGGATTATCAGAAAAATTCCATCCAAATCTCATTTTGAAGAGAAAGACATTTCCTACAACTCATCTTCATACTTCAAGTCCAAGAAATGCTCTCACAAAAAGTTATCAATTTCAACATTATAGGTCATTTTCAAAAGTCAACAAAAAGGGACTTTAAGTCAAAGGCCATAACTTGAGATTGGTAAATCAAAATGACATGGGACCAAAGGCATTGGTTAGAGGACTCAAAGACCTTTCCAAAATGTCCAAGAACATGAGAAAAGCTTAAAAATTGAGCAAGTTATGCCTTGTGGAAGTTGGGAAATTTTTGGATATTTTGAAAAGTCAACTTTGATCCAAATGACCTAAAATTGCTAATGGACCCATTTTTCTTCCATGATTCATCATTCTAAGCATGTGCACGACCACTTGGCCCAAAGGGAAGTATTTTCTCATTTTTTATTTATTTATTTGAATTATTATTTATATTAATTCATTTAAATCAAATTAAATATAGGAAAAATACTAACCTAAGTTTTCAAATCTTTTTGTACACATTTCAGCCTCAAGATTTCGTGCCTAAGTCAATAAGGAAAGATTGGGAGTGATTTTATCTTAATTGATACAAGAACATGTGAAAAAGATATGAAACATAATGGTGAAAAATCAAATATTGAAAACTATGATTGCAAGAGATTCTAGTCAATTTTCTTAACCTAATGCCTTCACTACATATGCTGGAACCTAAACCTAATGCCCATACACGGAATGCTGCGCAGAGAACACCATTGCAAACTTGGAAAATTATCAAAAGAACTCAAAACTGAAATCGTTGTTACAGGTCAATTCAAGCCTCCATTCTTGTTCCAATAGCTTCCTTGAAGACTTCTGAACGTGTTCCAATCCATATCATCCATCAAAGCATCAGGAATTGGTATATCTGAGCCCAGCTTTACACGAAAAATTATATGGTCGAATCATGAATCTCATGCATTTTTCTTGCGTTTTCTTTATTGATTCGTATTCCTTGATTAATTCTAAAGCTAACCACATTATTTGATTGAGTTTTCATGCGCCATGTACAGATTTGCCATTGTTATGTTTTAGGGTTATACAAGCTTTGATTTGGGCATTTCATAATGCTGTAAAATTAAGACTCATCAGTACCATAAACAAAACCAGCGCGATTGGACGATCAATAAACAATCCTCGCGCCTAACTTATGTTCAATGAGGACCTAATCGCTATTTCTTGGAAACCGGCCTAAGGCAACGCGTTTAAAACCGTTGCTCAACGTTTTAGTTTCAGGGAAAACGAGGAAGAAGACCTCGTGGCAAAGCATGATTCGTTGGTTTAAAAATTCGCGCGTTTTCCAGCACTGATCTTGTTTTTCTTTTATATTATTTGTTCATTTATTATATAACAAAGGCGTTGCAGTGGCTCAGCTGGCAAGCATTGATAGCTTCAACATCCAAGACCTGGGTTCGAGTCCCAGGTCTGTGTAATTTCACTATCATTTTTCCATAACTATTCCTATGCAGCTTCAGTAACATAGACGTACCATATGCCTTCCCTCATCCAAGCGTCCACGCGTCTAGCATATTCAGATCAAAGGCATAGGATGGATGAACACGCTACACTCCAGTCAACGCACCAGCATGCTAGCAAAAAAGTCAAAGAAGGCCATACTAAATGGGCCAGAGTTTCACAAACTTAACCTCCACTTTAGGGCCTGAACCCCCCCCCCTGGTTTGCAATTTCTTTTTCAATTCTCTTTATGTTTTATTTTATTTTCAATTATTTATTTGTTTTGTAGTTTAATTTAATTAATTATTTTTACAAAAAATATAAAAAATGTCATAAAAAAAAACAGAAAAGATAAAAAATGTAATAAATATTTTTATTTTTATTATTTTATAAATAAATTGTATATAATTGAATTTAGTATAATTAGGGTTTTTGCAATTTTAATTCTTTTTAATAAATCTAAAAAACATAGAATTAGGTAATTGATAATTTTTCCTTTTAATCTTTTTTCCTTTTTTTCACCATAATAATACATTTATTTTATTTTTTTATAAATTGGCATGTAAATTAGTTTAGATTTAAATTAGGTCAAACTTCAATATTTTTCTTAAAAAACTTAAAGATAATTAGAATTAGGTTTAGTATTTAGTTTTAATTAATTCTTTTTCATATTAAATCATAAAATACTAAAATACCAAAAACATTCTCTTTTAATTTTTAATTTTAATTCCTCGTTAATTTTAATATTTTGCAAAAGGATCCAACGCCCTCCTTTCGACTTAATTGTTTAATTTCGCATATTTATTTTTATTTTGCTTAAATAATTATGTATCTCTCCCAAAGCTTTGTAACATTTACCTTTCGCACCCTTATTTGCTTTATTTATTTTCTGTCAAATCGGGTCCGGTTTAATTTTGGCGATGTGGACCCGCGCCATTTGTAATAGTTTTAGATTTACTTTTCCGCAAATATTTTTAAACTGTTAATAAAAAGCATGAAAGAATGAATGGCCTTAAAATAAAATCAAGCGTAGATCACTTTAACATGACAAGACAAATACAAATGAAAACGACACACGAATCGCACACACCACCCCTAGGGTACGCCTCACTGTTGCCTTGCCTCGAAAGGTGATCGTCGAGTAGAGGATGTCTTAGTAAGTCCTCATGATCCGGGAACCTGGCATGAGGGTAGCTTCTAAGGTATCTTCCCATTGCTCCGGTGATCACCACGTCCCGAACCTCGAATTGACCCGAACACCTCCAACGGTGGTGCTACCTACCTCTCAATGGTGGGATGGCACTACTTTAAAGGACATTTACACAGACGAATTCCTTAGGGTAGGTAGACGACTCATGGATACTTGCTCTCTTCAAAACAAACAAAAATCTTTTCACACCGACACTTTTCAAAAGCTTTCAAAGCAATTTTTCAAACACTCTGACATACGAGTCGATCTGAAACTTTCAAAGAAACTTTTTAAAACCCACAGTTGAAAAGCAAACAAACCATTTTTGAAAACACATTGAGCAAGTATCTAAGAGCCCATGGATAACCATGGATAGAAAGGGTGCTAACACCTTCCCTTTCTATAACCTACCTCCCGAACCGAGAGCAATCTCTTTAAGGAATTTTTCTGTGCTTTTGTCCTTTCCATTTGGAGAAAATAAAAGACGGTGGCGACTCTTGCTTCCGCGACATTTCGCGAACCAGCGTTAAACAGTCAGTTCCAGATCCACCGATCACAGAACTGGCGACTCTGCTGGGGACCAAACTTAAAGTGAGGTGTACCTTAGGGCTAGTTCATAACTGTGTTTTCAATTGTTTTCCTTGTGTGCTTTAAATTGTGGGTTGCTTGGGAGTTCTATAGATCCTAACCCGGATCTGGGGGATACCTTCTTAGAAAGTAGCAACAAGGCTGTGAGGGAACTGTGCGGGGTATACCGACATGGTTGAAACAGTCTGCTACGTTGATGTGGCACTTTGGTGTGTACCGGTAACCCTTGAGTTCAGTCAAGGAGAGTACGGGGCCTCCGCGTGGTGTCATGAAGCATCAACAGACCTTAGGAACCTTAATTGAACTATCTTGGCCTCTTTAGGGTAGTGAGATAACTGACTTTGGTGCAGTCCGAGGTTGGTTGATACTCGATACTACACTCAATTGAGGGTTGCTTTCCTGGAATATTTCGATCGCCAGTTCAGTGGCTAAATCGAAACGATGAACAATGAAAGCAATCCCGTGATATTGGGACCCTTAGAACCCGGTTACTTCTAATAGGACAGGTATGAACCAACCAACTGAAAGAGGGTAACACCTAGACCTCATGCTGGCCTAAACTCTAAGGGCTTCTCTTGTGTGACTTGTGTGCCTTCGTACTTGACTATTTGCATGCTTGTTATCTCACACAGGAATTACTTGCAGGGTTTGCTTATAGTCCTTAATGGGGACTCATAGCAGGGTTTGCTAAATTTTTGCAGGTTTTGTCCATAGTCCTTAACTAGGACTCATAACAGGGTTTACTGAGTTTGCTTGCAGGTTTTGTTTATAGTCCTTAATTGGGGCTCATAACAGGGTTACTTACGTTATCCCATGCATAGCATGACATCATACCATTGCATACCATTGCATACATCCTAACCCATTTCCAGGATCTCAAGGGCTTGTGATGCAGGTCATGATAAATCAAACATCTAGCCAGGGGCAAAGAGGATTTATTTTCCTCTAGCCAAGGTTGTCAGGGGCTATGACCCACTTGATATGGTGAGCTCTGACTCCTGAAGAAGGTTCCCTTAACCAAGGTTGTTTGGAAATCAAAACCAGACATGATGACTAAAGTCAGGGGCTATGACCCACTTGATATGGTGAGCCCTTGACCCTTGAAGAAGAGTTCTCAACAACATGAGTGCCCTTCAATCAAGCTATAAATTCCAAGGCTAACAAATTTTCTTGTTTACCCCGCGAGGTCCTTGAAAACATTGCATGCATATCATACATATCATCGCATAACAGGTACCCTTGTTGCAGGTTACTTACCTTTCCCGCTGTTTATTTCAGCAATGGCTCACCAACAAGATAACCAGGATTTTCTTGCTTAAGAGACTCGGTTCGGGGAAATTCTTCTGAATCTATCCAAGGGGCAGGAGGAACTAAGGACACTACTCATGGGGACCTTTGTCAGGAATAGTGCTGAGGATGAAAGGCTGAAACGTCTACAAGCTGAGGTAGACACATTGAAAACCCAGATGCTAGGGCAAAGGGCACTCATTCAAGGTTTAGCTCAGGAGCAAGGAGAGTTGAGGGCCATGATCAGTCAGCTTCATCAAGACATGAAGCAACCAGCCCAAGTCAGGGACCCAGTCATTAATCAACTTCCAAGAAGTCAAAGGTTTGGGCCTCTCCAAGCTGCTATTACTTCACAGGTCCAACAACGACCTCGCCCAGAACAACGGGCTGATCAGAGCAAACCAGACAAGCCTAAAAGGCGGTACACCAAAATCAACATGTCGCTGGATCAAGCACTGCAACAAATGTTGAAGGCAGGGCTGATCACCTTAAGGGCTCCTCTTCGGAATCCAAACACTTCTGCTCCTAACTATCATCCCAACGATAGGTGCGCATACCATTCTGATAGCCCGGGGCATACTACGGACAACTGCTGGCCTCTCAAAAACAAGATTTAAGACATGATCGACGCTGGAGAGATTCAGTTTGAAGTACCTGAGACTCCGAACATAATCACTGCTCCCGTGCCAAATCATGGCTAGGATTGAGAAATTTTTGTTCATTCGAATGTTCAAGTTGCAATTCTCTTTTGTTTAAACATTTATTCATGTTAAAACATTGTTATTCCATTAATGCATCGCTTATGTCTATTTTTGAATCAATATATTCGCATTCACTATATGCAAACTGTTTTCATATTTTTTCTGATGTCAACTTTGGATCTAAAATTCTAAGCCTCTTGAGGGAGGATGGCGAAAATGATACCACGATCTACAGTATGCTTTTGAACAGACCCCGCTGATGAGGTACAGGCATTGTTTCAAATCCTAAACATTGGAGTTATAAGGAAGAGAATCCCTCGTCAACCCCTCTGAGCCAAAGAAGTAGGAGTTCTTTATTTTCGAAAATTGAAACCCTTAATCATAACCCGGGGCAGGGTAGTCTTCTCAGTTGATCCAAGTGCACAATGAATGGCACCAAATGAGTTTTTTTCCAAAAACAAAAGACAGTGATGGTTCCGAACAATCATAAGGACAGGCAGTCATTATCAAAAAAAATCATAAATGAAAAGCCCAAAAAGTCAAAACCAATGAAGGAGACTTACCAAACTGGGGCATCCCGCTGACTGTAATTCCAAAAAAAAGGAAACAGCTCAGGCAAAAAATAGGGATAACAAAATCAAAAAAAGAAAGAGGTCCTACAAACCCTCAGCAAAAAAGGAAATGATTGCCTATTCAAATAAACGTTCAACATCCGAATCATCACCGGAAAATCAGAGCAAAGACTCAAACAAGGTCTAACGTATGATCAACTGAGCTTAGGTTTGGAGAACATCACGAAGAGCGGGTGGGTACAAATAAATTTGAGCCTTTATCCTTTGTTTCTTAAACCGTGAACCAGGCCACGTTATAACCCTTAAAAGTCCTAGCTGAAGCATGGGTTAGTTCGAAAGCATACTGTTACAAAAGGTATCCTGACTCCTGAAGGCCTACGGTAAATACGGAGTTGACATCACGTTTTACAAACATTCACTTGCTTTATGAAAAAGAATGCATTTTCAAAAATCTTTGAGACAGACATAAGCGTTGCATTTTTAACATAACTTTGTTTGCATATGACTTTTTGTTTGAACAGCAGGGAAATTCGCACGATGAATACCTAGTGAACAAAAAGTACTTTCAATCAAGGGGCGGACATGACCATAGTCCATTATCTGGAGCAATCCAATCAAGATTCGGAGAATCTCTCAAAGGCCAAACAGCCAGGGGGCAAATCTCCGCCTGAGTCACTTGGGGCATCCCAACAACGAATCTTGCCTAATCAAACGTCTTCTGATGGCATGGCAAAACACTTCTAACAGGGGCAACTCCCTACGTTCTGGAAGCATGGACATAGTCGAAAAGATACTGCGCATAATCAAAGACCCGCTAGGTTGACATACCTAGGCAAAAATCAGGGCTTCCCGGCGAACCAAAAGGGTTCGGGCAAAAATAAGGGATGAAAATGAAAAATCTGTACACCCGGCAAGTCGAAAACCTGAAAAGGTGACTTGGGCAAAAAAGGGTATCCCGGTGGACTGAAAACCTGAAAGGGCGGTCCAGGCAAAAGTTAGGGATTAAAGCGTACGACTATGTCCTGTCATCTCGTCACTTGCCTACCAGAAGGAGGTTTGTCCATCAACAATCATCAAGCACCTCCACAGGTATCTTCCTCTCCCGCATCAGAAACAGGGGCAATAAAGAGTTGTCTAAGCAATCTGATTGTTCGGTCCTCCAAGGTATCAAGGTAGGTTCCGTCAAAGAACGCAACCAATACGGTTCAATACTTCCCCAGGAGAGTCCAATCCAGTTTCCCCAATAGAGTTGGAATCCATCTCCCCAAGCAGTAAGCTTATCCCCAGTAGGTTCTGGAAGCTTATCCTCGCAGAATACGAACGCGTCTCCCGGCTTTATTCAAAGAGTTATTTCCCTAACAGGATATAACTGGGTTATCCTCAACCAAAAGCCACGGAAAGAGCGTCCTCGACAAAGTCTCCTTATCCCCAGCGAAGTCTATTAATACTTCCAACATAACAATGGTATCCCCAGCGGAATTATCAACAACTCCATAAAGTACCTCTCTCCCTACAGAGTATCACTCCCCAGCATGGTCGCTAGAGTTTTTTCTCTCCGCAGAGTCTTCCATTTGCCAAGTTTTATTCCGCAACGGAGTCATCTTCTCCTACCGGTATTCTTGCAGTTATCATCCCCAGCGGAGCAAGATCTAATTCTCCAACATCAGCCCAGGAGTGACCTCCTGGCACTCGTCAAGGATTTATTTTCCTAAGACGGAAACATATGTTCATAAACATCACATCTTCATACATTATAGCATGCATATGCATCATACTACACGAATCTCGAAGACATACAGTTCATGCATCATGACTTTGCATACAATTATGTTTTGCCTTTTCAGGAAAAAGATCAATACAAAAATGATTACTATCAACTATCACAATTCCTTCTAGATATAGTTTCAGATGTAAACCAGAGACGGTGACGTTCTGATACTGCTTCCAGATTTCCTTCTAGATATAGTTTCAGATATGACCCAGAGATGGTGACGTTCTGATACTGCTTCCAGATTTCCTTCCAGATATAGTTTCAGATGTAAACCAGATATGGTGACGTTCTGATGCTGCTTCCAGAGTTCCTTCTAGATATAGTTTCAGATATGACCCAGATATGGTGACGTTCTGATGCTGCTTCCAGATTTCCTTCTAGATATAGTTTCAGATATGACCCAGATATGGCGACGTTCTGATACTGCTTCCAGATTTCCTTCTAGATATAGTTTCAGATATGACCCAGATATGGTGACGTTCTGATGCTGCTTCCAGATTTCCTTCTAGATATAGTTTCAGATATGACCCAGATATGGCGACGTTCTGATACTGCTTCCAGATTTCCTTCTAGATATAGTTTCAGATATGACCCAGATATGGTGACGTTCTGATGCTGCTTCCAGATTTCCTTCTAGATATAGTTTCAGATATGACCCAGAGATGGTGACATTCTGATACTGCTTCCAGATTTCCTTCCAGATATAGTTTCAGATGTAAACCAGATATGGTGACGTTCTGATGCTGCTTCCAGAGTTCCTTCTAGATATAGTTTCAGATGTAAACCAGAGACGGTGACGTTCTGATACTGCTTCCAGATTTCCTTCCAGATATAGTTTCAGATGTAAACCAGAGATGGTGACGTTCTGATGCTGCTTCCAGAGTTCCAGATGTAAACCAGATATGGTGACGTTCTGATGCTGCTTCCAGATTTCCTTCCAGATATAGTCCAGATATGAACCAGATATGGCGACGTTCTGACACTTATTCCAGTTGAAGACATTTCAAGACCTAGACCGGTTCAGTTAATCGACCCTAAGATTCTCTGTTGTTATCCCGTCCAAGGCCTTCTCTAGTCCAGCTAAATCGACTCCCAACAGATTTTTCTGATGAAGACTCAGTAGAAGTTATCCCAGATGTTTCCCTCTCCAACGGTGAGTGAGGTAATAGTCTCCTATGGTCCCCTCTCCGGCGGTGAGTGAGGTGGTAATCCCTTTTCAGATATTTCCCTCTCCGACGGTGAGTAAGGGGATAGTCTCGTATGTTTCCCGCTCCGACGGTGAGTGAGGTGATAGTTCCCTTCCAGATAGTTCCCTCTCCGACGGTGAGTAAGGTGACAATTCCCTTTTCAGATTATAATGACCTATGGTTCTCTTCCCGATCCTGCAAAGATGGTAATTCCCACCAAGATTTTCTCAACGAGCGTTGTTGAAGTTAAAATCACCCAAGGTTCGCTTACCATTCAGGATGAGGTAGTAACCATCCCTGGTTCATT
The DNA here is from genome assembly GCA_948472305.1 of Vicia faba. Classification (NCBI taxonomy): domain Eukaryota; kingdom Viridiplantae; phylum Streptophyta; class Magnoliopsida; order Fabales; family Fabaceae; genus Vicia; species Vicia faba. The sequence continues at coordinate 1,471,862,820 of OX451737.1, read as the reverse complement.
CATCATCTTTTCGAAGCTCCAGACTCAGCTCCTGTAACCAGTCAGGACACATCTATACCAAGCATCTGAAAACCAGCTCCTGCAACGTGTCAGGTACTCATTTTCTGTTTTGCAGGTATGCAGGTTCTCGCTAAGGAACCTCCTACGCGATCAACATTCAGATGGCATCTATAAGCCCATCATCCTATCCCGCAACCTCCAAATGGCATCTATAAGCCCATTCTCCCATCATCACTGCTACCATGTGAGCGCAAATTTCTGGGCACTCTAGTGTCCAATCATCTTCTACCCTCGGATTACGAAAGGCACGTCAGCCAATCTGCATCCTCAGGTATAAGAAGATTGAACAGGGGCAACTGTTGCACCCCAAAATTTGCCCTCCCATATCCTTCAAGAAATTGCCAAGCCAAGTCACAAAATTCCCCAAGGGTTGCACAGTGCAAAGGTTTCCTATACAGTCAAGATTAGGGTTTTGTGTTATGATCAAGAAAGGAAGTTTTCAAAGGCCCAACCAAGTCTCACATGCCTATAAATATGGTCAAGTATCCTCATATCAAGTTTCAAGGCATTCAGCACAAAATTGCACAGTCAAAAACCCTAAATTGCACTACAGTCAACTGTAGGGGCAAAATGGTCATTTGGCGGTCAAAAGTTCAAATTTTTGGTCAACATATCATTTTGAAGCCATAAACATCATTTGATCAATGCTTGATCATGATTCTCAAAATTTGGTTCAGAAATCATCAAAGATGCAAAAGTTTCCTTATTTGGACAGCTGAAAAAGTCAACTGAAATTGACCAGGGCATAACTTTCACATGGATTATCAGAAAAATTCCATCCAAATCTCATTTTGAAGAGAAAGACATTTCCTACAACTCCTCTTCATACTTCAAGTCCAAGAAATGCTCTCACAAAAAGTTATCAATTTCAACATTATAGGTCATTTTCAAAAGTCAACAAAAAGGGACTTTAAGTCAAAGGCCATAACTTGAGATTGGTAAATCAAAATGACATGGGACCAATGGAATTGGTTAGAGGACTCAAAGACCTTTCCAAAATGTCCAAGAACATGAGAAAAGCTTAAAAATTGAGCAAGTTATGCCTTGTGGAAGTTGGGAAATTTTTGGATATTTTGAAAAGTCAACTTTGATCCAAATGACCTAAAATTGCTAATGGACCCATTTTTCTTCCATGATTCATCATTCTAAGCATGTGCACGACCACTTGGCCCAAAGGGAAGTATTTTCTCATTTTTTATTTATTTATTTGAATTATTATTTATATTAATTCATTTAAATCAAATTAAATATAGGAAAAATACTAACCTAAGTTTTCAAATCTTTTTGTACACATTTCAGCCTCAAGATTTCGTGCCTAAGTCAATAAGGAAAGATTGGGAGTGATTTGATCTTAATTGATACAAGAACATGTGAAAAAGATATGAAACATAATGGTGAAAAATCAAATATTGAAAACTATGATTGCAAGAGATTCTAGTCAATTTTCTTAACCTAATGCCTTCACTACATATGCTGGAACCTAAACCTAATGCCCATACACGGAATGCTGCGCAGAGAACACCATTGCAAACTTGGAAAATTATCAAAAGAACTCAAAACTGAAATCGTTGTTACAGGTCAATTCAAGCCTCCATTCTTGTTCCAATAGCTTCCTTGAAGACTTCTGAACGTGTTCCAATCCATATCATCCATCAAAGCATCAGGAATTGGTATATCTAAGCCCAGCTTTACACGAAAAATTATATGGTCGAATCATGAATCTCATGCATTTTTCTTGCGTTTTCTTTATTGATTCGTATTCCTTGATTAATTCTAAAGCTAACCACATTATTTGATTGAGTTTTCATGCGCCATGTACAGATTTGCCATTGTTATGTTTTAGGGTTTTACAAGCTTTGATTTGGGCATTTCATAATGCTGTAAAATTAAGACTCATCAGTACCATAAACAAAACCAGCGCGATTGGACGATCAATAAACAATCCTCGCGCCTAACTTATGTTCAATGAGGACCTAATCGCTATTTCTTGGAAACCGGCCTAAGGCAACGCGTTTAAAACCGTTGCTCAACGTTTTAGTTTCAGGGAAAACGAGGAAGAAGACCTCGTGGCAAAGCATGATTCGTTGGTTTAAAAATTCGCGCGTTTTCCAGCACTGATCTTGTTTTTCTTTTATATTATTTATTCATTTATTATATAACAAAGGCGTTGCAGTGGCTCAGCTGGCAAGCATTGATAGCTTCAACATCCAAGACCTGGGTTCGAGTCCCAGGTCTGTGTAATTTCACTATCATTTTTCCATAACTATTCCTATGCAGCTTCAGTAACATAGACGTACCATATGCCTTCCCTCATCCAAGCGTCCACGCGTCTAGCATATTCAGATCAAAGGCATAGGATGGATGAACACGCTACACTCCAGTCAACGCACCAGCATGCTAGCAAAAAAGTCAAAGAAGGCCATACTAAATGGGCCAGAGTTTCACAAACTTAACCTCCACTTTAGGGCCTGAACCCCCCCTGGTTTGCAATTTCTTTTTCAATTCTCTTTATGTTTTATTTTATTTTCAATTATTTATTTGTTTTGTAGTTTAATTTAATTAATTATTTTTACAAAAAATATAAAAAATGTCATAAAAAAAAAACAGAAAAGATAAAAAATGTAATAAATATTTTTATTTTTATTATTTTATAAATAAATTGTATATAATTGAATTTAGTATAATTAGGGTTTTTGCAATTTTAATTCTTTTTAATAAATCTAAAAAACATAGAATTAGGTAATTGATAATTTTTCCTTTTAATCTTTTTTCCTTTTTTTCACCATAATAATACATTTATTTTATTTTTTTATAAATTGGCATGTAAATTAGTTTAGATTTAAATTAGGTCAAACTTCAATATTTTTCTTAAAAAACTTAAAGATAATTAGAATTAGGTTTAGTATTTAGTTTTAATTAATTCTTTTTCATATTAAATCATAAAATACTAAAATACCAAAAACATTCTCTTTTAATTTTTAATTTTAATTCCTCGTTAATTTTAATATTTTGCAAAAGGGTCCAACGCCCTCCTTTCGACTTAATTGTTTAATTTCGCATTTTTATTTTTATTTTGCTTAAATAATTATGTATCTCTCCCAAAGCTTTGTAACATTTACCTTTCGCACCCTTATTTGCTTTATTTATTTTCTGTCAAATCGGGTCCGGTTTAATTTTGGCGATGTGGACCCGCGCCATTTGTAATAGTTTTAGATTTACTTTTCCGCAAATATTTTTAAACTGTTAATAAAAAGCATGAAAGAATGAATGGCCTTAAAATAAAATCAAGCGTAGATCACTTTAACATGACAAGACAAATACAAATGAAAACGACACACGAATCGCACACACCACCCCTAGGGTACGCCTCACTGTTGCCTTGCCTCGAAAGGTGATCGTCGAGTAGAGGATGTCTTAGTAAGTCCTCATGATCCGGGAACCTGGCATGAGGGTAGCTTCTAAGGTATCTTCCCATTGCTCCGGTGATCACCACGTCCCGAACCTCGAATTGACCCGAACACCTCCAACGGTGGTGCTACCTACCTCTCAATGGTGGGATGGCACTACTTTAAAGGACATTTACACAGACGAATTCCTTAGGGTAGGTAGACGACTCATGGATACTTGCTCTCTTCAAAACAAACAAAAATCTTTTCACACCGACACTTTTCAAAAGCTTTCAAAGCAATTTTTCAAACACTGACATACGAGTCGATCTGAAACTTTCAAAGAAACTTTTTAAAACCCACAGTTGAAAAGCAAACAAACCATTTTTGAAAACACATTGAGCAAGTATCTAAGAGCCCATGGATAACCATGGATAGAAAGGGTGCTAACACCTTCCCTTTCTATAACCTACCTCCCGAACCGAGAGCAATCTCTTTAAGGAATTTTTCTGTGCTTTTGTCCTTTCCATTTGGAGAAAATAAAAGACGGTGGCGACTCTTGCTTCCGCGACATTTCGCGAACCAGCGTTAAACAGTCAGTTCCAGATCCACCGATCACAATAACCATAATACTTTGTCAACAATAAAATAACCATCCAGCAAAAAGACACAATACACACATGTGGACCACTTTGCCACTTGAATAAAAAACTCGAAAAGAATGTCATAAATATTCTTAACCATGTCACAAACAAACATTAAAGTATGGGGTACATCATTAATATGCTCAACCATGACATAAATAAGGAATAAAGCATGTGGGTACAAATCATCTAATTTATTCAACATAATAACTAAAAAAACCCTAATTTATAAGACTTGTTACATACCTTAAATAGTATTTAGATTTTGCTCTTTGTTCCACCATGGCATTCCATCTCCAGCTTTTTCTTTGTCCTTATCTGCCATGGTCGAATCAATTTTATGAAAGGAAGGAAGAAGAATATTTTTCGTTCTATAGGATTGTGTTTGAGAAGGAGAGCAAAACCAATTTGGGAATTTTAGGAAACAAAGATTTCTATCTGTGATACGGTGGCAGAACTGATTGTTTAATATTGGTTTGGCATTTTATCACAAATGTTACGGTAAGCAAGAGTCGCCACCGACTTTTCTTTTATCCAACAAAGGAAAGGGTGAAAAAATAGAAAAATACCTTTTGAGAGTTTTCTGAGTAAGGGGGTAGATTATGGAAAGGGAAGGTGTTAGCACCCTTTCCATCCGTAGTTTTCTACGGGCTCTTAGATGCTTAGCTCATGTTTTGAAAATTGATTGTGCTTTGTGTGTTTTGAAAATTATTTGGAAAATGCCTTAGTACGGTGATTCGCTTTGTGATAACTCTTGTATCAGTCCTCAAGAGTGTTGACAAGGCGAACGTTTTTTGAAAGTATTTTGAAATGTTTTTCTTTGTGTAGGTGCAAAAAGTTGTTTTGAGCAAGCATATAAGAACTTATCTACTTATACTCGAAAAGATCGTTATTTTCCTCCTAACCTTTAGACAGTGTTATCCTAATATTAGTGAGTAGGTAGCCCTATCATTGGATGTTTGAGGGACATGCGTAGGATCTTCGTTATGGTCATTGAAGGCGACATGTAGGGATACCTTTAGCAATTTGAAGGGACGTCATCATATATTCGTAGGCAACATCGAAGGACAAGATCATATACCGTAGGCAACTTCGAGGGACATCAAGGGACTATGATCTTTTATGATGATTTATACCAAGGGTCTTTGCTAATGTTATCCCTACGTTTGAGGGACATGACCATTGTTTTTCGAGGCAACGAGAGAGGTTACCCTAGAGGTGCAAGTGTGAGAAGTGTGTTCAATTCAGTTATATTTATCTTGAAATTAGGTTTTTCTACTGTTTCTTTTTAGATCTTGTCGTACATGCCTAATTACTAATAGTTAAATATATACAAGTTTACAAGAATTATAAAGGCGAGAAATAAAGTTCCTATGCTATTACAGGGCTTTGGTGTAGTTACATAAATAATGAAACTGTGAGAATTTAAACTACGGCTATTACAATTATTATGCGACCTATACAATTTGTCTAATAAATATAAATAGCAAATGAATAGAAATAAAAATAAGAAAAATGTTAAGAAAATAATTAAAACCTAAGATTCTAAGTGTTAGAAAATATATTTTTGGTATTTTTTGTTTGGAAAATAATAAAAGTGTGAATTAATAATTAAAAACCTAACTCTGATTAATTTACAAGTTAATTATGAAATAAAATCAATATTGATTAAATCAAAACTACTTTTATGTCAAAAATTATTTTAATTAATTAAAATCCTAAAACTAATATTTAATGATTTTTTGTGATTTTATATGTTAATTCAATTAATAATAGAAAACAAATTAAGTGAAAAATAAATAAATGAAAAGGGTTAGAAAAGAAAATAGTCAAAAAAGTGAAAAATGCATGGGGTGGGTGTTGAACCCATGCCCCTTGGGTCATAGTTAGGCGTCTCATCCACCAATCCAAGCTATTGTTTGTGATTCAAGCCTGTTCTACGTAACAACGAGAACTCATTTGACCAGTTAATAAACATTAGCAATGCATGAAACTAATTATATGAATGTTTGAAAGAAAAGCAAATTATAGAAGATGAGTATGCTTGTTTCAAGCATCAATTGCCATTACTTTCGAACTATTCTTACCCTTAGATACCCCAGGAATGATTTGTAATTGATGGCTTGGACTGAAAGTGGTTGGATCTTTGGTTTTGACTTTGCCCTAGTTTTGACAAAATTTGAGGTTTTTAGAGAGTGTTCTTGGGCAGCCAATTTCGCGCTCTCTAGTGTATGAGGGTGTTGTATTTATATAGAGGAGGAATTTAGGTTAAAAATAATGGAAGAAATCTCATGGTATCAATTGTATGATTTATTTCCAAAATTCATTTGAAAAACTTTCCAAACTTGTGAAAATCTTGTCTTAATGATATTTGCTTGGTTGTCACGATTTCGAAAGCTTGCTATGAGCTACTTGGACCCCAAGAAATTCAAATCTTAAGCCTTACATGCCCTGTGCATTAATCTTGCATTTTATTTGATTTAATTTAAGTTTAAATGAATAAAATAAAAAATAAATGAAATAAAAATTAAAATAATGCATGGATCAGTTTAGGGGTTCTTAATCATGTTGTAAACACGTTCAAACCTTAAAACCTAGGCCCATTAGTCTACAAGTTCAATATTTCTCAATTTGCACTTCATGCACTTTCTCAAAAATTACCCAACTTTTGTAAGCCATAACTTGCTCAATTTTTATCTTTTAGAGATGATCTTGGACTTTTAGAAATCTCAAGATGTCTCGTACAACCTCTATGCTGACCACTTTTGCATTTGGATAAGTTATCTTGATGTAAATGGTCTTGGGAAAAAGCGTCTTTTGTTGACTTTCTGAAAGTGACTTGTAATGTTTGAGCTTGTATCTTTCCAATGGTGCATTTCTTGGACTTGAGGGAAAAAGAGAAGTTTTAGGGAATTAGATTCTATTTAAAATGAGATTTGGTTGGGGAAAATGGATGAAGTATGTGAAAGTTATGCCCGGTAAAAGTTCAGTTGACTTTTCCTATAGAAACCCTAATTTAGCAATTCTTAACTTTTTGATATATTAGGAGTATTTCTTGAGGAATCATGCTCAACCATTGATCAAATGATGTATATCACTTCAAAATGTTGATGTTGACCAAAAACCTTGAAGTTTGACTGTATATGGCCACATTTGACTTTTGACCTAGTACAGTTGATTTTCAAACATTTGAGCAACTGACTGAGCAAACTTGTAGTGTAAGGCATGAAATTTGTCATGGACAATATTGAAGTCATATTAGGACAATGGAAAACATTCGAGACCATTGGAGCTCACACATCTTGATGAAAATTGAAACCCCAGTTGGAGGTTCATTGCTTAGGAGGAGAATTTGTCTAGTAAATTCTTGGTCATCCTTGAGCAATTGAGAACCTCAATGAGCATGTCTTGAGTAAAAATGGGAGGGAAAATTTTGGGGTACAACAGCTGCCTATGTTCAATCTTCTTAAACCTGCGGATTTAGATTGGCTTGTCTGCCTTTCGTAATCTGAAGGTGGAAGATGATTGAACACTAGAGTTCCCAGAAATTTGCACTTTCATGAAGTAATGCCAATGGTTGATGACGTCAGGAATGGGCTTTCAGATGCCATTTGGAGAAGATGACTGAGAGTCATCAGAGATGGGCTTAAAGATTCCATCTAAAGTAGATGCTGATTTCATAAGAGGTCTCTTTGTGGTGATTCTTGTTCCTGTTGTCTGAGGAGGAGTCCACTATGGGATGTTGATTTCTGTTGTTTTCCTGTTTGAGGAAAACTCTATGGGGAATAGAGTCTAGGAACTTCAGTTGTCCATGGCTTTACTGAGGGGTTATCTCTGGATTGGGGAGATGAAAGTTTGAGGTTTTCTGGTTGAAATCCAGACGTCACAGTAATTTTGATAGGGAGAATGAAATTAATTGTTATCTGGAAATGCATCAGAAGAAACCTGTGTAGAGCTGTTTCAGGATGATTCCAGGTAAGACTTCATCTGGAAGTGTATGAGAAGGAACCTGGGTATGGCTGTTTTAGGAGATATATGAGAGGGAGCCTAGGTAGGGCAGCTTCAGGATGATTCTGAGTAAAACTGCATCTGGAAATTGTAAGAAGGAACCTGAGTAGGGTTGCCTCAGGATGAGTCAGTGTAAAAATGCACCTGGAAATTGTAAGAAGGAACCTGGGTAGGGCTGTTTTAGGAGATATATGAGAGGGAGCCTGGGTAGGGCAGCTTCAAGATGAGTCAGGGTAAAACTGCATTTGGAAATTGTAAGAAGGAACTTGGGTAGGGTTACCTCAGGATTAGTCCGTGTAAAACTGTATCTGGAAATTGTGAGAAGGAACCTGGGTAGGGTTTCCTCGGGATGAGTCCGTGTAAAACTGCATCTGGAAATTGTGAGAAGGAACTTGGGTAGGGTTGCCTCAAGATGAGTCCGTGTAAAACTGCATCTAGAGATTGTGAGAAGGAACTTGGGTAGGGTTGCCTCAGGATGAGTTCATGTAAAACTACATTTGGAGATTGTGAGAAGGAACCTGGGTAGGGTTGCTTCAGGATGAGTTCGTGTAAAACTGCATCTGGAAATTCAAGAGAAGGAACCTGGGTAGGGTTGCCTCAGGATGAGTCAGTGTAAAAATTCATCTGGAAGTGTATGAGAAGGAACCTGGGTAGAGCTATTTTAGGAGATATATGAGAGGGAGCCTGGGTAGGCAGCTTCAGGATGAGTCCGGGTAAAACTGCATTTGGAAATTGTAATAAGGAACCTGGGTAGGGTTGCCTCAGGCAGAGTCCGTGTAAAACTGCATCTGGAAATTGTGAGAAGGAACCTGGGTAGGGTTTCCTTGGGATGAGTCCGTGTAAAATTACATCTGGAGATTGTGAGAAGGAACCTGGGTAGGGTTGCTTCAGGATGAGTCCGTGTAAAACTTCAGAAAGAGGGAGAAGGAACCCGAGTAAGATTGCTTCATGAAGAGCCCTTATAAAGCTGTATTTGGAAGTCAGAAGAAACCAGTGTAAGATTGCTTCATGAAGAGCCCATATAAAGCTGTATTTGGAAGTCAGAAGAAACCTGTGTAAGATTGCTTCATGATGAGCCCGTGTAAAGTTGTATTTGGAAGTCAAAAGAAACCCATGTAAGATTGCTTCATGATGAGCCCGTGTAAAGCTGTATTTGGAATTCAGAAGAAACCCGTGTAAGATTGCTTCATGTTGAGCCCGTGTAAAGCTGTATTTGGAAGTTAGAAGAAACCCGTGTAAGATTACTTCATGTTGAGCCCATGTAAAGTTGTATTTGGAAGTCAGAAGAAACCCGTGTAAGATTGCTTCATGATAAGCTCGTGTGAAGCTGTATTTGGAAGTCAGAAGAAATCTGTGTAAGATAGCTTCATGATGAGCCCGTGTAAAGCTGTATTTGGTTGCACAGATAATTACTGTTTTGTTTCAGGATCTAATCCTGGACCTGTTGAAAATTGTTGATGATAAATATCTATTGATTGATCTTTCCTGAAAAAGGTAAAGCGTTAGCTGTATGCAATGTCATGATGTGTGAAATGTATTGTGTAATGGTGTTCTCAAAATAAATGAGATTGGGATGTATGCATTTGTACTACAGATGTTATGACGTTTGTAGAATAATGTATGAATGCAATATGTGAATGTATTGGTTGTTCTATTGCAGCGCTGTTGAATTAGGGAAAATAAATCCCTGATTGCAACTGGCGATGAAGAATGTAGGTCTTCAGATTTTATTGAAGCTGAACTACTGGGAGATGATCTTACGTTATTAGAGAAATAAATTATGTTCGGGAAGGAAAGCTCTGTGCACTGCCTGAGGATTTTGTGAAATCCTATTGGGGAATCCTGAGAAGTTTGACAACTTTACTGGGGAAAACCTGATGTCAGAGCAGTAGTTGGAAATTCCTGTTCTGTCGGGGATACAAGAACACCTGACATCACTAGGTTGTAAGCTGAGGATATGGCGGCGACTTTTTAGTAAGATTCCCCTGCCTCTGTACCTGCCGAAGAAAGTACCTGTGGAGACTTTGTAGATGGTTTGAGTGCCATCCCAACTCCTAGGGTGCTTGGTAAATGCTGATCAGGATGATAAGTCTTCTACTGATAAACAAATGACAAGATGACGGGACATAGTCGTACGTTTTTAATCCCTAACTTTTGTCTGGATCGCCCTTTCCGGTTTTAAGTCCACCGGGATACCCTTTTTTGCACAAGCTGCCTTTTCAAGCTTTCGACTTGTCGGGTGTACAATTTTTTTTGTATATATCCCTAATTTTTGCTCGAACTCTTATGGTTCGCCGGGATGCCCTTAATTTTTCCTAGGCCTGTCAACCTAGCGGGTCTTTTTCATGCGTAGTATTTTTTTACTATGCCCGTGCTCATAGGATGTGGAGAGTTGTCACCGTTTATGACAACATGTGTTATAGAAATGCCAGAAAATGTTTATGTGATCGCATGTTCCCTTTCATACGTGGGAGCCTGTGTGGGGCTGCTTCAGGATGAATCTGGTGCACGTGATGTTTGATCAAGTTTCTGATAGTCTTGAATTTCCTAGGTATCTTTTCTAAGAACTGTCATGGAAGGATTCAAAGACATGACACTAACACCATATGATACTACTGGAACAGACAAGCAATTTGGTAGTACCAAAGATTAAAATTTCACAGTGATTTTCTGCTGGAATCCCCGATCAATATAACAACACCCGAGTGATTTAGATGGAGATCTGCCCCTGGCTATTCAGCATTTTTGGATATATTCTTTGCATATTGGCTTGACTGTCCCAGATTAATTAGACACCATGTCATGCCCCTTGATTATGAAAGGCTTGTTATTGGGAATGTTTTTTCTGTCTGAGGTGATTCTGTCCATTGAGGGGATCTTCGTTCACTGAATATTCGTTGTGTGAATTTCTCTGCCATTTGAACAATTAACCATATGCAAACAATGTCATTTAAATAATTCAAAGCTTATGCCTGTCTTGAATTTTTTGAAAATGCATTTTTTGTAGTAAAACAAAATTTGCAAGAATGTGATATCAACTCATGATTTATAGCAAACCTTAGAGGAGTCAGGATACCTTTGTAACAATATGCTCTCGAACTAACCCATGATTCAGCTAGGACCTTTAAGGGTTGTAACGTGGCCTGGTTCACGGTTTAAGAAACAAAGGATAAAGGCTCAAATTTTATTTGTACCCAACCCGCTCTTCGTGATATTCTTCATTCCTATGCTCAGTTAATTGTGCGTTTAAATCCTGATTGAGTCTGGCATCTTTTCCTTGATGTTCCGGTGAGGGTTCAGATACTGAAAGTTTATTTTGAAGAGGCAGTCATTTTTGTAATCTTCTTTTTGTCGAGGATTTGTAGTAACCTCTTTTTTTGTTTTATTATCCCTAATTTTTGCCTGAATTGTTTCTTTTGTGATTACAGTAAGCGGGATGCCCCAATTTTTTTATTAAGTCTCCTTCATAGGTTTTGACTTAATGGGATTTTATTTTGAGAGATAATGACTGCCTGTTCTTAATTATTATATGGAACCATCACCATATTTTGGAGAGCATCTTCTACACTATTTGTCATGTATGAAGGGAAAGGTTGCGACTGAATGCACATCTGAATTAACTGAGAAAACTACCCTGCCCCAGGTTATGATTAAGGGTTTTAATTTGTGTGAAAAGAAAACTCCTACTTCTTAGGCTCAAAGGGGTTGACTAGGGATTATCTTCCTTATAACTCCACTGTTTAGGATTTGAAACAACGCATGTACATCATCAGCGGGGTCTGTTCAAAATTATATTGTAGAGATTATGGTATCGTTCTCGTCATCCTCCCTCTAAAGGCTTAGAGCTTTTAATCAAGAGTTGAATATCACAAAAAGGAAGTAAGAAAGCAGTTTAAGCATAATGAAAAAAAACTAATTCAAGGCAAATATGAGCAATGCATTAATGAAATAACAAAGTTTAACATGACAATAATTGTTTGAACAAACAAAGAAAATACAACTTGAGAATTCAAATGAACAAAAATGCTCTCAATCCTGGCCATGATTTGGCATGGAAGCAGTGATCATGTTGGGAGTCTCAGGAGGGTCGAACTCAATCTCCTTAGCGTCAATCATATTTTGAATCTTGTATTTCAGTGCCCAACAATCGTTATTATCATGCCCAGGACAACCAGAATAATAGGCACACCTTGCATCAGGATTGTAGTTAGGAGAAGAAGTCTTAGGATTTGGATGAGGTCCTATCAACGTAATCAAATTCATCCTCAACATATGTTATAATGCTTGAGACAGTGGCATGTTGATCTTGGTAAACTGTCTCTTAGGCCCGTCTTGCCTTCGCTGATTACCCCGTTGTTATGGTCGATGCACGCATGCCGAATTAGAGACCAACACTGCCCCTACAGATTGGTGGTAGTCTACCTTATACGACCCTTCTGACCATACACAACATTGGCTTCCCTCTTACCAGCAAATTGCTTCTTCTCAACATTAGAAGATGCAGCCATCGGGATCTTCCCACTCTTGATACCACTTTTGATCCTTTCTCTAGTCAGAACCATCTCTGTGAACCCGGATGAGGAACTCCCAATCAGCAGATTAAAGAACGGGCCTGTTAGAGTGCCTATGAACATGTCTACCATTTCCCGATCATTCAGAGGAGGTTGTACCCTTCCATCTAGATCCCTCCATTTCTGGGCATATTCCTTGAAGCCTTCGCTAGAACCCATAAACATTCTTTGAAGTTGTGTACGAGTTGGAGCGAGGTCAGCATTGTATTGGTACTGCTTTTAGAAAGCAGCAGCCAAGTCTTCCCATGTATGAATGTCTATTCTTTCTAGCTGATAGAACCATTCCAGTTGTGCTCCAGCTAAACTTTCTTGGAAGAAATGGACCCATAACTTTCGGTCAGCAGTGTGAGGCTGGATCTTCCTGACATATGACCTTAATTGAAACTTAGGGCGGGAGACACTGTCATAATTAGCAAATGTGAGAACCTTGAACTTTGGTGGGATGACCACTCCAAGAACCAACCCTAACTCTTCAAAGTCCAAGCCTGGTACCTGCTGAATCTCTATAGCATTGAGACGATCCTCCAGCTTTTTGTATTTATCGTTAGCAGGAGGATATTGTTCCTCAGAGTAATCAGCTTATTCTTCACCAGCCTCGGGGTTGTTGACTTCTTCATGATTATCCCCTTTGCTTGATGGAGTTGTGAGATCTAGAGCTCGTTTAACCGGTCCTCTGAGTCTTCTTACCATATTTAAGATGCCAGTCGGTTTCTTTGCCTTTTTATTCTTCTCTTTGATGACGAGAGCTTTCAGTCCTTCCTTCCCTTGGGGCCAAAGCCATGAACATTTGTTGGAACTGAGCGTTTTGAGCTTGAAGGTCTTTTACTGTTTGTTCAAGGGACATTTCTTTTGCTGAAATAAACAGCAAAAAGATGAGAAACATGTACTGGAAGACCTGTTATGAAATGGCATGTATGCAATGTTTTCAAGGATCTCACAGGATAAACAAGAAAATGTCAGAAGTTGAAATTTGCAACTTTGATTGAAGAAATTCGTATCGTTGAGTGTACTTTTACGAGAGTTAAGCTCACTATATCAAATGGGTCATAGCCCCTGACTCAAGTTGTCGTGTTTTAATCTTTTGACGGCATTGGCTAGAGGAAAATAAATTCCCTTGCCCCTTGCTAGACGTCTGATTTATCATAACCTGCATCACAAACCCTTGAGATCCTTGAAATGGTTAAGGAAATTCTATGGCATGATATTATGATGTGTATGCTATGCGTTAAGAAAAGTGTAAGGTAATGAAGACAAGTGAGTCTAAGAAGTCTAGGTTACTGGATAATAACTGTAAATAAATCCTGCAAGGAGATCATGTTGTTAGATAAAAACCCTACAAGTAGCTCAAGTTGAAAGCAAACAAATCACACAAGCAGCCTTAGGTTTGGGCTTTCCTGGGGTCTGTAGGTAAGTACCCTCTTGAAATTTAATTGGATCAACCTGTCCTAGTAACAGTAACTGGGTTCTAAGGGATCTCAATATCACTGATCTTTCCCACAATTTTTGTTCCGATTGATAACTGACTTGCCATCAAACAAAACTCAGGAGTAAAATCTCAATGAGTTTAGTATCGAGTATCAACCGACTTAGGACTACACCAAAGGCGGCTATCTCACTACTTCCTAATGGCTAAGTTGGTCAATTAAAGGTTCTAAGGTTGGTTGATGCTTTATGACACCATGCAGCAGCCCTGTATTCTCCTTGATTACTCAAGGGCTACCGGTACCAACCAAAGTGTCACATCAACGTAGTTATCTCTTCAACTGTTTTGGTATACCCTGCACAGTTTCCACGATCTATTGCTACTTACCTAAAAGGTGCCCTAGATCCAGGTGTAGGATCTATAGTAACAACCCAAACAATCCCAAAAGGTAAAGCAAACAAAGCATACAAAATCAGTTTAAATAATAAACTAACTCTAAGGTAACCTCACTTTTCATAACTCCCCAACAGAGTCGTCAGTTCTGTGATACGGTGGCAGAACCGACTATTTAATATTGGTTTTGCATTTTATCACAAATGTTGCGGTAAGTAAGAGTTGCCACCGACTTTTCTTTTATCTAACAAAGGAAAGGGTGAAAAGAACAAAAAAAGTCCTTTCGGGAGTTTTCTGAGTAAGGGGGATAGATTATGGAAAGGGAACGTGTTAGAACCCTTTTCATCCATAGTTTTCTACGGGCTCTTAGATGCTTAGCTCATGTTTTGAAAATTGCTTGTGCTTTGTGTGTTTTGAAAATTATTTTGAAAATTCCTTAGTGCGGCGATTTGTTTCGTGATAACTCTTGTATCAGTCCTTAAGAGTGTTGACAAGGCGAACATTTTTTGAAAGTATTTTGAAATTTTTTTCTTTGTGTAGGTGCAAAAAGTTGTCTTGAGCAAGTATCTAAGAACTTATCTACTTATACTCGAAAATATCGTTCTTTTCCTCCTAACCTTTAGACAGTGTTATCCTACTATTAGTGAAAAGGTAGCCCTATTGTTGGATGTTTGAGGGACAGGCGTAGGGTCGTCGTTATGGTCATTGAAGGCGACATGTAGGGATACCTTTAGCAATTTGAAGGGACATCATCATATATTCATAGGCAACATCGAAGGACAAGATCATATACCGTAGGCAACTTCGAGGGACATCGAGGGACTATGATCTTTTATGATGATTTATACTAAGGGTCTTTGCTAATGGTATCCCTATGTTCGAGGGACATGACCATTGTTTTCTGAGGCAATGAGAGAGGTTACCCTAGAGGTGCAAGTGTGAGAAGTGTGTTCAATTCAGTTATATTTATCTTGAAATTAGGGTTTTCTACTGTTTCTTTTTAGATCTTGCCTTACATGCCTAATTACTAGCAGTTAAATATATACAATTTTACAAGAATTATAAAGGCAAGAAATAAAGTTCATATGCTATTACAGGAATTTGGCGTAGTTACATAAATAATGAAACTGCGAGAATTTAAACTACGGCTATTACAATTATTATGCGACCTATACAATTTGTTTAATAAATATAAATAGCAAATGAATAGAAATAAAAATAATAAAAATGTTAAGAAAATAATTAAAACCTAAGATTCTAAGTGTTAGAAAATATATTTTTGGTATTTTTTGTTTGGAAAATAATAAAAGTGTGAATTAATAATTAAAAACTTAACTCTGATTAATTTACAAGTTAATTATGAAATATAATCAATATTGATTAAATCAAAAAAACTTTAATGTCAAAAATTATTTTAATTAGTTAAAAGCCTAAAACTAATATTTAATTATTTTTTTGTGATTTTATATGTTAATTAAATTAATGATAGAAAATAAATTAAGTGAAAAATAAATAAATGAAAAGGGTTAGAAAAGGAAATAGTTAAAAAAGTGAAAAATGCATGGGGTGGGTGTTGAATCCATGCCCCTTGGGTCACAGTCAGACGCCCCATCCACCAAGCCAAGCTATTGTTTGTGATTCATTCCTGTTCTACGTAACAACAGGAACTCATTTGAGCAGTTAATAAACATTAGCAATGCATGAAACTAATTATATGAATGTTTGAAAGAAAAGAAAACCGGAGAAGATGAATATGCTTGTTTCAAGCATCAATGGCCATGACTTTCGACCTATTCTTACCCTTAGATACCTCAGGAATGATTTGTAATTGATGGCTTGGACTGAAAGTGGCTGGATTTTTGGTTTTGACTTTGCCCTAGTTTTGACAAAATTTGAGGTTTTTAGAGAGTGTTCTTGGGCAGCCAATTTCGTGCTCTCTAGTGTATGAGGGTGTTGTATTTATATAAAGCAGGATTTTAGGTAAAAAATAATGGAAGAACTCTCATGGTATCAATTGCATGATTTGTTTCAAAAATTCATTTGAAAAACTTTCCAAACTTGTGAAAATCTTGTCTTAATGATATTTGCTTGGTTGTCAAGATTTTGACACCTTGCTATGAGTTACTTGGACCCCAAGAAATTCAAATCTTAAGCCTTACATGCCTTGTGCATTAATCTTGCATTTTATTTGATTTACTTTGAGTTTAAATGAATAAAATAAAAAATAAATGAAATAAAAATTAAAATAATGCATGAATCGGTTTAGGAGTTCTTAATCATGTTGTAAACACTTTCAAACCTTAAAACCTAGGCCCATTAGTCCACAAGTTCAATATTTCTCAATTTGTACTTCATGGACTTTCTCAAAAATTGTCAACCTTGTGCAAGCCATAACTTGCTCAATTTTTATCTTTTGGAGATGATCTTTGACTTTTTAGAAATCTCAAGATGTCCCATGCAACCTCTATGTTGACCACTTTTGCATTTGCAGAAATTATCTTGATATAAATGGTATTGGGAAAAAATGTCTTTTGTCGACTTTATAAAAGTGACCTGTAATGTATGAGATTGTATCTTTCCAATGGTGAATTTCTTGGACTTGAGAGAAAAAGAGAAGTTGTAGAAAATTATATTCTCTTCAAAATGAGCTTTGGTTGGGGAAAAATGGATGAAGTATGTGAAAGTTATGCCCAGTCAAAGTTTAGTTGACTTTTCCTATAGAAACCCTAATTTAGCAATTCTTAACTTTTGATAGATTAGGAGTATTTCTTGAGGAATCATGATCAACCCTTGATCAAATTATGGATATCACTTCAAAATGTTGATGTTGACCAAAAACCTTGAAGTTTGACTGTATATAGCTACATTTGACTTTTGACCTATTACAATTGATTTTCAAACATTTGAGCAATTGACTGAGTAAACTTGTAGTGTAAGGCATGAAATTTGTCATGGACAATCTTGAAGTCATATTAGGACAATGGAAAACATTTGAGACCATTGAAGCTCACACATCTTGATGAAAATTGAAACCCTAGTTGGAGGTTCATTGTTTAGGAGGAGAATTTGTCTGATCAATTCTTAATCATCCTTGAGCAATTGAGAACCTCAATGAACATGTCTTGAATAAAAATGGGAGGACAAATTTTGGAGTACAACACTATGTTTCCCACTTATATATTTTCATTTTTTATTGATTGTAATTTCTAAAAATATTTAATATTTTTGCCAAATTTTAAAAATTAATTTCATAAATTTATAAATAATATTTTCCAAATATGCATTATCACATATGTAATTTTTTTTGGCTACATCAATTAAAAATTCGACACATCAATATTTTTGAAGAAGAAAATGAAGGTCAGAATTAAAATTACAAAAAACATGATAGTATAAAAACTATTTTCTTCGATTTAAAAAAAAGACAGAATCAATTTTATGAGTTAAATCAAAATGCAAAGACCAAGAGTGCAATTAAACTATTTTGTAAATGTAAATTACTAGTACTACTCTTGCACTTCTTTATCGACAAAATCATCTTTCACTTTTGTTGTTTGTTACCGTTGACACTAACCTGTCCTTCCTAGCCACAGTGTGTTCAGTAGGCCCCACAAAATTTCGAAAATCAAGGCAATGATTCCGGTTCCATTTCAACATCAACATGTCACAACTCACAACACTACTCAAAGTTGACTAGACAAGACCGTTTGTTTCTAATCTTTATGTTTACATTAACTTCCCACACTTTCTTCATTCCACTAATCCCAATTTCCCAAACACTTCACTTCCCATCACAAACCTTTTCATTTCTTTCTTGTCTTTTTTCACTACTGTTTTTTTCTTCTTCTTCTTCTTCACATTTGATGGAAATTCCTGATACGGTGATAGTGAACCGGGTCGAACCGGGTTTGAAGGAGAACGGTTTGAGAGCTGAGATCGATACTTCGGCGCCGTTTGAGTCTGTGAGAGAAGCTGTTTCGAAATTCGGCGGTGTTGGGTACTGGAAACCTACTAACAATGTTAACCTCATCACTCCTCAGGTATATAAATTTGTGTTTATGTTATTTCGTTTTATTTTTTTTTTTCTTTTGGAAATTAATTTAATAGTGTTTTGTTTTGTTGTAATGTGGTTCATTTCAAACTTTGCATTTTTGGAATTTATTTATTTATTTGTTTATTTATTTATTTATTTATTTATGGAATTTAAGGGTTAATTGGATCTGGGTGAACTATAACTAAATATAAATAATAAAAAATATGTAAACATATGTTTTGTGTGAAATAATCAAAACATCAGAAATATTGTGCCCTCCAGTGCGGTTGCGGAATGCATTTTAAAATCATGAATTTGATCATGTTTTGTGTGAAATAATCGAAATTTCTATCTTTTTTTTCTTTAGCAGGAAAACAAAAGCGAGGTTGATGCTGGAAAATTGGAAGAACAAACAGTGGGATTGGAAAAAGAGCTTATACTCAAAGAAAGGGAAACACTTGATGTCTTAAAAGAACTTGAAAGTACGAAAAAGCTTGTTGAAAATTTGAAATCAAAGCTTCATGCAGAAGAATCTGAAGCAAATTTGAATATTAAGATGAATTTATGCGACAAAAAGGAGAATGAGAAAGAAGAAGAAAAGGAAAATCAAGTGAGTCGGGTTTGGTACAATTCAACATCGCCTGGTTTAATATTAAAGGAATTGAAGCAGGCGAAACTGAATTTAAACCGGTCTACGAACGATATCGCTGATGTTCGAGTTTGTGTTGAGTCACTCAATAAGAAATTAGAGAAGGAAAGAATCTCTCTCGAGAAAACGCGTGTGAGGTTGACTCAGAATTCTTCGAAACTAACTTGTCTAGAGGAAGAGCTAAACCAAACAAGACTTAAGCTGCAAGTAGTGAAAGATGCTGAAATCGAATGTGGTTCGGATGAACCTTCTGATGTTACGAAGGAGTTTCAACGGCTGAGTTCCGAGGCAGAATGTTTCAAGAAAATGGGAGAAGCTGCGAAATCGGAAGTCGTGAGAGCAATGTCTGAGATTGAACAGACAAAAGCTATGATAACAACATCCGAAATAAGGTTGGTTGCTGCGCGGAAAATGAAGGAAGCTGCTAAAGCGGCCGAAGCTGCTGCAATGGTTGAGATAAAAGCGCTATCTTATCATGATGGAGATTGTATGCAAAAGCGCGACGGAGTTACTCTAACCTTTGAAGAGTATAATGCTCTAATGTGCAAAGCTCGTGAAGCCGAGGAACAATCAAAGAAGAGAGTTGTTGATGCGATGGCTCAAGTTGATAAAGCAAATTTATCGAAAATGGATGTTTTAAAGAGGGTTGAGGAAGCTACATTAGAAATTAAAACAAGCAAAGTGGCTCTTGAAGAAGCTTTGGAGAGAGTAGAGGCTGCAACTCGAGGAAAGTTAGTAGTCGAAGAAGCGTTAAGAAACTGGCGATCAGAGGGTCAAAAAAGGCGATCATCGATGCATAACAATATGAAGTTCAAAAACCCTTCTCACCATCATAAACACGCTCGTTTATTCGATGTATATGGAATGAATCAGGTTGATGATGAAGTTCAACAACCAGTTCTTAAGCCGACTCTATCGATAGGACAAATATTGAGCAGGAAACTGATGAAGCCGGGAGAGTTTGAAGGTGGGATGATACGAGAAAGAGGTTCGATGAAACGGAAAGTGTCGTTGGGTCAGATGCTTGGTAAACAAAACAATGATCCATCATGTTTTGAATTTGAAAAGCAAGTTGAGAAAGAAAATGGTCAGAAGCAGTTTTCTGCTAAGAGAAAGAAATTTGGGTTTGGAAGATTTTCTCTTCATTTGACAAAACAACAAAAGAAGAAAAAACCAACTTTGAACTTGAGGTGAATTATGTATGAAACTAGATTCTTGTTTGGTGTTTGTTTATGTTGTTTGAGCTTGTATTTGTATGTTGTTGTTTGTATACTAATTAATTATTTAATTAATGTGTGTTTATTGTTACTTGCTATGCTAATTCGTAGAGGTGTGGTTGTTTATATCAATTTAATTAACACTTGTAAGCTGGTGTTATAATTTCTATAGGTAAGTTGTTGTATTCTATTTATATTAGTTTAACTCTTGCTATGCTTGGAGTCCAAGTAAATTGATAGTACTCCATCCATTCTTATTTACAAGAAAATTTTAACTTTTTAGATTCATTGAATAATTGATATATCTAACCAATATATAGTCTAAATATATTATTTATTTAATAAATTTAAAAGGTCAAAAAAATTTTATAAAAGAGAACGGAGAGAATACATGATAAATAGGACTCTTAGTGAACCGAATGTTATCGTACAAACTGTTCTAGAGCAAACCATATAACCTAACCATTGGTACACTTTTACAAATTTTTTTTTTGGATAAGAATACACTTTTACAATTTTTAATGTATAGTATTAGCCCTCTCTTTCATTATAATTGTTCCTTTTGCAATAACTATATATCTCAAATTATATGTTCTTTTTAAATATGAAATATTGCCAGCATTTATTATTATTTATCACTAATATACTTATATTTATTGTATTTTATAGGGGTGTTCAAAACTAAACCGGCCCAATAGAAAACCGTAAAACCGAACCAAATCGAAACCGCAAAAAATCGTATTTGGTTCAGATGTGTTTGGATCATCTTCTCGCGGAACTGCACGGTTCGGTTTGATTTGCGGTTTGTATTTTATAAACCGAACCAAACCAAACCAAACTAAACCGCATTATGTTATAAAATCTTACTAACCAATATATATTTCTTTAATTCTTTAGAGAAATAAACATGTATTATGTGTATATTTTATCATACTTTGTATTATATTCATTTTAATTTACAAATCATAAAAAATAAAATATTATTCATTTATAAATACTATTTTCACAAAATATATTTTATCGTATTCTTTGTATAATATTTATTTAAGAATGCAATCTTGTTTATATCATTCTTTAGATTTAGATAAAATTATAATACGCAATTTTATGTATCAAATTATAAATTTATTTTGACAATTATAAATTTTTTTATGGTAATGTACGAACAATTAAATACAAAATTATATTTTCCTCTATATTTGTTTGTATGACTTAATAATTTTTTTTGTAAAAAACCGAACCAACCGAACCAATCCAAACCGCATTAATTTGGTTTGGTTTGGTTCAGATTTATTTTTAAAAGTCAACCGAACCAAACCGAACCGCATATTTTTTTTCTCTTGCGGTTCGGGTGATTTTTTGCTTCAAAACCGCTCAAACCGCACCGCGAACACCCCTAGTATTTCATCGATTTTTAATCTTATTATAATTAATATGTTTTACAAAGAAAGAAAAAAGAGAAGCATCTTATCACAAAGATGACATATTGAAAAAAATTAATATTAAACAACTATAAAAATATTTGATTGGATTGTAAAACTATACTTGGAGATGGGTTCACCGTCCAATAAAGAGTTTTTGTTATGGATATAAAGGTAAGAGGAAATTGGGACGACATATGGTGTTTTACATCAAATGTTGTTCCTAATATACCATAATTCAATTATAAGAGTTTAAAGTACTGTGTGTGTGAATTTTGAGATTGAATTTACTACGTATTAACTATGACTTTAATTATAAATTTTTATTGATTTGAGTATGCTTTAGTAATGTAGTATGTCACATCCACATTTTTGCCATGTTAGCACTACTAAGTATACATCCCGTTATAAAAAAATTCACGTGTCTTCTAATAGATGCTTATATGAGGGATAAAAAATGTAGACAAAAAAACATTAGGAGGATTATTATTCGATGAAAAATTATGGAAGAATTAAAATTGAGTTATGATATATTTATGGGGACCAAAAACATATTTAACATATTTTTTAATATAAAATATTTGACGGAGGCTTCGGATAACCAAAGAATTGTGCAAATAATGTGTGTGATACGATAGCACAAAGGACTACAAAAGAAGAAAAGGAGACATTGAGAGAATGAAGAGGTTTCGAGCCTAGGGGTAAAGAATTTTAGTGGTAGAATGAAAGTGTTCACAGTAAATTTAGAATCAAATGAGAATGTCTTACAGATTGGTCTAGATGTAAGAATGCCAAAAATAGGAAAAATTGTTGGAATAATATAACAAATGTGAGTAAGTGGAGAAATAGTCCTACATTGGATATGAATGTGGAGACTTAAGCATATATAAGGGGGATAACCCACTCACCTATCACCTAAAGGTTTTAGGTGGATAAGTGGTGTGTCTCTCACAAAGGTGTCTAGTCTTACACTATGTATCAATGCTCTTAGTAACTCCATCTGACATGGCATCAGAGCCTTTGGTTCGAGAAAGGGAACACAAGAGACTTGTATCGAAATGTGCCCAGGAAGTGGTGTCTCGTTGCAAGATGTCAATGGCGATACAGGTGGAGAGCATGGTGGACTCACACTTGAGGGAGAGTGTTGGAATAATATAGCAAGTGTCAGTAAGTGGTGAAATAGTTCCACATTGGATATGAATGTGGAGACTTAAGCATATATAAGTGGGAGAACTCACTCACCTACTGTTACCTTGGAAAATCTTAAGGTATTCAAGTACGTGTAGTAAATGAAGAAGTCTCATAAGCTAAGGGTCATCCTCCAAAGTAAGGGTTTTCTGGGAAACGGGAGTCAGTGTTTGAAAAGTTGGTTTTATTAAGTTAGAGTTAATGCTTAAAAGGAGTCATACTGAAACTGTCGAAACTGAACTACGTCGACCAGAAAGAAATAAAAGAACATATGTCAAGAAGTCAAATTTGGTTTAGTCGACCAAAGGGTGAAAGACAAGGATTTGGTCGAAAATGGGTTTAGTCGACAAAAAAGGGTTTCTTGGACTTAGAGGAAGTATGGTTATTCTTTGCCAGAAAGAAAGTGTCGAAGCAAGGCAGAAGCGGTTTAGATTCAAGAGGTTTATAGGAATCATGGGCGGTTACCAGCAATCCACGATGTATTTAAGCGCCAAATAGGTGGAACTTCAAAATCATGAGCAGTTACCAGCAATCCACGATGTGTTTGAGTGCCAAATAGGTGGCAACATCTAGTGAGGTAGTTACCTCAATATGTTAATATTAGTCGTAGATTTTATCTAGGTAGTTACATTGTAAACACTATAAATAAGCAGATTTAGTATAGTTTGCGTGTGTTCACTTGTACTCTCAAATCACTTGTCAAACTCTATCATTCCGAGCGTTAGGAAATCAAGAGTGAAGAGTGCTTGATGTACGTGAATCACCATTTTTATTTCAATGGAAATCCTTTATCTTTCAATTATATCTTTTGTGTACTTTATCTATTTTCTGTTTACTATCGAGCAAGATCTATACGTTATCTTCTATTTCACATAAACAATTCAACACTATATGTTGGTCACGAGTCACCAGTCAGTTAGTTTAGTAAGTCTCGCTTTCATATGAAGGTCTTTTGTCGGTCACGAGTCACCAGTCAGTCGATCAAATCATAGTATGGAAAACCAATACACTTGTTCCCCCAGTCAAAAGAAAACCATCTCCCTTGACTAGTATTTCGACGGAATAGGTGTGATAGTAAAACTCTTAGCACGTTGTTGTAGCCTAATTTTTGCCCCTAAGATCCCTTCATCATACCATATTAATTAAATCACAACAAGTTCACATTAGGGCTTTTGGTTCTCCTCCCTATCTTTAGCTTTGCTCTTTGAGGAATCACCAAGCACCTTGACTTGTTTTTCTTTTGTCATCATGCATGTTTTGTTTTGACTTTTCTTTTAATTAATAAAATGCAAAGTTGGTTTGTAGGTCAAGGCAATGTGGCTTAGCAAGTTGATCCATGGGTTCATGAGTTTATTTCCATGCCCTAGTTAATGAAGCTTGAGAAATTCAAACCTCACCATTTGAATTTGTTTTTGGAAGAAATGGCATGACAAGGTTTATTTTGGGTCACTACATTTCAAAGTTGTCAAGATTCATTCAAAAGTACAAGGGGTTGATTGAGGAAGTTGTCATGGTTGGACAAGGCCTTGTTCCCATTGGTCACAAGTGCATATTTCTCTCAATTATCAAGATATGGAAGTGGTTTTGGTTGCTATGAGTTCACATTATCATCCTCAACAACTTCTATCTACAAAGCAAAAGTGTTGGTACAAGAAGGTTGTTTAAAATTGTCAAAGTTCTTCAAAGCATGTTCTTGATCTAGGAGCTAGGGTTTTGAACTTCAAAGAAGTATATATTGCTCATATTTTGGTATTTTTGAGTGATTCCAAAAAAATCCTTCTCTTTAAGGGGTTAATAACAAATCACTTCAAAAGTTTCAAGGAGTTTTCATGTGGAAGAAGCTTGATGATGAAGAAAGGTTACAAGTCCTCCAGATGAACCCCTAATTTCCCATGTGTGACTTCAAATGATTATAACTTGGTCAATTTTTATTACCTTGAGCCCACTCTTTTTCCATAGTGATCTTGAGAATGTGAACTTTATTCCTTCTTTTATGTGAAAAGTGAGAAAATGGATGGAAGATGCCCTAAGGATACAAAATATTATAGGTCATTTCATGATCTTTTGCCAACTTCAACAATTCATAACTCTCTCAGTTTTTAGATATTTTGAATGGTTCAAGTTTCAAAATGTCATTCAAGAGGTCTATTTCATGCCATCTTTTTTTATCAAGAGAAAATTCCAAGAGGAAGGCCATGCTTAGATGAAAAATATTATAGGTCACTTTTGAAGAAAAACTTGAAATATTTCTAAGTATGGAAAGTCAACTTCTTTTCCCAACTTTGACTCATTGCAACTTTCAGCTCAAACATCCATTTGATTCTATTCTTTTTCCATTGCAAATCTTGTAACCTCATCTTTCTAAAGCTTCAAGAATCATGCCCTAAGACCCCTTGAGCTGAAAATGCCATTGATTTGAACTTGGTAACTTGAAACTGAAGTTTCTTCAAAAGTCAGAATTTGAAATACTTGATTTAGCTTCTAAACACTTTGTTTCTGCGCGCTTTTGCTTCTAAACATGTTTAGTGAACTTCCAGAAGTGATTAGCATAGCAAAACGCGTGTTTTGGATGAGTTTTGATCAAAGTAGAAGTCACACTTTTCTTGTTTGCAACTTCACACGATTTCCCTCCAAACTTCATCATTTTACACGCTTGAACATTCCATTTGATTCCCTATAAATCCATGAAAAGTTTGCCTGAGAGTATATCTCAAGATTTGAGACTTGAAGACATTTCCATAATCACCATTTCCTATTAGGATCACCTCTAAAGGCCCTATAAGGATTCCTGCTGAGCCAAGAGTAGCTCCCTTGATCATCACTACACCAGGGCCAGTCCCCTATTCCTCCGACAAAGCTATGCCTTGAAATTATGGGGCAGAAGTTTATTATCATGGTGTCAAGAAAGAGTCATGGATTACTGAAAATGAAGATAGTGAAATTACAAACATTGTCGAAACTAGTAAGGTCACTAGGACAGGAAGGGTCTTCTCTCCGGAGATCTCTCCTCCAACAACTACAACAACACATGTTTGCATTTCTGCTGCTGGGTCAACTGCCAATGCCCGAGGTAAAGAGAAAGTTACTGAGCGTGCCCTGATGGAGGCACCCTCAAAAGAAGTGACAATTGAAGACCCATCTAGACAAGATATGGAAGAAATCCTAAAGATCAACCAAAAAAGTGATTACAAAATAGTTGAGCAACTAGGGAAGACACCCTTAAAAATATCATTGTCCTTGTTGTTATGCTTCGAAGCACGTGCCATAGCTTTGTTGAAATTCCTGAAGAATTCCCATGTACTACAAGAGACCACTGTTGATAAATTTGAGAATTATGTTGCAAGCCTAACTGCTAATAATGGCTTGGGATTTTCTGATGTAGATTTAACTCCGGCGGGGAAGAATCACAACAAAGCTCTACACATCTCTATTGAATGCAAAGGCACCACTCTGGTGCATGTGTTAGTAGATATTGGGTCCTCCCTAAATGTTTTACCCAAAAGTGCTTTGGATAGACTGGACTGTAAAGGGCTGGTGCTGAAACCCATCGATATTTTGGTAGGGGAATTTGATGGTTCGAAAAGAATGGTCCACGGAGAGGTTGATCTTCCGATCAAGATGGGATCTCAAGTCTTCAATTCAAATTTCTATGTAATAGATATCCACCCGGCCTACTCTTGTTTGCTCGGATGCCCATGGATTTATGGGGAAGGTGCGGTTACCTCTACATTGCATCAAAATCTGAAGTACCCAGTGAAAGGGAAAATCATCACAGTCTATGGAGAGGAAGAATATATGGTCATTCATTTAAATTCTTTAAAATATGTTGAAGTGGATGGCAAATTCATTGAAACCCCCTGCCAGTCATTTGAGGTAATCCCTCCAATATTGTTATTGCTACTCCTGCTACTCCTGAAGCCTTTAAGGGAACACCAAGAATAGCCTCTCTAAAGGATGCTCGGGCTGTAGTGGAAGGTGGAGGTTGCACTATATGGGGACAACTTCCTGATATCCCCTTCAAATTCGACAAATTTGGGTTGGGTTTCACTTCAAAGGCTCAAAAATAGTTTCGACGTGTTCGTGCTGGAGGACCACCTCTCTGTATTAGCAACATTGAAGTCAATGCTTTAAAAGACACTGACAGTGACATTGACTTGGATGACTGGATATTCCCAACTACTGACGGTGGACTTAACAACTGGAAGGCCAAAGACTTCATCTCAATCTCCTTCAGCCAGCAGTAATTGCTATTTCCGGCTTTTATTGCTTTAAGAAGTTTTTCTATATAGTTTATGTTTAAAACAATGACTTTAAACCTTGTGCCTTGCCCAAGGCACAATGGTCCATTTTTTAAGGGTTTGTCATTTCATATATCATATGCTCGTTTAATGAAAACATTGGATGATTTTGTATTTAAATTTTGTGCTTCCTGTCTTTCTTTTACTTTACTGTATTTTCAAATAGCCATGTGACCTTACATATACACACACACATTTGCAGATCCACATCCACTCTTGATTTTATTGACAATGATTCTGCTATTGTCGTTTATGACTTCGAAAATCCAATCTATCAAGCCGAAGATAAAGGTGAAGAAGATTGTGAGATACTTGTAGAACTCGCCAGACTCCTAATACAAGAGGAATAGGCCATCTAACCGCACTAAGATCCGGTTGAAGTGATAAATTGGGTACTGAGGCAGATAAAAAAGAAGTCAAGATTGGCACCAACTTGGAAGGCAGTGTCAAGAGAAGATTGGTTCAGATGTTACACGACTATGTTAAGGTATTTGCTTGGTCATACGAAGACATGTCAGGGCTCGAACTGATATCGTGTTTCATTGTCTGCCAATGAAAGAGGGTTGTTCTTTGATCAAACAAAAGGTTCGTTGCATGCGTCGTGATATGTTAGAGAAAATCAAGGCTGAGGTAATGAAACAGTTCAATGCAGGTTTCTTGGCAGTGACGTCATATCCCCAATGGGTTGCAAATGTTGTTCTAGTGCCGAAGAAAGACGGTAAGGTCCATATGTGCGTAGACTACATGGATTTAAATAGGGAAAGCCCTAAAGACGACTTCCCACTACCACTGGTTGACAACACTACTCAACACAAGGTATTCTCCTTCATGGATGGCTTCTCGGGTTACAACCAAATCAAAATGGCACCTGAAGACATTGAGAAGAACACCTTTGTCACACATTGGGGTACCTTCTATTATAAGGTCATGCCTTTTGGGATGAAGAACACAGACACAACTTATCAAAGGGCTATGATGGCTTTATTTCATGATATGGTTCATCACGAGATAAAAGTTTATGTTGATGACCTGATAGCAAGATTACAAAATGAGGAAGAGCACCTTGATCATATGCATAAGTTATTTGAAAGGCTGAAGAAATACAAGCTAAGGCTGAATCCCAACAAATGCATCTTCGGGGTAAGATTTGGAAAACTTTTAGGTTTCGTCATCAGTGGAAAATGAATTGAGGCTAATCCTGCAAAAGTCAAAGCAATCCAAGAAATGCAAGCTCGCCATACTGAGAAGGAGGTCAAAGGTTTTCTAGGACGACTAAACTACATCGCCTGATTCATCTCTCACCTGACTGTTACTTGTGAGCCACTCTTCAAGCTGTTGAAGAAAGATCAAGTGGTAAGATGAAATGACGACTGCCAAATAGCTTTTGACAAAATTAAGGAGTACTTGCAAGAACCTCCAATCCTGATGCCACCAGTTGAAGGAAGACCTTTGATCATGTACCTAACCGTGTTAGAGAATTCAATGTGGTGTGTGTTGGGGCAGCATGACGAGTCTGGTCGAAAAGAGCATGCAATATACTACCTTAGAAAAAAGTTTACCGACTGTGAAATAAGATATTCACTGCTCAAGAAAACTTGTTGCACTTTGGAATAGGCTTCTCACCGACTAAGACAATATATGTTGACTCATACTACTCTATTGATCTCTAAGATGGACCCCATCAAGTACATCTTTGAGAAGCCAGCTCTCTCTGAAAGGATAGCTCGATGGCAAATGATATTAACTGAATATGACATCCAGTACACTACTCAAAATGCAATCAAAGGAATTGTGTTGGCAGATCATTTCGCGCATCAAGCTATGGATGACTACCAATATATGAACTTTGAATTCCCAGACGAGAATATCATGCTGATTACGGATTGTGAAAAGCCTGAACCGTATGAAGGACCTGAGCAAGGATCCCGATGGACTATGGTTTTTGATGGATGTTGTACCCCAAATTTTCCCCTCCCATTTTTACTCAAAAACATGTTCCCAGAGGTCCTCAATTGCTCAAGGTTGACCAATAATTGACCAGACAAATTCTCCTCCTAAGCAATGAACCTCTAACTACGACTTCACTTATCATCAAGATGTGTGAGCTCCAAAGGTCTCAAATGTTTTCCATTGTCCTAATATGCTTTCAATATTGTCCATGACAAGTTTAATGCCTTGCACTACAAGTTTTCCCAGTCAATTGCTTAAATGCTTGGAAATCAACTATACTAGGTCAAAAGTCAATTGTAGCCCAACTACAGTCAAACTTCATGATTTTTGGTCAACATAAATATTTTGAAGTGATATCCATCATTTGATCAAGGGTTGTTCATGATTCCTCAAGAAATGCTCCTAATTCATTAAAAGTCAAGAATTGCTAATTAGGGTTTCTATAGGAAAAGTCAACCAAACTTTGACCAGGCATAACTTTCATATACTTCATCCATTTTCCACCCAACCAAAGCTCATATTGAATAGAATCTCATTCCCTACAACTTCTATTCAGCCCTCAAGTCCAATAAATTTACCATTTGAAAGATACAAGCTCAGACATTAGTGGTCATTTTCAAAAAGTCAACAAAAGTCACATTTTTCCAAGACCTTTTACATCAAGATAAAATATTCAAATGCAAAATTAATCAAAATAGGGATTGAAATAGACATCTTGGACTTTCCAAAAAGTCCAAGATCATCATCATCATGAGATAAAAATTGAGCAAGTTATGGATTGCCCAACTTGGGAAAATTTAGGAATTTTCAAGAATTATGCATTGAGTAAATTTGAAGTTTAAAGGCAAGGGCTCAATTTCCTGGATTTCAAACATCTTCATAAGATTATAGATGACATCCAAAAGCACTCTTACCATGACTTACATTTTTTACTTATTTTGTACACATTTATTTTAATTTATTTCATGTAAATATAAAATGAAGTGTATAAAATAATTGGAATTGGGTTTTGGCATTTGGGCTGGTGTTTTGGCTTACCTTGAAGCTCATGATTTCGTGCAGCATTATCTAGATACATTCAAATTTCAAAAAGAACAAGATTCCATATTTTTTGCCAAAGTTACAAATTTTCATTCATGGCTTTCAAACACATAATCAAGACTGTTTAATCCTATGATATCTTGTTTCCTCACTCCTCTCTATATAAACAAGACATTAGTAAGCAATTCAGCACGGAGACACAACCCCAAAAAGTCACACGGAATTACAATAAAAAAATCAAAGTTGTTAAAATTCAAAAACGCAGTTCCAGCCTTCCTCAGTCCAAACAAAGGATCCAAGCATATTCCTGGAAGTTCCCTGAAGTTGTTCCAGCCATTACCAGGTCCTGAAATGTCACGAAACGGCCCAATCAGTTCTCACAGTTTGCCTCCTTTTCCAATTTCATTTTGCTCGATTCATGTAATTTAAATCCATTTTGACCATGCATTTCAGTTCATTTGAGTATTTGCAAGCTTCCTGCATGGTTGGATTAAAGTTTTGATGTAGGAATCGCATTTGGACGTGGTTAGGGTTTGAACCTCCAAATTGGAGTTTTCTGTATTGGCCAAAATTAGCCCAAACCAGGGGCGCTGTTGTACCCCAAAATTTTCCCTCTCATTTTACTCAATACATACTCCGAGAGATCCTCAATTTGCTCAAGATTGCCCAAGAGTTGACCAGACAAACTCTCTCCAAAGGCAGTGTACCTCAAATTAGGGTTTCTGTTTTCATCAAGATAGGTGGACTCCAAAGTCCCCACATGCTCTCCATGGTATTAATATGTTCTCAAGACCCTACATGTCAAGTTTCATGCCTTGCACAAGAAGTTTGCTCAGTCAACTGCTCAGATGCTTGAGAATCGACTATATTAGGTCAAAAGTCAACTGTGACCCACATACAGTCAAACTTCAAGATTTTTGGTAAACATTAACATTTTGAAGTTAATTTCATCATTTGATCAAGGTTTAACCATGATTCCCCAAGGAATGCTCCAAATTCATCAAAACCCAAAAGTTGTTAAATTAGGGTTTCTCAATATAAGTCAACCAAACTTTGATCAAGCATAACTTCCACATGCTTTATCAGAAATTTTCCATCCAAATATCATTTTGAAGAGGATGCAATTCCATACAATTCATCTTCATCTCACAAGTTCAAAATATGCACTCATAAAAAGATATGAATTTCTACATTATGGGTCCTTTTGAAAAGTCAACAAAAACACATTTTGGGTCAAAGCTCCTTACATGAACATGGAAGACTCAATTGAGATGAGACCAAAAGGATTGCTTAGGGAACATCTTAAGATTTCTAAAAAGTCCAATAACACCTCTCTAGGGTTAAAATTGGAAGAGATATGCCTTGTCAAAGTTGACCTTTTTTGTAAAATTGCCAAAAGTCAAATGTGCTCAAAAATGCATTTTTTTTGCTAAATGGGCCTAACTTTTTATGCTTACACCTCACTTATAATGTGGTCCACGACTCAAATATTCATCCACCCATTATTTGCTTCATTTTTCAATTTATTTTGATTTTTTATTAATTAAAAATTGAATTAAATCAAATAATTGATGAATAATAGCAAAGATATGATTTGATTTGGTTTTTGGACAGGTTGGCAATCAAAATATACTGAATTATCAAGGCCAAAATGAATCAAGCATGATTGATACAAAAAAGGGATGATTTGGCTCAAAATAGCAAGTTTGCATATGGCTAAAGAATCAAATCAAATCTCATCAAAACTTCAAGATCCAATCTGTTTTGCAACCCTAATTCATTGAGGGATATATAATGAACAAGAACAAAGCAAAAAAAAGGGTTAGAAGGCGTGAACAAGGAGAACAAAAACTTCAAAATTTGACAAAAAGTTGTGACTCAGTTTCAAGCTTAGAGGCCAATTCAAGCCCTTCTAGCATTTCCAAACGATTCATGGACCTTCCCAGAAGCTAACCCAATCGATTGCACGCCTCTACACATCCAGAATCTCCCCTAACATTCACACAATTTGCTCATATTTTCAAAATTGATTACTGTATTTCTGGAATCATTAGCATGTTTGAGTTATATATTTGTGATCCTCATCATGTTTGCAAGCTAACTGAATACTTTAATTGCGTTTTTAAAGCCTGTACATGTCTTTGCCATTGTTAGGGTTTGTATGTGCAGTTTAGGGGTTTTGTCCACAGGTTAAATTGGCCAGCAAAAGGGGTACCATGATGTTCACAAGATCAAAACGAGTTGATCTATATAATTAGATGTCATTTATCTTGTGTGTTGTGGACTTTTGAGTTTCACAGGTTTGTAGCTACAGACCTTTGTCTGTAGGTAAAAGTACCAGAGCCTAAGATGATGGGGAGAGGAAGAAGAAGGTTAGGTGTCAGCCAGCCATTCGCCCATTTGAACCAGCGCGCACATTTTTTTGTTTTTTTTCTACTAACCACTTTATTTCACATATTATATTGTGTTTGCATTATACTTACAACAAAAGCGCGTAGCACAGATGGCAAGCAAGCATAGTGGAAAGGGTAGAGGACCTGGGTTCGATCCCAGGTCCCAGCAACGCCTATTTTCCTATTTTCTGAACGCATATTGCATGCACTTCTTATCAAAGGGTCTACCATACTCCACCAACATCCAGCCACTTGATCCAGCGTGCATCAGATCTAACGCCCCATCCATGAGGGACCATGGTACACGTTCAAGTCAACGCTACCAGGATCCAGTATTGACCAGGCTTGAAGCATTTTTGGGCTTAAAAATTCAGATAGTGCACCCCCAGATTTGCTAACAACATACAAGCTCATTTTCAATTCTTTCTTATTTTTATTTCCTTTATTTAATTATTTTGTTTAATTATTTTTCCACAAAAATTAATCACCTTTTTTTTATTTAATCATAAAATCAATAAATCACAAAATACAAAAAAAAGAAGCATTTTTTTAATAAATTACTTAATTTAATTAGAAATATAGGTTAATTTAATTTCTTTTCCATAATTAAAATCAAATAGAAATTAGATTTTGATTTTACAATTAAATTTCTTTTCTGAAATAAAAAACCAAAAAATACACAAAATCTCTTTTGTACAAAATATTTTATTTTCTTGAAATTATTTAATTTAGCTAGATTAGGTTAATTTCAATTTCTTTTTCATAATTAAAATAATTAGAATTAGGGATTTAGTCGTACATAACTCAATTAATTCTTTTCTCAAAAATAATCTTTTTCTTTCAATTAGGGTTTAGGTTATTTTTCAACATCCCTCGTATTTAATTTGTCGCGCATTTAATGATTTCTTTTCCATTATTTTTGTAACTGCCAATGGTTTGTAATAGTTAAATTAGGGTTTTATTTCTTGCTTTAATACCCGGTTCTTTGGTTATGTAATTAATCCCCATCCCCGAAGCCTTGTAATAGCTAGGTTTATTTTCTCACATTTTTAATTCCTGCAAATATTTAACTGTCTAGATGTATGCTAATAGGATTGTATGGCAAGAATGTCTGGAAATTTAAAACGGTAGATCACCTAATGTGCAAAGATTAAATAACTGAAACAAATCATACACACATATTTCACTCCTAGGGTTTACCTCACTTCGGTTGCCTTCGGTAAACAATCATTAAGCATAGGAGATTTTAGTGGTGGCCCTCCAGTCTAAAAAGATCAAAATTTCCCATTCGAATGTTGCCTCAGAAATGTTGCTTCAGAAATATTGCCTTGGAAAGATCTTAAGACTATAGGATTACTACTAAAGTTTTCTAACTATTTCTTTAGTGATTATATTTGTCCCTTTCGAACGTCCCTTACAACTCCAACGACGGTGCTACCCACTCCTTAATAGTGGGATAGCGTTGTCTAAAGGAAATAGAATGAACAATCTTTTTTTTTTGAGTAGGTAGAATCTTAAGTACTTTCTCAATAAAAACTTTTCACACAAACACCTTTCAAAAACAAATTTTTAAAACAAACTTCGTCACATCCTTAAGGATTAATACAAGGGTTATCACGAAGTAAAACTTTTCAAAACAAAACACACACAAGCAATTTAAAAAATGAGCAAGTACCTAAGAGCCCATGGAAAACCATGGATATAAAGGGTGCTAACACCTTCCCTTTCTATAATCTACCCCCGTACTCAGAATATCTCGAAAAAAGGTTTTTTCTGTTCTTTTTCCTTTTCCATGATTGGATGAAATAAAAGTCGGTGGCGACTCTTGCTTACCGCGACATTTTGCAAACACAAAACGCAAAATGCAAACCAGTATAACAATCGGTTCTGCCAGCGTATCACAGGCACCATCGTGCTCAGGAGGATGAGGCCAATTGATCCATGGCCTCACATGTAATTTATATTGCATATTTTGGATATTTCATGATGCATGTGCTATAGTGACAAGCAAAAAACTGTCACTATAGGTCTTATTACCTAAGACGACATAGAGAGGAAGAAGATGATGCGTGGCAACCCCCCATTAGCCAATTCAAATAAGCGCGCGTTTTATTTTTATTTTTCAGATATTGACATTTTGTTGTATATAATATTCTTGTTTCATTTTATATAACAAATGTTAAAATGGCTCAGATGGCAAAGAAGCGTAGATGTAAGGGAGAGGACCTGGGTTCGAGTCTCAGGTCCAACATTTTCTTATTTCTTAACATTTCCATGCGGATCTGGTATTTCTATTGGCTTGACGTACACCATGCACCATCAAATCTGACCATCCAAATCATGTTGGCTCTGGATCTAAGGGTTTTAATTTGAGATCTATCATGTGCCCTCAGAGTTTCACCTCACCTAATTTACCGTGGCTTGGGCTTAACATTCAATTGGGCCCAACAAATTCAACAACACACCCCCTTTATTTCTTCTGCATACCTAAGCCCATTTGACATTTTTCTTTTTATATTATTTCTTATACTTGTTTTTATTATTGTTTTCTTTTGTTTAATTAACCAAATATAAAAAAAAAGCTCACTAAAAAAATTAGATTTAGATTTCTTAATTAAATAATTAATTTCTTTAATTAATTAAAACTTTAACCTTTTCTTAATTAAAAATGAATTAGAATTTAGGACTATTTATTTTCTTTTCATAATAATAAAAAACTAAAAATAAATTAGATTATTTTTATTAATTTAACTTTATTATATAGACTTTAGGATAATTGACTATTTTTCTTAAATCAAAAACAACAAAAGAGATTTTTCTTATTAGGTTTTTTTTAGATGAACTTTCAATCTTTCGCGCGTTATTTATTTTTTGCATTTTTACATTATTGTAACTGCATACTGGTATGTATTAACTAATTAGGACTTTTATCCGCTTTCTTTATTTTTCTTCCCCCAATTTTTGTACATTGTAAATCCCCTCCCTGAAACCATGTAATAGCGTAGGGTTTATTTTCGCACTTTACATTTTTCTGTACATATTAACTGCTAGTAACTAGGATTGCATGATAAGACTGAAAAACAAAAGCGTTAGCAAACCTAATAATGCAAGATAAATAATTGAATTGAACACAATTGCACATACGCACCTCTAGGGTATCCCACTTCGGTTGCCTTCGGAAAACGGTTACAATTCTCGAAACATGAGAAGTTTTAATGGGTGTTCTCTAGTTTGAAAGATCACAAGTCCCTCGATGACCCTCTCGACGTTGCCTCAGTTAAAAGTGATCTTAGAACTTTAGGACAATTACTAAAATTCCTTGCCAAGTTGCCTTCGTGACCGTAACGTCCCTTCGATTGTCCCTCGAACATCCAACAATAGAGCTACCTACTCACTAATAGTAGGATAGCACTGTCTAAAGGATAGGAGGAAAAGAACGACTCTTTTCGAGTACAAAAGTAGATAGCTGTTAGAAGGTTGCTCAAAAACATCTTTTGCATTCACACAAAAAACTACTTTTCAAAGAC
The DNA here is from genome assembly GCA_948472305.1 of Vicia faba. NCBI lineage: Eukaryota > Viridiplantae > Streptophyta > Magnoliopsida > Fabales > Fabaceae > Vicia > Vicia faba. The sequence goes on along the minus strand of OX451737.1, from coordinate 1,471,826,618 downwards.
ATTTTCAACACTTTGTATACTTTCTCGAGAAATATTACAAAGTTCGTTGTACTAAGGCATTTTCAAAACATTTTCAAACACATAAATCACAAAGGTATTTTAAAATAAGAAAACCTCTAAGAGCCCGTAGATAACTACGGATGGAAAGGGTGCTAACACCTTCCCTTTACATAATCTACCCCCCTTACTCAGAAAACTCTCGAAAAGGTCTTTTTCTGTTCTTTTCACCCTTTCCTTAATTTGGATAAAAGAAAAGTCGGTGGCGATTCTTGCTTACGGCAATATTTATGAACACAAACGTAAAACCAATATTAAAATCATCGGTTCTGACACCATATCACAGAACTGGCGACTCGGCTGGGGATATAAAAAATGGGGTTTACCTTAGAGTTAGTTCATTATTTAACTGCCTTTTTATGCTTTGTTTGCTTTACTTTTGAGGGATTTGTTTGGGTTACTATGGATCCTACACCCAGATTTGAAGCACCTTTTAGGTAAGTAGCAATAGGCCATGGGGATTGTGCGGGGTATACCAACACAGTTGAAGCGATAGCTATGTTAATGTGACACTTTGGTTGGTATCGGTAGCCCTTGAGTAGTCAAGGAGAATACGGGACCGCTGTGTGGTGTCATGAAGCATCAACTGACCTTAGAACCTTTAATTGAATAACTTCGCTATTAGGAAGTGGTGAGATAGACATCTTTGGTGTAGTCTTAAGTCGGTGGATACTCAATACTACACTCATTGAGATTTGACTCCCGAGTTTTGTTTGATGGTGTTGTACCCCAAAATTTGCCCTCCTATTTTTCCACAAGAAATCACAGCTTCGGGCTTTTCCTGATTTTTCAGACTGGCTCAAGAATCGGTCAAACAGACTTTTCTCGTCAGTCAAACAAAATTTAGGGTTTTCATTGATTTTAAAGCAGTTCAAGCAGATTGCTAAGGTTTGGTTGAGTTGGCTCAGGTTTTGATCAGGCGGACGCTTCTTTGACATTTAATCAAGAACTAGGGTTTGTGCGCGCATAAAGAATTAATCCTACAGTTCTTTTCAGTTTACTCTGAGATTTGGATTGAGGCATTTGAATCAAGAACTTGCAGTATTTTGTTTAATCAGTAAAGGCTAAGGCATTTAATTTGAGATGAGATAAAAGCTGAGGTACTTAAATTGAGAATATGCAGTGTTGATTTAATCAGTAAAAAGATAAGTATCTGGATGCTGGTTTGATTAACTGTGCATTGTTTAATTGGAGCGCCAGGTTTATTATTGATTCATGCTAAATGGCAAGACCACAGTGTTTATTAATTATTTTTCTAAGTCAGAATAATTGGATACTTCCAGTTATTTTAATTTAAGAAATTCAAATAATTAAATGGACAGTAAATTGAAAGAGGAATTAGCTGATAAAAAGGATGTTTATTCATTTTGAATTGTTTGTTATAGATATTATTTAAATACTGTAAATTTATTTACAGTTATTTACATTAATATTATTACAAATAATTTAAATTGAAATAAAACTATGTCCTAAATTTACTAAATCTCCATCTTCTACTGCTACTCCTCTTTTGCTCCATTGACTTTTATCTGCAAAAACAAGAAACGAAAGAAAAAGTCAAAAGCAGGTGAAACGATAAAAAGCAGACAGATAAAAAAGGGGCTCATCATTAAAAGTAACTGGCCGGAATCAGTTTCCCCTCTCTGCAAATCACAAGATTGCTCTTGGTTCACAAAGAGGGATAGAATGTCTTGCAAAAATGTGAAATGCACAAATTCAAATTTTCAAACATACTGCATTCTCAACAAGCTGCATAATCAAAAAGGCAAACTGAACTAGGCCTAACCAAATTAAAAAGGCAAGCTGAAAGTTACAATTTCAAATTGTCCAAAGTTGTCCAAAAGGCTATTCAAGCTATCAAACAAGTACAAAATGTTGTCAACAAGAAGCAAAAAATCTGGAAAAAGGAGATAAGAAGTATGCAGAGGAAAATATGCATTGCAAGCAACATCAAAATCACATCACTTTCCAGCCAAGTTGCTTTTTCAGAAAATAGTACATCTAAGCAATAAAAAATGCTTAAAACTGTAGAGAGAGAAAAAGAGAAAAAGAAGAAAGGCTTACAGGGCTTAGGCTTAAGAATATAAAACAAACTGTTATAGAACAGTACAAAGGGGGCAGAAATAACACAAAAAAAAGGTCACAAACGGTATGAAGCAAACAGACTGCCTCCATAAGCTCCAAAACCAAACAAAGCCCTGCATCAACCTGTAACGCAAAACTGAAGCAAGCCTTGAGCCAAAGCCATGAACCTGCCTCAAGTCTTAACCAGCTCACCAACAAACTGTCAAACCTTAAACCAGAAAAAAGCATAAGCCTCCAAACAAGAAGCATAACAAAGCCAAACCTTGAAGCTCATAACCTGTATCAACCAAAAGCCATCAAACTTACAAACAGAAGCCTAAAGCCCACTGCTTCAACCTGCACAAGCAATATGTCCACAAACCTGTGTATAAGCCAAAAAACCTAAACCTGTGTATAAGCCAAAAAGCCTAAACCAGTATCAAGCCTAAAGCATCAAACCAGAACCAGCCTGAACAAACTGAAACAAACCCAAGGCAAACGTTTCAAACTCATACCAGGCCTGAACCACTATAAGCTTCAAACAAAAACTGCATCAAGACAACCATACAAACCTGCATTAAACTCAGTTTAACCATACCAAGCCTTGAAGCATTCACCAAGCCTTGAAGCATTCAAGTCCAAACGCCCTCAGAGATAACCTCATCACAGGGCAAGCATACAAAGCAATAACCAGCATATCAAGTGTCTCAGAGGCAACTTAAAGTCAGAATAACGTTCAAACCACAAAGCCCTCAGAGCTGGGCTCATCATAGGGCCATCAAGCTAGCATACAAAAGCAAAGGGCAAACAGAAGAAGAGGAAAAAGCAAGTAAACAATCAGAGCAAACAAGCTAAGGGTTTTTTTAGAGTATTCATCATGAAACCCTAAAAGGCAAAGAAAGAATACAGAGTACCAGGGAAGACTTCCAAAGCTCACATCATCATCAAGCCTTCGCCCTTGGCCGCCTAGAGCGCCTCCAGCCCCGTCCTCCTCCGTCTCCAACGAAGGTAGTATCTCTAATCCTTTCATGCACCTCAAACAAGAACAACAACCACACTTAAAATCAGCACGAAAAGGATAAAAAAATGCTCGAATGAAAACCTAAAAAATGTATAGCGAGGAAACAAAGCTACCTTTTTCATGGCCGGAATGTCTGTGGAGAGAGGAGGAACGAAGGTAACGCCTGGTGGCCTTGGGCGAAGAGAAAGCTTATTCAGTGGCTATGACGAAGAAGATGAAGAGGATGGAAACAAAGTGAACGGCGCCGCTCTCGTCTGAAACCCTAAATCCAAAGTGAACAAAACCATTTCAAACCCTTGCAAATTTGTGAGACGCCAATGGGCCTTGCCCTTTTCAGAAGCCTTAAGCCCATTGTAAAAACCTGGCCTACACCCCCCATTTCTCCTGACTATTCGTTTTTTGTTTGGGCCGGTCCTCACAAAATCCTTTCAGGCCCATTCAATCTATTCCTTTATTTTTTTTAACACTTATAAACTAACATTTTTCTTTATCATTTTATTTTTATGATTTAAACTAATATATGCCATTTTTGTTTATAACTAAAATAATATATTAATTTCTTTTCTTGTAAAAATCTTACTAACATTGTTTATCATATTTAATATATAAATATTAAATTTCTTTTATTATTGGGATTAAACAATTTTTTCTTTAAAAACCTTTTTCAACTAAAAAAAGGAATCTTGGTACATAAAAAATACTAACATAAAACATTAATACATAAAACTTAAAACATTTTCTTTTTCTTAAACTTAAAACATTTTTTTCTTTTCATTTAAACTTTGTTTGTACATATTAACAAAAATACAAAAATACAAAAAGAATAAATACATGCTTAATAAATACATTCTTTTTCACCTGTAAATAAATTACATGCACTTACACATTTATAATACACAAATACATTGATACATTTACTTTGCTCTATTCTTATACATTTGCTTATTCCTATACATTGATACATATTACATTTGAGATCGCAATTCGATTTGGTTGTAAAATATTTGGACACTACTCTCCTATTAAAGTCTCATCCCCATTTGTAAATAATTGTACCCCCACTCCCGGATACTTATTTGTAATAGCGTAGACTTTAAATTCCCGCAATTTATCGCTTCCAAATATACCATGGTTAGACGTAGGGTTTGTATGTAAATAAAATCAAACGCTAGATAACCTAATACAAATATAAATACATGAAATCAATACACTATTCACACTTGCACCCCTAGGGTAATCCCGCTTGTTGCCTTCCAAAATGGGCCATGCTTGCACGTTAAGTTTCTTTGGCAAAACAAAAACGAATCAAATGATCATAGTCCCTCGATGACGCTTTCGAAAGTTGCCTAAACAAATGATCAAGTCCCTTAAAGGAAAAATTGCCAAAGACACTTGGCACCATTGCAATCATGGTCTAAACGATGACCCGCGCCTGTCCCGTTAACATCCTAACGCAAGATTGCCCACCAAATACAATGGTGGAACAAAATTGTTAAAAGGATTAAAACATAGGAAAAACCTTTGAGTAAATTTAGGGGTAGACAACTCTTAGTTACTTGATCAACTTGCAAAACACACTTGCCCACTTTTCAAAACACACATCACAACACACTTTCAAAACAACTTTCAAAAACATTGAAAACTTTTTCAAAATACAAGTACACCTTTGTATACATTCAAACATGGATCATTACAAAGGTTGCCATAACAATGGCTTCTTTTCAAAACATTTTCAAACCCACACACAAAGCACCATTTCAAACAATTGAAAACACAAAGCAAGTGATCTAAGCAAGTAACTAAGAGCCCATGGATAACCATGGATAGAAAGGGTGCTAATACCTTCCCTTTCTATAATCTACCCCCCCGAACCCAAGAAAATATCTCAAAGGTTTTTGCTGTGCTTTTTAACCTTTCCTTAGGATAAAATAAAAAGTCGGTGGCGACTCTTGCTCAACCGAAACATTTGCGAAAACAAACGCAAAACCCAAGTCAGTTCTCCCACTGTATCACAGATGGCAAGTCAGTTGTCGATCGGAATGAAACTTGTGGGAAAAATCAGTGATATTGAGATTCCCTAGAACCCGGTTATTATTTTTAGGACAAGTTGAGCCAACTAAACTTCAAGAGGGTACTTACCTATGGAATCCATGCAAGCCTGAACCTAAGGCTACTTGTGTGATTTGGTTGCTTTCATTATCTAATAACTTGAACTCTTTGCAGGGTTTTGTTTATTATATGATAATATGAGTCATTGACCAATAACCTGGATTTCTAGCAAGACATACTTGTCTTTATCACCCTACATTTTTTCTTGATTCATAGCATACACATTATAGCATCATACCATAGCATTTCCTTAACCATTTCAAGGATCTCAAGGGCATGTGGTGCAGGTTATGATGAACCAGACGTCTAGCAAGGGGCAAGGGGATTTATTTTCCTCTAGCCAATGCCGTCAAAAGGACCATAACACAATAACTTAAGTCAGGGGTGTTGTATCCCAATTTTTTCCCTTAAGATCCCTTCATCATACCATATTGTTTCACTCACAACAAGATCACACTAGGATTCTTAGTTCCCCTCCCTACATTTAGCTTTGCTCCTTTTGAGGAGTTACCAAGCACCTTGACTTATGTTCCTTTTGTTATCATGAATATTTTTTTGATTTCTTCACTTAACTAATGAAATACAATGTTGGCTTGTCTTGCTTGTTATCCATATAGGTAATGACAATGAGATTTATCAAGATACTCCATGGGTTCATGAGTTTATTTCCATGCCCTAGTCAATATAGCTTGAGAAGTTCAAACCTCACCATTGGACTGGTTTTGGAAGAATTGGCATGACAAAGTTGCTTTGGTTCATCACATTTCAAGGTTATTAGATTTGACTCAAAAGTACAAGGGGTTGATTGGAAAAGTTGTCATGTTTGGACAAGGCCTTGTTCTTATTGGTCACAAGAGAATATTTCTCTCAAATTTCAAGATATGGAAGTGGTTTTGGTGGATATGAGTCCTCATCATCATCCTCAACAACTTCTATTCACAAAGCAAGAATATTGGCACAAGAAGTTTGTTCAAACTTGTCAAAGTTCCTCAAAGCATTCTCTTGATCTAGAAGCTAGGGTTTTGAACTTTAAAGGAGCATATCTTGCTCACCTTTTGGTATTTTTGAGTGATTCCAAAGACATCTTTCTCTTCAAAGGGTTATCGACAAATCACTTCAAAAGTTCCAAAGAGTTTTCATGTGGAAGGAACTTGGTGAAGAAGAAAGATTACAAGTCATCCAGATGAATCCACATTTTTCCACATGTGACTTCAAATGGTCATAACTTGGTCAATTTTTATCACCTTGAGTCCATTCATTTTCCATAATGATCTTGAATATGTTTACTTTATGCCTTCTTTTGTGTGCAAAGTGAGAAAATAGATGGAAGTTGCCTTAAATATGCAAAAGATTATAAGTCATTTCATGATTTTTGGCCAACTTCAACAAGTCATAACTTGCTCAATTTTTGGATATTTTGAGTGGTTCAAGTTTCAAAATGTCATTAAAGAGATCTACTTCATTTCATCTTTTTTGGTCAAGAGCAAATTCCATGTGGAAGGCCATGTTTGGATGCAAGACATTATAGGTCATTTTTGAAGAAGAATTTGAAATATTTCTAAGTGTGGAAAGTCAACCTTTTTTCTTCAACTTTGACTCCATGTAACTTTAAGCTCAAGCATCCATTTGATTCCATTATTTTTCTATTGCAAATCTTGTAACCTCATCTTTCCAAAGCAACAAGAATTATGCCCTAAGATCCCTTGAGTTGAAAATGCCATTGGTCAGAAGTTGGCACTTGGAAATTGAAATTCTCACAAAGGTAGAATTTTGAAATCCATAATGTGGCCTCTAATCACAAGTTTTCCACGCGTTTTTTCCTCTGAACATGTTTAGTGAAGTTCCAGATTTGTTTAGCACATCAAAACGCAAGGATTGGATGAGTTTTGATGAAGTTTGTATCACACTTCACTCGTGCATCAGGTGTGCATGATTTCCCTCCAAAACGCATCATTCACCCTTCCTTTTGATCTCATTCGCTTCTCCTATAAATACATGAACTATCTCATTCAATTTCCCATGCTTGGATAGCCAGAATCACCCTGCCAAACTTATTTCACAACTTAGAATTCAGCAACTTCAAAGTCCATTCTCGATCCTTTTGCAATCCAATATTTCCATCAATACACCTTCCTTGATCTTCCCTGAAGCTAACCATATAATTACATTCAAGAATCGTGCCCTATACAGTTCCATAGAAGTTCAGTTTTAGAGCTCTGCAACTCAACTTCAATAGGTAGATTCCTTCATCTATTCTTCAAAACTCTGATATCATTGTGTTGCTCTCATTGCCCTGGTTCTAGTCGCAACACTTACATTTCACTGGAAACACGTTTTGACCATGAAATTTCAAATCCCTTTTCAAAACTTTCCTCCCAAATTGCTTGAGCTACAATTTATATAAATTTGGCGCGAGGGTGTGGTTGTTTTCGTCTTGAAGAGATGAAGCGATTGGCATAGGTCTGAGCTTCTGATTTGACAGTTTGAGAGACCTGCAAATCACGTTACCTGGAGGTTGAAGATGACCTACGTGTCATCTTCCAACCAATGATGGCACGCCACTTGTTATTTCTGAAAATCTGATTTATATTTGATTCTGTACATTATTCACTAATGACCATGATATGCACAACGCGCCAGATCCCTTGGATTTGATTACTAACGCGTTTTGACTCTCATCCAATGGTTCACATATTTTACTTTCTTTTTCTTTTTCTGATTTTTATATTTTAATTGTTTTAAATTTCAAAAAATAATAGAAAATTCATTTTTAGTCCAAAAAATCTGAAAAAATTATGAAAAATATTTTAGATTATTCTCTTTCTGGTTTTTAATTTTTCACAATTTAATTTTGTATTTTGGTATTTTTTATAAATTTTACACTTATTTGATTTGTTTAAAAATACTTTTATACATTTTTAAATTCTGGAAAAATTACGGAATGACCCAATGATATTGTGACAAATATTGGTGAGCTTATTTTTTTTTCTGACTTTACTATTTTTTACTATTTTTTTTTTATTTTACCCATTTATTTTAATTTTAAAAATAGTTTCTGACTTTAAAAAATTACCAAAAAATTTGTAAAATTACTTAGCCCTTTTTCTGATTTTTCTATGGTCTTACTTTTCATTTCTTGATTAATTTGAACATAGTTGATATTTTTCTCATTATTTTCTATTTTTTAAAATACTTTTAAAACCCTTTTTGTGTATATTAAATGTGATATTATTTTGTGTTTATTTTCTGGCTGATCTTGGGTTAGATTTTGGATCATGAACCTTATTAACATCATTGGATCCATGGTGTTGAGTCTAACTCCACAAAAATGGATGAATGATTTTAATAATAGTTTGATTAAAATTTAATTCAAATGTGGTTTGTACATTTTTTTCCCATCCTTCTTCATCTCATCCCTTTCTTATTGCACTAAATATTGTTGGAGCATGATCTCTATATCATGTCTCAAAGCAAATAGTGCATAGATTGCTATTGACCGGCCTCAAAATAGGTGCGACTTTTATATAAGTCCACTTAAGATTTCTTAACATAGCACTAAATTTTGTCCCGATTCGAATAAATGATCATTTGTGGCCCAAACTTATGATTGCAAGCCCAAGTATGTTAATTTGATCTCTTTGATCCAATAACCTTGAGATTCATTGTGTGGAAGCTTTGGTTCTAGCAATCCTCTAATGGATCTACAACACCTTTGGTCAACACGGATCACTTAAACATCATTGATCATTAAATGGTACTTGTGAGAATTCTAAACGGATGATATACTTGACAAAAAGCAAATGCAACTTGTTGTGTGGAGGCTTTGGTTCTACCAATCCTCTAATGAGTTCCAAATGCAAGTTTCAAGATGGTCATCCAACTAACCACTAAGTATTGACTTGTTTTATCTTATGCTTTTATTCTTTTTTATGCTTTATGTACTATTTATATTTAGCATTTACATTTCATGCCATTTTCATCTTTGCTCATTTGAGCATTTATTTTCTTGCCATTTTTACTTTGCTCACTTGAGCTTTTCTTTTTCTTTCTTAAGATACTTAATAATCAACATAAACCCTAAAAAACCTTTAATGGCACTTGGACTATTTGGTTACTATCCTTGGCATTATGGAGCATGGGACTTTTTCTTGGACTTAGGATTAAAAACCTTGGCCTATCTTGGAGACCTTGTGATCTTATCTGATTATTTTGTCTGGAGTTCTTGAGGCTTACCTCAAGATATTGGGTTGCTTGTTTGTTTTTGTGTGCAGGTTTTTGTGATTACATTCTCTGTTTGTAATCTGGAATTCACCCGTATACAGCCGTTACTCTGCCCAATTTTTGTGAAGACTTAATACACTTGAAGTTTGGTTCTCTCGAGAGGTCTAGTATCTTTGCTTTCTTAGTTTCAATCCAAAGAATGGGAATTCTATCTTGACACATAATGTCAAGTATTGGCTTCTCGTTGGTTAGATGACTCTTCTCCTTAGCTTTTACCTTATGCTTTAGGATAGTCTCTTCTTCTCCTCCCATCTTCTTTAATTTCAAAAAATCTTCTCCCTCCTTTTGAAAACTCTTCTTGTTTCTAAACTTGAAACACTTTCATAATAAACTTGGACCTAGGTCCATGCATTTTCAATATCTTTTCATAAATAAACTTCAATCAACATAACAATACCTTGACATTTTTTGTGAGAAGACTAAAAGTCAATCAATCTCATTTCAAACTATTTTGCCACTTTGGCTTCTACTTTAAAACTTTTCTTAAAATATTGGACTCTTGTCAATCCTTGTAGTGATGCAACAACTATACTTCTACAATATGTAGTGAAGTGAGATATTTTCCACTTGGGTGTTGAGTGAGGCATTGCTGATTTTAAAATCCAAGCCATATCCTCCACTTTGAGATGATAAAAATTCTCCTTTCTCATGATTGTGGGTAGTAAGTATGTTTTCCACACGGACAATGACGATGATGTCTTATCTCTTAAAATCAACCAACACACTTGTGTTTCAAAATTTTAAAAGAGGAACTACGTTTACCCTGATCCCCTATTGCACGAAAGGTGGTACGTAGGCACTAAAGGTTCGCAACCGCGGCGGGTGCAAAAATCATAAAAAAATACTTCTTTTCTCACCTCCACCATCTATTTCTATACAACACATTTTATAGCCAAAATATACAGATTATTCAAAGAGGTTCCTGCGGAGTACCGTAGATGTTTAGGGTGATAATACCTTCCCTTTGCATAACTAACCCCCTTACCTTGAATCTTTCCCCCTCTTTTTAGGTTATTCTCTCTTTTCCCATTCCTTTGGAAATAATAAAGCGCGGTGGTGATTTTTATTTTTGATTGTATAAAGTCTAGTCAATCCAATGGCTTAGTCTTGAACATTTCTATCGCTACAGAAAAATGGTGACTTCACTGGGGACAAATTGATCTCTTGCTGGTCCATCCCTAAGTGGGTTGAGCCTATCTTTTTTTATATATGTATATGTGCTATTGTTGTTTATGTGTTATATTTTGTATATATGTTTGTTTGGATTTTCCTGCTTTTCAGGGTGCTTGGTGATTACTCATAAGTCCTATACCCGGACTTGGGCAAACTTTAAGATAGGACGGGCGGTATAGTCATGTTAACTTTGAGGGAGTAATCCCAAAAAAGGAGGCATGAGATCCCCCACTCAGTGGAGGCCCCTTTAACTGTAGTGTCGTTTACCGAATAATTGGGAAGACGTACTGCTTTCGACCTGGGAGTCTACTGAAACTGAGGATCATAGAATACCAAACCCATCTTGACCTCTTAGGTGTAGTGCGGAAGCTATGACAGAGTAATCCAGAAATAGTTGTCACGCGATACTACGCTCGGACGAGTCTTTCTTGATAGAATTACTAATTACCGAGTTAATCGGGAAGTTGGTAATATCCGAAGGAAGGATGTAGACTATGAGAACCTCTAGAATCTTGTTCGGCAAGTGATAACTTTTTAGACCAACACCTTACAGATAGTACCTTCGACTTCATGCTCGTGACGTTGAACCTATGAACCCTATATGTGTGATCTTGTGTGTGATTGTTGCATCATACATCCATGCACTCATAAGCATCTTTTGAAGAAACAATATTTCAAGGGATTTAAAGGTTGACTATTTGTGAATATCTCAGGTACTTTTAACCATGGATTCTGGAAAGAGAAAGACCGAGAAATACAGTTTCAAGGATCCAAAGATAGATGAGTTGGTCAGTCTAATTCCAAAAATTGAGTGTTCTGCAGACTTTCGGAAGAAGTATGGATCCATTATTCCTCTCATGAAGCTGAAGATGAAGGAGGGTATTCTCTCGACCTTGGTCCAGTTCTATGATTCGATGTATCACTGCTTTACTTTTCCCGATTATCAGTTGATGCCTACACTGGAGGAGTATTCTTATTTATTGGATTTACCCGTTACCGATCGTGTTCCTTTTACTGGTTTGGAGGGTGAGCCAAAACCACATGAGATTGCTGATTTGATTCATCTGGGGAAGTCTGAGGTGGAAGCCCATATGACTGCTAAAGGAGGGATTATAGGATTACCAACTCAGTTCTTATTGGAGAAAGCTCGTTACTTTTCCAGAATGAAGAGTACAGTTGCTTTTGAGGCCATCTTTGCTCTACTTGCTTACAGATTGTTCTTATTTCCTAATGTGGACAAGTTTGTCGACATTAACGCTATCAGGATTTTCATGATTGGAAACCCAGTTCCTACACCGTTGGGTGATGCTTATTACTTTGTTCATCTTCAGAATTCTTATCATGGGGGAATGATTATATGTTGCACGCCTTTATTGTACCGGTGGTTCATCTCTCATATACCTTAGTCTGATGCTTTTTGGGATGTCAATAAGGAACCCCGTTGGGATCCTAAGATCATGGCACTTACTCACTCGGATATTGATTGGTATCATCGAGCTAACCAGGATGTGGAGATTATTGGCAGTTGTGGTAGTTTCCCCAATGTATCGCTTCTTGGTACAAAGGGAGGAATTAACTATAACCCTGTTCTTGCACGGTGATAACTTGGTTATCCGATGAAGGATAAACCGAATAGTATTCATTTAAGTAGTTTCTTTCTGAAGGAAGGAGAAGACCATAGGGAAACTAGGGAGCAGATTACGAAGGCCTGACGTCACATTCATAAGAAGAGTAGGAAGGATTTGGAACCTAGGGGTGTTGTTTCTTTGGAGCCATATCTCCAATGGATCCGATTGAGAGCTATTCAGTTAAAGATGCCATATACTCGAGAGACACACATGCCTGATCTATTTGTGAAGACTGCCCTTCCTTATTAGATGATCTAGAAGAGCTGCAAATTGTTTTGGTTAGGATGCAACAGGAAAGGGATGCTTGGAAGAACAAGTTCCAGACTTTAGAGAGTTCCTATAAAGCAGACTCGAAGGAGAAAGACGACTTGATTGAGATCCTTGAGAGTCGAGCGGTAGAGTCCATGGAGAGGCAAGGGGATTATTTTCTCCAAAGCCTCAATCAGATGCTGATTACTCACTTCTTGATTAAGATGATTGGAAGGAGGTTGCCATTAGACACGCGGAAGAAAACCAGAGGTTGAAGGCTCAGATTTCCAGGCTCACAGGGAAGCGCCAGCGTATAGAGTGATCTCTATCAGTTCTATTTCTCAGGGTTTCAGATTTTATTTTCATCTTGTACTTGGGATCATTGAAACTTGTAATCCATTTTGAAGGTATTATAATAAAATTTTCAGTATTTCAAACGTGTTATTACTCTGATATTTGCAATGTGTCTATAAATCTACAAATCCCTTGAAATATTAAATAACAAAGTAAAAATAATCATGTGTGTTACATGTCATGCATCATATTGCACATATTTCTTGCATTTGTTATGCATACCCAAGTGTCTTACCAAGCTTCTTTACTTTGTTCAGCAAGCTGACTCATCACTACAACACTCGGGCTAATTTCAGAAAGAAGATGGACAACTTAGAACAGGAGAATCGCGAGCTGCGCGAAGAAGTTTTTGCTTTGAAGGCCAGCTTGGCCAATTTGACTACTATGATGGAAGCTCTGGTGGCTGCTCAGAATCAGCCACCGAGTGTTCAACCTCAACCAACAAGGGCAAATACTGAAGTTCTAACTGTTCCTGTATCCGATACTCTGGCTGTTGTTCAAAACCGTATGCCTCAAGGTTATCCATGGGGAATGCCAGAGAATTTCACATCCGAAGGTTTCAATCTTGGTCCTCAAGATACTCCAATGATTCATAATATTATTACTCCAGAACCTCATGTGGTGCATGCTATTCCTGATGCACCTCTTTCGGGGAATATGGTTCCGTTTGTTAATGATGATGTGTGTCGTCCTTTCCCTATGCCAAGTGAAGACTTGGGTCTTTATGACAGAATGGATGATTTTCAAGAGCAGTTCGACAAAATGCAAAGAGAGGTGAAGGCTCTTAGGGGAAAAGAGCTATTTGGACAGAATGTGAATGAGCTATGTTTGGTCCCGAATGTTAAGATACCTGCTAAGTTCAAGGTCCCAAAATTTGAGAAGTATAAGGGCAACACTTGCCCTCATGCCCATCTAGTGATGTATGTAAAAAGAATGTCTACCCACACTGATGATCAGCGTTTGTTGATCCACTTTTTTCAGGATAGTTTGACCGACACAACACTGTAATGGTATATGAGTTTGGACAGCGCCAACATCCATACTTTTAATGATTTGGGAGAAGAATTCATCAAACAATACAAGTACAATATGGTCATGGCACCTGACTGTGACCAACTTAGGGCCATGGTTCAGAAAGACAGAGAATCATTCAAAGAGTATGCGCAGAGGTGGAGCGAAGTAGCTGCCTAAGTGATTCCTCCCATGGAAGAGAAGGAGATGACTAAGATTTTTCTGAAGACGCTGGGAGCTTTCTACTACGAAAGGATGGTAGAAAGTGCACCAAGTGACTTTACTGAGATGGTAGGAATGGGTATCTGCTTAGAAGAGGCTGTGAGAGAAGGTCGTTTAATGAAGAGTGAAGGATCTGGAGGTGTGAAGAAGCCATATTATGGGTTTACCAAGAAGAAAGAAGGGGATGCAAATGATGTTATACAAGAGAGGAGGGTAAATGCTCCTAGAAGGAATTATCAGCGTCACCAGCAAGTCGCCTCAGTTACTCCTGTGATGAGTGTCGCTCCGACAACTGTTGCTTATCAAAGACCATCCCAACAGGGGAACCAAGGGAATAATCAGAGAAGGGAGAACTATGATCCTATTCCCATGAGCTATGCAGAGCTACTACCGGCATTGATTCAGAAGAAGTTGGTTCAAACTTGACCATCTCCCGCCATACCATCACCATTGCCTTGGTATTACAAGGTAGACCAAACATGTGCTTTTCATCAGGGAGCACCAGGGCATAGTGATGAGAATTATTATCCTTTGAAGACTGAAGTGCAAAAGTTGGTGAAGTCTGGAATTCTATCTTTCAAGGACATGGGACCTAATGTGAAATATAATCCTCTACCCAAGCACGGGGGAGTAAATTCTATAAATATGGTGGTCGATTGTCCAGGCAACTTTCAGATTTTTGACATTAATCTGGTTAGAGGAGATTTGGTGAAAATACACGCAGACCTCTGAATTCAGCTACTATACGCATGACCACGTCGATTGTGCTATTTGCAGTACAGATATACAGGGTTGTGAGAAGATAAAGGCTGATTTACAGAAGATGATGGATTAGGGCTTAATCCATATAATCAGGCATAGGGCAGAGTATGAATAGGAAATGAATATGGTTTTTGGATGTCCTGGTGAATTCAGAATTTTTGATGTGGAGCATCTGAACGAGGATCTCGTGCAGTTGCATGCTACCTTCTGCCATACGGCTGGTCAGGTGGAACACCAATATGGATCTTGCCTGGTTTGTTGTCAAAATCCCCGAGGATGTTCAATTGTGAAGGAGGGTGTTCAGTTATTGTTAGACAATGGAACCATCAAGATCACAGGTCAAAGGAATAATTATCATGAGGTTGATATGGTTGAAGTTTGTTTAACAGAAGAAGAGTCAGAGGAAGAGTATGCCTTCGCGGATGATTATTTCTCTTCAGGCGAAGATTTATTTTCCAGAAATGACTTTTTGATGACTGATTATGTTGAAGAAGGGGTAAACGTCATTGTGCCTTGTTTTGGTGCACCCGCTCATCTTGAAGTGGAGTATCATAACAAGCCAACTCTTACCCCATTGGTAATTAGTTTGCCAGGTCCTATCCCCTACAAATCAGATAAGGTTGCGCCTTACAAATACAACGCTACAATCTTAGAAGATGGGGTGGAAGTTCCCATCCATCCAATGCCTGATGTTAGAAATATAGCTGAAAATAGCAGTGTGACCCATAGCGGTCGTGTGTTTGCGCCAGTTGTTCGGAGAGATGTTGCTGCTGGAAAGAAAATTGCTGAGAATGATGAACCTAAGAAGGCTACAGTAGAGACTAGTGGAGCTACATTAGAGAAAGAAGTGGATGATATTTTGAAGATAATTAAGATGAGCGACTACAAAATTGTAGATCAGCTACTGCAGACTCCTTCAAAGATATCTATCCTAGCTTTATTAATGAATTCCTCCGCTCATAGAGAATCATTGATGAGGGTACTAGACCAAGCTTTTGTGGAGATTGACATGCAAATAGATCAATTCAGCAGCGTAATTGGAAACATTACGTCATGTAATAACTTGAGTTTCTGCGATGATGAATTACCAGATGAAGGGAGGAATCACAACCTGGCCCTCCACATATATATGAACTGCAAGAATGATTCTCTATCCAATGTGCTAATTGATAATGGATTCGCGTTGAATGTTATACCGAGGAGTACTCTCATAAAGTTAAAGTATCAAGGAGCACCTATGCACCTGAGTGGCATCATTGTGAAAGCATTTGATGGGTCGAGGAAATCTGTCATCGGTGAAGTGGACTTACCCATCCATATAGGACCATATTTGTTCCAGATAACCTTCCAGGTCATGGACATTATTCCCGCATATAGTTGTTTTCTAGGACAGCCATGGATACACGAAGCAGGGGTTGTCACTTCAACTCTGCATCAGAAGCTAAAGTTTGTGTGTGAAGGGAATGATGTGATCATAAATGGGGAGCAGGCGTTGTTGATATCTCATTTGTCCTCTTTTAGTATTGTAGAAGCGGATGAGGCTGCTGTTGGAACCCAGTTCCAAGCCCTATCCATTTATAACATAAGGAGAAATGATAATTCTGTGGTTTCGCTAAAGGACACGCAGCAGGTTGTGCGCAATGGTCATAATGCAGTTAGGGGACGAATTGTGGATTTACCCGTGAACAAGAATAGAGTTGGTTTAGGTTTCTCTTCGAAGAATGGCAAAGGCGAAAGTTTGAAGCCAAAGTCTACTATGAACAGTTATCATGATGTTTTTCACAGCGGAGGCTACCTCCATCCAATTGATTATGGAATTAATGTTTTTGAAGAGGATGAAGCAGAGCAGGAAGTACCAAGTTATGTGACACATGGAGTTAGGGTTCAGAACTGGGTCACCATTGATGTTCCTTCTTGCATACATGTTTCAAAGTAATTTGTTTTGTTAATCTTTTTTTCTTGAAAAAGCTTTCACTCTGCCCAAGGTGGAAGTATTAATATTGTAGGGCTTATCTGTTTGCTGTGACTTTTAAGATCATTAATAAAAATTGTCTTTGCTTCCCAAATTATGTCTTTATTTTCTGCTTTTTCTTGGAAAATGGTAATAAAAAAAATAAATAAAAAACCTTTCAAAATAAATAATAACTGAAAATTAATTTGCATGATCACTTGTTATATGTGTCAATTTCTAAAAGCAATCATAAATCATATCTGCAGATTAATTAACAAACCCGTTGAATATAATGACCCTGCACCCTCTCCCAACTTTGAATGTCCTGTGTTTGGGTCTAAAGAAGAAGATTATGATGAGATTCCAGAAGAGGTCTCACAGTTGCTTGAGCATGAGGAAAATACCATTCAACCATATAAGTAGCCTTTGGATGTGATCAATTTGGGTTCAGAAGAAGATCCGAAGGAAGTCAAGATTGGAGCATCGTTGCATCCCGATGAGAAGAGCAGGTTGATTGAGCTGTTGAAAGAGTATGTGGATATTTTTGCTTGGTCTTACCAAGATATGCCCGGTCTAGATACATATATTTTCGAGCATTGTTTACCGTTGAAGCCAGAGTGTCCGCCAGTTAAACAAAAGTTGAGAAGAACCCACCCAGATATGGCAGTAAAGATCAAAGAGGAGGTCCTAAAGCAGATTAATGCTAGTTTTCTTGTGACGTCAGTGTATCCTCAATGGAGTCTCAGTACCGAAAAAAGACGGAAAAGTCTGCATGTGCGTAGATTACAGAGATCTAAATAAAGCTAGTCCAAAAGATGATTTTCCATTACCTCACATCGACATGTTAGTGGATAGCACAATAAAATTCTAAGTATTCTCGTTCATGGACGGATTTTCCAGGTATAATCAAATTAGAATGGCGCCAGAGGACATGGAAAAAACAACGTTCATCACACCCTGGGGAATATTCTGTTACAGAGTGATGCCCTTCGGGTTGAAGAACGCTGGTGCAACGTACCAGAGAGCTGTGACAACCCTATTCCATGATCTAATGCACAAAGAAATCGAAGTATATGTTGACGATATGATTGCCAAATCTCAGACTGAAGAATGGCATATAGAAGATTTGTTGAAGTTTTTTCAGCGTTTGAGGAAGTATCGTCTCCGCTTGAATCCAAATAAATGCACCTTCGGTGTTCGATCGGGGAAATTGTTGGGTTTCATTGTTAGCTAGAAAGGAATCTAAGTTGACCCTGATAAAGTCAAAGCAATTCAAGAAATGCCAGCACCAAGAACTGAAAAGCAAGTCAAAGGTTTCCTCGGGCATTTGAATTATATTTCCAGATTTATTTCCCACATGACTGCAACACGTGAATCGATCTTTAAGTTGTTAAAGAAAGATTAAGGTTGTGTGTAGACGGATGACTGCCAAAGGGCATTTGAGAGTATTAAAGAATATCTGCTTGAACCTCCTATCTTGCTCCCTCCCATAGAAGGAAGACCGTTGATTATGTATCTAGCAGTGTTAGATAAATCCATGGGTTATATTCTGGGACAACAGCATGAAACAGGGAAGAAGGAGTTCTCCATTTATTATCTCAGCAAAAAATTCACTGATTGTGAATCGCGGTATTCCACGCTGGAAAAGACATGTTGTGCTTTGGCCTGGGCGGCAAAGCGTTTGCAGCGATATATGTTGAATCATACCACTTGGTTGATCTCCAAAATGGATCCAATCAAGTACATTTTTGAAAAGCCTGCTCTTACCGGGAGAATTACCCGCTGGAAGATGTTGTTATCTGAATATGATATCGAGTACCGCACTCAAAAGGCTATTAAAAGTAGTGTGTTGGCAGATTACCTTGATCACCAACCGGTGGAAGATCACCAGTCTGCAGAATATGAATTCCCCGATGAGGATGTGATGTTCTTGAAAGTGAAAGATTGTGATGAACCATTGCCTGAGGAAGGCCCCGACCCTGAATCTCGTTGGAGTATGATATTTGATGGAGCTGTGAATGCTTATGGTAAAGGAATTGGTGTTGTGATTGTCACTCCTCATGAATCGCACATTCCTTTTACTGCAAGGTTATTATTTGACTGCACTAATAATATGGAAGAATATGAGGCTTGCATCATGGGTCTTGAGGAAGCTCTTGATCTCAGAATCAAAATTCTAGATGTGTATGGTGATTCAGCTTTCGTGATAAATAAGATTAAAGGAGAATGGGACACCCGTCACCCTGGCTTGATCCCTTACAAAGATTATGCTAGAATATTATTACCCTTCTTCAATAAAGTTGAATTCCATCATATCCCTAGAGATGAAAATCAAATGGCGGATGCTCTGGCAACTCTGGCTTCCATGTACCAAGTGAATACTTGGAATGATATACCCCGAATTACAGTTCGACGACTGGATAGGCCTGCTATTGTGTTTACGACAGAGGAGGTAGCAGATGAAAAACCTTGGTATTATGATATCACGCATTTTCTTCAGACTCGGTAATACCCAATTGGTGCGTCGAGGAAAGATAGAAAGACACTGAGAAGATTGGCAGGTAGTTTCTTCCTCAGTGAAAATGTGTTATACAAGAGAAATTATGACATGGTCTTGCTCAGATGTGTGGATAGGCACGAAGCAGACATGTTGATGCATGAGATTCATGAAGGTTCATTTGGCACTCATGTTAATGGACATTCGATGGCTAAAAAGATGCTAAGGGCAGGTTATTATTGGCTAACAATGGAGTCTGATTGTTACAAATTTGCAAAGAAGTGCCATAAATTCCATATCTATGCAGACAAGGTCCATGTGCCTCCGACATTTCTCAATGTGATTTCCTCCTTATGGCCTTTCTCTATGTGGGGTATTGACATGATTGGGATGATAGAACCCAAAGCTTCGAATGGGCACCGTTTTATCTTGGTAGCAATTGACTACTTCACCAAATGGGTGGAGGCTACTTCATATGCCAATGTTACCAAACAAGTGGTTTTGCGTTTCATCAAAAATAATCTTATATGCCGGTATGGTGTGCCGAACCGAATCATCACTGACAACGGCTCGAATTTGAACAACAAGATGATGACAGAACTGTGTGAAGAATTCAAGATTATCCATCACAATTCATCTCCATACAGACCAAAGATAAATGAGGTTGTTGAAGCTTCTAATAAGAATATCAAGAGAATAATCAGAAAATGGTTGTTACTTATAAGGATTGGCATGAAATGATCCCTTTTGCTCTGCATGGATATCGAACATTTGTTCTCACTTCAACAGGAGCAACCTCATTCTCCCTGGTTTATGGAATGGAAGTTGTACTCCCTATCGAGGTAGAGATTCCCTCGTTGCGTGTGATAATGGAAACCAAATTGACAGAGGCTGAATGGGTCCAGAACAGGTTTGACCAATTGAATTTAATTGAGGAGAAGAGAATGACAGCTCTGTGTCATGGACAGTTATATCATAAAAGAATGAAGAAAGCTTTTGATAAAAAGGTCAAACCTCGTGAATTCAGAGAAGGCGACCTCGTGCTCAGGAAGATCATGTCTTTCAGCGCTGATTCTAGGGGCAAGTGGACTCCCAATTTTGAAGGCTCATATGTTGTCAAGAAAGCCTTCTCAGGCGGTGCATTAATTCTTGAAACTATGGATGGCAAGGAGTTCCCACGTCCCATGAATTATGACACAGTCAAGAAATACTTCGTCTAAAGAAATAAAAGAACAACTCACTAAGTTGAAAACCCGAAAGGGAGGCTTAGGCAAAAAGGAGCGTCTCGGTAGGCTGAAAACCCGAAAGGGCGGTCTAGGAAAAAATTAAAGACATAAACAGAATAAATTTCCCGCTAAGTTGAAAACCCGCAAGGGAAGCTTAGGCAAAAGTTAGGGATTTTCTTGGCAAGTAACTACGTCAGACGAGATTTGATCGTTGAAGCAACAATCTTCTCGGATCATCACCATACTTCAACGAAAGCTGCTGCTCAGGATTTCAAAAGTTGTTAGGGGGGATAGTGGTCATTGTGTCTCAATGTATCTTTTCCATTATATATTAACATTTCCCAAACTTTGTAATCATCTATGGAGTCTCGCCATTCACAGACTACCATTCTATTAATGAAATCCGAGATTTTACCCAATTCTTTATGTTCTTATTTTATTTAGCTTGCAAAGACTCCATTTATTACTGATAATAACTTTCAAAGCAAAGAGATTAAATAACAAAATTGATTTTTCAAAAAAAAAAGTATTTTTACAATTTACTTTTACTTTGAGATTTATGATGAAACAATAACAACAAAAATGGTGATCCCAGGAATGGACAAACCCCGGTTGTTTTGAGAAGTTTTGTTCCCCTTGGGAAGGTATACTCGGGTTGTTTTCGCCATATTGGGTTTATGGTTCCGGTATCCTCGAACAAGTTTAGGTTCATTTCTCCTCTTTTCTGAGTTTTCATGATGTGATGTTCCAATCCGCGCTTTTCTCCAGGGAAGTAGGCTTGAATTCCCCAGTGAAGTTTGATTGTGTCGGTGTCAGTCTGCTTTATTTGAGAGTGGTCTTGCAATCTCCAGTAGGCATGTTACTTTTGAGAAAAAACTGGTTTCTCCGATGAAGCCGGAAGAAGGATGTTCTATCCCGGTATCTGTTTGATTTGTCTACCTCCGGATTATGTTTCTCCTCAGTAAAGTTAAGGCAGGCAGTAGGTTTGGTTTCTGCAGCTGGCCTTTACCTTTCTTGGAATGATCATTCTGGTTGAAGTTTAGCCAGGTGTTGATAGTACCTGAGGCAGTTTTGTTTGTTTGTTCCTACTGATTGTGTATCTGTTTTGCCAGCATACGCATGATAGCACTCATACATTCATACATACATCATGCATGGCTAAAATTGACAAATCATTGTTCATTGACATTTGTTATCACCCTGATTTGCAGAGTCACGTTGTCCTCTCTTAAATATAATGTTACCCTTAAGCAGAAAGCGTATATTATTTCAATATCCCCACTGAGTTGTCCCTCGTGGAAGATTTTTTTTTTGCTCTAGCCTTCCTGCAATACTCCTTGCTTAGATGGATTTGGTTTTCCCTATTGAGTTTATTTCTCAAAGGATGTATCTTCGTTAACTGCCTTATTCCAGTTTATTTCTGGTTTGAATCCGTGGTTCCACAATAATATCATTTACTTTGGATTTCTGAAAACTTTGAGTTTTAGTTTGTGCATTTATTTTTCACGAGAATACTTTATCTCCTCAGCAGGAATATCGTGGCATTTCCCCAGGAAGTCATATTTCTATCCCCAGAAAGTCATTTCTTTTTGCAATCCTCCATGACAACAAGTAACATGTCTCTTTATTTGAGCAACTTGTGTTTCCCTATGAAAGTTGATTGTAACTTTTGCTACCTCCTCTATGAAATGATAGTTTGCAGTCTGTCGTCAGTTTATGCCAGTGGATGGCAAGGTTTTCAAATTCGCAGAAATAGCTCATTGTGAAATCTTTGCAAGTGGAAGTCTCTTTATTTGAGACAGCTTACATATTACCCTTTCCAGGAAAAGTGCCTCGGTTAAAGAAAAAGTTGAGACCCGTTCTAGGAAAAACACCAGAATCTTGGGGAAACTTGTTATCTTTCTCTCTACCTTCAGTGAAAGTTGGTAGTTCATCGTCAGTGAACGTCGATGATATTTTCTCTCTACCTTCAGTGAACGCTGGTAGCTCACCTTCAGTGAATGTTGGTGTTGTTATTCTTTTATCTTTCTACCTTCAATGAATGTTGGTAGTTCATCGTCAGTGAACGGTGGTGATATGATATATTCTCTTTCTACCTTCAATGAACGTTGGTAGTTCATCGTCACTGAACGACGGTGATATGATATATTCTTTTTGCTACCTTCAGTGAACGTTGGTAGTTCATTGTCAGTGAACGTCAGTGCTATGATATTTTCTCTCTACCTTCAGTGAATGTTGGTAGTTCACCGTCAGTGAACGTCGGTGCTATGATATTTTCTCTCTACCTTCAGTGAATGTTGGTAGTTCACCGTCAGTGAACGTCGGTGCTATGATATTTTCTCTCTACCTTCAGTGAACGCTGGTAGCTCACAGTCAGTGAACGTCGATGTTGTTATTCTTTTGTCTTTCTACCTTCAGTGAATGTTGGTAGTTCATCATCAATGAACGGCGGTGATATGATATATTCTCTTTCTACCTTCAGTGAAATTTGGTAGACCATCGGCAGTGAACGTCAATGTTTGTTATCTTCCTCTCTGCCTTCAGTGAACGTTGGTAGCTTCGCCTTCAGTAGAAGTTGGTGTGTCCTTTGACCATCTTACCATCCTCTCTGATTCAGTTCTTTTGGTCCACCAGTGATTTATTTTCCTAGTGGGGTTGATCCTTTGTTTCTTTATCATTGTTGCATCCCCAATGATACTTTGCGTCTCTTTGGTATTGTCCATATGCATTCATATGCATAAGCATTTACATGGCATCTTAAGGCCAAAAATAGGGTTTGTTTTATATTTAAGTATCTTCGATCGCGTCGACACGAATATTTTTAACCTTCATATCTCCGGATAGAATAAACTTAAATAAGGGCAACTGTTGTACCCCAAATTTTGCCCCTAAGATCCCTTCATCATACCATGTTGTTTCACTCACAACAAGATCACACTAGGATTCTTGGTTCCCCTCCCTACATTTAGCTTTGCTCCTTTTGAGGAGTTACCAAGCACCTTGACTTATGTTCCTTTTGTGATCATGAATATTGTTTTGATTTCTTCACTTAACTAATGAAATACAATGTTGGCTTGTCTTGCTTGTTATCCATATAGGTAAGGGCAATGAGATTTATCAAGATACTCCATGGGTTCATGAGTTTATTTCTATGCCCTAGTCAACATAGCTTGATAAGTTCAAACCTCACCATTGGATTGGTTTTGGAAGAATTGGCATGGCAAAGTTGCTTTGGTTCATCACATTTCAAGGTTATTAGATTTGACTCAAAAGTACAAGGGGTTGATTGGAGAAGTTGTCATGTTTGGACAAGGCCTTGTTCCTATTGGTCACAAGAGCATATTTCTCTCAAATTTCAAGATATGGAAGTGGCTTTGGTGTATATGAGTCCTCATCATCATCCTCAACAAATTCTATTCACAAAGCAAGAATATTGGCACAAGAAGTTTGTTCAAACTTGTCAAAGTTCCTCAAAGCATTCTCTTGATCTAAAAGCTAGGGTTTTGAACTTCAAAGGAGCATATCTTGCTCACCTTTTGGTATTTTTGAGTGATTACAAATACATATTTCTCTTTAAAGGGTTATCAACAAATCACTTCAAAAGTTCCAAGGAGTTTTCATGTGGAAGGAACTTGGTGAAGAAGAAAGATTACAAGTCATCCAGATGAATCCACAATTTTCCACATGTGACTTAAAATGGTTATAACTTGGTCAATTTTTATCACCTTGAGTCCATTATTTTTCCATAATGATCTTGAAGATGTTTACTTTATGCCTTCTTTTATGGTTAAAGTTAGAAAATGGATGGAAGTTTCCTTAAATATGCAAAAGATTATAGGTCATTTCATGATTTTTGGCCAACTTCAACAAGTCATAACTTGCTCAATTTTTGTATATTTTGAGTGGTTCAAGTTTCATAATGTCATTAAAGAGATCTACTTCATTTCATCTTTTTTGGTCAAGAGCAAATTCCATGTGGAAGGCCATGTTTGGATGCAAGACATTATAGGTCATTTTTTAAGAAGAATTTGAAATATTTCTAAGTGTGGAAAGTCAACCTTTTTTCTTCAACTTTGACTCAATGCAACTTTCAGCTCAAGCATCCATTTGATTCCTTTCTTTTTCTATTACAAAGCTTGTAACCTCGTCTTTCTAAAGCATCAAGAATCAGACCCTAAGACCCCTTGAATTGAAAATGCCATTGGTCAAAAGTTGGCACTTTGAAATTGAAATTCTCACCAAGTCAGAATTTTGAAATCCATAATGTGGCCTCTAATCACAAGTTTTCCACGCATTTTTTCCTCTAAACATGTTTAGTGAAGTTCCAGATTTGTTTAGCACATCAAAACGCAAGGATTGGATGAGTTTTGATGAAGTTTGTATCACACTTCACTCGTGCATCAAGTGTGCACGATTTCTCTCGAAAACGCATCATTCACCCTTCCTTTTGATGCTTCTCCTATAAATACATGAACTATCCCATTCAATTTCCCAAGCTTGGATAGCCAGAATCACCCTGCCAAACTTATTTCACAACTTAGAATTCAGCAACTTCAAAGTCCATTCTCGATCCTTTTGTAATCCAATATTTCCATCAATACACCTTCCTTGATCTTCCCTGAAGCTAACCATATAATTACATTCAAGAATCGTGCCCTATATTTTTCCATAGAAGTCCAGTTTCAGAGCTCTACAACTCAACTTTAATAGGTAGATTCCTTCATCAATTCTTCAAAACTCTGATATCATTGTGTTGCTCTCATTGCCCTGGCTCTAGTCGCAACACTTACATTTCACTGGAAACACGTTTTGACCATGAAATTTAAAATCCCTTTTCAAAACTTTCCTTCCAAATTGCTTGAGCTACAGTTTATATGAATTTGGCGCGAGGGTGTGGTTGTTTTCGTCTTGAAGAGACGAAGCGATTGACATAGGTCTGAGCTTTTGATTTTACAGTTTGAGAGACCTGCAAATCACGTTGGCTAGAGGTTGAAGATGACCTACGTGTCATTTTCCAACCAATGATGGCACGCCACTTATTATTTTTGAAAATCTGATTTATATTTGATTATGTACATTATTCACTAATGACCATGATATGCACAGCGCGCCAAATCCCTTGGATTTGATTACTAACGTGTTTTGACTCTCATCCAATGGTCCACATATTTTACTTTTATTTTCTTTTTCTGATTTTTATATTTTAATTGTTTTAAATTTCAAAAAATCATAGAAAATTCATTTTTAGTTCAAAAAATCTGAAAAAATTATGAAAAATGTTTTTGATTATTCACTTTCTAGTTTTTATTTTTTCACAATTTAATTTTGTATTTTGGTATTTTTTATAAATTTTACACTTATTTGATTTATTTAAAAATACTTTTATACATTTTTAAATTCTGAAAAAATTATGGAATGATCCAATGATATTGTGACAAATATTGGTGACCTTATTTTATTTTTGTTTCTGACTTTACAATTTTTTACTATTTTTTGTTTATTTTACTCATTTATTTTAATTTTAAAAATAGTTTCTGACTTTAAAAAATTACCAAAAAATTTGTAAAATTACTTGGCCCTTTTTTTTTCCTATGGTCTTACTTTTCATTTCTTGATTAATTTGAACATAGTTGATATTTTTCTCATTATTTTCTATTTTTTAAAAACATTTTTAAAACCCTTTTTGTGTATATTAAATGTGATATTATTTTGTGTTTATTTTCTGGCTGATCTTGGGTTAGATTTTGGATCATGAACCTTATTAACATCATTGGATCCATGGTGTTGAGTCTAAATCCACAAAAATGGATGAATGATTTTAATAATAGTTTGATTAAAATTTAATTCAAATGTGGTTTGTACATTTTTCCCCATCCTTCTTCATCTCATCCCTTTCTTATTGCACTAAATGTTGTTGGAGCATGATCTCTATATCATGTCTCAAAGAAAATAGTGCATAGATTGCTATTGACCGACCTCAAAATAGGTGTGACTTCTATATAAGTCCACTTACGATTGCTTAACATAGCGCTAAATTTTGTCCCGATTCGAATAAATGATCATTCGTGGCCCAAACTTATGATTGCAAGCCCATGTATGTTATTTTGATCTCTTTGATCCAATAACCTTGAGATTCATTGCATGGAAACTTTGGTTCTACCAATCCTCTAATGGATCTACAACACCTTTGGTCAACGCGGATCACTTAAACATCATTGATCATTAAATGGTACTTGTGAGAATTCTAAATGGATGATATACTTGACAAAAAGCAAATGCAACTTGTTGTATGAAGGCTTTAGTTCTACCAATCCTCTAATGAGTTCCAAATGCAAGTTTCAAGATGGTCATCCAACTAACCACTAATTATTGACTTGTTTTATCTTATGCTTTTATTCTTTTTATGCTTTATGTACTATTTACTTTTAGCATTTACATTTCATGCCATTTTCATATTTGCTCATTTGAGCATTTATTTTCTTGCCATTTTTACTTTGCTCACTTGAGCTTTTCTTTTCCTTTCTTAAGATACTTAATAATCAATATAAACCCTAAAAAACCTTTAATGGCACTTGGACTATTTGGTTACTATCCTTGGCATTATGGAGCATGGGACTTTTTCTTGGACTTAGGATTAGAAACCTTGGCCTATCTTAGAGACCTTGTGATCTTATCTGATTATTTTGTCTGGAGTTATTGAGGCTTACCTCAAGACATTAGGTTGCTTATTTGTTTTTGTGTGCAGGTTTTTGTGATTACATTCTCTGTTTGTAATCTGGAATTCACCCGTATACAGCCGTTACTCTGCCCAATTTTTGTGAAGACTTAATACACTTAAAGTTTGGTTCTCTCAAGAGGTCTAGTATCTTGGCTTGCTTAGTTTCAATCCAAAGAATGGGAATTCTATCTTGACACATAATGTCAAGTATTGGCTTCTTGTTGGTTAGATGACTCTTCTCCTTAGCTTTTACTTTATGCTTTAGGATAGTCTCTTCTTCTCCTCTCATCTTCTTTAATTTCAAAAAATCTTCTCCCTCCTTTTAAAAACTCTTCTTGTTTCTAAACTTGAAACACTTTCATAATAAACTTGGACCTAGGTCCATGCATTTTCAAAATCTTTTCATAAATAAACTTCAATCAACTTAACAATACCTTAACATTTTTTGTGAGAAGACTAAAAGTCAATCAATCTCATTTCAAACTATTTTTCCACTTTGGCTTCTACTTTAAAACTTTTCTCAAAATATTGGACTCTTGTCAATCCTTGTAGTGATACAACAACTGTACTTCTACAATATATAGTGAAGTGAGATATTTTCCACTTGGGTGTTGAGTGAGACATTGTTGATTTTAAAATCCAAGCCATATCCTCCACTTTGAGATAATACAAATTCTCCTTTCTCATGATTGTGGGTAGTAAGTATGTTTTCCACAAGGATGACCAGGTTGAACAACTACAAGCTGAGATGGAAAGGATGAGAATCTAGATGATCTGTCAAATGGCTCTTATCCAAAACTTAGCTTGGGGACAAGAAGAGATGAGAGCCTTAGTCAGCAAGCTTGATCAAGAGGGATGTAATCATATGGAGCAAACAACGAGAATCAGGGATCGAGTCTATAATCAGCCTCAGTTGAAACAAGAGGGTTTGGTTGAAAAAACACCTTTCAAGACGACTGCTACGCCAAGGGTCAAACAACGACCTCGCCAACCACAACGGGGTAATCAACAAAGGTGAGACAATTCCAAAAGGCAATTCACCAAAATCAACATGTCCTTAGCTCAGGTATTGCAACACATGTTGAAGATGAAGTTGATTATGTTAAGGGCTCCTCATCCAAACCCCAAAACTTCTTCCCCTAACTACAATCCTGATGCAATATGCGCCTACCATTCCGATAGTCCTGGACATGATACGAATGACTGTTGGGCATTGAAAAATAAGATTCAAGACCTGGTCAATGAAGGAGTGCTGGAGTTCACACAAGGTGATCATACTGAAGTCTTCGGCCATCCCTCAAAGGCACACCATCTGAAGTGACAAGCTCACACAAAGGGCCTTTTTGTTCATTTGAATTTTTCAAATTGTAATTTTCTTTTTGTTCGAACACTTATTTATGTAAAACTTTGTTATTTCATCAATGCATTGCATATATTTGTCTTGAATCAATTCATTCGTATTCACTATTTCAAAACTGCATTCTTACTTCCTTTTTGTGATATTCGACTCTTGATTAAAATTTGTAAGCCTTTAGAGGGAGGATGACGAAAATGATACCATAATATCTACAATATGCTTTTGAATAGACCTTGCTGATGGTGTATAGGCGTTGTTTCAAAACCTAAACAATGGAGTTATAAGGAAGATAAAATCCCTAGTCAACCCCTTTGAGCCAAAGAAGTAGGAGTTTTTCTTTTCACACAAATTAAAACCCTTAATCATAACCCGGGGCAGGGTAGTTTTCTCAGTTAATTCAGATGCGTATTCAGTCGCAATCTTCCACTTCATACATGATGAATGACATCTAAGACATCCTTCCAAATCAAAAAATGGTGATGGTTCCGAATAATAATTAAAACCAGCAGTCATTATCTCTCAAAAGAAAAGCCCGCTAATTCAAAACCTATGAAGGAGACTTAAGAAGAAAAAACCGGGGCATCCCGCTGGCTGTAATCACAAAAGCAACAGTTCAGGCAAAAGTAGGGATAACGAAAACAAAAAAAAGAGGTTACTACAAATCCTCGATAAAAAGAAGGTTACAAAAATGACTGCCTTTTCAAAATAAACTTTTAATTTCCGAATTATCACCGAAATATCAGAACAAAGACTCAAGCGGGAGTTAAACACACAATTAACTGAGCATAGGACTGAAGAACATCACGAAGAGCGGGCTGGGTACAAATAA
Source organism: Vicia faba (assembly GCA_948472305.1). NCBI lineage: Eukaryota > Viridiplantae > Streptophyta > Magnoliopsida > Fabales > Fabaceae > Vicia > Vicia faba. The sequence goes on along the minus strand of OX451737.1, from coordinate 1,471,797,109 downwards.
AATTTGAGACTTTATCATTTATTTCTTAAACCGTGATCTATGCCACATTAAAACCCTTAAAAGCTCTAGCTAAAACGTGGGTTAGTTCGAAAGCATATTGTTACAAAAGGTATTTTGACTCCTGTAGGACTTGCTACAAATCATGAGTTGATATCACACTCTTACAAAATTTGTTTGTTTTAATAAAAAAATGAATTTTCAAACTTCAAGACAGACATAAGCTTTGCATTCTTTAAATGGCATTGTTTGCATATGGCTAATTGTTCAAACAGCAGAGAAATTCACACAACGAATATTCAGTTAACGAAGATCCTCTTAATGGACAGAATCACCTCAGACAAAAAAAACATTCCCAATAACAGGCCTTTCATAATCAAGGGGCAGGACATAGTGTCTAGTTAATCTGGGGCAGTCAAGCCAATATGCAAAGAATATCTCAAAAGTGCTGAATAGCCAGGGGCAGATCTCCATTTGAATCACTCGAGGCATATTACATTGATCGGGGGTTCCGGTAAAAATCACTAAAATTTGAACCTTTGGTACCATCAAATTGCTTGTCTGTGCCAGTAGTATCAGATGGTGTCAGTATCATGTCTTCGAATCCTTCCATGATAGTTCTTAGAAAAGATAACTAGGAAATTCAAGACTATCAGAAACTTGATCAAACATCGGGTACACCAGACTAACCCTAGAGGAAAACAAGCTCCCACATATGAAAAGCCATATGCGATCACATAAACATTTTCTGACATTTCCATAACACTTGTTGTCATAGACGGTGACAAATTTCCACATCCTATGAACGCGGACATAGTCAGAAAATACTACACATGAAAAAGACCCGCTAGTTTGACAGGCCTAGGAAAAATTAAGGGCATCCCGACGAACCAATAGAGTTTGGGCAAAAATTAGGGATATATAAATAAAATTGTACACCCGGCAAGTCAAGAACCTGAAAAGGCGGCTTAGGCAAAAAGGGGTATCCCAGTGGACTGAAAACCCAAAAGGGCGGTCTAGGAAAAAGTTAGGGATTAAAGCGTACGACTATGTCCCGTCATCTTGTCAATTGTCTCCCTGATCAACATCTACTCAAAACCTCAAGAGTTAGGATGATACTTAAACCATTCACAAAACCTCCGCAGATACTTTCTCTAGCAGGTACAGAGGCAGGGGCATCCTACTAAAAGGTCACTGCCACATCCTCAGCTTACAGCCTTGTGGTGTCAGGTGTTCTTGTATCCCTGGAAGAGCAAGAATCTCCAATCACTGCTCCGACATCTTAAAGAATTCCCTAGCCGAGTTCACAAACTTTTCATGTTCCCCAACGAATTTCTTCTCAAAACAACAAAACATGAATTCCCAGCGGAAACATTCTAAATAAATCAGATTGTCTTCTAGATACAGTTCAGATACGCTCCAGATACGGACGCCATTCTGATACTCATTCAATACAGCTTCCAAATACAGTTCAGATATGCTGCAGATACGGATTCCACTCTGATACTCATTCAATACAACTTCCAGATACAGTTCAGATACGCTCCAGATACGGATGCCATTCTGATACTCATTCAGTACAGCTTCCAGATACAGTTCAGATATGCTCCAGAATGGATGCCATTCTGATACTCATTCAATACAGCTTCCAGATACAGTTCAGATACGCTCCAGATACAGATGCCATTTTAATGCTCATTTAATACAACTATCAGATGCAGTTCAGATACACTCCAGATACGGATGCCACTGTGATACTCATTCCAGATTTCTCTTTCAAATATAATTCAGATATGCTCCAAATATGGATATTATTATGATACCCATTCGATACATCTTCAGATACAATCAAGGCAGGGATTTATTTTGACACTTCCCAGCTTGAGTGTGTTTCTACCACAAATCACTGGAAAATCCCTCTCTCTAGCAAAGTTCCATGAGAGAGCTAAAATTAAAGTATTCTACAATAGAGTTTTATAAATCTCAAGTAGTTATAAATCCTTATCCCCAGTAGAGTTTATTTCTCTAGCTACGGAAGTTCATCTCCCAGTGGAGTTTATTTCTCCAAATTGGTAAAATCTTCTAACAAAACTCTTCTCCCCAGCAAAATCATTCTCAAATAAAAGTCGAAGATCCCCGACAGAGAAATGGAATCCCCATAAAAATCATCTCCATTCATCATCCCCAGTGAAAATTAAAGAATCACTTTCTTCATTCACCAACAGCAGTCTGGGATTCAGTTTCCCGGTACTCTTCAGCAACACTCAGGGATTTATTTTCCCAGACAAAGAAACTTCACAATAGCATTACATGTTCATAAATCATGGCATGCACATGCAAAAGCATACATCACAATCTCATTTTTTTGATAACATCATTATGCAATGCATTTCATACTTCATGATATTGCATATAGCTAAGCCTTTATCCTTTCAGGTAAGATCCACAGACAAATATCATAAAAAATTTCAATAATTCCAAATTAAGTTCCTGAAACCAGATGGGGAAATATCTGTGAATGATTGATCGTAGATCAACTCCCGAAACTAGACGGGGCAACCAATCTATAAGATCAGGTTAAAGAGTAACTCTTGAAACCAGACAGGGCAACTACCTCAATAACTAGTAGAAAAGCTGATTGAAGAACATTTCCAGAAACAAGATGGGGAAACTATTTTTCTTTCTGATTAGTCAGAGATTAACTCCCGAAACAAGTCAGGGAAACTATCTCCATGACCAACAATGAGTGGGTTCTAGATTAATACCTGAAACCAGACATGGCGACTATCTATGAACAAATTGCAGATCAGTTCCTGAAACAAGACGAGGTGACTAGCTACATGACAAGAATTTCCTTCAGAGGAGTTCTGAAACGCATTTCCCCTTTAACACTTCATTCTGAAAAGCATCTCCTTCAGCACTTCATTCTAAAAAGCATTTCCCCTTCAGATATGGAATCCTGAAAAGCATCTTCCCCAGAGACCGAATTCTGGCGAGCATTTCCATCAGAGGAGTTCTGAAATGCATTTCCCCTTCTGCACTTCACTCTGAAAAGCATCTCCTTCAGCACTTCGTTCTGAAAAGAATTTCCCTTCAGGCACAGAATCCTGAAAAGATTTTTCCCAGAGACTGAGTTTTGGCAAGCATTTCCTTCAAGAGGAGTTCTGAAATGCATTTCCCTTCAGCACTTCATTCTGAAAAGCATTCTTCAAGATACAATCAAGTTTAGACTTAGTATAAATTCTATCAACAATCACCTGCAGATGGCATCTTTAAGCCCCTCTCTGACAACTCTCAGTCATCTTTTCAAATGGCATCTGTAAACCTATTCCCGACATCATCAACCATCGGTGTTACTTCATGCGAGTGCAAATTTCTGGGCACTCTAGTGTTCAATCATCTTCCACCTTCAGATCATGAAAGGAAGACAAGCCAATCTAAATCCTCAGGTTTAAGAAGATTGAACAAGGGTAATTGTTGTACCCTAACATTTTCCCTCCCATTTTTACTCAAAAACATGTTCCCATAGGTCCTCAATTGCTCAAGGTTGACCAATAATTGACCAGACAAATTCTCCTCCTAAGTAATGAACCTCTAACTAGGGTTTCACTTATCATCAAGATGTGTGAGCTCCAAAGTTCTAAAATGTTTTCCATTGTCCTTCTATTCCTTCAAGATTGTCCATGACAAGTTTCATGCCTTGCACTACAAGGTTGCCCAGTCAATTGCTTAAATGCTTGGAAATCAACTATATTAGGTCAAAAGTCAACTGTGGCCCAAATACAGTCAAACTTCATGATTTTTGGTCAACATTAACATTTTGAAGTGATATCCATCATTTTATCAAGGGTTGATCATGATTCCTCAAGAAATGCTCCTAATTCATCAAAAGTCAAGAATTGCTAATTAGGGTTTCTAAAGGAAAAGTCAACCAAACTTTGACTAGGCATAACTTTCACATACTTCATCCATTTTTCCACAACCAAATCTCATATTGAAGAGAATCTCCTTCCCTACAACTTATCTTCAGCCCTCAAGTCCAATAAATGCACCATTTGAAGGATACAAGCTCAGAAATTACAGGTTATTTTCAAAAAGTCAACAAAAGCCACTTTTTGCCAAGACCTTTTACATCAAGAGAAAATCTTCAAATGCAAAATTAATAAAAATAGGGATTGAAATAAGCATCTTGGTATTTCTAAAAAGTCCAAGATCATCGTCATGAGATAAAAATTGAGCAAGTTATGGCTTGCTCAAGTTGGGAAAATTTGGGAATTTTCAAGAATTATGTATTGAGCAAATTTGAAGTTTTAAGGCAAGAGCTCACTTTCCTGGATTTCAAACATCTTCCTAAGATTATAAAGGACCTCCAAAAATACTCTTACCATGCCTTACATTTTTTACTTATTTTGTACACATTTATTTTAATTTATTTCAAGTAAATATAAAATAAAGTGTATAAAATAATTGGAAATTGGTTTTGGCATTTGCGCTAGTGTTTTGGCTTGCCTTGAAGCTCATGATTTTGTGCAGCATTGTCTAGATACATTCAAATTTAAAAAAGGACAAGATTCCATGTTTTTGGCCAAAGTTGCAAATTTTCATTCATGGCTTTCAAACACATAATCAAGACTGTTTAATCATATGATATCTTGTCTCCTCACTCCTCTCTATATAAACAAGACATTAGCAAGCATTTCAGCATGAGACACATCCCCAAAAAGTCACACGAAATTGCATAAAAAAAGCAAAGTTGTTAAAATTCAAAAACGCAGTTCCATCCTTCCTCAGTCCAAACAAAGGATCCAAGCACATTCCTGGAGGTTCCTTGAAGTTATTCCAGCTATTACCAGGTCCTGGAACGTCACGAAACATCCCAACCAGTTCTCATGGTTTGCCTCCTTTTCAAATTTCATTTTGCTCGATTCATGTAATTTAAATCCATTTTGACCATGCATTTCTGTTCATTTGAGTATTTGCAAGCTTCCTGTATAGTTGGATTGAAGTTTTGATGCAGGAATCACATTTGGCCATGGTTAGGGTTTGAACCTCCAAATTTGGGTTTTCTGTATTGGCCAAAATTATCCCAAACCAAGGGCACCATCGTGCTCAGGAGGATGAGGCAAATTGATCTGTGGCCTCACATGTAATTTATATTGCGTATTTTGGATATTTCATGATGCAAGTGCTATAGTGACAAGCAAAAAGCTGTCACTATAGGTCTTATTACCTAAGACGACAGAGAGAGGAAGAAGATGATGTGTGGCAGCCCCCCATTAGCTAATTCAAATAAGCGCTCGTTTTTATTTTATTTTTCAGATATTGACATTTTGTTGTATATAATACTCTTGTTTCATTTTATATAATGAATGATAAAATGGCTCAGCTGGCAAAGAAGCATGGATGTAAGGGAGAGGACCTGGGTTCGAGTCCCAGGTCTAGCATTTTCTTATTTCTTAACATTTTCATGCAGATTCGGTATTCCTATTGGCTAGACGTATACCATGCACCCTCAAATCTGACCATCCAAATCATGTTGGCTTTGGATCTAAGGGTTTTAATTTGAGATCTACCATGCACCCTCAGAGCTTCACCTCACTAGATCCAGCGTGGCTTGGGCTTAACATTCAATAGGGCCCAGCAAATTCAATAGCACACCCCCATTATTTCTTCTGCATACCTCAGCTCACTTTACATTTTTCGTTTTGTATTATTTCTTATATTTGTTTTTATTATTGTTTTCTTTTGTTTAATTAACCAAATATAAAAAAAATCCCACTAAAATATTAGGTTTAGATTTCTTAATTAAATAATTAATTAATTTCTTTAATTAATTAATTAATTAAAATTTTAACCTTTTCTTAATTAAAAATGAATTAGAGTTTAGGACTAATTATTTTCTTTTCATAATATTAAAAAACTAAAAAGAAATTAGATTATTTTTCTTAATTTAATTTTATTATATAGACTTTAGGATAATTGATTATTTTTCTTAAATAAAAAACAACAAAAAAGATTTTTCTTATTAGGGTTTTTTTAGACGAACTTTCAATCTTTCGCGCGTTATTTATTTTTCGCATTTTTACATTATTGTAACTGCATACTGGTATGTAATAACTAATTAGGACTTTTATCCGCTTTCTCTATTTTTATTCCCCCAATTTTTGTACATTGTAAATCCCCTCCCTGAAACCATGTAATAGCGTAGGGTTTATTTTCGCACTTTACATTTTTCTGTACATGTTAATTGCTAGTAACTAGGATTGCATAATAGTGTATTTAGGTGTAAAAATATATTTTTTGGGGGAATGTTTTGGGTTTTTTTGGTCCCAATTCATCAAACCTCCATTTTTGGTCTTGAGAAGCTATAAAATAACATTGGAGCTTGCATCTTGATGATCCAGAGTTGGACTTCTCATCAATCGGTGCTGACAATCTGTGAGATGTTTGGTTTTTCTCTATTTCTTCTATATGTGTTTCTCTATTTGTTGGATATGTTTGTATATTTACTTTGAACATATGTATATTTGTTGATCATCGTGTTGTATAAAGCTTTCTTTACAAATCAATCTTGATGTCTTTTTTGATCTTTTTGCTTTATGTTTGGATTTGGATTGTTATAAACATATACCTCACAAATCTTGATTAAGGATGGATATCTATTAGTTTCTAGATTCTAGAGATAGATTTAGAGCTAATATTCACTTTGGGGCTAAAGCTTAATGCCTCTATATTGTTGTAACGCGCAAGACATTGCCGATAGAATAATACGGTTGGTCTCGCGACTTGACGTTAGACATAACCTTCGTTGTGGGTATATCTCGTGGTGTCCGTGATGATTTTGACGAGTATAGTAGGTTGAGTGCAACTGATCAATAGGTTTAAATTTGTGACGAGTAGTGTAAATTCCTGTCTGTTAGGTTTCTCCTTTCTATTTAATGTATTTATTTTTTTGTCAATAGTTTTTACCCTTTCCTTACAAACAAACCCATTTATCCCCAAACTCATTAACGAGATATTTGTTGAACAAAAATTCAATAACCAATCTCCGTGGACATGATAAATTCCCGAATATTTCCAAAACTTTTGTTGCTTGCCACTACACTGCTTCCAACAAAATGGCGCCGTTTTCGGGGATTGGTTCTATTGATTTCGTATTGCGATAATTCTTTTGTTTTTGAGTTTTGTAATTAATGTATATGTTGTATAGAAATTGTATATTAACTTGTATATGATATTTGTGCATATATGTGTTTTCACGTATTGTTGTGAATTATCTCGTTTTCGTAACATTTGTTGTGTGATTGTTAGGACACTTTCTTTAGGCTTGCACGGTGTGAAAATACCATGGCATGATGAAAGGAGGTTTCTAGCTTGCACAATAAATGCGTCAAGCTCACAACGTAAAACAAGCATGTCTGTTTGTATTTGTTTATGTGTGTGATGATTTGTGCTTTAACAAGTTAAAACAAGGAAATGTTATGAATTTCAAATCTTCACTTTTTAACTTGTTAATTAATTTTCACCCGGTTTTCATATGGTTATTTGTATTTGTTTTGTTAGGTTAATTTGTGTTTTCCGAAAGTGTGTGGTGTTTAGCTTGAGGAGTTTTGTTTGTTGTATATATTGTAAATTGTGTACATTGAAATTTTGCAGGAGTATTATTTTTCTAATTCTTTTGTTGTTGTTTGCACTCAAGTTTTGGTCCGGTAACTTATAGAATATTGAGGTGATTTGTCAAGTTTGATCATTTCGACTTGCGAATGCGTGATAATGATTTTGTTAAAGTTTTGTATACGTTCGAGGTATGTGTTTATCGCTTTCTATACTTTAGCATATTCATGATACTTAGACTTTTTACAATTTTTATACCATTCATTCTTTTGTATACTTGTTCATTTGTGAATCACTTTAATTCCTACCCTTTTTGTGAGGTAGCTTTCCATTGTTCATATATACTGGAGACCATAATTCTTGTTTTAACTTGATTTTATTATGCTTAATCTTTTGGCTGTGTTGATTGTATGAAAGCTTGAACATGATCAAGACTTTTTTTTTGTTTTATTTTGAGCACAACTACCTTGGCCAAATAAGTCAATTCACCTTGTGAGTGTGTGATTATTAGTAACCCCTTTGAACTTTTTGTTGATATCCATGTTTTATTTGCTAAATGCTTGTCTATGAGTGTTTAGTTTCCCTTTTTGCATAGATGTTGATTCATTGTTTTCTTGAACCCTCAACCATTGTTTTGGTTTGAATTTTTACCTTACCTTAAAAAGTATGGAGTATTCACTTTAATGTATGGTTGAATTTAAGTTGGGGAGAAAAAATATTGTGTATTTATTGGTTGATTGCTATGAGGTTGAAAAGAAAAAGAAAAAAAAAGTGAGAAAAGAAATGAAAAAAAAGTGATAGAAAAAGAAAGGAAAAAAATTGAAAAAGCTTTGAAAAAGAAAAAAAAAGAGTATGGAATAATGTTGTGTTGAATAAGTAATGTGTGTTGGTTTGAAATTTGAGATGAATAAGAATTTTGATTAAAATTCTATTGTTTGAAACTTTGTGGAAGTAATTACACCCTTAGGTTTAGGCAAGTTTTTGTTTCGATTAGTTTTAGGACTTATCACTTGTTTGTTAATCAAGCCACATTACAACCTTGAAAAGCCCTTGAGATTCTTGCTTTTATATTTTCAATATAAATTTTTGGATGAATGCATAATTTAATCTATTGTTTGCAAGATTGTTGGATGAGTGGAAATACACCATTTTTGTGTGTTTTTCATCTACCGATGATTGTGTTTGCTAGGTGTGATTCATTTATGAACTAATATTGTTTTAGAATTTTGACATAATTTTTGTATTTCGCATTTGCCTCATGTTTATGTTATCGTTGTAGTTTAGTGGTAAGTATATTTCTTCGTGTGTACTGTTTTTCATTTGAGCCATATAATTTGTTTTCCATTTTTCAAAACCTATTGATTCGTGATTCTTTGATTATCGTCTTTTGCTTCTTTAAGTTTATTTGACTTTGTTTGAGGATAAACAATATTTTAAGTTGGGAAGAGTTTGATGAGTGCTAAGTTTTTGTGAATTTGAGTGTGAATAATTATCACTCACCAGCTTAATTTATTTGCTTTTTATCAATAAACCTCAATTTTAGTGTATATTCGGTATAGTTTATGTTATAGTGTATTTATTACGTTATTATGTAAATATTATTGAATTTAATTGATTTTATCTCATTTTTGTAGGTATCCAAGCATTGATATTTAGGAATTGTTAGATAGAGCATTAAATAAGCTTTCCAACACTTTCAACCGGGCGCGAATCGGAGTTACGATTCAAAAGTTATGACTGAAACAGTGCAGAATGCTATGCTGGTTTTTCAACTTTCTGTCATCCGTTGCCGAGCGGCACTTTTGGTCGCCAGGCGACGCTAGGCAAGCTGTAATGTGGAAAAATGTTGTTTTGGTCACCGGGCGACACTTTTTGGTCGCCGGGCGATACTGGACAGTCAGAAATGCGTATTTAGGTGTAAAAATACATTTTGGGGGATGGTTTTGGGTATTTTTGATCCCAACTCCGTCAACCTTCATTTTTGGATAGGATTAGCTTAGAAAACAACATTGAAGCTTGCATACGGATGATCTGGGGTGGATTGCTCATCAATCGGCATTGACAAACTGGGAGATTTGTGGTTCATATCTCTTCCTCTTGGTGTATTCTTTATGTGTTGAGTTTGTACATGTATTTACTCTGAACTTATGTATACTTGCCGCCCATAGAGTTATATTAAACTTTCTTTACAAATCTTTGTCGATTATTATCTCAGATTTTTGTTTTGTGTTAGGGATTTGAGTTGTTATAGTCATATACTGCTTAGATTCTTATCTAGGATGATTATCTGTTAGTTTCTGAACTCTAGAGATAGATTTAGAGCTGACATCTACTTGGGTATTAGAGCTTAATGCCTCTGTGGTTGTGCTATACTGAGAGATCGTCAGTGCGATTACATATTTGTATTCTATGTTGTTAAGGAGGTAGAGAGATCATTTCCTTGGTGATACAGTCGGTCTCTCAATTTGGGTTAGAAATGACTTAGGTTGTGAGTGATACGTAATAACCCTGATGAGTATTGTTAGGTTGAATGTAATTGATCGGTAGATTTAAGTCTGTGATGAGTAGATTATATGTAGGATTGATAAGTTCTTCCTTAGTTTTTACTTTGTTTACATTTATTTTCTGTTGATAACATTTTCTTTACAAAACCATTTATCCCCAAACTCATTAACGAATGATTTGTCGAATGAAAATTCAATAACCAATCTCTGTGGACACGATAAATTCTCAGATAAATATTTCCAAAACTTTTGTTGCTTATCTCTACACCGCTTCCAACAGTTGCTATCTGTCATGGTCAGATGTATCAAAAACGTATGATCAAGGCATTTAACAAGAAGATCAAGCATCAGGTATACCAGGCTGGTGACTTGGTAATAAAGCGCATCATTCTACCACAAGGAGATCCCAGGGGAAAATGGACTCCCACCTACGAAGGGCCATTTGTTGTCAAGAAAGTATCCTCGGGTGGTGCTATGATGTTAACCACCATGGACGGTGAAGATTTCCCGCACCCTATGAACACGGACATAGTCAAAAAATACTACGCATAAAAGAGATCCGCTAGGTTGACATACCTAGGCAAAAATAAGGGCATCCTGGCGAATTAAAAGGGTTCGGGAAAAAAATTAGGAATATATTAAAAAAATTATACACCTCGTAAGTCGAAAACCTGAAAAGGCGACTTGGGCAAAAAAGGGTATCCTGGTGGGCTGAACACCCGAAAGGGAGGTTCAGGCAAAAATTAGGGATTAAAGCGTACGACTATGTCCCATTGGATCACTTATAGCAAGATTTATTAACAATTTCAAAAGTTCAAATGGTACAAGATCATTCAAATTAACTTCTTTCGACCACAAGGGACAATATGTTCGAAGACATAGGGGCAATAACGGAGTTGAAACCCAATGAGATCACTTCCACATGGCTATATATATATATATATATATATATATATATATATATATATATATATATATATATATATATATATATATATATATATATATATATATATATATATATATATATATATATATATATATATATATATCTGTGTGTGTGTGTGTGTGTGTGTGTGTGTGTGTGTGTGTGTGTGTGTGTGTGTGTTTTCACTTTCTACTCTTTTCATTTCACGATGACTTCCTTTTACTAGGATTTCCGTCTCTTTGTACAAAATCGTCTGTTTATAGGAAAATTATCAATACATATATACTTTAAAGTCCAAACTTTTTATTTTTTCTGTTTTGTTTGCAAAAACATCTAATGACTAAATTGAATGAACATATGCATATGAACATGATTAACCGTTAACAAATATATGCATAAGATCAGGACTAAACATTTACCAAAACTCTAGGAGCTAGGATGACACTCAAGCTGTCCATAAATCCCCACAGAATCCCTTTCATAAGATTATCCCCAGTGAAGACGCCATAGCCACTTCTATGAGATTATCTTCCACAGAGTAATCTTCACGAATAAGGGTATATTTCCCGCAATCTCCCTGACAGATTGCTCCAGCAAATAAAGGAGTATGATCTCTTTCCCGATAATATCACCAACCTATAAAGTTTTCAATTAGTACACTTCATGGAAATTCTCTTTCCCAGCTGAGCTTGGTCCTCCAAAAAAAGACCTTGCAGAGTTCTTCTCTCTAGAAAAATTCAATTCCCCCAAGAGAATTTGTTTCCTCAGCAAGATCACTTCTCTGAAAAATAGGTTTATTTCTCCAACAGGGTTTATTTCCACAACAATCTACAAATTCCCTAGCTCGAGTCTATTCCTCGGGCTACTACAAATCACTGACAAAATTCTCCTCACAGTAAAGTTGCCACTATCCCCATAAAGTTGCTACAAAACCTGGAATCTGACCAGATACCAGTTAACTTTATCTTCCCCAGACAAGTCGGAAGATTATCCATCTCTTTTATCCCCAGTCAGGGTGTAAGAATTAATTCTCCCTAGACGAGTCGGAAGTTTAACCATCTCTTTTATCCCCAGTCAGGGTATATAAGAAATAAACTTTCCAGTAGAGCAACATACGACCAATGTTCCTAAACTCTACTTACTAAACAATAATCAATACATCCCATATAGAGTTTCCTCAAACAAGTAAGCATGAATCCCAAGCGGAAGCATTCTAGACAAAATTGAAGATACACATACTCTTCATCCCCAGTAATAGTCATAGATTTATTTTCCCAGACAAAGATACACTTCAAACAACATTCCACATTCATACATCATAACATATGCATACGAAACACATATAACACAATCTCATTTATTTTGAGAACATCATTACGTAATGCATTTCATACATCATGACATTTCATACAACTAACTCTTTACATTTTTAGGAAATATCAATCAACAGATGAATATCATCAACAATTTTCAACAGTTTATAGATTAATTCCCGAAACAAGACGGGGAAACTATCTATGAGACCAGGTCAGAGATTAATTCCTGAAACAAGACAGGACAACTATCTCAACGGCCAACAAAAAGCAGGTTCTAGATTAATTCCTGAAACAAGCCAGGGAAACTATTTGGATAACCAACATCAAATTAATTCCTGAAACAAGACAGGGCAACTATTTGTGAAGAACAAAACAGATGAAGATCAATTCCCGAAATAGGACAGGTCGATTTTCTTTATCAGCCATAGTACAAACTGATTGTAGATCAATTCCTAAAACACGATGGGGCGACTATCTACACGAACAGATTGAAGATTAACACCCGAAATAGGACGGGGAAACTATCTTTCTTTCTCTTTGGTCAGATAAAGATCAATTCCTGAAATAGGACGGGGCGACTATCTTTATCACCATTAGTTTTACCAACAAATTTGATTATAGATCAATTCCCGAAACAGGATAGGCCGATTATTTATATGACAAACAGCTGCTCAAACACCTTTCCCAGAGGTTCATTCTGGAAATCATTCTTCAGATACAGTCGAGCATAGACTCATTCTGATATTTCTATCCACAGTTACTTTGGATGGCATATTTAAGCCCATCTCCGACAACTCTCTATCATCTTTCCAAATGGCATCTCTAAGCATATTCCCGGTATAATAAACCAACAGTTTTACTTCATGCACAAGTGAGTGCAAATTTCGGGGCACTTAAGTGTTCAATCCTCTTCTACCTTTAAGTCATGAATGGTGGATAAGCCAATCTAACTCTTCAGGTTTAAGAAGATTGAATAAGGGAAGCTGTTGTACCCCAAAATTTTCCATGTCCTTTCTCAAGACATTTCTCACAATAGATCTCAAATGCTTAAGAAGCCTCAAGAGTTGACCAAACAAACTCATCTCCTAAGCACTGAGTCCACAAATTAGGGTTTTGGATTTCTCAAGGACAATTGGACTTCTGATGCCTCAAATTAATTTCATGATTCATTATAGATCTTCAAGATTTCTCATAACAAGTTTCAAGCCTTGCACCATAAATTTCCAATCAATTGCTCAGATGACTGAAAATCAACTGTATGGGGTAAAAATTTAACTATGGTCAATATATAGTCAAACTTCAAAATTTTTGGTCCCCATCAACATTTTGAAGTCATATTCATCATTTGATCAAGGTTTGGTCACAATTCCTTAATAAAAACATTTAAATCATGAAAGGGGCTAAATTGTCAAAATTAGGGGTTTGATTGAGAATGACTGATTAGTGGCTTTTGACCTAGTACATAACCTAATGGCTTGAAGCATGGTCTCAAGGACTCAAAAACAATATATTGACCTAATTTCATGGCTTAAATCACTTCTCAAGATCAAAGGGTTGATAGTTGAATTTGGGTCAACTGATGAAAAGTCAACTGACACACAAAAAGTCAAACCTTGACTTTTTGGTCAACATTGAATATCAAAGATCAAGATTCATCAAGACATTCAAAAATATCAAAGTTGGTCAACAAGAATCAAGAAAGTCAAGAAAGTCCACAAAAAGTCAAAGTTTTCAATACTTAGAAAAAATTCTAAATGTTTTTTAACCTTGATAATTTCACTACTTCATGACAATTTTTCACCAAAATGCAAGATGATTCAAGGAAAACTTTTAACATGAAAGTTGTAGATCTTGATGAATTTTACAACTTTGTCCCTTATGGTTGATGTCCAAAAAATGCTTGGATTTGAAGATATAGGCTTATGAAGTCATGACTTTTTATCAAAAAACACTTAGTGAAATTTTCATCAAGTTAGGCATATTTTTTGCCCCAACTTCTTGGCAATTTTTCACCAAGTTCCAAGTTGATTTAGCGAAAGTGGTCAACATGAAGGTTGTAGAAAATATATCAAGCTTTCCAAAATGTCTAATAAATTAAAGAGATCATACTTGAACTAGGATAATCAAAGAGAAGAAGTTGGACATTCATTCTTGAATTATAGGCTATTTTTATGAAGAACACTTGAAGAAATCTCAAGCCATGCTGCATAAATCTTGCTTTGCAGGCTTCTAACTTGCATATCTATCCATAATCAGATGTTTACGTAACTGATTGAGCTATTATCCAAGCATTTGAGTCATTTTCTAAGTGATCATTCCATTTAGGGAAGAAAGTCAAGACTTCCATTTTGAAAAAGTGGCTTTAATCACAAAGTCCACTCTCCTTGAGCCTTGCACTTGTTTCTTATGAGCAAACACAATGTCAAAGCCGAGAAGAAACCACCTACAACCTGTTAACCACCCTACAAGCCCTTGTACTTCACATTGAAACCATGAATTTCAAGTTTACTTCAAAATCAAGTCACATAGCCATAACATGTGATTCTTGATTTCTGATCGCTAGAGCCTTCAAAACCTTCCCTCTATAAATAGAGGAGTCATTTGCAAGCTAACACACGAGTTTACAAGCCCTCTAATCCTCTCAAACTACCTCAAACCAGAATTTGCACAAAAATATCCATAACTTGTCATTTCTGACTTCGAACACCAATCTCACAATCCACTCGCGTGTTTTCACTTTTAATCGATCACAAAGCTTCCATAACTCATATATAACTCATCCCCATCCATGTTTCGGCACTATAAATTCATCTTCATCATCCTCCATTTCCAAATATTCAAACCTGCAACTTGACTTCTCCAACACGACTCAGGCACTTTCATCATAAAGTAAAAGTTGCATTAGCTTCCTAGGAGTCCAGTGAAGTTATCCAGATCATCACCACACTTCTAGGGGTGCTCAAACTTCATACACAATTTCCAGTTTTGAGGTAAGTTTTCTCAACTTTGAACTCTCTCTACAAGCATCATTAAAGGTTACCTTGTGAATGAAAAATGTAGACATCATTGCCTTGAAGCTAACCATACCTTTTGTTTTCATTTATGTTGCCTGAGTGATGTGAAATTTGAAGTTGAACTCTCTAAAAAAAATAGGTTTTATTTGGTACCAAACAAAATTCTTGTTCATCTTTGGTTTATAGCTTTAGTTATTTATATGGTTGAATTTATGGTGAAAAAGGAATAACTTTCATGTTTATAATTTTGAAAATGGTTGAGAAATGAAGAAGTTACAGTTTTGGCCATGGTGGTGTTCTTCTCTGCGTGCGCAAGGTTGAAGATGAAGTCATTTTCAAATTCAGAATTGGGTTTATTTTATATTTAGTGAAAGTTGTATTACTACCGGATGTAACAGCCACCCCAGTGGCAGAGGAAGTGCGCGTAGGGCATTAATGTATAGAGACCTGGATTCGAGCCCCAATGGTACCCTTTTAATTTTTCACATATTTTTCTATTTCAGATTCAATGCAAGTAAGATAAGGATGCATATGATACTTCTCTCATCCACACCATCAAATCTGCCAGGAAATCAAATCAAACACTCATAATGGAGAGACCATGATGCACTCTCATAGGCTAGTCACATGGAACCTCAAAACAGGCGCTGGGCTGGAGATGTTTGGGCCTTTTTGATTTTGATTTCATACACCCTCCATATTACTTTCAGCAACCAAGCCCATTCCATTTTTTTTATTTTTCTCTGATTTCAAACAAAAAATATATTTGAGCCCAGCGCCCCATTTTTCTTTTCAACCCCCCTTTTTTTCTTTTGACACCCAGGCCCAATTATTTTTATTTTTATTTTATATTTTCTATATTTCATTAATTAATTTATTTTTATTTGACCCAAAAATATAAAAATATTTTTTCTTAAAATAATTAAATTAAAAACATTTTAATTTAAACATTTGTTTTATTTTTGTTAATATTTAGAACTAGATTTTGTTTGTTTTCTATACTTTAAAATATTTTCTAAATTAATATTAATATTCAAATTATTTTATAAACAAATTACTTAGACTTAGGTTTTATTTTATTATTAATCATAATTAACTTAGATTTTAGATTTTGTTAAATAATTAATTAACTTTTCTTATAATTAAAATTAATTAGTCTAATTAGGTTAAATTACTAAAACCTTTTCCATAAAAAAACCCTAAAAAACAATTTCTTTTCTCTTTACATTCTTGCGCATTTTATTATTTCGCATTACTAATTATTCAATGGTTTGTAATAGATAATTAGGCTTTATTGCTTTCTCCCCCCTATTCACAAATTGTACCCCCCATTCTCAAAGCGTTGTAATAGCGTAGGACATTTAAATTCCGCAACTTATCGCTTTCCTTATTATTGCTAGTAATTAGAGTTTGCATGACAAGATTTAAAATCAATCATTAGACAACCCTAATTCAAGATAAAATACATGAAAACAAAACACTTTGCATACATGCACCTCTAGGGCCAACCTCACTTGTTGCCTCGGATGTAAACAATCATGTCCCTCGAACGTAAGATGTTTTAGCAAAGACCCTCGATTAAAAGATCGTAGTCCCTCGATGACCCTTCAATGTTTCCTTCAATAAACGATTTTAGTCCCTTACGTCAATTGATAAAACATATTACAAGTTGCCTTCTATGACTGTACGATGACCCACGCCTGTCCCTCACATCCAATGATATGGCTCTCTATCAACCATTGGTAAAGTAACACTATTTAAAGGAGGAGGAAAAGAACAAAGAATTTTTGAGTGGGTAGATTGCTCATAATTGCTTTCTCTTAAAACAAAACCATTTCACACCTCACACTTTCAAAAACAAACATCTTTCCAAACATTCCCTTTTGACAAATCTTTTCAAAACAAACATTTTGTATACATTCTCAACGATACGAGAATCATTACAAAATTGATTTACATTGGCACCTTCAAAACATCTTTTCAAACACACATTTTTAACAAATATTTTCAAAACCAACACTTTGTATACATTCTCAACGATACGAGAATCATTGCAAAGTTTACCGAATGGAGGCATTTTCAAAATGTTTTCAAACTTACACAAACACAAAGCATTTCAAAGTGATCTAGCAATTAAGAGCCCGTAGATAACTACAGATGAAAAGGGTTCTAACACCTTCCCTTTTCATAACCTACCCCCCGAACTCAAGAAAATTCTCAAAAGGTCTTTCCTATTCTTTTCACCCTTTCCTTTATTAGATAAAAGAAAAGTCGGTGGCGACTCTTGATATCCGCAACATTTACGATAAAATGCAAAACAACCAAGTCAGTTCTCCCATCATACTATAGTTGTCATCTTGGATGAAGTCCGAACTAAGATGGATGACACTTGTTTGAAGCCTTGTAGTGAAACTCATATATGAAGCAAAGAAATTGCATTCGAGTTTGAAATATGCAACTTGTACCATTCCTTTGTTTAAAATACATTTCTTCAAACCATTCAATATTCATTATTCTTCCAACTATTCTACCTAATCAATGGAACCAAACTCTCCACTTCTCAAAAAATGGACTAATCGTTGTAGTGCTATCATAGTCTAAATAAAACTCAGACATGCTAGCATACTCTTACTTCATGTTAAGGGATTCCAACTTGATCACCATATAATAGGACCCTAATTCCTTGGGTGACTTGTAGATCAAGTTAACTTAGAATCCATGATCCAATGAATGAGCACAAACCCTAATCCATGTTCTTCGTCCCTTTTGTTGAAATAACCCTGCAAAAGAAATGAAACCTTGATTCATGTGAAACTGTGATTCCATGACCATTGATTTCAAGTACTAAGCCCTATTGTTAATGAATGTATGAGGTGTCAAATGACCTAACGGGGAAGGGTATATACATGATGATGCATAAGCCAGATGATTCTTATAAAGGGGTAGGACAAATTTGGGGTATTACAGCTGCCCCTATTTAATCGTCTTAAACCTGAAAGTATGATTGGTATGTGCCTTTTGGAAGTTCGAGGTAGAAGATGATTAAATACCAATGCCAAAAATTTGTTCTGAAAGAAAGCGTGAGTGGGTTATTTATTTTTGTGATATCTGCTGGGGAAAGATTTTTTTTTCTGCGAGAAAGTTTATGGATGAACTTTAGAAAGTGGTTGCTCGTAATGGGGTAACGGTGCCAATACGAGGTTTCTAAAAGAGACGCTTGTTATGCGAGATGGAAGTTGAAAAAATGGGTACGGGAAGACGACTGATGAGATCTACAAAAGACCTATGATCCTACAATGAGACCTACGGGCAACCTATAATTGGAAAGCTAGATCTACAGACAACCTACAATCCTAAAGAGAGACCTACGGGCGATCTGTAATGGTAGACCTACGGGCGATCTATAAGAGGAAAGCTAGATCTACGAACGACCTACAATCCTAAAGCGATACCTACGAGTAATCTGTAAGGGGATACTTACAAGCAATTTATAAGAGGAAAGCTAGATCTATGGAAGACCTACAATCCTAAAGTGAGACCTACAGGCGATCTGTAAGGGGAGACCTACGGGCGATCTATAAGAGGAATGCTAGATCTACAGACGACCTACAATCCTAAAGCGAGACCTACAGGCGATCTTCTAGGGAAGACCTACGTGAGATCTGTAAGGGGAGATCTAGATATACGGTCGATCTAAGATCCTAAGGTGAGACCTACGGGTGATCTACCAAAACTAGGACTACAGGCGACCTACAAGGAAATCTAGATCTATGGTCGATCTAAGATCCTAGGTAAGACCTACAGGCGATCTACCAAAAACTAGGCCTATGGGAGACCTACAAGGAAGTCTAGATCTACGGTCGATTTAAGATCCTAAGGTAAGACCTACAAGCGATCTACCAAAAACTAGGCCTATGGGCGACCTACAAGGAAATCTAGATCTACGGTCGATATAAGATCCTAAGGTAAGACCTACGGGCGATCTACCAAAAACTAGGCCTATGAGAGACCTACAAGGAAATATAGATCTACGATCGATCTAAGATCCTAAGGTAAGACCTACGGGCGATCTACCAAAAACTAGGCCTACGGGCGACCTACAATTCTAAGAAGGTGGGAATATTGATTACGACACGATGATTAAAGACGCGAGAATGACCAAGTGTATTGCATTTACTGGGATTTGAAGGACAAATAGACACAGACGAGCGTTTGCAAAACTGACACAGACGAGTGTTTAAAGAAACTGAAACGGATGAGTGTTTAGAAAACTGACACGGACGAGTGTTTGGAAAACTAACACAGATGAGTGTTTAGAAAACTGACAAAGACGAGTGTTTGGAAGTACAATGTATTGGCGCCGTTAGCTGGGAATTATGAAGGTGACGATCATCCACTGGGCTTGGAAGCGATATCCTCTTGTGGGGATGTATTGTTGTCTTTGAATGATTCAGGTCTTTCGTGTAAGGTACCCGATCTGGCTTATGCTTCGTATGCATGTTTGAATTTATTTTGCCGCAAAGATCCATTCTGATGGATCGGATATGCGCTTTTGAAGATGCAATGTTATGAAATTATAACTATATGCAATATAAAGAAATAGACTTCATGGGGATAAGTGAAGGCTCGTTGGGAGTCGTTGTTCATCACCGGGGATGCCGATAAATATCGGGGCTGGAAAGCTGCAGTACCAAGGACCACTGGGGATATTGATGAGAATTTGCATTGGAGAGCTCACGATACCGAAAATTATTGGTGACTGTGCTGAAGATTGATTTGTTGACAAAGCGAGTTTACAGGTACGCCACTGAATTCTGAATTGTGTTGTTGGGGAAAAGATAATGAACTCCATGTGGATCTCTTTGAATACATTTCCTAAGTTCACGCCACACAGGGGAATTACCTCTTGGATCACTTGGGGATAAGAGATAGGCATGGACACCTGCGAATTCCCCGGTTTAGCTCTACGAATGCCCCGGTTTACTCCACTAGGTATGCCCCGCTCCAGCTCTGCGAATTCCCCGGTTTAGCTCTCAGAGGACACACACTTATGCACGCCAATTCAAATGATGACTCTGGGCTTTCTAAATTCACTTGGGGATCCGGGTTTGAAATTTTCTATAGCAGATGAAGGCGACTTTGCACTGGCTAGGTCAGGGTGACCGTTATCAGTCACTACCTACAAAGAAAAATGACACTTGGAATGCATATGACACTCCCCCATGGTTATACATCAACATAAAGTCAAGTTTTATCTTAGCTTAGGAATTTTTATTCCCCATGTTTCTAATGCAATATTTAATAATGAATAAAACACATTTCGCATGCGAAAATATTTTATGATAATAAAGGACAATTTTTTGATGAAAAGAAACTTTATTGATTGACAATTGGCCTATGAATAGGCATTCCTACAAGGATGCAACTCCTATATGAGGTATTTGCAAAAAAAACAAAAAATACAATAGGTACAAATGGAAATGAGAGATGCTTGAATTTCCATTAAAACCGGTATTGCTACAGTTCTCATATCCTAGGTAGTCTCAATACCTTGTCTCTGAAGAGTAGCAGTTGGACCGATCGATTCACTGCCAACGTGCTATAGATGTGCTTGTGTTATTCATGAAGAGGATTCAGACTACAACCTCTTGCTTATGATCACTAAATTTTGCTTGGATCGCTCTTTCGGGTTTTCGATCCAACGCGATACCCATTTTTTCCTAAATCGCCCTTTCGAGTTTTCAACTTAGTGTTGGCTGAAGATTTTGACAATGTTATTTAGAATTCAAAAGAGTTAAAAGTTCTGATCGAAATGGAATTAAACGCCATATTTCGAAGTTGCAGAAGCAGTGTTTCGAATAAGTGTGTCAAAGCTTGAAGCTTCGAACGGTGATTTTGGGAACATATCCAAAGGGGTCTCGAAACAACAGCGAGGCTAGGTTTGGGAAGAGCGTTCGAAACGGAGAAACACCAAAGCATTTAAAATTCAAATGGAAGCGGGACTTTCAAAGTTTGAAAGTTATGTGTTGGAGCATTTGGAGACACGTGGAAAGATGAGAGAAGCATTGTCTTGCATGTTCGAAACGTGGCATGATCCTATAGCGAGACCGTTAGGGTCGAATTAGTATAAATAGAAGTCTTAGTATTAGGATTTCGGTGTGTCATATCTGTTATACAAAATACTCAATAACATTCAAACTACCACATGGCAAGGGAAACGAATGCAAGAGAAATGTATGTATGATAGCACCATGTATTTCTAACTTAATGAAAGCCTTTTTACCATTTCCAGTACTTTCTTCTTTTCTTTTTGTCGAATAACATTTGCAAGTTTCTTTATTTACTGTCTTTTCATTTCAAAGTCTTTTCCTCAAAGTTTTACGTTTTACTGCTTTCTTTATATTTCGAGCACTTTATATTTCAGAGAACTGTTACACTTTCAATACCTTTACTTTCAAGTATTGTTTTTCAAGCGCATACTTTTACTTAAAATCATTTATAGATTTCTTGCATTAAACACTTTCTTCACATTTTAAACTTCTACATTCCAGAAACCTTTTATGTTAAATGTTTTGCGAATCGAAACCATTTACTTCATTTTTCATACAGTTTTGTATGTCTCTTCAATCAGCATTACAATTAGCATTTATTCGTATAACTTAGTTTTCATATACATTTTGATCACATTTTTAAACTCTTAGAGAGAAGGATCGAAATAAACCAAACACTTGTACAATAGCAACCATGAATAATTGTTCGATTGTGAGAGTAACCTTAATATCCAAGGAGTCCTAGGATCAATCTAGTCGATCCTGTGAGTTACCAGAGAGATTGAATAGCGTTAACAAAGACTATTCGATAGTTTGGAAGACTAGCGGTTGTTTACCAGAAATCACTGGAAACAAATTGGCACACCCGGTGGGACCAATAGTTGGATATCAGAATTAAGGATTGTCGAGACGTAGCCATCCCAAAAACGTAGGAACCTAAGAAGTTTGCTGTTTTATGAACCTGAGAAGTGGTAAGATAACCAACAGCAACCAACCTTTATTCAGAAGAAAACGTTTGGACAAAATGTCTAATTCAGACAATCAACAAGGAGACCAAGGTGGCCCACATGCAACAGGCACTAACGCGTCCATTTCGAGCGGAACATCTAATGTAATCCCTTCAAATGCACAGTCTGTTGCATCTTCAACCAGTAACACAGCCACCAATGGAGTAAGTGGCATATCAACTAACAGTTCGATCTTAGGAAATACTGGAACTATGGGCTACCCTGGGGGATTCGTTCCACCACCAGGAACACAATCCCATTTCGCCACACCATTAACTAGACCACCCGGCTTCGATGGGAATAGAATTAGAAGTTCCTCTTACGGAATGCCAACATCTTTTATGGCAGGTTTACACAATTCCACATCGAATTCATCCCCACAACTAGGATCTGGGTCTGGGGCGAACCAATTTATGACAAATAACCAAGGGTCAGTGGGTTATAGCACGTTGCCTATCCTAACCACAGATAACCAGTTGGCTTTTAGGCAATTGATGGATGACAGCAACCACAATATGATAGGGGTGTTAGCGCAAACCATGCAGGAAATATTTGCCCCAATAGTTCAGAATGTGACTGTGACGAACAGGGAAAACGCTGACAATATGAGTCGAATAGCAGATTTCTTTGCTCCCACAGAAAGGCGTAGGCAGAACCAGGCGGGATTTCGAACAAACATGCCTGTTATAGAGCAAATCGCTAACGACCCAATTCATAGACCACCCAGAGAAGAAGCTAACTTAGGGGCCAGAGCACCAAGGTTAGAAGCCCCAATAATTCCGGGCCCACAAAGGGAAGTTATGGAACCAGGGGCAAGGATCGAAAGGCCAGAAGCCCCAGAATTTCGAGAAGAACAACCTAGGGGAGTAGTTTTGGTTGGTCGAAATCAAGATGCTGATGCCGTCGTTCATAGGATTCGAAACGATAACATCTTGGCAGAAAATAACCTAACCACCATGATAGAGAGGATCATGGCCCAGAATGGCCTCAATACGGGAATGAGGAGGCCAAATTACGCTTCTCCTATATTGGATTGTATAATGCATACTGATTTACCAAGGGGATACAAAGTCCCTAAATTTACAAAGTTCGCTGGGGATACCAACGAGTCAACAGTCGAACACATAGCGAGATATCTAACCGAAGCGGGAGATATAGCCAATAATGAAGATCTCAGGATCAAATACTTCCCAAGTTCCTTGACAAAAAACGCCTTCACTTGGTTTACTACGTTGCCTCCTGGGTCTATTGACACTTGGACCCTTTTAGAGAGATTATTCCATGAACAATTTTACATGGGACAATCGAAAATAAGTTTGAAGGAATTGGCCAGTGTCAAGAGAAAGTTCACTGAACCCATAGATGATTATTTGAATAGATTTAGGCTGTTAAAATCCAGATGTTACACAGTAGTGCCTGAACATGAGTTAGTCGAAATGGCCGCTGGGGGTTTGGATTATTCTATTCGAAAGAAATTAGATACTCAGTATTTGAGGGATATGGCTCAATTAGCCGATAGGGTTCGACAGGTCGAAAGACTAAAAGCTGAAAAATCCAGAGTCTTTAAGAATAGTAAGAAAGAAAGGATTTCCTATGTTGGGACTGAGGAAGTAGAAGAATATCCTGAATTCGAATTCGAAGAGGTCGAAATCGACCTCGCTGAATTAAAACAGGCCCCGCCTTACTCCTGCAAAATGTTAGTTCCCACGAAATGGAAAGATATTGTTGAAAATGAGAAAAGTGACAAGTTTCCAAAGAAGGTTTATACCTTCGACGTCACTAAGTGTGACGAAATTTTTGACTTGCTTGTCAAGGATGGCCAACTAATTGTGCCATCAAATGTCAAAATACCTCCCTTGGATCAGAGGAAGAAAAGGGGATTTTGAAAATATCATAGTTTCCTAGGCCACAAAACCTCACAATGTTTTCTTTTCAGGGACTTGATTCAAAACGCGATCAAAGATGGCAAACTAAAGTTTGCTGACAAGGTGAAGATGAAAGTGGACGAAGATCCCTTGGACGTCGCAGACACCAACTACTCCGAGCCTGCATGCATTGGAGAGGTCAACATGGTGGAAACTGATCGAAGCGACGCCCTAACAGAAGAGAAGGACACTGGAGTCGAAAACTGGGTGATGGTCGAAGTCAGCGAGGAAGTCACTGAAGACATCCAGAATACGCCAGACACTTCGATTGCTGCACCTGTGGCTGTTGCAGGAGAAACCCAGGCTACTGAAGGCCAAGGGAATCAAAACGAAGGATTGACACAAGTCACTGAGGGCTTGAGGCTGGAATTGGAGAAACTCCAAATTATGCAGCCAGTTCCCCTTCAGAAGGAAATATGGGACACTCTAGGGGAACCCAGTGGAAAATTTGACTATCTGGTCAAATATTCTGCCCCGGAAAGTTCGAAGGTCCAGATCGAAGATATAAAGCCCACAGGATGGGGCGATGACGAAACTAAAGAGGGGGATGTGGAAATAAATATGGTGGATATGGAAAGACCCCGTTCTGAGATGGAGGAAGTGGAAAAATACTTAGAAAAAGAAAAACACAGAATGGGGGATAATCACACTGGAGATGCTACTCTCAAAGACTATCTCATGACATGCCACAAAGGAGATCCAGGCATGATATTATGCCCTAGGTGCAGCATCCTCTGCAACCAAAGAATTGCTGCAAATTTCGAAAGGGTACAGAGGGCTCGAACTGGCAACAATTGGCGCCAGGATAACCAACTTTTTAGGTGCTATCCCAAGGCTGGAGAGAGTTTGTTGGAGTTTGTTTTTCGCTGCTACAAAGGGGCAACTAAGTGCTTGGTTTGCCCAAGGTGTTCTACTGTGTATGACCAAAGCATGGCCAGGGCCTTCGAAACGATCCCCTTCGCCCCTTGCTGGAACCATCAAGAAACTGCCCAGATGGGCCCGCGTTTCGACAGCAGATACAAACTGCGAAGACCTGATAGCCCTCACCCCAAAGTTGCTCGAAGAGTGACTTTCAAACTCCCTGCTGAAGTACCAACCGATAGATGGCTACAAGTCAGAAATGACAAAGGCAAAGACAAATGGAGAAGTGCTGAACGAAATGCACGCCATGCTGTGACATACAGGAGGCAATTCAACACACAAAAAAGGGAGGAAGTGAGATTAGAGAATTATAAAGGAAGGAACCCCATGTCAAGATCCCAGTGGCGCAGACAGCAAAGGATTCGAAAGGCTGAGAGAGAAGCTGTGGCAAACAAAGGGGATACTTCAACGAAGATACAAGGTGAATTGAGCACCAACAAACCAAAAAACTCAGAAGAGAAACCTCCAGTCAATAGGAGGCTTTTTTCTGAAGACCAACGAGACGAACCAAAGGAATACACTCCAGGCCCGGAAGAGGACGAAGATATGATAACAGATAACTTCGAATCGGAGGGGGAATCTTCATTCAACCTGAACTATAACGTGGTGTCTGTGCTTCCCTGCGAATTTGGGCAGGAAACCGAAATCAATGAATATGAGGAGGAAGACACCACAGACTTAATGAAACATAGGCCCGTGTGCTATTACGTGATGGACAATGGGGCTGTTGAGGAACAAAATGCGTTCTTCGAACGTCCAGAGCCTGCAATGAAGAATCATCTCAAGCCACTTTTCATTCGGGCGAAAGTAGGTGTCCATGGTGTGAACAAAGTTCTAGTGGATGGGGGCGCTGCAGTCAACCTGATTCCCCATTTCATGTTAAAAAGGTTAGAGATCCGCGAAGGAGATATCAAGCCCCATAATATGGTTCTATCCAATTATGAGGGAAAAGTGGGCAAAACACTGGGGGTAGTCCAGTTGGAATTGACAATAGGCTCAAGTTGCAGGCCCACCATGTTTATGGTTATCGAAGCCAAGGCCAACTATAACCTACTGCTAGGAAGAGAGTGGATCCATGGCGTGGGGGCAGTTCCTTCGTCAATGCATCAACGACTAGTTCTGTGGAGAGATGACGGAATCGTGGAAAACATCGAAGCAGACCAGAGTTACTTTATGTCAACTGTCAATTTAGTTGACAAAAGGGATTATGATAAAAATCTGGCAAAGATTGCTCCATGTGTTCCAAACGATGAGATGAATGAAACTAGAAACGCCCACTACTACATGACACTTCGTCATGATGGTCTTTACTGGGATAGAACAATAATCAGTGAAGAAGAGGAAGTTGAAGGTGCTATACAAAAACGGCCAGCAGGCTGGGACTTCGACAACCTTAACCATGACTGAGTCTACCTTCTTCGAGAGGATTTCGGCCTATATGGCTGAGAATGAATCGAAAGCGGCCTTAGAGGCTGAAATAAATGAATCAACTGTAAAGACGAATGAAGTTAGTGGGGGGGGGGTTCGAAATGCTCACCCATCAAAGAGTTGGAGATGGATCAAAGGTTGGATGCCATCTATGACAAAGAACCCTTAGGCTTCGAAAGGGACCCCATAAACTCAGGTGTCAAAATGTTGGCACAGGACCCGCTCGAAGAAGTCAACTTAGGGGATGAAAAAACGAAAAGAGTAACTTACGTAAGTGCTAAACTTAGCCCAGGCCTCAAGGAAAAAGTGATCGAAGTCCTTAAGGAAAACAAAGATTGTTTCGCATGGGATTATGATGAGATGCCTGGTTTAAAGAGGGAGTTGGTCGAACATAGACTGCCAATCAAAGATGGCAAGAAGCCCATCAAACAAACTCCCAGAAGATTCGCACCAGCGGTTCTCACAAAAATTAAAGCTGAGATCGAAAGGTTGCTTCGCTGCAAATTCATCAGAACAACAAGGTACGTTGAATGGTTAGCAAACATAGTACCCGTTATTAAGAAAAATGGGTCTTTAAGAATTTGCATAGATTTTAGGGATTTAAATACTGCAACCCCTAAGGATGAATATTCCATGCCCGTGGCAGAAATGCTAGTAGATTCTGCTGCAGGATTCGAATACTTGAGCATGTTAGATGGATACTCTGGATATAACCAGATTTTCATTGCTGAAGAAGATGTTGCAAAAACAGCATTTCGTTGCCCAGGAGCCTTAGGCACCTACGAGTGGGTGGTGATGCCTTTTGGTTTAAAAAATGCTGGGGCAACTTATCAAAGGGCGATGAATTCAATCTTTCATGACTTCATCGAAACCTTTATGCAGGTGTATATTGATGATATAGTCATAAAATCTATATCTGCAGAAGCACATTTGCATCATTTAAGCCAATCATTCGAACGAATGAGAAAACATGGCTTAAAAATGAATCCCCTTAAATGTGCATTTTTTGTGCAGGCTGGAGATTTTCTTGGTTTTGTGGTCCACAAGAAAGGAATTGAAATCAACCAAAACAAAACCAAAGCCATAATGGAGACGAAAGCACCTGCGTCAAAAAGGGAGTTGCAATCTCTGCTAGGGAAAGTGAACTTCCTCAGAAGATTCATTTCGAACCTGAGTGGAAGGACCCAAGCTTTCTCTCCGTTACTTCGTCTGAAGCAAGGTCAGGCCTTCGAATGGAACGAAGCTCACCAGGAGGCGTTTAACAAAATAAAAGAATATCTTTCCCAGCCTCCTATTTTGTCTCCACCATCATGGGGGAAGCCCATGAGATTGTACATATCTGCCTCTGAAGTTAGCATAGGTAGTATGTTAGCACAAGAGGATGACAATGGCGTCGAAAGGGCCATATACTATTTAAGTAGAGTGCTAAATGATGCAGAAACCAGATATAGCAATTTAGAAAAGCTATGTCTCTGTTTATATTTCTCTTGTATGAAACTCAAGTATTATATAAAACCTGTTGATGTTTATGTTTCGTCTCACTTCGATGTCATTAAACATATGCTTTCAAAGCCAATAATGCATAGTAGAGTTGGAAAGTGGGCTCTGGCCTTAACAAAATATTCATTGACGTTCATGCCCTTAAAAGCTATGAAAGGTCAAGTGATTTCCGATTTTATTGTGGATCATTCGTTGGTTGAGCCGACAAGCATGAGTTACATCGAAATGCAACCATGGAAATTGTACTTTGATGGTTCAACCCACAGAAATGGAAGTGGTGTTGGAGTCCTTCTAATTTCTCCTGAAGGAATTCCAACAAAATTCAAGTATAAATTGGATGGTCCCCGTTGTTCGAACAACGAAGCTGAGTATGAAGCGCTCATTGTTGGACTTGAAGCTTTGTTGGAATTGGGGGCAACCAGAGTCGAAATTAAAGGAGACTCTGAATTGGTGGTCAAACAAATCACAAAAGAATACAAGTGCATAAAGGAAAATTTAATGGCATACTTCGTCATAGTCAATAGGCTATTAAGAAAGTTTGAATACATGGATATTCAACACATACCAAGAGTAGAAAACCAAGAAGCAAATGACTTAGCGCAGTTGGCTTCAGGTTATAGAGTATCTACCAAGAATCTTAAGGATTTGGTCGAAATAAGGGGAAGAGTTATGGCTACTAGATTCACACCATCGGATCTGGAAAGTATGAGATTGGGATATGCTGAGAAACAGGGATTCGAAATTTTAGCCATAAATACTTTGTCAGATACAGATTGGCGAAGTCCATTAAAGAGTTATTTAGCAGACCCAACTCTAAAGGTGGATAGAAAAACAAAATATAGAGCATTGTCATATCTCCTCATGGGGAACGAATTGTTCAAAAAGACCCAAGAGGGTGTATTATTGAAATGCCTAGGAGAAAGTGAGGCATATTTAGCATTGTCTGAAGTCCATAATGGGGCATGTGGGGCACACCAAGCAGGCCATAAAATGAAATGGCTGCTATTTCGATATGGTTTGTATTGGCCTAGCATGCTCAAAGATTGCATAGACTTTGCTAAAGGATGTGAGGAATGTCAGAAACATGCAGGAATTCAACACGCCCCTGCAAGTGAGTTGCATTCGATCATCAAACCATGGCCATTCAGAGGATGGGCATTGGATCTGATAGGGGAGATAAATCCTGCTTCGTCCAAAGGTCAGAAATATATCTTGGTAGGAGTAGATTATTTTACCAAATGGATCGAAGCTATACCTCTGGTAGTTGCTGATCAAGAGGCAATTATCGAATTTATACAAAAGCACATTATCTATAGGTTTGGATTGCCAGAAAGTATAACTACAGACCAAGGCTCTGTATTTACTGGTAGAAAGATGCAAGGATTTGCCCAAGAAATGGGGTTTAGATTGCTAACATCAACACCATACTATGCTCAAGCAAACGGACAAGTCGAAGCAGCAAATAAAGTAATAATAGGATTAATCAAGAAGCATATTGGCAAGAAGCCAAGAAATTGGCACAAAACTCTGGACCAAGTGTTATGGGCTTGTAGAACATCTCCTAAGGAAGCCACTAACACTACGCCTTTCCAACTTACATTCGGCCATGATGCAGTGTTACCAGTAGAAATTCATCTGCAATCAGTTCGAATCCAGAAACAAAACGAAATTCCAGCTGCATTATATTGGGAAATGATGATGAATGAATTAGTTGAGTTGGACGAAATTAGGTTACATGCGTTGGAAATTTTGATGAGGCAAAAAGAAAGAGTGGCCAGAACATACAATAAAAGGGTGAAGAAAAAAGTATTCGTTATTAATGACTTGGTTTGGAGAGTCATATTGCCTATGGATAAGAAGAACAAAGCATTAGGTAAATGGTCACCTCATTGGGAAGGACCTTTTCAAATATTAAAAGTATTCTCAAATAATGCATACGAAGTCGAAGAACTCTTGGATGATAAACGTGTCCTAAAGGTTAATGGGAAATATTTAAAGAAATATAAGCCAAGCCTGCGGGAGATTCGAATAATAACAACGTAAACAAAATATTATAAAAAGCCAAGATGGCAAGATAGAATGCCAAAATGGCGTTGTTCGAGTATTACATGTAAAAAAACCAAAGTTATGGTCAGATAGACATAAAAATCTAGAAATAAACATTATTTTTCAATCGATTAAAGGTGCTTCGAAATGTTTCAAGTTTCTGCTGAGCAAACCGCCTGGCACCTTCCAAGGTTGCCACTTCTCCTTTAAGTTGTTCTGCAGTCTCCATTTCTGCAAGCCCCTGGTTGAGAAGCTCTTCGAATTGGTTACCTGCAGGATTAGTTTCGAAGGCTAGTTGTTGTTCCTTAGCCTCCTTAACTTTCTGCTGAAGTTCCAGAATCTGCCTTTCCCAAATAAGAATGGACTCAGCTCGAGCCTCATATTCAGTTTTCGCCTGCTTCAGATGTATAGCCTGATCCTCAGCTTCTTGAGAAAGCTTCGAAGCTTGTTCGTAAGCGGCATCCATAGCAATGCGTTTCTCGTGAACCTTCTTGGCAGCAGATTCGTCTTGGAGAAGGTAGCCAGTTACGTTGTCCAGCAAATTCTGAAGATCAAACAAGAGAGTACTAACTGGCAAAGAGCAGTTGGAAAGATTAACCTTTGTGAGCAGCTCCCTCATAGTATAGCAAGCAGTACTATCTTGCTTAAGCACTTCGAATATATCCACATTGAGAATAGTTCTCCTAATTTTGTTGAGAAGAACAACTCTTTCATCTGTGGGAAGAGGATAGCTGGTTGAACTTGTGCCAGCCCTAGCGAGTGGAACGTCCCTCTGAGCCAACTTTGCCTTCATATACCCAATGGGGTCATTTCGCCTCAAGAGTGCCAATTCCTCGTCAGTCATTCGAGACGGAGAGGATTGGGGGAATTCCACGCGTAGGGGAACCACGTTTGTTTCAACCTCTAGGGTTTCGTTGATTGCATCACCATCCCCTTCATTTGCTTCGTGCTCTTGGTCTTCTTCATCTTCGTCCAAATCTACCACTTCGATACCATCCCTTTCGCCGCTATGTGCGTTAGACTCCATCCCGGCAGTCGAACCATCATTGACGTTTTCCTCGTCATTGACATTTTCCTCGTCATTGACGTCTTCCTCGTCATTGGCGTTTTCCTCCTCAGATTCTTCGTCCGCAGATTCTTCGAAGCCTCGCCCAGAATCAGCTTTTTCTTCTTCAGTCTGAGTATCCTTTGGGTCCTCTTGAAGAGTTTCGAGAGGGGACTTTTGAAGAACCCTTTGTGAATCCTCTGCAGACATTTGAAGTATCGTTTCGTTCACCTCTTTCAGAGGAATGGAGGTACCTTGGTCATCTGGCTGTTCAGAAGTTCCAGCCAAAACCGCCACATTGGAAGAACCTTTGTTTTGGACCAAATTGCTGGAATCTCCTTGAGGAGAGGAGTTAAGCGGAGCAGCAGCTCTGGACGGTGAGGTCGAAATGGTAGAAGTGGGATTCAAGATATTCTGCAAGGAGCAGCAGAATGTTAAAGAAAGATATTCACCAAGGTAATAAGAAGTTAAACATTTTTAGAAATTCGAGTTACCTGTGGACCCTCAGAAGAGAGGTTACTAGCTATGCGTTCCAACGGTGGGTTGGAGGTCGAAGGTGGATTTTTGGATGTAGGTAAGGGAGCAGCATCCCTGGAGTCGAGTCCAGAGACATTAGTCGGAACAGTGCTTTTAGGTGTAGCTTTCTTTAGCTTCTTCTTCGAAGCAGTATTTGAGTTTCCTCCAGCAGTGGGATCTTCCCCAGTAGTGCTTGGTTTCCGCTTCTTGGGAGTAGTGGGAGGAAGCTTGTTGGTCTGAACGAATTTTAACGGAGTTAGATATAAAGAGCTTGAGTGAATTCGAAGCATCAAAAACTAAGTGATTACCGTTGGAATTGGGGCACTTGTTGTTGTTGGCGTTATTGTTGTTGTTGTAGTTGCAGCAGTAGTAGTTGTTTCGGGTGGATTAGCTTTTTCGGTAGTTTCAATGGAGGCTTGAGAGGCACTCCCTTCCTTCGATTTCGAGGCAGCGGTCTTTATCCTGATAGCTGAAAATCAAAACAATTAAAGCAAAGGTTAAAGATATGGAAAATAAAAGACATTTGGGATTTTTCCCAAGCATTCGCACCTGTGCCTTGATCAGATTTAATTGACATGGCAGAAAGGTCGTATCGAAGGTGTCCTGGGAAATCATGAAGCCAGTATCGAGCCCATGTCACAGTCTCAGATGGCTTTGGTTTCCTTTGAAGATATTTGAACATCTCTTTGCAAGTAAACCACCATGGATATGGGGGAAACCAAGCCAGAGCCAGTTCTGAGGTAGGTAATCTGGGAAATTTAGGTGGATGCATTTCGAATGCCAACCTATACCTATCCTCAGGTGACAGCCCTGAAGGAAGTTTTAGCTTAGAAACTTTTTGTTTAAATTTTTCCTTCAAGGTCTCAGCTGCTTGATGCACAGTGGAGTCCAAGCGCGTGGGGTCGTAAGTAGTTTCAAAATAATTTTGAAAAGCTTTTATCTCTTTGGCATGAGTAAACATACCTTTCTTTGCTGGTACCTGCACATCGAAGGCATCAATTAGTTTCTGTCGAATTGTAAGTGTATCGAACATACAAGTTTGATAAAACTTAATCCACCACTCCAGAAATCCTTTAGCCGCGAGATGGGTAGGTTCGAAGGCTATCAGCTCAAATTGGGCAAAGCCTTGATATTGTTCTTGCTGGATCTTGGCTTCCCTTGCTTTGAAAGTTCGACCAGATGTGATGGCGCTCTCAGTTTGGAACAAAGGTTCAGGAATCAGTTGGCATAAGCCAAACTGCCTCGATACGAAGTTTGGTTGGTAGGCAAAGAGAAGAATTTGGTTCTTAGCTGGGGTTATCCTTGAAGAGATGAGTCTAGGAAGCAAGAAAGCTCTCCATACATCTTGGATCTCCTTGCTCTTGATGGCTTCTGAGAGAGCCATGGTGAACCAAGAAGGTCCATGAGCCCTCGAAGCAAAAGGCGCCATGCTCTCTTCGAACTTATGCCTTTTTGAGAGTATCATGATGTACTTCGAGAATTGAACCTTGAAGTCATCCTTGTCATCATTAGGAGTTAGTCTTCGAAGCCTAGTGCCTTCGACTATCCTATCACTTATTTCTGAATCTTGCTCATCTATGGTGTTGGCGGTTGATAAAGAAGGTTCGAACATGGCATTTAGCCATAGTTGAAGTAACCAAAATGGGCCAGCTAATAGAATGTTTTTGGAGGTGTGGGATTTGAGGCTCGAAACAGCTGACCTCAGGCTTTCATAGAGGTCAACTAAGAGTAATTCACTTAGGCACACTTTGCGATTTTCGTGTAAATCCCTAGCTAAAGGAATGAACCTACTAGCTACCTGCAGGGATCTACTGCAGAAAACATACCTAGACAGCCACAGGGTCAAGAAAGCAATGTGCTCTATGTCAGACACATTATCCCCTTCAGCATGATAATGGCTGATAAATTTGGAAAAGCTGGCTAACTTGACTTCGAAATCAATTATGCTTGAGTGCTCTTCATTGTCAGGAACATAAGTTTCTCCCACTGGCGACAGCCCAGTAATGGCCGCTATATCGAAGAAGGTTGGGGTAATCATTCCACCTGGGAGATGGAAAGTGTTGTAGGTACTATCCCAGAAATAAAGGGATGCAAACAGCAGAGGATGGCTATAGGTGAATCCAGGTTTCGATAGCTTAATGAGGTTATAAATGCCTAATTCTTCCCATTGCTGGGATTTTTTGGCTTCTACTTTCGTGAACCAGTTTTGATAGGCAATATCAGAAGTAGGGCAAGATCTAAATGGCTTAAAATTGCTTTTTACATAGTCCAAAACAAATGGGTCCTTAGGAGGAACAGTTGGGGTTTCTACGGTATTCGAACTAAGAGATTCTACTGCCCTAGGGGCATCCATTTTGTTGAATAAAGGTTTGAAGCTATAACATACGGGAAAAATTGTCCTGGTGTCCTTTAGTATTTCAAAAACTGTAAGAGGGCCATTTAAGGCTAACCTCTTACCGGCAACATGGGTAGGGATGAGTACCTGTGATGCGTACAACATTTCTTTTTCTTTGGAAATCATTTGAGGAGCAAGAGCAGATTGGCCTTGAATGGTGACGATTTTACTCTCCATGGTTGCTCCTGTAGTTTTTCCTTTCTTCTTGGAGACTTTCTTGAGTTGGGATGAGGTGGAGGAAGACATTTTTGTTGTTTGAAAGCTTAGATTGTTTTATGAGAGAAGAAGAGTAAAAATCCAGAGTATGAAAGATTTAGAGTGTAAAAAAGAAAAAGGAAGATTAAGTTGATGTTTTATAATGAGAAGATTAAGCATCCACCGAGTAAAAGTGTGATACGTGGAGATCATGGGTTGGTGTGATGAAGAGGTGGCGAGAAGTTGATATAGGTAATAGGCGTGATTTAAAAATAATCATTACTCATAACTGCACCACGCTGTGAAGTGACTCTGGGCGGTTAAGGAACCTAAAAGGTGCTATGATTGATGTGACTGGAGTCAAATGCATTAAATGTTATGATGATTCGAAAATCCTATCAAAATCTTGTATAAATGTTTAAAATAGGTATTTCTCAAAGAGATCGAAATACATATTTTAAAGGGGCAATTTGTTGGCTGAAGATTTTGACAATGTTATTTAGAATTCAAAAGAGTTAAAAGTTCTGATCGAAATGGAATTAAACGCCATATTTCGAAGTTGCAGAAGCAGTGTTTCGAATAAGTGTGTCAAAGCTTGAAGCTTCGAACGGTGATTTTGGGAACATATCCAAAGGGGTCTCGAAACAACAGCGAGGCTAGGTTTGGGAAGAGCGTTCGAAACGGAGAAACACCAAAGCATTTAAAATTCAAATGGAAGCGGGACTTTCAAAGTTTGAAAGTTATGTGTTGGAGCATTTGGGGACACGTGGAAAGATGAGAGAAGCATTGTCTTGCATGTTCGAAACGTGGCATGATCCTATAGCGAGACCGTTAGGGTCGAATTAGTATAAATAGAAGTCTTAGTATTAGGATTTCGGTGTGTCATATCTGTTATACAAAATACTCAATAACATTTAAACTACCACATGGCAAGGGAAACGAATGCAAGAGAAATGTATGTATGATAGCACCATGTATTTCTAACTTAATGAAAGCCTTTTTACCATTTCCAGTACTTTCTTCTTTTCTTTTTGTCGAATAACATTTGCAAGTTTCTTTATTTACTGTCTTTTCATTTCAAAGTCTTTTCCTCAAAGTTTTACGTTTTACTGCTTTCTTTATATTTCGAGCACTTTATATTTCAGAGAACTGTTACACTTTCAATACCTTTACTTTCAAGTATTGTTTTTCAAGCGCATACTTTTACTTAAAATCATTTATAGATTTCTTGCATTAAACGCTTTCTTCACATTTTAAACTTCTACATTCCAGAAACCTTTTATGTTAAATGTTTTGCGAATCGAAACCATTTACTTCATTTTTCATACAGTTTTGTATGTCTCTTCAATCAGCATTACAATTAGCATTTATTCGTATAACTTAGTTTTCATATACATTTTGATCACATTTTTAAACTCTTAGAGAGAAGGATCGAAATAAACCAAACACTTGTACAATAGCAACCATGAATAATTGTTCGATTGTGAGAGTAACCTTAATATCCAAGGAGTCCTAGGATCAATCTAGTCGATCCTGTGAGTTACCAGAGAGATTGAATAGCGTTAACAAAGACTATTCGATAGTTTGGAAGACTAGCGGTTGTTTACCAGAAATCACTGGAAACACTTAGCGGGTTATTATCTTTTTTTCCTTCATTTTATCCCTAATTTTTGCCTGGACTTATTATGTCCACCTCGATGCCCATTTTTGCCTAAGTCGCCCTTTTGGATTTTCGACTTAGCAGGTCTTTTTATACGTAGTATTTTTGACTGAGTCTGAATAGATTAGGACTGAAACGTCTTCCTGTTGCAACTGTTTTTTTAATCAGAGTCATCACCCTTAACTTTTATCCTAAGGAAATGAGTATAAAGGAATAACCCTAAAAGATTCTAGATTGTTGACTCGATTTTAGACGAAGGGAAGGTGTTAGGCACCACTCATCCACCTTGTTCACAAGGACGCTAAGGTTATAAGCACATTTTTAGGAAAAAAAGTTTTAATATTAATTAGGAGAAAAAAGGGTTTTAATTTTTAATAGGGGAACTCGTCACGATTTTAATCGTATACCTACGTATCCTCTTAGGAGGAATCAGAGTCTCATTTCATAGTTTGCAGTTGGTTGGTGTTTTTTTATAGATTACGCAGATATTTTGATTTCTCTCGTACTTAACCCGGGTGTATGAATAAAAAATGAATTAGAATTTTAAAATAAAATAATTTTATTTTAATATATTTTAAACAAAAATTGATTCTATTTAATCCATTATCCATATTTTTAAAGCTTATAGATGAATTGATTGAATTAATTAGTAATTAAACATCATGTCGATTTATGAATAAAATTGCCACTACTATATATGTATACACCCTTCTACAATTTCAGAAAGCAAATTACGTGTTTACTATTTTGCCACGGTTTCCGTTCTCTTCTTCTCCACCCCTTCGTTACTTGGCACCAAACGCAGGTCTCCATCACATTTTGCCCTAACCCTCCTTCCCCAAAAAGTACTCATCTTCTTCTTCTTCTTATATCAATTACGTAATTCTTATAATTATAATAACATTCTTTTTTTTTCTGATTATAATTATAATTCACATCATTTTTCCACATCGCACTTTTATTGTTCTGGTCATGAAAATTGTGTTTTGATCTTAATACACAATATTTTATTGATTATGTTATTAGGTGTTTATCTGACTTCAATTTTCATGTGTATTTGGAATTTCTTATAGCACTTAAATTTTTATTGATTTTTGGCTTTTTTTCCTCTAAAGGGTTGTTAATTAACACTGTTTTTTGATGTCTTGTTACAGATTATGGAGGGCAAAATGGGGATTTTGTTTCTGATTGTGTTGGGTGCTACTTGGGCTTGTGATGCAAGAGAATTAGTAAACCTTGGTAACTATATTGGCTGAATTGAATCTCTTGTTCTATTTTATTTTATTTTTTTGTTATAGTATTCACTTTCCGTTTTATTTATTAATCTTTGAAGTTTAAAGTTTTGAGGATTGTTTGGTTAATTTTAGCATGTAGACATCACAATGGAAGACATGGAAAAAATGAAAGAACTTAGAACTAGTTAGTATACAGGGCGGCCGCGTCAGTTTAGTCAAGATTGAGTCTTGGATTGTAAGATTACTATCAAAGAGAGATCGCTTTCGTTGCCGTCGTGGTCAAGATCGAGCTTTTTGAAGCAAAATTGTAAATGTGTTGGGTCTTTGTATTATGATTTTCATGTTTTTGTGTTATGTGTGTGTGTAAATGTACGAAATTACCCTTTTGCCCTTTCGTGCCGTACTAATGAACTTTCGTGCCGTACTAACAATCAGAGTTTCACGATCTTTCACAAGCGGATCTTTCACAAACCAACTGATCTTACTGAAGATCTCGTGCTTGACTACATTGAGTGGTGTAGCGCACAAGGCTTGTGCTCCCACAAGATGAGGTCAGGGAACTAAAGAGAGAGGTTGTTTCGAGGATTTCAACCTCTCTAACCTTCATGTTATGGGCAACACCCTTACCGTTGCGTTGAGGATAGTATATCGGGAAATCCAACAAATGGAAGTCCCTCTTACTAAGTGAGGTCGGGGGGCCTAACGGAGAGAATGTGTCTAGGATTTTAGCGACTCCCAAGTTACAAGGCAACAGTCATACCGTTGCGTTGAGAATCACAGGACCAGTATATAATTTGATGCGGGATTGGAAATGTTTAAAGTTTGAACTATTGAGATGTGTCATTTTCATTATTAAGGTACTAACCAAAACTAGAGAAGTAGGCAAATCCCGAAAGAATTGGATGAAAACATATAAAACTCTTCAGATGAAGCATTTTGAAAGGAAAAAAACTCCATTCTGAAAATGTTTTTGAATAGAAACATACTGATGTCATTGATACTTGTTTTCTTATGTTTTAGATTTTAATTTAGTGTAGCTTATTTGCCACAAAAAAATGAAGCTTGTAACACATGTATATAATCTGGATTCGGTTTCAGATTGTATAATATATCAGAACTTTTTTTATCAAGCTTAGTTGATTGAATTGCTTAGATTGATTTCCTGTACTTCATATGTTCAATTGTTCATTTGGTGGGGAAAAAAAACCTGTCATACATTAAATTTTGATCCCTTAGGCTTGTCAAATTAGTGCTAAATTTGAAGATATATGGATGAATGGAATTTCAAATTTAAGCACTTAAAGTAAAACCACCCCTAAACTAAATATCATGTGTAAACTTTTCTTTTTACAAATGAAAAATTTATTCTACGCACAATTATAAAAATAACTTTGAAATACAAATGTAACATCATCATTAATCTTG
The DNA here is from genome assembly GCA_948472305.1 of Vicia faba. Lineage (NCBI taxonomy): Eukaryota > Viridiplantae > Streptophyta > Magnoliopsida > Fabales > Fabaceae > Vicia > Vicia faba. The sequence goes on along the minus strand of OX451737.1, from coordinate 1,471,758,388 downwards.
TTGATATATTTTTCATATGCAGAATTAAACAAAAAACCGGACCCGTGTTCATTTTGTGAGGAATATACCACTGGGGTACTTGATTATCTAAAGGATAACAACACTCAGGTAGAGATCATTGATTCACTTCACAATACATGCCATCAACTTCGGTCTTTAAACCAGCAGGTTTGTCTCCTTTTCCGGATTCTGTTTTATTTAGGTTTTGTAGTAGTTGTTCTTCCGAGTTTTTGCAAAAATCTACTTTAGTTTCTTGCTTTTTGGTTTAACATTCTATCAGAATATGAGGCTTAGTTTTTGTTGAATAAAACTAAGAATTTTCATGGGTAATCTGGCCGTATCAAAGTGTTGAAAAAATTGAATGATAGTGATAAAAGCCATACTGATGGAACAATTATTAGCACTTTTAAGGAACTTATCGAATAAGAGTTTATCTGGCCGTATTTTAACTCGTCTCTGTTTGTTCTGTATTGCACACTTTACAGTGCACTAAATTGGTGGATTATTATGCTCCACTTTTCTTCTCAGAAATTGCTCCAATACAGCCTGATGAACTCTGTGAGAAGCTCAACCTTTGTGAGTCTGTGAAGATTTCTTCGAAAGTTCAAAGAAATAGGTGTGACCTTTGCAAAGAAACTATTGAAGCCTTATTGGTTGAGTTGAATGATCCTGACACCAAGGTTGGTGATTTTATTGACTTACCTTATCCCTCCTTAATGTTGCGAATCAAAAGAGCTCTTTTTTGAATCGTGTGTCGAGTCTTATTATGAATCTAAGACACATAGTTACAAATAAAAAATATGAGCGCTTATTTGAGCTTATCTACTGCCATAAGTTTTGTGACACTGCTTGGAAGACTTAATCAAAACAGCTTATGACATAAGTTTTGTTGTGTACATAACTAAGACTTTATTGTAAAATGACAGCTAGAGATATTAGAGAAACTACTGAAGGCTTGCGATTCTGTGGAGAAGTACAAGAAGGAGGTAAAATATCCGAGATATTCCAATTTCTTTTTCTCTCCTTTTTATTGATTTACCTTTTAGTTCTTAAATTGTAGTGTTCTTCATGTAAATATTTGTAACTTTGCCCTCCTACACCATTTATAGAACAAACCCTACAACTACAATTATATATGCAAATACTATTTGCATGTTGTTAAGTAGGCATAGTAAAATTTGAACAACTCGCAATTGTTCCGTAATACATTACTTCCCGATTATCTATGATTTTGCTTAATCTTCTAAGTTTTTTTTTACAGTGCAAGAAGGCGGTTTTTGAGTATGGACCTTTGATTCTAGCGAATGCAGAGAAGTTCCTGAAGACAACAGATATATGCACTACTGTATTACATGCCTGCCCTGCTTCCACTATTGTTAGTCAGGAAGACACAAACATGGAAGAATTACCATTGCTTTCTGACTCTTAATCATTGGATTGGAAGCTACATTATGGAAGAGATACTATATCTACATTAAAGATCAATGTGCTTGTTCCTAAATCTGTCCTTTTGCTGAAAAGGATTAACTCTCATTGATTATCTAAGATTGTAATTATGGAATGCAAACTTTATATTATGTATTTCTTCCATTGTGTAAGCAGTGAAAGTGTTTCTGTATGAAACTGAATTTCTAAATGCTGAATGGAAACTGTTAATCTTCTTTTTATTTTCTTCATTCTTCTTGCAATATTCTTCTTGCTAATTCCTCTTTTGCTAATAGCTGTTCAACCAGGAATATTATTATGAATAATGCACCAAATCAGGGATATATATCTCTAGGGGACTTTAGCTTCCATAGGTTTTTTCTAATGAGAATTTCTCTTTTATACTAAGTGGCGGTGATTTTGACTTCTGAAAATTTAAAAATATCTTTTGGATATGAATTTTAAATTGAATGATTTCGTTATGTATATTAGAAATTATCAAATATTTTAAATTTATTTTGAAAAAATATTTATTTATAATATAATTAAATTGAGTTATTTTTAATAAAAAATAATTTAAATTTATAATTAAATATTAAATATTAAAAAAAATTTATGATAAGAAATTAAACAATAAATGTAATAATTAAATTTTTAATTATAATGGTAAAATATAATTGTCTTTTAATTGTTTATTTAAAATTATAAATATTTTTTAATAAAAATATGAAAAATATTTTTAAATAAAATATAAAAGATATTTATTAATTATAATTTTAAAAATTAAATTAAATTTAGATAATTTTTTTTAATATTATTATAAAATTGATATTAATTATTATGTTTAATTAGAAAATTTGTTGTATTAAAAAAATATTTTTATGTAAATAAATAATATTTTTCTATTTCTAACACATTAAATGTAAATAATTGATAAGTTAATAAAATTAATCTTCTACTTATTGAAATATTTTGAATATGTATATTCAAAAATTTTTAAAAATAAAATATTAGATTATTTCAAATATACATATCTGAAAACAATTTTAAAAATTTGAAATTTGATTATTAATTTAGAGGATATTTTAAAATTTCGTCAAATATCCTGAAGAAATACACTAAGTGTGAAAAGAAATACACTGATAGCGATTGGCACCTGATTTTATAACTTGTCCAAAAGCCTCCTCGTAGATACTAAGTATTCTTTGAAGTTTTTTTGTTTCATCTTTCTTTGCGCTGTAAAATATGATGTTGTCAACAGCCGAAAACAAGATGAGAAATATGACAGGGGTTTAAGCAATGACTAGGTCATTAATCTTGTTAAGCTCTTGTCTAAAGGCTTAACAAATCAAACATAATTTCAACATATAAGATAAACAAGAGGATAAAGGATGTAATTGCCTTAGAAGTTCACTCAATCTTATCATACCATTTTAGTCATGTCTAACTTAATGCTAACATAACTTTTAGTTTTACTTTTTATCTGAGAATATTTTTTTTTCTTCGTAGGTTGCTATCAACTCAATATTTAAAGATAATTCTAGTAAATTATTTTGCTCTAGTTACGCAGAAGAAAGTGTATTGACAAGTCAATGGCAACGGTAGGTGTTAAATTGTAAGTTAGAATTGTGTGTATTCGAGATTGATTCTTTTTATGTCTTTTATAAAGAAGTCTTAAAATTTTATGTTTTCTACAATTGTCTCAAAAGACGCGTGTCACAAGATCTTTTGAAGTATGATATGATTGTCTTTTGGTCCTATCATCTCTGATCAAGTGTACTTCTAAGGCCAATACATCATAGGACTGGAGAGTACTAGAACCTTCTTCGTTGTTACTTTCATCATAGACTCAATGTTATTTTATCTTATTGCTTGCTCAGTCCAATAGTCCTTGGGTGTTTGGTCGTCCTCAATTTAATAAGATGTTAGATCGTGAACATTCTATAGAATCAAAGTCTTTGGATCATTCCTTGGGTGAATACTTTTTTGGCCGTGTTCTAGGACCATTAGATAAATTTAAGAGTATGTTTAACTAATCTTTTATCGAGTGTTATATATTGTAGGAATAAAGAGGGTTAGGCCTTGGCCTCAACGGAAATAATAATAACAGTACATGTTTGAGGAAGTTGGGTTGTGATTTATTTTGATACTTTTCAAGTAGGATTTGGAATACGAGTGTCCCCTTCTATATAGTTATTTTGCATAAAGATTGATTTGAAGAATAATGATTTCTAACTTTTGTTTTGATGATAACATGTTAGAGAACAATTTTATTCTCAAACGTGTTTACATGTGTAGAAAGTTGTTGAAAAGAATATAAATAATATATTCTCTAGAAAAGGCATGAAAATATACATATATTTATTGTCCATCTGGGCGTGAGATAAATTTGAAAGATATCATCTCAGGTATCCAATTAGTGAATGTTTAAAATATTATTCTCCAAAGAATAACTTTGATGATTTCTCTTTCAACACAATGAATCCAAATTTGAGAAACAAATAGCTATAGTACATAAGGGGAAGTTGTGCTTGTCATAATTGTACCAGTAGCACTAAAAAATCCAAATGTAAGTACAATGTTGCATGGAATTACTCTGCTCTTTAGTACAATGGACCACATCTTATTCCAATGTTTAAGATCTTACAACAATCTAATAAATGAAGTTCTATGTATTCTCAAATTCTATTAAAATCAAATGACACAACACTTGAATAGAACAACATACTTTTGGAGAATCAATTTTGAGAAATAAAGAAAATAAGAACTTTCAAGAACAAGCATTGATGACACTTTGTTATTATGTAAAATTCGCGAGTAATTTTAACAAAATCAGATAAATAATTAACAAAAGCCAAGCAAAAATGTGAAAGAATGGAACAAAGTTGTAAAAGTGTGAAGAAAGAGGACTGGGAGAAATTGTGAAGCAAAAGGAAGAAAAAAAGGGCACATTTGCTTATGGTGTTCATGCGAGCGTGATACTCTCGGTGTGGGCGCGATAAAGCAGCATCATAGGTGTGATTCTTCACAACTATGACATACAATAATTGCTATAAATAGGTTTTTAGGATACTTTTTGAGGAGTTCCGGATTTGATAGAGAAAGTGACGGTTTGGAGTTCTAAAGCAATGATTTTGAGGACATTCATCTTCTGGAAATATAATGTACTAGTCATCTAAACTCATGATAATTGTTACATGCACTATGAGTAGCTAAATTCCTTATATGCTTGTATTTTGTTGGATCATATATTTTGTTTGAGATTAACTGAATACTTTTATGTTATTGTTATTATTTAATTGTTCTTGATTTTAGTGCTTTTTTTGTATTGTCGAATGCTTGAATCGATATCAGATGAGTAAGGATTATTGACTAAGTGTACCGAACCAATCTAGGAGCTTTTATTCAACTTAATAATTAACTAGGAATGAGTAATTATAAGTTGCGACTTTTGAATTAACGTACGAATAACACATAGTTTAACTCTGAATTGACCTAAGAAATTAGAGAATAATTGTGTAAATTAGTGAGATGTACACCAAGGAGTTAGATGCAGTTGTTGTACCCCTAAAATTTTCCATTCTTATCTCAACACTATGGGACTCATTACTTCACATTAATAGCATGGGATCACAAGTTTCTTGTGATTTGGGTTTTCCCCTTTTAAAAGGGAGAGACTTATCCCTCAAGGGATTGATTCTCATCATCATGATCATCATTATCAGGGCACAAGGATCATAAACATCATCATCCCATGGTCCTCAAATTGTCTCAATATGTTGAAGATTGCATCATCATCACAAGATTTCATTGATTTGGAAGATTTGGATTCATCTACTGCAAAGTCAAATATTGACTTTTGTCATTTTAGGTCAAACATGGACTTCTCAAGTTAAAATTTCATGAAAGTATGATTGATAGATGAATTTGATCAAGTAAAATCAAGACAATTGAGTTTACTGCAAAAAGGGAAAAAGTGAAGAAACTTGAAATTTCTCTAAGTCCACAAATTTATGTTCAAGTGGCCAAATTCTCAAGCTTGAAATTCTTCCTCAAGCAACCATTTTGATGAACAAGGGCTGCATTTCAAGATCATACATGATACTACACCATATCAAAAAATTTGAATCCAAAAGCTCTCCTCATTGGATTATATGACCTTGACAAAGTGTCATCTCAAAGTTGTTGAAATGTAAAATACTTAGAAAATTTTCTAAGTGTTTTTCAGCCTAAAAATCCAATTTTATGAAGCATTTTTCTTCATGATCCAAGATGATTCAAGCCAAGTGTTTAATATGAAAGTTGTAGTATGTGATCTCATCTTTCTAATGGTACCAAGAGCATGAATTTATCTTGCTTGAGCATCAAGTTTCGAAGATGAGAAGTTTTTCCATGTTAGAAATAATTTTAGAGGTCAAGAACATGCCAAGTTTCATTCCAATCCCAACCAAATTCTTGAGATCTTTGTTTATAGGCCTAGGATGCTTCTAAATATCAATAAAATATGAGCTTTACACAGATTATTGATGCATTATCCCAAAGGTGGAGAAAACACAAGAAATGGGGGTTTGAATTGTTTTGATAAAAACCTTTTCCCGTTCTAAAGAGTTTGCGGAAGCCTTTGAGCAAGTAGAAATTAATATTAGTAAAGAACACATTCATTTTTATACAAGTTCACCTTCTCAACTAAGGCTACATCTTGTCCACCCTCCTCATGTGATTTTTCCTTAGAAAAGGACTCAATCCACTAATCTTAAAAGATTACAACAACCTCTAAGAGTCTAGAAAGACCTCTTATCCCTCTCAAGTATACAAACTAGAAAGTCACTTGAGGAAACACCAATTCTAGAAAGAATTGTTTTTCTAGAGATTTACATGAGTGCTTCTTATCAAGCAGATTTCTCCTACTTAGAGTACATATTGTTTTGACAAACTTTTGAGCAACAACTTCGTTGTCTAAAAAAATTTACATTGAAGGTTTCTAAGAGATAACACAATCAGAGAAACAACTCTTGTGTTTTGCATGTTTCTACAAGATTGAATGTTATGGAGATTAAGTGCAAAACATCTTATAGTTTTCTTATCTTCATCTTCTTTGTTAATCAAGCTGAACAAATAGATTATTTCTTCTTTTCTGGTTTCTCTTGAGACACGTTTTAGTTTATATTTTGAATGACATCTTGTTGAGATCTTCAGCTTCTTTTCTTCAATGATCAAGACAAGAGTATTGAATCATGTTTCTTATTTCTTTTTTATCATTCTATCTTTCTGTTGTTGTGATGTTTTTCTTGTAAGATTGACAACCTTTTTGGAACTAAGTTGTGATGAACATGTTGCTTCTTAGTAAGTTATTAAAAATTTAATATGCTTAATGAAATATTACACTATAGAGCAACAACTTAGTGTAAATATTGCATTTAAGTGATACTACTTTGTGCTTGTGAAACTCTTGGTGTTGTTTAGCCACACAACCACACGTATACCAAAGTTGCTTTATATAGGCTTGAGAGAATAGTACCGTTGGAGCATATAATGCATTGTAACATGTATTTTGCAGTTTGATATGTTTTCAATGCAAATATACCTTTTGTAATGATTACCGTCTAGGAGACATGATTTCTTCTTTTTATTTATCCAAGATATAAGTGAGAATTGTCATCATTGTTCTCCTCGAAAACTGTGATCATTTGTTAGTTTTGATTAGAGCACTACTGAAGATGTATCTGGAATTTTCTGATGATTGTTTAACTTGTTTTTGTATAGAACTTGATTTCTCCTGAAGATGTTGTTTCTGTTTCTGAAGTGCTGAGCTTAAGACATACTGATTTGATGTATCATAGAGCACTACTGAAGATATATCTGGACTTTTCTGATCTTTGTTTAGCTTGTTTCTATATAGAACTTGATTTCTCCTGAAGATGTTATTTATGTTTCTAGAGTACTGAGCTTGAGATTTATTTCTTGTCTTGTTCTTCTGATGAGTAGTTCAGAAACTATTGTTTTGATGTAGCGTAGTGTAATACGGTGGTAGAACCGACTATTATACTGATTTTGCGTTTGTATTCGCAAATGTTGCGATAAGCAAGAGTCGCCACCGAATTTTCTTTTATCAAACAAAGGAAAGGGTGAAAAGAACAGAAAAAGACCTTTCGAGATTATTTTTGATTAAGGGGGGTAAATTATGGAAAGGGAAGGTGTTAGCACCCTTTCCATCCGTAGTTATCTACGGGCTCTTAAATGCTAGTTCATTTGAAAGTACCTTGTATTTATGTGTTTGAAAAAAAGTATTTTGAGAAGACGCCTTAGTGAGGCGAACTTTGTAATGTTTCTCGTATTATTGAGAACATATACAAAGTGTTTTGAAAATGTTTTTTTGAAAGGGTTTTGTGTATGTGAAAAAATTGTTTTTGAGCAAGCATCTAAGAACTATCTACTTTACTCGAAAGGGTTTGTTCTTTTCCTCTTTTCCTTTGGACAGTGCTATCCTACTATTAGTGAGTAGGTAGCCCTATCGTTGGATGTTTGAGGGACAATCGAAGGGTCATCGTTACAGTCACAAAGGAAACTGGGCAAGATACTTTAGTAACCACCCTAGGTTTTTAAGATCATATCGAGAGGGTCATTTTTGTGATCTTTAAATTGGAGGCTAGCCACTAAAATCTCTCACGTTTCGAGAGTTGTGGCTGTTTTAATCCGAAGGCAACCGAAGTGGGAATATCCTAGAGGTCCGCATGTGCAAGTGCGTTGTATTTCAGTTATTTATCTTTGCGTTAGGTTTGCTAACATTTTGTTTTTAATTTCTTGCCATGCAATCCTATTACCATATATCTAACCAGTTCATATGTATATAGGAATTTAAAGTGTAGAATTTAAAACCTAACTATTACATGGCTTCGGGGAGGGGGAATTTACAAGTCCAAAAATGGGGAAAGTAAAAAGCAGTAAATAAATTCCTAAATTAAACTATTACAACCCATAGTCAGATACAATAATATGAAAATGATAATGCGAAAACACTAAACGCGTGCGGATTAGAAAGGACGTCTAGAACCCTAAAAAGTTCCAAGTAAAAGAAAATTATTTTTGTTGTTTTGTTTATTTGGGAAAATATTAAATTAAATTAAATTAAATTAATTAAAATAAAAAGGGAAAAGAGAATTAATAATCTAAAATAAATTCTAAACAAATCTAATATTTTTTTGGCATTTTTGTTTAAGAAATATTAAAATCTAACCTATTTATAATTGGTTCTAATTAATAAAGTAAAAAATAATTAACTAAATTAATTTATGAAAATAAAATAAAATAAAATAAAAACCTAAATCTAAGTTTTTATGTTTTTCCTGATTTTATGATTAAATAAAAATGATTTTGGAAATAATAAACTAAAAAGAATTAAAAAAAGATGGGCCTGGTGTTCAAAGTAAAAGGGGGTGGAGTTTGAATTTTGTTAGGCCCAACAAATGAAAGCCCAGGGTCCTGGGTTGGATCTGGTGAGGGAGAGTCTTTGAAGGTTCATGGTGAGTCACGCATCTGAGGCCTTCAGATATAGATCAAATGGGGATGACCTGATGGAACATGGTGCACGTATGAGACCTGAGAGCACTGGATCTGCAAAGAAGAATTAGAAAAATAATACGCAAGAGGCAGAGATCGAACCCCTTCCCTTGCACACACATAAAGCCTTAACATATACATACTCAACAGTTGGGACGACTTTACATCTGAGAGCATATATCAAACAATAATAATATAATACAAGCAAGTAATAATGCTGAGTTGTCAAACGCGCGCTGTACTAGGTCCCTCATTATTTGAATGAACCAATCAAAACAGCATATTGGGACAAGATGTCCTTTGGATATGATCTTTGACTTTTTAGAAAGTTCAAGATGTCCCCTAAAATCTCTATGTTGGCCAATTTTTCATTTGGAGGATTTATCTTGATGTAACTTGCCTTGGAAAAAAGTGTCTTTTGTTTACTTTCTGAAAGTGACATGTAATGTATGAGCTCATATCTTCCAAATGATGCATTTCTTGAACTTGAGGGAAAAATAAAAGTTGTAGGGAATGGAATTTTCTTCACAATAAGCTTTTGTTGGGGGCAAAATGGATGAAGCGTGTGAAAGTTATTCCTGGTCAAAGTTCAGTTGACTTTTCCTATAGAAACCCTAATTTAGCAATTCTTGACTTTTGATAAATTAAGAGCATTCTTCGAGGAATCGTGATCAAACCTTGATCAAATAATGAACATTACTTCAAAATATTGATGTTGACCAAAAATCTTGAAATTTGACTGTATATTGGCCACAATTGACTTTTTACCTAGTACGGTTGATTTTCAAGTATTTGAGCAATTGACTGAGCAAGCTTGTAGTGCAAGGCATGAAACTTGGCATGTAAATTATTGAGGACATATTAGGGACCATAGAAATCATTTGAAGCCTTTGCAATCAAAATTATTTGTGAGAAGTGAAACCCTAGTTGGAAGTCCATTGCTTAGGAGGAGAATGTGTCTGGTCAATTCTTGGTCAACCTTGAGCAATTGAGGACCTCAATGAGCATGTTGTGATGCGGTGGGAGAACTGACTTGAAGGTTTTGCATTTTATCACAAATTTTGCAGTTTAGCAAGAGTCGCCACTGACTTTTCTTTTATCTAAAAGGAAAGGTGTAAAAGCACAGGAAAGACCTTTAAAGATGTTTTCTTGAGTTCGGGGGGTAGATTATGAAAAGGGAAGGTATTAGCACCCTTTTCATCCATGGTTTTCCATGGTCTCTTAGTTACTTGCTAGATAACTTGCTTTTGTTTGAAATTGTATTTTGTATGGTTTTGAAAGTATTTTGTAAAATAGGCCATTGTTTAGGCAATCTTTGTAATGATTCTCGTTCGTAAGAATGTATACAAAGATGTTGATCTTTTGAAAATGTTTTCAATTTTGTAAGATGTTTTGAAATGTGTAGGTGTCTGTTTTGAAAATATCAGGGATGTTTTGTTTGAAATGGAGAAAGTAATTAGGAGCAATCTACCTACTCAAAAGGTCTTAGGTGTTCTTTTCCTCCTCCTTTAGACGTTTCTATCTTACCATTGTTTTGGTAAGAAGCCCCATCGCTGGATGTGAAGGGACGAAAGTGGGACGTTTGTGTAGTCATAGAAGGAAACCTATGAGACATTTTAGCAATGTCATTTAGGGACTAGATCCTTTACCAAAGGCAACATTGAGGGTCATCGAGGGACTACGATCTTTTATTGAGTGGTCTTTGCTAAAACGCCCATATTCGAGGGACATGACTAGCTTCCGATAAGAAACAAGTGAGATTACCCTAAGGGTGCATGTGTGCAAAGTGTGTTTGATTGCATGCGTTTAGTCTTGATTAGGAATATATATTTGTCGAATTCATGTCTTGCCATACATACCCTAATTACTAACGATATATTGAAAGCAATAAAAGTGCGGAAAGTAAAAGATTTTATGCTATTACAATCATTAGGGGGATGGGGTATAAAAATTTGCAAATGGAGGGTTGCGAGAAAATAAATCCTAATTATTTATTACAACCATATTGAAATAATAATGCAAGAAAGAAAAAGGACTTTGCTTAGAAAAAATGGTTTTTTGTCTTAATGAATTAAAAAAAGGAAATGAATTAGCTAGTAAAAGGAAAATATTTTTATGCCTTTTTTTATATTGATAAAAAGAGTATTAATATTGAAAGTGATAAAAAGGAAAATATATGAGATATAGGATCAGCGTGCTGCTGTGAGAAAAACAAAAGGGGTCAGAAGTTCTGATGCCAGGAGTGCTGTGACTCAGAAAGCGATGTCAGTGGGCATCAGAAGTTCTGGATTGACATATTCTGAGGTCCTGTAAGAAACGTTAGAGGGAAAACACAGAAGTTTTGGGTGGTATTCAGTCAGTGAGCCAAAAGTCAGAAGTTCCGTGTTACACTAAAACAGTGAGTAAGCCTCAGAAATTCAGTATATTGTCAGCATGTAAAAATCAGAAACTCTGAGTGTTTAAAAATAGCGAGTGGAAACATCAAAAGTTCAGTGTGTATTAACAGTGAGACATTTGGCTTTTCGGGCGCATCAAACTCAATTCCTTTTGCTTCAATGAGGTCTTGTATTTTGTTCTTCATGGCCCAACAGTTATTAGTATCGTGACCAGGACTTTCAGAGTGATATGCGCAACGGGCATTGGGATGATAATGAGGGGATGTTGTATTGGGGTTTTTCGTAGCTTCTTTCAAGGTTGCCAAGTTGGATCTTAGAAGATGCGGTAATACTTGAGACAGAGTCAAGTTAATTCTGGTAAATTGCCTGACTGGCCTTTCCACCCTTGGTTGATTACTTCTTTATTGATCAGACGTAGGTTTTGAAATCATAACAGCCCCCACCATTGGTCGGCGTTCGACCCTACCTCGGTTTCTATGCGGATATACAACAGCCACCTCTTTCTTCTCGATAAAAGGCTTCCTTACAGCTGTAGAGGAAGATGAATCTTTCTGAATCTTTCCACTCTTTATATCGACTTCCACCCTCTCTCCGGTCAATATTAGTTCGGTAAAGCCTGCAGACGAACTTCCGATTAAATGGTTGAAAAAGGGACCAAATAAGGTGCCTAAGAACATGTCTACCAATTCCCTTTCAGACAGAGGGGGTTGAACTCTTCCAGCCAAATCTCTCCATTTTTGTGCGTAATCCTTGAAACCTTCATTGGAAGCCATGGCCATACTCTGGAGTTGAGTACGGGTAGGAGCCAAATCAGCATTGTATTGATATTGCTTATAGAAAGTTGCGGCAAGATCTTCCCAATTGTGGACGTTGGCTCTTTCTAGTTGGTAAAACCAGTCGAGTTGTGTTCCAGACAGACTGTCTTGGAAAAAGTGCACCCATAAGTCTTTATCAGCGGTATGGGGTTTGATTTTTCTCACATATGACTGGAGATGCATTTTAAGGCATGATACTCCATCATATTTGGAAAATGTAGGCACTTTGAATTTCGGAGGAATCACAATCCCCGACACTAGTCCCAATTCCTCAAAGTCCAAGCCTGGTACCCTTTGTATTTCCATCACGCTCAACCGCTCTTCAAGATGTCTGTACTTGTCATCAGCTGGAGGATACTGTTCCTCAGAGTATTCTTCTTCTTCTTCCTCTTCAGATTATGACGGGACCGCTGTTTCCTTGCCTTCCCCCTCTCCTTCACTGGATGTTGTTGCGAAGTTCAAGGTCCTTCTAGTCTGCTCATGAAATCTTATCCCCATGTTTAAGACTCCGGTTACCTCCTTTGTTTTCTTTTTCCTCTCTTCAGCCAGCAGAGTCTTCAACTCTTCTTGCCCCTTGGCTAGGGTCATGAGCAACTGTTGAAACTACGTATTTTGAGCTTGGAGATCTTTCACCGTTTGCTCGAGATCCATCTTACTGAAATAAATAGTAGAGAGATGAGGAGACTTGTTGCAAAAGACCCGTTTATGTTATGATGAATGATATATATATATGTAATGTTTTCAAGGATTTCAAAGATTCAAATTCATTTTAGACAAAAAGGAAACACACGTTATATTAATAAGATAAAGTTGGAGTACATCAATGCCACTTGGGCAAAATAATACAAAAACTCTAAGATAAAAAAGTAGTACGCATCCTCTTTGGTGCAATGTAGGCATTCAGAGTCCGCTCCTCGTGAAGTAGCCTAGTGAGTTCCAAAACCTTCTTCTCGCTTGCATAGAATTGGGCTTCAAAAGTATCTCTCTCTCCTTTGAGTTGTATCCACTCCCTTTGTAGGTCTTCAAGATATGTGGGCATGTCAGGATGTAGGATAGTGTATGGAACATCTCCCTCCTTAACAGGCTCAAGGATTACCGGAAGGATGGAGGGGTAAGGCATCATAAGACTTTGAGCACGAGTTCGTACCCAGTTAGGTAAGGCTCAAGAGGGATGGAATTCTTGTGCCCCAACGTCTTTCTATCCACCTTGTTTAGCATCCTCCAAGCTCAGATAAATCTCTGGCTAAGACCTTGATCGTCGTTGTCGTAGTCGAATACCAACCCTTGAATCAGCATCTCGTGTGGGCCATCCCTTCGAGCGTAACCAAACTGTCTTAAGGCTAAACATGGGTTGTAGGTGATGCCTCCCCTAATGCCAAGTAGAGGGACATTAGGGAATTCTCCATAACGGTCGACGATGATAACATTCTCTTTGGATCGAGGGCACCAATGAATGTATGAATGTTTGAGTGTCATCAACCTTTGTGACCACCTTGAACCTTGCTCATTCTTTATGACTGATTGGGGAAGACGACAAATAAACCATCTTTCCAAGAGAGGAGTACAACACATGAGGACACCTCTTTTCCTCATTGTGCGAGTGTGAAAAGAGTGTAGGATATCCTCTAGAAATGTAGGCACAAGGTTGCGTGATATGAAGATTTTGACGGCGTTCACATCTTTGTGTTGGTCAGGGTTTGGAAATAAAACCATCCCATAGATGAGGAGAGCCACAATTTCCTCAAAGTCTTGCAAGTCTAGGGAATTCCAACAACTTTGTGCTTTCTCAAACAGGAACTTGGCTAGGAAACCTTTGACACCACTCCTTTTTTCCCAATGAGTTGTGATATCAGATGACTGCAAGTGTAGAGCTTGAGCAATCTCTTATGTCTTTGGGTCTCTTTCCGTACCGTTGAAAGGTAGTTGATTGAGAATGTTAATCCTCAAGAGTTGGGAGAATTCTTCCAAAGTAGGCACAAATTGATAGTCGGGAAATGTGAAGCAATGGTGAAAAGGATCAAAGAACTGAAAGAGCACCTTCATCATGTCCTCATCTGTGTTGGAGGTGACCAAGTCGAGTAGACGACCATGTCTCCCAGTGAATGGAGAGTTCTCAATAATCCTTGAAGCTAACTCCTTAAGTTGTGGAGGGATTCTCACAAGGTTGACTTGTATAGTTTTCCAGCGAAGTGAATCCATATCCTACAAAATAAGAACAAAGATGAATCCCAAAATCCATGAAATGGTTAGTGGATGCATATGATGTTCATGATGTCCATGATGTTATGTACAAGTATGCATATACAAATAAAGCAAACAAGTCCTTAGTTTAGGCTTGCATGGAGTTTATAGGTAAGTACCCTCTTGAAGTTTAGTTGGCTTAAACCTGTCCTAGTAATAGTAACCGGGTTCTAAGGAGCTCAATATCACTGGATTGTTTCCTTGGTCATTGTTTCAGCTCAAGCCTCTTTAATGGAGACCGAAATATCCCAAGAAACCAAACATCAATGAGTGTAGTATCGAGTATCTACCAACTTCGGACTGCACCAAAGCCGGTCATCTCACTACATCCTAAAGGCCAAGTTGGTCAAGTAAAGGTTCTAGAAGTTCATTAGTGCTTCATGACATCACATAGCGGCCCCATATTCTCTTTGATTAACTCAAAGGCTACCGGTACCCACAAATATTTCGCACCAACATAGATATTGCTTAGACCATGTCAGTATACCCCGCACAATTTCCACAATATATTGCTACTTACCTATAATGTATCCCAAATCTGGGTAGATGATTCAAACCCAAATAAAGAACTAAAATGTAAAGCATACAAGTCAAACAATGTAAGCAAGTAAATGTGATTTATCCCTAAGGTAACCCCACTTTTAAGTTTTCCCCAACAGAGTCTCCAGTTATGTGATGCGGTGGGAGATCTGAATTGAGGGTTTTGTGTTTTATCACAAATGTTGCGGTTTAGCAAGAGTCGCCACCGATTTTTCTTTTATCCAAAAGGAAAGGTGAAAAAGCACAGGAAAGACCTTTAGAGATGTTTTCTTGAGTTCGGGGGGTAGATTATGAAAAGGGAAGGTATTAGCATCCTTTTCATCCTTGGTTTTCCACGGGCTCTTAGTTACTTGTTAGATCACTTGATTTTGTTTGAAATTGTGTTTTGTGTGGTTTTGGAAGTATTTTGTAAAAGAGGCCATTGTTTAGGCAATCTTTGTAATGATTCTCGTTCGTAAGAATGTATACAAAGATGTTGATCTTTTGAAAACGTTTTCAATTTTGTAAGATGTTTTGAAATGTGTAGGTGTTTGTTTTGAAAGTTGCAAGGATGTTTTGTTTGAAATGGAGCAAGTAATTAGGAGAAATCTATCTACTCAAAAGGTCTTAGGTGTTCTTTTCCTCCTCCTTTAGACGTTGTTATCTTACCATTGTTTTGGTAAGAAGCCCCATCGTTGGATGTGAAGGGACGGACATGGGATGTTTGTGTAGTCATAGAAGGCAACCTATGAGACATTTTAGCAATGTCATTTAGGGACTAGATCGTTTACCTAAGGCAACATTGAGGGTCATCGAGGGACTATGATCTTTTATCGAGTGGTCTTTGCTAAAACGCCCATATTCGAGGGACATGACTAGCTTCCGATAGGCAACAAGTGAGATTACCCTAAGGGTGCATGTGTGCAAAGTGTGTTTGATTGCATGCGTTTTGTCTTGATTAGTGTTATCTATTTGTCGATTTCATGTCTTGCCATACATACCCTAATTACTAACGATTTATTGAAAGCAATAAAAGTGCGGAAAGTAAAAGATTTTACGCTATTACAATTATTAGGGGGATGGGGTATACAAATTTGAAAATGGGGGGTTGCGAGAAAATAAATCCTAATTATTTATTACAACCATATTGAAATAATAATGCATGAAAGAAAAATGACTTTGTTTAGAAAAAAAGGTTTTTTGTCTTAATGAATTAAAAAAAGGAAATAAATTAGCTAGTAAAAGGAAAATATTTTTATGCCTTTTTTATATTGATAAAAAGAGTATTAATATTTAAAGTGATAAAAAGGAAAATAAATGAGATATAGGATCAACGTGCTGCTGCGAGTAAAACAAAAGGGGTCAGAAGTTCTGATGCCAGGAGTGTTGTGACTCAGAAAGCGACGTCAGTGGGCATCAGAAGTTCTGGATTAATATATTCTGAGGTCCTGCAAGAAACGTTAGAGGGAAAACACAAGTTCTGGGTGGTATTCAGTCAGTAAGCCAAAAGTCAGGAGTTCTGTATTACACTAAAATAGTGAGTAAGCTTCATAAATTCAGTGTATTGTCAGCATGTAAAAATCAGAAACTTTGAGTGTTTAAAAACAGTGAGTGGAAACATCAGAACTTCAATGTGTATTAACAGTGAGAAAAAACATAGAAGTTATGTGTGTTAAAACAGTGAATAAAACTCAGAAGTTCTGCATGCTTAAACAGAGAGAAAATCATAGAAGTTCTGTGTGTTAAAATGGTGAGTGAAAAACAGAAGTTCTGTGTTACATTTTAACTTTTTCCTTATATCAATCAGCACAATGATAACTTATTCAGTTTTCAACGAACAGAAAATCAGAAGGATAAAAGTACAATAGTTTATAGAAGTTCTGATCTTGATCCTGAGTCTAGCCTTAACCAGGAAGTTCTGATCCATAGTCTTTCTACTTATGCAGCGATATGGACAACATCAATAATATGATATCTACATGTTTGATGATGTGCTGAATGAAAAGATGCAGAGTCAGGGAGACTTACCTTGAACTTGGAGCGTGTGTTTGGAACTTGAGTTGCTGCCTTCAGATATTCTGGAGCCAGCAAGAGCAACGGAAGAGAAAATACCAAATTCGTTTACTTCAAGGGAAGAACAAAGGTTTTGGTTTTCTGTTTGGGAATTCTGGATTTTTTTATGAAGGTATCACAATTTTCTTTTCTCTCTTTTGACAATACTCTCTCTCCAAAAGCCAACAGGT
Source organism: Vicia faba (assembly GCA_948472305.1). Lineage (NCBI taxonomy): Eukaryota > Viridiplantae > Streptophyta > Magnoliopsida > Fabales > Fabaceae > Vicia > Vicia faba. The sequence goes on along the minus strand of OX451737.1, from coordinate 1,471,741,192 downwards.
TTTGTATTTTTGTTTGCAGTTTTAGGACTCTTGAATTTTTGGCAGGGGTTCAAGGCTTTTTTTTTCTTCAAATTTTCCACACCTTTACAGTTGCCAATGGTTTTCAATTTATAGGCAAGGATCTTGTTGCTTTGAGAGATCAAGGGTACAATTATCATATGTTAGACGTTGACTTGTTCTTGAAGCAAGTTCAAATAGGTGTGGTGGTTGGCAGTTTTTTAGCCATGCCTAAGCTGGATTAGCAAGCAGGGATTAAGGAAAAGTAAACCCAAAAGCAAAAGCAACGCATGGGCCCTAACATATTCTTGTACAAAAGTTGCTTTTCAAGGACAACAAAGGTACTTCTATGCCACACGTGGGGAAATCCTTTGGATAAAGACTCAAAATTGGTTGTGAGCATTAAATGATGATGAGATTTATCAAACTAGAAATCCTACCATGTGGGATTTTGCATCATTGCTTGATTCTGGATCAGAAGTTCAGCTTCAACGTAACTTAGAATAGACATCCAACTTTTGATCTTTGTATCTCCATGCTCCAGCATGTTCTGAAGGAGCTCTCAGATTTTCCAGGAAGCTTGCAGCATGCTTTGTAACCTTCTTTGAATTACCCTTGCAAACTCTGACTGAACCTTTGTGAAAACTGGCTCAGAAGTTCTGACCAAACTCTGTCTTGAAAGTGTCTAGAATTTGCTGAGTGCTGCAGTTTCATGGACGTGTCTTTGAGAAGTTATAACTTGAAATCCCAGCATTTCTAGGAGAAGTTCTGTTCTCATTGAAATATATAACTATTGTATCATAAGTTCTTCCAGAATCAGCTTACATCATGGTGATAATCTGATCAGAAGTTATGAGCTTGTCATGTTTCTTAAACACTTAGAAAAAATTCTAAGTATTTTAGAATTTCGACTTTTCCAACGTAACTTTTGACTTCTGAATTTCTAGATGAAACAAACTTCATATCTCAACATGTCTTGATGAAATATGACTCTTGAAACCTGATTTTGATCCGAAAGTCAAAGTTTGACTTTTCAGTATGCAAATGACCATTTTACTCTTGTGGATGATTTTCTTGAAAAACTTGTAATTCAAAGCTTGGGATTGGATGGAAGAAAACCTGAGGGTCCAGGGTGATCCTTTGAGAAATGAGAGGGAAAATTTTGAGGTACAACAGCTACCCCTGTTCAATCTTCTTAAACCTGAAAAGTTATATTGGCGGATTTGCCATTCGTGACTTAAAGGTGGAAGATGATTGAACACTAGATTGCCCAGAAATTTGCACTCGGTGATGGTTGATGGTAGAGGGAATGGGCTTAAAGATTCCATTTAGAAGGATGAGGGAAAGTTGTTGGAGATGGGCTTGTAGATGCCATCCAGAAATGATTCTTGAACCGTATCTATAAGCTGAATCTGAATGAGTATCAAAATGGAATCCGTGTCCGGAGCGTATCTGTACTATATCTGGAAGATGGATGAGAATGAGTATCTGAATGGCGTCCATATTTGAAGCGTATCCGTACTGTATCTTGATGAATATCAGAATGGCATCCGTATCTGGAGCGTATCCGTACTGTATCTTGATGAATATCAGAATGGCATTCGTGTCTGGAGCGTATCTGAATTGTATCTGAAGTTGAAATCTGAATGAGTATTAGAATGGCATCCGTATCTGGAGCATATCTGAACTGTATCAAAAGTTGAGTCTGAATGACTATCAGAATGGCATCCGTATCTGGAGCGTATCTGAATTGTATCAAAAGTTGAGTCTAAATGAGTATCAGAATGGCGTCCGTATCTGGAGCGTATCTGAACTGTATCAAAAGTTGAATTTAAATGAGTATCAGAACAACATCCGTGTCTGGAGCGTATCTGAACTGTATCAAAAGTTGAGTCTGAATGAGTATCAGAATGGCATCCGTATCTGAACTGTATATGAAAGCTATCTTTGAATGAGTATCAGAATGGCATCCGTGTCTAGAGCGTATATGAACTGTATCTGAAAGCTGCCTTTGAATGAGCATCAGAATGACATCCGTGTCTGGAGCGTATCTGAACTGTATCTGAAAGCTATCTTTGAATGAGTATCAGAATGGCATCCGTGTCTAGAGCGTATCTGAACTGTATCTGTAAGTTGAACATTGTTATTGGTAGCTGTTAATCTTATCCTGAAAAGGGTAAAATGTTAGCTAAAATACAAAGTCATGTTGTATGAAATGTATGATATGATGCATTCGTTTTATCAATGTTCATGATTCATGGATGCAATGTATGCGTATGTGAGCTGATTTGCTGTATTGCAGTTGGATTAAGGAAGATAAATCCCTGAATATCGCTGAGGATGTGTAAGTCTTCAAGTCTTGAAGTCGAAGTATTGATGAATTTTTGTCGAGAGAAATAAATTCTGTTGTAAGGGCAATTCCATGTATTGCTTGTAAAATCTGTTGGGGATTCCCGAGAAATTTGACAACTTCTACTGGGGATTAACAATTTGAAATTGTGTTCCGCTGGGGATTTAAATGACGTACTGCAAGGGATTACTTATGGAATGGCCTAGAGATTATTTTCCTATCTTTTCAACCTATCAGTAATTGTTCTTCCCATTTTGTTTATTTGTAAACAGTAATTATGTTCAAATGCATATGTTCAACAATGAATCATTGGACGTTTTTGTAAACAAAACACAAGCGTAAAGAAAAGACAAATAGCTTTTGCACTTTCAAAGGGATGTTTTGTATTGACTTTGAATAAGTATTTTTATACAAGGGGGCAAACATTCTAGTAAGAGAATGCTGTCATAAAAAGAAAAATTTGATGCAAAGAAAAGATAGCTATGTGTAATAATCTCATGGGGTTTCCATTCTGCTATAGCCTTCGTATCTCTGGGCATCTTGTCTATTTGTTGCCTTGCCTGAAGATGATTGAATTGATCAGAACCTTTGAGTTTGTCAGTGGAAGCCAAAGGTTGTTTCTAAAGTGATCCGACGGGATACAGTCGTACGCCTTAATTCCCTAACTTTTGCCTGGACCGTCCTTTCAGGTTTTCAGTCCATCGGGAAACCCTTTTTTGCCAAAGTCGCCCTTTCGGGTTTTCAACTTGCCGGGTGTACAAATTTTTTTGTTTTATCCCTAACTTTTTCCCGAACCTTTTGGTTCTCCGAGATGCCCTTGTTTTGCCTAGGTATGTCAACCTAGCGGGTCTTTTATGCATAGTATCTTTTGACTATGTCCGCATTCGCAGGGTGTGGCAGGTCGTCACCATCCATGGTGGTCAAGATCATTTCCCCACCAGAGAAAATATTTTTGATTATGAATGGTCCTTCATAGGTAGAAGTCCATTTGCCCCTGGGATCACTTTGCGGCAAGATGATGCGCTTGATTACTAGATCCCCAACTTGATACACTTAGCATATGACTTTCTTGTTGAAAGCCTTGATCATCCATTTTTGATACATTTGACCATGACAAATAGCGGCAAGTCTCTTTTCATCAATCAAATTCAGTTGATCAAGTCGAGTCTGGATCCAATCGTCTTCGTTCAACCCTGCATCCTTCATAATCATCAGAGAGGGGATCTGAACCTCGATAGGCAAGACAACTTCCATGTCATATACCAAAGAATAGGGTGTTGCCCCATTTGATGTGCGAGCTGTGGTACGATACCCGTGGAGAGCGAATGGTAGCATCTCATGCCAGTCTTTGTATGTGACTGTCATTTTCTGTATGATCTTTTTAATGTTCTTATTTGCAGCTTCGACAACACCATTCATCTTTGGCCGATAGGAAGAAGAATTGTGATGCTGAATCTTGAATTGCTCGCACAATGCGGTAATCATAGTGTTGTTGAGGTTTGTACCATTGTCAGTGATGATCCTTTCCGGGATACCATACCGGCAAATGAGATTTTGCTTGATGAAACGGGCAACAACATTCTTGGTAACGGAGGCGAAGGAGGCTGCTTCAACCCATTTTGTAAAATAGTCAATAGCTACTAGGATGAAATGGTGTCCATTGGAGGCTGTCGGCTTGATTTCCCCAATCATATCAATTCCCCACATAGCAAAGGGCCAAGGAGCTGTCAAGATATTTAGAGGAACCGGAGGTACATGCACCTTGTCAGCATAAGTTTGACACTTATGGCAAGTTCGAGAGTGCTGGTAGCAGTCTGCTTCCATGATGGACCAGTAATAGCCTGCCCGTAGGATTTTCTTTGCCATCGTATGCCCATTGGAATGGGTACCGAAAGTGCCTTCATGTAATTCAACCATGATCCTTTCATCTTCAACCTTATCTATGCACCGAAGCAACATGGAGTCATGATTGCATTTGTACAGGATGTCGTTACTAAGGAAGAACTTAGCAGAAAATCTCCTTAAGAACTTCTTATCATTGACTGAAGCTCCTTCCGGATATTCTTGAGCCTCGAGATACCTCTTGACTTCGTGAAACCAAGGCCGGTCCACTATTTCTTCAGTATTAATCTCGTGATAGTGTGTGGGTTCATCCATTCGTTCAATGGTGATTTGGGGAGCCTCGTTATCCCAATTAAGTTTAAACATAGATGACATTGTGGCTAGAGCGTCTTCTAGCTGATTTTCTTCTCGCAGGAAATGCTCGAAGGTAATCTTCTCAAAATGCGGTAGCAATGTCAAAACATGTTATTCATAAGGGATAAGGTTAGGGTGCTTGGTGTCCCATTCCCCTTTGATCTGACTGATGACCAAAGCTAAATCTCCAAATACATCCAAGGATTTAATCCCCAAGTCTATGGCAGCTTTGAGACCAAAGATGCATGCTTCGTATTCCGCCATGTTGTTTGTACAACTGAAGCAGAGTCTTGTAGTAAAGGGAGTATGACACCCTTCCGGAGATATGAGTACGACACCAATACCATTACCGAGTGCATTAGATTCTGCATCAAAGAACAGGGTCTATCGGGATCCTTGTTCAGGTCCGTCATATGGCCTGAATTCTTCACAGTTGTCTAATGTCATGATGTCTTCATCCGGGAATTCAAACTTCATGGACTGGTAGTCTTCTACAGCTTAGTGAGCGAGGTGATCAGCTAGTGCACTCCCCTTTATAGATTTCTGGGTAGTATATTGTATGTCATATTCTGTTAGGATCATCTTCCATCTCGCTATTCTCCCAGAAAGAGCAGGTTTCTCGAAGATGTACTTTATCAGATCCATTTTAGATATCAACAAAGTAGTATGAGTCAACATATACTGTCTTAGCCGGCGAGTAGCCCATGCCCGATTGCAGCAAGTTTTCTCGAGCAGTGAATATCTTGTTTCACAGTCGGTAAACTTTTTGCTCAAGTAGTAAATATCGTGCTCTTTTCGGCCAGACTCGTCATGCTGCCCCAATACATACCCCATTGAATTTTCTAAAATAGTTAGATACATGATCAGTGGTCTTCCCTCGACTGGTGGCATCAACACAGGAGGCTCTTGTAAGTATTCTTTGATTTTATCAAAAGCAACTTGGCACTCGTCATTCCATTTGACTACTTGATCTTTCTTCAATAGCTTGAAGATCGGCTCACAAGTGGCTGTCAGGTGAGAAATGAATCTGGAAATATAGTTCAAACGTCCCAAGAATCCTTTGACTTCCTTTTCAGTACGGGGAGAAGACATCTCTTGTATTTCTTTAACTTTTGCAGGATCTACCTCGATACTTTTGTTGTTGCCGATAAAGCCTAGGAGTTTACCAGACCGTACCCCAAATGTGCACTTGTTTGGATTCAACCTCAGCTTGTACTTCTTCAGTCTCTCAAACAGTTTTTGTAAGTGATCAATATGCTCTTCTTCTATTTGCGATCTAGCTGTCATATCGTCTATGTAGACCTCTATTTCATGATGTATCATGTCATGAAATAAAGCTACCATGGTGTGCTGATAGGTTGCCCCAACATTCTTCAGTCCGAATGACATCACCTTGTAGCAGAATGTTCCTCACTGTGTGACAAATGTTGTTTTCTCCATGTCCTCAGGCGCCATTTTGATTTGGTTGTAACCTGAGAATCCGTCCATGAAGGAAAACACTTTGTGTTGTGTCGTATTGTCAACTAGGATATCAATATGGGGGAGTGGAAAATCATCCTTAGGGCTCACCCTATTCAAATCTCTGTAGTCCACACACATTCGTACTTTGCCGTCTTTTTTAGGTACGGGAACAATGTTGGCAACCCATTTAGGGTAGGAAGTGACAGCCAAGAATCCAGCATTGAATTGCTTCATGACCTCTACTTTAATCTTTTCTGACATATCAGGCCTCATGCAGTGAACCTTTTGCTTTACTGGCGGACAATCTTCTCTTGTAGGCAGACGATGTACCACAATGTCTTCATCAAGTCCCGACATGTCTTCATATGACCAGGAAAAAACTTCAACATAGTCGTGTAACAGCTGAATCAGACGCTCCTTGACCCTAGATTCCAAATTGGCACCCAGTTTGACCTCTTTTTTGTCTTCTTCGATACCCAATTTGATTGTCTCCACGGATTCCTCGTGAGGTTTAATGGTTCTTTCCTCTTGTTGTAGCAGTCTGGCAAGTTCCCATGGTACTTCACAATCTTCCTCACCTTCGTCTTCGGCTTGGTAGATTAAATTCTCAGAGTCACAAAAGGCTATAGCAGTATTGTTACCTATGGGATCCAGAATGGATGTATACATGTATTGTGAGTGTGGGTGTGTGTAAGGGTATATCTATCTTTGAAAGAAAATAAAATGTAAAAGAAAGACAATGAGCGCAAAAGTTTGTATGCGACAAAACGTCCATGATTCATTGATGTCATATGAAGATGAAATAATAACCCTTACAAATGGACCATTGTGCCTCGGGTAAGACACAAGGTTTTAAGAGTGCGAAATGTTTTGAATATTATAGATCCAACAAAATGTAAAGATAAATTACTGTGGGATAAAAGTGATTGGGACAAAGTCTCTAGCCTCCCAATTGATGAGCCCTCCATTGACAGTCGGAAAGATCCAATCCTCCAGGTCGCCATCATCTTCACCATCTTCTACCACGTTGACCTCACGGTTGCTAATCTTCAAGGGTGGCCCTCCAGCACGGGCACGACATACAGCCTTTTGAGCACTTGAAGTGAAACCTAGGCCAAACTTGTCAAACTTATACAGGATATCTGGAAGTTGCCCCCAAATAGTGTATCCACCTTCCTCTACCACTGCTTTGGTGTCCTTTAGTGATGACATCCGGAGTGGAGGTCTTGTAATCTTGGGAATCTGGGACACAGTCTTGGTCACTGCCACCTCTTAGGGGACCTCTTTGATGTGTTGAAATGGAGTTTCAATGAATTCGTCGTCCAATTCCACATATCTGAAGGAATTGAGATGGATGATCATGTATTCTTCCTCTCCATGGACGGTGATAATCTTCCCTTGAACCGGATAATTCAGCATCTGGTGCAATGTAGAGGTAACAGCGCCAGCATTGTGGATCCATGGCCGGCCTAGCAAGCATGAATACGAAGGGCGGATGTCCATTACATAAAAGGTGGAATTGAAAGTTTGGGTTCCAACCTTTATGGGGATATCCACTTCCCCATGCACCATCCTCTTTGAGCCGTCAAAAGCTCTTACTACTATGTTGCTTGGCTTTAACGTCAGTCCCTTGCAGTCAAGTCTATCGAAAGCTTTTTTTGGTAGTACATTCAAAGAGGAGCCGGTGTCCACCAAGACACGGGCCAGAGTTATGCCCCTACATTCCACAGAGACGTGTAATGCCTCATTATGCTTTCTTCCCCTCGGTGTTAGATCAGCATCCGAGAAGCCTAGGCCATTATCCGCTGTCAAGCTGGCCACGCAGTCTTGGAATTGATCAGCATACGTCTCTTGAGGTACATGGGCTGTTTTTAGGAACTTCACCAAGGCTTTCGCATATGCCTCGGAACACACTAGTAATGCCAACATGGAGATTTTAGAGGGAGTTTTCCCCAATTGTTCAACTACATTGTAGTCACTCCTCTTTATAATTTTTAGGATCTCCTCCATTTCTTTCTTGGATGTCTCAGGGATAGTAAGTGATTGAGCCTTCGTCTGGACATGCTCCACTTGAATACTCTTTCCTCGAGTCTCAGCAGCGGGAGTGTTGGTAGGAATGATAACAGGAGTGGTGACGACTTCGTCAATAGGAGCACTTGCAGAGATGATTATTATGGAAGTAACCTTTGGAGCAGCCACAAGGATGATCACGGGTCCGGAAACTGCTTTTGGGGGAGCAATTTCTGGAGAAAAGATCCCACCGCTTCGGGTAATTTTGCTAGTTCTGGCAATATTACTGATGTCAGAATCTTCTTCTTCGGAGTTTATCTCTTCGACGGCCGTCCAGTCTTGCTTGACGCCATGGTAGTAAATGTCCCCTCCATAATTCCACGACACGGTTTTGTCTGATTCATATGGGACTAGCCCAGGCATTGTGATTATTTAAGGAGCTGTTTTAGGAGCCGATGTAATTCTAACGGGTCTTTTGGTGGAGACCCTGGAAGAATTGGCGGAAATAGTAATGACAGAAACATCTTCAACAGGAATAGGTGAAATAAGAGTCTTTTCAAACAAAATCTCTTTGTTATCTATCAGGCACTGAATGCCTGTCTTCAATAAAGGACAGCCACTTGGTGAGGATAAGCAGGGATGGCAAACTTCATTACAGCCCGGGAACACACCGACTTTCAAAAAGTTTATCTTAATAGTCGGAAGTGGGATCATGAGTTCATCAACTGAGGTAATAAACAAATATTCTTGAATGGCATTGGTATTGTGACCATGTCTGGGCATAGGAGCATAAATGACATTTGGCTTTTCGGGCGCATCAAACTCAATTTCTTTTTCTTCAATGAGGTCTTGTATTTTATTCTTCAGGGCCTAACAGTTATTAGTATCGTGACCAGGACTTTCAGAGTGATATACGCAACAGGCATTGGGATGATAATGAGGGGATGTTGTATTGGGGTTTTTCGGAGCTTCTTTCAAGGTTGCCAAGTTGGATCTCAGAAGATGCGGTAATACTTGAGACAGAGTCATGTTAATTCTGGTGAATTTCCTGACTGGCCTTTCCACCCTTGGTTGATTACTTCTTTGTTGATCAGACGTAGGTTTTGGAATCATAACAGCCCCCACCATTGGTCGGCGTTCGGCCCTACCTCAATTTCTATGCGGATATACAGAAGCCACCTCTTTCTTCCCGATAAAAGGCTTCCTTACAGCTGTAGAGGAAGATGAATCTTTCTGAATCTTTCCACTCTTTATACCGGATTCCACCCTCTCTCCGGTCAACATTAGTTCGATAAAGCCTGCAGACGAACTTTCGATTAAATGGTTGAAAAAGGGACCAGATAAGGTGTTTAAGAACATGTCTACCAATTCCCTTTCAGACAGACGGGGTTGAACTCTTCCAACCAAATCTCTCCATTTTTGTGCGTAATCCTTGAAACCTTCATTAGAAGCCATGGCCATACTCTGGAGTTGAGTACGGGTAGGCGCCAAATCAACATTGTATTGATATTGCTTGAAGAAAGCTGCAGAAAGATCTTCCCAATTATGGACGTTGGCTCTTTCTAGTTGGTAAAATCAGTCGAGTTGTGTTCCAGATAGACTGTCTTGGAAAAAGTGCACCCATAAGTCTTTATCAGTGGTATGGGGTTGTATTTTTCTCACATATGATCGGAGATGCATTTTAGGGCATGATACTCCATTATATTTGGAAAATGTAGGCACTTTGAATTTCGGAGGAATCACAATCCTCGACACTAGTCCCAATTCCTCAAAGTCCAAGCCTGGTACCCTTTGTATTTTCATCGCGCTCAACCGCTCTTCAAGATGTTTGTACTTGTCATCAGCTGGAGGATATTGTTCCTCAGAGTAGTCTTCTTCTTATTCCTCTTCAGATTCTGACAGGACCGCTGTTTCCTTGCCTTTCCCTTCTCCTTCACCGAATGTTGTTGCGAAGTTCAAGGTCCTTCTAGTCTGCTCATGAAATCTTCTCCCCATGTTTAAGACTCCGGTTACCTTCTTTATTTTCTTTTTCCTCTCTTCAGCCAGCAGAGTCTTCAACTCTTCTTGCCCCTTTGCTAGGGTCATGAGCAACTATTGAAACTGCGTATTCTAAGCTTGGAGATCTTTCACCATTTGCTCGAGATCCATCTTACTGAAATAAACAGTAGATAGATGAGGAGACTTGTTGCAAAAGACCTGTTTATGTTATGATGAATGATATATGCATATGTAATGTTTTCAAGGATTTCAAAGATTCAAATTCGTTTTAGACAAAAAGGAGACACACGTTATATTAATAAGATAAAGTTTGAGTACATCAATGCCCCTTGGGCAAAATAATACAAAAACTCTAAGATAAAAAAGTAGTACGCATCCTCTTTGGTGCAATGTAGGCATTCAGAGTCCTCTCCTCATGAAGTAGCCTAGTGAGTTCCAAAACCTTCTTCTCGCTTGCATAGAATTGGTCTTCGAAAGTATCTCGCTCTCCTTTGAGTTGTATCCACTCCCTTTGTAGGTCTTCAAGAGATGTGGGCATGTCAGAATGTAGGATAGTGTATGTAACATCTCCCTCCTTAACAGGCTCAAGGATTACCAGAAGGATGGAGGGGTAAGGCATCATAAGACTTTGAGCACGAGTTCATACCCATTTGAGGTAAGGCTCAAGAGGGATGGAATTCTTATGCCCCAAAGTCTTTCTATCCACCTTGTTTAGTATCCTCCAAGCTCGGATAAATCTCTGGCGAAGACCTTGATCGTCGTTATCGTAGTCGAATACCAACCCTTGAATCAGCATCTCATGCGGTCCATCCCTTCGGGTGTAACCAAATTGTCTTAAGGCTAAACATGGGTTGTAGGTGATGCCTCCCCTAATGCCAAGTAGAGGGACATTAGGGAATTCTCCACAACGGTCGACGATGATAACATTCTCTTTGGATCGAGGGCACTAATGAATGTATGAATGTTTGAGTGTCATCAACCTTTGTGACCACCTTGAACCTTGCTCATTCTTTATGACTGATTGGGGAGGATGAGAAATAAACCATCTTGCCAAGAGAGGAGTACAACACATGAGGACACCTCTTTTCCTTATTGTGCGAGTGTGAAAAGAGTGTAGGATATGCCTTAGCAATGTAGGCACAAGGTTGCGTGATATGAAGGTTTTGACGGCGTTCACATCTCTGAGTTGGTCAGGGTTTGGAAACAAAACCATCCCATAGATGAGGAGAGCCACAATTTCCTCAAAGGCTTGCAAGTCTAGGGAATTCCAACAACTTTGGGCTTTCTCAAACAGGAACTTGGCTAGGAAACCTTTGACATCACTCCTTTTTTCCCAATGAGTTATAACATTAGATGAGTGCAAGTGTAGAGCTTGAGCAATCTCTTCTGGCTTTGGGTCTCTTTCTGTACCATTGAAAGGTAGTTGATTGAGAATGGGAATCCTCAAGAGTTGAGAGAATTCTTCCAAAGTAGGCACAAGTTAATAGTCGGGAAATGTGAAGCAATGGTGCAAAGGATCAAAGAACTGAAAGAGTACCTTCATCATGTCCTCATCTGTGTTGGAGGTGACCAAGTCGAGTAGACGACCATGTCTCTCGGTGAATGGAGAGTTCTCAAGAATCCTTGAAGCTAACTCCTTAAGTTGTAGAGGGATTCTCACAAGGTTGACTTGTATAGTTTTCCTGCGAAGTGAATCCATATCCTACAAAATAAGAACAAAGATGAATCCCAAAATCCTTGAAATGGTTAGTGGATGCATATGATGTTCATGATGTCCATGATGTTATGTACAAGTATGTATATACAAATAAAGCAAACAAGTCTTTAGTTTAGGATTACATGGATTTTATAGGTAAGTACCCTCTTGAAGTTTAGTTGGCTTAAACCTGTCCTAGTAATAGTAACCGGGTTCTAAGGAGCTCAATATCACTGGATTGTTTCCTTGGTCAATGTTTCAGCTCAAGCCTCTTTAATGGCGACCGAAATATCCCAAGAAACCAAACCTCAATGAGTGTAGTATCGAGTATCTACCAACTTCGGACTGCACCAAAGCCGGTCATCTCACTACATCCTAAAGGCCAAGTTGGTCAAGTAAAGGTTCTAGAAGTTCATTAGTGCTTCATGACATTACTCAGCGGCCCCGTATTCTCTTTGATTAAATAAAAGGCTACCGGTACCCACAAATATGTCACACCAACGTAGCTATTGCTTAGACCATGTCGGTATACCCCGCACAGTTTCCACAACGTATTACTACTTACCTATAATATATCCCAAATCTGGGTAGAGGATTCAAACCCAAACAAAGAACCAAAATGTAAAGCATACAAGTCAAACAATGTAAGCAAGTAAATATGATCTATCCCTAAGGTAACTCCACTTTTAAGTTTTCCCCAGCAGAGTCGCCAGTTCTGTGATGCGGTGGGAGAACTGACTTGAGGGTTTTGCGTTTTATTGCAAATGTTGCGGTTTAGCAAGAGTCACCACCGACTTTTCTTTTATTCAAAAGGAAAGGTGAAAAAGCACAAGAAAGACCTTTAGAGATGTTTTCTTGAGTTCGGGGGGTAGATTATGAAAAGGGAAGGTATTAGCACCCTTTTCATCCATGGTTTTCCACGGGCTCTTAGTTACTTTCTAGATCACTTGCTTTTGTTTGAAATTGTTTTTTGTGTGGTTTTGAAAGTATTTTGTAAAAGAGGCCATTGTTTAGGCAATCTTTGTAATTATTCTCGTTTGTAAGAATGTATACAAAGATGTTGATCTTTTGAAAATGTTTTCAATTTTGTAAGATGTTTTGAAATGTGTAGGTGTTTGTTTTGAAAATAGCAAGGATGTTTTGTTTGAAATGGAGCAAGTAATTAGGAGCAATCTACCTACTCAAAAGGTCTTAGGCGTTCTTTTCCTCCTCCTTTAAATGTTGCTATCTTACCATTGTTTTGGTAAGAAGCCCCATTGTTGGATGTGAAGGGACGGACGTGGGACGTTTGTGTAGTCATAAAAGGCAACCTATGAGACGTTTTAGCAATGTCATTTAGGGACTGGATCATTTACCGAAGGCAACATTGAGGGTCATCGAGGGACTATGATCTTTTATCGAGTGGTCTTTGCTAAAACGCCCATATTCGAGGGACATGACTAGCTTCCGATAGGCAACAAGTGAGATTACCCTAAGGGTGCATGTGTGAAAAGTATGTTTGATTGCATGCGTTTAGTCTTGATTAGGGTTATCTATTTGTCGATTTCATGTCTTTCCATACATACCCTAATTACTAACGATATATTGAAAGCAATAAAAGTGCGAAAAGTAAAAGATTTTACGCTATTACAATCATTAGGGGGATGGGGTATACAAATTTGAAAATGGGGGGTTGTGAGAAAATAAATCCTAATTATTTATTACAACCATATTGAAATAATAATGCAAGAAAGAAAAAGGACTTTGTTTAGAAAAAAAGGGTTTTTTGTCTTAATGAATTAAAAAAAGGAAATGAATTAGCTAGTAAAAGAAAAATATTTTTATGCCTTTTTTACATTAATAAAAAGAGTATTAATATTGAAAGTAATAAAAAGGAAAATAAATGAGATATAGGATCAGCGTGCTGCTGCGAGCAAAACAAAAGGGGTCAGAAGTTCTGATGCCAAAAGTGTTGTGACTCAGAAAGCGACGTCAGTGGGCATCAGAAGTTCTGGATTGATATATTCTGAGGTCCTGCAAGAAACGTTAGAGGGAAAACACAGAAGTTCTGGGTGGTATTCAGTCAGTGAGCCAAAAGTCAGGAGTTCTGTATTACACTAAAATAGTGAGTAAGCCTCAGAAATTCAGTGTATTGCCAGCATGTAAAAATCAGAAACTCTGAGTGTTTAAAAACAGCGAGTGGAAACATCAGAAGTTCAGTGTGTATTAACAGTGAGAAAAAACATAGAAGTTCTGTGTGTTAAAACAGTGAAGAGAACTCAGAAGTTCTGCATGCTTAAACAGTGAGAAAATCATAGAAGTTCTGTGTGTTAAAATGGTGAGTGAAAAACAGAAGTTCTGTGTTACATTTCAACTCTTTCCTTATATCAATCAGCACAACGATAACTTATTCAGTTTTCAACGAATAACAAATCAGAAGGATAAAAGCACAACAGTTTATAGAAGTTCTGATCCTAATCCTGAGTCTAGCCTTAACCAGGATGTTCTGATCCACAGTCTTTCTACTTATGCAGTGATATGGACAACATCAATACTATGATACCTACATGTTTGATGACGTTCTGAATGAAAATATGCAGAGTCACGGAGACTTACCTTGAACCTGTAGCGTGTGTTTGGGACTTGAGTTGTTATCTTCAGATATTCTGGAGCCAGCAAGAGCAACATAAGAGAAAATACCTAATTCTTTTACTTCAAGGGAAGAACAAAGGTTTTGGTTTTCTGTTTGGGAATTCTAAATTTTTTTATGAAGGTATCACAGTTTTCTTTTCTCTCTTTTGACAATTCTCTCTCTCTCTCCAAAAGCCAACATGTTTTGTATTTTTGTTTTCAGTTTTAGGACTCTTGAATTTTTGGCAGGGGTTCAAGGCTTTTCTTTTTTTTTTCTTCAAATTTTCCACACCTTTACAGTTTCCAATGATTTTCAATTTATAGGCAAGGATCTTGTAGCTTGGAGAGATCAAGGATACAATTATCATATGTTAGGCGATGACTTGTTCTTGAAGCAAGTTCAAATAGGTGTGGTGGTTGGCAGTTTTTTAGCCATGCCTAAGCTGGATTAGCAAGCAGGGATTAAGGAAAAGTAAACCCAAAAGCAATAGCAACGCATGGGCCCTAACATATTGTTGTACAAAAGTTGCTTTTCAAGGACAGTAAAGGTACTTCTATGCCACACGTGGGGAAATCCTTTGGATAAAGACTCAAAAGTGGTTGTGAGCATTAAATGATGATGAGATTTATCAAACCAGAAATCCTGCCATGTGAGATTTTGCATCATTGTTTGATTCTGGATCAGAAGTTCAGCTTCAGCGTAACTTAGAATAGACATCCAACTTCTGATCTTTGTATCTCCATGCTCCAGCATGTTCTGAAGGAGCTCTCAGATTTTCCAGGAAGCTTGCAGCATGATTTGTAACCTTCATTGAATTACCCTTGCAAAATCTGACTGAACCTTTATGAAAACTGGGCCAGAAGTTCTGACCAAACTTTGTCTTGAAAGTGTCCAGAATTTGCTGAGTGCTGCAGTTTCATGGACGTGTCTTTGAGAAGTTATAACTTGAAATCCCAACATTTCTAGGAGAAGTTCTATTCTCATTGAAATTTATAACTATTGTATCAGAAGTTCTTCCAGAATCAGCTTGCATCATGGTGATAATCTGATCAGAAGTTCTGAGCTTGTCATGTTTCTTAAACACTTAGAAAAAATTCTAAGTATTTTAGAATTTTGACTTTTCCAAAGTAACTTTTGACTTCTGAATTTCTAGATGAAACATACTTCATATCTCAATATGTCTTGATGAGATATGACTCTTGAAACCTGATTTTGATCTGAAAGTCAAAGTTTGACTTTTCAGTATGCAAATGACCATTTTACCCTTGTGGATGATTTTCTTGAAAAACTTGTAATTCAAAGCTTGGGATTGGATGGAAGCAAACCTGAGGGTCCAGGGTGGTCCTTTGAGAAATGAGAGGGCAAATTTTGGGGTACAACACATGTCTTGAGTAAAATAGGAGGGAAAATTTTGGGGTACAACACTTAGAAACACTAGATTGAATATTAGGAACATGTATTATTTTCAGAGCTTTAGGCATCAACTTATCTGAAAGACAATTTCAGTTGTAAAAGCTTTCTGATTCTTGTATCTTCAGCTTTCTGAGTTATATTTATGCAAGCTCTTTTATAGAATGTTTCTTGTCATTAGATCTGAACACTCAATAAAACCATTAGTAGCACTAAAATTATTACTCACAAAATATATGGTTGTTATCATCTAAACAAAGAATTGCTTAGAAGCTTTCTTGCTCTAACATATCCAAGTGTTTAAGGAATTTTTCAAGGATTCATTCCATTTTGGGCATAAATATCACACTTCCATTTTAATAAAGGCCGCTTTAATCATAATGTCAATGCATTGCGCTTTGCATTTGTTCCCTCTGATCACACTCAACACAAAAGCTAAGAAGCAACCACTCTAAAGCTTCCAACCATCCTAGAAAGTTTGATGATATGCATTGGAACCATGACATTCATGAAACTTTCACTTTGAAATCCAACTAAACCAAACCTCGTAAGCTTACATTTCTGATCAATGCTTACTCACTCAAACTTATCTATAAATAAAGATCCATCCCTCAATGCTCAACACACACGTTAACATAGAAATTTCCAAGAGAAATTGCAAAAACTCCATTAAAGCCCCAAAGTCTATTTCTTCGAATTTCCTATTTCACTCAAGTTTTCTGCAAACTCTTCACATAATCACCATCCATACACTTCATATTAATTACTGTGCATTAAATCATCACAGAAAGTACAAAACACTCCACCCAACTCTCACGATTTCATCACTGCAACTTGACTTGGTCAGAAGATTTGAGAGGGTTTCAAAGCAAATTAGATGTGCCATTACACTCCTGGAGGTCCAAGGGTTCTAAAGAGATCATTTCCCACCATTGAAAGAGCTTGAGAAAAGGCAACAAACCTGTCCTGTTAGGTAAGATTTTATGGACTTGGAACTCTATCATACAAGCATCATTTTAAGCATATCTTGATACCATTCTACTTGCTTGAATGCCATGATCTGAAGCCCTATGAAAATAGGAATTGATTACGCTTGTTTTCTATTTAATAAGTCCATGAAATTTCTAGGTTTTCTCTGGTTTTGTTGAAAATTAGAGAGCTACAGTTAATATAAATTTATGATGAGCACATATTTGGATTCCTTGTGAAATTCTAAGGAAAATGGTTTTCAGACTTTTTTGATTAAGTTCCAAATGAAAATCACGAAAATCACAGGTCCAAGGTTGAAGACAAAATTGACTTTGCACGAAATTTCATAATTTAAATATTGTTTTATTATATAATTAAATGAATGTGTGTTTGTAAATTAATTGGCATTGCACCCCAGTGGTTAACACGCTGGTATTGTTTACTTTGTGAAGTGAGCAAAAGGGTGTGGGTTTGATTCTGGATAACTTCCAATTTATTTTGTTTCAATTCTTTTTCATGTTACTCATTCAAAAGTGTGCTTCATGTTTGATTTTGTGAAGTGATGTTACTAACACCACATAGTGTGTGGCCTAGTGGTTGCTCTTTTGGATTGTAAGCATAAGGTTAGGGGTTCAACACCCCATGACCAAAATTTCTATTATTTTTAATACTTTTTCTATTTAACTTTTTTTTCTTATTTCTTTTCCATTTCTTTTTTATTTCTTTTTCATTTCCTTTTCATTTATTTTTATATTTTTCTTGCTGATTTTATTTTATTATTAAAAATCCAAAAATATTTTATTTATTTAAAGTATTGATTCTATTTTAATATATCAAAAAACCAAAAAATACTTCTTTGTTTAATATGTTCACATGTTCATTCTTATTATTTTTATTTTTGACTTCTTACCATGATTGCACTTGTGAATGCTTGTTAACCATGACATGCTTATCTTGTCTTGTTTGAAATATGATTTTATTGTTGAATTATTCATGAATATTACACCATGTTAACAAGTGTTTGCTTTATCTAAAATCATGAACATGTTTAATTCAAGTCAGGGAAATTTTGTCTTGATGGATGTCTGAAACATTAGAATTTTAAATTGTTTGAGTGTTGAAGTTTCTTGGTTGATTCATCCATGATCCTTATACCATGTTTATGTGATCTTCATTTTCTTGTCATAAATATGTTTAATTTCAATTCTTGATACCTTGAAATACCATGCTACAATTTTAGGGTTTTTATGTCCTTGAACATACTTTGTTATTTCCTCTACGAACTTGTGAATTATTTCTTTAATACATGTTTGAAACTATCATTTAGGGTTTATGTTTGAAACATGTGTTGTTGTTGCTTCTTTATGCATGGTTAATCTCTTTATGGTTTTAATTTTATCTTACCATGTTAGATGATGCATGTTTTGTCTTGGATACTTGTTGTTTGATCTTGACTTTTCTTGATTAGATTTGTGACATGTTTTAATGTCTTGTTTGAGTGTGAGCACTTGATTCTCTTGTGATTAATGCTTGATCATTTCTTTTGTTTGGATCTTGACCTAGATAACTCTTTATCTTGGTGCTTCTTCACTTGTCCTGTTGTTCATTACTTGTTTGATTCACATGCTCCCTTAAGGTTACTTGGTTCATCTTGATCTTTGATTAAGATTTGAATCAAGATAGACATTAAGATTCAATCCAAGTATGATAACTTACTAGGGTTTCTCATTCAATCCAATCTCTAAGTCCATCAGAACATGACAACATTATGTTTTATTCCCTTCAATCCCAACCTTAAGTCCACAATGCATTACAACATTTAGGTCAAGTCTCCCATTATACTTTCTTTTATCTTGCATTGCATCTCTTTAAGACTAAAACATTTTCTCAATCAAAAATCCAAAAACACTTAATAATGCTCAAACCCTTTCAAAACTAAAGGTGTGAAGGTAATGAGTGCCCCTAGGATAAAGTTCCACTTACTATCTTTTCCCTAGCAAACACTCCAACAAATCCCAATCATTTTTACTTAGGGCTTTTCACTTTAAAACCTTTTCAAAAAGGACATTTTAACTTCCGTAAACAGACAAGCTCTAAATGCTAGGATCCGAACTTAACATCGTTCATAAAAAGACACACAAAAAACCAACATTTTCAAGAAGAAATACGGTGTTATGATCCCCTTGTGGATACGTAGGCACGAGGTTACAACACTCAGGCGAATGCAATAATACAAACCTTTTCCTTTTTTCCCAGTGAATTTATGCATACATTCCTTTTAGCAAGTAAGTTTTATGCACACACCCATTTATTAGAATAACAAGAGTGGATCCCGTGGAGTACCATAGACGCGAGGGGTGCTAATACCTTCCCCTCATGTAATCAACTTCCATACCCTTCTCTTGGTCGCAAGACCATGTTATTTCCCATCTTAGAGGTTTTATTGATATTTTCCTTTCCCTCCTTGGGATAAATAAATTTTAGTGGCGACTTCATTGTTTAGTTTTTTAGATGCGCTTTAGAAGTGGCCTTGTTAATTCGTCATAAGACTTTAACATATTAGTAATTCAGTTAATACACAGTTCATCAATAGATAGAAGTAAGACAATCAAAAAAGGATCTAATTACCTTTAATCATTGAATTTTATCCCCTTTTTAATTACTTTAATTCACACTATCATTACCTTGTTATAATTCGTAATCCCTATAGTAATGAATTTATTTTATTACTTCAATAAAACTAGTACACTTGCTAGAATTGTCATTAAATTTCTAGCATCATTGTCGGGGATTGTTGATAATTCCAACAACACAATATCGTGTGACGCTTTTAATTTTTCCATTTATTTTTAATTCTTATTTTTTTATTTTATTTTAGTTTTAATTTTTTGCATTTTATTTTTATTTCAATTTTTTTCTACTCTTATTATGTTATGTGTAGTGTGGTGCTACTGAGATATTGTTTGTATGTTTATGCAAGGTACAGATTCATCGCTGATACCAATCAACCAAGAAATCAAAAGAACACCGTGCAAAATTCATAGAACGGAATGAGAAGCACTCAAATTTATTGAAGAATTAAAAGAAGATAAAGTAGAGATGGTCGTTCCACCACGACAAATGTTGGGGGACTACTATATTAGAACTCATGCACGACATATATTTTTAGGAATTCAACCGGCTAATCTTGTAACATTTGATATTAAGAATTCTCTACTTTCAGGTTTGAAAGAGAACTCGTTTGACGGGCATGCAATTAAAGATCCTTGGGAGCATCTCACTGAATTTTACGAGATATGCTCAATGTGCAAGCCAAGTTGTGATAACAGTGACAACTAGGTAAAATTATGTTAGTTTGATTTTTATTTGATAGGTCGGGCTAAGGGTTTGCTGCAATGCATCCCACATGGTACTATTCACACATGGAAATAGATGGAAGACACATTTCTAGAGAGGTGTTACTCAAATGCTCAGTTTAAGGAGATAAAAGTCGTAATTTCTAACTTTGAGCAAGAAAAGTTTGAGTCATTATATGATACATGGGAAAATTTCAAGTTGTTACTTCGTGAGTGTCTAAATCATAATATGAGTGCTACAGAAAAATGACACACTTCATCAGTGGATTGAAGGAACAAACGAGAATTCTTCTCGATGCCTTAGCTGGAGGTACTTTATGAACACAAACATATGAAGAATTGAAAACACTGATAAAGAACATGTGTAAAAATGAGCATCGCTCAAGTGAACGATCGATGAAACAAAAGGGTATTCATGAAGTTTATTCGAGCACCACATTATTAGCTCAGATGAGGGCCCTTTCTAAATAATTAGCTGCATCTCAACTTGCACAAGCAAATGTAAGTCAAGTTCAGACAATAAAGTGTGATTTTTTATAGAGAGGGATATGCAAATGGTAACTGTATTGTAGAGGTTAAGAGTACGAAAGTACAATATACACATTTTCAAATGAATAATCTGTATTCCAACACCTACAATCCTGGTTGAAAATATCATACGAACTTCTAATGAAGCAATAATCATACATTAAATTCTAATCAAGGAGTTCAATAGGTTCCACAAGCACCTCCAAAGAAACCCTTAGATGGATTTTGAATTAATGAACGAAGAATTCCTAGTTTAACTCTGAATTGTCCTAAGAAATTATGGAATTATTGTGTAAATTAGTGAGATGTACACCAAAGAATTGAGTGTTGTGGCCTTGTTAATTCGCCGTAAGACTTTAACATATTAGTAATTCAGCTAATACATATTTCATCAATAGGTATAAGTATAGGAGTTGGAATAAATATTTAATCTCCTTTAAGAATTGAATTTTATCCCTTTTTTAATTACTTTAACTCACACTATCATTACCTTGTTAAAATTTGTACTCTATGTGTTGTACCCCAAAATTTGCCCTCTTCATTTTTTAACTCTAATTGACTTGTAATCTTGTTAGCATATACGTGCATGCATATCATTGGATATATACACATGGGATCAAGGCATTTCATCAATGCAACAAAGCTCTCATATTTTTCAAAGCACGCCGAGTTATGAAAGATTTGGGTGTTTCTGGTAAATTTAAAGTAGTGCGAATTGGAAACATTACTTCAACCGATCTGAGTTTAAAACTTCGTATCTCCTGTTTTGGGAATGGTGTTTTGGATTGATTCTTGAAGACTTTGAACCATCTGGATTTCCTCTCCAACTTTCGTGTTCAGACCAAAAGTTATTCCTTGAAGAAAGGTCTCAAAATATGAAATTCTCTTGGAAGTTATATAGTGAAAAATACAAAGTGTGTTGAATCGTGGTTTTGTGTGCATTAGAAAACTCATAACTCCGGGTTGAAATGTCGTATACATGCGGTTTTGATTTCAAAAATTCTATCTTGATGTCATCTTTGGAAGTCAAAAGATGATTCACTAAAGAAGGTCCCGTGAATATTGAGTTTCTGAAGACATGTTTGTGCTAAACTAGAACTTATTTGCATTAATGTTTGATACAGTAAAATTCACTTCTCGTTATATTTTTATCATATTGAGTTAGGCCCGGAGGCGTTTCTTCACAAATTTTGTCTACTACAGTTTCTCTTCAGATTCTAAAATCAAATGATGACTCAAAGGTTTCTGTTTTTGGCCCGTTCTGCGTGTGATGCAATAGAAATACTGCATAGGAAATTATTTTACCTGACACAATGTCAGTGAAACATAAAAAAATCATAACTTCCTTTTTGTTTATCCGATTGAGCCCGTTCTTTCGGTAACGCGTCACAAATTTGATGTTCTTCATTTTTTGTTTTGGATTCGATTCGAGTTTCGTATGGATGATGACGTGGAACTTTTTGTACGTATCAAGTTTACATTGTCAAATGGAGGCCCAATTCAATTTCTCATCCAAGGCCCAATTTTCCCATGTATATAATCTTGAAATCTGAATTTTCAAAAGGAGGAGGCTCTCATAATTCACCAATTCTCAAAAACACAAGTCTAATAATTCTCTCAATTCTCAAGGATCAAATCAAAGTTTTCTCTACTTTTTGATCAAGAATACAACAACAGTTTTATCAAGAATCCAAAGTCAAGATCAAGAGAAACTCTTCTCTGATCTTTGATTCATTCGTTGCGATCTCTATACCTAAGCCTCCTATTCACTTCTATCAGTGAGTTTTCTTCAATTAAGCACTTTTGAAATAAGTGATTATTTGAGAAGCACTTTTTTGATCAAGCATGAATTGGACCTAGGTTGAATTTTGAACTGAGAACCTAGATCTAGAGCTAGAATTGTGAATTGATTTGACAATCATGTGTAAATCCAGAATTGGATAATTGAATTAAGTGCTTATTCAACTTAAGTGATAGTTTCATGAAAGTGATTAATTGTTAAATCAAATGGTTGATGTTGCATGAAGCCTAATTCTTGATCTTATATCAATCATGTGTTATTTGAATCTAAACCGTGAATTATACAAAATCATGTGCTGAATGTATGGAGACTTTGTGTTTGATTAAATATCCAAGCCATTGAAAATGCTCAAAAATCTATTAAAACTACCTGACACGAGGGTAATCGGTTACCCGATTATGGTAACAGGTTACCATCTATTTCATTCACAAAAAATTTCAAAACTATTACGTGGTAATCGGTTACCCAATTGTGATAACCGGTTACCCAAATATGGTAATCGGTTACTTCAAGTCAGTAGTTATTTTCTCAGATTCTTGAGTTAGGGTAACCGGTTACCCAAATTCTAGTAATCGGGTTCCCAATCCAAAAAACAACAACTTCCTTTTTTATTTTGTTTCATTTTTCATTGTGTTTTCTCTTTCAGATTAGTTTTTCCTTGTTATTTTTACATGTGTTTTGATTGTGCAAGGACTCATACAAAGGGATTCTCATGATGATATTAATTCACATTCCACTTTATTTGGGGAACATGAATTTGATATCCCATTTGGTCTGTATTTCACTTTACTTGAGAGATACATATATGATTCAGACAAGTTTATGCTTTGATCCTCTTGACACGAGGAATACACATATTTGTTGTATTTTTGTCTGGATTTTATTTTTATGCAAGATGACTTTTGTGATGGTGTTAGATGCACATCATTTTTGTGATTTATTTTCACATCGTTTGCTTCGAGGCTTATGTTTGACATCTGATTTTAGACTTTCTTTGTTTGATGATGCTAGCTTACTCGAAGTTCTCTGGGTTTCTAATTTTTTCTTGCTTGCTACGAATTATTATCCATTTCGTATTGCACTGCCTCTTTTTTGTTTCTTTCACCCTTTACAGTTTTCTAGATAGTTCTGGGAGCCCCCATTGTGGCAAAGTCGCTGTTTAAAGACTTGTAGCAGGCATTCCGCACTTTATTTGCTATATGTGTTGTGCTTTTGTTTGCTTCCTTGGTTGTTTATCAATGAGTCACTCAATTTAGAAATCGAGATCACGACTTCACTCTCAGTGCATGCTCCCTATAGGATTTTATCGCTTTCCTTTGTTTCTTGTTAATCGATGAGTCACTTAATTTAGAAACTGAGATCACGACTTCGCTCTCAGTGCATGCTCCCTATAGGATTTTATCGCTTTACTTTATTTTTTTATTGATCGATGAGTCACTCAATTTAGAAATTGAGATCACGACATCACTCTCATTGCATGTTCCCCATAGAATAGTTTTGTTAGACTTTGTTTTTCATGCTAGTCTAGATAGGATTTCTCTAAGTGTGGTCTCTTGAGCCTTTTGATTGTTGATTTGTTTTCCTACCTTGATCCTCAATGTCTTGGTTAGGCATTTGACCTGGGTTAGCATGCACTACTCATGACACATTGTGTGTGCTCTCTTGAACTAGCTCTATTGATCCTATTGACTTGCTTACTTAATTTCATCTTTGTGTGCATGTTTTGAGATGATTTACCTTTGGCATGTTCCCTTAGGAGCTCTCGATTCATCTATAGATGATGATTCGAGATAGACATAATTTTAGGTGATAGACCCTTGCTATCCTCCTTTAGGACTTGACTCATCTATAAATGATGATTTGAGATAGACATTAGGATTGTTATCCATGCATGTCAACATAGGATAGATATTTCCCTTCAAAACTCAACTTTAGGATCAATCATTGTATGATAACATTAGGATTAGATTTAGACAGTCTCCCTTAGATGTTTTCTTTTCTTTTGCATCATTTGCATCTAAAACAAAAACCTTCTTTTTTTCTCGGGAAATGTGTAAAACATCTAAAACTTTCAAATCTTTTTTTAAGGTAAAAAACACCAACCAATTCCTTTCTTTTTGCCAATCGGCTTTTCTCTTTTAAGAGCATGTTAGTTCCTTTCCGTTACATATCATAAGTCTCTAAAGGTCAAGCTGCGGTGGAACGATAAAATATAACACTGTTCAAATAACAAACACAAACCCATTAAAATAAGTGATCCGAACTACGATTGCTATGATTCTTTAAAAGGGATTAGTAGGCATTAGGGTAGGGCCCGAACAAGCACAACTTTATTTTCCATAAATTATTTTCTATTTTCTTTTGCATGCATTCCCTCTTTGCATTTTATTTTAGCCATTAAGATTAGATTAGAAACATACCTTTTGATTATAATAACAAGAGTGGATATCATAGAGTACTACGAGCGTGTGGGGTGCTAATACCTTCCCCTCACGTAACAGACTCCCTTACCCGATATCTCGGTCATTTGACCTTGATTTCACCCTTCTCAAGTTTACTCGAGGTTTTCCTTACCCTTCCCGTGGGATAAAAAATGTTCGATGAGAACTTCATTGATTTCATTATCAGTTGACGTTCAGCCGGTTGTTTCAGCTGGCGATTTCACTGGGGAAAGATTGACCTATTGCAGGTCCATCCTGGAGTCGATCCTAGCTCTTGTTTTATTTTCTTTGGGTGTTTATTTTTATGCTTTCAGTTTATTCATTTTTACATGTTTATCTGAGCATATGTTTGCATTGCATTTTATCACTTTCCATATATTTGTGATACTGTTGTGCTGGATCTGTTTTCATGATTGGGTGGGTGTTACTATGAGGTAAAAGGCCAAATACCTAGGCCATTTGAAAACTATAGGAACCCTATTAATAGAGTGGAACATGAACGACTAGTTGACTTAGGTTTCACTATTGTCGCTAAGTCATCCACGCTCGGATGAGGTACAAATGAGGGGCTATCGTTTTCACTTAGGTGATATGATGATAGTTTTTCAGGAGTACCCTCGATTTTGGGTTACCTGAACTAGTTTTCACTTGTGAGTGAGGAGGGACTTGATTATCACAAGTACAGTTGGTGACTATGTTCTGATGGTGACTATGTTCATATGGTGACTATGTTCTATGGGCGATCACTTTGTTATGACGGTTCTCAAATTTATTTTCTGAGTTTCTGATCCATTGACCAAGAGGTTCATTTGGGTTTATGTTCCGGACTTTTGATCCTAACGCACCCATCATGTTCAGAAAGGGCACAACAGTTAATCAGCAGTATGGAACCTTTGATCCCATGTTTGTTGCGCTTGCATCATGGCATATTCATTTTACAAAACAAAGTGTACAAAAAATATATACATGCCTAACCTGCATATGCATGTCATTTCCAGGATTATTCTAAAGTTGTCATTAGCATCAAGGATGGGTAGCAACATAGAGACAAGCACAAAGCCTCTCAGAAACACTGTTGCTTATCAGTTTCCGTGCTTTGGTGGTCGATTGCAAGAGATAGGAGCTCTTGTGAGAGGGCCAAATGAACAAGTTTTCAGAGGACAATATGGAAGCTTTTTGTCGTTGGTGAATGGTGATTTTGAAGAGTGGGCCGTGAGAAAACTTCTTCAATTCTATGATCCGCAGTTGCAATGTTTTAATTTCTGGGACTATCAATTAGCACTGACTCTTGAGGAATATGCACACATTATAGATGTCAAGTTGACTAATGGTGATCTGTTTGTTCAAGTACCAGAGACTTCGGACTACATGGAAATTTCCAGGGCTCTTTATTTGACCTATGGTGAAGTTAAAAGTAATTATATTAACAAAAGCGGCACGAGCGGTCTTCCATTGAATTATTTGGTATCAAAGGCCAAGGTTTTTGCAAGAGGTAAGAATTGGACCACATTCAATGCGCTTCTGGAAGCTATGGTTTATGGTTTGGTTCTCTTTCCGGTTTCCGAGAAGTTGGTGCATGTATCTGCACTGTATGTCTTCATGAATGGTAATCCAATACCAAATCTACTTGCCGACACTTATTACACCATCCATTCCCGACATGGGAAGAACGGGGAAGTTATGTGTTGTGCGGTTGTGCTTTATAAATGGTTGATGATGCACATGTCTACAAAAGAGCCTTTTGTTCATATTGTCGAGTCGTATTTGTGGTCTTAGCATATCATGGGACTTACTTCGTATGATATTGTTTAGCAAAGTGTGATGGGCTTGAAAGAGATCATTATAGGGTGTTAAGAATTCCCTAATGTTCCGCTCATAGGAACAAGGGGCTGCATTAACTATAATCCTATCTTGGCATGCCGTCAATTAGGATTCACGATGATGGATAGACCCACTGATCGAGAAGTGATGGAAACCATTTATTTCGGTAAAGAGGGAGATGTAGTTTTGCTTGAAAAGGTTAAAGTGGCTTGGGAACACGCTCGCCGTAAAGGGAAACTTTCTTTTATCCATAATGGAGGTGTAGCTCACGATACTTATACAAGTTAAATTCAGGATCATGTGAAAGAGATACTGCTACCTTACAAAAAGGGGAGGTTTCTATATCTTCAACCTGATTTTGACCCATTAATTGATGGTCAGGTGGATAATTCTTTATCTCGTGTTGAATCGTCTTCTGTGCAGCCTACGTCAGGAGGATTGGAATTTGTACCTATGGTGTGTCTTAAGAATGTCAAGGCTGAAAATCTCAAACTCCAAGCTAAGCAGGAAGAGATGAACATGGATCTCTCTTTTGCTTTGCAAGATAAAAAGAAGCTTATGAAGGAGGTTAGGTTGAAAGACCAGTTGCTAGAAAGATATGGTTTTCTTGAGCGGTCTAAGAAGCTTAAGGTCGAGGGTTCTGGTACCGCTAATCGACAAGTTAAAGAACTGTTGATTAGTCAGCAGAAGATAAAGAGGCTTCAGTTAGATAAAGACAAGTTAGAATTTAAACAATGTGAAGAAGTTAAGGATTTGAAATAAAAGCTTCGAGAAAAAGATGTCTGGTTGACTCAAGTGGTGAAGGAGTTAACAATGATCAAAGCCCAGGTAGCAAACCAAGGCAAGATTCCAGTAGAGGAAACTGAGATGGGAAATGCGAGTCCCAAAGATTGGGAGCTCAAGTACCATTATTTGTTGGCTTTGATGAAAAAGAAAGGCTTTGTGACTGAAGATTCATTTTTGAAGGATGACTAGCAAAGTGATCAGGCTTCTCGAAGGATTCTTTTCAGCACTTTCTTTTCAGTTTTACTTGTTGATAAGATCACCACCGGTCTTGTTGGACGGGATCTTTATGATGATTGACTTTGTTTGTATTAAGAATATTTTGTATGGATGCTTGTTTGATTTTATGATATGCGACAATTCTATTCAGATGTTTTTTCTTTAGTTGCTTTGTGTTGTTGTTTATCCTATTGCTTATTGATGCTTGACGAAGGACTGCAGGATATTCCTGGAAATGATAAAACATTTCATGCATAACCATTCATCCATGCATATCATATCATGACAGGTGGCTCTGACATGTTTTCTTATCTTTGACCTGGGTTTCTTTTTATAGATTGCTACCACAAACTCCCATCGTTATAATACTTAGAGCACTTCCAAAAGACAAATGAAACAAATTCAAGCAGATGTTGTGGCTATGGGTACAAGGATGGATACTCGGGTTGACCAGTTGATGGAGATCATTCAGAACATGGCTCGTCAGCAAGTGGAAATGAGAGCCATGATTGTGAGGCCTGCTGAAACTGTGAATAATGGTGGTGATACTTTGATTGTGAATCCGTAAGGGGTCGTCATAAACAATCCAAATGGTACTCTGGGTGCTCAGAATATGGTTGAGAATCTGGGAGGTGCTCAGAATGTGAATCTGGATTTGAATGTCGGTTTGAATATTCAGAACGGTCGGCCTGCAAATATCGGCAATCCTGTGAGTAACCAAGGTATCCATGTGATTCAAGTTGTGGGGAGTCCTCCTCCACCTACTCTTGTTTTTTAGATCATTGAATAACTCGTGGTACCACCAAGGCCTGATTGAATTCCTGTTAGGCCAGTGGAAGAAGATAACTGGGAAGATTGGATGTCTAATTTTGATGAACCAACAGAATCTGACAAGAAGTTGCGTATGCTTGAAGAGCGGATATGAGGGTTTGAAAGTCAAGGTGCAATAGGCTTTGACATGTCTGATTTGGGCTTAGTTCCTGGGGTGAAGATTCCCCCAAAATTCAAGGTGCCTGATTTCGTGAAATACAAAGGCACTTCCTGTCCAAAAACCCATGTTCAGTCTTTCTACCGGAAGATGTCTGCATATTCTGATGATGAGAAGTTGTTGATGCACTTGTTTCAAGATAGCTTGACGTATGGCCCACTCAAGTGGTACATGCAGTTGGAAAGTAGTCGCATTCGTACATGGAGAGAGTTGGTTGGGGCTATTTTTCTGCACTATCAGTATAACACTGATATGAATCCCAAAAGAACCCAATTACAGAATTTATCCCAGAAGTGGGATGAGTCTTTTAAAGAGTATGCCCAGAGGTGGAGAGAGATAGCTATGAAGGTTCAACGGCCCATGTTGAAGCGGGAGATGGTGGAAATGTTTAGTAGTACATTACAGGGCCAATACTACATAACTTATAGTACGTTAAGTACTTTTGCTGAGATGGTAACGCGTGGAGAGCAAATTGAAATTGAAATTAAGTTAGGAAAGATCCAAGATGTTGTTGCTGGAAATAATTTTGGTAACACTAAGAAGTCTATTGGTGGTCATCAGAAGAAAAAGGAAGGTGAATCCAGTGCAGCCTATTCTCGAAAAGAGAAAGGCAGATATCAGGGTCCAGATCATCAGAGTGCTGCTGTAACAATACTGACTGTTGCGCCTCAGAGGAAACTTATGTGTATAAGCAAGGTAATCAGCAAGGCCAAAGGCGTCCTCTCAGGAAGCTTGACGTACTTCCGATGTCTTGTGCTGAGTTGTTACCTCAGTTGCTTGAGTTGAAGCTAGTTGAGTTTCACCCTGAGAAGGTTGATCCAGAAAGGTTGCCATACAACTTTGATGCTAATTCCAGATGTGATTTCCACTCTGGTGGGAAGGGGTATACTATTGAGAATTGTCATGCTTTCAAGCACAAAGTCCAAGACCTATTGGAATCTCAGGCCATTAACTTTGGAACAACACCCAATATTACTAATCAGCCTTTTCCACCTCATGGCGGTGGCACTATTGGTGCCATCATGGAGGATGAAGGTTTGAATTTGGTTATGGATGTTAATCAGTTAACTACACCTCTCTCATTTGTGAAAGAACAGTTGCCGAGTAAAGGTGTACTCTTGGGCTGTGGGATGGACTGTGCAGTTTGCTTGAACCGGCCAAAGGGTTGTCAATTGTTGAAAGATGTGGTTCAAAGTATGATTACCAAGGGGATTCTTAAGTTTGATCACAAGGTCATTAAGCCCGAGGTTGATAATGATGAAGTGGATGTGATAACCATTCCGGTCAAGATGAAGTTTATCTATGCGTCTGTGAGGATTCCATGGCCTGCTAAGAAATCTCCACTACTTATCATAGTGCCTTGTCCCGTGCCATATGTTAGTGAGAAGGCATTTCCTTGGAGTTACAATGGAGAACTCTAATATCAGGGGAAGAAGGTTGTTACTTAGAAGTCTGAAGAAAACAAGTCTGAAGAAGAGAAGCCTGCAGTGTTTGATATTGTCAGCGAAAGCCGAATTACCCGTAGTGGTCAAATATCTTCACTGTCTGAAAAGCCTGAGAGTAGCGCAGATGTCGCAACTAAGACTAAGGGCAAGAAGATTATGGTCAATAGTGATAAGCCTGAGCAAAATCCTCCTGTTCCTGCTTTGGATGTTGAAATGGCTAAAGGTGTAGCTGAGTTGATGAGGTACATCAAGAAAAGTGACTACAAGAACATTGACCAGTTGAGTCAGTCACCCTAAAAGATATTAATTCTCTCTTTGCTCAGAGATTCTGAATCCCATAGAAATGCATTGATGAAGTTATTGGGGACTTCTTTTGTTCCTTATGATATCTCGGTGAATCAATTTGAAGGGATTGTGAATAGTATTTCTGCAAGTAATGGACTTGGATATATAGACTTTGATCTACCCCATGAGGGGAGGAAGAACAATAAAGCGCTGTACATCTCCATGGATATTTCAAAGACTACTTTGTCCCGTGTGCTAGTTGATACATGATCCTATCTCAATATGTTGCCCAAGTCCACTCTCATGAAGCTTGATTATGATGAATTGTGTTGAGGCTAAGCAATTTGATTGTCAAAGCTTTTGATGGGTCGAAAAGGACAATGTTTAGAGAGGTCTACTTGCCAATCAATATAGGTCCCCAGGTGTTTGAAGTCACTTTCTTTATTATGGACATTAATCCTTCCCGTTGTTGTTTGTTGGGCCGTCTATGGATCCATGGGGTTGGTGTTGTCACTTCCACTTTGCACCAAAAGTTGAAGTTCCTGTTGAATGGGAAGGTGGTCACTGTTTATGGTGAAGAGGATTATATTTCCAACCATCTGAGTTCCTTTCGCTATGTTAAGGTGGGGGAAGAAATCCATGAGACTTCGTGCCAAACTTTTGAGACCGTGTAGGTTGTCAGGACTCCTCGTCAAGAGGTTAAGAAGTCAGAGTTCTCCATGTCATCTTACCGTCAAGCATAAGCAGTTGTCCGATCTGGTCATCCTGAAGGCTGGGGAAGAGTGTTGAATATCCCCACACAGACAGACAAGAAAGGTCTAGGTTTCGTAGCTAGTCAAAGTGTGTCAACTGTTACTCCTCTCAAGGTTCAAGGTATCCCTCCACCAATCCAGTTTGTCAGCGGTGGGGTTATCCATGAAGAAACTCATGCCATGAGCGAGGATGGTGACCGTGATTGCAAGATGGATAAGTAGGTTCGTCCTACCGTGTCGAGTAAAGAGCTTGCTAATTGGTTTGCCGAAGACGTCATTGAAGTCACCCGTTATAAAGAGTAATTTTTTTATTTGTTATCATGCAATAATCGATATATTTTGCCTAAGACGTAGCGAACATGTTGTATAACCACGATGTTTTTCATTGCAAATTTATTGTTATACCCCAAATTTGCCCTACCAATTTCAGATCAATTTTTATCAAACTATATGGTTATCATTTTCCTATCAGAATTAATGGGCGTTTCTAAATCATAAAATCTCATATAAAACTTCAAGTCTTGAAGAGTTTATTTTTATTAAGATTTCTCGGACCTTCCTAAATCAGAAAGGCCCATATGGAATTGAAAGCCCATTCATTTTCTCTTACAAAAATGGGGTATATTAGTTAAATTATTGGCCCATTTAAAGTAATGTTGTTTACTTAAAGGGTTATGGATTAAATTGGATAGAAACACTAAATATTCCCGTTGTACCCCAAAATTTACCCTCCCATTATCCAAGACATTCTCCCAGGGTTCTGAATGTTCAAGGTTGCTCAAGAATTAATCAAACAAATTCTCCTCCTACGCAATAGACCTACAACTAGGGTTTCACTTTTATCAAGGAAGATTGGAGTTATAATACCTCAAGTAGATTTCATGGTTTCTCATATGTCTCTAAGAATTCTCATACCAAGTTTCAAATCTTGCATCACAAGTTTGCTCAGCCAATTGCTCAGATGACTGGAAATCAAATGTATTAGACAAAAAGTCAATTATGATCAACATAAAGTCAAACTTTAAGTTTTTTGGTCAACGTCAAGATTTTGAAGTCACATTCATCATTTGATCAAGGTTTGATCACGATTCATCAAGAAAGCACAAGATTAATCAAAAGTCAAAAATTACTAAGTTAGGGTTTTCTTAAGGAGAAGTCAACTAAACTTTGACCAAGCACAACTTTCACATGCTTCATCAGATTTTTCTCAACCAAATTTCATTTTTAAGGAAATTCAATTATCTACAACTTCGTCTCTCTAAGCTCAAGTCCAAAAAATGCTTCATTTGAGAGATATGGGTTAAAACATTATAGGTCATTTCAAAATTCAACAAAAAGACACTTTTTGTCAAGGAAATTTACATCAATATAAATTATTCAAATGAAAATATGATTAACATAGAGATTATAGAGGACATCTTGAGCTTTCCAGAAAGTTCAAGATCACCTTCATATGATAAAAATTGAGAGAGTTATGATTAGTGCAAGTTGGGAAATTTTGAGAAAATGCATGAAACCAAAAGTGACCAAACTTAAATTTTTGGGCTAGTGGGCTTGTGTTTCAAGGTCCATGCGTGTTATAGGCCTCAATATGAACGTAAGAACTTGTTCATACACCCCTTGGGTTTTTATTCTTTTTTTTATTAATTAAAATTCAAAATCAAATAAGATAAAGTCAAGCCTTTCTTACAAGGTCCAAGCCCACAATCTTTTGACCTAATTCAAGCATTATATATCCCCTTCATTCAGACATAACAAGAGACGAAACTCTTGCAACAAGAAGCCTCTCCAAAATTCCAAAAATATAAAAAACTAGGGAAAAGTGAAACCCCATCTTTCAGCCTCCCTCAAGGCCAAATACCTATCTGATTCCTCTCCAGAAGAACTAAAGGGTAATATGGGATTGAATGTGATGATCCAAAGGGCATAAAGCCAACATACATGCCTCTCTGGTTTCTTGATTTTTTGCAAATTTGAATTCTTGTTTTCATGTCGTTTTAATCTATACTAACTTCACTAATCTGTTTGAGACATAACCACGTAGGGTAGACCTATTGCATGACCTCCATTGAAATCGCAAGGCCCAAATTAGGGGGGTAGGGTGCCACTGAGTCATTGATGTTTGATGTTTCGTAGGAATAAGAAAACGAGCTCGCCGAAGAAGACGATTGGAACTAGGGTTCTGGCGCTTCTCTGGTCCAATGATTTGGGTTTATTATATTTTTAACTATTTTTATTTATGTTACTAAACGTATAGTCACCCTAGTGGCAAGCGAGCATGCGTTAAGGCATTTGTATAATAAGGCGTGGGTTTGATCCCTGATTTTGACACTAATTTTTCATACTTTCCTAATCCTTGCAGGTTGATTACATATTGAATGACACGTGTTTTTCTAACACCAACGCACGCTTGGCTCAGTGGTGAACCTTGTTGGTGGGAAGGCTAAGGGCACGGGTTCAACACCCACCCCTGACATTTTGTTTGGTTTTATTTATAACTTGTTTTCTTTCCCTTATTTTCTTCCCTTAAACCCTAATTTCACTTAACCATAAGACAACAAAACCTTTTTTTTACAAACCTAAAAATAATTGTTTTTTGCAAACCCTAATATAATTAGGTTTTAGGTTTTATTAACATTTGTAATTTCATTAATCAACCTTTTTTATTTAAAATCAACTAGGTTTTTAGGTTTAATTAATCAATTATCATCAAAATTTATTTTCATAAAAAACATCAAAAACACTTCTTTTTTCCTTCGATTCTATTTTCATTTTACATTTTTAGATCAACTATATAGGTTTTGTGAATGTAATTTTTATTTATAGCTTTCTTTTTATTATCATGTAATTGCTTCTAGCATGTAATAACTTAGGATTTCTTTTCCGCACTGTCTATTATGAATCTGCCCCAAAGCGATGTAATAATTTAGGTTTATATTTTTTGCCTTTACTTTCTGCACCTTTACTGTCTTTTTATATTTACTATGTTACTGCTTAGTAATTAGGGTTGTATGGAAAGATAAAAACAAACGATAGAAAACCCTAAACTCAAAGGCTAAAATAATTGAATATAATATACTCACACACTTGCACCTTTAGGGCAACCTCTCTTTGTTGCCTTTTAGAAATAAATGGTCATGTCCCTCGAACATGGGGACGCTTTAGCAAAGACCCTTGAATCAAAGATCATAGTCCCTCGATGACCCTTTCAATGTTGCCTTTAGATAAATGATATAGTCCCTTACGAGAATTTCTAAAGCATCCTTATAAGTTGCCTTCCATGACCGCACGACGACCCTCGCCTATACCTTCACGTCAAATGATAGGACTTCCTACTAACTAATGGTACGGATAACACTATCTAAAAGAGAAGGAAAAGTACAAGAACTACCTTGAGTGGGTAGATACTCTTAATCACTTGCTCACAATTTTTCAAAACAAAAACATTTTCATACATCACTTTCAACAAATATTTTCAAAACACTCTATACGCATTCTTGAGGTCTGATACAAGAATCATTACAAAGTCAACCTTACATTGGCGATTTCAAAATATTTTCAAACAAATCACACACACACAAAGTAAGATTTTCAAAAGTTAGCTAAGCAGTTAAGAGCCCGTAGATAACTACGGATGAAAAGGGTGCTAACATCTTCCCTTTTCATAACCTACCCCCCGAACTCAAAATCTATCAAGGTCTTTCCTGTTCTTTTCACTCTTTCCTTATTGGATAAAAGAAAAGTCGGTGGCGACTCTAGCTATCCGCAACATTTGCGATAAAACGCAAAAACATGTTAGTTCTCCCACCGTATTACAATGTTGAAGCTCGTTTTTAAATAGAAAAAGGGGATATGTTTTAAGAGGCCCATATCTTTTTTTTCCAAAGGCCCATTTAGGCTGAATAAGGGTGAAGAGTCCATAGAATAAACCATTTTTGCTAGGGCCCATTAATAAGGAGAGACGGCCCATTCAGCTTTTTGTTTTGTTTTCCAAAAATGATTCTTGTTAATTATAACATTATTATTACCATTATTTTATTTAATTATACTGGTTGTTTTGTTTTCCAAAAATGATTCTTGTTAATTATAACATTATTATTACCATTATTTTATTTAATTATGCTTTTTGTTTTGTTTTCTAAAAATAATTCTTGTTAAATATAACATTATTATTATCATTATTTTATTTAATTATACTGCTTGTTTTGTTTTCCAAAAATGATTCTCGTTAATTATAACATTATTATTACCATTATTTTATTTAAGTATAGTGGTTGTTTTGTTTTCCAAAAATGATTTTTGTTAATTATAACATTATTATTACCATTATTTTATTTAATTATGCTGGTATTCATTACCTTTTTTAATTTATTTAAAAATGGTTTTGGTTTATATTAAAAGAAGACATTGAGGGCTTTATCACCCGGTCCTTTTCCAAAGCCCGAAACAAGTAGGCCAAATTCAAGTGAGAAAAAAATGTTTGTTTCGATAAACAAACATCTACTGTGTGAATCATGAAGAAATAATGCGCGTTTTACTGCAGTAACAACCACTATTGAGATTAAGGAAAACAAAATCAAATTGATTCAGAAACAAAACCCTTATTCATCCATTCATCGAATTATGCAATGAATTCAATATTTATGCATTCAATTCTCCAGAAACAGAAACAAATCAGAATTTAGATAATTTTGTAGACAAAGATCAAATTGCATTCAAACCCCAATAAAATCATTTACACAATTACAGACAAATTAAAAAACTTCATAAATAAGAAGAAATCCCTAAGAACACTATAAATACCTAGACGCTAAGAGCAATAGAGGATCATCTTCAGCAAGAAAGACTATTATAGAAGGGAAGAAAATAAAAGAAATTTTTTACGAAGAGGGTTTATGGAAGAAGCAGAAGAAATCCGGAGCCTTATCGCGTCTCCGCTCGAGATTTGGGTTTCGAAATATGAAACCCTTAATCTGTTGAACCGCCACCGTAACTTCTATTTTCATCACCATACATCTTCGTCGCCATCTTCGCGGTCACCCTCACCTACAAAACAAATGAAGGAGATTAACGAGGCATTCACTCAGTAGAACAAAGACAGATCGTGGTCGAAGGCGACGGGGTAACTTAGCTTATGTGTTTTGTTTTCTTTGCATTGGATGTAGCTGGGTTTAATTTTTGGGTTGGATAAACGCCGCTGCCGGGATCAGTTTTTTTGGGCTAGGGTTTTATGTTGTTAGAGAAGAGAAAAACAGAGCAAAGAGAGATGAGAGACGCAAAGAGGAGAGAGAGAAATAAATGAAAATGAAAAGAAAATGAAGTTAAAACAAATTATATTGTGCAGAAGGATCATGTGCTTGTCACCCCATGGCTATTATCATGATCCCTCATTCATATTTATCTGATCATTATCATATGTCCCCCAATACACACGCCCATAATATCCCATGCATTCTCCCATACGTAGTCCACACGGACTCCCTAAACCATCTTGGGCCTGACACATTAGATTTTCACGCACCTCTCCTATTTTTGTTTTTTTTTATACAACGCAAAAAACACACCCCCTTGGTTTATTGGGCCAAGTCCAAAATTTGGAGTTGGACCCTAGCTCATTGCACCCCCCATTTTACTTTATAGTTTAAGAACGTACCTCCCGTTAGAACATAGTTTGATTCTACAACCCTTAATTAGATTTTTGATGATAACAAACACAAAGACAAATATGCACTCTAAATTTGTGTTATTTTGTATGCAGAAGTTCTGACCAAAGCAGCATCAGAAGTTAAGCTATAGAAGCTTTCATGCTGAGGTAATCAGAATCTGTGCTGAAGAATGATGATCAGAACCTGCGCTGAAGTGAAGAATACTCTGATTCTAAACAGAAGGTTCATATACAATCAGATCCTCACATCTCTAAGTCATCAATGTTCTGAAGCAATTGTAGCATGCAAGATTGTAAGATTCTGAAGCGTTACTATTCAATCAAGACGGCATCACATGCAACGACTTCATTCAAACAAGAATCTTCTAAATATGGAAACAGTTTAAATGTCCATTATCACGCTTTATGTTGGACAGGATTCCTATGCCTATATAAACAAGCCAAGAGGACAAATCATTGACTATTTTTTTTGAACACGACTGCAATACATCTCAAAAAACTACAAGCTTACATACTCTTTTCTACGCTCAAATTGTGTAAAATATCACAGTTGTGATAACTGTTTTTGTAAGGAAAAACAACCATACACAAAATACTTTTTATCTTGATTAATCTAGTTTTCCTTGAGATTAACCGGATTGTGGTTGTACTCAAGAGGACTTTGGCAGTTGTAAAAGTGGTGATTGTAATCAGTTTTTGATTAGTGGATTAAGTCCTCGTTGGAGAGAGGCGAAATCACCTTGACGGGTGGACTGGAGTAGTTTGAGATCAAACAAACCAGGATAAAAATATCGTGTCTCTGCATATTTGATTTTAAGTTTTCAATTCAACCCCCCCCCCCCCCTTCTTGTGTTTTTCACTTCTTCAATTGGCATCAGAGCGCCTGGTTCTGAGTTCATACACTTAACCATGTCAGTACAAGATCCAAGCTTCAGAAAAACACTATGGTGGGACCAAGCCAAAACATCAACAATGACTATCATGAGGACAAGGACAGAATCAGTGGCAAAACTCCAGTCTTTGATGGAGAAAATTTTGACTACTGGAAAGACAGAATTGAGAGCTTCTTTCTGGCCCATGATGATGATCTATGGGACATGGTAATTGATGGATACACACATCCAGTGGATGAAAGTGGTCAGAAGATAGACAGAAAAAGGATGTATGACCAACAAAAACGTGATTTCAGAAACCATCATAAATCCAGAACAATACTTCTCAGTGCTATCTCATACTCAGAATATGAGAAAATCTCAAAAAGAGAGACAACCAAAAACATGTTTGACTCTCTAAGAATGACGCATGAAGGCAACATAAAAATCAAAGATACCAAGGCCCTTGAGCTCATTCAGAAGTATGAAGCATTCAAGATGGAAGACAGTGAATCCATAGAGGAAATGTTCTCAAGATTCCAGATCCTTGTTGCTGGGCTGAAGGTTCTTGACAAAGGATATTCTACTGCTGATCACGCAAAGAAGATCATCAGAAGTCTACCCAAGCAATGGAGGCCAATGGTCACAACACTTAAGCTAGCTAAAGATCTCAACAAGATATCTCTGGAGGAACTTATCAGCTCCCTTAGAAATCACGAGATAGTGCTAGAAGAAGATGAGCCTCAAAAGAAAGGTAAGCCACTAGCATTAAAATAAAAAAAATATGATTCTAAGGTTTTGCAAGCTATGGAAGAAACCTCTGATGGATCCTCATTAGAAGAAGATGAATTGTCTCTCCTCTCCAGAAGGGTAAATCAACTGTGGAAGCAGATACAAAGGAAATTCAGAAACCCTAGAAGATCAAAGAATCAAAATGAATCCTCCTCCAGATACAGAAATACTGAGTCTTCCTCTGGACACAGAAGATCTGAAGGTTCTTCAGGACACAGAAAGTCAAATAACAAGGACATCATCTTTTATGAGTGCAATGAGCAAGGGCACTACAAAAGTGACTGTCCAAGACTTCAGAAGGAGAAGCCCAAAAACAAGTTCTTCAAGGAGAAGAAGAAAAGCCTCATGGCGACATGGGACGATTCAGACACTTCTGATGCGGACTCGGAGTCAGATGATGAAAGAGCAAACACAACTCTCATGGAAAACGTGTCAGAAGACAGCGAAGCTTCTGGTTCGGACTCAAAATCAGACAATGAAGAGGTATTACCTGACTTCACTATTAATTTTACTAAGGCTGAAGTTGTAGAAAGTCTAAATGAAATTCTGGAAAGGTATCAGCAAATCAGAGTCAAATTCAAGAACCTGAAAAGGGATCTTGTCTCTGAATCTAAAAAGACTGAGAGTCTCAAATTAGAGAATTCTGAGTTAAAAGAAAAGGTTTCAAAATTAGAAAATGATTTGCAAAACTCTCAGAAAGAAATAATCTCAGAGACTCCCAGTAATGCTGATGAGATTATCAAAGAGTATGATCACAGCTTTCAGATGTTTCTGGCTAAAAACATAGATAGAAGCAAGATGGCTTCAATGATCTATGGAGTTAGCAGGAATGGAAGAAAAGGGATAGGATATCAAGGTAAGGTATCTACACCTAAGAAAGTCATGGACCTTGTCATAAAATGCACACCACTAAAATCACACTTCGCATATGGGCATACACACGACCTTAAATACACTAGTAATGATTACTCAGTCAAACCAAAATTCGACCAGAATTTTGGTAAAAATAACAAACCAGGACCCAAGAAGATATGGGTACCTAAGGATAAAATTATATATTTAGTAGATATCTTTAGCAGCAAGGCTAAAACACTAGTCATGGTACCTGGACTCTGGATGCTCTCGACACATGACGGGAAGAAAGCATATGTTCCAAAGCCTGGAACTTAAACCTAGAGGCTACGTGGGCTTTGGAGGCAACCAAAGAGGGAAGATCATTGGCTCTGGAACAATAGGTAATGTAAATCTTCCTTCTATAAATAATGTGATCTTAGTTGATGGATTAATGCATAACCTGTTATCCATAAGTCAATTAAGTGATAACGGTTATGATATAATCTTTAATAAAAATTCATGCAAAGCTGTTAGTCAGAAAGATGGAACTATCCTTTTTAATAGAAAGAGGAAAAACAACATTTATAAGATAAAACTTTCTGAACTAAAGAGTCAGAATGTAAAATGTCTTCTCCATGTTAACAACGAGCAATGGGTCTGGCACAGAAGATTGG
The DNA here is from genome assembly GCA_948472305.1 of Vicia faba. Classification (NCBI taxonomy): domain Eukaryota; kingdom Viridiplantae; phylum Streptophyta; class Magnoliopsida; order Fabales; family Fabaceae; genus Vicia; species Vicia faba. Next base: position 1,471,701,238 of record OX451737.1, on the reverse strand, counting down.
GGCATGTTAGTATGAGAAGAATATCTCAGATTAACAAACTCAATCTGGTCAGAGGACTTCCTAATTTGAAGTTTAGCTCAGATGCTCTGTGTGAAGCATGTCAGAAAGGAAAATTTGCAAAACCTGCTTTTAAATCTAAATATGTTGTTTCCACCTCTAAGCCATTAGAACTTCCGCACATAGACTTATTTGGACCAGTAAAAATTGCGTCTGTTAGTGGCAAGAAGTATGGGTTAGTGATCGTAGATGACTATAGCAGATATACATGGGTAAAAGTCTTAAGACACAAGGACGAGTCACACTTTGTGTTCGTTGCATTCTATAACCAAGTTCAGAATGAAAAGGATCTTAGAATTGTCAAAGTCAGAAGTGATCATGGTGGAGAATTTGAAAATAAAAATTTTGAATCATTTTTTAATGAAAAAGGCCTCTTGAATGACTTCTCTTGTCCTAGAACTCCCCAACAAAATGGAGTTGTAGAACGAAAGAACAGAACACTGCAAGAAATGGCCAAAACCATGATCAATGAGACTAACATTGCTAAGATCTTATGGGCAGAAACAATTAACACAGCGTGTTACATTCAGAATAGAATCTCTATAAGACCTATTATGGAAAAGACTCCATATGAATTGTGGAGGAACAGAAAGCCCAACATTTCTTATTTCCATCCTTTTGGATCCACCTGTTTTATTTTGAATACTAAAGATTATCTGAACAAGTTTGACTGTAAAGCACAAAAGTGTATTATGTTAGGATACTCTGAATGCTCAAGAGGGTACAAAGTATACAATACAGAAACACAGATTATTGAAGAGTCAATCAGTGTTAGATTTGATGATAAGCTTGACCCTCAAAAGTCAAAGAAGAATGAATTCTTTGCAGATATAGAAGTTGAATTCACAAGTACTGAAGACAACTCGTCAGAAGTTCTCAACAGAGACGCTCCAACAACCTCAGGAAGAAATGTTACAATCAATCTAGCACCTTCTGTTGATCAAATCTAGAAAAGGCTATCCAGAAGCAGCATAGCTCACCCAGAAGATAAGATCCTGGGAATGAAGGATGATCCAATCAGAACAAGATCGACATTCAAAAAATCTAAAGAATCCTTCATGGGACTGGTCTCTCTGATTATACCAACAACAATTGATGAAGCTCTTCTGGACAATGACTGGATTCTGGCAATGCAGGAGGAATTAAATCAGTTCACCAGAAATGACGTATGGGATCTGGTTCCCAAACCAAAAGGATTCAATGTTATTGGAACAAAGTGGGTGTTCAGAAACAAAATAAACGAGTAAGGAGAAGTCATCAAAAACAAAGCACGACTGGTGGCACAAGGTTATAGTCAGCAAGAGGGGATAGACTATACAGAAACCTTTGCTCTAGTCCCCAGGTTAGAATCTATCAGACTCTTAATCTCATTTGCTGTAAACAATGGCATCACTCTGTATCATATGGATGTCAAAAGTGCATTCCTAAATGGCTATATAGATGAAGAGGTATATGTGCACCAACCCCCTGGGTTTGAGAATTCTAAACATCCAGAATATGTTTTCAAACTAAAGAAGTCACTCTATGGTCTGAAACAAACTCCCAGAGCTTGGTATGAAAGACTAAGTAACTTCTTGTTAGAAAAGGAATTCACCAGAGGGAAAGTGGACACAACCTTGTTCTGTAAGACATTTAAGAATGACATTTTAGTGTGTCAGATTTATGTAGATGATATCATCTTTGGATCTACTAAACCTTCTCTGGGAAGAGAGTTTTCTAAGTGCATGCAAGCAGAGTTTGAGATGAGCTTAATGGTGGAACTCAAATTCTTTCTGGGTATTCAGATAAACCAAACTTCAGAAGGAACTTACATTCATCAGAGAAAATATATCAGAGAACTTCTAAAGAAATTTGATCTCTCAGAATGTAAGCTCTCAAAGACTCCAATGCACCCCACGTGCATTCTGGAAAAGGAAGAGGTAAGTAAAAAGGTAGAATAAAAAATCTAGAGGTATGATTGGCTCTCTCCTTTATCTGACAGCTTCAAGGCCTGATATTTTATTCAGTGTTTGCTTATGTGCTAGATTCTAATCAGATCATAGAGAATCTCACTTAATAGCAGTTAAGCTAATTTTCAAGTATCTGAAAGGTACTACTAATCTGGGTTTGTTTTATTGAAAATCCAATGAATACAACTTAGTAGGATACTGTGACGCTGACTTTTCTGGAGAAAGAGTAGAGCGTAAAAGAACTTCTGGAAGCTTCCAGTTTCTGGGAGACAATCTGATCTCATGGACCAGCAAGAGACAGTCCACAATAGCATTGTCAACAGCAGAAGCTGAATACATAGCAACTGCTGGATGTAGCACTTAAATGCTCTGGATGAAAAGTCAACTTGAAGACTTTAACATATTTGAGAGTAACATTCCTTCTTCTGTGATAACACTTCTGCCATATGTCTCAGTAGAAATCCCATTTTGCATTCTAGGGCTAAGCATATAGAAATAAAACATCACTTTATTAGGGACTATATTCATAAAGGAATTCTTACCTTAAAATTTATTGACACAGGCCATCAATGGGCCGATGTATTTACAAAACCCCTTTCTTAAGGTAGATTCAATTTCATTCTGAAATATCTCAGCATGAAGTTATGCCTAGAATAAAATGTTTTATTTGCATATCTTAACCCTCAGAACTTTATTGTTTTCTGTGAACATCTGATTAACTTGTCTTCAGAAGTCAGAAGTACAGTTGCCTCAGAATCTATCTATGAAGATCTAAATGTTTCATTTCAAGGATAGAGGCGTGCAATTCACATCATCAAACATCTGTCATCCTCTCACAAGCTACCTTTTGAGGCTGAACACGCGTTCAAATTCTGAAGGGTCTAAGGCTCTAATTGGATGCATTGATACATTTGTCAGTGGTAACCGTTCAATATCTTTCTAAATCCCCTAATTTCAGGTTTCATTAATGCATATAATCATTACTTATTTTCTTGCTTACTGTTTACGTTTTCAAAAAACCTATATAAACTCAATTTACTATTTCATTCATTCAAAATTTACTCTCTTCTATGTTCACTCTTGTTCCAAGTTTCGTTTTCAAAAACCCTTTCCATTTTCTTCAAAGAACCCGTGTGAACAATAGCATCATCATCAGGTCTAAGAATCTAAGTGCTCCTGAATCTTCATCAACGGAACAATATGAAGAACCCATTAGAACGCTTCTCACTCATGTTGACAACCTGGAAGTTCTCTCTGAATTGATCATTGATTTTGAAAGTCTACAAGAAAATGGGTTTAATCTCTATGAAGACGTAACTGCACAGGGATGGAACAAATATTTTGACCGTCTGTTGGGTCCAACTTTTCCCATTCTCGTCAAAGAGTTCTGGATTCATGCTACCTCATCTAACCACCAGGTTACATCATATGTTATGGGGAAGAAGATAATGATAACCGAAGATTTAATTGGGAAACTCATTAGATACAATGGCGGTGGAGTCAGATGCGTTGATATGGCTGATAGGTGTTCTGACCTAAAATCTATTTCCAGGGAAATCTTCACTTCTGAGCAACCATCCAGCAAGATCAGAGACTTGAAGGATCATCACAGAATCTGAGCTAGAATAATTTTGGGATGTATCAATCACAGGAAGCCTACAAGCTCTCCTGATTACATCAATATTGATCAGCAATTCCTGGTTTACTTCATTGTAAAGAAGACCAAGATAAACCTTTCACACTTGCTCTTCAACCATCTCAAAACAAGTGTGAAAGAGACAAGAGAAGACGGAAGAAATAACATGGATTGGATTCCCCTAGGAAGACTGATTTCAGATATTCTAACAGAAAGCAGGCTGATAGAACATCTGACAGAGGCTCAAGAAATAAGTACTCTGGAAGCAACCGTTGGGAAACCTTTGAATGCCAAGAATCTGAAGAAAATGAAGACTATTGAGAAAATTAAGAAGGAACCAACTATTGCTTCTCATGAGGCCATCACTTCTAGGAGAATCCCTCTGAAGGACTTTCCACTATTTTCTGAGATAGATGCCTCCCCAAAAATCATAGTCAGATACCTTGAAGCGTGCAAGGCTGATGGGACTATTCCAGAAATCAACATTCAAGATCTGCACAAGCCAGCTCTAGAGGTTGTGTTAAAGAAATCCAAAAAGAGGAAGGTAGCAGGAGAAGGATCCTCTTAGAAGACACCTAAAGCTGCGAAAAAGAAAGGTAACCCATCTTCTGTTTCTGTTGTAGAATCAATAGTTTTTCCAACATCTGAAACCATCCCCCCTCAACCAACAGAAAATCCTTCACCCCAAACATTTGAGGATTTTTACATAGAGTATGACCCATCTGTAACTCTTGGAATTTTTTTTGAATAAACCTCACTCCCCCAATCAAAATCCAAATCCAGAACATCATCAACAAGAACTTGCCAAAGTTCTATCTGACATTGAACTGTTTGATCAAGACTTTTCCTCACCAATACCAGAAAACCCAAACACTCAATCTCCACTCCCAGAAAATCCAAACACTCAACAACAACCAGAAAATCCACAATCACACTCTCCTCAACTAGAAAATCCACAACCACACTCTCCTCAACCATAACATTTGAACTTCAACTCACCACAACCAGAGAATGAAAACTCTCTCTCTCCTCCTTCTGAAAACCCATCTTCTGAAATTCCTGAACTAAAAACTCAACACGCTACCGCAAACCAATCTGAAGACTCCCCTTTAGCTTCTGATACCATTATCCCAATCCATGGAATAACAGAACCCCTTACGGTTCGCTTACCTCTCACTATTCAAGATATTCCAGAAATCCCTTCATCATATGAATCTACACCATCAAACACCCCTAACACACCAATTCTAATTTCCGACTCTTCCACTCCATCACCCATCAACCGTCCAGCTGACAACCTCAGACTTGTCATTGATCCACTAGTGCTGGACCGACTAGCTTCCACATCAAACAAAATTTCCATTCCCAAACATAAACCAACCGCAACCAAATCAGATGTTGGTAAGAATCTGTTGATTTTTGAAACAGAAATGCAGGAATGGATCAATTCTTTGAAGCAAGCAAGCCAAGAGATTTCTAATCCTGCTGCTTCTGATTCTCTGTGGGAAAGATTCAGAAAATGGCTCAACTCTGAAACTCAGAAGCTGAAAGAATTGGGCTATGAAAGGGCTCAGCAGAACTTCAGTGATCAGCTGAAAGCCTTCCAAGATCAAGTTCTGAGCCAATGGTACAAGGAAGAAGTTCTTCTGCTGGATAATGCTCCCTGGAAAGAGCACCATCCTTCAGAAGTCGCTAAACCAGATTCTGATAGTCTCTCTCTGACTACTGCTCCAGAAGACATGATTGCAGCAGAAGAAGTGGTTTAATCAGAAGAGGCTGCAGAATGTTCTGAATAACATGCAACCCCTGAAGATACACCAACTTTGTCTCTAGTCATGCAAACTCTGGAAGAGTTGAAGAAAGAGAATGCCTTAATCCATGCCAGACTGGATAAGCAAGAGGATACAAACAAAGAGATCAAGGGTATTATGGATAAACAAGAAGATACTACAAAAGAAATCAAAGACATTCTGGGAAAGCAGGAAGAATCAAGCACTCAGATCAAGATCTTGTTGGAAGCGTTGTTCACACGTCTTCCCCCTCCTTCTTAGATTTTCTTTAAAAATGTTTATCTGTAATTTTTTATCTTTACCTCCTTGTTTCTTAAACTTATCATTACATTCTTTTTTCAATATAATTCATCTTTTTTACTCTGATTATATTCCTTTTTGATACCTGACAAAAAAGGGGAGAAAGTAAGATATTTTCAATAACAGTATACCGAGACAAAGTCTCAAACATTCTGAATATTTTAACCTCTACTTTCTGAAAAGCTTGAACAGGAACACATTTTGATAAGAACAGAAGGAGATGCATCAAAAGCTCTGACGAGAAGGAACTTCAGGGAAGTAATCAACTCAGGGGGAGTCTCTCTTAAGCTTTTTGTTCTCTATTTTTCATTGAAAATCCTAGTTTTTGTCATCATCAAAAAGGGGGAGATTGTTAGAACATAGTTTGATTCTACAACCCTTAATTATAGTTTTGATGATAAAAAACACAGATAACAAATATGCACTCTAAATTTGTGTTATTTTGTATGCAAAAGTTCTGACCAAAGCAGCATCAGAAGTTAAGCTATAGAGGCTTTCATGCTGAGGTAATCAGAATATGCGCTGAAGAATGACGATTAGAACCTACGCTGAAGTGAAGAATACTCTGATTCTGAACAGAAGGTTCATATACAATCAGATCCTCACATCTCTAAGTCATCAATGTTTTGAAGCAATTGTAGCATGCAAGATTGTAAGATTCTGAAGCGTTACTATTCAATCAAGACAACATCACATGCAACGGCTTCATTCAGACAAGAATCTTCTCAATATGGAAACAGTTTAAATGTCCATTATCACGCTTTATGTTGGGCAGGATTCCTATGCCTATATAAACAAGCCAGGAGGACAAATCATTGACGATTTGTTTTGAACACGACTGCAATACATCTCAAAACGCTGCAAGCTTACATACTCTTTTCTACGCTCAAATTGTGTAAAATATCACAGTGTGATAACTGTTTTTGTAAGGAAAAATAACCATACATAGAATACTTTTTATCTTGATTAATCTAGTTTTCCTTGAGATTAACCGGATTGTTGTTGTACTCAAGAGGACTTTGGCAGTTGTCAAAGTAGTGATTGTAATCAGTGTTTGATTAGTGGATTAAGTCCTCGTTGGAGAAAGGCGAAATCACCTTGACGGATGGAATAGAGTAGTTTGAGATCAAACGAACCAGGATAAAAATATCGTGTCTCTGCGCATTTGATTTTAAGTTTTCAATTCACCCCCCCCCCCCCCCCCCCCCCCCCCTTGTTGTGTTTTTCACTTCTTCACCTCCCACTCCTTTGCTTTTAGGCCTGAATTCAATATCTGAATTCAGGCCCATGCTATTAAGACCTCTCTTTTTTTACTAGCCTAACCTAGTTTGCACCCCCTGCGTTTCTAATTTATTTATTTTATTATTTTTATAATCTTATTTTATATTTTACATTTGTCTTTATATTTTTCTTTTTATGTTTATTAATTATAATATTATATTATCTTATTATTATCATATAAATCATATATATTTTTCAACTCAATAAAAAATATTTTCTATTTATTGCATCAAATTAATTATTTTAAACATGCATAATAAGATACATTTTTTTTTATAATTAATACATAAAAACTACTTAACCAACGACAAATTATTTTCATAAATCAAATTAATCTAACAATTAATCTTCAAAAAAGGCTACGAGTATATTTGAATTAACTGCGTACTCCATCTAATATTTTCGCTATTCACACACCTAGACTGAGTATGCGGGAAATTCAAATATAATTTTTAACCCGTAAAAAAAAAAAACCAACTACGAACTACGAAATGTGACTCTGATTCCTCCTAAGAGGATACGTAAGCATGCGATAAAAATCGTGGCGAGTTCCCCTAATAAAAAACTAAAACCCTATTCCCTAAAGATCGCGCTTCTAAACCTAGTATCCTTGTGAACAAGGTAGATGAGGGGTGCCTAACACCTTCCCTTCGTCTACAACTGAGTTCAAAAAACCTAGAATCTCTAAATTTTAGGGTTATCCTTTATATTCCCTTCCTTAGGATAAAAATTAAGGGTGGCGACTCTCAAATTTAAAAACCAGCTGCAACAGCTAGCGACTCTGCTGGGGACTCAACCCTTGATTTAGAAGCCTTATTTTTCGGTTTTAGGATTTTTAGGGTTTTTTGTTTTTTTTTATATATTTGATTATTTAATTATTTATTTATTTGATTATTTTTTATTATTATTCATTACATTTATTTATTTGTGGTGGGATTTAAATTCTGCAAAATTATTCTCAAAACCCTTAGAAAGAAGGTTCGTCTATTAGCTAAGGGGATACATCAACCCCATGAGTTTATGTGACGACTTCGCATAGAGTTGGTCGAATTCCACAAAAGGAATACCTCTCAAGAGACTTCCTCTTGGGAAGTAGGACTTTGGAATGGCACTTATGACTCTTTGTACAGTCTTTAAACAAAAAATTCATGATGAGACCTTTTCATGACCTAGAGACGAAAGTTTCGGTCTGTAAAGAGGCTCCGCTTAAGGGAGGCCCTTGTTACTTTACCTCTAGTGTTATTAATGATACCCTTAAGGAAACCACCTTATGGGGAGGGTAGAATATCCGTAGGCTAAAACTAGGAGCCTTCCTTAAGGATACCTTTCACAAATGCCACTACAATTTGTAAACCTGCAAAGGTTATATTTTCTTCCACTACTATCTTTACCCCGTGGGGCTTCCATATATGTCATATTCACTATCCTATAGGGATTCCTCATCGTATTTCTTTGGCCATAATCCTTAAGGGATTCCTGCCTATCTCAATTTCTAAGACAATGTACGATATCACTAAATCCATGTCTATTATTATCTTCGTCCGTAAAGAATACCTGCCTGTCTCAACCTCTGAGTTAATGTAGGATATCATCATGGCTATCGTTAGACTTGTATAGGGTACCCCTACATCTACTCTCATACTACGTCTACAATGCATTGCATATCCATGAAACTTTTTGCATGCCTAAAAAGCCAAAAATGTTTTGCATACCCAAGCATTATCATATATTTTTGTTTTCATCCATCTGCATAAAGCTCATATTTCTTCCACTTACAGAAAACATGCACCCTTATACAATTGTGATCTCTCTAGCAAGATTCTCGATACTCGCAAATAAACTCAAAGCATGTCTCAAGAAGCCATGAATGAAGTCAAAAGAGGCCAAGAACTGTTGAAGGAGGAGGTCCACCAGTTGAAGACTTAAATGAACTTGATCATGCAATTATTACTACGGAGTGAAAGTAACCCTTCGTCATCCCAGCCACAGGCCTATTTAACACCACAGATGCCACCATTGTGGAAAGTTCCCCCACCTCAACAACAACTACTACAACCCTATCAACATAAGGGATATGCCCAAAAAAGGGGAAGACAAAAGTTACCACCAAGGAGATTTGATCCACTTCCCATATCGCATAATATGCTACTACAACATTTACTCAATGTATATTTGGTAGAGCAGAGGTCACTCAATCCTATGAATGGGACACTCCCGCCTAAGTATGATGCAAATGCCATATGTGAGTATCATGCCAACTCTACAGGACATACTCTTGAAAGATGTTGGAGTTTTAGACACAAGGTCCAAGATTTGATCGACAATAAGCAGTTGACTTTTGAAGAAGGGATCCCATTGGTGAACGGTCACCCCTTGCTTTGACAAATCCAAAGACTAAGAAGAATTCCCTAAAGTCAGTGGATCAACAAGGGGGCTTATCTCTAGATCATTAGGCCTTTATTATTTCAATTTGTGATTTCTTAGTTGTCAAGTTTCATTTGCTATAAATTTGTATCTTTGGATCAGTAATTCTAATAAAATAATCATGCCAATTTTTTGAAATCAATCCATTCCTCAAATAATCAATGACTTTCTATTATTCTTTTTTATCTTCCATTACATAACTTTAACAAACTTTGATGGAGAATGACGAAAACTAAATAATCAAATTTTGTTGGCGTAAGCTTTTTAACAGTAAGGCTTAACTGACGATGTAAGGCATTTTTTCACTTCCTAAACAGTGAAGAAATAAGGAGTTAATCCGTAGTCAACCCCATCAAGCCATGAGTTGGAGTTTTGTTCTATTTTTCTATAAAAAAAACCTTAAACTTAACCAGGGGCAGGGTAGTCTTTCAATTAATTCAATGGCGCATTTTATTCTCAAGAGAAGTGATTTATCTAAACAAAAGGTTCAAGCATATCCCTTTCCTTGATACATCATTAAGGAAACAATCTAAGCAAGGGTTCAAATCGCATCCTTTTCCTTGCGTTCATCATCCAAGATTGAGGAATCAACAAAGACAAAGTCCACGACATCTTCTTCCTCAATACAACATTCAAAATCTAGGAAAAACAATGAAGATGAAGCTTACAACAATCAGCATGGCAGTCACAAATTTTCAAAATCAAAAGCAAAAAAAAAAATAAAAAAAAAAGGAGAAAGCCCGCTAAGTCAAAGGAAATCAAAACTTAACTTAGGCAAAAGTTAGGACATCCTGATGGACCGAAAAATTCAAAAAGAACCGGTCCATGCAAAAATAAGGGATTGAAAACAAAATTGGAGAACAATCTTGTGACTTCCACCTCAAAAATCATCAATGGGTCTTATCAATGCTCAAATCTTATCAATTATTTTCATCGGTGCTTGGATCTTTATCTACGCTTCTCATCATCTGCGCGACTATAAAATTTCTCTTGGAGATTAAACGCATTTGTTGCATTAATTGAAATTAGGACTGGATAACATCAAGGAGAATTGGGTGGGATAAACAAATTTTGAGCCTTATATCTTTTGTTTCTTATACCATGAACCATAACCACGTTACAACCTTCAAAAGTCCTATTTGAAGCAAGATTAACTATGAAAGCATACTCGGCAAAATTTGCATTAAACTGACTTCCATGTTTGTTAAAATTATTGCTAACCACTTCTTCAAATCTTCATCTCTAATCATCCATTTTTATTCAAACTTCGATTTCAAAACTTGCATGTGCATCAAACGGAATTACTTTTTCAAAATGTACAATTTTACCTACAAATCAATATTTAGCATCAAGGAGGTCTCAAAAAATTTTGGTTTAATCAAAAGCGATCCATTTCAGGGGGAAAAGCATCTAAGAAAGAACCCTATAATCATAGGAAATACTAATGATCATAGGGGTATATCACATGAAGATACTATTGACAAGGGGTGATCATTATGAGATTCAATCAACTTGGATCAATTTTCAAAGCACTGTTCAATTAGGGGAATACTTTCGAAGGAGCATTCCTTAATCAAGTCATATCAAATCATGGTATGACTTGATTTCCTCGTTTTAACATGCCTCTCAAGGCTTTAATAATCAGGGGAAACCTTCCAAGATTCACATGTTGGGGCAGTATGTACCAAGTTTATATTACTGCACGTAGGGTCCAAATTCCCCTTCGAGCAACTTCAAGTGCAAACTTTTCAAGATTTAAATACTTGGGGAAATCTATGTCAAGTTCATTGTGAGGTCTAAGTTCTTTCTGAGGGTACTTCCTCCAGATCTGGAGATTGAGGGGCACATCTTTCAAAGTTTTAATGTTCGGGAAAACCACTACAATGCTCAATCAAAAGGAGTTGGTTCTAAATGGTTCATCAAAGCCAAACATTTCAAGATTTTTTTAATCAGGGGCATAGTGCAAAATAGTGGGGTCATTCATATTATGATCAAACTATTCCCAAGCTCATATCAATGAGAAACTCCTCCAAGATCCTACCAACAAATTAGGGAAAGACATTCCACATAGGGGCAAGCTCTCCGTGTAATTTCATAATCTTAAGTGGATCTTTCTCCTACATCAGCAATCTTCGAGTTCAAATCGAGTACCGGGAAGTCATAACATTCAACCATCATGTGACAAGCAACCTTGTTACATATGTAAAACTCTACGGTTTAATCATCCACGACCTATCACGAGGGCACCATTAAAAAAACATATGAGTCATAATCATAAAGCATAAGGTTGCATAAATCATGAATTAGGGCTCCTCGACCCATAATCAAGCTATACTCATCATCTCATCCATCTGACAAAGTCCGGCAGCATGGATCGAGCATATCTTCAAAAATCCCAATTACACATTCACATTTCAAAGTCCAACATTCATTTACACATATTCAAGTAACTCATTACACGCATCAACCAATCATTACATTTCATGCATCAATCAAATTTACACGCATAGCATAAAATCTTACTTTATGTGAAGACAATCATCATTGTCAATCAAGCTACCTAATTTTACATTGAATCTTGATAGTAGATTCCCCTGGTTGATCTTGGCAGGTGATTATCTAGAAGACCTTGGCATAAGGTATTTTCTCAATAGAATATTGGCAGTAGATTTCCCTGGTTAATCTCGGCAGTTGATTATCCAGAAGACCTCAGCGGAAGGTAATTCTACATCGAATCTTGATAGTAGATTCCCCTGGTTGATCTCGGCAGATGATTTTCCAGAAAAAGTTAGTTCACAATCGAATCTCAAAAGTAGTTTTACCTGGTTGATCTCGGCAGATGATTTTCCAGAAGACCTCAGCAGAAGGTAGTTTACAATCGAATCTTAGTAGTAGATTCTCCCGGTTGATCTCGGCAGATGATTATCCAGAAGACCTCGGTAGAAGGTAATTCACAATTGAATCTCGACAGTAGATTCCCCTATTTGATCATGACAGTTGATTATCCAGAAGACCTCGGTAGAAGGTAGTTCACAATAGAATCTCGGTAGTAGATTCCCCTGGTTGATCTCAGTAGTTGATTATCTAGAAGACCTCGGTAGAAGGTAGCTCACAATTGAATCTCGGCAGTAGATTCCCATGGTTAATCTCGATAGTTGATTATCCAGAAGACCTCGGCAGAAGGTATTTTCTCAATAGAATCTCGGCAGTAGATTCCCCTGGTTAATCTCGGCATTTGATTATCCATAAGACCTTGGTGGAAGGTAATTCTATGTTGAATCTTGGCAGCAGATTCCCTTGGTTAATCTCAACAATTGATTTTCAAGAAGACCTCGGCAGAGGTAATTCTCAATCGAATCTTGGCAGTGTATTCCTTCGAAATATCGGCAATAGATTTCCCGTCGAAAAGCCTCACATCAAGCATGATGTACACATAACCATATCAAAGCATCAAGGCCATTCATAATATTTGGTGTATCTAACATACAGAAACACCAAAGAATATTTGATATGGCATCAAAGTTTATTTTGGTTAGAAAAACATCGAAAGAAAATCCACGCCTATTTCCATGCTTAGGCCTATGTCCATGTCTACACCAGCATCCATGTCTACATTCATGCCTACGCCTGCACCTATGACACAAATATCAAGATCGGGCTGCCACTTTTTTTCATCATGTTCAAATAAATCCAAAGATACCACGATGATGCAACATGCAACATCGGGGAGTTGGCAACTCAAAACCAATGGTTTAAAAGGAGAGAATATCGAAGACATCTCTCATAACATTTTGGGGCATATACACACATTTAGTACATATGTAAATATTTGGGGCATACGCACATACTCATTACATATACATTCTGAGTTCCATACTGATCTAAGACATCATGCACTTACATCACACATGACATTTCCCGAAACATATTGTTGCACCCCAACATTTTTCCTCCTATTTTCACTGAAGACATGCCTCTAGAGGTCCTCAATGGCCCTAGGATGACCAAGAATTGACCAGACAAATTCTCCTCCTAAGGTAATGAATCTCAAGTTAGGGTTTCAATTTCAAGCAAGATGTAGGAGTCCAAAGGATCCCAAATGTTCCCCATTTCCCTAATATGACCTTAAGATTATTCATGCCAAATTTCATGCCTTTAACAACAAGTTTGCTCAGTCAACTGCTCAAGTATTGGAAAATCAACTTTACTAGGTCAAAAGTCAATTGTGGCCCAAATACAATCAAACTTCAAAAATTTTGGTCAACATCAACATTTTGAAGTAATATCCATAATTTGATCAAGGGTTGATCATGATTCCTTAAGAAATTCTCCTAACTCATCAAAAGTCAAAAATGGCAAATTAGGGTTTCTATAGGAAAAGTCAACCAAACTTTGACCAAGCATAACTTTCTCATACTTTATTAGAAATTTTCCAACCAATGTTCATTTTTAAGAGAATCCAATTACCTATAACTTCTCTTCATCCCTCAAGTCCAAGAAATGCCTCAATCAAAAGATACAAGTTCATTCATTATAGGTCCTTTCAAAAAGTCAACAAAAACACCCTTTGGATCAAAGCTCCTTACATGAACATGGAAGATCCAATTGAGATGAAACCAAAAGGGTTACTTAGAGGACATCCTAATTTCTCTAAAAAGTCAAATAATACCCTCTTAGGAATAAAAATGAGAGAGATATACATTTCTAAAGTTGATCCATTTTTGGAAATGTGCATGAAGCCAATAATGACCAAACATGAATTTTTTTCCAAATGGGCCCATGTTTTCATGCTTGAATCTTATTCCTAACATGGTCAACGACCCGTGAGCTCACTCATGCATTATTTCATTATTTTTATTATTTGTTTTGATTTTTTATTCATTAAAATCAAAATAAATCAGATAAAATAGTGAAATAATAAAATAAAATCCAAGATTTGTTTTTATGACCAAACAATGAGTCTAGAATCAGCTGGAAAATCAAATATTTCGTGCAAGGGATGATTGGAACAAAAAGAGCATGATTTGGCCTATTTTAGAAACTAAAAAATATCCATGACAAATCAAATCTTTTCTCCATAATTCTTCAAGATTGCATCTGTTTTTGTTAACCTAATTTGTTCTGTTATATATTCATGACAAAACTTGATCAGAAAGAGGAGGATTGGCCACACGAAACTGACAGTAGAAAATCCATTTTTTTGACAAAAAGTGGCCATCGAATTTTGATTTATAGGGAGATTCAAAGTATTTTGAAGGTTGCAATAAATTCATGGGCTCATTTGGAAGTTAACTAGATCATTTGCATGCATCAATACGTCCAGAATCTTCCCCAACGACCTCACGGTTTGCACACCTGTTCTTGAATTCGACTTTGCCAATATATGCATTATAAATGAATTTTGAGTATGCATTCATGTTTATATGATCATTTAGAACATGTTTGAATAATTAATCATTGGTTTTGATGCATATTTAACCGATTTCCATTGTTAGGGTTTCAAGGTCCATTTTGGGGCTTTCCAATACATGTGAAATTAGGCCAAAAGAAGAGCACCATTGTATTCACGAGATCAAACCCAGTTGATCTATGTATTTACATTGAATTTATGTTTCCTGTGGTGAATTTTGGAAATATGCAGGTCCTTTAGTGACGACCATGGCTGTAGGTAAAAGTCTTCTCGGCTAAAACGGCGACCACTGAAGAAGATGATGGCGTGGTATATCATGAGTGGGTCATTTAAATTGCACACATTTTTTAATATACTGACCATTTATTACATAAAATATATTACGTTTGTTTTGTATAACGAATATGAAGTTAGCTCAGATGGCAAGTCTGGATGGACTTAAGGCGTGCGTGTGTGGGAGGTCAGGGGTTCGACCCCTGCCTCCTATATGTTATTTTTCCTAACATTTGCTTTCAGATCCTGTACTCCCAACCTCAACGTGTGTACTGTAGGCCTCATCATCATCACCATCAAATCAATCAACGTCATATCCAACGCTCCCAACAGGCAATCCCCACCATGGACCTCCAAGAGGTAGCACCACCAGATCCATATGCTAGCTATGGGCTTGTGATATGGGCCTTGCAAATCTAGCCTTGCACCCCCCAAAATGCTTCACTTCAGGCCCATTATTTTTTCCCTTTTATTATAATTTCTTTATTTTCTTTATTTTCTTTAATTATTTCAGAAAAAATATTTTTTTATTTAATCATAAAAATAAGTAAAATCACAAAAAATAGGATTTAGGTTTTTTTATTAAAAAATTAATTTTGTAAATTAATTTAATTGTTTTGACTTGTTTCTTTAAAATAAAATCAATTAGAACCTAGGTTTAATTGCAAAATCTTTTTCTTCAAAAATCTCAAAATATTAGTTTTTTTATTCAGAATTAATTTTTTTATCATTAATAATTTCTCCAATTAAATAATATAATTAATCTTAATTTATTTTCATTAATTAAAATTAATTAGGAGATTAGGTTAAATTTCAAATCTTTTTTTTATATAAAAACAATCCCAAAAATATTTTCAAATGAGCAAATTAGATTCTTAGGGTTTTGAACTTTCTCTCCGGTTTTAATTCTCGCGCGTTATTACTTTGCCGTTTGATTACTTTTATTATTGATGTAACTGCACCCAGTTTGTAATAATTTAATTAGGGTTTATAATTCCCGCACTTTACTTTTCAGTCGTTAATTATGTAATTGCACCAAAGCCCTGTAATAGTTAGGAACTTTATTTTTCCGCCATTTATTTTCCCGCATGATAAACTGCTTAGAAGAATGGTTAATAGGGTTGCATGAAAGATAATGATTAATTGAACATAGATAACCCTAATTGCGCAAGATAAATGAACATAATCAAGCACACTTGCACATGCTCACCCTTAGGGTATCTCCCACTTCGGTTGCCTCGGAAAATAACAGTCACAATTCTCGAAACGTGAGAATTCTTAGTGGTTGTCCTTGAGTCTAAGAGATCACTAGTCCCTCGATGACCCTCTCGATTGTTGCCTCTGTTAAAAAGTGATCTTAGGGCTTTAGGACAGTTACTAAGAGTTTTTTCCCAGTTGCCTTTAGTGATCGTACGTCCCTTTCGATAGTCCCTCAAACATCCAACGACTAGCGCTACCTACTCACTAATAGTAGGATAGCACTGTCTAAAGGATAGGAGGAAAAGAACAACCTTTTTTCTAGTAGGTAGATAACTGTTAGGTAGTTGCTCAAAAAATTATTTTTTACACACCACACTTTCAAACACTTTTCAAACAAAGTCTTCAAAACGCTTTATCACACTCTTGAGGACTGATACAAGGGTTATCATAAAGCGAATCGCCGCACTAAGGCATTTTCAAACAAAATTTTTTTCACACAAACAAGAAAGCAATTTTAAATATGAGCAAGTACCTAAGAGCCCGTGGAAAACCACGGATGGAAAGGGTGCTAACACCTTCCCTTTCCATAATCTACCCCCCTTACTTAGAAACTCTAGAAAAAGGTATTTTTCTGTTCTTTTCATCCTTTCCTTTATTGGTACCAGTATAAGCAG
Source organism: Vicia faba (assembly GCA_948472305.1). Taxonomy (NCBI): domain Eukaryota; kingdom Viridiplantae; phylum Streptophyta; class Magnoliopsida; order Fabales; family Fabaceae; genus Vicia; species Vicia faba. The sequence continues at coordinate 1,471,684,244 of OX451737.1, read as the reverse complement.
TCAGTTATGCCACCGTATCACAGAACTGGCCACTCTGCTGGGGATAATTATAAAGTGGGGTTTACCTTAGGGTCTAGATCATTTTAAAATTTCTTTCTTTGTTTGCTCTGATTGCTTTATCTTTAAGGGTTTGTTGGGGTATTCTTGTAAAGATCCTATACCCGAATCTGGGGCATCTTTTAGGGTAAACAACAATAGATCATGGAGAATGTACGATGTAGACCGATATGGTTAAAGCGATAGCTATGTTGGTGTGACACTTTGGTGGGTACCGGTATCCCTTGTGTTGAATCGAGGAGAATACGGGGCCGCCGCGTGGTGTCGTGAAGCACTAACAAACCTTAGAACCTTAGTTGAACAAACTTGGCCATTAGAAAGTAGTGAGATAGCTGGCCTCGGTGTAAAGCTAGGAATCGGTTGATACTCGATACTACACTCATTGAGATCGGACTTTCGGGATGTTTCAGACGCAAGAAAAGATTTCTAAACTAAAATAATACCGATAAAGAAAGATCAATGATATTGAGACTCCTTAGAACCCGATTACTATTTCTAGGACAGGTTTGAAACCAACTAAACTTCAAGAGGGTACTTACCTATAAACCCCATGCAAGCCTAAACCTAAGGTCTTGTGTGCTTTGCTTGTGTGAGATTAATTTGCTTAAACATGACATCATGCATCATAAACATTCATTCTTCATTACACTAACCATTTCAAGGATTAGGGGAATTTATCTTTGTTCTGTTTTGCAGATCATGGCTTCCGCTCGTAGAAATACCATCCGAATTAGCTTTCTGAGAATACATCTTCAACTCAAAGAGCTAGTATCCAGGGTTTTTGAGACTTCTTCATTCACCAAGAACTACGGTCGACTCCTCAATCTGGTTACCTCAGGTTTTGATGAGAAGATGATGAGTGTTCTCTTTCAATTATTTGACCCTAAGAAACATTGCTTCACCTTTCCAGACTATCAGTTGGTTCCCACCATGGAAGAGTTCTCTCAGATATTAGATATACCTAATTTAGATCAGTTGCCTTTCACCGGTTTGGAAGAAGCTCCAAAGTCAGAGATCATTGCAGCAGCTTTACACCTGAAACGGTCCGACATTGTATCCAACTGGGAAATAAGAAGCGGAGTTAAGGGTTTTCTAGCCAAGTTCCTAATAGAGAAGGCTCAGCTGTTTTGGGATGATTTGGACTTTCAGGATTTTGAGGAGGTCTTGGCCCTTCTCATCTATGGGTTAATACTGTTCCCTAACCCAGACTTACTCATAGATGTGAATGCTATCAAGGTCTTCATTTCTCGCAACCCTGTGCCCACTTTACTCGGAGACATCTTGCATACCTTCCACACGCGTACCATAAAGAAAAAAGGGATTCTTATGTGTTTTGTGCCATTGCTTTCAAGGTGGTTTATTTCTCACCTCCCTAAAATAGTATTGAAGAATGAAGAAGGTTTGGGCTGGTCGCAAAGGATAATGTCACTTTCTCACGCGAATATTCTCTGGTATTCCCGATATATGGGAGATATTTCTATTATTGACCGCTGCGTGGAATTCCCCAATGTCCCACTACTTGGAATTAGGGGAGGCATAACCTATAATCCTTCTCTGGCTCTGCGACAATTTGGTTACACTCGAAGGGATGGTCCTCACGAGATGCTTATTCAGAGAATTGTGTTTAACTATGTGGATGATGTTCAAGGGTATTGCCAGAGGTTCATACAAGCTTGGGGAATGGTAAACAGATGTGACATCAAGACTTTAGGGCCAAAGACGTCCATCCCTATGGAACCTTATCTCCAATGGGTACGAGCTCGTGCTCAGAACCTTATGATGCCATATATAGCCATCTTACCAGTAATTGTGGAGCCCATTACTGAAGGGGATATTCCCTATACGGTTCTTCATCCTAATATGCCCACTGATCTTGAAGAACTGCAGAGATCCTGGATTCAGCTGAAGAAAGAGTGAGATACCTATAGAGACCATTTCTATGACCATGAGAGGAAAGTTTTAGAACTCATGAAGCAACTTCATGAGGAAAGAATTCTTAATGTCTATCTCGGCGCAAAGAGGAAGCGCCCATGGGAAACCTGCTTTTTTTTATAGTTTTTAGAATCTTCAATTGAAACGCCTAAAAAGAAATTGTATTTTGAATTCTACTAATAAAATATTTGTTTCATTTTGGTTCTCAAATTTAAATTTCCCAAAATCCTTGAAATCATTACATACACATATCATACATATCATTGCATAAATAGGTTTCATAGCAGGTCTCTCATCTTCTTCACTGTTTATTTCAGCAATAAAGAAATGAATCTCGAATAGACAGTGAAGGATCTACAAACTCAGAACACACAATTGCAATAGATGATTATGGCTCTGGCCAAGGGGCAAGAGGAACTGAAAGAAGCCTTAATTGTTAAAGACAAGACCAAGAAGCCAAGGAGGACAGCTGGTGTGGTAAATCTGGGAAGGATATTCAAAGGACCGCTAAGGCAAGTGGTTAAGCTGACATCTTCATCCAAAGAAGGAGATAACCAAGAGGGTGAGAAAAGAAAGGAAGACCCTAGTCCAGGGGAATCTGATAATGAGACTGATTACAATTAAGAGCAGTATCCTCCAGCCGACGAAAAGTACAAACAGCTGGAAGAGCGTTTGAGTGCAATGGAGATTCAGAAAGTGCCTGGGCTGGACTTTGAAGAGCTGGGTTTGGTGTCTGGGATTGTCATCCCGCCAAAGTTCAAGGTGCCAGTGTTTGCCAATAATGATTGGGTTTCATGTACTAAAATGCACCTCCGATCTTATGTGAGGAAGATACAACCTCACACTGCTGACAGGGACTTATGGGTCCACTTCTTTCAGGATAGTCTATTCGGAACTCAGTTAGATTGGTTCTATTAGCTGGAGAGGACCAACATTCATAATTGGGAAGACCTGGCCGCTGCTTTCTATAAGAAGTATCAGTAAAATGCAGACCTTGCTCCCACCCATACTCAACTCCTAAGTATGGCTATGGGTTCGAGCGAGGGCTTTAAAGACTACGCTCAGAAGTGGATGGACTTAGCAGGAAGAGTCTATCCTCCCCTGTCTGATAGGGAGCTAGTGGATATGTTTCTGGGTACCCTATCTGGTCCATTCTTTAATCACCTAATTGGAAGTTCCTCAGCCGACTTTACTGAATTAATCTTGACAGGGGAAAGAGTGGAAGCTGGAACTAAGAGTGGTAAGATTCAAAAGGATGCATCCTCCAGTGCAGTAAGGAAGCCATTTGCTGGGAAGAAAGAGGTTAATGTTGTGTACAATCAAAGGAATCAGGACAGAACTGAACACCGTCCAACGGTAGGGGCTGTCATGATCCCCAAGCCTGCACCCACTCAATAGAGGAATGATCAGCAGAGGACAGAAAGGATGGTAAGATATTTCACCCAGATAAATATGACTTTATCCCAAGTTTTGCCTCATTTGTTGAAATCTAATCTGGTAACCATGCGGGAAGCTCCAAAGAATCTCAACACTGCCTCTCCCGGCTACAATCCAAATGCTCGTTGTGCTTATCATTTGGAAAGTCCAGGTCATGATACTAACAACTTCTAGGCATTGAAAAATAAGGTACAAGACCTTCTTGAGGCAAAGGAAATTGAGTTTGACGCCCCTGAAATTCCAAATGTTATCACTGCTCCTATGCCCAAGCACAACCGTGGTGTTAATGCTATTGAAGATGATATGTTTGTTGCTGCTATTGAAGAGCTTGTTACTCCTCTTATGACTGTTAAATGGAACTTATTGAAGGCCTATTTATTTCTGGGCTCTGGCGAAGGTTGCCACTTCTGTTTATCTCTACCAACTGGTTGTCATTTGTTGAAGGCAGGTGTTCAGCGCCTGATGGATGATAGAGAGATTTTGTTTGAGAAGAATCCCGTTCCAACCATTTCTTGCAAGGATGTTTCGCTAATAACCATTTCCACCAATCCTTCCAGGGTTTCCACCAAAAGACCCATCAGGATTACATTTGTTCTGAAGGTCACTCCGCTGATAATTACCATGCTAGGGCCAATCCCATACTCCTTGGACAAAACTGTTCCCTGGAACTATGGGGGTGACGTCTACTACCATGGCGTCAAGCAAGATTGGCTGGCCGATGAAGACCAAGTTTCTGAGAAGGCTGACCCCGACATTGGAAACATTGTGGGAACCAGAAAAATAACCAGAAGTGGAAGAGTGTTCTCCCCTGAGATTTCTCCTCCAAAAGTTGTTACTGGTCCTCTGATCATTCCTACTTTTGTTCCTGCTGATACTACTACTATAATTCCTGTGATTACCCCTGCTGACACCCCTATCACCGAGTCGACCAAGACTCCGGGCAAAGACATATTGGTTGAGCTTGTCCAGACGAAGGCGCATTCAGTATCTATCCCAGAGGCTTCTAAGAAATAAATGGAAGAAATTTTGAAAATTATCAAGAAAAGCGACTACAACGTGGTCGAACAGCTGGGGCAGATCCCTTCAAAGATTTCTATGCTAGCCTTATTGTTGTGTTCTGAAGCTCATGCGAAGGCTCTGGTGAAATTTCTTAAAACTGCCCATGTGCCGCAGGAAACCTCTGCTGACCAATTTAAAGATTGTGTGGCCAGTTTGACGGCTGATAACAGTTTAGGCTTTTCTGATGCTGATTTGACTCCTAGAGGGAGGAAGCACAATGATGTGTTGCATGTCTCTGTCGAATGCAAGGGCACTACTCTGGCTCATGTCTTAGTAGATACTGGTTCATCATTAAATGTGTTGCCTAAGAACGCTCTAGATAGACTAGACTGTGAAGGGTTGACCTTGAAGCCTAACGATATTGTAGTGAGGGCTTTTGAAGGTTCAAAGAGAATGGTACACGGGGTGGTGGATGTCCCCATCAAAGTTGGTTCTTAAACTTTTGATTCTACCTTCTACGTGATGGATATTGACCATCCTATTCTTTTTTATTGGGTCGCCCTTTGATTCATGGGGCGGGAGCTGTTATGTCCGCTCTGCATCAAATGATAAAATACCCGATCAAACGGAGAATTGTCACTGTACACGGCGTAGAAGAATACATGGTCAGTCACCTGAGTTCATTAGATATGTGTAAATGGATGGTGAGTTCATCAATACTCCGTGCCAGAATTTCGAGGAGGTACCTCAGACTCTAGCTGCAATCGAAACTATTACCAATATGCCGAAGATCACCAGACCTCCCTTAAAGATGGATTCTCTCAAGGATGAAAAAGCGGTTGTCGAAGAAGGTGGGTCTACCATCTGGGGTCAGCTCCCTTATATTCCATACAAGTCTGATAAATTTGGTTTGAGTTTCTCTTCAGGGGCTCAAAGGATTGTTCGACGTGCTCGTGCTGGAAGACCTCCCCTACGCATCAACAATCATGGGGTCAACGCTTTAGAAGATGGAGACGGTGACAATGAGATGGACAGCTGGATCTTCCCTACTACCAACGATGGACCCAATAACTGGAAAGAAAAGGATTTTGTACCGATTACTTTTGTTCAGAAGTAATTTTCTTTCTTGTTTTTTGGATATGTAATAAACAATATAACTTTATGGCCATGTGTCTTACCCGTGTCACATAGGTTTATTTGTGAGGGTTATTGTTGTACCCCAAAATTTTCCCTGTCACTTATCAAGAATTTTCTCACAAAATCTCCTTGGGTTCAAGACTGCACTAGGGTTTGATCAGCTCAAGACACCTCCTTAGACACTGATGACCAAAATTAGGGTTTGAGTTTGCAAAATTATTTTTGAACTTTCAATTCTTCATATGAATTTCATGGATCATTATGGACCCCCAAGATTACTCATTCCAAGTTTCAAGCCTTGGATCACACTTTTGATCAGTCAATTGAGCAGTTGACCTAAAAATCAACTGTATTGGGGGAAAAGTCAACTATGACCAATTTACAGTCAAACTTCTTAATTTTTGATCCACATCAACATTTTAAACTCATATGTATCATTTGATCAAGTTTGGACCATAATTCCTCAAGAAATTTGATCAAATCTTCAAAAGGGCAAATGGTCAAAATTAGGGTTTTGACTGGGAAAGGGCAATTTCTAATTTTTGACCTAGCAAATGGTCAATTGTTTAAGGCATGATCTCAAGAGTCCAATTGCATCATGTTGACCTAATGACATGGTTCAAAACATTGCAAGTCCATTGGATTGACAGATGAATTTTGCGGTCAACTGATCAAAAGTCAACTGTATACTGAAAAGTCAAACTTTGACTTTTTGGTCAAATTCAAGTGCCAAAGATCATAATTCATTAAAACATGTCAAAATATGAGAATTATTCATCAAGAAATCAAAAAGTCAAGATTTCATTTTGAAAAGTCAAAATTTCTAAACTTAGAAATTTTTCTAAGTGTTGGAAATTTCATGTTTTTTCATAACTTTGAGCCAAATTTTCACCATGATGCAAGATGATTCAAGAGAAACTCCCAAAATTAAAGTTGTAGATCTCCATGAAATCTGAAACTTTGCATCACATAACTTCTTCCTTAAATTCTTGGATCTCAAGTTATAATTTTATGAACATAGGGTCATGAAACTAAACGCTTAGTGACATTTTGCCCTAATTTGGTTATGATTTTGACCCAACTTCATGGCACTTTTTCATATAGTTCCAAGGGGAATATTAAAAATAAATTCAAATATGGGTTGTATAGCACATTTCAAGCTTTCAAAAATGTCCAAGAAATCCTTGAGATCATTCTTGAGTAGGGAGAATTGAAGAGATGAAGTTAGGGTTTTGTCACTTGAATTACAAGTCATTTTTGATGAACACATGAACCAAATCCATAGCCATGCTGCATAATCCTCAATTTGCAGGCCTCAAACTTGTTTTTCACTCCATAATTAATGGTTTACACAACTTATTATGCCCTTATCCAAGTGTTTCAAGCTTTGTCCAAATCAATTTTCCATTTTAGGGAGAAAGTAACATATCCATTCTTGTAAAGCAAGCTTTATGCACAAAGTCAACTTCTTGAGCTCCCACCTTGTTTTTCTTGATTACACTCCATCCACAAAGTCATAAGCATTATGTTTAAAGTGGTTAACAACTCTATGAACCAAGTACAAGGCATGGAAACTTGAATTTCTCAAAAAATCACATGTTATGCATAAACATGTAAATTTGAATTCTGATCAACTAGAGCATTCCAAACTTGTTGCTTATAAATAGAGTCACTATTTGTGGGCTAGGACACGAGCTTGAACACCCTAAAATACACCAAAACACTCTCAAATCAGAAATTGCACAAAAACTCCATTGTTTCATAGTTTCTGACCTTGAGCATCAAACTCCCATTTCCCTCGTGCGTTTCTTGGCCTTTTAGTTTCTAAAGCTTCCTTACATCAAGTGTAACTTATTCCTGTACCTGTTCCATTTCTGTAACATCATTTACCCTATCTTCCATAACCAAAAACTGAGCATTGCACATTGATTTTCCAAGTCATTTCAGCCACTCTCAACTCAAGCAAACCATTGCGTTAGCTTCCTAGGACCTCAAGGAAGCTAACCTGATTATCACCATCACTTGAAACAAGCTCAAACTCCAAACACGATTTCCATTTTTTAGGTAAGTTTTCTTAACTTGGAACTCTTCATACAGGCATCATCAATAGTTTATTTGTGAATAAAACACGTAGCTATCATTGCCCTAAAGCTAACCATGTCCTTAGTTTCCATTAATTTTGCTTGAGCTTAGAGAATTTTGAAACTGAAATTTATGAAATTTTTAGGGTTCGGATTAGGGCCATTAAAATTCTTGCTTATCTTTGATCTATAGTTTTAATACTTTACATTTTTGGAATCGTGAAAAAATTTGCTACAAGTTTCATGTTTACAGTTTTAATTTTTTGATAAGAAATGAGCAAGTTACAGTTGGTCTGGCTGGAGGTTGAAGATGAAGTCTTCAGAGCACATTTTGCTTTACATATTTATTGTTTCATTTGTATTAACAGATGTATAGCCACTCCAGTGGTAGAAGCGCGCGCCTGTAACCTATGGGACCTGGGTTTGAGCCCTAGTGGTACCCTTTTCATTTTTTTCTTCATATTTTTACAATTCTGATTTTTTTTTGTTTGGCAGGCGCTGGGCCCTTTGGGCCTGGCTTATTTCTGTGTTTGCTAGTTGACCTCCACATTGACTCTTGGCACCCCCTGGCCCAAATTATTTTATTTATTCATTTATTTCATTTTTTTTTCTTAAATATATTTTCTAAATACTAAAAAAATCATAAAATACAAAAAATGATATATTTATATTTTGACTTATTTTATTTTATTTTTCCATAAAAAAATATTTTTATTAACTATACTTTATTTATTTTTTACTTATCATCTTGTAAATAAATAAAATTAGGTTTTTAGTTATTTTCTTTCACATTAATTTAAAATACATTATTTTAATATAAAAAAGAAAAAGACTAAAAATATTTTATAATGCTATAAATATTTTTCAAGATAAAAAAATACCAAAAATACTTTTCTTAAACTTATTTTCTTTTTTTTAATTAATAGAACTAGGTTTTCATTTAAAATCTTTTCTTGATAAATTCAAACTTAATTAATTATTTTCTTTATTTAATTAGGTTAAGACACAATCTTTTTTTCATGAAAATCAAACAAAATTCATTTTCTTCACATTTTGCATCCTTGTACATTTATTTTTATACTTTGTGTTTATTTAAATTCCTTGTATATTCATACCCATTCAATTTGGTTGTAATAGATTAAATAGGTTTATATTCTTGCAATCCCCATTCAATTTGTATACCCCCCCCCCCCCCCACAAATGTTGTAATAGCGTAGTAACTTTAAAATTCTGCAATTTATCGCTTTCATATATAACATGATAGTAATTAGGGTTTGTATGGAAAGACTAAAACCAATACCTAGAAAACCCTAATTCAAGACAAAACACAAGCATGATAATGATACACTTGCACACAAGCACCCTTAGGGTTATCCCACTTGGTTGCCTTATACAAAATGATTATATTACGCATGTAAGGTATCTTGGCAAAAACAAACAAATACAAGATCATAGTCCCTCGATGACGCTATCTAAGTTGCCTTATAAATGATCTTAGTCCCTCAAAAAGAATGCTAAGATACCTTGCAACATTGCTAATCATGATTATACGATGACCCACACCCGTCCCGTTGACATCCAAAGATAGGGTTGCTTACCAAATCAATGGTAAAATAACAATGTCAAAGGAAAAGAAAATGAACAAGAAAGACATTTTGAGTAGGTAGAATGCTCATATTTACTTGCTCAATTTCAAACAAGCATCCTTGTTATTTTCAAAATAAACACACACACTTTCAAACATCTTACAAACATTGAAAACATTTTCAAAAGATCAAACATCTTTGTATACATTCTTACGAACGAGAATCATTACAAAGATTGCCTAAACAATGGCCTCTTTACAAAATACTTTCAAAAAACAACACAAAGCACAATTTTAAACAAAAGCAAGTGATCTAGCAAGTAAATAAGATCCCATGGAAAACCATGGATGAAAAGGGTGTTAATACCTTCCCTTTTCATAATCTACCCCTCGAACTCAAGAAACAATCTCAAAGGTTTTTCTGGTGCTTTTTCACCTTTCCTTTTGGATAAAAGAAGAGTCGGTGGAAACTTTTGCTAACCGCAACATTTGCAATCTGTGACGCGGTGGGAGAACTGACTTGAGGTTTTACGTTTGTGTTCGCAAATGTTGCGGTTAGCAAGAGTCGCCACCTACTTTTCTTTTATCTAAAAGGAAAGGTAAAAAAGCACAGGAAAGACCTTTGAGATGTTTTCTTGAGTTCGGAGGGTAGATTATGAAAAGGGAAGGTGCTAGCACCCTTTTCATCCATGGTTTTCCATGGGCTCTTAGTTACTTGTTTAGATCACTTGCTTTGCTTTGTTTTGTTTGAAATGGTGCTTGGTGTGGTTTTGAAAGTATTTTGAAAAGAGGCCACTCGTTTAGGCAATCTTTATAATGATTCTCGTTTGTAAGAATGTATACAAAGATGTTTGTCTTTTGAAAATGTTTTCAATGTTTTGTAAGATGTTTTGAAATGTGTGTGTGTTTGCTTTTGAAAATAGAAAGGATTGTTTTGAAATTGATCAAGTAACTAGAAGCTATCTACCTACTCAAATGTCTTTCTTGTGCATTTTTATTCCTTTGACATTGTTGATTTACCACTGATTTGGTAAACAACCCTATCTTTGGATGTAAACGGGACGGGCGTGGGTCATCGTATGACCATGATAGAAATATTGCCAAGTATCTTAGCATGTTTTTAGGGACCAATATCATCTTTGTTTAGGCAACCTTTTGATAGCGTCATCGAGGGACTATGATCTTTTAGTTGTTTTGTTTTGCCAAGATACTTCGCTTGCGTAACATGGCCATTTTTATTTAGGAAACCAAGTGGGTGAAACCCTAAGGGTGCTTGTGTGAAAAGTGTATCATTTTTCATACTTTTGTCTTGCATTAGGTTTTCTATTTGTTTTGTTTTTGTTCTTGTCATGCAAACCCTAATTACTAAGCATAGTATATGAAAGCAATAAATTGCGTAAATATAAACTAAGCTATTACAACAATTATTATGGGAGGGGGGATACAAGTTTTTGAATGGGGATATTGCACAAATATAAACCTAAAAATACTATTACAACCCAATCGAATATTGTGCGCATTAAATAAATATACAAATATTAAAATGCAATGCAAATGTATGTTATGTAAAAAATGTTTTGTATTTAATTTTTGTATGAGAAAATAATTTATCTAACCCTAGAAAATAAGGAAAAATAATATTATTATTTTTGAAAGGGGGAAACCCTAATTTTTTTTATTAAAGAAAATATATGTTCTATATTAATATTTTGTCCATTTTTTGTACAAGAAAATAATAAATAATATTATATGTCAATATTAAAAAATTAAGTATGTATGGAAATAAATATTTGATGAGTATAAATAATATAATAAATATATTAAGTATTTTTAAATGTATTTATAAATTATTTTAAGAAAATAAGTTCTATAAATTATTTTTTATGCAAAAAATAATAAAAAAATAAAATAAAAATTGCAAAAATAAAGAAATTATTTTTATGATTTTATAATGTTCATAAAAAATAATTAAAAACAATAAACATAAAAATATGAGAAAATATGAAAAATATAACAAAATAAGTCAGGGGGTGCAAATAGTGGTCAGGGGGGTGTGAAAATCAAAAACAGAAGGCCCAAGGCGCCAAAGGCCCAAGACAGTCATCCTTGTCCTCCAGCTTCTTCTCCTCCGCGCGCGCTATGTTCAAATCTGTAACTTGCTAATACTTGCACAAAAACAAAAACTTATAACATGAAACTTGTGGCATTTAATCTCACGATTCCAACCATATAAATTTGTAACCTAACTCTCAAAGATCAGAGAGAATTTTATCAGCCCTAATTCGTGACCTAATGTTTTCATGAACTTCAAGCTTCAAATTCTCACAGCATAGTTAATATAAATGGAAAGTATGCATATGTACAGCTTCACCATGTTAAGGACTACATTTTTGCTTCACAAATCATGGCTTGAGGATGCCTAAATACATAGATAGAGTTTGAGAAAAATGCCTCCTTCAGCTGGATTTGGATATGACAATGTGGGGACTTTGAGGGAGGCCTGATGATCGTGTGAGCTTCCTTGAACTTCCTTCAAACTATTCCAATACCTAGCTTGCTTTGTGGATGGCCAGAAGTCTCTGCACAAGTCTAGTTGCAAGCTCCAAGTTTGAAAATGGCAATGGCTGAAACAGGGCTTACAGATGTTGGGTAAGGGCTTGGATAGCTTTGATATGATGTGGATAAGATGTTTCAAGTACCAAGCCACAAAATGCACGAGCAAAAAATGAGTTTGCTATGGTTTTGCAGAAACTGGATGTTTGGGCAGAAAAATGGAGTTTTGGAGTTTTGGAGTGTTTCAGTTGTCAAGAAAGTGTGTCCTAGTTTGTAACAAGTTTGTGAATATGTATAGAATGGATACAAAGTCCACTCTTCACTAGCTGTACCAGTTCTGAACTTTTGGCAACCTTTCTTGCATTTTAAGAAAAGTGAAATGACTTATGCAACATGCTTGTAATTGGCTAGTTTGAGGGCTGATAAGAGTTGTTATACATTGCTTGAGACCTGTGGAAATTGTTTACATCAAAGGAACAGGTCCAAGGCTCAAGGTTGACAAAATTGCAAAAGCTCACCTTTATGAAAATGGCAATGTGAACTTTATGCCTAAAATGGAATTACAACGTGTACAATGTTCCAAAAGCCAAGATAAAGTCTTTATTCTATGAGTTTGCATTTAATTATGGAGTGTATAATGAGTTTAGGACCTGTAAAGCAAGGTACAAATAGCATGGGTTGGATTTGCAACTTGATCTCATGTAAAAATAGCTTGAACAAAGTGATAAAATGCCAACTTCTCCTCTTCGATTCTCCCTAACCAAAAATGATCTTGGAGAGTTCTCTAAAATTTTGGAAAGCTTGTCATGTGCTCTATAATCCATCTTTGAAATGAATTTTGAGATACCTCTTGGAACTAGGTGAAATATGTCCATGAAGTTGGGTCAAAAAACTACCTAAATTAGGGCAAAATTTCACTAAGTTATTTAGTTCATGAACCTATATTCATAAATTCATAACTTGAGATCCAAGAATCTTTTGGGAAAAGTTTGTGAAGAAAAGTTGTAGAATTCATGTAGGACTACAACTTTCATGTTGGAAGTTTTCTTTGAATCAAATTTCATCATGGTGAAAAATTGGTGAAAAGTTAGAAAAAAATAAGAAAATTTCCATACTTAGAAAAATTCTAAGTTATGGAATTTTTCAAATTCAAAACCCTAAATTTCAAAATTGGGTTTCTTGGTGAACAAGTTTCATATTTTGACATATCTTGATGAATTATGACCCTTGGCATTTGATTTTGACCAAAAAGTCAAAGTTTGACTTTTCAGTGCACAGTTGACTTTTGATCAGTTGACTGTAAAATTCATCTGTCAATCCAATGAACTTGAGATCTTTTGAACCATGTGATTAGGTCAAGATGATGCCATTGAACCCTTGAAATCATGTTTGAACTCAATTGATCATTGGCTAGGTTAAAAATCAGAAATTTCCCTTTCTCAGTCAAAACCCTAATTTTGACCATTTTGCCCTTTTGATGTTTTGATCAAATTTCTTGAGAAGTTGTGATCCAAACTTGATCAAATGGTGCATAGGAGCCTAAAATGTTGATTTGGATCAAAAATTAAGAAGTTTGACTGTAAATTGGCCATGGTTGACTTTTTTCCCCAATACAGCTGATTTTTTAGGTCAACTGTCCAATTGACTGGTCAAAAATATGGTTCAAGGCTTGAAACTTAACATGAGCAATCTTAGGGGTCCAACATGATGTATGGAAGTCACATGAAGCATTGGTGGTCCAAAAATCCTTGTGCAAACTCAAACCCTAATTTTGGGGTATCAGTGCAAGATGAGATGTCCTGAGCTGAGCAAACCCTAATCCTGTCTTGAGTGCAAGAAGTCTTGTGAGAAAAATCTTGATAAATGAGAGGGAAAATTTTGGGGTACAACACAATCAAATGCAAAACCCTTAAGTAAGTTCTCCCACCGTATCACATTTATCATGTTCTATTTTCATATGGCATTAATAAAGCATTGGACGTTTACGCATAAAAATTTTGCGCTCTCTGTTTTTCTTTTCTACTTTTACTTTGTCTATACAACTATGCTCTTACACACACTCACATATCAAATTGCAGATCCATGTCCACTCTGGATCCCATTGATAACAGTTCTGCTATCGCCAATTATGACTTTGAAAATCCGATCAACCAAGTTGAGGACAAAGGCGAGGAAGATTGTGAGGTACCTGGAGAACTTGTTAGGTTGTTACAGCAGGAAGAGAAGGCTATACAGCCTCATGAAGAGCCAGTTGAGACAATAAACTTGGGCACAGAAGAAGACAGAAAAGAAGTCAAGATCGGCGCAAATCTGGGGCTTAATGTCAAACAGCGATTGATACAAATGTTGCATGATTATATCAAGATCTTTGCCTGATCATATGAAGACATGTCGGGTCTGGATACGGATATTGTGGTTCACCGTCTGCCAACTAAAGAAGATTGCCCTTTGGTAAAGCAGAAGGTTTGTCGCATGTGCCCTGAAATGTCAGAGAAGATCAAAGTAGAGGTTATGAAGCAGTTCAACGCAGGTTTCTTAACCGTCACCTCTAATCCCCAATGGGTTGCCAATGTAGTTCTGGTGCCTAAAAAGGACAGTGAGGTACGGATGTGTGTGGCCTACAGAGATTTGAACAGGGCAAGCCCCAAATATGACTTTTCACTCCCCCATATCGACGTTCTGGTTGACAACATCATGCAACACAAGATCTTTTCCTTCATGGATGGTTTCTCTGGTTACAATCAGATCAAGATGGCACCCAGAGATATGGAGAAGAAAATCTTCGTCACGCAATGGGGAACTTTCTACTACAAAGTGATGCTGTTTGGATTAAAGAATGTCGGGGAAACCTATCAGCGAGCCATGGTAGCCTTGTTTCATGACATGATTCACCATGAGATAGAGGTATATGTGGATGACATGATAGCCAAGTCTCAAATCGAGGAATAGCACCTTGATCATTTACAAAAGCTGTTTGATAGGTTGAAGACGTACAAACTGAGGTTAAATCCAAACAAGTGCACCTTCGGGGTAAGGTATGGTAAACTGCTAGGTTTCATTGTTAGTGACAAGGGTATTCAGGTGGACCCTGCAAAAGTAAAGGCTATACAAGAGATGTCGGCTCCTCGCACTGAGAAGGTGGTCAGAGGCTTTTTGGGACGACTAAATTACATTGTCAGGTTCATTTCCCATTTAACTGCTACTTGTGATCCAATCTTCAAGCTCTTGAAGAAGGATCAAGTGGTAAAGTGGAATGACGAATGCCAGACTACCTTCGAAAGAATCAAGGAATACCTTAAAGAACCACCAATTATGATGCCTCTTGGTGAAGGAAGATCTTTGATAATGTACTTAACAGTGTTAGATAATTCAATGGGGTGTGTGCTGGGGCAGCATGACGAGTCTGGTCTAAAAGAGCATGCAATATACTACCTTAGCAAAAAGTTTACCGACTGTGAAATAAGATACTCATTGCTTCAGAAAACTTGTTGCGCTTTGGCATGGGCTGCTCGCCGACTGAGACAGTATATGTTGACCCACACTACTTTTTTGATATCTAAGATGGATCCGACCAAGTACATCTTTGAGAAGCCTGCCCTCTCTGGAAGAATAGAAAGATGGCAAATGATCTTGACCGAATATGATATCCAATACACGACCCAGAAAGCAATCAAGGGAAGTGTACTAGCTGATCATTTGGCTCATCAGGCTGTGGATGACTACCAGTCCATGAATTTTGAGTTCCCGGACGAGAATATTATGCTAGTGACTGACTATGAAGAACCTAGACCAGATGAAGGACCCGAAGAAGGATCCCGATGGATTACGGTTTTTGACGGAGCCTCGAACGTACTCGGCAATGGCATTGGTGTTGTAATTATATCTCCTGAAGGCTGTCATACTCCTTACACTGCCAGATTATGTTTCAACTTTACCAACAATATGGCGGAGTATGAAGCATGCATCAGGGGTCTCAAAGCTTCTATTGACCTGAGGATCAAGTTCTTGAGCATTTTCGGGGATTCAGCCTTGGTAATAAGTTGGATCAAAGGAGAGTGGGATACGAAGCACCCGAATCTCATCCCATACAAAGAGAACGTGATGACATTGCTTCCACACTTTGAAGAGGTCACCTTTGAACATTTTCCACGAGAAGAGAATCAGTTAGCGGACGCGCTAGCTACCATGTCATCTATGTTTAAGGTCAAATGAGACAATGAGGCTCCCTAAATTACCATCGATAGGTTGGATGAACCAGCATACTGCTACGATATCAACACTGAAGGAGTAGCAGACAAACCTTGATTTCATGAAGTGAAAAGGTACCTCGAGATTCAAGAATATCTCGAGGGGGAATCTATCAATGATAAGAAGTTTCAGAGAAGGTTTGCCGCAAAGTTCTTCCTCATCAATGGAATCCTCTACAAGCGCAACCATGTCTCTACTTTACTTTGGTGCGTAGACAAGAGAGAAGTAGAGAGGATTATGGCAGATTTACACGAAAGTTCCTTTGGAACCCATTCTACTGGACATACCATGGCTAAAAAGATCCTACGAGCAGGATACTATTGGTCCATTATGGAAGCAGACTGCTATCGGCATTCCCGAACTTGTCACAAATGCCAAATCTATGCTGATAAGGTGCATGTACCTCCAGTTCCTCTGAACGTCTTGACATCTCCTTGGCCCTTTGCAATGTGGGGCATCAACATGATCAGAGAGATTAGACCTACCGCTTTCAATGGGAATCACTTCATCCTGGTGGTCATTGATTATTCCATGAAGTGGGTTGAAGTTTCCTCCTTTTCTACTGTTACCAAGAACGTTGTGGTGCAGTTTATCAAGCATAACCTGATTTACCAGTACGATGTGCTAGAGAGAATTATCACTGACAATGGTACAAATCTCAATAATACAATGATCACCGAACTCTGTAAACAATTCAAGATCCGACATCATAATTCTTCCCCTTACCGGCCGAAGAAGAATGGCATTATGGAGGCTGCTAACAAGAACATTAAGAAAATCATACAGAAGATGACGGTGACATACAAAGACTGGAATGAGATGTTACCATTTTCTCTTCATGGGTACCGCACCTCTACGCGAACGTTGACATGGGCAGCACCCTACTATATGGTATATGGTATGGAGGTTGTCCTGCTTATTGAGTTCCATATCCCTTCTCTGAGAATCATGAAGGATGCGGGTTTGAATGAAGACGATTGGATCCAGACTCGACTTGATAAACTGAATTTGATTAATGAGAAAAGGCTTACTGCTGTATGTCATGGTCAAATGTATCAAAAACGGATGATCAAGGCTTTCAACAAAAAGGTCAGACGCCAAGTATATCATCGAGGATCTAGTGATCAAGCGCATCATACTTCCACAAGGTTATCCCAGGGGCAAATGGACTCCCACGTACGAAGGGTCATTTATGATCAAAAGCATATTTTTCAGTGGAGCCATGATTCTGACCACCATGGAGGGTGACGACCTTCCTCACCCTGTTAATGCGGACATAGTGAAAAGATATTACGCATGAATAAAGACCCGCTAGGTTGACCGACCTAAGCAAAAATAAGGGCATCCCGGCGAACCAAAAGGGTTCGGGCAAAAATTAGGGATGAAAACAGAAAATATTTGTACACCCGGCAAGTCGAAAACCTGAAAAGGCGGCTTGGGGAAAAAAGGGTATCCTGGTGGACTGAAAACCCGAAAGGGCGGTCCAAGCAAAAGTTAGGGATTTGAAGCGTATCACTATGTCCCATTGGATCACCTTGCGACCAGACTTTAATATCAACTATCAAGCTCAAACGGCACCGATCAATCCAGTCAACTTCGGACAAGTAGCAAAGTGATGAGACGCTCGAAGACATAGGGGCAATATCAGAATTGAAACTCAATGGGATCATTACACCTAGCTGTTTTCTTCTCGTTGTACACTATTTTGTATAATTTTCACTCTTACAGCGGCGTTCTCCTACTAGAACGTCAGCCTCTTTGTACAAAATGCTTGTTATAGGCAAACTTCATAAATCAATATAAATCATTTCTTTGGAAGTATAAAACTGCTTGTTTTTTCTTTTTTTCTGTTTTGTTTCGCAAAAACAATGACTTATTATTGACATATGCATTTGAATATGATTTCTATTCACAAATATTTGCATAAGAAATAAAAACACAGTTGCTCATGACTTTAAGGAACGGGGTAAAGTATAAAAAACCATTTCAATCCCGACAAGTTACTCCTTCCAGCAGGTATAGGGGCAGAGACAGTTTTGAGACGAAGTCACCATTACATATGACCCCGTGACGTCTATGTTCCCCACAAGGTAGAAAAAACCAAAGTTTTGATATCTCCTTCCCCAAGCAGGAATTATCTTCTCCAGCGAAGTTCCTTCAGAAAGCTGAAATTTGTATTCCCCAGCCGAATTGTATGATCCAATAGTTTTAAAACCCATTCCCCAACGATGTTTATTTCTCTACAACGGCAGAATATTCCAATAACACATCTCCCTCCATGGAGTTTATTCTCAAGCAGAGTCAATCCCGGCAGAATATCCTCAGACAGAAAGAGGAAATCCCCAATGAATCATCTTCGTTCATCTTCCCCAGCGGAAATGAAGGATTCAGCCTCCTAAGACTCTTCAGCAGCAGTCTGGGATTTACTTTCCCAGACTAAGAAACATCACAATAGCATTCCATATTCATACATCATGGCATGCGCATACACATCGCATATAGCATAGTCTCATTTATTTTGAGAACATCATTACACAATGCATTTCATACATCATGACAGTGCATACGACTAACTCTTCACCTTTTCAGGAAAGATCAAGTCAAAAGATACTTTTGACTACTTACATGACCTGGCAGTCTTCTCAAAGGCTATGTCTGACGAAGGGCTATTTTAGAGTCTTCTTCAAAAAGATTTTCTCAAAAGAACTTCTATAGTTCAGTTAGATTAACACTAAGATCTCTCTGATTTCTATTCCAGTTAAAGATACTCCAAGAATTTTGTATGGTTCAGTTGAATCGGTACTAAGATTCTTCTGATTTCCATTCCAGTCAAAGTTAATTAAAGACCTTCTCTGGTTCAGTCAGATCAACACTAGGATCTCTCTGATTTCTATTCCAGTTGAAGATACTCCAAAACTTTTGTCTGGTTCAGTTGAATTGATACTAAGATTCTTCTGATTTCCAATCCAGTCAAAGTTAATTAAAGACCTTCTCTGGTTCAGTAGGATCGACATTAGGATCTCTCTGATTTCTATTCCAGTTGAATATATTCCAAAACTTTCGTCTGGTTCAGTTAAATCGATACTAAGATTTTTCTGATTTCCATTCCAGTCAAAGTTGATTCCAGACCTGCCTCTGGTTCAACTAAATCGATACTAAGATTTTCTTGATCTCTAATCCAGTTGAAGAAACTCAAGACCTTCCTCTGGTTCAGCTAAATCAACACTAAGATTTTTTCTGATTTCTACTCCAGCTAAAGAAACTGTGAAGCCTGGACACGACTAGATAACAGCCCAAGTCACTGAAGCCTGGATTCCGACCAGATAACAGTTTAAGAAACTGCAAAGCCTAGAGTACGACCAGATAACAATTTAATCTCATTATCCTCAGTAAGTCCCTATGAAGCCTGGAATACGACCAGATAGAAGTCATCCTTATTATCCTTAGCAAGTCATTATGAAGCCTGGATCTTGACCAGATAGCAGTCCACTTCTGTCTCTTCAATCAAGACATGACTCCCCAGTAGAGTAACAGACAACTGAAGCTCCTAAAACTCTATTTTCCCAAACAGAGACCAACATTCCTCAGCGGAGTCCTCATCAACAACAGGAATATGAGTTCCCACAAAGGAATATATCATGAAAGCAACATTGTGCCGGATGGCATCTTTAAGCCCATCTCCGATAACTCTCAGTCACATTTCTCTAGATGGCATCTTTAAGCCCATCTATGATGATCTCCCGCCACCTTCTCCAAATGGAATCTGTAAGCATGTTCCTGATATTACCTACACAGTCAAGTATCGTTTCAGACGAGTGCAAATTTCTGGGCACTCTACTGTTCAATCATCTTCCACCTTCAGATCACGAAAGGCAAATCAGCCAATCTACATCCTCGGGTTTAAGAAGATTGAACAGGGGTAGTTGTTGCATCCCAAAATTTTCCCTCCCATTTTCACTCAAGACATGCCTCTAGAGGTCCTCAATGGACCTAGGATGATCAAGAATTGACCAGACAAATTCTCTTCCTAAGGTAATGAATCTCAAATTAGGGTTTCAATTTCAAGCAAGATGTAGGAGTACAAAGGATCCCAAATGTTCCCATTGCCCTAATATGTCTTCAAGATTATTCATGCCAAATTTAATGCCTTGAACAACGAGTTTGCTCAGTCAACTGCTCAAGTATTGGAAAATTAACTATACTAGGTCAAAAGTCAATTGTGACCCAAATACGGTCAAACTTCAAGATTTTTGGTCAACATCAACATTTTAAAGTGATATCCATAATTTGATCAAGGGTTGATCATGATTCCTCAAGAAATTCTACTAACTCATCAAAAGTCAAAAATGGCAAATTAGGGTTTCTATAGGAAAAGTCAACCAAACTTTGACCAAGCATAACTTTCTCATACTTTATCAAAATTTTCCAACCAAGGCTCATTTTGAAGAGAATCCAATTCCCTACAACTTCTCTTCATCCCTCAAGTCCAAGAAATACCTCAATCAAAAGATAAAAGTTCATACATTATTGGTCCTTTCAAAAAGTCAACAAAAACACCTTTTGGGTCAAAGATCCTTACATGAGCATGAAAGATCCAATTGAGATAAAACCAAAAGGTTTGCTTAGAGGACATCCTAAGCTCTATAAAAAGTCCAAGAACACCCTCTTAGGATTAAAAATGAGAGAGATATGCATTGCTAAAGTTGATCAATTTTTGGAAATGTGCATAAAGCAAATAATGACTAAACTTGATTTTTTTTTCAAATGGGCCCATGTTTTCATGCTTGAATCTTATTCCTAACATAGTCAACGACCCCTGAGCTCACTCATACATGATTTAATTATTTTTATTATTTGTTTTGATTTTTTATTCATTAAAATCAAAATAAGTCAAATAAAATAGTGAAATAATAAAATAAAATCCAAGATTTGTTTTTATGACCACACAATGAGTCTAGAATCAGCTGGAAAATCAAATATTTCGTGCAAGGGATGATTGGAACAAAAAGAGCATAATTTGGCCTATTTTAGAAACTAAAAATATCCATGGCAAATCAAATATTTTCTCCATAATTCTTCAAGATTGCATCTGTTTTTGTTAACCTAATTCGTTCCATTATATATTCATGACAAAACCTTATCAGAAAGAGGAGGATTGGCCGCACAAAACTGACAGTAGAAACTCCATTTTTTTGAATAAAAATGCCCATCGAATTTTGATTTATAGGGAGATTCAAAGCATTTTGAAGGTTGCAATCGATTCCTGGGCTCATTTGGAAGCTAACTAGATCATTTGCACGCATCAATACATCCAGAATCATCCCCCACGACCTCACGGTTTGCACACCTGTTCTTGAATTCAATTTTGCCAATATATGCATTATAAATGAATTTTAAGTATGCATTCATGTTTATGTGATCATTTAGAACATGTTTTAATAATTAATCGTTGGTTTTTATGCATATTTGACTGATTGCCAATGTTAGGGTTTCAAGGTCCGTTTTGGGGATTTCCAGTATAGGTGAAATTAGGCCAAAAGAAGAACACCATTGTATTCACGAGACCAAACCCGGTTGATCTATGTATTTACATTGAATTTATGTTTCCTGTGGTGAATTTTGGAAATATGCAGGTCCTTTAGTGACGGCCATGGTTGTAGGTAAAAGTCTTCTGGGCTAAAACGACAGCCACGGAAGAAGATGATGGTGTGGCATATCATGAGTGGGTCATTTGAATTGCGCACATTTTTTTAATATACTGACCATTTATTACATATAATATATTATGTTTGTTTTGTATAACGAATGTGAAGTTAGCTCAGATGGAAAGGCAGGAGGGACTTAAGGCGCGCGTGTGTGGGAGGTCAGGGGTTCGACCCCTACCTCCTACATGTTATTTTTCCTAACATTTGCTTTCAGATCCTGTACTCCCAACCTCAACGTGTGTACTATAGGCCTCATCATCATCACCATCAGATCAATCAGCGCCAGATCCAACACTCCCAACAGGCAATCCCTACCATGGACCTCCAAGAGGCAGCACCACCAGATCCATACACTGAATATGGGCTTGTGATCTGGGCCTTTCAAATCCAGCCTTGCACCCCCCAAAATGCTTCACTTCAGGCCCATTATTTTTTCTCTTTTATTATTATTTATCTAATTTCTTTATTTTCTTTAAATATTTCAGAAAAAGTCTTTTTTTATTTAATCATAAAAATTAGTAAAATCACAAAAAATAGGATTTAGGTTTTTTTATTTAAAAATTAATTTTGTAAATTAATTTAATTGTTTTTATTTGTTTCTTTAAAATAAAATCAATCAGAACCTAGGTTTAATTGCAAAATCTTTTTCTTCAAAAATCTCAAAATATTAGTTTTTTTATTCAGAATTAATTTTTTTTATCATTAATGATTTCTCCAATTAAATAATATAATTAATCTTAATTTATTTTCATTAATTAAATTTAATTAGGAGATTAGGTTAAATTTCAAATCTTTTTTTTATATAAAAACAATCCCAAAAATATTTTCAAATGAGCAAATTAGATTCTTATGGTTTTGAACTTTCCTCCGGTTCTAATTCTCGCGCGTTATTATTTTGCCGTTCGATTACTTTTATTATTGATGTAATTGAGCCCAGTTTGTAATAATTTAATTAGGGTTTATAACTCCCGCACTTTACTTTTCAGTCGTTAATTATGTAATTGCACCAAAGCCCTGTAATAGTTAGGAACTTTATTTTTCTGCCATTTATTTCCCCGCACGATAAACTGCTTAGATGAATGGTTAATTGGGTTACATGAAAGATAATGATTAATTGAACATAGATAACCCTAATTGCGCAAGATAAATGAACAGAATCAAGCACACTTGCACATGCTCACCCCTAGGGTATCTCCCACTTCGGTTGCCTCAGAAAATAACGGTCACAATTCTCGAAACGTGAGAATTATTAGTGGTTGTCCTTGAGTCTAAGAGATCACTAGTCCCTCGATGACCCTCTTGACTGTTGCCTCGGTTAAAAAGTGATCTTAGGGCTTTAGGACAGTTACTAAGAGTTTTTTCCCAATTACCTTTAGTGACCGTACGTCCCTTTTGTTAGTCCCTCAAACATCCAACGACTAGGGCTACATACTCACTAATAGTAGGATAGCACTGCCTAAAGGATAAGAGGAAAAGAACAACCTTTTTTCGAGTAGGTAGATAACTGTTAGGTACTTGCTCAAACAATTCTTTTTTACACACCACACTTTCAAACACTTTTCAAACAAAGTCTTCAAAACGCTTTATCACACTCTTGAGGACTGATAAAAGGGTTATGTGATACGGTGGCCAGAACCGGGACGTGTTTCCCTATTTTTTAAAGGAATTTGCTGGTTTGCGTTTTGCGTTTGTGTTCGCAAAATGTCGCGGTAAGCAAGAGTCGCCACCGACTTTCATTTTATCCAACAAGGAAAGCAAAAAAACACAGAAAAATTCCTTTTTCGAGATATTTCTGAGTACGGGGGGTAGATTATAGAAAGGGAAGGTATTAGCACCCTTTCTATCCGTAGTTATCTACGAGCTCTTAGGTACTTGCTCATCATTTTCAAAATTGTTTTCTTTGTGTTTGCGTGATTTGAAAAGCTTTTGTTTTGACTTCGATTTAACTCTTGCTTCTGTCTTCAAGAGTGTAATGAACTGTTTTTGAAAACTTTATTTGTAAAGGAGTGTAAGTGTGAAAAATTGTTTGGATTGAGCAAGTACTTAAGAGCTAATCTACCTACTTGAAAAAAGAATCGTTTTATGCTTGTTTCCTTTAGATAATGTTATCCCACTATTAGTGAGTAGGTAGCACCGTCGTTGGAGTTTAAGGGTCAATTCGAAAGGGACGTACGGTCACTAAAGCAATGTTAGGACGTCTTAGTAGTAACCCTAATGTCTTAGATCATTTATTCGAGGCAACAATATCCGAGGAAACCTTTCTGAGGCAACTTGATCTTTCGACAAAAGGACGACCACTAAATCATCATATACTCAATGACCGTTTACCGAAGGCAACCAAGTGGGAGTGTACCCTAGGAGTGCGCATGTGCGAATGATTCAGTTTCAGTTTATTTATCTTTGCACATTTAGGGTGATCTAACTGTTTTAAAATTAGTCATACATTCTTGTCATGCATCCTATTATCATACATCTAACAGTTAATATTTTGCGGAATTTAAAATGCGGAAATTAAACTACGCTATTACAAGGCTTCGGGTATTTACATAGCCAAAAACAAACCCTTTGAAATTAAAGCGATAAATGTAAATAAATGTCCTATTTTATACTATTACAAACTGTGAGCAGATACAATAATTGGGATAAAAAATAGAATAAAGCGCGCGATGACAAATTAGATCGAATGCGAACTAGGGTTTTGACCCTTCTATCCTAATGAAAAGAGAAAATGTTTTTGGTTTTGTTTTTAATAAAAGAAATAAATTTTCTAAATTAAGTACAAAAAATTAATTAGTTAATTAAATTAATTAGTAAAAATAATGGCCTATTTTTTGGTTTTTTTTTATTTTAGGAAAAAATAAAATATAATTAAGTTAGTAATAAAACCTATTTATTCTAATTATTTTTAAGTTATTTACAAAAGAATTAAAGTTTTACCTAAAATTAAATCTAATTGAATTAATAAATTTATTGATAAAAAATATTCCTAAATCTAATTGATGAAAAATATTTTTTATGATTTTTGATTAAAAGGAATTATTTAATTGGTTAGTAAATAAATAAATAAATTAAAAGAAATAAAATAAAATAAAGTAGAGAAAGAAATTGGGCCTGAATAGTATTTTTGGGGGGTGCAAACAGCCATATTTGGGCCCATTTGAGTAAGGTCCACGTTGACCTCCATGATTTGATGCTACGCGTTTGACCAGGCTTATGATGCACCTTCAGATGATGGCCATCAGATTTGGCCATCTGACACTTGGCTGGCTGGATTAGGAGGATGTATGGTGGACCCTGGGTTTGTGTACGCGCTGAATAACCTGAAAGGAAATAAGAAAAATACCAAATGTTGGAGGCATGGGTCGAACCCCTGACCTCAAGATCCTAACGCCTTAGAGCTTGCCTGGCAGCCACTGGGCCAATTGTTCTTATTGTCATAATAATGCAAAATAATAAACAAATATTAAAAAGGCCCTGTATGTCAAACCCACGTGGGAAAATTTGAACGAGCCAATGGAGGGGCGCCACGCAGTCGTCTCCTTCCTTGGATCCATTGGTAAAAGTGAAACACTTTTACCTACAGACGTTTGTCCATAGCTATAGCCCCTGTCATTCTTAAAATCAAGCACAAATTTGGTAAATAAAAACCAAGGCCATGGTTGAATTCGTCTGGTCCTGCTAGTTTCATTGGTGGCCCTTTTATGGCCCAATTTTTCCTGGAATCAAAAACCCCAAAGCGAGCTATGAAACCCTAACAATGGAACATTCCAGTACAGGCCAAATAAATGCAATTAAACCATACAACAAGCTTGCATATGTCTCATAGATCAAGAATATGTGATTAATTCATCCTAACAATGCTTAAATCATGTAATTTGATTTCAAGAAAAGTGAGGTATCGTGACTGACTTACGGTGCAATATGGGGCTTGAAAATGCTTGCTCTTGATTTCTTTGGCTTGCTGAGAGTCCCAGGAACCGATTGAGATAGCTGGAAGGCCTTGAGGATGCCTGAAACACTGAATTTGATCATGCACTTTTTCTTGGTTTTCCAAGTTTTTGTTCTGCCTCTTGCACCGGCCTCCCACCCAGTTTTTGGTTTGCCTTTGTTCTATTTGTATCAAGGACTGAATTAGGGTTGAAAGAGTTCACTCAATCTTCCTCCATCAATGAGTTTGATCTTGATTTGATTCACCTTAAAATATTTCCAAAAATGGCCTAAATCCAATCTTTTTATGCACACATGCCTTCACACGAATTTGAATACTTGCTAGCTGTAATTTAAGACCTGAAACAAGCACAAAATCTTTTGTTTTCAATATTTTGGATTTTATATGATTTTTTTTATTTAAATTGAATTAATTCAAATAAAAATCAAAATAAATAATAAAAACATGATAAGGACAAGTAGAAAAGGCTAGATCTCGTGGAATATGTTGCCAACTCAGAACAAGTGAAAAATATTGGGCCCATTTGGCAAAAATTAAAGTTTTAGGCATAGTTGAATTTTAGGAACTTCGGTCATCCGTATTCGACTGAGGAAACATCTCTGTTGAATTTTAGGAACTTCGATCATCCGTATTCGATTGAGGAAACATCTCTGTTGAATTTTAGGAACTTCGGTCGTCTGTATTCAACTGAGGAAACATCTCTATTGAATTTTAGGAACTTCGATCATCCGTATTCGACTGAGGAAACATCTTTGTTGAATTTTAGGAACTTCGGTCGTCCGTCTTCAACTGAGGAAACATCTCTATTGAATTTTAGGAACTTCGATCGTCCGTATTCGACAGAGGAAACATCTTTGTTGAATTTTAGGAACTTCGGTCGTCCGTATTCAACTGAGGAAACATCTCTGTTGACGAGGAAAATTGAATTTTAGGAGCTTCGGTCGTCCGTATTCAACTAGGGAATCATCTCTGTTGACATTTAGGAACTTCGGTCGTCCGTTATTCAATTGAGGTAAAGGCTTCATAGCTTGAATTTTGTGAGAATTTGATTGTATCTTTCCTGAAAGGTAAAGGTTAGTTGTATGTAATGCATGATATGTATCAAGCAATGATGTTCTCAAATAAATGAGATTGTGTTTGTATGATGCGTATATGCATGTGTCATGACGTATGGATATGTAATGTTTTTATGATGTTCTCTAGCTGGGGAAAATAAATCCCGGATTGCTGCTGGAGAAAAGAATTAAATTCTTCGTTTCCGCTGAGGATAGTGAATGAAGGTGATTATGAGAATAAACCTGCAAGAGAGGATAACTCCGTTGGGGAATAAACTGACGAGGAAATAACTCTATGGGGAGGACATATTCTTCCGGAGTACCTGTTGATTTGGAAGAAAAACCTCAGCCGGGGATGAATTACCGTTGTTGGCGATAATGAAACTCTGTTGGGGATTTAATTTCTGTTTGTGAAAGGAATGAACTCCGTTGGGGATGATTTTCCAGTTGCGACTTCACTGGGGATAATCTTTTAGGCTCTACTGGGGACAAACCTCCAGCCTCTACTGGGGATAATTATGCAAACTCCATTGGGGATGATTTTCCAGTGCTGATGATAGATAAACTCTGCTTGGGGAGAATTTTACCGACTCATTCGCAGTTGCGAGCCTCTGCTGGGGAGAATTGTGTCCTATTTGGGACAACTAAAATCACTGTCTTTGTCTTACTCTACGCGAAGTAAATGTTATTGGGACGCTTGCTGCGGATATGACGATGACTCTGCATTGAGACTATTCTGCCCCTGTTTCTGCTAGAGAAGGTGCCTGCAAAGGCCTTGTGGATCGAGTGTTATCCCAACTTATGAGGTGTTTGGTAACTTTCGATCAAAATGATCAACCTTCTTCTGGTAGGCAAATGACAAGATGACGGGACATAGTCGTACGCTTTGATCCCTAATTTTTTCCTGGACCGCCCTTTCGGGTTTTCAGTCCATCGGGATACCCTTTTTTTCCCAAGCCGCCCTTTCGGGTTTTCGACTTGCCGGGTGTACATATCTTTTTTTGTTTTTTATCCCTAATTTTTGCCCGAACCCTTTTAGTTCGTCGGGATGCCCTTATTTTGCCTAGGCCAGTTAACCTAGCGGGTCTTTGTTTATGCGCAGTATTTTCTGACTATGTCCACGCTCTCAGGGTGTAGGGAGTTGTTACTGTTGGTAGCGTTGTGTTGCCACGATACCAGAAGATGTTTGTTTGATCATGCAAGATTTGTCGCTGGAATTCATGTTCAAAGCCCCAAGTGATTCAGATGGAGATCTTCCCCTGGCTATTTGGCATCTTTGAGAGATTCCTTGAATCTTGACTTGACTGTCCCAAATGATGGACAATGATCATGTCGTGCCCCTTTGTTGGAAGTATTTTTCCACTTGAGGTGGTCCTTTTTATTGAGAAGGTTTTTTGTTCACTAGATATTCGTCATGCGAATCTCTATGCTGTTGAACAAATAGTAATATGCAAACAATAATATTTTAAGAATGCAAAGCTTATGTCTGTCTTGAAATTTTTGAAAATGCATTTTTCAGTAAAACAGGCAAATTTTGTAAAATGTGATGTCAACTCAGGATTTACAGCAAGTCCTACAGAAGTCAGGATACCTTTTGTAGCAGTATGCTTTCAAACTAACCCATGCTTCAACTAGGACTTTTAAGGGTTATAACGTGGCCTGGTTCACAGTTCAAGAAACAAAGGATAAAGGCTCAAAAGGTATTTTCACCCACCCGTTCTTCGTGATGTTCTTCGATCCTAAACTCAGTTAATCGTGCATTAGATCTCGTTTGAGTCTTTGCTCTGATATTCCAGTGATGGTTCGGATACTGACAATTTATTTTGAACAGGCAATCATTTTTGTTGAGAGTTTGTAGGATCTCTTTCTTTTTTATTTTATTATCCATGTCTTTTTCCTGAACTGTTTCTTTTATGATTACAGTCAGCAGGATGCCCTAGTTTTTTGTAAGTCTCCTTCATAGGTTTTGACTTAATGGGCTTTTATTTTTTAGAGATAATGACTGCATGTCTTGACGATTATAAGGAACCATCACCGTCTTTTGTTTTGGGAGAACGTCTTTGATGCCATTCATTGTGCACCTGGATTAACTGGGAAAACTACCCTTCCCCAGGTTGTGATTAAGGGTTTTAAGTTGTGTAAAAAGAAAAACTCCTACTTATTTGGCTCAAAGGAGTTGACTAGGGATTATCTTCCTTATAACTCCACTGTTTAGGATTTGAAACAACGCCTGTACATCGTCAGCAAGGTCTGTTCAAAAGCATATTGTAGAGATTTTGATATCATTTTCATAATCCTCCCTCTAAAGTCTTGGAGTTTTTTAATCGATAGTTGAACATCACAAAAGGGAAAGCAATTTAAATATAGTGAATACGAATGGATTAATTCAAAATAGACATATGAAATGCATTGATAAAGTAACAAAGTTTGACATGATTAAATACTCGAACAATCAAAAGAAAATTACAAATTGAAAATTCTAATGAACAAAAAGCCTCTCTTGCCAGAACTTGTCACTTCAAATGGTGAGCCTTGGAGGATTGACAGAAACATTCCAGTTGACCATCTTGTGTGAATTCCAATGCTCCTTCATCAATCAGGTTTTGAATTTTGTACTTCAACTTCCAACAGTCGTCAGTATCATGCCCCTGACTATTGGAGTGATATGCACACTGTGCATCAGGATTGTAGTCAAGTGAAGAAGTCTTGGGATTCGGATGAGGTCCTATCAACGTCACCAGGTTCATTCTCAACAGGTGTTGTAAAGCTTGAGACAGTGGCATGTTGAGCTTGGTAAACTGCCTCTTGGGCATATTCGGCTTACTCTGATTAACCCATTGTTTATGGAAAGGTTGTTATTGGATCCTTGGGGTAGTAGCAACTTGGAGAGGTCCATTCTTCACCAAACCAAACCCTTGTCTTCTTGGAGGTTGATCAATGACTGGGTCCTCGGTCTCGACTGTTTGCTTCATACTGTTGTATCGGTCTTGATGAAGCTGGTTGATAATGGTTCTCAACTCTTCTTGTTCCCGGGCTAAGCCTTGGATAAGAGCCATCTGTCCCAGCATTTGGGTTCTCATTGCACCTAACTCAGCTTGCAGTTATTCCAGTCGTTCGTCTTTATTGTCTTCAGGACTTTTCTTGACCAAGTTCCCAATGAGGAGTGTTTTCAACTCTTCCTGCCCCTTGAATAGATTTAGGAATATGTCCCTGAATTGAGTTTCTTGAAGATCTCTATTGTCTTGTTTGAGAGACTGGTACTGGAAGACCTGTTATGCAATAATATGTATGCAATGTTTTCAAGGATCTCGCGGGGTAAACAAGAAACTATTAGAATTTGATTGCAGCTTGATTGAAGAAACTTCATGTTGTTAAGAGTCCTTCTTCAAGAGTTAAGCTCACCATATCGAGTGGATCATAGCCACCGACTCAAGTTATCGTGTTTTGATCCCTAGACGACATTGGCTAGAGGAAAATAAATCCCCTTTGCCCCTTGTTAGACGTTTGATTTACCATAACCTGCATCACGAACCCTTGAGATCCTTGAAATGGTTAAGGAAATGTTAAGGCATGATGTTATGATGTGTATGATATGCGTTTAAGCAAAAATGTGAGGTGATGTAAACAAGTAAATCCGATAAGAAATCCAAGTTATTGGATAAGGACTGTAAACAAAACCTGCAAGGAACTCATGTTGTCAGATAATAAACATGTGCAAGTAGTTCAAGTTGAAAGCACACAAGTCACATAAACAGCCTTAAATTTAGGCTTGCATGGGGTCTAGGTATTACTCTCTTAAAGTTAAGTTGGTTCAACCTATCCTAATAATAGTAACCGGGTTCTAGAGGTTCTCAATATCATTGACCATCCTCCATCGGTCATAATTCCAATTTAGCAATCTTTTCTTGCGGCCGGAATCATCGCGAGAGTATGGTCTCAATGAGTGTAGCATACTGCTACTTTCTATGGCCAAGTTGGTCAATTATAGGTTCTAAGGTCAGTTGATGCTTAATGACCCATTAGCAGCCTCATACTCTCCTTGTTGCTCCACAAGGGATATCGGTACCAACTAATGTGTCACACCAACGTAGCTACTGCTTCAACTGTATCGGTCTACGTTGTACAGTTCCCTCATAGTCTATTTCTACTTACCTAAAAGGTATCCCTAGATCCGGGTTAGGATCTATAGTAACTCCGATACAAATCCCACAAAGATAAAGCAAACAGATCAAACAATTGAAAACAATATGATGAACTAATCCTAAGGTACACCCCACTTATTAACTCCCCAGCAGAGTCGCCAGTTCTGTGATACGGTGGCCAGAACCGGGACGTGTTTCCCTATTTTTTAAGGAATTTTCTGGTTAGCGTTTTGCATTTGTGTTTATAAAATGTCGCGGTAAGCAAGAGTCGCCACCGACTTTTATTTTATCCAACAAGGAAAGGAAAAAAGCACAGAAAAATTCCTTTTTCGAGATATTTCTGAGTACGGGGGGTGGATTATAGAAAGGGAAGGTATTAGCACCCTTTATATTCGGAGTTATCTACGGGCTCTTAGGTACTTGCTCATCATTTTCAAAACTGTTTTCTTTGTGTTTACGTGATTTGAAAAGCTTTTATTTTGACTTTGATTTAACTCTTGCTTCTGTCTTCAAGAGTGTAATGAAGTTTTTTTGAAAGCTTTGTTTGTAAAAGAGGGTAAGTGTGAAAAATTGTTTGGATTGAGCAAGTACTTAAGAGCTAATCTACCTACTCGAAAAAAGAATCGTTCTATGCTTGTTTCCTTTAGATAATGCTATCCCACTATTAGTGAGTAGGTAGCACCGTCGTTGGAGTTTGAGGGTTAATTCAAAAGGGATGTACGATCACTAAAGCAATGTTAGGAGGTCTTAGTAGTAACCCTAATGTCTTAGATCATTTATTCGAGGAAACAATATCCGAGGCAACCTTTCTGAGGCAACTTGATCTTTGGACAAAAGGACGACCACTAAAGCATCCTATACTCAATGACCGTTTACCGAAGGCAACCAAGTGGGAGTGTACCCTAAGAGTGCGCATGTGCGAATGATTCAGTTTCAGTTTATTTATCTTTGCACATTTAGGGTGATCTAACTGTTTTAAAATTAGTCATACATTCTTGTCATGCATCCTATTATCATACATCTAACAGTTAATATTTTATGGAATTTAAAATGCGGAAATTAAACTACACTATTACAAGGCTTCGGGTATTTACATAGCCAAAAACAAACCCTTTGAAATTAAAGCGATAAATGTAAATAAACGTCCTATTTTAAACTATTACAGACTGTGAGCAGATACAATAATTGGGATAAAAAATAGAATAAAGCGTGCGATGACAAATTAGATCGAATGTGAACTAGGGTTTTGACCCTTCTATCCTAATGAAAAGAGAAAATGTTTTTGGTTTTGTTTTTAATAAAAGAAATAAATTTTCTAAATTAAGTACAAAAAATTAATTAGTTAATTAAATTAATTAGTAAAAATAATGGCCTATTTTTGGTTTTTTTGTTATTTTAGGAAAAAATAAAATATAATTAAGTTAGTAATAAAACCTATTTATTCTAATTATTTTTAAGTTATTTACAAAATAATTAAAGTTTTACCTAAAATTAAATCTAATTGAATTAATAAATTTATTGATAAAAAATATTCCTAAATCTAATTGATGAAAAATATTTTTTATGATTATTGATAAAAAGGAATTATTTAATTGGTTAGTAAATAAATAAATAAATTAAAAGAAATAAAATAAAATAAAATAGAGAAAGAAATTGGTCCTGGATAGTATTTTTGGGGGGTGCAAACAGCCAGATCTGGGCCCATTTGAGTGAGGTCCACGTTGACCTCCATGATTTGATGCTACACGTTTGACCAGGCTTATGATGCACCTTCAGATGATGGCCATCAGATTTGGCCATCTGACACTTGGCTGGCTGGATTGGGAGGATGTATGGTGGACCCTGGGTTTGTGTACTTGCTGGATAACCTAAAAGGAAATATAAAAAATACCAAATGTTGGAGGCAGGGGTCGAACCCCTGACTTCAAGATCCTAACACCTTAGAGCTTGCCTGGCAGCCATTGGGCCAATTGTTCTTGTTGTCATAATAATGCAAAATAATAAACAAATATTAAAAAGGCCATGTATGTCAAATCCACGCGCGAAAATTTGAACGAGCCAATGGAGGGGCGCCACGCAGTCGTCTCCTTCCTTGGATCTGTTGGTAAAAGTGAAACACTTTTACCTACGGACGTTTATCCGTAGCTATAGCCCCTGTCATTCTTAAAATCAAGCACAAACATGATAAATAAAAACCAAGGCCATGGTTGAATTCGTATGGTCCTGCTGGTTTCATTGGTGGCCCTTTTATGGCCCAATTTTTCCTGGATTCAAAAACCCCAAAGCGAGCTATGAAACCCTAACAATGGCACATTCCAGTACAGACCAAATAAATGCAATTAAACTATACAGCAAGCTTGCATATGCCTCATAGATCAAGAATATGTGATTAATTCATCCTAACAATGCTTAAATCATGGGATTTGATTTCAAGAAAAGTGAGGTATCGTGACTAACTTACAGTGCAATATGGGGCTTGAAAATGCTTGCTCTTGCTTTGGCTTGTTGAGAGTCCCAGGAACCGATTGAGATAGCTGGAAGGCCTTGAGGATGCCTGAAACACTAAATTCGATCTTGCACTTTTTCTTGATTTTCCATGTTTTTGTTCTGCCTCTTGCGCCTGCCTCCCACCCAGTTTTTGGTCTGCCTTTGTTCTATTTGTATCAAGGACTGAATTAGGGTTGAAAGAGTGCACTCAATCTTCCTCCATCAATGAGTTTGATCTTGATTTGATTCACCTTAAAATCTTTCCAAAAATGGCATAAATCCAATCTTTTTATACACGCATGCCTTCACACGAATTTGAATACTTGTTAGCTGTAATTTAAGACCTGAAACAAGCACAAAATCTTTTGTTTTCAATATTTTGGATTTTATATGATTTGTTTTGATTTAAATTGAATTAATTTAAATAAAAATCAAAATAAATAATAAAAACATGATAAGGACAAGAGGAAAAGGCTAGAGCTCATGGACTATGTTTCCAACTCAGGACAAGTGAAAAAGATTGGGCCCATTTGGCAAAAATTGAAGTTTTAGGCATAGTTGACTTTTGGCAATTTTGCAAAAAATGTCAACTTCACCAATGCATAACTTCATCAATTTTGACTCTTTGGATGTGTTCTTGGACTTTTTAGAAATCTTGAGATGTCCTATAATCAACCCTTTTGGTATCATCTCAATTTGACATTCCATGCTCATGTATGAAGCTTTGACAAAAAAGGTGATTTTGTTGACTTTTCAAAATGACCTATAATGTCCAAATTCATAACTTCTTGTGAGTGCATATTTTGAACTTTGGAGATAAATATGGATTGTAGGAAATTGCATCCTCTTCAAAATGATCTTTGGATGGGTCATTTCTCATAAAGTATGAGAAAGTTATGCTTGGTCAAAGTTGAGTTGACTTTTCCTACAAAACCCTAATTTAGCAATTTTTGAGTCTTGATGAATTATGAGCAATCCTTGATGAATCATGATCAACCCTTGATCAAATGATGAAATATACTTCAAAATGAGGATGTTGACCAAAAATCTTGAAGTTTGACTGTATGTGGGCCATAGTTGACTTTTGCCCTAACACAGTCGATTTTTAGGCCTTTGAGCAATTGACTGAGCAAACTTCCTATGCAGGACTTGAAACTTGACATGGATGATATTGATAACATATTAGGACAATGTTGAGCATTTGGGACCCCTTGGACTCAAGTATTTTGATGCAACATGAAACCCTAATTTGAGGTAGACTGCCTTAGGAGAGAGCTTGTCTGGCCAACCCTTGGACTACCTTGAGCAACTTGAGGATCTTTTTTGAAATGTTTTGAGAAATATGGGAGGGCAAATTTTGGGTTACAACAGGTTATCATAAAGCGAATCTCCGCACTAAGGCATTTTCAAACAAAAACTTTTTCACACAAACACGAAAGTAATTTTCAATATGAGCAAGTACCTAAGAGCCCGTGAAAAACCACGGATAGAAAGGGTGCTAACACCTTCCCTTTCCATAATCTACCCCCCTTACTCAAAAACTCTTGAAAAAGGTCTTTTTTTGTTCTTTTCACCCTTTCCTTTATTGGATAAAAGAAAAGTCGGTGGCGACTCTTGCTTACCGCATATTTGCGAATACAAAATGCAAAACCAGTATAAACAGTCGATTCTGCCACTGTATCACACATACTTTGGGTGGAGCCAATATCTTTGGGCCCTCCATAAATTTATTACCTTGGTTAAAAACAAACACAATAAGTAAAAATCTGATCTCATCTCTGATTTAGTTATCTAAGATTTGGATCATTAAAACAGCTTCATCTATATTTAACTCATTGCATTAGGCTCCATGCAACAATGTGTTTTCCTTCTTTGCGATATAGCTCATTGTATCAGGCTCCATGCAACAATGTGCAAAATCTTCAATTCAACTTATTGTGTCAGTCTTCATGCAGCAATGTGTTCCCTTCTTCACAATATAGCTCATTGTGTCAGGCTCCATGCAACAATGTGTGAAATCTGCAATATAACTCATTGTGTCATGCTCCATGCAGCAATGTGTTTTTCCTTTTTCTGCGATATAGCTCATTGCGTCAGGCTCCATGCAGTAATGTGCGAATTCTACAACATAACCCATTGTGTTATGCTCCATGCAATAGTGTGTTTCTTCCTTCACAATATAGCTCATTGTGTCAGGCTCCATGCAGTAATGTGTGAAATCTACAATTCAACTTATTACGCTAGCCTCCACGCAGTGATATGTTTCTTTATCTACAATATAATCCATTACATCAGTCTCCATGCAGCAATGTTACTATCAAAAACTTTTCTGCAACATAACCCATTATGTCAGGCTCCATGCAACAATGTGTTTCCTCCTTCGCAATATAGCTCATTGTGTCAGGCTCCATGCAGCAATGTGCGAAATCTGCAATCCAACTCATTGCGCCAGCCTCCACGCAACGACGTGTTTCCTTATCCACAATATAATTCGTTGCATTAGTCTCCATGAAAAAATGTTATTATCAAACTTTTTCTGCAACATAACCCATTATGTCAAGCTCCATGCGCAATATGTGAAATCTGCAATTCAACTCATTGGGTCAGGCTCCATGCAGCAATGTATTTCCTTCTCTCTGATATAGCTCATTGTATCAGGCTCCATGCAACAATGTGCAAAATCTACAATTCAACCCATCATGTCAGTCCCCATGCAGAGATGTTATTATCAAACTTTTTCCATTGCATCAGTCTCCATGCAGCAATGTTATTATTAAACCTTTTCCATTGCATCGGTCTCCATGCAGTAATGTTGTTATCAAAATTTTTCTGCGATATAATCCATTGTATTAGTCTCCAGGCAGCAATGTCATTATCAAGTTTCTCCCTTGATATAACACATTGCCTCAGTCTATATGCAACAATGTTATTATCAGACCTTTCCCATTGCATCAGTCTTCATGCAGCAATGTTGTTATCAAATTTTTCTGTGATATAATCCATTGCATCAATCTCCAGGCAACAATGTCATTATCAAGTTTCTTCCTCGATATAACTAATTACCTCAGTCTCCATGCAGTAATTTTGTTATCAAGCTTTTTCAATTATCTAATCCCTATGTTGCGATAGATATGTGGATAAATCTGCGTAATCCATTGCACCGGTCTCTATGGAGCAATGTCTTATCAGACTTTGTTTTATTCATCTCCTAGGTTGCGATGAATAAACAAAATCAAATCAAACCAAAACTTACTATATTAGTCTCCAAGCATTAGGAAGTTAGCTTTGCAAAACTTATATTATTTTACCTCCTAGGTTATAGTAAATGTTTACAATCTCTTCTAGATACTGATGAACTACCTGCATTGTCATATCTAAAGTCAAAACAAAACTTTGGTTCAAACTCTGGTAAGATGATACATTATCATCTATGTCTATTCTTCACACTCATGGGAACGATGTATAGTGTATCTTTATAATCTTTCGGACAAATTTTAGGGTCTTCTAATATTTAATAAACTTCCGGTCAAAACGTGTGAGACTTGCGTATTCTCGCACTATTCAATTGAAAGTAATTAAATAGGGGCAGCTGTCATACCCCAAAATTTCCCTACGGATTTCCAATCAATTTTTATCAAACTCTATGGTTATCATTTTCCTATCAGAGAATTAATGGGCGTTTCTAAATAAGAAAATCCCATATAAAACTTCAAGTCTTGAAGGGTTTATTTTTATTAAGAGTTCTCGGACCTCCCTAAATCAGAAAGGCCCATATGGAAATGAAAGCTCATTCATTTTCTCTTACAAAAAGGGGGTGTGTTAGTTAAATTGTCGGTCCATTTAAAGGAGTGTTGTTTACTTAAAGGGTTATGGATTAAATTTGATAAGCATACTAAAGATGCTGAAGCTCATTTTTAAATAGAAAAAGGGCATGTGTATTAAGAGGCCCATACCATTTTTTTCCAAAGGCCCGTTTAGGATGAATAAGGGTGAAGAGTCCATAGAATAAATCAGTTTTGCTAGGGCCCAATGATAAGGAGAGGCGGCCCGTTCAACTTTTTGTTTTGTTTTCCAAAAATTATTTTTGTTAATTATAACATTATTATAACCATTATTTTATTTAATTAGGCTGGTTGTTTTGTTTTCCAAAATTAATTCTTGTTAATTATAACATTATTATTACCACTATTTTATTTAATTATGCTTTTTGTTGTTTTTTTTCAAAAGTGATTCTTGTTAATTATAACATTATTATTACCATTATTTTATTTAATTATGTTGGTTGTTTTGTTTTCCAAAAATGATTATTGTTAATTATAACATTATTATTACCATTATTTTATTTAATTATGCTGGTATTTATTATCTTTTTCAATTTATCTAAAATGGTTTTGGTTTTTATTAAAAGAAGACATTAAGGGCTTTATCACCCGGTCCTTTTCCAAAGCCCGAAACAAGTAGGCCCAATTCAAGTGAGAAAAATATGTTTGTTTCCACAAACAAAAATCTACTGTGCGAATCATGAAGAAATAATGCGCGTTTTATTGCAGTAACAACCATTGTTGAGATTAAGGAAAACAAAATCAAATTGATTCAGAAATAAAACCCTTATTCATCCATTCATCAAATTGTTCAATGAATTCAATATCTATGCATTCAATTCTCCAGAAACAGAAACAAATCAGAATTTATACAAATTTGCAGACAAAGATCAAATTGCATTCAAAACCTAATAAAATCGTTTACACAATTACATAAATTAAAAAACTTCCTAAAATATTTTAATCCCTAAGAACACTATAAATACCTAGACGCTAAGAACAATAGAGGATCATCTACAGCAAGAAAGACTATTACAGAAGGGAATAAAATAAAAGAAATTTTTTACAAAGAGGGAATCTGGAAGAAGCAAAAGAAATCTGGAGCCTTGTCGCGTCTCCACTCGAGATTTAGGTTTCGAAATCCTAAACCCTAAATCTGTTGAACAGTCGCCATAACTTCTATCTTCATCACCGTCCATCTCATTCGTTACCCTGACCTACAAAACAAACGAAGGAGATTAACGAGGCATTCGCTCAGTAGAAAAAAGACAGATCGTGGTCAAAGGAGACGAGATAACTTAGCTTATGTGTTTTGTTTTCTTTGCAATAGATGTAGCTGTGTTTAATTTTTGAATTGGGTAAACACCGCCGCCGGGATCAGTTTTTTGGGGCTAGGGTTTTATCTTGTTAGAGAAGAGAAAAACAGAGCGAAGAGAGATGAGAGAGAGAGAGAGAGAGAGAGAGAGAGAGAGAGAGAGAAATAAACGAAAAATGAAAAGAAAAGGAAGTTAAAACAAATTATATTGTGCAGAAGGATCATGTGCTTGTCACCCCATGGCTATTATCATGCACCCTCATCCATACTCATCTGATCATTATCATATGTCCCCCAATATGCACGCCCATGATATCCCATGCACCCTCCTATACAGAGTCCACACGGACTCCCTAAACCATCTTAGGCCTAGCCCATTAGCTTTTCACACCCCTCTCATGTTTTTGTTTTTTTTATACAACGCAAAAAATGCACCCCCTTGATTTATTGGGCCAAGTCCAAAATCTGGACTTGGGCCTTGGCTCCTTGCACCCCTTGTTTTACTTTATAGTTTAAGAACGTACCCCCCTTTGCTTTTGGGCCTGAATTCAATATCTGAATTTAGGCTCATGCTATTAAGACCTCACTTTATTTTACTAGCCTAACCTAGTTTGCATCCCCTGCGTTTCTAATTTATTTTATTATTTTTATAATCTTATTTTATATTTTATATTTGTCTTTATATTTTTATTAATTATAATATTATATTATCTTATTATTATCATATAAATCATATATATTTATCAACTCAATAAAAAATATTTTCTATTTATTGCATCAAATTATGTTTTTAAAACATGCATAATAAGATATTTTTTTTATAATTAATACATAAAAACTAATTAACCAACGACAAATTATTTTCGTAAATCAAATTAATGTAACATTTAATCTTCAAAAAATGTTACGAGTATATTTGAATTGACTGTGTACTCCGTCTAATATATCCACTATTCACACACCTAGACTGAGTATGCGGGAAATTCAAATATACTTTTTAACCCATAAATAACACAAACTAACTACGAACTACGAAATGGGACTTTGATTACTCCTAAGAGGATACGTAGGCATGCGATAAAAATCGTGGTGAGTTCCCCTAATAAAAGACTAAACCTTATTCCCTAAAGACCGCGCTTCTAAACCTAGTATCCTTGTGAACAAGGTAGATGAGGGGTGCCTAACACCTTCCCTCCATCCAAAAACGAGTCCAAAAAACCTATAATCTCTAAATTTTAGGATTATCCTTTATATTTCCTTCCTTAGGATAAAAATTAAGGGTGACGACTCTCAAAATTAAAAACCAGTTGCAACATTTATCATCAATAAAGGACGTCTTTTTTGCATTCAAAAATTTGCTCCCTGTATTTCTTTTAAATTTTTGGCAAAATGTGAGTTTTTATTTTCTTTTTTATCTTAAACTAAAATAAAAATAAAAATAATCATGCAGATTATGTCCCCCGTTAATCCCGAAAATTGTCGAAAATGATTCTTCTATAGCTCTTTATGACTTTGAAAATCCGATCTATCAAGCTGAAGAAGATTGTGAACTTTCTAAAAAGTTAGCTATATTGTTGAGGCAAGAAGAAAAGGTCATTCAGTCGCACCAAAAGACTACCGAGTTGATCAACTTGGGTACCGAGGAGGTTCAAAGAGAAGTCAAGATTGGGGCCACTTTAGAAGACAGTGTCAAGCAAAGATTTATTGAAATGCTCAGTGGGTATGCGAATATCTTTGCTTGGACTTATGAGACATGCTTGGGCTGGATACAAATACTGTTATGCATAAACTACCTCTTAGAGAAGAGTGTCCTCCTGTTAAACAAAAACTTCGAAGAACTCATCCTGAGATGTCTAAGAAGATCAAAGAGGAGGTTCATAAGCAGTTTGATGCGGGTTTTTTGAAAGTGACTTCTTACCCGCCGTGGATCGAGAATATTGTACCGGGGACTAAGAAGGATGGTAAAGTCATAATGTGTGTGGATTATAGGGACTTGAATAGAGCAAGCCTTAAAGATGATTTTATGCTTCGTCATATTGATATTCTAGTTGACAATACTGCTCAAGCTAAGGTGTTTTCCTTCATGGATGGTTTTTCTTGCTACAATCAGATCAAGATGGCTCCAGAAGACATGGAGAAGACTCATTTTATTACACCTTAGGGAACATTTTGCTACAAATTAATGCCCTTTGGTTTGAAGAACGTAGGGGCAACGTATCATCGTGTAATGGTCACTCTCTTTCATGACATGATACATAAGGAGTTTGAAGTATATGTTGATGATATGATTTCCAAGTCCCAGACAGAAGAGTAATATCTTATCCACTTGTTAAAATTGTTTGAAAGATTAAGGAAGTTCAGACTGAGGCTGAATCTAAACAAATGCACCTTTGGGATGAGGTCAGGAAAGTTGTTGGGCTTCATCATAAGTGAAAAAGGAATTGAGCTTGATCCTAGAAAGATAAAAGCTATACGATAAATACCTATACCGAAAACAGATAAAGAGGTTTGTGGTTTTCTCCGGAGATTAAACCATATTGCTAGATTCATCTCTCATCTTACAACCAGTTGTGAACCAATTTTCAAATTGTTGAAAAAAAGATCAGACATACAGGTGGAATAACAATTTCTAAGTGGCATTTGATAGAATTAAAGAATATTTGCTGGAACCTCCAATTCTTTCGCCTTTGATGGAAGGTAGGCCCTTCATTATGTATCTGACAATGTTGGAAAACTCCATGGGCTGTGTACTCGGTCAACATGACGAGACGGGTAGAAAGGAACATGCCATCTACTACCTGAGCAAGAAATTCAATGATTGTGAGTCGAGGTATTCATTGCTAGAAAATACTTGTTGTGCACTCGCATGGGAAGTAAAGTGTCTCAGATAGTATATGATGACTCATACTACTCTCTTGATATCCAAGATGGATCCAATCAAGTACATCTTTGAAAAGCCAACTCTCACGGGAAGAGTAGCCCGTTGGCAGATGATTTTAACAGAATATGACATCCAGTATACTACCCAAAAAGCTATTAAAGGTAGTGTGTTGGCCGATCATCTTGCTCACCAGCCTACGGAAGACGACTATCAGCCGATGAAGTTCGAATTTCCAGTTGAAGACATCATGTATTTATATGATTGTAATATTCCAGGCCCAGAGGAAGGACCCGAACCAGGATCGCGATGGACGGTGGTGTTCAATGGTTCCTCTAATGTGTTGGGTAATGGTGTCGGTGCTATGATTATTTCTCCTGAAGGTTTCCATACTCCTCTCACTGCTAGAATTTGCTTTGATTGCACTAACAATATGGCTGAATATGAATCTTGTATCTTTGGGTTAAAAGCTTATATTGATTTGCGAATCAAGGTCTTGTAAGTATATGTGGATTCTTCTATTGTGATTAGTCAAATCAATGGAGATTGAGAAACTCGTCACCCGAATCTAATTTCGTATCGTGAGCATTTGATGAAGCTGACCCCATATTTTGTTGAGATTACTTTCAATCATATTCCAAGGGAATAGAACAACTTAGAAGATGCTTTGGCTACTCTGTCATCCATGTTTAAAGTCATATGGGCAAGTGAAGCCCCCTCTATCACCATTTTGAGGTTGGATGAGCCAGCGTTTTGTTATGAAGTGTAAGAAGATGTTGTTGATGAGAATTCATGGTTTTATGATATCAAGAGATATCTCAAAACAAAAGAATATCCAGAGGATGCTTCTATCACTGATAAGAAGACTCTGAGGAAATATACAACCAAGTTTTTCCTCGATGGGGATGTTTTGTACAAGAGAAACTATGGTTCTGTTTTGCTCAGATGCATGGATAGACACGAAGCAAATAAGATCATAGAAGACATTCATGAAGGTTCCTTTGGAACGCATTCCAGTGGGTATACTATGGCCAAGAAAATCTTGAGAGCAGGTTACTATTGGTCAACAATGGAAAACAATTGCTACAATCATTCCAGGATCTATTACAAATGTCAGATCTATGCCGAAAAAATGCATGTGCCGCCCAACCCTCTGAATGTCTTGACTTCTCCTTGGCCCTTCTCAATGTGGGGTATTGATATGATTGGCTGGATTGAGTCGACTGCTTTCAATGGGCACCGCTTCATTCTGGTGGCCATTGACTACTTCACCAAGTGGGTCAAAGCAACATCTTATGCCAATGTCATTAGGCACGTGGTTGCTCATTTCATCAAGCATAATATCATTTGTCGATACGGGGTTCCCGATAAGATTATTATTGATAACGGGTTGAATCTCAACAATAAGATGATGAAAGAGTTGTGCGAAAGCTTTAAGATAAAGCATCACAATTCTTCTCCTTACCATCCTAAGATGAATGGCGCGGTTGAGGCAGATAACAAGAATATTAAGAAGAATATGCAGAAGATGGTTGTCACTTCTAAGAATTGGCATGAGATATTGCCATTTTTTTACATGGTAAATGTATAAATTTGCATACTTCGACTGGGGTTACCCCCTTCTCGCTTGTATATGGCCTGGAAGCAGTCCTGCCTGTGGAAGTGGAAATTCCTTCTTTAAGGATAATGACGGATGTATAGTTAGATGAGGCCAAATGGGTTCAGAATAGATTTGATCAGTTGAAACTCATCAATGAGAAGAGATTGAAAGCTATTTGCCACAGGCAGTTATACCAGAGGAGGATTAAGAAAGCTTTCGACAAGAAGGTATGTTCGAGGAATTTTCAAGATGGTAATCTTGTGCTGGAGAGGATCTTGCCTCATAACAATACAAATGCTAGGGGTAAATGGGCTCTTAATTATAAAGGACCATATGTTATAAAGAAATGTTTTCCAGGAGGATTTATGATGCTCATAACTATGGATGGAAAGGATTTCCCTCACCCCGTCAACGCAGACGTAGTAAAAAGTACTTCATATAAAATGACTGGTGAGTTGACTAGCTCAGGAAAAAAAGGGCATCCCGGCGAACCTAAAAGAGTGTGTAAAGGTTTAAGCAAAAGTTAGGGACAAAAGAAAGAGTGAATGAGTGAATAATAATCGTACACCAGATAAGTTGGACCTGTCAAAGGCAATTTAGGTAAATAAGGGTATCCCAGTTGTGATACGGTGGGAGAACTGACTTGAGTTTTTGTGTTTGTTTTCGCAAATGTTTCGGTTGAGCAAGAGTCGCCACCGACTTTTTATTTTATCCTAAGGAAAGGTTAAAAAGCACAGCAAAAACCTTTGAGATGTTTTCTTGGGTTCGGGGAGTAGATTATAGAAAGGGAAGGTATTAGCACCCTTTCTATCCATGGTTATCCATGGGCTCTTAGTTACTTGCTTTAGATCACTTGCCTTGATTTTCAATTGTTTGAAATGGTGCTTTGTGTGTGGGTTCGAAAAGTGTTTTGAAAAAGATGCCTTGTCTAGGCAACCCTTGTAACAATTCTTTACTCGAATGTTTTACAAAAGGTGTTCGTCTTTTTGAAAAGATGTTTCAAGGTTTTGAAAGTTGTTTTGGAAGTTTGTGTTTGTGAAGTATGGTTTTGAAAAATAGGCAAGTGTTTTTTTTTTTGCAAGTTGGCAAGTAACCAAGAGTTGTCTACTCCTAAATTTACTCAAAGATCTTTGCTATGTTTTAACCCTTTTAACAATTTTGTCCCACCATTGTATTTGGTGGACAATCTTGTGTTAGGATGTGAACGGGATGGGCGCGGGTCATCGTTTAGACCATGATTGCAATGGTGCCAAGTGTCTTTGGGAAATCTTTCCTTTAAGGGACTTGATCATTTTTTAGGCAACTTTCGAAAGCGTCATCGAGGGACTATGATCATTTGAATTGTTTTGTTTTTGCCAAAGACACCCAACATGCAACATGGCCCATTTATTGAAGGCAACAAGTGGAGTAACCCTAAGGGGTGCAAGTGTGATTGGTGTTTGTTCATTTTCATGCTTTTATCTTGGAATTAGGTCAAGCTATTGTTGATTGATTTTTGCATACAAAACCCTAATTCTATCATGGCATATTTAGAAAGCTTTTAAATGCGGAATTTAAAGGTCCTAAATTATTACAACACAATTATGGGATGGGGGGTACAAATGTTCAAATGGGGATATTTAGCAAGAAATTTAAA
This sequence comes from Vicia faba, assembly GCA_948472305.1. Lineage (NCBI taxonomy): Eukaryota > Viridiplantae > Streptophyta > Magnoliopsida > Fabales > Fabaceae > Vicia > Vicia faba. The sequence goes on along the minus strand of OX451737.1, from coordinate 1,471,639,627 downwards.
TCTAAAATATTACATCCAAATTGAATATACAAGTATTAGATTTGTACAATAATTAAACAAAATAAAATAAAATATGCAAGATGCAAAAAATGATTTTTGTATGTATGTAAAAAGTGTTTTTCATGTGACAAATAAACAAAAATAAAAAGGATTAATTTTTGGTATTTTTGATGTTTTTAGGGCAAAACCCTAATTTGCTAAATAAAAGTATTTATTATGTATTATATGCAATATTTATTAATTATATACAAAAAATAAATAAAAAGGAAGTATATTGAAAAAAAGTGATTTTTTAAGTTAAATATTAATAAAAATAAAATGTATTATTTTTATGTTTTTATCCTAAATATTATAATAAATATATACGTATTTACATTATTTACTAAATATATTAAATATGTACAAAAATAAAATATTTAATATTTACAAAAAAAGTATATTTTTTATAAAATGTTTTTCAAAATATAAAATAAAAATGAAAATTAGAAAATAAATGTATTTGTATTATTTTTTAGTTATTTTAAATAAAAGGTATTATGTATTTACCTACATAATAAAACTAAATGAAACCAAATAAATATCAAATAAAATGTAAAAAATGTGAGAAAAATATTTTTAATATTTTTAATATTTTAATAAAAAATAACAAATCAGAATCAAAAAGAAAAAGTTAAAAATGACAAATAAAACTCAAAATGGGCCAGGGGGTGCATGTGAAATGCAGTGGTGCAAATAGAAAAAGAAATCTCAGGCCCAGCCCAAGAGAGGTTGTCTTCAACCTCCAGACAAATGTTCGAAAATGCACGCGCTCCCTTGCTTCAACCACAACTCCTGATTCTCAGATTTTCAGCACAAACTCATAACATAAAAAATGTCAAGCATCAAACCACGAATCCATACATACCAAGAACTTGATCTAACTCTCAGAAATGAGAGAGAATTTCTTCTCCCCCAATTCCTGACCTAGTTTTTTTCTAATATTCAGGTCTTAAATTCTCTCAGCATATGCAATATAAATGGAAAGTAATTATATGTGTAGCTTCAGGGCCATGAGTAGAGCATTTTTCATTCATAAACCTAAAGCTAACTCTTCCTAGATTGAGAGATAGAAGTCCATGAACTTACCTGTTCAGCTTGGATCGTGTCTGGCAATGGAGGTACTTTCAGTGCAATGTGAGGACTTGTACAGCTTGCTTGAAGGTCAGGGATGCTTCTCCAACCTTTAGCTTGCTTTGAAACCAAATAAATCAAGCTATGGAAGTCAACCTGCAAAACAGAAAAAGTGAAAATGGTGAAGTTGGTTAGAGGTGTTACAGGTCGTGTCCAATGCTTGGGATAGTTTGTATATGTGGTATGGAGTGTGTATGAACTGGTTTTGGCCAAGGCGCACGAGTGGATTGAGTTGTGCCACTCAAACTGCAGGGATGCCCTGTTTTTGTGCAGTACAATGGTGTTTTGAGGTTTAGGGAGGTATGGAAGGTAGTTAGCTCGTGCCTTAGCTCAGGTTTGATGTATGGAATGTGTTCAACAAGTTTGTCTAGGCTTGTGGTTGCAGCAAAGAGAGTTGTGTTAAGTTATGCAATGTTTCTTCTAACTTAAGCAAAAATTGTCAACTTGGTTTCTAGACTTATGCAGGCCCCCTAAACATGTTGCCTCAATCCCTCTTGATCAGTGCGTTATGTCCATGAATCATGTGTCCAAAGATATGGCCTTGTACTTCTTGATTTGCAAACTTGACATAAAGTATAACTTTTCAAAAATGGATAAAGTGCTTTTTCTAATTAAGGCTTAATTCTTCATACAATGACCAAATGCACAAAATAATGCCTTGGCACAATGGATTGGCATTTAATTATTGAGTAAGAAAAGGATTAGAGGCCTGTAACTAGCTTGCTCATGCTGATTTGAAAAATTGCACAAGTTATGAACATGGAAATGGCTCATGGACAAAGTGACTTTTGCCCATACTGCCAAATTCGATTCTCCCTAACCACAAGGGTGTTTGAGGATTTCTTGGACATTTTGGATAGCTTGGAATGTGTAATTCAATCCATCTTTGTAATGCAAGTTGAAATTCCAAGTGGAAGCATGTGAAAAGTGGCCATGAAGTTAGGCAAAAATCCTGCCTAAAATAGGTCAAAAATTTTCTAAGTTAAGAATGTTTTGCACCCTTGTTCCAAAAATCATAACTTGAGCTACAAGATTCTTTTGAGGAAACTTTGTGAATCAAAGTTGTAGATTTTGCAATGGACTATAACTTTCATGTTTTGAGTTTTGTTTGAATCCAAATGCATCTTGATGAAAAAATGGGACAAAGTTAGGGAAAAAATTAGGAATTTTCATAACTTAGAAAATTTCTAAGTTATGAAATTTCTTCATTTCAAACCTTAATTTGTGATTTTTGGTTTCTTGATGAACAAGCTTCATGATTTGGCATGTTTTGATTAAAAATGAATCTTGACACTTGATTTTGACCAAAAAGTCAAAGTTTGACTTTTCAGTATACAGTCAATTTTGGCTCAGTTGACTGGAAAATTCATCTGTCAATCTTGTGTATTTGGGATATTTTGAACTTGTTGAATGTGTCAAGACCATGCCATTGAGTCCTTGAGTCCATATGTGAGCTTGAATTGCCATTGGCTAGGTCAAACAGTCAAAAATTGCCTTTGTGCAGTCAAAACCCTAAAAATGACCATTTTGCCCTTTTGGTGATCTGATCAAATTTCTTGTGGAATTGTGATCCAAACTTGACCAAATGGTTCATATGAGTTCATAATGTTGATGTGGGTCAAAAATCATGAGGTTTGACTGTCAATTGACCACAGTTGACTTTTTCCCAATATAGTTGATTTCTAGGTCAACTGTCCAATTGACTGGGCAAAGATTGGAGTCAAGGCTTGAAACTTGGCATGGATAAACTTGTGAGTCCAACATGAAGCATGAAAGTCACTTTGGGAATTTTAGGTCAAAACATCTTTGTGCAAACACAAACCCTAATTTGGGTCAACAGTGCAAAGAGGAGTCTGGAGCAGAGCAAACCCTAACTTGATCTTGAGCTCCAAGAGTCTTGTGGTGAGAGAATAATGATGAAAATGGGAGGGCAAATTTTGGGGTACAAAAGTTGCCCCTGTTCAATCTTCTTGCACCTGAAGAGTTAGATTGGCAGGTTTGCCTTTCGCGTCTCGAAGGTAAAAGGAGATTGGACACTAGAGTGCCCTTAAATTTGCACTCGTCAGAACGATGGATGCGGGAATGGGCTTAGAGATGCCATTTGGAGATGGGCTTAAAGATGCCATTTGGAGATGGGCTTAAAGATGCCATCTGGAATGAGTATCAGAAAGGTGTTCAGTCTTGGAACATCTCTGAATTGAGAGGTCTTGAATAAGCAATAGATTGGTATCCGTGTTTGGAGAATCCGTAAACAATTTTCAAAGGTTGAAGAATCTGAACAAGCGATAGGTTAACATCCGTTACTGGAGAACCCGTGAACTGTTTTCAGAAGTCTTGAAGTTGAATAAGCAATAGAGCAGCATCCGTTGATGGGAAGCGTCCGTAAGCTGTTTTCAAAAGTTGAGTCTGAACAAGCGATAGATTGACATCCGTTACTGGAGAATCTGTAAACTGTTTTCAGAGGTTAAAGAATCTGAACAAGCGATAGGTTAACATCCGTTACTGGAGAACCCGTGAACTGTTTTCAGAAGTTTTGAAGTTGAATAAGCAATAGAGCAACATCCGTTGTTGGGAAGCGTCCGTAAGCTGTTTTCAAAAGTTGAGTCTGAACAAGCGATAGATTGACATCCGTTACTGGAGAATCCGTAAACTGTTTTCAGAGGTTGAAGAATCTGAACAAGCGATAGGTTAACATCCGTTACTGGAGAACTCGTGAACTGTTTTCAGAAGTTTTGAAGTTGAATAAGCAATAGAGCAGCATCCGTTGATGGGAAGCGTCCGTAAACTGTTTTCAAAAGTTGAGTCTGAACAAGCGATAGATTGACATCCGTTACTGGAGAATCCGTAAACTGTTTTCAGAGGTTGAAGAATCTGAACAAGCGATAGGTTAACATCCGTTACTGGAGAACCCATGAACTGTTTTCAGAAGTTTTGAAGTTGAATAAGCAATAGAGCAACATCCGTTGTTGGGAAGCGTCTGTAAGCTATTTTCAAAAGTTGAGTCTGAACAAGCGATAGATTGACATCCGTTACTGGAGAATCCGTAAACTGTTTTCAGAGGTTGAAGAATCTGAACAAGCGATAGGTTAACATCCGTTACTGGAGAACCCGTGAACTGTTTTCAGAAGTTTTGAAGTTGAATAAGCAATAGAGCAGCATCCGTTGATGGGAAGCATCCGTAAACTGTTTTCAAAAGTTGAAGAAGAAACCGATGTAAGGTTTCCTGATGATGAGTCTGTGTAAAACTGCATCTTGAATAAATGTTAATGATAGCCTTTTATTCTTATCCTGAAAATGACAAAATATTAGCTAAACAAAAAACTATGTTGCATGAAATGTATGATGCAATATGTGTTGTATCAATGCTTATGATATGAATGTAAATGCATGCGCATGTAAGCTGAAGAGCTGTCTTGCTGAGGATAAATGAATCCTGGATGGCTGGAGACAAAAGAATCTTGACTGCTGCCGGGGAAAATAATTCCTGACTGCTGCAGGGGAGGGCAAGAATCTTTGATTGCCGAAGAGGAGACATCTCTGTGGACTACTGCTGGAGAAATAGGAGCTTGGGTTGTATACCAATCTTCTGGGGATTCTTGTCTTGAGGAGATCTTCACTAGGGAATATCTGATTATCCCGTGAGGAACTGAGAATGAGCCTTCACTTTGCTTGGGGAAATGTAAAATCTTCAATTGTTGAGTGATCCTAGAACCACTGCTGGGGAACAGGCATTCCTTGGTGACTTGCGGGAAATGAGAATTCTGATGATCTCTACTGGGGAGTCCAGAACCTGGGAGCCTCAAGCTGGAGGAGTAAGACTAAGAATCTTCAATCTGATGGGAAGTATCTCTATGGGGAGAAGGTTCACTAGTCTGGTTTCGCTGGGGATTGATAGTTGGAAGTTTTAGCTCCGCTGGGGATTAGTAGTTTCAGATTTTTAAGGCTCCACTGGGGATTCTGAATTTGACTCTGAGGGGAACTGAGTTCTGGGAGACCCTCTGGCTAGGGAGATCAGTTTTGAGAAAGCTTTCTCTGCTGAGGATCCTGAAGTTTAACTCCGTTTAGGGAATTAAGTTCTGACTGAGGAGTTTGGATTTTAAATCTGCTCGGGATTTCCTCTGAAAGGGCATCAGGATATCTATCTGCACCTTCAACCTATCAGTAATCATCTTTCTTGATTCATAAGGAAATGATTATGTTCAAATGCATATGCCTATTTAACAAAACATTGGACGTTTCTCAAATAAAACATAAGTGCAAAAGAAAAGAGAAAAGGAAGACAACGCAAATTTCTGTATTTGGAAAAGTATTTGTATTAACTTTCTATGAGTATATTTGTACAAAGGAGACAGTCATCCTAGTAAGAGGATGTCGTCGTAAGTATTGAAAAATTTATACAAAAGAAAGATGGATATGTGAAACAGTTCCATGGGATTCGATTCTGCTATAGCCTTCATAACTCTGAATATCTGTCCATTCGATGCTTCGTCTGCCGATGACTGGATTGATCAGAAGCTTGGAGCTGGTTGATGAAGAGATTGTCCTTAAAGTGATCCGACGAGACATAGTCATACGCTTTAATTCCCTAACTTTTGCCTGAATCGCCCTTTCGGGTTTTCGATCCACCGGAAAACCCCTTTTTGCCCAAGCTGCCCTTTCGGGTTTTCGACTTGCCGGGTGTACAGATTTTTTTTGTTTCATCCCTAATTTTTGCCTGAACTGCCCTTTCGGGTTTTCGGTCCACCGGGATACCCATTTTTGCCCAAGCCGCCCTTTTGGGTTTTCGACTTGTCGGGTTATTTATGCGTAGTATCTTTTGACTATGTCCGCATTCGCAGGGTGCGGCAAATCGTCGCCGTCCATGGTGGTCAGAATCATTGCACCACCAGAAAATACGCTCTTGATCACAAATGGTCCTTCGTATGTAGGAGTCCATTTGCCCCTGGGATCACTTTGCGGCAGGATAATCTGCTTGATTACGAGATCTCCGACTTGATATACTTGACGTCTGACCTTCTTGTTGAAATCCTTGATCATCCGTTTTTGATACGTTTGACCATGGCAGACAGCGGTGAGTCGCTTCTCGTCGATCAAATGGAGTTGATCAAGTCGGGTCTGAATCCAATCATCTTCATTCAAACCTGCGTCCTTCATAATCCTTAGAGAAGGAATCTGAACTTCCATGGGTAGGACAGCTTCCATGCCATATACCAAAGAAAATGGGGTTGCCCCGGTTGAAGTCTGTGCCGTCGTACGGTATCCATGCAGAGCAAACGGTAACATCTCATGCCAGTCCTTGTAAGTGACTATCGTTTTCTGAATGATCTTCTTAATGTTTTTGTTCGCATCTTCAACAGTACTGTTCATCTTCGGCCGATAGGGAGATGAATTGTGATGATAAATCTTGAACTGTTTGCATAATGCGGTGATCATAATATTATTCAGATTTGTACCATTGTCCGTGATGATCCTGTCCGGAACACCATACCGGCATATGAGGTTTTGCTTGATGAAGCGGGAAACCATATTTTTAGTAACAGAGGCGAAGGAAGCTGCTTCGACCCATTTGGTGAAGTAGTCGATGGCAACCAGGATGAAGCGATGTCCATTGGACTCCGTGGGCTTGATCTCTCCAATCATGTCAATGCCCCACATTGCAAATGGCCAAGGGGCTGTCAGCACGTTGAGAGGAACCGGAGGAATATGAATCTTGTCAGCGTAGACTTGACATTTGTGGCAGGTACGGGAATGCTGATGGCAATCTACTTCCATGGTAGACCAGTAATAGCCCGCCCTTAGGAACTTCTTAGCCATAGTATGCCCGCTCAAATGGGTGCCAAATGTACCACTGTGTATCTCGGTCATGATTAATTCTGCTTCAGCTTTGTCTACGCATCGGAGTAAAACACAATCATGGCTGCGTTTATAGAGGATGCCATTGCTCAGGAAGAACTTGGCAGCAAATTTCCTTAGGAACCTCTTGTCATTCACGGAGGCTCCTTCAGGATATTCTCTGGTTTTGAGATACCTTTTGATTTCGTGAAACCAGGGTTGTTCCACTACTTCTTCGGTATTAATCTCATGACAATGCGCAGGTTCATCCATTCGCTCGATGGTGATTTGAGGAGCCTCGTTATCCCAGTTGAGTTTAAACATAGAAGACATTGTTGCCAGAGCATCTGCTAGCTGATTCTCTTCTCGCGGGAAATGCTCGAAGGTAATTTGCTCGAAATGAGGCAACAATGTTAGGACATGTTCTTTGTATGGGATAAGATTAGGATTTTTGGTATCCCACTCTCCTTTGATTTGACTGATAACCAAAGCCGAGTCCCCAAATACGATCAAAGATTTGATCCCCAAGTCTATAGCAGCCTTGAGACCAAAGATGCAAGCTTCATATTCCGCCATGTTGTTTGTGCAGCTGAAGCAAAGTCGGGCCGTGAAAGGTGTGTGACAACCTTCCGGGGAAATGAGTACCGCACCGATACCGTTTCCAAGTGCATTTGAAGCACCATCAAAGTACAGGGTCCATCGGGATCCCTTTTCGGGTCCGTCATACGGTCTGTTACCTTCAATGTTGTCCAAATTCATGATGTCCTCGTCTGGGAAGTCAAATCTCATGGACTGATAATCTTCGATAGCTTGATGAGCTAGATGATCAGCTAGTACACTCCTTTTTATAGCTTTTTGAGTGGTGTACTGGATGTCATACTCAGTTAGGATCATTTGCCATCTAGCTATTCTTCCAGATAAAGCAGGTTTCTCGAAGATATACTTGATAGGATCCATTTTGGAAATCAACAAGGTGGTATGAGTCAGCATATACTGCCTTAGTCGGCGAGCAGCCCATACCAAAGCGCAACAAGTTTTCTCGAGCAGTGAGTAGCGGGTCTCACAGTCGGTAAACTTTTTGCTAAGGTAATAAATAGCATGCTCTTTTCGACCAGACTCGTCATGCTGGCCCAAAACACACCCCATTGAGTTATCCAAGACGGTCAAATACATGACCAACAGTCTTCCTTCGACAGGTGGCATCAGAATAGGAGGTTCTAGCAAATACTCCTTGATCTTATCAAAAGCAGCTTGGCAATCGTCGTTCCATTCGACTACCTGATCTTTCTTCAATAGTTTGAAAATTGGCTCACAGGTAGAAGTCAGATGAGAGATGAATCTGGCAATATAGTTCAAGCGCCCCAAGAACCCCCTAACCTCTTTTTCAGTACGGGGAGCAGGCATCTCTTGTATTGCTTTTACTTTTGCTGGATCGACCTTAATGCCTTTGTTGCTGACAATAAACCCTAGAAGTTTACCAGACCTAACTCCAAAGGTACACTTACTTGGATTCAATCTGAGTTTGTACTCTTTCAACCTGGCAAACAGCTTTTCCAGGTGTTCAAGGTGTTCCTCCTCTGTTTGTGTCCGAGCTATCATATCGTCCACGTAAACTTCGATCTCATGATGTATCATATCATGAAATAAAGCTACCATGGCGCGTTGATAAGTTTCCCCTGCGTTCTTCAGTCCGAACGGCATCACCTTGTAACAGAAAGTACCCCATTGTGTAACAAACGTTGTTTTCTCCATGTCCTCAGGGGCCATTTTAATCTGGTTGTAGCCCGAGAATCCATCCATGAAGGAAAACACTTTGTGCTGAGCTGTATTGTCAATCAGAATGTCAATGTGCGGTAGCGGAAAATCATCTTTGGGGATGGCCCTATTCAAATCCCGGTAGTCCACACACATCCTGACCTTGCCATCTTTTTTAGGAACTGGCACGATGTTAGCAACCCACTGTGGATAGGATGTGACAGCCAGAAAGCCAGCGTTGAATTATTTTATCACTTCTACTTTAATCTTCTCAGACATGTCGGGCCTCATTCGGCGGAAATTTTGCTTGATTGGTGGACAATCCTCTCTTGTAGGGAGACGGTGAACCACGATGTCGGTGTCTAGACCCAACATGTCTTTGTAAGACCAGGCGAAGATTTCAACGTATTCATTTAACAGCTATATCAGGCGCTCCTTGACACTTGGTTCCAGATTGGCACCCACTTGCACTTCCTTCTGGTCTTCCTCTGTTCCTAAATTGACAGTTTCCAACAACTCTTCGTGAGGCAAGATGGCCCTTTCCTCTTGCTGTAGAAGTCTGGCTAATTCCCCTGGTACTTCATAACCTTCGTCATCTTCATACTCAGCCTGATTGACCAGATCTTCAGAGCTATTGAAGGACATAGCAGAATAGTCACCCATAGAATCCAGAGTGGATGGGTACCTGCATTCGTGAGTGTAGGTGTGTGTAAGGGATAGCCATCTTTAAACAAAAAATGCAAAAAGGAAAGAAAATGAACACAGCAGTTTATCGATGAAAAACGTCCAATGAATCATTAAACATGGCATATGGATATGAAGATAATCAAAACCCTTACAAATGGACCTACATGCCCCGGGCAAGGCATGAGGTGAAAAAGTAGTGCACGGATTGTTCAAAAGTAATTATTACAGACCATAGGAAATGTTTGACAGATAATTATTGATTAATAAAAGTAATGGGGACAAAGTCCTTTTCCTCCCAGTTGCGTAGTCCCCCTTCGATGGTTGGGTAGATCCAATCTTCAATGTTGGCCTCCTCGTCTTCACCTTCCAAAGCATTGATCCCATAAGGAGAGATCTTGATGGGTGCTCTTTCAACCTTTGAGCAGCGCATAGCTTTCTGCCCCGCAGCAGTGAATCCTAAACCAAACTTGTCTGTTTTGTGAGGAATGTCCGGCAACTGCCCCCATGTTGAGCTCTTCCCTTCCTTCATTGCGGCCTTCGCGTCTTTTAGAGATGCCATCCTGGCCATCTGCTTTGGTACTTCAGCTACCACTTTTGCTACTTCCACCTCAGGAGAGACTTCCTCGAAGTGCTGGAATGGTGTCTCAATGAATTCACCTTCTACCTCTACATACCGGAAGGATTTCAAGTGGCTGATCATATACTCCTCTTCACCGTGGACGGTTATGATCTTTCCTTTGACAGGGTATTTCAGCATTTGATGTAGGGAAGAGGTGACTGCCCCAGCATTGTGTATCCATGGTCTCCCCAATAAGCAAGAGTATGACAGACGGATGTCCATTACATAGAAAGTTGAGGGGAACACCTCTGTGCCAACCTTAATGGGAATGTCTACCTCCCCATGTACCATTCTCTTCGACCCGTCAAATGCCCTTACAATGATATTACTTGGCCTTAACTCCAAGCCTTCGCAATCCAATCGGTCGAGGGCCTTCTTAGGCAGCACGTTCAGGGAAGAACCAGTGTCGACTAGAACATGGGCCAGGGTAGTTCCTTGGAATTCTACTGACACATGTAAGGCGTCGTTGTGCTTTCTTCCTTTTGAGGTTAGGTCAGCATCAGAGAAACCTAAACCGTTGTCTGCTGTAAGACTGGCTACACAGTTTTGGAATTGGTCGGCAGAGGTTTCCTGGGGCACATGGGCTGTCTTCAGGAATTTTATCAATGCTTTGGCGTGCGCTTCTGAACAAAGTAGCAATGCTAACATGGAGATTTTCGAGGGGGTTTGCCCCAGTTGCTCTACCACGTCATAATCACTCTTTTTAATTATCTTCATGATCTTCTCCATCTCTTTCTTAGAGGTTTCCGGGATGACCAAAGGTTGAGCCCTCGTCCTAACGAGCTCATCTTGGATCCCTTTCCCTTTATCAGCAGAAGTAGGAGGGACAACAATAGGAATAACAGCATCTTCAATCAACGGAGTTTTCGCGGAAAGTTTTACCGGCGCAGGAATAACTTTGGCAGCAGATGAGGGTCCAAAGATTGCCTTTGGGGGGGAAATCTCTGGAGAAAATATTCTCCCACTTCGGGTGATCTTGCTTGTGCCGGCAATGTTTCCAATGCTGGCATCTTCTTCATCAGAGCTTCCTTCGGTTACTTCAACTTGTTTAATACCATGGTAGTAGATTTCTCCACCGTAATCCCATGGTATTGATTTTTCAGAACTGTAGGGGACATGCCCTTGCATAGTTATCTTCAGAGGAACAGACTTTGTAGCTGATGTAATCTTAACAGGCTTTTTGACGGCCTTGGAAAGATTGGCGTGAATGGTGATAATTGAAACATCTTCAGTAGGGGTTGGAATAACAGGAACTTTTTCAAACAGAATTTGTTGACTGTCCATCAGGCCTTGGATGCCTTTCTTCAGTAACGGGCAATCAATTGGTAGGGAGTAACAACAGTAGCAATCTTCTTTGCATCCCGGGAAAATCTCGACCCTTAGCAGATTTAACTTGATGGTTAACAGCGGAGTTATCAGGTCATTGACATCAGAAACATACAAATCTTCCTCAATAGCATGGACATTTCGACCATGCTTCGGCATCGGAGCCGATATCACGTTTGGCTTCTCTGGAGCATCGAACTCAACCTCTTTTGCCTCTATCAAGTCTTGGATTTTACGCTTAAGTGCCCAGCAATCGTTGGTGTCGTGCCCGACACTGTCAGAATGGTAGGCGCATTTAGCATTGGGATGATAATGCAGAGAAGATGTGTTCACATTTTTTGGTGCCTCCTTGATAGTGGCGAGATTCAACTTCAACAGATGGGGAAGCACTTGCGCAGGCGTCATATTGATGCGGGTGAACTGCCGTTGCGGCCGTTCCACCCGTTGCTGATTTGGTCTGGACTGGTTATAACGAGGCTGATCATTTGATGGATTTTGGATCATCACGGCCCCTACAGTCGGCCGGCGCTCAGTCTTCCCCGCTCTTCTCTGAGAATACACAGCAGCTGTTTCTTTCTTTGCTGGAAATGATTTCTTAGCAATTGTAGATGCAGAGGCATCCTTCTGAATCTTCCCATTCTTGATACCGGCTTCTACCCGCTCGCCAGTCAGAATTAATTCAGTAAACCCTGCGGAAGAGCTACCGATCAGATGGTTAAAGAATGGACCAGACAGGGTCCCCAGGAACATATCAACAAATTCTCTATCAGAAAGAGGCAGCTGCACTCTTCCGGCCAGATCGCGCCACTTCTGGGCGTACTCCTTGAATCCCTCGCCTGAGGCCATCCCCATACTTTGTAGCTGAGTACGGGTTGGCGCCAAGTCAGAGTTATACTGATATTGGCGATAAAAAGCAGCTGCCAGATCCTCCCAACTATGTATCTCTGACCTTTCCAGCTTGTAAAACCAGTCTAGCTGAGTGCCAGACAGGCTATCTTGAAAGAAGTGCACCCAAAGATTTCTGTCAGAAGTGTGAGGTTGGATTCTTCGGACATACGACCTTAGATGCATTTTTGGGCAAGACAGCCCGTCATATCTTGCAAAAATTGGCACTTTGAACTTCGGGGGGGATCACAATTCCAGCAATTAATCCCAAATCTTCGAAATCTAAACTGGGAACTCTCTGCAGCTCCATAGCTGCCAACCTGTCTTCCAAGTTTTTGTACTTATCATCGGCGGGCGGGTATTATTATTCTGAGTAGTCTTCGTCTTCTTCAGCCTCTTCTTCTTCAGCTTCGGATTCGGAAGGTACCGCAGCCCCTTTCCCTTTACTGGTTCCCTCCTCCGATGCAGAGGGAAATTCAAGAACTCTTCTGGCTTCACCCTCAAACCTTCTCCCCAGGGTAGCCACCCCCACTCTTTTCTTCTTCTTTTTCACTTGCTCTTTGTTCCAAAGCAGGGTCTTTAGATCCTCCTGACCCTTTGCCAAGGCCATCAGGAGATGTAGAAACTGTGAGTTTTGAGACTGCAAGTCTTTGACCGTCTGTTCAAGATCCATCTTACTGAAATAAACAGCAGAAAGATAAGGAAACCTGGTGTGGAGACCTGCTTATGCGTATGATGAATGATATGCTTGTTTATGCAATGCATTCAAGGATTTAGAAAATTCAAAATTGTTGCAAACAAAAAGAACGCACGTCATATTAATAAGAAGAAATCTGTCAGTACATAAATGCCCCATGGGCCAAATATTACAAAAACTTCTCAAGGTAAAAAGACGTTGCGCATCCTCTTTGGTGGGATGTAGGTGTTGAGGGTCTCTTCCTCATGGAGTCGGCGGGTAAGCTCCAAAACCTTCTTCTCACTGGCGTAGAAGCTGGCTTCAAAAATGTTCCGTTCCTCCTTGAGTTGGATCCAACTCTTCTGCATCTCCTCCCACGATGTTGGCATGTCAGGATATAGGATGGTGTAGGGAACCTCTCCTTCCTTAACGGGCTCTTTAATCACAGGGAGAACAAGAGGGTAAGGTATCATTAGACTCTGGGCTCGGGTTCGTACCCATTTGAGATAAGGCTCAAGAGGGATGGAGTTCTTGTGCCCCAGTGTCTTGCTGTCTACCTTGTTAGGCATCCTCCAAGCTCTGATGAATCTTTGGCGAAGTCCTTGCGCATCATTGTCGAGGTCAAAAACTAGGTCAGGAATCAGCATGTCATGAGGGTCATCCCTCCGTGCATATCCAAATTGTCTCAAAGCTAGACAAGGGTTGTAGGTAATGCCTCCTCTAATGCCAAGCAATGGAACATTAGGGAACTCTCCACAACGATCGACGATGATGACATTTTCTCTGGACCGAGAACACCAATGTACATTAGAGTGAGTGAGGGTCATCAATCGTTGTGACCACCTTAAACCTTGGTCATTCTTCAAGACAGATTGTGGAAGGTGCGAAATAAACCACCTTGCAAGGAGAGGAGTACAACACATGAGAACACCCCTCTTTCTCATTGTTCGTGTGTAAAATGAGTGAAGAATGTCCCCAAGCAATGTTGGTATTGGATTTCTGGATAAGAAGATTTTGACGGTGTTGACATCTACAAGCTGGTCAGGATTTGGGAACAGGACCAACCCATAAATGAGGAGTGCCACAATTTCTTCAAAGGCTTATAAATCCAATGAATTCCAACACTCTTGTGCCTTTTCAAACAAGAATTTTGCTAAGAAGCCTTTGACACCGCTTCTAGTTTCCCAATGCCCCTTGATGTCAGATGGTTGCAAGTGTAGTGCTTGAGCAACATCTTCAGGCTTTGGTTCCTTTTCCGTACCGTTGTAGGGTAGTTGATTAAGGATAGTAATTCTCAGGAGTTGAGAAAACTCCTCCAAAGTGGGCACCAATTGGTAGTCGGGGAAAGTGAAACAGTGGTGAAGGGGGTCAAAGAACTGAAACAACACCTTTACCATGTCCTCTTCAATGTTGGTGTTGACTAGGCTGAGCAGTCTACCATGTCTTTCACTGAAGGGAGAGCTTTTGGGAATTCTGGATGTGAGCTCCTTGAGTTGAGGAGGGATTCTCACAAGGTTGACTTGGATAGTTTTCCTGCGAAGAATTTCCATGACCTACAAAACAAGAACAAAGGTGAAGATCTAAACCCTTGAAATGGTTAGTGTATGCATATGATGCTTCATGATGCTTATGATGTATGTGCAAACATATGTACAAGCAATTCACACAAAACCCTAGTTTCAGGCTTGCATGGGGTTTCATAGGTAAGTACCCTCTTGAGTGAAGTTGGCTTAAAAACCTGTCCTATAAATAGTAACCGGGTTCTAAGGAGCTCAATATCATTGGATTGTTTTCCATGTTCATTGTTTTGGTTTAGCCACTTAACTAGCGACCAAAATATTCCAAGAAAACAACCCTCAATGAGTGTAGTATCGAGTATCTACCAACTTCGGACTGCACCAAAGTCGGTCATCTCACTACCCCTAATGAAAGGCCAAGATGGTCAAGTAAGGTTCTAGGTCATCAGTGCTTAGTGACATCACTCAGCGGCCCCGTACTCTCCTTGATTGAACTCAAGGGTTACCGGTACTCACAAATATGTGGCACTAATATAGCTATTGCTTCAACCGTGTCGGTATAACCTGCACAGTTTCCATAACGTATTGCTATCTATGAATGTTTCCCCAAATCCGGGTGTAGGATTGTAAACCCAAACAAGAGAGCCAAGATATAAAGCAATCAAAGCAAACAATTAGTCATGCAAGAGGGTGATCTAAGCCCTAAGGTTACTCCACTTTTAATTCAGAGTTCCCAGCAGAGTCGCCAGTTTTGTGATACGGTGGGAGAACTGACTTGAGTTTTTGCGTTTGTTTTCGCAAATGTTTCGGTTGAGAAAGAGTCGCCACCGAATTTTTATTTTATCCTAAGGAAAGGTTAAAAAGCACAGCAAAAACCTTTGAGATGTTTTCTTGGGTTCGGGGAGTAGATTATAGAAAGGGAAGGTATTAGCACCCTTTCTATCCATGGTTATCCATGGGCTCTTAGTTACTTGCTTTAGATCACTTGCCTTGATTTTCAATTGTTTGAAATGGTGCTTTGTGTGTGGGTTCGAAAAGTGTTTTGAAAAAGATGCCTTGTCTAGGCAACCCTTGTAACAATTCTTTACTCGAATGTTTTACAAAAGGTGTTCGTCTTTTTGAAAAGATGTTTCAAGGTTTTGAAAGTTGTTTTGGAAGTTTGTGTTTGTGAAGTATGGTTTTGAAAAATAGGCAAGTGTTTTTTTTTTGCAAGTTGGCAAGTAACCAAGAGTTGTCTACTCCTAAATTTACTCAAAGATCTTTGCTATGTTTTAACCCTTTTAACAATTTTGTCCCACCATTGTATTTGGTGGACAATCTTGTGTTAGGATGTGAACGGGATGGGCGCGGGTCATCGTTTAGACCATGATTGCAATGGTGCCAAGTGTCTTTGGGCAATCTTTCCTTTAAGGGACTTGATCATTTTTTAGGCAACTTTCGAAAGCGTCATCGAGGGACTATGATCATTTGAATTGTTTTGTTTTTGCCAAAGACACCCAACATGCAACATGGCCCATTTATTGAAGGCAACAAGTGGAGTAACCCTAAGGGGTGCAAGTGTGATTGGTGTTTGTTCATTTTCATGCTTTTATCTTGGAATTAGGTCAAGCTATTGTTGATTGATTTTTGCATACAAAACCCTAATTCTATCATGGCATATTTAGAAAGCTTTTAAATGCGGAATTTAAAGGTCCTAAATTATTACAACACAATTATGGGATGGGGGGTACAAATGTTCAAATGGGGATATTTAGCAAGAAATTTAAATCTAAAATATTACATCCAAATTGAATATACAAGTATTAGATTTGTACAATAATTAAACAAAATAAAATAAAATATGCAAGATGCAAAAAATGATTTTTGTATGTATGTAAAAAGTGTTTTTCATGTGACAAATAAACAAAAATAAAAAGGATTAATTTTTGGTATTTTTGATGTTTTTAGGGCAAAACCCTAATTTGCTAAATAAAAGTATTTATTATGTATTATATGCAATATTTATTAATTATATACAAAAAATAAATAAAAAGGAAGTATATTGAAAAAAAGTGATTTTTTAAGTTAAATATTAATAAAAATAAAATGTATTATTTTTATGTTTTTATCCTAAATATTATAATAAATATATACGTATTTACATTATTTACTAAATATATTAAATATGTACAAAAATAAAATATTTAATATTTACAAAAAAAGTATATTTTTTATAAAAAATTTTTCAAAATATAAAATGAAAATGAAAATTAGAAAATAAATGTATTTGTATTATTTTTTAGTTATTTTAAATAAAAGGTATTATGTATTTACCTACATAATAAAACTAAATGAAACCAAATAAATATCAAATAAAATGTAAAAAATGTGAGAAAAATATTTTTAATATTTTTTATATTTTAATAAAAAATAACAAATCAGAATCAAAAAGAAAAAGTTAAAAATGACAAATAAAACTCAAAATGGGCCAGGGGGTGCATGTGAAATGCAGTGGTGCAAATAGAAAAAGCAATCTCAGGCCCAGCCCAAGAGAGGTTGTCTTCAACCTCCAGACAAATGTTTGAAAATGCGCGCGCTCCCTTGCTTCAACCACAACTCCTGATTCTTTGATTTTCAGCACAAACTCATAACATAAAAAATGTCAAGCATCAAACCACGAATCCATACATACCAAGAACTTGATCTAACTCTCAAAAATGAGAGAGAATTTCTTCTCCCCCAATTCCTGGCCTAGTTTTTTTCTAATATTCAGATCTTAAATTCTCTCAGCATATGCAATATAAATGGAAAGTAATTATATGTGTAGCTTCAGGGCCATGAGTAGAGCATTTTTCATTCATAAACCTAAAGCTAACTCTTCCTAGATTGAGAGATAGAAGTCCATGAACTTACCTGTTCAGCTTGGATCGTGTCTGGCAATGGAGGTACTTTCAGTGCAATGTGAGGACTTGTACAGCTTGCTTGAAGGTCAGGGATGCTTCTCCAACCTTTAGCTTGCTTTGAAACCAAATGAATCAAGCTATGGAAGTCAACCTGCAAAACAGAAAAAGTGAAAATGGTGAAGTTGGTTAGAGGTGTTACAGGTCGTGTCCAATGCTTGGGATAGTTTGTATATGTGGTATGGAGTGTGTATGAACTGGTTTTGGCCAAGGCGCACGAGTGGATTGAGTTGTGCCACTCAAACTGCAGGGATGCCCTGTTTTTGTGCAGTACAATGGTGTTTTGAGGTTTAGGGAGGTATGGAAGGTAGTTAGCTCGTGCCTTAGCTCAGGTTTGATGTATGGAATGTGTTCAACAAGTTTGTCTAGGCTTGTGGTTGCAGCAAAGAGAGTTGTGTTAAGTTATGCAATGTTTCTTCTAACTTAAGCAAAAATTGTCAACTTGGTTTCTAGACTTATGCAGGCCCCCTAAACATGTTTCCTCAATCCCTCTTGATCAGTGCGTTATGCCCATGGATCCTGTGTCCAAAGATATGGACTTGTACTTCTTGATTTGCAAACTTGACATAAAGTATAACTTTTCAAAAATGGATAAAGTGCTTTTTCTAATTAAGGCTTAATTCTTCATACAATGACCAAATGCACAAAATAATGCCTTGGCACAATGGATTGGCATTTAATTATTGAGTAAGAAAAGGATTAGAGGCCTGTAACTAGCTTGCTCATGCTGATTTGAAAAATTGCACAAGTTATGAACATGGAAATGGCTCATGGACAAAGTGACTTTTGCCCATACTGCCAAATTCGATTCTCCCTAACCATAATGGTGTTTGAGAAGTTCTTGGACATTTTGGAAAGCTTGGAATATGTAATTCAATCCATCTTTGTAATGCAAGTTGAAATTCCAAGTGGAAGCATGTGAAAAGTGGCCATGAAGTTAGGCAAAAATCCTGCCTAAAATAGGTCAAAATTTTTCTAAGTTAAGAATGTTTTGCACCCTTGTTCCAAAAATCATAACTTGAGCTACAAGCTTCTTTTGAGGAAACTTTGTGAATCAAAGTTGTAGATTTTGCAATGGACTATAACTTTCATGTTTTGAGTTTTGTTTGAATCCAAATGCATCTTGATGAAAAATGGGACAAAGTTAGGAAAAAAATTAGGAATTTTCATAACTTAGAAAATTTCTAAGTTATGAAATTTCTTCATTTCAAACCCTAATTTGTGATTTTTGGTTTCTTGATGAACAAGCTTCATGATTTGGCATGTTTTGATGAAAAATGAATCTTGACACTTGATTTTGACCAAAAAGTCAAAGTTTGACTTTTCAGTATACAGTCAATTTTGGCTCAGTTGACTGGAAAATTCATCTGTCAATCTTGTGTATTTGGGATATTTTGAACTTGTTGAATGTGTCAGGACCATGCCATTGAGTCCTTGAGTCCATATGTGAGCTTGAATTTCCATTGGCTAGGTCAAACAGTCAAAAATTGCCTTTGTGCAGTCAAAACCCTAAAAATGACCATTTTGCCCTTTTGGTGATCTGATCAAATTTCTTGTGGAATTGTGATCAAAACTTGACCAAATGGTTCATATGAGTTCATAATGTTGATGTGGGTCAAAAATCATGAGGTTTGACTGTCAATTGACCACAGTTGACTTTTTCCCAATATAGTTGATTTCTAGGTCAACTGTCCAATTGACTGGGCAAAGATTGGAGTCAAGGCTTGAAACTTGGCATGGATAAACTTGTGAGTCCAACATGAAGCATGAAAGTCACTTTGGGAATTTTAGGTCAAAACATCTTTGTGCAAACACAAACCCTAATTTGGGTCAACAGTGCAAAGAGGAGTCTGGAGCAGAGCAAACCCTAACTTGATCTTGAGCTCCAAGAGTCTTGTGGTGAGAGAATAATGATGAAAATGGGAGGGAAAATTTTGGGGTACAACACCAGTGGATTGAAAACCCGAAAGGGCGATCCAGGCAAAAGTTAGGGATTAAAAGCGAATACTACGGTCTACGTTGCATCTGTAATATAAATTTACATTGTTGTTGGGTTGGCTTGGGAAGTATCAGTCCAATCAGTTTATTCAAAAACCAAGATGCTAAGGAGCTTTAAGGTCATAAGAGCTATAGCAGAGTCGGTCTCGATAAATCTGCACTCACATTTTCATCTTTGTTTTCTCCTTTGTATGCTTTGTATGTAATTACCTCTTTTCAGGAATTGCTTCTTGATGTAAATGAGTATTTACATGCCAACCAATCAATAAAAATGTTTTATTTTCAAATCGTGCCAATTTGTTTTTAATTTTAGTTTTTTTATTGCAAAAGAAGTCCAACATTTTTTATAAACTTTGCATTTAAAACATTAAAGCGTTACAGCACATGATATCAGTAATTGAAATTTCTTAAATTTTCAGGTGTCTGATATGATGGCTAAGGTAGCTATCCCCTACCGGGGCATGTTATTGTGATCTCTACTTTGTGCAGGTATGGTTGAAGTGTACCAGCAAGTGAATCAAGAAGGGTCCGTATGCGACCAACATAAGGATTTCTGTAGAATGGGATTCAATTTCCTTCAGTGAATGCACACTTTTACTTGGGACAGAATCATGTATCTCCAATGATGTCGTACCCTCGCTTGAGTATGCTCTGCCTCTTCATCACAGTGTGTTCTTTCTGGGTTTCTTGAAATATTATTGATGTATTACCCTTGAAGGAGACATTTTATGGTTCCCCTAGTGAGATTATCCCTTGTCTTCCCCGTGAAGTACGCATGCTAATCCTCAGTGAAGTTTTCACTCTTTTCACCAGTGAGATCTTCCTGTATCAGAGTTTTCTTGAAGAGATTCCCAATTACCCATGGGAGATTTTGGTTTGGTATTCCCATGGAGGCGGTTTTTCTTCCCGATTTGAGATGATTTCTTCTTCCCAGTGCAATTCTTTGGTGACATGAATCTTGCAGGAATGATTATTTCCAGTTTAGTTGGTGTTATTGATGCCACTATCTGAAGCTTCACTGTTACTCATAGGAAGAGATGGCTTTATGCCCAGTGGAAGCCGAATTTCAAGGATACTCTGGATTAATTTGCCTTTATTCCACAGTGAAGCAAGTTTTCTCTTCCCAGTGAAGAAAAATTTTCTTTTCCCATTGGAGCAGGTATCCTTCCTCCCCCAGTGGTGTACATGATGGTTCCATTCATAACTCTTCTATCCTCGGTAATAGAAGGTGTTTGAGATATCCTCAGTGGAGCTTCTATCCCAAGACGCGTGTTTCTTCTCAAGAGAATATTTCCATACTGGTGATGTTATCTCTAGTGAGATTGATTGTTTGACTCCCCGTGAAGTTCAGTTTTCCCTTGGGAATTTCGCCCTATTAAGTTTTCTTGAGGAGATGATTGATCATCAGGCCTGCTTATTCCCTAGTTGATCAAGTCCCTTTCTTTTTCTGGAACAATATGCATTGACGTTTGTTGTTCAAGGGTCTCTTATCCTCAGTAGGAGAGTATTGATGGAAAGTTCCCCAGTGGAGTTCCAAATTTCAAGTTGTGGTTCGAAGGATTTCTCTTCTTCCCCAAGTAAAGTTTATCACCTATAGTCGTTATCCCAGTGTGGTCTGAATAGAATTCTTTTCATTTAAGAATTTTTATGATCCCTAGTAAAAGTTTATATTCCCAGTGAAGTTTTCCTCATCATAGACAAGAAGGGATTGGATTTGTTCCCCAGGGAGTTGAGAGTTAGATCATAGTTCAAGATTCTTTCAAAGTTGCGACTTATGTTTGTAGTGTTCTCCCCAGGAAGTTATTTTCCCGGTGATAGAAATCTTCAGAAGTTGTTAGGTCTGAATCACGATTCCCTACTAAAGTTCAGATTGATTTCTCTTTATAGAAGATCAGATGTGCGAAGATAATCGTTCAGGAGTTCATTGTCTCCTCAATAGCTGATTATTTCCGTGTGTTCCCAATGCATCACTAAAACATGCATCATTTTATTGCATCTACCAAAATAGAAATAAAAATTCAAACATGCATAAGTATAAGCTAGTTGTGTTTACCTTCAGTAACCAGGTTGTTATGCACGCAAATTTGATTTGTTCCCCCAGTGGAGTCTAGTTTGGTTTACCACCATTCAGATCTTTGGTGTTCTCCATTTCCCCAGTAAGTTGTGGTTTCTTCTTGCCCTTGTAATTTTTCTATTATTTTACTCGTGTTTGCTTTGCTGTTAGAGTGCGAGTAAGAGTCGGTGTATAACCTTTCTTATTTCTCAAGTATTTGAGTATCCATACTTGGTTTGTGGTAATTCAGATAATTTCTACTCTTGAAGAATCATGTCCCGCTTCTGGCCTGAGGGATATTGTAGTTCTTGCATATTCACAACCTTTTTAAAGCCTAACCTGTGTTAGCAATCCTTATTATAATCCCTTTGGCTGGTCTCTTTCTCTTGTCAAGTTCACGTTTGATCGGTGTCCTCTAGGGGTTCTTCTTAGTCGGTTCTTTGTCTTTGGTTTATCTGCATTGATCGGGTTTTCCTTCTGTTAGCTAAGCTAATATCCCTTGTGAGAGTCTGTTTTGATCAGTCTCTTTCTTGTGTGTGTCTAATGTTGACCATACATACATATCTTTATCCCCAAAAAGTCTGTTTTAGAGTGGCGGTATTTCGGTAAAAGCCTACCCTCAGTTAGTCTCCTTGTTATTTTGAGTTCGCGTTTGATACAAGCGTTCTTTGTTCAATCTTTGAGTTCCTCTTTTGA
The DNA here is from genome assembly GCA_948472305.1 of Vicia faba. Classification (NCBI taxonomy): domain Eukaryota; kingdom Viridiplantae; phylum Streptophyta; class Magnoliopsida; order Fabales; family Fabaceae; genus Vicia; species Vicia faba. The sequence continues at coordinate 1,471,617,474 of OX451737.1, read as the reverse complement.
TTCAAGAGGTCTCTATTTGATATCCGGTTGAGATCAATTTGACAGACTTATTCCACCTTTGATATCCGGTTAAGATCGATTTGACAGATTTCTTCCATCCTTGATATCTGGTTGAGATTAATTTGACAGATTTCTTCTATCTTTGATATCCGGTTAAGATCAACTTGACAGATTTCTCCCATCCTTGATATCCAGTTGAGATCAATTTGACAAATTTCTTCCAACTTTGATATCCGGTTGAGATCGATTTGACATATTTCTTCCATCTTTGATATCTGGTTGAGATCGATTTGACAAATTTCTTCTATCCTGGATATCCGGTTGAGATCAATTTGACAGATTTCTTCCACCTTTGATATCTGGTTGAGATCAATTTGACAGATTTCTTCCATCTTTGATATTTGGTTGAGATCAATTTGATAGATTTCTTCCATCCTTGATATTCGGTTGAGATCAATTTGACAGATTTCTTCCACCTTTAATATCCGGTTGAGATCGATTTGACAGATTTCTCCCATCTTTAATATCCGGTTGAGATTGATTTGACAAATTTCTTCCATCTTTGATATCCAGTTAAGATTGATTTGACAAATTTCTTCCACCTTTGATATCCGTTTGAGATTGATTTGACAGATTTATCCCATCCTTGATATCTGGTTGAGATCGATTTGACAGATTTCTTCCATCTTTGATATCCGGTTGAGATTAATTTGGAAGATCTCTTCCATTTCATATTTATTCGATCGAGTTCTTGTCGTTAGGTCTCTTTCATATCTGATATCTCTGATAGAGCCTGATATAGTTTATCTCTTTCTTGAATACCTGATAATTGTCTCGTATGTCTAATCTTGACCTATCATACATCTTCTGATAAAAAAACCAAAGTTTCATCCTAACTCGACCGGTTTCATATTGAAAAATTTATGGTTCTAATAAGTATTCAATCCTCTTCCACCTTGGTTGTTCGAAAGGAGTCCTCCAATCTCACCCCCTGGTTAAAGAAGATTGAATAGGGGCAGGTGTTGTACCCCAAAATTTTCCATCTTAATTTTTTAACGCTAATTGGCTTGTACTCTTGTTAGCATATACTTAAATGCATATCATTGGATCCATACACATGGGATTAAGTCATTTCATCAATTCAACAAAGCTCTCATATTTTTCAAAACATGTCGAGTTGTGAAATATTTGGGTGTTTCTGATAAATTTAAAGCAGTGAGAATTGGAAATAGTACTTCAACCGGTCTGAGTTTAAAAAATCGTATCTCCTATTTGAGGAATGGTTTTTTGGGTTGATTCTTGAAGATTTGAAACCATCTGGATGTCCTCTCCAACTTTTTTGTTCGGACCAAAAGTTAATCCTTGAAGAAAGGTCTATGAATATGCAGTTCTCTTGGAAGTTATACAGTGAAAAATACAAAGAAAAGTGTGTTGAATCGTGGTTTCGTGTGCATTAGAAAATTCATAACTCCCGGATGGAATGTCGTATACGTACGATTTTGATTTCCAAAATTCCATCTCGATGTCATCTTTATGTCGTCTTTAGAAGTCAAAAGATGATTCACTAAAGAAGAACCCGTGAACTTTAAGTTTCTAAAGACATGTTTATGCTAAACCGGAATTCATTTGTATTAATGTTTGATACGATAAAATTCACATCTCATTCAATTTATATCATATTGAGTTGGGCCCGGAGGCGTTGTTTCATAAATTTTGTCTACTGCAGTTTCTCTTCAGATGCCAAAATCAAATGGTGACTCGAAGGCTTCTGTTTTTGGTTTGTTCCACGTGTGACGCAATAGAAATACTACACAGGAAATTATTTTGTCTGACACAGTGTCAGTGAAACTTCAAAAATTTCATAACTTCCTTTTCGTTTATTCGATTGAGCCTGTTCTTTTGGCAACGCGTCACAAATTTGATAATCTTCATTTTTCATTTTGGATTCAGTTCGATATTCCATACGGATGATGACATGGCACTTTTTGTACGTATCATGTTTACACTGTCAAATGGAGGCCCAATTCAATTTCTCATCCAAGGCCCAATTGACCCATGTATATAATCTTGAAATCTGACTTTTCAAAAGGAGGAGGCTCTCATGATTCACCAATTCTCAAAATACAAGTCTAACAATTATCTCAATTCTCAAGGATCAAATCAAAGTTTTCTCTACTTTTTGATCAAGAACACAACAACAATTTTATCAAGAATCTAAAGTCAAGATCAAGAGCAATTCTTCTCCGATCTTTGATTTGTTCATTGCGATCTCTATACCTAAGCCTCCTCTTCACTTTTTTCGTTGATTTTTCTTGAATTAAGCACTTTTGAAATAAGTGATTATTTGAGAAGCACTTTTTTTATTAAGCGTGAATTGAATCTAGGTTGATTTTTGAATTGAGAACTTAGATCTAGTGCTAGAATTGTGAATTGATTTGATAATCATGTGTAAATCCAGGATTGGATAATTGAATTAAGTGCTTATTCGACTTAAGTGATTGTTTCATGAAAGTGATTAATTGTTAAATCAAATGGTGGATGTTACATGAAGCCTAATAGTTGATCTTATAGCAATCATGTGTTATTTGAATCTAAACCATGAATTATGCAAAATCATGCGTTGAATGTATGGAGACTTTGTGTTTGATTAAATATCAAAGCCATTGAAAATGCTCAAAAATTTGTTAAAATTGCCTCTGACACGAGGGTAACTGGTTGCTCGGTTACGGTAACCAGTTACCATCCATTTCATTCACAAAAAATTTCAAAACTGTTACGTGATAGCCAGTTACCCAATTTTTATAACTGGTTACCCCAAGTCATAAGCAAATTTCCAAAATCTTCAAAGTTTTGGTAACCAGTTACCCAAATATGGTAATCGGTTACCTTAAGTCAGTAGCTATTTTCTCAGATTCTTGAGTTAGGGTAACTGGTTACCTCAAGTCAGTAGCTATTTTCTCAGATTCTTGAGTTAGGGTAACCGGTTACCCAAATTCTGGCAACCGGGGTTCCTAAGCCAAAAAACAACAACTTCCTTTTTTTATTTTGTTTCATTTTTCATTGTGTTTTCTCTTTCAGATTAGTTTTTCCTTGTTATTTTTTACATGTGTATTGGTTGTACAAGGACTCATACTAATGGATTCTCATGATGATATTAATTCACGTTCCACTTTATTTGGGGAACATGAATTTGATATCCTATTTGGTCTGTAATTCACTTTACTTGCGAGATACGGATGCGATTCAGACAAGTTTATGCTTTGATCTTCTTGACTTGAGGAATACACATATTTGTTGTGTTTTTGTGTGGATTTTATTTTTATGTAGGATGCCTTTTGTGATGGTGTCTGATACACATCATTTTTTGTGATTTATTTTCACACTGTTTTCTTTGAGGCTTATGTTGGACATCTGATTTCTGACTTGCTTTATTTGATGATGCTAGCTTACTCGAAGTTCTCCAGGTTTCTCATTTTTGCTTGCTTTCTACGGATTATTATCCGTTTGGTATTGCACTGCCTCCTTTTTGTTTCTTTCAATTTTTACAGTTTTCTAGATAGTTCTGGGAGCCCCCATAGTGGCAAAGTCGTTGTTTAAATACCTGTAGCAGGCATTCCACACTTTATTTGCTATATGTGTTGTGCTTGTGTTTGCTTTCTTGGTTGTTGATCGATGAGTCACTCAACTTAGAAATTGAGATCACGACTTCACTCTTAGTTCATACTCCCTATAGGATTTTATCGTTTTCCTTTGTTTATTGTTGATCGATGAGTCACTCAATTTAAAAATTGAGATCACAACTTCGCTCTTAATGCATGCTCCCTATAGGATTTTATCGCTTTCCTTTATTTTTTTTGTTGATCGATGAGTCACTTAATTTAGAAATTGAGATCAAGACTTCGCTCTCATTTCATGTTCCCCATAGGATAGTTTTGTTAGACTTTCTTTGGCATGCTAGCCTATATAGGATTTCTCTAATTGTGCTCTCTTGAGCCTTTTGATTATTGATTTGTTTTCCTACCTTGATCCTTAATGTCTTGGTTAGGCATTTAACCTGGGTTAGCTTGTGCTACTCATAACACATTGTGTATGCTCTCTTGAGTTAGCTCTCTTGAGCCTATTGACATTGACTTTCTTACTTGATTTCATCTTTGTGTGCATGTTTTGAGATGATTTACCCTCGACATGTTCCCTTAGAAGCTCTCGGTTCATCTATAGATGATATTTCGAGATAGACATAGTTTTAGGTGATAGACCCTTGATATGTTCCTTTAGGACTTTTTGTTTAATCTATAGATGATGATTTGAGATAGACATTAGGATTGTTATTCATGCATGTCAACATAGGGTAGATATTTCCCTTCAAAACTCAACTTTAGGATCAATCATTGTATGATAACATTAAGGATTGGATTTAGATAGTCTCCCTTAGATGTTTTCTTTTCTTTTGTATCCTTTGCATCTAAAACAAAAACCTTATTTTTTCTTGGCAAATGCGTAAAACATCTAAAACTTTCAAATATTTTTTTAAGGTAAAAAATACCAACCAATTCATTTCTTTTTGCTAATCGTCTTTTCTCTTCTAAGAGCATGTTAGTTCCTTTCCACTACAGGCTGTAAGTCTCTAAAGGTCGAGCCGCGGTAAAATGATCGAATCTAACATTGTTCAAATAAAAAACATAAACCCATTAAAACAAGTGAGCTGAACTAGGGATGCTCTGATTCCTTAAAAGGGATACCTAGGAATTGGGGGTAGTGCCCGAACGAGCACAACTTTATTTTCCCTACATTATTTTCTCTTTTATTTTGCATGCATTCCCTCTTTGCACTTTCTTTTAGCCATTTAGCTTAGATTAGAAACAAACCCTTTGATTAGAACAACAAGAGTGGATATCATAGAGTACTACGAGCGTGTGGGGGTACTAATACATTTCCCTTGCATAATAGACTCTCTTACTCGATCTCTCAGTCGTTTGACCTGATCTCTCGCGTAATACGCTTTTAATTTTGTAATTTATTTTTAATTCTTGTTTTTTATTTATTTTAGTTTTTATTTTTGAATTTTATTTTTATTTCAATTTTATTTCTACTGTTATTATGTTCTGGGTGGTGCGATGCTACTAAGGTATTGTTTATTTACACAAGGTATGGAATTGAAACTGATACCAATCAACCAAGAAATTGAAAGATGGTTGTTCCACCATGACAAACGTTGGGGGATTATTGTATAAGGACAGATGCATGACAGAAATCCTTAGGGTTTCAACCGGCTAACCTTATAAAATTTGATACTAAGAATTATATACTTTCATATTAGAAAGATAACTCTTTCGGCAGGGAAGCAATCAAATATCCTTGGGAGTATCTCGCTAAATTCTACGAGACATGCTCGATGTGAAAGTCAAGTGGTGACATCAGTGACAATTAGGTAAAATCATGTTTGTTTGATTTTTCTTTGATAGGTTGCACTAAAGATTTGATTCAATGCATCCCAAATGGTACTATTCTGACCTGGAAAGAGCTGGAAGACAAATTTCTAGAGAGGTGTTACTCAAATGCTCAATTTATAGAGAGAAAAGCCAAAATTTCTAACTTTGAGCAAGAAAAGTCTGAGTACATGGGAAAATTCAAGTTGTTACTTCATAAGTGTCTGAATCATAATATAATTGCTATGGGAAAATGACACACTTCATTGGTAGACTAAAGGTAAAAACGGTAATGCTTCTCGATACCTTAGTTGGCGGTACAATACGAGCAAAAATAAATGAAGAATTTAAAACACTGATGTTGCACCCCCAAAATTTACCCTCCTGATTTTACTCTTATCTGGATTAGGCTTTGCATATTCATTTGCATCATCTTAATTAGTTCATTTGCATATCAAATAAGTCATCTTGGTTCAAAAGATCGGTGATCATGCAAGCTAGTGTTTCACAGTAGTTTGAGGTATATATATATATATATATATATATATATATATATATATATATATATATATATATATATATATATATATATATATATATATATATATATATATATATATATATATATATATATATATATATATATATATATATATATATATATATATATATATATATATATATATATATATATATATATATATATATATATATATATATATATATATATATATATATATATATCAAATAAGACTGATCCTTCTGGTTCTTCTTCAAGAATTGGATTGTGTGTCATACCCCAATTTTCCCCAGGGTCATTCATTTAATGTATTTGCATCATTTTAAGTTCATAAATACCATAAATCTTACTTCATGCATTTTTATTTCCATACGTTGCCTCATGCATTGCGCGAGGATGATCAAAATTCAATTATAATAAAATTTCAGTTCTATAGGAAAACTGGTAAAAGCAATTTGACATAGTGCGAAAAATTAGTGGGATAAATATTTTGAGTTTTTATCTTTAAATGGCGGTTTTATGAATCTACATTTTGCGTAGATCATGTTAGTGTGCTCGCTTTATTTTTTTCGATGTAGTTTACGGTTGAGTTTGTACTTGTCAGAGTTTGTTTAACCAAGTAATTTTTATTTTCGATTTTGATCATTTGCAATTTCTTTTATTAAACTTTTTTGCATGTAGACTATTTTAATGTGTTATTTTTATTTTTGGTTCATTAGGTGTCCAATTTTAATCGTTTTTGTTTATTTTTCGGTTTCTTTCTTTTAGTTCAGAAAAGTTAAAACAATTTTTTTTATGTTGATTTTATTTTATACTAACAATTTTCTTTTGTTTTATTTATTATTAGTATTGTTATTTCATTTGCTTTATGTTAAAAATATAAAAGAAGAAAAAAAATTTCAATTTAGGGACCACTCAACTCATTTCTCACAGTTTATAGTAAACAACCAAAATTCCATTCACTTTCAAAATTCAAAACCAATTCACACCATTCAATCTCAACCTTCCACTTGAATTTATCAAATATCCACAATCTCCCCTCAACCATTTCACATGGATCCTCACTTTTGGCTTAAAACTTCCCCCTGAAATTCACCAATCCAATCCCTAAAATCCCTCTTATACCCTCACTTAATTCTTCCTATAAATGAGACATCTCTTTCTCTCATTTCAACAGACAAAAAACCATCTCTTTTTCTATCTCACCAAAACCCACTCATTATCTAATTACCACACACACACACACACACACAAAAATGCCTCCTAAGTCCCCAGTTTTACTCTCACGTACTGTACATTAAACTTCAAACTCAAAACCTTTACACCTTAACTCACGAACCCTCCTTCGTTCCATTATCACAGCAAATTTAAACCATAGTCAATTTATCATCATTAACAACAAAATTGAAACACCACCTGATCCTACCGGTAATCAGAAAGAGGAGTGGTTGGTCCAAACTTTAAATGATCCAAGCGTCCCATGGAGAGAGGAGAGGGTTGTACCTGCAAGTCACTCTGATGCTGAAGTCAGGAAGAGTGGGGGTAAGTGAGTGATAGTTAGTGACATGAATAAAATACCTAACCTTCACTAATTGAGGGTATTTATAGAGCCCACGGCTCTGGGACAATAGTCTCCATTATGGACTGGGAATCCTCCTCTCTCTCCTCTCTCTCTCTCTCTCTCTCTCTCTCTCTCTCTCTCTCTCTCTCTCTCTCTCTCTCTCTCTCTCTCTCTCTCTCTCTCTCTCTCTCTCTCTCTCTCTCTCTCTCTCACACACACACACACACATACACTTTGAGTCATTTACTTTCCTTTACATTTATTTCCTTCTATTTTCCTATATTATCTCTATTTTTAACTAGACTAACATAAAGTGTTATTTTAGTAATTAATCTTAAAGTAATTACGATTTATGAATACCACAATCCACCCCCCTTCGTTTTGTACTTGGAATCACTTATTCAACAACTTTCTCTAAGGGATTTCACGATACAATTTAGAACAGTTGAGACAAAAACTCATTTGATCCAAAGATAAAAGTATATGCGATTTGAATTTTTAGATGACAATTTAAAAAATTCAAAACAATCTAATTTAATATAGTTTCTTAACTGTTTTTTATATCCAAATTTATAAATTATATATTTTTACATTATAATAATATTATAAAGACATGATAAAATCATAGGTTTGATATAAAATATAATATAATATATTAAATTTAGTATTATGGAATAAAATTTATCATTTATATTTGAAACATATAAAATAGTAAAAAATAAATAAATTAAACTAACAATTTGTATTAAAAGTATCATGATCTTATTCTCTCGCACTTCCAGCTCTACCTCTATGATTTGATCATCATATTTCTTCTCTTTATCAACTTTTGACCCCTTCTGACTTCTTATTGTGACAACATTAACAATATCATGACTTTTCTGATTGCCTTGTGATTGCAAAGATAATTGTTGTGCAATTTGTCCCATTTGAACTTTCAATTTTTTTATTTCGGATGTGGTATTTCTATGATTGCTCCTTGTCTCTTCTTGGAATTGAGAAGTGTGCGCATTTCTTCCTTCTGAGGAGCTTGTTGCTGATTTTGGCCACTTCCTTACTGATCTTTCCAGGAGAAATCTGGATGATTCTTCCACCTCAGATTGTAAGTATTGGATTAAGGATTATTCTGCCTCAAAAATTTGATCTCTTCAACTTGTAGTGGAGTTGGAAGATAATGTACAGTCATGTGAAGTCCACTACAAATTTCACAATCTGCCTATTGTGCCTGTTGAACCCGAGCTACCTATTGAGTACCCATATTCATCGCTTTCACCTTTTTCTCCACTTCTGCAGCAATTGTCTCTTTGATTCTGAGTTGCTTATTAACTTCTAACTTCAGATCAATCACTCCCTTTGGTTTACTTGCAAACCCTACCATACAACAACAGACGCTCATTTGTAGCAATGGCTTCAATGATCTTCTTCACACCAGTGGCTGTTGTAAAATTGGATGAGCCACTGACTGTTGTACCAATAACCTGCTTTGTCTTTATTCGGAGGCCATTTACAAACATCTGCATTTGTTCGGTTTGGTCCATATTATGAGTGGGACACACTACCAATAACCTCTTGAACAACTTATAAGCATCACCGAGTGGCTCTCCTTCTGTCTGTTTAAAATTCACAATGTCATATCTTTTACGAATGAAAACAGAAGCAAGAAAGTATTCATCAAGAAAAGTTTTCTTCATCTCTTCCCAAGTAGTAACACTTCTAGTAGGCAATGAGTAAAACCACTCTTCAGCATCTTCAAAAAGCATGAAAGGAAACATTCTTAATTTCTTTTCTTCTTCAGAATGTCCATCAATCTTCAAAGTAGTGCTCATAGTAAGAAACCTTTGCAAATGTTTATTTGTATCTTCATTTATCTTTTCGATGAAAGATATGTTCTCATGTTGTCAGATTGTTGAAGGGTGTAGCTGAAAATTGGCAATAATTACCGGTTGATTCACAATAGTCAACTGACCTGCTGGAGCAGTTGCTCCTCCATAGTTCCCAAGAAGCCTCTCTGGTGATGGTGGATTTTCACCCATTGGTATTTCTTCTTCTGATTCTGACTCTGACTCTGTATCAACTGAATGTTCTTTGTCGGAGGCTAGTCTGGCTAGCCGAGCATGTCTACGCCTTGCATGAAAGGTTCTTTCTATCTCTGCATAAAAAAGAAATTCAGCTAAGGACTTTCCTCGCATACAAATATTAGAGAAAAATTATCAGTAATAACAAAAATAAAATAATACTAATAAAAACTAACATAAAATTTTGGTGACGAGCAACAAAATTTTAATTGAGAGAAAATTGAACTCTATATTTTGGAAGCCCCTGACAACAACGCCAAAAACATGATCGATAAAATAGAAAGTGTACTATTTTTCCTCTTGTAATAATATGGAGATTCCTTGAATGTCGATCTCAAAGACTGCATGCAAGTATCGAGTTCAATTCGTGATTCAGTTAAACAAAAACTTAATTTGGGGGTTTGTTTGGTTATTGTCACTAAAATATGCAGAAATATAAATTGGTTTTTTCTTAAATATGAGGAGCATGCTAGGGTAAAGTGTATAATTTTCCCTGTAACAACCTTGAACCCTGATTTCTTCGACAAGTTCATAAAATTCAATTACAAGCCCTTTAGGTTGTTTTCCCCTAAGTCCTTAGTGGGAAAACCTTTGAACCTTCAACCTAAATCCTAAGTCCTTAGAGATTTATGACGAACTCAAGCATTTGTTTTATCAAGAGTGAACCAGAAACTATAGGGTATCCCTAGTCCTAGGTGATATCTACTATTTCCAAATTATACAAAAACCTTAACAACCGCGGTCTAGCTATTTGTTAACCGTAAATCAATCTTGTTGGTCCGACAAAGAAAGCATAAAAACCTCGTACAATTAAATTGAATAAGAAAACAAATATATTGATGAAACTAGAAATCAAATCAGGGACACCCCCTAGCATATGGAGGTTTAGCTACTCATATTGTTCAAAGTAATTTCAGAATAAAAATTAAACATTACAAATTAATGGTGAACTTTGATCTTCAATGGCTTCCGCTCATGAAAAGTCCAATCGTTGAAATTCTTCACTCGCAAAAAGTCCCTTAATTCCTTGTGGAAACTCATCTCAGTAGCATACATTCACTTAGGTTGGTTAGAAATACCCAAAACATCCTAGCCTTCACTTGAAAGGCCCTATTTTTATTACCTGAAACAAAATAAACAACAAAAAGAAAAACTAAGTCAATAAAAGCGTGGGTTTCCTCCCACAAAGTGCTTCATTTAACATCGCATGGATCGACGGTTCATCCCCTTATTATGGGGGGTACTTCCTCTTCCACACCTTGTTGTTTGTCCTTTCCGCAACCTAGAACTCATTTAGATCAAAAGTATGAACCACTATGTGCTTCAAGTCACTTCCAACTTCCATCTTCTCACCTCGGTGTTCTTTCTTCTTTCTCTTCTTGACTTCTTGACTTCTTGACTAAAATTGAGAATTTTTATTGATGCCACCTGAGAAATTATGTCTGAGACTTCTTCTGGGAGTGGTTTTGAAATTTTGCTTTCTCCTTCTACTTTGATCATACGAACTGAGTATTTATTCTTTCCCCCAACACATTTCTTCTTGATTTCCAACACCTTCAAGGTTATCTCCTCATCAAATGATTTTAATGTCAGATTACATGTCTCGATATCAAAATTGCACCGACTAGTCAGCAAAAATGGTCGACCAAGAATGATAGGAGTCTATTTATCTTCAGGAATATCTATGATCTGGAAATCAACTAGAAAGACAAAATTGTCAATTTCTACCAATACATCTTCAGTTATCCCGTATGACTGCTTGATGGTATGATCAACAAATTTTAATTTTGTTCTACTCTCTCTTATCTTTTCAATACCAAGCTTTTTGAAGATAGACAGTGGCATTAAGCTTATTCTAGAACAAGAATCAATTAGAACCCTCTTGAATGCTCTGTCTTTTATAGTGCATGATATTGCAACTGACCCATGATCCTTCTGCTTGATAAGGATTTTCTCTCGGGCATGATTGTGCGTAATTTCTCATCCTTGGGTACCTGTCCATCTTCTGTTGGTCTCTTTTTTTATAGTACCTCCTTCATGAATTTCTGATACAGGGGCAATTTCTCGAGTACTTCAAAGAATGATATGTTGTTCTCTAGCTCTTTGAATACTTTGAAAAATTTATCAAAGTCTTTCTCTTTTGTGTCCTTCTTTGCTACTCGAGGGGATATGAAAACTCAATCACTGGCTTACTCTCTTTTTCACTCTTTTCTTCAGTTGGCTACTACGACATTACCATTTCTTCCTGCTTTTTCTTATTCTATGGCACTTCTAGCACTACCTCTATGATCTGATCATCATATTTCGTCTCTTCTTCACCTTCTGACCCCTTCTGACTTCTTGATGTGACAACATTAACAGTATCATGACTTTTCTGATTGCCTTGTGATTGGAAAGATAATTGTTGTGAAATATGTCCTATTTGAACTTCCAAAAATTTTATTGCAGTTGTGGCATTTCTATTATTGCTCCTTGTCTCTTCTTGGAATTGAGAAGTGTGGGCAGCCATCTTTTTAATAGCTACCTCTTATTTTGCCTTCTGAGGAGCTTGTTGTTGATTTTGGCCACTTCCTTGCTGATCTTTCCAGAAGAAATTTGGATGATTCTTCCACCTCAGATTGTAAGTATTGGAGTAAGGATTATTTTGCCTAAAAAATTTGATCTCTTCAACTTGTTGTGGAGTTGCAAGATAATGTACAGTCATGTGTGGTCCACTACAAATTTCACAATTTTTATGTTATTCCTGTTGAACCTGAGCTACTTGTTGAGTACCCATATTCATCACTTTCAGCTTTTTCTCCATTTCTATAGAAATTGTCTCTTCGATTCTGAGTTGCTAGTTAACTTCTAACTTTAGATCAATTAGAACCTCTGGTTTACTTGTAAACCTATCATACAACTCTAGATGCTCATTTGAAGCAATAGCTTCAATGATCTTCTTCACACCAGTGGCTGTTGTAAATTGAATGAGCCACCGGCTGCTGTATCAATAAGATGCTTTGTCTTCATTCGGAGGCCATTTACAAACATATGCATTTGTTCAGTTTGGTTCTTATTATAAGTGGGAAACACTACCAATAAACTCTTGAACCTCTTATAAGCATCACCGAGTGACTCTTCTTTTTTTGGTTTAAAATTCACAATATCATATATTTTGCGAATGTAAACAGAAGCAGGAAAGTATTCATCCAAAAAAATTTTCTCCATCTCTTCCCGGGTAGTAATACTTCCATTAGGCAATGAGTAAAACCACTCTTCAACATTTTCAGAAAGCGTGAAAGGAAACATTCTTAATTTCTTTGCTTCTTTAGAATTCCTATCAATCTTCAAAGTAGTGCTCATAGTAAAAAACTTTTGCAAATGCTTATTTGCATCTTCATTTATATTTCCGGTGAAAGATTTGTTCTCTTGCTGTCAGATTGTTGAAGGGTGTAGCTGAAAATTGGCAACACTTACCGGTTGATTTATAATAGTGAACTGACATGCTGGAGCATTTGCTCCCCCATAGTCCTCAAGAAGCCTATTTAGTGGTGGTGGATTTTCATCCATTAGGATTTATTCTGTTGATTCTGACTCTGACTCTGTATGAACTAAATGTTCTTCGTTGGAGGCCAATCTAGCTAGCTGAGCTTGTCTATGCCTTGCATGAAAGGTTCTTTCTATCTATGCGTCAAAAAGAAATTCAGCTGAGGGCTTTTCTCGCATACAAAGATTAGACAAAAATTATCAGTAATAACAAAAATAAAATAATACTAATGAAAACTGACAGAAAATTTTGGTGACGAGCAACCAAATATTAATTGAAAAAAAATTAAACTCTATATTTTGGCAGTCCCCGGCAACAACGCCAAAAAATTGATCGATAAAATAACAAGTGTACTATTTCGCCTCTTCTAATAATAGAGAGATTCCTCGAATGTTGATCTCATGGACTACATGCAAGTATCAAAATCAATCCGTGGTTCAATTAAACAAAAACTTAATTTGGGGTTTTGTTTGGTTATTGTCACTGTAAAATACGCAAAAATATATATTGGCTTTTTCTCAAATATGAGGAGCATGCTAGGGTAAAGTGTATAATTTTCCCTGTAACAATCTTGAATCTTGATTTCTTCAACAAGTTCATAACATTCAATTACCAGCCCTTTAGGTTGTTTTCCCCTAAGTCCATAGTGGGAAAACCATTGAACCTTAAATCTAAAACCTAAGTCCTTAGAGATTTATGACGAACTCAAGCATTTGTTTTATCAAAAGTGAATCGCTAACTATATGGTATCCCTAGTCATAGGTGATATCTACTATAGCCTAATCGTACAAAAAACTTAACAACTAAGGTCCAACTAATTGTTAACCGTAAATCAATCTTGTTGGTCCGACAAAGAAAACATAAAAGCCTCGTACGATTAAATTGAATAAGAAAATAAATATATTGATGAAACTAGAAATCAAAGTTGTTAGAGAATCAAATCAAGGACACCCCCTAGCATTGAGGGGTTTAGCTACTCATATTGTTCAAAGTAATTTCATAATAAAAATTAAACATTACAAATTGATGGTGAACTTTGATCTTCAATGGCTTCCGCTCATGAAAAGTCTCTATTCTCCAACACTTGCATAGGATTCAATCTTAAAATATATGTATGTGATTGTATTCAGTTTGGTTTGGTTTGGTTTTGAAAATACAATCCAAAATCTTACTTGATTCGAACAGTTTTCACAAAAATGACATCAAGCACATATATTTTAGATGATTTTGTGTAATTCGAACAGTCTTCGATTTTGTGTGATTTTTCACTTTTTTAATCTTTTTGAGATTTAATTTGGATCTATTTAGATTTAAACACACATAGCTTCCTGTTTTTGATAATGAGATTTGAAATAGATATAGCAAGCAAATGCATGTGATCTTAGAGTTATAAAATGTGATGGAAAAAGTTCAACCATGTTTCGAAGATCTTTCAACGATGCAATAAATGTTCAATTTGTTCCACATAAATGATACAAGTGTCATGAATTCAGGCTTGATGCCTTTCTCATTGCATTTGATACTATATATAATAGTGTCGGTAATTACAACTCATAATGACTAATTACAACTCATAATAACTAATTACAACTTATAATGGCAATTTCCTATTCTATGAATGTAAATTATTCACAATAAATGTGTTTGATTATTTCCTGATTAACATCCCCCCTCAAATTGATGCGGCCGGTCAAGGAGCATCAATTTGCTAACAAGAAACTAATGTCGTGGGCGTGGAACAACCTTGGTAAGAATATCTGCAACCTGCAACTGAGTACTGATGTGAGGAAGTGATATTATTCGATTATCGTAGGCGTCACGTATTGAATGATAATCAACTTCGATATGTTTGGTGCGCTCATGAAAAACAGGATTTGCAACAATTTGAATGGCACTTGTATTGTCAGCATAAAGTGAAGTTGACTCTGTTTGGGGAAATCCAAGTTCAGCCAAAAGACCATGAAGCCAAAGTATTTCTGAACAAGCAACAGACATGGCACGATACTCTGATTCAATAGAAGATTTAGAAACTCTTGCTTGCTTCTTACTTTTCCAAGAGATCAATGAAGAACCAAGAAACATACACCAACCAGTAACAGATCGACGAGTATCAGGACACCCTGCCCAATCAGCATCACTATAAGCACTCAACTGAAGAGAAATTCCAACGGAAAAGAATAATCCGCGGTGAGAGGTTCCCTTTAAGTAGCAAATTATACGACGAACCGCAGCCAAGTGAAGATGACGAGGAGAATGCATGAATTGACTTACTTGTTGAACAACAAAAGATATGTCAGGGCGAGTAATAGTCAAGTAGTTGAGGCTGCCCACAAGTTATCGATACAATAAGGGATCAGGAAAAAGATCACCATCATCACGATGATATTTAACATTAACCTCAAGAGGAGTATCTACCGGGTTAGCCGATTCTAGACCGGCCATAGAAATCAAATATGTAGCATACTTGTGTTGATGGAGAAAGATGCCCTTGGACGTAGAATGAACCTCAAGACCAAGAAAATAATGTAGATTACCCAGATCTTTCATGTGAAATGAGGCTTGTAACTGTTGCTTAAGTCGCTGAATGGAAGCATGATCCGAACCAGTAATAACCATATCATCAACATACAAAAGAAGCAGAACAATACCCGTAGATGTGCTATGAATAAATAAAGATGAATCATACTGACTCTGAATAAAGGAGAATCCAAGTAGAATGGAGCGGAATTTCTCGTACCATGCTCTAGGTGCCTGTTTCAAACCATATAAGGAGCGTTTGAGCTTACACACGCCTTTAGATGACGAGAATAAGCCTTGAGGTGGAGTCATATAAATATCTTCTCTCAGGTCACCATTAAGAAAAGCATTCTTCACATCCATTTGATGAAGAGTCCAACCACTAGAAGCAGCTATAGAGATGATCGTGTGGACAATTGTCATTTTGGCAACCGGTGCAAATTTCTCATCATAATTAATTCTATATTCTTGCTTGTTTCCTAACGCAACCAAACGAGCCTTGTAACGGTTGAGGGACCCATCGGAATTTAATTTCACAGAATACACCCATTTGCAACCTATAGGTTTTACATCGGGAGGGCAAGAGACAATATCCCATGTGAAATTCTCTTGAAGAGCTTGAAGCTCTTCATTCATTGATTTTATCCATCGCACATCCTTAAAATCCTATGAGTAACAAGTAGGAATAGATATGCTAGAGAGTGTGGCAGTCAGAGAAGTATGTGAGGAATCATACCTGTCTGGTGAATATTTATCTGGTACACGAGATATTCGACCAGAACGCCGTGGTTCAACCGGTACAGGATCAGGTGGCAGTTCAACGTAGGGAAGGGGTGTGGGAACCTGTTGTCTGTGTTTTCTGACATATACATGACCTGGTTTATAACGTTCTATAGATTGAGGCATAATAGAAAACTTAGGAAGAGCAACAATATCATTAATGGCAGGAGAAACACAGGGAAACATAAACTGATTATCAAAAAATGTCACATTTCTAGAAATGCGAAAACGATGGTTAGTGACATCATAACACACAAATCCCTTATGAGAGTGACTATATCCCATAAATGCACATTGAACTGATTGTGCTCCAAGCTTATGCCTTTCAAAAGGAGGTAAGTGAACAAAACACACACACCCAAAAGTATGTAAAGCACTATAATCAGGATGAATTTTAAAAAGACGAAAGAAAGGAGAATCAAGTTCAATAACCGTAGAAGGAAGACGATTGATCAAGAAGACAACTGTGGAAAGAGCTTCTACCCAAAATCGGAATGGTACTGAAGCTTGGAGAAGCAATGTGCGTGTTACATCAAGCAAATGTCGATTCTTCCATTCTGCAATACCATTTTGTTGAGGGGTATTGGGACAAGATCGTTGCGACAAGATGCCTTTTTGTTGAAGGTATTCCTGAAACTTATGAGACATGTACTCACCACCAGAGTCAGAGCGAAAAATTTTAACAGTTGCTTGAAATTGAGTTTCAACATATGTTAAAAATTTCTTAAACACAGAAAACACTTCAGATTTAGACCGAGGGAAATATATCCAAACAAAACGACTATAATCATCAATAAATGTGACAAAATATTTATAGTGAGAATGAGAAACTACGGGAGACATACCTCATACATCACTATGAATCATTTCAAAACAAGTGGAAGCACGATAAGCACCAGACGGAAAAGGAAGTGTTTTACTCTTAGCTAATTTGCAAACAGAACATGAAATAGAGGCATTAGAAACATTTTTATTTCCCAACAAACCATTTTTAAATAAATGGGACAAAACAACAGAGTTTGGATGACCTAATTTTCTATGCCAATCCTCATAAGAGTTCAAAACATTATTACAAGCAAGAGATATATGATTAGAAATAAACTGGAGTGGAAACAGTCTTCCCACTTTAGGCCCCTTCGCGATCACTCTCCCCGACACCTGTTCCTGCACAAGACAAACATCACGAGAAAAGTTAACATCATAATTTTTATCTACCAATTGACCAACAGATAATAAATTAGACGCAAGTCCAGGTGATACAAGCACGTCCTGAAAATCAGAGTTGATGTCGCCAATATCCGTAATAGATAAAGTATTACCATCAGCTATTTGAATTTTCTTATTACCATGATAAGAGTGTAAATTGTTCAAATACTCTGAAGAACCTGTCATGTGATTGGATGCACCCGAATCAAGAAACCATGGGCGAGAAACATTAGAAGACTTACCCTGAATTCCCAAGGCTGAGAGAGCGGAAAGTACCATTTGTTGAATCAATTCAAGTTGTATAGCACTATCGTTTGATGCCCCATTAGTGGAAGGACCAACCGCATGATTTGCATGGAATGCCTGTACTGAACGTTGTGTTGGTCGTGGAGGACGTGTGGGATACTCAGAGATAATATGACCCTGTTGCTTGCAGTAATTACAAAACTTCTTATTACAGCTACGAGCAATATGACCAAATTGTTTGCAAGAGAAGCACTGAACCTGTTTCATATCACGATTTTTACCTTTACTTTGAGCAGCATATGCAACCATCACGGGCTCAGAAATGGTAGCATCATGAGACATGGCTCCTTGAGTAATAAGACGTTGTTCCTCCCTTAGGAGTTCTCCAACACATGTATCTAAAGAAGGAACCAGATTCCTATTCAGCAAGGCACCTCTGACAACCTCAAATTCTGGGCGTAATTTCATGAGAAATTGATCTCGACCACTTGTGTTGTAAACCTCTTGAACAGCCGCGAGAGAGGTCTTGGGAACATTAGCATGTATAATAGCAGAGATTTAAAAAACCAGAATAGTATTCTTGAATAGACAAATCACCTTGTTTGTAGTTGGCTATTTCTAACTCCAACTGAAAACGTTTTGCCGAATTGCCCTGGTTGTAAATGCGCTTTAGATAATTCCACATTTCTTGAGCAGTTGAAAAAGAGCGTAAGTTATTGATCATGTGAGGATCAATACTGTTGAGAATCCAAGTGATGATTTGAGCATCTTTAGTTTCCCACGCATCTAAACCAGTTTTCTCTGTCGGTGCCTTAGAAACACCATCTAAATGACTCCATAATCCCTTTCCTTTAACATACATCTTGAACTGAAATTCCCATGCAGAATAATTCTTGCCGGTAAAACGGACACAAAAATTATTTTCATTTTCCATTGCCATTAGATATAACCCCTTTGTATTGTTAAATAAACAGGATAAATCCAAACCCAGTGTGCACGTGCAACCAATTTATTTAATAATACCAATTAAATAAATAGTAAAACAATGGGAAGCAAACCAGGAAACCACGCGGTAGCTAAACTAGGAAACCATGCAGTAGCTAACGAACGGTGAAGAAACACCCACGATCTAGAAATCGCCAACAATTCAATAATGAAACCACGATCACCGAACAGAATCACCAAGAAAAACGATCACCAAGCGGAATCGCCGAGAATACGAAACGGAATCGCAAAGCACAATATGTTAGCAGCACTGAATGATTAACGATCACCGAAACAACGTGCGATAAACACGAAATCAAGATCACAAAGCAACAACAATGAAGAAATCACGAAACGGCAATTGAAAGATTTCAGATTTCGAGAAATACAAACAAGAAACACGATTTCAAGAGCGACCCAGTGGGGTGTCGCTATTCAGCCAAGAGAACAAGGATTCACAGGTTAGATCAAACCCTTCTGATACCATGTCATGAATTCTAGCTTGATGCCTTTCTCATTGCATTTGATACTATATATAATAGTGTCAGTAATTACAACTCATAATGACTAATTACAACTCATAATAACTAATTACAACTTATAATGGCAATTTTCTATTCTATGAATGTAAATTATTCACAATAAATGTGTTTGATTATTTCCTGATTAACAACAAGAAGAAATATTTTTTGGTGATGTTCTTCATCCATCAACGTAGTTGTATAGAAATAAGGTTTTTGATATAAAAAGAATTATGGCGTTATTTGATTAATGTAGTCGATTATACTTAGTGAGATGATACTTGGTTGTTGTTGTTATTGTTCATCCATCAATGTGTTGATACAATCAATTTATAGAAAATTAAGAATGTTATTTCCTCAAAGGAGGTGGATATTCCTTAGAAAATGCATAATGGTAATGACAAACTCAAGAAAGTTTGGTTACAAAAATTGAGAAGACAATTCAAGTGTATATAGATAAAGAAAAATGAAAAGGTTCTTGTGCATGTCAATAGGATCACACATGTCACCATTCAAATGAAGAGTTGTCATGAAATTGTTACTGATAAACTATCGTGAACAAAGTGATGCACAATATCTCCTCCAAATTTGATTACATTGTGATTGAAATTGAGGAATCAAAGCCTTTATGTGTCATGAAAGTTGAGGAATTACAATGATTTGGAAGAACATGAACAAAAGGTGCTTGAATAAACTAAAGAAAGTGTGATTGAATAGGCTCTACAGGATCAAATAACCAAGATATGTGGTGTTTCAAAATGGAAGGAAAATTACAAATCCAAGAAAGAGGGATCTCAGTAAGATAACTCCAAAAAATATGATCAAATTGAATCTTCTTTATGAAATAACAATGCTCGTCAAGATAAGAAGATGAATAATTTAATGAACAAGAAGAACATTCAGTGTTATTTGTCAACGATTCGGTAAATTTGTATATTAGTGTAAGAGAAAATATGTTCCTAAAGGCAGAGGCAATGCTGATATTGAGGCACACATGGCTTATAGTAAGAGTGAATCAGACTCAAAACCTATCTCCTAAATGGAAATAACAAATTATGAGCTTAGAAGTATAAATGGCTAATATTTGAACACATTTTGTTCTAATCACATGAAAATTTATTGAGAACGACTCACCAATTTTAATGATTTAAGAAAGATAAATATAAAATTCATTGATAAAATAACGATTCCAATATAGTGATTTGGTGTTGATTTGATTAAAGGAAGGAAAGGAAATAAAGAATTCATCATTTTTGTGTTGTGTGATCCAATCATGGAGAGTAACATGTTAAGAATGAGTCAGTTTATTTATAATGAGTTTACCATGCACCTTGACATCCATCAGTAAAGGTCTTTGATGCTCTATAGAAGACTACTTTAAGATCCCCCCCTCTCTTAAAATAGATCACTTCAAGTCCATATCAATGCAACATAATCTCATTGTCTTTCTTCTAAGGTGATTAGAGATGATGTTTGGTTATGACACCTGATGCATGAAAACCTTAATTTTAAGAGTATTTGTAAAGTCATGCTTCATCAAGTTTATGTTTTGATGATTACAAACATCATGATCAAGGAAAAAGGAATTATCAAAAAGAAGAAGAAAAAGTATCTACTCAAAATGGACTTTTAGCTTGCATGTTAAGTTACTCCTAAAGAAGACTTTGGTATTTGATCTTCATTATGGTACAAGACTCCAATTCAATATAGTATGTTACTATAGTGCTCAAAATATGTCTGACATTATGCATACAGGTTTCATGGGTTTTAATATAATTAGCATTGCATTTCCAAACCATTAAAAATGTTATTTCACTTTTTCATACAGTGGTAACCAGTTACAGGTTTCTGGTAACCGGTTACAGGCTTCAGCAATTCAAAAATATTAACGTTACCTGCATGGGTAACCGGTTACTGCATTCTGGTAACTGGTTACCGCTGAAACGAATTTGAAAAACAAGATTATTTTGAATTTTGTTTGTTTGTTGCATTTGTCCATGAACCATTGAACTTCTACATTCATTTAGAACCTTTTGAAAGGGTGCAATACATGTATATAATTCTAATATTTATGAAGTAGAAACACACATAAAAATAACAACAATCACAACATACAATTCAATATTTTGTTTCTCATTTTCAAACAAGTGCATGGATTAATATCTTGATCTTGCATGAAACTTTTAC
The DNA here is from genome assembly GCA_948472305.1 of Vicia faba. Taxonomy (NCBI): domain Eukaryota; kingdom Viridiplantae; phylum Streptophyta; class Magnoliopsida; order Fabales; family Fabaceae; genus Vicia; species Vicia faba. Next base: position 1,471,595,925 of record OX451737.1, on the reverse strand, counting down.
TCTTACATTTTCAAATACATCATTAAAAAGTTTCATCATATGCATTGAGCACTTGTGTAATATATTCATTAAATTGTTATCTTGAAAGATAAGAGTATACTTTGTATTGACATTGATTATCAACTTTCATATCTACTTCAAGAATTTGTTTCTAATTATTTTTTCAAAGTGATTATGGTGTAACCTTGTTGTCCATGATTGTTGGAAGCAAGAGAGTATCAAGGGAGGATTGTTCTCTTTTTACTTTGTATTGGTTACCTTATTTTCAGGATTGTCGGAAACAAGTGTGTACATTGAAGAGGATTATTCTTCATGTACTTGGTTGGATCTTAAAGGATAGTTAAAGCATTTGATCTCCCTATAGGTTAGATAGTAAGCATCACATTTAGATGTGAATAGGTTGTACGATAATTCTAACTATAGTGAAATCTCTTACATGTTGGTAAGGGGACTAGAGTACTCTCGAAGTGTGAGGGGAACCAGTATAAATCTATTGTGTTCTTTATTTTTTGTATTTACCGCTTTCATATTTATACACAAACAAGAAAATAAGAACATCCTCACATAAAAGAATAAAAATCTGCAATCCACTTTATTCAGCCCCATCTTAGGCGCACTCAAAAACCAACATTATTTATACCTTAAAGTCAAGTGAAATGGTATATGGTCTACCTAGGATTAGGTTACATGTAGACATGTGTAATAATGTCTTGATAGCTAGAAACCAAGGATATTTGTTTGCATCTCTGATTCTAGTGAGAGTTCAAGGTAAACTTGTTGTGATACATATTAATGTCTATGGTCCCTTTGGCATAATGTCACTTGGATAGAATAGATAACTTGTTTCCTTTGTGGACGACATCACTAGATTTATGTGGGTTTATCTAATAAAAACCAAAAAATGAGGTGTTCTCAGTTTTCAAGAAGATTAAATTGATGGTAAAAAAAGGAGAAAGACAACTCTAGATTCTATAGCGTTATGAATATGGTATGTACGCTTCAAGACGATTTGAATCCTTTTGTGAAGATATGGGAGTTCATTATGAGATCACATCATAGTACACCCCCTTAACATAGTGGTTTTGGTGAGAGAAAGAACATGTTAGGTGCATGCTGAAAGAAAAGAAGACTCCATATGATTTTTTGGGTGAATTTGTCATAACTTCCTATTTATTGCTCAACATGAGTCCCATCCTAGAATATTAGATTCTCAACTAGATTCTCCAAGAAAGTGATGTTAGTCTTGGCCAGATGATCACATCATATGGAGACCTCGTGCACATGTCTTTATTTATTGATGTTGAGCCTTTTAACTATGCAAATACAATTACATCCTCTCTATAGATTATTGTTGTAAAGGAAGAAGTTATGTTTATATAATGGAATAAAATAAGAAGCTTAGTCTCCTTACCAACAAAAATAGGTCTATTGAAATGAAATGGATTTACAAAGTTAAGCACCTCTAAGATGGTTTCATTGCCAAACATAAGGAAATACTTATTGCAAATGGATCCTTACAAAATCTTGGCCTTGACTTTAAATAATTTTTTGAACTAGATGCAAGAATTAAGAAAATAAGATTAATGGTAGTTATGGCTAGCTTATTACAATAAAATCTTGTTTAAGTAGAAGTCAAGTATGTATTTCTCAATGGTTTTCTTGATGTGGAAGTTTATGTTGAACAGCCTGATAGATTCATTGTAAAAAGGTGAAAAGATAAGTTCTTGAAGCTTAATAAGACTCTTTATGACTTGAAAAAAAGGCCCAAGAGTAAATAATAAGAGGACTGACGAGTACCTAAAGCAAAATTGGTTATTCCAAGTGTACAATTTAACATGTAATATATGCGAAAAGACTAATTAAAGGCAATCTCGACATATTGTATCCATATGTGGATGCTATACTCATCATAAGAAGCAATAATAATGATATTGAGAATCTCAAATTAAGCATGAGTACTGAATTTGATATGACTAATGTAGGTGGCCTAAGTTACTTTCTTGACCTTGAATTTGCCACAACTATGAAAGACTTGGTAATTCACTAAAGGAAGTATATCAGTGATATCTTAAAGAGATTTAACATGTTGAACTACAGCTCAACAAGTACTCTTATGAAAGAAAATTTAAAATTAAGCAAAGATGAAAATGGCAAGGCTATTGATAGTACTTTATACAATCCAATGGAGTGTTGTTTGAAGAATTCAATATATGTCACAGTGTAGGTACAATGAATAGATTTATCCAAAAACAGAAAATGTCACATATGCAAACAATCAATAGGATCATAAACTATCTGAAAGGTACAATAGACCATGACATTTTATTTCCAAAACCTTATGGCTATAGAGATAGGTTGACTGATTTTTGTGACTCATATTTATATGGAGACAAAGTGATCTGAAGAGAAGAAGCACAATAAAATATGTGCTCCAAAAAGTAAATATCGGTGTCTTTGTCTTGTTATGAATTCCAATATATTTCAATTTGTAATGTAGTTTTTTAAAGAGTAATGATTGTTGGAAATCCACCAATACTTTATGATGAATTTCGACCACCACTGATGATTAGTTATGACAAACAAATAAAAAGAACACTAGAAATATTTCTGCAGAATTTCTCTTCTGCCCACAAACTGTGGAATCTTTATTATTTCACTTTGCAACTGCAAAATACTGTGAATGACTTGATTACAAAATAGGGGTTACTCCCTCTATTTATAGATTTAGGTTAGCTTGCTCCCTAAGCTAAAACCCAATCCCAAAATATCTTTTTACTAAATCAAATCTAATCAAATCTATTCTAGATTTAAATTCAAATCTATTTAAATCTAAACAAATCAAATCTTCTTTTGACACATATGAATTACAATTTAACACACCACCTAATTCATTGTGTCTAAACTGTCTATGTTCATCATGGCCCTTAGCTTTCTGAATACTTCGACCTGCACTCCCTTCGTCATGATGTCTGCAATCTGATTCTCAGTTCTGCAGTGTTCCAAATTCATCTTCCCATCTGCTACCTACTCTCGAAGATAATGGAACCTCATTTCGATGTGCTTACTTCGACCATGTGCTATTGGGTTCTTTGCCAGATTGATAGCTGATGTGCTGTCTATCTTCATGGTAATTGATCCATGATTTTTCCCTGTTATCTCTTCGACCAAGTTCACCATCCAGGTTGCTTGACATGCACAAAGAGAAGCAGCTATGTATTCTGCTTCACATGATGATAATGCCATTACTGGTTCTTTTCTCGAACTCCAAGCAATTGTTGCACCACCTAGCATAAACACATATCATGCTGTTGACTTTCGATCTTCAATATCACTACACCAACTCGAATCAGTGTATCCCACTAACTTGCATTCTTTTCCTTTATCAACTGCAGGAAATAAAATGCCATAATCGAAAGTTCCTTTAAGATACCTTAGTATCCTCTTCACAATTGCTAGATGTGATACCTTTGGCTTCTGCATGAATCTACTTACCATACTTACGATGTATGCTAAGTCAGGCCTTGTATGACAAAGATATCTTAATGATCCAATAAGTCTTCTGTATTGGGTTGGATCAACATCATCTTCATATGCATCTTTCGACAGTTGCAGTCTTGGTTCTGCAGGTGTCGAAGTTGAGTTGCATTCTTCCATCTCAAACCTCTTGAGAATTTCTCCTGCATATCTTCTTTGATGCATCATCAAACCTCTACTTCTCTTGTAGAATTCGATACCAAGGAAATATGAAATCTCACCCAAATCAGACATTTCGAATTCCTTGCTAAGATCAACTTTGAAGTCTTCGATCCTCACTCTTGCAGCTACCTGTTATCAACAAATCATCTACATAGAGACATAGTATAAGCAATTTACTCTTGCTTCTTCTTACATATACTCCATGTTCAGTTATGCACTTCACAAATTCCTTCTCCCTTAGAAAACTATCAATTTTCTTATTCCAAGCCCTTGGAGATTGTTTCAAACCATACAGGGCTTTATGTAGCCTGTACACCTTTCTTTCTTCGTCATGTTTCACAAACCCAACTGGTTGTTTAACATAGACTTCTTCATCTAAGGGTCCATTTAGGAATGCACACTTCACGTCCATCTGACATATGTGCCAACTGTTGATTTCTGCTAGACCAACAACCAACCTGATTGTTTCGATCCTAGCAACAAGTGCAAAAACTTCGTCGAAGTCTATTCCTTCTTTCTGTAGAAATCCTTTCGCCACAAGTATTTCTTTGTGTCGAGTTACTTCACCTTTCGAATTAGTCTTCACTTTGTATACCCACTTGACATCAATTGCCTTCTTGCCTTGTGGAAATTCGACAAGTGACCAAGTGTTGTTGTCTTCCATAGACTTTACTTCTTCGTTCATTGCTTTCACCCACTTCGAATCCTTTAATGCTTCAGCTGCATTAACAGGTTCGACATCTGCATAGAAAGCATAATGTACCAGCTCACCTTCATCATCTATCACATCATCTGATGTAATCACACAATCTTGCAATCTTGCAGGCATGCGTCTTGTTCTTTGAGGTCTGCTTGTACTGGGTATATCTGCTGGCTCCTCTTGTCGAACTTCTCTTTCGACTTGAGTTTCTGGCTCTTCGAATAAGATTCCCATTGAATCTTTCTTGACATTTGCAATCCAATCCCATTCTTTGAACTCATCTATGATCACGTCCCTGCTGATCACAATCTTCTTGTTCTCTGGATCGAACAACTTGTAGCCTCCTGTTGAATGATATCCAACTAGGATCATTTGACTTGACTTGTCATCAAGTTTCTTTCTCAACTGATCTGGCACATGTCTATGTGCAATAGATCCAAATACTTTCAGATGACTTAAGCTAGGCTTCACACCAGACCAACATTCTTCTGGAGTAATTCCTTCTAGCTTCTTTGTAGGACTTCTATTCAAAATGTATGTTGCAGTCGAAACAGCTTCACCCCAGAACTCTTTAGGTAAACTCTTGCCTTTCAACATACTTCTCACCATATTCATGATGGTTCGATTTTTCCTTTCTGCAATTCCATTTTGCTGTGGAGTATAGGGTGGCACCACCTCATGCACAATCCCTTCTTTTTCACATAATCTGTCGAAGTCTTTCGACACATATTCTCCTCCACCATCAGTTCCCAAAACTTTGAGTTTTCGTCCACTTTGTCTTTCGACCATAGACTTAAACCTGGTGAATACTTCGAACACTTCACTTTTCTTCTTGATCGGGTAAGTCCATAGCTTTCGACTGAAATCATCTATGAATGTAACAAAGTATTTGTTACCTCCCATTGAATCCACCTGGATTGGTCCACATACATCAGAGTATATGACTTCGAGACTAGCCTTCGATTTGCTTCATGTATCCTTGCTGAAGCTATTCTTGTGTTGCTTCGCCTGCACACATTCTTCACATACTTCGTTTGGAATGTCAATTTCAGGCAATCCTGAAACCATATTTCTTCTCTTCAAATCTCTGATGTCTCTGAAGTTGAGATAACCAAGTCTATAATGCCATATCCATTCATCTCTGCTAGCTGCAGTCGAAAGGCACTTGTGCTCCATCACATTTAGTTAAATCTTGAAGGTTCGATTCTGAGACATAGGAGCCTTCAAGATTACTTTCCCATTTGCATCAACGACTCTCATCAACTTATCTTCGATTGATACTTTATAATTCTTTTCGACCAACTGCCCTATACTGAGCAAATTGCTCTTCATGCCTGGTATGTACAATACATTCGAAATTACTGACTTCTTGCCATCTTTCCTCATGATCATAACATCACCAATACCTTCTGCTGCTAGGGTGTTGTCATTTGCAAATTTTACCATATTCTTCGTTGAGGGTTTTATATTGACGAACCAGTCTTTCCTTCCAGACTTATATGATGAACATCCTGAATCCAAGTACCATTGGTCCTTGAATCTATCTTCATCTTTTGTTGTGACCATCAGCATCATCTCTTCTTCTTCTTCTTCTTCTTCATGTTTTGCCAGCTTTGCATCACTTTCTTGATTCTTTCGTTTTTCTGGACAATCACTCGAAAAGTGTCCATATTTCTGACAATTGTAACATTGAATGTGACTCTTGTCAGGTTTTCGACCACCATCTCTTCCTCTGTTTGCAGCACCACCTCTTTGGTTGGCTTGGTGTGGTCTTCTTTGATTCGACACGTCTCCTTCGATTTGGTTTCCTCTACCATTCGATTTGTTGTAGCCACCTCTACTTCTGTCGAAATACTTTCCTTTGCCTTTGGTCTCTTTTGCTGAATGTGCCTGCAAGGCCACATCACTCTTCGATTTTCCTGCAGCTCTTTTGTTTATTCTTTGTTCATGAGATTCGAGCGTCCCTTGAAGCTCTTCCTTTGTCAATTTCGACAAGTCTTTCCCCTCTTCGATCGCCACCACTATGTGGTCGAACTTAGGAGCTAAAGATCTCAAGATCTTCGAAACAACAGCTCTTCTTGTTAATGTTTCTCCACATGTCTTGATTTGATTCACTAGTTTTGTAACTCTAATGAAGAAATCAGATATGTTTTCACTGTCTTCCATCTGAAGCAGTTCATAGGTCCTTTTGTGAGTTTGTAACCTCACTTCTTTCACCTTCTCAGCGCCTCCAAAAGACTTCTTAAGGATCTCCCAAGCTTCTTTTGTAGATTCTGAATCACTGATCTTTTCGAAATTGTCTGGGCTGACACATTGATGAATTATAAACAATGCTTTATAACTCTGTTTCTCAGATTCTGTATATTTCTTCTTTTCTTCTTCTGAAGCATTTTCGCCAAGCGCTTCGACTCCATCTTTTACAAGGTCCCAAAGGCCTTGACACCTTAATAGAACTTTCATCTGCTTGCACCAATTCTCATAGTTGTCAACTTTCAGAATTGGCAGCATTGCTGGATAGTTTGCATTCCCATAACTTGTCATCGTGAATTCTTCAATCGTTCTTGATTGATACTTCCCTTGAATCGTAACACAAGCTCTTTGATACCAGATGTTGGAAATCCACCAATACTTTATGATGAATTTCGACCACCACTGATGATTAGTTATGACAAACAAATAAAAAGAACACTAGAAATATTTCTGCAGAATTTCTCTTCTGCCCACAAACTGTGGAATCTTTATTATTTCACTTTGCAACTGCAAAATACTGTGAATGACTTGATTACAAAATAGAGGTTACTCCCTCTATTTATAGATTTAGGTTAGCTTGCTCCCTAAGCTAAAACCCAAGCCCAAAATATCTTTTTACTAAATCAAATCTAATCAAATATATTTTAGATTTAAATTCAAATCTATTTAAATCTAAACAAATCAAATCTTCTTTTGACACATATGAATTACAATTTAACAATGATTGAAATGAAGAATAGAAAAAATGAAAGAAGTTGAACTAAAGATATGTTTGATTTGTTAAAAAAAGGAGACTAGATACGAAAACTTTTTCATAATCGACTTGAAGTTGAAATTAATTATGAGACCGGATAAAACAGATCGCAGAGAACGAGACAAAAACATAAATTTTTATCCCTCAATAAACTTTTATCTCAAACACAAATTATCAAAAAATAAAAATAAAAAGTAATGTTTATCATATCTATCTCTTGTCATCTCCACCAATAACAAACTAACACCTGTCAATTATTACTGCCAGATACACCTATCAATGAAACATAGCTTGGGGAAGGACACATCTATTGGTGGAGCAGAACAACTACAAATGATTATTTTTTCGAAACATGTCGCAAGATGATTGGATAGGGAAGATTCTAGGATACTTTCATTTGTCTTTGATTAATCAACGCTAATATTATCATTAATTAACTTGTGTTGGTTCGTTTTCAGTTTGTGTCTTATTTCTATTCTTAATGGTTGAATCTTTTACGTATATATTCTTTTGTAATTTGGTTTTGGATTTCATGTTAGACTTGCTTAATTGTATTTAATTGTATTTGATGTGTATACGACTGCTTCACATTTGATTCTTTCATAAATAGACTGATTTAATTATATTTTTTTAAGATTGTATTTTTGTTATATTTTTATTATATTGTTGCTTTATTAAAAGAAATTTTTTTGTTCCAACCCAACATCCACCAAACACACGCCTAATTGTTGTTCATATCATGACATTAAACACACGCCTAATAATGTTAGAATTGCCTAAACAAAAATGCTACCAAACTATCTTAGTCCAATAAAAAATAATTAAAATTAATATATGTTGTCTTGTTTTAAAATTAAATATATCAATTTTTAATTTTTTTAATTTATATTTTATTTATAAGGAGTAAATTTTAAGAATCATAGGTAGACAAATGAAAAATTGTATGTTTGAATCTTTGCTCCAACACATTAAGTATTTGTATAATTATTTTTATTTTTCTACATTATAGAATAGGAATTTGAGCTTATTTGATCATAAAAATGTATTAACGAACGAGTTTAATAAATATATAATTTTATCTTATTTTATTTTATAGATGAGTATATTATCATATAATAAATTTTAAAATTTAATTAGTATGTTTGATGAGTTTGACAGCATTTTATGTTGTTATTAAAATCTAAAGATAAAATATATATTATATTGTTGTAAATTTTATTTGAAGGTGTCTAATATATAATATTGTTACAAGAGAAATTAGTAAAGTTGTGACGTAATATTTTAATTTATAATTTAAAGATGATGTATTTGATGATGTTGAGGTTATTCTGCATAATATTAATAAAGTGTTGAGCAAGCAACATATAAATGGTTCTTTGATTAAGATCACAATAAATTATTTGAATACTTTTAACATAATAAAATGATCAACCATATTATTTGAGGGAGAGTGAGATTTTCATCTATTTCTTTGTATATTGAATTTCTTTATAATCAAATAACGAAGTTGTACCTAGAGAATAAATATATTATTATGTTAACCATTATTTATAGTGTGACAAAACAGTTCTTTAGAGTCACTCCTTTTTACTATTTACTAAGTGTATTACACCATCTTATTCATAAGATAAACATTTAGGTCAAAAATATTCTATTGTATAAGTAGTGTAGTTGAAAAACCTTGTGATAAATAATCCTCAAAATCGATTTAAATAAAATAATCAAATATGAAAAAATGTATTTTAAGAATAAATATTTTTCATATCATTTTTTATATTTTTGATTTTCTAAGATAAAAAAATCTAAAAATTCATGTATTACAATGTAATATCTCATAAAATTATAAATATAACTAAAAAAAATGTAATTTTATTATTTAAAAATAATAATGACACAATGTACTACACACTTGTCTTGTTTTCTATGTAATCCTCAAAACTACTCTTCAACATTATAAAATTGTTTTTATGAAAAATATATATTAAAATAGAGTAATATACAAAAAAATCAATTTTTATTAAATATTAATATAAAATACAAAATAATCAATATGCTTCTTTTTAATGACAAAAATAATATATATATAAAAAAAGTCAAGAAATATAACGATAAAATACAAGACAAAAAGCACAATACATTTTACTCTTAAGTCTAGATCATTTAACCAAAATCATTTAAACTTTTATGTTTCACAAAACGAATGACTTTCACATAATAAAAATCTACACTATTTTTAATATATTAAATTTTACTTTAGTTTTATGATAATATAAAAGTAATTGATAATTATTAAAAACAATTTTATAAATATGTTATATTCATTGTTTCACTTATTATTTTTTTATTTTGGTAGGGAGGGAGTAATAATTAAAAGAAATATTATATTAAGTGAATCATGTAGAATATTCTTGTGCATCAATCAACAGCAACTTGTTTATTCAATTTGTTGAATAAAAAAAACAGCAACTCGTTTGTATTCTCTGTCAACTTGTTGTGTATTATAGCCTCTAACTCCTTCTTCTTTCTCTTCGTTCTTCACCCCAAATCACACAACGCAAAGATCTTCAAAACAAACCGCAAATCTTTCAAAAGGTTAATATATATAACCCATCTCAATTTTCTTCCATGCTGCATTTGCTTTTTCGCTCTTCTCTTCTTTGTTTTTAAATTTTGTAATTTGGTTTTGATTTTGCGGTTCAAGTTTCGTTCTTTTTGGTTTTTGTTTAAATGGGTGTTTGAATTGGTTTAGATTTGTATCTGGGTTTTGAGTTTTGAGGATGCTGCTTGAGGATTGAGGAATGAGGAATTTGAAATTCGTAGTTGGAAATGATTTTTGTGATTTTGATGAAATGTGTGTCGGGAGATTCGTTACGGTTTGTTGTTTATAAGAGTTTCATGATGTATGAAATGTGATATGAAAATTGAGTTGTAAGTGGGAGATGCATATGCGTTGTAAGCCGATTTTGTAGAATTGAATTATGCGCGACCTAAATTTTAAGATGGTATTAGAGTCTCCCCAAGATACGTTAAGTCACCTGTTATTAGCTATTTCAGGTACGCTCCAGATGTCTAGTTGTGGGCGTGAGGAGATGTTTTATTAAGAGTCTCGTATCTCATGAAATTTTCAGATTTCTATCAAAATTGGACTAGTTGTTTTCATTAGTTAAGATTTCAGGTTATTTTTAATCCATAATCTATCATTTTTTTCAACCTTGATTTTCTTTGGCATCTTATACTGGTTTTGTGCATAGAAATTTTATGTAACTTATTTAGCCTGATTTGATTCTTCTGTTACTTATCAGATTTGCTTGTTACTTTCAGGTGTGCTTTTCATTATATGTTCTGATACTCGAAAATTTGAAAGGTTAATCAGGTGTTGCTTTTTTCTTGATTACTCTACAAGTTTTCTACAAAGTTCATATTCTTGGATGTCATAACAAAATTCAGGGAATGCTGAAAGATGTGCTTGCTAGTTAAAAACTCTTTTCCCGAGGCCAACGAGGCTGTACCTCCGTATGAGGTACGCGTAATCATCCTTGACGAGATTGGATGTTTAGTCCAATGTTCATATTTTTATCGTGCTCAAGTGATTGAGGTGGCTACAATTCTCCGCCATTGTAAGATTTCAAAACTTGACGTTGATGAAGATGGTTGAGCTTTGAGTTTCTCGAGAAGCGGCTTCTTGATATTAGCATTGGATTGTACAAAAAAAAGTGTTGCTAGAAATGGAACGAAACGGAAGTGTGCTTATGCAACGATATGAACTCGGGAAGTTGTTAGGCCAGGGAACTTTCGCAAAGGTTTATCATGCAAGGAACCTCAAAAACGGCATGAATGTTGCGATCAAAATTATTGATAAAGAAAGGGTTTTGAGAGTTGGGATGATTGATCAAATTAAGCGCGAAATTTCGGTGATGAGACTTGTCAGGCATCCACATGTTGTTGAGCTTTACGAGGTAATGGCGAGCAAAACCAAGATTTACTTTGTCATGGAGTATGTCAAAGGTGGTGAACTCTTTGATAAGATATCCAAAGGAAAGCTCAATCATGATGATGCTAGGAGATATTTTCAGCAACTGATCAGTGCGGTTGATTACTGTCATAGTCGAGGTGTGTGTCATCGCGATTTAAAACCAGAAAATCTTCTGTTGGATGAAAACGGAAATTTGAAGGTCTCAGATTTTGGGTTAAGTGCGCTTGCCGACACTAAGCGCCAAGATGGATTACTCCATACTACATGTGGCACACCTGCGTATGTCGCCCCGGAAGTGATAAACCGAAAGGGATACGACGGGACTAAAGCTGATATATGGTCTTCTGGTGTGATCTTGTTTGTTATGTTGGCTGGTTTTCTTCCGTTTAGAGATCCAAATTTGATAGAGATGTATAAGAAAATCGGTAAGGCAGATTTCAAATATCCTAACTGGTTTTCATCGGATGTACGAAGATTGTTGTCGAAAATATTGAATCCAAATCCAAAGTCGAGGATATCATTGGCCAAAATTATGGAAAGTTCTTGGTTCAAAAAGGGGTTAAAGAAGCCTATTATTACCAACACGGACAACAAAGAACTAGCTCCTCTCGACATAGATGAAGTATTTAAAGCTTCTGAGAATGGCGATAATGTTGATCTTCCGAAACCTTGTAGTAACCTAAACGCTTTCGATATCATCTCCTTTTCGTCAGGTTTTGACTTGTCGAGTTTGTTTGAGGAGAAAGAACAGAAGACAGAAATGCGATTTACATCCTACAAGCCTGCTTCGGTTATCATCTCCAAATTTGAAGAAATTTGCAAGAGTCTCGGGCTAAAACTGAAGAAAAAAGACGGAGGTTTGCTCAAGTTAGAAAGTTCGAAAGATGGAAGGAAAGGACGTTTAGGTATCAATGCAGAGATTTTCGAGATCACACCGGCCTTCCATTTAGTCGAGCTGAAAAAGTCGAACGGAGACACGTTGGAGTACCAAAAGCTTTTGAAAGAGAGTGTTAGGCCTTCACTTAAAGACATTGTTTGGACATGGCAAGGAGAACAACCTGAAGGACATTGTTTGGACATGGCAAGGAGAACAACCTCGGCAGTTGCAGAAAGATGAACAGTCTTCTGATCGAGCCAATCAGAGATTGTTTTTTGCTTCTTCATTATGTTCTTAGGAATGTACACTGTCTTATCTGCAATTGTCATGTGATAATTGTGGTTAAGCATGTGGGTATGCTTGCTTAGCTTGTGTAACTTTTTGATCATTTGGGTCTTTTGTGCTCTCTTTATTCACATTGTTGGAAATGACATTTACAGTTTGTAGCTTAAATGGTGGCATGATGAAATATTTTATATTGTTTCTACTTAAATTGAGGTGTCTATTCCTATGTTTTCTTCATTTTGTTTGTTTTATTTCAGTTAAATTGCACACTTTTTTGTTAAGATGTATCCACCTAGAAGATTAAAAAAATATATTTATTCTGGATTTATCCATTTGAAGTACAGGTGAGGGGTGGAAAAAGAAGTTTTTTTTCTTTCAAATACATACTTCCGATTTAATGTGCCAATTTCTCTTTTACACCTTGTATAATGAGGCATATCTCTAAAAATTCTAAAATATCGTGGGGTTTATTCAGAGATATATCTCCGAATGCATTAAATATCTTTTTTTTTTTTAAATTTTGTTCGAAGATGCATCTCCGAATAAATTCAAGGTAAATTTGTAGATACATCTTCGAAATACCTTTTTCATTTAGAAGAATTTTTTTAACCACTCAGTGATATTTTTGGAGATACGTCTCCGAAAAGATCTAGTAGGAACTTGAATATATGACCACCTTGTACGATCATCTTCCTCAATCTTCAAACTTCTCCATAACCAGAAAAACCCTTAAAATAATTTCATTATCAATTAACTTTTCGAGTCCAAACCAGATTTCGTGTATTTTATCACATCAAAGAGAGCAAAATAAACTGTAATTTAAGGTAAAGTTTCTCATTTCAAAATTTGACTCGCACAAATGAACACTTTGTCCGAATATACGTATCCAAACTCACCTACATAATTTTGGATGTGTATATCCGAAATTTTTTGTTGCTGATTTTTAAACATTTTCCTGTTTTGGTTCTTATTAGATATGGTTCACCCGGATATATTTTTCAAAATTGTTGTACGTAAGGATGTAAAATAGGAGGTAGCAAAAAATAATGTCAAATCAGCTGAAGTGAAGCATGACGTTAAACAGGAAGAAGTGAAGGATGATGTTAAAGTGATTCTTGTCGAGATCGATGTTGGTCAATGTTTCATGAATGGACAACTGTTTACTGCTCGTGAACATATATTTCAATGGGTTTGTGATAAATGTCAAATTTTAGTTATATTAGTGTATAGTTTTGTGGCACTTATCGACTTATTTCATTGAAATATTGTAAATAAACCTCAATTTGTATGTGATTATGTGCATATTGCGTATAGTTGTGTATAATTGTGTTATCGTGTAAATATTGTATCGTTTGATAGTTTTTCATGTCTTTTTGTAAGTATTCAAGCAATGATATTTATTCATTATAATATAGAGCACTGAATAAGCTTCATAATGCTTTTGATCGTGCGTAAATCAGAGTTACGGTTCTCAAGTTATGGAGAAAGTAAGAGCTGATTTTTTCCGACACAGCAGGTTGCGCGTTGAGCGTCCTCTGTGCGGACTAAGCGCGGTCTGCAACTTTGAAACACTATAAATTTATTTGTACATCATTTTTTCGGTTATGGTTTTGGGGCTTTTTACTCCCAACTCCACCAGAATCATTTTTTGAGTTTAGAGGCTAGAAAATAACATTGGAGGTTGCATCTTGAAGATTCAAAGTCAGATTTCTCATCAATTGTCCTGACACCGCAAGAAATATTTGATTCTTGTTCCTTCTTATCTTTGTATTCTCTATTTGTTGGGGTTTGTATGTAAGTTTACTCTGATTTTATATATATATATATATATATATATATATATATATATATATATATATATATATATATATATATATATATATATATATATATATATATATATATATATATATATATATATATATATATATATATATATATATATATATATATATATATATATATATATATATATATATATATATATATATATATATATATATATTTGTTTATCATGGTGTTGTATAACATCTCTTTTATAAATCAATATCGATGATTGCTTGCATTATGTTGGATTTGAGTTGCTATAGATATATACGGTTCAAATCCGAATTTATGATGAACATCTATTAGTTTCTAGAATCTAGAGATATATTTAGACTTAATATTCACAGTGAGTATCGGTTCTTAATGTTTCTGTGTTGTTTAGTTGCGTGGGAGGAAATCCAACATGTTTTTGAGTTTTTTTATAGCTTTGTGTTTAGTTGTTTAGTTTAATTTGAATTATGTTAAGATGATTAGAATTTTTTTGTGTTTGTCCAAAAGTTTGTTTTGATTGGCTTAAAGATACATATTGTGATTGTCTGAGTTTGATTGTTTCAACATGCAAATGTGTGGTAATGATGATGTTTGAAGTTGATACTATGCAAGGTACATGTTTAATATTTTCTATAACATAGCATGATTATGAAATTTTAAATTTGTACAAATTGGATGTCATTTATTCTTTGCACTACTTCTTCATGATTGAATCACCTTAGATTCAAGCCTTTTTATGAGGAAGCTTTCCATTGTTTACTATATGCACATGAGACCAATAGTTTTGTTTTAACTCGTTTGACTTATGTTTAATCTTGAATTTATGTTGTTTTGCATGAAAGCATGAAAATGATCAAGGCATTTTATTTGATTTTGAGCATAACCACCTAACAAAAAGTAATTCATCTTGTGAGTGAGCGAGCATTTGTTAACCCCTTTGAGCCTTTTTGTTAGAATTCATCTTGGTGTTGAACTATGAACTTGTGCACGAGTAAGTAGTTCATCATAAATTCTAATTTTGTTTTTTTTGTACTTGACCCTTAACCATGTATTGTGGTCGGAATTTTTCCCTGTCTTAGAAAGTTGGGAGCATTCATGTCACTGTGTGTGGTTGTATTCAAGTTGGGAAGAGAAATGATTGATTGCTTATAATTGATTGCTAGAGATTGGATAATAAAGTGGTTGAAAAATAAAAAGAAAAAAATTGTGAAAAAGAAAAGAAAAAAAAAATAAAAAAAAGATGAATAAGATCAATGTTGTAATTTCGAGTAATGAGAAAAGTTGTATAATTTTTTATTGCTTGAAAGTGTGGGAAGTGATTATTCTCATAGGGTTAAGTAATTTTATTTCATTGACTTTAGAAATGACTCTTCCTTGTTATCCAAACTGCTTTATAGTCCTTGAAAGTCCTTGTTATTTATGCTTTTATCCTTTCAATATGATTTTGCTTTGATGAATGTCTAAGTTGATCTAGATGTTTCCACAATTATTAGGTGTGAATTTTTTTCCTCATTCTTTTTTTTTCTTCATCATTTGAAGTGTGTGATCGGTGTGATTCATGGTTGAGTTTGTATTGTCTTAAATTTTTTTACATATATTTTATATTTAAGATTTACTTCATTTTCATGTTGTCATTGTAGTAAAGTGGTAAGAATTACCTTTCTTGTGCTTTTTCTTTGAATCATACATTTATTTTTGTTTTTCAAAACTTGTTGATTCATGATTTCTTGAATGTTATTTTTTGTTTCTTTAAGTTTGTGTGACCATTGTTTGAGGACAAACAAAGTTTGAAGTCGGGGAGAGTTGATAAGTGCAAAATTTTAGTTATATTTGTGTATAGTTTTGTGGCATTTATCAATTTATTTTGTTGGAATATAGTAAATAAACCTCAATTTATAAGTGTACATTTTGCGTATAGTTGTGTATAGTTGCGTTATGGTGTAAATATTGTATTGTTGAAACACTTTTACAGGGTAAGTATTTTCTTTATCGTATCCACAAAGATTTGGTGATACCACCTCCGTTCTACAGTGAAATTGTTTTAAGCAAAAGGTGTGAATGAGTTTTAGTTTCACAACGTAACAATTGCATGAAAGTGATAAATAATGGTAAAAAAAAGTTTAGGTTTTAAATGATTTGTAAAAGCATGTCAAGATTAGGGTTCATTAACCTAGTCCGTACATATTTTCTTAATAAAGCATGTGAACTTATTAACAATCAATATAAACATGTATCATCTCCATACGGTTTATCTCTAAACAATATTGTGAGTTTTGTTAGTGTACAAGGAAAAGATAAAAGGCAAAAGGAATATTTATTGATAGCTTCAAAATAAGGATTTACAATGAATTACAATAACCTACTCCACTAGGCTATTTATACACACAAATTAAATATAAAATATATCTTCTACAAAGATATAAGAAGATCTAAGATATATATCTTCTAACAAAGATATAAACAATCTAAAAGATATTCCTAAATATAAATTAAATCTAAATTAATTCTAACACCATCCCTTAATTTATATTTACCCAAAACTGACAACGCCAATTCCATCCCTTAAACTAAGAAACTGATAAGTTTTGATAGCCTTTGTCAGAACATCTGCCACCTGCTTCTGAGTGTTACAGTGCACAACCTTTAATATTCTATTCTGAACTTGATTCCTCATAAAATGATACTGGGTTTTAATATGCTTGTTTTTCCCATGCAACACTAGATTCTTGGCAAGATTGATTGCAGACATGTTATCAATCATCAGCTTCAGAGTTTTATTTACCTCAATCTTCAGATCTTTTAGCAAGTTCAAAATCCACACAGTTTGACATACAGTCAGAGTACCTGCAATATATTCAGCTTCACAAGTTGACAGAGCAACAATAGGTTGCTTCTTGGAACACCAAGAAATAGGACCTCCCATAAATTTAAATAAATACCCAAAAGTACTTCTTCTGTCAACTCTATCTCCACACCAATCAGAATCAGAATAACTCAGAAGTTCTGATTCGATCTTTCTTCCAGATGGAAATAACACTCCATATTTCAGAGTTCCCTTCACATACCTCAGAATCCTGACTGCAGCTTGGTAATGGGACCACTTTGGTTTGCTCATAAATCTGCTAACCATTCCAACTGCATAGCAAATATCAGGTTTGGTATTACACAAATACCTTAGAGAACCAACCATCTGTTTGAAGGTTGTAGCATTCACATCCTCTCCACCAGAATCAGAATCCAACTTCTGATTCGTATCAGCAGGTGTGATAGAAACCTTGCAATTTTCTAGCTCAAATCTCTTCAAAAGCTCTAGTTCATACTTCATCTGATGTAAAATGTTCCTTTCTCAGATTACATAAATTCCATCCTTATAAAGAAACTCATTTTTCCAAGATCTGTCATCTCAAATGCATTAATCAGAACTTTCTTAAACTCAACTATCTCTTGTTCAGAACTTCCTGTAAGTAGTATGTCATCAACGTACAAACAGACCAAAATCATATTATCTTCTGAAGTATGCTGAACATAAACACCATACTCCATCTCACACTTCTGAAACCCTTGTTCCTTGAAAAAAGAATCAATCTTCAAATTCCAAGCTCTGGGCGCTTGCTTCAATCCATACAATGCTGTGTGTAATTTGAACACCATCCCTTCCTGATTCTTTTTCTCAAATCCTGGAGGTTGTGAAACGTACACCTCTTCTTGTAATGGACCATTCAGAAATGCAGATTTTACATCTAAATGCATCAGAGGCCAATTCCTGTTAGCAACTATTACAATCACTAGTCTGATTGTTTCATGTCTCGCTACAGGTGAAAACACTTCAAAGTAATCCAGCCCAGGCTTCTGTAGGAAGCCTATTGCTACTAATCTCGCTTTGTGTTTTCCAATTGATCCATTTAGCTTTAGCTTCTGCTTGAAAACCCATATGACGCTGATGGCTTTCTTGTCTTTTGGAAGTTCTGTCAGCTTCCAAGTCTTGTTTTTCTCTATAGCATCAAGTCTTCTTTCATGTCCTGTAACCAAACTTGCTGCTTAAGAGCCTCTTTCATAATCACGGGTTTAAAGTCTACTAACATTGCACACTGAATAAATTCTCCTTTAGAGTCTACTTCAGTGTCTAGCAACATGTCAAACTCTGCAAATCTTCTTGGTATGCTTCTGACTCTTTGTTGCCTCTGAACTGGACCTTCAGAACTTTGGACACCAAAACTTTCCCCTTCAGAAGAACTTGCTTCAGAAATTGGACTTTCTCCAGAACCTTGACTGTCTTCAGAGTCTGGATCACCATCGGAGTCAGAGTCAGAATCATCTTTAGAAATACCATCTTCAAAAGTTGGATCACCTCTGCCTTCAGAAGTTCCACTTTCAGAATCATGATCATCGCCAAAGGATGAATTTCCTTAAGAAGCTCCTCCTTCAGAAGTTCCACTTTCAGAATCATGATTTCTACCAGAAACATGATCATCTTTAGAAGCTTGTCCTCTAGAACCTACGTCTTTAGAGTTTTCCCTTCTAGAAGCATGATCACCACCAAATTCTGGATCATCATCAAAATCTGGATCAGAATCAGATTCACCATCTGACTCACCTTCAGAGTTTCCAGAGTCATCATCTTCTGACTCTTCTTCAGAAGCAGAATCTTCTTCAGACTCAGAATCACCTTCGGATTCTGACTTGTCTTCAGCTTCAGAGTCATCTTTTGACTCTAACTCGTCTTCAGAAACCTCAGATTCTGACTCATCTTCAAAATCTTCAAAGTCGTCATCTGATTCTAACTCAGAGTCATATTCTGATTCTAACT
This sequence comes from Vicia faba, assembly GCA_948472305.1. NCBI lineage: Eukaryota > Viridiplantae > Streptophyta > Magnoliopsida > Fabales > Fabaceae > Vicia > Vicia faba. Next base: position 1,471,576,765 of record OX451737.1, on the reverse strand, counting down.
CATACAAAAACACTCCTTCAGAATCAGAATATTTAGAGTCATATTCTTCTTCCCCTTCAGAATCAGAAAATGACAATTTCACTAGTTCCTCATCAGATTCATAAGCCATAAATAACACATGTTCATCATCACAGTCTCCTCTTGCTATATTTGCTTCTTCTGACTTCCTTTCTTTGTTGGACCAACAATCTCTGGCATAGTGACCAAAGTTCTTGCAACAGTAACATTGAACATTCTTCTTATCAGACTTCTCATTTCCCTTCTGGACATTCTTCTGCCTATCAGAATTTGAAGCTTCTGACTCTTGACCACCATTAGTTTTCTTCCTGGCTTCTGGCCAAGTCTTCTTCTGATGCTTCTTACCAGAAGTTACCTTTAGAGCCTACTTCTCTACTTCCCTCTCAGAATTTCTTGCAGTCATACGTAACTCATGCGCCTCTAGACTACTTTGCAGCTCTTCAACTCTCATAGTGCTCAGATCTTTGGAATGTTCAATTGCTACCACGATGTAATCAAACTAAGAAGTTAAAGATCTCAAGATCTTCTCAATGATTACTTGTCCAGACATAGTTTCTCCACATGCTTTCATCTCATTAGTGATCAGAATCAATCTAGAGATGTATTCAGAAACCTTCTCGTTGTCCTTCATGTTGAGATCCTCATATTGCTTTCTGAGAGACTGAAGCTTCACCTTCTTCACTGATGCGTCACCACCATAACATCTGACCAGTGTGTCCCACGTAACCTTTGCTGTTTCAGAATCAGCAATCTTCTCAAACACATTCACATCCATACATTAATGGATGTAGAACAACGCTTTTTAATCTTTCTTCCTCAGCGCCTTCTGTGCTATCTTCTGGGCCTCTGTTGCAACTGCTTCTAACAAATTATAGCCATCAGTAACAAGTTCTAACACATCTTGAGAACCAAATAACACGCACATCTGGATCTTCCAACGATTCCAGTTTTTGCCATCAAATACTGGAAGCTTGGAATGAATATCGCTGTTGTTTCCGTTCATCTTCTACCTTGTGCAATTTACACAAAAACTCAATGAAAAAACAATGTTTCTCAAATTCCAGAGTTTCTAACCAGGAGC